>OY997270.1:581175105-583615105 GCA_963921465.1 Triticum timopheevii | reverse complement strand
TCAGATACCGAAAGCAATAGGAATGGGAAAGCGGAGCGGGCAATAGGTTTATGACTGAGCACTAGAGCCTGGAATAGCAGGAATGGAGGTTGGGAAATATGCCATGCAGAATTCCAATAAGTTGGCACTGCTTTCCGTTTCCATATGAAAAATGGAGAGGAAAAGCATGGGTGGACCAAGCGTTTTAACCGGAATCTAGTGACGGAGAAAGAAGAAAGATTTTTAAGCGCTAGATAGGGTCACAATTCAATAAAGATACTTGGCTGGATGGCAAAGCTGTGTTTGCTCTCCCAAATCGAGATCAAAGTCTTGCTTGACAACGTGAGGAACTTTGAATGCTCCATACAAAGGGTCATAGGGAGCTTTTGGAGGTCAGGGAGAAGTGTGTGTGGCCACTGTGCTCAAGCATTCTATACAGCGATCTTGCTGAGGAGGTCCCCGGTCCCACCTCCATAAAGAAGATCTGGTGACTGCCCATTGTCTTGTTTTGGCTTGGAAGTCTCCTCAAAATAAGGCAAGTGAGTCAACGATCTCTGTAAGAGGAATTGGAAGATGGGGGTTCCATGGCGCACTGAGATGAAAGGCTGTCTTGGATGTGTGGCAACTTCAGAAATCTTGAATTCATTTCCCCAGGCTTTGTTGATGGACGAATTCACTTGCATTTTCTTCAGAGCGCCAGAGGAGAGGTTCAGCAAAAACCCATGGAGAGCAGCGTGAGATTTCCGTGCACGCCCAGGAGAGGAACTAACCAGAGCAGCTCCAGGAGCAGATCCAACATTAAGAGATGAGCAAATGATGGCCAAGTCTAACGAGCAAACAGGGGTGTCAACAATTTGTTCTTTGGAGATGTTACCCGCTCTAGGAAAATTTAAGTGTCAATGGAGGTAGGGAAGCACAGGATCACGGCTGAACAACAATAGTCAGATCAACTCTTCCAGGAGAAGGAGGGTGTTCAGGGTTGACACTTACTTCTATCACTTTTAACATCAAGAAATGCAGACAAAAAACACAATCAGATGTACAATACATAAGTAAATTGCAAACTGTGGATAACAGAGGCAAGCAGATCCAAATGGCTTTTTATTATTGGAGAACTTAGATGTGATCAAACACCAATAGCTAGTACCACAATCATGAATCATGAATCAAGGAGTTTCTGTTTGTCCCGAACAAATAAGAAAGAACCACCTCCAATGCTCCTAGTTTGCTGTGGAAAGAAATGCAATTATCACTAGTATAGGAAGGCGAGATGTGTTTTTAATTAGATTTTATAACTTTAAGAGCTTGCAATTTCATTTACAGCTTAACTAAAAGCAATATGGAATCTTACTTACGCCAGAAAATACCTCATTATGCAAAGCTGGCCCTTTTCACTAATTGACTGAATTTGGTCACTTTCAATGCTACATTCCTTGACTTTCAGAAGGGTTGATTTTTATATGGCTGTGGCGAAAGGGGCTGCGCCTCGCGCCTAGTGCGCATCTATCATCTTTTCTCCAGTGCCCAGTAACCATTAAGCATGATTCATCAATAAATTATGACAATATATAGTAGAAATAGACCTTTGGCAGCATACATGCATAAACTTTTGCGAGCCTACAAATTGAGAGGAACCAAACATAGTGGTGGATAGATTCAATCGCTGACCATTCGAAAAGCTACTCCAACACTACAACATGTTGAAAAGATAATATAACACTGTTAGAAGTCTAAGCACCAAAGAGAAAATTAACACATAAGCAGGAATTATCCTTCGGGGGCACGAACAGAAAAGCAGCAATAAGGCACACAGAAACACTTCACAATTAATATGGATAAGTTTCCACCATAGGAAGAATGACGTACGCCATGGCAAAGCAACACACACATGTGAGCGATAGGCGAACAAAACATCAACATCAGAGATTTCTACTAGTATTCAAAGATAAACCTCCGTTAAATGCAAAAAGAATCATGTCCTGTTGAGCTCTCATAGAAGACTCATTGGCACCAAATAGTGCATATTTAAGGCAGATCATTACTAAAACAGATGTTCATTTACACAGAGAGAAAATGCAAGAAGAAAAACGTGCACCACTAACCACCCATGAGGAAAGCGAAGCAAGCTCTCGAGTAGCAAATTACCAAATAACGCGCAAAAGGGCAAATATTGTCGGGGGTTGGGTGCAACATATGCCAAGGGATGGCTTATCATGATGGGGGCGAGTAGAACGTCGCCGGTGCCTGGAAACGGGATGAGGCGAAGACATGCACGCCGGCGGATCTTACCCAGCTTCAGGGCTCTCCGTCGAGATAACACCCCTACTGCTGCTCTGCGGGGTCTCCACATGATCACTAAGGCAAAGTGAGTACAAGGTTACTCTTTGAGCTGTGTTCTGGAGGTAGGAGAAGGCAAGGCTATCTCTCTCCTTCCTATATGATCTGGTCTAGTGCTAATGGATTCGAACCCTTTGCATGGGTGCCCTGGGGGTTTATATAGGCCTACCCCCCAGGGGTACAATGGTAAAACAGGCTGGGCGCGCGTCCCAGCCGTCTGTCTCTCAGGCCGCCATCTTCTCCGCTGACTACGGGGGCCCGCCGACTGGCCTGTTACAGGGCCGACAGCCCTTGTCCGCCGCGGGCGGGTCCTGCCGGCCGCGGATCACTGTAGTCGTGCTTCTAACGACGCTGGCTTGGTCATGGGGTCATGGCAACAGTGCCGCCGCCTGGAGGGCGATCACTATTGCCATTCCCCGTCGTGTCTGGTTAATGGCGCGTGGGGCCCGTGGGAGGGGCCAGCCGACTCCTGGTGGCCGACTCCCAACGGGTCCGTCTTGTGGTGCTCTCGCCGTCTTCTGTACTCCCGCTGACTGGTGGGACCCGCCGTCTCTGGGTCATACAGACAGGACGTCGTGGGCACAGGGCTCCGCCCCCAGGGGCTAATGTCAGGGCTGGCATGGCAACAGTGCCGCACCGGATGGAGATCTCCGCCGGTACGGCGCACTGTGGCCATGCCTGCCCTCGATAAACGGGGCGTGGATGGGCCGCATGGTGGCCGTTCCCCGTCCCGTCCATTATCGCGTTGGTATGGGGTGGTTGAAGTCGCAGACCAACTCCCTATAGCCGGCTTCTCCGGAAGTCGCCGGCCAGGAGTCGGCTTGTCTTGGAGTCGTCTCTAGGACTCGGCTTATCATAGAGTCGTCTCTGGGACTCGGCTTATCTTGGAGTCGTCTCTGGGACTCGGCTTATCTTGGAGCAGTCTCTGGGACTCGGCTTATTTTGGAGTCGTCTCTGGGACTCGGCTTATCTTGGAGTCGTCTCTGGGACTCGAGGGGCGCAGCCTGCCCCGATGTCTTTAAAGGTTCTGGGGCTCGGGTTAGCCTACCCGTGGCCCATTACTCTGACAGTAGTCCCCGAAGCTGGTGAGGCTCTGAGGGTGATATGTCGAGGGGCCTCAACAGTTTCTTCCTTCTGGTGGTGGAATCTGGGCCTCGCTTGCCGTCTTACTCTAGGCCAACTAGCTGGAGCCGGACTCTCAGAGAGCCGTCTTGTCCCTCGAAGAGTTTGAAAGTCGCGGCGGGATCCAGGTGGCGTGCTTGATACGCCTCCATGCAGCTGCCTGTTGCGGACCCGTCGCGCGGCGCCACGCGGCAGGGACAGTCTGCCCACACACGCGCGCGACGGGACAGGCCGTCAGCGGGGCCCGCCACTACCGTGCCTCGGCACGCGAATGGATCCGTTGTGGCTGAGCGGACGGTTGGGGTTCCCACGTCGTTACTGCGCGCAGTAAGTTCGTGGGGTAAATCATGGGGGCCGTCGGGACCTGCGCGCAGTTAATCCTACGCCCGCCCCATCGGCTTCTCAGCCTATGGGCCTATAAGTAGGCGGGAGGAGCAGGACGGCGAAGCACACGCTCCCATCTTCCCCCCGCTTCCCCTTGCTTCCCCTCGCTTCCTCTTGCTTCCTCTCCTTCTTGCCGCCGCCGTGCCGAACCACACCGCGCCCGCAGCGATGAGCTCCTCCTCCGCTGCCGCGCCCCCTGCCGTGCACTCCGGCGTGTGGGACGGCTCCGAAGTGGACGACGACCACATCGAGCTCCTCCGCAAGACGCGTTGGCTCCTCGGTGCGAACCTTGTGCGGGCCCGTGCCGCGCCGGCGAGGGAGATATCGCCGGCGCCGGACGAGGGCGAGCGGGTCATATTCCGCTCGCACCTCATGCGCGGCCTGGGGCTGCCGGTGAGCGGCTTCTTCCGCTCGTTCCTGGAGTTCCACGAGCTCCAGCCGCACCACCTCACTCCGAACACGATGGTGCTGCTGGCCGCTTTCGCCACCCTGTGCGAGGGCTTCCTCGGTGTTCTCCCCACCATCGAGCTGTGGGGAGAATTCTTCCAATCCAAGCTTGGCACGCACGTCGCCGGCGTGCCGGCCCAGTGCGGCGTCTTCATCGCGATGCGGAGAACGTCAGCCGACAATCCATTTCCCGCCATCCCGCTGATCAAGTCGGTGAAGATGTGGCAGCGGTCCTAGTTTTATGTGAAGAACGTCGCCCCAGAAGGCGACTGGGTCAATCTGCCGCACTACGAAGTCGGCACGCCGGCTGGGAGGCTTCCCAGCTGGTCCCACCGGGTCAAGATGCTGATACCCGCAGGCGCCGCCGCCGTCGCGTGACTCCGAGTGCTGACGTAGTCGGAGGGTCTGTCTGGGGCCGACTTGCTGGCCGCCTTCGTGGCGCACCGAGTCCTCCCTCTCCAAGGCCGACCTCATCTGATCAGTCAGATGAGTGACCACCGGGACCCAAGTCGGATGTGCACCAAGGACATGCCCCACGCGGAGGTGGCGAACATGGTGAACCACATCGAGAACTGCGAGCTTGCGGCGGATTGGCAGTTCGGCAAAGAGCCGTACTCGCGCGCCAACCCCCCGCCTGTGGTAAGTCGTATCTCTTGTGCCTCTGTTTTCTTTTGCAGTCGAATCCGACTTCTAATCTTTTTGGTTTCTTCGAGTCAGAACCCCCTTATGCAGCCTTCAGCCGGCGCCACGGGACCGCCCCGCGAGTTCGTCCCCGACCGAGCGGAAAGCGACGTCGACGACCCTGACTTGGGGGCGGCAGCGATGGAGACCGACGCCGAAGGAGGAGGAGGAGGAGCAGGAGGCGGCTTCAGGCCCTCGGCCACCTTCGCCGACTGTCCTAATGACGACGCCGAAGGGGAAGTCGCCCCACGCCATCAGTTGAAGGTCGGCCAGCCAGGCGCGAGTTCCTTCGCCGGCTTGGCCGGTCACGTCGGCGCGAAGAAGCACCAGGCCGGGCCGAGTTCGTTCGGCGGCCGGTCGAAGAAGTTCAAGGGGGCGGCCGCCTGACCAAGCGGGAGGAGGCGGTCGCGAAGGCCAACCGCTTCCGCAAGGAAGTAAAAAGGCCGCCACTCGTCTCTGCGTAAGTGCTCTGTCTTTGACTTGGTTTTCTTCCGGCGAATCTCGTCAAAATTTCTTACATGCCTTCTTCGCTTCAGGGCCCCCCTTACCCTTGAGAGGGTCACCGCCCCCTCCGTCATGGGGTCGGCCGAAACGTCCACCAACACCCTGCGGATTGACCCCGCTGCCGACCTTCGGGAGGCGACGGAGCGAAACGCGCAGGAGAAGTGCGACGAGGAGGAGGCCGACCGCCGGGAGAAGGCGGAGGCCGAGAAGGCGGCGGCCTCCGCCAGAAGAAACTGGAGGAGGCCGAAGCCGCCATCGCAGCAAAATGGCGAGCTGAGGAGACCACGCACCGCCAATCGGCGTTGCTCGTCATCCCGCTGAACTCCGCACCGCCGCCCCCGGAGTTCACGGGACAGACTGGAGAAGCCGGCGGGGAGAACCCCATCATGGAGAAGGACGGCGGCGAGGCCTCCACGTCGGACATGGCCGTGCTGCCACCGCCGCCTCCACCGCCGTCTGGGAGCGCGCATGGTAAACGGTCAGCGGAGCCGCCGGTGCCGCCGACCGAAGACGAGGCCGTGGCGAAGCTGCTCCTTCAAGTCGCCTCGCCAGTGCGCCGCCGCCTTGAGAAGGCGACTTCGGCGCCACGGCCTTTGGAGACCGGTGCCGCCAGCTCGGCCATCCCAGACGCCGAGGCGACGAGCGCCGCGCCCGTTGGGTGGGTGCGAGGAGGCAGCACAGGCCCGCTGAACCAGGCGCTTCTAGACGTCCAGGCGAAGCTGCGAGATGAAGGCGACACCATTCAGAGCTGCACCAAAGCGCATCTGGCGTCGCGAGCAGCCGTCCGGGTATGCTTTCTTCTTTTGATTCTGTTTTTTCTTATTCTTCTCTGTGGGGGCGCGCCAGCGCACCCACTGGGTGTAGTCCCTGAGTTTCGGGCCGGCTGCTGAGCAGGCGGCCCGGAACTCCATCTGGCGAGTTCCAAATATTTATCTTTGTCTAAAACGTTTATCGCAGGAGTACCACAATTTCCACGTCACCGCCTTCAACCGCAACGTTGAGCAGCTGGGGAAGCAGACTGCCGACTTGTCGGAGAGCCGGAGTGAGTCCTTCTTCTTTTTCGTGGGGGCGCGCTGGCGCACCAGCGGGCTGTAGTCCCCGAGATTCGGGCCGACTGCTGAGCATTCGGGCCAGATCTTCCCAGCGACCTTCTTTGTTGATGACTTAATGCCTTTTTCCTTTTTCATTCTTCAGAGGCCAATGCCGCTCTTCAGGAATAGCTGGGCGAAGCCAACACCGCCTTACATGCCAAGGAGGAGGAGTGCAGCAAGTTCGCCACAGAGTGCGACCTGCTGGCTGTGCAGCCGGCGGAGCAGAAGGAGCTGCTTAAGATGGCGCAGGACGAGGCGGAGAAGAGAGAGACTGCTCTCTTGGCCGAGTTCGAAAGAGAGCGCTCCTCCTGGACCGACAAGAAGGCACTGCTGACCTCCGGCTTCCATGAGATCGAAGACATCGTCGACGGTGAGTTTGTTTACTTTCTTTCTTTGAGCCGCCGACTGTAAGTCAGGCCGACTCCTGATTCTGTGTCTTGCCTCTTTTTGTTTTGGCAGACTTCTTCCCTGGCCACTCGCAGGCGGTCACTCGAGCCATCGAGGCTGACCGCGAGGCGCGGAGGTCAAATGGAGCGGAGATCGCCGCCAACACCCCCCTGACCATCGACGAGCAGCTTCTGAGCATCGAGGCTCGTCTGCGGCCGGCCCATCGGCTGCTGCGCCGGCTTCAACATGCCGGAGCCCAGGCGATTGCCGCCCTGTGGCCAGACATGCCGGCTCTGTGCACTCCCAATTGGACTGCCGACTGGCTGGAGGTCGCGGCTGGCCGTCTTGAGGCCAGGAAGGGTTCCTCGGCCCAGGCTAGAGCGCGCCGGGCCTTGGAATTCGTCAAGGCGTGGTATCCGGGGCTGGACCTGGATCGGCTGGCCGCGTTCCGATCAGAGGCCCAGGCAGAGCTGTTGGCTGTGGAAGGCGCCCTCGTCGAGCGTGCGGTGGCGATTGCCGACTATACAGACACCAGCGTCTTCGTCCCTGAGCGGGCCGCAAACGGCGAGGAGGTGCCGCCGGAGTGGTTCGGGATGAACCCGGACTACGACGAGGACTCGGCGGAGGTGATCGGCTCCAGCGCCGAGGAGGAAGGCGATGCGGAGGACAGAGGCGAGACGGAGGCGCCAGAAGACGGAGCGGGCGACCAGCCTCAGCTCGACAGTGCCTCCAGCAACGAGCCGCGTCCGACCGAGCCGGCTGCTACCGGAGACGATCAAGCCGAGACTGCCCAGCCGGCTTCCCCAGCGCCTGACACCGCCGTCTCCTCCGACGCTCCGAACCCGTCTGCCGCTTCCTAGGCTGCTGTCTTGCCTTTATTTTATCTGCTTTAATAGTCTTTAAAAAACTTGTTAATTTGCACAATTCCACCCGCGGGGTGTATTTTGAACTTCTGCATGAAGATTCGTCCAAGGGCCTATGTTATGTAAATATTTATCCGAATTCTATCTTTCCTTGCTCATTGCTCTTTTGGCTTTTTCCTTTGCGGCCTTCCCTCAATCGCCGCCTTGCCAGACGGGCAACCGCTCTGCAGACTGCCGCTAGGTCAAATGCTTGGCTACCTTAGGGAAGGCAAGTACTTGGCCATTTTTAGAGTCTTTAACAAGTTGGATAGAAGGCGGCAAACCGACTACTCAAGAGTCGGCTTTGCGAAGAGAGGCTGGAAGCCGGCTTGAGCTATGTCTATGCTTTGAGTCCTTAGCCATTTTTCGTATAGGTGCCCATTCTTCCTTACTCCTGCCCACCAAACAGTCGCTCTGCGAGCTGCGGCTTCTGACAGGAGATGGCTTAGGCACCACACACTACTTGTCCGACTGCAGGAAGCATTTCATAGTGCAAGGCGGCGAGTCCCCGGGCCGACTAGTCGAACCCGGTGCCAAGCGGTATAACAAAGAGTAGCATACTCGAAGGCATAATTCTTATCATACAGATAACAAAAAGGGCAGTCCCCGACCTCGTCTCGGGGGGCCCAAAGTCTCGGTACTTTAATACAAAGGATAGCGTGGTACATACTGCATCAACTGTAAAATCTTTGGAGAAGATTTGCATTCCACGGCCGTTCCGTCTCTTTGCCGGAGTCATCCCTCTTGCGTGCTCGGGGCTTCTGAGCGTCAATCAGGTAGTAGGAGTCGTTGCCCAGCACTTTGCTGATGATGAAAGGGCCTTCCCAAGGCGCCGACAGCTTGTGCTGGCCGGCTGTTCGCTGAATCAGTCGGAGCACAAGGTCGCCCTCTTGGAAAGATCTCGGCCTGACCTTCCTATTGTAGTATCGGCGCAAGCTCTGCTGGTAGATGCTAGACCGGCTGAGTGCCAACAGCCGGCCCTCTTCCAGCAGATCGACGCCGTCTTGACGTGCTTCTTCTGCTTCCTCCTCGGTGTACATGGTGACTCGTGGGGAGTCGAACTCTATGTCCGTTGGGATGAAGGCTTCAGCACCGTAGACGAGGAAGAAAGGCATGAAACCGGTTGACTTGTTTGGAGTCGTGCGCAGACTCCAAAGGACGGCTAGCAGCTCCTCAAGCCAACAGTTGGCCGAACGCTCAAGTGGTTCGACCAGTCGAGGCTTGATGCCAGACATGATGAGGCCGTTTGCTCGCTCTACCTGGCCGTTTGACTGCGGATGGGCAACGGATGCTAAGTCCAGTCGGATGCCCTGTGTCGCACAGAAACGGGCCAAGGCGCCTTTGGCAAAATTTGTGCCATTGTCGGTGATGATGTTGTGTGGTATGCCGTACCGAATCTTGATGTCAGAGATGAAAGTCACTGCAGTCGAACCATTCAACTTCTTGATGGGCTTTACTTCTATCCACTTGGTGAACTTGTCCACCGCGACAAGTAGATGAGTTAGGCTGCCTCGTGCCGTCTTGAATGGTCCCACCATGTCCAGGCCCCAAACCGCAAAGGGCCAGGCGATGGGGATAGTCTTGAGTGCGGAAGCCAGCTGATGCGGCTTGGAGCGGAACTTCTGGAACCCCTTGCATTTTTGGACTAATTCCTTGGCCTCTTCTAGGGCAGTTGGCCAGAAGAAGCCGTGTCGAAAGGCTTTGGTGACGATTGCTCTTGAGGCCGCGTGGTGGCCGCACTCGCCTTGATGGTTGAGAATTGCTTGGCCTTGCTCTGGCTCAACGCAGCGCTGGTAGACACCAATGACGTTGCGCCTGACCAGCTCTCTGTTGACTATAGTGTAGGCTGCCACTCGGCGTTGCACTTGCCGAGCCAAGATTTCATCGGTTGGCAATTCTTTGCTTACTAGGAACTTGAGGATGGGCTGGGCCCATGAGGGTGCTGCTATTTCTTCGATTGCCACCACCGCGACTTGGACGAGGGTGGCTGGGCTGGGAGGCGGCGGGCTGGAGTCCGCGGCCGCTTGTTGGATCGCTGAAGTCCCCGGGCCGACTGGCGCAGTCCCTGGGCCGGCTGGCGCAGTCCCGAGGCCGAGTTCTGGAGTCTTCGGGCTGGTCGCCGCATTCCCCGGGCCGGGTTCTGAAGTCCCCAGGCCGGCTTCGACTGCGGCGCTCTTGGAGCCATCCGTAAGAATTCTCGTGCCGTCTACTGGTGCTCTTGAGTCGGATCCGACTTCTTCGGGGGGAGCCGACGCAAAGATGGAGTCTGATTCCGGTGAAGGCTTGATAGACGGCTTGAGGAGGCGCTGAAGGGCGACGCCGGATGGTATTGCTTGGCGGGTGGAGCCGACTCGTGCCAGGGCGTCTGCTTGGTCGTTGTCATTTCTTGGCACATGAAGGAACTCGCACCCTTCAAAATATCCGCTGAGTTGCTGCACCAGGAAGCGGTAGCTCGCCATGTTTGCATCTTTGGCGTCCCAGTCGCCAGATGACTACTGGACCACCAAATCGGAGTCGCCATAACACAGGATCCGACGAATGCTGAGTTCTTTGGCAAGACGGAGCCCGTGAATGAGTGCCTCGTATTCGGCAACGTTGTTGGAGGCGGCGAAATGGAT
Organism: Triticum timopheevii; assembly: GCA_963921465.1. Taxonomy (NCBI): domain Eukaryota; kingdom Viridiplantae; phylum Streptophyta; class Magnoliopsida; order Poales; family Poaceae; genus Triticum; species Triticum timopheevii. The sequence goes on along the minus strand of OY997270.1, from coordinate 583,604,653 downwards.
CTGCAGCGCATACTTGAGCTTGTCGCCTTTAGGGGAAGTGAGGACAACACCGGCTCCCAAGCCGGTGCGCATCTTGGAGCTGTCGAAATGCATCCGCCAATGGGTGGAGTCGGGCGCTGGTGGCAGGTACTGGGTCTCGGCCCAGTCGACAAGGAAGTCCGCCAGTGCTTGCGACTTGATGGCGGTGCGGGGCTAGTAGTAGATGGTGTAGGGGGCCAACTCTATGGCCCATTTGGCCACTCGGCCCGAAGCGTCTCGGCTTTGAATGATCTCGGCCAGTGGAGCTGTGCAGACCACACTGATTGGATGCTCTTGAAAGTAAGGCTTCAACTTCTTGGCGGCAAAGTGCATGCCGTAGCACATCTTCTGGTAGTGGGGGTAGTTCTGCTTGGAGGTCGACAATACCTCGCTCAGGTAATATATCGGTCTCTGGACAGGGAGCGCCTTGCCCTCCTCCTTGCGCTCAACTACAATGACTGTGCTGACTACCCGGCTGGTGGCGACAATGTATAGGAGCATGGGCTCTTTAGGAGTCGGAGCCGCCAGCACAGGGGGTGTAGTCAACATCTTCTTCAGCTGGAGAAATGCTTCATCCGCCTTGTGGTTCCACTCGAAAAAGGTGGTATTCTTCATCAGCTGGTGTAAGGGGAGAGCTTTCTCGCCCAGCTGACTGATGAATCGGCTGATTGACGCCAAGCAACCGGTGAACGTTTGCACATCCAGCAGTCGGCTGGGTACCTCCATCCTCTCTATGGCCTTGATCTTCACAGGGTTGCACTCTATGCCGCATTCAGAGACCAGGAAGCCGAGGAGTTGGCCGGCTGGTACTCCGAAGACGCACTTCTCAGGGTTGAGCTTTGTAAGTGCATCTAGTGCCACCCCTAGTTGGTTTTGGAGTATTGACGACAAAGTTGGTTGAGGGACTAATGCGTTTGTGAGAATTGCAGGATAACGCAGGTAGTGTCCCTCATTGATTCGGTTTACCTACCGAAGATGACCCCTAAAAATGTATGAAGACATTGAAGACAATGGTGGTATGAGAAGATATTCATATTGAAGACTATGACATGAGAAGACATTGCGTGAAGACTATGGAGCGCGAAGACTGTGTGGTTTCGTTGTTTCCTTTTCTTCTTTGTTGAGTCATAGGAACCACCGTACTGTTAAGTGGGGTCCAAGTGAACTAAGTCAGAGTGACTGAAGTGATGCTCAAACCAAATCCTATGTCTTCGAGCGAAGACAAATGAGAGCAAATCTTATCCAGAGCTGGATGAGTCAGCTTTGCTTGTAGCCCAAGTAAAGTTGCCGCGTGTGTTTGAAATCTGACCGTTGGAACACGTGTCAGTTCCTTAGTGACCCAGGGTCATTTCGGACAAATTAGGTCAGGTTGCCCAGTGGCTATAAATAGCCCACCCCCTACACCATAGATTGGTGGCTGCTCAGAGTTTGTGCACGGCTTTTGTCATTTGAGAGCAACCCACCTCGAAGCATTTGAGAGAGAGAAATCCTTGCGAGGACAAAGCCCAAACACCCAGAGCCAAAGAGTGTTAGGCATCACTAAAGTCTTTGTGTCTGTGTGACCTGAAGACTTATTACACTTGAGGACCGTGAATCCTCCAGTCGGTTAGGCGTCGCGTTCTGTGCATCCAAGAGTCATTGTGGATTGCCGGTGAACGAAGTCTGTGAAGGTTTGGAAGTCTCCCTTGAAGACTTACCAGAGTGATTGGGCGAGGACTGGGTGTCCTTAGCTCAAGGGGAATAAGGTGAAAACACGGTCTTCTGAGTTAAATCCTGCCTCCCTAACCAGACGTACAGTTGTCACAGCAACTGGAACTGGTCCAACAAATCCTGTGTCTTCAACAAGCGACTGGTTCTATCCCTTTCCATCCCTTACTTAAGGTTGTCTTCGTGAAGTCATTGCCTATCTGTGTATCTGTTTGACTTCATTGCTTGACTACTACTGTTGATTGGCTTCATACTATCTTCCATCCTGATCCTTACTACTTGGCTGCTATTAGTCCTGTACTTTCACATCATTGTATACTTGACTATGGCTTGCTTATGGTAGTTTATCTTCCGTTGCATATCAACTAGGTCATTTCTGTTGTTTGTCTTCGAAACCTCTAAGTTTTGAAGACTTTCATAAAAATCGCCTATTCACCCCCCCTCTAGTCGATACTAGCACTTTCAATTGGTATCAGAGCAAGGCACTCCCTTGTTCTGTGTGATTCGGTTTAACCACCTGGAGTTTCAGCTATGTCGACTGCAGGATTGAGGAACATATCTTGTCCCACCTTTGACGGTCATGAGTATCCCCGATGGAAGGCCATGATGAAGAAGCGACTCATGTCCATGGATAGCGAACTGTGGACCGTCACTGAGATTGGCCTCACTGATCTATACAAGATGGCGGAGGCCGATGACATTCTCAAGTACACTCTATTGAACCTTACGGCGAAGGATGTCATCTGCTCTCATCTGTCCCGAAATCAGTTCAAGAATGTTATGCACCTCAATCACGCGAAGCTAATCTGGGACCGGCTTTCTAAGGTCTATGAAGGTCATCGCACTCATCATGATCCGTGGTTTGAGGACTACAAGGAGTCTCTCAATGAGATGACCTTTGCACCTGAATTATCATCATCCTCATCATGCCACATGGCAAGGGGTGATAAGGTAATTGACTGCTACCTCTCTGAATCTAGCGATGATGAATCAGGTGATGAATTTGGCCCCAGTTATGACAAGCTTGCTTCCCTTGCCACTAAACAACAAAGAATCTTGGAAAAGGTTCAAGACATGCTTAGTAAGAGTGATGATATGTTGGGTGAAGAAATGGATCAGTCAAAAGATTTGGCTGATAGTCTTCAGAGACTTCATGCCAAGTTTGACGCCCTTCAAGATCAACATAATGCTCTCTTGTCTGATCATGAGAAGCTTCCTTCTGAATGTCTTCAAAGAAAGCTAGACCTTGAAAAGATAAGAGTGGATTATGAAGATCTTCAGAAGGAGCGTCATTCATTACTTGCTCAACAAATCAGCGTTACACAGGATGGATTTGAACCACCATGTCTAAAATGCATTGAGCGTGATAACGCTACATCTGTTGCTGAATGTTCCATTGCTGCTACTGTTTCATTGTCTTCACCTACTGATGTGGTTGCTAACCCCTCTGCGGAGGATACCACTACTATTGCTGATGAAAATGCTAGGTTGAAGACATTGCTCGAAACAGGGATGTATAAGAGTCTGAAAGGGCATCAGACACTTTGCGATGTCCTCAAAAAGCAGATTCTGAACCGAAACCCTAGGAAAGAGGGTGTTGGGTTCGAGAGGAAAATGAATGTTGATGGCTCGTATTGGAAGCCTGAGCAGTACCCCAAAACCACATGGGTTGCTGCAAAGGAACCTTCAGTAGATCCATCGACTTTATCTGGCTTTACTTGTGCTAATCCTATTATCATTGATGAATCCTTTGATGCAAACTATAAGCTGTTCAAGAATCAGAATGGTGAAGTGTTTGCCAGGTACATTGGTACTAACTGCAGGAATGGACCACCTATGAAGAAGATCTGGGTACCTAAGCAGTACATTGAGAATCTTCCTGTGAATGTCGTCATGACACCACCAAGGAAGAAGACGAACCCCAGACCTATAGCTTCATGTGGCCCAAAGGCTTCATACAGATACAGGACTCACATGAGTCACCCTAACGCCAATGTTTTGCAGGGAAATCATGCTCAGACTTATGAATATGAGCGTGTATCTTCGAACCGTTATGTTCATAGGACTAAGAACTTCTCTACTTATTCATATGAGTATCATTCATCTCCCGCAAGGCTATTTGCTAGGGCTCCAAAGCCAAAATTCTCAGATGCTGCACTTAGACTCATTGCTTCTAAGCCACCCCTGAAGATGTGGGTGGCAAAGAAGAACTGACTCTCTTTTGCAGAAAACGGTCTCCAGCCAGCAATCAATGGCGTCCGATACTATTGCTGGGGACCTAAAACACACTTAGGACGCATGATAGAATGTCATTCTATATATCTCACATCTGAATCGCTTATCAGTCATACTATATGTCCTAACTTTGATATGAGCTGTGACTATCCCTATATGTGCCAAACGCTTATGCTTCACAACACTCTTGTGAAGCCTATCCTCCTAACTGCACTGTAGGGTACATCACCAAAAGCTTCAGAATGGATTATGGACAGTGGATGCACAAATCATATGACTGGTGATCAAAGTCTTCTCATGGACTCAACCTTACGTCCATCCGACAAGAGTCACATCACATTCGCTGACACTGGTAAAAGCAAGGTATTGGGTCTAGGTAGAGTTGCAATCTCAAAGGATCAACACATGGATAAAGTGATGCTTGTTGAATCCCTTGGTTTCAACTTAATGTCTGTCTCAATGCTTTGTGACTTAAACATGATTGTGATATTTGGAAAATATCGTTGCCTTGTACTAATGGAATCTGACAAGTCTCTAGTCTTTGAAGGGTATCGAAAAGATGATTTGTACATTGGAGATTTCTCAGCAGGTCCACATCTTGCCGTTTGTCTTCTCACAAAAGCTTCAGAATGCTGGCTCTGGCATCGAAGGCTGGGACATGCTGGCATGAGGAACTTACACTCACTCGTCAAGAAGAAGCATGTCATAGGCATCGAAGATGTCAAATTCAAGAAGGATCATTTGTGTGGTGCCTGCGAAGCTGGGAAGATGACAAGGGCAAAACACCCCTCGAAGACAATCATGACAACATCTCAACCCTTCGAGATGTTACACATGGACTTATTTGGACCTACTCACTAGTCCACTCTCACAACAACTGCCTGTCTATATGGCTTTGTCATTGTTGATGACTACTCAAGATATACATGGGTTCATATAATTCTTTACAAGACTGAAGTGCAAGATGTCTTCAGGCGCTTCGCCAATCGAGCAATGAACAATTATGGCGTGAAGATCAAGCATATCAGAAGTGACAACGGCACTGAATTCAAAAACACCGGACTTGATCTGTATCTGGATACAATGAGAATCACTCATGAGTTCTCTGCTCCATACACACCACAGCAAAATGGCATCGTTGAGCGCAAAAACAGAACCCTCATTGAGATGGCTCGAACAATGCTAGATGAATACAAGACACCAAGAAAGTTCTGGCCTGAAGCTATTGATACAGCTTATCACATCATCAACCGTGTGTACATCCATAAGCTTCTGAACAAAACATCCTATGAGCTCCTTACTGGCAAGAAGCCAAACGTCAGTTACTTCAGAGTTTTTGGAGCTAGGTGCTGGATCAAGGACCCCCATCACAATTCAAAATTTGCACCTAAGGCTCACGAAGGCTTTATGTTTGGCTATGGAAAGGATTCACACTCCTACAGAGTCTTCAACCTCTATCTCTATAAGATCGTCGAAACTGTGGATGTGAAATTTGATGAAACCAATGGTTGACAGAGAGAGATTCTGCCAAGTACTCTAGACGAAGCTCCGCCCAGCGAATCTATCAAACTGATGGGAACTAGTGAAATCATGCCCTCTGAAGGACAGCCTGAAGAGGAACTTATCATCTCAGCACCAAATCAACCTGAAGACAATGCTCAGACCGAAGACAATCCTCCCAATGATGACAATGATCAGCAAGAGCAAAGTCTTCGTCCTGTTCATCCACGTGTTGCAAATGAAGTTCAAATAGAGAAGATAATTGACAACATCAATGCGCCTGGTCCACTCATTCGATCAAGAGCAACACATCTAGCAAACTTCTGTGGGCACTTTTCATTTGTGTCAATATCAGAACCCAAGAAAGTTGCTGAAGCTTTTATGGAACCTTAATGGATTCAAGCCATGCAAGAGGAACTTCAACAGTTCAAGCTGAATAATGTTTGGGAACTTGTCAAACGACCTGACCCTCGCAAGCATAACATTATTGGAACAAAATGGATATATCGAAACAAGCAAGATGAGCATGGTCAAGTCGTCAGAAACAAAGCACGTCTTGTGGCTCAAGGATACACTCAAGTAGAAGGAATTGACTTTGATGAAACATTTGCTCCTGTGGCTAGGCTTGAAGCTATTCGCATACTGCTAGCCTACGCCAATCATCACAACATCTTGCTATATCAAATGGATGTGAAGAGTGCATTTCTCAATGGCAAGATTGAAGAAGAAGTATATGTCGCTCAACCACCTGGCTTTGAAGATCCAAAACATCCTGATATGGTGTACAAGCTAAACAAAGCACTGTATGGCCTCAAACAAGCTCCTCATGCATGGTATGATACGATCAAAGACTTCCTGAAGAGCAAAGGCTTCAAACCAGGATCCCTCGATCCCACACTCTTCACGAAGACATATGATGGTGAACTGTTTGTGTGCCAAATATATGTGGACGACATTATCTTCGGCTGCACCAACCAGAAGTATAGTGATGAGTTTGGGTACATGATGCAAGAGCAATATCAGATGTCCATGATGGGTGAGCTGAAGTTCTTCCTTGGTCTTCAAATTCGTAAGCAAAGAAATGGCATCTTCATATCTCAAGAAAAATACCTCAAAGATTGCCTGAAGAAGTTTGGAATGGAAGACTGCAAAGGCTACACGACGCCAATGCCAGCCAAACACCATCTTGGTCCTGACGACAATGGTAAAGAGTTCGATCAAAAGGTATACCGCTCCATGATTGGTTCTTTACTTTATCTATGTGCATCAAGGACAGATATTATGCTTAGTGTTTGCATGTGTGCTCGATTCCAGGCGGCACCAAAGGAATCGCATCACTTAGCTGTGAAGCGAATTCTTCGATATTTGGCTTACACCCCAACACTCGGATTATGGTATCCCAAGGGCTCAAAATTTGATTTGGTTGGATTCTCGGATGCTGATTATGCTGGTGACAAAGTGGATCGCAAGTCTACATCAGGCACATGTCACTTTCTTGGTCGATCACTTGTCTGTTGGTCTTCAAAGAAGCAGAATTGTGTATCACTCTCAACTGCTAAATCTGAATACATTGCTGCTGGATCCTGTTGTGCTCAGCTTCTATGGATGAAGCAAACTCTCAAGGACTATGGCATCAACTTGAAACAAGTACCTCTCTTCTGCGACAACGAAAGTGCCATCAAGATAGCCAACAATCCAGTCCAGCACTCGAAGACAAATCTCATTGAAATTCGTCATCACTTTCTCAGAGATCATGTCATGAAGAAAGATATCGACATCATTCATGTCAACACTGAAGAGCAACTGGCAGATATCTTCACAAAGCCCTTGGATGAGAAAAGGTTTTGCAATTTACAGTGTGAGCTAAATATCTTGGAATTCTCCAATGTCCTGTGATCAGGCACACATCCTAACACTTATGCATGTTGATGACTTAGATGTGCAACACACAATGTAATGTATATCTTCAAACAATGAAGATTTACACTCTGAGTGTGAATACATTAACATGGAATTTGACTTCGGAGCGCCACGATAATTGTGCGCCGTGTCTGGGTCTAATACTTCCTATACGGTGGGTAACGCTACCACCAAATTTCTCTGTTTGAAGTGTTTCACTCATGGTGTTATATTGCAATGACTTCGCATTTGATTTGTCTTCAGTTTCAATTTATCTTCATGATTAACTACACTATGATGATTTGATTGCTTTCTGATATATACTAGTGTTCTGTCCTCTACAGCATTCACTTATAGCTATGTCTTCAAGTTGGATCTTTTGAACTAGGTGAATGTGATCGGACCCTAACCTCTCTATGCTTTCTATCTCAAACTCTATCTGTCCAAGTCATATGCATTCTATTGAAACTGTTGAATGTCTTCTCTGCGTCCTAGTCAGCAGAAGGCAAAGCGTCAATCATTAAATCTGTTTTAAATGACTTATCTTTATTGTTGAAATCCGGAGAAGCCGGAACAACTCTCCGACATGCCTGGCGGGCGTGGGAATGTGGGACAACTCTGAGTATGTTGCATGCTTGCCACGTGCCCCTCAGATGTGAACCGCTAGGGGCACCAGCGTAATTGCGCAGTGCCGCTCACCTACTTATAAATACTTGTCCCTTGCGGTAAAGAAATCTTTCTTCCACCTCTCCACCTCCGTCAAAACCCTAGCGCCACCACTAGCTCTCGACGACGCCGGTGACGAAGCGCTTAGCTGCTGCGACTTCTCCGACGCCGTCCTCACGCCGGCGCGGACATCGTCCTCTCCGCCGTCACCGTAGGTGTCCTCCGTCGCCAAGTTATGGCACGGTGGGCTGAACTGCTCGGTCTCCTATTCATCCCATCTAGCAGTTCTTCGTGCGGTAATTATAACTCTATTTTCACCACCTTTTTGATCTTCAAGATTCATCCTGTTTACCAAAAGTGGTTTCTGCCTATTCAATGGTAGATGTATTCTGTCTGCATCTCATAATGCCTAGTCAATTCACTTAGATTTCCTGTCTAGTTTGATTCCTCACTTGTACTTATTCACGGATTGGTACAAATCTGGAACCAACTCACCTATATAAGTGAATGTCTTCGCATCATGAGGTCAATGTCTTCAAACTGATTTTTCTTCAAAATCTTCTGAGAATGCATATGACCTCTTCCCCTTCCCTCGCATCTCTAATGCTGTCACAGGTACATGTGCATGGGACAATCCCTTGGTTCTCATAGTCTGCATTCGTTTGCAGAATACTTACAACATCATATCAATTCTCCTGAAGCCAGTTCCTGCTTGACCAGCAAGCGTAAGTCTCTGAAGCCTTTGAACGTATTGAAGCCATTCAGTTTGAAGTTCATGGCTGTAGAAAAATCAGCAAGGAAGGGTGGCAGACAGCGCAGAGAAGGAACATCCAAAGATCGGCCTGATGACCTAGCAGAACTCTACAAGACAGATCCTGAAGAGACTTATCATCAGCGCAAGACACGAATCCAATTGATTCGATGCTATTGGGCTGAAGAATGGTTCAAGTACAAGTTTGTAACCAAGGAATATGCAGAGAAGAATGCTATCAAGAGACCTTTGGGTGATATTCTCTATCGAAGCCTTCAACCCAAGAACAGAGCTGAAGCTATTGCGCAAGGCTTCTATCCCTGCATGGTCCGTGGACCTCTGCCTGAGAATGCCGATCCCACATCATTACTCTGGTGTCGTGACGATGCTCTCTTCAAGCGCAACCTTCAATTCACTCAGGCTTCGGCCAAGAAAAACAAGAAGTCATTGGGATTAGACTTCAACCCTGGTCCCTCTGCTCCTCGTGCTGACGGCTCCCGTGATGCTGAACCCAATGTCATCGGCCCCTTCTCCAATCTCGATGGCCTCATCACCTACATCTTGGTCCAGGGTGCGAGAGTGGATCATTCTGACAATGATGCTGACTCCGATGAAGCCCCAGCTCCTCCTCCAAAGTCGCAGAAGCAAAAGAAGCAAAAGGCTTCTAAATCAGCACCTCCAAAAACTTCTCGTGTGAAGCCACTGGCCACTGCACCTCCTGAAGACAGTGTGCAGTCTAAAGATCAATCCCGTGTCTCCAAGAGAACGGAGAAGAAAAAGAAAATTATCAGGCATACTGATCAAGTCTTGACTCCTTCCGCCATTCTGCGCGAAGAACCCATTGATCTGTCCAGTGATGAAGATCTTGTTGATGATGCCCTTGAGCAACTGATCAAGAGCAAGGAAGAAGCAGAAATCTTCAACAAATTGCCTCTCTTTGATGTGGCAATCATCCACAACTTCATTGATGAGTGGTTCGACACCGCCAATCTCAGCTTTGAAGATTTACAGATTCCCATTGGCCTCAGCGTCTCTTTTAATGGCGCCATTGCTTTCGAGCTAGCTCTCGCTCAACGCATCGTTGAGCTGAAGAACAAAATTGATTATGAGAAGGCTCAGTTCAAGAAGCATGTGGCGAAGCTCAGTGTTCAAGATGTCAGAAACTTCAAGGTCATGCTGCATGAGCTTAAAGAAGCTTTTCTCAAGAAGCGCCAAGAAGCTCAGGGCTCTCGAGAGCGCATGAAGAGTTTGGCTGATAAGTATATGCTTGCCTACAATGAGGCTGAGAAGCGCAAGTCACTTGGCCATCCTGGCATTGACCCTAGGATGGCAGCAAAGAAAAAGAAGAAGCTTCCTGCTGAACAACCTGCACCTTCAAGCCAAGAAGCGCCTCGCATTATCTTCCCAAGCAGCATGACTGGCTCGAAGCCAAAGGTCACCACAACCGCTTCAGAATAGAAGAAGACGAGTGCTGCCGAGGCTGAAGCCAGAAAGAGGAAGAATAACGAAGCCTCTGATGCCGCTCCCTCCAAGAAGAAGCGCAAGACCAAGAAGACTAGGGCTGCTCCCACAGAGCCCTTAGTTGTTGAACCCATTTCAGTGGTTCACCCTACGTCAGAACATCAAGAAAGGAGGATGATAGTCCATGAGCCTGCTTCCACAGAGGCTCATGAAGCTAAAGATATTCTAGCAGCTGAACCCACCGCTGGTGAAGACATTGGTCATAATGACAATGTTGAAGATGATGAAGTTCTTCCTCAGATCGAACACAACGTGGTATCATCGCCTGTTCCTACGAACAGCAAACTCATCAGCATTGGTCGTCCTCTGACGCCAATTGCTCAGGATGCATCGTGGGCTGATCACCCACAGCAACAAGACTCCCCCAATACTCCCCAACAACAACAACAAGCTACACCTCCCGTGCAAGAAGAAGATGAAGACTTTGAGGCCCAGCCAGCTCCATCTCCTATGGCGTTGCCAGCATTTCGCAGGCTGTACAAAGGACAAAGGCCTCAAGTCCCTCTGTCGAGCGTTCCAGAAGGAGAAGTGCAACGTCCACCTGTTGCACGTCAAGTCTTTTCTGAACCCACTCCAACTATGAATGTCTCCGAGTCTGAAGCACAAGCTGCTGAAGACATTCCGGCTGCATCAGCCGAGGAAAATCAAGAAGACGTACGTGTCCCTACTCCCCCAGTGATTGAAGAAGCTGTTCTTGATGTGAACGTGCCAGTGCCCGACCCTCCTGTTCATCAAGAGGAGGTTGAAATTGTTGAAGCTACCACCACCAACACCAATGAAGCCAATGACGTAGTCATGGCTGACGCTAATGTGGAGCCTACACCAACCAGTGTGCCTGAAGCTAATGAGGCCACTACACCTGAAACTAATGAGGCCACTGCACCTGAAGCTAATGAGGCAACTGCTCGTGAAGCACCTGTTGTGCAGCCTGAAGCCTCAGTTGTTGCCCCTGCTCCTGTTCCGCCACCAAGGCCCCATACAATCGAGCAAGCATACATTCATGGTCAGCTAACCACTGTCCGATGGCCCATTCTGGTACCTCCGCGTACTGCCTCTGGACCTCAATTTGATTATCATGTTGAGCATAGGCCCCAGGTCCAGAAGCCAAAGCCAAGACTGCCAAGGTTTCCAGGTACTGCAAACTCACCAGGGTCCTTCAATGCAAATGGCTTCAAAAGCCACAATACCTTCTTTGACAGCGCCAAGAACCCCTACTCCAAGCCAAGGATATCATCAGATCAGTCCTGGAGCTATCGGCAGAGAAGCTATTACTCTTGCGTTCTATATGATCAAGGGCGCATTTTCCCTCATATGCGCCTTGACACTGAAGCCATTGCTGGACTGCCGTGCTTAGAAGAAGCACTTGATTGCTTTCATGATGCTGGTCTGCTCAACTTTGTGACAGACAAAGAACACTAGAATGAAGAGCTATTGCTTCAATTCTATGCTATTCTACACATTCGCGGCTACAACAGAGATATCAAGACATGGGTCCTCGAGTGGATGACCGGAAATGTTCATCATGAAGCCAAAGCTCTTGACATCATCGAGCTTACTGGGCTAGCCACTCCAGGAGAGCTATATGAACCTGATTGTCAGCTACACCGCAATGCATTGGAGAGCATCTTCCATAAACCAGAACCCAACATGAGCCGGATGTTGAGCATGATGAAGCCCTTGCCATCTGACGCTGAATATCCAACAGAGTTCTTTGTTGAAGACCTTGAGTATCTGCCTCGCACCATAAATCATATCATCAGGCGAACTCTATGGCCTATCAAAGGACATTCATCAGCGGTCAAGCTTAAAGGAGCTATGAAGACTTTGGTCTTCTACATTCTCAATGGCATTAGCTTCAATACTCAAGAATTCTTCATCAGGCAACTTGCTGCTTCTGGGTCTGATCTTTTTGGTCTGAAGTTTTATGCTCCATGGGCATGCGCCTCATCAAGAGACACTCATCTGTCAACTATCAGCCCTCTACTCGCAATCATCTGATCTTTTTGCCAGAGGTTGATATGTTAGTTGAAGCTATATACTCTGACCCCGCCAAGAGGCCTCTTTGTCTTCAGAATGCCGAGCACCAAAGCTTCACTCAACCCATTGATGGTGTTCACGTAGCAACACGAATCTATCCATTGGCTGGAAATACTCGTCTGCCTCATCGAGCACCTACTAAAGCCACTGAAAGCACCATTGCCCAAAGGCCTCGGAAGCGTTCTCGCGTTCTCAATGACCGAGAACTTCTTGTGGCCCTTCATCAGAAACAGGATAAGCATCACTATTGGCTCAAGAGACAGATGCAAAGCCTCTTGGTGGATGTCAATCGCATTCGTAACCTTGCCACCAAGAATGCCTTTGTTGCTCATGAGACTTGTCGGCGATCATGGAAGAGCTTGACCCTGCTTAGTGCTGAAGCAGATCTTCAAGACGATGGCTTCAATGAAAGATTCCAGTTTGACTCCACTCCTCCATGGACTACTGTCCTACGTCGCACTCCATCTCTTGAAGACTCTGAATATTCTTCCTCCGCGGCAATGGTAAATGCCAGAGTGATCGATGATGAAGATGATGCTACTTCACCACCTCCTACTACTGCACGCATCGACACTGCACCAAGTTCGTCTGCACCGCCAACCAATGACGACAACCCTGTTTCTTCACCTACTCATGAGGACGAGTAGATGCTCTATGTCTTCAAACCTTTTTGGTCCTTACTGACAAAAGGGGGAGAAGCGTATGAGTTGATAGTCTTCAAGCGGGTTCATATGGGCGGTTGCATTATATTTTGCCTCGTGCTTACAACTCTTGCTTTTGAAACATTTGGTTCTTTGAGTTGTAACACCTAAACTTGATGGTCGTCTGCTACTTATTTGCTTTACTATGATGCGATGATAAATTCCGCATGTGCGATGATAACTTCCGCACTTAGATCATTCTGCAGACGTCCATTTTTCATTATGCATGTCATTCTACTGGCTATATCATTTCATGCATGATGAATTATCTTCATAAGTTGAAGAGGATCTCCACAAGTACAACCTGCCATGTGCATTTGCATTCCAAAAGCAAATTACTTATATGCACATCTTCAGGGGGAGCCCTTGCTACTTATGAAGACAATTCCCTATCCTTACAATTTCACATACTTTATCCCCGTTAAAAACTTCAACCAGTTTGTCATCAGTCACCAAAAAGGGGGAGATTGTAAGTGCATCTAGTGCCACCCCTAGTTGGTTTTGGAGTATTCACGACAAAGTTGGTTGAGGGACTAATGCGTTTGTGAGAATTGCAGGATAACGCAGGTAGTGTCCCTCATTGATTCGGTTTACCTACCGGAGATAACCCCTAAAAATGTATGAAGACATTGAAGACAATGGTGGTATGAGAAGATATTCATATTGAAGACTATGACATGAGAAGACATTGCGTGAAGACTATGGAGCGCGAAGACTGTGTGGTTTCGTTGTTTCCTTTTCTTCTTTGTTGAGTCATAGGAACCACCGTACTGTTAAGTGGGGTCCAAGTGAACTAAGTCAGAGTGACTGAAGTGATGCTCAATCCAAATCCTATGTCTTCGAGCGAAGACAAATGAGAGCAAATCTTATCCAGAGCTGGATGAGTCAGCTTTGCTTGTAGCCCAACTAAAGTTGCAGCGTATGTTTGAAATCTGACCATTGGAACATGTGTCAGTTCCTTAGTGACCCAGGGTCATTTCGGACAAATCAGGTCGGGTTGCCCAGTGGCTATAAATAGCCCAGCCCCTACACCATAAATTGGTGGCTGATCAGAGTTTGTGCACGGCTTTTGTCGTTTGAGAGCAACCCACCTCGAAGCATTTGAGAGAGAGAAATCCTTGCGAGGACAAAGCCCAAACACCCAGAGCCAAAGAGTGTTAGGCATCACTGAAGTCTTTCTGTCTGTGTGACCTAAAGACTTATTACACTTGAGGACTGTGAATCCTCCAGCCGGTTAGGCGTCGCATTCTGTGCATCCAAGAGTCATTGTGGATTGCCGGTGAACGAAGTCTGTGAAGGTTTGGAAGTCTCCCTTGAAGACTTACCAGAGTGATTGGGCGAGGACTGGGTGTCCTTACCTCAAGGGGAATAAGGTGAAGACACGGTCTTCTGAGTTAAATCTCAGCCTCCCTAACCAGGCATACAGTTGTCACAGCAACTGGAACTGGTCCAACAAATCTTGTATCTTCAACAAGCGACTAGTTCTATCCCTTTCCATCCCTTACTTAAGTTTGTCTTCGTGAAGTCATTGCCTATCTGTGTATCTGTTTGACTTCATTGCTTGACTACTACTATTGATTGGCTTCATACTATCTTCCATCCTGATCCTTACTGCTTGGCTGCTATTAGTCCTGTACTTTCACATCATTGTATACTTGACTATGGCTTGCTTATGGTAGTTTATCTTCCGCTGCATATCAACTAGGTCATTTCTATTGTTTGTCTTTGAAACTTCTAAGTTTTGAAGACTTTCATAAAAATCGCCTATTCACCCCCCCCTCTAGTCGATACTAGCACTTTCAAGCTTGATCTGGAATCGGCGCAGGTTCTCAAAGGTTTCCTTGAGGTCTTCCAACAGTGTTCCACGCTTTTCCGTCTTCACTACCACATCCTCCACGTAGACGTGGGCGTTTCTGCCGAGTTGCTTGAGGAGGCACTTCTGCATGCAACGCTGAAAGGTGGCGCCGGCATTCCTCAAGCCGAACGTCATGGTCAGGTAGCAGAAGGCTCCAAACGGCGTGATGAAGGCAGTCTTCAGTCTGTCTGCCGGGTTTAGCTTGATCTGGTGATATCCTGAATATGCATCTAAGAAGCTCAACAGCTCGCATCCGGCTGTGGAGTCTATCACCTGATCAATTCTTCGCAGAGCTAACGGGTCCTTGGGGCAAGCTTTGTTGAGGCTCGTGTAATCAATACACATCCGCCACTGTTTGTTCTTCTTTAGCACCAGGACCGGGTTTGCCAACCATTCTGGAAAAAACACCTCCATAATGAAGCCGGCTGCCAGGAGCCGGGCTATCTCTTCTCCAACAACTCTTCTCTTCTCTTCTGACAGGCGACGCAAGGGCTGCCTGACGGGCTTCACATCAGGTCGGACATGTAACTTGTGCTTGGCGAATTCCATCGGTACACCTGGCATGTCTTTAGGGGACCATGCGAAGATGTCTCGATTCTCACGGAGGAAATCGACGAGCTCGCCTTCCTATTTGCTGTCAAGGTTTGCACCCATGACAGTGTACCTCTCCGGGTGCTCCGGGTCCAGGGGTATCTTCTTTGTTTCCTTATCCGGCTTGAACGAACCCTTAGGTTCCGACTCCTTGGGGTCGGGCGACATCTCTGGCTGCTTGCCGGCCATCGCCACAACCCGATCAATAAGCCGCTTCTCAGCTGCGATCACCAGGGACTTGGCCAGCCGAATGCTCTCAGCCGCGCAAGCGGACGACTTTCTGTAGTCGCCGGCTATGGTCAGAATCCCCTTGGAACTCGGCATCTTCATCTTGAGGTAGGCGTAGTGGGGGACCGCCATGAACTTGGCCAAAGCAGGTCGGCCAAGCAATGCATGACACGGGCTTTCGAGGTCCACCACTTCAAACCAAACTGGCTCTCGGCGGAAATGATCTTTGTCTCCAAAGAGGACGTCTATCAGGATCTTGCCGATTGGTGAGCAGGAAAGGCCAGGTACAATGCCGTGAAACACAGTCCGGCTGCTCTGAAGCTGTCTTTGCTTGATCCATAACTTCTCCATGGTATCCTTGTACAGGATGTTGATGCTACTGCCTCCGTCTATCAGCACCCGCGAGAAGCAAGTGGCCCGCCTATCTGTGGCCAAGGTGGCACTCAAAACTAGAGCGTAGGAGCTCGGATTCGGCATCACCTCTGGGTGATCTGCTCTGCTCCAACTGATAGGCTTTTCGGACCAATGCATAAACTCCGGAGTATCTGATGCTACTGCATTTACTTCCTGCTGCTACAGCCGCCTGCTGTGTCGATCATCAGCCACACTGGTGAACACCACATAGGCTCCGTGCTCTTCTGGGTACTCATCTCGTACTGCGCCGACTGGCCTGGCAGCCGGCTGCTGGGGCGGCGGTGGAGGCGGCGGCCCAGCAGGCGGGGGAGGAAGGAGGCCGTCTCCCTTGGCGATCCTGGTGAGCCAGTGGCACTTCCGGGTGGTATGGTTTGACGGCTTCGCGCCGCTGTGGAACTTGCAGGGACCATCTAGAGTCTGCTCGTAAGAGAAGGCCGGCAACCAGTTGGACTTGCCGCCTTTCTGTCGCTTGGTCGGAGGCTGCCCCTCCGGCTGCTGGTCTTCGACTGTCGCAACCTGCCGGCTGCTGGAAGCCGGCTGTGGGGCCTTGCGCTTGTGATCGTTTTGTTGTTGTCGCCGACTAGCGTCTCCAGCCAGAGTTCTGGGAGCCTGAGGGGCCACTTTACCAGTCTCACTGACTTGGATCTCCGCCTTCATGGAGGAGTCGGCTGTGGCGTACTTGTCTGCTATGATCAGTAGCTCGTCGAGGGTCTCCGGCTCGTCGTAGAGGAGCTTGTGCTTGAGGAGGGTGCCTTCTCTGCACCCGGCGGTGAAGTATTCGATAGCCTGCACCTCGTGCATGCCCTCGCAGGAGTTCCGAAGCTCGGCCCAGCGCGTGAGGTAGTCGTGTGTTGACTCGTCGGGGCCTTGCACGCACAAGGAAAGCTGGCAAGGCTTGGGAGGTCGCTTGTACGTGCTCGTGAAGTTGCGGACGAAGGCTTCGGTGAAGTCGACCCAGCTGTTGATGCTGCGAGGCTTCAGGCTGTTCAACCATGTCCGGGCCGTGCCTTGGAGCATGAGTGGAACATACTTCACAGCAACACGCTTGTTGCCGTTCGCTATGCTGACGGCCGTGGAGTAGTCAACTAGCCAGTCTTCCGGCTTCACTGAGCCGGTATACTTGGGCGTGTCTTGGGGGGAGCGTGAACCCTTTGGGAAAGGGCTCGTCTCGGATGCGGGGTCCGAAGTAGGGCGGACCCAACTCGTCCTCTTCTTCCAGTGCCAGGGATCGGTGGAGTCGGTCGATTCGGTGGCGGGCGTCATTCTCTCCGACTCCCTCTCGGCGGCCAAGGCGGCCACCGAGAGTCGGATGCTCAACGGGTGGCGGGGAGACTCGCCTTTCTCCTCGTGGTGGGGGAGGCAGATAGTCGCCCTGCCGTTCCACTGCTCTTGGGCGGCCGTCTTGGTCACGCTCGATGGTGATGCGAGTCCGACTGTGGCTGACAGCCGGCTCTTTGTCTTTTCTTCCGCGGACTCCGCCGGTTGGTGTCCGAGACGTCGCGCCTTGATCTCGGCGAGAAGGCAGGTCGTCGTTTGGTCGCTGCGGCGCCTCCGTACGGTAGCCGGCTGCATTCTGCGCGGCAGCCGCGTCGAGGAGCTGCTGTACTCGCTCCATCATCAGGCGGCGCTCTTCGCCTTCGAAGTTTTTCAGCTCGTTAGTCGCCGCCTGGGCGGCGGGGATGTTCTCCGCAGGCGTGGCGTACACGGGGCGATTGGCCCCGAACAGGTTGGCGATGGCCACGCCGCACTGCTGGACCGCGCCTAGGCGACTAGGCCCAGTCGGGGCCGGCGAGCCGCCCATAGCGATCCATCTCACGCTGGTAGGCTTCTGACAAGCGTCTCATTCTTGCCAGCTTCTTCGCGCCTTCGACGATCTGAAGGCGGCGCGCCTCCAGCGTCTCGGCGTCTATGTCTTCCGGAATGGGCACGGTCAGGTCTCGTAGAGCCGCGTCGAGTGGGTCATGAACTCCCTCACCGGAACGCTCGCCATGACTGATGACGAGCACCTCCATGACGGCGCTTCCGCCACTCTATTCGCGAGGGAGCGGCTCGTCGTAGACCACCACGTTGGCGGGGAACGCATCGAGCGACGCGGCGTCGGAGTCGACCAGCATCGGGTCGGTGGAGCCTACGGACTCCAAGTCCACGGCAGGCTCACCGGTGACGTGGAGTTGGTCGAGGAGGCCCGCGAGGAGGCTCTTGGGGCCGCCCGTGCCTGCGTCGGATGTAGGCTCGTCGGAGAGGCGAACCTCGCCGACAAGTTCGGCGAGGCAACTAGCTGCGCAGGCGGCCTCAGCGCCGCGCAGCGCGTCGACGCAGACTCTGTCTGGCGTGCCTGGCTGGCTGCGCTCGCCAGGAAGGAAAAGGGTTCCCGTCCAGAATAGGTCTCCGGACGACGGTGCACCTCGCCCCATGGTGGGCGCCAAATGTCGGGGGTTGGGTGCGCCATATGCCAAGGGATGGCTTATCATGGTGGGGGCGAGTAGAACGTCGCCGGTGCCTGGAAACGGGAAGAGGCGAAGACATGCACGCCGGCGGATCTTACCCAGCTTCAGGGCTCTCCGTAGAGATAACACCCCTACTGCTGCTCTGCGGGGTCTCCGCATGATCACTAAGGCAAAGTGAGTACAAGGTTGCTCCTTGAGCTGTGTTCTGGAGGTAGGAGAAGGCAAGGCTAGCTCTCTCCTTCCTATATGATCTTGTCTAGTGCTAATGGATTCGAACCCTTTGCATGGGTGCCCTGGGGGGTTTATATAGGCCTAACCCCCAGGGGTACAATGGTAAAATAGGCTGGGCGCGGGTCCCAGCCGTCTGTCTCTCAGGCCGCCGTCTTCTCCGCCGACTACTGGGGCCCGCCGACTGGCCTGGTACAGGGCCGACAGCCCTTGTCCGCCGCGGGCGGGTCCTGTCGGCCGCGGATCACTGTAGCCGTGCTTCTAATGACGCTGGCTTGGTCATGGGGTCATGGCAACAGTGCCGCCGCCTGGCGGGCGATCACTATTGCCATTCCCCGTCGTGTCTGGTTAATGGCGCGTGGGGCCCGTGGGAGGGGCCAGCCGACTCCTAGTGGCCGACTCCCAACGGGTCCGTCTTGTGGTGCTCTCGCCGTCTTCTGTACTCCCGCTTTCTCTGGGTCGTACAGACAGGCCGTCGTGGGCACAGGGCTCCGCCCCCAGGGGCTGATGTCAGGGCTGGCATGGCAACAGTGCCGCGCCGGATGGAGATCTCCGCCGGTACGGTGCACTGTGGCCATGCCTTCCCTCGATAAACGGGGCGGGGATGGGCCGCATGGTGGCCGTTCCCCGTCCCGTCCATTATCGCGTTGGTATGGGGTGGTTGAAGTCGCGGGTCGACTCCCTATAGCCGGCTTCTCCAGAAGTCGCCGGCCAGGAGTCGGCTTGTCTTGGAGTCGTCTCTGGGACTCGACTTATCTTGGAGTTGTCTCTGGGACTCGGCTTATCTTGGAGTCGTCTCTGGGACTCGGCTTATCTTGGAGTCGTCTCTGGGACTCGGCTTATCTTGGAGTCATCTCTGGGACTCGGCTTATCTTGGAGTCGTCTCTGGGACTCGGCTTATCTTGGAGTCGTCTCTGGGACTCAAGGGGCGCAGCCTGCCCCGATGTCTTGAAAAGTTTTGGGGCTCGGGTTAGCCTACCCGTGGCCCATTACTCCGACAAATATGTACATAGAATTAATTTCAGTGTAAAGGCAGATCTTTCACTGACAAAGAACATAAGAGAATCAAGTAATGTAGTTGGATCGATCAATCAATAAACCTATGTAATTTGAAGATAGGCCTCAGGAAAGGTGGTGTTTCATGGTAATCTACCACATTAATGATAAAGCTGGGCAAATATTGAAGGCACGTGAGCCTAGATAACTGCTACTCCCTTCGTTCCAAAAATACTTGTCGTAGTTTTGGTTCAAATTTGATCTAAAACCATGACAAGTATTTTGGAATGGCGGGAGTACCTTCTTCATGTAAAAACCATACAAGTACCTCACTGTTATACAATAACTCCTACCTTCTTCATGTAAAATGGCAACATCATAAGAGTTTCAGCATAGTTCTTAATTCAATTAATTGGTTCAGACCCTAGATACCCAAATCTAGAGGCCTTGTATGAAATTGGAGAAATTCCAAAGGAATTCAGAGGATTGCACCTGCCAGGTTCAAATTCCTAGATTCGAAACAGGACCATATGTCCACAGATCAAACCAACTTCAATGGCTAACATAACTGATTTGCTGCTCAACAGATCAGAATGACCATACTAGATAATCAGGATTCATGTACAAGAGCAGCAAAAAGTGTACTCTGTAAAGAAATATAAGAGCGTTTAGATAACTAAAATAGTGATCTAAATGCTCTTATATTTCTTTTAGGGGGAGTAATAAGGTAAAGACGCCAACATTCCAGGGAACGCCTTGTAGTAGGATACTGGTACATATTTATCACAAGTTTTGTGATGTAACATCATGGAATCAACTTGCTAGAGAAATGACATGAACTGCAGCTGCCGACTGTGATAACAATCAGGTCTAAGTACCTGGCAGCACCCGGCAGTCTTCTGCAAGAGGAATAATACTACTAAGTATTAACCCTACAACAGTGGTTCGCGATAGTAGATCTTGTCAAAAGGGTCGGATGGCAAAACCTCAGAAGCTAGTCGGACCCCATAAACCGGACGCTCTCTCCTTCCCTGAGTATGCTCTTGAAAACTTGAAACTTACAAGCTCCGCTGGCCCATTTTGCACAAGTCAGATGCTTCAGTATAGCACGCGCATCAACTCCCGAAGACAACAACCAATCGGACACCACAATAACCATATTCTCCAGCATCCGAGCATTCTCAGCGATGAACTTGAGGAAAGCAGTTTCATTTGTCGACCCTCGGAAGTCATGGAAAATTATCTTCTTCAAATGCTGCCGAATACACGCAATGGGACCGCCCTCGAGCCAGAACTTGAGACCGACCTTGCCAGTAGACTCCCCACGAGCCTTTTCGGACTGCAACAAAATTGGATCATAAACATTTATTCTAGATAAGCCACACTGCGTACATAGATAGTGATAATGAAAAATGATCTTTGGATACCCTGATGTGGAGCGTCTCGATGTTGGGAAAACATCGGAGGAAGTTATGCACCTTCTTGAGGTCATTGCGGACTTGGAATGTGAGTTCCAAGGCCAAGTTCTGGACACTCGGGACAAGGGTGCTGGTGCTCAACTTAGTCCCAGCCTGCAATGCAAATGTGGAAGATGAAGATCATATTTTGGCTGGCATACGTTGTTATTGACAAGACAACTGCATACATATATACTCCACTAACTACTGGCTGAATGTATACATATGATCTAACTACTGGCTGAAGGTATCCAAATGCAAATGTACGATGTAATGACCTTGATAGCGGTGTTGCCAATCTCCAAGGCATGGTCTCCTGGTTGAAGGTATCCAATAGCACGCAGGTTGGGTGCATGGCCAATCTTGACCCTGCAGCACTTGCCGGAGTTACTGCCGAGGCCCCAAGTCCACTGCAAGAGCCTCTCCAGGCGAGGGGCGTCCACCACCAAGATGTCCTCCAGGATGGAATAGCAGAGCTGAACGCACCGCACGCTGTGGCTGACGAGGCGGAGGCGCACTCCGCCCTGAGCCGCAACGATGGTGAGGATCTCCAGGACGGGGCTTCTGTCGAGCAGGAAGGCGAGGTCGCGGTCCTCCATGGCGACCAGGGAGAGGCCGAGCTCCCGGAGGTTGTGGAAGGCGGCGGAGCGCGGGACGGCGGCCGTGTCCGGGAGCCTCCAGGCGCTGAGGAAGAGGCGCGTCAGGGGGGCGCAGCGGAAGACCGTGGCGGGGAGGCGGATGTCGAGCGGCCACGGGCGGTTGATGAAGGCGAGCTCTTGGACGCCCTTGGCGGCGAGGACGTCGAGCCAGCGCGCGATCTCGCCCCGGTGCGCGTCCATGGCGGTGCGGGTTAGGTGGACGCAGCGGAAGGGCCCCGGGTGCGCCGCGAGCACGCGGGTGACGAGGTCGGCGAGCTCGGGCGATTCCTCCTCGCCGACGCCGAGCGCGATCTGCCGTCCGTTCGGGAGGAAGTGGGTGTCGGCGACGACGAGCGGCGCCGAGCGCCAGAGGGGGCGCCAGCGCGAGGCGAGCGCCGAGGTGCGCGCGGCGTCCGCCGCGGGGAGGCGGGAGATGATATCGCAGAGTACCTGTTCTGGGAGGGCGCTGATGCGGTCGGCCCCGCCGGGGAACCAAGCCGCGCCGGCGAGCGAGAGAGGGGCGGCGGTGGAGACGGGCGGCTTGGGGAGGGAGCGGTGGACGACGGTTCTCATCATGTCCAAGCCGACCCCCAGCATCTCGGGGCCGAAACCGTGGCCCTGCAGGAGGTCCTCCACGTGCTCCATGCTGACGCCGATGAACGGCTCCGGTGGGGAGCCACGGCGAGGGTCTCGGTTTGGCATCGTCGTCCCTGGGATGGGCGAAGTGGCGAGTGGTGGCCGCCGGGTGGTAGTGACTAGTGTGGAGTGAGCTCGTGCCTGCTTAGGGTTGCGGCATGTTCTTCTTGGGTTGGGCCAAATGTTGGAAGCGGCCTGGTCGCGGGCCAAGCATCCAGAGTGCCCCTTCTATTTCAAAATACATTGACATATTCAAAAATGAATATTTCAAAATACATTTACACCGACAACATTTATGTAAAACACATCAACCTCGAGACTCAAAAAAAAAAAATCAACCTCTGCAACACCAAATAAATACAATATGAGAATATATTTTATTGATGGATCTAACAATGAAAGATATTCACTTCAACTACTTTATTTTTTCTTTGACAACTACTCCCTGCGTTCCTAAATATTTTTCTTTCTAGATATTTCAACAAATGACTACACACGGAGCAAAATGAATGAATCTACACTCTAAAATATGTCTATATACATCCGTATGTGGTAGTCCATTTGAAATGTCTAGAAAGACAAATGTTTAGGAATGGAGAAATTTCATTTGCGGGTCATTAACAAGAATGTGCTAAATTGCACTTTTTGGATGGCCTAAGGTAAGGCGGCTTTGACAGGGCAAGAATAAACCCCTGCCATTTCTTTAAGCCCTAGAGAGTTCTAATAAGCAAATGATTACATTGCGCGACTTGTAGGCATCCTCGGCTCTAAATATTTATGTAGTCCTCTAGATAGGAATTTCTCACATTCCTCCAAATTTCTTTGGAACCTCTCCATTTTCATACAAGGCCTCAAGATTAGGGTACCGAGGATTTGCATCGATTGCACGCAGATTTTCGACCAAATCTTCACACATGATAGTGTTCATGAATGTATTACGGTTGAAATAATCAACATGTAGACCGGAGCACATGCTATTCAGAGAAGTAGTAAGCGAGCAACATTGTTGAGCAGAATCTTCCTCATGCACGTTCAGAGTGATTAAGGGCTAGTTTGGTTCACGTCCTCATGCTCGCTTGGCCTGGAGCATGCCTGTATATTGCCTGGATTTTGTTTGGTTGTTATCTTTA
Organism: Triticum timopheevii; assembly: GCA_963921465.1. Lineage (NCBI taxonomy): Eukaryota > Viridiplantae > Streptophyta > Magnoliopsida > Poales > Poaceae > Triticum > Triticum timopheevii. The sequence continues at coordinate 583,580,998 of OY997270.1, read as the reverse complement.
AAAACCTGGACTTGCCTGGCCTGGAGTAGTACAGACATGATTAGGCAGATTAGCCTAGATGGAAGTGGGTAGAGAAGCCAGGCAAGGGGGTTATCCTGACACAGGCGTCAAAATTCCAGCGTTTGGCGATGCATGATGGCTGCTTGGGGTTGCAAGTACGGAGTTGTTCTCGATAGATGTGGTGACGAATTGATTTTTTAAAGTCTAATCTCCAGGCCAGGCCCAAAACCAAACGCCTTCGCACCTACACTTCCTGACCAGGCAACTATGCATCCAAAAGTGAAGTCCAGGCCAGGCGGTACTTTTGCTTAGGAATGTAGCTTTGGACATGAAGAAAACAAACCTTAAATGACCCTAATAAGTTGTTAGAAGATGAAAATGACAAGGTAGTACAGCTTCAACCTTTCGTTCTCACAACTACTATCTGGAAATTTGGGAAATAGTCAACTTATTGTTCAAGATAGTAGATTACCGCAGCTCTCTCTCAACCTTTGTGTTTCGAGGATCTAACTTTTGAGCATCCAAAAGGGCATCACAAGCCTCCTTATTCTCGGGAGCTCCTGCTAGGGAGAGGAAGGGAGCGGGGTTTCGTGTCGTGTGTTTGAGTCACTGGGACAATTGAACTGATTAATCTGTATGTTCGCATGGTCGATGAATGGGTGGACCACAACCGGCGGAGGGAGGGATATTTGTCTCTAGCTAGGTAGCCCCAATGCCCCATCCTAGAATGCCATTCGTACTCTCGTCACATTGTTCTCTTGCCAGTTCAGGTGCAAAGTTTAACCTCATGGTTTGAAAAGTTGTTCCCTATGGATTCCTTTTGAAGGGTCTGATATGAACATACTAACATATACAAATATCATATATCCGAGGTACCTTTGTGTGTCGACAATGCTCATGTTCCTGTACATGAATGACACTAGGGGTCAAACAAGACAGCCAAATATATATAGAAGCCATAGGACCAGAAAGGAATGTCTCAGGAAGCATGCCAATGACATGTCAAGGGCCAATATACTGGAATAAACTTATATAGCTCGTTCGTGTTTATCCTTCTGTCTAAACATATAATTTGGACTAGGGAATTCATACAAATATGTTTCTATAGCAAGGATGAGAAGCGCTTCATCCACAACCGTTTGGGATTTTTAGTTACGTATCACAAGGATGGTGATTCAGAAAGTTTCTAGGATAGTGGGACTTCAAAATATATAGTCTACTTTCAAATTTGCTTGTTGATATTTCTGGCACATACTTAATAAAATATACCCCTCTATTTTTATTTACTCTACATATTAGGTTTGTCTAAAGTCAAACTTTATATATACTTTCAACAAGTTTGTAGAAACTATGTTAACATATACACCACCAAATCAATACCATTAGATTCATCATTGCATATATTTTCCCATTATATAAATTAGTTTGTAAATGTTCATATTATTTTCTACAAACTTGGTTAAACTTTATAGAGTTTGTCTTCAGTCAAAGCTAATAGCAAAGTAAATTAAGCAGAGGGAGTACATAAATATGTGTTCCTTCTTATATGTTTTCACCATAATCAAGTTGATGGGAATTGCAATTATGAAAAAAAAAACTCGTATGAGCACATGTGATCCTCATAATAGCAAGTTTGTAATAAATTATGGTACTCCTCCGGAAGTTGAAGTCAACAATGGTAACATATTCACATGTAGCCAAATCACTTTTGGTAATGTCCATGTACATGTTGGAAATATACCCTAGAGGCAATAATAAACTGGTTATTATCATATTTCATTGTTCATGATAATCGTTTATATCCATGCTAGAATTGTATTGATCGGAAACTCAAATACATGTGTGGATACATAGACAACAATGTGTCCCTAGTGAGCCTCAACCGGACTAGCTCGTTGACCAAAGATGCCTATGGTTTCCTAGTCATGGACATGAGTTGTCATTTGGTAATGAGGTCACATCATTAGGAGAATCATGTGATGGACAAAACCCAAACTATGAACGTAGCATATGATCATGTCAAGTTTATTGCTATCGTTTTCTGCATGTCAAGTATACGTTCCTTTGACCATTAAATCATGCAACTCACTGACACCGGAGGAGTACCTTATGTGTACCAAACGTCAGAATGTAACTGGGTGACTATAAAGGTGCTTTACAAGTATCTCCGAGGGTGTCTGTTGAGTTGGCATGGATCAAAACTGGGATTTGTCACTCCATATGACGGAGAGGTATCTCAGGGCCCACTTGAAGGAAATATGCCCTAGAGGCAATAATAAAGTTATTATTTATTTCCTTATATCATGATAAATGTTTATTATTCATGCTAGAATTTTATTAAACGGAAACTTGATACATGTGTGAATACATAGACAATACATAGTGTCCCTAGTATGCCTCTACTAGACTAGCTCGTTGATCAAAGATGGTTAAGTTTCCTAGCCATGGACATGAGTTGTCATTTGATTAATGGGATCACATCATTAGGAGAATGATGTGATGGACATGACCCATCCGTTAGCTTAGCATTATGATTGTTACAGTTTCATTGCTACTGCTTTCTTCATGACTTATACATGTTCCTCGGACTATGAGATTATGCAACTCCCGAATACCGGAGGAACACCTTGTGTGCTATCAAACGTCACAAAGTAAATGGGTGATTATAAAGATGCTCTACAGGTGTCTCCGAAGGTGTTTGTTGGGTTGGCATAGATCAAGACTAGGATTTGTCACTCCGAGTATCGGAGAGGTATCTCTGGGCCCTCTCGGTAATGCACATCATAAGCCTTGCAAGCAATGTGACTAATGAATTAGTTACAGGATGTTGTATTACGGAACGACTAAAGAGACTTGCCGGTAACAAGATTGAACTAGGTATGAAGATACCAATGATCGAATCTCGGGTAAGTAACATACTGATGACAAAGGGAATAACGTATGTTGTCATAAGGTTCGACCGATAAAGATCTTCATAGAATATGTAGGAACTAATGTCGGTGTACAGAAGTAGGGGCTCTACTTTGCACCCTTTACCTGTGCACGGGCAGTTAGAGCCGCGCCCGCGGCCGCACTTAGCAGGGCAAAGGAGGGAGGCCTAAGCCACAAGACGATCAAAGCAATGCCAAGACAGAGACATGAAGAGCAAGAGGGCGAGGTGGACTCCCCCGGCAAGACCCTTGTCGGGGCGGCCTCCGTAGCCCCGGCAAGAACCTTGCCGGGGCAACTTGCCCAATGCCAGCGGAGCGCGCCACCCTTGAGCCCGAGGTTTCCAACACCATCAACCACATTGGAACCAAGGCTCGGGAGGCACCTCCATGGTGGCATGCAGATCTTTGTGAAGATCATTAACACACAAGATCATATCAGGACCAAAAGACGACGATCCTCGGCATGATCCCTGCCGAGCAAACCCACGAGGCCTCCGGCAAGATCCTTGCCGAGGACGATCACAGTGTCGCGGCAAGACCCTTGCCGGGGCCCCGGCAAGGCCCTTGCCGAGGACATCAGCAGGGCCGTGGCCAAGCCCGCGTCTGCCAAGGCTCCACCGCCGTTCCCAATGCAGCTGCCAGCCCAGCCAGCTAGGCGATCACCTGTGTGCCGACGTGCGGCCCCGAGACCAGCTCAGCAAGCACCTGCGTGGAGGCATGCAGATCTTCATGAAGACGCTGCCACCACGCTAGCTCAGCAGCCTACCAACCTACATGGCGTTGCCCGCCTCGCTGGCCTGGACACGTGTCGGGGCAAGGTGAGGCGGCAACAAAGCGAGGGGACACCTCAGGGGCGCATTTAATGTGTCTAGTCCCGTAATGACAGGCGATAAGCTTATACACTATACCCGTTCCACCTCCTGTGTGCCACTGTGGCATCCCCTTTTTCCTATAAATGGAGGCCCGAGGCGTACTAGAGAGGGATTCGGCTCTTTTGAGCAAGTCACGCACAATAGCTAGCTCAAGAGCACCGAAATACACACCAAAGCAGGACTAGGGTATTACGCGATCCCCACGGCCTGAACCTGGGTAAACGACCTTTGTGCTGGCTCTTAGACCCGCTCTTCTCACAACCCCGCACCCGCCGACCATAGTAGGGATTCCGTTGATCCCATAGGTGTCGTTCCCACCGACATCTTTGGCGCGCCAGGCAGGGGCGCAGTTGTGAGAATCTAGTCTAGCAGCTAGTCTAGCAGCTCTTCATCGCCATGGTTTCCCAGGAAGAAGGCGATCGAACGGGCGGCATCACTTGCGAGTGCAGTGAGCACTCGCGCAATGACAGAAAAGCTAATTCACACAAAAACTTTGTGCGATTCTTTTTATATAAGGCTATTCTCCTTGGAGATCTTTCCCTCTGTATACGAAACCTGCACGCAATGGGGCCCTTCCACTATTGGCAATGCCTTTGTTCTGTTTTGAGTCCGCTCAATAGTTCGAGCGGCTGCGTCGAGAATGGCAGGGTAGCCTTCCGCTATTGGCAACACTCTCGTTCTGTCTCGAGTCCGCTCGATAGATCGAGCGGCCGCGCTAAGAACGGCAAGGTGGTTCGCCTGGCAGCATGCACACCCGGCAGGCTACTGGGGATCCGTCCTCGAGGCGCCGCGGCATGGTTTTACGCGCCAGCAAGCCTACCCAATTAACGTAGGGTGGACATACAGAGAAAGATCGAATTGGAAAATAACATGCATCGTTCTGAGAGTACTGCAGAGTTATATTACATCAATTGTTGTTGCGGTTCTAACCAAAGATATAAATTTTCTTGGTCGTGAACCTGCAGCGGCGATGAGAAACGAGGTGCCTAGTCCCGGCACTGGCCCTCCACCCTCTCGATTCCGTCGACGCGGATGATGATGGGCTTGATGCGCTCCCTGAGCGGCGCGAGGTCCACATCCTCCGGCAAGCTCTCCAGCGCGGCGTCGAAGTCGAGGTTGGGGTACCAGTACGCCACCTTGATGAGAACCTTGGTCAGGGCACCCCGGCAAAGCAGTCGGGCCTCATTGGCCAGAGAGCTCGCTCTGTTAGAGCGAAACTGCTCCAGGGCTCCAAGAACACCCTCGAAGAACAGGGTCAGCTTGGCATTGGGGCTCACGTTTGGCTCTGGGGTGTACCTCACATTTGACATCCCCATAGCAACCAGCCTCTCGGTGATCCTGTTGGCGACGTCGACGAGGCGGCTGATCCAGAAGTTCTCGCCCTTCATGAAATCTTCGTGGTTGGCGGCTTCGTTCTTTCGCAGCTGCCTCTCCTTCTCCAGGCTCTTGGTCAGGGTCTCCTCCCGGGCCTTGACCTCTGAAAGTGTCTTCAGCTTCAGGTCCTTGATGGAGTCGTTGGCGCGAGTGAGTAGCTTGGCCTTGTCGAAGACTACGGCCTGCGCCTCCGTCAAGGCGCAGCTGACTGTGTCCTTCTTCTTTGCCAGCTGCTCGGCCTTGTTCTTCAGGCCGTCCTGCTCCGCCTCCAGCTCCTTCACCTTGTCGCCGTGGGCCAAAGCTCGAGCATCAAGTTCTTCTTTGCGCTTCTGCTCCAGCTCCCGGTTCTGCTGCGCGACAAGCTTCTCGACCTTCTCGTCCTTGCCGCGGAGTGTGGCGGCGAGCGCCGCCTCACGAGCGACGAGGTCCTCCTCCTGAGAGTTTAGCTCGGCCTCGTGGTGGGATCGGGCGGCCTCAGCCCTGGTGGCCTCTTCCCTTGCCGCCTCCTGTGCCTTCTCGATGTCGGCCTGCTTCAAGAGGAGCTCCTGCTTGCGCTCGGCCAGCTGGTCTTAGGCAGCCTTCAGTTCTTCGTGGGCTTGGCAGAACCAGGCCTGTGCCTCGATGACGCGCTCCTTGAGATCCGCCTCCGCCTTGCCCGCCGCCACCTCCCTGGACTTTGCCTTGTCCAGACGGGCGCGGTGGAGTGCCTGGAGCTTCTAGAAGCTGGCGCCCATGGCCCGAAGAAGCTGCTCCTCCTGGGTGCCGCCACCACCAGCGTTCGGTTCGTCAACAACCTCGAGCCCGGCGGCGGCGAGCACCTCGTCATCGAACACCTCTCCCTCGACCGGCGCCCTAGTGCCCGCCGTCCCAGGAAGGTGGACGAACAAGTCATCGCCCACCTTCAAGTACCTGCCCGAGCCAGAGGCAGTGGAGGAGGAGGGTTGATCGTCAACCACCTCCTCCTCGGCAGCGGCCTTGCCGGCCTCCTCGGCGGTAGCCTTGCCGCTCTCTCCGGCAGACCCCTTGGCGGTGTCCTCAACAGCGGTCTCGGTAGCCTCCTCGGCGGCGATCTTGTCGGCCTCGGCCTTGGCGTCCTTGGCGACCTCCGTGATGACGGTGTCGACGTCCTCCTGGTCCGCCAAGGGAGGATCTGGATGCCGGAAAGGAGAATGAGGCAAGGCCAAGATCAAGGTTTGAAAAAGAAAGAAGGAAAAACAGGAACAGGAAGCAGGTGACTTACCCGTGCCGGGTTGAGAAGAAGCGGCCCCTCCCCGCCAACATCTGTTGCCGAGACAGAGCCACCAGTGCCCAAGTCCACCTCCTCCTCCTCCGTGCGCATGGGCTCAGTGCTTGGCGCCCTTGCTAGGGATGCCCCTCGGGGCAGTGTGGTCGATGGGGGCGGCGTGTTGGGGGTGGCCCTCGGTGGCTCCTCCTGTTGTCGTCCTCCTCCTGCAACCACAGCAAGGTCAGTGCCAAAAGATCGTATCCCGGCGCACGTTGATGAGGAGTAAGTAGTGGACGCGCGCTGGGGGCTGAGCCGGGGGCTACACCGGGGGCTGCGCCGGGGGCTGTTGTCCGGGCTGATCTCCACCACTGGCGTGTGTGAAGCGCCCGCCGGGGGCTGGTCGCCCGCTGATGCCCTGGCCCTCTTCGCCATCCTCTGGGCCAGCGTCTCCCTGTCCCTGCGGAGATGAAAGCAAGTCACAAAAAGTGGCGCGGTCTGAAAGAGCGGAGGTGAAGAAGGACGGGCACTTACTCATCCTCCGCCTCCTCTTCCGCTGCCTTCCTTTTCCTCCTCGGGCTGAGAGACCCGAAATCAAAGACGACCTCCAGGTCGACATCAGCGGGAGGAGGGGACAGGGACGGAGTCCGGCGACGCTTGGACGAAGAAGAGGCGGTCGCCTTCTTCTTCGCCATCGTGGTCTTCACCTCTTCTTCGTCGTCGCGGCCCTTGTCTGGCGCACGGACTCCTCCTGGGCCCCTTGCCGTGGTTCGGTCCTCCTGGGCCGGACCGGCCCGCCAGAGCTGGCCCGCCGCAGGACACGTCCTCTTCCCGTGGCCGGAGGGTCGTCGGCCTCGGCCTCTTCCTCGGTCGACTCCTCGACCACCTCCTCAACAAGGGGGGCTCCGGTATTGGCACCGCTGGCCTCCCCGACAGCCCCTGCCCACTGGGCGAGCTCCCTCTCCTCCGTGGCCGCGTCAGCCTCATCCTCCACGCTGCCAGCGCTGCCGGCCTCCATGGCGAGCCGCGCCTCCGCCGCCCTGCCGGCGATGTAGTCGATCTCCGCCTGGGTGGTGTCCTCAACGAGCAGCGGCTCGTCGTGGTCGTAGCCTCCGACAAGTTGTCGAAGAACTCCTGCACCTTGCATGCCGGGGGCTCGATCCAGGACGGGTCGAGGCCGTGCGTGTTGAAGACCAGCATCATCTCGAGAATGGCGGCCTGGCACGTGTTGTTGCTTGGTGGGAACACACCAGGCGGCAACCCAAACAGGGGCCCCTCGATGACCTTGTCGGCCTTCACGGCCCTGCCGGTCCTCTCCACCCTACCGTCGGCGAACACATCAAGCTAGAAGAGCCTCTGGCAGAAATGGGCGTGTCCCATCATGTCATCACCGTGAACTTGTGCTTCAGGCGGGGGCGGAGCCTCATGATGTCAGCCGCGTTCCTGAAGTCCCAGGCCGGCATCCCCTTGTTGTGCAGTGGGGCGATTCGGCGGCGGATGAAGTCTGGCCCAATCATCTCCAGGGTGAGCCCGACCATGGTGAGGTGATGGATCCTGGCGGTGGCAGTCGAAAGCTTCCCGTCGTTGGCATCAACGTTGCTCCGGTCCTCGCCACGGGTCGGCGGGCTCTGATGCACCCGGCAGAACTCTGGCGGGTTTTTCTCCTCGATCCAGCACCACCGACCCCGCCACTCCTCCCACCTCTCCCTGTGGGCACCCTCCGGATACGTGCCTTTCCCTTGGACCCTCGAGATCCAGGAGATGCTTCCGGAGAGGGTGTCCCCTGGCTGGAGGCGGCGGATAAATAGTGGTGGAAGAGCACCGTGCTGGGAAGCACCCCGGCGAAGCCCTCACAGAGATGGGCAAAGAGCGCCATGCACGCCACGGTGTTCGGCGTGAGGTCCAGAAGGCGGAAGCCGAAGGTGCGCATGATGTCATTGAAGAAATTGCAGAAAGGTGGGCAGAGCCTGCAGGAGAAGAAATCGACAAAGAAGGGGTACCGATTTGGGCCGACGTTGACGCAGTCGGCGGGGATGACGCGCGTGGCAGGGTGCCTGATACGTCCATTTTGCATCGTGCTTTTATATCGATATTTATTGCATTATGGGCTGTTATTACACGTTATGTCACAATACGTATGGCTATTCTCTCTTATTTTACAAGGTTTATCATGAAGAGGGAGAATGTCGGCAGCTGGGATTCTTGCTGGAAAAGGAGCAAATATTGGAAACCTATTCTGCACAGCTCCAAAAGTCCTGAAACTCCACGAAATTCATTTTTGGAATTAATAAGAATTATTGAGCAAAGAAAGTACCAGAGGGGGCCCACACCCTGGCCACGAGGGTGGGGGCGCCCTCCCCCCTACTGGGCGCGCCCCCTGTCTTGTGGGCCCCCTGGTGGCCCTCCAGTGCCCATCTTCTGCTATATGAAGGATTTTATCCTGGAAAAAATCATAAGCAAGCTTACGGGATGAAACTCCGCCGCCACGAGGCGGAACCAATCTAGGGCTCCGGCGGAGCTGTTCTGCCGGGAAACTTCCCTCCGGGAGGGGGAAATCATCACCATCGTCATCACCAACGATCCTCTCATCGGGAGGGGGTCAATCTCCATCAACATATTCACCAGCACCATCTCCTCTCAAAACCCTAGTTCATCTCTTGTAGCCAATCTTGTACAAAACCACAAATTGGTAACTGTGGGTTGCTAGTACTGTTGATTACTCCTTGTAGTTGATGTTAATTGATTTACTTGGTGGAAGATCATATGTTCAGATCCTTAATGCATATTAATACTCCTCTGATCATGAACATGAATATTCTTTGTGAGTAGTTACGTTTGTTCCTGAGGACATGGGTGAAGTCTTGCTATTAGTAGTCATGTGAATTTGGTATTCCTTCGATATTTTGATGAGATGTATGTTGTCTCTCCTCTAGTGGTGTTATGTGAATGTCGACTACATGACACTTCACCATTATTTGGGCCTAGAGGAAGGCATTGGGAAGTAATAAGTAGATGATGGGTTGCTAGAGTGACAGAAGCTTAAACCCTAGTTTATGCGTTGCTTCGTAAGGGGCTGATTTGGATCCACTAGTTTCATGCTATGGTTAGGTTTACCTTAATACTTCTTTTGTAGTTGCAGATGCTTGCAATATGGGTTAATCATAAGTGGGATGCTTTTCCAAGAAAGGGCAGTACCCAAGCACCGGTCCACCCACATATCAAATTATCAAAGTACCGAACGCGAATCATATGAGTGTGATGAAACTAGCTTGACGATAATTCCCATGTGTCCTCGGGAGCGCTTTTCTCATTATAAGAAATTGTCCATGCTTGTCCTTTGCTAGAAAAAGGATTGGGCCACCTTGCTGCACTTTATTTACTTTCATTGCTTGTTACCCATTCCAAATTATCTTATCTCAAAACTATCTGTTACCTACAATTTCAGTGCTTGCAGAGAATACCTTACTGAAAACCGCTTGTCATTTCCTTCTGCTCCTCGTTGGGTTCGACACTCTTGCTTATCGAAAGGACTATGATAGATCCCCTATACTTGTGGGTCATCAAGACTCTTTTCTGGCGCCGTTGCCGGGGAGTGAAGCGCCTTTGGTGAGTGGAACTTGGTAATTAAGGAAACATTTATATAGTGTGCTGAAATTTTCTGTCACTTGTTACTATGGAAACTAATCCTTTGAGGGGCTTGTTCGAGGCATCTTCGCCACGACCAGTAGAGCAAAGAGTTGCTCCTCAACCTACTGAACCTACTGAAAATGTTTACTTTGAGATTCCTTCGGGTATGATAGAGAAACTGCTAGCTAATCCCTTTGCAGGAGATGGAACATTGCATCCCGATTTACACCGTATCTTTGTGGATGAAGTTTGTGGATTATTTAAGCTTGCAGGTATACCCGATGATGTTGTTAAGAGGAAGGTCTTCCCTTTGTCTTTGAAGGGAGATGCATTGACATGGTATAGGCTATGTGATGATACGGGATCTTGGAACTATAAATGACTGAAATTGGAATTTCATCAGAAGTTCTATCCTATGCATCTTGTTCATCGTGATCGTAATTATATATATAATTTTTGGCCTCGCGAAGGAGAAATCATCGCTCAAGCTTGGGGGAGGCTTAAGTCAATGTTATATTCATGCCCCAATCATGAGCTCTCAAGAGAAATGATTATTCAAAAATTTTATGCTCGACTTTCTCTCAATGATCGCACCATGCTCGATACTTCCTGTGTTGGTTCTTATATGCTGAAGACTACTAAATTCAAGTGGGATTTACTGGAAAGAATTAAACGCAACTCTGAAGATTGGGGTTCCTACGATGGTAAGGAGTCAGGTATGACACCTAAGTTTGATTGTGTTAAATCTTTTATGGACACCGATGCTTTTCGTGGATTTAGCGCTAAATATGGACTTGACTCTGAGATAGTAGCTTCTTTCTGTGAATCTTTTGCCACTCACGTTGATCTCCCTAAGGAGAAGTGGTTTAAATATAATCCTCCCACTGAAGTAAAAGTAGTTGCACCTATTACAGTTGAAGAAAATACTATCACTTATAATGATCCTATTGTTCCTACTACTTATGTTGAGAAACCACTTTTTCCTATTAGGATAAAGGATCATGCTAAAGCTTCAAATGTTGTTCATAAGAGTAATACTGGAACATATACACCTCTTGAGCAAATTAAAGTTGAACCTAGTATTGCTATGGTTAAAGATCTCTTGGATGATAATATAGATGGGCATGTTATTTACTTCTGTGATCAGGCTGCTAATATTGCTAGACCAGATGCTAAGATACATAGACCTGTTGTAGGTATGCCTGTTATTTCTGTTAAAATAGGAGATCATTGTTATCATGGCTTATGTGATATGGCTACTAGTGCTAGTGAAAAGGACATTGTTACAATTGGCTTGGGGGATATGAAATATGAGTTTAATTTTGCTAAATTCTGTAGACAACCCCATGATAAAGAATGGCCTAGTAAGGATGAAATTATTGGTCTTGCTTCTATTGCCGTGCCTCCTACTGATCCGTAAGAACAATATTTGCTAGACCATGAAAATGATATGTTTATGAATGAAAGAAGGGAAATAGATGAATTATTCCTTAAACAGGTTCCTATTCTGAAACACAACTTGCCTGTTGAAATCCTAGGGGACCCCCCTCCACCCAAGGGTGATCCCGTGTTTGAGCTCAAACCTTTACCTGATAATCTTAAATATGCTTATCTTGATGAAAAGAAGATATATCCTGTTATTATTAGTGCTAACCTTTCAGAGCAAGAAGAGGAAAGATTATTGAAAACTCTGAAGAAGCACCGTGCTGCTATTGGATATACTCTGGATGATCTTAAGGGCATTAGTCCCACTCTATTCCAACATAAAATTAAATTGAACGAAGGCTCCAAACCAGTTAGAGATCCTCAACAACGGTTAAATCCTAAGATGAAAGAAGTGGTAAGAAAGGAGATACTAAAGCTCCTTGAGGCAGGTATAATTCATCCCGTTGCTGATAGTGATTGGGTAAGTCCTGTCCATTGCGTCCCTAAGAAGGGAGGTATTACTGTTGTTCCTAATGATAAATATGAATTGATCCCGCAAAGAATTATTACAGGTTATAGGATGGTAATTGATTTACGTAAATTAAATAAGGCTACTAAGAAAGATCATTACCCTTTTACCTTTTATTGATCAAATGCTAGAAAGACTATCCAAACAAACACATTTGTGCTTTCTATATGGTTATTCTGGTTTCTCTCAAATACCTGTGTCAGCGAGGATCAATCAAAAACTACTTTTACTTTCCCTTTCGGTACTTTCGCTTATAGACATATGCCTTTTGGTTTATGTAATGCACCTGCTACCTTTCAAAGATGCATGATGGCTATATTCTCTGACTTTTGTGAAAAGATTTGTGAGGTATTCATGGATGACTTCTCTGTTTATGGATCCTCTTTTGATGATTGCTTGAGCAACCTTGATCGAGTTTTGCAGAGATGTGAAGACACTAGTCTCATCTTGAATTGGGAAAGTGCCACTTTATGGTTAATGAAGGCATTGTCTTGGGACATAAAAATTCTGAGAGAGGTATTGAAGTTGATAAAGCTAAAGTTGATGCTTTTGAAAAGATGCCTGTCCCAAGGACATTAAAGGTATAAGAAGATTCCTTGGTCATGCCGGTTTTTATAGGAGGTTCATTAAGGACTTATCTAAAATCTCTACACCTCTGACTAATTTATTGCAAAAAGATATTCCTTTTCTCTTTGATGATGATTGTGTAGAAGCATTTGAAATACTTAAGAAAGCTTTAATCGCTGCACCTATTGTTCAGCCACCTGATTGGAATTTACCCTTTGAAATTTTGTGTGATGCTAGTGATTATGTTGTAGGTGTTGTTCTAGGGCAAAGAGTTGATAAGAAATTAAATGTTATCCAGTATGCTAGTATAACTCTTGATACCGCCCAGAGAAATTATGCTACAACTGAAAAAGAATTCTTAGCAGTTGTATTTGCATGTGTTAAGTTCAGACCTTATATTGTTGATTCTAAAGTTACTATTCACACTGATCATGCTGCTATTAAATATCTTATAAAATAGAAAGATGCTAAACCTAGACTGATTAGATGGGTTCTCTTGCTCCAAGAATTTGATTTGCATATTATTTATAGAAAGGGAGCTGAGAACCCCGTTGCAGACAACTTGTCTAGGTTAGAGAATGTTCTTGATGACCCACTATCTATTGATGATATCTTTCCTGATGAACCATTAGCAGTCATTAATGCTTCTCATACTGCTCCATGGTATGCTGATTATGCTAATTACACTGTTGCTAAATTTATATCACCTAGTTCCACATACCAGCAAAAGAAAAAGTTCTTTTATGATTTAAGACATTACTTCTGGGATGACCCACACCTTTATAATGAAGGAGTAGATGGTGTTATTAGACGTTGTGTACCTGAGCATGAACAGGGACGGATCCTACGCAAGTGTCACTCCGAACCATATGGAGGACACCACGCTGGAGATAGAACTGCACATAAGTTATTGCAATCCGGTTTTTATTGGCCTACTCTCTTCAAAGGTGCTCGTAATTTTGTCTTGTCTTGTGATGAATGTCAAAGAATTGGTAATATTAGTAGACGTCAAGAAATGCCTATGAATTACTCTCTTGTTATTGAATCATTTGGTGTTTGGGGCTTTGATTATATGGGACCTTTTCCTGCCTCTAATGGATATACACATATTTTAGTTGCTGTTGATTACGTTACTAAGTGGGTAGAAGCTATTCCAATTAGTAGTGCTGATCATAACACTTCTATTAAGATGCTTAAAGAAGTTATTTTTCTGAGGTTTGGAGTCCCTAGATATCTCATGACTGATGGTGGTTCACATTTTATTCATGGTGCTTTTCGTAAAATGCTTGCTAAGTATGATGTTAATCATAGGATTGCATCTCCTTATCACCCACAGTCTAGTGGTCAAGTAGAGTTGAGTAATAGAGAGCTCAAATTAATTTTGCAAAAGACTGTTAATAGATCTAGAAAGAATTGGTCCAAGAAACTTGATGATGCATTATGGGCCTATAGAACTGCATATAAAAATCCTATGGGTATGTCTCCGTATAAGATGGTATATGGAAAAGCATGTCACTTACCTCTCGAACTTGAACATAAGGCATATTGGGCCATTAAAGAGCTCAACTATGATTTCAAACTTGCCGGTGAGAAGAGGTTATTTGATATTAGCTCACTTGATGAATGGAGAACCCAAGCTTATGAGAATGCCAAGTTGTTCAAAGAAAAAGTTAAAAGATGGCATGACAAAAGAATACAAAAGCATGAGTTTAACGTAGGTGACTATGTGTTGCTATTCAACTCTCGTTTAAGATTTTTGCAGGAAAACTTCTCTCTAAGTGGGAAGGCCCTTACATTATCTAGGAGGTCTATTGTTCCGGTGCCATAAAAATCAACAACTTTGAGGGCACAAGTCCGAGGGTGGTGAACGGTCAAAGAATCAAACATTATATCTCAGGTAATCCTATAAATGTCGAAACTAATATTATTGAAACCGTAACCCCGGAGGAAAACATAAGGGACACTTTCCAGAACGTTTCAGACTCCAAAAAGGAATAGGTATGTGGTACGGTAAGTAAACCGACTCCAAAGAGTTCTAATGGCAATTTTTCTCTGTTTTGGAATATTTAAGAATTTTGGAAACCAAGAAGTACTCCGGGAAGGACACGAGGCCTCCACGAGGGTGGAGGGCGCGCCCAGCCTTACTAGGCGCGCCGCCTATCTCGTGGGCACCTCGTGTGCCTCCCGAACTCCGTTTTCTTGCATGTTACTTCTTTTGGTTGATAAAAATCATTATATAATCTCCCGAAGGTTTGACCACCGTATCACGCAAAAATCTTCTGTTTTCATTTCGAGTTGTTTTTCTGACAGATCTAGAGCACCACGACGTCTCCAAGCGCTCCCAAGGACAAGTTTTTCGAGAGGGTTATCAACCCCTATCTTGCGGAGGTACTGCAACACCCTCAAACCATTGAGATGCGTGAAGGGTGTTGCACATCCGTGATGTGGAGGGACCAAGGCGTACCGAAAGCGTGGAGACAAAGTTCGAAGCCATGGAACAACAAGTTTTCAAGTACCAAGGGATGGTGGAGCGTGGACTCAATGCCAACCAGATGATGATCACGGAATTCACCAATAACCACAAGCTAGGCGCCAAGAACATTGGGGATACCATCTTCAAGCTTCATGAGAAAATCGAGCACCTCCAAGCCCAGATCTATGACCTGCAAAACCAAAACTGTGAGTATGAATATAGATTCAAGAGGATGAGTTTGGCTGCAGATTTGAGGATCCCGAAGACTCGATCATCCTTCTATGATGGTGAGCCTATGCCTTGGAAGACAGACGACAAGCCTACATCATCAACAACTCCTTCTTCACCACCTCTGAGGACATAATCACATGGGTATGGGCACTCTCCTTGGCAACTGCCAAGCTTGGGGGAGGTGCCCTGGTGTCATATCACCATCACACTCCTATCTTTACGGTTTTACTTAGTTCGATCCTTTTAGTAATATCTTGATCTAGTAGATTGAAGTTTTGGTATGAATTAGTTTCGAGTTTTGCTTTGTGATCTCTCTATTTAATCGAGTCCGTGAGCTATATAATAAAGCTTAGTGTTGAGTCAAGGGCTTTGCTATCTTGCTATGATCTTGAGAAAATAGAACAAATAAAAGAAATAAAAGAGTTCATATTGATCTTATGGATAGTAATGAGTTCACATATAAAGAGTATGAGGTATAAAAGTTCTTGAGAGTTGACAAACATAGTTTTGGTCATCGTTGCAATTAATAGGAAGTAATAAAGAAAGAGAGGTTTTCACATATAAATATACTATCTTGGACATCTTTTATAATTGTGATCACTCATTAAAGTATGACATGCTAACGAGTTGATGTTGGACAAGGAAGACAACATAATGGGTTATGTTCTCTCACATCTTAGTTAAAGTATATTGTCATGGATCATTCCAACATGTTGAGCTTGCCTTTCCCCCTCATGCTAGCCAAATTCCTTGCACCAAGTAGAGATACTACTTGTGCTTCCAAATGTCCTTAAACCCAGTTTTGCCATGAGAGTCCACCATACCTAACTATAGATTGAGTAAGATCCTTCAAGTAAGTTGTCATGTTGCAAGCAATAAAAATTGCTCTCTAAATATGTATCACTTATTAGTGCGGAGAAAATAAGCTTTATACGATCGTGTGATATGGAAGTAATAAAAGCGACGGACTGCATAATAAAGGTTCATATCACAAGTGGCAACATAAAGTGACGTTCTTTTGCATTAAGATTTTGTGCATCCAACCCTAAAAGCACATGACAACCTCTGCTTCCCTCTGCGAAGGGCCTATCTTTTAATTTATGTCCTTTACTTTATGCAAGAGTCAAGGTGATCTTCACCTTTCCCTTTTTCATTTTATCCTTTGGCAAGCACCTCGTGTTGGAAAGATCCTGATATATATATCCAATTGGATGTAAGTTAGCGTGAAATATTATTGTTGACATCACCCAAAGGTGAATACGTTGGGAGGTGAAATTATAAGCCCCTATCTTTCTCAGTGTCCGATTGAAACTCCATAACCATAAGTATTGCATGAGTGTTAGCAATTGTAGAAGACTATATGATAGTTGAGTGTGTGGACTTGCTGAAAAGCTCTATTCTTGACTCTTTCGGATGTTATGATAAATTGCAATTGCTTTCAATGACTGAGATTATAGTTTGTTAGTTCTCAATGAAGTTTATGATCCATACTTGACATTGTGAATAGATTGTTACTTGAGCATAAGAAATCATATGACAAAATCTATATATGTTGCTGTTATACGAATGATCATGATGCCCTCATGTCCGTATTTTATTTTTATTGAAACCTCTGTCTCTAAACATGTGAACATATTTCTTGATATCAACTTCCGCTTGAGGACAGGCGAGGTCTAAGCTTGGGGGAGTTGATACGTCCATTTTGCATCATGCTTTTATATCGATATTTATTGCATTATGGGCTATTATTACACGTTATGTCACAATACTTATGGCTATTCTCTATTATTTTACAAGGTTTATCATGAAGAGGGAGAATGCCGGCAGCTGGGATTCTGGCTGGAAAAGAAGCAAATATTGGAAACCTATTCTGCACAGCTCCAAAAGTCCTGAAACTCCACGAAAGTCATTTTTGGAATTAATAAGAATTATTGAGCAAAGAAAGTACCAGAGGGGGCCCACACCCTGGCCACGAGGGTGGGGCGCCCCCCCCCCTACTGGGCGCGCCTCCCTGTCTCATGGGCCCCCTGGTAGCCCTCCGATGCCCATCCTCTGCTATATGAAGGCTTTTACCCTGGAAAAAATCATAAGCAAGCTTATGGGACGAAACTCCGCCGCCACGAGGCGGGACCTTGGCGGAACCAATCTAGGGCTCCGGCGGAGCTGTCCTGCTGGGGAAACTTCCCACCGGGAGGGGGAAATCATCACCATTGTCATCACCAACGATCCTCTCATCGGGAGGGGGTCAATCTCCATCAACATCTTCACCAGCACCATCTCCTCTCAAAACCCTAGTTCATCTCTTGTATCCAATCTTGCATCAAAACCACAAATTGGTACCTGTGGGTTGCTAGTAGTGTTGATTACTCCTTGTAGTTGATGCCAATTGGTTTACTTGGTGGAGGGTCATATGTTCAGATCCTTAATGCATATTAATACTCCTCTGATCATGAACATGAATATGCTTTGTGAGTAGTTACGTTTGTTCCTGAGGACATGGGTGAAGTCTTGCTATTAGTAGTCATGTGAATTTGGTATTCGTTCGATATTTTGATGAGATGTATGTTGTCTCTCCTCTAGTGGTGTTATGTGAACATCGACTACATGACACTTCACCATTATTTGGGCCTAGAGGAAGGCATTGGGAAGTAATAAGTAGATGATGGGTTGCTAGAGTGACAGAAGTTTAAACCCTAGTTTATGTGTTGCTTCGTAAGGGGCTGATTTGGATCCACTAGTTTCATGCTATGGTTAGGTTTACCTTAATACTTCTTTTATAGTTGCAGATGCTTGCAATTGGGGTTAATCATAAGTGGGATGCTTGTCCAAGAAAGGGAAGTACCCAAGCACTGGTCCACCCACATATCAAATTATCAATGTATCGAACGCGAACCATATGAGCGTGATGAAACTAGCTTGACGATAATTCCCATGTGTCCTCGGGAGCACTTTGCTCATTATAAGAAATTGTCCAGGCTTTTACTTTGCTACGAAAAGGATTGGGCCACCTTGCTTCACTTTATTTACTTTCATTGCTTGTTACCCGTTACAAATTATCTTATCACAAAACTATCTGTTACCTACAATTTCAGTGCTTGCAGAGAATACCTTACTGAAAACCGCTTGTCATTTCCTTCTACTCCTCGTTGGGTTCGACACTCTTACTTATCGAAAGGACTACGATAGATCCGCTATACTTGTGGGTCATCAGTGCCTCGTCGTCTCCGCCGCCCACAAAGGCCTGAAGGAGTCCTTGAGGTGGAATACATCGACCAACGACGGGGAGAAGTAGGCGAACTACGCCCGCCGCATCGCCGCCTCATTCTCTAACGCCTCTCTCTCCACGGCATCCTTGGCTGCCCCCTTGCCCTTGCCAGTCTTGGGTGCCATGGCAGCTGGGAGAAGGCAAGGGATCGAAGGCAATGGGTGCGCAGCAGCGACAAGCAGAGGCGAGCTCGAGGAGGAAAGATGGGGACAACGGTGCCGAGATTGGAGAAAGCATAGAGGGTAAATGAGCAGCGCGCGTGCGGTTATTCCTTTTTATGCAGAAGGCGCAGGTCGCCTCTTTACCATTTACTACAACGTGACGCCTGCATGCAGCAGGCGCCCCCACACATGCCCCCCACATCACGCACGACCCTCCACGTCGCGTATTCAACACGGGTCATGGGGAAGCGCAGCGGGCGGAAAAGTTACAAGGTTAAAAATCGGCCCCCCGCGTGTGCACCATTCTGGGCCTAGCCCAACAGCGCGTTGCGCTTATGTGTGGCCCAGGCCCGGGGGCTCCTGTCAGTGTACAGAAGTAGGGGCTCTACTTTGCACCCCTTTACCTCTGCACGAGCAGTCAGAGCCACGCCCGCGGCCGCACTTAGCAGGGCAAAGGAGGGCGGCCAAAGCCACAAGACGATCAAAGCAACGCCAAGACAGAGACACGAAGAGCAAGAGGGCGAGGTGGACTCCCCCGGCAAGACCCTTGCCGGGGCGGCCTCCGTAGCCCCGGCAAGAGCCTTGCCGGGGCAACTTGCCCAACACCAGTGGAGCGCGCCACCCTTGAGCCCGAGGTTTCCAACACCATCAACCACATTGGAACCAAGGCTCAGGAGGCACCTCCATGGTGGCATGCAGATCTTTGTGAAGACCATTAACACACAAGATCAGATGAGGACCAGAAGACGACAATCCTTGGCACGATCCCTGGCAAGGAAACCCACGAGGCCTCCAGCAAGATCCTTGCCGGGGACGATCATAGTGTTGCGGCAAGACCCTTGCTGGGGCCCCGACAAGGCCCTTGCCGAGGACATCAGCAGGGCCGCAGCCAAGCCCACGTCCGCCAAGGCTCCACCACCGTTCCCAATGCAGCTGCCAGCCCAGCCAGCCAGGCGAGCACCTGCGTGGCGACGTGCGGCCCCAAGACCAGCTCATCAAGCACCTGTGTGGAGGCATGCAGATATTCATGAAGACGCTGCCACCGCGCCATCTCAGCATCCTACCAGCCTACATGGCGCTGCTCGCCTCGCTGGCCTGGACGCGTGTCGGGGCAAGGCGAGGCGGCAACAAAGCAAGGGGACACCTCAGGGGCGCATTTAATGCGTCTTGTCCCGTAATGACAAGCGATAAGCTTGTACATTGTACCATTTCCGCCTCCTGTGTGTCGCATCCCCTTTTTCATATAAAAGGAGGCCCGAGGCGTACTGGAGAGGAATCCGGCTCTTTTGAGCAAGTCACGCATGATAGCTAGCTCAAGAACACCGAAATACACACCAAAGCAGGACTAGGGTATTACGCAATCCCCGCGTCCCGAACCTGGGTAAACAACCTTTGTGCTGGCTCTTAGACCCGCTCTTCTCACAACCTCGCGCCCGCCGACCACAATAGGTATTCCGTTGATCCCATAGGTGCCGTTCCCACCGACAACCAATATGGGCATCCAGGTTCCGCTATGGTTTATTGACCAGAGAAGTGTCTCAGTGTAGGACCTTGAAGTATGTCTAGTGGGGGGGTGATTAGACTACTTGACCAATTAAAAACTTAACCTTTTCCCAATTTTAGACTTTGGCAGATTTTAGCTATCTTTGGACAAGTCAAGCAATCTTCACACAATTCAAGCAAACATGCAAAGAGTATATGAGCAGCGGAAATTAAAGCATGCAACTTGCTTGGGACTAAAGGCTTTGTTGTTGTTGTTGTAGTTAGTTGCGAGATCTTATGGGTTTCACCTCTAGCCTACCCCAACTTGTTTGGGACTAAAGGCTTTGTTGTTGTTGTTGTTGTTGTTGTTGTAACTTGCAAGAATGTAAAGGGAAGGGTTTGGAGGATTCAAACGCAATTGGAGACACGAATGTTTTTGTCGTGGTTCCGATAGGTGGTGCTATAGTACATCCACGTTGATGGAGACTTCAACCCACGAAGGGTAACGGTTGCATGAGTCCACGGAGGGCTCCACCCACGAAGGGTCCACGAAGAAGCAACCTTGTCTATCCCACCATGGCCGTCGCCCACGAAGGACTTGCCTCACTAGCGGTAGATCTTCACGAAGTAGGCGATCTCCTTGCCCTTACAAACTCCTTGGTTCAACTCCACAATCTTGTCGGAGGCTCTCAAGTGACACCTAACCAATCTAGGAGACACCACTCTCCAAGAAGTAAAAAATGGTGCGTTGATGATGAACTCCTTGCTCTTGTGCTTCAAATGATAGTCTCCCCAACACTCAACTCTCTCTCATAGGATTTGGATCTGGTGGAAAGAAGATTTGAGTGTAAAGCAACTTGGGGAAGGCTAGAGATCAAGATTCATATGGTAGGAATGGAATATCTTGGCCTCAACACATGAGTAGTTGGTTCTCTCTCAGAACTGGTAGGTTGGAAGTGTAGGTTTGTTCTGATGGCTCTCTCCACGAATGAAGAGGAGGTGGAGGGGTATATATAGCCTCCACACAAAATCTAACCGTTACACACAATTTACCAAAATCGGTGGGACCGAATCAACAAACTCGGTCGGACTGATTTAGTAAATCTAGTGACCGTTAGGATTTCCGGTGGGACCGACATCCAACTCGGTAGGACCGATATGGTTAGGGTTAGGGCATAACGTAATCTCGGTGAGACCGATTACACAAACTCGGTGAGACCGATTTTGGTAATTAGCTAACCAGAGAGTTGGTCAGGTAAACTCGGTGGGACCGATTCGCTCTTTTCGGTGAGACTGAAATGCTACGAAAGGGAAATAGAGAGTTTACATTGCAATCTCGGTGGGACCGATCGCTCACTTCGGTTGGACCAAAACATTGCGAAGGGAAACAGAGAGATTACAATCCCATCTCGGTGAGACCGAGATCCCTATCGGTGAGACCGATTTGCCTAGGGTTTGTGGCAGTGGCTATGACATTTGAACTCGGTGGCGCCGGATAGAAAGAATCAGTAGGACCAATTTTGACTTTGGGTTTAGGTCATATGTGGATGTGAGAAAGTAGTTGAGGGTTTTGGAGCATATCACTAAGCACTTGAAGCAAGAGGCTCATTAAGCAACACCTCATCCCTCCTTGATAGTATTGGCTTTTCCTATAGACTCAATGTAATCTTGGATCACTAAAATGTAAAATGTAGAGTCTTGAGCTTTTGAGCTTGAGCCAATCCTTTGTCCTTAATATTTTGAGGGATCCAGTTTCATCATCCATGCCATGCCATTCATTGAGCTTTCCTGAAATATTTGTCTTGGAATAGCATTAGCTCAATGAGCTATATGTTGTTATGAATTACCAAAACCACCTAGGGATAGTTGCACTTTCAATCTCCCCCTTTTTGGTAATTGATGACAACATATAGATCAAAGCTTCGACAAATGATAATAAGATTGAAAAACATCATCGCTTTGAGAAGTATGTGATAAGCAAGAGCTCCCCCTAAATTTGTGCATAGTTTAAGATTTGCTTTGGACTGCAAACGCACAAGGAATTAGGCTCATGGGTTACTCTTCCATGTCACATACATCTTGGTGGAGCGCTCAAAATAATAAAGATTGAATAAATGCACTCATCACCAAGCAAAGTAAATGATCATATAAGGATAAGTAAGATAATGTCATCCAACAAGCATAAATGTAGCATATGATCAAACACATGATCATCAAGTATCACACAGACATAGAGTATATCAAACAAGCAAATAAAGTTTAACCACCAAAGCAAGAGAGAACAAAAAACAACACTCTCTCTCGAAGCCTATGATCTATACATTTTTCTCCCCCTTTGGCAACAAGTTACCACAAAGTTCATAGAAAATGCATAGTACTAGATCGTCTCTCAGGCTTGGTCTTCAGGTGGTGGTGTAGATAGAACGCCAAGGATGAAAGCATCAGTTGATGTAGATGGAGCTGGAGGTGTGGATGCTGAAGCTGGTTGCACTGGAGCTGTAGGAGCTGTAGCTGGTGCAGATGAAGTAGCTCTGGTGTCTGTCACTGGCACTGCAGCTAATCTCTGAGCTCTAGGCACTCTGGAAAATGCATCTGCGTTTGTCTTGCCTTCCTTTCCTCCATGTTATCCTGAAGCTGCTCAACAACAGACTGGATCTCAGTCACCTTCACATCTAAATTGTAGAACTTTTGCTCCATGATCCTCTCCTGGTTTTGACTCAAGGTGGCCAGCCCCTTCTCAATCCTCAGAGTCTGAGGTTCTTTTCTTCCTTGTCCTGGTGGCAACTTTGGGCAAATTGCTGGGAGTGCTTCTGCTGCCATCATCTGAAGTGCTAGAGGGACTAGTGCCCTCACTCATGTGAATCTGCTCTTCTTCCCTGTTCTGGCTGTCACTTTGGTCTGACATGCTGCAAACACTGACTGTTGACCCTGTGAATAGTTATAGATGAGATAGAGTGGATGAGCATCACAAAATGCAGAGATTTTTGCAAAAGAATGATTCAAAAACTTAGTTTTAGTTTTCCGCATAAAGCATTTCGGATCAACCAATTTTCAAACTCTGTGATACCGAAGCAGTTTTGGAACCTAAACTGGTGAACTCGGTCAGACCGAGTCACAGTTCGGTTGCACCGAGACTGCTAGGGTTTCACAAAGTTCTAAAATCGGTCACACCGATTAGCAATTCTCGGTCAGACCGAGAGTTACTAGTGCAATGGCGTTAACCGAATCGGTGGGACCGAGTTTTTCAACTCGGTGGGTCCGAGATGGTTTCGGCGGAAACCTAACCCTAAATTTTCAAATCGCATCTATTCTAAGGATTGTTTTGACTGGATAGAGGTGTTTTTATCGTGGCAAGAATCATAATGAACACAATGTGCTGAGAATCAGATGAGGATAGCACTGTGATCGAGTTCATACCCTAGTTCGGCGATGAACTCGCTACGGCGGCAACGGCGGAAATGAAATCCGTTGACGGCGGCGGAGACCAGCAACAGGAGGCAGCTGGCGACAAAGTCAACGATCCGGAGACCTAGAAGGCAGAGCGAGCTATGCGCGGGCGAAGAGGTTTGGAGAAAGTTTTCCAAATTTTTGCCCATGTGAATATATAGCCCGACCTGTCGGTGTGACCGAGTGGAACGACTCGGTGGCACCGAGATGCATAACTATTGACAGTTACAGCAACTCGGTGTGACCAAAAAGTTCAAATTGGTTGCACCGAGATTGATAACCTAGATCGACTTAGTGATCTCGGTATGGCTGAAATGGAAGAATCGGTTAGACCAAAACGCACAAAGAAGTTTTGGAAGTTTAAGTCTATGACAAATCGGGGACTCCGAGTGCTCCTCACGCAAAGTGGTTCGAAACTGACTTGATCAAATTTTGTGATGTAGCATGAATAGAGTTTGAGACAAGAAAAGCATAGATAGCTAGAGAAGGTTCTTAGGCATTCTTGTCCATCCACTTGGAAAAAGAAAAAGGAACCAATCAATCAAAACAACAAGTGCATGTCCTCGAATGAGCAAAGTATGCACCAACATGCTCACACAATAAAATGGCAAATGAAATATGTGGCAAAGCATGCACAACCAATTCTAGCAACTATCAAACAATTGGCGATGACTAGGTCATCTATATATGAGTATATTGACTTAGGAGTCAAATGAGAACATTTGATCATAGGTCATACTCATCGTTTAAGCTCAAGTGGGGTTACCACTTTTACATAATGCATTGATGTGTTCACATCATTAGAGTTGCTTTGACTCAATTCTTAGAGTTAAGCTCCCCCTAGATGTGAGATCCCCCCTTAGAGGGATGAACTAACCTTGGGTTTTGTCAATGATGACTTCATGTAGGTGTTGAAGATGTGGATGCTCAACGTTGATGTAGATCATTTGGAGAAATCCTTTGGAGTGAGTTGCACTTTCAGTACCTACATGGGTTAGTCCCACAAGGAACAAACAAGAATATCCATAGACATAGAGTGACGCACACACAAGATGATGTCCATGAAAACATTAGGTTACATTGTCCCTTGCCTTACCAACATGAGGGTTTGTGACTCCTTGAACTAGTGCAAGATGTGGAAGTTGATTGCACTTGTCCTTGCCATAATGATATGAGTGAAGAATGTTTGACTTTGGGTTTAGGTCATATGTGGATGTGAGAAAGTAGTTGAGGGTTTTGGAGCATATCACTAAGCACTTGAAGCAAGAGGCTCATTAAGCAACACCTCATCCCTCCTTGATAGTATTGGCTTTTCCTATAGACTCAATGTGATCTTGGGTCACTAAAATGTAAAATGTAGAGTCTTGAGCTTTTGAGCTTGAGCCAATCCTTTGTCCTTAATATTTTGAGGGATCCACTTTCATCATCCATGCCATGCCATTCATTGAGCTTTCCTGAAATATTTGTCTTGGAATAGCATTAGCTTAATGAGCTATATGATGTTCGGAAACTTCTTGGCCCCTGAATTTTAGATTGGACGGGGTTCCGAATTTAATTCCACCCGCCCACCCAAACACAAGCGATCTATCCCAAATCCGGCAAGAGCCAGCAGAAACAGTACACCATTACTGGGCCAGATTCCTCCTGGTCATAAACAGGATAAAGGATTGCCGTGAGGAGGACACAATTTCATTCTTCTACAATAATTGCACGGACAAGGGAATCCTCAATGCCGTAAGTCGTCGTGAAATTACACGCTTCGCTGACTTGGCGTCCATAGTACGAAAGTACTGTGCGATGGAAAGCGCCTAGATAACCGAAATCAATTTTTGGGACAGTCCGACCCTGAATACAACCCCAGTCCGAAATAAAAGGGTGCATCATCGTCAGGCACCCGGGTTAAATACCAAAAAGCAAAAACCCTTTACAGGGCATGGAACCGTACTGGAACGATGGCTCAACGGACCCTGCAAAATTCATAGTACAGAGGGCGCCACTCCAACTCATAGCCTTAGAGCATGTTGGATATTACGGCAGGTGGCCAAAAGTGGCGAAGAGCTTTTAACTCCAGAGTACCAATCCAAGGATACCAGTACGGTATTAACAGTCTTCGAGACTTTTGCATCAAATAATATGCGGAAACGAACTCTCCACAGCCTTCCCGAAGTCTACCAAGTAGCAACAATAAACCCATGGAGTGACACGGCTATTACCTTTAATGCCAGTGACGAACCTAAATTCCGAACAGCCCGAGCACTAGCCGCATTGGTCCTCAGTCCAATAGTGGACGGCTTTCGCCTTACCAAGGTACTCATGGACGGTGGCAGCGGACTGAACCTCATTTATGAGGAAACCCTCCGAAAACTGGAAATAGACTGGAGCCGCATTGAGCGAAGCAACACAACCTTTAGAGGAATAATCCCTAGTCGGGAAGCATGCTGTACAGGAAAAATCACACTGGATGTGGTGTTCGGCACGCCGGATAATTACAGGTCCGAGGAGGTCACGTTCCAAGTGGCCCCGTTCAGCAGCGGATATCATGCTCTATTAGGACGAGAGGCATTCACAATTTTTCAAGCTATACCCCATTACGGGTACATGAAGCTAAAAATGCCCGGGCCCAACGGAATCATCACTCTTGCTAGTGACCCAGACATAGCACTCCGCGCCGAAAATAAGACAGCCGCACTGGCCCTGGAGGCACTATCCGAAGCCCTAGCGGCCGAGGAACTTACTACGTTGCGCTCCACGGTGAATAGGGACGATGTGATACTCGATAAGAGATCCAAGTCAACCTCCTTTAAGCTAGCAGACGAAATAGTCAAATTTCAAGTCCATCCAACGGACCCTACAAAAACGGCCTCCACTGGGGCACAATTAAACCCTGATGTAGACGCCGCACTACGAGAATTCCTACGCGAAAATTGGGACATCTTTGCCTGGCACCCTTCAGACATGCCAGGAATCCCACGCCGGCTGGCTGAGCACAGCCTAAACATCATAAAAGGATTCAAGCCAGTCAAACAGGCTCTTCAGCGTTTCTCCGAACCCAAGAGACGGGCCATGGGAGAGGAGCTAGCCAAATTATTGGAGGCCGGATTCATCAGAGATATAAAACATCCGGACTGGCTAGCAAACCTGGTGATGGTACCAAAGAAGGATAAATCCTGGCGCCTATGCGTCGATTTTAAAGACCTCAACAAGGCTTGCCCAAAGGATCCCTTCCCCCTCCCCCGCATCAATCAAATTATCGACGCCACCGCAGGACACGATTCATTATGTTTCCTCAACGCATACTCCGGCTACCACCAAATTAAGATGGCAGAGCCCGACCAGGCCGTAACGGCATTCATCACCCCATACGGCCCATTCTACTTCAACACAATGCCCTTTGGGCTCAAAAACGCCGGCACAACATATCAGCGCATGATTCAGACATGTCTGGCAAACCAGATCAGCAAAACTGTGGAGGCATACGTAGACGATGTGGTCGTCAAAACCAAGCACGTCGAAACTCTAGTAGACGATTTGCGGCTCACGCTCGATAATCTCCGAACATACGACATCAAGCTCAACCCGGAAAAATGTGTTTTCGGTGTACCAGCCGGAAAGCTCTTGGGCTTTATTGTATCCGGTAGAGGAATTGAAGCAAACCCAGCCAAAATCCGAGCTCTGTCACAATTGGATATCCCAAAGGACCTCAAACAAATACAAAAATTGACGGGATGTGTGGCGGCTTTAAGCCGCTTTATCTCCCGTCTAGGAGAAAAGGCATTACCCCTTTATCGCCTACTCCGACGCACCGAACACTTCGAGTGGACGGATGCCGCCACGGCCGGACTCGAAGAAATAAAAGCCATATTGGCAACAAACCCGGTCCTGGCCGCGCCCAACATAGGCGAACCAATGCTATTATATATCGCGGCAACTCATCAAGTGGTGAGCGCCGTGCTCGTTGTCGAACGAGAAACGAACGGACACAAGTTCCCCCTTCAAAAACCAGTTTACTACGTGTCCACTGTCCTGACTCCATGAAAGTCACGGTACCCGCATTATCTGAAGATAGCGTACGCTGTGTTCATGGCATCCCAGAAGCTGTGACACTACTTTCAAGAGTGTTCGATCACAGTAGCCTCCAAAGTACCTCTTAATGACATTATAAACAACTGCGACGCGACGGGCCGGATTGCCAAATGGGCTATTGAGCTCCTCCCATTCGACATAACCTATAAGCCACGGCGAGCTATTAAGTCGCAAGTTTTGGCCGACTTCATCGCTGAATGGACTGAAGTCGAACTCCCTAGAGAGTACGGCGCATATTCCAACTGGATCATGCACTTCGACGGCTCCAAAATGTTGGCTGGTCTGGTGGCTGGCGTCGTCCTGACGTCCCCAACCGGAGATACGGTTCAATACGTACTCCAGATAATGTATACGGACTCCAACAACGCAGCCGAATACGAGGCCCTTCTACATGGCCTCCGGATGGCAGTCTCCATGGGCATTCAACGCCTAGAGGTGCGCAGGGATTCGAACCTCGCGATATCCCAAATAAATGGAGACCTCAATGCCAAGGATCCGAAAATGGCAGCTTATCACAACGCCGTCCTAAAAATGTCAGCTCGGTTTGAGGGGCTCGAATTTCACCATATAGCCCGGGATAACAACCAGGCAGCAGACGTATTGGCACGCATTGGTGCAAAGCACGATGCTGTCCCTCCCAACATCTTCTTAGAGAGGCTATTCAAGCCATCCGTACTATGGGAGGGGGAATCCGGAAATAATAACCCGGACCCAACCGCACTGCCCGACACCGAACATTCTGACACAATCGGCGGTTCTGCCAACGAAGTAACATCCTCATCCCACGTAATAATGGCAGTCATTGCCCCGTGGACGGAACCATTCCTAGCCTACCTAACTAGGCAGGAACTTCCCGAGGACCAAAACGAGGCCCGCTGCATAGTGCGGCGATCTAAAGCCTATAAGGTCCATGAGGGAGAACTTTACAAGAAAAGCACAACCGGAGTCCTTCAAAGGTGTATCTCCGAAGAGGAAGGGCGGAACCTTCTTGCTGAAATTCATGCCGGACTCGGCGGGCACCACGCCGCAGCCCGGGCCCTTGTAGGCAAGGCCTTCCGTACAGGATTTTATTGGCCGACGGCCCGGGCAGATGCTCAGGACTTAGTCCAACGATGCGTCGGTTGCCAGCTTTTTGCTAATCAAAGCCACATGCCACCCACCGCCCTCAAAACTATACCCATAACCTGGCCTTTCGCGGTCTGGGGGCTTGACATGGTTGGACCCCTTAAAGGAGGAACCCACAAGCAAAGATACCTACTGGTCATGGTGGATAAGTTCACCAAATGGATAGAGGCCAAGCCTGTTAAGACGGCCGAATCCGGACCGGTGATAGACTTTATATCAGGGGTCGTACACCGTTACAGCGTCCCCCATAGCATCATCACTGACAACGGCACGAACTTTACGGCCGACGAGGTTAAACTCTGGTGCAAAAACATGGGCATCAAACTCGACTATGCTTCAGTCTATCACCCTCAAACTAACGGTCAAGTCGAGCGAGCAAATGGTCTAATCATGAGCGGCATCAAACCCCGATTAGTGTGGTCCCTTAAGGAATCTAACACGCACTGGGTAGAGGAGCTCAACTCCGTACTCTGGGGGCTGCGGACCACTCCAAATCGCACCAACGGATTTACACCATTCTTTATGGTATACGGTGCAGAGGCAGTTCTGCCCTGTGACATAATTCATGACTCACCTCGCGTGCGCATGTATGAAGAAAGAGAAGCCGAGCTCGATTGGCAGGACAGTTTGGACGCGTTGGAGGAGGAGCATGACGTGGCAAAAGCCCGTTCCGCATTCTATCAACAGCAAGCTCGAAGATATCAAAGCAGAGAAGTACGGGCCAAAACTTACAACGTTGGCGAGTTAGTTCTACGCTTGCCGGACAAGAAAAAGGACAAACTCAAGCCCAAATGGGAAGGTCCCTTTATCATTGACCAAGTCCTGACCGGTGGAGCATACCGTCTGCGAGATGCATCGGATAACCGACTCGAGCCGAACCCATGGAACGTAGCCCGTCTCTGAAGATTCTACGCCTAGCGCCGGATTCTGAGTTCGTCTCCTTCCTTCGTCTATATTTTACATATTAGCTGTCTTTTGTTTCTCTCCTTCTTCCCCCTTTCCTATAACAGCCTTTGAAAGCTTGTTCGTGCATTGTTTGCACACACTTGACGCACTATCCGCGCTCATTATACCTGGGGGCTTCTTTAACAGAAGCTTATTTATACGGGCTTCATGCCCAACACATGTGTCACACTTCCGCATGTACCTTTTATTCACCATTATATGCATCGATATGACTTAAGTTTTGGCCAAGCTGGGTTGCCTGGCTCCTGTGCTTACCCCTACGTTCCCGATTGTTCGGCTAGGCGGTAAAGGGAGCACCTCTGCGATTGTTACTGCCGAGTTAGCCGGATGTGTACCTCAGACTGGGTGAAGCCGAAAGCTAGAGTTCTTAAGGGAATATTCGGTCGGTGAACTAAAAGACAATTTCTTACCTATTTATTCATCTGCCCCTAGATGTTTTTCTGCTTCTTTCGCAGTCCAGACATGCACTTTAGGGTATGCCTCCCAGGGAAAGGAACCCCTAACGGAACTATTCTCCCTGGAAGATGTTTCTTACTAACCATGTAATATAACATAACTAGTTGGGCACTTGTCTAATACAGCACTAATGACCCCTACGCCTGGTCTCCACACATGCCCCGGTTCTTATATAACCGCGAGGGTATTTGGACACACTCCGGACTATTGGGTCCAGAGGTTGAAGCGAAAAGGTCCGCTATGACAAACGATCTACAATCCGGCTAGAAGGCATTTTACATGTCATTTTAAATTACATAGTCAACTTGACTGGGCATATTCCTCTTCAATGCCATCCAGCAGGCTGTCTAGTTTACAGTCCTATTGGGAATACTTTGCGGCCAATTCTACTTGGCCGTACACTAAGCTCACAGGGATCTCCTTCCCATCGGGCCCCGCAGGTCCGAACTCGGCCATGTGGTTTGGGTCAGCCTTCGTGTACCGCGTCTTCACCATGGCACAGGCCTCCCTGGCGCCTTGACGGCAGGCCGATATCTTCCATAAGCGGAAGCGCTGCCATGCTCCCTGAAGCCTCTCTGCAAGCTCTCCAAGGCCTTCAGGCAGGGAGACAGATGGCCACAAGGCCTGGGCGACGCCTTTCATCACCTGCCGAACTCGTTCGTGCAGTTGCAAGAGCTCGGGAAGCAGGTCACCCGTAGAACCGGGCATCTTCTCCGCAGGACGGCCTGTGAGCATACCTACAGACATAACTCTGTTAGACGACTTCCTCGCCGAACTCTTTTTCAAAGTTCGTTCAAGCACTTACTAAAAATGCCGCATCGAAGTCGCTGATTCTCCTTAACGGAGTCAGATAGCTGGGCACGAACATCCTTTAGTTCCTTACCCAGCTGGGTGTTGGCATCTTGGAGCTTATTTTTCTCCTGCCTCACCCTTGTAAGCACACTCTCGCCGGCCTTTAACCGGCGCATGAGCTGTTTCTTGTCCGGATCTATCCCGGCGCCATCTGCAATATTATTGTCAGACTTATACACACGCCGCACTTCACAAATTACTTGTCTTTTGAAGCATTTATTACCAGAGGGGGTCTCTTTGGCTTCCCCCGCTGCGGCTAGCGCGGCCTCAAGTTGGGCTCTGCACTCCTCCAGCTCCTGGGGCAGTTGGGTATTCTTTTCGGTAAGACCCTGCACAACAAATGATCCTTAAATCAGTTATTCTAACTATTTCAAGTCTCGGGGGCTACTGGCATATATAATTATCAAATCTTCTCACCCGTATGTCTTTTACGTACTGCTCCGTGGCTCTGGCTAGACCATTTTGAGCGGCACGGAGGTGCGCATCTCCCGAATTAAAGGCATCCAATGCCTCCGGGGAGAAACATGCGTCACAAAGAGCTGTCCGGCGGCGCCTGTGATTCATGGCACTCTCCACCTCGGAATTGGTGGCAGATAACCTGTCGGCATCCTCTGTTGGAGGAACATCCGACGCACGACCCGTGTTCGCCTCCGCTTCTGGACCTGGCTTTTGAGCCTGGCAAGCGGAAGACTGATTGGCAACCTCTCCGAATATAGTCCGGCAAGCGCTCTTCTTCCTGAAAAGGCACGAGCGTTAGTATGCCTCCCGGGAATAAAGCCGGGGAGTAAGGTGACGCACCATACCGTTGCACCGGAGTTTTGATCCAGACCGCACTTCTTTTTAGCCTGCTAGGCCGTGCTGCCCCTTGTTGGCCAGCCGCCGCGGGCTCGGCCTTCCGCCTCAAGGGCGCCCCCTGCAAAACACCATCGGTATATGGTGATCAAAAACACGCATGGATAGGTCATTTTCAAAGTATCGGGACTTCGGTCTCAGTTACCTGCGAGGCGGGAAGTATTCCGGGGTAATCGGTCGTAATGGCGACCAAGGCATTATCGATGCTCAGTTGATGGAAAACCCCGTCGATCAGCTCCACCGATATGTCCGGATCCTCTTGGGAGGTCGGATCGAGGAACCGTTCCGGATCCTTGGGTTGTGGAGGCGGGATGTTTATATCCTTTACGGCCCGGCGCAGTTCCTGCGCCAAAATCACAAAATGAGATACTTGACTATGGGAGTACGGATCGGATAGGCAAGAATGAATGTCCGCTTACCCAACTTGGAGGATTGTTCATAGAAAATCCGCCCTGCGGATTGATGCGGAGGAATTCCTCCTCTTCTCCCTTGTGCAATGCGGACAAGATCTTCGTCAGATCAGCGACCGATCCCGGCCCCTTACGGCCGCAACGGGTGGCATCATCCTCCCCGTTGAAGTCCCGCATGGGGTGGCCTCTATACTGGAGCGGCTGCAGCCCCCGCATAATGCATATGGCCATGACTCCGATCATGGTCAGTCCGGAATGAGCTAACAACCTTATCCGGCTCATCAGGTAAATAACGTCCCTCTCGTTTTCCCTCTGAGGGCTCCGTGGACGCCAGCTTAGGCGTTTCTTCAAAGGAGCATTATTAAACTCAGGGAGGCCGACCCGAACAGGGTCCGGCAGGGGGACATCTTCTATATAAAACCATGCCGAAGGCCAGTCTTCGGACGCCTTCTTCGGGGTTCCGGATAGATATCCGGTCCTGGCGATGCGCCATAGTTCGGCTCCGCCCACTTGATATATCAACCCCTCTTGAGAGCGGGGCACAAGACAGAACAGCTTCTTCCACAGTGCAAAATGAGGCTCGATGCCCAAAAACAGCTCGCAAAGGGCCACGAAGCCCGCGATATGCAAAATGGAGGCAGGCGTAAGGTTGTGCAACTGGAGGCCATAGAACTCCAGGAGCCCCCGGAGAAATGGATGAATTGGAAATCTGAGCCCTCTTATTAAATAAGAGACAAGGCATACCTGCTCTCCTTTGGAGGGGCTGGGGACGCTCTCCGCTTGCTTTCCGCCCTTATAGGTGGCGAGTCCGGCTCGAACCAGGACCATGAAGGCTGGGGGAAGAAATCCCTTGGTTTGCAGCGCCACTAGCTCACTGTGCGGGACGGAGCATCTCTCCCAATCTCCAGGCTGAGGGCTGGGAGGGAGAGAGGAGGAGCCGCGTCGACTGTCCATGATGGAATGGATTTCTGCCAGATGCGCTCTGATGAATGCTCGCGAAGGGAGGATGGTGTGATTCGGATCTAGATCCTCGTCTCTTTTATAGGCAACTCATCTACGCAGCTAGGGGGGTAAATGTAAAAATACCCTGGCTTTTTGCATTCGTTCAACACGTGGAAGATGGCCATTATTGGGCGTGGAAACTGAGGAGTGCAATATTTACAAGAAGACGGATACTATTCAACAGGTACACAGGATTTGGAGAAGAACCCGCCTTGCAATGCCGAAGACAATCTACGCGCCGGACTCATCGCCATTGAAGCCTGGTTCGGGGGCTACTGAGGGAGTCCCGGACTAGGGGGTGTCCGGATAGCCGAACTATCATCTTCGGCCGGACTCCTGGACTATGAAGATACAAGATTGAAGACTCCGTCCCGTGTCCGGATGGGACTTTCCTTGGCGTGGAAGGCAAGCTTGGCGATACGGATATGTAGATCTCCTACGATTGTAACGGACTCTGTGTAACCCTAACCCTCTTCGGTGCCTATATAAATCGGAGGGTTTTTAGTCCGTAGGACGAACAACAATCATACCATAGGCTAGCTTCTAGGGTTTAGCCTCTCTGATCTCGTGGTAGATATACTCTTGTACTACCCATATCATCAATATCAATCAAGCAGGAGTAGGGTTTTACCTCCATCGAGAGGGCCCAAACTTGGGTAAAAACATCGTGTCCCTTGTCTCCTGTTACCATCCGCCTAGACGCACAGTTCGGGACCCCCTACCCGAGATCCGCCGGTTTTGACACCGACAGTGACCGAATGTTGTTCGAAGTCCCGGATGAGATCACGGACATGATGAGGAGCTCCGGAATGGTCCGGAGGTAAAGATTGATATATTGGATGATATGGTTAGGCCAAGGGGTCAGGCCCACGGGGCGATAAGTCGGTGCAAAAGGAGTTTTGCAGTTGCCAGGGGCCAAACGTCAGAGACCTTAGCGTCTGGCCCTGGGCCAGATGCTGAGGCCCATGGCGTCTGGGCCAAACGTCAAGGATTGTGGCGTTTGGTCCTGGAGTCTGAGTGGGACTCTTGCCTTTCGGGCAAAACCGACTTTGAGGAGGCTTTTGCTCCAAGTTTCGACCCCAGGGCTCAATATATAAATAGAGGGGCAGGGCTAGCACAAGCCATGTGCCGGCAACCCCGTCCCCTCTAGTTTATCCTCTGTCATAGTTTCCGTAGTGCTTAGGCGAAACCCTGCGAAGATTGTTCGTCACCAACACCGTCACCACGCCGTCGTGCTGCCGGAACTCATCTACTACTTCGCCCGTCTTGCTGGATCAAGAAGGCGAGCACGTCATCGAGCTGAACGTGTGCTGAACGCGGAGGTGTTGTATGTTCGATACTTGATCGGGACGGATTGTGAAGGTGTACAACTACATCAACCACATTGATAAACGCTTTCGCTTTGCAATCTTCAAGGGTATGAAGATACACTCCCCCTCTCGTTGCTATGCATCTCCTAAATAGATCTTGGGTGATCATAGGAATTTTTTTGAAATTGCATGCTATGTTCCCCAACACCTCTCGGTAATACAACATTACGATAAGCTTGCAAGCTATGTGATAAATGGTTAGTCACGGGATCTTGTATTACGGAACGAGTAAAGAGACTTGCTGGTAACGAGATTGAACTAGGTATGGAGATACCGACGATCGAATCTCGGGCAAGTAACATACCGATAGACAAAGGGAATTGCATACGAGATTAGTTGAATCCTTGGCATCGAGGTTCGACCGATAAGATCTTCGTAGAATATGTAGGAACCATTATGGGCATCCAGGTCCCGCTATTGGTTATTGACCGTAGAGGTGTCTCGGTCATGTCTGCATAGTTCTCGAACCCGCAGAGTCTACACACTTAACATTTGGTGACGATATAAGTATAGTTGAGTCATTATTGTGGTTCCCGAAGGTTGTTCGGAGTCCCGAATGAGATCCCGAACATGACAAGGAACTCCGGAATGGTCCGAAGGTGAAGATTGATATATTGGATGAAAGGTATTGGAGTCCAGAATTGTTCCGGGAGTACCGGGTGATGACCGAAAGGTGTTTCGGGGGGGGCGACAAGTGTTGGGGGGCCTCATGGGCCAAGGGGAGGGGGAAAACCAGCTCACTAAGGGGCTGAGCGCCCCCCTCACCCCATCTCATGTAACTAGGAGGGTTGGGGTGCCCCCTAGGGCTTCCCACCACTTTGGCTTGATGGCCAAGTCTCCTAGGGGGCAAAACCCATCTAGGGTTTCCCTCTTGTGGCCGCCGCCCCCTAGATTGGATCTAGGGGCACCCCTCCTCTCCTCCCTTCCCCCTATATATAGAGAGGTAGAGAGAGGGCAGCCGCACCCATACGGATCTATTCGTGCCACGACGCTGCTCCTCCTCTCCCTCATAGCCATCTTCTTCTCCGTAGTGCTTAGCGAAGCTCTGCTGAGATTTCTCCACCACCATCACCACCATGCTTTCGTGCTGCCAGAGGACTCAAGCTACTACTTCACCATCTCTCGCTAGATCGAGGAGGTGAAGGCGTCACCAAGCCGTATGTGTGTTGAACGCGGAGGTGCCGTCCGTTCGGCACTTGGATCGGAGTTCGCGGGACGGATCGTGATCGGATCACGAAGACGTTCAACTACATCAACTGCGTTTCTCACCGCTTCCGCTTAGCGATCTACAAGGGTATGTAGATCCAATCTCTCCTCCCGTAGATGGTCATCTCCTAGATTGGATCTTAGTGAGCGTAGGAATTTTTTTTGTTTCCCATGCAACTTTCACCAACAGTGGTATCAGAGCTAGGTCTATGCATAGATGATATCACGAGTAGAACACAAAGGAGTTTGTGGGTGTTTATATTCAGATTGCTTCCTTCCTTGGTCTTTTCTTGATTCGGCAGTATTGTGGGATGAAGCGGCCCGGACCAACCTTACATGTCCACGTACATGAGACCGGTTCCATCGACAGACATGTGACTTTGTTGCATAAAGATGGTTGGCGGGTGTCTGTCTCTCCCACCTTAGTTGAATCGGATTCGTCAAAGGCAGTCCTTGTAGAAGATTAAATAGCAACTTGCATATCACTGTTGGGGCTTTTGCGTAGGTAAGAATCGTTCTTGCTAGATACCCATAGCAGCCACGTAAAACATGCAACAACAATTAGTGGACGTCTAACTTGTTTTTGCAGGGTATGTTGTGATATGATATGGCCAAAGACATGATGATATATATTTGATGTATGAGGTGATCATGTTTGTAATAGTTTATATCGACTTGCATGTCGATGCATACGGCAACCGGCCGGAGCCATAGGGTTGTGTTTAATTATTGTATGACCTACGTGTCAATCATTAAGTGCTATGTAATGCTTTACTTTATCGCTAAGCGGTTGCAATAGTAGTAGAAGCATGGTTGGCGTGACAACCCCGATGGCGGCACGATGATGGAGATCATGGTGTCATGCCGGTGACGATGAAGATCATGCCGGTGCTTTGGAGATGGAGATCAAAAGCACAAGTTGATGGCCATATCATGTCACTTATGATTTGCATGTGATGTTAATCCTTTTATGCATCTTATTTTGCTTAGGACGATGGTAGCATTATAAGGCGATCTCTCACTAAAATTTCAAGATAAAATTGTGTACCCCCAAGTGTGTACCATTGCGAAAGTTCGCCGTTTCGAAGCATCACGTGATGATCGGGTGTGATAGACACTACGTTCACATACAACGGGTGCAAGCCAGTGTTGCACATGCGGAACACTTGGGTTAAACTTGACGAGTCTAGCATGTACAGACATGGCCTCAGAACACAAGAGACCGAAAAAGTCGAACACGAGTCATATAGTAGATATGATCAACATAGAGATGTTCACCATTGAAACCACCTCATCTCACGTGATGATCGGACTTGGGTTGATGAATTTGGATCGTGTTACACTCGGATAACCGGAGGGATGTTGATTTGTGTGGGATTTCTTAGGTAATATGATTTAAAAAATGTGTATAATCTGACTATGATATTTTTTCTTTTTCTTTCTTTCCTTTTTATTTTTTATTTTTTTCCTTTTCTTTTCTTTTCTTTTTTGGGGCCATTTTTCAAATTTATGAACATATTTTATCAAATTGTGTACAATTTTTAAAATCATTAATATTTTTTGAATTCGTGAACATTTTAGGACTTTGCGAGCATTTTTTACATATTCACGAAGATTTTTGGAATCATGAATAGTTTTTGAAGTGACAAACATTTTTACAAATTCACAGACATTTTTCGAAGAAGTGAACTTCTTTTTTCAGACCCATGAACACTTTTTTTATTGAATTGGCGACAATTTTTCAGAAATTGGAGGGATAATTTTTGTAATTCACGAACTTTTTTTGTTTTGACAAACACTTTTTTAAATGCATGAATATTTTTTAAATACATGAATTTTTTATCACTGAACATTTTCTGGATCGATGATCTTTTTCGTAATTCATGATCATTTTTTGAATTTTCTGAGGATTTTTACAAAATCATGAACACTTTTTGAATTTGCCGCCGTTTGTTCAATTTCATAACATTATTTGAATACACGAACATTTTTTTCAAAATCATGAGCATTTTTTGATTTCCAGAATTGTTTTCATAATCGTGAACATTTTTTGAATGTGTGATTTTTTTGTAAAATCACAAACTTTTTATGAATCCACGAACATTTTATTATTTCTGGAACATTTTCTTCTAAATTCACATTTTTTAATATTTCAAAACTTTTGTAATCTCAAATTATAGTTTGAGTAGAAAAAAACACATAAAATGGGGTGAGCGCTGCCTCTCATCCCAGCGCGCAACGGGCTGAACCGCCTCTATCTGGACTTGCAGTTCAGCGATCAGCCAGATACATCGTTCTTGATTCCACGTCTGAAACTTCCCTAGAACCCTAGCGGTAGCGGCGGCAAGCACACACGAGCAGTGATGGCGTAGGTCAGGCGGCTGGAGACAGGCCCTAGCCGGGCGGGGATGTATCTGGTGCACCAAAGCAATTGGTGCTACCGGTGCACCGATCGTCCATTGTACATTAAAAAATGTTCAAATAAATCCAGAAAAAATTAATGCATTGAGACAACATGAATGTACATTGTCACAAAAATTTAAATCAATATTCAAAACACTGCTCGAGATACAAAAATAACAAATTTGACACTGAATAATACATAACACAAGTTGGGCTTCAATTTTGGCCCATTAGCACATTGACGTCAAATTTGTCATTTTTGTATCATTACCATTATTTTGAATTTTGATTTGAAGTTTTGTGACAACATACATTATTGTATCGATACACAAAAAAATTCAGATTTTTTTGAACATTTTTGAATGTGCAACGGGGTCCGGTGCACCGGTAGCACCAATTGCTTTGGTGCACCAGATACGTTCCCCTAGCCGGGTGCCCGGCAGCTGGCGGCGCCGGCCGCGCACAACGCAGGGTAAGGCTGGAGCACCACTGGCCTACATGTATGTTTTCTCTTCCTTAGTTCAAAGTATGCTTTTGATTTGCTTGTAAGGATTTTTGCAACTAAGAATTGATGAATTTGGCTGACTAATTATTATCAGTTCTCTCTAACTAAGAATTGATTAACTATGTTGTATTTGTGGGGATTTTTATTTATCAACTAGACCACCATGGACTGAAATCCTAGCTACGCCGCTGTCGCGATCGAGATATTTAATTTCATACGGGTCATCAATAGGACTAAAAAAATCGTGGGCACAATACATCATATACCATCTTCAGCTCATAGTAGTGACAGAAAAACTCTAGCTTAATGGGTTGAATGAATCTTGGAATTAATCTCCGCGGATCATATGCCTATCTCACACTGGCTTCTCATTGACCTTTCTCAAGATCAATCACCGCCGGTGGCATAGTTTTTAGGACTTGGTGTTCGGAGTATGAGTGTCGGTTGCTCATGCCACCTCCTGGAGAAATTTCCATCCCTGAATCCCCTTGAAGCAGAAAATTGACCATTCCTCTCATTGGCTACATGTCAGGCGACCGGTTTGCTATTTTTATTATCGAGACTTTGTATCTACATGAACTTTGATCCGGAAAGAAGTTATTGAAACACCCCCTAACTTTTGTGTAAATAGCATGAAAATTTATGCACCGCGGACTTGATAACTTCCGTACACACACCACGGTAACTTTGACCATGTGAAAAAAGTTGTTGAAAACATAACCATGGTAATTTCTGTGCAATTAACATGATAATTTACCGTCACAGGCATGATAACTTACATACAAACACTGCGGTAAATTACGTACAAGTACACTTTGGCCGCATTACGGACAAGATGGTTTAAATACCTGATATATATTTTTGAACATGATGAACTTTTTTTAGTACCTGATAGACATTTTTAAACGCCCGATAAACAATTTGACAACAGATAAACCTTTTATATAAATTTAGTAAAATAGAAATATTTTTCCAAACATAATTAAGAAAATTGGAAATGTACATAAAAAGGATGAAACGAAAAAAATAA
This sequence comes from Triticum timopheevii, assembly GCA_963921465.1. NCBI lineage: Eukaryota > Viridiplantae > Streptophyta > Magnoliopsida > Poales > Poaceae > Triticum > Triticum timopheevii. The sequence goes on along the minus strand of OY997270.1, from coordinate 583,541,133 downwards.
TATAAAAACCCAGTAAAACCGTACACTTGCGCAAGATCAGACATTTTCTTTGAGACAAGCACAAGCTCAGACATGTTCCTGGAATAAAACCGATATTTACGTATTGTATTCTATATGGGCCGGGCCCAACAGATCTCGCTAGGCGAGACCCAGCGTGGGAGTCGCTATAGGCGAGACCTAAGACGCACCCGCCCTAGTTCTTCTGTTCCCAAGGAGAAGTCGTCAAGCCCACGAACGACAGAGTGTGGTTTCCTCCTCTTGGAAGCTACGACGAGATCCCTGTCCCGGCTGAACCGCTCAACTGCGAGTCTAGATACAGAGGGGTTCCTGATTCCACATCTGAAACTTCCCTAGAACCCTAGCGACGGCGAGCACACGACGAGCAGTGATGGCGCCCGGCAGCCGGCGGCGCCGGCCGCGAACAACCCAGGGCGAGGCTGCAGCACCACCGGCCGCCATGTATGTTTTCGTCCCTTTAGTTCAACATTATGCTTTCGATTTTGCTTTTAAGTTTTTTTTGCGACTAAGAATTGATAATTTTAACTCACTAATTATTATCAGTTCACCCTGGTCTGAAATCCTTGCTATGCCACTGTCGCCATTGAGACATTTAATTTCATACGGGTCATCAATAGGACCAAAACAATCGCGGGCACAATACATCATACACCATCGTCAGCTCATACTAGTGACAGAAAAACTCCAGCTTAATGGGTTGAATGAAATCTTGGAATTAATCTCTGCGGATCATATGCCTATCTCACACTGGCTTCTCCTTGACCTTTCTCAAGATCAATCACTGCCGGTGACATGTTTTTTAGGACTTGGTTTTCAGAGTTACGAGTGCAGGCTGCTCATGCCACCTCCTGGAGAAATCCCCATCCCTGAATCCCTCCCAAATCTTGAAGCAGAAAATTGGCCATTCCCTCTCAGTGGCTACATGTCAGACGACCGGTTTGCGTACTCTTGAACCAATGCTCCAAAGAGCGACGGTCTTTCGATCAGGGCGGCAGGCCGGTCAAACTCCTTTGCTAGTCCTGATAACAGTGATTCACAGTTTAGAAAATGCAATTCAGAAGAAAAAAAAAGCTATTTTTGGTGCCAAGTTTCTGAAACTGTAAACATAGTGTATGCAAGCAAGGTTTCAGTTGTATGGTTCCTGAAAGAAAGGGTGTGCTAAAATTTAGGTGGTTACCTGCATCAACTACCAGGACTCTGTCGCAGTCCATGACCGTCGGTATCCTGTGCGCAATGCTGATGATGGTGCACTCTGCAAAGTCTTCCCTGATGATCCTCTGAATCACGGCATCGGTTTGGGAATCCACCGACGCAGTGGCCTCGTCCATGAACAGTATTTTACTGTGTTTCAGCATCACCCGGCCTAGGCAAAGCAGTTGCCGCTGTCCCACGCTCCAGTTCTCACCGTTGTCGACAACTAGGTAAGCAAACATTCGAAAAAACAGGAAAAAAATCATTAAAATGTTTTGAAATCATATTTGGGCATGTCAATGCACAAAATTCGATTAGTTTGTTCACATAGAATCGATGTAGGGAGCACTAAGTTATAACTAGGGTACCTGATGCGTCAAGCTTTTCAGGTTTTGATGTCACGGCTTCCTTCAGCTGACAACGGTCCAAGGCCTAAAAATGAAACAAGTTTAGATTCTGAAGACAGAACATGTTTGGGGAGACAAACTAAATTTAGTACTAATTGTCAAATACCTGCCAAATTTCAACATCAGAGTACTCCTCGAGCGGGTCAATGTTGCTTCGGATCGTACCTTCGAAGAGCACGGGCTCTTGAGGGATGATACCGAACCGAGACCTCAGATCATGGAGTCCTAAGGTGCAGATGTCGACGCCGTCGATGATGATCTTCCCCTCGGAAGGCTCCACTATTCTGAACAAGGCCTGGATTAGTGTTGATTTCCCACTGCCAGTCCTACCAACAACTCCGATCTTCTCTCCTCCGTGTATGCTTAGTGTGATGCCCTTGAGCACTAGTGGAGTGTTATGCCGATACCTAACCTGCATATATACATACCGCACATGTAAGTTCTTGTTCAGTCATGTTTTCTGTTTCAGTACAAGTTCAAACAATGCCTCATGAAGAATTTACCTTCAGATCAATGACTTCGATGTCGCCTCTTGTTGGCCAGTTTGGGACAGGCAGACAGTCCTTGATCCTCCACTCTGCCTCACACGGGATGTTTACAAACTGCTTTATCCGCTCGACTGACACCATTTTGTTCTCGATGAAGCAACTCATCCATACGGCCCAGAACAAGACTGAGTTGAGGGATAAACCATACGAGAGCGATAGACCAACAAATTCTGCATCATAAAAATGGCTTAGAAACTTCATCATGAAAATGGAGCAAGTGAACAGTATGAGCAACCGTCTCTTCATCATTAAACAAAAACAAATTGCTGAAGAAGAGCTAGAGAAGAAGCTTAATTACCTGGCTGGATGAAGCTTTTGGGCAGAGTGACCATAAGCAAGGCAGTGAAGCAAAGAACAAAGCTCCCGGCCAGCTCTAGCCGGAAACCGAGCCACTCGTTGGCGCCATTGTTGTGGAAGTCCATCCTCAGGCTAGAATTGACCCGGTTGAGGTTCTCCTGGAAGAAGCTATCGCCCTTCCTGAAGCACCTGATGGTCATGACACCCTGAACAGTCTCCGAGAAGTGGTGGATCACCGGAGCCTTGGTGATGGACTCGAGCCGCGTGAGCTCCCTCGACGTCGCAAGGTAGTAGCCCTGCAAATCAACTTGGAATTATCGTTAAGGTGTCTGAGGGTTCTTGCATTGCATTGCACGTTGGACTGAACTACTCCGATCATAGCGTACCCGGTACCACAGGTTGAGTATGAGCAGAGGGATGATGGCGATGACAGACGGCCACGCGACCTGGCATGTGACGATCAGCACGCTGATCACGGTGATGTACATGGAGATGCTGAGCCACACGAAGAATGGCAGGAAGAGGTCGACGTTGGTCTGGTCGGACGACGCCCTGCTCAGTATCCTGCCGGACGGGGTGGTGTCGAAGAAGGACATGGGCGCGTGGAGGATGCTGTTGAGGATCTGCTTGAAGAAGGAGTTGGCAGTCTGGAGCCCGATGAAGGCCACCAGGAAGGAGCGCCCCGACACGAGCACCACCGACGCGACGGCGATGATGGCGTACACCTCGATGAACAGCGCCGGCCGGAACGACGCGGCGTTCTCGGCGTCGGTCTCGTAGGCCAGCCAGTAGTCACTGGCCAGCACGGACCCCTGCCACGCCACCGACACGACCACCACCAGCGCCACGCCCCACCACCCCCACGCCTCCGTCATGTACTGCTTGTACACGGCCAGGCTCACGTGCCCGCTCGCGCGCTCCTCCTCCTTGATCAGCCGCGCCGACGCCTTCTCCGCCACCACCCCGTGCGCCTCCCCGCTCGATGGCCTTCTGCCACTGCCCTTTCTGGACGGCTGCCGGGAGATGGCCGGCGTCTCCCCCTTCTCGTCAGACACCGGCGCCGCACCCTCCACAAGCTCCATGGAGCTGTCGTGCGCCGCAACGAGCGCCGCGAAGTCAGAGCCGCGCTGGATGAGCTCGTCGTACTTGCCGGACTGCACTATCGTGCCCTCCTTCATCACCTGCACACAAGTGAACATCATTCGTCAATTTCATCTCATTGCAAAGACAAACATTGCATGAGCTACTGCTTGAGAGTGTGCAGACATGCTTACATATATGATGTCAGCGTTGTGCAAGAAATCGACTTGGTGGGTCACAAGTACCACAGTCTTGTTCTTCAGGGCACCTCGAACACATTCCTGCACAAACACAATTCGTTAAGTAACTACTCTGTCAGTTCAGTCTAGTCTAGATGAGTAGATAGTAAAATGTACTGTAGGTACCTTGAAGATCTCGCTGCCGGTGTGCGCGTCGACGGCGCTGAAGACGTCGTCGAGGAGGTAGATGTCGCAGTCCTGGTAGACGGCGCGGGCGAGCTGGATGCGCTGCTTCTGGCCGCCGCTGAGGTTGATCCCGCGCTCGCCGATCTCCGTCTGGTCGCCGAACTCCATCATCTCCATGTCCTTCTCCAGGCAGCACACCCGGATCACCTCCTTGTACCGCTCCCCGTGCATCGGCTGCCCGAACAGGATGTTCTCCTCGATGGTGCCGTTCTGGATCCACGCCGTCTGCGCCACGTACGCCGTCGTACCGCACACCTTGACCTGCAATGCAGAGAGATTCAGTGTATGTCAAAGCATCGTTCAGTTGCAGCACACATCACAAACAGAGTGTTTCCACCCTCCTAACAGAAAATTATAAGCAGCAGTGAAAGTATGTAAATGCAAGTCTTTGGATTCATCGCTGAAAAAGGTCGGAATGTAACAGATTTTATTTAACTTGCACACATCAAACAATCACTAAAAAGTAAACAGCAAGGGCATCTGTCTGAATGGCATAGTATTTCAGAACTTGTGCATCTTGTCAGACCAACAGAATCACAAGTCATCGTCAGAGAAATGCAACATACAGATAATCATGCAACATCCGAATTTTTTTGCTTCTTTCACGCTGCAGTTTGTATATTTGAGTATGAAGACGAGATACAAAATCTATCTATCTTTTTTTTGGCGGGGGTCCAGCAAAATCTGTCAGATCCGAGATTTCAGATTGCCTTTGTGGATACTACTACAAAACAATGGTGTCCGGGTGTGGTTGTCCGTAGCCATACCAACTGACCTCACAAGAGTGTGAATAGACCGCACCTTTGTTCCGTTGCTGGCGTTTCGATCGAACATGGCAATCCAATACCACCTCCCACATCGATGATACATACATTATTTATGTTTTCTTGCTTGTGGGGATGATATCTCTAGCTGTATTCTCGTATGTCGTTTTCATCGCACTAATAAGCCAGTACTACAAAAATGGCGCATTCATTATTAAAAAAAAAAGACATCTTCATCATCATCAAGAAGGAAAAATCATGATGAGTTCCAATCAGGGCCGAGTGATACTAGTAATAAACTCATGAGCCATCATACGACTGACCGGCCGTATTGGTCGCTGAATGGACCCGTGGTGTGGTGGTGTCGAGATCCAATCATCCAGTTCCGACCGACAGACACCATGATGCGTCTCTTTAACTAGACAACAGAAGATGAAACAAGCTTTCATGTGGTACTAGTGGACTGCCAGGCACTAGCCATTTCGTCAGACCATCGATTTGTCGACTACTACGTGACTGCTTCTGGAAAGTTGATGCCGCCGATGACAAGCTCATACAGACAGCAGCAGTAGCCGCCGCCTCAATCATGCAACCGGAGGCAGACTCTCTCTCTTCTCCCACGTGGTCTATTAAGCATCGCACGCTGCAATCGTACGTACACGTACGTGCCCTCGCTGCAGCGGCAAGTGAGAGAGAAAGCTTCCATCGAGACCGACCCAGTGTCATACCCACATAAAGTAATACAAGAGCAAGTGCGGCCATGATCGATAGGTACGTAAGGCATTTCAAGTTTTTGTATTATTCATACATATGCAGTTACCATGTGTGGTCTCCCAACGGGACCAGTGCAGATGCAACCACTCATGCATCATATTAACTGCAAGAGATCGACGGATATTACGACGTACCTTGCCGGAGACCTTGCGCATCTCGCCGAGGATGCAGCCGAGCAGCGACGACTTGCCGGACCCGACCATGCCGACCACGGCGGCCAGCTTGCCGCTGCGGATCTCCAGGTCGATCCCGCGCAGCACCTCCTTCCCGGCCTCCGTCTCCTCGTCGTCCCACGTGAACACCCCGTCCCTCGCATGCACGGCCACCCCGCCGTCGCGCGACGCCGCCGCCGGCTCCCTCTCCACCGCGCCCTCGTCCAGCTCCGGGCTCGTCATGTACCTACCACGACACACCACATGCACGATCAATCAATTCACTAAACCCATGACGTGCCCGCGATCATATGTGCAACGTGACGTACGAGTCGAGGCGCTGGAGCGAGATCATTGCCTGCGAGGCCTGGATCATGGCCTGGGGGAAGTTGCGCATGGGCTCCTGGAGGATCTTGAAGAGCGAGGTGGCGGTGAAGACGAGGCCGGCGTCGAGGGGCACGCCGACGGCGACGCAGGTGCCGAAGACGAGCGCCGACACCACGGTGGGCGCGCTCCAGAGCACCACGATGTTGCCGGAGATGGAGTACATGAAGCGGGTGAGCCACCCGAACTCGAGCCGCCGGAAGCGGCCGATGCGCGCGTTGAAGTGCTCCTCCCACGCCTGGAACTTGATCACGCGCATGTAGCTCAGCATCTCGTTCGTCGCCTTCATCCGCTTGTCCCTCTCGCCGGAGAGGGAGAACTGGTACCGGTTGTTCCGGCGGGTGCCCAGCAGCACGAACGCCATCACGCCGAACACGCCCACCAGCGCCGACGTCACCGGCGGGCCCAGGTAGATGTACAACAGGCCAAGCGCCACGCCCACCTGCAATGCAATTCACAGTGCGTCCGTCAGAATCCATTTTTGTAGTAATAATGTGTAAAGTTGCAAAATATTAAATATATTTAAAAGGTCGAAAAAATTGAGAAACAATTGCAAGAAAAATGATTGAGTGCTATACTCACATGTAAAATTTCGCGAAGAAATAACTTTCATGGTGATCGTTGAAAAAAAACAGATATTTATAAAGGTTAGCTATTCAAGGTTTTTGAATTTGCTATATTTCTTTGCCCAGAATTAACCGGATGTCATTTCTTCGTGAAACTTCAAACTTGACTAAAACACTAGGTCACCTTCAGTACGAAAAGTTTTAGATTTTATTTTAGTTTTTGCTGATTTTCTATTTCATTACGAAATGATTGTTTGTCTTGTGAATTCATCTATTTTCTTACTTATATTATGTTGAGTACAAAATGTAACAAAATATCCAAGTATATATAATACGCCTACTTCTGCTTGTGAAGTCAGTATCCTCGAAACGAGACTTGCGCTGAATAATACGCTACTCGCTCACGTGCACAATATACAAATCGGGGCCGTGATCCGCAAGATTATTCTACGAGCGGACCCTACCCAGAGGATCAGTCGAAGAAGACAAAAGTGGGGACAGATCCTACTAGACTCAATGCATCTCAACCACTACCGGACCACGACGAACACCAACTCTAGCTCACACAGAGAAATCAGTACTGTACGTATTAAGTAATGTATGCATGACCGCCAAGATCGCTCCGGCGATTGGTCGCATGTTCGTACTCCATCCATAAAGAAATATAAAAACATTTAGAAAACTAAAATAGAGTACTAAGCAATGGAGCATTTTTATTGGCGGGAAAGCAATTTACTCCCTCCTTTCACTTTTGTAAGTCGTTTCAGACAGCTGAAAATGAGCTACTTTGCACCCTGTCTGAAATGTCTTCAGGCCTTATAAAAATGAACAGAGAAAGTAGCATTTTAACGAAATGCTCCAGTGTCATACCCACATAAAGTAATACAAAGAAATGACTTGTGTGGTCTATTTTGTGGGAAAAACAAATTTGTTCTATATGAAGGTTACTACTCAAGGTTTTTGAAGTTGCTCACCCAAAATATTTATTAACCTGAAGTCATTTCTTCGTGAAACTTTGTATGTGTGTAGAGCAGTCGATCACGCTCGCTGCCATTTTTATACAGTAGATTTTATTATTTACTTGTTTGCTAATTGTTTATTGAAATGTTTTAGCGGGTGCGTCTTGACCCAGTTTCCAAACATGTGCACCCTTTAAGGGAGTACCTATATTGATTTTCTTGCGAAGTCAACGTATATATATTAACGGAGATTTTCTCGGTCCATGAGAAGTGAACGTATCCTTGCGCTAATAATACAGTACGCCTACTCGTGTCCTGCCTGCACCAATGCGTCGGCTCACGTGCACAATAGACAATTCGGGCCCGTGGTCCGCAAGCTTCTTCTAGAAGCGGAACCTATAGCTAGAGGATCACTCCAAAGAAAAACAAATGACAGATCGTACTAGAATCGATGCATCTCAACCACTACTGGGCACACATCAATTGAAGTTCACACAGAGAAATCAGAGAAACCAGTACTGTATAGGTATATCTTAACTAATGTATGCCCGACAGCGTCGAGATGGCCCCGGGGGACTGGTCGCATGTCGTAGGCCAATTAAACCTGCAGGCCCGATCCAACCGATTTCTGACCAGAGCGGCAGCAAGCCAAGTACGTACAGCATACGAGTAGGTACATCCGGCTCAAAACAGAACAAAAATGGTATGGCTATAGCCTGTACGCATACGCATGGCATGGCGCAGCGCTGACCGACACGGCTCTTGGCATACGTAGGAAGCCACGATTGAAAGAGAAGCTAAACCAACTCTACTGGATTTGTTTTTACCAATCAGTCTAATTCAGGCAATTAATTACTGGGCTTTCCGCAAAAGAACAGTAGTAATGGGGGAAAGAAACGCTCAACCACGGATCCCATGAGCGATTTGGACATGCTACTAAGATAGTGTATAATTGCGGTGCGATGGTCGCTCTCTTGAAGGAAACGGAAGAAAGACTTTCGTTTACGAAATCATTCGTCGCGATTGACGTCGACGAGTACCTCCATGCGTATCACGGAGGAGTTTTTTATGTGGACTCTTGCTCCTTACGGTAACGGTACTACTCCGGCCATGAATACTTGATGGCTGCTGCCACCGTGACCGGGTCGACTCGTACCAGAGGTCCTGCGCCCGCCGCTCGATCACTCATCATCGCCGGCAACAAAACGCAATTAATGCGTGGATCCATCCAACGAACGAACAAACGAACCGTAAGGCTCGTCTTGACCGGACCGGAGGAGATAGGGTCTGTGTGAACCGTATGCCGTGCGCGGCAGGGCAGGCCAGGCCATGGAAGCCAGAGGCCAGAGCTACGTTCACTCACGCGACCAAAAGAAAAGAAAAGCTATGTGAACCGCGAGGCCGTGCCATGCCTTGGCAGGTAGGCGTGGCACAGCCATGAACGAGTGACCGTGCCACGCCTGCTGGAGGACAAAAAAAAGAAGGAAAATTCACCCTTCTCTATCTCGCAAGCAACGAAAATTGCCATCAGCGAATCTACTGTAGCCGACCCGGGCCACGTCAGTCGATCCTTGTTCTCTTGCGTTGACGTCAGTGAATACCTCATCGGCCGCCCGATTCTTCTTTCCAACCCAACGTATGATTGGAGCAGAAACAAGCTCCGGGAAATTGCCAATGATCCACACCAACAATCATGCATGCATGCATGCATGCATAGGAAAGAAAGCAGCTGATCAATGGAGTCAATGGAGGTACGTACCTGGAGCGGCATGAGCCAGAGGTAGTGGATCTGGAGCATCATGTCGGAGAGCTGCTGCGCGTCGACGGCCATGTAGTTGACGATCATGCCGAGGCCGTGCTTCTGCCTGGCGGAGCACGACAGGCGGAGGCCCTTGCGGTAGAGCGCGGTGATGAGCGCGCCCCGGATCTGCATCCCCAGCTTCTGGCAGTGGAAGTTGTACTGGTGGCTGCACAGCGCCTCCATCGCCTTCGCCGCCAGCAGCGCCAGCACCAGCCGCGCCCCCTCCCACAGCGGCCGCCGCTCCGCCGCCGACGTGAAGCTCACGAAGCTCTGGATCAGCGTCGGCCCCACGTACATCACCGTCAGCCGCAGCAGCGCCAGCCCCGCGTTCAGCAGGAACAGCGGCCAGAAGCACCGGAGCAGCGCGTGCCGCACCGGGTTGTTGTCCTTGCGCGCCCAGGAGGACGGCCAGTGCGAGAGGAAGAGCGCGTGCATGCGCTCCGGCCGGTGCGCTGGCGCCAGGGTCGGCACGTCTGACAGGTCTAGCGGTGAGCGGTACCCGCGCTGGATCAGCGGGTTCATCCACGCCCACGACATGCGCGACGGCCATGACGCGCTCGCGTACGGCGTCGTGTTCTTCTCCTTGCTGGCTGCTTCTTCCTCTTCTTCGGACCGATCGTCATCGGCTTGTTCTTTTTCGGAGATTCCCGTGGCGCCCAGGACGGCGACGACGGGGAGGGGGAGGGACAGGACGAGCGCCGCGATCGCGAGCGCGTCGTCGGGCAGGGCGCCGGCGCCGGACGCGAGGCGCGCGACGGCCGCGCCGGCGAGCAGCGCGGTGAGCGCGGACGCGGCGAGCCAGAAGAGGCGGAGCGTGAGCGGGTGCGCCGCCGCGCGGAACCGCTTCTCGTGCCCCACCAGGGCGGCGGCGGCGAGGTGCGCCGCGCACTGCAGCGCCAGGAACACCGCCTCCTGGACCTCGCCCTCGCCGCCCCGCATCACAACTGACAGAACGAACAGCACGGCGTAGAACCCCGCGAGGACCGCGGAGGCGGCCAGCGCGAGGACGAACCCGGCGCCGACCCGCACCGCCCGGGTCCGCCCCCGGTCGAGCAGCGGCTTGTCGGCGCCGTTGCCGTTGACGGCCCCATCCAGCCGGCGGGAAAGGACCTTACCTACCGCGAGGCAGAGCACGGCGACCAGGAACGCCGCGGCGGCCGCCGAGAGCATGAGCCGCTGCGAGCACGTGGAGAGGAAGAGGAAGGCGGCCCAGTCGAGGACGCCCGTGGCGGCCGCGGAGGGGAGTCCGCAGGTCCTCGTGGTGAGCCACCACGGGGCCGTCGAGGCGAGCTCCATGGGGGGATCAGCGGCGGCGCATGCAGAAGCAGAAGCAGAGACGGGCAGGAGCAGGGGAGCTCCGCGGCGCGCTGGGGTTTGCCGTCTGGTCCTCTCGGGGGGAGAGGGGAGGGACGAGGCGTCTTTGGTTTTGACGGGCCGCAGCTTATTTTTGGACAGTATTAACGAGCCACGCTCGTCACCTACTACGTGGTGATCCTTCTCCAGCTGCTACGGGCGCAGAGTGCCAGCGAGCGAGAGTAGTTTATTGGTGGAGCGGAGTGCCGTCTGGTGTCCGGAGTGGTACGAGTATCTTGGTCACTGGTCACCTAGGACTAGGAAGGAAGCGACTCCATCGCTGTGGGTAGGTTCCCCCGGCCACTAGCTGGCGTCGTGGCATGGCTGCGAGCCACACTTGGCGCCTGCTGCTGCTGCTGTGGCTGGCCGCCTAGCCGTCCGATTGATTTGATGAGAAAAATAAGTACTCCTACTAGTAACTGGGCTGGTGAGTGGTGATTGTCTGATTGACAGGGGAGGAGACTTGTTTTCTTTGGCTTCCACGAGGAGGGGAGGAGGATGGACGAGCTGGGCACGGCCGCCGGTGGGTATACTAAAATTTGGTTATCTTGCCAGGATCACTGCCAATGTTTTTGTCAGAAGCATCAAATGTGTAAATATACAGGGAAATACAGTTGGGCACATGCTTGGGTCGTAAATTCATTGTCCTGACAATGCACGAAATTATAACTACTATATCATCAGCCTATCTAAAGTAATTACTCCTCGTGCTAGCCTGCCACACACACCATTCGTTCCACGTGAATCAAGCGAATCTCTCCAGAAATTTTCTTTCGTATCAACCACGTCCATACATTATTCAATCCGTTCACTTTGGATTATCGACTACATGCATACTGTAATAATTGAATGAACCCACTTAAACGTGTCTATATACATTTGATTCATAAAAAATTAAGACATCTTATATTTATGAACGGAAGGAGTACATAAGTACGAGTAAAATAAATAAGTATGCACGACACAGACTTTCACCTCCTCTTTATAAATAAAGGCAAAAACGGCCCCGAAGCATACAAGGCAATAAGAAAACCCTCAAACAAGCACGTATATTCGAACAACAATACTTGACATGCCCAAAAGAGAAAAGAAAAAGTGATACACGATTCGTCAGAGACGAGGGGTCAACCGATAGGACGCGAAGGGAGCTGACGGTCGACCACCTGTCACTGCTACAAATATGCTAAACACTATACTTCATCAGAAAGTTGCTGCAAGAAGACCTCTCGAACTATATTGTCACTGCGCAATTAGCTAATTGCCCATGCATTGTAACGGGTGCATACTCTAGTCGTTCAACACTAATCTTGTCCGACATATACCTTACGTCAATTTTGGTAACAATTAATTTGATGGTGAGGTGGCACACAAATTAGCGTAAAAGTTTAGTGATAAATCTTCTATTTTCTGGGAATCGTTTATCCCTGACTTTATTTCTCACTCCATTGTACTCCCTCCATCCCAAAATTCTTGTCTTAGATTTGTCTAGATACGGATGTATCAAGAATACATCCGTATCTAGACAAATCTAAGACAAGAATTTTGGGACGGAAGGAGTAAATGACTTGGCTATTATTTGAGGAATAAAGTCTTATTGATTCAAAAAAAACAATTAATTTGATGGGAGTATGGGTAGGGGAAGGCAAAATAGTTTTGATTCGCTTGGGATTTTGATAAGATTGATTTCATTGAATTAATGCACGAGAAGATGTTGAAGAATATTGATTTGGTTTTGATTATTGCATGTTAATATGTTTACGTTGATTATATTTTGTGCGACATTGATTGGGGTACCAAAAAACCAACAGGAAACTGAGAGGGGGGAGGGGGGGGGGGGGGGAGGAAAAACCAAGTAGAAAGTGGGGGCGACGCTACCAACTCCCCTTTAATTTCTCATATGTCCACCGTCGGAATAAACTGAATAGAAATTAACACTCTACAACATTATGTCCTCACGTGAATCTTTTAGGACCTGACAAAAATCTTTTAATCACTATCATTTCGTAGGTAACTCTGTTAATACTTACTTTTAAAACCTTTTGTGTTTAAGCTTCATGCCGAGGTGCACTGATCAGAAGCTCACCCAACTTAACCATCTGAGGTAGGAGATGCCGCCATGCAAGGTACTCACCTTCAGGCCTAACCAGCAGGCATGCAGAAAAACAGTGCAGTTGTGTGCTTCACCCTATTGTCAGCCAAATTCACTGTTTTGACCCTTTTCTCGTCTTTTAGCCGCATCTGACCCCTTTCTGGTAAAATTTTTGGATCTGACCCTTTTCCTACCGCCACAGGCACTAGCGGTAGGGATCGGGTCAACATCGATGGCGCCGTCTGCCGTGCTGACGTGGATAAGTGGCTACTGCCATGGTCGGTGGCGGTAGGGTTAGGCATCCTACCGCCTGAGACAGTGGCGGTAGGGTGCTGAATGCACAAAACCAATGGCTGGCGGGTTTGGTGGGCCCCACAAGCCACCCATTCGCCCCAAGTCCTTTCTTCACCGAACTCAACCCCTCTCCCCCCTCTCTCCCCCATCCTAGGGCTCCATCAAATTCATCTCCATTGCTTGAGTTTTCTCCGGTGGATTGAGGCCATTTTCATCACTCAAGGTACCTCACCCACTCTCTTCATTTTGGTTGGTTGGAATCAACTTATTTGATGGCATTGATTCCTTTATGCAAACCCTAGTTGTGCTCCTTCTTGTGTGAAATCAATGGATTTGATGGATGATAGATCTAGAACTAGGGTTGTATATGTGTGATTGAGCATGTGTAGTGTGCTAACTTTGTTGTTTGTAGCTAGATCTATGGTTATTGTTTTGGTTATTTCTAGGGTTAGGGTTAGTGATAAGCAAAGTCATTATTTAGTTGTTAGGGTTAAACCATCATATTTTGTTCTTTAGTTGTTATTTGTTTTGTTGCTTAAATGTATTGCATAGAACTTTTATCGATCCATGAGATGCACAATGGATATTGACCTATATTATGTTACTGCCTATCGTTGACATTTTCTAAAATTTATTTAGATGGGTAGTCTCATGAATCTTCATTATTTGGATAAGGAGACTGAGGAAGTCCAGGATTAGGGGGTCCTCGGACAGCCGGACTGTTGGACTATGAATATACAAGATTGAAGACTTCGTCCCGTGTCCGGGTGGGACTCTCCTTTGCGTTGAAGGCAAGCTTGGTAATTCGGATATGTAGATCTCCTTCTCTGTAACCGACTCTGTGTAACCCTAGCCCCCTCCGGTGTCTATATAAACCATAGGGTTTAGTCTGTAGGGCAAGAACAATCAGAATCATAGGCTAGCTTCTAGGGTTTAGCCTCTACGATCTCGTGGTAGATCAACTCTTGTAATACTCATATCATCAAGACCAATCAAGCGGGAAGGGCAGCCCCTGCGCCAAACCCAGCGGCGTGAAGGGAAGATCTAGGTCTGATCCGGAGATGGGCGACTCGGGCGACTCCGCTGGCGCCTCCGCGGGCTCCGCCACCGTCCCCGCCGCTGCGCCGCCGGCGTCCCTCCCCGCCCCCTCCCTGCCGGCCTCTCCGGCCGCGGCCCAGCCACCGCCCCCCGCGCCGGTCGCCCTGGTGGCTCCCTTCCGGTGGGCGGACTGCGCAGACGACGCGCCATTCCCCCTCCCCCTTCTACCCCGGCTCCCTCCACCCCCACTCCTCCCGCCGGTCTGCCTTGCCCCGCCGGCTGGCTAGCTCAGCCCCCCACGTGAGGGGCTTGGCTTCCGGTAGGCGGGTGTCGGCGCCGGCCCCCTCAGCGCCCCGGGGCCCGGCTCGGGTGCCGCCCCTCCAAGGTGTGGCCTTGGCTGGTAGGGCCCTCCGCCGCCGCCACGTGCAGGCCTGGGGCGTGGCCGGGCGCGCCGATCGGGGCCCCGCCCGCTCCTCCTGGCGCCGGCCGGCGGTGGGGCCCCGGCCGCCGGCTCCTCCTCCCCCCCGCTGTCCCTCTCCCTCCCTCCCCTCCTCCCGGTCCCGTCGCCTCGGCCGGCACCGTACCGGCCGTTTATTGCACATTTCGGCTCCTCCGGGCTTCACGTGCAGACGGCCCGGGCCGCCCGGCACCCTACCACTGGCCTCGCCGGTCCGGCGCCGGCGCCGACGCTGCTGGCCGCGCCCGGTAGGGTTTCCTCTTCCCCCCTCGCTCTCCCCCGCGACTCTGGCAACCCGACGGGGCCTGCTGGGCTGCTGGGCCCCGGCCCATCATGCCCGGGGGCCCCTGCGCGGCCCACCGCGGATCGCCCCCCCTCCCCTCGCAGGCTGGCCCAATCCGGGTGGGCCTTCTCCGTGCCCTAGGCCCAGCGAGGGGAGCGTCGGTTCGATGTGACTCCCCCGTGGCCTCCCTTTGGCCCCGTCCCTGTGCGCCGCCGCCTCCTCTTCCCTCCCCCGCCCCGCCCCCCTGCCCTCACCCTTCCCTTGCCTCGCTCCTTCGGCGCCCCTTGCCGCTCCCCCTCCCTCGTCCGGCCGTCCGGCTAGCCCGTCCCCGCCCGCTCCCCTCGCCCCGCCCCTCCCGGCTCCCACCGTGTCGCGGTCGGCCATGCCGCGGGACTGGTAGGACCCGGCTCCCCGGGCAAAGGGGAAGGCGGGTGAACCCTCCCGCGACTCGACCTGCCCCTCCCCCGACTCCCTCCGGCGGGAGGAGGAGCTCCGGCGCGAGCTCCGGGAGCTTCGGGACAGCCGCCGCTCCCCCTCCCGCCGTGATGACCGGGCGCGGTCCCAGTCGCCGCGGGCGTCGTTGGGGGACTGGCGCGCCCGCCGGCGCTCCCCTTCGCCGTCCCGTCGTAGGGATCGTTCCCCATCACCCGCCCGTCCGGCCCATGCCGGCTCTCCTCGCCCGCGGGACGGTATCCTCCCCACCCCGGACACCCGCCGTTACGTCCCCCCGCACGCGGCTTCCACGGGGGCTGCGGCCCCGGCTCCGGCCTTTGGTGGTGGCCCCTCCCGTGGCCGTCCTGGGCCCGCCAAGAAGGAGAAGCGCCGGGGTGTCCGCCTCACTCCGGCCGTGCCACCCCCCGCGGGTCCGGGGGCCTCCACCGCTCCGGGCCCCGTCTCCGGTCTCCCTCGCCCTCCATGCTTCAACTGTGGGGTGAGGGGGCACTCTCAGGTTGCGTGCGTCAACCCCCAGTGCTGCTACCTCTGCAAGGATCCTGGCCACCCCGCCATTCTATGCCCGGGTAGACCGGTGGTCTCGGAGCTCATGATGTATGGGCACGGGATCGAGGGGTTGAGCTTCTTCCACCTCGAGGTCCCGGACGCCCCTCCTCCGTCGCCATCCCTTCAGGCGATTGTTAGGGTCGTTGACGGGGTGGCGTCCCCTGAGATGATCGAGGCTGAGCTCAACCACCTCTACCGCCACCAGTGGGACTGGGTGGTCACCCCCACCGCCGGTCACATCTTCTCCGTCGTCTTCCCCGACTCCGTCAGCTACGGCTACGCGACGCGTAATGGCCGGATCACTCTCGCGCTCAACCAGCTGGTGTTCGAGATCTCTGAGCCAGTACTCGACGCTCAGGCCGTGGCTGTCCTCGACACCGCCTGGATCCTCATCTCCGGTCTCCCCGATATTGCGCGGTCCGAGCTCGTCATCCGCCAGATGTCTCGCCTCTTGGGCAAGGTGGTGGTGGTCGACGAGCTCTCATTGCGTAAGGAGGAGGAGGTGCAGGTCAAGGTCAAGTGCCTCGACTCCTCCAAGCTGCGCACTTTGGTCCGGATCTTCTTCAACGACCAGGGCTTCGACCTCAGGATCGCCCCCGAGCCTCCCAACCACGTTGGGCGTCCCCGCTCCCTCGACGTCGGTCCCCCTGGCGACAACCCGGGGGCCGGCGGAGACTACCACGGCCGCCACCGCTCTCGCTCTCACCGCTCAGATGAGGAGGGGGCGTCCGAGAACTCCCGCTCCCCCTCCCCCTCGCCCCCCTCCGGCTACGGGGGGCAAGGGCCGCCAGGCCGCCTCTCGCCCCCCCGGTGGATGACCCGCCGATCCCTGACGTGTCGCCATCCGAGGGGAGCGACATCTCCAGTGTGGGCCTGGTGGTCTGCCCGGCCTCCTCCCCGCGCTCCCCCGCCTCATCCCCGCCTCCTGTGATGGCCCCAGTCGGCCTGATCGAAGGCCTGCTCTGTTGGGTAACATAGTAATTTCAAAAAATTTCCTACGCACATGCAAGATCATGGTGATGATATAGCAACGAGAGGGGAGAGTGTTCGTCCACGTACCCTCGTAGACCGTAAGCGGAAGCGTTAGCACAACGCGGTTGATGTAGTCGTACGTCTTCACGATCCGACCGATCCAAGCACCGAACGTACGGGGCCTCCGAGTTCAGCACACGTTCAACTCGATGACGATCTCCGGCCCTCCGATCCAGCAAAGGTTCCGGAGATGAGTTCCGTCAGCACGACGGCGTGGTGACGATGATGATGTTCTACCGGCGCAGGGCTTCGCCTAAACTCCACGACGATATGGCCGAGGTGGAATATGGTGGAAGGGGGCACCGCACACGGTTAAGGAACGATCCATAGATCAACTTGTGTGTCTATGGGGTGCCCCCCGCCCCCGTATATAAAGGAGCCAGGGGGGAGGAGGCCGCCGGCCTAAGGGGGCACGCCAAGGGGGGAGTCCTACTCCCACCGGGAGTAGGACTCCCCTTTTCCAAGTTGGAGTAGGAGAGAAGGGGGAAAGAGGAGGAAAAGGGGAAGGAAAGGGGAGGCGCCGCCCCCCTTCCCTTGTCCTATTCGGACTAGGAGGGGGAGGGGCGCGCGGCCCCCTCCTGGCTCCTTCCTCTTCTCCCTCTTGGCCCATGTAGGCCCATTAACCCCCCGGGGGGTTCCGGTAACCTCCCGGTACTCCTGTAAAATGCCGTTTTC
Source organism: Triticum timopheevii (assembly GCA_963921465.1). Lineage (NCBI taxonomy): Eukaryota > Viridiplantae > Streptophyta > Magnoliopsida > Poales > Poaceae > Triticum > Triticum timopheevii. The sequence goes on along the minus strand of OY997270.1, from coordinate 583,523,547 downwards.
ACCCGGAACCATTCCGATGTCCAAACATAGGCTTCCAATATATCAATCTTTATGTATCGACCATTCCGAGACTCCTCGTCATGTCCGTGATCACATCCGGGACTCCGAACAAACTTCGGTACATCAAAACTTATAAACTCATAATAAAACTGTCATCGAAACGTTAGGCGTGCGGACCCTACGGGTTCGAGAACTATGTAGACATGACCTAAAACCATTCTCGGTCAATAACCAATAGCGGGACCTAGATGCCCATATTGGTTCCTACATATTCTGCGAAGATCTTTATCGGTCAAACCGCATAACAACATACGTTGCTCCCTTTGTCATCGGTATGTTACTTGCCCGAGATTTGATTGTCGGTATCCAATACCTAGTTCAATCTCGTTACCGGCAAGTCTCTTTACTCGTTCTGTAATATGTCATCTCATAACTAACTCATTAGTTATAATGCTTGCAAGGCTTAAGTGATGAATATTATCGAGAGGGCCCAGAGATACCTCTCCGACAATCGGAGTGACAAAACCTAATCTAGAAATATGCCAACTCAACATGTACCTTCGGAGACACCTGTAGTACTCCTTTATAATCACCCAGTTACGTTGTGACGTTTGGTAGTACCCAAAGTGTTCCTCCGGTAAACGGGAGTTGCATAATTCTCATAGTTACAGGAACATGTATAAGTCATGAAGAAAGCAATAGCAGAATACTAAATGATCAAGTGCTAAGCTAACGGGATGGGTCATGTCAATCATATCATTCTCCTAATGATGTGATCCCATTAATCAAATGACAACACATGTCTATGGTTAGGAAACATAACCATCTTTGATTAATGAGCTAGTCAAGTAGAGGCATACTAGTGACTATATGTTTGTCTATGTATTCACACATGTATCATGTTTCCGGTTAATACAATTCTAGCATGAATAATAAACATTTATCATGATATGAGGAAATAAATAATAACTTTATTATTGCCTCTAGGGCATATTTCCTTCAGTCTCCCACTTGCACTAGAGTCAATAATCTAGATTACATAGTAATGATTCTAACACCCATGGAGTCTTGGTGCTGATCATGTTTTGCTCGTGAGAGAGGCTTAGTCAACGGGTCTGCAACATTCAGATCCGTATGTATCTTGCAAATCTCTATGTCTCCCACTTGGACTTGGTCCCGAATGGAATTGAAGCGTCTCTTGATGTGCTTGGTCCTCTTGTGAAATCTGGATTCCTTTGCCAAGGCAATTGCACCAGTATTGTCACAGAAGATCTTCATTGGTCCCGATGCACTAGGTATGACACCTAGATCGGAAATGAACTCCTTCATCTAGACTCCTTCATTTGCTGCTTCAGAAGCAGCTATATACTCCGCTTCACATGTAGATCCCGCCACGACGCTTTGTTTAGAACTGCACCAACTTACAGCTCCACCGTTTAATATAAACACGTATCCGGTTTGCGATTTAGAATCGTCTGGATCAGTGTCAAAGCTTGCGTCGACGTAACCTCTTACGACTAGCTCTTTGTCACCTCCATATACGAGAAACATATCCTTAGTCCTTTACAGGTATTTCAGGATGTTCTTGACCGCTGTCCAGTGATCCACTCCTGGATTACTTTGGTACTGAGGGAGTCCTGGACTAGGGGGTGTCCGGACGGCCGGACTATCATTATCCGCCGGACTCCAAGACTACGAAGATAGAAGATTGAAGACTCCGGCTCGTGTCCGGAAGGTACTTTCCTTGGCGTGGAAGGCAAGCTTGGCGATACGGATATGTAGATCTCCTACCATTGTAACCGACTCTGTGTAATCCTAGCCTCTCCGGTGTCTATATAAACCGGAGGGCCTTAGTCCGTAGGACGAACATACATTACAACAATCATACCATAGGCTAGCTTCTAGGGTTTAGCCTCCTTGATCTCGTGGTAGATCCGCTCTTGTACTACCCACATCATCAATATTAATCAAGCAGGACGTAGGGTTTTACCTCCATCGAGAGGGCCCGAACCTGGGTAAAAACACTGTGTCCCTTGTCTCCTGTTACCATCCGCCTAGACGCACAGTTCGGGACCCCCTACCCGAGATCCGCCGGTTTTGACACCGACATTGGTGCTTTCATTGAGAGTTCCTCTATGTCGTCGCCGATAGGCTTGATGGCATCTTCAACCAACAGCGCTGTCCTGGGTGAGACTTTTCTCCCCGGACAGATCTTTGTATTCGACGGCTTTGCACTGCGGGCCAATTCTCTTGGCCATCTGGAGCAGATCGAAAGCTACGCCCCTGGCCGTCAGGTCAGATTCGGAAGCTTAAACTTCACGGCCGATGTCCGCGGAGACTTGATCTTCGATGGACTCGAGCCACAGCCAAGCGCGCCGCACTGTGACGATGGGCACGATCTAGCTCTGCCGCCGGACAGTGCCTTGGTGGCCGCACTCGGATCCGCTTCGGCCATTAGCCCGGAGCCGATCGCCCATATCGGGGGCCGGTGGTTAGACGCCGCCCTGGGGGCTTCAACATCCACGGCGATGGAGCCGAACACTGATCTTGTCCCCTGCGAAACCCGTGATTCCGAGGCGCCGGACTCCTCGCCGGACTCCGATTCTCCCGCGCCCCTACCAACTGATACGGATTGGGCGCCGGTCATGGAATTCGCCGCCGCGGACATTTTCCAACACTCGCCTTTTGGCGATGTCCTGAATTCACTAAAGCGTCTCTCGCTGTCAGGAGAATCCTGGCCGGACTATGGCCAGGACGGTTGGAGTACGGGCGACGAAGAAATTCAGAGCCCACCCGCCACCCACTTTGTAGCCACTGTCGAGGATTTAACCGACATGCTAGACTTCGACTCCGACGACATCGACGCTATGGACGACGATGCCGGATACGAACAAGAGCCAGCGCCTACAGGGCACTGGAAGGCCACCTCGTCGTATGACGTATACATGGTGGATACCCCGAAAGAAGGGGTTGGCGAAAAAGCAGCGGAGGCAGATTCTCTAAAGAAGCAGCCCAAACGCCAACGTCAGCGGCGCCGCTCAAAATCCCGCCACAGCAAGAATGAAGATTCCGGCACCGGAGACAATAACACTCCGGAGAGTGCCGAAGACAATCCCCTCCAGCAAGACTCAGCGCAGGAGGACGCAGAAGCAAGCCCTCACGACAGGGCGGCAGACGAAGGGGTTGAGGATGATAACTATATGCCTCCCTCCGAAGACGAAGCAAGCCTCAACGATGATGAATTCGTCGTACCTGAGGATCCCGTCGAACAAGAGCGCTTCAAGCGCAGGCTCATAGCCACGGCAAATAGCCTAAAGAAAAAGCAGCAACAGCTCCAAGCTGATCAAGATCTGCTGGCCGATCGATGGACCGAGGTCCTCGCGGCCGAAGAGTATAAACTCGAACGCCCCTCCAAAAGTTACCCAAGACGCAAGCTGCTCCCCCGCTTAGAGGAGGAAGCATACATACCTTCATCACCAGCGCATGACATGGCTGACCGACCACCCCGTGGTCGTGACAGAGAGGCATCTAGGCCCCCAGCCAAATCCGTACCCCTGCATCGCTCCAAGAGTACGAAGCCACGAGGGAACGCGCCGGACTTGCGAGACATATTGGAGGACAAGGCAAGACAATCCAGATCCATCTATGGATCACGTGGGCGCCCCACCACCCACGACGAATACCGTCGCGCCGGACATAACAATCCTGGCCGGGCCGAACACAGCAGACAGCGCTCTCTTGAGCTGCGTCGTGACATTGCCCAATACAGGGGCGCCGCACACCCTCTATGCTTCACTGATGAAGTAATGGATCATCAGATCCCTGAAGGGTTTAAACCCGTAAACATCGAATCCTACGATGGCACAACAGACCCCGCAGTTTGGATCGAAGACTATCTTCTCCATATTCATATGGCTCGCGGTGCTGACCTACATGCCATCAAGTATCTCCCACTCAAGCTTAAAGGACCAGCTCGGCATTGGCTTAACAGCTTGCCCGCAGAGTCAATTGGATGTTGGGAAGACCTGGAGGCCGCATTCCTTGATAACTTCCAAGGCACGTATGTGCGACCACCAGACGCCGATGACTTAAGCCACATCATCCAGCAGCCAGACGAATCGGCCAGACAATTCTGGACATGGTTCTTGACGAAGAAAAACCAAATTGTCGACTGTCCGGATGCAGAGGCCCTTGCAGCCTTCAAACATAACATCCGGGACGAATGGCTAGCCCGGCACCTGGGGCAGGAAAAGCCGAAATCCATGGCAGCCCTCACATCGCTAATGACCTGCTTTTGTGCGGGAGAGGACAGCTGGCTAGCCCGCAGCAACAATCTCCGTAAAAACTCTGGCAGTCCGGATACTAAGGACAACAACGGCAGGTCACGTCGAATCAAAAACAAGCGCCGCATTAACGGCGAAGAAAAGGAAGATACGGCAGTCAATGCCGGATTCCGAGGCTCTAAACCCGGTCAGCGGAAGAAGCCATTCAAAAGAACCACTCCGGGTCCGTCCAATCTGGACCGAATACTCGACCGTCTCTGCCAGATACATGGCACCTCTGAAAAACCAGCTAACCACACCAACAGAGACTGTTGGGTGTTCAAGCAGGCCGGCAAGTTAATTGCCGAAAACAATGACAAGGGGCTAAATAGCGACGACGAGGAAGAGACCCGGCCGCCGAACAATAGAGGACAGAAGGGTTTCCCCCCGCAAGTGCGGACGGTGAATATGATATACGCGACCCATATACCCAAGAGGGAGAGGAAGCGTGCACTACGGGACGTCTATGCGATGGAGCCAGTCGCCCCAAAGTTCAACCCATGGTCCTCTTGCCCGATCACTTTGGATCGAAGAGACCATCCGACCAGCATACGCCATGGCGGATTCGCCGCATTGGTTTTAGACCCAATCATTGATGGGTTCCACCTGACGAGAGTCCTGATGGACGGCGGTAGCAGCCTGAACCTGCTTTATCAGGATACAGTGTGCAAAATGGGCATAGACTCATCAAGGATCAAACCTACAAAGACAACCTTTAAAGGTGTCATCCCAGGAGTGGAAGCCAACTGTACAGGCTCAGTCACACTGGAAGTGGTCTTCGGATCACCGGATAACTTCCGAAGCGAAGAGTTAATCTTCGACATAGTCCCGTTTCGCAGCGGCTATTATGCTCTGCTCGGACGAACCGCGTTCGCAAAATTCAACGCGGTGCCGCATTACGCATTCCTAGAGCTCAAGATGCCAGGCCCTCATGGAGTCATCACGGTCAATGGAAATACGGAACGCTCCCTCCGAACGGAGGAACATACAGCGGCTCTCGCGGCAGAAGTACAGAGCAGCCTTCTCAGGCAATTCTCAAGTCCGGCAATTAAAAAGCCGGATACAGCAAAACGCGCCCGGAGCAATGCCAACCAAGACCACCTGGCGCGATCAGAGCACACGTAGCAATGCGGCCCCAACCCTCGCCCGCGCATGATCGCAAGAATAACACTCCGCGTACACCATTATGCTTTGGAGATACCATGGGCGCAGGGAAAGGGGCACAAGGAACCAAGTGTGCGGCTCGACCACACCAGGGGCTCACACTAACGCCCCCCTTGTTTTTTTATTTTCATCTTTTCTTCTTTCGCGTATACAGGACTCCATTAACCAGAAGCCCTGTCCGATGGCGAACTCGCCGAACTCACGATGCAACAGCCAGGGACTAAAGAAGGCCGTGACGAACACTCAGGTGGTCTCCATTACGAGCATTAAATTCGATTATATACACCAAGTCTGCAGCTTATCCCTGGAGGGGGACGTGTTTAATTAGTCCAAATCCCTTGCTTACCGCACTATTTGTATCAGTCCGCTCTTTCAGCAGACTTTCTTTCATAAATAATGCAGCATGTTCTTATTTGCAATTGCATTACCTTTTATGTATACTTTCATTACATGACTTCTTGCACCCGTACATTTTGGTACGGCCGAATACGCCAGGGGCTTATGTTCCCCAGATTATGGTGTGATTAAGTCCGAACACTTTCACAAGTGCGGCACCCCGAACTTATAGAATTATATGAATCGGCTCCGAATTATGTCTTGGGTCAATAGTTGGGTTTGCCCGGCTCCCATGTTTTGGTGCCTTACGTTCCGTTCCATCGGCTAAGGTAGCACTGGGAGAACCACTGCGATTGCGCCCCGGTTGAGCCGGGTTAACGCCTCAGTGGAGAAAGCTAAAACTGACTGGCATAATATGGCGAGAGACTGGTCGCTGTTCGAGAGGTTCTTTCGGGTCCTTAAAGACTCACGCCGCTTCGAGCGAAGTTCCGGATGATGTTCGATGAAGGCGTGGATAGCGCCCCGGATTCGGTCTTCCGAATACCAGGGGCTTCGCCGAAATTTAAAATTATAGAATTCTATGGCTAAGTGAGAGTGTTCAAGCATTATAAGTCCGGTTGCCTTGTTCGTCGTGTTGAGCGCCTCCCTAGATGGACCCAAAAATGGGAACAAGAGCGCTCAAGTTTATCACCGAACACCCCAGCACTCGTGGCTTGGGGGCTGAAGCCAACGACTTGCCATCTCTCAGATTTAACAAACGGCCGCACAGAAGGTAATATTTTAAATTAAACAAGCGTTGCTCATGGCGCATATAAACGAAGTTTTCAGCGCACAGGATAAAAAACACAGCGAGTTCACTCAAAGATTACATTTCGGGGGCACTCATCTGCAATATCGCAGGCTCCCTTCAGGACAACTTTATAATATCGCTCCGGCGTGCGATGCTCCTTGCCCGGCGGCGGCGGATCCGTGAGAAGCTTCTCCGCATCCAGTTTGCCCCATTGCACCTTTATGCGGGCAAGGGCCCGACGAGCGCCTTCAATACAGGCGGAGCGCTTGATGACGTCCAGCCTGGGGCATGCATCCAACAGCCGCCGCACAAGGCCAAAGTAGCTGCCTGGCATGGCCTGTCCAGGCCACAGCCGGACTATGAGACCCTTCATGGCCTCCTCAGCTACCTTGTGGAGTGCGACCAGCTGCTTCAGCTGGTCGCTTGGAGGCACCGGATGGCCGGCCTCAGCGTACTGAGACCAGAAGACCATCTCTGTCGAGCTCCCCTCCTCGCCACGATAGAATGCGGCGGCATCAGAAGCACTACGCGGCAGATCTGCAAACGCCCCTGGAGAGCTCCGAATTCGGGTAAGTATCCGGTAATTTACATTAACATTCTTGCTCTGCATGAAAAACGCCTTACCCGCAGCTATCTTCTTTATATCCTCTACCTCCTGAAGGGCCTTCTGGGCCCCGGCCTTGGCGGACTTGGCACTTTCAAGAGCCGAGGCAAGCTCGGACTCTCGAGTCTTGGAGTCACGCTCCAAACTCTCATGCTTTTTCATGAGAGCCTGGAGCTCTTGCCGAACTTCCGCCACCAGCGCCACTTGCTTTTCTCGCTCAGTCCGCTCCGTGGCTGCATTGCGTTCGGCCGCGGACACGGCATCCTTCAGGGCTGCCACCTCCTTAGTGGCCCCTGCAATACACATATTATCCTTGTTAATTTTGTTTGCAACCAAAAACCCTTTTTTGTAAGGTACTTATTCAAAGAGGTGTTGCTCACCTTCTTTCTCCTCGAGCTGCTTCTTCGCATGGCCGAGCTCTTGCTCGGACCGCTCGAGATCCTTCTTAAGCACTTCGACCTCCGCCGTTAATGCGGCAGAGGCCAACAGCGCAGCCTGCAAACCCATATTGACATATTTTTTAGCAACCCTGCGTATATCTTGTTGGATCCTTAGTCCGGCTTTTCCTTCCGAACACCGAACTAAGCATCAGGGGCTACTGTCTATGCGGTATTATATTACACTATTTTAACTTCTTACCTCAAAGCCTGTTAGAAGGCTGCTGCAGGCTTCGGTCAGCCCGCCTTTGGCGAGCTGAACCTTCTCAATCACCGCACTCATGACAGTGCGGTGTTCTTCCGCGATGGAAGCGCCTTTAAGCGCCTCCAACAGGTTATCCGGCGCCTCCGGATGGACGGAGGCCGCCGGCGTCGTGGTCCTGCCCTTCTTTCGAAGGGGCCGCTTGCCGGACTCTGGAGCCACTGCGGGCTCTGGTGCAGAGTCCGGCACGAAGTCCGGGAGGCTGCCTGATAGCACCTCCGGAGCCTCCTCCTGGTGGGTCCCTCTGTGGGACTCCACCTCGTCGTCCTCGTCGACGCGTGGGGTAGAGGCAGTCGGGATGGAATTTACATCCGACGGCACCAATGACCCGCTCATCGAGTCGGGAAGATCGTCAACAGCCGGACTACAGGCAAAATGCGGCGTTAGAAGGACACTACATGGCATACAATATACGGCATATAAATGATCCAAATACTTACGATCCTGCCGGACGCCTGGCCCTTGGAGGCCACTCATCCTCGCCAACATTGATGTTGGCGAAACTGTCCGGGGGGATAGTTCTCCCCCTCTTGGACCCTTCGGCCCCCCCAGTTGGGGAAGCCTTCCTTTTCTTCTCTCCCTCCTCCGGGAGAGAATACTCCTCCTCCTCGTCTTCAGGGGAGGAGTCCTCATCGTCGTCAGACGCCTGATTACGGGAACTCTTTCGAGTCCCCGTGGCCACCTTCTTGGCCTTCTTCTCCGGCACCATGTGCGGTGCCGGAACCAGCAGCCCTGCTAAGCGGGCATCCACTGGGTCTTCTGGCATGGGAGCCGGGCTGATGAGCAGCTTGGCTCTCTCCATCCATTCCTGTCAAAGGAAGAGGCGAATTAAAACCTCACTAGAGTCAATTTAATTATCACAAGTGTCCCGTAATGGGGTTGAATCACTTACCGCGTCAGTTGGACACTGCGCGCTAAATCCGCGATCTCTCGTCTCGGATGCGGGGGCTTCGGCGCCCTTGAACAGCACCCTCTAGGTGCCTTCGTATGTTGTATCGAAGAGCCCGTTCAGCGCCTGGTGCTGTTCCGGATCGAACTCCCACAAAGTAAAAGCCCGTTCCTGGCATGGGAGGATCCGCCGGAGGAGCATGACTTGGACCACGTTGACGAGCCGGAGCCTCTCGCTCACCATCTTCTTGATGCAAGCTCGGAGTCCCGTCACCTCCACCGGACTACCCCACTGCAAGCCCTTCTCTTTCCAGGAGGTGAGCTGCGTGGGGATTCCAGATCTAAACTCGGGGGCCGCCGCCCATGTGGGCTTGCGCGGCTCGGTGATGTAGAACCACCCCGATTGCCACCCCTTGACGGAATCCACCAAGGTCCCTTCTAGCCAAGGGACGTTGGGCAATTTGCCCAACATGGCGCCTCCGCATTCCGCTTGCGTGCCCTTCACAACCTTCGGCTTGACGTTGAAGGTCTTGAGCCACAGGCCGAAGTGGGGCTGGATGCAGAGGAAGGCCTCACACACGACGATAAACGCCGAAATGTTGAGGACGAAGTTCAGCGCCAGATCATGGAAATCCAGGCCGTAGTAATACATGAGCCCCCGGACAAATGGATGGAGCGGAAAGCCCAGTCCGCGGAGGAAGTGGGGGAGGAAAACGACCCTCTCATGAGGCCCGGGGGTAGGGATGATCTGCCCCGCGTCGGGCAGCCGATGCGCGACGTCGCTGGAAAGGTATCCGGCGTCGCGCAGCTTGGTGATGTCCTCCTCCTTAGCGGTGGAGACCAACCATTTGCCTCCCGCTCCGGACATATTCGGAGAAGGTCGAGGCGAGATGCGCAGGCTTAAGCGTTGGAGCTTGAGTGCGCGGGGATGGATAAGAAGAGGAGGAAGAAGGCGTAGGTGAGAAGGTAAATCCTTATCCCATATATATAGGCGGACTAAACTAAGCGTCCCCCACCAGCCTGGTAAAACTCGCTTATCTCCCAAGCGCCACCATCAATGGCGCGGTTGGGTTACCCACGTCCGTATTGATGAGAATCCCGGAATAAGGGGAAACACGATCTCTGCTTTGACAAGACGTGCCAAGGAAACCGCTTCGCTGAACGTGCTGAGGTGGAATAAGTAAAAAACAATTCAAACAAGGGCTTGGTAGCGGTGTGATGTCACGCCGCATAATACGTCAGCAGATTGAATCAGTGTATATGTTTTATTCTCTCTACGGTGGAATGTGGAAATTATTTTTGCAGAGCCGGACACTATCCTGGTGTTCATTATCTTCTCTGGATTATTCAAGGCAGGAACCCGCCTTGCAATGCCGAACATTATGCACGCCGGACTTATCGTCATTGAAGACTGGTTCAGGGGCTACTGAGGGAGTCCTGGACTAGGGGGTGTCCGGACGGCCGGACTATCATTATCCGCCGGACTCCTAGACTACGAAGATAGAAGATTGAAGACTCCGGCTCGTGTCCGGAAGGTACTTTCCTTGGCGTGGAAGGCAAGCTTGGCGATACGGATATGTAGATCTCCTACCATTGTAACCGACTCTGTGTAACCCTAGCCTCTCCGGTGTCTATATAAACCGGAGGGCCTTAGTCCGTAGGACGAACATACATTACAACAATCATACCATAGGCTAGCTTCTAGGGTTTATCCTCCTTGATCTCGTGGTAGATCCGCTCTTGTACTACCCACATCATCAATATTAATCAAGCAGGACGTAGGGTTTTACCTCCATCGAGAGGGCCCGAACCTGGGTAAAAACACTGTGTCCCTTGTCTCCTGTTACCATCCGCCTAGACGCACAGTTCGGGACCCCCTACCCGAGATCCGCCGGTTTTGACACCGACAGGTACCTTCCTGCTAAGCTTATTGCTAAGCATACATCAGGTCTGGTACACAACATTGCATACATGATAGAGCCTATGGCTGAAGCATAGGGAACATCTTTCATTTTCTCTCTATCTTCTGCTGTGGTCGGGCATTGAGTTTGACTCAACTTCACACCTTGTAGCACAGGCAAGAATCCTTTCTTTGCCTGATCCATTTTGAACTTTTTCAAAATTTTGTCAAGGTATGTGCTTTGTGAAAGTCCTATTAAGCGTCTTGATCTATCTCTATAGATCTTGATGCCCAATATGTAAGCAGCTTCACCGAGGTCTTTCATCGAAAAACTTTTATTCAAGTATCCCTTTATGCTATCTAGAAGTTCTATATCATTTCCAATTAATAATATGTCATCAACATATAAAACTAGAAATGCTACAGAGCTCCCACTCACTTTCTTGTAAATACAGGCTTCTCCAAAAGTCTGTATAAAACCATATGCTTTGATCACACTATCAAAGCGTTTATTCCAACTCCGAGATGCTTGCACCAGTCCATAAATGGAACGCTGGAGCTTGCATACTTTGTTAGCACCTTTTGGATTAACAAAACCTTCTGGTTGCATCATATACAACTCTTCTTCTAGAAATCCATTCAAGAATGCAGTCTTGACATCCATTTGCCAAATTTCATAATCATGAAATGCAGCAATAGCTAACATGATTCGGACAGACTTAAGCATCGCTACGGGTGAGAAAGTCTCATCGTAGTCAACCCCTTGAACTTGTCGAAAACCTTTCGCAACAAGTCGAGCTTTATAGACAGTTACATTACCATCGGCGTCAGTCTTCTTCTTAAAGATCCATTTATTCTCAATGGCTTGCCGATCATTGGGCAAGTCAACCAAAGTCCATACTTTGTTTTCATACATGGATCCCATCTCAGATTTCATGGCCTCTAGCCATTTTGCGGAATCTGGGCTCATCATCGCTTCCTCATAGTTCGTAGGTTCATCATGGTCAAGTAACATGACTTCCAGAATAGGATTGCTGTACCACTCTGGTGTGGATCTTACTCTGGTAGACCTACGAGGTTCAGCAGAAACTTGATCTGAAGTTTCATGATCAATATCATTAGCTTCCTCACTAATTGGTGTAGTTGTCACAGGAACCGGTTCTTGTGATGAACTACCTTCCAATAAGGGAGTAGATACAATTATCTCATCAAGTTCTACTTTCCTCCCACTCACTTATTTTGAGAGAAACTCCTTCTCTAGAAAGGATCCGAATTTAGCAACGAAAATCTTGCCCTCAGATCTGTGATAGAAGGTGTACCCAATAGTCTCCTTTGGGTATCCTATGAAGACACATTTCTCCGATTTGGGTTCGAGCTTATCTGGTTGAAGTTTCTTCACATAAGCATCGCAGCCCCAAACTTTAAGAAACGACAACTTTGGTTTCTTGCCAAACCATAGTTCATAAGGCGTCGTCTCAACGGATTTTGATGGTGCCCTATTTAACGTGAATGCAGCCGTCTCTAAAGCATAACCCCAAAACGATAGCGGTAGATCGGTAAGAGACATCATAGATCGCACCATATCAAGTACGATTACGACGTTTGGACACACCATTGCGTTGTGGTGTTCCAGGTGGCGTGAGTTGCGAGACTATCCCGCATTGTTTCAAGTGTAGACCAAACTCGTAACTCAAATATTCTCCTCCACGATCAGATCGTAGAAATTTTATTTTCTTGTTACGATGATTTTCTACTTCACTCTGAAATTCTTTGAACTTTTCAAATGTTTTAGACTTGTGTTTCATTAAGTAGATATACCCATATCTGCTCAAATCATCTGTGAAGGTGAGAAAATAATGATATCCGCCACGAGCCTCAACATTCATTGGACCACATACATCTGTATGTATGATTTCCAACAAATCTGTTGCTCTCTCCATAATACCGGAGAATGGTGTTTTAGTCATCTTGCCCATAAGGCATGGTTCGCAAGTACCAAGTGATTCATAATCAAGTGATTCCAAAAGCCCATCAGTATGGAGCTTCTTCACGCGCTTTACACCGATATGACCTAAACGACAGTGCCACAAATAAGTTGCACTATCATTATCAACTCTGCATCTTTTGGTTTCAACACTATGAATATGTGTATCACTACTATCGAGATTTAATAAAAATTAGATCATTCTTCAAGGGTGCATGACCATAAAAGATATTACTCATATAAATAGAACAACCATTATTCTCCGATTTAAATGAATAACCGTCTCGCATCAAACAAGATCCAGATATAATGTTCATGCTCAACGCAGGCACCAAATAACAATTATTTAGGTCTAAAACTAATCCCGATGGTAGATGTAGAGGTAGCGTGCCGACCGCGATCACATCGACTTTGGAACCATTTCCCACGCGCATCGTCACGTCGTCCTTAGCTAATCTTCGCTTAATCCGTAGTCCCTGTTTCGAGTTGCAAATATTAGCAACAGAACCAGTATCAAATACCCAGGTGCTACTGCGAGCATTAGTAAGGTACACATCAATAACATGTATATCACATATACCTTTGTTCACTTTGCCATCCTTCTTATCCGCCAAATACTTGGGGTAGTTCCGCTTCCAGTGTCCAGTCTGCTTGCAGTAGAAGCACTCAGTTTCAGGCTTAGGTCCAGACTTGGGTTTCTTCTCTTGAGCAGCAACTTGCTTGCTGTTCTTTTTGAAGTTCCCCTTCTTCTTCCCTTTGCCCTTCTTCTTGAAACTAGTGGTCTTGTTGACCATCAACACTTGATGCTCCTTCTTGATTTCTACCTCCGCGGCTTTCAGCATCGTGAAGAGCTCGGGAATAGTCTTGTTCATCCCTTGCATATTATAGTTCATCACGAAGCTCTTGTAGCTTGGTGGCAGTGATTGGAGAATTCTGTCCATGACGCTATCATCCGGAAGATTAACTCCCAGTTGAATCAAGTGATTATTATACCCAGACATTTTGAGTATATGCTCACTGACAGAACTGTTCTCCTCCATCTTACAGCTGTAGAACTTATTGGAGACTTCATATCTCTCAATCCGGACATTTGCTTGAAATATTAACTTCAACTCCTGGAACATCTCATATGCTCCATGACATTCAAAACGTCGTTGAAGACCCGGTTCTAAGCCGTAAAGCATGGCACACTGAACTATAGAGTAGTCATCAGCTTTGCTCTGCCAGACGTTCTTAACGTCGTCAGTTGCATTAGCAGCAGGCCTGGCACCCAGCGGTGCTTCCAGGACGTAACTCTTCTGTGCAGCAATGAGGATAATCCTCAGGTTACGGACCCAGTCCGTGTAATTGCTACCATCATCTTTCAACTTTGCTTTCTCAAGGAACGCATTAAAATTCAACGGAACAACAGCACGAGCCATCTATCTACAAACAAACATAGACAAGCAAAATACTATCAGGTACTAAGTTCATGATAAATTTAAGTTCAATTAATCATATTACTTAAGAACTCCCACTTAGACAAACATCTCTCTAGTCATCTAAGTGATCACGTGATCCAAATCAACTAAACCATGTCCGATCATCACGTGAGATGGAGTAGTTTCAATGGTGAACATCTCTATGTTGATCATATCTACTATATGATTCACGCTCGACCTTTCGGTATCCGTGTTCCGAGGCCATATCTGTATATGCTAGGCTCGTCAAGTATAACCTGAGTATTCCGCGTGTGCAACTATTTTGCACCCATTGTATTTGAACGTAGAGCCTATCACACCCGATCATCACGTGGTGTCTCAGCACGAAGAACTTTCGCAACGGTGCATACTCAGGGAGAACACTTCTTGATAATTAGTGAGAGATCATCTTAAAATGGTACCGTCAATCAAAGCAAGATAAGATGCATAAAGGATAAACATCACATGCAATCAATATAAGTGATATGATATGGCCATCATCATCTTGTGCTTGTGATCTCCATCTTTGAAGCACCGTCATGATCACCATCGTCACCGGCGCGACACCTTGATCTCCATCGTAGCATCGTTGTCGTTACGCCATCTATTGCTTCTACGACTATCGCTACCGCTTAGTGATAAAGTAAAGCAATTACAGGGCATTTGCATTTCATACAATAAAGCGACAACCATATGGCTCCTGCCAGTTGCCGATAACTTCGGTTACAAAACATGATCATCTCATACAATAAAATATAGTATCACGTTTTGACCATATCACATCACAACATGCCCTGCAAAAACAAGTTAGACGTCCTCTACTTTGTTGTTGCAAATTTTACGTGGCTGCTACGGGCTTAGCAAGAACCGTTCTTACCTACGCATCAAAACCACAACGATAGTTTGTCAAATAGACTCCGTTTTAACCTTCACAAGGACCGGGCGTAGCCACACTCGGTTCAACTAAAGTGAGAGAGACAGACACCCGCCGGTCACCTTTAAGCACGAGTGCTCGTAACGGTGAAACCAGTCTCGCGTAAGCGTACGCGTAATGTCGGTCCGGGCCGCTTCATCTCACAATACCGCTGAACCAAAGTATGACATGCTGGTAGGCAATATGACTTATATCGTCCACAACTCACTTGTGTTCTACTCGTGCATATAACATCAACACATAAAACCTGGCTCGGATACCACTGTTGGGTAACGTAGTAATTTCAAAAAAATTCCTACGCACATGCAAGATCATGGTGATGATATAGCAACGAGAGGGGGGAGTGTTCGTCCACGTACCCTCGTAGACCATAAGCAGAAGCGTTAGCACAACGCGGTTGATGTAGTCGTACGTCTTCACGATCCGACCGATCCAAGCACCGAACGTACGGGGCCTCCGAGTTTAGCACACGTTCAGCTCGATGACGATCTCCGGCCCTCCGATCCAGCAAAGGTTCCGGAGATGAGTTCCGTCAGCATGACGGCGTGGTGACGATGATGATGTTCTACCGGCGCAGGGCTTCGCCTAAACTCCGCGATGATATGACCGAGGTGGAATATGGTGGAAGGGGGCACCGCACACGGTTAAGGAACGATCCGTAGATCAACTTGTGTGTCTATGGGGTGCCCCCCGCCCCCGTATATAAAGGAGCCAGGGGGGAGGAGGCCGCCGGCCTAAGGGGGCGCGCCAAGGGGGGAGTCCTACTCCCACTCCCCTTTTCCAAGTTGGAGTAGGAGAGAAGGGGGAAAGAGGAGGAAAAGGGGAAGTAAAGGGGGGCGCCGCCCCCCTTCCCTTGTCCTATTCGGACTAGGAGGGGGAGGGGCACACGGCCCCCTCCTGGCTCCTTCCTCTTCTCCCTCTTGGCCCATGTAGGCCCATTAACCCCCCGGGGGGTTCCGGTAACCTCCCGGTACTCCGGTAAAATGCCGTTTTCACCCGGGACCATTCCGATGTCCAAACATAGGCTTCCAATATATCAATCTTTATGTCTCAACCATTCCGAGACTCCTCGTCATGTCCGTGATCACATCCGGGACTCCGAACAAACTTCGGTACATCAAAACTTATAAACTCATAATAAAACTGTCATCGAAACGTTAAGCGTGCGGACCCTACGGGTTCGAGAACTATGTAGACATGACCTAAAACCATTCTCGGTCAATAACCAATAGCGGGACCTGGATGCCCATATTGGTTCCTACATATTCTACGAAGATCTTTATCGGTCAAACCGCATAACAACATACGTTGCTCCCTTTGTCATCGGTATGTTACTTGCCTGAGATTTGATCGTCGGTATCCAATACCTAGTTCAATCTCGTTACCGGCAAGTCTCTTTACTCGTTCTGTAATATGTCATCTCATAACTAACTCATTAGTTGTAATGCTTGCAAGGCTTAAGTGATGAATATTACTGAGAGGGCCCAGAGATACCTCTCCGACAATCGGAGTGACAAAACCTAATCTCAAAATATGCCAACTCAACCTGTAGTACTCCTTTATAATCACCCAGTTACGTTGTGACGTTTGTAGTACCCAAAGTGTTCCTCCGGTAAACAGGAGTTGCATAATTCTCATAGTCACAGGAACATGTATAAGTCATGAAGAAAGCAATAGCAGAATACTAAACGATCAAGTGCTAAGCTAACGGGATGGGTCATGTCAATCATATCATTCTCCTAATGATGTGATCCCATTAATCAAATGAAAACACATGTCTATGGTTAGGAAACATAACCATCTTTGATTAATGAGCTAGTCAAGTAGAGGCATACTAGTGACTATATGTTTGTCTATGTATTCACACATGTATCATGTTTCCGGTTAATACAATTCTAGCATGAATAATAAACATTTATCATGATATGAGGAAATAAATAATAACTTTATTATTGCCTCTAGGGCATATTTCCTTCATGCTCTTCGAGGCGTCGGCGGCTCCTGCGGGTGGGGGGACGCCTCCTGTGGCTGTCCCCCCCACTCCGGCTTCGCCTCCCCCCATCGCCGTCTCCTCCTCGCTGCCTGACGCGCCCCCGGCCCCGTCGTCTCCACAGGTTCCCTCTGGGGCCTGCTCTCCGGCCCCCGGTGCGCCTCCTCCTCCTCTGGCTGCACCATCTCCCCCGGCCCAGATCTCCTTCGGCTGTGCTGGGCCGGGGCTGCTGACCTCCCCTCCGTCGTCTCCTGGGGCGGGGGCGGCCCGGATCATCACACCTCTGGCGGCCCAGCCTCCCCCTCCACGGTCTACCGCCTACTCCCGTCGCGGTCCGTCGGCCTCCTCCCCGGTGGTGGCCTCCCACAGGAGTGCTCGGCTGGACGCTGCCCACCCCGAGGGTAGCCTGGCGCTACCCATCCCCGAGCGGGCGGAGCTCCGCGCTGTCTCCCGTAACCTGGAGCCAGGTACGCCCTCCTTTCCCCCCTCTTCTTCGTCTTGTTCTTTCTCTGCGCTTGAGTCTGTTCCGCTGGGTCATCTCGCCAAAGTGGCCTCCGACTCCGCGATCATTTTCCGAGGGGAAGTTGGTCCCCCTCTCGCCCAGGTTGCGGCCATCAGAGCCCGGGAGGTTCTCGACGGGAAACTGGCGGAGGCCCGGGCGGCCCTCGTCATTCCCCCTGCCTCCTCTCCGACTGGGGGATCTTCCTCCCTGCCTTGGCTGCAGCCGTCGGCCCCCTCCCTCGGTGGCCATGCCGGAGATTCGGGGACGCACCCGCTCCCGCACGACGGCTCTCTGTGCGCTTAGCGCTTCCTGTGTCCTGGGGTCAAGCAGCCCCCCAATGGCTCCTTGATGCGGGCCCTCTTCTGGAACATCCGCGGCTTCGGCCATGATGGCCGCCACCGCCAGTTAGTGGAGTACATGCGAGATGAGCACATCGACATCGTGGCTGTGCAAGAGACCATGTGTCGCGATTTTGCGCTCCCTGAGCTTGACCGGCTGAGCTCTCACCTCTTTGCATGGCACTGGCTCCCTTCTAGTGGGAACGCAGGCCACTCGGGCGGCATCCTTTTAGGTGTGAAGGATGCCACCTTTGAGGTGGGTGGCATGGATAGGGGCGAATTCTTCGTCAGCATGGAGGTTTTCGAGAGGTCGCTAAACTTCAAGTGGGAGATCATCAAAGTCTATGGTCCGGCCGATCATAGTAGGTCGGCCTCCTTCCTGGAGGAGCTTCACCAGAAAATCTCGGCCGCCTCCCTCCCCGTAGTTGTCGGGGGTGACTTCAACCTGCTGCGCGTTGCGGAAGACAAAAATAATGGCAATGTTACCTTTGCCCGGATGGACATGTTTAACGACTTCATTGCCGACCTCGCCCTCCAGGAGATTGATCGGGTTGGGGCCCGTTTTACTTGGACCAACCGCCAAGCCTCCCCGACCCTGTCCATCTTGGACAGGGTCCTAGTTTCCCTGGATTGGGACCTCCGGTGCCCCTTAGCCTCTCTTCGCGCCATCACCCGGATTGGGTCGGACCACGTCCCCTTGCTTCTCTCCTCCATGGACGAGCGTCCACCGATCCCCCCTCGGTTCCGTTTTGAGACCTTCTGGCTTTCCCAGGCCGGGTTTACCGATGCCGTCTGTGCGCGGTGGATCGAGGCTCGGGCCCACCCCCACCCTCGCCCCCCTTCTGCTATTGACGCGTGGCACTTCTGTGCGAAGCGTGGCCGGCAATTTATGAAGGGGTGGGGGGCCAACCTGGGCCGTGACGCCAGGGCGCGTAAGAAGGCGTTGCTCACTGCGATCCAGGCCCTCGACTTTCGGGCTGACGCGGTGGGTCTCTCCCCGGACGAGTGGCTTTCCCGCTATGACCTCGAAGACCAGCTCTCCGTGATTTACACCGATGAGGAGGCCTATTGGCGTCTTCGGGGCGCTCAGCGTTGGGTCCTGAAGGGTGATGCGAATACGGCTTACTTCTAGGCGATTGCCAATGGGCGCCGTAGATGCAACACCATTCCCTGCCTTTGGGATGGGGTAACCCTCCTCCAGGACCCCCGGGACATCCGCTCCCATGTTGACGGTTTCTATCGTTCCCTCTTCTCTCCCGCTCCTCGGAGCGGTCTTTCTCTCGCCCATGATTGTTGGGCCGACGCCCAACTTGTCTCTGACGCAGAGAACGCGTCCCTGACGGCTCCCTTCTCTGAACATGAGGTCTGGGAGGCCATCAAGGGTATGAACTCCTCCTCTGCTCCGGGCCCGGACGGTCTTCCGGTCATTTTCTTCCAGACCTTCTGGAACGTGATTAAACCAGAGGTCATGGCCATCTTTGAGGAATTCTTCGTGGGATCTATTGACCTAGGCCGCCTCAACTTCGGGACCATTTCCCTCATCCCCAAGGTCCCTGGGGCGACTGTCATCCGCCAATTCCACCCGATTACGGTCATCAACGTGATCTTCCGGATCCTGGCCAAGGGGTACGCCAATAGGGTGACCCTGCTTGCAGATCGGATTACCCACCCTAACCAATCAGCCTTCATTAAGGGTCGGTACATCCTGGATGGTGTCCTGGTGCTCCATGAGGTCCTTCATGAGGTCCGGGTCAAACGCCTGAAGGCGGTCTTTCTGAAGATCGATTTTCACAAATCCTATGATACGGTTAGCTGGTCCTTCCTTAGGGAAGTCCTTCTGCGGAAGGGCTTTGACGACCGGTGGATCACAAGAGTCATGCAAATGGTCTCTTGCGGTCGCACGGCGGTCAACATTAACGGCGAGATTGGTCCCTTCTTCCCTACCCTATGTGGGGTGTGCCAAGGCGACCCCTTCTCGCCGTTCCTCTTCAATATGGTCGTGGACGCTTTGGCCTCCATTCTAGATAAGGCTAAAGCCGCAGGCCACATCTGAGGTATTACCCCCCCCCCCACCTCTCTGGGGGCTCGGGAATCTCCATTCTCCAGTATGCCGATGACACGATCATCATGGTCGAAGGCTCGGAGATGGACATCACCAACCTCAAGTTCCTCCTCCTTTGCTTCGAACAGATGTCGGGCCTCAAGATCAACTTCGATAAGAGCGATGTTATGGTGATAGGATATTCCCCCGCTGAGTCTGTGGCCATTGCCAATAGACTTAATTGCCGCCTGGGCTCGTTCCCCACTACCTACCTTGGGACGCCCATCAGTGACTCGCGCCTCTCTGCCGCCGACCTTCGCCCCTCCGTGACCAAGCTCCAGACCAGGTGCGAGCCCTGGCAGGGGAGGTGGCTCTCCAAGGCGGCCCGGACTATCCTTATCAACTCTTTCCTCTCCAGCCTCCTCTTATTTCTGATGAGTTTCTACAGCCTACATGAATCTCTCCATAAGGAGATCGCCAAAATCCAGTCCCGATTCTACTGGGCTGGCGAGCATGGCAAGTAGAAGTATCACATGGTCAGCTGGCCTGACATCGAGAGCAGGGTGGATTGGGCATCATGTGCTCTAAACAGATGAATATTGCCCTTCTATCCCGGTGGCTGTGGCGTATCACGCAGGGTCATGGTGGCCTCTGGCTGGACACTATCCGAAATAAGTACCTGTGCGGCCAACCCCTTGCCTTCTGCCAGAAATCGGGAGGCTCTCAGTTCTGGCAGTCCCTCGTCCAGCTCCTTCCTGTGCTCCACATTGGTACCTCTATCTCGGTGGGGTCCGGCCTCTCGACGCTCTTCTGGTTTGATCGCTGGGCCGGCGACTCTCCCTTTGCGGCCCGCTTCCCCATCCTCTTCTCTATCTCTGTCGACCCCATGATCTCTGTTGATAGGGCCCTTCTTGACTTAGGGCGCCTCGCTTTCCGTCGGCCATTTGGGCCTGCGAAATCCGCCGCCTGGCGTGAGTTGTTCGACTGCGTTGCTCTACATGAGCCGTTGGTGGATGGGGATCAGGATCTTGTGCGCTGTCACTTGGAGCCGTCGGGCCAGTTCTCTACCAAATCGCTTTACTTGGACATTGCCCCCTCCTCCGCTCCCCTCCTCCTATCGATGGTTTGGTCCATCCGCGTCCCACTGAAGATCCGCATCTTCATGTGGTAGTGGATCCGTGGACGGATCCCGTCCGGTGTGGAGGTCCGCAAGCGTAATGGCCCGGGCACTGGTATCTGCCCCCTCTGTGCTGTTCCCGAAGACTCCAACCACATCTTCTTCGCTTGCGTCTCCGCCCAGTTCCTCTGGAGCTGCTTTCGCGAGATTGTCAGGGGAAGTTGGAACCACACCAATTTCCCGGACCTATTTGCTGAACTCCAAACGTCCCCTTTGTCCTCTCGCCACATTAGGTGGCTGGAGGTTGGGGTCCTTGCCTGGACTCTTTGGACTGTTCGCAATAAGCTTGTGATCCAGCGTACTCCTCTTCATCGCGCTACTGACGCTCTCTACAAATTCTCGCGTTTCTTGCAGCTTTGGCGGCCGCTTAGCCCCCCTGGATCGGGACGCCATCTCTGCCTTCATCGCTGATCTTCGCTCGATGGCCGTCCGCCTGTCGCCCCCGACGCCGCCGCCTCCGCCGGAGCCTGACTAGATCGCCTGCTGTGGACAGGCTTTGTTTTTTCTCTTTCTTTTGGGCTTGTTGAGCTGTGCCCTCAGCAGAACCTTATGACTTTGTTGTGATACTTGGGTGCGTGTGTGTGGACCTGTCGTTGTTGTATGTCTTGTGGCGGTTTGCTTTATTTATAAAGCGGGGCGAAAGCCTTTTTCGGTATAAAGCGGGAAGTAGGGTATTACCTCCATAGAGAGGGCCCGAACCTGGGTAAACATTGTGTCCCCCGCCTCCTGTTACCATTAGCCTTAGACGCACAGTTCGGGACCCCCTACCCGAGATCCACCGGTTTTGACACCAACATTGGTGCTTTCATTGAGAGTTCCACTATGTCGTCACCATAAGGCTTGATGGCGCCTTCGATCATCTATAATGATGCGGTCCAGGGTAAGGTTTTCCTCCCCGGACAGATCTTCATATTCGGCGGCTTCGCACTGCGGGCCAACTTGCTTGGCGAACTGGAGCAGATCGATAGTTACGCCCCTGGCCATCAGGTCAGGTTTGGAAGCCTGAACTACACTACCGACGTCCAGGGAGGATTGATCTCCGACGGGTTCGAGCCCATGACGGTTGCGATGAGCATGACTTAGATATGCCATCGGACGGTATTTGGGAGATCACACCTGCAGCTGCCCCGGCTTTAAATCCAAAGCAGATCGCGCCATCCGGGGCCGGGTGGATGGACCCCGCCACGGAGGCCGCACACTCAGCGGCGATGGAGCCGAACACAGATGTCACTTCCAAGGAGGTCTGTATTGTTGGACCCTCAGACTCGTCTCCGGGCATAGGATCCGAACCGTGTACATCCGTGCCCATTGTACCTAACTGGGTTTAGCTCCGCGAATATTTTTTAGCACTCACCCTTGGGCGATGTGCATAACTCATTAAAATCCCTCTCCCTGTCGGGAAACTCTAGGCCGAACTATGTCCGGCTTGAGTGGGAAGCGGACGACGAAGGAATTCGTTACCCACCCACCACCCACTTAATAGCCACTGTCGACGACTCAACCGACATGCTCGATTTCGACTCCGAAGATATCGACGGTATGGACGATGATGATACCGAAGAAAAATGGGTCTTGCTACGTCCTGAGCTTCCGTTGGTTTTCCTTGAAGAGGAAACGGTGATGCAACAATAGTAGCGTAAGTATTTCCCTCAGTTTTTGAGAACCAAGGTATCAATCTAGTACGAGGCTCCTCAAAAGTCCCACGCACCTACACAAACAAACAAAGAACTCGCAACCAACACAATAGAGGGGTTGTCAATCCCTTCAGGGCCACTTGCGAAAGTAAGATCTGATAGAGATAGTATAATAAGATAAATATATTTTTGGTATTTTATGATATAGATGCGAAAAGTAAAGTTGCAAATAAAAGTAGATTGAAAGCTTATATGATAAAAGATAGACCCGGGGGCCATAGGTTTCACTAGTGGCTTCTCTCAAGATAGCATAAGTATTATGATGGGTGAACAAATTACTGTCGAGCAATTGATAGAAAAGCGAAGAATTATGAGATTATCTAGGCATGATCATGTATATAGGCATCACGTCCGTGACAAGTAGACCGACTCCTGCCTACATCTACTACTATTACTCCACACATCGACCGCTATCCAGCATGCATCTTGAGTATTAAGTTCATAAGAACAGAGTAACGCATTAAGAAAGATGACATGATGTAGAGGGATAAACTCAAGCAATATGATATAAACCCCATCTTTTTATCCTCGATGGCAACAATACAATACGTGCCTAGCAACCCCTGTTGTCACTGGGTAAGGACACCGCAAGATTGAACCCAAAGCTAAGCACTTCTCCCATGGCAAGAAAGATCAATCTAGTAGGCCAAACCAAACTCATAATTCGAAGAGACTTGCAAAGATAACTCAATCATACATAAAAGAATTCAGTGGAGATTCAAATATTTCTCATAGATAAAATTGATCATAAACCCACAATTCATCGGATCTCGACAAACACACCGCAAAAAGAGTTACATCGAATAGATCTCCACAAGAGAGGGGGAGAACATTGTATTGAGATCCAAAAAGAGAGAAGAAGCCATCTAGCTAATAACTATGGACCCGAAGGTCTGTGGTAAACTACTCACAACTCATCGGAAGGGCTATGATGTTGATGTATAAGCCCTCCGTGGTCGATTCCCCCTCCGGCGGGGCACCGGTGAAGGCTCCAAGATGGGATCTCGCGGATACAGAAGGTTACGGCGGTGGAAATTGTTTTTCATTGGCTCCCTCGATGTTTTTGGGGTACGTGGGTATATATAGGAGGAAGAAGTACGTCGGTGGCTGCCCGAGGGGCCCACAAAATAGGGGGCGCACCCAGGGGGTGGGCGCGCCCTCCTATCTCCTGGCCGCCTCGATCGCTTCTTGACTTGCACTCCAAGTCCTCTGGATCACGTTTGTTCAAAAAATCATGCTCCCGAAGGTTTCATTCCGTTTGGACTCCGTTTGATATTCCTTTTCTTTGAAATACAGAAATAGGCAAAAAACAGCAATACGGGCTGGGCCTCCGGTTAGTAGGTTAGTCCCAAAAATAATATAAATGTGTAAAATAAAGCCCATAAACATCCAAAAGGGGTAATATAATAGCATGGAACAATAAAAAATTATAGATACATTGGAGATGTATCAAGCATCCCCAAGCTTAATTCCTGCTCGTCCTCGAGTAGGTAACTGATAAAAAAGAATTTTTGATGTGGAATTCTACCTAGCATAATTCTCAATGTAATTTTCTTTATTGTGGCATGAATGTTCAGACCCAAATGATTCAAAATAAAAGTTCATATTGACATAAGAAATAGTAATACTTCAAGCATACTAATCAAAGCAATCATGTCTTCTAAAAAATAACATGGCTAAAGAAAGTTATCCCTCCAAAATCATATAGTCTGGTTGTTGCTCTATCTTCATCACACAAAGTATTCAATCATGCACAACCCTGATGACAAGCCAAGCAATTGTTTCATACTTTAGTAATCTCAAACTTTTTCAACTTTCACGCAATACATGAGCGTGAGCCATGGATATAGCACTATATGTGGAATAGAATGGTGGTTGTGGAGAAGACAAAAAAGGAGAAGATAGTCTCACATCAACTAGGCGTATCAACGGGCTATGGAGATGCCCATTAATAGATATCAATGTGAGTGATAGGGATTGCCATGCAACAGATGCACTAGAGCTATAAATGTATGAAAGCTCAACAAAAGAAACTAGTGGGTGTGCATCCAACTCGCTTGCTCATGAAGACCTAGGGCATTTTGAGGAAGCCCATCATTGGAATATACAAGCCAAGTTCTATAATGAAAATTTTCCACTAGTATACGAAAGTGACAACATAGGAGACTCTCTATCATGAAGATCATGGTGCTACTTTGAAGCACAAGTGTGGTAAAAGGATAGTAGCATTGTCCCTTCTCTCTTTTTCTCTCATTTATTTTTTCTTTTTTTTCTTTCTTTCCTTTTTTTTCTTTTTTTCTTTGGCCTTTCTTTTTTTATTTTTTTATTTTTGTAAAGTCCGAAGTCTCATCCCGACTTGTGGGGGAATCATAGTCTCCATCATCCTTTCCTCACTGGGACAATGCTCTAATAATGAAGATCATCACACTTTTATTGATTTACAACTCAAGACTAGAACAAAATATGACTCTATATGAATGCCTCTGGTGGTGTACCGGGAATGAATCAAGAGGGACATGTATGAAAATTATGAAGGTGGCCTTGCCTCAAATACGATGTCAACTACATGATCATGCAAAGAGCAATATGACAATGATGAAGCGTGTCATATAAATGGAACGATGGAAAGTTGCATGGCAATATATCTCGGAATGGATATGGAAATGCCATAATAGGTAGGTATGGTGGCTATTTTGAGGAAGGTATATGGTGGGTGTATGGTACCGGCGAAAGTTGCGCGGCACAAGAGAGGCTAGCAATGGTGGTAGGTGTTGGGGAACGTAGTAATTTCAAAAAAATTCCTACGCACACGCAAGATCATGGTGATGCATAGCAACGAGAGGGGAGAGTGTTGTCTACGTACCCTCGTAGACCGAAGCGGAAGCTTTGACGCAACGTAGAGGAAGTAGTCGTACGTCCTCCCGGTCCAACCGATCCAAGCACCGTTACTCCGGCACCTCCGAGTTCTTGACACACGTACAGCTCGATGACGCACCCCGATCTCCGATCCAGCAGAGGCGCGGGGAGGAGTTCCGTCAGCACGACGGCGTGGTGACGATCTTGATGTTCTACTGTCGCAGGGCTTCGCCTAAGCACCGCTACAATATGACCGAGGTGTAATCTTGTGGAGGGGGGCACCGCACACGGCTAAGGAACAATCTCAATGATCAACTTGTGTGTCCATGGGGTGCCCCCTGCCCCCGTATATAAAGGAGTGGAGGAGGGGAGGGCCGGCCCTCTCTATGGCGCGCCCTAGGGGAGTCCTACTCCCACCGGGAGTAGGATTCCCCCTTTCCTAGTCCAACTAGGAGTCCTTCCATGTATTAGGAGTAGGAGACAAGGAAGGGGAAGAGAGAAGGAAAGGAAGGAGGGGGTGCGGCCCCTCCCCCTAGTCCAATTCGGACTAGGCCATGGGGGGCGCGCGGCCTGCCCTAGGCAGCCCCTCTCTCTTTCCCGCAGGGCCCAATAAGGCCCAATACTTCTCCCCGGTGGATTGCCGTAACTCTCCGGTACTCCGAAAAATACCCGAATCACTCGGAACCTTTCCGAACTCCGAATATAGTCGTCCAATATATCGATCTTTACGTCTCGACCATTTCGAGACTCCTCGTCATTTCCCCGATCTCATCCGGGACTCCGAACTCCTTCGGTACATCAAAACTCATAAACTCATAATAAAACTGTCATCGAAACCTTAAGCGTGCGGACCCTACGGTTCGAGAACAATGTAGACATGACCGAGACACGTCTCCGGTCAATAACCAATAGCGGGACCTGGATGCCCATATTGGTTCCTACATATTCTACGAAGATCTTTATCGGTCAGACCGCATAACAACATACGTTGTTCCCTTTGTCATTGGTATGTTACTTGCCCGAGATTCGATCGTCGGTATCCAATACTTAGTTCAATCTCGTCACCGGCAAGTCTCTTTACTCGTTCTGTAATGCATCATCCCGTAACCAACTCATTGGTCACATTGCTTGCAAGGCTTATAATGATGTGCATTACCGAGAGGGCCCAGAGATACCTCTCCGACATTCGGAGTGACAAATCCTAATCTCGAAATATGCCAACCCAACAAGTACCTTTGGAGACACCTGTAGAGCACCTTTATAATCACCCAGTTACGTTGTGATGTTTGGTAGCACACAAAGTGTTCCTCCGGTAAACGGGAGTTGCATAATCTCATAGTCATAGGAACATGTATAAGTCATGGAGAAAGCAATAGCAACATACTAAACGATCGGGTGCTAAGCTAACGGAATGAGTCATGTCAATCAGATCATTCAACTAATGATGTGATCCCGTTAATCAAATAACAACTCTTTGTCCATGGTTAGGAAACATAACCATCTTTGATTAACAAGCTAGTCAAGTAGAGGCATACTAGTGACATTCTATTTGTCTATATATTCACACATGTATTATGTTTCCAGTTAATACAATTCTAGCATGAATAATAAACATTTATCATGATATAAGGAAATAAATAATAACTTTATTATTGCCTCTAGGGCATATTTCCTTCAGTCTCCCACTTGCACTAGAGTCAATAATCTAGATCACATCACCATGTGATTCACATCGATGGTTCACATCATCATGTGATTAACACCCATAGTTCACATCGCCATGTGACCAACATCCAAAGGGTTTACTAGATTCAGTAATCTAGTTCACATCGCTATGTGATTAACACCCAAAGTGTACTTAGGTGTGATCATGTTTTGCTTGTGAGAGAATCTTAGTCAACGGGTCTTTCACATTCAGATCCGTTATGTATTTTGCAATTTTTTTTATGTCTACAATGCTCTGCACGGAGCTACTCTAGCTAATTGCTCCCACTTTCAATATGTATCTAGATCGAGACTTAGAGTCATCCAGATCGGTGTCAAAACTTGCATCGACGTAACCCTTTACGACGAACCTTTTTTCACTTCCATAATCGAGAAACATATCCTTATTCCACTAAGGATAATTTTGACCGATGTCCAGTGATCTACTCCTAGATCACTATTGTACTCCCTTGCCAAACTCAGTGCAGGGTATACAATAGATCTGGTACACAGCATGGCATACTTTATAGAACCTATGGCCAAGGCATAGGGAATGACTTTCATTCTTTTTCTATCTTCTGCCGTGGTCGGGTTTTGAGTCTTACTCAATTTCACACCTTGTAACACAGGCAAGAACTCTTTCTTTGACTGTTCCATTTTGAACTACTTCAAAATCTTGTCAAGGTATGTACTCATTGAAAAAACTTATCAAGCGTCTTGATCTATCTCTATAGATCTTGATGCTCAATATGTAAGCAGCTTCACCGAGGTCTTTCTTTGAAAAACTCCTTTCAAACACTCCTTTATGCTTTGCAAAATAATTCTACATTATTTCCGATCTACAATATGTCATTCACATATACTTATCAGAAATGCTGTAGTGCTCCCACTCACTTTCTAGTAAATACAGGCTTCACTGCAAGTCTGTATAAACTATATGCTTTGATCAACTTATCAAAGCGTATATTCCAACTCTGAGATGCTTGCACCAGTCCATAGATGCACATTTTGTTAACACCTTTAGGATCGACAAAACCTCTTGGTTGCATCACATACAACTCTTCTTTAATAACTCCATTAAGGAATGCAGTTTTGTTTATCCATTTGCCAGATTTCATAAAATGCGGCAATTGCTAACATGATTCGGACAGACTTTCAAGCATCGATACGAGTGAGAAAATCTCATTGTATTCAACATCTTGAACTTTGTCAAAAACCTTTTTCGACAAGTCTAGCTTTGTAGATAGTAACACTACTATCAGCGTCCGTCTTCCTCTTGAAGATCCATTTATTTTCTATGGCTTGCCGATCATCGGGCAACTCCACCAAAGTCCACACTTTGTTCTCATACATGGATCTCATCTCAGATTTCATGGCCTCAAGCCATTTCGCGGAATCTGGGCTCATCATCGCTTCCTCATAGTTCGTAGGTTCATCATGGTCTAGTTACATGACTTCCAGAACAGGATTACCGTACCACTTTGGTGCGGATCTCACTCTGGTTTACCTACGAGATTCGGTAGTAACTTGATCTGAAGTTACATGATCATCATCATTAGCTTCCTCACTAATTGGTGTAGTAGTCACAGGAACAGATTTCTGTGATGAACTACTTTCCAATAAGGGAGAAGGTACAATTACCTCATCAAGTTCTACTTTCCTCCCACTCACTTCTTTTGAGAGAAACTCCTTCTCTAGAAAGGATCCATTTATTAGCAACGAATGTTTTGCCTTCGGGTCTGTGATAGAAGGTGTACCCAACAATTTTCTTTGGGTATTCTATGAAGATGCACTTCTCCGATTTGGGTTTGAGCTTATCAGGATGAAACTTTTTCACATAAGCATCGCAGCCCCAAACTTTAAGAAATGACAACTTTGGTTTCTTGCTAAACCACAGTTCATATAGTGTCGTCTCAACGGATTTAGATGGTGCCCTATTTAACGTGAATGCAGCTGTCTCTAATGCATGATCCCAAAACGATATTGGTAAATCGGTAAGAAACATCATAGATTGTACTATATCCAATAAAGTACGGTTATGACGTTCGGACACACCATTATGATGTGGTGTTCTAGGTGGCATGAATTTGTGAAACTATTCCACATTGTTTTAATTGAAGACCAAACTCGTAACTCAAATATTTGTCTCCGCGATCAGATCGTAGAAACCTTATTTTCTTGTCACGATGATGTTCCACTTCACTCTGAAATTCTTTGAACCTTTCAACTATTTCAGACTTATGTTTCATCAAGTAGATATACCCATATCTACTCAAATCATCTTGTGAAGGTCAGAAAATAACGATACTTGCCACGAGCATCAACACTCATTAGATCGCATACATCGGTATGTATTATTTCCAATAAGTCAGTAGCTCGTTCCATTGTTCCGGAGAACGGAGTTTTAGTCATCTTACCCAAAAGGCACGGTTCGCAAGCATCAAGTGATTCATAATCAAGTGATTCCAAAATCCCATCAGCATGGAGTTTCTTCATGCGCTTTACACCAATATGACCTAAACGGCAGTGCCACAAATAAGTTGCACTATCATTATTAACTTTGCATCTTTTGGTTTCAATATTATGAATATGTGTATCACTACGATCGAGATCCAATGAACCATTTTCATTGGGTGTGTAACCATATAAGGTTTTATTCATGTAAACAGAACAACAGTTTATTCTCTTACTTAAATGAATAACCGTATTGCAATAAACACGATCAAATCATATTCATGCTCAACGCAAACACCAAATAACATTTATTTAGGTTCAACACTAATCCCGAAAGTATAGGGAGTGTGCGATGATGATCATATCAATCTTGAAACTACTTTCAACACACATCGTCACTTCACCCTTAACCAGTTTCTGTTTATTCTACAACTCCCGTTTCGAGTTACTACTCTTAGCAACTGAACCAGTACCAAATACCGAGGGGTTGCTATAAACACTAGTAAAGTACACATCAATAACATGTATATCAAATATACCTTTGTTCACTTTGCCATCCTTCTTATCCACCAAATATTTAGGGTAGTTCTGCTTCCAGTGACCAGTCCCTTTGCAGTAGAAGCACTTAGTCTCAGGCTTAGGTCCAGACTTGGGCTTCTTCACTTGTGCAGCAACTTGCTTGCCGTTCTTCTTGAAGTTCCCTTCTATCCCTTTGCCCTTTTCTTGAAACTAGTGGTCTTGTTAACCATCAACACTTGATGTTCTTTTCTTGATTTCTACCTTCATCGATTTCATCATCATGAAAAACTCGGGAATCATTTTCATCATCCCTTGCATACTATAGTTCATCATGAAGTTCTACTAACTTGGTGATGGTGACTAGAGAATTCTGTCAATCACTATCTTATCTGGAAGATTAACTCCCACTTGATTCAAGCGATTGTAGTACCCAGACAATCTGAGCACATGCTCACTAGTTGAGCGATTCTCCTCCATCTTTTAGCTATAGAACCTGTTGGGGACTTCATATCTCTCAACTCGGGTATTTGCTTGAAATATTAACTTCAATACCTAGAACATCTTATATGGTCCACGACGTTCAAAACGTCTTTGAAGTCCCAATTCTAAGCCGTTTAAGCATGGTGCACTAAACTATCAAGTAGTCATCATATTGAGCTAGCCAAACGTTCATAACGTCTGCATCTGCTCCTGCAATAGGTTTGTCACCTAGCGGTGCATCAAGGACATAATTCTTCTGCGCAGCAATGAGGATAAACCTCAGATTGCGGATCCAATCCGCATCATTGCTACTAACATTTTTCAACACAATTTTCTCTAGGAACATATCAAAATAAACATATGAAAGCAACAACGCAAGCTATTGATCTTACAACATAATTTGCAAAATACTACCAGGACTAAGTTCATGATAAATTTAAGTTCAATTAATCATATTACTTAAGAACTCCCACTTAGACAGACATCTCTCTAGTCATCTAAGTGATCACGTGATCCAAATCAACTAAACCATAACCGATCATCACGTGAGATGGAGTAGTTTTCAATGGTGAACATCTTATGTTGATCATATCTACTATATGATTCACGCTCGACCTTTCGGTCTCCGTGTTCCGAGGCCATATCTGCATATGCTAGGCTCGTCAAGTTTAACCTGAGTATTCTGCGTGTGCAAAACTGGCTTGTACCCGTTGTAGATGGACGTAGAGCTTATCACACCCGATCATCACGTGGTGTCTGGGCACGACGAACTTTGGCAACGGTGCATACTCAGGGAGAACACTTCTTGATAATTTTTAGTGAGAGATCATCTTAAAATGCTACCGTCAATCAAAACAAGATAAGATGCATAAAGGATAAACATCACATGCAATCAATATAAGTGATATGATATGGCCATCATCATCTTGTGCTTGTGATCTCCATCTCCAAAGCACCATCATGATCACCATCGTCACCGGCGCGACACCTTGATCTCCATCGTAGCATCATTGTCGTTTACGCCATCTATTGCTTCTATGACTATCGCTACCGCTTAGTGATAAAGTAAAGCAATTACAGGGCGTTTGCATTTCATACAATAAAGCGACAACCATATGGCTCCTGCCACTTGCCGATAACTTCAGTTACAAAACATGATCATCTCATACAATAAAAATATAGCATCATGTCTTGGCCATATCACATCACAACATGCCCTGCAAAAACAAGTTAGACGTCCTCTACTTTGTTGTTGCAAGTTTTACATGGCTGCTACGGGCTTAAGCAAGAACCAATCTCACCTACGCTTCAAAACCACAACGATAGTTTGTCAAGTTGATGCTGTTTTAACCTTCGCAAGGACCGGGCGTAGCCACACTTGGTTCAACTAAAATTGGAGAAACTGACACCCGCTAGTCACCTTTGTGCAAAGCACGGCGGTAAAACCAGTCTCGCGTAAGCGTACGCGTAATGTCGGTCCGGGCCGCTTCATCCAACAATACCGCCGAACCAAAGTATGACATGCTGGTAAGCAGTATGACTTATATCGCCCACAACTCACTTGTGTTCTACTCGTGCATATAACATCAAACCATAAAAACCTAGGCTCGGATGCCACTGTTGGGGAACATAGTAATTTCAAAAAATTTCCTACGCACACGCAAGATCATGGTGATGCATAGCAACGAGAGGGGAGAGTGTTGTCTACGTACCCTCGTAGACCGAAGAGGAAGCGTTGACGAAACGTAGAGGAAGTAGTCGTACGTCCTCCCGGTCCAACCGATCCAAGCACCGTTACCCCGGCACCTCCGAGTTCTTGACACACGTACAGCTCGATGACGCACCCCGATCTCCGATCCAGCAGAGGCGCGGGGAGGAGTTTCGTCAGCACGACGGCGTGGTGACGATCTTGATGTTCTACTGTCGCAGGGCTTCGCCTAAGCACCGTTACAATATGACCGAGGTGTAATCTTGTGGAGGGGGGCACCGCACACGGCTAAGGAACGATCTCAATGATCAACTTGTGTGTCCATGGGGTGCACCCTGCCCCCGTATATAAAGGAGTGGAGGAGGGGAGGGCCGGCCCTCTCTATGGCGCGCCCTAGGGGAGTCCTACTCCCACCGGGAGTAGGATTCCTCCTTTCCTAGTCCAACTTGGAGTCCTTCCATGTATTAGGAGTAGGAGACAAGGAAGGGGAAGAGAGAAGGAAAGGAAGGAGGGGGTGCGGCCCCTCCCCCTAGTCCAATTCGGACTAGGCCATGGGGGGGCACGCGGCCTGCCCTAGGCAGCCCCTCTCTCTTTCCCGCAGGGCCCAATAAGGCCCAATACTTCTCCCCGGCGAATTCCCGTAACTCTCCGGTACTCCGAAAAATACCCGAATCACTCGGAACCTTTCCGAACTTCGAATATAGTCGTCCAATATATCGATATTTACGTCTCGACCATTTCGAGACTCCTCGTCATGTCCCCGATCTCATCCGGGACTCCGAACTCCTTCGGTACATCAAAACTCATAAACTCATAATAAAACTGTCATCGAAACCTTAAGCGTGCGGACCCTACGGTTCGAGAACAATGTAGACATGACCGAGACACGTCTCCAGTCAATAACCAATAGCGGGACCTGGATGCCCATATTGGTTCCTACATATTCTACGAAGATCTTTATCGGTCAGACCGCATAACAACATACGTTGTTCCCTTTGTCATCGGTATGTTACTTGCCCGAGATTCGATCGTCGCTATCCAATACTTAGTTCAATCTCGTCACTGGCAAGTCTTTACTCGTTCTGTAATGCATCATCCCGTAACCAACTCATTGGTCACATTGCTTGCAAGGCTTATAATGATGTGCATTACCGAGAGGGCCCAGAGATACCTCTCCGACATTCGGAGTGACAAATCCTAATCTCGAAATATGCCAACCCAACAAGTACCTTTGGAGACACCTGTAGAGCACCTTTATAATCACTCAGTTACGTTGTGACGTTTGGTAGCACACAAAGTGTTCCTCCGGTAAACGGGAGTTGCATAATCTCATAGTCATAGGAACATGTATAAGTCATGGAGAAAGCAATAGCAACATACTAAACGATCGGGTGCTAAGCTAACGGAATGGGTCATGTCAATCAGATCATTCAACTAATGATGTGATCCCGTTAATCAAATAACAACTCTTTGTCCATGGTTAGGAAACATAACCATCTTTGATTAACAAGCTAGTCAAGTAGAGGCATACTAGTGACATTCTGTTTGTCTATATATTCACACATGTATCATGTTTCCGGTTAATACAATTCTAGCATGAATAATAAACATTTATCATGATATAAGGAAATAAATAATAACTTTATTATTGCCTCTAGGGCATATTTCCTTCAGTAGGGTGAGAGTGCGTATAATCCATGGACTCAACATTAGTCAAAAGAACTCATATACTTATTGCAAAAATCTACAAGTCATCAAAAACAAAGTATTACACGCATGCTCTTATGGGGATAGATTGGTAGGAAAAGACCATCGCTCGTCCCCGACCGCCACTCATAAGGAAGACAATCAATAAATAAAATTGTGCTCCAACTTCATCACAAAGCGGTTCACCATATGTGCATGCTACGGGAATCACAAACTTCAACACAAACATTCTTTAAATTCATAATCAGCCAACTAGCATGAATTTAATATCATTATCTCCATATCTCAAAACAATTATCAAGTATCAAATTGATCATAGCATTTAGTTCACTTGCTATGATAGTTTTTATTATACCCAACTTGGATGCCTACCATTCTAGGACCAATTTTATAACAATAGCAAATACCATGCTGTTCTAAAAGACTCTCAAAATAATATAAGTGAAGCATGAGAGACTAGCAATTTCTACAAAATTAAGCCACCGCCATGCTCTAAAAGATATAAGTGAAGCACTAGAGCAAAAACTATCTAGCAAAAAAGATATAAGTGAAGCACATAGAGTATTCTAATAAATTTCAATCAAGTGGGCTTCTCCCAAAAGGTGTATACAGCAAGGATGATTGTGTAAAACTAAAAAAATATATACTAATATCATACATGACGCTCCAAGAAAAACACATATCATGTGGCGAATAAAAATATAGCTCCAAGTAAAGTTACCAATGAACGAAGACGAAAGAGGGGATGCCTTCCCGGGGCATCCCCAAGCTTAGGCTTTTGGCTATTCTTAAATATCTTGGGGTGCCATGGGCGTTGTCGGTGTCAAAACCGGCGGATCTCGGGTAGGGGGTCCCGAACTGTGCGTCTAGGCGGATGGTAACAGGAGACAAGGGACACAATGTTTTACCCAGGTTCGGGCCCTCTCGATGGAGGTAAAACCCTACGTCCTGCTTGATTAATATTGATGATATGGGTAGTACAAGAGTAGATCTACCACGAGATCACGGAGGCTAAACCCTAGAAGCTAGCCTATGGTATGATTGTTGTAATGTATGTTGTCCTACGGACTAAAGCCCTCCGGTTTATATAGACACCGGAGGAGGCTAGGGTTACACAGAGTCGGTTACAATGGTAGGAGATCTACATATCCGTATTGCCAAGCTTGCCTTCCACGCCAAGGAAAGTACCATCTAGACACGAGCCGGAGTCTTCAATCTTCTATCTTCGTAGTCTTGGAGTCCGGCGGATAATGATAGTCCGGCTGTCCGGACACCCCCTAGTCCAGGACTCCCTCAGTAGCCCCTGAACCAGTCTTCAATGACGATAAGTCCGGCGCGCATAATGTTCGGCATTGCAAGGCGGGTTCCTCCCTTGAATAATCCAGAGAAGATTATGAACACCCAGGATAGTGTCCGGCTCTGCAAAAATAATTTCCACATTCCACCGTAGAGAGAATAAAATATACACTAGCTCAATCTGCTGACGTATTATGCGGCGTGACACCACCACCAAGTCCTTGTTTGAATCATTTTTTACTATACCACCTCAGCACGTTTAGCGAAGCGGTTTCCTTGGCACGTCTTGTCGAAGCAGAGATCGTGTTCCCCTTATTCCGGGATTCTCATCAATACGGACGTGGGTAACCCAACCGCGCCATTGATGGTGGCGCTTGGGAGATAAGCGAGTTTTACCAGGCTGGTGGGGGACGCATAGTTTCGTCCGCCTATATATACGGGATAAGGATTCACCTTCTCACCTACGCCTCCTTCCTCCTTTGCTTATCCATCTCCGCGCACTCAAGCTCCAACACCCAAGCTTGCGCATCTCGCCTCGACCTTCTCCGAATATGTCCGGAGCGGGAGGTAAATGGTTAGCCTCCACCGTCAAGGAGGAGGACATCACCAGGCTGCGCGACGCCGGATACCTTTCTAGCGATATCGCGCATCGGCTGCCCAACGAGGGGCAGCTCATCCCTACCCCCGGGCCTCATGAGAGGGTCGTCTTCCTCCCCCACTTCCTCCGCGGACTGGGCTTTCCGCTCCATCCATTTGTCCGGGGGCTCATGTTTTACTACGGCCTGGATTTCCACGATCTGGCGCCAAACTTCATCCTCAACATCTCGGCATTTATCGTCGTGTGTGAGGCCTTTCTCTGCATCCGGCCCCACTTCGGCCTGTGGCTCAAGACCTTCAACGTCAAGCCGAAGGTTGTGAAGGGCACGCAAGCGGAATGCGGAGGCGCCATGTTGGGCAAATTGCCCAACGTCCCTTGGCTTGAAGGGACCTTCGTGGACTCCGTCAAGGGGTGGCAATCGGGGTGGTTCTACATCACCGAGCCGCGCAAACCCACATGGGCGGCGGCCCCTGAGTTTAGATCTGGAATCCCCACGCAGCTCACCTCCTGGAAAGAGAAGGGCTTACAGTGGGGCAGTCCGATGGAGGTGACAGGACTCCGAGCCTGCATCAAGAAGATGGTGAGCAATAGGCTCCGGCTTGTCGACGTGGTCCAAGTCATGCTCCTCCGGCGGATTCTCCCATGCCAAGAACGGGCATTCAATTTGTGGGAGTTCAATCCGGAACAGCACCAGGCGCTGAGCGGGCTCTTCGATACAACATACGAAGGCGCCTGGAGGGTGCTATTCAAGGGCGCCGAAGCCCCCGCATCCGCGACGGAAGATCGCGGATTCAGTTTGAAGTGTCCAACCGATGAGGTAAGTGATTCAATCCCATCACGGGACACTTGTGATAATTATCTTTTAATAGGATCTCATTCTGCCACTTCCTTTGACAGGAATGGATGGAGAAGGCCGAGCTGCTTATCAGCCCGGCTCCCATGCCAGAAGACCCAGTGGACGCCCGCTTAACAGGGCTGCTGGTTCCGGCACCGCACGTGGTGCCGGAGAAGAAGGCCAAGAAGGTGGCCACGGGGACTCGAAAGAGTTCCCGCAATCAGGCGTCTGACGACGACGAGGACTCCTCCCCTGAAGACGAGGAGGAGGAGTATTCTCTCTCGGAGGAGGGAGAGAAGAAGAGGAAGGCTTCCCCAATCGGGGAGGCCGAAGGGTCCAAGAGGGGGAGAACTATCCCCCCGGACAGTTTCGCCAACATCAACGTTAGTGAGGATGAGTGGCCTCCAAGGGCCAGGCGTCCGGCAAGATCGTAAGTATCCGGATCCTTGATGTGTAATTTCTTTTACGTCACGTAGTGTTCTTCGAATGCCATGTTCTGTCCGTAGTCCGGCCAATGATGATCTTCCCGCCTCATCAAGCGGGTCATTGGCCTCATCGGATGTGAATTCCATCCCGACTGCCTCTACCCCACGCGCCGACGAGGACGCCGAGGTGGGATCCCAAAGAGGGACCCATCAGGAGGAGGCTCCGGAGGCGCCGTCAGGCAGCCTCCCGGACTTTGTGCCGGACTCTACACCGGAACCCGCAGTGGTTCCAGAGTCCGGCAAGCGGCCCCTTCGAAAGAAGGGCAGGACCGTGACACCGGCGGCCTCCGTCCAACCGGAGGCGCCGGATAACCTGTTGGAGGCGCTTAAAGGCGCTTCCATCGAGGAAGAACACCGCACTATCATGAGTGCGGTGATTAAGAAGGTTCAGCTTGCTAAGAGCGGGCTGACCGAAGCCTGCAGCAGCCTTCTAACAGGCTTTGAGGTAAGAAGTTAAAATTATGTAATGTAATACCGCATAGACAATAGCCCCTGATGCTTAGTTCGGTGTTCGGAAAGAAAAGCCGGACTGAGGATCTAACAAGATAGACGCAGGGTTGCCTAAAATATGTCAATATGGGTTTGCAGGCTGCGCTGCTGACCTCTGCCGCACTAACGGCGGAGGTCGATGTGCTGAAGAAGGATCTCGAGCGGTCCGAGCAAGAGCTCGGCCGTGCCAAGAAGCAGCTCGAGGAAAAAGAAGGTGAATAACACCTCTTTGAATAAGTACCTTACAGAAAAGGATTTTGGTTGCAAATAAAATTAACAAGGATAATATGTGTATTGCAGGGGCCACTAACGAGGTGGCAGCCCTGAAGGATGCTGTGTCCGCGGCCGAACGCAGTGCGGCCGCGGAACGGGCTGAGCGAGAAAAGCAAGAGGCACGGGTGGCGGAAGTTCGGCAAGATCTCCAAGCTCTCATGGAAAAACATGAGAGTTT
Source organism: Triticum timopheevii (assembly GCA_963921465.1). Lineage (NCBI taxonomy): Eukaryota > Viridiplantae > Streptophyta > Magnoliopsida > Poales > Poaceae > Triticum > Triticum timopheevii. The sequence continues at coordinate 583,485,142 of OY997270.1, read as the reverse complement.
GGAGCGTGACTCCAAGACTCGAGAGTCCGAGCTTGCCTCGGCTCTCGAAAGTGCCAACTCCGCCAAGGCCAAGGCCCAGAAGGCCCTTCAGGAAGTAGAGGACATAAAGAAGATAGCGGCGGGTAAGGCGTTTTTCATGCAAAGCATGCATGTTAATGTGAATTACCGCATACTTACCCGAATTCGGAGCTCTCCAGGGGCGTTTGCAGATCTGCCGTGTAGTGCGTCTGATGCCGCCGCATTCTATCGTGGCGAGGAGGGGAGCTCGATGGAGATGGTCTTCTGGTCTCAGTACGCTGAGGCCGGCCATCCGGTGCCCCCAAGCGACTAGCTGAAGCAGCTGGTCGAACTCCACAAGGTAGCTGAGGAGGCCATGAAGGGCCTCATAGTCCGGCTGTGGCCTGGACAGGCCATGCCTGGAAGCTACTTTGGCCTCGTGCGGCGGCTGTTGGATGCATGCCCCAGGCTGGATGTGATCAAGCGCTCCGCCTGTATTGAAGGCGCTCGTCGGGCCCTTGCCCGCATAAAGGTGCAATGGGGCAAACTGGATGCGGAGAAGCTTCTCACGGATCCGCCGCCGCCGGGCAAGGAGCATCGCACGCCGGAGCGGTATTATAAAGTTGTCCTGAAGGGAGCCTGCGATATTGCAGATGAGTGCTCCCGAGATGTAATCTTTGAGTGAACTCGCTGTGTATTTATCCTGTGCGCTGAAAACTTCGTTCCTATGCGCCATGAGCAACGCTTGTTTAATTTAAAATATTACCTTCTGTGCGGCCGTTTGTAAAATCTGAGAGATGGCAAGTCGTTGGCTTCAGCCCCCAAGCCACAAGTGCTGGGGTGTTCGGGATAAACATGAGCACTCTTGTTCCCATTGTTGGGTCCATCGTGGGAGGCGCTCAACACAACGAACAAGGCAACTGGACTTATAATGCTTGAACACTCTCACTTAGCCATAGAATTCTATAATTTTAAATTTCGGCGAAGCCCCTGGTATTCGGAAGACCGAATCCGGGGCGCTATCCACGCCTTCATCGGACATTATCCGGAACTTCGCTCGAAGCGGCGTGAGTCTTTAAGGACCCGAAAAAACCTCTCGAACAGCGACCAGTCTCTCGCCTTATCATGCCAGTCAGTTTTAGCTTTCTCCACTGAGGCGTTAACCCGGCTCAACCGGGGCGCAATCGCAGTGGTTCTCCCAGTGCCACCTTAGCCGACAGAACGTAACGTAAGGCACCAAAACGTGGGAGCCGGGCAAACCCAACTATTGACCCAAGACATGATTCGGAGCCGATTCATATAATGCTATAAGTTCGGGGTGCCGCACTTGTGAAAGTGTTCGGACTTTATCACACCATAAATTGGGGAACAGAAGCCCCTGGCGTATTCAGCCGTACCAAAATATACGGGTGCAAGATGTCATGTAATGAACATATATATAAAAGGTAATGCAATTGCGAATAAAAAGGTGCTGCATTATATATGAAAGAAAGTCTGCTGATGGAGTGGACCGATACAAATAGTGCGGTAAGCGAGGGATTTGGACTCAATAAACATGTCCCCCTCCAGGGATGAGCTGCAGACTTGGTGTATATAATCGAATTTAATGCTCGTAATTGAGACCACCTGAGAGTTCGTCGCGGCCTTCTTTAGTCCCTGACTATTGCATCATGAGTTCGGCAGGTTCGCCACCGGACAGGGCTTCTGTTTAACGGAGTCCTGTGTACACAAAGTAGTAAAGTGAAAAAGAAAAAAAAAGGGGGCACACTTGCGAGCCCCTGGTGTGGTCGAGCCGCACTCTGGGTCCATTGCGATCGTGCCCCTTTCCCTGCGCCCATGGTATCTCCAAAGCGTAATGATGTACACGGAGTGCTATTCTTGCGATCATGCGCGGGCGAGGGTTGGGGCCACATTGCTACGCGTGCTCTGATCGCACCAGGTGGTCTTGGTTGGCATTGCTCCGGGCGCGCTTTGCTGTGTCCGGCTTTTTAACTGCCGGACTTGAGAATTGCCTTAGAAGGCTGCTCTGTACTTCTGCCGCGAGAGCCGCTGTATGTTCCTCCGTTCAGAGGGAGCGTTCCGTATTCCCATTGACCGTGATGACTCCACGAGGGCCTGGCATCTTGAGCTTTAGGTATGCATAATGCGGCACCGCGTTGAATTTTGCAAATGCGGTTCGTCCGAGCAGGGCGTGATAGCCACTGCGAAACGGGACTATGTCGAAGATTAACTCTTCGCTCCGGAAATTATCCGGCGATCCGAAGACCACTTCCAGTGTGACTGAGCCTGTACAGTTGGCTTCCACTCCTGGGATGACACCTTTAAAGGTTGTCTTTGTAGGTTTAATCCTGGATGGGTCTATGCCCATTTTGCGCACTGTATCCTGATAAAGCAGGTTCAGGCTGCTGCCGCCGTCCATTAGGACTCTCGTGAGGTGAAATCCATCAACGATTGGGTCTAAAACCAATGCGGCGAATCCGCCGTGGCGTATGCTGGTCGGATGGTCTCTTCGATCGAAAGTGATCGGACAAGAGGACCATGGATTGAACTTTGGGGCGACTGGCTCCATCGCATAGACGTCCCTTAGTGCGTGTTTCCTCTCCCTCTTGGGTATGTGGGTCGCGTATATCATATTCACCGTCCGTACTTGTGGGGGGAAACCCTTCTGTCCTCTGCTGTTCCGCGGTCGGGTCTCTTCCTCGTCATCGCTGTTTAGCCCCTTGTCATTGTTTTCGGCAATTAACTTGCCGGCCTGCTTGAACACCCAGCAATCTCTATTGGTGTGGTTAGATGGCTTTTTGGAGGTGCCATGTATCTGGCATAAGCAGTCGAGTATTCGGTCCAGATTGGACGGACCCGGAGTAGTTCTTTTGAATGGCTTCTTCCGCTGACCGGGTTTAGAGCCTCGGAATCCGGCATTGACTGTCGTATCCTCCTTATCGTCGCCGTTAATGTGGCGCTGGTTTTTGTTTCAACGTGACCTGCCGTTGTTGTCCTTTGTATCCAGACTGCCAGAATTTTTACGGAGGTTGTTGCTACGGGCTAGCCAGCTGTCCTCTCCCGCACAAAAGTGGGTCATTAATGATGTGAGGGCTGCCATGGATTTCGGCTTTTCCTGCCCCAGGTGCCGGGCTAGCCATTCGTCCCGGATGTTGTGTTTGAAGGCTGCAAGGGCCTCTGCATCCGGACAGTCGACGATTTGGTTTTTCTTTGTCAAGAACCGTGTCCAGAATTGTCTGGCCGATTCGTCTGGCTGCTGAATGATGTGGCTTAGGTCATTGGCGTCTGGTGGTCGCACATACGTGCCCTAGAAGTTGTCGAGGAATGCGGCTTCCAGGTCCTCCCAGCACCCAATTGACTCTGCGGGCAAGCTGTTTAGCCAATGCCGAGCTGGTCCTTTAAGTTTGAGTGGGAGGTACTTGATGGCATGGAGATCGTCACAGCGGGCCATATGAATGTGGAGAAGATAGTCTTCGATCCAAACCGCGGGGTCTGTTGTGCCATCGTAAGATTCGATGTTTACGGGTTTAAACCCTTTGGGGACTTGATGATCCATTACTTCGTCAGTGAAGCATAGAGGGTGTGCGGCGCCCCTGTAATGAGCGATATCACGACGCAGCTCAAGAGAGCGCTGTCTGCTGTGTTCGGCCCGGCCGGGGTTATTATATCCGGCGCGACGGTATTCGTCGTGGGTCGTAGGGCGCCCACGTGATCCGTAGATGGATCTGGATTGTCTTGCCTTGTCCTCCAATATGTCTCGCAAGTCCGGCGCGTTCCCTCTTGGCTTCGTACTTTTGGAGCGATGCCGGGGTACGGTCTTGGCTGGGGGCCTGGATGCCTCTCTGTCACGACCACGGGGTGGTCGGTCGGCCATATCGTGCGCTGGTGATGAAGGTATGTATGCTTCCTCCTCTAATCGGGGGAGCAGCTTGCGTCTTGGGTAAATTTTGGAGGGGCGTTCGAGTTTATACTCTTCGGCCGCGAGGACTTCGGTCCATCGATCAGCCAGCAGGTCTTGATCAGCTTGGAGCTCCTGCTACTTTTTCTTTAGGCTGTTTGCCGTGGCGATAAGCCTGCGCTTGAAGCGCTCTTGTTCGACGGGATCCTCAGGTACGACGAACTCATTATCGTTGAGGCTTGCTTCGTCTTCGGAGGGAGGCATATAGTTATCATCCTCAACCCCTTCGTCTGCCGCCCTCTCATGGGGGCTTGCTTCTGCGTCCTCCTGTGCTGAGTCTTGCTGGAGGGGATTGTCTTCGGCACTCTTCGGAGTATTATTATCTCCTGTGCCGGAATCTCCATTCTTGCTGTGGCGGGATTTAGAGTGGCGCCGCTGACGTCGGCGTTTGGGCCGCTTCTTTAGAGAATCTACCTTCGCTGCTTCTTCGCCATCCCCTTCTTTTGGGGTGTCCACCATATATATGTCGTATGACGAGGTGGACTTCCAGTGCCCTGTAGGCGCTGGTTCCTGTTCGTCTCCGGCATCGTCGTCCATAGCGTCAATGTCGTCGGAGTCGTAGTCTAGCATGTCGGTTAGATCATCGACAGTGGCTACAAAGTGGGTGGTGGGTGGGCTTTGAATTTCTTCGTCATCCGAACCCCAACCATCCTGGCCATAGTCCGGCCAGGACTCTCCTGATAACGAGAGATGCTTTAGTGAATTCAAGATATCGCCAAAAGGCGAGTACTGGAAGATGTCCGCGGCGGTGAATTCCATGACTGGCGCCCAATCCGGATCGATTGGTAGGGGCGCGGGAGGTTTGGAGTCTGGCGAGGAGTCCGGCGCCTCGGAATCACGAGTTTCGCAGGGGACAAGATTAGTGTTCGACTCCATCGCCGTGGATGTTGAAGCCCCCAGGGCGACGTCTATCCACCGGCCCTCGATATGGGCGATCGGCTCCGGGCTAATGGCCGGAGTGGATCCGGGTGCGGCCACCAGAGCACTGTTCGGTGGCAGAGCTAGATCATGCCCGTCGTCACAGTGCGGCGCGCTTGGCTGTGGCTCGGGTCCGTCGAAGATCAAGTCTCCACGGACATCGGCCGTGAAGTTTAAGCTTCCGAATCTGACCTGACGGCCAGGGGCGTAGCTTTCGATCTGCTCCATATGGCCAAGAGAATTGGCCCGCAGCGCGAAGCCGCCGAATACGAAGATCTGTCCGGGGAGAAAAATCTCACCCAGGACAGCGTCGTTGGTTGAAGATGCCATCAAGCCTATCGGTGACGACACAGAGGAACTCTCAATGAAAGCACCAATGTCGGTGTCAAAACCGGCGGATCTCGGGTAGGGGGTCCCGAACTGTGCGTCTAGGCAGATGGTAACAGGAGACAAGGGACACAATGTTTTACCCAGGTTCGGGCCCTCTCGATGGAGGTAAAACCCTACGTCCTGCTTGATTAATATTGATGATATGGGTAGTACAAGAGTAGATCTACCACGAGATCAAGGAGGCTAAACCCTAGAAGCTAGCCTATGGTATGATTGTTGTAATGTATGTTGTCCTATGGACTAAAGCCCTCTGGTTTATATAGACACCGGAGGAGGCTAGGTTACACAGAGTCGGTTACAATGGTAGGAGATCTACATATCCGTATTGCCAAGCTTGCCTTCCACGCCCAGGAAAGTACCATCCGGACACGAGCCGGAGTCTTCAATCTTCTATCTTCGTAGTCTTGGAGTCCGGCGGATAATGATAGTCCGGCTGTCCGGACACCCCCTAGTCCAGGACTCCCTCAGGCGTGCCCAAGCTTAGGCTCTTTCCACTCCTTATTCCATTGTCCATCAAATCTTTACCCAAAACTTGAAAACTTCACAACACAAAACTCAACAGGAAATCTTATAAGCTCCGTTAGTGAAAGAAAACAAAACCACCACATAAGGTACTGTAATGAACTCATGCTTTATTTATTTTGGTGTTAAAACTACTGTATTCCAAGTTCTCTATGGTTCATACCACTTAATACTAGCCATAGATGCATCAAAATAAGCAAACAACACACGAAAAACAGAATCTTACAAAAACAGAACAGTCTGTAGCAATTTGTAACTAACGCAAACTTCCGGAACTCTAAAAATCCTACCAAAATAGGAAGTCCTGGAAAAATTTTCTATTGATCAGCAGCAAAAAGAATCAACACAAAATCACGTTTTCTGTGATTTAACAAAACTAATTTCGTGCGTGCAAAGTTTCTGTTTTTCAGCAGAATCAAGTTAACTATCACCATAGGTTATCCTATAGGTTCTACTTGGCACAAACACTAATTAAAACATAAAAACACATCTAAACAGAAGCTGGATGGAAAATTTACTACTAAACAGAAACAAAAACAAAAAAACACAAGTAAAATTGGGTTGCCTCCCAACTAGCGCTGTCGTTTAGCGCCCCTAGCTAGGCATAAAAGCGAAGATAGATCTAAGTAGTGCCATCTTTGGCACTCAATTCATAAGTAGCCCGCATGATAGATTCATAAGGTAATTTAATTTTATTTCTTGGAAAGTGCTCCATGCCTCTCCTTAATGGAAATTGGAATCTAATGTTCCCTTCCTACATATCAATAATCGCGCCAATCATTCTAAGGAAAGGTCTACCAAGAATAATAGGGCAAGAAAGATTGCAATCTATATCAAGAACGATAAAATCTACGGGCACCAAATTTTCTATTTGCAACAATGAGAACATCGTTGATCCTTCCCATTGGCTTTTTAGTGGTGGAATCCGCAAGGTGCAAATTTAAAGAGAAATCATCAAGATAATGGAAACCTAGAATATCACATAAAGTTTTCAGAATTGTGGAAACACTAGCACCCAAATCACACAAAGCATAACACTCATGATCTTTAATTCTACTCTTTATAGTAGGTTCCCACTCATCATTAAGTTTTCTAGGTATAGAAACTTCCAAATTAAGTTTTTCATCATAATATTGCATCAAGGCATCAACAATATGCTTGGTAAAAGCTTTATTTTGACTATAAGCATGAGGAGAATTAACAACGGATTGCAACAAGGAAATACAACCTTCTAAAGAAAAATTATCATAATCAAACTCCTTGAGATCCGAGATAGTGGGTTCAATGCTATTTAAAGTCATGACCTCTCTAATCCCACTTTTACCAAATTTAGCATCAAGATCTAAAAACTTCGAATTATTGGGACGCCTTCTAACTAAAGTTGACTCATCTCCAGTCCCATTTTTATCAAGATTCATATTGCAAAACAAAGATCTAATGGAAGACACATCAATAACTTTAAGATCTTCATCATTATTTTCATCTAACTTTTCTGGTTTGGCAGCCATCTTATTGACTAAGGTAGCTTGCTTATCAGAAATTTGGGCTATAGCATTTTCAAGCCGGGTAATTTGAGAGTTCACACCATAAAATTCTTTAGACATATCATCAAGCTCTTTGTTCATAAACCCCCAAACCCCTTTTTGTTCCTTAAGCTCTTTTCTGAAGAAATTATGATGCTCAAATTGGAAAGTCATAAAACTTCTAATGTTTGATTCAATCTCTTCCAACCTTCTAAGAAGGGGGTCGGTACTCTTACGTAAAGCCATAAGGATAAACAAGCACACAAAAAGACAAGCGAGAGAGAGAGGGAGATTGGGAAAGAGAGGACAAATAAAACGACAAGGGTGAAGTGGGGGAGAGGAAAACGAGAGGCAAATGGCAAATAATGTAAATGCGAGGGAGATGAGTTTGTGATGGGTACTTGGTATGTCTTGACTTGAGCGAAGACCTCCCCGGCAATGGCGCCAGAAATCCTTCTTGCTACGTCTTGAGCTTGCGTTGGTTTTCCTTGAAGAGGAAAGGGTGATGCAGCAATAGTAGCGTAAGTATTTTCCTCAGTTTTTGAGAACCAAGGTATCAATCCAGTAGGAGGCTCCTCAAAAGTCCCACACACCATCGAAAACAAACAAAGAACTCGCAACCAACGCAATAGAGGGGTTGTCAATCCCTTCACGACCACTTGCGAAAGTGAGATCTGATAGAGATGGTATAATAAGATAAATATATTTTTGGTATTTTATGATATAGATGCGAAAAGTAAAGATGCAAATAAAAGTAGATTGAAAGCTTATATGATACTCCCTCCGTCCGGAAATACTTGTCATTTAAATGGATGTATCTAGATGTATTTTAGTTCTAGATACATCCATTTTCATCAATTTTGATGACAAGTAATTCCGGACGGAGGGAGTAAAAGATAGACCCGGGGGCCATAGGTTTCACTAGTGGCTTCTCTCAAGATAGCATAAGTATTACAGTGGGTGAACAAATTACTGTCGAGCAATTGATAGAAAAGCGAATAATTATGAGATTATCTAGGCATGATCATGTATATAGGCATCACGTCCGTGACAAGTAGACTGACTCCTGCCTGCATCTACTACTATTCTCCACACATCAACCGCTATCCAGCATGCATCTAGAGTATTAAGTTCATAAGAAGAGAGTAACACATTAAGAAAGATGACATGATGTAGAGGGATAAACTCAAGCAATATGATATAAACCCCATCTTTTTATCCTCGATGGCAACAATACAATACGTGCCTTGCAACCCTTGCTGTCACTGGGTAAGGACACCACAAGATTGAACCCAAAGCTAAGCACTTCTCCCATGGCAAGAAAGATCAATCTAGTAGGCCAAACCAAACTGATAATTCGAAGAGACTTGTAAAGAAAACTCAATCATACATAAAAGAATGCAGAGGAGATTCAAATATTTCTCATAGATAAACTTGATCATAAACCCACAATTCATCGGATCTCGATAAACACACCGCAAAAAGAGTTACATCGAATAGATCTCCACAAGAGAGGGGGAGAACATTGTATTGAGATCCAAAAAGAGAGAAGAAGCCATCTAGCTAATAACTATGGACCCGAAGGTCTGTGGTAAACTACTCACAACTCATCGGAAGGGTTATGGTGTTGATGTAGAAGCCCTCCGTGGTCGATTCCCCCTCCGGCGGAGCGTCGGCGAAGGCTCCAAGATGGGATCTCACGGATACAGAAGGTTATGGCGGTGGAAATTGTTTTTCATTGGCTCCCTGGATGTTTTCGGGGTACGTGGGTATATATAGGAGGAAGAAGTACGTCGGTGGCTGCCCGAGGGGCCCACGAGATAGGGGGCGCGCCCAGGGGTGGGCGCGCCCTCCTATCTCCTGTCCGCCTCGATCGCTTCTTGAGTTGCACTCCAAGTCCTCTGGATCACGTTCGTTCCAAAAATCACGCTCCCGAAGGTTTCATTCCGTTTGGACTCCGTTTGATATTCCTTTTCTTCGAAATACTGAAATAGGCAAAAAACAGCAATACGGGTTGGGCCTCCGGTTAGTAGGTTAGTCCCAAAAATGATATAAATGTGTAAAATAAAGCCCATAAACATCCAAAACGGGGTAATATAATAGCATGGAACAATAAAAAATTATAGATACGTTGGAGACGTATCAACGGGAACCACCGCCCCACGACACATCCAAGTACAGGGGCGCTGCAAACCCCCTGTGCTTCACCGATGAGGTGCTGGATCATGAATTTCCAGAGGGGTTTAAACCCGTAAACACCATGGCATACGACGGAACGACAAACCCTGCAGTCTGGATTGAGGACTTTATTCTTCACATCCATATGGCTCGCGGAGACGATCTCCACGCCATCAAATACCTAACCCTCAAATTGAAAGGACCAGCTCGGCACTGGTTGAAAAGCCTCCCTGAAAACTCAATTGGAAGTTGGGAGGAACTCAAGGACGCTTTCAGGGCTAATTTTCAAGGGACCTATGTCCGACCTCCGGATGCAGACAATTTAAGTCACATGATCCAACAACCCAGAGAGTCAGCCCGTAAGCTTTGGAACAGATTTGTCACCAAGAAGAACCAAATCGTCGACTGTCCGGATGGTGAGGCCCTAGCAGCTTTCAAACATAGTGTCCGGGATGAATGGCTCACCAGACACCTCGGCCAAGATAAGCCGAGGACAATGGCAGCCCTAACAACTCTCATGACCCGCTTTTGCGCGGGCGAGGACAGTTGGTTGGCCCGCAGCGGCACCAGCGAGCCAGGCACATCCGAAATCAGGGATGGCAATGGGAAACCGCGACGCAATAAACAAGCGCCAAAATAATGAAGACAGCCCAGACAACACAGTGGTAAACGCCGGATTCAGGGGCTCTCGATCCTGTCAACGGAAAAAGCCATTTAAAGGTAGCAGAGATGGACCGTCCAACCTAAATAAAATTCTAGACAGATCCTGTCAAATTCACGGCACCCCCGAGAAACCTACGAATCACACCAACAGAGAATGCTGGGTCTTCAAGCAGGCCAGCAAGCTAAACGCCGAACACAAGGGGAGGGAGCTGCTAAGTGAAGACGAGGACGAACCTCGCCAGCCGAACACTGAGGGACAGAAATTTTTTCCACCAGAGGTCAAAATAGTGAACATGATTTACGCAACCCACATACCAAAAAAGGAAGCACAAACGCGCACTCCGAGATGTATACGCTGTAGAGCCCGTCGCCCCCAAATTCAACCCATGGTCGGCCTGCCCGATCACTTTCGGTCGCAGGGATCATCCGACTAGTATCCGGCAAGGAGGTTCGGCTGCCTTGGTGCTCGACCGAATAATTGACGGTGGCAGTAGTCTTAATCTGATATATCAGGACACTGTCCGCAAGATGGGGATAGACCCGTCAAGAATCAGCCAAAGCAATACTACCTTTAAAAGAGTAATACCAGGCGTAGAGGCCCGCTGCACGGGCTCTCTAACACTAGAGGTTGTATTCGGTTCTCCCGACAACTTCCGAAGCGAAGAACTAATCTTCGACATCGCTCCATTCCGAAGCGGCTACCATGCACTACTCGGAAGAACGGCATTCACTCGTTTCAATGCAGTACTGCACTACACTTATCTTAAACTTAAGATGCCTGGTCCATGTGGCGTCATCACAATTAGCGGAAATATAGAGCATTCCTTGCGTGTGAAGAATATGTGGCGGCTCTAGCAGCCGAACCACTGAACGACCTCTCCAGCCCAAGTAACTAATCGGTTGTTGAGACCACGGACACGGCTAGACATGTTCGGCGCACCATTAGTTGTAGCAGCCCAGATAAACCTGAGCTTGATTAATGGCTATGCCCCCATATGTGGTGCTAGGGGCTGCCCGCATGTAAAAGGGTCCATATTTTGGCTTGATCCTATTAATACTCAATAGATTAAACTCTCATGGTTCATTAAGAATAACCAACTTTTCACACGGTCACACCAGATTCTTTCACCTGGGCTTTTCCTTGTTTTACAGATGACCATCGTGCTACACCCTTCCAGGATACGACACAACGGAGACAAAGGCGCAAGCATGCAGCAGGGCCCCGTTAAAAGGTTTCTTTTTAGATTAAGACCCTGTGTAAACCTTTTTTTATTGTCTCTTGTTGCCTCACACCCTCCGGGCACTTAAAATAACCAAGAGGGATACTGCCGTCATCGGCAAGCTTATGATTCGCCGATCTAAAATAGACGTTACAAGGGCAGCATTCAATGTGTTTTTGGGATTTATGCCCTCACCACACCTGCTCTTTCATCACGCCGGATTAATGCATGTACCCGGAAATTCAGGGATCATTATCGAGGGCGTTACTCAGCCCAGTATATGTTGTAAAGTCCGAATACCTTCGGGAGTGTTCAGCGTCACGAGTTTGGCCTTATATGCATCAGCTCTGAATCATGTCTTTGGTCAATAGTTGGGTTTGCCCGGCTCCCATGTTCTGCTACCTTACGTTCCGCTCTATCGGCTAAGGTGGCACCGGGAGAACTACTGCGATTGTGCCCTGGTTCATCCAGATGAGCACCCAGTAGAGAAAGCCGAAAACTGACTGTCATGATAAAGCGAGAGACTGGTCAACCACTCGATGACTCAGCGGAATCTTCGCGATTCTTCCGCATCAACGAAGGACCGGTTTGCCAGTCACGTATGTACACACACCGTATTCGGATGAACACGGACATACCAGGGGCTATATAGTAGCCCCACCGTCAAACTCCTATGGCTAAGTGAAAGTGTTAAAGCTATATAGTCCGATTGCCTCGTTCGCCGTGCTACCACCTCCTTAAACGGACCAAGATGTTGGATCAAGTGTGATTACGCGCTTTGCCGAACACCCCCGCATTATATGCGAGGGGGCTGAAGCTGACGACTGCAAACTTTCAGGTTATATACATATATACATAAGCGGCCGCACAGGAGGCACTACAATACTTTACGGGCAAAAGTATAAATATAGCCTTTATTATCAAAAGCATAGTTTTTACAATCAAGACACATGTCACTGGAACATGGTATTCTTTGAGCATTGAGCCTCTACTAAACGGGCACCTTCTAAGACTTCTTCAAAATAGTGCTCGGGCGAGTCCTGGCCTTCGGGCGGACCCCTGGTTGCGATATTGGTCGCCTCCATCTTCTCCCAATACGTCTTAACAAGGGCAAGAGCCATCCGCGCACCCTCTATGCACACCGACCTCTTGACAGCATCGATATGCGGCACAATACGAATAAATCATTGCAAATAACTATCCGGACTTGGTTCCTTCGGCCACAAATGATCCATGACAGCCTTCATGGCAAGCCCGGACAACCTATGGAGCTCGGCCCACTCGGCCATTTGCTCATTCAACAGCAGCGGACGCCTTGGATTACTGAACTGCGACCAGAACATTCTTTTCACCTCATGATCTTTTCGATCTTTGAAATACTTCGTCGCATCAGCAGCACTCATTGCTAAATCCAAGTATGCGTCTGAAGAACTCCACAGTTGATCAAGAGGGGCATGTTGGGGAACGTTGCAGAAAATTAAAATTTTTCCTACGGCTTCACCAAGATCCATCTATGAGTTCATCTAAGCAACGAGTCATGGGAGAGAGCTTGCATCTACATACCACTTGTAGATCGCGTGCGGAAGCTTGCAAGGTGATGATGGAGTCGTACTCGAACGTGATTCAGATCACCGATGCCAAGTGCTGAACGGACAGCACCTCCGTGTTCAACACACGTACGGGACGAGCGACGTCTCCTCCTTCTTGATCCAGCAAGGGGGAAGGAGAGGTTGAGGAAGACAGCTCCACCGGCAGCACGACGGCGTGGTGATGGTGGAGAAGCAGTACTCCGACAGGGCTTCGCCGAGCACACAACGAAGGAGGAGAGGTGTTGGGGAGGGAGAAGGAGGCAACCAAAGGCCAAGGACTCAAGGTGTGAAGTCCCTCCTCTCCCCCACTATATATAGGAGGGCCAAAGGGGGGGGGTGGCCGGCCCTAGGAGATCCAATCTCCTAGGGGGCGGCGGCCAAGGGGGGTTTCCCTCCCCCCCAAGGCACCTAGGAGGTGCCTTCCCCTCCTAGGACTCTTGCCCCCTTGAACCCTAGGCGCATGGGCCTATGTGGGGCTGGTGCCCTTGGCCCATGCAGGCCAAGGCGCACCCCCTACAGCCCATGTGGCCCCCCGGGGCAGGTGGCCCCACCCGGTGGGCCCCCGGGACCCCTCCGGTGGTCCCGGTACAATACCGATAACCCCGAAACTTGTCCCGATGCCCGAAACAGGACTTCCCATATATAAATCTTTACCTCCGGACCATTCCGGAACTCCTCGTGACGTCCGGGATCTCATCCGGGACTCCGAACATCATTCGGTAGTCACATACTTGACTTCCTACTAACCCTAGCGTCACCGAACCTTAAGTGTGTAGACCCTACGGGTTCGGGAGACACGCAGACATGACCGAGACGACTCTCGGGCAATAACCAACAGCGGGGTCTGGATATCCATGTTGGCTCCCACATGCTCCTCGATGATTTCATCGGTTGAACCACGATGTCGAGGATTCGATCAAACCCTGTATACAATTCCCTTTGTCAATCGGTACGTTACTTGCCCGAGACTCGATCGTCGGTATCCCAATACCTTGTTCAGTCTCGTTACCCGGCAAGTCACTTTACTCGTACCGTAATGCATGATCCCGTGGCCAACACCTTGGTCACATTGAGCTCATTATGATGATGCATTACCGAGTGGGCCCAGAGATACCTCTCCGTTATACGGAGTGACAAATCCCAGTCTCGATCCGTGTCAACCCAACAGATACTTTCGGAGATACCTGTAATGCACCTTTATAGTCACCCAGTTACGTTGTGACGTTTGATACACCCAAGGCACTCCTACGGTAACCGGGAGTTACACGATCTCATGGTCGAAGGAATAGATACTTGACATTGGCAAAGCTTCTAGCAAACGAACTATACGATCTTTTATGCTATGCTTATGATTGGGTCTTGTCCATCACATCATTCTCCTAATGATGTGATCCCGTTATCAACGACATCCTATGTCCATAGTCAGGAAACCATGACTATCTATTGATCATAACGAGCTAGTCAACTAGAGGCTCACTAGGGACTCATTGGGTCTAAGTGTTCACACGTGTATTACGATTTCCGGATAATACAGTTATAGCATGAACAAAAGACAATTATCATGAACATTGAAATATAATAATCCTTTTATTATTGCCTCTAGGGCATATTTCCAACAGTCTCCCACTTGCACTAGAGTCACCAATCTAGTTACATTGTGATGAATCGAACACCCATAGAGTTCTGGTGTTGATCATGTTTTGCACGCGAGAGAGGTTTAGTCAACGGATCTGTGACATTCAGATCCGTGTGCACTTTGCAAATCTCTATGTCTCTATCTTGAACATTTTCACGGATGGAGTTGAAACGACGCTTGATGTGCCTGGTCTTCTTGTGAAACCTGGGCTCCTTGGCAAGGGCAATAGCTCCAGTGTTGTCACAGAAGAGTTTGATCGGCCCCGACGCATTGGGTATGACTCCTAGGTCGGTGATGAACTCCTTCATCCAAATCGCTTCATGCGCTGCCTCCGAGGCTGCCATGTACTCCGCTTCACATGTAGATCCCGCCACGACGCTCTGCTTGCAGCTGCACCAGCTTACTGCTCCACCATTCAACATATACACGTATCCGGTTTGTGACTTAGAGTCATCCAGATCTGAGTCGAAGCTAGCGTCGACGTAACCCTTTACGACGAGCTCTTCATCTCCTCCATAAACGAGAAACATGTCCTTTGTCCTTT
Organism: Triticum timopheevii; assembly: GCA_963921465.1. Classification (NCBI taxonomy): domain Eukaryota; kingdom Viridiplantae; phylum Streptophyta; class Magnoliopsida; order Poales; family Poaceae; genus Triticum; species Triticum timopheevii. The sequence goes on along the minus strand of OY997270.1, from coordinate 583,470,004 downwards.
TCAGGTACTTCAGGATATTCTTGACCGCTGTCCAGTGTTCCTTGCCGGGGTTACTTTGGTATCTTGCAACCAAACTTACGGCAAGGTTTACATCGGGTCTGGTACACAGCATGGCATACATAATAGATCCTATGGCTGAAGCATAGGGGATGACACTCATCTCTTCTTTATCTTTTGCCGTGGTCGGTGACTGAGCCAAGCTCAATCTCACACCTTGTAACATAGGCAAGAACCCCTTCTTGGACTGATCCATTTTGAACCTCTTCAAAATCTTATCAAGGTATGTGCTTTGTGAAAGACCTATGAGGCGTCTCGATCTATCTCTATAGATCTTGATGCCTAATATATAAGCAGCTTCTCCAAGGTCCTTCATTGAAAAACACTTGTTCAAGTAGGCCTTAATGCTGTCCAGGAGTTTCGTATCATTTCCCATCAAGACTATGTCATCTACATATAATAGGAGAAATGCTACAGAGCTCCCACTCACTTTCTTGTAAACGCAGGCTTCTCCATAAGTCTGCGTAAACCCAAACGCTTTGATCATCTCATCAAAGCGAATGTTCCAACTCCGAGATGCTTGCACCAGTCCATAAATGGATCGCTGGAGCTTGCATACTTTGTTAGCGTTCTGAGGAACGACAAAACCTTCCGGCTGCATCATATACAGCTCTTCCTTAAGATGTCCATTAAGGAATGTCGTTTTGACGTCCATCTGCCATATCTCATAATCATAGTATGCGGCAATTGCTAACATGATTCGGACGGACTTAAGCTTCGCCACGGGAGAGAATGTCTCGTCGTAGTCAATCCCTTGAACTTGTCGATAACCCTTAGCGACAAGTCGAGCTTTATAGATGGTAACATTACCATCCGCGTCCGTCTTCTTCTTAAAAATCCATTTATTTTCTATCGCTCGCCGATCATCGGGCAAGTCTGTCAAAGTCCATACTTTGTTTTCATACATGGATCCTATCTCGGATTTCATGGCCTCAAGCCATTTGTTGGAATCCGGGCCCGCCATTGCTTCTTCATAGTTCGAAGGTTCATTGTTGTCCAGCAACATGATTTCCATGACAGGGTTGCCGTACCACTCTGGTGCAGAACGTGTCCTTGTGGACCTTCGAAATTCAGTAGCAACTAGATCTGAAGTACCTTGATCATCATCAACATTTTCCTCTTCAGTTGGTGTGGGCATTACAGGAATGGTTTCCTGCGCTGCACCACTTTCCCGTTCGAGAGGTAGTACTTCATCGAGTTCTACTTTCCTCCCACTTACTTCTTTCGAGAGAAACTCTTTCTCCAGAAAGCATCCGTTCTTGGCAACAAAGATCTTGCCTTCGGATCTTAAGTAGAAGGTATACCCGACAGTTTCCTTAGGGTATCCTATGAATACGCATTTTTCCGACTTGGGTTCGAGCTTTTCAGGTTGAAGTTTCTTGACATAAGCATCGCATCCCCAAACTTTTAGAAACGACAGCTTAGGTTTCTTCCCAAACCATAATTCATACGGTGTCGTCTCAACGGATTTAGACGGTGCCCTATTTAAAGTGAATGTAGCTGTCTCTAGAGCGTATCCCCAAAATGATAGCGGTAAATCGGTAAGAGACATCATAGACCGCACCATATCCAATAGAGTGCGATTACGACGTTCGGACACACCGTTTCGCTGAGGTGTTCCAGGCGGCGTGAGTTGTGAAACGATTCCACATTTTCTTAAGTGTGTACCAAATTCGTGACTTAAGTATTCGCCCCCACGATCTGATCGTAGGAACTTTATCTTACGGTCATGTTGATTCTCTACCTCACTCTGAAATTCCTTGAACTTTTCAAAGGTCTCAGACTTGTGTTTCATTAAGTAGACATACCCATATCTACTCAAGTCGTTAGTGAGAGTGAGAACATAACGATATCCTCCGCGAGCCTCAACGCTCATTGGACCGCACACATCGGTATGTATGATTTCCAACAAGTTGGTTGCTCGCTCCATTGTTCCGGAGAACGGAGTCTTGGTCATTTTGCCTAAGAGGCAAGGTTCGCATGTGTCAAATGATTCATAATCAAGAGACTCTAAAAGTCCATCAGCATGGAGCTTCTTCATGCGCTTGACACCAATGTGACCAAGGCGGCAGTGCCACAAGTATGTGGGACTATCGTTATCAACTTTACATCTTTTGGCATCCACACTATGAACATGTGTAATATTACGCTCGAGATTCATCAAGAATAAACCATTGACCATCGGAGCATGACCATAAAACATATCTCTCATATAAATCGAACAACCATTATTCTCAGACTTAAATGAGTAGCCATCTCGTATTAAACGAGATCCAGATACAATGTTCATGCTCAAACTTGGCACTAAACAACAATTATTGAGGTTTAAAACTAATCCCGTAGGTAAATGTAGAGGCAGCGTGCCGACGGCGATCACATCGACCCTGGAGCCATTCCCGACGCGCATCGTCACCTCGTCCTTCGCCAGTCTCCGTTTATTCCGCAGCTCCTGCTGTGAGTTACATATGTGAGCAACGGCACCGGTATCAAATACCCAGGAGTTACTTCGAGTACTGGTAAGGTACACATCAATTACATGTATATCAAATATACCTTTGGTGTTGCCGGCCTTCTTATCCGCTAAGTATTTGGGGCAGTTCCGCTTCCAGTGCCCCTTCCCCTTGCAATAAAAGCACTCAGTCTCAGGCTTGGGTCCATTCTTTGACTTCTTCCCGGCAACAGGCTTACCGGGCGCGGCAACATCTTTGCCGTCCTTCTTGAAGTTCTTCTTACCCTTGCCCTTCTTGAACTTAGTGGTCTTATTGACCATCAACACTTGATGTTCTTTCTTGATTTCAGCCTCTGCTGACTTCAGCATCGAGAACACTTCAGGAATGGTCTTTACCATCCCCTGCATGTTGTAGTTCATCACAAAGCTCTTGTAGCTTGGTGGGAGCGACTGGAGGATTCTGTCAATGACCGCCTCATCTGGGAGGTTAATGTTCAACTGGGTCATACGTGCGTGCAACCCAGACATCTTCAGGATGTGTTCACTGACAGAACTGTTCTCCTCCATCTTACAACTGTAGAACTTGTCGGAGACATCATATCTCTCGACCCGGGCATGAGCTTGGAAAACTAGTTTCAGCTCTTCGAACATCTCATATGCTCCGTGATGCTCAAAACGCTTTTGGAGCCCCGGTTCTAAGCTGTAAAGCATGCCGCACTGAACGAGGGAGTAATCATCAGCACGAGTTTGCCAAGCGTTCATAACGTCTTGGTTCTCTGGGACGGGAGCGGCACCTAGCGGTCCTTCTAGGACATATTGCTTCCTGGCAGCTATGAGGATGATCCTCAGGTTTCGGACCCAGTCCGTATAGTTGCTGCCATCATCTTTCAGCTTGGTTTTCTCTAGGAACGCGTTGAAGTTCATGTTGACATGAGCGTTGGCCATTGATCTACAATACATATTTGCAAAGGTTTTAGACTAAGTTCATGATAATAAAGTTCTTAATCAAAATTATGAACTCCCACTTAGATTAGACATCCCTCTAGTCATCTAAGTGTTACACGATCCGAGTCGACTAGCCCGTGTCCGATCATCACGTGAGACGGACTAGTCATCGTCGGTGAACATCTTTATGTTGATCGTATCTTCCATACGACTCGTGTTCGACCTTTCGGTCTCCGTGTTCCGAGGCCATGTCTGCACATGCTAGGCTCGTCAAGTTAACCCTAAGTGTTTTCGCTGTGTAAAACTGTCTTACACCCGTTGTATGTGAACGTAAGGATCCATCACACCCGATCATCACGTGGTGCTTAGAAACGACGAACTGTAGCAACGGTGCACAGTTAGGGGAGAACACTTCTTGAAATTTTGTAAGGGATCATCTTATTTACTACCGTCGTCCTAAGTAAACAAGATGCATAAACATAATAAACATCACATGCAATTATATGGTTGTGACATGATATGGCCAATATCATCAAGCTCCATTGATCTCCATCTTCGGGGCTCCATGATCATCTTGTCACCGGCTTGACACCATGATCTCCATCATCATGATCTCCATCATCGTGTCTTCATGAAGTTGTCACGCCAACGACTACTTCTACTTCTATGACTAACGCGTTTAGTAATGAAGTAAAGTAGTTTACATGGCGTTCTTCAATGACACGCAGGTCATACAAAAAAATAAAGACAACTCCTATGGCTCCTGCCGGTTGTCATACTCATCGACATGCAAGTCGTGAATCCTATTACAAGAACATGATCTCATACATCACAATTCAACATTCATCACAACTTCTGGCCATATCACATCACATGATCAATCGCTGCAAAAACAAGTTAGACGTTCTCTAGTTGTTGTTGCATCTTTTACGTGGCTGCGATTGGGTTCTAGCAAGAACGTTTTCTTACCTACGAATCACCACAACGTGATTTTGTCAACTTCTATTTACCCTTCATAAGGGCCTTGTTCATCGATTCCGCTCCAACTAAAGTGGGAGAGACAGACACCCGCCAGCCACCTTATGCAACTAGTGCATGTCAGTCGGTGGAACCGGTCTCACGTAAGCGTACGTGTAAGGTTGGTCCGGGCCGCTTCATCCCACAATACCGTTGAGCAAGAAAAGACTAGTAGAGGCAAGTAAGATGACAAGATCAACGCCCACAACAAATTGTGTTCTACTCGTGCATTAGAGAACTACGCATAGACCTAGCTCATGATGCCACTGTTGGGGAACGTTGCAGAAAATTAAAATTTTTCCTACGGCTTCACCAAGATCCATCTATGAGTTCATCTAAGCAACGAGTCATGGGAGAGAGCTTGCATCTACATACCACTTGTAGATCGCGTGCGGAAGCTTGCAAGGTGATGATGGAGTCGTACTCGAACGTGATTCAGATCACCGATGCCAAGTGCTGAACGGACAGCACCTCCGTGTTCAACACACGTACGGGACGAGCGACGTCTCCTCCTTCTTGATCCAGCAAGGGGGAAGGAGAGGTTGAGGAAGACAGCTCCACCGGCAGCACGACGGCGTGGTGATGGTGGAGAAGCAGTACTCCGACAGGGCTTCGCCGAGCACACAACGAAGGAGGAGAGGTGTTGGGGAGGGAGAAGGAGGCAACCAAAGGCCAAGGACTCAAGGTGTGAAGTCCCTCCTCTCCCCCACTATATATAGGAGGGCCAAAGGGGGGGTGGCCGGCCCTAGGAGATCCAATCTCCTAGGGGGCGGCGGCCAAGGGGGGTTTCCCTCCCCCCCAAGGCACCTAGGAGGTGCCTTCCCCTCCTAGGACTCTTGCCCCCTTGAACCCTAGGCGCATGGGCCTATGTGGGGCTGGTGCCCTTGGCCCATGCAGGCCAAGGCGCACCCCCTACAGCCCATGTGGCCCCCCGGGGCAGGTGGCCCCACCCGGTGGGCCCCCGGGACCCCTCCGGTGGTCCCGGTACAATACCGATAACCCCGAAACTTGTCCCGATGCCCGAAACAGGACTTCCCATATATAAATCTTTACCTCCGGACCATTCCGGAACTCCTCGTGACGTCCGGGATCTCATCCGGGACTCCGAACATCATTCGGTAGTCACATACTTGACTTCCTACTAACCCTAGCGTCACCGAACCTTAAGTGTGTAGACCCTACGGGTTCGGGAGACACGCAGACATGACCGAGACGACTCTCGGGCAATAACCAACAGCGGGGTCTGGATATCCATGTTGGCTCCCACATGCTCCTCGATGATTTCATCGGTTGAACCACGATGTCGAGGATTCGATCAAACCCTGTATACAATTCCCTTTGTCAATCGGTACGTTACTTGCCCGAGACTCGATCGTCGGTATCCCAATACCTTGTTCAGTCTCGTTACCCGGCAAGTCACTTTACTCGTACCGTAATGCATGATCCCGTGGCCAACACCTTGGTCACATTGAGCTCATTATGATGATGCATTACCGAGTGGGCCCAGAGATACCTCTCCGTTATACGGAGTGACAAATCCCAGTCTCGATCCGTGTCAACCCAACAGATACTTTCGGAGATACCTGTAATGCACCTTTATAGTCACCCAGTTACGTTGTGACGTTTGATACACCCAAGGCACTCCTACGGTAACCGGGAGTTACACGATCTCATGGTCGAAGGAATAGATACTTGACATTGGCAAAGCTTCTAGCAAACGAACTATACGATCTTTTATGCTATGCTTATGATTGGGTCTTGTCCATCACATCATTCTCCTAATGATGTGATCCCGTTATCAACGACATCCTATGTCCATAGTCAGGAAACCATGACTATCTATTGATCATAACGAGCTAGTCAACTAGAGGCTCACTAGGGACTCATTGGGTCTAAGTGTTCACACGTGTATTACGATTTCCGGATAATACAGTTATAGCATGAACAAAAGACAATTATCATGAACATTGAAATATAATAATCCTTTTATTATTGCCTCTAGGGCATATTTCCAACAGGGCATACTTCGGATCGCCGAACTTCATTCGCAATAAAAAGGGCTTCCCAGCCGCGATATCACCGGCTTGCCAAAGCTCCTCCCGCGCCGCTCTAATTTTGGAGTGAGTCTCCTTTGCTTCTTGCAAGGCCTTCTTTAGGTCAGCCTTTTTCGTTTGGTTTTCCCTTTTGAGAAGCTCATATCGGCTGGCGGCATTTTTCATCTCAAGAGCCATGTTGGCTATTTTATCCTCACTTTGGCGATGAGCAGCCTGTTCGGCTTTTAATTCTTTGGCTGCCTTCAGGGCAGCCGCATCACTTCTCCTGGCTTGCTCCTTGGCCCGGGCAAGTTCTGCCCGAAGGGTCTCCACGGCGGCAGCTCCATCTGCAGTCAAAGCATATTATAAATGCTAGCATCATGCTCTTATTAATATTTGCTGACCACCCAAATATACATACCATGTGCCTCGTCAAGCCCCTTGTTCACAAGCGTGATGTCCGCATCCGCCACGTCAAGTTGCCGCCTCAGTTCGGCAAATTCCGCAGTCCGGCCAGCCGCCTGATCTGCAGTCACCTGCGCATAAAAGCAGTGCTATCATTACCTGAGACTATGATCCTCTGCTCGCCTCGTCCGGACGGCAACCAGAGTCTCAGGGGCTACTATCTATACAAAGCACACCTTGCGTGTACGGTACAATCAAATATATATATATATATATCACTTTCCGTACCTCAAGCCTCTTAACAGGCTCGTAAAAGCTTCATTCAACCCGCTTTTCGCAGATGAAATCCTCTCCACCACCGTACCCATTAAGGTACGATGTGCCTCTGATATATCCGCTAGCTGCAGAAGACCCATCAATGTGTCCGGTTGTACATCGGACAATCCCGGGCTTTTTCTGTTGGTCTCCTTAGGAGCCGAGAACTCCGGACTTTGGGCGGCCGAAGAGTTACCTTCTGGCCTTTGCGGGTCGGGAGAGATCCTTCGGGATGACACCTCAGGGTCGTCTGCCTCATGAGGCGGGGAAGCAGGAGGAGGAGTTTCGCTCTCCATCATCTCCAGAAGAAGATCCCCCGAGGACGAACATTGTTGAGAAGGCCTATGAGTCGGACTGCAAAACATATGTCTCGGTTGTTATTCTCAGGAAAAGAGCGGGGCATGCTTACTAAAGTGCCTTTGTTCACTTACGGCTCGGTCGACGGCTGGCCCCCTTGTGGGCGCTATGCAGTAAGGATGCTCTCCTGGGCAGGGCCCCCTGGTGAAGGTTTCTTCCCTCGTTTGGAAACCTCTGTTTCCAAGTCTTCAGGGGCGATCGTCCTTTTCTTCCCGTGGGGAGAGGGGATTCTAGATTCTCCTTCCCAATCATCCTCCAACACGGGAGCACTAATTCCCCCAGTTAGGATGCGTAATGTACCTCCAGCATGAAGCCCGCTTCTGGCTTCCCTATTCCTCCCCTCGTCCTCCCCTGATGGCACTTGATAAGGTGCGCAAGCCAGCATCCTGGTCAGTACAGGATCCGGCGAGCCTTCGAGAAGAGGGGCCGAACACCTGATCCTCTCCACCTTTCTTATCCAGTCCTAGCCAAGAGTGGTTCTTCATAATAATGTTGTGACAAATATAATGACAGCATGTTCGGCCATGGAGGTACTTACTTGGGTATCTGGACGGTTGCAGTTGAGACCCGCATCCTCTGTTGTGTCCGGACACTTTATTCGCGATCCGAAGAATAATCGATACATCCCTTCGAGCGTCACACTGAAGAAGTGTTGAATGGTTCGCGGTCCTTACGGGTTGAACTCCCACATACGGAGAGATCGACGTTGGCATGGCAGGATTCGACGAACTAACATTACTTGAATTACTTTGACGAGACTGATATCCCTATTGAGGAGATCTCGGATGCGGCTTTGCAATGTCAGCATGTCATTAACCGGTCCCCAGTCCAGCCCCTTGTTGACCCATGATGCAAGCTGTGGTGGAGGGGCAGAGCGGAAGGCCGGGGCGGCTGCCCACTTTGTACCTCGGGGAGCTGTGATATAAAACCACTCCCGTTGCCATAGGTCAGACACCTCCGGGAAGGAACCCTTTGGCCATAAGGCGCCGACACCTTTGCTTATTATAGCGCCTCCGCACCCCGCGTGTCGCCCGTCGATCATCTTTGGCTTCACATTGAAGGTCTTGAGCCATAAGCCGAAGTGTGGGGTAATGCAGAGGAAGGCCTCACACACGACGATAAACGACGAGATGTGAAGGAAGGAATCTGGAGCTAGATCATGAAAATCTAGCCTGTAATAGAACATGAGCCCTCTAACAAAGGGATGAAGACCGAAGCCTAGCCTTCGGATGAAGTGGGAGATGAATACAACGCTCTCGTTGGGTTTGGGAGTAGGAACAACCTGCCCTTGGGCAGGAAGCCTGTGAAGGATTTCGGCGGTCAGATACCTAGCCTTCCTAAGCTTCTTGATGTCCTCCTCTGTGACAGAAGAGGCCATCCACTGGCCTTGAGGGTTGGATCCAGACATGATTGAAGGTTCGGAGCGCGTGGACTGAACCTTGGGTGTTTGAACTTGAGGTAGGAGAAGGGAAGGATCAGGCGTGGAAAAAAAGAGTAGGTCTTGGCCTCTTTATAAAAAGGATGAATGTCAAGCGTCCTCCGTGCGGCTGTTTGGAACTTGCCTAAACCGAGGAGTCATACTGACGGCACGGTTGGGTTACCCACGCCCGTATTGATGAGAATCCCGTGATAAGGGGAACACGATCTCTGCTTTGACAAGACGTGCCAATAAAACTGCCTCACAGGACGTGCAATGCCAGGTTGGGGGAAATGGTTCTGATAATAACCGTGTCGCGGCGTGATGTCATGCTATGGAAAAGTTGTCAGCAGATTAGACTTGTGGAATATTGTGCTCTCTACGGTGGTATGTGGAATTTATTTTGCAGAGCCGGACATGATCCTTGTGTTCAATATCTTCTATGGAGTATTCAAAGAAGGAACTCGCCTTGCAATGCTGAAGACAATCTGCGCACCGGACTCATCGTCATTGAAGTCTGGTTCAGGGGCTACTGAGGGAGTCCAGGATTAGGGGGTCCTCGGACAGCCGGACTATATGCTTATGCTGGACTGTTGGACTATGAAGATACAACATTGAAGACTTCGTCCCGTGTCCGGGTGGGACTCTCCTTTGCGTGGAAGGCAAGCTTGGCAATTTGGATATGTAGATTTCCTTCTCTGTAACCGACTCTGTGCAACCCTAGCCCCCTCCGGTGTCTATATAAACCGGAGGGTTTAGTCCGTAGGACAAGAACAATCAGAATCATAGGCTAGCTTCTAGGGTTTAGACTATACAATCTTGTGGTAGATCAACTCTTGTAATACTCATATCATCAAGATCAATCAAGCAGGAAGTAGGGTATTACCTTCATAGAGAGGGCCCGAACCTGGGTAAACATTATGTCCCCCGCCTCCTGTTACCATTAGCCTTAGACGCACAGTTCGGGACCCCCTACCCGAGATCCGCCGATTTTGACACCGACGGAGACATTTATGAATGGCAATGACGATGAAGGGGAAGAACACATGGTAATTGAGTATAGCCCAACCTATGAGGATGTAGTTGTGAAAGTTAGAAGTGTGTTACATTGTATGGACCCAAATGCTGAGGTTAAACTTATTGAAAGGTATGATGTTGGAGTGGGGGTGAAGTCTCGGTTGAAGAGTATGCCTATCACCTCGGAATTGCAATGGAAGGTGTATAGGGTAAAGTAGAGCAATCACAAGACAACTCACTTGAATTATTTGCCACCAAGGTTGATGCTCCTCTGCTACAAATTGGCTTGAACCGGCATGCCTCCTCCCCAATACATGATGCTAGGGTCGAGGTGTATGTCCCCAATTCTTATAGCCAATCACCAAGTAGTCAACCAAATGAAGCAGAGATGAATGATAGAGCCATATTAATTCAAGACCCAAAGATTCATGCTATGGTTCATGTTGATGATGACGATATTGGTCATGATGATGATGATGCTTATGCGGAAGAAGAAGAGATTCATTACAATCCAATAGGTAACTTGGATGTCATTGTCCATCAACAAGACATGGATCGTTGCCTCCCGTATAACTATATGTGTGGTTATGGCTCGGATGACGAGGGTCCTAAGGAAGATTTGGATGAGGATGGATTCACGGTGCAAGAAAATTAATTCTTCAAGGAGGTGCACGACAAGGAAAGAGGACCCCCATTGTTTCGTGATCTTAGCCTTGCCGACCATGCCATTGTTGATGGTGGCATGAGACTAGGGTTGGTTGAACCAACACCATGCCCGAGAATCAGCGATCCAAGGCCAAAAGGTGAGGACGAGAATGCTCATTTGAAAAAAGGCATCAAGTTTGGGTGCTTCCAAGAGTTCAGGATGTGGTTGAGTGACTACGCCATTCAGAACCATATGCCATTTGTTGTTGGTCATTCGGACCAAGAGGTGCGTTACACCATGAAGTGTGACAAAGAAGGTTGCCCATGGAAGGTTCGTGGAAGAAAAATTCATGAAACGGGGAAATGGGAGTTGAAAAGATGTGTAGCTACTCACGAGTGCATACCACCAGACAAAGCTGACCGAAGCAAGGGCCGTCGTCAACTCACGTCAGAGTTTCTCGGCTACAAATTATTAAATGAGATATCCCATGATCCAACCGTGAAGGTGAAGTTTCTGATGAGTATTGTTGAAAAAAATGTACGGATACAAGGTCAATTATGGGAAGGTATGGAAGGCCAAGGCAAATACTATTAGGATGTTGCATGGTGATTATGCGGCCACATACAATATTCTTTCGAGGATGTTGGGAGCCATTGCACATAAGAACATAGGCATGCGGCATGGGGTTGAGGACATTGACGGAGTGTTTCATCGTACCTTCTGGAGTTTTGGGCAATTCATCGAGGCATTTAAGCATTGTCGTCTAGTGTTGTCTATAGATGGCACTTTCTTGACCGACAAATACAAGGGCAGACTAATGGTGGCAATGGCTATTCGTCCAATGATAACGTGTTTCCGGTGGCCTTTGCTTTAGTTCCTTCTGAGCATGACGACAATTGAGAGTGGTTCATGGGGCATGTGAGGACCAAGGTAAAATAAATATCTTATATTTGTGAACGAAAGGAACACATAAGTACGAGTAAAATAAATAAGAAGTACGCACGACACGGACTTTCACCTCCTCTTTATAAATAAAGGCAAAAACGGCCCCAAGCATACAAGGTGATAAGAAAACCCTCAAACAAGCACATATATTTGAACAACAATACTTGGCATGCCCCAAAGAGAAAACAAAAAGCGATACACGATTCGTTCGAGACGAGGAGTCAACTGCTAGGACACGAAGGGAGCCGACGGTCGACCACCTATCACTGCTACCATATGCTAAACATTATACTTCATCAGAAAGTTGTTGCAAGAAGACCCTCTCAACCCTTTTCTATTTTTTCCCCTAGGGTTTCCTGGGGTCCAACTCTTCCTTCAACGGCGCCGCCGAAGTACACCAAGATCGACGTAGAAATCACCATCCGACGACGGGTTCTCGAGTGGAGGACATCGAGGGATTGGCGGGACTCGCCTCCGACGACTGCATGGAGAACTTGTGCGGCGAGGAGGTGCGTGGTGGGATGGAGAAACCGGAAGTAGTGGCGGCTAGGGCTGAAGATCTAGGGGCGGGTACCGGGCTTGGTCCGGGAGACGGGGCGGTGAAGGGAGATGATGATGAAGGGAGAACGATTGGCGGGAAGGATGCGGACATGGAGAAGGGCGAGGAGGAGGAAGATTGGGATCAGTATGAGCATGGCCATGATCTAGAGGGCGCATTTGAGAATCTCAAGTTACAAGGGGAGGAGGAGGAAGATCTGGACCTATCTGGGGAGTTCGAGGACCTGATTAAGGATGTTCACTGGATGGCGCTCTTTAGGGTTCATACCCTTCGGCCGTTTAGCCATGCTTCTCTGCTGAACTCCATGAGGAACGCATGGGCTTGTGTGCAGGGGTGACCTTCAACATTAAGGGCCCCAACTTGTTCGTGGCTCAATGCCATTGCTTGGGGGACTGGAAGCGTGTGATGGAAAGGGGACCATGGCAGTTCAGGAGAGATCCGGTGGTGTTAGTTGATTACGATGGTTTTTCAGATGTAGAAGAATATGAGCTAAACATGTATCCCCTGTGGGCAAGAATAAAAGGATTGCCGGACGGGTTGACGAGGAAGGAGCTGGCTGAGAAGGTAGCAAAGAAGGTGGGAGAACCTCCCTTTACAGTCACGGTGAATGAAGGAAGGATCAACCCATCAAACTTCTTGAGGGTTTGGGTGTTTGTTAATGTTACGATACCATTAGTAAGGTTTGTGCATATCACCTTGAAAGAGAGGAAGAGGTATTCGGTGTTCTATGAAAAACTCCCAGATTTCTGTTATTTTTGCGGGCGCATCGGACATGTTGTGGAGGAATGTGGTGATGGTGTACACGATAATGCTCTTTGTGAATGGGGGGAGTGGCTGCATTGGGTGAGTGAACCCGTGGGTTCTGGAGGCCGAGGAGGTAGAGGTGGAGCGAGTGATGGAGGTAGAGGGGGTGCTGGCCCTATAGGGGGGACGAGGAGGAAGAAGAGGTGGTAAAGGAGGTGGAACTAGAGGAGGCAGAGCAGAAGGTGCGGAGGGGAGAGGTAATGTGGATATGCAAAGGGAGGGAGGTTTGGAGCTGACAGTGGGGATGGATATCATGCAGTTTAAGATGATGAAATCGGCAGAGGAACGTACAACGAGGAAGAGGCTCGTGGATGATGATGGTGTGGCAAATGTGTGTGGTCCGGGCGGGCAAAATTCAGGAGGAAAGGTGGCTGATGCGGTCCTACGACTGGAGTATGGGGAGGCCAATAGTTTTGGAAACCAGTCGGATCCTAAAGGAACACCGGGCAAGAATCCCATAGTGAAGAGAAGGAAGGAAGGAGAGGCAGGGGTGGAGGAGAGTGAGGGAGTTGATATGGACACATCTACTCAGGCGGCCTCCGGAGAGGAGGACCGCCGAGCCCAATGAATTGCCTTAGTTGGAACTGCCGGGGAGGGGGGAACACCCGGACAGTTCGTGAGCTGGCGACGTTGTGTAAGTTGCATTCCCCCATGTTGGTCTTTTTGTGTGAAACGAGACAAAAGGAAGAGAAGATGAAACGGATCCAAGCTAAACTTGGATTGAAGGGCTTTTGTGGAGTGGATAGTAATGGATTAAGCGGTGGCTTGGCGCTATATTGGAGGAAAGAATGTGTTGTTGATGTTTTGGACAAGGATGACAGATTTATTGACATTGTTATCAAAGCCCGAGAAGGTGCACCGGAGTGGAGAGCTACCTTTGTATATGGGGAGCCACGGGTGGAAAATAGACACCTAATGCGGACTAAGTTACGGAATCTGAAAGTTGCTAATAATTTGCCCTGGCTAGTTATAGGTGACTTTAATGAAGCCATGTGGGATTTTGAGCATAGCACAGATGATAGCCTTCAGGGATACCTTGGAGGTGTGTGATCTAGTTGATCTTGGGTTCACGGGCCTGCCTTTCACGTACGATAATAGAAGAGCGAGGTCGGCTAATGTCAAGGTGAGATTGGACCGCGCATTAGCTACAAATGACTGGCGTAATCTGTTCGCCTTTGCTGCTGTGGAGCATATACCGTCTCCATGTTCAGACCACCTCGTTGTGTTTCTTAAAGGAGAACCGGACCCAGGACCGGTGAAGGAGAAGTGCAGAAGGTATGAGGTTTTTTGGGAGAGGGACTCGGCGCTGCCACAGGTGGTGGAAGATGCATGGGCAGCGGTAGGGGAGATTCACAGCCTCCCACAGCTGAAAGAAGCCTTGTCTAAAACGATTACTGCGCTATGGTCATGGAGCAAGAAATTTGGCAATGTGACACGAGAATTTATGACCCTTGCTGGAGGAGCTTATGAATATGAACGCAGACAAGGAAGATATAAGGAGAGTGATGGATAAAATGAATGAGTTGTTGTATCAGGAAGAGATGATGTGGATGCAAAGATCGAGAATTGCTTGGCTAAAGGAAGGAGATCGTAATACAAAATATTTTCAAAGTAAAGTAGTTTGGAGGGCAAGGAAGAATAAGATCAGGGAGTTAACAGACAGCATTGGAATCGTTCATATAGAGTTTATAGCAATGAGCCAGATTGCAAATGAGTATTTCCATAATATTTTTGCTGCGGACACTACCCTGAATGCATCCGAAGTAGTAAGCTTGTTTGAACGAGTGATCACACCAGCGGATAATGACAGGTTGTGTGCACCATTTACTGATAAGGAGATATCCGATGCTTTGTTCCAGATTGGGCCATTGAAGGCGCCAGGCCCAGACGGTTTTTCCGCTCGTTTCTTCCAACGGAATTGGAGCACGGTGAAGGAGGGTGTGATGGCTGCAGTCCAGGATTTCTTCAGTACTGGTGTCATGCCTGAGGGTGCTAATGATACATCCATTGTGCTTATCCCAAAAATATCTAACCCCTAAAAGATGGCGGACTATAGGCCTATAAGTCTTTATAATGTCACATACAAGATAATTTCAAAATGCCTTGTTAACAGATTAAGACCCTTGCTGGATGATATAATATTGGTTGAACAAAGTGCATTTATACCAGGCAGGATGATTACAGACAATGCGTTGGTTGCCTTTGAGTGTTTACATTATATTAAACAGGAGAACGATCCTTCAAGGAGTTTTTGTGCGTATAAGCTGGACTTGTCCAAGGCTTATGATAGAGTGGATTGGGCTTTCTTGAAGCAGGTGATGCAAAGGTTAGGGTTCTCTCATCGATGGATTGACTGGATAATGGCGTGTGTCACATCGGTGAGGTATTCAATAAAATTAAATGGAACTATCCTGGGTTCATTTGCACCGTCGCATGGGCTACGGCAAGGAGACCCACTCTCTCTGTTCTTATTCTTATTTGTGGCAGATGGACTTTCAGCTATTTTGAAGAGTAAAGTGCAAGTTGGCAATATTGCTCCAGTAAAAATTTGCAGGAGAGCTCCGGGCATATCCCACTTGCTTTTTGCAGATGATACCATGCTGTTTTTCCAGGCATCGAGGGACCAGGCGGAGCAGGTTAAAGCAGTCTTGGATCTCTACAGCACGACCACGGGACAAAGTTTGAACTATGAAAAGTGTTTGATATTTTTTGGTGAGACATGCCCGGTCACGAATCAAGAGCAGGTCAGAGACGTTCTAAACGTCACAAGTTTGGTTTTTGAGGAGAAGTACTTGGGTCTTCCCACGCCTAAAGGACGAATGTCGAAAGATAAGTTTCAGAATTTGCAAACAAGCCTTACCAAAAGACTTGTCCAGTGGGGAGATGGATGTTTGGCACAGCCTGGTAGAGAGGTGCTTTATCAAGTCTGTCGCGCAAGCTTTACCCACGTATATAATGGGTGTGTTCAAGTTACCGTTTTTGGTGTGTGACGATCTCACGAGAATGGTGAGGAATTTTTATTGGGGATCGGAGAAGGGGAAGAGGAAGGTTCATTGGAAGGGATGGGATCATCTTATGCAGCCAAAGGAAAGAGGTGGGATTGGTTTCCGAGATTTTCGAGTATTTAACCAAGCCCTTCTGGCTCATCAGGCATGGAGATTAATCACAAGACCGGAGAGTTTGTGTGCTCGCTTACTCAAAGCCAAATATTACCTGGCTGGTAAGTTGGAAGACACTGTGTTTGCTGGTAATGCCTCATCGTCCTGGTCGGCTATTAGTCATGGTTTGGAGCTATTGAAGAAAGGTTTAATTTGGAGAATAGGCAATGGGGGAAGTATTCGGGTGTGGCGGGATAGCTGGATTCCACGTCCATTCTCGTACACACCGATCACACGGCAGGGTGTTTGCCGCATTCGATATGTCTCTGACCTTTTGAATTACAACGGCTCCTGGAAAATTGAAATTCTGAATCAATATTTCATGCAAGCTGATATGGCCAAGATCTTAAAGATCAGAGTTTCACCCAGGCAGAACGAAGATGTCATTTCATGGGGGCCAGATAAGTTGGGGGTCTTCTCAGTAAAGACTGTGTACCATTTGGCGTTTGATGAGGCACATAGGTCCAATGCAGCGTCCTCTAGTTCATTGCCTTCCGGTGCGAGAAACTGTTGGAAGTTCATATGGAACTGTGGCGTGCCGCCAACGGTGGCAAATTTTGCATGGAGAGTTGCGACCGATGGGTTGCCAACGTGGAAAACTAAGTATAAGATTGGATTGGAGACCACAAGTATTTGTCCAGTCTGTGGAGTAGGCACGGAGGACAACTTTCACCCGTTCTTGAGGTGTCAACTAGGAAGAGATCTTTATTTGAGAATGGCAAAAATCTGGAGCTTACCACGGCTTCAGACAATTGTCAACTGTGGAAAGGAGTGGCTTTTGCAACTGCTAGCTCCTAGAAGTGATATGGAACGATGTATGATTCTGCTTGTTTTCTGGAGAACTTGGTATACTCGCAATGAAGTGGTGCATTATAAACCGGCGCTGCAGATGGATGTATCCGTAAGATATCTGCAGAGTTATCTTGCATCTCTGATGGCCATCAAGAATGACAGTGGTGCCGACCCAGTGAAAGGAAAGACATATATTACGATGGAGAAAAGAGGTCAAAGTGATATGCACACGGCCAAGCTGCCTGGATGGGAGAAGCCAAGGCACGGGTGGATAAAACTAAACACAGATGGAGCTTTTGTGGCATGTGATAATGCGGGTGCTGGCATGATCTTGAGGGATGAGTTTGGCAAAATAATCTTTTCTGCTTGCAGGGCAATACAGTTTTGCCGAGACGCACTGGAGTCTGAACTTTATGCGTGCTTGGAGGGGCTATCTTCGGCGGTCCAACGTACTTCTTTACCGATTCAAGTTGAGATGGACTCCTTTGTTGCCGCAGCTATGATCACTTGTGGTGATACTGACCGATCACTTTATTCGTCGTTGGTTAATGAGATTAGGGGTTTACTAAACCTTCATCAAGCTTGTTTTACTCATATTGCTCGTTCACAGAATAAGGCGAGTGATAAGCTAGCGTCTTTTGGTCGTTCTAATAATAGAACTATGACTTGGTTAGGGTCAGCTCCTCCTGAAGTTTTGGAGGTAGTTGCTGAGGATTGTATTGATACTGTGATTGAGTAATACAAGTGTTTGAGTTCGCAAAAAAAAGGGCCCTCTCAACCATATTGTCACTGCAACTAGCTAATTGCCCATGCATTGTAACAGGCGCATACTCTAATCGTTCAACACTAATCTTGTCTGACATATACCTTACATCAATTTTGGTAACAATTAATTTGATGGGAGTATGGGTAGGGGAAGGCAAAATAGTTCAGATTCACTTGAGATTTTGATAAGATTGATTTGATTGAATTAATGCATGAGAAGATGTTGAAAATATTGATTTGATTTTGATTATTGCACGTTAATATGTTTACGTTGATTCTATTTTGTGCGACATCGATTGGGGTACCAAAAAATCAACAGGAAACTGAGAGGGGGGAAGGGAGGTGGAGGGAAAAACCGAGTAGAAAGTGGAGGCGACGCTACCAACTCCCCTTTAATTTCTCATATGTCCGCTGTCGGAATAAACTGAATAAAAGTTAACACTCTACAACATTATGTCCTCACCTGAATCTTTTAGGACCTGACAAAAATCTTTTAATCACTATTGTTTCGTAGGTAACCCTGTTGACACTTACTTTTAAAACCTTTTTGTGCTTAAGCTTCATGCCGAGGTGCACTTATCAGAAGCTTACGCGACTTAACCATCTGAGGTAGGAGATGCCGCCATGCAAGGTACTCACCTTCAGACCTAACCAGCAGGCATGCAGATAAACAGCGCAGATGTGTGCTTCACCCTATTGTTACGATCTGGAGCAACAGGGATCAGATGTACGCGTCTCACGTTAGTAAGGAAGTGTCGTTGTAGTGTACGCGCGTCAGGTCGTTGACAGACAAGTAATGACCACTACTGTAGTGTGAATAAGGCATGTGCCAAACGCCTCATGGTTTTGCAATGCACTTGTTTAATTAGTGTGATCAGGCCCATGGTTTGGCAACCACTTGGTTTGTAATATGTCACAGCATCTACAACAGTTGCCCTATAATAAAGCATGAACATTTTTTGGCATTTTGAGGTCAAAAAATATCTCCAACGGCTGCCCAAAAACGAAAAATGAAGCAAATTTTTTTGGATGCCCAAATATAGCGCACAGGTGATGCATATTTTGGGCACGAAGGTTGCTGCCCAAAACGCAAAACAGTGACGCGCGGAGGCCAACTTCTGAGCTGAAATTTATAGGCTCTCCTCCAGTGACCCGATTCCCTTCTTCCCTCGCGACCTTGCGCCACCTGCTGCGCCGATGACGTGCCGTCGGGCCAGCTCGGCCGTTGGAGCCGTGCATCTCCGGGCCGGACGAGTGGACGTGCATGTGCATGGGGCATGCCGCGTTCAAGGGTAATTGGTCTAGGCCGTGGCAGGTCAGCGAGGGCGGCTGCGGCGACGGCAGAGCTTGGGATTTGCTGGATACATGCCATGATTGAGGCCGGAAAGGAGGGAACTATGGGGGCGAAGGCAAGGTCGGGGATGACCATGGTGGCTCGGGGCGATGGAATTTGGGGACGACAAGCAGGATTGTACAACAGCCCAACCTGAGATTCAATTTCGATAGTTTGACAATAGGTGCAGTTTGATGCTCTATTGGGCAGACGTTGAAGATGTCACTTTTTCATGCAAAGAAAAGACTTTGTGTGCCCTAAAATAGGACTTGTTGGAGATGCTCTAATATCAGAGATGTAATAAGCACTCTTATTTTACTGTATGAGATAACAAATATGTATGGGATAGCATAGATGTATTTGCTTCAGCAACATTGTTTCATTTATTTAATAACCACGGAAATGGCGTTTTGGCTCCGGGTGCATTTGCTCCCGCATGAACAGTAAATTCAAAAAGAACCAAGGGAGGAATACATCCACCAATTCTTCTCTTGTGACTTCGGCCAGAATTTCTGGATAGCACTAGTAATGGAATGGAATACATACATGAATATCAATGATATGCTATTGGATGGCAGAAAAAGACATGGAACACCATCCTATAAGGAACTAATGATGGCAGGGTTCTGGACTCTTTGGAAGCACAGGAATGGTATCACTTTTTATCATAAACAAAAGGGCATCATTTACTGTATCACATGCTTCGAAGAGCATTTTGGTATGATCATACAAAAGAGCAAGACAAGCCTAAAGGAGGGCATGCAGCACTGGTGTAAACTATTCTAGGCTTTGTCCACATTATGTTGTACGTCCAACTGTAAATACTCATCACCTTATTAATGAAAAACAGAGTTACGGTAGGGTTTTTACCCTACCGTGTTTGCTCAAAATCTATTAAATATCAGACTCGGCGTTTTGGCACGAACATCTTTTGTGATGCAAAAGAAATTCAAAAAAAAATCTTTTGTGATGCGAAAGAAATTCAGAAAAAAAAACTTTTGTGATGCTAGATGCTCATGTGCCGTTTTGACCGATTTTTGTCTTTTTTTTCCATGAGCTCTTCAGATATCCGAACAAGCTGAAATTCGGCACAAGCATCGTGCACTAGAACTGTTGAAAATATGAGCAAATTACTACGAGATTTAATCCGAATAAACAGAAGATAAATCATGACTACAGTAGCAGAGATTGAATTAATCATGCGAACTAGCATAGCAGATGAACAGATCACATCTAGGGCACATACTAGAAACATGAATTCTACCACGATCTCGAACAGGAAAGATAGAATCACGTACGGTGCAGCGGGAGCAGCACCGCCGGCGTTGACGTTGTCGCCCATGTCGTCGAGGATGAGGTTGCCGAGGTCGGGGAAGAAGTCGTCGTTCGCGAAGTCGTCGCTACCAGCAGTCGCGCGAGTGCGCTCCCCAAAAACCTGATCGCCCCTCTCCCGTACAGGACCACAAGAGGCGGGGTTCCGGAGGCCTGCTGTCCCTTCTCCCGGTGCACGCCGAAAGGAGGGATGGAGAAGACTTGATCGGCGGCGCAATGGACTGGAACGGTGGTGAGAAACCATACGAAGCGGCGGCGGCTAGGGTAGACGTCTGCCTGACTATATAGTGCGGGCCTAAACCCCACGTCCGAGTCGTCACGATCCAAAAGAATCGAAAACGGTTCAGTAATTAACACGTCCATTAATTATTAATTAATGACTCATTAATTTTTCCCGAGCAGCAAAAATATAGACAACGTGCATAGCTCTGTCCTCGGCTCGGCTCAATCCCGCAACCCACGGCGCGTCGTGGCGAGGCGAGGCGAGCGAGGAGGAGGAGCGCGCGTGTAGGTCTCCTCTTCTCATGCTCATACAAGTGGTAGGAGAGCTCACCTTATAAAGAGGTGCAACTCTCTCTCAACTTATGAGGTGGGACTAAACTTTAGCCTCACTCACTCCACTCACATGTGTGCATGAATGGGCCAAGAGAATTTTAGAAATTTAGTTGGGCTTTGGGCCAAAAGCCCACTAGCAAATTCCAACAATCCCCCACAAAGTCTCATTGGCACATTTCACCATTTGGTTCCAAAACATTGTTTATATACTGGTGCTTAGTGGAGACTGTGAAGTTGAACTTCCACTTAGAGATTTATGCTACACTAGATCACAACTTGAATAGTGGACTATGTCTTGAACTACAAGTTTTTTGCGAGACTAATTTCACACAAATTCTTGACCGGTACTGGGCTGCCGCAAGGCTTCCCCGCGGGTGGAGCGTATACGTCGTACTCCAGGGCCTTTCATGAATTTATTAGAGAGCACCCACTTCTCACAGACTGCGACGTTAACAGTCAAATTCATATAGGTGTGTTCCTCAGGAGATGCTCTGCAGGACAACATCTCTGCTTACTCAAATAAGCCACTTGGAACACATTAAGATAGATATCAACCTGCCATGCAGATCAGGAGAGTATTGCATCTTCACGGAGTGGGATAATTAAAATAAGGATACTCTCCTCTCAGCTGACCAACAGCTTGTCTCCCACTTCTACTTCACGGGATCTCCGATCACATAGAGTGGGTTACCACTATGGACAACTCATGCGGTGGGTCTCAAACCCATCTCCATCGATGCATTATCTATCACATTACGTGATAGACCCTTTGTGAAGGGATCTGCCAAGTTTTTCGACGTTTGGATATAATCCAACGTAATAACTCCGGAGTTTCTCAGTTTCCTGACAGATTTTAATCTCCTCTTCACATGCCTTGAGGACTTCATATTGTCCTTAGAACTGTTTATTTTGACGATCATAGTTTGATTATCACAGTTCATCAGGATAGGGGGTATTGGTTTTTCAACCATAGGTAAGTCCATCAATAGCTCACGAAGCCACTCTGCTTCAACAGTGGTAGTGTCTAATGCTGTGAGTTCTGCTTCCATAGTTGACCTCGTTAAGATGGTCTGCTTGCAAGACTTCCAGGAAACAGTGCCACCACCAAGTGTAAAAACATAACCACTTGTGGCCTTAATCTCATCAGCATCAGATATCCAGTTCGAGTCACTATAACCCTCCAGTACCCTTGGATACCCGGTGTAGTGAATCCCATAGCTCGCAGTGCCCTTCAAGTAGCGCATAACTCTCTCAAGCGCACGCCAATGCTCATCTCCCGGTTTTGACACAAACCGACTCAGCTTGCTCACAGCAAAAGAGATGTCAGGCCTCGTGGCACTCGCCAAATACATAAGCGAGCCAATAATCTGAGAATACCTCAATTGATCTCTAGCGATCCGTCGATTCTTTCGAAGCAACACACTAGCATCATATGGAGTTGGAGAAGGCGTGCAGTCGCTATACCCAAAACGAGTCAAAACCTTTTCCACATAGTGAGACTGAAGCAGTGTGATCCCACCATTCTCATCTCTCAACAGCTTGATGTTTAAGATAACATCAGCTACTCCTAGATCCTTCATCTCAAAACAGTGAGATAAGAAATCCTTAATCTCCTTGATTAAATCAAGTTTGATTCCAAAGATCAATATGTCGTCGACATACAGACAAAGAATAACTCCTTCGCCCCCACCATGGCGATAGTACACACACTTGTCACCATCATTTACTACAAAGCCGGCAGCAGTTAATGTTCTTTTGAACTTCTCATGCCACTCCTTAGGAGCTTGCTTAAGGCCATATAAAGACTTTAATAACTTGCACACCTTTCCTTCTTGACCAGGTACTACAAAACCATCTGGCTGATCCATGTAAATTTCCTCCTTCAACTCTCCATTGAGGAAAGCCGTCTTAACGTCCATTTGATGAACGAGAAGACCATGTGAGGCAGCCAGTGATAGTAGCACCCGAATTGTGGTCAGTCTAGCCACGGGTGAGTAAGTATCAAAGAAGTCTTCACCTTCTTTCTGGGTATAACCCTTAGCCACAAGTTGTGCCTTGTACTTTTCAATCGTACCATCAGGTCTAAGCTTCTTCTTGAACACCCACTTACATCCTACAGGTTTGCACCCATAAGGACGGTCAGTGATCTCCCAGGTTCCGTTAGCTAAGAAGGAATCCATCTCGCTACGAACAGCTTCCTTCCAGTAGTCAGCATCAGGAGATGCATAGGCTTCTGAAATAGTCCTGGGTGTGTCATCCACAAGGTACACAATGAAATCATCACCAAAGGACTTTGCAGTCCTCTGTCTCTTACTCCTTATAGGAGTTTCATTGTCACCCTCAACAGGATTCTCAACGTGTTCCATCGCAATGGTGGGTTCAGGAATTACAGTGAGTTCCTCACTAGATGGAATAGGTATCTCCTGATTTGATGAACTTGACATATCCTTCATAGGAAATATGTCCTCAAAGAAAGTTGCATCATTAGACTCCATAATCGTACCAACATGCATGTCGGATACCTCAGATTTTATTATCAAAAATCTATAGCCAATGCTATGAAAAGCATAGCCCAGAAGATCACAATCCACGGTTTTTGGTCCAAGCTTGCGCTTCTTGGGAATTGGTATATTGACTTTCGCCAAACAACCCCAAGAACGTAGGTAAGAGAGTTTCAATCTTTTCCTTTCCCATTCCTCAAATGGAGTCATGGTCTTATGCTTTGTGGGAACTCGGTTTAGGACATGACACGCGGTCATTAGCGCCTCCCCCCACCATTCCTTGGAAAGACCCGATGTGTCTAACATGGCGTTAACCAAATCAGTTAGAGTTCGGTTCTTTCTTTCAGCCACCCCATTAGACTGAGGTGAGTAGGGAGGCGTCCTCTCATGGATTATACCATGTTCCGCACAAAACAGATCAAATTCATTAGAAAAATACTCTCCACCACGATCAGACCTAAGCCGTTTAATTTTTCGATCAAGTTGGTTCTCTGCCTCAGCTTTATAGTTTTTGAAGAAAGTTAAAGCCTCATCTTTTGATTTCAGAAGATACACATAACAATATCTAGTGGAGTCATCAATCAATGTCATGAAATATCTCTTTCCACCTTTTGTCAACACGCCATTCATCTCACAAAGATCAGAATGTATAAGCTCTAGTGGCGCCAAGTCTCTTGCCTCTGCAGTCTTATGGGACTTGCGAGGTTGTTTAGCTTGCACACATACTTGGCACTTAGAGCCTTTGACAGTAGAGATTTTCGGAATTAAATTCATATTGGCTAGCCGTGTCATGCAACCAAAGTTAATATGACAAAGTCGTGCATGCCAAATATCTGACTCATTATTGTGGCAAACATTATTAATAACTTTAGTGCAAATATCTGACAAAGATACGCGGAACAAGCCTCCGCACTCATAGCCTTTTCCAACAAATTGTCCACACTTGGAAATTACAACTTTATTGGACTCAAAAACCAACTTAAAACCATCTCGACATAAACGGGAACCGCTAACGAGATTTTTATTGATGGACGGCACATGATGAACGTTCTTCAGACGCACGGTCTTCCCCGAAGTAAACTTCAGATCGACCGTACCAACACCTCGAACGATGGCATGTGACCCGTTCCCCATCAGCACGGGAGAAGTCCCTGTGGCCTGGTAAGAAGAAAACATGGAGGCGTCAGCACAAACATGTACATTGGCACCGGTGTCAATTAACCAATCAGGGGATTGAAATACTGAAAGGATGGTAGGAAAAATACCGTACCCTGATTCCTTCATATCAGTATCACCGATGACAACATTAGCGGACTTGCCGCCCTTCTCATGTTCGCGCTCCTCAAAGCGGTTAGGACACTTCGGAGCCCAGTGATTAGGATCACCGCAGACATGGCAAAGTCTCTTCCCCTTCTTATGAGAATTCTTCTTGAAGTTGGTAGAATGTGATGGCTTGTTCTTTGTATCAAACTTGCCTTTCCCCTGAGTTTTGTTCTTGTTGTTTTTGAACTTTTTGGGCTGGAAGTTCTTTTTCTGTACCATGTGGGCACTAGAAGCTCCCTCGGCAACTCGAGCACGTGTGTCCTTTGCTCTCGCCTTCTCTTCAACATCAAGAGTACCAATGAGATCCGCAACGGAAAACTCCTGTCTCTTGTGTTTCAGGGAAGTAGCAAAATTGTTCCACGAAGGTGGAAGCTTGGCAATAATGCCTCCGGCCACAAATTTGTCCGGCAACACACACTTGAAGAGCTCAAGTTCTTTTGCGAGCGACTGTATCTCATGAGCCTGCTGTACAATAGAGCGCTCATCAGTCATCTTGTAGTCATAGAATTGTTCCATGACGTACAACTCGCTACCGGCGTCTGAGTCACCAAACTTGGCCTCGAGCGCAACCCACATGTCCTTGCCGTTATCAAACGACATATACGAATCCACACTGGAATCATCAAGAACACCCAGAAGAGCGCCTTTAAAGAGAGTATCGATCTTCTCAAAAGCTTCCAGCTGTGCTGGATTAAGATCACCCTCAGGCTTGCCCTTAGTGGCGTCATAGCAGCCCATGGTCTGAAACCAGTAGACTGCTCTCGTGCGCCACCTCTTATATTGCGCCCCCTTAAAGGCAGGCGGCTTCAGATGCGCAGCAAAACCACTCGGAGTAAATTGCCTATAATCAGGTTTTTGGATTGTTGAAAATATGAGCAAATTACTACGAGATTTAATTCGAATAAACAGAAGATAAATCATGACTACAGTAGCAGAGATTGAACTAATCATGCAAACTAGCATAGCAGATGAACAGATCACATCTAGGGCACATACTAGAAACATGAATTCTACCACGATCTTGAACAGGAAAGATAGAATCACGTACGGTGCAGCGGAAGCAGCACCGCCGGCGTTGACGTTGTCGCCCATGTCGTCGAGGATGAGGTTGCCGAGGTCGGGGAAGAAGTCATCGTTCGCGAAGTCGTCGCTGCCAGCAGTCGCGCGAGTGCGCTCTCCAAAAACCTGATCGCCCCTCTCCCGTATAGGACCATGAGAGGCGGGGTTCCGGAGGCCTGCTGTCCCTTCTCCCGGTGCACGCCGAAAGGAGGGATGGAGAAGACTTGATCGGCGGCGCAATGGACTGGAACGGTGGTGAGAAACCATACGAAGCGGCGGCGGCTAGGGTAGACGTCTGCCTGACTATATAGTGCGGGTCGGGTAGGTCGTGGAAGTAAACCCCACGTCCGAGTCGTCACGATCCAAAAGAATCGGAAACGGTTCAGTAATTAACGCGTCCGTTAATTATTAATTAATGACTCATTAATTTTTCCCGAGCAGCAAAAATATAGACAACGTGAGGCGTGGCGTGGCGAGGCGAGCGAGGAGGAGGAGCGCGCGTGTAGGTCTCCTCTTCTCATGCTCATACAAGTGGTAGGAGAGCTCACCTTATAAAGAGGTGCAACTCTCTCTTAACTTATGAGGTGGGACTAAACTTTAGCCTCACCCACTTCACTCACATGTGTGCATGAATGGGCCAAAAGAATTTCAGAAATTTAGTTGGGCTTTGGGCCAAAAGCCCACTAGCAAATTCCAACAAGAACAACTTCACCTATCATGTGACTCATATGGTAAGCAATCCAAACAATTCAAAAAGAACAACTTTCACCTAAAAAATTTCAGAATTTTTGAAAAAGATTAGTATCTTTTTGAATTTACTGTTCACAGGGTGCAGATGAGCCCGGGCACCAAATTGAACATCCGCTAAACATCTTATTATATTTCTGAATGGAAGGAGTAGAACGCTAAGTTAAGACTTTGTTACTTGTGGTTTCAGATTCCGTAAAAATTTGATCAACATTGTGCAAATTGACCAAAGAAAGTTCATGAGACGTTTGATCCACATTTATGGCAAGGAAAAGAGCATTGTAAGCCAGGGAACAGAAATCTTCAGCAGCGACGTTTGATCCAAACGCACATCTCAACAGCCAAAAAGTCGAAACACAAGAACGTGCAGACCCGCAATGCATAAATGAAAAAACAACGAATGCAAGAGTAGGAACACAAACACAAGAATGCACTGATTTCGAGATTTAATCTGAACATTCGAAAAGAGAAAGATAATGATAAAAGAAGCAATGGTCTTTAGAGCTCTCTAAATATACAAGCACACTAGTTGCTCTTTGTTCCCAGCATCAAGTAGGCACAACGCACAACGAGCTCTGTAAAACGTCTCGGACTTCATTCAGCGGCAGAACATGATAAACAAGGCAAGAGTATTCAGCCCCTCATCGAGACCATTACAACATATATATAACGAAAAAGCAACAGAACACAGCTTACAGCAATTACAAGTTTAACCACAACAATCAAAGCAACAGCTACACTGCTGCAAGCGCCACGAGTTGGGTTGCTCTTCTATTTTTTTCCCTGCAAACAGTAGCAAATATAGCATTGGTAGACTAGTCACCAAGAAGTATCAAGGACATCCTCTAATTTCCTCAAAAAGAAGAACAGGCCCTAACAATGGCGGTTGATCAACCAACGGTAGTCATCAATCTAGCAGAATGTGCACAAATAACACCAAGTAGGAGTAGGAGGAGGAGTGGCAATAGTAGATTCAGATTCAAATTACCATCTATTAGATGGTTCCTTTTTTTCTTGGGCAGAAGAACATCAGATTCAGACCATCCAGTGTGGCTCGGGCAGAACTTGGCGGCAAACAGGGAAGGCATGTTAGGACGGAATCCTTTGGAAGGCTGGTCTTTGTGTTGCCACATGGGTGGCAAGCCATCTTTGATTGGACGATGGCTGCGGGATAGGAGAGACTTGGTGTGCATGTTGATGCTGATCACGCACTCAATCTCCCTGCATAGCCGGACCATTGTATCCAAATCGACGTAGTAATCTCCCAGCAAGAGGTAGAGGACGCCGTCCTCATCGGTCTTGAGGACTGGGTTCCTTGGCATGGCCTGTGGCAGCCTCTCGCGCTTGTAGGCCTCTGACGCCCAGAGTAGCGGCAAGGGAAGCTCCATGTCGTCGTCTCTAGTCCATGAGCGGAGGTCCGGCGACAAAGTCCAGCTCCGCAGCACGACGTCGGCAGGGTCCGTGTTGTTGCCGGGGTTGTCGCCGTTGGTGGTGACGATGGAGATGAGCTTTATGGAGTTCCCAACTGGGCCCATGGTCCGGCGCTCCCTGGGGTAACTGCGGGAGAAGTCACTGCCTTGGCACTCGTGGGGAAGCTGGATGAAGTCCAGTTCGCCGTCTTGGGTGGTGGTACCGGTGGAGAGCAAGTCATAGACAATGGCGCCAATCTCGAGGTCGACCCAGAAAACCTTCCCGTTGAAAGTGAAGACCACGTCTGCTTGGTAAATATGCGAAACAGGGCATTGGGCCGTCAGTGTCAGCGGGGCATGCGGGATAACGCGGGCCTCCTGCTTCGTCCACGTCTTGCCAGGGCCACGGTTCGACCACCGGAAGAGAATGCACGACCGCGGCAACACTTCGCCGGGTCCATCAAAGCAGAGCCCCACATCGAGCAGATCGCAGGAGCCGTCGTCGCGTGGCAGGACGGCAGGTTGCCTGAGGCATAGGAGGGAGTCATCATCCGCCGACGCGAGGACGGAATCCATGGGGGCGGGGAGCAGCGAGACCGAGTTCTTGGCGGCGTCATAGACGAGCCAGTACAAGCTGTTGCCGACCAGCAGAGCCATGACGAGGAAGTTCTCCACGACGGACTCGAGGAGGCACGTGATGCCGCCGTACTCGCGCGACTCGGCCTTGGCGCGCAGGGACAAGGTGGAGAGCTCCGGGGGCTGAACGAGGTGGAGGTCGAGGGAGAACTGGTCGAGCATCCAGGACCCGTCCTCGATGTCACCCCAATCTTTGCTCGCCTTGGCCATGATCTCGTCTTCCTGATCTTTCTCCTCGGCGTAGAAGATCGGGACTTGCTTCCTGAGCACGACCCAGGAAAGCCTCCCCGGGAAGCTCATGGCGGAAGATCGCCGGAGATGTGGCTCGGGATTGATATGGATCGAGAAGGCTGCGGCTGCCTCCCGAGTCTCGAATTCTCGATCTCCAACTCGAAACCCCTAGATTTTAGGCTGTTTGATGATGAGGCAACCCGGGACGTCCTATTTCAAGACAATCCTACGCGCCTGGAAACATGGAAACACCGAGTTGGGTCGGGAGCCTGGCGCCGTTAGTTGGGCTGGCCCAACTCCTGCTGATTCGCTGGGTTATTTTCCCGCTCGTCCGCTCGTGACGGCAATTCCTATTTGGCGCTGCAGGCGCCGGTTCCTATTGTTTTTGCTAACCGGCGCCTGCAGCAGCTACTCGCGGGCCGGCCCATCTCGGCCCCGTTTTTCTGTTATTTTTCTTTTGAAACGCAAAAAACGGGACCTCACGGATAGAACTACGCAGCAACAACCACGGCGCCAACATACCTGACGTGATAACTACTTCAAAATTTCCTTTTTCCTTCCTTTTTCTTTTTTCGGTTTTTCATTTTTTCGGTTACTGTTTTTTTTTCTTTTTTTCTTATTCCTGGTTTGATGATTTCTTTCAAATTGGTGAACTTTTCGTAAAATGGATGAATTTTTTCTCAAAACTGATTTTTTAATTCATGTCAGCGAACATTTTTCAAATTTCATGAACTTTTTTCAAATTTTCAAATTATTTTTGAAAATCCATGAACTATTTTCAATTTCAATGAACTTTTTAAAAATTTTATGAACTATTTTTAAAAATGGAAGAACTTTTTCAAATTTGATGTACTTTTTTCCAAAGTGATGAAGTTTTTTTCAAATTTGATGAACTTTTTTAAAAAATAGATTAACCATTTTCAAATTTGATGAACCTTTTTGAAATCAATGAACTTTTATTTTGAATTCAATGAACTTTTTTCAAACTCGATGAACTTTTTCTCAAAATTGATGAACTTATTTTTAAAAACGATGAACTCTTTTCCAAATTTTTGAATTTGTTTTCAAAATCGTTGAATTTTTTTTTATTTTGTGAACTTTTTCTCGAGATGATGAACTTTTTTTAAAGCGATGAACTCTTTCCATTTCCACGAACTCATTTGAATTCCTATGAATCTTTTTTCAAATTCGTAACTGTTTTCAGTATTTTCATAGAATTCTGTTTCGAAATTTATATTTTCTTTTAAAAATAATTTACACTTGATATATATAATATGTGTTAACTAGAGGAAGCGTCAAATAGAGATTTTTCTTATTTTGTCGTCAATGGCATGAGCTTGACTTGGTGGTTACGAGCGACTGCCCTCCACCCTCGCGACTGTCAATGGTTTGTAAGTTTTTTTTTTGGTGTCCGTACGTCTCAATCACGTATGTTAAAAAATGGATGTTTCATTTTTCCCAAGAATTTTTTTTACTGATGTATTTGTTGATGATAAGTTTGGAAGAATAAACAAATTCGTATTCTGGCTTATACTGAGTAAAGTGTTGTTGGAAACAGAAATTAAAATGGTTTTGAAGAAATTTTTATATTTTTAATAAAAACTTTTATGCCCATTTTTCTTAAAATGATGAACATCTTTTTGTATGTGATGAAAAAAAATTGAATTCAATGAACATTTTTTTAACATGATGAACAAACTTTATATTCAGGAAAAATTAAAAAAATGATGAAGAAATTCTGAAATTAATGAACAAGACTTTGATGAACATTTTATGAAATAGATGAACAAATTTAGAATTTGATGAACAATCTTTTTAATTCGATGAAGAAATTTTGAATTTTGATGAATATCTTTCAAATGCGATGAACCAAAAAAGGGATTCAATGAGCATTTTTTGAATTCAATGGAAAAAAAATTCGTTAATTTGAAAAGAAAAAACTTAAAAAAGTGACAACGTAAAGAAGAAAAAATAGAAAAGAAAAAGAAAAGCCAAAATTTTAAAAGAAGAAAAAGAAAACAAAAAATGGGCTGGCCCATATGAACGCCGAGCGCGTGAGGGGTGTGTGTGACCTGCGCGTCGGAAAGGAATCCCCAGGCAACCCAATCTTGTCTGTCGACCTAACGCACAGAGCGACGAACAAATTGGGCTGGCCTACTAAATAATAGAGAAGGCGTGACACGGTCTCGACCTGTTTCCTTTCCGTGCCCCCCCTCCCCACACGATCTTTTCTGATGGAAGATACATGGGTGCTTCAGTCACTTGTTTTCAGGGGCTAATAGACCCAAAGATTTTAGAAGCACATGCATGTTGTGAAGCTCTCTTCCTTGCGGCGGATCTTTACATTTAAAGGCTCAGAATAGCTTCTGACTGCAGCTCGAGAGTTAGCCACCTGAAGGGGAGTTACATGGGACCTTCTTCAATGATTATACAAGATATCCAGGTGAGGCAAAGGAATTTTGAATTGGCAGACATAGTGCGCGAAGGTAGGAAATCAAACATTGATGCACATAATTTAGCAAAGGCCACTCCTGATTTTATTCATGTACCGGATGTTATTGCGGGTTTAAATAAAGTGGCAATCTTTCTAATTTTTCTTTATTTCTGCCGCTTTCTTCTTTTTTCTTTTAGTTTTCTGGTTTCCTTTTTTCTTTTCAGTTTCCATTTTTCTATTCAATTTCCTATTTTATTTTCCTTTCTTTTACCCTTTAAATTCATGGATGGATTCATTAATACTTTTCGAAATTCATAAATATTATTAAGTGTAAATGTGTGATTTTTAAAATTGACAAAAATGCATTTATTTTTCGTGAGCATCTTATAAATTCCACAGCATTTAAAAATTCTAAATACATGTATATTTTCCATAGTCATGAAGATTTTTAAAATACATGGAAAAATTTAATATTCATAATTTTTTCTTAATTCCAGATCATTTTTATTATTCCTGACTTTTTTTAAAAATACATAAACATTTAAGACTGCGAAGTGGTCGGACCCTTCCCCAGACCCTACGCAAGCGGGAGCTACATGCACTGGGGCTGCCCCCCCTTTACATAAACATTTAAGACATTTGTGATTCTTTTAAAGAAAAAAATACACAAGTAGTATTTCTTAATACTCATGATTTTTTTTAGAAATTCAGTACATGCCATGCTCTTGTCGGTTTGCTCGGCTGAGAACTCGCAAACACGAGGGAAGAATCTATTTGCTCGCTATGCCTTTACTTTATGGGCTTGTATCATTGGATTATTGTACCACATGATGAAGTTGTTAATATGTATACATTCTCGGTATCATGTGGTGGCTGAGGGAAGCAAACCACGCTACTGTAGCCGCGGAATATAGACTGGAGTTATATTCTTCCCTCACGTTAGGGTTCCTATCTTCTCCTCTCGACGATGATATTCCCGACGTTGAGGTTTGCCTTCCCTGCCCTCCATTCCTTCGTGAGGCTGCTAGTTTGGACTGTACATGGATCACCGCCTAGTCTTGAACGTAGCTCGTTTGGAGTCAGAGAACCTAGGATGTCTCTTGCTTGGGAATCTGATTTGGGCCAGTGCAAAATGGATAATGGTGTGTTGGGTTCAGGATCAATAACAAGATGGTGTTGATGCCATGATGCGGGACCTAGGACTACGAGACGAGGACCTGGATGGTGTGGTCTATGAGCAAGAGGAGATGCCGCTGGTCAATTCTTTTCATTGGACCGCAATAGCAAGAGTTCATGTTGGAAAGAGTCAATCAATTATGGTTCTTCAAATACATACAAGCAGCTTGGTATCTTGAGCAAGATGTTAAAATCCGTCCGCATGAGGATAAACTTTACACTCCACTTTTCATGCCTAGGGGATTGGAAAAGAGTCATGGAGTATGGTCCATGGAATTTTAGAGGGGGCGCAGTGATCATTGCCCCTTAATCCCTTATGATGGCTTCTCCAAACTGTCAAAGATTGATCTAGACACTTAAGAAATTTGAATCCAAATCCATGACATGCCAGATGGATATGCCCCATTGCTGAACTCCCTTACAAGAAAGGTGGGGTGAGTTCGTGTATGCAGAGCCGCGTCTAATGACTTCGAGGGGAAATTTTCAAGGCAAAGGTAGATCAGTGTGAGAGAGCTTCTTAAGAATGTCAAAGCTATAATACATGACAACAAAAGGCAGATTTTCCATGCCAAGTATTGAAAGACTCTCCGATTGGTGTGCCGTGTGCGGCCACCTAGGGTGTTACTCCTATAAAGGATGCAGGAGTACCCACCTCCTAGGGGCTTCGCCGTGCGAGTGCCCTCTACGCCGTCTGTTGCGCATTTCCACATAATTCACGTACACACCGTCTCACCACTCAATAAAAAAAGTGTGCATTGTCACATAATGCCTCACTATTCCTCAAAAAACAGGTCTCATAATTCTTGTGATACAAAAGTCTTAGTATAATTTTATTTTAAAATACTGTACACATAGAGCAACAAAAAGATGTCTACATATTCTGATCAAGCCACTCTCGTACACATACACAACTTAATTCGCATCTTCACATAATGTCGCGCTAGCCTTAAAATAACATGTCTACATATTCTTGTGGTGCAAATGCCATACTATTATTTCATTTTATTTCATATTCTTGTGGTGCAAATGCCTTACTATTATTTAATTTAATTTAATTCGAGAAAATACAGTCAATGGGTATCTTATAACTGATAACCAGCAAGGAAAAATCAATCTCACTATTCATTAGGTGCGGTCAACAGTTCCATTTTTAAAAGCATGTAGTATTTGGTCACTTTCATCTCTAATCATAGAGCACCTACATGGTACCAAGAGATATGTTTTCGAATTCATGTTTGAACCTCATCGATTGAGGTCCTAATTTAGTTAGGAGTATTGCTCAATGCCTGCTAAATGTTCAAGTTTTGAACTCGATGCATAAAGGCAAATAAATCCCAGAACATTGCATGTTTCAAAGATGAGAAAGGGGACACACACATAAAATAAACCAGTCTACATAGTACTGCTGACTAAGTTTTTTTTTGATAAAAGAGAGCACTCTCTCCGATTTCCATTATAAGAAATCACCAAGTCTTACTACAAAGTAGAAAGAAAGAAACTAAGAAGACCAAGCATGACACTCCACTCCCCTACGAAATGCTTTTTGCCAAATTGAGGAAGAAGGAGAAGCCATCCCTTCCCCTCCCGAAACCCTCAAGGCAAGAAAGAAACCTACGGGAGTGGTTCGAGGCCTGAATTTAGAGAAATTCAGCCCCCAGAATGCTTACATCTCTGTTATTAAGAACAGAGGCATACATCAGCATTACGGTCTTAACATAGATTCTTACAAGACCACACACTGTCTGAAACAGCAAAATAAAGCATGCCAGAATGAAATGACAGAAATTCTTTCTTCGCAGCAACTGGATCCTCCTGTAGTCACCCCTGGATTCTCCCAGTCTTCAGGCGCCACCCATGAGTTGCTTTGAATATTTCTTCTGCCACCTCACTTACTTGCTTCACTCCAGCCTCCATCAACTTACTTCTTGCGGGATTTGTCTGCAAAATATTCCAATCATTTAAGTTCTTGAGAAACAGAGAAACAGGAACACAGGGGTCATTTACCCTATTGTTGTCAAAGATAACACTATTTCTTAGTTTCCAAGTAGTCCAGCAAATCACTGAAACTCCTATCATGACCAGACTTTTTTCATCTTTTCCAAAAGTATTTACCCAGGTTTTCATAAAATCATCTAAGGTTTCTGGAATATATCTCAAATTGAAAGCATATTTTAAGATGTTCCACAATAATCTAGCAACTGAACAAGACAAAAAAAGGCGATTTATATTCTCTTTACGTCCACAAAAAGGACATTTATCATCTCCTTTCCACCCCCTACGAAGCAGATTATCTTTTGTAAGAATACTTTTTCTAAGAGCCAACCACATGAACACCTTAATTCTGGGTGGCATTTTAATCTTCCACATGTATAAGTGTGGATACTTGACACCATTTTCAATCAGGTGCCTGTAAAAGGATTTTACAGTATAAACTCCTTTTTTATGCAAAGACCATTTTATTTCATCTTTATCTTCATTCAGAGTCACCGATCTACATGCTTCTCTAATATGTCGCCATAGCTCTCTAGCATCTCCTAACAAAGTTCTTCTAAATTGAACATTATCTAACCCATTGTCAAAAACTTCTTTAACTATTTTCTTTTTATCAAAGCAAAGATCATACAGTCTAGGGAAATTCTTGTTTAATGGAGCATTGCCAATCCACCAATCTTCCCAAAAGCGAGCTCTATCTCCATTTCCAATTTTAAATTTGCACAAAGAAACAAAATGGTCTCTATGTTTCAATATATCCCTCCAAAACTGGGAGTCCCCCTGTTTGACCTGAACAGTGCCTAGATTTCTGTTCTTAATATATTTTTCCCAAATGATGTTTTGCCATAGCCCCTCAGTTGTGTATAATTTCCACCACCACTTACATAGCAATGCTTTGTTCATGCATGCAAGATTTTGGATCCCCAGGCCCCCCATGTCTTTTGGCCTACACACCTCAGACCATTTCACCAAATGGTATTTTCTCTTCTGATCATCTTCTTGCCATAGAAGTCTGGCTCTGAAAAAGTCCATACGTTTATCAACCCCTACTGGAAGCCCATAAAAGGACATCATAAAATAAGGTATGCCTGTGAGGGCTGACTGAATCAAAGTGACTCTCCCTGCACTGGCCAGCAATCTGCCTTGCCAAGTTTCACATTTTTTTCTCCATCTTAGTCTTTGAAGGCTTCCAATGTTTGTTACAAATTCTATTCTTATCAATAGGTAGCCCTAAATATTTCATGGGCAAGGTACCCACTGGGCATGTGAAAATTTTAGCATATTCATCTTTCTTGTCAACTGCCTCACCAAACAGAAAAAGTTCACGTTTATGAAAATTTGTGTGCACTTTCTATATCATCTTGCAATAAAAATATGGTATCATTTGCATATTGTAACATATTAACCCCATTTGGTATGTATTCATTTAAGACCCCCTTGACCAGCCCATTTTCTCTGGCTTTATCTAACATAATTGCCAGAGCATCAGCAGCCAGGTCAAAGTTTAGAGGGGATAAAGAATCTCCATGTCTCAGGCCTTTATGAGTGGTAAAATATTTTCCTAGATTTTCATTAACCTTGACACA
Organism: Triticum timopheevii; assembly: GCA_963921465.1. NCBI lineage: Eukaryota > Viridiplantae > Streptophyta > Magnoliopsida > Poales > Poaceae > Triticum > Triticum timopheevii. Next base: position 583,434,009 of record OY997270.1, on the reverse strand, counting down.
AACTTTCCCCCCTCGAACCGTCTCCATGACCCAATCAATCCATTTATCTGGAAATCCTTTCAATTTGAGCATTTGAAAGAGGAAGGACCATTTGATTTTGTCATAGGCCTTTTCAAAATCAATTTTCAGAAGCATAGCACTTTCTTTTTTCTTTTAATGCTATTCAAAGCCTCATGAAGGATCAGAACCCCCTCCATAATATACCTGCCTTTAACAAAAGCAGTTTGAACATGAGAAATGACATCAGCAGCTACCAAATTCAGCCTATTCATCAACACTTTTGTGATGATTTTAAAGCAGACATTTAGTAAGCAAATTGGCCCGAATTTATGAATTTGATTAGCATCTGTCCCTTTTGGGACTAAGGTTATAATCCCATAGTTTAGTCTACTAATGTCAATTTTCCTATTAGCAAAGTCATCTAACATAGATTTTAGATCAAATTTCACCAGATCCGAATAATGCTGATAAAATTCAGCAGTGAAGCCATCTGGTCCAGGGGATTTATTGTGTGCCATTTTGAAGACAACCTTCTTAATTTCCTCCAGAGAAAATTCCTCTACTAAAATATTTTCATATTCCCTTTGGATCCTGATTGGATTATCAATATTAAGTGAAACAGAAGAATTATCTCGTGGACCAAATAAGTTTTTGTAGAAAGTAGTGATATAATCTATCAAGTTTTTATCCCCTTCTATAATCCCCCCAGCTTGCTCTAACCTGGTGATTTTATTCCTCCTAAGTCTCCCATTTGTCTTGGCATGGAAGAATTTAGTATTACTGCCCCCTCTAGTATCTCATCAATTTTGGCTCTCTGTTTCCATTTAGCCTCTTCTTGTTTAAGCAGTCTATCAAGTTGGGCTCTTAAGTCAATCTGCTCTTTTCTATCAACAGATGTAAGGCCATTGACCTCATAGTTTTTATCAATAATATCCAGTTTAAGTAGAACATCTTTCTTTAATTCAGAATACCATGCATTCATAATCCTATTCCATCCTTTAAGTTTAGGTCTTAAATTTCTGAACTTCCCCAACAATCTATCTATGTTGTCCCCCTTAATGGTAGGATCATTCCAGACTTTCTGCACAATTTCATCAATCCCTTCTCTCAAAAATCAGGCATTTTCAAATCTGAAAATTGGCTCAGTTTTTTGAAAGTCTCCAGAGTCTAAATAGAGAGGAGTGTGATCTGACTTCTCTCTAGTTAATGCTGTTACTTGGGTTAAGGGGTATGTCTCTTCCCACTCAGTGCTACAAATAATCATATCTAGTTTCTCAAAAGTAGGGTTGTACATATTATTACCCCAAGTGAATTGTCTCCCATTCATATCAAGTTCTCTCGCTCCAGCCTGTTCCAAGATAGCATTGAAAAGAAAGCTCCAATGCCCAGGAGAACCTGAATTATTTTTCTCACTAGCTTTTTTAATGATATTGAAGTCACCTCCAATCAAAATTGGATTAACACAGTTTTGAAATACTCTGGATAGCTCAGCCAGGAATAAAGCTTCCCTATCTGGTTGTGCATCTCCATAGATTACTACTAAATCCCAAATAAACCTATTTTTAATATCTTGGACTGTCATTTTTAATGTGGTAATCCCCATCATCCTGAGAAATCACATCTAAAGTGGTATAATTAACCCCCAACAGAAGGCCACCAGATTTCCCCCTAGCTAGGGTAAAATGCCAGTGAAAATCCCTTCCCGCACAAATTTGTTGTAAATCATTCCTAGAGAATTGTTGTCTCATGGTCTCTTGCAGACCCAAGAAATCAACTCTCATATCCATGATCATCTCCCTCAAGAACCATTTTTTGATATCCCCCCCAAATCCTCTCATATTCCAAAATATACCCCTCATCTTTTTTTCTTTTTCTTCCTATCAGAAGATTCTAGGGTTTTGACAGCAGAGGCAATTTTAACTCCAGAACCTCTGGTAGTTTTACCTCTTTTCTTCTCTCTTTTTTGATGAGAAGAGCTCTTTAATTAGTTCTCATTCTTCATTCTCTTCCTCTTCTTTCTCATTATCCCCATCCTCTAGCAAATCTTCCAGAGAATGTTCTCTAGTATCAATAATGTTATGCTCCTCAGGCATAGAGTTTTGTTTCTGTTTATTATTGTAGTCTGTTAACCACATATCAATCCTTGCCTGTTCAGCCATTTTTATCAATTCCAAATTATGATTAACAGTGTCTAGTTTATTTCCTAAACTAACCCCCATCCCCTCAGCAATCTGCTGTAAAATATTATTGGGTCTAGAAATGATATCAGAAGGAGTAAAATCACCATAGTTGTTCTTCTATGCTACTCTCTCTTTAGCCAAATCAGTAATTTTTTTGTCTTCCTTGCCTTTCAGTCTAGTACATCTTCTCAACTCTTCCTCTTCTTGGGATTCCAGCTCTCCTATGCCAGCCTTCTTGATTTTTGTTTCAAAAGATTCTGTTTCCTGACTAGCAGTGTAATCCACAGGCTCCATATATCCTAGCCCCACAGCCTGTTCCATTAATTCCAAGTCAGTCATTCCCTCTTCCCCTTCTAATCTTCCTTCTGCTGTTGCTCCTCCATCATTATCCTCTTTCTCATCTTCACTCCCAATATGTTTCTCCCCTGACTATGACCCTCTCACCTCTTCACTTGCATTCATATTGATTTGCAGCAGTTCATGTTGCCTCTTGACCTCTTTTTCTAAGGTTTTCCTAATAATGTCCATTTCCTTTCTCTTTTTTCCCTCCAGCATAAGTTGAGCAGTCTGCCTTGCTGCAAGTTCCTCTGCTTTATGAAGCCTAGCCTTCAGACTTTCCTCTTCACCCTGGCCCTCTCCAGCAAACCCTGTTCCTGTCTTTTCCTGTACTGCTTACTAAGTTATCCGGATGATCTAAGAAATACTGTATTGGGTACCAGGTGCTTAAGTTCCCACACCAGGTGAGCATAACCATCTTGCCAATCAGATTTTGTACTGCATTTAAACATCAAACTGTACAAAAAAACTCATCGTTCAGTACAACGCAACGCAGAGCTAGTATTATAACTTATTGTTTCAGCTTCCCTACAACTTTGATCCACATTTGTGCTGATTGACCAAAACATAAGACATGAGACCTCTGAAGAGTGCATCATCAAAGGATGAAGAAAAGAGCACTGAAAGCCAGAGAACAAAAATCTTCAGCGGCTACATTTGATCCAAATGCACATCTCTGCAGCTAAAGAGCAGAAGCACAAGAGCCACCCCCCCCCCCCCCCCCCCCCCCAGGTAAATGAAAAGGCAACAGATGTAAGAGTAGAAACACAAAAATGCACTGATTTCGAGATTTAAACTGAACATTCGAAAAGAAAAAGAGAAAAGAAGCAATGGTCTCTAGAGCTGTCTAAAAATACAAGCACACTAGTTACTCTTTGTTCCCAGCGTCATGTAGGCACAGCAAGCTCTGTAAAATATCTCAGGCTTCATTCAACAGCAGAACATGATAAACAAAACAAGAGGATTCAGTCGCCTTCATCTCGTCCAGAAAAACGTCGAAGCCATTACGACATATATGGTGAAGGTAGCAACAGACCACAGCCTACGACCATTACAAGTTCAACTAAGTTTCAACTCTGCCATATTTAAACCACCAAACTCCGACTCTACTACATATACGTAGAAAGCACAGAAGGTAAATAACCACAACAATTGAAGCAAGAGCTACACCGATGAAAGCACGGCGACTTGAGCTGATCTTCCTTCTTTCCCTGCAAGCAGTAGCAAATGTAGCATTGTTAGACTAGCTAGTCACCAAGAAGTATCAAGGACATCCTCTAATTTTTTCAGAAAGAAGAACACCCTTTAACAATGCAGTCAAGCACAAATTATGGTTGATCACGCAAATGCTAGTCATCAATCTAGCAGAATGTGCGCAAATGACATCAGGTAGGAGGAGTAGCAGTAGTAGATTCAGACTCAAATTACCATCTACAGTATATCAGACGATTCTTCTTTTCCTTGTGGAGAAGACAATGAGACCATCCAGTGTGGTTCGCACAGAACTTGGCAGCAACCAGGGAAGGTATGTCAGGATGGAAATCTTTGGAAGGCTGGACTTCTTCCCATGGCGCTGGCGCCGGCAAGCCATCTTTGATCGGACGATGGCTGCAGGACAGGAGAGACTTTGTGCGCATGTCGATGCTGATCACACACTCAATCTCCCTGCATAGCCGAGCCCTTCTCTCCCAATCGAGGTAGTAATCTCCCAGCAAGAGGTAAAGGACACCATCCTCGTCGGCCTTGAGGACTGGGCACTGCGGCATGGCCTGCGGCAGCCTCTCGCGCTTGTAGACCTCCGACTGCCAGAGCAGGGGCAAGGGCAGCTCCATGTCTTGGTCTCTCGTCCATGAGCGGAGATCTGGCGACAGGGTCCAGCTCCGCAACACGACATCGGCAGGGGGCGTGTTGTCACGGGGGTTGTCGCCACTGATGGTGACGATGGAGATGAGCTTTATGGAGTCCCCGACAGGGCCCATGGTCCGACGGTCCTTGGGGTAACTGCGGGAGAAGTCACGGCCTTGGCACTCCTGGGGAAGATGGATGAAGTCCAGCTCCACGTGGTCTTCGTCTTCGCTGGTAGTGGTACGGGTGGATGGCATGTCACAGACAATGGCGCCAAGCATGAGATCGGCCCAGAAAACCTTCCCTTTGAAAGTGAAGGCCGCGTCTACTTTGTAAGCCGGCTGGCGCGGCACCTGGGTATGCGGGCTGAAGCGCGCCTCCTGCTTCGTCCACTTCTTGCCAGCGGCATGGCTCCACCACCGGAAGATGATGCCCGACGACCCCTGCAACACTCTGTCGCGTGTAGCGAAACGGAACCCCAGATTGAACAGATCGTAGGAACCGTCGTCGCGTGGCAGGACAGCAGGTGGCCTCAGGAAGAAGAAGGGCACAGAATCAACTCTCGACGCGAAGTCGTAGCCCTCGAAGGAATCCATGGTGGCGGGGAGCAGCGAGAGCGAGTTCTTGGCGGCGTCGTAGACGAGCCCGTACCACCTGTCGCAGAACACCAGAGTCATGACGAGGTAGTTCTCCACGGCGGAGTCGAGGACGCACCCGATGCCGCGCTCCTGCGTCTCGATCTTGGCGCGCACGGACAAGGTGGAGAGCTCCGGCGGCTCCACGAGGTGCGCGTCGAGTGAGAACTGGTCCAGTATCCAGGACCCATCCTCGATGTTCCCCCAATCTTTGCTCGCCTCGGCCATGATCTTGTCTTCCTGCTCCTTCTCCTCGGCGTCGAAGACCGGGACGTGCTTCCTCAGCACGACCCAGGAAAACCCCCTCGGTGAAGACATGGCGGAAGGTGGCCGGAGATGTGGGGATTGGCGTGGATTGAGAGAGGATGCGGCGGCCTCCGAGTCCTGATCCCCAAATCGAAAACCCTAGCTTAGGCTGTAGGCTTTAGGCCGTTTGCTGATGCCTGGACGGTGGAGATGCGGCCATACCAAACAACTGGAAGGAAATCTGTTGGGCTACATTTTGTTGTTGGATTGGTGGGCCGTGTAAACGCATCCGGGGTTGCCGCAACATTTTGTTGTTGGATTGGTGGGCCGTGTAAACGCATCCGGGGTTGCCGCAACATTTTGTTGTTGGATTGGTGGGCCGTGTAAACGCATCCGGGTTGCCGCAAAGCGGGAGGGAATGAAACGGAGAGCTCCTGGGAATTTCCTATTTGCCGCTAGTTGCGGGCAAGTTGCCGGAGAAACGCACACGCAAGCGGCCAGTCGATGCGACCATTTGAGTAGATCGCACTGGCACTACCCCTCCGGTTTTGGGAACCTTCCAGAAGGTTCCCTGAACCATTTTTTTCTTTTTCTCCGGTATTTTGTTTCTTTTTTTTCTTTTTCTTTGTGGTCCAGTTTTTCTTTCTCATTTTTAATTATTTTTTTCCCTTTTCCAGAAATGTTCAATATTCTAAAAAAACTTTAAATTTTAAAAAATGTTTCTGTTTTCAAATTTTGTTCCTAAATCTAAAAATGTTCCTGTTTTGTGGTTTAAAAAAATGTTTTTGAATGTCAAAAAATGTTTGTGGTTTCAAAATTTTGTTCACAATTTCAAAAAAAAATTTCGTTTTCAAAAATTGTTCGGGCAGTTTCAAATAATGTTCGGGCTTACAAAATTTGTTCAGAATTTCAAACATGGTCCTTCTTTATTTTAAAAAATTGTTCACTCATTCAAAATACTTTTCTGGTTTCTAATTTTTGTTCGTCTTTTTGAAAAATCCAAATTTTGCTCGTCTTTTTTATAAATGTTTGGAGGTTCAAATATTATTCATTTCTTTTACAAAAAATGTTTCAAAATCTAAAACTATTAGAATTTTAAATTGTAATCTTTTTTGCATGTTATGTTTTTTTCACAAATTCAGAATTTTTTTTACGATTTTCAAAAAAATGTCCCTATATTGAAAATTTGTTCACAAATTTCATAAATGTTCATGTTCTTGAAATTTTGTTTGCAAATTCAAAAACTGTTTGGGAATATGAAAAAATGTTCGCATTTCTTTTGTTTTTGTTCACAAATTCAAAAACTTTGTTCAGAATTTCAAAAAATGTGCAAGCTTTTCCAAATTGTTCTCATTTCCAAAAAGAAACGAGGATTTCCATTCTTTCTCAATTTATATATTTTGTTCTGAATCTAAAATGTTGTCCCCGTTTTCAAATTTTGTTCACCAATTCAAAAAATGTTCATATTTTCAAAGCTTGTTCTGGAGTTTTGAAAAATGTTCACATTTTCAAAAATGTTTTAAAATTTTCAAAAATGTTCGTGTTTTAAATAAATTGTTTATAATTTCAAACTAACTTCCACTTTTCAAGTTTTTTTTACAAGTTCGAAAAATGTCACATTTACGAAAAATGTTCCCAACTTAATTAAAGCGTTCTAAATTTGAAACATTGTTTGCAAGGTTTTAAGTAATGTTCCGTTTACGCCACTAAATGTAGTACTTTATGGTTCAGTCTCCTAGTTTCGTCAACAATGTCCAATAGGTGGACTGGTTAGCCGCACTCATTCACTAGCAGCAGGTCTCTAGTTCGAATCTGAGCTCGCGTGACGCATTGTTTTTGCTATTTTTTTCGCCGGAAAGCTTCGTTTGTTCAACTCAAAATGGGCCAGCCCATTCGGGCGCGTCCTGTGCGAAGGGAGGTCTGTTTGCCGCATAATGCGGTGAATAGGAGCTCCCGAGCTCCTGTTCGGCGCCTTAAGCATAGCTGGCGCCCCACCTCATGGGCCGGCCCAGCAAGCTGTAGAAAAGGCAAATCATGGAGGAAAAGGAAAAGGCGGTAGAAGCGGGATTCGAACTGCGACCACCAATGTGAATGCCTACACGCTCTATCGCTGGGACACGCTCAATTAGTTGATTACTAGTGGATACAAAAGTCTTTTGGCCACTGATTCAGTACAAACCTTAACATATATACTAGTATTATATATCCACTATACTTGTTTGAATATAGAAAACATAAATTTGAAAAAGCATCCATAAAAACCGTGAATTGAAGGAAATCAAATATTTTCAACAAGGTTTGCGCCAATGGAAAAAAAATTGCAACAAGGAAAAAGTTCATGAATTTTAAAAAAGTTCATCGAATTTGACAAAAGTTCATCAAATCTAAAAAAAGTTCATTGAATTTGATAAAATTTCATATAATTTGAAAATAGTTCATCAAAATTTAAAAATGGTTCATCCAATTTGAAAAAAAGTTCATCGAATCTAAAAAAAGTTCATCAATTTGAAAAAAGTTCATCGGATGTTGAAAAAAGTTCATCGGATCTGAAAAAAGTTCACAAAATTTTAAAAACATTCATTATTTTTGAAAAAATGTTCATTGATGTTGAAAAAAGTTCATAAATTCTGAAAAAAGTTCATAGAAAATTGAAGGAGGTTCATTGATTTCAAAAAAAAGTTCACAGAAAACTGAAAAATGTTCACACATTAGAAAAAAGTTCATTAATTTTGAAAAAAAGTTCATCAATTTGAAAAGGTTCATGAATTTAAGAAAATAAAAAAGAAAAAATAAAAAGGAAAGGAACGAAAGTGGAAATAAAATAAAAGCGAGAAGTTATCACACAACGTCGTTGTGGCCGCGTGGTTAGTCGATTTACTCGAGTACAATAAGTCCCTTGTTCGAGTCACCACGCCCATGTTTTTGCAGAAATTGCGGTTTTGACGCAAAAAAACAAAATAAAACTGGTCGGCCCAAGTTGGAGTTGGGGTGTGCGCCGGTTTGTGATTAACACAGTAACGGGCGCAGTGGGCGCCAAATAGGAAACAACAATGAAACGTCCTCTAAAAAAGGAGAAAAATTGTCTCAAAAAAATAAGAGAAAAAGGCGTGATTGGGACTAATAGATTTTTGCAAATTTGAACCCGAGTACCCGAGAAAAAGCAGAATATTTGATGGAAGAACAGGCGACCCCTTTGAGCAACCTGTTCTAATAGGGAAGTCCTATCTCTTAAAATTAAATCATCAAGTTGATGAGAAAATTCATGGGCGTTCTACTGGGCCCTACTCACTTGTTACACAACAACCGATTAGAGGAAGAGCCAAGCAAGGGGGACAACGAGTAGGAGAAATGGAAGTTTGGGCTTTAGAAGGATTTGGTGTTGCTCATATTTTACAAGAGATACTTACAGCAGCTCCCGCTTTAGAAAAAACCCTATCTCATCAGGCAGGTATACCTGACCCTTTTTTAGCTAGTTTAGGGAAAGCGGTAAGTTAAGTAAGTCAAGCCCTTCTAAGCGAAGAATAGCGGAGAGAAATGGGCAATTGAAGCGTCTTTCTGTCTATCGACGGCAGAGTCTATTGATCCTCCACAATCTGGTAATGCTTTTTCTCAATTCAATGCGGAGCGCAATAAGTATGTGAGTTCTTTATGACTAATGTTGAGTCCATGGATTATACGCACTCTCACCCTTTCACCATTGCTAGCCTCTCTAGTGTTTTGCAACTTTCGCCGGTACCATACACCCACCATATACCTTCCTCAAAACAGCCACCATACCTACCTATATGGCATTTCCATAGTCATTCCGAGATATATTGCCATGCAACTTTCCACCGTTCCGTTTTATTATGACACGCTTCATCATTGTCATATTGATCATGTAGTTGACACTGTATTTGTGGCAAACTCACCCTTCATAATTCTTTCATACATGTCACTCTTGATTCATTGCACATCCCGGTACACTGCCGGAGGCATTCATATAGAGTCATATTTTATTCTAAGAATCGAGTTGTAATTCTTGAGTTATAAGTAAATAAAAGTGTGATGATCTTTATTATTAGAGCATTGTCTCATGTGAGGAAAGGATGATGGAGACTGATTCCCCCACAAGTCGGGATGAGACTCTGGACGAAAAATAAGAATAATAAAAGATGCCAAAAAAAGAAGGCCCAAAATAAAAAAATTGAGAAAAAAGAGAGAAGGGGCAATGTTACTATCCTTTTACCACACTTGTGCTTCAAAGTAGCACCATGATCTTCATGATAGAGAGTCTCCAATGTTGTCACTTTCATATACTAGTGGGAAATTTCCATTATAGAACTTGGTTTGTATATTCCAATGATGGGCTTCCTCAAATTGCCCTAGGTCTTCGTGAGCAAGCGAGTTGGATGCACACCCACTTAGTTTTCTTTTGAGCTTTCATACACTTATAGCTCTAGTGCATCCGTTGCATGACAATCCCTATTCACTCATATTGATATCTATTGATGGGCATCTGCAAAGTTTGATCAACGAAAATTTGCTACCAACAGTTTTGGATTCGATGTAAGATGACATTTGAAATGTTAGTGTTCTCTGTTGTACTGTTTTATATGGAACCGATTAAACTATTAAGTTCAATGTCTTGCGATTCTGCAGTTTCAATGTCAATTTTGCATATATATTTTTGTATACACCAGACTGTGTCTCCTCAATTTTTCAACCAATGCGTTTTGTATGCAGAAAGAGATGGACAACTTCAAGAAGTTGGATGAGAAGCTTCTACGTGGTAACATTTTAAGAATCATGTTCTCCTGGGCGTTGCATATAGAAACCAGATACTCGCTCATTGATGTTATATCACATTTTATGTTTACTCCACCAATCATTGGTATGTCAATTCACATAGGAAGGTATTCCACTGTTGGTATGCTACCTATGTTGTGTATATGTAAGTGTATTGTGCATTCCCAACTTGCGTATATTTTTGACATGTATGTGCATACACACAGAAAATGGAAGAGAAGAGATATAAAAAGGTTAGTATTCATGATTCTCTATCCCTAAATGTATTTGTGTAAATAATATTCACGCTAGCCGCTCTTTATGAATGATTCGTTTTTCTTAGTGCCTCTTTTTTAGAATGGGTTGTGATCTATATACAACTTAGATCTATGTAAATCCTAAGACATGATTGCAGTAGTAATCTATTTATTAGTTTAATAATGTTTTTAGGCCTATACAATGTTCTTCATTGGGCTCTTTACGCAAAATTGGTGCAGGTAGGGTAACTATGTTATTCTACGTAAGTTGTAACTAATACCACTGAAATGCATTTAGCACCATAAAAGAACGAGATGTTATTCAACATAGGAGAGGATGTGTAGTGCATGTAGATAGTTTTTAATCACTTCTCACTGGTACTAAGAATTCAATTTTTTTACGTACTTTGTTAGCCTCATTGAATTTTTCAGCACTATAAACATCATTAGATGAAGTGGTGAAGCTAAAATACAATACTTATCCTGCAATCTGGCTAGATGTGCAGAAATTGGACATAAGAACCAGAATAATCACAAGGTGAAATATATTTGATTTGTTCTGTATGATACCTATTTTTAAACTGCCATAATAGAAGTTATCTTCGGTCCTAACAACATCCGGTTGGAAAACATCTTAGAAAAATCATTGGTGGATATGTGCACTTCCTTTATTAAAGTTAAGTATCTTTAATTGTTAAGCACACCTTTATTAGAGCTATCTTTTTAAGTCGCACAAGAAATTCAACAAGCTGAAGGTTATTCTGTAACCATATTTTCCATTTTCAGTTTGTGTGAATGTGAATCATGGTTTGAGTTACTAGGTCATCGATGTGTATCCCAGCTATACATTGAGAATGAAAAGTATATACGACCATTAGTATACATGCACCTAGGAGCCAAAGGCAATTACCGCTCCTGAGAGCGGCGTTTTGGCTCCTAGGTGCATATGCACCCATTGTCGAAATACACATTTTGAAAAGTTAAAAAATTCGGAACAAAAATCCCACGTGTATATCCGGACATTTTATGTGCGTTCACAAGGTTTCGGTGAAAAACGACGTTTTTTGTGGCTTGTGTAAAAAAAATAAAGAAATGCCTCATGAACAGTTAGAATGAAGCATCAGAATTTGTCTTTTTACACAAGCCACAAAAAACGTCGTTTTTCACTAAAACCTTGTGCACGCACATAAAATGTCCGGATATACACGCAGGATTTTTGTTCCGAATTTTTTAACTTTTCGAAATGTGTATTTCGACAATGGGTGCATATGCCTAAATGTCCAATTCTATCGAATAATCCCTCAACTATGGGCCTCCTATGTACGTATATGTGTCAATTTTGGAGGAAGGTAGTACATATACTATATGGTTACGACATGCAATACTCTCGATATAAATCGCTTGTGTCTTTATAATCATGTCAATAGTGTTGCATGTCGCTTGGTGACCTAACACAAAGACAACCAAGCAGTTAACTACAATGTTCCCGCCCTTGCCTAATTCTAGACATGCAATTATTTCGGCATCTTCCTTGGTTCAAAAACTTCTCGAATGATCTATTAATGATGTAATTACATCATTTTATATTATATATTATCATTAAGGACAACTATGCATTACCAATTTCCACTTTTAGATAATTTTTATTTTGTCAATCAAGATATCATGTCAGTGCTTCACATATGGACATGATATATTTGTTGTTCTTCCATGTAATTGCACTAATTTCTTCCTATTAATAAAATGTAGTAATAATGATAAACATTTTTAACGGACCCTTCAGCCTTAGGTAATTTCATGATGTGCATTAATGTATTTTTGACCATGAATCATAATCAATTTGCTAGCTCACTTATATGGGTGTTGCTGACTTTGTTGCAACCATTTCCGACCATCACAGTAAGTATTTAAGGTTACATTATATGCCACTACTTTATGTTTTTGAGTGCTTCTTTGCGCCTGTTTCAACCGATGTTTCACTTGCGCTACAGAGAACCTGTCAAATTGACAACCTAGTAGCATTGATTGGTTTATGTAAATGGATCTATGTACTCGAGATGAGAGTGCCACGGGTTGATCTCCTAGCAGCAATAATTTGTGTTCTATGAACATATTTCTTCATGCAGTGCTAACACAAGATGATGTTTTCATGAAATCATTAATGAATATCCATTTAGATTGCGGCTCTTCATCAATTTTTCCCTTGATCCATGTTTTGGTAATTTTGTAATGCTTCCTATTTTATGACTAGATGGTTTATTCATTATCCTTTTGTCACATCCCTAGTTCTGGCCTGACCTATGCTAGCTAGTCATGTGTGCATCATGTTTAAATTCCATTTAAATTTGAAATGGGGATTTGTGAAACCCTCAGAATCATTTTGGAAATGACCCAAATAAAAATTGCTCCAAAAAGGTCCAAGAAAATGATCATGTTGCTCTCTGAAAATATTGGACAGAGATAAAAATCAAACCAATATTTTTAGGAGCCCATAAGTATTTATTTTGGGCATTTGGAATTAACGCATAAATATTTGCATTGGATATATATATTATATATAACTTATATATGTCCAATAATTCTGGAACTTTTTATGTGGTCTGGTATATTTTTGTTCTAGCCACATAATTATTTTCAGGATTTTATAAAATGGTTTAGTATTTTTACTAAACCAAAACAAAACAGAACAAATAGAAAACAATAAATAAAAACAGAGCAGAAACTTACCTGGGCCTCCTCCCTGTGCAGCCCAGCAGCAGCCAGCGCCGGCCCAGCCCACTGGCCCCTCCCCCTGTCGTCTTCCTCCCCTCGCCCCGAAGCAGCTCGGTGGCGAGCGCTGGCGACGCCGTGGCCTCCTCCCTGCTTGCCTCACGCCCTCGAGGCCCTTCCAGCGCCACGGAGGCGGCCACGCAACCCCTCGGACCCCTCTAACTCTCTCCCCGTGCTCCTCTCCTCCTCCGGCTCCCTCGCGCGCAACCACCGAATGTAGCCGTCGCCGCCGACTAGAACCACCGCGGCCACAGGCCCTCCCCCGCCTCGCCGACGTGTCCATGGCCTCCGTTTCGACCTCCTCGTCCTCCCCGTCGACTCACTCGACGCCGGATGCCTCAAAACACCGTCACCGGCCTCTTCTTCATCGCCGGCCGCCGCGGATCCCCATCATCGACTCGTCGCCGTCCGGCCTTCCCCGAGCCTGCTTCGACGTCTGCTGCAACCGCCGTGAGCCACCGAACCTTTTCCCCCTCTCCGTTCTCGCTCTCATACACCGTAGCCGCCTCGCCCCTCTCGCCCGACTGCGCCGCCGCCTGCGCTCACCGCCGACACGACTCCAGCGACCATTTGGTCCGGGCGTCGTGTCCAACATGCTCGCTGCCTCGCGTAGCTGCTGTAGGTGCCACGAACGCGATACCACGGCCGCTGCAGCCCCGTAGCCAGAAACACCCGAACGCCGGCGCCGCCTCGAGCTCGTTTCCGGCGAGCTCCGGCCATCCCCGCTGCTGCCGCAAGCCTCCCTGGATGCGGGCAAGCCCCAGCTCCCCGCGCGTGCGCTCGGCCGCCCGTTTGGTCGCCGGAGACGCAAACCCGAGGCTCGCCACCGCGGCTGGCCTCGCCGGCGTCAAGCCGCCGGTGGGTTTGACCCCACTGACCCGGGATTTGACCCTGTTTGACTTCCCCAGGGTCACTGACATGCGGGCCCGGCCCTGCTAACTTTTGGTTAAATTAATAACTAATTTTAGTTAAGCCACTGACACTGACCAGTGGGCCCCGGCCCCCTAATCCTTTTAATTAAGCAAATAACCCCCTGTCTAACCCCGTGTCACTGACGTGTGGACCCCACACGTCAGGTTTGACCCTGGTTAGCCCTGTTGACTCTGCTGAGCTCAGGATGACGCCATGCTGACGTAATATTCCATTTCTGGAATTTAGTTTATTTTCTAAATAATTCAGGAAATTCCAGAAAATGCCTAAAACTTCTAAAATTCATAGAAATTCAACCGTAACTCCAAATGAAATAAATTATATATGAAAAATGATCAGAAAAAATCCAATCTATCCATCTGTACCATTTTCATGCATGTTAGAACAACTTATAGCTGCTGTTTAGCACAAATCATATAAAGGGCATTTGAATAATCACATATGGAGTTTGAATTTGAACCTAGGGTTCAAACCAACTTCATTTAACTTGCTGCTAGTTGCATTAGCTCAATCAACAGCATATTGCCATGACATTATCATGCATCATATTTGTTGCATTGCATTGATTGTGTCCCTCTTTATTTGCCGGTAACTGTCCCCTCTCGATAGACGTGGTCTCGACGATGAGATCGATGACACCGATGAAGAGCTATAATATCTTCAGAAGTGCCAGGCAAGCAAAACCCCCTTGTTCATTCCGATACAATCCTACTCTCTCGCCCTGCTCTCTTTTACTGCATTAGGACAACAACGATTCATCTGTTACTTGCTGCGGTAGCTGAACCCCTTTATCCTTTGCATGACCTGTCATTCCACAGTAAATAGATGAAACCCACTAGCATGAGTAGGAGTTGTTTGAGCCCTGTTGTGCCTACTCATTAATGCTTGTTTGTCATGCCTGCTACTGCTTAGAGTTGAGTCAGGTCTGATTCATCGGGGGTGAATCAGGTGCGTGTGACCATGTCCTACTGTGTGTGAGCTAAGTGTGTGAACACGATTTGGTAAAGGTAGCGGTGAGAGGCCATGTAGGAGTACATGGTGGGTTGTCTCATTGCGGCCGTCCTCAGGAACTGAGTTCTGTGTTTGTGATCCATGATTCAGCTACTACCACGCATTGGGCCCGAAACCAATGGACCCTCTCGGCTTCTTAATCACCCTTGTCCTCTGTCCAGGAGTTGCAAGTAGTTTCTGGTGTTTGTAGTATGCTGGAGGCCGTGCGCAGCGCTGACCGTAGGGGTGGGCTGTGATGCGGTAGGCACGTGGCCGGGTAAACCGGGCGCCCGTTTGGTGTCACGGAACCCTGTTCACATCGTTTGGGGCTGTGAGCGAAACTTCGGCCGGATCTCCTCATGGATGGAACCCAAATAGGCGATAAACCTGGACTAGGGACTTGAGTGTTTAGGTAGGTCGTGGCCGACACCCACGTTGGGCTTCCGCTTGAAGGTTGCCGAGTACATGTCGTGTAAACGGCGGTAAGTGGTGAGAGCGTGTGTGAAGAAGTACACCCCTGCAGGGTTAACATCATCTATTCGAATAGCCGTGTCCGCGGTAAAGGACTTCTGGGTTGCCTGTACAGTTCATAGACAAGTGAAAGTGGATACTCTAAAATACGCAAGATAAGTGTGAGTGCTATGGATGGCGTTCTCGTAGGGAGACGGGAGCGGATCCATAGTGGTGTATTGATATGGTGAATATGTGGACTCGTGTGCGCCACCTCAAAGAGTTACTTGCAATCGTAGTTTAGGATAGCCACCGAGTCAAAGCTGGCTTGCTGCTGTTAAACTCCACCATCCCTTTTGTTGATAATGATGCATATGTAGTTAGTTCTGATGTAAGTCTTGCTGGGTACATTTGTACTCACGTTTGCCTATTTTACGTTTTGCAGAAAGACTTCGGTCTTGTTAGTAGTTCCGCGTGGACTTCGACGTTTAGCTTGATACCTCAGCTACGATCTTGTGCCCTCGGCAGGATCCGGTAGATAGTCAGGCTTCTAAGCCTTTTTCATTTGTAGATGTCTGTACTCAGACATGTTAGCTTCCGCATGTGTTTGATTTGTATGCTCTGAATGTTGGGTCATGAGACCCCTGCTTGTAATATCTCGCTCCTCGGAGCCTAATGAATAAATACTTGAGTCGTAGAGTCATGTTGTGATGCCATGTTGTATTTGCACATATCGAGCATAATGTGTGTATGTTATTGAAATGCTTGGTATGTGTGGGATCTGACTATCTAGTTGTTTATCTTTAGTAGCCTCTCCTACCGGGAAATGTCTCCTAGTGTTTCCACCGAGCCATGGTAGCTTGCTACTGCTCCGGAACACTTAGGCTGGCCGGCATGTGTCCTTCTTCGTTCCTGTGTCTGTCCCTTCGGGGAAATGTCACGCGTTGAGTACCGGAGTCCTGTTAGCCCGCTACAGCCCGGTTCACCGGAGTCCTGCTA
Source organism: Triticum timopheevii (assembly GCA_963921465.1). NCBI lineage: Eukaryota > Viridiplantae > Streptophyta > Magnoliopsida > Poales > Poaceae > Triticum > Triticum timopheevii. The sequence continues at coordinate 583,417,605 of OY997270.1, read as the reverse complement.
GCCCAGTGCTACAGCCCGGAACTCACTCGCTGATGACCGACACGTTCGATGCTGGGTCATGGATGCCTGTCCCTGTAAGTCTGTGCCACTTTAGGTTTACAACTAGCCATGTCAGCCCGGGCTCCTTTTCATATGGATGCTAGCGACACTATCATATACGTGTGCCAAAAGGCGCAAACGGTCCCGGGCAAAGGTAAGGCGACACCCGTGGGAATACCGTGCGTGAGGCCGCAAAGTGATATGAGGTGTTACAGGCTAGATCGATGTGACATTGAGTCGGGGTCCTGACAGCGTTGGTATCAGAGCTTGACTGCCTGTAGGATTACCAAGCCAAACTGGTCGAAGTTGAGTCTAGAAATGCTTTAGTTATGTAAGGGAATTGATTGTGGAATGGGAACGTAAGGCTCTTTTTACTTCTTATACCTCATGGCCTTCTGATCTGAGTCAACCTCTTCTCTTCTACGGGGATTAAGAACTAGGCCTTCTCATCTATCTATCAGGATGACGTGTTATTAATCCATAGACTTATAAGATTGTTAGTTCCAAATCTCAGTTCAGTTTTACTACTTCCGTATGTTCATAACTGTTGATCTCGAAACCTTGATATTGTGCTTCGGAGTGGCTATGCCACCATTTTTGTAGGATGTCTCCAATCTTTTGAGCATTTACAGCCGTTATGCTGTCCGAGTCATTCCAGGTTTCTAAAACAATCTGATGCGCTTGCAAATCCTTTCCCTCTGGTGTTTATGTCCCTTTGGGCCAGGTTAATCACACTATTGCTGAGTTGAGGTATTATTTTACCTCGACATATATGTTGGAGTTAATATTATGACCCTAGGTGTCTTAGGGGATCATCTAGTAAACCAGCCATGATTTGTGTTCCCCATGTGATGATTCTGGCCATCATTCTCGAAAGCATCCCGTGATGTTATTAGTTAGTAGGTACTCCATTCCGGGGTTCTTGAACCCGAGATTCACCCTACCTACTTCATGTTGATAGTGTTTGCTCGTTCCTTTAGGAAATTAGTAACCTTTGCATTAGTCCTCGAGGTTCGTGGTATTTCCTTCTTCCAAATACTATGAACCACTTACGACAGATGTTTCTTGGATCAAAAGATCACAACAAGAGTGCTATTGATGAGTTCTCCATTCATAATTGTGAATCTGCCAGTTCTACCCTTTCCGCATGGGTTATCCGGAAGAAATGTTGAGCTTCGCTCGACATACTAACCTATGCATCCACAACTCAGAAAGTTATATGTTCCTCTGAGTTGTTCTCTTTAGTTGTGTCCTGACCCTCGTCTGTCAATTGATAGTCAAGAGTATGTGAGCATTCATTCATCGGTGCCTATTATTCTTGTGGTCCGTTAAGCCATTCTATTCTAGAATGACTAGGAGAAACGAACTCCAGTACCTTGTCCATTTCCAGGATTGGGTCAAAGCAGTCGTACTTCGCAGATCAAATACTAATCCATGCTTTTGTTCTGTTCTACCTTGGAGTAATACCATCTTTATATCGAGAATGTCATGGGAATTGCACACCATCCTATGAATTCTTTATGTAGTAATACTCCTCGCCATCATTGTTCATTCCTCGGTTTCTGTGTTATTGTAACCGGAATGCCGACAAGTGAATCGTGGTGTGTGAAATCAATACTGCTAGCAACTCCATTGCTTGGTAGTTAAATGGACGATAACCTCATTCTTAGTGTGTTGATTATTGAATCGTCACCCTAAGACTGATTGTGCTACCTAGTCTCTATTTCTGGTGCACTTTTCGATCAATGAGTTAGGATTTTGTCAGTCCCTTGCTCATTTGATCATATCGTCTTGCTCTGGAAGCAAGATTGTTCTCGAGCTTAGTAACATATCGGTGGTTCGTGATGTTCCGAATATCTTCTCGGAAGTATTACCAGGTTGTCACCTGGCCGCTATGTCGAGTTCGTGATCAAGTTGGTTTTTCTTATAAATCACCCCTTCTCCAGGAATCTGTGTTGGATATCCCTGAGCTAGTTGGTTGAGCTAGACAACAACTTGGAGAGTTGGAAGATAAAAGCTTGTCTGACTTAGTTCATGTTAAGGGATATCTTCTTGTGTGTGTGTGTTGAAGAAAGATGATATCTTCACCAATTGGTCTTCGAAACCAGTTGTTGGAGCTATCGTCTTGCGAAAACTTTGATTTGAGTGTGGGCTATTCTCAAATCAAATCAGAACCAACGATGTTCGTAATGTTGTCTTACTCGTGGATTTTCCTCGAGCATACACCATTATATCTTTTAGGTCTGACCAATGCTATCACCTTGTTCACATAATTGTGGAATTCCACTTATATGGAAACCTGGATGAATTGTTGTTGAGTCCATCAGCAACATTTTTATCTTGTCCATAATTTTGTTGAACATTAAGCTAATGTTGGAAACTTCTAAAAGCATTTGCTCATGCTAGCTCATGAAGCATATGTTCGGATGTAAGAAGTGACTTCCTCTAGTTCATGTGCATTTGATGCAAGTTGCCACCGTGGATTCGAGAAAGACAATGTTGCTTCCTCTGGAATCATCCCAAGTCAGTCATGCACACGTGCGAAGTATTCTGTGGTCTGGAGACTTGCAACCTTCATTCCATATGTGTCCCGAGCACACCAAGCCACTGATTGATTTGTTCAAGGAGAAGAAGTTCCTTCATAAGAGCTAATCATATGACTTATGTTAGGACTTCGCTATCCTCGTTGATGGTTCCCCACCTGAACTCGGTAGTGTTTCATTATAAGACTACTACGTGATCATCTTGTCTTGGACAGCTTGTTCACAGGTTTGTAGCAGAACCAGCTCATGTTTTGGAGCTTACTATTGTAGTTCATTTCCCGAGAATCTCGCAACGTCGTCTCGTCGATTTATGTTGCAAACTTTCATTCTTCTTTCTAGACTCGATGAGTCTGAATTATTCCGACACCAACCAGACCTGAATCTCAGGCAGACATGATGGTTGGAACATTTCCCAAGAACTATAATATTGGTCTCATAACCGGTAAAGTGGATGTCGTGGCCAACACACCTAGCCGGAAGACCTGTTATTGTAATATCTTGATTAAAGAAGTTGGCCACCTCCCCATAAGGACTTCGTAGGATTTACTCCCTAGTTGTCCCTTATGGATTTTTTGTGCTCCCGAAGTCCGACCTTTACTTGATGTTCTAGGTACAAGACCATTTCAATGAATGGGATACACTAGCACATCAAGGAGAACATTAGAAGTAGAGTGCTAAATGTCTCTCGGTCGATCATCCAGATTCTGTTCCTTGGCCTCGCTAAGGTGAAATCAAAGAAGGTTATCTTCCTTTGCATCTGCATCATCCATCACCATTCATCATGGTAGTATGTTGTGTTACTAGGATCCTTGACAAGGATGTTGGTAAAACCTTGATGAATATGGAAATGCTCAAGTTCTTGAGAGCACCCACAAGCGCTAGGTGTTATCATCGGCACTAACTGGGATTGCTCTCAGTTTCCTCGGTTATGCTATAACCATGCCAATAGTGGAATCACTCTCTATTGTTGGGTTCTCCCCAGTTACCAGAATCATTCCCAGCATTTGCATTTTGTTCCCAGCTTGCACCGCCAATGTGCCATTCTACCATGGGTCTCTTCCACTTCCGGTGGTAAGCAAATTCATTCATTACATTATCTTCAACAAGGTAATCCACATCATCCAAGTCCGAGTATTCCATTCTACCGACCCCCTCCAAACGATCGCTCGAGAATTGCCTTAGGCTGGTATAGAGAGTTTCAATGATCTCTGAATCAAAGGTAATTCTTTTTGCCACTTAAGGGGATATCTCTACGAGTCACCTTTCCTAAGATGTCTCGTTAAGGTATCATGGCAACTATTTTCCTCGCTACCTTGAAACCCTCGTCAAATTGTTTCTTCCACCCTTCCTATGGATGTGTGCTTCGCACCTCAGCTCGTGAGATGTTTCTATGTCTCATTCCGTGAGTTAATCCTGAGTTGTTCGATCTTCGAAAAGATCAGTCCTTCTAGAGTCTCCTTCTCCTCTTATTGTCATAATAACGGGAGTTCTCAGAACAAGACGTCGAGACAAGGATGGTGATTGAAACAACGTTCCTATGAAGTGCATCCTGAATCGTGAAGATTGTGATAGTTTCGTGACCCCCTTTTCCTCTTACCTCACGTCTTGAATCTCGGGGCGAGATTCTTGTTTTAGTGGGGGTGAGTTGTCACATCCCTAGTTCCGGCCTGACCTATGCTAGCTAGTCATGTGTGCATCATGTTTAAATTCCATTTAAATTTGAAATGGGGATTTGTGAAACCCTCAGAATCATTTTGGAAATGACCCAAATAAAAATTGCTCCAAAAAGGTCCAAGAAAATGCTCATGTTGCTCTCTGAAAATATTGGACAGAGATAAAAATCAAACCAATATTTTTAGGAGCCCATAAGTATTTATTTTGGGCATTTGGAATTAACGCATAAATATTTGCATTGGATATATATATTATATATAACTTATATATGTCCAATAATTCTGGAACTTTTTATGTGGTCTGGTATATTTTTGTTCTAGCCACATAATTATTTTCAGGATTTTATAAAATGGTTTAGTATTTTTACTAAACCAAAACAAAACAGAACAAATAGAAAACAATAAATAAAAACAGAGCAGAAACTTACCTGGGCCTCCTCCCTGTGCAGCCCAGCAGCAGCCAGCGCCGGCCCAGCCCACTGGCCCCTCCCCCTGTCGTCTTCCTCCCCTCGCCCCGAAGCAGCTCGGTGGCGAGCGCTGGCGACGCCGTGGCCTCCTCCCTGCTTGCCTCACGCCCTCGAGGCCCTTCCAGCGCCACGGAGGCGGCCACGCAACCCCTCGGACCCCTCTAACTCTCTCCTCGTGCTCCTCTCCTCCTCCGACTCCCTCGCGCGCAACCACCGAATGTAGCCGTCGCCGCCGACTAGAACCACCGCGGCCACAGGCCCTCCCCCGCCTCACCGACGTGTCCATGGCCTCCGTTTCGACCTCCTCGTCCTCCCCGTCGACTCACTCGACGCCGGATGCCTCAAAACACCGTCACCGGCCTCTTCTTCATCGCCGGCCGCCGCGGATCCCCATCATCGACTCGTCGCCGTCCGGCCTTCCCCGAGCCTGCTTCGACGTCTGCTGCAACCGCCGTGAGCCACCGAACCTTTTCCCCCTCTCCGTTCTCGCTCTCATACACCGTAGCCGCCTCGCCCCTCTCGCCCGACTGCGCCGCCGCCTGCGCTCACCGCCGACACGACTCTGGCGACCATTTGGTCCGGGCATCGTGTCCAACATGCTCGCTGCCTCGCGTAGCTGCTGTAGGTGCCACGAACGCGATACCACGGCCGCTGCAGCCCCGTAGCCAGAAACACCCGAACGCCGGCGCCGCCTCGAGCTCGTTTCCGGCGAGCTCCGGCCATCCCCGCTGCTGCCGCAAGCCTCCCTGGATGCGGGCAAGCCCCAGCTCCCCGCGCGTGCGCTCGGCCGCCCGTTTGGTCGCCGGAGACGCAAACCCGAGGCTCGCCACCGCGGCTGGCCTCGCCGGCGTCAAGCCGCCGGTGGGTTTGACCCCACTGACCCGGGATTTGACCCTGTTTGACTTCCCCAGGGTCACTGACATGCGGGCCCGGCCCTGCTAACTTTTGGTTAAATTAATAACTAATTTTAGTTAAGCCACTGACACTGACCAGTGGGCCCCGGCCCCCTAATCCTTTTAATTAAGCAAATAACCCCCTGTCTAACCCCGTGTCACTGACGTGTGGACCCCACACGTCAGGTTTGACCCTGGTCAGCCCTGTTGACTCTGCTGAGCTCAGGATGACGCCATGCTGACGTAATATTCCATTTCTGGAATTTAGTTTATTTTCTAAATAATTCAGGAAATTCCAGAAAATGCCTAAAACTTCTAAAATTCATAGAAATTCAACCGTAACTCCAAATGAAATAAATTATATATGAAAAATGATCAGAAAAAATCCAATCTATCCATCTGTACCATTTTCATGCATGTTAGAACAACTTATAGCTGCTGTTTAGCACAAATCATATAAAGGGCATTTGAATAATCACATATGGAGTTTGAATTTGAACCTAGGGTTCAAACCAACTTCATTTAACTTGCTGCTAGTTGCATTAGCTCAATCAACAGCATATTGCCATGACATTATCATGCATCATATTTGTTGCATTGCATTGATTGTGTCCCTCTTTATTTGCCGGTAACTGTCCCCTCTCGATAGACGTGGTCTCGACGATGAGATCGATGACACCGATGAAGAGCTATAATATCTTCAGAAGTGCCAGGCAAGCAAAACCCCCTTGTTCATTCCGATACAATCCTACTCTCTCGCCCTGCTCTCTTTTACTGCATTAGGACAACAACGATTCATCTGTTACTTGCTGCGGTAGCTGAACCCCTTTATCCTTTGCATGACCTGTCATTCCACAGTAAATAGATGAAACCCACTAGCATGAGTAGGAGTTGTTTGAGCCCTGTTGTGCCTACTCATTAATGCTTGTTTGTCATGCCTGCTACTGCTTAGAGTTGAGTCAGGTCTGATTCATCGGGGGTGAATCAGGTGCGTGTGACCATGTCCTACTGTGTGTGAGCTAAGTGTGTGAACATGATTTGGTAAAGGTAGCGGTGAGAGGCCATGTAGGAGTACATGGTGGGTTGTCTCATTGCGGCCGTCCTCAGGAACTGAGTTCTGTGTTTGTGATCCATGATTCAGCTACTACCACGCATTGGGCCCGAAACCAATGGACCCTCTCAGCTTCTTAATCACCCTTGTCCTCTGTCCAGGAGTTGCAAGTAGTTTCTGGTGTTTGTAGTATGCTGGTGGCCGTGCGCAGCGCTGACCGTAGGGGTGGGCTGTGATGCGGTAGGCACGTGGCCGGGTAAACCGGGCGCCCGTTTGGTGTCACGGAACCCTGTTCACATCGTTTGGGGCTGTGAGCGAAACTTCGGCCGGATCTCCTCATGGATGGAACCCAAATAGGCGATAAACCTGGACTAGGGACTTGAGTGTTTAGGTAGGTCGTGGCCGACACCCACGTTGGGCTTCCGCTTGAAGGTTGCCGAGTACATGTCGTGTAAACGGCGGTAAGTGGTGAGAGCGTGTGTGAAGAAGTACACCCCTGCAGGGTTAACATCATCTATTCGAATAGCCGTGTCCGCGGTAAAGGACTTCTGGGTTGCCTGTACAGTTCATAGACAAGTGAAAGTGGATACTCTAAAATACGCAAGATAAGTGTGAGTGCTATGGATGGCGTTCTCGTAGGGAGACGGGAGCGGATCCATAGTGGTGTATTGATATGGTGAATATGTGGACTCGTGTGCGCCACCTCAAAGAGTTACTTGCAATCGTAGTTTAGGATAGCCACCGAGTCAAAGCTGGCTTGTTGCTGTTAAACTCCACCATCCCTTTTGTTGATAATGATGCATATGTAGTTAGTTCTGATGTAAGTCTTGCTGGGTACATTTGTACTCACGTTTGCCTATTTTACGTTTTGCAGAAAGACTTCGGTCTTGTTAGTAGTTCCGCGTGGACTTCGACGTTTAGCTTGATACCTCAGCTACGATCTTGTGCCCTCGGCAGGATCTGGTAGATAGTCAGGCTTCTAAGCCTTTTTCATTTGTAGATGTCTGTACTCAGACATGCTAGGTTCCGCATGTGTTTGATTTGTATGCTCTGAATGTTGGGTCATGAGACCCCTGCTTGTAATATCTCGCTCCTCGGAGCCTAATGAATAAATACTTGAGTCGTAGAGTCATGTTGTGATGCCATGTTGTATTTGCACATATCGAGCATAATGTGTGTATGTTATTGAAATGCTTGGTATGTGTGGGATCTGACTATCTAGTTGTTTATCTTTAGTAGCCTCTCCTACCGGGAAATGTCTCCTAGTGTTTCCACCGAGCCATGGTAGCTTGCTACTGCTCCGGAACACTTAGGCTGGCCGGCATGTGTCCTTCTTCGTTCCTGTGTCTGTCCCTTCGGGGAAATGTCACGCGTTGAGTACCGGAGTCCTGTTAGCCCGCTACAGCCCGGTTCACCGGAGTCCTGCTAGCCCAGTGCTACAGCCCGGAACTCACTCGCTGATGACCGACACGTTCGATGCTGGGTCATGGATGCCTGTCCCTGTAAGTCTGTGCCACTTTAGGTTTACAACTAGCCATGTCAGCCCGGGCTCCTTTTCATATGGATGCTAGCGACACTATCATATACGTGTGCCAAAAGGCGCAAACGGTCCCGGGCAAAGGTAAGGCGACACCCGTGGGAATACCGTGCGTGAGGCCGCAAAGTGATATGAGGTGTTACAGGCTAGATCGATGTGACATTGAGTCGGGGTCCTGACACCTTTTACCGACATAAATCTCATTTTCTCGGTACTCTATCTGGATAAAATGTAATTTATATTACGTTTTATATACTTGGGTTCTTTTTTATATTATTGCCAATATTAGGCAAGAATTTTCTTACATCCTACAAAATAACTGTCCTTCTCCACACAAGCAGATGAGATCATGTAACATTGTATGAAAATAACTCCTTAGTGAAAATATGAGCCAATATTGGCCATGCTTAGTCCACGTGTCTTTACTTAATTGAAAGAAATCATCACAGAAAACAGCATGATAGTTTCAATGGATATAGTATATAAATGATTCTAACTACATATAACAAACAATACACTTACAATAAATATTGTTAATCGCAAAAAAAGTCTTTTTTTTGTAAATGGATAACACAAATATTTTAATATATTTGCAGAAGTCTTTTATTTTAAATGCCATCACATTTGGTTTCACTTTTTCTTTAGAAAAATAAAATTATATTTCCATAAACTGTATAAATTCTAGCCTGCGCATCGAGCGGGTAACTTTGCTGGTTAACTTATAAAAGTAAATGTTTAACATAAGTTGGCAAGGAAAATCATGATTGTTTTGGACTCACAGGCAAGGAAAATCCCGATGATTTTGTACAAAAGCTTGTGAAGATTTTAAGAACCAATGTAATAATAACATTGTCGGTGTCAAAACCGGCGGATCTCGGGTAGGGGGTCCCGAACTGTGCGTCTAGGCGGATGGTAACAGGAGACGAGGGACACGATGTTTTTACCCAGGTTCGGGCCCTCTTGATGGAGGTAAAACCCTACATCTTGCTTGATTAATATTGATGATATGGGTAGTACAAGAGTGGATCTACCACGAGATCAAGGAGGCTAAACCCTAGAAGCTAGCCTATGGTATGATTGTTGTAATGTATGTTGTCCTACGGACTAAAGCCCTCCGGTTTATATAGACACCGGAGGAGGCTAGGGTTACACAGAGTCGGTTACAATGGTAGGAGATCTACATATCCGTATTGCCAAGCTTGCCTTCCACGCCAAGGAAAGTCCCATCCGGACACGGGACGGAGTCTTCAATCTTGTATCTTCGTAGTCTTGGAGTCCGGCGGATAATGATAGTCCGGCTGTCCGGACACCCCCTAGTCCAGGACTCCCTCAGTAGCCCCCGAACCAGGCTTCAATGACGATAAGTCCAGCGTGTTTATAGTCTTCGGCGTTGCAAGGCGGGTTCTCCCTTCAAATTCCATGTACCTGCCGAACAGTGTCCGGCTTCATCTTGAATACTGTGTTTCTCGGCTTCTACGCCAAATAATGACCCTCTTCCACGCGTCGCACGAATACGAAAAGCCAGGGTGTCTTTTGCATTTCACCCCCTAATTGTGCGAGCCGTCCGCCTATAAAAGAGGCAAGAATCCAGATCCAAACCACACCGTCTTCCTCCCGCGAATACTCCATCGAAGCGCCTTTGACCTAGCAATCCATTCCATCATGGATCGTCAACGCGGCTCTTCTTCACGCGCTCCCAGCCCACCGCCGGGGAATTGGAGGAGGTGCTCTATTTCGCACAACGAGCTAGTGAAGCTCCAAACGGGGGGATTTCTCCCTCCGGCCTTCATGGTCCCAGTCCGGGCCGGACTGGTTACTTATCAAGGTGGGAAGCAGGCGGAGGACACTCCAAGCCCCAATAAGGGGGAGCGAGTATGCTTTGTCCCCTATCTGATAAGGGGACTCGGATTTCCAATACATCCATTCCTCCGCGGGCTCCTGAAGTTCTACGGACTCCAGCTCCACCACCTCATGCCCGCCTCTGTCCTGCATATCACGGGCTACGTAGCTCTTTGTGAGCTATTCCTGGGCATCGAGCCGCATTTTTCATTGTGGAAGAGGCTGTTTTGCCTCGTACCCCATTCTCACAAGGGGTCCATATATCAAGTGGGCGGAGCCGAAATATGGCGCATCGCCGGGACCGGATACCTATCCGGTACTCCCAAGAAGGCGTCCGAAGACTGGCCCTCGGAATGGTTTTATATAGGAGACGCTCCGCTGCTAGACCCAGTCCGGATCGGCCTCTCGGAGTTTAGTGCTGCTCCCTTGAAGAAACGCCTCAACTGGCGCCCGTGGAGCCCCCGATTGGAGGAAGACAAGAGCGTCCATTACCTGATGGGACGGATAAGATTAATGGCTCATTCCGGCTTGACCATGATTGGAGTCATGGCGACATGCATCAAGCGAGGGGTACATCCACTGCAATACAGAGGCCACCCCATGTGGGATTTCAACGGGGAAGACGATGCAACCCGGCACGACCGCAAAGGGCCGGATTCGACCGAGGATCTGGTAAAGATCCTGTCCAGCCTGTACAAGGGGGAGAAGGAGGACTTCCTTCGAACGAACCCTTTGAATGGGTTTTCCATGATCAACCCAAGAGGATGGGTAAGTGAATGCCTCGACGGGCTCAACCCACGCTTTCGAAGTTTAAGCTTCTCACATTATGTCTTCGACGCAGGATCTACGCCGGACTGTGGAGGACATGGTGAGTCCTGCTCCGCAACCTGAGGATCCAGAAGGATCCCTGGATCCGGCCTCCGAAGAGGATCCGGACATCGAGGTGTTTCACCAGCTCAGCATAGACAATGCTTTGGTGGCCATCACGGCGGACTACCCCAGATTAAGTCCGGCTTCCCAGGTGACTGTGACCGAAGTCCGGACACCATTATCTCTTCTCTGCCCATTTCTAACCCTCGCGAACGACGGTATTTCGCAGGAGGTGCCTTTACGGCAGGAAGCCGAGCCTGCGGCGGCTGGCCAACAGAGGCCAGTCCGGACCAGCAGGCGGAAAAGGAGCGCGGTGCGGGCGGAAACGTCGCCGCAAAGGTATAGCTCGTATTTGAATTTTCAGAGCAACGTTCCGAGAAAATGCCTGAGTGCTCATGATCTTTGTAGGAGAAAAAGCGCTCGCCGGACTGCGAGCGCAGGAATTGCCGATCCGACCAACACCGGCCAGGCTCCAGCGCCCGGCCTGGAGGGGGAGGCAAGCGCAAGACGCGGGCCGGATCCCTCTCCAACGGAGGATACCGACAGACTGTCCTCCACCAAGTCTGAGGTGGAGAGCGCCATGAACCACAGGCGCCACCGGACAGTATTTCGTGAAGCGTGCTTTTCCCTTGAGGCATTGGATGCCTTTAACGCAGGGGACGCGCATCTCCGTGCCGCTCAAAATGGTTTTACCAGAGCCACGGAGCAGTATGTGAAAGACATACGGGTAAGGGAATTTTAACGGTTGTATATACCAGTAGCCCCCGAGACTTAAAGTAGTTATGCTAACTGATTTAAGGATTATTTGAAATTTCAGGCACTTACCGAGAAGAACGCCCAGCTGTCTCGGGAGCTACAAGATTGCAAGGCCCAACTTGAGGCCGCACTTGCTGCCGCAGGAGGAGACGGAAAAACCCCTCCTGGTAACACATTTTTATTAATAAATATAAGCGCTGTGCGGCGTGCGCGCGAGTCTAATAATGACATTGCAGGTTCCGCCGGACAAGATCCGGACAGGCAAGCATTGCTACGCCAGCTAAAGGCCGGCGAGAGTGTGCTGAATCGAGTTCAGCAGGAAAGGAACAAGCTCCAGGATGCCAACGCCAAGCTCGGAGAAGAGCTGAAAGGCGCTCGGGCCGAGCTGTCCGGCTCCGTTAAGGAGAATCAGCGGCTTCATCGCGGCATTTATAGTAAGTGCTTGAGCGAACTTTTTTGAAAAGAAGAGTTTGGCGAGGAAGTAATTTGACATGATATGTCTTGTAGGTATACTCACGGGTCGTCCTGTAGAGGAGATGCCCATATCAACGGGTGATCAACTTCCCAAACTGTTGCAGCTACTCGAACGAGTTCGGCAGGCAATGAGCGGCGTCGTTCAGGCTTTATGGCCATCCCTCACCCTACCCGAGGGCCTCGGGGAGCTTGCGGAGAAGCTGCAGGGAGTGCGGCAGCGCTTCCGTTTGTGGAAGATTTCGGCTTGCTGCCAAGGTGCCAGGGAGGCTTGGGCCATGGTGAAGACGCGGTACAAGAAGGCGGATCCCAACCACATGGCCGAAGTTGGACCGGTGGGGCCCGACGGGAAGGAGATCCCAGTGAGTTTAGTATACAGCCAAGTAGAGTTGGCTGCTAAATTTTCCCAACGGGACTGTAAACTAGACAGCCTGTTAGACGGGATTGATGAGGAATACAATCAGTAAATTTGACAATGTATATTATCCTTTAAAGTGACATGTGAAATGCCTTCTAGCCGGATTGTAGATCGTTTGTCTTTGCCGACCTTTTCGCTTCGACCTCGGGACCCTAGAGTCTGGAGTGTGTCCGAATACCTTTTTGGTTAAGAAACAACCGTGGTATGCATGGAGACCAGGCGTAGGGGTCATTAGTGCTTTATCAGACAAGTGCCCAACTAGTTATGTTATATTACATGGTTAGTAAGAAACATCTTCCAGGGAGAATAGTTCCGTTAAGGGTTCCTTTCCCTGGGAGGCATGCCCTAAAGTGCATGTCCGGACTGCAAAGAAAGCAGTAAAACATCTGGGGGCAAATAGATAAATAGGTAAAAAGTCATCTTTTAAGTCACCGACCGAATATTCCCTTAAGAACGCTAGCTTTCGGCTTCACCTAGTCTGAGGTACACATCCGGCTGACCCGGCAGTAACAATCGCAGAGGTGCTCCCTTTACCTCCTAGCCGAACAATCGGGAACGTAGGGGTAAGCACAGGAGCCAGGCAACCCAGCTTGGCCAAAACTTAAGTCATATCGATGCATATAATGGCGAGTAAAAGGTACATGTGGAAGCTTGACACATGTGCTGGGTATGAAACCCGTATAATTAAGCTTCTGTAAAAGAAGCCCCCAGGAATAATGAGTGCGGATGGCACATCATACGTATGCAAAAGATGCGAAAATAGGCCCGCAAGGGCTTTTAAATAAAAAGGCATAAAAAGAGAAACGAAAGACAGCCGAAATGTAAAAGTTTGGACTGGGGAAGGGGACGAACTCTTAGTCCGGCACTAGGCATAGAATCGTCGGAGGCGGGCTGCGTTCCATGGGTTCGGCTCGAGTCGGTTGTCCGACGCATTTCGTAGACGGTATGCTCCACCGGTCAAGACTTGATCGATAATGAAGGGACCCTCCCATTTGGGCTTGAGCTTGTCCTTTTTCTTGTCCGGCAGGCGTAGAACTAGTTCGCCAACGTTGTAAGTCTTGGCCCGTACTTCTCTGCTTCGATATCTTCGGGCCTGCTGCTGATAAAATGCGGAACGAGCCTTCGCGACGTCACGTTCTTCCTCCAATGTGTCCAAGCTGTCCTGCCGATCAAGCTCGGCCTCTCTCTCCTCATACATGCGCACTCGAGGTGAGTCATGAATAATGTCATAGGGCAAGACTGCCTCTGCGCCGTATACCATAAAAAATGGTGTCAATCCGGTAGTACGGTTAGGCGTTGTCCGCAGCCCCCAGAGTATGGAGTCGAGCTCCTCAACCCATTGTGTGTCGGATTTAGTAAGTGACCTCACTAATCTGGGTTTAATGCCGCTCATGATTAGACCATTTGCTCTTTCCACTTGACCGTTGGTTTGAGGGTGATAAACTGAAGCATAATCGAGCTTGATGCCCATATTTTTGCACCATGACTTAACCTCGTCGGCTGTGAAGTTCGTGCCGTTGTCGGTGATGATGCTGTGGGGGACTCCGTAACGATGTACTATCCCTGATATAAAGTCTATCACTGGTCCGGACTCTGCCATTTTGACTGGTTTGGCCTCTATCCATTTGGTGAATTTATCCACCATGACCAATAGGTATGTTTGCTTGTGGGTTCCCCCTTTAAGGGGTCCAACCATGTCAAGCCCCCAGACCGCGAACGGCCAGGTAATGGGTATGGTTTTGAGGGCGGTGGGTGGCATATGGCTCTGATTAGCAAAGAGCTAACAACCAACGCATCGCTGGACCAAGTCCTGCGCGTCTGCCCGGGCCGTCGGCCAATAAAATCCTGTACGGAATGCCTTTCCTACAAGGGCCCGGGCTGCTGCGTGGTGTCCGCCTAGTCCAGCATGAATTTCAGCCAGGAGGTTTCGCCCTTCTTCTTCGGAGATACACCTTTGAAGGACTCCGGTGGTACTTTTCTTATAAAGTTCTCCCTCGTGGACCTTGTAGGCCTTCGATCGCCGGACTATGCAGCGGGCCTCATTTTGGTCTTCGGGAAGTTCCTGCGTAAGTAAGTAGGCTAGGAAAGGTTCTGTCCACGCGGCGATTACTGCCATTATGACGTGGGCGGAGGGTGTTATGTCATCTGCCGAATCACCTATTGGTGCGGTTTTCTCCGGTTTGTCACTACCGGGCTCCTCTTCCCATAGTACGGATGGCTTGAAGAGCCGTTCCAGGAAGATATTAGGAGGGACGGCATCACGCTTCGCACCGATGCGTGCCAGTACGTCGGCCGCCTGGTTATTATCTCGAGCTATGTGATGGAATTCCAGTCCTTCAAACCGAGCTGACATTTTTAGAACAGCGTTGCGATATGCTGCCATTTTCGGATCCTTGGCGTCAAAGTCTCCATTTATTTGGGATATTGCAAGGTTTGAATCCCCGCGCACTTCTAGGCGTTGAATGCCCATGGAGACTGCCATCCAGAGACCATGTAACAGGGCCTCGTATTCGGCTGCATTGTTGGAGTCCGTGTACATTATTTGAAGTACATACTGGACTGTATCTCCGGTGGGGGACGTCAGTACGACGCCAGCCCCCAGTCCGGCCAACATTTTGGAGCCGTCGAAATGCATAGTCCAGTTGGAGTATGCGCCGTATTCTTTAGGGAGTTCGGCTTCTGTCCATTCGGCGACGAAGTCAGCCAGAACTTGTGACTTTATGGCTCGCCGAGGTTTGTAAGTTATGTCGAATGGTAAGAGCTCAATGGCCCATTTTGCAATCCTGCCCGTTGCGTCGCGGTTATTTATAATGTCATTGAGTGGTACTTCAGAGGCCACTGTTATCGAACACTCTTGAAAGTAGTGCCAGAGCTTTCGGGACGCCATGAACACCGCATATGCTATCTTCTGATAGTGCGGGTAACGGGATTTGCAGGGGGTTAACACAGTGGATACATAGTACACTGGTTTTTGAAGAGGGAATTTATGCCCTTCTGTCACTCGTTCGACGATGAGGACCGCGCTTACAACTTGATGCGTTGCTGCGATGTATAACAGCATTGGTTCGCCCAGGGTGGGCGCAGCCAGGACCGGATTTGTTGCCAATATGGCCTTTATTTCTTCGAGTCCGGCAGTGGCAGCATCCGTCCACTCAAAGTGTTCGGTGCGCCTGAGGAGGCGGTAGAGGGGCAATGCTTTTTCTCCTAGACGGGAGATAAAGCGGCTTAAGGCTGCCACGCATCCTGTTAGTTTTTGTATTTGTTTGAGGTCTTTTGGAATATCCAACTGTGACAGAGCTCGGATTTTAGCCGGATTTGCTTCAATTCCTCTACCGGATACAATGAAGCCCAACAGCTTTCCGGCTGGTATGCCGAAAACGCATTTTTCCGGATTCAGCTTGATGTCATATGCTCTGAGGTTGTCGAATGTGAGCCTCAAATCGTCTACTAAAGTTTCGACATGTTTTGTTTTGACGACTACGTCGTCTATGTATGCCTCGACTGTTTTGCCGATCTGGGTGGCCAGACATGTTTGAATCATGCGCTGATATGTTGCGCCGGCATTTTTAAGTCCGAAGGGCATTGTGTTGAAGCAGAATGGTCCATATGGATTAATGAATGCCGTTGCGGCTTGGTCTGCTTCCGCCATCTTGATTTGATGAAAGCCAGAGTATGCGTCCAGGAAGCACAATGAATCGTGCCCTGCTGTAGCATCGATAATTTGATCGATGCGGGGGAGAGGGAAGGGATCCTTTGGGCAAGCCTTATTGAGGTCTTTAAAATCGACACAGAGGCGCCAGGATTTATCCTTCTTTGGTACCATCACCAGGTTTGCTAGCCAGTCCGGATGTTTGATATCTGTAATGAATCCGGCTTCCAATAGCTTGGCTAGCTCTTCTCCCATTGCCTGTCTTTTGGGTTCGGAAAATCGTCGAAGAGCCTGTTTGACTGGCTTAAATCCTTTTAGGATGTTTAGGCTGTGTTCTGCCAACCTGTGAGGGATTCCGGGCATGTCCGAAGGATGCCAGGCGAAGATATCCCAATTTTTCCGAAGGAATTCGCGCAGTGCGGCGTCTACTTCGGGGTTCAATTGTGCCCCAATGGAGTCCGTCTTTGTTGGGTCCGTTGGATGGACCTGGAATTTTATTATCTCGTCTGCTGGTTTGAAGGAGGTGGACTTGGATCTTTTATCGAGTATCACATCATCCCTGTTCGCCGTAGAGCGCAGCGCGGTGAGTTCTTCTGCCGCTAAGGCTTCGGATAGTGCCTAGAGGGCTAGTGCGGCTGTCTTGTTTTCGGCGCGGAGTGCTATGTCCGGATCACTAGCGAGAGTGATTATTCTGCTGGGCCCAGGCATTTTGAGCTTCATGTACCCGTAATGAGGTATTGCTTGAAAAATTGTGAATGCCTCTCGTCCTAATATGGCGTGATACCCACTGCTGAACGGGGCCACCTGGAACGTGACTTCTTCGGATCTGTAATTGTCCGGAGAGCCGAACACCACATAGAGTGTGATTTTTCCGGTGCAGCGCGCTTCCCGGCTAGGGATTATTCCTCTAAAGGTTGTGCTGCTTCGCTCAATACGGCTCCAATCGATTTCCATTTTTCGCAGAGTTTCCTCGTAAATGAGGTTTAGTTCGCTGCCGCCATCCATGAGGACTTTTTTCAGTCGAAAGCCGTCCACTATGGGACTGAGTACCAGTGCGGCTGGAGCTCTGGTTGTTTGGAATTTGGGCTCGTCGCTGGCGTTGAAGGTAATAGCTGTGTCGCTCCATGGATTTGCTGTTGCTACTTGGTAGACTTCGGCGAGTTCGCGGATCGTTCGCTTTCGCATATTGTTTGATGCGAAGGTCTCGAAGATTGTTGATACCGTGCTGGTATTGTTGGAGTGGCTTCCCGGAGCTAGAAGCTCTTCGCCACTTTTGGCCACCTGCCATAATATCCAACATGCTCGAAGGCTATGTGTTGGGATGGCCCCCTCTGTACTATGAAGCTTACATGGTCCATTGAGCCATCCCTCCAGGACGGTTCCGTTTCCCTTATTGGGTTTTTGTTTTTTCGTTTTTGCATCTGGGGCCTGAGTGTAAGGCGCCCTTTTGCTGCGGACTGGGTTTGGGGCCGGATTATCCCAAAATTGATTTTCAGTTTTCCGGAAGCTCTCCATCACGCAGTACTTCCGTACTATGGATGCCAGATCGGTGAAGCGCGTAATTTTGCGGCGATCAATGGCGTTGAGTATTCCCTTGTCCGTGCAGTTATTGCAGAAGATTGATATTGCGTTTTCCTCTCGGCAGTCCTTTATCCTGTCCATAACCAGGAGGAATCTGGCCCAGTAGTGATGTACTGTTTCAGCAGGCTCTTGCCATATTAGAGATAGATCGTATATGTCTGGGCGGGTGGGTGGAATAAAATTCGGATCCCTGCCCATCTTGGGGCTCAAAGGCCGAGGGGTTTCCGAATTCAGAAGCTTGGTTTGCTGGACACCATCCAGCGAGTCTGGGGCGATGCATGATTTTAAGTTCAATGCTCGATCGAAGTCCGTCCCTCTGCGGGGATCCGGCATGGAGGGTTCGGGAATCCGGACACGAATTGTTTTCAACACAGGCAAAGAGTTGCCGTATTGCTCCTCTACCACTGCAATGTGGTGGGTGGCCTGGGGAGAGTTAATCTCTCTCAGATTGGTTTTAAGCCCAATCTGGTTGTAGTCCGTAGCGACTCCCAAGGCGGCGACGCGATCCAAGAGCTCATTAACAGATGAGAGCTCTATTGGGTCCAACAGTTCGGCAGCTTTAGGGCTGACGCGAAGATTGCTTCTGACGACTTGCGAAGTCATTGTCGAAGCGGCGGCCGGACAGGCGGTCATAAGAAAACCGCCAAGCCGGATAGTTTGGCCGGCGGCTAAGGCCCCTTTGGCGAAAACACCGTCTTTGAAGACGGGTGGAGGCATCTGCTCTATTGGTGACGACACAGAGGAACTCTGAATGAAAGCACCAATGTCGGTGTCAAAACCGGCGGATCTCGGGTAGGGGGTCCCGAACTGTGCGTCTAGGCGGATGGTAACAGGAGACGAGGGACACGATGTTTTTACCCAGGTTCGGGCCCTCTTGATGGAGGTAAAACCCTACGTCCTGCTTGATTAATATTGATGATATGGGTAGTACAAGAGTGGATCTACCACGAGATCAAGGAGGCTAAACCCTAGAAGCTAGCCTATGGTATGATTGTTGTAATGTATGTTGTCCTACGGACTAAAGCCCTCCGGTTTATATAGACACTGGAGGAGGCTAGGGTTACACAGAGTCGGTTACAATGGTAGGAGATCTACATATCCGTATTGCCAAGCTTGCCTTCCACGCCAAGGAAAGTCCCATCCGGACACGGGACGGAGTCTTCAATCTTGTATCTTCGTAGTCTTGGAGTCCGGCGGATAATGATAGTCCGGCTGTCCGGACACCCCCTAGTCCAGGACTCCCTCAAACATGCTCATTTATCATTTGAGCAATAACTCACTAATATATGTATATATATATATATATATATATATATATATATATAATGTGCCACTTTGGTTTATTTTTGGATATTAATTGATCCTTCTAACCTAACATTAAATATAGAACAAGCCCAACTAATTCCTGTATTTCAAGAAAGTGCAAATGGGTTGGGATTTCTCATAAAATATTAAATGGGCCGGCGAAATTATTTGTTCACCCAGCCCAGCAAATGGACTGTAAATTCTAGAAAACATGGGTTAAATATATACCACATTTTTGCAGGCTAACATGTGGGCCAATAGGTCGAAGCCTACGCAAGGCATTGTCAACTTAGTCAACAAATGATTCTGACATCCACAACCATTGGATTTATATACAACGACCGACATGCACCTTCAATCTCTCGTCTTCTTCCTCCAGCGTCGCCGAGACCGCCTGCTTCGGCCTTCGGTTGCTAGCGGCTCTGTTTAGCACGCATCCTTGTGAAGCGCTACCCCACCTCCGGCCAGGCTATCCCTCCACCCCTCCACACCTCCTGTTATTCTCCACCGACTTCAGCTCCACATCGCACCAGAGCCAGTTATAATCCTCGTACTCCTCTCAATCTGCGACTCCACTGCCGCGTCTTCCCGTCTCCGGGTCGTTCCCGTCTGAGGCCTCCCCGCCGTCCACCGCCTTGATATGCTCGGCGTGATGTGGTCAAAAAAGAGAGTCATCGAAAGAGGACTGTACGTGGAGAGCCTAACAGCTAGGACCCACAAGGTCCATGGTCGCACGCAAGGAAAGTTTCTCCTTATTAAGCTGGAAAAATGTTTCCTCCCCCTGATAGCTGGGACCCACCGGCTGTATCTCGTACGGAAGGAAGTACCTCCTTGTTATGCAAAAAAACTATTCCTCCCAATGACAGTTGGGACCCGGCAGATTTGGTGGCTGACTTGTGGGCCTACTAAGCTGAAGCGTACGCAGGGCTTTGTCAACATAATCAACAAATGATTCTAATAGCTGGATCGTTGGATGTTAATCCAATAGTCGTGCCACTTCTTCAACCTCTGTTCTTGCTCCTGTCCACCGTGGGCGGCAGTGCTGCCGCGCACCCGAACCAGTCAAGTTTTCCACTCCTCTCCATCTGTGACTCCACTGCCGCGTCTTTCCCATCTCCGGGTCGTTCTAGTCTGGGGCCTCGCCATCGTCCATCAGCCTTGGTGTGCTCGGCACGGTATGGTTAACGTGATCAACAAACGAGAGTCATCGGAAGCTGACTGTACGTGAGAGGCTGACAGTCAGGACGCACCACGCCCATGGACGCATGCATGCAACTGCATCCTTTTTACCCTGAAAAATAATGTTTTCTCCCCCTGACAGCTGGGACCCACCAGCTACATCTTCGCACGCAAGGAAGTGCGTCCTTATTATGGGCAAAAAAATGATTTCCCCCTGACAGTTGGGACCCAGCAGCTATATCTTCACACACAAGGAAGTGCATCCTTATCCTCCCTGACAGCTAGGACCCACCCGATCAAAGCGTACGTAGCATTGTCTATCTTGTCGCGAACGTGTACGTACATACTGGTCAATCGATCGCTCTACAACGATGAACCATGGCTGAGTAAGTAGCGACACAAGTCATAGTAGAGCCCCCCACGTAGCAGTTCAGGCTGTCTCGTCTAAACCATGTACATGTACATATAGCTACACGCCAAAAAATACAGCCACATATGTAGATACGAGCGGGGTCTCAAAATGCGTACTCACGCATACGGACGGCCAGGGCTCGTGTACATGGAGAGGCAACAGACGGCAGCGACGTTGTCCTGTTCATCGGCAGCTAACCGGCTGGGTCGGAATGGAGGAAACAACGTCGTGTTCACCGGGAGCCAAGTGACTGGGTCGGAACGCGTCTTATTCATCGGGAGGCAATAGACTGGGTCGGAATGGGTTGTCTTCAACGGGAGCCAACTGGCTTGGACGGAACGGGGTCTGGCGTACCGCAAAACAGAGGAAAACAACCTTTTGTTTGACCGCGTATGGTCGAAACGAGGTCCTATTCACCGCGAAGGGTCTGGTGTACCACAAAACGGAGGAAACAGACTTGTGTTCAAGCTCCTATGGTCGAAACGAGGTGCTGTTGATCGGGAGGGGTGTGGCGTATCGCAAAACAGAGGAAACAGACTTGTGTTGGAGCGCCTACGGTCGACACGGGGGTGCTATTCATCGGGAGGGGTGTGGTGTACCGCAAAATGGGACTCCATGGGCTACTGTTCATCCACCATCTACTGCCGCGCTCCAGCCTCCATGGGCTACTATTCATCCACCATAGGCTTCCTCCAGCCTCCACCTGCTACTGTTCATCCACCATCGACTTCCTCTAGCCTCCACCAGCTACTATTCACAACGGGGTCCTGTTCATCCAGCCTCCACTGGCTACTGTTGAACCAGCCCTCCACACGGGGTCCTGTTCAACCAGCCCTTCACAGGGTTCTGTTCATACACCCCCAACCGGCTTGGGTTTGTGGCGGCCTCCTCTCGATCGGGGTCCTGTTCATCCGGCGGCAACGACCTCTACTATCACGGGGTCCTATTCATCCAACCCCCACTGGGAACTGTTCATCCAACCCCAACAACGCTCACTGCTCATCAAGAGGCAGCAGGTTCGATCTGCTTCAGTTAGCAGCAGTAGCGAAGGAACCCCTCGATCGGGTTCAGTTCACAGCCAGGGATCGATCGATCGCTCGGGTTCAGTAATGCGTAGGCCGTGCAATCGCTCGGGTTCAGTAAGAGAACGCCTCGCTCGGGTTCAGTTAGAACCCAACGCCTCGCACCCACGCGCGTACGTGTATGAGAGAAACACGCAATCCCTCCGTGCATCGCTCAGCCCCGACCACCCACCGTAACCGGGAACTCCCCGAAATTTTCCTCGCCCTCGCTTCTACCACGATTTTTTCCGTCATGGACGACCCAAAGAATGTCATGCAGGTGTGTCCCCGGCCCACCCAGGATGAAAAGCCCATTATCTGTCATGTTTTTTTTGTCATAGAAGCACTAGTAGGAGCCCACCACATCTATGATGATACCGGGTTTTGTCACAATTATCGTCATAGAAATGTCATAAGCATGATAGAATGTGAGGGGCTTGATCTTCTTGCTGTGATAGTGTTGCAGGCTTTGCAGATACATGGGTGATTTGCTAAGGCCCAACATGTGCGCCTCCTCGAGAAGGTCGACGTCATCTTCACAGGCTTTCTTGACTTCTGCCTCCGTGTACATGGTGACTCGTAGCGAGTCAAACTCGATGTCAGTTGGGATGATTGCTTCCGCTCCGAAGACGAGGAAGAACGGGGGGAACCCGGTCGACCAATTAGGCGTTGTCCGGAGACTCCAGAGGACGGCCGATAGCTCATCGAGCCAGCTGCCGAGTGAGTGAACGAGGGGCTCGATGAGTCGCGGCTTGATGCCGCCAGGATCAGGCCGTTTGCCCGCTTGACCTGGCCGTTGGATTGGGGATGTGCGACAGAAGTCAGGTCGAGCCGGATGCTGGATACAGAGCAGTATTGCGCCAGCGCACCCTTGGCAAAGTTGGTGTTGTTGTTCGTGATGATGCCATCGGGTCGCCGTAGCGAACCATGATGTCTTTGATGAACCGGACGGCCTCGATCACTCACCAGCAAGTGTGTCATTCCGCCTCGGGCAGTTTTCAAGGGCCCCACCATGTCGAGCCCCCAGACGACAAAGGGCCAGGTGATCGGGATGGTTTGCAGGGCCGAAGCCAGCTGGTGGATGTGCTTGCTGAAGTGTTGGCAACCTTCGTACTTGAGGATGAGCGACTCAGCATCTTTGAGGGCTGAGGGGCAATGAAGCCGTGGTGGAAAGCTTTGGCCACCAGGGGATGCAAGGCAGTGTGGTGCCCACACTTGCCTTGGTAGATGTCGAGGAGGATCTCGATACCCTTGTCTTGCTCGACGCAGCGCTGGAACACGCCTGTCGCACTGCGCTTGACGAGCTTGTTGTTGATGTTGATGTAGGCGGACGCCCGGCGCTGCACTTGCTGGGCCTCGGTCTCGTCCATGAGGAGCGCTCCGCTCTCCTGGAAAGCAAGGATCGGCTGGGCCCAGGACGGAGCATTTACCACAGTGAAGACGGTCACCTGGATGGGATCCGGGGCGGTAGCCCCCGGGTCGGAGTCAGCATCCCTCGGGTTGGGGCTGGCAGCCCCGAGCCGGAGCCGGCAGGCAACGGGACCGGACTAGCATCCCCCAAACCGGAGCCGGAAGCCCCCGAGATTGGACCGGGGTCTGCAGGGTAGGGTGGGGGAGCTGCGGGGTCGTCCGGGATGAAGATGGACTCGGAGTTGGGAGATCGCTTGATGGATGGCTTGCGCAGGTGCTCGAGGGAGACTCCGGGTGGATTGCTTGTCAGGTGGAGCCTATCTTGGCGAGGGTATCAGTGGCCTCGTTGTCCGTGCGAGCAACATGAAGGAACTCGCAGCCGTCAAAGCTGCCGGAAAGTTGTTGGACGAGGAAGTGGTAGCTGGCCGTATTGGTGTCTCAGGTGTCCCATTCACCGGAAGCTTGCTGCACCACCAGATCCGAGTCGCCATAGCAGAGGATCGCTGGATGCCGATCTCTTTGGCCAGCCAGAGGCCATGCACGAAGGCTTCGTACTCGACAACGTTGTTGGAGGCGGCGAAGTGGATCTGCAGCGTGTATTGCAGTCGGTAGCCCTTGGGGGACGACAGCACTATGCCAACTCCCAAGTCGGATCGCATTTTGGAGCTGTCAAAGTGCATGAGCCAGTGTGTCGAGTCGGGTGGCATCGACATGTATTGGGTCTCTATCTAGTCGACGAGGAAGTCGGTGATACGTCTCCAACGTATCTACTTTTCCAAACACTTTTGCCCTTGTTTTGGACTCTAACTTGCATGATTTGAATGAAACTAACCCGGACTGACGCTGTTTTTAGCAGAACTGCCATGATGTTATTTTTGTGCAGAAACAAAAGTTCTCAGAATGACCTGAAAATCCACGGAGATCACTTTTGGAAAATATAAAAAATACTGGCAAAAGAATCAAGGCCAGGGGGGCCACACCCTATCCACGAGGGTGGGGGGCGCGCCCCCTACCTCGTGGCCCCCCTAGAGCTCCACCGACCTCAACTCCAACTCTATATATTTCGTTTCGCGGAGAGAAAAATCAGAGAGAAAGTTTCATCATGTTTTACGATACGGAGCCACCGCCAAGCCCTAATCTCTCTCGGGAGGGTTGATCTAGAGTCCGTTCGGGGCTCCGAAGAGGGGGATTCGTCGCCGTCGTCATCATCATCCATCCTCCATCACCAATTTCATGATGCTCACCACCGTGCGTGAGTAATTCCATCGTAGGCTTGCTGGACGGTGATGGGTTGGATGAGATTTACCATGTAATCAAGTTAGTTTTGTTAGGGTTTGATCCCTAGTATCCACTATGTTCTGAGATTGATGTTGCTATGACTTTGCTATGCTTAATGCTTGTCACTAGGGCCCGAGTGCCATGATTTCAGATCTGAACCTATTATGTTTTCATGAATATATGTGAGTTCTTGATCCTATCTTGCAAGTTTATAGTCACCTATTATGTGTTATGATCCGACAACCCTGAAGTTACAATAATCGGGATACTTCTCGATGATGACCATACTTTGAGGAGTTCATGTATTCACTAAGTGCTAATACTTTGGTCTGGTACTCTATTAAAAGGAGGCCTTAATATCCCTTAGTTTCCATTAGGACCCATCTTCCACGGGAGGGTAGGACAAAAGATGTCATGCAAGTTCTTTTCCATAAGCACGTATCACTATATTCGGAATACATGCCTACATTACATTGATGAATTGGAGCTAGTTCTGTGTCACCCTATGTTATAACTATTACATGAGGAATCGCATCTGACAGAATTATCCATCACTGATCCAATGCCTACGAGCTTTTCACATATTGTGCTTTGCCTATTTACTTTTCCGTTGCTACTGTTACAATCATTACAAAACTGCTATCATTACTTTTGCCACTGTTACCGTTACTATCATACTACTTTGCTACTAAATACTTTGCTGCAGATACTAAGTTATCGAGGTGTGGTTGAATTGAAAACTCAACTGCTAATACTTGAGAATATTCTTTGGCTCCCCTTGTGTCGAATCAATAAATTTGGGTTGAATACTGTACCCTCGAAAACTGTTGCGATCCCCTATACTTGTGGGTTATCAAGACTATTTTCTAGCGCCGTCGGGGAGCATAGCTCTATTCTTTGAGTCACTTGGGATTTATATCTGCTGATCACTATGAAGAACTTGAAAGACGAAAGAACTAAGATTTTTCCCTGAACTACGAGGGGAGGTAAGGAACTGCCATCTAGCTCTGCACTAGATTCTCCTTCCGTTTTGTGTAAGCTTGCGACACCTAAACCTGCTACCGCTATGAACTCTGATATGTCGCATGTTATTGATGATGCCACTTCTGCTATGCATGATACTTATGATGAAACTATTTCTATGCTTGATACTACTGTGCCATTAGGTGAATATCTAGATGAACAACTTGCTAGGGTTAGAGAGAATGAAATTATTGAAGATGGTGATGATGAAGGTTCTCCCCCTAAGTATGAATTGCCTGTTGTTCCTGAGGGTTATGTTTGAAGGAAATATGCCCTAGAGGCAATAATAAAGTTATTATTTATTTCCTCATATCATGATAAATGTTTATTATTCATGCTAGAATTGTATTAACCGGAAACATAATACATGTGTGAATACATAGACAAACATATAGTCACTAGTATGCCTCTACTTGACTAGCTCATTAATCAAAGATGGTTATGTTTCCTAACCATAGACATGTGTTGTCATTTGATTAATGGGATCACATCATTAGGAGAATGATGTGATTGACATGACCCATTCCGTTAGCCTAGCACTTGATCGTTTAGTATACTGCTATTGCTTTCTTCATGGCTTATACATGTTCCTGTAACTATGAGATTTATACAACTCCCGTTTACCGGAGGAACACTTTGGGTACTACCAAACGTCACAACGTAACTGGGTGATTATAAAGGAGTACTACAGGTGTCTCCGAAGGTATATGTTGAGTTGGTGTATTTCGAGATTAGGTTTTGTCACTCCGATCGTCTGAGAGGTATCTCTGGGCCCTCTCGGTAATGCACATCACTATAAGCCTTGCAAGCAATGTGACCAATGAGTTGGTTACGGGATGATGCATTACGTAACGAGTAAAGAGACTTGCCGGTAACGAGATTGAACTAGGTATTGGATACCGACGATCAAATCTCGGGCAAGTAACATACCGATGACAAAGGGAACAACGTATGTTGTTATGCGGTTTGACCGATAAAGATCTTCGTAGAATATGTAGGAACCAATATGGGCATCCAGGTTCCGCTATTGGTTATTGACCGAGAATAGTTCTAGGTCATGTCTACATAGTTCTCAAACCCGTAGGGTCCGCACGCTTCACGTTACGATGACAGTTTTATTATGAGTTTATAAGTTTTGATGTACCGAAGTTTGTTTGGAGTCCCGGATGTGATCACGGACATGACGAGGAGTCTCGAAATGGTCGAGACATAAAGATTGATATATTGGACGACTATATTCGGACACCGGAAGAGTTACGGGTGATTTCGGAGAAAACCGGAGTGCCGGAATGGTTACCGGAACCCCCCGGGGAAGTATTGGGCCTTAGTGGGCCTGAGGGGAGAGAGAGGGCAGCAGCCCAAGAGGTGGCGCGCCCCCTCCCAAGGGGAGTCTGAATTGGACTAGGGGAAGGGGGCGCGGCCCCTCTTTCCCTTTCCCTTTCCCCCTCTTTCCTTCCCCCTTCCTCCTTCCTAGTTGGACTAGGAAAGGGGAGTCCTACTCCCACTAGGAGGAGGTCTTCCCCCTCCTTGGCGCGCCCTCCTAGGGCCAGCCGACCTCCCCCCTTGCTCCTTTATATACGGGGGCGGGGGGGGGGGGGGGGCACCCCATGGACACACAAGTTGATCTACGGATCGTTCCTTAGCCGTGTGCGGTGGCCCCCTCCACCATATTCCACCTCGGTCATATCGTGTCGGAGTTTAGGCGAAGCCCTGCGCTGGTAGAACATCATCACCGTCACCACGCCGTCGTGCTGACGGAACTCATCTCCGGAGCTTTGCTGGATCGGAGCCCGGAGATCGTCATCGAGCTAAACGTGTGCTGAACTCGGAGGTGCCGTTGTTGGAAATATGCCCTAGAGGCAATAATAAAAGCATTATTATTATATTTCCTTGTTCATGATAATTGTCTTTATTCATGCTATAATTGTGTTATCAGGAAATCGTAATACATGTGTGAATAACAGACACCAACATGTCCCTAGTAAACCTCTAGTTGACTAGCTCGTTGATCAATAGATAGTCATGGTTTCCTGACTATGGACATTGGATGTCATTGATAACGAGATCACATCATTAGGAGAATGATGTGATGGACAAGACCCAATCCTAAACATAGCACAAGATCGTATAGTTTGTTTGCTAGAGTTTTCCAATGTCAAAGTATCTTTTCCTTAGACCATGAGATCGTGTAACTCCCGGATATCGTAGGAGTGCTTTGGGTATACCAAACGTCACAACGTAACTGGGTGACTATAAAGGTAGACTACGGGTATCTCCGAAAGTGTCTGTTGGGTTGACATGGATCAAGACTGGGATTTGTCACTCCGTATGACGGAGAGGTATCACTGGGCCCACTCGGTAATGCATCATCATAATGAGCTCAGAGTGACCAAGTGTCTGGTCACGGGATCATGCATTACAGTACGAGTAAAGTGACTTGCCGGTAACGAGATTGAACGAGGTATTGGGATACCGACGATCGAATCTCGGGCAAGTAACATATCGATTGACAAAGGGAATTGCGTACGGGGTTGATTGAATCCTCGACATCGTGGTTCATCCGATGAGATCATCGTGGAGCATGTGGGAGCCAACATGGGTATCCAGATCCCGCTGTTGGTTATTGACCTGAGAATCATCTCGGTCATGTCTGCTTGTCTCCCGAACCCGTAGGGTCTACACACTTAAGGTTCAGTGACGCTAGGGTTGTGAAGATATGTATATGCAGAAACCCGAATGTTGTTCGGAGTCCCGGATGAGATCCCGGACGTCACGAGGAGTTCCGGAATGGTCCGGAGGTAAAGAATTATATATAGGAAGTGCAGTTTCAGGCATCAGGACAAGTTTCGGGGTTATCGGTATTGTACCGGGACCACGGAGGGGTCCCGTGGGCCCACCGGGTGGGGCCACTTGTCCCGGGGGGCCACATGGGCTGTAGGGGGTGCGCCTTGGCCTACATGGGCCAAGGGCACCAGCCCTACTAGGCCCATGCGCCTAGGGTTTCCACCAAGGAAGAGTCCTAGTGGTGGAAGGCACCCCTAGGTGCCTTGGGGGGGAGGGAAACCTCCCCTTGGCCGCCGCACCTAGGAGATCAGATCTCCTAGGCTGCGCACCCCCCCTTGGCCCTCCTATATATAGTGGGGGAGAGGAGGGACTTGATACACCAGCCCCTGGCGCCTCCCTCTCTCCCCGTTACGTCTCTCCCTCGTAGTCTTGGCGAAGCCCTGTTGCTGTGACGCCCTGCATCCACCACCACGCCGTCGTGCTGCTGGATCTTCATCAACCTCTCCTTCCCCCTTGCTGGATCAAGAAGGAGGAGACGTCTCCCGTCCCGTACGTGTGTTGAACGCGGAGGTGCCATCCGTTCGGCGCTTGGTCATCGGTGATTTGGATCACGTCGAGTACGACTACATCATCACCGTTCTTTTGAACGCTTCCGTGCGCGATCTACAAAGGTATGTAGATGCATCTAATGACTCGTTGCTAGATGAACTCATAGATGGATCTTGGTGAAACCGTAGGAAATTTTTTGTTTTCTGCAACGTTCCCCAACAGTGGCATCATTAGCTAGGTCTATGCGTAGTTCTTCTTGCACGAGTAGAACACAATTTGTTGTGGGCGTAGATTTGTCAACTTTCTTGCCATTACTAGTCCTTTCTTGCTTCAGCGGTATTGTGGGATGAAGCGGCCCGGACCAACCTTACACGTACGCTTACGTGAGACCGGTTCCACCGACTAACATGCACTAGTTGCATAAGGTGGCTGGCGGGTGTCTGTCTCTCCCACTTTAGTTGGAGCGGATTCGATGAACAGGGTCCTTATGAAGGGTAAATAGAAGTTGACAAATCACGTTGTGGCTTTAACGTAGGTAAGAAGACGTTCTTGCTAGAACCCTAATTCAGCCACGTAAAACATGCAACAACAATTAGAGGACGTCTAACTTGTTTTTGCAGCAAGTGCTTTGTGATATGATATGGCCAAAGTTGTGATGAATGATGAATGATCTATATGTGATGTATGAGATGTTCATGCTATTGTAATAGGTATCACGACTTGCATGTCGATGAGTATGACAACCGGCAGGAGCCATAGGAGTTGTCTTTATTCTTTTATATGACCTGCGCGTCATTGAGAAACGCCATGTAAATTACTTTACTTTATTGCTAAACGCGTTAGCCATAGTAGTAGAAGTAATAGTTGGCGAGCAACTTCATGGAGACACGATGATGGAGATCATGGTGTCAAGCCGGTGACAAGATGATCATGGAGCCCCAAGATGGAAATCAAAGGAGCTATGTGATAATGGCCATATCATGTCACGTTTATTATTTGATTGCATGTGATGTTTATCATGTTTTGCATCTTGTTTACTTAGAACGACGGTAGTAAATAAGATGATCCCTCATACTAATTTCAAGAAGTGTTCCTCCTAACTGTGCACCGTTGCGACAGTTCGCTGTTTCAAAACACCACGTGATGATCGGGTGTTTTATTCAGACGTTCACATACAACGGGTGTAAGACAGATTTACACATGCAAACACTTAGGTTGACTTGATGAGCCTAGCATGTACAGACATGACCTCGGAACACAGAAGACCGAAAGGTCGAGCATGAGTCGTATAGAAGATACGATCAACATGAAGATGTTCACCGATGTTGACTAGTCCGTCTCACGTGATGATCGAACACGGTCTAGTTAACTCGGATCATGTAATACTTAGATGACTAAGAGGGATGTCTAATCTAAGTGGGAGTTCATTAATAATTTGATTAGTTGAACTTAATTATCATGAACTTAGTCTAAATTTTTACAATATGTCTTGTATATCAAATGGCCAACGTAGTCCTCAACTTCAACGCGTTCCTAGAGAAAACTAAGCTGAAAGACGATGGCAGCAACTATACGGACTGGGTCCGGAACCTGAGGATCATCCTCATAGCTGCCAAGAAAGATTATGTCCTACAAGCACCGCTTGGTGACGCACCCGTTCTCCTTGCAGAACAAGATGTTATGAACGCTTGGCAGGCACGTACCGATGACTACTCCCTCGTTCAGTGCGTCATGCTTTACAGTTTAGAGCCGGGGCTCCAAAAGCGTTTTGAGAGACACGGAGCATATGAGATGTTCGAAGAGCTGAAAATGGTTTTCCAAGCTCATGCCCGGGTCGAGAGATATCAAGTCTCCGACAAGTTCTTCAGATATAAGATGGAGGAAAATAGTTCTGTCAGTGAGCACATACTCACTATGTCTGGGTTGCATAACCGCTTGACTCAGCTGGGAGTTAATCTCCCGGATGATGCGGTCATTGACAGAATCCTCCAGTCGCTTCCACCAAGCTACAAGAGCTTTGTGATGAACTTCAATATGCAGGGGATGGAAAAGACCATTCCTGAAGTATTTGCTATGCTGAAACTAGCAGAGGTAGAAGTCAAGAAGGAACATCAAGTGTTGATGGTCAATAAAACCACTAAGTTCAAGAAAGGCAAGGGTAAAAAGAACTTCAAGAAGGACGGCAAGGAGGTTGCCGCGCCCGGCAAGCAAGCTGCCGGGAAGAAGCCAAAGAATGGACCCAAGCCCGAGATTGAGTGCTTTTATTGCAAGGGAAGCGGTCACTGGAAGCGGAACTGCCCTAAATACTTAGCAGACAAGAAGGCCGGCAAAACAAAAGGTATATGTGATATACATGTAATTGATGTGTACCTTACTAGTGTCCGTAGTAGCTCCTGGGTATTTGATACCGGTGCAGTTGCTCACATTTGTAACTCAAAAAACAGGGGCTGCGGAATAAGCGGAAACTGGCAAAGGACGAGGTGACGATGCGCATCGGGAATGGTTCCAAGGTCAATATGATCGCCGTCGGCACGCTGCCTCTGCATCTCCCTTCGGGATTAGTTTTAAACCTTAATAATTGTTATTTAGTGCCAGCTTTGAGCATGAACATTGTATCGGGATCTCGTTTAATTCGAGATGGCTACTCATTTAAATCCGAGAATAATGGTTGTTCTATTTATATGAGAGATATGTTTTATGGTCATGCTCCTATGGTGAATGGTTTATTCTTTATGAATCTCGAACGTGATGCTACACATGTTCACAATGTGAGTACCAAAAGAAGTAAGGTTGATAATGATAGTCCCACATATTTGTGGCACTGCCGCCTTGGTCACATAGGTGTCAAACGCATGAAGAAGCTCCATGCAGATGGACTTTTAGAGTCTCTTGATTATGAATCATTTGACACATGCGAACCATGCCTTATGGGAAAAATGACCAAGACTCCGTTCTCAGGAACAATGGAGCGAGCAACCAACTTATTGGAAATCATACATACTAATGTGTGCGGTCCAATGAGTGTTGAGGCTCGCGGTGGCTATCGTTATATTCTCACCCTCACTGATGATTTAAGTAGGTATGGGTATATCTACTTAATGAAACACAAGTCTGAAACCTTTGAAAAGTTCAAGGAATTTCAGAGTGAGGTTGAAAATCAACGTGACAGGAAAATCAAGTTTCTACGATCAGATCGTGGAGGAGAATACTTGAGTCATGAGTTTGGCACACACTTAAGGAAATGTGGAATAGTTTCACAACTCACGCCACCTGGAACACCTCAGCGTAATGGTGTATCCGAACGTCGTAATCGCACTCTATTAGATATGGTGCGATCTATGATGTCTCTTACCGATTTACCGCTATCTTTTTTGGGGCTATGCTTTAGAGACTGCCGCATTCACTTTAAATAGGGCACCGTCAAAATCCGTTGAGACGACAACGTATGAATGATGGTTTGGGAAGAAACCTAAGCTGTCGTTTCTAAAAGTTTGGGGATGCGATGCTTATGTCAAGAAACTTCAACTTGAAAAGCTCGAACCCAAATCGGAAAAATGCGTCTTCATAGGGTACCCAAAGGAAACTATTGGGTACACCTTCTACCTCAGATCCGAAGGCAAGATCTTTGTTGCCAAGAATGGGTCCTTTATGGAGAAAGAGTTTCTCTCGAAAGAAGTAAGTGGGAGGAAAGTAGAGCTTGATGAAGTGTTACCTCTTGAACCGGAAAATGGCACAACTCAAGAAAATGTTCCTGAGGTGCCAGCACCGACTAGAGAGGAAGTTAATGATGATGATCAAGATACTTCTGATCAAGCTCCTACTGAAATTCGAAGGTCCACAAGGACACGTTCCGCACCAGAGTGGTACGGCAACCCTGTCTTGGAAATCATGTTGTTGGACAACAGTGAACCTTCGAGCTATGAAGAAGTGATGGCGGGCCCGGATTCCGACAAATGGCTAGAAGCCATGAAATCCAAGATAGGATCCATGTATGAAAATGAAGTATGGACTTTGACTGACTTGCCCGTAGAACGGCGAGCCATTGAAAATAAATGGATCTTTAAGAAGAAGACAGACGCGGATGGTAATGTGACCATCTATAAAGCTCGGCTTGTCGCTAAGGGTTATCGACAAGTTCAAGGGGTTGACTACGATGAGACTTTCTCACCGGTAGCGAAGCTAAAGTCCGTCCGAATCATGTTAGCAATTGCCGCATTCTACAATTATGAAATATGGCAAATGGACGTCAAAACGGCATTCCTTAATGGTTTCCTTAAGGAAGAATTGTATATGATGCAGCCGGAAGGTTTTGTCGATCCTAAGAATGCTGACAAGGTGTGCAAGCTCCAACGCTCGATTTATGGGCTGGTGCAAGCATCTCTGAGTTGGAACATTCGCTTTGATGAGATGATCAAAGCGTTTGGGTTTACACAGACTTATGGATAAGCCTGTGTTTACAAGAAAGTGAGTGGGAGCTCTGTAGCATTTCTCATACTATATGTAGATGACATACTTTTGATGGGAAATGATATAGAACTCTTGGACAACATCAAGGCCTACTTGAATAAGAGTTTTTCAATGAAGGACCTTGGAGAAGATGCTTATATATTAGGCATCAAAATCTATAGAGATAGATCGAGACGCCTCATAGGTCTTTCACAAAGCACATACCTTGATAAAATATTGAAGAAGTTCAATATGGATCAATCCAAGAAGGGGTTCTTGCCTGTGTTACAAGGTATGAAATTGAGCTAAGCTCAATGTCCGACCACGGCAGAAGATATAGAAGAGATGAGCGTCATCACCTATGCATCAGCCATAGGTTCTATTATGTATGCCATGCTGTGTACCAGACCTGATGTTAACCTTGCCGTCAGTTTGGTAGGAAGGTACCAAAGTAATCCCGGCAAGGAGCACTGGACAGCGGTCAAGAATATCCTGAAGTACCTGAAAAGGACTAAGGAAATGTTTCTCGTTTATGGAGGTGACGAAGAGCTCATCGTAAAGGGTTACGTCGATGCTAGCTTCGACATAGATCTGGATGACTCTAAGTCACAAACCGGATACGTGTATATTTTGAATGGTGGGGCAGTAAGCTGGTGCAGTTGCAAGCAAAGCGTCGTGGCGGGATCTACATGTGAAGCGGAGTACATGGCGGCCTCGGAGGCAGCACATGAAGCAATATGGGTGAAGGAGTTCATCACCGACCTAGGAGTCATACCCAATGCGTCGGGGCCGATCAAGCTCTTCTGTGACAACACTGGAGCTATTGCACTTGCCAAGGAGCCCAGGTTTCACAAGAAGACAAGGCACATCAAGCGTCGCTTCAACTCCATTCGTGAAAATGTTCAAGATGGAGACATAGAGATTTGTAAAATACATACGGACCTGAATGTAGCAGATCCGTTGACTAAACCTCTCCCTAGAGCAAAACATGATCAACACCAGAATTCCATGGGTGTTCGATTCATCACAATGTAACTAGATTATTGACTCTAGTGCAAGTGGGAGACTATTGGAAATATGCCCTAGAGGCAATAATAAAAGCATTATTATTATATTTCCTTGTTCATGATAATTGTCTTTATTCATGCTATAATTGTGTTATCCGAAAATCGTAATACATGTGTGAATAACAGACACCAACATGTCCCTAGTAAACCTCTAGTTGACTAGCTCGTTGATCAATAGATAGTCATGGTTTCCTGACTATGGACATTGGATGTCATTGATAACGAGATCACATCATTAGGAGAATGATGTGATGGACAAGACCCAATCCTAAACATAGCACAAGATCGTATAGTTCGTTTGCTAGAGTTTTCCAATGTCAAAGTATCTTTTCCTTAGACCATGAGATCGTGTAACTCCCGGATATCGTAGGAGTGCTTTGGGTATACCAAACGTCACAACGTAACTGGGTGACTATAAAGGTAGACTACGGGTATCTCCCAAAGTGTCTGTTGGGTTGACATGGATCAAGACTGGGATTTGTCACTCCGTATGACAGAGAGGTATCACTGGGCCCACTCAGTAATGCATCATCATAATGAGCTCAGAGTGACCAAGTGTCTGGTCACGGGATCATGCATTACGGTACGAGTAAAGTGACTTGCCGGTAACGAGATTGAACGAGGTATTGGGATACCGACGATCGAATCTCGGGCAAGTAACATATCGATTGACAAAGGGAATTGCGTACGGGGTTGATTGAATCCTCGACATCGTGGTTCATCCGATGAGATCATCGTGGAGCATGTGGGAGCCAACATGGGTATCCAGATCCCGCTGTTGGTTATTGACCTGAGAATCATCTCGGTCATGTCTGCTTGTCTCCCGAACCCGTAGGGTCTACACACTTAAGGTTCGGTGACGCTAGGGTTGTGAAGATATGTATATGCAGAAACCCGAATGTTGTTCGGAGTCCCGGATGAGATCCCGGACGTCACGAGGAGTTCCGGAATGGTCCGGAGGTAAAGAATTATATATAGGAAGTGCAGTCTCGGGCATCGGGACAAGTTTCGGGGTTATCGGTATTGTACCGGGACCACCGGAGGGGTCCCGTGGGCCCACCGGGTGGGGCCACTTGTCCCGGGGGGCCACATGGGCTGTAGGGGGTGCGCCTTGGCCTACATGGGCCAAGGGCACCAGCCCTACTAGGCCCATGCGCCTAGGGTTTCCACCAAGGAAGAGTCCAAGTGGTGTAAGGCACCCCTAGGTGCCTTGGGGGGGAGGGAAACCTCCCCTTGGCCGCCGCACCTAGGAGATCAGATCTCCTAGGCTGCGCACCACCCCCCTTGGCCCTCCTATATATAGTGGGGGAGAGGAGGGACTTGATACACCAGCCCCTGGCGCCTCCCTCTCTCCCCGTTACGTCTCTCCCTCGTAGTCTTGGCGAAGCCCTGCTGCTGTGATGCCCTGCATCCACCACCACGCCGTCGTGCTGCTGGATCTTCATCAACCTCTCCTTCCCCCTTGCTGGATCAAGAAGGAGGAGACGTCTCCCGTCCCGTACGTGTGTTGAACGCGGAGGTGCCGTCCGTTCGGCGCTTGGTCATCGGTGATTTGGATCACGTCGAGTACGACTACATCATCACCATTCTTTTGAACGCTTCCGTGCGCGATCTACAAAGGTATGTAGATGCATCTAATGACTCGTTGCTAGATGAACTCATAGATGGATCTTGGTGAAACCGTAGGAAATTTTTTGTTTTCTGCAACGTTCCCCAATAGCCGTACGTTCGGTGCTTGGATCGGTCGGATCATGAAGACGTACGACTACATCAACCGCGTTGTCATAATGCTTACGCTTACGGTCTACGAGGGTATGTGGACAACACTCTCCCCTCTCGTTGCTATGCGATCACCATGATCTTGCGTGTGCGTAGGAATTTTTTTGAAATTACTACGTTCCCCAACAGTGGCATCCAAGCCTAGGTTTTATGCGTTGATGTTATATGCACGAGTAGAACACAAGTGAGTTGTGGGTGATACAAGTCATACTGCTTACCAGCATGTCATACTTTGGTTCGGCGGTATTGTGAGATGAAGCGGCCCGGACCGACATTACGCGTACGCTTACGCGAGACTGGTTTCACCGTTACGAGCACTCGTGCTTAAAGGTGGCTGGCGGGTGTCTGTCTCTCTCACTTTAGCTGAATCGAGTGTGGCTACGCCTGGTCCTTGCGAAGGTTAAAACAGCACCAACTTGACGAACTATCGTTGTGGTTTTTGATGCGTAGGTAAGAACGGTTCTTGCTAAGCCCGTAGCAGCCACGTAAAATTTGCAACAACAAAGAAGAAAACGTCTAACTTGTTTTTGCAGGGCATGTTGTGATGTGATATGGTCAAGACGTGATGCTATATTTTATTGTATGAGATGATCATGTTTTGTAACCGAAGTTA
Source organism: Triticum timopheevii (assembly GCA_963921465.1). Taxonomy (NCBI): domain Eukaryota; kingdom Viridiplantae; phylum Streptophyta; class Magnoliopsida; order Poales; family Poaceae; genus Triticum; species Triticum timopheevii. The sequence goes on along the minus strand of OY997270.1, from coordinate 583,380,912 downwards.
TCGGCAACTGGCAGGAGCCATATGGTTGTCGCTTTATTGTATGAAATGCAAACACCCTGTAATTGCTTTACTTTATCTCTAAGCGGTAGCGATAGTCGTAGAAGCAATAGATGGCGTAACGACAACGATGCTACGATGGAGATCAAGGTGTCACGCCGGTGACGATGGTGATCACGACGGTGCTTCGGAGATGGAGATCACAAGCACAAGATGATGATGGCCATATCATATCACTTATATTGATTGCATGTGATGTTTATCCTTTATGCATCTTATCTTGCTTTGATTGACGGTAGCATTTTAAGATGATCTCTCACTAATAATCAAGAAGTGTTCTCCCTGAGTATGCACCGTTGCGAAAGTTCTTCGTGCTGAGACACCACGTGATGATCGGGTGTGATAGGCTCTACGTTCAAATACAACGGGTGCAAAATAGTTGCACACGCGGAATACTCAGGTCATACTTGACGAGCCTAGCATACAGATATGGCCTCGGAACACGGAGACCGAAAGGTCGAACGTGAATCATATAGTAGATATGATCAACATAGTGATGTTCACCATTGAAACTACTCCATCTCACGTGATGATCGGACATGGTTTAGTTGATTTGGATCACGTGATCACTTAGATGACTAGAGAGATGTCTGTCTAAGTGGGAGTTCTTAAGTAATATGATTAATTGAACTTACATTTATCATGAACTTAGTACCTGATAGTATTTTGCTTGTCTATGTTTGTTTGTAGATAGATGGCTCGTGTTGTTGTTCCGTTGAATTTTAATGCATTCCTTGAGAAAGCAAAGTTGAAAGATGATGGTAGCAATTACACGGACTGGGTTCGTAACCTGAGGATTATCCTCATTGCTGCACAGAAAAGTTACATCCTGGAAGCACCGCTGGGTGCCAGGCCTGCTGCCGATGCAACTGACGATGTTAAGAACTTCTGGAAGAGCAAAGCTGATGACTACTTGATAGTTCAGTGTGCCATGCTTTACGGCTTAGAACCGGGTCTTCAACAATGTTTTGAATGTCATGGAGCATATGAGATGTTCCAGGAGTTGAAGTTAATATTTCAAGCAAATGCCCGGATTGAGAGATATGAAGTCTCCAATAAGTTCTACAGCTGCAAGATGGAGGAGAATAGTTCTGTCAGTGAACACATACTCAAAATGTCTGGGTATAATAATCACTTGATTCAACTGGGAGTTAATCTTCCTGATGATAGTGTCATTGACAGAATTCTCCAATCACTGCCACCAAGCTACAAGAGCTTCGTGATGAACTATAATATGCAAGGGATGAACAAGACTATTCCCGAGCTCTTCACAATGCTAAAAGCTGCGGAGGTAGAAATCAATAAGGAGCATCAAGTGTTGATGGTTAACAAGACCACCAGTTTCAAGAAGAAGGGCAAAGGGAAGAAGAAGGGGAACTTCAAAAAGAACGGCAAACAAGTTGCTTCTCAAGAGAAGAAACCCAAGTCTGGACCTAAGCCTGAAACTGAGTGCTTCTACTGCAAGCAGACTGGACACTGGAAGCGGAACTGCCCCAAGTATTTGGCGGATAAGAAGGATGGAAAAGTGAACAAAGGTATATGTGATATACATGTTATTGATGTGTACCTTACTAATGCTCGCAGTAGCACCTGGGTATTTGATACTGGTTCTGTTGCTAATATTTGCAACTCGAAACAGGGACTACGGATTAAGCGAAGATTGGCTAAGGACGAGGTGATGATGCGCGTGGGAAATGGTTCCAAAGTCGATGTGATCGCGGTCGGCACGCTACCTCTACATCTACCATCGGGATTAGTTACCTAAATAATTGTTATTTGGTGCCAGTGTTGAGCATGAACATTATATCTGGATCTTGTTTGATGCGAGACGGTTATTCATTTAAATCAGAGAATAATGGTTGTTCTATTTATATGAATAATATCTTTTATGGTCATCCACCCTTGAAGAGTGGTCTATTTTTATTGAATCTCGATAGTAGTGATACACATATTCATAGTGTTGAAACCAAAAGATGCAGAGTTGATAACGATAGTGCAACTTATTTGTGGCACTGCCGTTTAGGTCATATCGGTGTAAGCGCATGAAGAAACTCCATACTGATGGGCTTTTGGAATCACTTGATTATGAATCACTTGGTACTTGCGAACCGTGCCTCATGGGCAAGATGACTAAAACGCCGTTCTCCGGAACTATGGAGCGAGCAACTGATTTGTTGGAAATTATACATACTGATGTTTGTGGTCCAATGAATGTTGAGGCTCGCGGTGGGTATCGTTATTTTCTCACCTTCACAGATGATTTGAGCAGATATGGGTGTATCTACTTGATGAAACACAAGTCTGAAACATTTGAAAAGTTCAAAGAATTTCAGAGTGAAGTGGAAAATCATCGTAACAAGAAAATAAAGTTTCTACGATCTGATCGTGGAGGAGAATATTTGAGTTACGAGTTTGGTCTACACTTGAAACAATGCGGAATAGTTTCGCAACTCATGCCACCCGGAACACCACAACAAAATGGTGTGTCCGAACGTCGTAATCGTACTTTTACTAGATATGGTGCGATCTATGATGTCTCTTACTCATTTACCGCTATCGTTTTGGGGTTATGCTTTAGAGACGGCTGCATTCACGTTAAATAGGGCACCATCAAAATCCGTTGAGAAGACGCCTTATGAACTGTGGTTTGGCAAGAAACCAAAGTTGTCATTTCTTAAAGTTTGGGGCTGCGATGCTTATGTGAAGAAACTTCAACCAGATAAGCTCGAACCCAAATCGGAGAAATGTGTCTTCACAGGATACCCAAAAGAGACTATTGGGTACACCTTCTATCACAGATCTGAGGGCAAGATTTTCGTTGCTAAAATCGGATCCTTTCTAGAGAAGGAGTTTCTCTCGAAAGAAGTGAGTGGGAGGAAAGTAGAACTTGATGAGATAACTGTATCTGCTCCCTTATTGAAATTAGTTCATCACAAGAACCGGTTCCTGTGACAACTACACCAATTAGTGAGGAAGCTAATGATACTGATCATGAAACTTCAGATCAAGTTTCTACTGAACCTCGTAGGTCTACCAGAGTAAGATCCGCACCAGAGTGGTACGGTAATCCAATTCTGGAAGTCATGTTACTTGACCATGATGAACCTACGAACTATGAGGAAGCGATGATGAGCCCAGATTCCGCAAGATGGCTAGAGGCCATGAAATCTGAGATGGGATCCATGTATGAAAACAAAGTATGGACTTTGGTTGACTTGCCCGATGATCGGCAAGCCATTGAGAATAAATGGATCTTTAAGAAGAAGACTGACGCTGATGGTAATGTAACTGTCTATAAAGCTCGACTTGTTGCAAAAGGTTTTCGACAAGTTCAAGGGGTTGACTACGATGAGACTTTCTCACCCGTAGCGATGCTTAAGTCTATCCGAATCATGTTAGGTATTGCTGCATTTCATGATTATGAAATTTGGCAAATGGATGTCAAAACTGCATTCTTGAATGGATTTCTAGAAGAAGAGTTGTATATGATGCAGCCAGAAGGTTTTGTTGATCCAAAAGGTGCTAACAAAGTATGCAAGCTCCAGCGATCCATTTATGGACTGGTGCAAGCATCTCGGAGTTGGAATAAACGTTTTGATAGTGTGATCAAAGCATATGGTTTTATACAGACTTTTGGAGAAGCCTGTATTTACAAGAAAGTGAGTGGGAGCTCTGTAGCATTTATGATTTTATATGTAGATGACATATTATTAATTGGAAATGATATAGAATTTCTGGATAGCATAAAGGGATACTTGAATAAAAGTTTTTCAATGAAAGACCTCGGTGAAGCTGCTTACATATTGGGAATCAAGATCTATAGAGATAGATCAAGACGCTTAACAGGACTTTCACAAAGCACATACCTTGACAAAATTTTGAAAAAGTTCAAAATGGATCAGGCAAAGAAAGGGTTCTTGCCTGTGCTACAAGGTGTGAAGTTGAGTCAAACTCAATGCCCGACCACAGCAGAAGATAGAGAGAAAATGAAAGATGTTCCCTATGCTTCAGCCATAGGCTCTATCATGTATGCAATGCTGTGTACCAGACCTGACGTATGCTTAGCAATAAGCTTGGCAGGAAGGTACCAAAGTAATCCAGGAGTGGATCACTGGACAGCGGTCAAGAACATCCTGAAATACCTGAAAAGGACTAAGGATATGTTTCTCGTATATGGAGGTGACAAAGAGCTAGTCGTAAATGGTTACGTCGATGCAAGCTTTGACACTGATCCGGACGATTCTAAATCGCAAACCAGATACGTGTTTTTATTAAACGGTGGAGCTGTAAGTTGGTGCAGTTCTAAACAAAGCGTCGTGGCAGGATCTACATGTGAAGCAGAGTACATAGCTGCTTCTGAAGCAGCAAATGAAGGAGTCTGGATGAAGGAGTTCATTTCCGATCTAGGTGTCATACCTAGTGCATCGAGACCAATGAAGATCTTCTGTGACAATACTGGTGCAATTGCTTTGGCAAAGGAATCCAGATTTCACAAGAGGACCAAGAACATCAAGAGACGCTTCAATTCCATTCGGGAGCAAGTCCAAGTGGGAGACATAGAGATTTGCAAAATACATACGGATCTGAATGTTGCAGACCCGTTGACTAAGCCTCTCTCACGAGCAAAACATGATCAGCACCAAGACTCCATGGGTGTTAGAATCATTACCATGTAATCTAGATTATTGACTCTAGTGCAAGTGGGAGACTGAAGGAAATATGCCCTAGAGGCAATAATAAAGTTATTATTTATTTCCTCATATCATGATAAATGTTTATTATTCATGCTAGAATTGTATTAACCGGAAACATAATACATGTGTGAATACATAGACAAACATATAGTCACTAGTATGCCTCTACTTGACTAGCTCATTAATCAAAGATGGTTATGTTTCCTAACCATGGACATGTGTTGTCATTTGATTAATGGGATCACATCATTAGGAGAATGATGTGATTGACATGACCCATTCCGTTAGCCTAGCACTTGATCGTTTAGTATACTGCTATTGCTTTCTTCATGACTTATACATGTTCCTGTAACTATGAGATTTATACAACTCCCGTTTACCGGAGGAACACTTTGGGTACTACCAAACGTCACAATGTAACTGGGTGATTATAAAGGAGTACTACAGGTGTCTCCGAAGGTATATGTTGAGTTGGTGTATTTCGAGATTAGGTTTTGTCACTCCGATCGTCTGAGAGGTATCTCTGGGCCCTCTCGGTAATGCACATCACTATAAGCCTTGCAAGCAATGTGATCAATGAGTTGGTTACGGGATGATGCATTACGTAACGAGTAAAGAGACTTGCCGGTAACGAGATTGAACTAGGTATTGGATACCGACGATCAAATCTCGGGCAAGTAACATACCGATGACAAAGGGAACAACGTATGTTGTTATGCGGTTTGACCGATAAAGATCTTCGTAGAATATGTAGGAACCAATATAGGCATCCAGGTTCCGCTATTGGTTATTGACCGAGAATAGTTCTAGGTCATGTCTACATAGTTCTCGAACCCGTAGGGTCCGCACGCTTAACGTTACGATGACAGTTTTATTATGAGTTTATAAGTTTTGATGTACCGAAGTTTGTTCGGAGTCCCGGATGTGATCACGGACATGACGAGGAGTCTCGAAATGGTCGAGACATAAAGATTGATATATTGGACGACTATATTCGGACACCGGAAGAGTTCCGGGTGATTTCGGAGAAAACCGGAGTGCCGGAAGGGTTACCGGAACCCCCCGGGGAAGTATTGGGCCTTAGTGGGCCTGAGGGGAGAGAGAGGGCAGCAGCCCAGGAGGTGGTGTGCCCCCTCCCAAGGGGAGTCCGAATTGGACTAGGGGAAGGGGGCGCGGCCCCTCTTTCCCTCTCCCTCTCCCCCTCTTTCCTTCCCCCTTCCTCCTTCCTAGTTGGACTAGGAAAGGGGAGTCCTACTCCCATTAGGAGGAGGACTTCCCCCTCCTTGGCGCGCCCTCCTAGGGCCGGCTGGCCTCCCCCCTTGCTCCTTTATATACGGGGGCGGGGGGGGGGGGCACCCCATGGACACACAAGTTGATCTACGGATCGTTCCTTAGCCGTGTGCGGTGCCCCCCTCCACCATATTCCACCTCGGTCATATCATCGCGGAGTTTAGGCGAAGCCCTGCGCCGGTAGAACATCATCACCATCACCACGCCGTCGTGCTGACGGAACTCATCTCAGGAGCTTTGCTGGATCGGAGCCCGGAGATCGTCATCGAGCTGAACGTGTGCTGAACTCGGAGGTGCCGCACGTCCGGTGCTTGGATCAGACGGATCGTGAAGACGCACGACTACGTCAACCGCGTTGTCATAACGCTTCCTCTTACGGTCTACGAGGGTACGTGGACAACACTCTCCCCTGTCATTGCTATGCCATCAGCATGATCTTGCGTGTGCGTAGGAAATTTTTTGAAATTACTACGTTCCCCAACAATGTTATGGATGAAGAAACTGCTAGAGATCTTCTTGATTGCAATGATAGATCTGATCTTAAGAAATTATTAGCTAAACTTAAACAGAAAACTCTGGATGCTAGAATGAAACATGACCCTGCTTTTGCTACTTCAGCTATATTTGTTACTGATAAGGATTATGAATTCTCTGTTGATCCTGAAATATACTTTGGTTGAATCTGATCCTTTTTATGGCAATGAATCTGAAACTATTGTGGCACATCTTACTAAATTGAATGATATAGCCACCCTGTTCACTAATGATGAGAAGTCTCGCTATTATTATATCCTTAAGATATTTCCGTTCTCATTAAAGGGTGATGCTAAAACTTGGTTTAATTCTCTTGATCCTGGTTGTGTGTGTAGTCCCCAAGATATGATTTATTACTTCTCTGCTAAATATTTCCCTGCTCATAAGAAACAAGCTGCTTTGAGGGAAATATATAATTTTGTGCAAATCGAAGAAGAGAGTCTGCCACAAGCTTGGGGGAGGCTTCTCCGATTACTTAATGCTTTGCCTGATCATACTCTTAAGAAAAATGAAATACTTGATATCTTTTATAATGGACTAACTGATGCTTCCAAGGACCACTTGGATAGTTGTGCTGGATGTGTTTTCAGGGAAAGAATAGTCGACCAAGCTGAATTTTTATTGAATAATATGTTGACTATTGAAAATAATTGGACTCTTCCCGAGCCAATTGAGCCAATTCCTAAACCAACTCCGAAGAAGAGGGGGGTTCTATTTCTCAATCCTGAAGATATGCAAGAGGCAAAGAAATCTATGAAAGAAAAAGGTATTAAAGCTGAAGATGTTAAGAATTTACCTCCTATTGAAGAAATACATGGTCTTAATATACCGCCTGTCGAAGAAACACATTGTCTTGATAGCCCAACACAGGTAGTAAAGGTAAATTCTCTCTATAGAATGATAAGGTTGAAATCCCGTCTACTAAATTTCCTAGCCAATGTTTTGATGAATTTGATGATTTTATGGCTAGGCAAGAAAGTTTCAATGCTTATGTTGGTAGAGAATTAAAGAGTAATGCTCACATGATTGGATGCTTGAGTGATTATATGGCTAGAGTTAAAGGTGAACTTAAACTCATTAGTAAATATGCTTCTATGGTTACCACTCAAGCTGAACAAGTACCTAAAGCTCAAAGTGATTTGCTCAATGAATTAAATAATAAACATGATTTTGCTGTTAGAGTGGCTACTAGAACTAGTAGAATGACTCAGGAACCTTTGTATCCTGAAGGCCACCCTAAGAGAATTGAGAAAGATTCTCAAAGAAATAATTTAGAGGCACCTAGTCCTTCTAAAAAGAAGAAAAAGAAAAATGATAGGACTTTGCATGCTTCTAGTGAACCTGTTGTAGACACACCTGAGAATCCTAATTATATTTCTATTTCTGATGCTGAAACACAATCTGGTGATGAACATGAACCTAGTGATAATGTTAATGATAATGTTCATGTTGATGCTCAACCTAGCAATAATAATGATGTAGAGATTGAACCTGTTGTTGATCTAGATAACCCACAATCAAAGAATCAATGTTATGATAAGAGAGACTTTGTTGCTAGGAAGCACGGTAAAGAAACAGAACCATGGGTTCAGAAACCCATACCTTTTCCTCCTAAGCCATCCAAGAAAAAGGATGATGAGGATTTTGAGCGCTTTGCTGAAATGATTAGACCTATCTTCTTACGTATGCGCTTAACTGATATGCTTAAAGTAAATCCTTATGCTAAATATATGAAGGATATCATCACAAATAAAAGAAAGATACCGGAAGCTGAAATTTCCACCATGCTTGCTAATTATACTATTAAGGGTGGAATACATAAGAAACTAGGAGATCTAGGGGTACCAACCATACCATGCTCCATTAAAAGAAACTATGTTAAAACTGCTTTATGTGATCTTGGAGCCGATGTTAGTGTTATGCCTCTCTCTTTATATCATAGACTTGAATTGAATAAGTTGACACCTACTGAAATATCTTTGCGAATGGCCGATAAATCAACCGCTATACCTGTCGGTATTTGTGAGGATGTGCCTGTTGTGGTTGCAAATGTCACTATCTTAACAGACTTTGTTATTCTTGATATTCCCGAGGACGATAGTATGTCGATTATCCTTGGTAGACCCTTTTTGAATACTGTAGGGGCTGTTATTGATTGCAACAAAGACAATGTCACTTTTAATGTTAATGGTAATGAGCATACGGTACACTTTCCAAGGAAACAACCTCAAGTTCATAGCATCAATTCTATTGGAAAAGTTCCAACTATCATTATTGGAGGTTTCGAATTCCCTCTTCCTACTGTCAAGAAAAAATATGATATTCTTATTATTGGGGATGTTCATATCCCCGTTGAGGTAACCTAGTTTTATTCAAAATTTCTCCGGTTCCATGTTATTCGGAATGAGTTTGTTAACAAGACTTGATCAACCTTGTTAGTGGATTCCTTTTGATGATCATGAGATGGATGAAACTAGAAGGCACAACCTTCTGTACCCTCTTTTTACTTTCTGTTATTTAGAATAAATAAAGCAAAAATAGTATTATCTGTCTGTTTTCTGAATTATCCATGCAATAAAAAATATCCCAAAAATAAAAGTGCTCCAAATGCCCTGCAAATTTAGTATGATTTTTTATGGAATATTTCAGGATTTTAGGCACCGAGAACACAGCAGGGGGGGCAAGCACCTGGCCACGAGGGTCCAGGGCGCGCCCACTATTATTAGGCGTGCCCCCTGCCTCGTGGGCCCATGGTGGCCCCCCTCCACTTATTCCTGCACCGACACACTCCATCTTCCTCCCAAAAAATCCCCATCCAACTCAAGCACGAGTTCTAGCTCATTTTGCTGCAATTTTCGATCTCCTTGCTCAAAGCTCCACTCACAAAACTGCTTTGGGAGATTGCTCTTTGGTATGTGACTCCTCCAATGGTCCAATTAGTTTTTGTTCTAGTGCTTTATTCATTGCAAATTTTTGCTGCCTAGGTGACCCTGTTCTTCAGCTTGCATGTCAAATTTATGAGGTCCCAAGTAATTCTAATGCATGATATAGGCTCTAGGCACTTGTGGGAGTAGTTGCTATCAATCTTGTTTAGTTTGATTCACTTTTATTTTGAAGTTACTAAAAATTTCAGAAATTTTTCAGAGGAAGAAATATGTCTAGGAAAATGTAGCAAGGTGGTTCCTCAACAAAGAGAGGACCCAGGCGTGCTATGCGTGAGCAAGACGATGAACCACCAAGGGAAGCTGATGTGCGGCCTTGTGAATGGCCGTCAGAAGAGTTTATGGTCAATGCAGGCATCAAGGATGAATTTGACGCATATGTGCGTAATGCCGATCTTGAGGACTTCATGCAAGATAAGTGTCCGCAGTACTACCGATTGACTGATTCATTCGTGAGAAGGTTTAAATTTACATCTTTGCGTAATTCTCAGAATGTCCTGTTTGATATTTATGATCAATCTTATACCATGGACCTAGAAGATTTCACAACTGCTTGCAAACTCCCACAGTGGGGCAATGTTAGTGAACCCCGCAAATCTGAATATAAAGACTTTCTCGCTAGTATCACTAGAGATATAGCACAAGCTACCATAGGGGCATTCATTTTCCTGCTATACATTATTTTGCTCTCTTCATTGGTAGATGCATAAATGGTAAAGATGAAGCTTGTCACATGTGTGTCCCGGATCTTTGTGTCCTCAAGAGTGCTGTATTAGGTAATAAAGATTACAACTTGGGGGCGATTGTTGCACGTAGGTTGCATAATAATGGTTTAGTTGGAGATTTATTTGGAGGGATTTATGCAACACGTGTTGCTAATTATCTTGGTATACCTCCACGTGAGGGTGATATGGAATTGCCTCCCGCTTATTTAGATTATGATGCTATGGTCAGTCATCGTTTTCTTGTGAGGAATGAACAATTCCTCCAGTATCGACTAATCTTTGACAGACGTTTCTCTGTCCATGTTACTCTCCCTGCTCCTTCCCTTTTTGATTAGCAGGCAAAATGAAGATATGTTGTAACCAGGGAGGAGGCAAACGAACACGAGAGGAGAGTGGAGGCAACTCGCCAACATGCCACAGCTCAGGAGGCATTGGCTGCTGCATCTCAGTACGACCCCAGTTATAACTTCGGATGTCAGTCAAGCTTTCCATGGCAATAGACCAACTTAGGCCAAAAGCCTAAGCTTGGGGGAGTACGTATTTCTCACCGACATTACATTCATGTTCACACACTTATTTTAGTTGTCGGTGCTCATACTCTTTCATTGTTATTATCCATGCTAGTTTAGTTTTTTCTAGCTTTCTTCTTGTTTGTTTGATAAACCTTAAGAAAAACCAAAAAAATAGTTAGTTTAATTTCCATGCTTGTAGTAGTAATTAAAATGAAAACCCAAAAATATTTCTTGTTCTTCTCTCTGCTTGTTGGGAGCTTTCCCGTGCAAATAGTTTTATTTCTTTTCTTTCCTTTGGGGGTCGAGAGGAGAAGACCCTAATGAAATTGCTTAGTGGCTCTTATATGCATGATTTTTAATTTAACCAAGAGCCCATATTATCTTGTCTTCTCCCTTGAATTGAATGCTTGTAGATTCCAGCTTAGTCCAATGCACGTGCACTATTATTATTATACACACCGTTTGGTCGTGCAAGTGAAAGGCAATAATGACGATATATGATGGACTGATTGAGATGAGAGAAGCTGGTATGAACTCGACCTGTTTTGTTTTTGTAAATATGATGAGTTCATCGTTCCTGATTCAGCCTATTATGAATAAACATGTTTGCAATGACAATTAGAGATTATAGTTGCTTATGCCATGCTAAATTAGCTAGGAGCTTATAATGGTTTACCTTGCATGCCAACATGCTATTAAAATGGTTGTGATGTGGTATGATAGGGTGGTATCCTCCTTCGAATGATTCGAGTGACTTGACTTGGCACATGTTCACGCATGTAGTTGAAAACAACTCAACATAGCCTTCACGATATTTATGTTCATGGTGGATTATATCCTATTCATGCTTGCACTCAGTGTTGATTAATTTTAATGCATGTCCATGACTGTTGTCGCTCTCTCAGTTGGTCGCTTCCCAGTCTTTTGCTAGCCTTCACCTGTACTAAGCGGGAATACTGCTTGTGCATCCAAACCCCATAAACCCCAAAGTTATTCCATATGAGTCCACCATACCTTCCTATATGTGGTATTTACCTACCGTTCCAAGTAAATTTGTATGTGCCAAAATCCAAACCTTCAAATGAAATTCTGTTTTGTATGCTCGAGCAGCTCATGTATCAACTAGGGCTGTCTGTATCTTCCATGCTAGGTGGGTTATTCTCAAGGGGAGTGGACTCCGCTCCTCATTCACGAGAAAATGGCTGGTAACCGGGATGCCCAGTCCCATGATCAAAAAGATCAAAGCAAATCGAAATAATTAAACAAAACTCCCCAGGGTTGTTGCTAGTTGGAGGCACTCGTTGTTTCGAGCAAGCCATGGATTGATGTTTGTTAGTGGTGGGGGAGTATAAACTTTACCATTCTGTTTGGGAACCGCCTGTAATGTATGTAGCATGGAAGATATCGAGATCTCATAGTTGTTGCGTTGACAGTGAAAGTATACCGCTCAAAATGTTATTCATCTCTATTTTAAAATCGAGCTCTGGCACCTCTACAAATCCCTGCTTCCCTCTGCGAAGGGCCTATCTATTTACTTTTATGTTGAGTCATCACTCTCTTATTAAAAAGCACCCGCTGGAGAGCACACTATCATTTGCATGCATCGTTATTAGTTTATATTGGGTATGACTTGACTGGATATATTTTACCATGAAATACAATGTTTAGTCAGTCCTTGATCTTTAAAGGTGCTCTGCATTTATGTTTTGCGGTCTCAGAAAGGGCTAGCGAGATACCATCTTGTTATATTATATTACGATTGTTTTGAGAAAGTGTTGTCATCCGAGTTTTATTATTATTGCTCGTTAGTTGATTATGCCATTGATATGAGTAAACATGAGACCTAAGTGTTATTGTGAATATGGTTAGTTCATAATCTTTGCTGAAAACTTGAATGCTAGCTTTATATATTTACAACAACAAGAGCAAACAGAGTTTGTAAAAGTTTTTCATTATCACTTTCAGTTTATCAACTGAATTTCTTGAGGACAAGCAAATGTTTAAGATTGGGGGAGTTTATACGTCTCCAACGTATCTACTTTTCAAAACACTTTTGCCCTTGTTTTGGACTCTAACTTGCATGATTTGAATGAAACTAACCCGGACTGACGCTGTTTTCAGCAGAACTACCATGATGTTATTTTTGTGCAGAAACAAAAGTTCTCGGAATGACCTGAAAATCCACGAAGATCACTTTTGGAAAATATAAAAATACTGGCGAAAGAATCAAGGCCAGGGGCCCACACCCTGTCCACGAGGGTGGGGGGCGCGCCCCCTACCTCATGGCCCCCCTGGAGCTCCACCGATCTCAACTCCAACTCTAATATTCCGTTTCACGGAGAAAAAACCCAGAGAGAAAGTTTCATTGCGTTTTACGATATGGAGCCACCGCCAAGCCCTAATCTCTCTCGGGAGGGCTGATCTGGAGTCCGTTCGGGGCTCCGGAGAGGGGGATTCGTTGTCGTCGTCATCATCAACCATCCTCCATCACCAATTTCATGATGCTCACCACCGTGCGTGAGTAATTTCATAGTAGGCTTGCTGGACGGTGATGGGTTGGATGAGATTTACCATGTAATCAAGTTAGTTTTGTTAGGGTTTGATCCCTAGTATCCACTATGTTCTGAGATTGATGTTGCTATGACTTTGCTATGCTTAATGCTTGTCACTAGGGCCCGAGTGCCATGATTTCAGATCTGAACCTATTATGTTTTCATGAATATATGTGAGTTCTTGATCCTATCTTGTAAGTCTATAGTCACCTATTACGTGTTATGATCCGACAACCCCGAAGTGACAATAATCGGGATACTTCTCGGTGATGACCATAGTTTGAGGAGTTCATGTATTCACAAAGTGCTAAAGCTTTGGTACGGTACTCTATTAAAAGGAGGCCTTAATATCCCTTAGTTTCCATTAGGACCCCGCTCCCACGGGAGGGTAGGACAAAAGAAGTCATGCAAGTTCTTTTCCATAAGCATGTATGACTATATTCGGAATACATGCCTACATTATATTGATGAATTGGAGCTAGTTCTGTGTCACCCTATGTTATAACTATTACATGAGGAATCGCATCCGACAGAATTATCCATCACTGATCCAATGCCTACGAGCTTTTCACATATTGTGCTTTGCCTATTTACTTTTTCGTTGCTACTGTTACAATCATTACAAAACTGCTATCATTACTTTTGCCACTGTTACCGTTACTATCATACTACTTTGCTACTAAATACTTTGCTGCAGATACTAAGTTATCGAGGTGTGGTTGAATTGACAACTCAACTGCTAATACTTGAGAATATTCTTTGGCTCCCCTTGTGTCGAATCAATAAATTTGGGTTGAATACTCTACCCTCAAAAACTGTTGCGATCCCCTATACTTGTGGGTTATTAGTCAGCCAACACCTGGGACTGATGGTGGTGCGGGGCTCGTAGAGGATTGTATGGCCGACTAGCTCGATGGCCCACTTGGCCACCCGGCCAAAGGCATCCCGACAGCCCAGGATATCGCCGATGGGGGCCTGAGGGAGTCCTGGATTAAGGGGTCCTCGAGCATCCGGCCTGTTGGACATGGGCCGGACTGATGGGCCGTGAAGATACAAGATAGAAGACTCTCTCCCATGTCCGGATGGGACTCTCCTTGGCGTGGATGGCAAGCTTGGCATTCGGATATGAAGATTCCTTTCTCTGTAACCGACTTTATACAACCCTAGTCCCCTCCATTGTCTATATAAACCGGAGGGTTTAGTCCGTAAAGGCAATCATAATCATACAGGATAGACTTCTAAGGTTTTAGCCATTACGATCTCGTGGTAGATAAACTCTTGTAATACTCATATTCATTAAGATCAATCAAGCAGGAAGTAGGGTATTACCTCCATAGAGAGGACCCGAACCTGGGTAAACATCGTGTTCCCTGTCTCCTGTTACCATCGACCTTAGACGCACAATTCGGGACCCCCTACCCGAGATCCGCCGGTTTTGAAACTGACATTGGTGCTTTCATTGAGAGTTCCGCTGCGTCATCGCTAAGAGGTTCGATGGCTCCATCAATCATCTACAACAATGCTTTCCTGGGGGATGTTTTCCTCCCCGGCCAGATCTTTGTGTTCGGCGGCTTCACACTGCAGGCCAACTCGCTTGGCCATCTAGAGCAGATCGATAGCTACGCCCCAGGTCACCAGATTAGTTTTGGAACCCTGGACTATGTCGCTGACGTCCGGGGAGACTTGATCTTCCAGGATTCACGACCCCAACTTCCGCTCTGGCCTTAGATCCGGAGCGCGTCACCATGCCTGAAGACGGACTTCTTGAGCCCGCCGGACTATCTGCGGCCACTAAACCCAGTACGGAAGAGCCGGATGGAGTAGCATCGCTGGCAGCCATCACAAAGCCAGACCCTTCTCCAAACACTGGCTCTGAACCCTCGGAGTCAGGACCGTGTGAGTTCGGCCGAGGAGGCTCCCTCCCGCCGTACTTCGCGGACTCTCTACTCTCCATACAAACCTCGCCTTTAAGCGAGGCTCTGGACTTAATTCGATCCCTTATCATTACAGAGGAGCAATGTCCGAACTATGCCCAGCTCATACTAGGGGCCGAGGGCAGGGAATTTTATGCCCCACCCACCACCCACTTCATAGCCACTGTCGAGGACTTAACCGACATGCTTGATTACGGCTCCGAAGACATCAACGGTATGGACGACGATGCCGGAGATGAGCAGGCCCAAAACCCGCCGTTTACTGGACGATGGACGGCCACCTCTTTGTATGACGTGTACATGGTGGATACACCCAAAGAGAATAGCAGCGATGACAAGGAAGATCCAGTCAAGGATAAACCTCCTAAGATACAGCCAAAGCACCGACGTCAGCAGCGTCGCTCCACGCTCTGGAAAAGACAGCAATACCAACACAGGAGAAAACAACACTCCGGGTGATGCCGAAGAAAGAGAAGACCTGGTTGAGCCAACTTCCGAACAGGAGGATCGGGAAGGCGGGCAAGTTAGCCTTGATGAACAAGCCATAAACGAAGACTTGGAGGACAGTAATTATCTCCCACTCTCCGAGGATGAGGTGAGCCTCAGTGACAAAGACTTCATCGTACCCGAGGAACCTCTCGAGCAGGAGCGCTTTAAGCGCCGGCTAATCGCCACTGCAAGGAGCCTGAAAAAGAAGCAACAGCAACTTCAAGCTGATCAGGATCTGCTCAATGACAGGTGGACTAATGTCCTGGCAGCCGACGAATACGGCCTCGAGTGCCCAACCAAAAGTTACCCGAAGCGCAAATTGTTACCTCAATTCGATGACAAGGCGCGGGAGCCCATACCATTAGCATGTAATGCGGCTGACCGACCACCACGTGGCCGGGACAAAGCGGCAACCCAAGCCGAACACCAGCCCATACTACCCTGTTGTAAAGGCAAGGACATAACAGCTCGGGTTATACATATGACCTGCGGCAGGACATGGACAATAGAGCAGGTCAGACCAAATCGATCTACGGATCGGTGGGGGCGTGCCCCGACGCGCGACGACGGCCATCTAGCCGGACATGACAAACATAACCACGCCCGGGCCGAAATCTGCAAACGAACTCCATCCGAGCTACATTGTGACTTGGCCCGATATAGAGGCGCTGCACACCTCCTTTGCTTCACTGATGAAGTAATGGAACACGAATTCCCAGAAGGGTTCAAACCCGTGAACATTGAATCATACAATGGGTCAACAGACCCCGCGGTATGGATTGAGGACTTTCTTCTCCATATTCATATGGCCCGCGGTGATGATCTTCATGTTATCAAATACCTCCCACTAAAACTCAAGGGACCAGCTCGGCACTGGCTAAACAGCCTTCCAGAAAACTCCATTGGCAGCCGGGAAGACTTGGAAGACGCCTTCTGCGATAACTTCCAAGGTACATATGTCCGGCCACCAGACACCGATGACCTAAGTCAAATCATCTAGCAGCCCAGAGAGTCAACCAGGAAACTCTGGACTAGATTCTTAATTAAAAAGAACCAAATTGTGGATTGTTCGGACGCCGAGGCCCTCATGGCCTTCAAACATAGCGTCCAGGATGAGTGGCTCATTCGCCACCTTGGTCAAGAAAAACCAAAATCCATGGCAGCCCTTACAGCTCTGATGACCCGCTTTTGCATGGGAGAAGACAGCTGGCTCGCTCGTAGAAGCAACAGCACCAGTGATCCGAGCACTTCCAAAGTTTGAGACGGTAACGGCAAGCCACGACGCAATAAACACAAGCGTCGAAATAATAATGAAGGAACACAAGAAACTGAGGTCAATGCCGGATTTAGCGGCTCCAAACCCGGTCAACGGAAAGAGCCATTCAAAGCAAACAGAGATGGACCATCCAATTTAGACAAGATACTGGATCAGCCCTGCCAGATTTATGGCACCCCCGATAAACCAGCTACTCACACGAACAGAAGTTGTTGGGTCTTTAAACAAGTTGTCAAGCTTAATGCCGAACACAAGGGGAAGGGGCCGCCTAGTGACAGTGATGACGAAGAGACTCGCCAGCCGAACACCGGGGGTCAGAAGGAATTTCCCCCCGAAGTGAAAACCATAAACATGGTATACGTGACGCACACCCCTACAGGGGAGCGCAGGCGCGCACTACGGGACACATACACCATAGAGCCGGTCACCCCAAAATTTAGCCAATGGGCTGCCTGATCACTTTTGATTGCAAGGACCACCTAGCCAGTACCCGTCACGAAGGTTCGGCAGCTCTGGTCATCGACCCAATTATCAATGGGTTCCATCTCACAAAAGTCCTTATGGACAGCGGTAGTAGCCTTAATCTACTTTACCAAGACACTGTCCGCAAAATGGGCATTGATCCTTCAAGAATCAAGCCCACCACAAATACCTTCTATGGAGCAGTACCCGGCATAGAAGCTCACTGCACGGGCTCAATTACATTAGAAGTCGTTTTCGGTTCGCCGAACAACTTTCGAAGCGAAGGCTTGACCTTCGATATTGTCCCGTTCTGCAGTAGCTACGAAGAGTAGGCCAATAAAAACCAGATTGCAATACCTTATGTGCAGTTATATCTCTAGCGTGGTGTCCTCCATAAGCTTCGGAGTGACACTTGCGTAGGATCTGTTCCTGTTCATGCTCAGGTACACAACGTCTAATAACACCATCTACTCCTTCTTTATAAAGATGTGGGTCATCCCAAAAGTAATGTCGCAAATCATAGAAAAACTTTTTCTTTTGTTGGTATGTGAAGCTAGGTGGTATAAATTTAGCAACAATATAATTAGCATAATCAGCATACCATGGAGTGCTATGAGAAGTGCTTATGACATTTAATTGTTCATCAGGAAAGCTATCATCAATAGGTAGTGGGTCATCAAGAACATTCTCTAACCTAGATAAGTTATCTGCAACGGGGTTCTCAGCTCCTTTTCTATCAACAATATGCAAATCAAATTCTTGCAGCAAGAGAACCCATCTAATAAGTCTAGGTTTTGCATCTTTCTTTTCCATAAGATATTTCATAGCAGCATGATCAGTGTGAATGGTTACTTTAGAATCAACAATATAGGGTCTGAATTTATCACAAGCAAATACAACTGCTAAAAGTTCCTTTTCGGTAGTAGCATAATTTCTTTGAGCATTGTCTAGAGTCTTACTAGCATAACGGATAACATTTAATTTCTTATCAACTCTTTGCCCTAGAACAACACCTACGCCATAATCACTAGCATCACACATAATTTCAAAGGGTAAATTCCAATCAGGTGGCTGAACAACAGGTGCAGAGACTAATGCTTTCTTAAGTATTTCAAATGCTTCTACACAATCATCATCAAAGACAAATGGTACATATTTTTGTAATAAATTAGTCAGAGGCCGAGAAATTTTTGAGAAGTCCTTAATGAACCTCCTGTAAAATCCGGCATGACCAAGGACACTTCTTATAACTTTGATGTCCTTGGGACATGGCATCTTTTCAATAGCGTCAACCTTGGATTTATCAACTTCAATACCTCTTTCAGAAACTTTGTGCCCCAAGACAATACCTTCATTAACCATAAAGTGGCACTTTTCCCAATTCAAGACAAGATTAGTTTCTTCACATCTCTGCAAAACTCGAGCAAGATTGCTCAAGCAATCATCAAAAGAGGAACCATAGACGGAAAAGTCGTCCATGAAAACCTCACAAATCTTTTCACAAAAGTCAGAGAATATAGCCATCATGCATCTTTGAAAGGTAGCAGGTGCATTACATAAACCGAAAGGCATACGTCTATAAGAAAAAGTACCAAAAGGGCATGTAAAAGTAGTCTTTGATTGATCTCTTGCCGACGCAGGTATTTGAGAGAAACCAGAATAACCATCTTGAAAGCAATGTGTATGTTTGCATAATCTTTCTAACATTTGATCAATAAAAGGTAAGGGGTAATGATCTTTCTTAGTAGCCTTATTTAATTTGCGGAAATCAATTACCATCCTATAACCTGTGATAATTCTTTGCGGAATCAATTCATGTTTATCATTAGGGACAATAGTAATACCTCCCTTCTTAGGGACACAATGGACATGACTTACCCACTGACTATCAGCAACGGGATAAATTATACCTGCCTCCAGAAGCTTGAGTATTTCTTTTCTTACCACTCCTTTCATTTTAGGACTCAAACGTCGTTGAGGATCACGAACTGGTTTGGCATCCGCTTCCAAATTTATTTTATGTTGACATAGAGTGGGACTGATGCCCTTAAGATCATCAAGAGTATATCCAATAGCGGCACAGTGCTTCTTCAGAGTTTTCAATAATCTTTCTTCTTCATGCTCTGAAAGGTTAGCACTAATAATGACAGGATATATGTTCTTTTCATCAAGATAAGCATATTTAAGATTATCAGGCAACGGTTTAAGCTCAAACACGGGATCACCCTTGGGTGGAGGAGGATCCCCTAGGATTTCAACAGGCAAATTGTGTTGCAGAATAGGTTCCTGTTTAAAGAATACTTCATCTATTTCCCTTCTTTCATTCATGAACATATCATTTTCATGGTCTAGCAAATAGTGTTCTAAAGGATCACTAGGAGGTACGACAATAGAAGCAAGACCAATAATTTCATCTTTACTAGGCAATTCTTCCTCACGATGTTGTTTACTAAATTTAGAGAAATTAAACTCACGAACCATATCATCCAAGCCAATAGTAACAACATTCTTTTCGCAGTCTATCTTAGCATTAACAGTATTCAAGAAGGGTCTACCAAATATAATGGGACAAAAGCTATCTTGTGGAGAACCAAGAACAAGAAAATCAGCGGGATATTTGGTTTTTCCACACAAGACTTCAACATCTCTAACAATTCCCATTGCAGATATAGTATCTCTATTGGCCAGTTTAATTGTAACATCAATATCTTCTATCTCAGCGGGTGCAATTTCATGCTTAATTTCTTCATACAAGGTAATAGGTATAACACTATCACTAGCACCCATATCACATAAGCCATGATAACAATGATCTCCTATTTTAACAGAAATAACAGGCACGCCTACCACAGGTCTATGTTTATCTCTAGCACAAGGTTTAGCAATTCTAGCAGTTTCACCACAGAATAGAATAACATGCCCATCAATATTATCAGACAAGAGATCTTTAACAATAGCAATATTAGGTTCTACTTTGACTTGCTCAGGAGGTGTATAAGTTCTAATATTGCTTTTACGAACAACAGTTGGAGCTTTAGCATGATCCTTCATTCTAACAGGGAAAGGTGGTTTCTCAACATAAGAAGTGGGAACAATAGGATCATTATAAGTGACAATCTTTTCTTCAACTTTAATAGGTGCAGCTACTTTTACTTCTATGGGAGGATGATATTTAAACCACTTCTCCTTGGGGAGATCAGCATAAGTAGCAAAAGATTCACAGAAAGAAGCTACTATCTCAGAGTCAAGTCCATATTTAGTGCTAAACTTACGGAAAATATCGGTATCCATAAAAGATTTAACACAATCGAACTTAGGTGTCATACCTGACTCCTTACCTTCGTCGAGGTCCCAATCTTTAGAGTTGCATTTAATTCTATCCAATAGATTCCATTTAAATTCAATAGTCTTCATCATAAAAGAGCTAGCACAAGAAGTATCGAGCATGGTGCGATTGTTATCAAAAAGCCGAGCATAAAAACTTTGCATAATTACTTCTCTTGGGAGCTCATGATTGGGGCATGAATATAACATTGATTTAAGCCTCCCCCAAGCTTGAGCGATGTTTTCTCCTTCACGAGGCCAAAAATTATATATATAATTGCAATCACGATGAACAAGATGCATAGGGTAATCCTTTTGATGGAATTCCAATTTCAATCTTTCATAGTCCCATGATCTCATATCATCACATAGCCTGTACCATGTCAATGCGTCTCCCTTCAAAGATAAAGGGAAGGCCTTCTTCTTAACAACATCATTGGGTATACCTGCAAGCTTAAATAGTCCGCAAACTTCATCCACATAGAGTAGATGTTCATCAGGATGCTTTGTTCCATCTCCTGTAAAAGTGTTAGCTAGCAGTTTTTCCATCATACCCGAAGGAATTTCAAAAGGAGTTTCATTTTCAATAGGTTCAGTAGGTTGAGGAGCAACTCTTTGCTCTACTGGACGGGGTGAAGATACCCCGAACAAGCCCCTCAGAGAATTACTTTCCATAGTAAGAAGTGACAGAAATTTTTAGCACACTATATAATTTTTTTCCTTACCAAATTCCACCTACCAAAGGTGCTACACTCCCCGGAAACGGCGCCAATAAAGAGTATTGATGACCCACAAATATAGGGGATCTATCATAGTCCTTTCGATAAGTAAGAGTGACGAACCCAACGAGGAGCAGAAGGAAATGATAAGCGGTTTTCAGCAAGGTATTCTCTGCAAGTACTGAAATAAGTGGTAACAGATAGTTTTGTGATAAGATAAATTGTAACGAGGAACAAGTAACAAAAGTAAATAAAGTGCAGCAAGGTGGCCCAATCCTTTTTGTAGCGAAGGACAAGCCTGGACAAACTCTTATAATAGGAAAAGCGCTCCCGAGGATACATGGGAATATCGTCAAGCTAGTTCTCATCACGCTCATATGATTCGCGTTCGGTACTTTGATAATTTGATATGTGGGTGGACCGGTGCTTGGGTGCTGTTCTTACTTGAACAAGCATCCCACTTATGATTAACCTCTATTGCAAGCATCCACAACAACAACAAAAGTATTAGGGTAAACCTAACCATAGCTTGAAACATATGGATCCAAATCAGCCCCTTACAAAGCAACGCATAAACTAGGGTTTAAGCTTCTGTCACTATAGCAACCCATCATCTACTTATTACTTCCCAATTCCTTCCTCTAGGCCCAAATAATGGTGAAGTGTTATGTAGTCGACGTTCACATAAAACCACTAGAGGCTAGCCAACATACATCTTATCAAAATATCAAACGAATACCAAATTCACATGACTACTAATAGCAAGACTTCTCCCTTGTTCTCAGGAACAAACGTAACTACTCACAAAGCATATTCATGTTCATAATCAGAGGGGTAATAATATGCATAAAGGATCTGAACATATGATCTTCCACCAAATAAACCAACTAGCATCAACTACAAGGAGTAATCAACACTACTAGCAACCTACTAGCACCAATCCCGGACTTGGAGACAAGAATTGGATACAAGAGATGAACTAGGGTTTGGAGATGAGATGGTGCTGGTGAAGATGTTGATGGATATTTCCCTCTCCCGATGAGAGGAGCCTTGGTGATGACGATGGTGATGATTTCCCCCTCCCGGAGGGAAGTGTCCCCGGCAGAACAGCTCTGCCGGAGCCCTAGATTGGTTCCGCCAAGGTTCCGCCTCGTGGCGGCGGAATCTCGTCCCGAAAGGTTGCCTTCCATTTTTTCTCATCGAAAGACTTCATATAGGAGAAGATGGGCGTCGGAGAGCCACCAGGGGGCCCACAATGTAGGGGGGCGCGCCCCAGGGGGGGCGCCCCCCACCCTCGTGAGCAGGGTGTGGCCCCCCTGGCCTTCATCTTTGGCGATGATTTTTCTTTATTTATTTTAAGATATTCCGTGGAGTTTCAGGACTTTTGGAGTTGCGCAGAATAGGTCTCCAATATTTGCTCCTTTTCCAGCCCAGAATTCCAGCTGCCGGCATTCTCCCTCTTCATTGAAAGTGCGTTATATCGACTAGAGGGGGGGTGAATAGGCGATTTTTATGAATTCTTCACTGAGGAATTTGCTGGTGAGGAAATTCCTTAGCGAAGAACTACTTGCAGTGGAATAAGTACTCAGAAGTAAGCATAACAGAATACAAGCATGGTATCATGATGAAATGAAGACTAGCACAGAGTACAGAAAGCATAGTCACAGGATAACACAAGATGAAGACAAACAGACTGAAGAAATTGAACTGAGGAAATTGAGAAAGTCTTCAGTCAAGGTCTTCAAGCACAGATATGAACAAACACTCAACACAGTAATGAGGAAATGAAAGGGTTGAGCAAATAGAACCAGTTAGTTGGTGAAGACAATGATTTGGTAAACCAGTTCCAACTGCTGTCTCAGTTGTACTTCTGGTTGGAGCTGCTGAGTATTTAAACTCGAGGACACGCAGGCCCGGACACCCAGTCACTGAGCCGCAACTCAGGACACCCAGTCCTCACCGTATTCTCCTTGAACTAAGACCACACAGGCCTCGTCCAATCACTCGTGGTAAGTCTTCAGGTGACTTCCAAACCTTCACAGACTTGGTCACTCGGCGATCCACAATTCCTCTTGGATGCTCTAGACCTTGACGCCTAACCGTCTGGAAGAAGCACAGTCTTGAAAGGTAACAAGCGTCGGATCGACATAGGATCAATTTCTTCAGTGATGCTCAATCACTTTGGGTTTGTGGGGGTTTGGTTTTGGATTTTCCACACTTGATGATTTTCGCTCAAAGTCCTCGGAGGATGGGTTGCTCTCAAATGACAAGTGTCAAGTTCTCTCGGAGCAGCCAACCAACTAGTGGTTGTAGGGGGCGGCTATTTATAGCCTAGGGAGCAGCCCGACATGATAAGACATAAATGCCCTTCAATAATATGACCATTAGGTGGATAGGATATTTTGGGACAGCCGGCGCGCAGCACAGCAACGGTCGGAAATTTGACTCTCAAATTCCTCAGGGCTATCATGTTCCTCACTGTGTAGGCAATTCGCACTGGCGAATTCCTAACTCCTCGGTCAGAGCAAAGTCCTCAGTGACCAGAAGAACTGCGTCTCTGTCACTGAAGAAGTTGACTGAACTGTATGAGATTTCCAATGGCTTCACTCGAAGGGATTGGTAGGTGTAGGATTTTGAGTTGAGCATCACATGGAAATTTTTCCTTAGTATTTCCTCGACCCCCTTTAACAGTACGGTGTTTCCTATGACTCAAGAAAGAGAAAATGAAACTACGAAAACAAAAGTCTTCACGCTTCATGTTCCTCAAATGAATATCAAGTCTTCAAGGTCACACCAATTTCTTCACTTTCAAAGTCTTCAGAAAGTCTTCAGAAAGTCTTCAGAATATCAAAGTCTTCAGTCAAAGAACTTCATTTTTAGGGGTCGACTTTCTCTGTAAATATCAAACTCCTCATAGACTTATAGACCTGTGTACACTCACAAACGCATCAGTCCCTTAACCTATAAGTCTTCAATACACCAAAATCACTAAGGGGCACTAGATGCACTTACAATCTCCCCCTTTTTGGTGATTGATGACGACATAGGTTAAGTTTTCAACGGGGATAAACATATGGAGTGTAAATACTGATATGAGGAATTTGATTGCAAGATATAGAAGAACTCCCCCTGAAGATGTGCATAGTGAGGAATTTGCTTTTGAGGCAATGCACATTTGAAGAATTGAATCATGGAGATCTCCCCCTATATCTTGTAATTCATACACGCATTTGATATATAATATGAAGAATTTGAAATGCATGATGAAATATGGTGCCTGATGAAATTCAGCATGCGAGCAATAATACTAACGAGGAATAAGCATGCTGAAAGCCTGAAAAGTATCGGAGCATAGTGCAACAAAAGCACCATCCAAAAGTATCAGAGCACCATCGGGTTTAAGATTACAACTCGATCCAATCAAAGTTTCGGGAGAACGAGAGTTGCAACTTAAAAAAACGCCCTTAATATAGACCCGCTTGAAGACTAACTCAAATTTCTCCCCCTTTGTCATCAAATGACCAAAAGGATTGAAACTGAGGACTAACGCCCCTGAAGAATTTCAAGTCGATGGAGGAGCGCCAGCGTTGTCGGGGTTGTTTGTTGAAGCAAGGCCTGCCGCAGTGTCGTCCAAATCTTCATACTCGTCAGTGTCACGCGATGAAGAATAAGAGCTGGCCACCAGTGGAGGAACTTTGACCCTCTTGAATTTCTTCGGAGGAGGTGCAGACCAGTCAAATTCTTCCTTGAGACCCATAGTCTTCAGTTCTTCAGCGCTATAGACATGAGTGAGAACAGCCCAGGTGCGGTTGAGGGTTTCATGAAGGTAGTAGTGGTTTTTCTTCACTGCATTATGTGTTGAGGTCATGTTGTGAAGAATTGCACCAAACTGACGCTTCACCCATTTGTGATTGCGATCAACCTTCTGATGAAGACTGAGAAGTAACTCACGGTCAGTCATCACCCTGGGTGCTGTGGCTTGAGGATTTTGCTTAGCTGAGGTATTTACGGTAGTGTCATGTGTGGCAGAGTCGTCATTGGTAGAGTAAGATGTAGCCAGGCGAAATTGACCATCCAATGGACAAATGCCTTCATCGATCACAGCAGCTGCCTTGCCTTTGTCATCAGATGATGAAACGGGCCATTTGAGGACTTCAATGGGAGGCAAGTAGCTACCGTGGTTCAGAGTATCAGCTTTGTAATTCAGTGAAGATCTTGCCCTTATGAATCTCATAATCTAATGCGCATAGGGCTTCAGCTCGAAAGGTGACATAGCAACATTGGCCAGAGTCCTCATGAAGAAATCATGGAAGTTGACGGGAACGCCATGAATGATGTTGAAAAGCATATTCTTCATGATGCCAACGACATCTTCATCATTTGAGTCGTGGCCTTTGATAGGACTCATTGTCTTCGTCAGAATGCGATAGACAGTCCGAGGCACATAAAGCAATTCCTTGACGAGGAATTTGGTTCGTGGGGCCTTCCCAGGCTTCAAAGGCTTCATGAGCACTTACGTATAGTGATTTGACAATTCAGGGTCATTGTAGATGCAACATGCGCTGTCATGGGGAGGATCAAGAGGAAGGACACGAAGCAATTCAGTTGTCGGTGCCTTGTAGTGAGTGTTTTCGGTCATCCAATCCAACACCCATGAGTTGACATCTTCAGCATTTCCAGTGATATGCAGTGTAGCATAGAACTGAAGAATGAGTTCTTCATTCCAATCACAGATGTCAGTGCAGAAATTGAGTAATCCTGCATCGTGAATAACACTGAGGACTGGCTCGAAGCATGGTAGAGATTCCATATCCACGTGAGGAATATGTTCATGATCGAAGATTTTGTCCTTGTCAAACAACACTGAGGAATAGAAGTTGGCTTGACTAGCAGTCCAGAAACGCCTCTTCCTTATGCGAGCAGAGTCATATGGGTTGTAGTCAGTGAAGAACACATGCTCGGAAAAGAAGTCTTCAGCCTTGAACTTCTGTTTGCTTGAGAACGGATTCTTCGGCTTTGGCAGAGGGGTGTCAGTGATTTGCAGTACCACCTCAGGAATCGCGAGCTCAGGTGCTTCAGGCTGAGGAATTTCTGGTTCCTCTTCTTGTGCAATCTGTGGATCGGCACAGCAGGTTCTTCAGCACTAGCGGCTGGAATATCTTCATGAATAGAGGAAGTGGGATGAGTTTCTTCAGAGCCCATTTGAAGAGTTGTTGCCGGGGACTGAGGAATCTGTTGGATAGGAGTGAAGAGAGGAGTATGGGGATGCTGACTTTCCCAAAAGTCATCGTTCATCACAGGTGTGGTGCATCCAATATCCACATCTTCATCTTCAATTTCCTCAACACCAGCCTCGTCAGCTGTGAACTGAGGCATAGGTGAGGAAATGACTGTCGACGAAGGTATTGTATCCACTTCAATTTCTTCATCAATCTGCTCTGACGAAGCAGCAGAATGATTTTCTTCATCAGATCCGCTTGGGATCTTATAGTCTTCTCCAAAAGGAACAATTTCCTTTGATGACATGGAGGAAATTGGAACAACATCAATTGGATTTTCAATTGAGCTGGTCATTGGCTTCATTTTCTTCGCAGCCGAAGAATTTGACGCAGCTGATGCCTTCCTTTTCTTCACTGCAGCTCGCTCTGCAGCCTTGGTCTTCTTCACTTCATAGGCAGAAGGAAGAATTGGAGTTGGTGTAGACGCGGGAGGAGCTGAGGAATCTGGTTGATTTTCTTCAGGCGCAACTGATGCAGTTGCCCTGATCTCTTCAGCTTCTTCAGGCGCACCACTAGTGGATGCCCTGGCAATTTCTTCAGCGGCTGGAATGGAGTCATCAGCCCTGGAACTTACATTTTCTTCAGCAGGCTGAAAGTCATCAGCGGTGCTAGCATGTTCTTCAGCAGGCTGAGCAGAGTTTGCAGCCTGAAGATTTTCTTGTTGCGATGGGGCTGCAACAGTTGTCATTTTCTTCGTCAGGTTGACGAATCTCACTTTGTCTCCTTGCCAATCAGCATAGTAGGCATCAAAGTCTTTGCTGAGGGCTTGAATTTTAGACTGAGCCTGGAGAAGTTCCTCAGGTGTCATTCTGACAACATTTTTCTTCAGGAGCTTCTCCTTCCTGTATTGCGCTTTCTTAATCTCTCTTGCCTTCTCAAATTTCCATTTCTCTTGAGTGATGAAATGGTTCAGCATGTGACTTTGACC
The DNA here is from genome assembly GCA_963921465.1 of Triticum timopheevii. NCBI lineage: Eukaryota > Viridiplantae > Streptophyta > Magnoliopsida > Poales > Poaceae > Triticum > Triticum timopheevii. The sequence continues at coordinate 583,353,195 of OY997270.1, read as the reverse complement.
AGGAGTCAGAGGAAGATCAGGCATTGGGGTGTTTGGATCCTTGTGCCAGAGATCAATGTAATCGAGGATCTTCTTCGGATCCAAAAGCAGTGGCACAGATGTGCCTTTGGCTCTAGCAGCCTTCACTTGTCTGTCTCTGATGATTTCTGCAAGTTCATCATCAGAAGCTTCATCATTAGAGGGAACTTGGAATGCGACCTGTTTCTTCCTTGGACTTGGACGAGGACCGCGTCCAGCTGTTGCTTTAGTCTTCAACAGAGTGGGGCCTGATGAGGACATTGGTGCAGCTAAGGAACTTGCTGAGACACCAGAAGCAATTGAGAAACCCGTAGTCCTTTGACATGTAGCCAGATGCACAGGAGCTGAGGACTTTGAGGGAGTTGTAGCAGTCTGAGGAATTTGCCGTGAGGGCGTAGCTGAGGAACTTGGCCGTGAGGGTGCTGTCGGTGAAGCACTTGGTTTACGAGCAGGCTTCTTTGGCATTGATTTCCTCGGTCTGACCGAGGTCTCAGCAGCAGCAGCAGCGGCAGAATCCTCATTGAATTTCCTCACTGCCTCCTTGGCTTGTCATGCCAATTTTGCTTGGCGCCTAGCCCATTCTTCAGGAAAGTCCTCACCACGCTTGATGCTGGTGGGATCAGCTACTTGGCCAGGTGCCAATGGAGCTCTTGGGCATGGAGGATTTAAAGCGAATTTCTTCATGTACTTCGGAGTTACATATCTGTACTCCCTCCATTCTCTTGCCCATCTCCGTTCAATTCTCTGAATGCGCACCTTGCGCTGATTTTTGTTCTCTTTGCCAAATTTGGCTTCATCAGGTGTGCAATAATCCTTGTATATGTCATCAGGGATCTCGAAAGCAGTCATGACCTCAGGCTTCTTTCCTCCTTTCTGCGGTCTCTTTCCTTCAGCCATATTCTTCAGATGAGGAATTTGAACAATTGAACACTCTGAAGAAGTATGCAGTTTTTCTTCGACGAACGCTGCAAATGAGTTAAGTTGATGAGAACCTAGTGATTCAGCAGCGGACATGAGTACCTGTGAACAGAGTGTAGGTGCGAGGAATTTGAAGAGGTCATATGCGTTCTCAGAAGGTTTTTCGAAAAGACAAGTTTTGAGGAATTTGACCAGATGAGCCTTGAGGAATTTCACTAAGCGTTCTTGTCTTAGGTTCCAGAGTTGTACAGATCGAAGATCCACACAATTGAGGAATCTTGAAGAAAATGATTGCTTAGAGAAATGGATCAAGAGCGTACGGTGTGTGAGGTGTTCATATGTGTGAAGATTTGAAGAATAAAACACCTTTGAAGATTTTCAGGAAAGCTTTGAGAATCAAAGTGAGTAATAAAAGTAACTTTTAATTACCCAAACTGAAGAACACAACGAACTGAGATGAACAGACGTGAAGTTCGTCAGGTTAGATCTCCCACGCCCTAACTTGGCAGAGGGAAACAACTACAGCGGCGGCGGAGTGAAGATTTCCGCAACCGGCACGAGTACGACGGCGACGAGGTCGAGGCAGCGAAGCTCTTCCTCACCGGCGACGATGGAGTAGTGGCGGCGCTAGGGTTTGAGGAGCTCGAGCGAGAGAGAGCGCGGTCGAGCAGAGTAAATGAAGTGAGGAAGGGGAGAGGGGTATTTATAGCCACGGTGAAAAACTGTTCGCCCGAAGATTTTGGGACGAACATGCCCCTGCCCTTTCTCCTTCACGCGACATGTGTCACCCACGTACTGTGTAGATGAGATCGTGTAAGATCGTGGGTGAATATAATAATGCATCGTGGGGTGCGGAACGGTTTGAGCGGCAAAACCGAAAATCTGGATAAGATTTGTTTTAAAGTTTCGTTCGCAATTTCTTCAGCTGACAAGGACACAGTGAAGATTTTGAACGAGTTTCAAATAGAACGCACATGAAGAATTTGTGAATAGATTGGGTTGAGTATAGCATAGAGGGGGAAGGGTCCGATCACATTCACTTGGTAGAAAAAACAACTTGAAGAAATAGCCATAAGTGAATGTTGTAGAGGACATAAACTCATATATATATATATATATATATATATATATATATATATATATATATATATATATATATATATATATATATATATATATATATATATATATATATATATATATAGCCAATGAATAAAAACGACGGAAACAGTGAAGATTTTACAAAGTTGAAGAATTTCAAACATGAGGAAAAACTCAAATTGAAGATTTTCAACTTTTTGTGGTGGCGTGACCCACCGTATAAGAATGATGATTTCAGACACCGCGTACAATTGTCATAGGGTTCTGAGAATCAAATTCTTCATTAATTTCTTCACACTTAGAGTGTTATTCTTCATTGATTGAAGAAAAACGTTTCTTCATGTGTTGCACATCTAAGTCATCATTTTTGCATAAGTGTTAGGATGTGTGTCCTTTTCAAAGAACATTCGAAGATTCTAAGATATTTAGCTCACATCGCAACTTGCTAAATCTCTTCTCATCCAAGGGCTTAGTGAAGATATCAGCTAGCTATTCTTCAGTTTTCACATGTTAAATGGAGATGTCGTCCTTCAACACATGATCACGAAGAAAATGATGACGAATCTGAATGTGCTTTGTCTTCGAGTGCTGAACTGGGTTGTGTGCAATCTTGATGGCACTCTCATTGTCGCAGAGGAGAGGCACATTCTTCACGTTGATGCCATAGTCCTTGAGGGTTTGCTTCATCCAAAGCAATTGAGCACAGCAAGAGCCAGCAGCAATGTATTCAGCTTCAGCAGTAGACAGAGATACGCAGTTCTGTTTCTTCGAGGACCAACAGACCAAAGATCATCCGAGGAAATAACAAGTGCTAGATGTTGACTTGCAGTCCACACGATCACCAGCATAGTCAGTGTCAGAATATCCAATGAGATCAAAAGCAGAGCCCTTGGGGTACAATAACCCTAGTGTTGGTGTGTGAGCTAGATATCGAAGAATATGCTTCACAGCCTTATGGTGTGATTCCTTCGGTGCAGCTTGAAATCGGGCACACATGCAAACACTAAGCATTATATCTGGCCTAGATGCACATAAGTACAATAAAGAACCAATCATGGAGCGGTATACCTTGTGATCGAAGTCAATACCATTTTCATCAGTGCATAGATGGCCATTTGTGGGCATAGGAATTTTGACGCCTTTACAATCTTGCATGCCGAATTTCCTCAGTACATCTTTCAGGTATTTCTCCTGAGATATGAATATGCCATTGCGCTGCTGACGAATTTGAAGACCTAAGAATAATTTCAACTCTCCCATCATAGACATTTGATATTCTTCACTCATCATATAGGCAAATTCATCACTATAACGTTGGTCAGTACAGCCAAAGATAATATCATCAACATATATTTGACACACAAACAGTTCACCATCATAAGATTTAGTAAAGAGAGTAGGGTCAAGTGAACCGGGTGTGAAGCCATTCTTCACGAAGAAATCCTTCAATGTATCATACCACGCCCGAGGGGCTTGCTTGAGGCCATAGAGGGCCTTATTAAGTCTGAATACTTTGTTAGGATTCTTTGGATCTTCAAAACCTGGGGGTTGAGCAACATATACTTCTTCCTCAAGCTTACCATTGAGGAATGCACTTTTCACATCCATTTGATATAAGATGATATCATTATGGTTAGCATAAGCAAGTAATATGCGAATAGCCTCAAGTCTAGCAACAGGTGCAAAAGTTTCATCGAAATCAATTCCTTCAACCTGTGTGTAGCCTTGAGCTACTAGTCGTGCCTTATTCCTCACCACAAGGCCATTTTCATCTTGCTTGTTGCGGTAGATCCACTTTGTGCCAATGATATTATGCTTGCGAGGATCTGGACGATTTACCAGTTCCCAGACATTGTTAAGCTCGAACTGATGTAATTCTTCTTGCATAGCCTGAATCCACTCTGGCTCCAGAAATGCTTCATCTACCTTAGTGGGCTCTGTGATAGAGACAAAAGCATAGTGCCCACAAAAGTTAGATAAATGTGAAGCTTTTGAGCATGTGAGAGGACCTTGTGCGCTAATGTCATCGATGATCTTCTCCACTTGCACTTCTTTTGCAACGCGAGGATGAGCTGGTTGTCGCTGAGGAATTTGATCAGCATTTTCTTCAGCACCATTTTCTTCAGCATTTTCTTCAGGTGCATCAGCTCGACGTTCTTCATGAACTGGAATGAATTCTTTAGCAGATTCTTCAGTAGGAATGAGATCCTCAGTTGCCTTGAACTTGATAGAATCCTCAGGTACTGGTTCATCTAACACAGAAGGTAGGTGCTCTCTTTGCGAGCCATTAGTTTCATCGAACCGCACATCTACAGTGTCAACAATCTTGTGAAGAACAATGTTGAAGACTCTGCAGGTGTGCGAGTCCTTTCCATAACCAAGCATAAAACCTTCATGTGCTTTCGGTGCAAATTTAGAGTTGTGGTGAGGATCCCTAATCCAACATTTAGCACCGAAGACTTTGAAATAACTCACATTGGGTTTCTTGTCAGTGAGGAGTTCATAGGCTGTCTTCTTGAAGAATTTGTGAAGATATACTCTGTTGATGATGTGGCACGCAATATCAATTGCATCAATCCAAAAACGCTGAGGCGTTTTGTATTCATCAAGCATAGTGCGAGCCATCTCAACAAGAGTTCTGTTCTTGCGCTCCACGACGCCATTTTGCTGAGGAGTATAGGGAGCAGATAACTCATGAGTAATACCAACTTCATCAAGATAGTCATCAAGACCGGAATTCTTGAACTCAGTTCCATTGTCACTTCTGATGTGCATGATCTTCACACCAAAGTTGGTTGAAGCCCTCGAGGAAAATCGTTTGAAGACTTCCTGCACTTCATGTTTGTAAGTAACAATGTGTACCCATGTATATCGTGAGTAATCATCAACAATGACAAAACCATATAGAGATGCATCATTAGTGACTGCTGAGTAATGATTAGGTCCGAAGAGGTCCATGTGAAGCAATTCGAATGGACGAGTAGTGGTCATGATAGTCTTCGCTGGATGCTTGGCCTTGGTCATTTTTCCAGCTTCATAGGCTCCACATAAGTGATCCTTGAGGAATTTGACATTCTCAATGCCAATGACATGCTTCTTCTTCGCAAGCGTGTGCAAATTCCTCATGCCTGCGTGACCAAGTCGTCGATGCCATAGCCAGCCTTCTGAAGCTTTTGCAAGTAGGCACACGGCTGGTTGTGGTCCTGTAGAGAAATCAACAATATACAAATCTCCTCTCCTAAAGCCTTCGAAGACTTTGGAATTGTCAGCTTCCATAATCACAACACAGCGATACTTGCCAAAGATAACAACCATATCAAGATCACAAAGCATTGAGACTGACATGAGATTGTATCCTAAGGACTCAACAAGCATGACTTTGTCCATGTGTTTATCCTTAGAGATTGCAACCTTACCAAGACCCAATACCTGACTTTTGCCTTTGTCAGCAAAGATGATATGCTTCAGAGGTGACGGTGATAAGGGAGCATCCATCAATAGATTCTTGTCACCAGTCATGTGATTCGTACATCCACTATCGAGGACCCATTCAGTAGTTTTGGGTTGATCATCCTGCAGATGAATTAGTGTAGCTTACAATCTCATATGCTTCATCAGTGAAGAATATGACATCAATTTTATCAGATGAATTTCATCAAGCAGTAAACAGATATAGTAGTGTGAGGACGTGTGAAATGAAAGTTCATTTCATCATGATTTGCCTGCGTCCTTTCAAGCAATTTCGTCAGGTCCCCAGCAAATTCTTCAAACGTTAAAGCACGTCTGGAGACCTGACCCTGCAGAAGAGATTAGTTCTTTTTCTTCACCACCCACATCTGAAGGGGTGGCAAAGAGTTCATCACTCTACGAGCACCATATGAGAATGGTGGCAAAGATGCCAAACCATTTCGTTTCACATAAGAGGGGTTAGAGTAAGCATATGAATAAGCAGAGAAATTCTTCGAGGACTTATGAACATAATGGTTTGAAGAATAATGCACATATTCATAGCCCTTAGCTCTACCCTGCGAGACAGAGTTGTTAGCACGATGATAATCATATGAGGACTTTGATCCTTTTGAGGAATTTGATCCATGTGAGGAATTTGGTCCGTATGAGGACTTGGATCCATATGAAGAATTTGGTCCATATGAAGAATTAGATCTGGGGTTCCTGTTCTTCACAGGTGGTGTCATGAGGACATTCACCTGAAGACTTTCAACATAACTTTTGGGAACCCAGATTTTCTTCATCGGGGAACCGTTCCTGTAGTTAGTGCCAACATATCTAGCAAATACTTCACCATTCTGATTTTTGAACAATTTATAGTTGGAGTCAAATGACTCATCAGAAGAATGAGGAGATTCACATGTAAAGCCAGATAAGTTAGATGGATCAACTGGAGGACCCTTTGCAGCAACCCATGAGGTTTTGGGGTACTGCTCAGGCTTCCAGTATGTTCCATCAGCATTGAGTTTCCTCTCAAAGGCAATACCCTCTTTCCTAGGGTTTCTGTTGAGGATCTGCTTTTTAAGCACATCACAAAGAGTTTGATGCACTTTGAGGCTTTTGTACATGCCTGTCATGTACAATTCCTTCAGCCCTGCATTGTCAGTGATACTAGCAATGTCCTCAGATGAGGAATTAGTGATAGCAGAGGCAGGTGAAGAATTTGTAACAGTTGAAGCATTTGAACATTCAGGTGAAGAATTAGCAGATTCACGTTCAATGCACTTTAAGCATGGAGGAACAAATTCTTCCTGAGAAGCGCTGATTTGTTGAGCTAGTAATGAATCGCGATCCTTCTGAAGATCTTCATAACACACTCTTAGCTTTTCAAGATCTTCCTTTCTTTGAAGAGATTCAGAAGAAAGCTTCTCGTGATCAGTCAAGAGGGTATTATGTTGATCTTGAAGGGCGTCAAACTTGGAGTGAATTCTCTGAAGACATTCACCCAATGCTTTTGACTGATCCATTTCTTTACGCAACATATCATCGCTTTTTTCTAGCATGTTTTGAACTTGTTCCAAAGCCGTTTGTTGTTTAGTGGCAATGCAAACAAGTTTGGTATAACAAGATTCAATATCATCATTAGATTCATCATTATCAGATTCATTGTCACAAAACTCGGATGAGGAGCATTCGGTTACCTCAGCACCGTCTGCCATGAGACATGATGCAGAAGATGATGATTCTAGCTCAAAAGTCATCGTTTTGAGGGATTCCTTGAAGTCCTCAAACCAGGGATCATGACGGGTTCGATGACCTTCATAGACATCAGAGATTCGGTCCCAGATAAGCTTCGAATTGCCAAGATGCATAATGCGTCCGAATTGATCTCTGGATAGGCAGGAACAGATGATATCCTTCGCCATGATGTCAAGTCGAGTGTACTTGCGAATATCATCAGCGTCTGCCATCTTGCATAGATCAGTAAGACCAATCTCAGTGACGGTCCACAGATCGCTGTTCATTGTCATGAGGCGCTTCCTCATCATGGCCTTCCACTTGGGATAATCATGACCGTCAAAGATAGGGCATGTCACTTTCTTCATACCTGCGGTCGACATAACTAAAACTCCAGGCGGTTAAACCAAAATCACACAGAACAAGGCAGTACCTTGCTCTGATACCAATTGAAAGTGCGTTATATCGACTAGAGGGGGGGGTGAATAGGCGATTTTTATGAATTCTTCACTGAGGAAATTGCTGGTGAGGAAATTCCTTAGCGAAGAACTACTTGCAGCGGAATAAGTACTCAGAAGTAAGCATAACAGAATACAAGCATGGTCATCATGATGAAATGAAGACTAGCACAGAGTACAGAAAGCGTAGTCACAGGATAACACAAGATGAAGACAAACAGACTGAAGAAATTGAACTGAGGAAATTGAGAAAGTCTTCAGTCTAGGTCTTCAAGCACAGATATGAACAAACACTCAACACAGTAATGAGGAAATGAAAGGGTTGAGGAAATAGAACCAGTTAGTTAGTGAAGACAATGATTTGGTAAACCAGTTCCAACTGCTGTCTTAGTTGTACGTCTGGTTGGAGCGACTGAGTATTTAAACTTGAGGACACGCAGTCCCGGACACCCAGTCACTGAGCCGCAACTCAGGACACCCAGTCCTGACCGTATTCTCCTTGAACTAAGACCACGCAGGCCTCGTCCAATCACTCGTGGTAAGTCTTCAGGTGACTTCCAAACCTTCACAGACTTGGTCACTCGGCGATCCACAATTCCTCTTGGATGCTCTAGACCTTGACGCCTAACCGTCTGGAAGAAGCACAGTCTTCAAAGGTAACAAGCGTCGGATCCACGCAGGATCAATTTCTTTAGTGATGCTCAATCACTTTGGGTTTGTGGGGGTTTGGTTTTGGATTTTCCTCACTTGATGATTTTCGCTCAAAGTCCTCGGACGATGGGTTGCTCTCAAATGACAAGTGTCAAGTTCTCTCGAAGCAGCCAACCAACTAGTGGTTGTAGGGGGCGGCTATTTATAGCCTAGGGAGCAGCCCGACATGATAAGACATAAATGCCCTTCAATGATATGACCGTTAGGTGGATAGGATATTTTGGGACAGCCGGCGCGCAGCACAGCAACGGTCGGAAATTTGACTCTCAAATTCCTCAGGGCTATCATGTTCCTCACTATGTAGGCAATTCGCACTGGTGAATTCCTAACTCCTCAGTCAGAGCAAAGTCCTCAGTGACCAGAAGAACTGCGTCTCTGTCACTGAAGAAGTTGACTGAACTGTATGAGATTTCCAATGGCTTCACTCGAAGAGATTGGTAGGTGTAGGATTTTGAGTTGAGCATCACATGGAAATTTTTCCTTAGTATTTCCTCGACCCCCTTTAATAGTACGGTGTTTCCTATGACTCAAGAAAGAGAAAATGAAACTACGAAAACAAAAGTCTTCACGCTTCATGTTCCTCAAATGAATATCAAGTCTTCAAGGGCACACCAATTTCTTCACTTTCAAAGTCTTCAGAAAGTCTTCAGAATATCAAAGTCTTCAGTCGAAGAACTTCATTTTTAGGGGTCGACTTTCTCTGTAAATATCAAACTCCTCATAGACTTATAGACCTGTGTACACTCACAAACGCATCAGTCCCTTAACCTATAAGTCTTCAATACACCAAAATCACTAAGGGGCACTAGATGCCCTTACATTCATGTAAACCTTGTAAAATAAGAGAGAATAGCCATAAGTATTGTGACATATCGTGAAATAACAGCCCATAATGCAATAAATATTGATATAAAAGCATGATGCAAAGTGGACGTATTAGAGGCCACCCATTGGCCTTGAGGACTGGGTCCGGATATGACTGGGAGTCTCGGAGCAATTAAGTTGAAACCTGGGTGCTGGAACTCGGGGTTGGAAAGGTCGAGGAAGAGGTAGGCGTAGAGGAGAAAGATGGGTCTGTGCCCCTTTATAAAGACGATGAATATCAAATGCCTCCTCATGGGCCTTAAAACTTGCCTATTCCCAAGGAATCATGCTAGACGGTTGGGTTACCCATGCTCGTATTGATGAGAATCCCGCAATAAGGGGACATGATATCTGCTTTGACAAGATGTGCCAACAAAACCGCATCTTAAAACATGGAGCGACAGGCCAAAAAATGGTTCGAAATAATGACCGGGTGGTGACGTGGTGTCACGCTACAGAAGTTGTCAGTGGATTGGACTCGTGAACTATTATATTCTTTGCGGTTGTGTGTGGTACTTGTTTTGCAGAGCCGGACACATTCTTTGAGTTTGAAGGCTGTTTTGGAGTATTCGGAGAAGGAACCCGCCTTGCAATGTCGAAGACAATCTGCGCGCCGGACACCTCGTCATTGAAGCCTGGTTCAGGGGCTACCAAGGGAGTCCTAGATTAAGGGGTCCTCGGGCGTCCGACCTGTTGGACATGGGCCGGACTGATGGGCTGTGAAGTTACAAGACAGAAGACTCTCTCCCGTGTCCGTATGGGACTCTCCTTGGCGTGGATGGCAAGCTTGGCGTTCGGATATGAAGATTCCTTTCTCTGTAACCGACTTTGTACAACCCTAGTCCCCTCCGGTGTTTTTATAAACCGGAGGGTTTAGTCCGTAAAGGAAATCATAATCATACATGCTAGACTTCTAGGGTTTTAGCCATTACGATCTCGTGGTAGATCAACTCTTGTAATACTCATATTCATCAAGATCAATCAATCAAGAAGTAGGGTATTACCTCCATAGAGAGGGCCCGAACCTGGGTAAACATCGTGTCTCCTGTCTCCTATTACCATCGACCTTAGACGCACAATTCGGGACCCTCTACCCGAGATCCACCGGTTTTGACACCGACAGGGTCGTGCTCACGATGGTGATGGTATGCTCTTGGAAGTACTGTCTCAGCTTCTCTATGGTGAAATACACGTTGTAGCACATCTTCTAGTAGTGGGGGTAGTTCTGCTTGGAAGCACAGAGCACCTCGCTCAGATAGTACACCGGACACTGGACCGGCTAGATCTTGCCCTTCTCCAGCCGCTCGACCACCAGCACCGTGCTGACCGACTGCGAGGTGGTGGCGATGTACAACAAAAGTGGCTCCTTGTCAGCCGGCGCGGCCAGGACGCGTGCGGTGGAGAGCATGTGCTTAAGATCCCAGAAAGCTTCACCCGCTTTGTCGTTCCACTCGAACGACAATGTCTTCTTCATCAGCTAATACAGGGGCAGGGCCCTCTCGCCCAGCCGGCTGAGAAACCGGCTGAGAGAGTCCAAGTAGCCAGTAAACTTCTGGAGATCCCGCAGCCGGGTCGGCTTGAACATGCGCTCGATGGCCTTGATTTTTTCCAGATTTTCCTCAATGCCGCGCTCTGAGACGAGGAAGACGAGTAGCTGGCCGACTCCCATGCTAAATACGCACTTCTCTGGGTTGAGCTTGATCTCATATCGGTGTAGGTTGGAGAAGGTTTCCTTGAGGTCGGCTAGGAGCGTGACGTGCTGCTTGGTCTTTACCACGATGTCGTCAACATGGACATGCACGTTGCGGTCAGTTGCTGTAGTAGGCACTTTTTCATGCAGCCCTGGAAGGTGGCACCAACGTTCTTCAGGCCGAATGACATGGTGATGTAGCAGTACGCCCCGAAGGGCGTGATGAAGGACGTCATCTGGGCATCAGCTGGGTCCAGCTTGATCTGGTGGTAGCCGAAGTAACCCTTAGAAAGGACAAGAGCTTGCAGCCGGCCATGGAGTCGATCAGTTGATCTATTCGCGGCAGGGCCAAAGGATCCTTGGGGCATGCTTTGTTGGGGCTAGTATAGTCGATACACATGCGCCAAGTGTCGTTCTTCTTTAGGACGAGGACTAGATTTGCCAGCCACTCGGGGTGAAAAACTTCCACGATGAAGCGGGCGGCGAGCAACCAGACGACCTCTTCACCAATGGTTCTTCGCTTCTCCTCAGAAAAGCGGTGTAGTGGTTGACGGACAGGCTTGGCATCCTTGCAGATGCTTAGTTTGTGCTCAGCGTATTTCCTCGAAACACCCGGCATGTCCTTTGGGGACCATGCAAAGATATCCCGATTCTCATGGAGGAAGTTGACAAGCTCGCCTTCCTATTTGCTGCTGAGGCGGGTGCCCACAACCATGTGTTGGCTGTAGTTGGGGTCGGCCCAGTTGAGCGGGATCTTCTTGGTGTCCTTAGACGGCTGGAATGAGACCTCGCCAGCCGACTCCCTGGCCGGAGCCGCCACAGCCTGCTGCTCGCCGGCCAGCACCTTGATCCGCTCGAGTTGGCGCCGCTCCTCAGCTATGACCAGCAACTCGGTCAACTTGGAGACGGCTCGGGCGCACTCGAGGGATTTCTTGTAGTCACCGACAATAGTGATGAGGCCCTTGGAACCCGACATCTTCATCTTCAAGTAGGCATAGTGGGGAACCGCCATAAACATCGCCGGCGCGGGCCGGCCTAGCAGCGCGTGGTAAGGGATGGACATGTCCACCACCTCAAACCAGATGGGCTCGCACCAGAAGTGGTCGGTGGTGGCGAATAGGACGTCGAGCTGGATCCGGCCGATCGGGGAAGGGAATAGGAGAGACCTGGCACGATGCCGTGGAACACCGTCCGGGTCGGCTCCAGCTGCCTTGCCTCGATGCCGAGCTTGGTCATGGTGTCGCGGTAGAGGATGTTGATACTGCTGCCTCCATTAATGATGACTCACGAGAACTTGTAGGTGCGCTTTTCAGCGACTATGGTGGGGTCGAGGACGATGGTGTATCCACCCGGCATAGGCATGACAGCCGGGTGATCCTCTCAGGTCCAGCTGGTCGGGCGCTCTGACTAGTGCATCTACTCAGGCACGGCCAAGATGATGGTGTTCACCTCCTGCCGAAGCAGGCGCTCACTATGCTTGTTGTTGCCCATGCTGGTGAATGATGCGCTTGAAAGCTGCATCGGTATTTCCCCAAAGAGGAAGGGATGATGCAACACAACGATGGTAGGTATTTCCCACAGATGAGACCAAGGTTATCGAACCAGTAGGAGAACCAAGCAACACAACGTAAACAACTCCTGCACACAAATAACAAATACTTGCAACCCAACGTGTTAAAGGGGTTGTCAATCCCTTTCCGGCAACGGTGCCAGAAATTGGCAAACGGACGTGAATAAAATTGTAGTAGGTTGATAGATCGAACGCCAAATAAAATAAGTTGCAGCAAGGTATTTCTGTTTTTTTTTGTTTAATAGATCTGAAAATAAAAGTTGCAAATAAACAAAAGAGCGAATAGCAAAATAGATCTTGAAGGCAAATATATTGGAAAAGAGACCCATGGGCCGTAGGTTTCACTAGTGGCTTCTCTCGAGAAAATAGCAAACGGTGGGAAAACAATTATTGTTGGGCAATTGATAGAACTTCAAATAATCATGACGATATCCAGGCAATGATCATTATATAGGCATCACGTCCAAGATTCGTAGACCGACTCCTGCCTGTATCTACTACTATTACTCCACACATCGACCCCTATCCAGCATGCATCTAGTGTATTAAGTTCATGGAAAAATGAAGCAATGCAATAAGAATGATGACATGATGTAGACAAGATCTATCTATGTAGAGATAGACCCCATCGTTTTATCCTTAGTTGCAATGATACATACGTGTCGGTTCCCTTTCTGTCACTGGGATCAAGCACCGTAAGATCGAACCCACTATAAAGCACATGTTCCCATTGCAAGATAAATAGATCAAGTTAGCCAAACAAAACCCAAATATCGGAGAAGAAATACAAGGCTATAAGCAATCATGCATAAAAGAGATCAAATAACTCAAATAACTTTCATGGATATAAAAAGATAGATCTAATCATAAACTCAAAGTTCATCAGATCCCAACAAACACATCGCGAAAAGAGTTACATCATAAGGATCTCCAAGAGACCATTGTATTGAGAATCCAGTGAGAGAGAGGAAGCCATCTAGATACTAACTACGGACCCGAAGGTCTACAAAGCACTACTCATGCATCATCGGAGATGCACCAATGGAAGTGGTGAACCCCTCTATGATGGTGTCTAGATTGGATCTAGTGGTTCTGGACTCTGTGGCGGCTGGAATTGATTTTCGTCGAATCCCCTGGGGTTTCTGGAATATTGGGGTATTTATAGAGCAAAGAGGCGGTCCGGGAGGCACTTGAGGTGGGCACAACCCACCAGGGCGCGCCTGGGCCTCCTAGCGCGCCCTGGTGGGTTGTGCTCTCCTCGGAGCACCCCCAGGTGCAACCAGGGCCCATTAGGTGTCTTCTGGTCCAAAAAAATCTCCATGAAGTTTCGTTGCATTTGGACTCCGTCTGATATTGATTTCCTGCGATGTAAAAAACATGCAGAAAACAGCAACTGGCACTTGGCACTATGTCAATAGGTTAGTACCAAAAAATGATATAAAATGACTATAAAACATCCAAAATTGATAATATAACAGCATGGAACAATCACAAATTATAGATATGTTGGAGACATATCAGCATCCCCAAGCTTAACACCTACTCGTCCTTGAGTAGGTAAGTGATAAAAAACATAATTTTTGATGTGGAATGTTGCCTAACATGTCATATCATATTCGTTTCTTTATAGCATGGACATTTGGACTTTTATATGATTCAAAGCAATAGTCTAGTTTTGACATGATAACTTAAATACTCAAGCATATCAACAAGCAACCATGTCTTTCAAAATATCGACGCTAAAATAAGTTATCACTAGCCCATCATGCTCAAACATTGATCCATTCATGAAACATACTTGAATATTAGCTACATCCAATACTTACTCATGATCATAGTGCCCCTTAGTTGGTGCTTTATAAGAGAAGATGGAGACTCAGATTCAAAAAAAAAATTGCACAAAGTAAAGGATAGGCCCTTCGCAGAGGGAAGTAGGGATTTGTAGAGGTGCCAGAGCTCAAAGCGAAAAACTTAGAGATAAAAATATTTTGGGAGGTATGCTTTCCCACCAACGAAACGACTTAGAGCTCCCAACAATTTCCATGCTAGATATATCATAGGCGGTTCCCAAATAGAAAATAAAGTTTATTCCTTTTTCCACCATACTTTCACTTTCCATGGCTAGTCGAATCCACGATTGCCTTCCATACCAACACTTTCCAAGGAATTTATTATTTGACAACATAAAGTAAATTCATTTTTTTTCATTTCGGGACTGGGCATCCCTAATACCTTTGCATTACTCTCGTGCAATGACAAGTGAATAAGCACTCATCGTGAGAATAACACATCTGGCATAGAAAATATTAGCCACCCTCACTGCTGCGGAGCAGTATGAACACACAAAAGAGAAGTTTATTTTGAAATTAGAGATGGCACATACAAATTTGCTTAGAATGGCACGAAAATACCGCATATAGGTAGGTATAGTGGACTCATGTGGCAAAACTGGTTTAAAGGGTTTTGGATGCACAAGTAGTGATCATACTTAGTGCAAAATGAAGGCTAGCAAAAGATTGAGAAGCGACCAACCAAGAAACCAATAATCTCGTAAAACAAGCATTGAGCATAAGTAACATCGAATAATGCACCATAAGTAGGATATAATTTCATTGCATGACTATTGACTTTTATGCTTGCATAGGGAATCACAAACCTTAACACCAATATTCTTACTAAAGCATAATTACTCATCAACATAACTCACATATCACATCATCATATCTCAAAAACTATTACGAGGAATAAAGTTTATTTTGTCCAATGATCTTCATGAAAGTTTTTATTATATCCTTCTTGGATATCTATCACTTTGGAACTAATTTTCATATGTTGCTTTTTGGCAAGCTCAACAAATATAAGTGAAGATCATGAGCATAATTTTTCTTTCTTTCTCTCAAAATAATTTAAGTGAAGCAAGAGAGAATTTCTTCAAAATTTTACTAACTCTCAAACCCTTGTGTCCCTTGTTCTTAGTGTTCATAGAACTAGGCCGTGGAATCGTTAGGTAGGCAGGCTAGGGAGAGAGAGTACTTCGTGTGCACCCCAGAGTTCGAACCTCTAAAGGGTATGCGGAACCCCGAATCCGACATTTGGCGCGCCAGGTAGGGGTGCGCCAGAGCCTTTCCTTCAGTCGACCCGCCACCGTTCCACTGCTTCCATGGTTGATGCTCGCCAAGCTCACGCCGAGCGCCGCGTCGCTCAGACGGCGCCCGTCGGCGGGCCTCCCCATCGCTCTCCATCACCCACTGCCAACGCTGCCACCAGCCCGGCGGGGCACGAGCAGCAAGCCTCGTTGCATCACCCCTCTGTGCGGCGCGACAGACGCACTGCCACCGCGTCGTTGACTCCGGCTGGTTCATCATCTCACGCTCGCCTTGGGACGGCGAACGCGCAGGCCGCGCTGCTCATGGCGCGCGAGCTCCTGCGCTACCGCCCTGTGGACGACCTCTATGAGGATTGGCTGGACCGCATCACCGAGCTCGTCAGCGCCGCCGGGGGCTCCCCTGCACCGTCCCTCTCGCTGTCTCGCCCGGAGCCTGCCGTGGGTGACGTAGCCCACGGAGCGCCTCCGCGACCTCCACGCCCAGACGTCTCCCTCGCACCAAGACGCGCGGCTCCGTGGCGTGACCCACCGCGTAGGGCGCCCGCACGTGAAGAAGGAAGCTGCCACGAGATCCCGCGCCTGCAGGAAGGCGCTCCTATGCTTCTGGCTCCACCACGTCAAGACCATGTGCAGCTGGCGATGGCTACGCATGGGCACTAGGACCATGCTCCGCCTCCACAACGGGCCCCAGTGACCATCACGTGCTGCCAAGCCTTCACTCTTGAGCTGCGCAGCATTGTCTGGCCCGGGAAGTTCAAGCCTGACCTGCCTCCACGCTACAACGGCACCCCTGATCCTGCTGAGTTCTTGCAGCTCTATGAGCTGAGCATCGAGGCGGCCAGCGGCGACGAAAAGGTCATGGCGAACTAGTTTCCCATGGGTGTCAAGGACGACGCACACTCGTGGCTCCTGAACCACCCTACGGGATCGATCTCCTCATAGAGCGAATTGCGTGAGTGTTTTGTTGCCAACTTCCCGGGCACTCGCGATCGTCCACCCACCGCAGGTGATCTACGGCGCATCAAGAAGCAGCCAGGGGAGACCCTACAAAAGTACATCCAGCGCTTCAACAACGTTTGCCTCAAGATCCCCAAGGTCACGGACAAGGCCATCATCTCCGCATTCTCCGATGGCGTCTGTGACGTCAAGATGAAGGAGGAGCTTGCCATTCACGAGGACCTGTGCATGGCTCTAGAGATGTTCAACATGGCAACCAAGTGCGCAAGAGTTGAGGAGGGGCGCCTCTCCCTCCTCGAGCTTCCAGCTGCCGACCCAGAAGACTAGAAGGCCAAGGCCAAGGACGTGAAGCGCAAGGGAGCGGCCGTGCTCGCGGCCAAGCCAGAGATGAAGTGCGACTGTGACCACCCGGAGTCGTCCAAGGGCAATTGTCCATTCCGCGCCTTCCACAACGTCCACAACCACAACACCAACGACTGCTAAGAGCTCAGAGCCATCAGCGACGGGCGCTTCGGTCGATGCCCTGAGCACAACGACCGAAGCTACGGCCGTGGAGGAGGACAAAGCGGAGGACGTTGGGACGACCGCGGCCCGCGTCAGGAGTGGCATGACCCGCCTCGCGAGGACCGCTGGCAGGGCCAGCCTTGCAAGGACGCCTGGAGGGACCAGCCTCGAGAGGACCACCCTCGGGGCAAGGCAGGCCTCCCTCCGCTACCGCTGCCACCAAGAAGGAACGATGACCATCTCTAGGACGAGGGGGCTGGGGGCTTCCAGGAACCGTGCACTATCACTATCGGATTTCGGGTTCCAGCAAAACCCTTAAGGTTCGAACACTAGGGTGCGCGTGAAGATCTCCCCCTCACCGATCACGCCCTCACACACTTCGCGATCTCTAGGCTACGCACGACGAACTCACAACACACGAGACATAAGATTTATATTGGTTCGGGCCACCGTTGCGGCGTAATACCCTACTCCATTGTGGTGGTGCTGGATTGCCTCTTGTGCTGAGGATGAAAAGTACAAGGGGAAGAACAGCCTCCTAAGGAGAGGTGTTCTTGTGCTTGGTGAACTTGTGGGTGTGAGGATGGAAAGTCGAATCGCCCCTTCCTAACGTGGTGGCTAGTCCTATTTATAGAGCCCCCGGTCCTCTTCCCAAATATTGAGCGGGAAGGGATGCCACAACGGCCAATTTGAAAGGGGACAGCTAGTACAGCTTATCCTGACAAAAGTAGTCTTCGCCTGCCAAAGGCTCTAGTGGTGACGCCGTCTTGGGATCAACGGTGACCTCTGTCTTGCCGTCCCGCTGGTCTTGGTCTCGTTGCACTGATATGGAAACCTTTGCCCGATGCCTCGGAACTCCTCACCTGCGCTTGCTTCCATAGCACAAAGTGGAAGAAAGGACACTGTGCACGCTGGCGCTCGCCTGGCCTTGGTCGTCATGGCTCACGTCATGAGATCCTAGTGAGGTTTGCCTCGCCTTGATCCCTCAGCCCCTCGCGAGCCAGTCTGGTGAGGCTGCTCCCGAGGAGGTCTTGCATCGTCCGCCTCGCGAGGCTTGGCCCCTTGTGAGGGTCTTGAGTGCTAGCTGGTGAAGATGGGCCGTACAGGACCACTCGCAGAGCCACACCGTGGGCCGCAGGCAGGCAAGTCTAGGGACCCCCGTTCCTAGAACACCGACAGTAGCCCCCGGGCCCAAGGCGCGCTCGGACTTGGCTTCGAGGCGAAGCCAAAGTGCAAGTGCGGAGCGCCGCGGGCCCAATCAGCCTGATGCCTTGGTCGACGTGTGGTGGTTAATTGGATGTGGGCGTCTCCGCTTCCCCACGCTGCCTCGGCAACTGCCTGACTTGACGAGTCCCTACTGCATGCAAGGAAAAATGTCGGATTTCGGGTTCCGGCAGACCCTTGAGGTTCGAACACTGGGGTGCGCATGAAGATCTTTCCCCTACCAGCTCACGCGTCGAAGTCTCACAAGGATCTAGGCTAGAAAAAAGAACACACAAGGGACACGAGATTTATACTGGTTCAGGCCACCATTGTGGTGTAATACCCTACTCCAGTTTGTGTAGTGGTGGATTGCCTCAGGGGCTGATGATGAACAGTACAAAGGGAGAACAACCTCGTGAGGGGCTGTTCTTGAGCTGGTGCAATGAACTGCTAGGGTGAGTTAAGTCGCTTCTCTCCCTCTCTCTCTCTCTCTCTCTCTGGTTGGTCTCCAGATGCCGGATCCCTAGATGCCCTACCCTGTGGGTGGCTAGTCCTATTTATAGATGGAGGCCCTGGGCCTCTTCCCAAATAATGAGCGGGAAGGGCGCCAACAATTGGCCATTTTGAAGGGGAACATCTAGTACACTTATCCTGACTAAAGTTGGTCTTTGGCTACCAAAGGCTCTGACGATGACGCTGTCCTGGGCTCCACGATGATCTCCATCCTGCCGTTCTGCTGGTCTTGGTCTCGTTGCACCGAAATGGTAACCTTTGCCCGATGCCTTGGTCTGTGCTTGCCCCCTTTGCACCGAAAGGGAAACAAGGACACTGCATAGGCTGGCGCTCGTCTGGTCTCGATCATCATGGCTTGCATCACGGGCTCCTCGGGAGGTTCCCTGCCTTGATCTCTCCGCCTCCTCACGAGCCTGCCTGACGAGGCTGCTCTTGAGGAAGCTTCCTGTCATCCACCCCGCGAGGCTTGGCCCCTCGCGAGGGTCTTGAGCTTGAGCTGATGAAGCTGGGCTGCGCTGGGCCCCCACTTAAGCCACGCCGCAGGCCGCAGGCAGGCAAGTTTGGGGACCCCCGTTCCCAGAAGGCCGACAGTAGCCCCTGGGCCCAAGGCGCGCCCGGACTTGGCTTTGCAGAGAAGCGAAGGGGCAAGTGCGAAGTGCCGCGGGCCTGAACAGCCTGCGGCCTTGGGCGCCGCGTGGCGATTGATTGGACGTGGGCGTCTCCGCTTCCCCACGATGCCTCGGCAACCGCCCTTCTGACAAAAAGCGGTGCCCGGGCTAGACTTACCTGCTTTGTTCTTGCTTGCCTTGCTTCAGATCCCCTTTCTCGCTCTTTTCCATCCTGCTTCCGAAATCCTCCAGATCTGCCTCAAGCCTTCCCATCCTCCAAGCCATGGCGCCTCACAAGACCCCGACCGAGGCCTGGTACTCGCCGACTCTGGATCCCCCAAATGTGTCGGAGAAGAATCTTGCCCTTATGCGCCTGAGGACGGTGGCGCAGGGCAATGCGGGAGCGACTGTATTCAAGGCCGGCTCCGACCAGCCTGAAGGCAAGGGGAGCACCTTCTATCCGCTCTTTGTAAGCACCATCGTCGCTGGTCTGGTGCCCCCTTTTTTCGAGTTCTTCCTTGCTGTCCTTCGCCTATACAACTTGCAAGCTTTGCACCTCCACCCCAACTCTGTTCTTCTCCTGGCGATTTTCGCCTACTATTGTGAGGCTCACGTTGGGGGTAAAATCTTCAGTAGCCTTGCTGCGCTATTACTTTTACCTCCGGGTTTCTTGCGGCCCCATCTCCGCATGCGCGAGTTTTGTCGCATACTCCGGCTCCAACGCCATCTCGAAGCCCGGGAAGAGGATCGAGGGCTTCAGGAGCAAGTGGGTCATGGTGGATGTCGGGCGTCTCCACCCTTGACTGGTGCTGCCCATGGGGCAGCCCAAGGCCGTCGATGCATGGTCTCGCGCGGAGCTTGTCGACCCGCGCGCGAGCGCGGTGCTGAAGAGGATGGACGCGGACCTGAGGCCAAGCAACCTGGGGGCGGCGAAGGTGACCGGGGCCATGCTCCTGAGGGAGTTCCTGGAGCACTAGGTGGCTCCACTCCGGGAGCACTCACTCCCATTGTGGAGGCTTGGGGAAGCGGACGCTACCCTTCGCTTGAGCTCTGCGGCCCTGGCCGACGAAGATCTGGTCGCGGCCCTCCACTCCTTGGTCGGGCGAGATGTGGCGAGGCTGGATGGTGCTCTCGTCCCCCTGTTTCTTCGTGGCGATTGGGAGAAGGTGGTGAACGCCATGCCCACCTTCAACGGTGAGGGGCTGGTGCTCGCAGTGGCTCCTGAGGATCTGGCGGCGTTGCCAACGGTGAATGTTTCCTCCAGCGACTCCGGTGGGAGTGAGGAGGAAGAAGAGGAGGAGGAGGAAGAAGAGGAGGAGGAAGAAGAGTCTGACTCCGAGGTGACTGGCTGGGAGTCAGAGGAGTCCTTTCCCCGGCACAGGTCCCGTGCCCTCCGCTCCATGCCGAACGACGACGAGGCCAGCGCCAGGCAAGGAGGGGAGGATTCTCCCCTAGTCCCGAGGAAGGACAGGTTGGGGCTGGTGCTCTCAAGATCCGCTCTGGCTCCGGGGCGGTCTGAGGCCAGCTCCGGCCCTCCTGACGCCTCCTCTACTTCCGTGCCTCCCAAGGCTGATCCAAGCTGCAGGCTCTCGGGCTTCAAGTTCGGCTGGAGGCTGCTTGAGCCCGCGAACGATGACCAGTAAGTTCTCAATCCGCGCTTTGCTTTGTTTCTGCTGCTGAGACTTGACGTCTGCACTCTTTTGGCCAAGCCGGCAGTTGCAGTGAAGAAGTTGAAAGGGGCTTCTGCGACCATGCTTGAGGCGAGTTCGTCTGCCGAGGCTGTGCCTTCATTTGTGGGGAAAGGAGGCATCGAGGCTCGTGCCTCCCCTGCCCGGTCGTCCTCGCGAGCCCAGCAGGGGCACTCTGGTGAGGCGTCAGCCCCCGTGGCCCCGCTGACCCTAGAGGTGCCTGGGCTTGATGTTGCCGCTGAGATGCCCAAGGCCCGGGAGGCTCCTTCCTCCCAAGCCGTGATCACACTGCCGTCCTCTCCGCCTGCTCCACCGGCTCCTGTCTCTTCTGATCCTTCTGCTGTCTTGGACCAGGCTGCCAACGAACTGAGCAGGCTGCGGGAGGATCTCCAGAGTGCGGACCCCTGCCAGGTGGTCGGGCGCCTGGAGCTAACTTCTGGTTGGGCTCGCTCTGCCGCCTCTGTCCAAGCGGCGCTGAGCGAGGTGCGTCCGCCTCCGACGAGGAGAAGCAAGCCGCCTGCCAGGCCAAGGCCGCTCGCGATGCTGCCCAGGGTGACGCTGTGGAAGCCCATGGCCGCTGCAAGGACCTGGAGGTCGAGCTGCAAGACCCGCGTGACGAGCTCGTGAAGGAGGTCTGCATCCGCCAGGAGAAGGAGGAGGGGATGAAGGCCCGGGAGGCTGCCATCAAGGACCAGGACGCCAAGCTTGATGACCGCGTGGCCGGTTGGAGATGCTGGAGCAGGCACTAAAGGTGGAGAGGACCGAGCTAGACCGCAAGGCGAAGGTCCTGTCCGAGGATCGAGTGGCCTTCGCCAAGCTGGAGGAGAAGGCTCGTGCTGTGCTGAAGACGCTCTATGAGGGCGGCTTAGAGGAGCCGTTGGCTGGTGAAGAGGACGGCCCTGCCGAGCTGCTTCCCTTCCTGGTCCGTGCACTTGAAGATGCCGCGGACGGCCTTGGACCTACGGCCGAGGCCGAGGCCCGTGCCCTGTCGTCTGCAGCGCTGTCACGCGTCTTCAGCCACGTCTACCTTCACAACCCCAACATCGACCTCGATAGCCTGATGGAACCTGTGAGCGGCGACGTTGCCGCTGCTGCTGCCGAGGCCGTGAAGGGCCGAGCCAAGGCTTTGCTGGGAAGGTTCCGTGCCTTCAGCACCTTGCCTAAGCGCGACGCCGCTGGTTCCGCGGCTTCAGGAGGCGGAGCCTCCCGGCGCGACTCCACCGCAGGCAGCAGCGCCACTGGAAAGTGATCCCCTTGCGTCTTCTGTCCTATTTCAATTCCTGCAACATGCACCATGCCTCGTGTAGGCGTTTAAACTTGTGTTTGGCGTCGTGAAACACTCTATGGCCTGTAATATTTTCTTTTGAATTCCCTAGAATTTGCATCTTTCCTTCCTATTTGCTTGTGTTCTACGTCGGCAGGGCCCGACCCCGCGCATACCTCAGCCGCCGTTAGCCCCGACTGGAAACCAAGACGGGACTAAGGAGTGAAGAGCTACGTGGCTAGTTAGGCTCCTGAGTCGCGATGCTCAGGAGCCCCCCTTGACGTGCAAACAACAAGTAGGGAAGGGAGGCGTAGGAGTGGATTTGTCGTTCTACGTCGGCAGGGCCCGGCCACGCGCATACCTCAGCCGCCATTAGCCCCGACCGGAAACCAGGACGGGACTAAGGAGTGAGGGGCTACGTGACCAGTTAGGCTCCTGAGTCGCGATGCTCAGGAGTCCCCCTTGACGTGCAAACGAGTCTTCATACCTTGGCTCCGCTCGGGGAGAGACGCGCGACGACCAGGTCCGAGGGACCTGGCTGGGTGGCGTGTGTTCGGGCGTAGACCGGGCTGCGCAGCCCCCGTGTCCAGCCCCCTCACACGGCACTCCCGAGGGGAGGCGTTGCGATGGTGCCAGACACTGAGCTCTGGGCTCCCTCAGGTTGATACGGCCGTGGGCCGCCCTCAGTTGTTTATCACCAGCGCGGAGCATAGTGCTTCCGTATGTGTACGGGCATAGCCGCTCCTCGACAGTGTCGTCAGCCAGTGTCGGTGTACTAAAGTAGGGGTACCTTAGTATCCCAAACTTGTGCACGGGCAGTCGCAGCGCCCAGCGGCAAGGCTTGCCGGGCGTCTGCCAAGATCCTCCGTAGCTCATATTGATGCCATTCAAGAACAAAGTGTTTTGACTAAGAAGACAAGGCCCCGTCAAGAGGAGCTTGCCGGGAAGGACAAGGCCCCGGCAAGAGGAGCTTGCCGGGAAGGCCAACCAAGGCATTTCAAGAAGCTTGCCGGGAAGGCCAACCAAGGCATTTCAAGAAACTTGCCGCGACGCGCCGCGCGTCCTGGCAAGACCCGCCGAGCGACAAGCTTTCGGGTGCGACAAGACAGCGACCGCGGCAAGGCGCTTGCCGCGGCGAAGCCACCACTCTGCGCCCATCCTCCAGCGCATCCGTTGACGTGTCGCCGCATGACCGTTCCAGGCGCATGTGGCGGGAAGCTGTGCAGCCAAGCGGTGCGAGCTGGCAAGTGGAGATGACGAGAAGGCCATCGTGGCGAGCGGTGGCGCCCCAAACGGTCGTTTTCTACACTGTTTGGGCGACCGGACGGGCATTAAATGCCCTTGTCCCCTGCCCTCAGAGTTAGGTAGGGTGCACTGTAGATAGCAGTTGTACCAACCCCTCTTTTTACATTTGTACCCCTGTCTGCGTTGCCACCTGTCGGTGACCCCTTGATCCTATAAAAGGAGGCCCATGCGCAACGTAGAGGAGGTTCAACTCCTTCAAAACTACAGAACGCTCACGCTCTTGAGCAAGAACATAATACCACCACAAAGCAGCAGTAGGAGTTTTATCTCTCCGGAGAGCTCCGAAGCTGGGTAAAATCCCTCGCGTGCTTCGCCTCGATCTGCTCTTCATGCGCCCTCCGCTCCCTGCCGGACCGAGAAGGGGCCCTGCCCCATAGGTGCTCATTTCCCACGACATCTTTGGCGCGCCAGGTAGGGGGCGTCGAGGTTGTGCGAACCTGATCCGGCGTTCGCGCGCGCTACATCATCATCTTCATCGACATGCCACCGAAGAAGAAGGCTTCAGAGGTGGTTGGTCCGTCTGCGTCGATCCCACCGCCACAGGAGCAAACAGGCGGTGGGGTAGACGCCGGTGGAGGAACGGGCGCCGACGGGGGGACTCACATTGTCACCAGATCCAAGGACAAGGCCCCGCAAACTTTGGCGTCCGTACATGCGCCGTGCCCTTCTCAGGAGGCGCGGGATCGACAACACCATGGTGCTCCTAGCACCGTACTCGCGTTAGAACAAGGCCAAGTTGGCGGATCGCGGGACGCTCCAGGCCAACATGCATGCCAACATGTTGGCGCGAGCATGACACGGTCGCCTGGACGAGATGTTGCTCCTTCTAACACTGTTAGAAGTTTGAGCATATCCCGCTCCTCGCGTCGTTGGCCCCCGCCGCCGAAAACCCCAGAAGAAGCGTTGGCCCGAGCCCAACTGCTACTAGACTACCCTCCAGCGCCAGACAAGATCGACGACTGGAGGATCACCATCCAGAGCCTCATCGGCTTCGCCAACGGTGACACTCCCCGGCAACCGAGCACGTCGAAGCCGCGGCAAGACGCCCAGGCGCAAGCCGGTGGCGACAAGACCGGTGGGGGTGCCACCACCGTGCACTCCCCACCCCGAAGGCCAAGATCGCCAACTCGCCGGGCTAACCTCGACACCGACTCCACCGTGTCGTCGGACCCGCGAGCTCGTCGCGATCAGCGCCAAGTTCTCCAAGAATGACGAGAAGAAGACGCTCGTACTCGTATCGAGCGTTGAAGAGAAGTGCGGCGTCAGTCAGACCAGCGCGCTGGGCCCACTGTTGATATGCATGCGCCAGGGGAACCAGGCGACTTGCCATACGCGGTAGGTTGCCCTGCGTTCACTCGTGAGCTGCGGCAGGTCCAGTGGCCCAGTACCAAGAACTTCAAGCCAGACGTACCCGAGAAGTACGATGGCAGGATACATCCGTCGGAGTTCCTCAGCATCTACACCATTGCGGTGCAGGCTGCCGGGGGGCGCGACGAGAAGATCCTCGCCAACTACTTCCCGTTGGTGCTCAAACCCAACGTCAGATCTTGGCTCATGCACTTGCCGGACAACTCCATCTCCTCATGGGCGGATCTGTGCCATCAGTTTGTCGGCGCCTTCACAGGCAGCCACAAGCCCCATGGACAGGAAAGCGATCTTCATCTGCTCGCCCAGAAGGAAGGAGAACCCCTGCGCAAGTACATTCAAAGATCCAGCCAGGTGCAGCGCAACATCCCAGACGTCCACCCTGCCGCGGTCATCAGCGCGTTCCATCAGAATGTGCGAAACCGCAGGATGAGGGAGGAGATGGCGATGTGCAAGATTAGAGACGTCAGTGAGCTATATGCCCTGGCCGACAAGTGTGCACGTGCTGAAGAGGGGAGGAAACTCCCCGGAGAGAATGCAGGAGCAGAAGGGTCTGACAGTGAAGATGCCGCCCCGGCAAAGAAAAACCGGCGGCGGAACAATAGAAAGAGGAAAGCAAAAGATGTGCTAGTCGTCGAGCAGTCCGGCAACGGAGGCGGCGCCGAGAAGGCCAAAACTGGTAACTCCGGCGTGGCTGTGGTGGCCGCCGACAAGCAGGACGGCTCCGGCAAGCAGTACTGCCAGATCCACCGCACCAAGGGCCATGATCTCCAGACTTGCAAGAAGGTTGAGCAGCTTGTTGAGCTGCAGAAGGCTGAATACGAGCGACGCGACAAGGAGAAGGCCCAAGAAGGTGGAGGAGGATTCGGCAAGAAGCGTCCCGCCCGGGGAGGGCGCCGCGGCAAGGCTAAACAGCGGCAAGGAGACAGGCCTCCCCGCGGCCGCGACAAGGATGAAGACGAAGACGAAGATGAAGAGATGGATGAGGATGAGACCGACAAGCAGGGGTTTCAGAAAGCAACAGAGGTTTTGTGCGTCGACGGTGGTGCTTCTCTGCATACTTCGCACCGCCAGCTCAAACAGTTGGTGCGGGAGGTTAATGCAGCGGAACCGTCAGTTGAGTCGTGCAAGCCTCTGAAGTGGTCCAGCACGCCCATCATCTTTGATGTTGAGGATCACCCTGATCGCATAACTGCGGTCGGGTGCTTGCTGATGTTGGTTTGGCAACCTATCCGGAACCTCAAGGTCACAAAGATGCTGGTTGACAGCGGGGCCGGCTTGAATCTGATCTCCTCCGCGGTGCTCAAGAAGCTCCAGATCCCCGACAGCGACCTCGAAGAGACTGGTACCTTTCAAGGAATCAACTCGGGAAGGAGCAAGCCGAAGGGGAAGATCACACTGCCAGTGACATTTGGCAGCGAGCTGAACTTCAGGACAGAGAAAGTCGCCTTTGACGTTGGTGATTTCCCATTGCCCTACAATGGAATACTCGGCCGTCCAGCGCTCGCCAAGTTCATGGCAGCCTCTCACTACGCCTACAACGTGCTCAAAATGCCTGGTCCGATAAGTGTCATTTCTATCCCTGGCGACAAGATGCCCTTATCTGTACCGACAAGATCTATCGGGAAGCAGCAGCAGCAGCAGATCGCAAGACACTTGCCGCTGAGGCTCCCGGGGGGAAGAAGAAGACCTAGTCCGGCAAGAGCAGCTCTGATGCCCACTCCGGCAAGCGCACCTCTTCGGAGTGCTGCGCTACCGTCGAGGACGCACCATCGAGCTCCACCGGCAAGTGCAAGAAGGCAAAGACAGCTTCACCAGAGACCAAGAAAGTGGCCGCCAACCCTAAATAGGAAAGCGCGCTTGTTGCTTTCCTGCGGGCGAATGTCGATGTGTTTGCATGGCAACCATCTGACATCCCTGGTGTTCCCAGGAAAGTAATTGAGCACCACCTTGCTGTTTGTCCTCACGCGCGGCCCGTCAAGTAGAGAGTCAGGAAACAAGCAGTGGAGCGACAAGAATTCATCGCAGAAGAGATCAAGAAGTTGGAGGCAGCAGGCCTTGTCCGAGGAGTGCTCCATCCAACATGGTTGGCCAATCCTGTAGTCGTGCGCAAGGCAAACGGGAAATGGAGGCTTTGTATTGACTTCACTGATGTTAATAAAGCTTGTCCCAAGGATCCGTTTCCCTTGCCGCGCATTGACCAGATTGTCAACTCCACGGCAGGATGTGATTTGCTTTCATTTCTTGATGCATACTCAGGATATCATCAGATCTTCATGGCAGAAGAGGATGAAGAGAAGACCGCATTCATTACTCCATGTGGCACGTACTGCTTTGTACGGATGCCTTTCGGACTAAAGAATGCTGGTTCAACATTCGCAAGAGTAGTCAGCCATGCTTTTGAGCCACAATTGCACAGAAATGTAGAAGCTTACATGGATGACATAGTGGTCAAGAGCAAGGACAAAGCAACTTTGATCCAGGATTTGGACGAGACCTTTGCAAATCTGCGCAAGATCAATCTCAAGTTGAACCCCGAGAAGTGCGTGTTTGGAGTTCCTTCCGGCAAGCTTCTCGGGTTCTTTGTATCCCAGAGGGGTATTGAAGCCAATCCCGACAAGATCAAGGCCATTGAGCAGATCGAAGCACCGAAGCACGTCAAGGATGTGCGAAGGCTTGCCTGCTGCGTTGCTGCTCTCAGCAGGTTCATCTCTAAGTCTGCTGAGTGCGCCCTGCCATTTTTCAAAATTTTGAAAAAGGCAGGTCCAATAAAATGGACTCCGGAAGCGGAGGCTGCGCTGCAGGACTTGAAGAGGTACCTGTCCTCCACTCCAATACTTGTCGCACCTAAGCCACAAGAGAAGTTGCTGCTGTATCTGGCGGCAACCAATCAAGTGGTTAGTGCTGCGTTAGTAGCAGAGAGGGAGGCGGATGATGAGTCAGCAACCACGGCAAGCGAGTCCAGCGACAAGCAGGGAGCCTCCCCGAGCTCTGGTCCCGACAAGGATGGATCTGTGCAGCCACAGGAAGAGAAACAAAAGAAGATGGTGCAGCGCCCAGTTTATTTTGTCAGTTCCCTTCTGGAGGGGGCTAGGTCAAGGTACTCTGGTGTGTAGAAGTTGCTTTTTGGCCTTCTCATGGCCTCGAGGAAGCTGCGCCATTACTTTCAAGCACATGAGATCACAGTTGTCACTCACTTTCCGTTGAAGAGGATATTGCAGAATCCAGAAGCAACAGGCAGGATTGTCGAGTGGGCGCTGGAACTGTCAAGCTTTGGCCTCAAGTTTGAGAGTACCTCAACTATCCAGAGCCGAGCATTGGCAGAATTCATAGCAGAGTGGACGCCAACACCTGTTGAAGAAACTCCAGAAACAAGCATCCCCGTCAAGGAGGCAAGCAAAGAATGGATCATGTACTTTGATGGTGCCTTCTCGCTGCAAGGCGCCGGTGCAGGTGTGTTACTTGTCGCACCCACCGGAGAGCACCTCAAGTACGTGGTCCAGATGCACTTTCCCAAAGAGCAAGCAACAAACAATACTGTAGAGTATGAAGGCTTGCTTGCCGGACTCAGGATCGCTGCAGACCTTGGGATTAAGAAGCTCATTGTCAGGGGTGACTCGCAGCTTGTCGTCCGCCAAGTGAACAAAGATTATTAGAGTCCGTTGATGGAAGCTTACATCGATGAAGTGAGAAAGTTGGAAGAACATTTTGACGGCTTGCAGATGGAGCATGTTCCGAGAGCCCAGAACGATGTTGCCGATGGCCTGTCAAAATGCGCTGCATTAAAGTTACCTGTGGAACCAGGGATCTTTGTGCTCAAGCTAACTCAATCATCTGTAACACCATCAACTGGGCAGAGCAAGAAAAGGAAGTTGGTTTCCGGTGACTACTTTCTGGCAGAGCTCCCCGAAGCCGCCGCCAAGAAGGTCCCCAAGATCAACACCAAGAGTGCTGAGGAGCAGACTGCTCCGACAAGCCTTAAGGTTTGTTCCGTTGAAGCAGACGCTCCCGACAAGTTTTGCTCTGGCAAGCTTGCCGGGGAACATCAAGCTCCGGCTGAGCCGCAAGTTCTTTCCGTGGAAGCAGATGTTCCCGCAGCAGCATTTGCGCCTTTAGTCCTTGTTATCGAGCCGCAGGCTCCAGCATGGGCACAGCAGATCGTCCATTTCCTTCAAACAGGAGAACTTCCCGAAGAGCAAGAAGAAGCAGAGAGAGTAGCCCGGCAATCAAGTATGTACCAGTTTGTCGATGACATACTGTACAGAAGAAGATTCAACAGAGTAAAATTGAAGTGCATTCCCCGGGAAGATGGACAGAAGCTGTTGGCGGAGATACATGGAGGCATATGTGGTCACCACATTGGCGCAAGAGCACTTGCCGGCAAAGCTTTTCGGTAAGGTTTCTTTTGGCCAACAACCCTCCAGGATGCAACTGCACAAGTAACCAAGTGTGAAGCGTGCCAGTTCCACTCCAAGCAGATACATCAACCAGCTCAAGCTCTCCAGACGATCCCTTTATCCTGGCCATTTTCGGTCTGGGGGCTCGACATCCTCGGCCCCTTTCCCCGAGCTGTCGGGGGCTTTGAGTACTTGTACGTGGCAATCGACAAGTTCACAAAGTGGCCGGAAGTGGAAGCAGTGAGGAAGGTGACAGCACAGTCAGCAGTCAAGTTCTTCAGGTCGATTGTTTGCCGTTTCGGAGTCCCTAACAGGATCATCACCGACAATGGCACACAGTTCACGAGCCGCACCTTCATGCAGTACGTCCAAGATCTTGGCACCAAGATCTGCTTCGCTTCTGTTGCTCACCCGAGAAGCAACGGTCAAGCAGAGAGGGTGAACGCTGAAGTGTTGCGCGGGCTCAAGACCAGAACTTTCGACAGGCTGCACAGGTGCGGAAGAAATTGGATTGAGGAGCTGCCAGTGGTTCTTTGGTCGATCAGGACGACGCCAAATCGAGCCACTGGCCAGACACCTTTTGCTCTAGTCTATGGAGCAGAGGCAGTTCTCCCCCGGAACTCGTATACGGATCGCCTCGAGTGCTCGCTTATGATGAGCTTGAGCAAGAGCAGCTGCGGCAAGATGACGCGCTGCTCCTCGAGGAAGATCGTCTTCAGGCTGCTATACGAGTTGCTCGCTACCAGCAAGCTTTGCGTCGCTACCATAGCCGCAAAGTTAATGCCAGAAGTTTCGAGGAAGGCGACCTTGTTCTTCGACGCGTTCAATCCGCTAAGAATTCCAACAAGTTGACGCCAAAGTGGGAAGGCCCTTATCGGGTGAAGCGAGTCACTAGGCCTGGCGCTGTCCGCCTTGAGACCGAAGATGGCTTTCCGGTGAGCAACTCCTGGAACATTGAGCATCTTCGTAAGTTTTACCCATAAGGCGCGGTCGTCGGAACCTGTTCCGGCAACCACCTTTTGTACAAGCCTTGCCACTGTTGCATGTAACCCTTTGTACAAAGCCGGGCGCAGATCCCGTGCATAAATAAAGAACATATGCTCTGCACATCTTGTCAAATTTCATGTTTTTTTCTTTTTTTTCGCATGTATTATCTGACACTTTGTGCAGCACTTACCCCCGGTAAGTAATAACGAGCCTCAAGGCTCCATATCTTTATTTTCTCTTCTTTCTTTTTCTCAAAAAGAAGGTTCCTTCGCCCACAAGTTCACCGGGGGGGAGGAGAGGATAATGGTGTGGACCAGGCGTCGTTCAAAGAAATATAGCCTTGCCGGGACGCAGACGACAGAAAAGCTAAGTTGCCAAAGTTTGAGCACAATCAGTTTTAAATTTTTTAAGTTATCTTCCTTGAACGACCGTGCTTTGTATGGAAAACCTGTGCGCGGAGGAACCGACTCGTGGCTAGTTGCGCCCTTACTTTGTTTCGAGTCCGCTCAACAATGTAAGTGTGCTGCGACTAGTTCCGATAAGGTTTCTTGCCGGAGGCAACACCGCCAACAGGCTGCTGATGTTCCGCACTCAGCGCTCGCGGCAAGGGTGCCTGCACCGGCAAGTTCCCTAAAAGCGTAGGGTAAAAACATGCAAAGGAGGGAATCAAGTAAAGGAAATAACATAGCAAATACTGCCCAGAATAAAGTTATATTACAATAATGACTTGCCACGCTCTAAATAAATTGTTCCCGTGACATGTTTGGCAGCGGCAAGAAAAAGGAGAAAGTACGCGGCCTAGTCTACGCGGTCGCCATCAACCCTCCTGACTTCGTTCACCTTGTCCACAATGGGCGCGACAAGGGCCTTGAGCTCTGCAAGATCAGCACCCGCCGGCAGCTTCTTGAGAACGTTGGTGAGGTTGAGGTTCGGATTGCGGAAGAGCACCTTCACCAGCACCTTCTCCAAGACTCTGGCACAGATTGCGCGTGACTTGTCAGCCAGCTGCTTTGGGATCCTTTCCCGGAGTTGCTGGAGAGCCGTCACCACGCCCTTGAAGAACAGAGTAAGCTTGGCGCTGGGCTGAAGGTTCTCGTCGGAGGAGTACCCGAAGCCCGCCAAGTCCAGTTGTGCCATCTCCTCGTCGATGGCTGCAACAATGTTGACGAGGCCCTCCGTCCAGAGCTCCACCGTAGCCCTGAAGGTGTTTTGAGTCTCGGCGGCCCTCGTTAGCAGTTCCTCGTTGGCCTTGATCTCTTTCTTCAAGTCATCTTCTCGCTTCTTGGCACCGTCCAGCATCTCAGTCAGCGTGACCAGCTTCAGCTCCAGATCAGCATTTGAGTCTTTGGCGGCGTTCAGTTCCTTTGCCTTATCGGCAAGCTGAACTTGCAGGTCACCATGAGCGAGGGCATCCTTCTCGTGTTCGCACTTGAGCGCGGCAAGCTCCTCATCCTTCCCTTTCAGATCAGCCTCCAGCTGCGTCATCTTCACCTCCAATTCCTTCTTGGCAGCCTCGGCAGCTGCGGCAGCATCCTTCGCTTCCTTGAGCGCCCCGCCAAGTTATTGCTCGCGTGCGGCGAGCTCCTCCTCATAGCTGTCCAGATTGACTTTCCGCTGCGTCACTTCACCTTCCCGGGTGGACAGCTCTTCAGCGGCAAGCCTCTGTTTCTCCTCAGCTTCTGCCTTCTCGAGGATGAAGGCCTTCCGCGCCTCGACAAGCTGCGCCCTCTCCTCAGCAATGGACCGGAGGGCCTCTTGGTTGCGGCTCTGGAGCTCCTCCGCATGCTTCTCTATGTCAACTCCCGCCTGTGCGACAAGTGCTTCCCGGGACTCCAGCTTCGCTTGTCGGGCGCGGTAGAGCAACACCAACTTCCGGAGCAGTTGCTCCTCCTCGGACTCGCCGCCGCCGCTGCTTGGTGCATCAACCACTGTCAGCCCAGCGGAGGCGAGCACCTCTCCGTCAAAAGCCTCTCCCTCGATCGGCGCCCTGGAGCTCGACGCCCAGGGAAGCTTGATGAAGACACCCTCGCCGGCCTTCAAGTAGGCGCCGGGCTGGGGCTCCTCGGGGCTCAGTGCTGCATCAGCGGCGGAGGGGTCGGCGGTCGGTGTAGCGCCTTGCGCTCCTGCGCCCTCGGGGTCGTCAGTGCGATCGCCGGATCCCTCGCCAGCTCCTGCGCCAGCAGCCTTGGCGGCCTCTTCGCCGGCGGGATCGTCAGCGCCGGCCTCTTCCTCGGTGGCGGCGACATCTTCAGTGTTGCCGCGTGCGTCCTCCTCGCCGGTGGCCTCAGTCTCCATTGGATCTGTGGAAGGGGGATCTGAAGACAGGAAGAGGAAGAAAAAGTCAAGCAAATATCCAAAAAAGAAGATCAGAAGAAGAAAAACCCAAGGGAAGTTTTCTGGCAAGAAGGGTTACCCGTGCTGGGCTCTGTAATCATGGGCTCCACCTCTGGGGGATTGCCAGTTTCGTCCCTTGCCAGAGAACTGCCCCTTGCCGGGGACCTCTCCCTTGTCGGAGAGCGCTCCCTTGTCGGGGAATCGCCCCTTGGCGGCATAGTCGAAGCAGATAGCACCTCAGGAGCGGCTTCTGGTTGTTCCTGATGAGCCTGTTCTGCTCCTACACAAGCAAGTCAATAGTCAAAATATCAGCAAGGAAAGAGCACCCATGCGCGCCCCATAACAAGAAGTGAACAAGTACTTACGCTGGGGGCTGCTTCGAGGAGAGATTGCCGGGTCCATCAAGGTGGTCTCGGACGCGTCCTCTACCGTCACAGCAGTATCGTCCTCGATGACAACCACGGGGACCTTGGCCCTCTTCGCCGCTCTCTCGGCCAGAGTCTTGAAATAGAATGAGGTTCAGAGGGAAGCAGATCAGATACAAGACAAGAAACAGCAAGAATCGAAGAAATATAAGTACAACAAGAAGAAAGTCTTACTCCTCCACCTCTTCTTCCTCCTCGTCGGAGCTCAGCGCGGAGAGGTCGAAGTCTGGTACTCTTTCAGCGCGATGAGGTGGGGGAGTAGGCTCCCTTGGACGCTTGGCGGGAGCTGCGGCAGGATCAGGAGCAGCGGCTCGAGAAGACCCCGCTCCAGTTGCCGGCACAGCATGAGATGTTCCCGCGGCAACGGTGCTTGTCGCGGTGGAGCCTGTCCCGCAATGCTACGGCTGTTGGCCTGCTTGCCACCCTGCTGTATCTCCAGTCCTACGGAGGCGCCTTCTTGGTTGAGCCGGGGGCTGCGCTAGGGGCTCCGCCCGCGGCAAGCTGCTCGAAGACGGCTGGCCACTTGCGCCCTCGGCGGGCTCGCTCCCTTCGGCTTCGGGCTCTCCTTCGCCAATGACCTCCCCGACAAGGTCCTCTCAGTCGGCAAGGCTTGCTGCCTCGGCCACCTCTTCCTCCTCCAACGTGAAACCAAACTCGCCCACGGCGGCGGCCGCCGCCGCCTCTTCCGCCCTGGTGGCGATATACCGCATCTCGTCATCAGTGGTGTCGCGGGTGAGGAGCTTCTACTCGTCGGCGCGGACCGCTACTTGCACCAAGCCGTCGAAGAATTGCCGCACGACGTCGTCGGAGGGCTCCTGCCAAGTTGGGATAATCCCGTGCGAG
Organism: Triticum timopheevii; assembly: GCA_963921465.1. NCBI lineage: Eukaryota > Viridiplantae > Streptophyta > Magnoliopsida > Poales > Poaceae > Triticum > Triticum timopheevii. The sequence continues at coordinate 583,319,179 of OY997270.1, read as the reverse complement.
TCGCACTCCGGCATCATCGCGCGGATGCGATCGAGCTGGGAGTTGTTGCACAGCGGGACGACGCCCTGCGGCAGCCTGAACCACTCCAGATGGTTGGGATCGTGCTTGAATAGCTCCTTGAGCATCCCGTCCAACTCCAAGACAGTAAAGTTAAAATTGAGGCCTGGGCGCAGCCTCATGATATCCGCCGGGCCCCCGAACAGCCAGGCGGGCCTCCCCCTCTCCTGCAGAGGGGCGATGCGGCAGCGAAGAAAGTCCGCGCCAACAGCCCCTACAGTGAGCCCAGCAAGCCTGAGCCGCAGGATCCGGGTGGTGCCGATCTTCAACTTAGCATCGTCCGCTGCCAGGGCGCTCCAGTCGCCGCTGCGCACTACTCGGGCTTGGCGCAAATTGGTGAATGGCTGCGGATCTGCGTCAACAATCCAACACCACTCCGCTCTCCACTCATCCGATTTGCTGCGAAGCTCCCCCTCTAGATATACCTCCTTCTTGCAGGCCCTCGAGATCCAGGAAATCCCGCCAGACAGGGGTTCTCCTTTCTCGACCCGGGGCATGAAATAGTGGCGGAAAAGGGCTACGTTGGGGTGGATTCCGACGAAGTTCTCGCAAAGATGCGCGAAAACCGCCATGGTCAGAACGGCGTTGGGGGTGAAGTCGAGGAGATGGAGCCCGTACGTGTTCATAATGTCGCAGAAGAAATCGGAAAAGGGCGGGCAGAGCCCGCAATAGAAGAACAAGGGGAAGAAGTAATACCCTCTTGGACACCGCTTCGAAGTAGAAGCTTCGGCGGAGAGTGCTTGCGTGCGCGGATGCGCCCGCGTCTCCGTCGACCAGAAAAGATAGAACCACTCCCGTAGCGCCTTCACGGTGAGCTCGGGGGGGAAAAGCGCTCGCTCCTTGCGCAGCGCCTCAAGCCGCAGCGCCTCGGCCGACTTCGCACTCTTTCCGGTCTTCGGAGCCATGGCGGATGCGGTGGAGGAGAGTGGGGGCGACGGCGGCGACGGGCGGCGGAGCGCTGCTCTCTTTCGGCTTGGGAGGCGGAGGGGAGCGGCAGAGCTTTCTGAGGAAGAAACCGCAAGTGGCGAAGGTGGGGGAACGGCCCCTGTTTCCTCTGCTTATAAAGAGGAGAGGTGAACGTTACGCCTTTTTCGATTAAAGAATCGCCCACGATCTCTCCCATGACGCCGCGTTCGACGCGTGCCGTTACGGGAGGGCGCGGTGGATACGTTAGATTTGCTATGGACCCAGGCCGTGCGTGCCCGTGCCCTGTTTTGGGCCTGGCCCAACAGCGCTCGGCACCGTGTATGGCCCAGGCCCGGGGGCTCCTATCGGTGTACTAAAGTAGGGGTACCTTAGTATCCCGAACTTGTGCACGGGCAGTCGCAGTGCCCAGCGGCAAGGCTTGCCGGGCGTCCGCCAAGATCCTCCGTAGCTCATATTGATGCCATTCAAGAACAAAGTATTTTGACTAAGAAGACAAGGCCCCGGCAAGAGGAGCTTGCCGGGAAGGACAAGGCCCCGGCAAGAGGAGCTTGCCGAGAAGGCCAACCAAGGCATTTCAAGAAACTTGCCGCGACGCGCCGCGCGTCCCGGCAAGACCCGACGAGCGACAAGCTTTCGGGTGCGACAAGACAGCTACTGCGGCAAGGCGCTTGCCGCGGCGAAGCCACCACTCTGCGCCCATGCTCCAGCGCATCCGTCGACGTGTCGCCGCAGGACCGTTCTAGGCGCATGTGGCGGGAAGCTGTGCAGCCAAGCGGTGCGAGCTGGCAAGTGGAGATGACGAGAAGGCCATCGTGGCGAACGGTGGCGCCCCAAACGGTCGTTTTCTGCACTGTTTGGGCGACCGGACGGGCATTAAATGCCCTTGTCCCCTGCCGTCAGAGTTAGGTAGGGTGCACTGTAGATAGCAGTTGTACCAACCCCTCTTTTTACATTTGTACCCCTGTCTGCGTTGCCACCTGTCGGTGACCCCCTGAGCCTATAAAAGGAGGCTCATGCGCAACGTAGAGGAGGTTCGACTCCTTCGAAACTACAGAACGCTCACGCTCTTGAGCAAGAACATAATACCACCACAAAGCAGCAGTAGGAGTTTTATCTCTCCGGAGAGCTCCGAAGCTGGGTAAAATCCCTCGCGTGCTTCGCCTCGATCTGCTCTTCGTGCGCCCTCCGCTCCCTGCCGGACCGAGAAGGGGCCCTGCCCCATAGGTGCTCGTTTCCCATGACAGCCAGCACGGAGCATGGTGCTTCCACTGGTACGTGGGAGGGGGCTCCCCTCCAGGAGGAGCCCCCGGGGCATGTACAGCCCCGCCCTAACATGTGGCCGACACGGTAGGGCTAGGAAGGTGTATCTGGGCACCCGTGAGCCAGCGTGGGACTCACGAGGCCCTACCTCGAGGCAGGTTGTGCCTGGCTCTGGGCCTTTATCAATGGAGTGTTCGTACAGGGTGGTTAGAATGCAAATGCTCTACGTCCTCAGGTCCCGGCCCTCGAGCGAGCTCAGCCGCTGCTGGTATGACAGGTCGCGATGCCGTGGGTTAAAGCCAGGGGGTGAGGGCTGGAGAGCCAGTAAGAGCCCATGGGTCGCGATGCTCAGGTGCCCCCCTTTTAACGTGCAAGTGCTTTGCATGCGAGCAGAGAGGTCCGTGATAAGCAACAGATGATAACCATGAGGACAAGGTTAAGCTTGGAGAAGCAAATCCATTTGGATAGATGCGGGAAAAGCAAACACCGTTGGGTCAGGCCCGAGCAGCTTGGGTATAATGCAGCCCGGGGGGCGCCCCCAACAAGGTAGGTAAAGAACATAAGCAAAACGGATACATGCCGCAGGGATAGACCCACGCGACCTGGGAATGATGCAGCCCTGCGGGTGCTCCCAGCTGAAAACAGAACTTGGAAAAATGTCACCTGATACCGTTGGGGATGAAGTGTCGGAGTAGCTGACGACGCGTGGTGAAGAAGCCACCCCTCACGAGCCTTCGGAACCCTGAGCCTCGGGAGGCTCTGGGGGTCGGAGCGGCTCCTCAAGGTCCATCTCCATCTTTTCCAGGAACAAGCGATGCCTGGCCACCTGAGCCTCCAGGATGCTCCTCATCAGGCGCTGGTGGGCAGCAGCCGCGTTCGGCAAGCCGAAAGGCATGCAAACATAGCTGTGAGGTGGACCCTCACAACGCCCCACGCGTGAAGGCCAGAGGCGCTCCTGAGACACGGCTCGGTTGAGCCCTGGTACATCGATGCAGACACGCAGCCCACCATCCTCGCTGGGATGTGGGGCTACGATGGGCAGGCGGCGACTGCCGCGCATGACTCTTGACTCCTGTAGCTCCCGAATGTTCCTCGCGATGAACTCCTGAGGGTTTGGCCCTCCTTGCCTCATACCTTCCTGAGGGAAACGTGTCTTGAAGCACGCCTCCAAGTGGTGCCTGAGCACCTCCCTCGTGAACTTGGCGAGGTCGGTGGCCCTCCAGGGGAGAGCCCCTGAGCCCTGCCTGAGGAGGGCGCCAGGCGCGCCTTCCTATGCGACAGAGGCTGGAGCCCCATGGACGGGCGCGGATCCTGCCGCAATGCCTCCGGAGGTGCCTGCCTCGTGAGGGTTTGGGCCAAGTGAAGCCTTCTTCTTCTTAGGGACCGCCTCTGTGAGCCTCCCACTCCTGTGATCTGGGTCTTCGATTGCCACGGCCTGGAAGGCACGCTCAAGAAAACACACTGCATCCCTTTCCTCACAAGGCACTGTGATGATTCCACCACTTCCTCGCATCTTGAGGACATTGTAGACATGGTGAGTTACTGCCATGAACTTGGCTAGAGCTGGGTACCCGAGGATGGCATTGTATGGCAGGCGAATGTGAGTGACGTCGAAGTCAATGAGCTCGGTGCGGTAGTTGTTGCGCTACCCAAAGGTGACTGGAAGGCGAACTTGCCCTATCGAAATAGTGGAACCATCAGTGACTCCTGAGAAAGGCTTGGTCGATTGAAGCTGATCGTATGGAACTTGGAGATTGTTGAACGTCTCGACGGACAGGACATTGAGTCTAGCTCTGCCGTCGATGAGGGTCCTGGTGACTTGCACATTGCTGATGACTGGGGAACAAAGCATCGGGAGGATTCCAACTGTTGCTGCGCACTTGAGCTGATCCGCTGAGCTGAACGTGATAGCGCACGCTGACCACCTGAGAGGGCGCGTGGCCTCAAGCTTGGGGAGGACTGCATTCACCTCGCGAGAAAACTGCTTGAAGATGCACTGAGAGGCTGGGGCCTGAGCGCCGCCCAGGATGCTAGCGATTGTGCGAGGCTCCTGGAAGCCTCCAGCCCCCTCGTCCTGGTGATGGTCTTCATTCCTCCTTGGCGGTGGTGGCAGAGGAGGGAGGCCTGCGTTGCCTTGGGGGCGGTCCTCACGAGGCTGATCCCTCCAACCTCCCTTGCAAGGCTGGTCCTGCCAGCGGTCCTCGCGAGGTCGGTCACGCCACCCTTGGCGAGGGCCACGGTCTTCCCATCGTCCACCTCTTCCTCCTCCTCGGCCATAGCCCCGGTCATTGCGGTCGGGACGCCGGCCGATACGCCCATCTCGCACGGCCCTGACCTCTTGACATTCGTTGGTGTTGTGGGTGTGGAGGTCGTGGTACACGCAGTCCCGGCTGCCCTTGGATGGCTGATCCCTGCCTCACTTGGTGTCTAGCTCTGCTGCGAGCACAACAGCCCCCTTGCGCTTCACGTCCTTGGCCATGGGCTTCTTCTCTTCTGGGTCGGTAGCCGGAAGCTCGAGGAGGGAGAGACGCCCTTCCTCGGCCCTGGCGCACTTGGTCGCCAAGTTGAACAGCTCCAGTGATGTGCACAGGTCTTCATGGATTGCTAGCTCCTCTTTCATCTTGACGTCACGCACGCCGTCGGAGAAGGCCGAGATGATGGCCTCCTCAGTCACCCTGGGGATCTTGAGGCGGGCGTTGTTGAAGCGCTGGATGTACTTCTGCAGGGTCTCTCCTAGCTGTTGCTTGATGCGGCGCAGGTCACTCATGGCCGAGGGCCGGTAGCGAGTACCTTGGAAGTTGGTGATGAAGCGAGTGCGCATCTCGTCCCAGGAGGAGATCGTGCCTGCGGCCAGGTTCAGGAGCCAGGTGCGGGCACGGTCCTTGAGTGCCATGGGAAACTAATTCGCCATGACCTTTTCGTTCATGTTGGCAGCTTCGATGCCCATCTCGTAGAGCTAGAGGAACTCCGCGGGGTCAGCAGTGCCGTCATAGTGAGGAGGCAGGTCCGGCTTGAACTTGCCGGGCCATGCGACGCTACGCAGCTCGGAGGTGAAGGCGCGGCAGCCTCCAGTGGCCATCGGAGCTCTCTGCTGATGCGGGGCTTGCTCCTGGGGATTCCCGCGCACCGCTGCTTGGACCAGCGCGGGGTCTTGATGTGGCGGTGCAGGGATGCGGTCACGGCGCTCTGGTGCTGGGAGCACGCGAGCACCTTCTTGGGGACGAGGGATCTCTTGGAAGCTCCTTTCTTGTCGCGCAGGTGCCGGACGTGGAGGGTCTCGTCCTGGGGCCGCGCGCCTTGGAGCCAGGGCGCCTTCTTGGGGAGGAGGTGGTGGAGGCACCTCCTACTCCTTGCCTCCTGTGCAGGATGGAGGGCGAGGCAGCGAGAGGGACGGCATGGGAGAGCCCCTGCGGCGCTGACGAGCTCGGTGATGCGGGCGAACCAGTCCTCATAGAGGTCGTCAACGGGACGGTAGTGCAGGAGGTCACGCGCCAGGAGCAGCGCGGCGTGCACGTCCGTGGGGCCGCGATGGGCGTGGGACGACGAACCGGCTGGAGTCAGCGACGGGGTGGCGGTGCGGCCGTCGCGCCGTACCGAAGGATGCAGGGACAAGGCCTACTGCTCGTTCCCCGCCGGGCCGGTGGCGGCGTTGGCGGCAGGCGACAGGGAATGATGGGGGCGACCGCCGACGGGCGCCGTCTGGGCGACGCGGGTGGCGAGAGCAGCCCGACGCTCGGCACGAGCTCGGCGAGCGTCGGCCATGGACACGGCGGAAGATCACACGCTACTACTGGAAGAAAGATTCCGGCGCACCCCTACCTGGTGCGCCAAATGTCAGATTTCAGGTTCCGATAGACCCTTGAGGTTCGAACACTGGGGTGCGCACGAAGATCTTTCCCCTAACAGTTCCCGTGTCGAAGTCTCGCAAGGATCTAGGCTAGAAAGAAGAACACACAAGGGACCCGAGATTTATACTGGTTCAGGCCACCATTGTGGTGTAATACCCTACTCCAGTGTGTGGTGTGGTGGATTGCCTCAGGGGCTGATGATGAACAGTACAAAGGGAGAACAGCCTCGTGAGGGGCTGTTCTTGAGCTAGTGCGATGAACTGCTAGGGTGAGTTCAGTCGCTTCTCTCTCTCTCTGGTTGGTCTCCAGATGCCGGATCCCTAGATGCCCTACCTTGTGGGTGGCTAGTCCTATTTATAGATGGAGGCCCTGGGCCTCTTCCCAAATAATGAGCGCGAAGGGTGCCAACAATTGGCCATTTTGAAGGGTAACATCTAGTACACTTATCCTGACTAAAGTTGGTCTTCGGCTGCCAAAAGCTCTGACGATGACGCCGTCCTGGGCTCCACGATGACCTCCATCCTGCCGTTCTGCTGGTCTTGGTCTTGTTGCACCGAAACGGTAACCTTTGCCTGATGCCTCGGTCTGTGCTTGCCCCCTTTGCACCGAAAGGGAAACAAGGACACTGCATAGGCCGGTGCCCGCCTGGCGCCCGCCTGGTCTCGATCGTCATGGCTTGCGTCATGGGCTCCTCGGGAGGTAGCCTGCCTTGATCTCTCCGCCTCCTCGCGAGCCTGCCTAAGGAGGCTGCTCCTGAGGAAGCTTCCTGTCATCCGCCCCGCGAGGCTTGGCCCCTCACGAGGGTCTTGAGCTTGAGCTGATGAAGCTGGGCTGCGCTGGGCCCCCACTTGAGCCACGCCGCAGGCCGCAGGCAGGCAAGTCTGGGGCCCCCGTTCCCAGAACGCCGACAAAAAACCATCATACATATGATCGTGGGGGGGGGGGTGCTGGTTGGCCTTCTCCTGCTATAAATGGGGAGGGGGGCTGTGCCCCCGTTGTGACAGCCTGATTTTTGGCCCTTTCTTTTTCTTTTGTTTTTCCGAGGTTTTTGCCTGAGTTTTCTTTTTCCGTGGCTTTGTGGTCTGGAAACTGAAGAAGATGCCCTCTTATTTGCTTCCAGAGTGGCTTGTCATTCCCAAATCCTTCCCTAGACCCTGTCATTTACATCCTAGCCCAAATCCCAATATTTTTTTATTGGGAATATTCCTTTTCTATTAAAGGAATAACTCATATTGCCCTAGGTTGTGAAGCAACCTATATTTCCATCACTCCAAAAATTCCCAAATAATTCTCATAAAATGTTTGGGTCATATCTTGATCAAATATGGCAAAACTTTTCATTGCCATGTTAAAAAATAATTCCCCAATATTCCTTTTTCTATTCTGCCCTGAATGGCACTTTGTGAAGGAAGTGTCATTTGTATTTATCATATTGACTCCCAAACTTTTTGGGCATGTTTATATGTCCAAATAATTGCCTCATGCACAAGTTCAACTTTATTTGCCTAGCCAATCTTCCTCAGTGAAGTTTCAAAGTTTCTGTCAAACAGAAGGCTTTGTGAAGGAAGTACTAGCTAGGAGTACCCAAATGAGTTGATATTTTGCAAAATCCTTAATGTGCTCATAATAACACCCTCCACCCATTTTAAGCCCCATCCAATCATCTATGTGAGCACATGAGCAAATTTTTGATTCTGGCAATATTTTCAGATTGTGAAGCAACTGTATTTTATATTGCTTAGAAAATCATGATAAATTACCAGATCATTCTTATACCAATTAAACATCCCTCCATACATTTTTGCATCATTTCATTGATCCATTTGACCACCATAATTATTTCAAGTTTCTAGTCAGCAGAGAAGTTTGTGAAGCAAGTGCTATTTTGGTTTGTTCATTTGGCATGAGCTTTTTACAGCATCTTCATATGACCAAATGATCAAGCTTTGCCCAATTTGAGCTCAAGTGGTCACTCCATGTGAGATCATCAACATGATCTTCATTTCTGGACCAAAAATGCAGTTATGAAGCAACTGCAGTAAATCTTGATCCTTTTACCCTCAAACTCCCCAGGACTGTAGTCCTTCCTAGCCTAAACACTCCACACAACTTCTTTGGTTTCAACTAACTCCCTGTTGACCACATTGAGCTGGTAAAGTTTACTGCAGTAAACTTCAGAGCTCACTAACTATTTAACCGCAGCCTGTTTCACCTTTTTACCACCTCAGTTGAAACCAACCTTCGAAGGACTTACCACTACACATCAATTTCCAGCTGTTTGCCTCCCCCACATGATAGCACTGGTGCTGACCACCGTTTTGGCATGCCATGCGCACGTCCAGAGCACTGTTTGTGCTTGACCCCCTCCTCCTCTCGTCGGCTTCGCTCTTGTGAAGATGTCCAGGGTATTCCCCGCGTCGTCGCCATTCTCTTGGACCCCTCTCCCCCTCCTTCCGCTTGCTCACCGACGCTCACCGCCGCGTGAACACGAGCGTACAGTGGCATTTTGGATCTTCCCGTCGCCGTCGTCTTCCTCCCTGCGCCCCTTGGCCTCCTCTGTCCCGTGAGAGCTCTGCCCTGTGCCTCGCCGTCATCTTCCTCGAGCCCATGCGTGAGCACACGCGTCCGTGGCGCCAGCCACGCGTCCACGGCGACGCCAGCACGGCTCCCTCTCACCCGGCTATATATAGCCATCCCCGAGCCCTCCCGAGCTCACCTCTCGCATCACCACTTCCCTAGTAGCCCGCCCATGCACTCGCTTGAGCTCGAGGAGCTCTCTGTGACCCCCATAGCCGCCATGGCCGCCGCCCCCTCCGGCTTAAATTCGCGCAACGCCGACCCTCCCCCTCCGTTCGTCCACCACCACTGGCTTCCCCACCTCCCATAGGGCCTTCCCATCCCATTCGCTCGTCGCCGGAGCCTCTGTGGTTGCCGTCCCCAAATCTTAGCCGCCGCCATCTGCAGCTCCTGCCACCGCGCGGTGCCGCGTCCACACCCCTCCCCGGCGCTCCCTCTGCCCTGGGATGGAGGCTGCGTGCCACTCTGAAGCCGCCGGTGCCCTCGCCTTGGCCTGGAGCGGCCGGAGTCGGCGGGGCCAGCGCTGGCAGCGCCCCTGCCCTTCTCCTCTGTTCTCTGTCGTGGCCAGGCATGGGAGGAAGAAGGAGGCCAGGAGGAGAGACAAGGATAAGGTGGGGCCCATCCGTCAGTCCCTCAGGCGTTGACCAGCCCCGGCCCTGCCACTGCCACGCTGGATAAGTGGAAGCGTATTACCCTCAATACACTTTCCATTTTTCTGTTTTGGCCCAGACTGTAAAATAAATTTTTACAGATAGGTCCCTGGCAGTAAAACCCTTATATCTGTTTATCCGAAACTCCGTTTGAGGTGAATCCAACGCCCACTTCTTTGTATCATCGAGCTCTTTCTGTTGTTTTCATTTTCACTATGATTTGACCCTGTGAAAATGACCTTTATGCCCTTGCCCTCAATCAGCCCCCTCTGAGAGAGAATGTTTTCCGGCGATTCGTTCCGCGAGTTTCTCGCACTTCTCCCTGGTGCCTTCTTCATCCCCAGGCAAGCCACAATACCAACTTGCATGATAGTCATGTAGTAGCCTTGGTTTTCAACTTGAATCTTCATTAATTATTTGCTTGTTGAAAAGATGGTTATCATTCTTCCGGTGATGTTTAGATTTGCATGTTCACTTTTGTGCTATGTTGTTTTGTACTGTGTGATCATGTTATGCCTTCTAGTATTACCTTTCATATGTTTATGCTTGCTAGTAGTACATGTTGATGTTGGATATGGTCATGCTAGTCAGTATGCCATGCTCAGTGGATATGAGTTATTGTTGATATGGTGGATAGTTATGTGATATCCTCATGATGATGTTGATATCATGTTCATGCATTTTATCATGGCTCAGCATATTTGCATTCAAGTTTAACCGGATTAAATTGAACTTGAACAACTGTTGGCTGAGTCATGGCGCCGCTAAATCGATGCTGACCAGTGCAACCACGCTTATCGGTATGGGACGGTCCTAACTGGGTCTATTGTTGTGCCTCTCGCCGGTGCCTCCAATGAGGGAAGGTTATGGGCGCGCGCTACCCCGATCAGGTAGGCGGACATAAGCCTTGTGTGCCCGTAGTTGTTATAGCCGGCGGATCCTCGTGTGGTATCGTTTATGTTTTGGCCACGACGGTGGTCGTTGTGTCTGGAGGTAGACACGGGGCCACCCATGACAGCCCAGAGGGGAGTGAGTCGGAGTGGCCGGGAGAGTGTCCTGGTAGTAGATTGGTTTTGTCGGAACGCCGTTGGTCCACCCGAATGGGAGTGCGAGGCCATGGGTTCCGTAGTGTGGGTACAATGTACTAACCTCTGCAGAGTGTATATTAGATCTATCGATAGCTGCGCCCGCGGATAAGGGCCCAAGTCAAAAGTAGGTCACACCATGAGTCAACAGTAATAAGAATAAAGTGCTTAATAACAACGAGACGGGCCAAGTGTTGGTCGGGTGGTGATCGCCGTAAGGATCACAGTTTGGGGCCAGGTGTTGGTCGGGTGGTGATCGCCGTAAGGATCACAGTTTGGGGCCAAGTGTTGGTCGGGTGGTGATCGCTGTAAGGATCACAGTTTGGGGCCAAGTGTTGGTCGGGTGGTGATCGCCGTAAGGATCACAATGGTATCGAGGATACCGAGTTGTTGTATATTCGTGATGTTGTACGAGAGTCGTGGGTAAAGATCAAGCTCCTTGTGGTTATTTAATGATCGCTACGTAATTGTTTATACCAAGCTTGATTTGATCCTGAGATGATCGTGTGATGTCCGAGGTTGGTAAGTGATGCATGTGTTGGTTATGAGGTAACCGAGCAGAATAAGTGGTGCATATAGTGGTTTCATGTTGCATCTAGTATTGTCGGATTAGTATGTTCATGCTGTGTTAGCTGTATCATGTTTATGTTGGTCATGCCATGTGGTTCTGATGATATCATGATAATTCCTGTTTAACCTGTAATTGCCATGCTGTTGTTTTGTCTTGAATGCTTCTGGTTATTGTGAGCTTGCAAGTACATTCAATGTACTGACCTGGCGTGTCATGCCAGCTTGCAGGTCATGCCGGATTTGATTGCTTGCTTGTCGTTGTTTCCGTTCGTGCGAGCTAGGATAAGCGTTCTAGCCAGAGTCCCTGCGGAGTGGAGTTCACCACCGTCTCCTTTGTTCTGCTGCTAGAGTAATTCCGCTGCTTCGAGTTGTTCTGCTGCTTGCATAGTGCAACTGAGGATGGCGTAGTGTCGCCGTACAGATGTTATTCATTGTAATATCGGAGACCTTGTACTCATATTTGTGTAATAATAAAGAGCTGGTTTGTTCTATGCTAAGTAGTGCCGTATTCCAGAAGACTTCATCTCGATCTCTGGGCTGGAATATGGGGCGTTCCGGTTTTCTCTGAGCCGGGGTGCCACATCGCTTGGTATCAAAGCAGGTCTGGCTGTAGGACGCCCTATACCACGCGAACGTTAGAAAGCGGTAGTATAGACCCCAGTTGATTTGTTGCACTTGATTGCTGCATTTGTTTGTCGCATAGCATGCATATAGATTATTATTTGTAATAACGATTTATCTGGTGAGTGTAGATGGCATCGGTTCGGATCCACTACAGCTCAACCTTTGCATTCCTCCAGTTCTTTCGATGTTTGGTGTTATTTCTGTCCCAGCAGAGTGATGCCAAGTGATCCCGACACTGTTTACAAAAATGGTACTCAGGCATCACGCCGATGTCTTTCTTTCAGTCCCGCCTATCATTTCGGTGATGGACATGCGTCTATCCCGGATCGTTCTTTTATTTTGTCGTGTTGGCAACCCTTAATGATCTCAGTTATCAAGAAAGGGCAATGTCAGCAGCCTCATTTTTTCCCCACTGTCCTATTTCTTGGACGAGTACGGGTCTTTTTCCGTCCGCTTGATAATAATGTGGTTGCGACCTTTGTGTCCTACTACATGATTACCGAGTGCATCCTCGCCTCCGAGCTAGCCCAGGTTGCTATCTGGCTAAGCTAGCACTTGGTGTAGCGCTGTTTACACCAATTCTTCCACACATTTGTTCGTCCTCGTGCACATCGTCACATCATATTACACCGCAATACCAAAGTTTCCGCGAGATTTGTGTGCTTAAGTAGGCATGCATATTGTGTGACTAGCAGTAATATGTGATGATTGCTTGATTAATTATATTAGTAGAATGCTTGACTGCTCTTGTCTCAGTCATTTCTGTTGTTCCTTTCTTTGGGTCTTCAGTGTTACAAATTTTCCCCCTATTAAAGTTGCTCGTCAGCCGACACCGGACCCGAAGAGTCAGCAAGAAATGCTTATATTTGGAAACTCAGTTAAACAAAATGGAATTACTAGCTGACTACAGTGAAATTGGGAATATCTCGTCTGAATGCAAAAGAAATTCTGGATGGACCGTCAGCATCAAGTTTGCATTAGCGTGCACTCATCACAACAAAATGATTAAATCAGCAAGAAGATAAATTGTGTGCAAGGTTGACGAAATATTATCAAAGGTATGGCTCAGATACAAGTCTAATTTTTCGTTGAGGATGATTCTGGAACTCAATGTACCTGGAAGCAAGCGAAAATATGGCATATACTCAGAAAGGAGGATAGTCTAGTAAAACCATGTTTCATACAAGAAATCAACATCAGAAATATTAAGATGGTATGTATATGTGGAAATCGGTCCGCATATCACAATGAGAAGCTTCTGGTGTAAGCAACCCAATCTTCCCTCGCAAAATACCAGATAAGTTTCCAAGGCAAGATTCATCTATCTTCCTCAGTACGATACGTGGATGATTTCCCGTGCAGGGTACCCTGTCTTCTTCAGTAAGTAACCGCAAAAGCTTCCGGCATAAGGTACTAAGTCTTTCCCCAGCAAAGTCTTTAAGGCGGTAAGCTTCTGAAGCACGATACCCAGTCTTCTTCAGCAAGCTGTCCGATGAAAGTTTCAAGCACAAGCCAACCAACCTTCCTCAGTAAGACATTGGTACAAGGTAGTACATTGTGAATTGACAACATATGGTAGTGAATCCCAAGAATTAGATCGGCAACATTTTGGTCAGTCAAAATGAACGTCTGTCTCGGAATCAGATTTTCATATGCAAGGAGCATACCAACAAGACCTTACGAGTCACTCGGATAAGGATCTGATAACCACGTGAAGATGGTTAATAGAAGAGAGTCAGTACACACCACAGTGTGACAAAGGATTATGAGGATTGACGACATCAATGAGCTCCATACGAGTACCCGTGAAACTGGAAAATGATCCTGATGAGCCCTTGCCCCCTTTTTCTCCAATGACAGCACCACGCCTGTGATCTGAGCTATTTATAGCTATCCGGGGTGGATGCCGATTTTTGTTTCTCTCTTCAACAACTTTCATGAGTCTGAGCTGCTTTCCGGCCGTCTCGTACAACTGTTGAGTTTCTTTTTGTGACAGTAGCCCTATAGCTGCTTTTTGGCTATTTTAGGGAGCTGCCACCTTCTTCTTATCGACCCGGTCTCATGCTCTGAGCTGTTTTTCGGCCGTTTTGAGCCGTGGTTGAGTTATTTTAGTAATGTCCCAGATCTGAGTCATAAAGACCATTCTGGTGGCTACTGATTTATTTGTCGATTTCTTGCAAGGGTTTCGGATGATCATTTCCGAACGATCAGAATTTGAGAGGTGTTGAACCTATCATTTTATAGGTTACCCTATCAGAAAAATGAGGATAAACTTCAATTGCCAAAAATTGCACCGATAGTACCTATGGTCATATGAAGAAACAATCTGGCCCAGCTCTTTCAGCCAAAGATCCAGACCAAGAAAACAATAATGAAGGAGCAAGACCAGTGATGCAGGTATCAAAATTGTACATGACCCTCATGGTGCAGATCTCCCGGACAGTCTAAGTCAGTATTGATCCACATGGATATGCCTACAGCATGAGTAATGGGCATGAGGAATAACAGTCTAGAAGCCTGAGTCCTCACTTATATGAATCATCATGGATAGCCTGTCGTGAACAAAATTTTTCCGTCAGAACCACCGTCAGCCAAGTCTGCAGATATTATCATACAGGCCAAACCCTTTATGCTGGCCGCGTCAGGAGATAATCAAATATTTGGTATGGATCCGATACTCACGACAATGGAACCGGTTAAGATGATTCAGAAACTTCTGCAATGAGTAAGAATCTGTCAAGAAACGGCTATGTTTTAACTCACTGTTTGGAACCCCAAAGGACCTGCATTTAGTGGAGAGACAGTCAGAGCTTGAGTTTTCATCAGAAAATTTTGATCATCATTACATGAAAGGTTGTCAGTGCCGGGTGGCACACCCATCGGAAATCACTTTTGGATTTGTGAGACGGACATATATTTCAGTCGTGATAATTAAATCACACTCAGCTAGTCAGCAGATCTAAAAAGAAATTGGAGCCTATATAAGCATGAGCAAGCCAGGTAAGATCTGTCAGAATGTGGATACAGTGAGTCAAACCACCCCAGGGCCAGTCAGATAAAAAATTAGTGGGAACAACAATAAAGTAAAAAGGATACCCGAGTTGGAAACGGTTTCCTTAAGTCAGAATATTCATATTGTTCCCTGAGCAACCAAATCTCGAGGACGAGATTTATTTAAGGGGGTAAGGTTTGTGATAGCTTGATTTTTGGCCCTTTCTTTTTCTTTTGTTTTTCCGAGGTTTTTGCCTGAGTTTTCTTTTTCCGTGGCTTCGTGGTCTGGAAACTGAAGAAGATGCCCTCTTCTTTGCTTCTAGAGTGGCTTGTCATTCCCAAATCCTTCCCTAGACCCTGTCATTTTCATCCTAGCCCAAATCCAAATATTCTTTTTATTGGGAATATTCCTTTTCTATTAAAGGAATAACTCCTATTGCCCTAGATTGTGAAGCAACCTATATTTCCATCACTCCCAAAATTCCCAAATAATTATGATAAATTGTTTGGGTCATATCTTGATCAAATATGGCAAAACTTTTCATTGCCATGTTCAAAAATAATTCCCCAATATTCCTTTTTCTATCCTGCCCTGAATGGCACTTTGTGAAGGAAGTGTCATTAATATTTATCCTATTGACTCCCAACATTTTTGTGCATGTTTATATGTCCAAATAATTGCCTCATGCACAAGCTCAACTTTATTTGCCTATCCAATATTCCTCAGTGACTTTTCAAAGTTTCTGTCAAATAGAAGGCTTTGTGAAGGAAGTACTAGCTAGGAGTACCCAAATGAGTTGATATTTTGCACACTCCTTAATGTGCTCATAATAACACCCTACACATATTTGAAGCCCCATCCAATCATCTATGTGAGCACAGGAGCAAATCTTTGATTCTGGCAATATTTTCAGATTGTGAAGCAAGTGTATTTTATATTGCTTCAAAAATCCTGATAAATTACCAGATCATTATTATACCCATAAAACATCCCTCCATCCATTTTGGCATAATTTAATTGATCCATTTGACCACCATAATTATTTCAAGTTTCTTGTCAGCAGAGAAGTTTGTGAAGCAAGTGCTATTTTGGTTTGTCCATTTGGCATGAGCTTTTTAAAAAATCTTCATATGACCAAATGATCAAGCTTTGCCCAATTTTAGCTCAAGTGGACACTCCATGTGAGAGCATCAACATGATCTTCATTTCTGGACCAAAAATGCAGTTGTGAAGCAACTGCAGTAAATCTTGATCGTTTTACCCTCAAACTCCCCAGGACTGTAGTCCTTCCTAGCCTAAACACCCCAGACAACTTCTTTGGTTTCAAGTAACTCCCTGTTAACCACATTGAGCTGGTAATATTTACTGGACCCCCTCCTCCTCTCGTCTGCTTCGCGCTTGTGAAGATGTCCAGCGTGTTCCCCGCGTCGTCGCCGTTCTCATGGACCCCTCTACCCCTCCGTCCAGTTGCTCACCGCCGCTCGCCGCCGCATGAACACGAGCGTACAGTTGCATTTTGGATCTTCCCGTCGCCATCGTCTTCCTCCCTGTGCCCCTTGGCCTCCTCTGTCCCGTGAGAGCTCTGCCCTATGCTTCTTCGTCGTCTTCCCCGAGCCCATGCGTGAGCACACGCGTCCGTGGCGCCGGCCACACGTCCACGGCGACGCCAGCGCAGCTCCCTCTCGCCCAGCTATATATAACCATCCCCGAGCCGTCCCGAGCTCACCTCTCTCATCAACACATCCCCAGGAGCCCGCGCATGCACTCGCCTGAGCTCGAGGAGCTCTCTGTGACCCCCATAGCCGCCATGGCCGCCGCCCCCTCCGGCTTAAATTCGCCCAACGCCGAGCCTCCCCCTCCGTTCATCCACCACCACTGGCTTACCCACCTCCCATAGGGCCTCCCCATACCATTCGCTCGTCGCCGGAGCCTCTGTGGTCGCCGTCCCCAAATCTTAGCCGCCGCCATCTGCAGCTCCTGCCACCGCGCGGTGCCGCGTCCGCACTCCTCCCCGGCGCTCCCTCTGCCCTGGGATGGAGGCTGCGTGCCACCCTGAAGCCGCCGGTGCCCTTGCCTTGGCCTGGAGCGGCCGGAGTCGGCGGGGCCAGCGCTGGCAGCGCCCCTGCCCTTCTCCTTTGTTCTCTGTCGTGGCCAGGCACGGGAGAAAGAAGAAGGAGGCCAGGAGGAGAGAGAAGCATAAGGTGGGGCCCACTCGTCAGTCCCTCAGGTGTTAACCAGCCCCGACCCCGCCACTGCCACGCTGGATAAGTGGAAGCGTATTCCCCCGAATACGCTTTCCATTTTTCTGTTTTGGCCCGGACTGTAAATTAAATTTTTACAGATAGGTCCCTCGTAGTAAAACCCTTATATCTTTTTATCCGAAACTCCGTTTGAGGTTAATCCAACGCCCACTTCTTCGTATCGTCGAGCTCTTTCTGTTGGTTTCATTTTCACTATGGTTTGACACTATGAAAATGACCTTTATGCCCTTGCCCTCAATCAGACCCCTCCGAGAGAGAACGTTTTCCGGCGATTCGTTCTGCGAGTTTCTCGCACTTCTCCCCGGTGCCTTCTTCATCCCCAGGCAAGCCACAATACCCACTTGCATGATAGTCATGCAATAGCCATGGTTTTCAACTTGAATCTTCATTAATTATTTTCTTGTTGAAAAGATGGTTATCATTGTTCCGGTGATGTTCAGATTTGCATGTTCACTTTTGTGCTATGTTGTTTTGTACTCTATGATCATGTTATACCTGCTAGTATTACCTTTCATATGTTTATTCTTGCTAGTAGTACATGTTGATGTTGGAGATGGTCATGCTAGTCAGTATGCCATGCTCAGTGGATATGAGTTATTGTTGATATGGTGGGTAGTTATGTGATATCCTCATGATGATGTTGATATCATGTTCATGCATTTTATCATGGCTCGGCATATTTGCATTCAAGTTTAACTGGATTATATTGAACTTGAACAACTGTTGGCTGAGTCATGGTGCCGCTGAATCGATGCTGACTAGTGCAACCACGCTTACCGGTATGGGACAGTCCTAACTGGGTCTATTGTTGTGCCTCTCGCCGGTGCCTCCAACGAGGGAAGGTTATGGGCGCGCGCTACCCCGATCAGGTAGGCGGACATAAGCCTTGTGTGCCCGTAGTTGTTTTAGCCGACGGATCCCCGTGGGGGATCGTTTATGTTTTGGCCACGACGGTGGTCGTTGTGTCTGGAGGTAGACACGGGGCCACCCATGACAGCCCAGAGGGGAGTGAGTTGGATTGGCCAGGAGAGTGTCATGGCAGTAGATCGGTTTTGTCGGAACGCCGTTGGTCCACCCGAATGGGAGTGCAAGGCCATGGGTTCTGTAGTGTGGGTACAATGTACTAACCTCTGCAGAGTGTATATTAAATCTATCGATAGCCGCGCCCGCGGATAAGGGCCCAGGTCGAAAGTAGGTCACACCATGAGTCAACAGTAATAAGAATAAAGTGCTTAATAACAACGAGACGGGCCAAGTGTTGGTCGGGTGGTGATCGCCGTAAGAATCACAGTTTGGGGCCAAGTGTTGGTCGGGTGGTGATCGCCATAAGGATCACAGTTTGGGGCCAAGTGTTGGTCGGGTGGTGGTCGCCGTAAGGATCACAATGGTATCAAGGATACCGAGTTGTTGTATATTCGTGATGTTGTACGACAGTCGTGGGTAAAGATCAAGCTCCTTGTGGTTATTTAATGATCGCTATGGTATTGTTTATGCCAAGCTTGATTTGATCCTAAGATGATCGTGTGATGTCCGAGGTTGGTAAGTGATACATGTGTTGGTTACGAGGTAACCGAGCAGAATAAGTGGTGCATATAGTGGTTTCATGTTGCATGCTAGTATTGTCGGATTAATATGTTCATGATGTGTTAGCTGTATCATGTTTATGTTGGTCATGCCATGTTGTTCTGATGATATCATGATAATTCCTGTTTAACCTATAATTGCCATGCTGTTGTTTGTCTTGGATGGTTCTGGTTATTGTGAGCTTGCAAGTACATTCAATTTACTGACCTGGCGTGTCATGCCAGCTTGCAGGTCATGCCAGATTTGATTGCTTGCTTGTTTTGGTTTCCGATCGTGCGAGCTAGGATAAGCGTTCCAGCCAGAGTCCTTGCGGAGTGGAGTTCACCACCGTCACCGTTGTTCTGCTGCTAGAGTTATTCCGCTGCTTCGAGTTGTTCTGCTGCTTGCATAGAGCAACCGAGGATGGCGTAGTGTCGCCGTACCAATGTTATTCATTGTAATATCGGAGACCTTGTACTCATATTCGTGTAATAATAAAGAGCTGGTTTGTTCTATGCTTGTCACATCCCTGGTTCTAGTAATGCCTAGTGTTAGCTCTTGGTGATGCATCATGTTTATTTTTCACAGGAAATTGAAATGGGGATGACAGAAACCACCAGCACCACCTAACTCAACTAGGGTTACTAAAATACTTCTTCGATAAACCCTAAATGCCCTCCTAAAATGTTCATCATCTTGGCATTGGTCTAGAACCTCTCCCAAAAATGGTGCACATTTTTCTAGGCCATTCTGGATTTTTGAATTAAATCATATGTTATTTGCATTCGGACATTTAAAATGCTATAAAATATTTTAAATGTCTAAATAATCACAAAATGAAATGTTTACTGTTGTATATATTTTCAACAGTGGGCCTGAGTAGTTTCATGATTTTTGAGTTAGCATTAGTATTTTTAATAAAGCCCTAAAGACTACAGAATAATATAAAAACAAAAACAATTAGAAGAGAGAGAGAGAGAAGGACTTACCTGGTGCCACCAACCGGCCCAGCTCTTGTGCAGCCCACCTGGCCTGGCGCTGTGCCGGCCCAGCCCACCTCTTCCTATCGTCTTCCTCCTCTCGCCCCGAAGCAGCTCGGTGGCGAGCGCTGGCGACGCCGTGGCCTCCTCCCTGCCTGCCTCACGCCCTCGAGGCCCTTCCAGCACCACAGAGACGGCCACGCACCCCCAGGCCCTCTCACTCTCTCCCCGAGCGCCTCTCCTCCTCTGGCTCTCTCGCACGCAAACACCAAGCACTGTCGCTGCCGCCGACGAACACCACCGCGGCCATCGCCTCTCCCTCGCCTTTCCGTGATGTCCAGAGGCTCCGCCTCGACATCACGGAGCCCCAACACGAAGCACGCGCTCGCAGGACGCCCGAAGCGACACCATCATCCTCATCCATGTCGTCGGCCGCCGGAGATCCCCCTCGCCGCCCCGCTTGCTTCGACCCCTCCCCGAGCCCGCTGAGTCCTCCGTTGAGATCGCTGTGAGCTCCGCCACCATTCCCCCTCCTCCCCGCACTCGTTCCCGCACTCTAGCCACCCTTTTCACTGGGAGCGTGAGCTCCTCGCCGCCGGCGATGATGCAGACGAGGCTAGAGCCACCGTAGCTCACTCCCGAGCACGGCAACGTGCTCCACACCTCACCAGGAGCCTAACACACACACCAGCTCCCCCTCCCGTGCACTAAAACGCCAAACCTGCAGGTGCCCGAACTCCGGCCACCGCGGAAATGCTCGCCGCCGTCAATTCCGGCCATCCCAGATGCTGCCGCCACCACCACTAGATGCGTGAGAGCTCCAGCAAGCCGTAGCAGCAAACCACGCTCAAAACGGAGCCCCATAGCGAAATCCCGAGCCACCCCAGTGCGTCCCCGCCGTGTTTTTGGTCGTCGCCGGCGACACTCCGGCGAGCTGACGTGGCACCATCATTAGTGGCTAATGACGCCACTAATTAACCCCCTGACCCACTTACACATGGGCCCACCCGTTTAATTAACCAGCTAATGAAATTAGTTAGAACTAATCCAACCCGACTGGACCCATGCGTCTGCTTTGACTTTGCTGACGTGGCCGTTGACCGGTCCCACCTGTCAGTGAGCTAAACAGCCCCGTGTCACTGACGTGTGGCCCCCACACGTCAGGTTTGACCTGGACCACCCTGTTGACTCGCTGATGTCATCCTGGCATAGTGATAATGCAATAAACCCTTTTCTGGATTTTAAATAAATCTATTTGATTTATTTATTTTCAGAAAATATCCAAAACTTCTAAAAATCATATAAAATCAACCATAACTCCAAATGAAATAAGTTATATATGAAAAACGATTAGAAAAATTCAATCTATCCATCTGCACTGGTTTCATGCATGTTTAAGCAACTTAAACCTGCTGTTTATATCAAAACATGATAATGCACTTTATTAAATCATAGTTTCAATTTGAACTTGAACCTTGGGTTCAAACTAACTCAAACCCATATGATTATAGTTGCATTAGCCCAACACACTCATTTTGCCATGTCATGATCATGCATCATATTGTGCATTGCATTCATTGTGTTCCCTTCTGTGTTGCCGGTATTTGTCCCCTCTCGATAGACGTGATACCGACGATGAGTCAATGACACCGATGAAGAACTATACTATCTTCAGAAGTGCCAGGCAAGCAAAACCCCCTTGTTCATTCCGATACAATCCCACTCTCTCGCTCCTGCTCTCTTTTACTGCATTAGGACAACAACGATTCAATTGTTACTTACTGCGGTAGCTGAACCCCTTTATCCTCTGCATGACCTGTCATTGCCACAGTAAATAGATGAAACCCACTAGCATGAGTAGGAGTTGTTTGAGCCCTGTTGTGCCTACTCATTCATGCTTGTTTGTCATGCCTGCTACTGCTTAGAGTTGAGTCAGGTATGATTCATCAGCGATGAATCAGAGGTGTGTGAACATGTCCTACTGTGTGTGAGCTAAGTGTGTGAACACGATTTGGTAAAGGTAGTGAGAGGACATGTAGGAGTACATGGTGGGTTGTCTCATTGAAGCCGTCCTCAGGAACTGAGTTCTGTGTTTGTGATCCATGAAACAGCTACTACCATGCATTGGGCCCTAAAATATGACCCCGCTCGACTTCTTAATCACCCTTGTCCTCTGTCCAGGAGTTGCAAGTAGTTTCTGGTGTTTGTAGTATGCTGGAGGCCGTGCGCATCACTGACCGGAGGGGTGGGCTGTGATGTGGTAGGCACATGGCACGGTGTACCGGGCACCCGTTTGGTGTCTCGGGAACCCTGCACACATCGTTCGGGGCCGTATGTGGAAACTTTGGCCGGACTCCCTGCGGATGGAACCTGAATAGGCGATAAACTTGGACGAGAGACTTGAGTGTTTAGGTAGGTCATGATCTACACCCACGTCGGCTTTCGCTTGAAGTCTGCCGAGCACATGTCGTGTGCAGACGCTAAGTGGTGGAAACATGTATGAAGAAGTACACCCCTGCAGGGTTATAATGATCTATTCGAATAGCCATGTCCACGGTAAAGGACTTCTGGGTTGCCTATAACAGTTCATAGACAAGTGAAAGTGGATACTTTAAAATGCGCAAGATAAGCGTGAGTGCTATGGATGGCATTCTCATAGGGAGACGGGAGCGGTTCCATAGTGGTGTATTGATATGATGAATATGTGGACTCGTGTGCGCCACCTCAAAAGAGTTACATGCAGTCATAGTTCAGGATAGCCACCGAGTCAAAGATGGCTTGCTGCAGTCAAACCCCACCAACCCTTTGTTGATAATGATGCATATGTAGATAGTTCTTATGTAAGTCTTGCTGGGTACATTTGTACTCACGTTTACCTATTTTATGTTTTGCAGAGAGACTTCGGTCTCGCTAGTAGTTTCGCGTGGACTTCGACATTTAGCTTGTTACCTCAGCTACAATCTTGTGCCCTTGGCAGGATCGGGTAGATAGTCGGGCTTATTAGCCTTTTTCAGTTGTAGATGTCTGTACTCAGACATGTTAAGCTTCCGATTGTGCTTTGACTTGTATGCTCTGAATGTTGGGTCATGAGACCCATGTTTGTAACATCTTGCTCCTCGGAGCCTATTGAATAAATACTTGAGTTGTAGAGTCATGTTGTGATGCCATGTTGTATTTGCACATATCGAGCATATTGTGTGTATGTATTGAAATGCTTGGTATGTGTTGGATCTGACTATCTAGTTGTTTATCCTTGGTAGCCTCTCTTACCGGGAAATGTCTCCTAGTTCTTCCACTGAGCCTTGGTAGCTTGCTACTACTCCGGAACACTTAGGTTGGCCGGCATGTGTCTTTCTTCATTCCTGTGTCTGTCCCTTCGGGGAAATGTCACGCGGTGTCTACCGGAGTCCTGTTAGCTTGCTACAACCCGGTTTACCGGAGTCGTGCTAGCCCAGTTGCTACAGCCCCGATTCACTCGCTGATGACCAACACGTTCATTGCTGGGTCATGTATGCCTGTCCCTGTAAGTTAGTGCCACTCTAGGTTCACGACTAGCCATGTCATCCTGGGCTCCTTGTCATATGGATGCTAGCAACACTATCATATACGTGTGCCAAAAGGTGCAAACGGTCCCGGGCCTGGTAAGGCGACACCCGTGGGAATACCGTGCGTGAGGCTGCAAAGTGATATGAGGTGTTACATGCTAGACTGGTGTGGCATTGAGTCAGGGTCCTGACAGCTTTGGTATTAGAGCTTGACTGCCTGTAGGATTACCAAGCCAAACTGGTCGAAGTTGAGTCTAGAAATTCTTTAGTTATATAAGGGAATTGATTGTGGGATGGAACGTAAGGCTCTTTTTACTCCTTTACCTTATGACCTTCTGATCTGAGTCATCCTATCTTTCCTACGGGGTTAAGAAACTAGGCTTTCTCCTCCTTCTATCAGGATCACGTGTTACTAATTTGTAGACTTGTAAGATCGTTGGATTTAAGCCCCAGTTCAGTTTCTAATACCTCTGTGTGTTCATAGTTGGTCTCGGAACCTTGTTATTGTGCTTTTGAGTGGCTATGCCACCATTTTTGTATCATGTCTCAAATTCTTTTGAGCATTTACAGCCATTATGTTGTCCGAGTCATCCTAGGTTTCTAAATAGTCTGAAGCATTTGCAAAATCCCTTCCTCCCGTTTCAATGTCCCTTTGGGCCAGATTAACCACACTAATCGATGAGTTGAGGTACTCTATTGCCTTGACATATATGTTGGAGTTATTATTATGACCCTAGGTGTCTTAGAGTGCCACCTAGTAATCGAACCATGTTTAGCGAATCCAGTGTGATGATTCTGGCCCTTATTCTCGAAAGCATCCCGTGATGCCATTTAGTTAGTAGGTATCCCACTCCTGGGTTATGAACCCGAGATTCACCCTATCTACCTCATGTTGTTAGTGTTTGCTCGTTCCTTTAGGTTATTAGTAACCTTTGCATTAGTCCTCGAGGTCCATGGTATTTCCTTCTTCCAAATACTATGAACCACTTATGGCAGAAGTTTGTTGGATCAAAAGATCACAACAAGAGTGCTCTCGACGAGTTCTCCATTCTATATTGTAACTCTGCCAATCCTACCTCTCCACATGGATTATCCGGAAGAAATTTGTTGAACTTGGTTCGACATGCCAGTCCATGAATCCACAACTCAGAAATTTATATGTTCCTCGAGTTGTCCCTCCTTAGTTGTATTCTGACCCCCGTCTATCAATTGATAGTCAGGAGTAGTCGTGCATTCGTGTTCATCGATGCCTTTTACTTCTGTGGTCCATCAAGCCATTCTATTCGGAATGACTAGGAGAAACAAACTCCAGTACCTCATCCATATCCAGGATTGGGTCAAAGCAGTTGTACTCCGCAGATCAAAATATAATCAGCTTTTGTTCTGTCCTACCCTGAAGTATTACCATCTTTATATCAAGAATATCATAGGAATTGTACACCATCCTATGAACTCTTGGTACAGTGATACTTCCCGCCATCATTGTTCATTCCTCGATTTCCGTGTTATTGTAACTAGAATGCCGACAAGTGACTCATGGTGTGTGAAATCAATACTCCTAGCAACTCCGTTGCTTGGTAGTTAAATGGAAAATAACCTCGTCCTTAGCGAGTTGATTATTGAATCATCACCCTAAGGTTGATCGTGCTACCTAGTCCACTTTCCCGGTGCACTCCTCGATTGATGAGTTAGGATTTTGTTAAGTCCTCGCTCATTTGATCATATTGTCTTGCCCTGAAAAGCAAGATTGTTCTCAAGCTTAGTAACATATCGGTGGTTCGTGATTTTCCGAATATCTTCTCGGAAGTATCACCAGGTTGTCACCTGACCGCTATGTTGTGTTCGTGATCAAGTTGGTTTCTTATAAAACATCCCCTTCTCCAAGAATCTGTGTTGGATACCCCTGAGCTAGTTGGTTAAGCTAAACCACAACTTCGAGAGTTGGAAGATAAAAGCTCACCTGACTTAGCTCATCTCCAAGGGATATCCTTGTGTGTGTGTGTGTGTGTTGAAGAAAGATAATATCTTCATTGATTGATCCTCGTTATCAGTTGTTGGACTTTTTGTCTTGCCAAAACCTTGATTTGAGTATGGGCTATCCTCAAATCAAGTCAGAACCAACGATGTTCGTAATGTTGTCTTACTCGTGGATTTTCCTCGAGCATACACCATTATATCTTTTGGGTCTGACTAATGCTATCACTTGTTCTCATAATTATGGAATTCCATCTTCATGGAAAACCAGGATGAATTGTTGTTGAGCCCATCGACAACATCCTTATCTCCTCC
Source organism: Triticum timopheevii (assembly GCA_963921465.1). NCBI lineage: Eukaryota > Viridiplantae > Streptophyta > Magnoliopsida > Poales > Poaceae > Triticum > Triticum timopheevii. The sequence continues at coordinate 583,293,951 of OY997270.1, read as the reverse complement.
ATGATTTTGCTGAACATCCAGCTAGTGTTGGAAACTTCTATAAGCATTATCTTCATGTTCCGTTCATGAAACATGTGTTGGATGAAAGAAGTGACTTTCTCAGATTCACGTGCATTTGGTGCAAGTTGCCGCCATGAGTTCGAGATAGATTGTTTTTGTTTCCTCTGGAACCATCCCAAGTCAGTCATGCATGTGCAAAGTATGCTATGGTTTGACAGGCTCGCTACCTCCATTCCACATGTATCTCCTAGTACACCAAGCCACTGGTTGATTTGTTCAAGGAGAAGAAGCTCCTTCTTAAGAGTATACCTTATGTAAGGACTTTGATATCCTCGACGATGGTTCCCCACCTAAACTCGCTAGTGTTTTATTATAAGACTACTACGTGGTCATGCTTGTCTGAGACAGCGTGTTCTCATATGTGTAGCAGAACCAGCTCATGTTTTGGAGCTTGCTATCGTAGTTCATTTCCCGAGAATCTCGCAACGTCATCTCGTCGATTTGTGTTGCAAACTTTCATTTTTTTCCTCTAGACTTGATGAGTCTGGAATATTCTGACACCAACCAGATCTGAATCTCAGGAAAATATGATAGTTGGAACATCTCCCAAGAACTATAATATTGATCTCTCTGTAATCCGGTAAGTGGATGTCAGGGCTAACACACCCAGCCGGAAGACATATTATTGTAGTGTCTTGATTGAGGAAGTTGGCCACCTCCCCATCAGGATCTCGTAGAATTTATTCTAGTAGTTGTTCCTTATGGATTCTTGACCTCCCGAAGTCCGACCTGTTACTTGATGTTCTAGATACTAAACCATTTCAATGAATGGGTTATGCTAGCACATCAAGGAGAACTTTAGAGGCGGAGTGCTAAATGTCTCTCGATCGATCATCCAGATTTCGTCCCCTTGGCCTCGCTAAGGTGAAATCCGAGAAGGTTTTATCTTCCTTTACATCTGCATCATCCATCACCATTCATCATGGTAGTATGTTGTGTTACCAGGATCCTTGACACGGATATTGGTAAAACCTTGATGAATATGGAAATGCTCAAGTTCTTGAGAGCACGCGCAAGTGCTAGGTTTTATCGTCGGCATTAATTGCATAGTGCTCTCAGTTTCCTCGGTTATGCTATAACCTTTCTATCGGATTTCGGGTTCCGGCTGACCCTGAAGGTTCGAACTCTAGGGTGCACGCGGAGATCACACCTACTGCCTACCCATGTCTCGTCGCCTCGCAAGGATCTAAACTACACGAAGAACAACACAAGGGACACGAGATTTATACTAGTTCGGGCCACCATTGTGGTGTAATACCCTACTCTAGTTTGTGGTGTGGTGGATTGCCTTAGGGGGCTGATGATGAATAATACAAGGGAAAAACAGCCTCGCGAGGGACTGTTCTTGGCTTGTGCGATGAACTGCTTGGGTGACTTCAATTGCCTCTCTCTCTCTCTAGTCTACCTGAAATCTGGATCTCTAGTTGCCCAAAAATCTCCTCTCCCTACTCTGTGGTGGCTAGCTCTATTTATAGAGGGAGGTCTTGGTCCTTGAGGGAGTCCTGGACTAGGGGGTGTCCGGATAGACGAACTATCATCATCGGTCGGACTCCAAGACTATGAAGATACAAGATTGAAGACTTCGTCCCATGTCCGGATGGGACTTTCCTTGGCGTGGAAGGCAAGCTTGGCGATACAGATATGTAGATCTCCTACCATTGTAACCGACTCTGTGTAACCCTAGCCCTCTCCGGTGTCTATATAAACCGGAGGGTTTTAGTCCGTAGGACAAACAACAATCAGACCATAGGCTAGCTTCTAGGGTTTAGCCTCCTTGATCTCGTGGTAGATCTACTCTTGTACTACCCATATCATCAAAATTAATCAAGCAGGAGTAGGGTTTTACCTCCAGCAAGAGGGCCCGAACCTGGGTAAAAACATCGTGTCCCTTGTCTCCTGTTACCATCCACCTAGACGCACAGTTCGGGACCCCCTACCCGAGATCCGCCGGTTTTGACACCGACATTGGTGCTTTCATTGAGAGTTCCTCTGTGTCGTCACCCATAGGCCCGATGGCTCCTTCGATCATCAACAACGACGTGGTCCAGGGTGAGACTTTTCTCCCCGGACAGATCTTCGTATTCGGCGGCTTTGCACTGCGGGCCAATTCACTTGGCCATCTGGAGCAGATCGAAAGCTACGCCCCTGGCCATCAGGTCAGACTTGGAAGTTTGAACTATACGGCCGACATCCGCGGAGACTTGATCTTCGACGGATTCGAGCCACAGCCGAGCACGCCGCACTGTCACGATGGGCACGATTTAGCTCTGCCACCGGACAGTGCCTTGGAGGCCGCACCAGAGTCCGCTCCGACCCTTAGCTCGGAGCCGACTGCGTCGATCGAGGATGCATGGCCGGACACCGCCTCGGAGGCTGCTACCTCTATAGCGGTAGAGCCGAATACCGACCCTGTCCCTTGTGAAGCTCGTGACTCCAAGGTGCCGGATTCCTCTCCGGACCCCGAGTCTTCCGCGCCCCTGCCAATCGAATCCGATTGGGCGCCGATCATGGAGTTCACCACTGCGGACATATTTCAGCACTCGCCTTTTGGTGACATCCTGAATTCGCTAAAGTGTCTCTCTTTATCAGGAGAGCCCTAGCCAAATTATGGTCAGAATGGTTGGGATGCGGACGACGAAGAAATTCAAAGCCCACCCACCACCCACTATATAGCCACTATCGATGACTTAACCGACATGCTAGACTTTGACTCTGAAGACATCGACGGTATGGACAACGATGCCGGAGACGACCAAGAACCAGTGCCTATAGGGCACTGGAAGGCCACCTCAGCTCATGAGGTATATATGGTGGATACACCTAAAGGAAGCGATAACGAGGAACAACGGGACGCTGTGAAGGATAATTCCCTCGAAAAACAGTCAAAACGGCGACGTAAACGCCGCTGAAAGTCCCGCCTCGACAACGAAAGCAATCATACAGACCCAGCCATAGAGCAGGGCGAACCGGTGGATGACAAACATGCCCCTGAACAACCATCCGAACAGGGTGAATTGGATAAGCAATCCGTCCCCGGCAAAAACAACAGTCCGGACGACCTCACACCGAACACATCGTTTTGGAGCAGAAGAACCTCCACAAAAGGCTCGTCGCCACTGCACGAAGTCTGAAGAAGCAGAAGCGGAAGCTCAAAACAGAGGAAGACGTACTCAGAATGAGATGGAGCAAAGTACTCAAGACCGCAGACAAATACGGCGATAGTCGCCAAGCAAAAAGCTACCCGAAGCGCAAACTACTGCCCGAATTTGACGAGGAGGCCGTAGAGCCCCCACAATCAAAGAACAAAGAGGCCGCCCGGTTGGATAGACGACCACATGACAAACAAAGAGCGGCAAGCGGCGCCGCACACAAGCCGGCACGAGATCCACATAAGGATCCTCGCAAAAAGGATGACCCGGTCAGGTCCATCTATGGGCCAAGAAAGCAAGCTCCATAAAGCAACACAACACATCGAGTATTCGAAAATCATGGCACACCCAAATACAGTGGCGCCGCACACCCCCTATGTTTCACCGATGAGGTGCTGGATCATGAATTTCCAGCGGGATTCAAGCCCGTAAACATAGAGGCATACGACGGAACAACAGACCCTGGAGTCTGGATTGAGGATTACATCCTGCACATACATATGGCTAGAGGAGATGACCTCCACGCCATAAAATACTTACCCCTCAAGCTCAAAGGGCCAGCCCGGCATTGGCTCAAAAGCCTCCCAGAAAATACCATTGGAAGTTGGGAAGAGCTCAAGGATGTGTTTCGGGCAAATTTTCAGGGGACTTATGTCCGCCCTCCGGATGCAGACGATTTAAGTCACATAACTCAACAGCCCGGAGAGTCAGCCCGCAAATTCTGGAACAGGTTCCTCATCAAAAAGAACCAAATAGTCGACTGTCCGGAAGCCGAGGCCTTGCAGCCTTCAAACATAACGTCCGAGATGAATGGCTCGCCAAACACCTCGGCCAGGAAAAGCCAAGAACAATGGCCGCACTAACAAGCCTCATGACCCGCTTTTGTGCGGGAGAGGATAGCTGGCTGGCAAGATGCAGCACCAGCGACCCAAGTACATCCGAGGTCAGGGATGGAAATGGGAAACCACGACGCAGCAAGGACCAGCGCCGGACTAAAGGAAATGGCCCAAAGAGCACGACAGTCAACGCCGGATTCAAAAGCTCTCGGCAGAACAACAAAATACTGCCTCTCAAGGACAATAGCGACGAGCTATCCAACCTAAACAAAATCTTGGACAAGATATGCCAAATCCATAGTACCTCCGGGAAGCCTGCAAGCCATACCCACAGAGATTGTTGGGTCTTCAAACAGTCCGGCCGACTTAATGCCGAACACAAGGGGCTCGACACACCAAGCGAGGATGACGACGAACTCCACAAGCAGAGCACCGTAAAACAAAGGAATTTCCCATAAGAGGTCAAAACAGTAAACTCACTTCAAGTGACAACACGCAAAAATAGAGTGGCGCCCATTAAAGTACGCACCGCACGGTCCACCCCAGCGGAGCCCCGACACTGGATGTCAAAACCAATCACTTTCGACCATCAGGATTACTCCGGAAGTATCCAGAACGCAGGATGGACTGCTCTGATATTAAATCCTATAATCGACGGACTACAATTTACACAAGTCCTAATGGACGGTGGCAGCGATCTAAACCTGCTATATCAGGATGCAATCCGTAGAATGGGGATAGACTGTCGTGGGAAACGAGCACCTATGGGGCAGGGCCCCTTCTCGGTCCGGCAGGGAGCGGAGGGCGCACGAAGAGCAGATCGAGGCGAAGCACGCGAGGGATTTTACCTAGCTTCGGAGCTCTCTGGAGAGATAAAACTCCTACTGCTGCTTTCTGTTCTTATTTTGTTCTTGCTTGAGAGTGTGGGTGTGTTGTAGTTTCGAATGAGTCGAACCCCTTCTACGTGCGCATGGGCCTCCTTTTTATAGGCTAAAGGGGTCACCGACAGGTGGCAACGCAGAGGGGGGTAAAAAAGTAAAAAGAGGGGTTGGTACAACCGCTATCTACAGTGCCCCCTACCTAACTCTGACGGCAGGGGACAAGGGCATTTAATGCCCGTCCGGTCGCCCAAACAGTGTAGGAAACGACCGTTAGGGGTGCCACCGATCGCCACGATGGTCTTCTCGTCATCTCCACTTGCCACCTCGCACCGCTTGGCTGCACAGCTACCCGCCACGTGTGCCAGGAACGATCCTATGGCGACACATCGTCGGATGCGCTGGAGTGTGGACGCAGAGTGGTGGCTTTGCCGCGGCAAGCGCCTTGCCGCGGTCGTTGTCTTGTTGCACCCGAAAGCTTGTCGCTCGCTGGGTCTCGCCGGGACGCGCGGTGCGTCGCGGCAAGTTTCTTGGCTGGCCCTCCCGACAAGCTCCTCTTGCCGGGGCCTTGTCCTTCCCGGCAAGCTCTTCTTGCCGGGGCCTTGTCTTCTTAGTTAAAACACTTTGTTCTTGAATGGCATCAAGTAGGAATAGTGGAGGATCTTGGCGACGCCCGGCAAGCCTTGTCGCGGGGCGCTGCGACTGCCAGTGCACAAGTTCGGGATACTAAGGTACCCATACTTTAGTACACCGACAGGAGCCCCCGGGCCTGGGCCACACACGGTGCCGAGCGCTGTTGGGCCAGGCCCAAAACAGGGCACGGGCACACGTGGCCTGAGTCCACACCAAATCTAACTCCGTATCCACCGCGCCCTCCCGTAACGACACGCGTCAAATGCGGCATCGTGGGAGAGATCGTGGGCAATTCTTTAATCAAGAAAGGCGTAACGTTTGCCTCTCCTCTTTATAAGCAGAGGAAACAGGGGCCGTTCCCCCACCTTCGCCACTTGCGGTTTCTTCCTCAGAAAGCTCCGCCGCTCCCCTCCGCTTCCCAAGCCGAAAGAGAGCAGCACTCCGCCGCCCGTTGCCGCCATCGCCATCAACGCCTCCGCGCTCCCCCACCGCCTCTGCCATGGCCCCGAAGACCGGGAAGAGTGCGAAGTCGACCGAGGCACTGCGGCTCGAGGCGCTGCGCAAGGAGCGAGCACTTTTCCCCCCTGAGCTCACCCCGAAGGCGCTGCGGGAGGAGTTCTATCTCTTCTGGTCGACGGAGACGCGGGCGCATCCGCGCACGCCGGTGCTCTCTGCCGAAGCTTCTACTTCGAAGCGGTGCCCAAAAAGGGTATCATTTCTTTCCAGTGTTCTTCTATTGCGGGCTCTGCCCGCCCTTTTCCGTTTTCTTCTGCGACGTCATGAATACATACGGGCTCCATCTCCTTGACTTCACCCCCAACGCCATTCTGACAATGGTGGTTTTCGCGCATCTTTGCGAGAACTTCGTCGGAGTCCACCCCAACGTTGCCCTTTTCCGCCATTATTTCATTCCCCGGGTCGAGAAAGGAGAGCCCTTGTCGGGCGGGGTCTCCTGGATCTCAAGGGTCGGCAAGAAGGAGGTGTATCTGGAGGGGGAGCTCCGCAGCAAATGGGACGAGTGGAGGGCTGAATGGTGTTGGATTGTTGACGCAGATCCGCAGCCCTTCACCAATTTGCGCCAGACCCGAGTAGTGCGCGGCGGCGACTGGAGCGCTCTGGGGGCGGACGATACCAAGCTGAAGATCGCCACCACCCGGATTTTGCGGCTCAGACTTGCCAGGCTCACAGTCGGGGCCGTTGGTGCGGACTTTCTTCGTCGCCGCATCGCCCCTCTGCAGGAGAGGGGGAGGCCCGCCTAGCTATTCGGAGGCCCGGCAGATATCATGAGACTGCGCCCAGGCCTCAATTTTAACTTCACTGTTTTGGAGCTTGATGGGATGCTCAAGGAGGTATTCAAGCACGACGCCAACCATCCGGAGTGGTTCAGGCTGCCGCAGGGTGTCATCCCACTGTGCAACAACTCCCAGCTTGATTGCATCCGTGCAATGATGCCGGAGTGCGACTCGCACGGGATTATCCCAACTTGGAAGGAGCCCGCCGACGACGTCATGCGGCAATTCTTCGACAGCCTGGTGGAGGTAGCAGTCCGCGCCGACGAGCAGAGGCTCCTCACCCGCGACACCACCGACAATGAGATGCGGTACATCGCTACCAGGGCCGAAGAGGCGGCGGCAGCCGCCGCCGCGGGCGAGTTTGGCTTCACGTTGGAGGAGGCAGAGGCGGCCGAGGCGGCAAGCCTTGCCGACCGAGAGAACCTTGGCGGGGAGGTTGCTGGCGAGGAGGAGCCCGAAGCCGAGGCAAGCGAGCCTGCCGGGGGCGCAAGTGGCCAACCATCTTCAAGAAGCTTGCCGGAGACGGGGCCCTCAGCGCAGCCCCCAGCTCAAGCAAGGAGGCGCCTTCGCAGGACCGGAGACACGGCAGGGCGGCAGACGGGCCAACAGCCGCAGTGTCGCGGGACACGCTCCACCGCGGCAAGTACCGTTCCCGCGGGAGCATCTCATGCTGCGCCGGCAACTGGGGCGGGGTCTTCTCGAGCCGCCACGCCTGATCCCGCCGCAGCTCCCGGCAAGCGCCCAAGGGAGCCTTCACTGCGCAGAAAGGGTACCAGACTTCGACCTCTCCGCGCTGAGCTCCAACGAGGAGGAAGAAGAGGAAGAGGAGTAAGACTTTCTTCTTGTTGTACTTGTATTTCTTCGATCTTTGTTGCTTCTTGTCTTACATATGATCTGTTTCCCTCTGAATCCTTGTTCCATTTCAGGACTCTGGCCGAGAGAGCGGCGAAGAGGGCTAAGGTCCCCGTGGTTGTCATCGAGGACGATCCTGCTGTGACGGCAGAGGACACGTCCGAGACCACCTTGACGGACCCGGTACCATCTCCTCGAAGCAGCCCCCAGCACTGCCCCCAGCATAAGTATTTGTTCACCTTCTATTGTGGGGCGTGCATGGGTGCTCTTTCTTTGCTGATATCTTGATTGTTGACTTGCTGGTGTAGGAGCAGAGCAGGCCCATCAGGAGCAACCAGAAGCCGCTCCAGAGGTTCTGTCTGCTTCCACTACGCCGCCAAGGGGCGATTCTCCGACAAGAGAGCGCTCTCCGGCAAGGGAGAGATCCCCGGCAAGGGATGGGACCAGCGAGCCTTCGATGGCGGAGCCCATGGTCACAGAGCCCAGCACAAGTAACCCTCCTTGTCGGAAACTTTCCCTTGGGTTCTTCTTCTGATCTTCTTTTTGGATATTTGCTTGACTTTTCCTTCCCCTTCCTATCTTCAGATCCCCCTGCCACAGATCCGATGGAAACTGAGGCCATCGGCGAGGAGGACGCACGCGGCAATACTGAAGATATCGCCGCCGCCGAGGAAGAGGTCGACGCTGACGATCCCGTCGGCGAAGAGGCCACCAAGGCTGCCGGCGCAGGAGCTGGCGAGGGGTCCGGCGATCGCACTGACGACCCTGAGGGCGCAGGAGCGCAAGGCGCTACGCCGACCGCCGACCCCTCTGCCGCTGATGCAGCACCGGGCCCCGAGGAGCCCCAGCCCGGCGCCTACTTGAAGGCCGGCGAGGGTGTCTTCATCCATCTTCCCTGGGCGTCGAGCTCCAGGGCGCCGATCGAGGGAGAATCTTTTAACGGAGAGGTGCTCGCCTCCGCCGGGCTGTTAGTGGTTGACGCCCCAAGCAGCAGCAGTGGCGAGTCAGAGGAGGAGCAACTGCTCCAGAAGCTGGTGTCGCTCTACCGCGCCCGGCAAGCGAAGCTGGAGTCCCGGGAAGCGCTTGTCGCGCAGGCGGGAGTTGACATAGAGAAGCATGCGGAGGAGCTCCAGAGCCGCAACCAAGAGGCCCTCCGGTCTATCGCGGAGGAGAGGGCACAGCTCGTCGAAGCGCGGAAGGCCTTCATCCTTGAGAAGGCGGAAGCTGAGGAGCAACAGAGGCTTGCCGCTGAGGAGGTGTCCACCCGGGAAGGTGAACTGACGCAGCGGAAAGTCAATCTGGACAGCTACGAGGAGGAGCTCGCCGCACGCGAGCAATCACTTGGCGGGGCGCTCAAGGAGGCGAAGGACGCTGCCGCGGCTACCGAGGCCGCCAAGAAGGAGTTAGAGGTGAGGGTGACGCAGCTGGAGGCTGATATGAAAGGGAAGAATGAAGAGCTTGCCGCACTCCAGCGCGAACGCGAGAAGGATGCTCTTGCCCATGGGGATCTGCAAGTTCAACTTGCCGACAAGGTCAAGGAACTGAACGCTGTCAAGGACTCAAATGCTGATCTGGAGCTGAAGTTGGCCACACTGACGGAGACGCTGGACGGCGCCAAGAGGCGAGAGGATGACTTGAAGAAAGAGATTAAGGGCAACGAGGAGCTGCTAACGAGGGCCGCCGAGACTCAAAACACCTTCAGGGCTACGGTGGACCTCTGGACGGAGGGCCTCGTCAACATTGCCACAACCATCGACGAGGAGCTGGTGCAACTGGACTTGGCGGGCTTCGGGTATTCCACTGACGAGAATCTTCAACCCAGCACCAAGCTCACTCTATTCTTCAAGGGCATGGTGACGGCTCTCCAGCAGCTCCGGGAAAGGATCCCAAAGCAACTGGCTGACGAGTCACGCGCCATCTGTGCCAGAGTCTTGGAGAAGGTGTTGGTGAAGGTGCTTTTCCGCAATCCTACCCTTAACCTCACCAACGTTCTTAAGAAGCTACCGGCAGGTGCTGATCTTGCGGAGCTCAAAGCCCTTGTCGCACCCATTGTGGACAAGGTGAATGAAGTTAGAAGGGTCGACGGCGATCGTGTGGACTAGGCCGCCTTTTTCCTCCTTTTTCTTGCCGCTGCTAGACATGTCATAGGAACAATCCATTAGAGCGCGGCAAGTTATTTATTGTAATATAACTTTATTCTGGGTAGTATTTGCTATGTTATTTCCTTTACTTGATTCCCTTCCTTGTATGTTTTTACCCTACGCTTTTAGGGAACTTGCCGGCGCAGGCACCTTTGCCGCGAGCGCTGAGTGCGGAACATCAGCAGCCTGCTGGCGGTGTTGCCTCCGGCAAGAAACCTTGTCGGAACTAGTCGCAGCACACTTACATTGTTGAGCGGACTCGAAACAAAGTAAGGGCGCAACCAGCCACGGGTCGGTTCCTTCGCGCACAGGTTTTCCATACAAAACACGGTCGTTCAAGGAAGATAACTTAAAAATTTAAAACTGATTGTGCTCAAACTTTGGCAACTTAGCTTTTCTGTCGTCTGCGTCCCGGCAAGGCTATACTTCTTTGAACGACGCCTGGTCCACACCTTTATCCTCTCCTTCCCCCCGGTGAACTTGTGGGCGAAGGAACCTTCTTTTTGAGAAAAAGAAAGAAGAGAAAATAAAGGTATGGAGCCTTAAGGCTCGTTATTGCTTACCGGGGGCAAGTGCTGCACAAAGTGTCAGATAATACATGCGAAAAAAAGAAAAAGGCATGAAATTTTGACAAGATGTGCGGAGCATATGCTCTTTATTTATGCACGGGATCTGCGCCCGGCTTTGTACAAAGGGTTACATGCAACAGCGGCAAGGCTTGTACAAAAGGTGGTTGTCGGAACAGCGGGTTCCGGCAACCGCGCCTTATGGGTAAAACTTACGAAGATGCTCTATATTCCAGGAGTTGCTCACCGGAAAGCCATCTTCGGTCTCAAGGTGGACAGCGCCGGGCCTAGTGAGTCATTTTACCCGATAAGGGCCTTCCCACTTTGGTGTCAACTTGTTGGAATTCTTGGCGGATTGAACGCGCCGAAGAACAAGGTTGCCTTCCTCGAAACTTCTGGCATTAACTTTGCGGTTATGGTAGCGACGCAAAGCTTGCTGGTAGCAAGCAGCTCGTACAGCAGCCTGAAGACGATCCTCCTCGAGGAGCAGCGCGTCATCTTGCCACAACTGCTCTTGCTCAAGCTCATCATAAGCGAGCACTCGAGGCGATCCGTATACGAGTTCCATGGGGAGAACAGCCTCTGCTCCATAGACGAGAGAAAAAGGTGTCTGGCCAGTGGCTCGATTTGGCGTCGCCCTGATCGACCAAAGGACCACTGGCAGCTCCTCGATCCAGTTTCTTCCGCACTTGTGCAGCCTGTCGAAAGTTCTGGTCTTGAGCCCGCGCAGCACTTCAGTGTTCGCCCTCTCCGCTTGACCTTGCTTCTCGGGTGAGAAACAGAAGCGAAGCAGATCTTGGCGCCAAGATCTTGGACGTACTGCATGAAGGTGCGGCTCGTGAATTGTGTGCCATTGTCGGTGATGATCCTATTAGGGACTCCGAAACGGCAAACAATTGACCTGAAGAACTTAACTGCTGACTGTGCTGTCACCTTCCTCACTGCTTCCACCTCCGGCCACTTCGTGAACTTGTCGATTGCCACATACAAGTACTCGAAGCCCCCGATAGCTCGGGGAAAGGGGCCGAGGATGTCGAGCCCCCAGACCGAAAATGGCCAGGATAAAGGGATTGTTTGGAGAGCTTGAGCTGGTTGATGTATCTGTTTGGAGTGGAACTGGCACGCTTCACACTTGGTTACTTGTGCAGTTGCATCCTGGAGGGCTGTCGGCCAAAAGAAACCTTGCCGGAAGGCTTTGCCGGCAAGTGCTCTTGCGCTAATGTGATGACCACATATGCCTCCATGTATCTCCGCCAATAGCTCCTGTCCCTCTTCCCGGGAAATGCACTTCAATTTCACTTCGTTGAATCTTCTTCTGTACAGTATGTCGTTGACAAACTGATACATACTCGATTGCCGGGCTACTCTCTCCGCTTCTTCTTGCTCTTCGAGAAGTTCTCCTGTTTGAAGGAAATGGACGATCTACTGTGCCCATGCCGGAGCTTGTGGCTCGACGACAAGGACTAAAGGCACAAATGCTGCTGCGGGAACATCTGCTTCCACGGCAAGAATCTGTGGCTCGGCCGGAGCGTGATGTTCCCCGACAAGATTGCCGGAGCAAAACTTGTCGGGGGCGTCTGCTTCAACGAGACAAGGCCTAGGGCTTGTCGGAGCAGACTGCCTCTCAGCACTCTTTGTGTTGATCCGGGGAACCTTCTTGGCGGCGGCTTCGGGAAGCTCTACCGGAAAGTAGTCACCGGAAACCAACTTCCTCTTCTTGTTCTGTCCAGTTGATGGTGTTACAGATGGTTGAGTCAGCTTGAGCACAAAGATCCCTGGTTCCACAGGTAACTTTAATGCAGCGCATTTTGACAGGCCGTCTGCAATGTCGTTCTGAGCTCTCGGAACATGTTCCATCTGCAGGCCGTCAAAATGCTCTTCCAACTTTCTCACTTCATCAATGTAGGCTTCCATCAACGGACTCTGATAATCTTTATTCACTTGACGGACGACAAGCTGCGAGTCATCCCCTGACAATGAGCTTCTTGATCCCAAGGTCAGCAGCGATCCTGAGTCCGGCAAGCAAGCCTTCATACTCTGTAGTATTGTTTGTTGCTTGCTCCTTGGGAAAGTGCATCTGGATCACGTACTTGAGGTGCTCACCGGTGGGTGCGAGAAGTAACACGCCCGACCCCGGCGCCTTGCAGCGAAAAGGCACCATCAAAGTACATGACCCATTCTTTGCTTGCCTCCTTGACGGGGATGCTCGTCTCCGGAATTTCTTCATCAGGTGTTGGCGTCCACTCTGCTATAAATTCTGCCAATGCTCGGCTCTGGATAGTTGAAGTACTCTCAAACTTGAGGCCAAATCTCGACAGTTCCAGTGCCCACTCGACAATCCTGCCGGTTGCTTCTGGATTCTGCAATATCCTCTTCAACGGAAAGCGAGTGACAACTGTGATCTCATGTGCTTGAAAGTAATGGCGCAACTTCCTCGAGGCCATGAGAAGGCCGAAGAGCAACTTCTGCACTCCAGAGTACCTTGATCTAGCCCCCTGCAGAAGGGAACTGACAAAATAAACTAGGCGCTGCACCATCTTCTTTTGTTTCTCCTCCTATGGTTGCGCAGATCCATCCTTGTCGGGACCAGAGCTTGTCGGGGAAGCCCCCTGCTTGTCGCTGGACTCGCTTGTCGTGGTCGCTAGCTCATCATCCGCCTCCCTCTCCGCTACTAACGCAGCACTAACCACTTGATTGGTTGCCGCTAGATACAGCAGCAACTTCTCTTGTGGCTTAGGTGCGACAAGTATTGGAGTGGAGGATAGGTATCTCTTCAAGTCCTGCAGCGCAGCCTCCGCTTCTGGAGTCCACTTCATTGGACCTGCCTTTTTCAAAATTTTGAAAAATGGCAGGGCACGCTCAGCAGACTTAGAGATAAACCTACTGAGAGCAGCAATGCAGCCGGCAAGCCTTCGTACATCCTTGACTCGTTTCGGTGCTTCGATCTGCTCAATGGCCTTGATCTTGTCGGGATTGGCTTCAATCCCCCTCTGGGATACAAAGAACCCGAGAAGTTTGCCAGAAGGAACTCCAAACACGCACTTCTCGGGGTTCAACTTGAGATTGATCTTGCGCAGATTTGCAAATGTCTCGTCCAAATCTTGGATCAAAGTTTCTTTATCCTTGCTTTTGACCACTATGTCATCCATATATGCTTCTACATTCCTGTGCAGCTGTGGCTCAAAAGCATGACTGACTACTCTTGCAAATGTTGAACCGGCATTCTTTAGTCCGAAAGGCATTCGTACAAAGCAGTACGTGCCACATGGAGTAATGAATGCGGTTTTCTCTTCATCCTCTTCTGCCATGAAGATCTGATGATATCCTGAGTATGCATCAAGAAATGAAAGAAAATCACATCCGGCCGTGGAATTGACAATCTGGTCAATGCGCGACAAGGGAAATGGATCCTTGGGACAAGCTTTATTAACATCGGTGAAGTCAATACAAAGCCTCCACTTCCCGTTCGCCTTGCGCACGACTACTGGATTGGCTAACCACGTTGGATGCAGTACTCCTTGGACCAGGCCTGCTGCTTCCAACTTCTTGATCTCTTCTGCAATGAACTCCTGGCGTTCCACCGCTTGCTTCCTGACTCTCTGCTTGACAGGCCGCGCGTGAGGACAAGCGGCAAGGTGGTGCTCAATTACTTTCCTGGGAACACCAGGGATGTCAGATGGTTGCCATGCAAACACATCGACATTCGCCCGCAGGAAAGCAACGAGCGCGCTTTCCTATTTAGGGTCAAGCGTGGCACTGATGGTGAAGGTACCACCAGTGCCGTCCTCCTTGGCGGCCACTTTCTTGGTTTCTGGTGAAGCTATCTTCGCCTTCTTGCACTTGCCGGTGGAGCTCGATGGAGCGTCCTCGACGGTAGCGCAGCACTCCGAAGAGGTGCGCTTGCCGAAGTGGGCATCAGAGCTACTCTTGCCGGACCTGGTCTTCTTCTTCCCCCCGGGAGCTTCAGCGGCAAGTGGTTTGCGTTCTGCTGCGGCTGCTGCTTCCCGGTAGATCTTGTCGGTACAGATAAGGGCATCTTTCTTGTCACCGGGGACAGAAATGACACTTATCGGACCGGGCATCTTGAGCACGTTGTAAGCATAATGAGAAGCTTCCATGAACTTGGCGAGCGCTGGATGGCCAAGTATCCCATTGTAGGGCAATGGGAAATCAGCAACATCAAAGGTGACCTTCTCTGTCCTGAAGTTCAACTCGCTGCCAAATGTCACCGGCAGTATGATCTTCCCCTTCGGCTTGCTCCTTCCCGGATTGATTCCTTGGAAAGTACCAGTCTCTTCGAGCTTGCTGTCGGGGATCTGGAGCTTCTTGAGCACCGCGGAAGAGATCAGATTCAAGCCGGCCCCGCCGTCAACCAGCATCTTTGTGACCTTGAGGTTGCGAATGGTTGGCGAAACCAACATCGCCAAGCACCCGACCACAGTTATGCGATTGGGGTGATCCTCAACATCAAAGATGATGGGCGTGCTGGACCACTTCAGGGGCTTGCGTGACTCGACTGATGGTTCTGCTGCGTTAACCTCTCGCACCCACTGTTTGAGCTGGCAGTGCGAAGTATGCAGAGAAGCACCGCCGTCGATGCACAAAACCTCTGTTGCCTTCTGAAACTCCTGCTCGTCAGTCTCATCCTCGTCCATCTCATCATCTTCATCTTCGTCTTCGTCCTTGTCGCGGCCGCGGGGAGGCCTCTCTCCTTGCCGCTGCTTGGCCTTGCCGCGGCACCCTCCCCGGGTGGGACGCTTCTTGCCGGATCCTCCTCCACCTTCTTGGGCCTTCTCCTTGTCGCGGCGCTCGTATTCAGCTTTCTGCAGCTCAACAAGCTACTCAACCTTCTTGCAGGCCTGGAGATCATGGCCCTTGGTGCGGTGGATCTTGCAGTACTGCTTGCCGGAGCCGTCCTGCTTGTCGGCGGCCACCACAGCCTTGCCGGAGTCACCAGCTTTGGCCTTCTCGGCGCCGCCTCCATTGCCGGACTGCTCAACAACTAGTACATCCTTAGCCTTCCTCTTTCTGTTATTCCGCCTCCGGTTCTTCTTTGCCAGAGGGGCGTCCTCACTGTCAGATCCTTCTGCTCCTGCGTTCTCTCTGGGGAGTTTCCTCCCCTCTTCAACACATGCACACTTGTCGGCCAGAGCATATAGCTCGCTGACATCTTTGATTTTGCACATCGCCATCTCCTCCCTCATCCTGCGGTTACGCACGTTCTGATGGAACACGCTGATAACCGCGGCAGGGTGGACGTCTGGGATGTTGCGCTGCACCTGGCTGAATCTCTGTATGTACTTGCGCAGGGGTTCTCCTTCTGTCTAGGCGAGCAGATGAAGATCGCTGTCCTGGCCATGGGGTTTGTGGCCGCCTGTGAAGGCACCGACAAACTGATGGCACAGGTCCGCCCACGAAGAGATGGAGTTGTCCGGCAAGTGCATGAGCCAAGATCTAACGTTGGGCTTGAGCACCAGCGGGAAGTAGTTGGCGAGGATCTTCTCGTCGCGCCCCCCGGCAGCCTGCACTGCTATGGTGTAGACGCTGAGGAACTCTGACGGATGTATCCTGCCATCGTACTTCACGGGTACGTCTGGCTTGAAGTTCTTGGTACTGGGCCACTGGACCTGCCGCAGCTCATGAGTGAACGCAGGGCAACCTACCACGTACGGCAAGTCGCCTGGTTCCCCTGGCGCATGCATATCAACAGTGGGCCCAGCGCGCTGGTCAGACTGACGTCGCGCTTCTCTTCGACGCTCGATGCGAGTACGAGCGTCTTCTTGTCGTCGTTCTTGGAGAACTTGGCATTGATCGCGGTGAGCTCGCGGGTCCGACGACGCAGTGGAGTCGGTGTTGAGGTTAGCCCGGCGAGTTGGCGATCTTGGCCTTCGGGGCGGGGAGTGCACGGTGGTGGCACCCCCACCAGTCTTGTCGCCACCGGCTTCCATCCGAGCGTCTTGCCGCGGCTTCGACGTGCTTGGTTGCCGGGGCTTGTCGCCGTTGGCGAAGCCGATGAGGCTCTGGATGGTGATCCTCCAGTCGTCGATCTTGTGTGGCGCTGGAGGGTAGTCTAGTAGCAGTTGGGCTCGAGCCAATGCTTCTTCCGGGGTTTTCGGCGGTGGGGGCGAACGACGCGAGGAACGGGATATGCTCAAACTTCTAACAGTGTGAGAAGGAGCAACATCTCGTCCAGGCGATCGTGCCGCGTTCGCGCCAACGTGTTGACGTGCATGTTGGCCTTGAGCGTCCCGCGATCCGCCGGCTTGGCCATGTTCCAAGGCGAGCACGGTGCCAGGAGCACCATGGCGTTGTCGATCCCGCGCCTCCTGAGAGGGGCGCGGCGCATGTACGGACGCCGAAGTTTGCGGGGCCTTGTCCTTGCATTTGGTGACAATGTGAGTCCCCCCGTCGACGCCCGTTCCTCCGCCGGTGTCTACCCCACCGCCCGTTTGCTCTGGCGGCGGTGGGATCGACGTGGACGGAGCGGCCACCTCCGAAGCCTTCCTCTTTGGTGGCATGTCGATGAAGATGTTGATGTAGCGCGTGCGAAGACCAGATCAGGTTCGCACAACCTCGACGCCCCCTACCTGGCGCGCCAAAGATGCCGTGGGAAACGAGCACCTATGGGGCAGGGCCCCTTCTCGGTCCGGCAGGGAGCGGAGGGCGCACGAAGAGCAGATCGAGGCGAAGCACGCGAGGGATTTTACCCAGCTTCGGAGCTCTCCGGAGAGATAAAACTCCTACTGCTGCTTTGTGTTCTTATTTTGTTCTTGCTTGAGAGTGTGGGTGTGTTGTAGTTTCGAATGAGTCGAACCCCTTCTACGTGCCCATGGGCCTCCTTTTTATAGGCTAAAGGGGTCACCGACAGGTGGCAACACAGAGGGGGGTAAAAAAGTAAAAAGAGGGGTTGGTACAACCGCTATCTACAGTGCCCCCTACCTAACTCTGACGGCAGGGGACAAGGGCATTTAATGCCCGTCCGGTCGCCCAAACAGTGCAGGAAATGACTGTTAGGGGTGCCACCGATCGCCACGATGGTCTTATCGTCATCTCCACTTGCCACCTCGCACCGCTTGGCTGCACAGCTACCCGCCACGTGTGCCAGGAACGATCCTGTGGCGACACGTCGTCGGATGCGCTGGAGTTTGGGCGCAGAGTGGTGGCTTCGCCGTGGCAAGCGCCTTGCCGCGGTCGTTGTCTTGTTGCACCCGAAAGCTTGTCGCTCGTCGGGTCTCGCCGGGGCGCGCGGTGCGTCGCGGCAAGTTTCTTGGCTGGCCCTCCTGACAAGCTCCTCTTGCCGGGGCCTTGTCCTTCCCGGCAAGCTCTTCTTGCCGGGGCCTTGTCTTCTTAGTCAAAACACTTTGTTCTTGAATGGCATCAAGTAGGAATAGTGGAGGATCTTGGCGGACGCCCGGCAAGCCTTGCCTCGGGGCGCTGCAACTGCCCGTGCACAAGTTCGGGATACTAAGGTACCCCTACTTTAGTACACCGACATAGACCCAACCAAAATATGCCATAGTAACACTTCCTTTAGAGGAGTGATGCTAGGCCCATATGCCCATTGTACGGGCTCTCTACCACTGGAAGTTGTGTTCGGCTCATCCGACAACTTCCGTCACGAAAAGTTAGTCTTCCACATCGCCCCATTTAAAAGTAGCTATCAAGCACTATTGGGACGCGAAGCCTTCGCCCGCTTTAACGCAATACCGCATTATGCATCTCTTACACTTAAAATGCCCGGTCCACGCGGCATCATATCATTAAAAGGAAACCTCAGGTATTCCTTGAATATGGAAGAAAGTGAGACTGCCTTGACAGCCACACATTAATCCGGCTTTGCTGATCAAAGCACCTAAACAGGTCATTCAGATCCCGGACACAGTTAGGCGAGTCCGGCATAAATAAACAAGGGGCTTACTCGTCGCGTACCCCCTTACAAGGGGCTGCACGCATGTACAATAAGAGACAATAAAGCTCAATTTTATTCATTTTTTGAATTATACTCTGTTTATACATTTTTCGCACGATCCCTTTTTTCCCAACTAAGTTCTTCTCTTTTACAGACGAACACCATGCTACACCCGTCCAGGATATGGCACAACGGAGATACAGGCGCAGACGTGCAGTAGGGACCCATTGCAAGGATTCTTTTCAGATTAAGACCCTGCGTAAACCTTTCTTACTGTCTCTTGTTGATACACATCCCCCGGTTCCTCATTATAACCGAGGAGGAGGATGGCATTTTGGCATCGGCCGCGTCAGAAATTTTTGCGCGTGCCTGGACATTAGGGGCTTAGGGCATTGTTCTGCCCATTTTCATAAAGACCGAATACCTTAGGGAGTGTTCGGCGTCTCGAGTTAGGCCTTATATGCATCAGCTCCGAATCATGTCTTTGGTCAAATGTTGGGTTTGCCCAGCTCCTGTGTTTTGCTTCCTTACGTTCCACTCTATCGTCTAACGCAGCACCAGGAGAACTACTGCAATTGTGCCCCGGTTCGTCCAGGTGAGCACCTCAGTAGAGAAAGCCGAAAACTGACTGTCATGATATAGCGAGAGACTAGTCAACCACACGATCGACCACAGGAATGTTTAGAATTCCTCCGCTTTAACGAAGGGCCGTTTCCCGGTCAGGCACATACGTGCCCCGAAATTCGGAGAGCGCGGTGCCCCTAGGGGCTATATAGTAGCCCCACCATCGAACTCCTATGGCTAAGTGAAAGTGATAGAGCATTATAGTCCAGTTGCCTAGTTTGCTACGCTACCACCTCCTTAACAAGACCAAGGCGTTGGATTAAGTGTGAAAACGCGCCTTTTTTTCCAAACACCCCCGCACTATGTGCGTGGGGGCTAAAGCCGAAGACTGCCATCTTTCAGGTTATATACATATATACATTAATGGCCGCACAGGAGGTATTTCAACACTTGAACGCAAAAGTATAAAAAGCCCTTTTATTATATTTGAAACATGGTTTCACAAATCATACATGTCATTTGAACATAACATTTTTCGAGCACTGCGTCTCTATTAAACGAGCGCCCTGCAGGACTTCCTCAAAATAGTGCTCGGCAGGTAATCGGCTCCTGTCCGAATCCTGGGATGCAACGGCGGTGGCCTTCATCTCTGCCCAGTATGTCTTGACACGGGCGAGATCCATCCGTGCACCCTCTATGCATGCCGACCGTTTCATCGCATCGATATGCGACACCGCATCAAGAAACTGCTGCACCAAGCCAAAATAACTCTTTGGCTCGGGCCTTTCTGGCCACAAATGAGTCACGACGTCCTTCATGGCAAGTCCGGACAACCTATTCAGCTCAGCCCATTCGGCTAACCGATCAGTTAATGGAAGTGGACGCTCTGGACTATGGAACTACGACCAAAAAAGCTCTAGATAAGCATTTCCGCACCCCACAGTTGGCCCAACTGAGCATACTTCGGATCCGTGAACTTCCTCCGCAGCAGAAAGGGCTTTCCAGCCGCAATATCCCCGGCTTGACGTAGCTCCTCCTTCATAGCTCTCGTCGCGGAGCGGGCATCCTTGGCTTTGGCGGTGGCCTTCTTCACGACCTCTTGCTCCGCTCGGCGTTCTCCTTCAAGAAACTCATAGCGGTCGGTAGCATCCTTCAGCTTCACGGCCATTTCGGTCATTTCCTCCCTGCTTCGGCAGTGAGCAGCCTGTTCGGCTTTTAGCTCTTTGGCCGCCTTCAAGCCAGCTGCATTACTTTTTCTGGCTTGCTCCTTGGCTCGGGCAAACTCTGCCCGAAGGTCCTCCATAGCAGCGGCACCATCTGCATTAAGCATACATGTTGTAAGGCACGGGTGTCAAGCTCCCTTACCAGGTGTCCACGGAGAAGCCACATACCTTGTGACTCGTCAAGTCGTTTATTGACCAGCGTGATGTCCGCATCTGCAACGTCAAGTTGCCGCTTCAGTTCGGCAACTCTATCATTCCGGCTGGCCACCGAACAATCCGCCACCTGTATAGGAAGGGCGACATCTTACAACTGATCCTCGACACGCTGTCGCTTTTGATAACGTACCGAGTCTTAGGGGCTACTATCTATACATGGCGCATTCTATATGCAAAACTATCAAAAGGTATATCATTTTTGCGTACCTCAAACCCCGTCAGTAAACTTCTGACGGCCTCATGCAACCCGCTCTCAGCGGATGAAATCCTTTCAATCACCGTACCCATTAACGTACGGCGATCTTCTGAGATAGACGCTCGCCCGAGCAGATCCTTCAGCTCCTCTAACTGTACACCAGTTGGTGCCGAACCTTCCGGCTCTGCCGGACTCGGGGAAACCCTCCGCGATGACACCTCAGGGTCGTCCGCCCCGCCTGAAGGTGCAGCAGATGGAGGCGTTTCGCTCTCCATCATCTCCGGATGAAGATCCCCCGAAGATGAGCTCTGCTGAGAAGGGCTGAGATCCGAACTACAAGGTAATAACTTCGTTTATCTTCAGAAATAAAAACAGGGATGTCCCTTATTACAAAACTCCCCTTTCCACTTACGTCTCGCTAGAGGGCTGATTTCCTTAGGGAAATAATGTGGCCGAGGCCTCACCCGGCGCGGGACCCTCTGGTGGAGATTTCTTCCCCCGCTTTGAGGCCTTGGCCTCCGGATCTTCAGAAGCGGTTCTCTTCTCCCTCGGGAGGGAGGGATTCTCGATCCCCCCTTTCTTGAGAGCCTCCTTAGCGGAGGCGGTAGCTTTCCTGTTCCCCCCTTCGCCCTCTTCCGAAGGCGCAGCCTCCAGCATCTTGGTTAACACAGGATCCGGCGTGGTCTCAGGGAGGGGGGCCAGACACCTTATTAGTTTTGCTTTTGCTATCCATTCTTGTTCAAGGTACAGCTCTTTAAAGGGCAAGTTTATGATAAATGTACGTATAGCATGTCCAGGCATAGGACTACTTACTTGAGTATCCAGGTGATTGCAGCTCAGACCTGCATCCTCGGTCAAGTCCGGACACATCTCTCGTGATCCGAAGAACAGTTTATACATCTCCACGGGCGTCGCACCCATGAAGTGTTGGAGAGCTCGTGGTCCCTCCGGATTGAATTCCCACAGGCGGAGGGGGCGACATTTGCAGGGCAGAAGACGCCGAATCAGCATGACCTGTGCCACTACAACCAGATTGATATCCCTCTCTTGGAGGTCTCGAATATGGCCCTGCAACAGTGGTATGTCCTTCGATGACCCCCAGTCAAGCACTTTGTTGACACATGACGCCAGCCATTGTGGAGGGCCCGAGCGAAAGGCAGGAGGCGCCACCCATCTGGTGCCCCTGGGAGCGGTGATATAGAACCACTCCTGTTGCCACAAACTAAGCTCCTCTTGAAAAAAGCCCTCGGGCCATGGAGCGTCAGCCCTCTTGCTTATAATTGCCCGTCCGCACTCTGCCTGCCACCCCTCGATCATCTTCGGCTCCACGTTGAAGGTCTTGAGCCATAATCTGAAGGGAGGGGTAGTGCGGAGGAAGGCTTCGCATACAACAATGAACGACGAGATGTGGAGGATGGACTCCAGATCCAAGTCATGGAATTCCAGCCCATAATAAAACTTGAGCCCCCTCACGAAGGGGTCCATCGGGAAGCCTAAACCCCGACGGAAGTGAGACACAACACCACTCTCTCACCAGGCTCGAGAGTAGGAATGACTTGCCCTTGGGCGGGCAGCCTATGCGAAATTTCGCCAGTTAGATACCTGGCGTCTCTCAGCTTTAGCACATTTTCTTCCGTGACGGAAGAAGGCATCCACCGGCCTTGTAGGTCGGAGCCGGACATTATCGAAGGTCCGAAGCACCTGAATCTAGAGCCTTGGGTGTTGGAACTCGGAGCAAGGGGCGGATTCGATTGAGGATTGAATAAAAGGAACGGGCCTTGGTCTCGTTATAAAGGGGTTGAATACCAAGAGCTGTCCCCTTGACCGTTTGGGACTCGCCTTCATGGAGGGGGCGTGCCAACGGGCGCGGTTGGGTTACCCACGCCCGTATTGATGAGAATCCTGGAATAAGGGGACACGATCTCTGCTTTGACAAGACGTGCCAAGGAAACCGCTTCGCTAAATGCGCTGAGGTGGAACAATAAAAACAATTCGAGTAAAGTCTTGGCCGTGGTGTGACGTCATGCCATGAAATACATCAGCAGATTGGACTTGTGTAAATATTATTCTCTCTACGGTGGTATGTGGAATTTATTTTGCAGAGCCGGACACTATCCTGGTTTTCATAATCTTCTATGAATTATTCGGAGGAGGAACCCGCCTTGCAATGCCGAAGACAATATGCGCGCCGGACTCGTCATCATTGAAGCCTGGTTCAGGGGCTACTGAGGGAGTCCTGGACAAGGGGGTGTCCGGATAGCCGAACTATCATCATTGGCCGGACTCCAAGAGTATGAAGATACAAGATTGAAGACTTTGTCCTGTGTCCGGAAGGGACTTTCCTTGGCGTGGAAGGCAAGCTTGGCGATACGGATATGTAGATCTCCTACCATTGTAACCGACTCTGTGTAACCCTAGCCCTCTCCGGTGTCTATATAAACCGGAGGGTTTTAGTCCGTAGGATGAACAACAATCAGACCATAGGCTAGCTTCTAGGGTTTAGCCTCCTTGATCTCGTGGTAGATCTACTCTTGTACTACCCATATCATCAATATTAATCAAGCAGGAGTAGGGTTTTACCTCCACCGAGAGGGCCCAAACCTGGGTAAAAACATCGTGTCCCGTGTCTCCTGTTACCATCCGCCTAGACGCACAGTTCGGGACCCCCTACCCGAGATCCGCCGGTTTTGACACCGACAGTCCTCTTCCCAAATATTGAGCGGGATGGGCGCCAACAATTGGCCATTTTGAAGGGGAACATCTAGTACACTTATCCTGACTAAAGTCGGTCCTCGCCTGCCAAAGACTCTGACGGTGACGCCGACTTGGGCTCCACGATGACGTCCATCCTGCTGTTCTGCTGGTCTTGGTCTTGTTGCACCGAAATGGTTGCCTTTGCTTGATACTCTCACCTACGCTTGCCCCCTTTGCACCGAAGAGGAAGCAAGGACTCTGCGCAGGCCGGCGCCTGCCTGGCCTCGGTCGTCATGGCTTGCGTCATGGGCACCTGGTGAGGTACCCCGCCTTGATCTCTCCGCCTCCTCGCGAGCCAGCCTAACGAGGGTGTGCCCGAGGAAGCATCCTGTCGTCCGCCCCACAAGGCTTGTCCCCTCATGAGGGTCTTGAACATGTGTTGATGAAGATGGGCCGTACTGGGCCACTCCCTGAACCACGCCGCAGGCCGCAGGCAGGCAAGTCTGGGTACCCCCGTTCCCCAACAGGAGAAGCGAAGGGGCAAGTGTTAAGCGCCGCGGGCCCCAACAGACCTCATGAGCGCCATGAGTGCCGCGGGCCGTATTTGGGAAGAGGACTGTCGGTGTCAAAAGGGCAGATCTCGGGTAGGGGGTCCCGAACTGTGCGTCTAGGCGGATGGTAACAGGAGACGAGGGACACGATGTTTTTACCCAGGTTCGGGCCCTCTCGATGGAGGTAAAACCCTACGTCCTGCTTGATTAATATTGATGATATGGGTAGTACAAGAGTAGATCTACCACGAGATCAAGGAGGCTAAACCCTAGAAGCTAGCCTATGGTATGATTGTTGTAATGTATGTTGTCCTACGGACTAAAGCCCTCCGGTTTATATAGACACCGGAGAGGGCTAGGGTTACACAGAGTCGGTTACAATGGTAGGAGATCCACATATCCGTATTTCCAAGCTTGCCTTCCACGCCAAGGAAAGTCCCATCCGGACACGGGACGGAGTCTTCAATCTTGTATCTTCGTAGTCTTGGAGTCCGGCGGATATTGATAGTCCGGCTGTCCGGACACCCCCTAGTCCAGGACTCCCTCAGTAGCCCCCGAACCAGGCTTCAATGACGATAAGTCCAGTGCGTTTATAGCCTTCGGCGTTGCAAGGCGGGTTCTCCCTTCAAATTCCATGTACCTGCCGAACAGTGTCCGGCTTCATCTTGAATACCGTGTTCCTCGGCTTCTACGCCAAATAATGGCCCTCTTCCACGCGTCGCACGAATGCGAAAAGCCAGGGTGTCTTTTGCAATTCACCCCCCAATTGTGCGAGTTGTCCGCCTATAAAAGAGGTAAGAATCCAGATCCAAACCACACCGTCTTCCTCCCGCGAATACTCCATCGAAGCGCCTTTGACCTAGAAATCCATTCCACCATGCATCATCAACACGGCTCTTCTTCGCGCGCTCCCAGCCCACCGCCGGGGAGTTGGAGGAGGTGCTCTATTTCGCACAACGAGCTCGTGGAGCTCCAAACGGGGGGATTCCTCCCTCCGGCCTTTATGATCCCAGTCCGGGCCGGACTGGTTACTTATCAAGGTGGGAGGCAGGCGGAGGTCACTCCAAGCCCTAATAAGGGGGAGCGAGTATGTTTTGTCCCTTATCTGACAAGGGGACTCGGATTTCCAATACATCCGTTCCTCCGCGGGCTCCTGAAGTTCTACGGACTCCAGCTCCACCACCTCACGCCCGCCTCTGTCCTGCATATCGCGGGCTGCGTAGCTCTTTGCGAGCTATTCCTGGGCATTGAGCCCCATTTCTCATTGTGGAAGAGGGTGTTTTGCCTCGTACCCCGTTCTCACCAGGGGTCCATATATCAAGTGGGCGGCGCCGAAATATGGCGCATCGCCGGGACCGGATACCTATCCGGCACTCCCAAGAAGGCATCCAAAGACTGGCCCTCGGAGTGGTTTTATATAGAAGACGCCCCGCTGCCAGACCCAGTTCGGATCGGCCTCCCGGAGTTTAGTGCTGCTCCCTTGAAGAAACGCCTCAGCTGGCGCCCGCGGAGCCCCCGATTGGAGGAAGACAAGAGCGTCCACTACTTGATGGGCCGGATAAGATTAATGGCTCATTCCGGCTTGACCATGATCGGAGTCATGGCGACATGCATCAAGCGAGGGGTACAACCACTTCAATACAGAGGTCACCCCATGTGGGATTTCAACGGGGAAGACGATGCTACCCGGCATGGCCGCAAAGGGCCGGATTCGACCGAGGATCTGGTGAAGATCCTGTCCAGCCTGTACAAGGGGGAGAAGGAGGATTTCCTCCGAACGAACCCTTTGAATGGGTTTTCCATGATCAACCCCAGAGGATGGGCAAGTGAACACCTTGAAGGGCCCAGCCCATGCTTTCGAAGTTTAAGCTTCTTACATTATGTCTTCGGCACAGGGTCTACGCCGGACTGTGGAGGACATGGTGAGTCCTGCCCCGCAACCCGAGGATCCAGAAGGTTCCCTGGATTCGGCCTCCGAAGAGGACCCAGATATCGAGGTGGACCTGATCGACGGGGTGTATCACCAGCTCAGCATAGACAATGCTTTGGTCGCCATTACGGCGGACTACCCCGGGCTAAGTCCGGCTTCCCAGGTGACCGCGACCGAAGTCCGGACACCATTATCTCATCCCTGCCCATTTCTGACCTTCACGAACGATGGTATTTTGCAGGAAACGCCTTTACGGCAGGAAGCCGAGCCCGCGGCGGCCGACCAACAAAGGTCGGTCCAAACCAACAGGCGGAAAAGGAGCACAGTGCGGATGGAAACGCCGCAAAGGTATAGCTCGTATTTGAATTTTTAGAGCAACGTTCCGAGGAAACATCTAAGTGCTCATGATCTTTGTAGGAGAAAAAGCGCTCGCCGGACTGCGAGCGCAGGAATTGCCAATCCGACCAACACCGGCCAGGCTCCAGCGCCCGGCCTGGAGGGGGAGGCAAGCACAAGACGCGAGCCGGATCCTTCTCCAACGGAGGATACCGACAGACTGTCCGCCACCAAGTCTGAGGTGGAGAGCGCCATGAACCATAGGCACCGCCGGACAGTATTTCAAGAAGCGTGCTTTTCCCCTGAGGCATTGGATGCTTTTAACACAGGGGACACGCATCTCCGTGCTGCTCAAAATGGTTTTACCAGAGCCACGGAGCAGTATGTGAAAGACATACGGGTAAGGGAATTTTAATGGTTGTACATACCAGTAGCCCCCGAGACTTAAAGTAGTTATGTTAACTGATTTAAGGATCATTGAAAATTTCAGGCACTTAACGAGAAGAACGCCCAGCTGTCTCGGGAGCTGCAAGATTGCAAGGCCCAACTTGAGGCCGCAATTGCTGCCGCAGGAGGAGACGGAAAGACCCCTCCTGGTAACACATTTTTATTAATAAATATAAGCGCTGTGCGGCGTGCGCGCGAGTCTAATAATGACATTTGCAGGTACCGCCGGACAAGATCCGGACAGGCAAGCATTGCTGCGCCAGCTAAAGGCCGGCGAGAGTGTGCCGAATAGGGTTCAGCAGGAAAGGAACAAGCTCCAAGATGCCAACGCCAAGCTCGGAGAAGAGCTGAAAGGCGCTCAGGCCGAGCTGTCCGGCTCTGTTAAGGAGAATCAGCGGCTTCGTCGCAGCATTTATAGTAAGTGCTTGAGCGAACTCTTTTGAAAAGAAGAGTTCGGCGAGGAAGTATTTTAACATGATATGTCTTGTAGGTATACTCACGGGTCGTCCTGCAGAGGAGATTCCCATATCAATGGGTGATCAACTTCCCGAATTGTTGCAGCTACTCGAACGAGTTCGGCAGGCAATGAGCGGCATCGTTCAGGCTTTATGGCCAGCCCTCACCCTACCCGAGGGCCTCAGGGAGCTTGTGGAGAAGCTGCAGGGAGTGCGGCAGCGCTTCCGTTTGTGGAAGATTTCGGCTTGCCGTCAAGGTGCCAGGGAGGCTTGGGCCATGGTGAAGACGCGGTACAAGAAGGCGGATCCCAACCACATGGCCGAAGTTGGACCGGTGGGGCCCGATGGGAAGGAGATCCCTGTGAGTTTAGTGTATAGCCAAGTAGAGTTGGCTGCTAAATTTTCCCAACAGGACTGTAAACTAGACAGCCTGTTACACGGGATTGAGGAGGAATACAATCAATAAATTTGACAATGTATGTTATCCTTTAAAGTGACATGTGAAATGCCTTCTAGCCGGATTGTAGATCGTTTGTCTTTGCCGACCTTTTCGCTTCGACCTCGGGACCCTAGAGTCCGGAGTGTGTCCGAATACCTTTTTGGTTTAGAAACAACCGTGGTATGCATGGAGACCAGGCGTAGGGGTCATTAGTGCTTTATCAGACATGTGCCCAACTAGTTATGTTATATTACATGGTTAGTAAGAAACATCTTCCAGGGAGAATAGTTCCGTTAAGGGTTCCTTTCCCTGGGAGGCATGCCCTAAAGTGCATGTCCGGACTACAAAGAAAGGAGTAAAACATCTGGGGGCAAATAGATAAATAGGTAAAAAGTCATCTTTTAAGTCACCGACCGAACCCTTAAGAACGCTAGCTTTCGGCTTCACCCAGTCTGAGGTACACATCCGGCTGACCCGGCAGTAACAATCGCAGAGGTGCTCCCTTTACCTCCTAGCCAAACAATCGGGAACGTAGGGGTAAGCACAGGAGCCAGGCAACCCAGCTTGGCCAAAACATAAGTCATATCGATGCATATAATGGCGAGTAAAAGTGTCGGTGTACTAAAGTAGGGGGGTACCTTAGTACCCCGAACTTGTGCACGGGCAGTCGCAGCAACCCGTAGCAGGGCTTGCCGGGCGTCCGCCAAGATCCTCCGCGGCTATGTTGATGCCATCCAAGAACAAAATGCTCAAGCTAAAGCCCCCGGCAAGAGGAGCTTGCCGGGAAGGCCAACCAAGCTCCCGGCAAGAGGAGCTTGCCAGGAAGGCCAACCAAGACCCGACAAGAAGAGCTCGCCGGGAAGAGAACAAAGGCCCCGGCAAGAGGAGCTTGCCGGGAAGGCCGACCGAGGCACCTCCAGGGGACTTGCCGCGGTGCCCCGCGCACCCCGGCAAGGCCCGAGGGCCGGCAAGCTTGCCGGCACGATAAGAGGAGGACTGCGGCAAGGCGCTTGCCGCAGCAAGATTGCCAACCCAGATCCAGCGCATCCAATGACGTGTCATCACAAGGCCATCCCAAAGGCACGTGGCGAGGCACTACGCAGCCATGCGGAGCAAGGTGGCAAGCGGAGCTGATAGAGACGCCATCGTGGCAACCGGTGGCTCACTTGACGATCGCCTCCTCGCACTGTTGGGGCGACCGGACAGGCATTAAATGCCCTTGTCCCCTGCCGTCAGTTAGGTAGGGGCACTGTTGGTCACTGTTACACCAACCTGCATTTTTACCTTTCTACCCCCTCTTCTTACGCTGCCACCTGTTGGTGCCCCCTTTAGACTATAAAAGGGAGGCCCATGCGCACGTAGAAAGGGTTCGGTCCATCCGGGTACACAGGACTGGGGTTCGGTCCATCCGAGCAAGATCAAATAACAACACAAGGCAGCAGTAGGGGTTTTATCTCTCCGGAGAGCCCCGAAGCTGGGTAAAAAAGATCGCCCGCCGTCTCTCAATCACACCACCGCGCGCCCGGGACCTCGATCCGCTCTGCGCGCGGCCTCCGCACCCCTCGCCGAACCAGAAAAGGGGCCCTCCGTGCCCCATAGGTGCCCGGCGGCCACGGAAGTAGACCGTGCCCACCACCGCCGACATCTTTGGCGCGCCAGGTAGGGGTTGCGTCGAGGTCGTGAGCATCTGATCCGGTCTCCGCGTGTGCTGTATGAACGCCTTCATCGACATGCCACCGAAGAAGAGGCCTTCGGAGGTAGCCGCTCCGTCTGCATCGATTCCGCCACCACCGCCGGAGCAAACGGGCGGTGGAGTGGACCCCGAAGGAGGAGCGGGCGCCGACGGTGGGACTCACGCCGTCACCAGATCCAAAAACAAGGCTCCACAAGCGTCGGCGACCATGCATACACCGCGCCCCTCCCAGGAGGTGCAAGGCCGACAACGCCTCGGTGCCCTTAGCACCGTGCTCGCGTTAGAGCAAGGCCAAGCTGGTGGGTCGCGAGACGCTCGAGGTCAGCATGCACGCCCGTATGCTGGCGCGAGCGAGGTACGATCGCCAAGGCGGGGTGATGCACCTCCCAATCCAGTTGGGAGTCCGAGCACGTCCCGCTCCTCGCGCCGCTCGTCGCCGCCACCACCCAAGACAACAGAGGAAGCGCTGGCCCGAGCCCAGCTGCTCCTAGACCACCCTCCGGCGCCGCACAAGATCGACGACTGGAGGATGACCATATACAGCCTCATCGCCTTCGCCAACGGCGACAAGCCCCGGCAACTGAGCGCATCGAGGCCCCGGCAAGGCGTCCAAGCGCAAGCCCACGCTGACAAGACCGCTGGGGGAGCCACCTCCGTGCACTCCTAGCCCCGAAGGCCAAGATCGCCGGCTCGTCGGACCAACCCCGACGGCGACTCCACGGCGTCGTCGGACCCACAGACTCGACGCGACCAATGCCACGTTCTCCAAGAACGGCGGCATGAAGACGCTCGCACTCGCATCGAGCGCAGAAGGGAGACGCGACGTCAATCTGACCAGCGTGCTGGGCCCACTATCGACATGCATGCACTAGGGGAGCCAGGCGACTTGCCATACGCGGCAGGTTGCCCTGCGTTCACCCGCGAGCTGTGGCAAGTCCAGTGGCCCAAAACCAAGAACTTCAAGCCAGACGTGCCCGAGAAGTACGATGGCAGGATACATCCATCGGAGTTCCTCAGCATCTACACCATCGCGGTGCAGGCTGCCGGAGGGCGCGATGAGAAGATCCTCGCCAACTACTTCCCATTGGTACTCAAGCCCAATGTCAGATCTTGGCTCATGCACTTGCCGGACGGTTCCATCTCCTCATGGGCTGACCTGTGTCATCAGTTTGTTGGCGCCTTCACGGGCGGCCACAAGCCTCATGGCCAGGAGAGTGACCTCCACTTGCTCGTCCAGAAGGAGGGGGAACCCCTGTGCAAGTACATACAGAGATTCAGCCAGGTGCAACGCAACATCCCAGACGTCCACCCTGCCGCGGTTATCAGCGCCTTTCATCAGAACGTGCGTAACCGCAGGATGAGGGAGGAGATGGCGATGTGCAAGATCAGAGACGTCAGCGAGCTCTATGCTCTGGCCGACAAGTGTGCACGGGCTGAGGAGGGAAGGAAAATCCCCGGAGAGGTTGCAGGAGCAGAAGGATCTGACAGTGAGGATACCGCCCCGGCAAGGAAGAACCGGAGATGGAACAACAGGAAGAGAAAGGCTAAGGATGTGCTAGCTGTTGAGCATTCCGGCAACGGAGGCGGCTCCGACAAGGCCAAGGCCGATGACTCTGGCGAGGCTGTGGTAGCCGCCGACAAGCAGGATGGCTCCGGCAAGCGGTATTGCAAGATCCACCGCACCAAGGGCCACGATCTCCAAACCTGCAAGAAAGTCGAAGAGATGGCGGAGCTGCAGAAAGCAGAGTACGAGCGCCGCGATAAGGAAAGAGCCCAGGGAGGTGGCGGAGGATCCGGCAAGAAGCTTCCCGCCCGGGGAGGACACCGCGGCAAGCCCAAGCCGCGGCAAGGAGATAGGCCTCCCCGCGGCCGCGACAAGGACGAAGATGAAGATGAGATGGAGGAGGATGAGACCGATGACCAAGAATTTCAGAAGGCGACCGAGGTGCTGTGCATCGATGGCGGTGCCTCTCTGCACGCCTCGCACCGCCAACTCAAGCAGTGGGTGCGAGAGGTGAACGCAACGGAGCCATCCGTCGAGGCGCGCAGGCCTCTGAAATGGTCCAGCACGCCCATCATTTTCGATGTAGAAGACCACCCTGATCGCATCACTGCGGTCGGGTGCTTGCCGATGTTGGGCTCACCAACAATCCGCAACCTCAAGGTCACGAAGATGTTGGTTGACGGCGGGGCCGGCCTGAACCTGATTTCCTCCACAGTGCTCAAGAAGCTCCAGATCCCCGACAGCGAGCTCGAAGAGACTGGTACCTTTCAAGGGATAAATCTGGGAAGGAGTAAGCCCAAGGGGAAGATCACATTGCCAGTGACATTTGGCAGTGAGCTAAATTTCAGGACAGAGAGGGTCACCTTCGATGTTGCTGATATCCCATTGCCCTACAATGGGATACTCGGCCGACCAGCGCTTGCCAAGTTCATGGCAGCCTCTCACTACGCATACAACGTGCTCAAGATGCCTGGCCCGATGAGTATCATTTCTGTCCAAGGTGACAAGAGAGATGCACTCATCTGCGCCGACAAGATTTACCGGGAAGCAGCAGCCGCGGCAGAGCGCGAGCCACTTGCCGCTGAAGCTCCCCGGGGGAAGGAGAAGTTCAAGTGCGGCAAGTGCAGCCCTGATGCCCACTCCGGCAAGCGCACCTCCTCGGAGTGCTGCGCTGCCGTCGAGAGCGCACCATCGAGCTCCACCGGCAAGTATAAGAAAGCAAAGGCAGATCCGCCAAAGATCAAGCCCGGCAAGAACAGCTCTGGTATCCGCTCCGGCAAGCACGCCTCCCCGGAGTGCCGCGCTGCCGTCGAGGGTGCGCCATCGAGCTCCACTAGCCAGTAGGGTGAAGAAAGCGTCCAGCTTTAAGCTTTTGGATTGTACTCCCTGAGAATCCGTACCTTGTACGAAGAACCTGCGCGCAGAAGGGTCGAATCATGGCTAAGTTGCGCCCCTGGTCCGTTTCGAGTCTGCTCAACGACAAAAGCGCGCCGCAACTAGCCCGACGAGTTCTTCTTGCCGGAAGCAACACCGCCAGCGGACTGCTGATGTCCCGCACTCAGCAAGTGTGTTTACACCGGCAGGTTCCTTGAAAGCGTGGGGGGGGGGGAACGTACAAGGGAAGGAGCCAAGGGAGGAGCGCGGCTTTGCCGGACCGCGAAAGACAGAAAAGCTAAGTTACCCGAGCTTGAGCGCATAGCTCTTTTCTTTAGTTTTGAGCGCTAGTGTTATGTTCCTCATACGTTCGTCCCTTGTACGTAAAACCTGTGCGCTGAGGAGCCAACTCATGGTTCAGTTGCGCCCTTGTTTTGTTTCCGAGTCCGCTCAACAATGCAAGCGCGCTGCAACTGGCCCGAGAAGGTTTCTTGCCGGGTACAACACCACCAGCAGGCTGCTGACGTTCCGCACTCAGCAAGTGTGTTAGTGCCGGCAAGTTCCCTAGAAGTGTAGGGAAAAAACGTACAAGGGGTATAATGAAATCGACGATGTAACATAGCAAGCCTTGCCATGGAACGTCCTTTGTATGAGAAACTTGGACGCTGAGGAGCTAACTCGTGGTTAAGTTGCGCCCTTGCTTTGTTTTCGAGTCCGCTCAACAATGCAAGTGCGCTGCAACTGGCCCTAGGAGGTTTCTTGCCGGGTACAACGCCGCCAGCAGGCTGCTGACGTTCCGCACTCAGCAAGTGTGTTAGCACCGGCAAGTTCCCTGGAAGCGTAGAGTATAAACATGCAAAGGGTGAATCATGGCATCGCATTGCCCAACTTGAAATTACGTTGCAAAGGGTAACCTATTACAGTGCTGTCTTAGTAATTTTTGTGGCTGTAATGACAGCAACAAGGTGAAACCAGGAGGGCGCACTGGCGAAAAGGCCCCGGCAAGCCGATTTCGCTGGGGGCTGCGGCCGCCAAGATCCCTCACGGCGAGTCGAGGTCCCCGGAGGCTACAACGCTGGCGATAAGGACAGAGCAAGGCGCACCAGCGCCTTGGTCCCGGCGGAGCCAAAGTTGCCGGGGGCTGCAAACATCAAGATTCACCCCCGGCAAGCCAGAGTCGCCGGGGGCTGCAATACCAGATAAGTTTTCCATCCCTCATCATGCATCCTCTCGTGGACTGGGGAAAGCGAGGCCGCACCTCTGAACGATCGTGCCTTCTACGAAAAGAACCTGTGCGCGGAGGAACCGACTCGTAGCTAGCCGCGCACCGACTGTTGTTTCGAGTCCGCTCGACAATTTAGGTGGACTGCGACTAGCCCAACGACAAGGTTTCTTGTCGGCCGCGGCACCGCCGGCAGGGAACCAACTCATAGCTAGTTGCCTTACTGTCGTTTTGAGTCCGCTCAACGACTTAAGTAAGCCCCGACTAGTTCCGCGACAAGGTTTCCTGTCGGTTGCAGTTCCGTTGCCGACGTTCCGCACTCGGCGCCCACGGCAAGGCACCCGCGCCGGCAAGTTCCCTAAAAGCGTAGGGTGAAAACGTACAAGGCACGCAATCAAGTAAAAGACTCAATCCGGCAAGCTTTCCCCTCTTTTCATTAAAAAACATCCCAATTTAGTGTGAGTCCATGGAGGATGAAAAACATGATAGAGAGGATTACAAGCTTTAAATACAGCTAAGGCCCGAAGGCTTACAAATTAAAAGATAAGGTGCCCGTAATCCCCCTCCTGTTTTCTCTTCAGGAGGTAGGTCAAGGAGGCCCCGGCAAGAGAAGCTTGCCGGAGAGGGCAAAAGAAACGCCTAGGCGAGCTACGGGTGCCAGAAGACACCAAGAGAATTTCCCGGGGGCCGGCCAGGAGCTTGGCGGAGACGGAGGCGCCGGAGGCGGAGCTCGAAGACGGGGTGGCAGGACGTCAGCACGCTGTCGAGGGCACCTCGCCCTCGTACTCCGGCTTGACGGCCTTGCCGCCGCCCCTCTTCCTCTTCCGCCGCCTCCCTACGCCAGTCGCCCAAGGAGACGGCCCCGGGGAGTTCAGAAGGCCGGCGACCCGGATGATGGGGTCGCTGGTGACGCACGCGAGGCAGCGTCCGACGCCTAGTCAGACCCACCTTCCTCATCGTCGCTGTCGCTCCCCTCCTCATCACTCTCGCTCGAGGAGGGACCTTCGCTATCGGAGGAGCTGTCCACGCAGCATCTCGCACGGATGCCGGAGTCCCCGAAGACCTTGACGGCGAGGAGGTTGCCCTCCATTAACTTAAAATGGAGGGTAAACCCCGCCGTCAAGCTATGGATGTGGGCGAACGTCTTCCACCCTCGGTTGAAGTACATCACGCCGGGGGCTGGGGATACGACACTAACTCGAGTGCCGCTGATCCCGCAGCCCCTCATGCGCAACTCTAGCATCTCGGGCGGGTCCGGCTCCATCGCGCCCGCAAATGGAGCCGGAAGACGGAGGCGTCGACGAGGTGCCCGGCGCAGCTTGACGAAGAACTCCCAGGGGTCGTCCCCAATATGGACCGCCTCGAGAAGAGGAGCCGTCGGCGGAGACGGGGGTGGCGCACCACCCCGGCCGCCTCTTCCCCGAGCGCCTCGGCCACGCCCTCGACCTCGCCCTCGGCCTCGCCCGCTCCCTCTTCCCCTCTCGACCGGCTCCACCGCCGCAGGAGCGACAGAGGGAGGGATGCGCTGTCTGGCGGCAACCCTCGCCGCCACCGACGAGGGGCCAGGATTCCCTTTCTCCATGACGAATGGAAGGAAGAGGAGCAGAAGTTGAAAAGGAAAGAAGAAGATGAAGGAGTATGGGCTTCTGTGCCCTCCCCCCTGCCCCTTATAAAGGGGCAGGGTGGGAGCCCGGCCGCCCCGCTCGGCGAATCAAGGCACGGGAGAGCAGGGAATCGGGGCCGACCCGCTGCCTCTGCTCACGCCGGCCCAGATTCCCCAATCCCACCGTCCGTGACCCCAAGCGCATGGGAGCCGCGTGGCAGGGATGCAGCACCGAGTGGACGGGTGAGGCGGTCTCGTCCCACCCCGTGAGCATGGGAGCAGACAACTCAAAAGCCGCGCACTAGCCCCGTCCAGTAAATGCATCACGACCCCCACGCCTACCTCCATTTAGGTAGGAGGGCATGGGCCGTCCCCTTCATCATGGCTTGATGCATGCTAGCGAGGCTCAGCCCCACATGCGCCGCCCACGTCGCCCACGATGCCGCGTTTGACGCGTGCCGTTGCGGGAGGACGCGGAGGGCACGGAGTCCGATTTTGTGTGGACCCAGGCCACGCATGCCCGTGCATTGTTTTGGGCCTGGCCCAACAACGCTCGGCATCGTGTATGGCCCAGGCCCGGGGGCTACTGTCGGTGTACTAAAGTAGGGGGGTACCTTAGTACCCCGAACTTGTGCACGGGCAGTCGCAGCAACCCGCAGCAGGGCTTGCCGGGCGTCCGCCAAGATCCTCCGTGGCTACGTTGATGCCATCCAAGAACAGAATGCTCAAGCTAAAGCCCCCGGCAAGAGGAGCTTGCCGGGAAGGCCAACCAAGCTCCCGGCAAGAGGAGCTTGCCGGGAAGGCCAACCAAGACCCGACAAGAAGAGCTCGCCGGGAAGAGAACAAAGGCCCCGGCAAGAGGAGCTTGCCGGGAAGGCCGACCGAGGCACCTCCAGGGGACTTGCCGCGGCGCCCCGTGCGCCCCGGCAAGGCCCGAGGGCCGGCAAGCTTGCCGGCACGATAAGAGGAGGACTGCGGCAAGCGCTTGCCGCGGCAAGATTGCCAACCCAGCTCCAGTGCATCCAACGACGTGTCATCACAAGGCCGTCCCAAAGGAACGTGGCGAGGCACTACGCAGCCATGCGGAGCAAGGTGGCAAGCGGAGCTGATAGAGACGCCATCGTGGCAACCGGTGGCTCACTTGACGATCGCCTCCTCGCACTGTTGGGGCGACCGGACGGGCATTAAATGCCCTTGTCCCCTGCCGTCAGTTAGGTAGGGGCACTGTTGGTCACTGTTACACCAACCTGCGTTTTTACCTTTCTACCCCCTCTTCTTACGCTGCCACCTGTTGGTGCCCCCTTTAGACTATAAAAGGGAGGCCCATGCGCACGTAGAAAGGGTTCAGTCCATCCGGGTACACAGGACTGGGGTTCGGTCCATCCGAGCAAGATCAAATAACAACACAAGGCAGCAGTAGGGGTTTTATCTCTCCGGAGAGCCCCGAAGCTGGGTAAAAAAGATCGCCCGCCGTCTCTCAATCACACCACCGCGCGCCCGGGACCTCGATCCGCTCTGCGCGCGGCCTCCGCACCCCTCGCCGAACTAGAAAAGGGGCCCTCCGTGCCCCATAGGTGCCCGGTGGCCACGGAAGTAGACCATGCCCACCGCCGCCGACAAAAAGGTACATGTGGAAGCTTGACACATGTGCTGGGCATAAAACCCGTATAATTGAGCTTCTGTAAAAGAAGCCCCCAGGAATAATGAGTGCGGATGGCACATCATGCGTATAATTGAGCTTCTGTAAAAGAAGCCCCCGGGAATAATGAGTGCGGATGGCACATCATGCGTATGCAAAGAATGCAAAAATAGGCCCGGAAGGGCTTTTAAGTGAAAAGGATAAAAAGAGAAACAAAAGACAGCCGAAGTGTAAAAGTTTGGACGGGGGAAGGGGACGAACTCTTAGTCCGGCGCTAGGCATAGAATCGTCGGAGGCGGGCTGCGTTCCATGGGTTCGGCTCGAGTCGGTGATCCGACGCATTTCGTAGACGGTATGCTCCGCCGGTCAGTACTTGATCGATAATGAAGGGGCCCTCCCATTTGGGCTTGAGCTTGTCCTTTTTCTTGTCCGGCAGGCGTAGAACTAGTTCACCAACGTTGTATGTCTTGGCCCGTACTTCTCTGCTTTGATATCTTCGGGCCTGCTGCTGATAGAATGCGGAATGAGCCTTCGCGACGTCACGTTCTTCCTCCAATGAGTCCAAGCTGTCCTGCCGATCAAGCTCGGCCTCTCTTTCCTCATACATGCGCACTCGAGGTGAGTCATGAATAATGTCACAGGGCAAGACTGCCTCTGTGTCGTATACCATAAAAAATGGTGTGAATCCGGTAGTACGGTTAGGCGTTGTCCGCAGCCCCCAGAGTACGGAGTCGAGCTCCTCGACCCATTGTGTGTCGGATTTGGTGAGTGACCTCACTAGTCTGGGTTTAATGCCGCTCATTATTAGACCATTTTCTCTTTCCACTTGACCGTTGGTTTGAGGGTGATAGACTAACGCATAGTCGAGCTTGATGCCCATATTTTTGCACCATGACTTAACCTCGTCGGCAGTGAAGTTCGTGCCGTTGTCGGTGATGATGCTGTGGGGGACTCCGTAACGGTGTACCACCCCTGATATAAAGTCTATCACTGGTCCGGACTTTGCCGTTTTGACCGGTTTGGCCTCTATCCATTTGGTGAATTTATCCACCATGACCAATAGGTATTTTTTCTTGTGGGTTCCCCCTTTAAGGGGTCCAACCATGTCAAGCCCCCAGACTGCGAACGGCCAGGTAATGGGTATGGTTTTGAGGGCGGTGGGTGGCATATGGCTCTGATTAGCAAAGAGCTGACAACCAACGCATCGCTGGACCAAGTCCTGTGCGTCTGCCTGAGCCGTCGGCCAATAAAATCCTGTACGGAATGCCTTTCCTACAAGGGCCCGGGCTGCTGCGTGGTGTCCGCCTAGTCTGGCATGAATTTCAGCCAGGAGGTTTCGCCCTTCTTTTTCGGAGATACACCTTTGAAGGACTTCGGTGGTACTTTTCTTATAAAGTTCTCCCTCATGGACCTTGTAGGCCTTCGATCGCCGGACTATGCAGCGGGCCTCATTTTGGTCTTCGGGAAGTTCCTGCATAAGTAAGTAGGCTAGGAAAGGTTCTGTCCACGTGGCGATTACTGCAATTATGACGTGGGCGGAGGGTGTTATGTCGTCTGCCGAATCACCAATTGGTGTGGTTTTCTCCGGTTTGTAGCTACCGGGCTCCTCTTCCCATAGTACGGATGGCTTGAAGAGCCGTTCCAAGAAGATATTTGGAGGGACAGCATCACGTTTCGCACCGATGCGTGCCAGGACGTCGGTCGCTTGGTTATTATCTCGGGCTATGTGATGGAATTCGAGTCCTTCAAACTGAGCTGACATTTTTAGGACAATGTTGCGATCTGCTGCCATTTTCGGATCCTTGGCGTCGAAGTCTCCATTTATTTGGGATATTGCAAGGTTTGAGTCCCCGCGCACCTCTAGGCGTTGAATGCCCATGGAGACCGCCATCCGGAGACCATGTAACAGGGCCTCGTATTCGGCTGCATTGTTGGAGTCCGTGTACATTATTTGAAGTACATACTGGACTGTATCTCCGGTGGGGGACGTCAGTACGACGATAGTCCCCAGTCCAGCCAACATTTTGGAGCTGTCGAAATGCATAGTCCA
This sequence comes from Triticum timopheevii, assembly GCA_963921465.1. Taxonomy (NCBI): domain Eukaryota; kingdom Viridiplantae; phylum Streptophyta; class Magnoliopsida; order Poales; family Poaceae; genus Triticum; species Triticum timopheevii. The sequence continues at coordinate 583,255,499 of OY997270.1, read as the reverse complement.
ATTGGAGTATGCGCCGTACTCTTTAGGGAGTTCGGCTTCAGTCCATTCGGCAGCCAAAACTTGTGACTTTATAGCTCGTCGAGGTTTGTAAGTGATGTCGAATGGTAAGAGCGCAATGGCCCATTTTGCTATCCTGCCCGTTGTGTCGCGGTTATTTATAATGTCATTGAGTGGTACTTCAGAGGCCACTGTTATCGAGCACTCTTGAAAGTAGTGCCGGAGCTTTCGAGATGCCATGAACACCGCATATGCTATCTTCTGATAGTGCGGGTAACGGAATTTGCAGGGGGTTAACACAGTGGATACATAATACACTGGTTTTTGAAGAGGGAATTTATGCCCTTCTGTCGCTCGTTCGACGACGAGGACTGCGCTCACAACTTGATGTGTTGCTGCGATTTATAACAACATTGGTTCACCCAGAGTGGGCGCAGCTAGGACCGGATTTGTTGCTAGTATGGCCTTTATTTCTTCAAGTCCGGCAGTGGCAGCATCCGTCCACTTGAAGTGTTCGGTGCGCCTGAGGAGGCGATAGAGGGGCAACGCCTTTTCTCCTAAACGGGAGATAAAGCGGCTTAAGGCTGCCACGCATCCTGTTAATTTTTGTATATGTTTGAGGTCTTTTGGAATATCCAACTGTGACAGAGCTCGGATTTTGGCCGGATTTGCTTCAATTCCTCTACCGGATACGATGAAGCCCAGCAGCTTACCGGCTGGTATGCCAAAAACGCATTTATCCGGATTTAGTTTGATGTCATATGCTCTGAGGTTGTCGAATGTGAGCCTCAAATCTTCTACTAAAGTTTTGACGTGTTTTGTTTTGACGACTACGTCGTCTACGTATGCCTCGACTATTTTGCCGATCTGGGTGGCCAGACATGTTTGAATCATGCGCTGATATGTTGCGCCGGCGTTTTTGAGTCCGAAGGGTATCGTGTTGAAGCAGAATGGTCCATATGGAGTGATAAATGCCATTGCGGCTTGGTCTGCTTCCGCCATCTTGATTTGATGATAGCCAGAGTATGCGTCCAGGAAGCACAGCGAATCGTGCCCTGCTGTGGCATCGATAATTTGATCGATGCGGGGGAGAGGGAAGGGATCCTTTGGGCAAGCTTTATTGAGGTCTTTAAAATCGACACAGAGGCGCCAGGATTTATCCTTCTTTGGTACCATCACCAAATTTGCTAGCCAGTCCGGATGTTTGATATCTCTAATGAATCCGGCTTCCAATAGTTTGGCTAGCTCTTCTCCCATTGCCTGTCTTTTGGGCTCGGAAAATCGTCGAAGAGCCTGTTTGACTGGCTTGAATCCTTTTAGGATGTTGAGGCTGTGTTCTGCCAACCTGCGAGGGATTCCGGGCATGTCTGAAGGATGCCAGGCGAAGATATCCCAATTTTCCCGAAGGAATTCGCGCAGTGCGGCGTCTACTTCGGGGTTCAACTGTGCCCCAATGGAGGCCGTCTTTGTTGGGTCCGTTGGATGGACCTGGAATTTTATTATCTCATCTGCTGGTTTGAAGGAGGTGGACTTGGATCTTTTATCGAGTATCACATCGTCCCTGTTCACCGTAGAGCGCAGCGCGGTAAGTTCCTCTGCCGCTAAGGCTTCGGATAGTGCCTCGAGGGCTAGTGCGGCTGTCTTGTTTTCGGCGCGGAGTGCTATGTCCGGATCACTAACAAGAGTGATTATTCCGCTGGGCCCAGGCATTTTCAGCTTCATGTACCCGTAATGAGGTATTGCTTGAAAAATTGTGAATGCCTCTCGTCCTAATATGGCGTGATACCCACTACTGAACGAGGCCACCTGGAACGTGACTTCTTCGGATCTGTAATTGTCCGGAGAGCCAAACACCACATCGAGTGTGATTTTTCCTGTGCAGCGCGCTTCCCGGCTAGGGATTATTCCTCTAAAGGTTGTGCTGCTTCGCTCAATACGGCTCCAATCGATTTCCATTTTTCGCAGAGTTTCCTCGTAAATGAGGTTTAGTCCGCTGCCGCCGTCCATGAGGACTTTTGTCAGGCGAAAGCCGTCCACTATAGGACTAAGTACCAGTGCGGCTGGGGCTCTGGTTGTTCGGAATGTGGGCTCGTCGCTGCCATTGAAGGTAATAGCTGTGTCGCTCCATGGATTTGCTGTTGCTACTTGGTAGACTTCGGTGAGTTCGTGGATTGATCGTTTTCGCATATTATTTGATGCGAAAGTCTCGAAGACTGTTGATACCGTGCTGGTATTGTTGGAGTGGTTTCCCGGAGCTAGAAGCTCTTCGCCACTTTTGGCCACCTGCCGTAATATCCCACATGCTCGAAGGCTATGTGTTGGGACGGCTCCCTCTGTATTATGAAGCTTACAGGGTATGTTGAGCCATCCCTCCAGTATGGTTCCGTTTCCCTTATTGGGTTTTTGTTTTTTCGTTTTTGCATCTGGGGCCTGAGTGTAAGGCACCCTTTTACTGCGGACTGGGTTTGGGGCCGGATTATCCCAAAATTGATTTTTGGTTTTCCGGAAACTCTCCATCGCACAGTACTTTCGTACAATGGATGCCAGATCGGTGAAGCGCGTAATCTTGCAACGATCAATGGCGTTTAGTATTCCCTTGTCCGTGCAGTTATTGCGGAAGATTGATATTGCGTTTTCCTCTCGGCAGTCCTTTATCCTGTCCATAACCAGGAGGAATCTGGCCCAGTAGTGATGTACTGTTTCTGTAGGCTCTTGCCGTATTAGAGATAGATCGCATATGTCTGGGCGGGTGGGTGGAATAAAATCCGGATCCCTGCCCATCTTGAGGCTCAAAGGCCAAGGGGTTTCCGAATTCGGAAGTGTGGTTTGCTGGGTACAATCCAGCGAGTCCGGGGCGATACATGATTTTAATTTGATGCTCGATCGAAGTCCGTCCCCCCGCGGGAATCTAGCATGGAGGGTTCGGGAACCCGGAGATGAATTGTTTTCAACACTGGCAAAGAGTTGCCGTATTGCTCTTCCACCACTGCGACGTGGTGGGTGGCCTAGGGAGAGCTAATCTCTCTCAGATCGGTTTTAAGCCCAATCTGGTTGTAGTCCGAAGCGACTCCCAGGGCGGCGATGCGATCCAAGAGCTCGTTAACAGACAATAGCTCTATTGGATCTAACTATTCGGCAGCTTTAGGGCTGACGCGAAGATTGCTTTTGACGACTTGAGAAGTCATGGCCGAAGCGGCGGCCGGACAGGCGGTCATGAGAAAACCACCAAGCCGGACAGTTTGGCCGGCGGCCAAGGCCCCTCCGGCGAAAACACCGTCTTTGAAGACGGGTGGAGGCATCCGCTCTATCAGTGACAACACAGAGGAACTCTCAATGAAAGCACCAATGTCGGTGTCAAAACTGGCGGATCTCGGGTAGGGGGTCCCAAACTGTGCGTCTAGGCGGATGGTAAGAGGAGACGAGGGAAACGATGTTTTTACCCAGGTTCGGGCCCTCTCGATAGAGGTAAAACCCTACGTCCTGCTTGATTAATATTGATGATATGGGTAGTACAAGAGTAGATCTACCATGAGATCAAGGAGGCTAAACCCTAGAAGCTAGCCTATGGTATGATTGTTGTAATGTATGTTGTCCTACGGACTAAAGTCCTCTGGTTTATATAGACACCGGAGAGGGCTAGGGTTACACAGAGTCGGTTACAATGGTAGGAGATCCACATATCCGTATTGCCAAGCTTGCCTTCCACGCCAAGGAAAGTCCCATCCGGACACGGGACAGAGTCTTCAATCTTTTATCTTCGTAGTCTTGGAGTCCGGCGGATATTGATAGTCCGGCTGTCCGGACACCCCCTAGTCCAGGACTCCCTCACCTGGGCTCTTGAAGGAGCTCAGCTTCGGGTATCTCTTCTCCTCAGCCTGGGCCGAGGAACGAGCCATGGTCTTCCTCCTGCGCGTGCCCTTGATCCACCATGTGGGGCACATACGCTTCCGGGGCTGCCGCCCCGAATGCCTCGCTGTAGTGCCCCGTGTGCCACGCAGTCCTGCTCGAGGTGCCAACCTGGGAGTGGTAGCGCGGCGGCCCACCAGGACCGTGGGCTGTAGTGAATCCCCCTTCGCTGGTCGGAGGCGGAGGCGGCACTATTGGTAGCCAGGCGCCGACGGCCATGTTGGCGTTGGAGTGGCCCTGGAATCCGCTCGGAGCTGTGTGGGCGCACGCGGGGCCCTGTGCGGTCCACCTTGTGCCTGAGGTGGCAGCTGGGTGCAAAAGGGTGAGCCCCCAAGGCGGCGGAGCCTAGGAGCTCTGCCACCCGCTCCAGTAGCACGTCGTGGCCGCCCTCCAGCAGCCTGCATTGTAGTAGCTCTCGGGCTACCGTGAGCGCGGCCCTTGAGTTCGCCTGCTCCCGCCGGGTGTACGGCGCCGTGGCCGCGGCGTGGCTAGAGGCCCTTGCTGCCGACCGCACCTGCCGCAGCGTGAGAGCTGGCGCCGCCTGACCGCGTCGCCCGTGGCCCGCAGCGCCCTACGGACCGCGGGCTGCCTAGGGCACGGGGTTGAGGTCTCCCTGGGCAAGCGGCTCTGCGCGGGCGGGCCAGGCCGCCCAGGGATCGGGATTGCCCGTTGGGTCGCCGGACATGATGACGATGATGCGACGGTACGCGAGGCGGCGGGAGAAGGATTCTGGCTCACCCCTACCTGGCGTGCCAAATGTCAGATTTCGGGTTCCGGCAGACCCTCAAGGTTCGAACTCTGGGGTGCACACGGAGATCACACCTACTACCTACCCACGTCTCATCGCCTCTCAAGGATCTAAACTACACGAAGAACAACACAAGGGACACGAGATTTATACTAGTTCGGGCCACCATTGTGGTGTAATACCCCACTCTAGTTTGTGGTGTGGTGGATTGCCTCAGGGGGCTGATGATGAATAATACAAGGGAAGAACAGCCTCACGAGGGGCTATTCTTGGCTGGTGCGATGAACTGCTTGGGTGAGTTCAATCGCCTCTCTCTCTCTCTCTAGTCTACCTGAAATCTGGATCTCTAGTTGCCCAAAAATCTCCTCTCCCTACTCTGTGGTGGCTAGCTCTATTTATAGAGGGAGGCCTTGGTCCTCTTCCCAAATATTGAGCGGGAAGGGCGCCAAAAATTGGCCATTTTGAAGGGGAACATCTAGTACACTTATCCTGACTAAAGTCAGTCCTCGCCTGCCAAAGACTCTGACGGTGACGTCGGCTTGGGCTCCACGATGACCTCCATCCTGCCGTTCTGCTGGTCTTGGTCTTGTTGCACTAAAATGGTTGCCTTTGCTTGATACTCTCGCCTGCGCTTGCCCCCTTTGCACCGAAGAGGAAGCAAGGACTCTGCGCAGGCCGGCGCCCGCCTGGCCTCGGTCGTCATGGCTTGCGTCATGGGCAGCTCGTGAGGTACCCCGCCTTGATCTCTCCGCCTCCTCGCAAGCCAGCCTGATGAGGCTGTGCCCGAGGAAGCATCCCATCATCCGCCCCGCCAGGCTTGGCCCCTCGCGAGGGTCTTGAACATGTGTTGATGAAGATGGGCCATACTGGGCCACTCCCTGAGCCACGCCGCAGGCCGCAGGCAGGCAAGTCTGGGTACCCCCGTTCCCAGAACGCCAACACTTTCAAACAGTGGACTCACTCTCTACTGTTGGGTTTCTCCCAAGTTACTAGAATCATTCCCAGCATTTACATTTTGTTCCCAGCTAGCACCGCCATTGTGCCATTCCACGAGGGGTTCTATCCATCTCCGATGATAAGCAAATCATCCATTGCGTTGTCTTCAATAAGGTAATCCACATCATCCATACTAGTCCGAGTATGCCTTTCTACCGAACTCCTCCAAATGATGGCTCGGGATTTGCCTTAGGCTGATATAAAGAGTCTCAATGATCTCTATATCAAAGGTAATTCTTTTTGCCACTTAAGGTAATAATTCCACGAATCACCCTCCTCCAGGATGTCTCGCTAGGGTATCATGGCAACTCCAATCCTCGCTACATTGACAACCATTCACCACCTTCTTATGTGTGGAATTATTGTCTACCTAGTGAACCCTCGTCATCTGTTCCACTCCATCCCTCTAGATATGTGCTTCGTGTCTCAGCTCGAGAGATGCTGCTATGTCTCAATTCATGAGTTGATCTTGAGTCGTTCGATCTTCGAGAAGATTGATCATTCTAGAGTTTCCTTTTCCCCTCGTTGTCATGTTAGCTAGAATTCCCAGAGTAAGACATCGAGGCAAAGTTGGTGATCGAATAAACGATCTTTGAGGTGCATTCGGGATCGTGAAGACTGTGTTAGTTTGCGTTTCCCCTTCCATCTTACCCTACGCTTGAATCTCGGGATGAGATTCTTGTTTAGTGGGGGTGAGTTGTCACATCCCTGGTTCTAGTAATGCCTAGTGTTAGCTCTTGGTGATGCATCATGTTTATTTTTCACAGGAAATTGAAATGGGTATGACAGAAACCCCGAGCACCACCTAACTCAACTAGGGTTACTAAAATACTTCTTCAATAAACCATAAATGCCCTTCTAAAATGTTCATCATCTTGGCATTGGTCTAGAACCTCTCCCAAAAATGGTGCACATTTTTCTAGGCCATTCTGGATTTTTGAATTAAATCATATGTTATTCGCATTTGGACATTGAAAATGCTATAAAATATTTTAAATGTCTAAATAATAATAAAATGAAATGTTTACTATTGTATATATTTTCAACAGTGGGCCTGAGTAGTTTCATGATTTTTGAGTTAGCATTAGTATTTTTAATAAAGCCCTAAAGACTACAGAATAATAGAAAAACAAAAAAAATTAGAAGAGAGAGAGAAGGACTTACCTGGTGCCACCAACTGGCCCAGCTCCTGTGCAGCCCACCTGGCCTGGCGCTGTGCAGGCCCAGCCCACCTCTTCCTGTCATCTTCCTCCCCTCGCCCCGAAGCAGCTCGGTGGCGAGCGCTGGCGACGCCGTGGCCTCCTCCCTGCCCGCCTCACGCCCTTGAGGCCCTTCCATCGCCACGGAGATGGCCACGCACCCCCCAGGTCCTCTCACTCTCTCCCCGAGCTCCTCTCCTCCTCTGGCTCTCTCGCACGCAACCACCGACCACTGTCGCCGCCACCGACGAACACCACCGTGGCCATCGCCTCTCCCTCCCGTCTCCGTGTTGTACAGAGGCTCCGCCTCGATGCCACGGAGCCCCAAGATGAAGCACACGCTCGTGGGACGCCCGAAGCGACGCCATCATCCACATCCATGCCGTCGGCCGTCGGAGATCCCCCTCACCGCCCCGCTTGCTCCGACCCCTCCCCGAGCCCGCTGAGTCCTCCATTGAGATTGTTGTGAGCTCCGCCACCATTCCCCCTTGAGGGTGTCCTGGACTAGGGGGTGTCCGGACAGCCGGACTATCATCGTCCGCCGGACTCCAAGACTACGAAGATACAAGATTGAAGACTCCGTCCCGTGTCCGGATGGGACTTTCCTTGGCGTGGAAGGCAAGCTTGGCGATACGGATATGTAGATCTCCTACCATTGTAACCAACTCTGTGTAACCCTAGCCCTCTCCGGTGTCTATATAAACCGGAGGGCTTTAGTCCGTAGGACACAACATCCATTACAACAATCATATCATAGGCTAGCTTCTAGGGTTTAGCCTCCTTGATCTCGTGGTGGACCCACCCTTGTAATACACATCATCAATATTAATCAAGCAGGACGTAGGGTTTTACCTCCATCAAGAGGGCCCGAACCTGGGTAAAACATCGTGTCCCTCGTCTCCTGTTACCATCCGCCTAGACGCACAGTTCGGGACCCCCTACCCGAGATCCGCCGGTTTTGACACCGACATTGGTGCTTTCATTGAGAGTTCCTCTGTGCCGTCACCGATAGGAAGGATGCCTCCTCCCGTCTTCAAGGACTGTATTTTCGCCAAAGGAACCTTGGCCTCCGGCGAAACTATCCGGCTAGGTGGTTTTCTTATAACCGCCTGTCCGGCCACCGCTTCGACAATGACCTCTCAAGTCGTCAAAAGCAATCTTCACGTCAGCTCGGAATTCGTCTAGCGGCTGGATCCAATAGAGCTCTCATCCGTAAACGAGCTCTTGGATCGCATCGCCGCCCTGGGAGTCGCTACAGACTACGATCAGATTGGGCCTAAAACCGATCTGAGAGAGATTAACTCTCCCCAGGTCACCCACCACGTTGCAGTGGTAGAGGAACAATGCGGCGACTCTTCTCCTATATTGAAAACTAGTCATGTCCGGGCTCCCGAACCCTCCATGCCGGATTCCCGCGGAGGGACGGACTTCGATCGAGCACTGAACTTAAAATCAGGCATCGTTCCGGACCCATTGGACAACGTCCAGCAATCCGAGCTTCCAAATTTGGAAACTCCCCGGCCTTCGAGCCTTGAGATGGGTAGGGTTCGGGACTTAATTCCACCCACCCGCCCAGACATATGCGATCTATCTCTAATCCGGCAAGAGCCCGCTGAAACAGTACACCACTACTGGGCCAGATTCCTCCTGGTTATGGACAGCATAAAGGACTGCCGTGAGGAAAACGCAATCTCAATTTTTTGCAATAATTGCACGGACGAGGGAATCTTGAACGCCGTCAGCCGTCGTGAAATCACACGCTTTGCCAACCTGGCGTCCATAGTACGAAAGTACTGTGCAATGGAGAGTTTCCGGAAAACCGAAAATAAGTTTTGGGACAATCCGGCCCCGAATAAAACCCTAGTCCGCAACAAAAGGGTGCATTACACTCAGGCACAAGACACAAAAACCAAAAAACAAAAACCCCATAGAGGGCACGAAACCGTACTGGAGGGATGGCTTAGCGGACCCTGTAAAATTCACAATACAGAGGGCACCGTCCCAACACATAGCCTTCGAGCATGTTGGATATTACGGCAGGTGGACAAAAGTGGCGAGGAGCTTCTGGCCCCGGAAAACCACTCCAACAATACCGGTACGGTATCAACAGTCTTCGAGACTTTCGCATCAAATAACATGCGGAAACGAACAATCCGCAGCCTCGTCGAAGTATACCAAGTAGCAACAACAAACCCATGGAGCGACACAGCCATTACCTTCAATGCCAGCGACGAACCTAATTCTGAACAGCCCGAGCACCAGCCGCACTGGTACTTAGTCCAATAGTGGACGGCTTTCGACTTACAAAGGTCCTCATGGACGGCGGCAGCGGACTAAACCTCATCTACGAGGAAACTCTTCAAAAAATGGAAATAGACTGGAGCCGCATTGAGCGAAGCAGCACAACCTTCAGAGGAATAATCCCTAGCTGGGAAGCGCGCTGCACCGGAAAAATCACACTCGATGTGGTGTTCGGCACGCCGGACAATTACAGATCCGAGGATGTCACATTTCAAGTGGCCCCATTCAACAGCGGATATCACGCTATATTAGGACGAGAGGCATTTACAATTTTTCAAGCTGTACCCCATTACGGGTACATGAAGCTCAAAATGCCTGGGCCCGGCGGAATAATCACTCTCATTAGTGTCCGGACATAGCACTCCACGCCGAGAATAAGACAGCCGCATTAGCCCTGGAGGCACTATCCGAAGCCCTAGCGGCAGAAGAACTTACCGCGCTACGCTCTACTGTGAATAGAGACGATGTGATACTCGATAAGAGATCCAAGTCCACCTCCTTTAAACCAGCGGACGAAATAATAAAATTCCAGGTCCATCCAACAGACCCGACGAAGACGGCCTCCATCGGGGCACAGTTGAACCCTGATGTAGACGCCGCACTGCGAGAATTCCTTCGGGAAAATTGGGACATTTTCGCCTGGCACCCTTCGAATATGCTCGGAATCCCACGCAGATTGGCAGAACACAGCCTAAATATCCTAAAAGGATTCAAGCCAGTCAAACAGGCTCTTCGACGATTTTCCGAACCCAAAAGACAGGCAATGGGAGAAGAGCTAGCCAAACTATTGGAAGCCGGATTCATCAGAGATATCAAACATCCGGATTGGCTAGCAAACCTGGTAATGGTACCAACGAAGGACAAATCCTGGCACCTATGTGTCAATTTTAAAGACCTCAACAAGGCCTGCCCAAAGGATCCCTTCCCCCTCCCCCGCATTGACCAAATAATCGATGCTACCGCAGGACACGATTCACTGTGTTTCCTCGACGCATATTTCGGCTACCATCAAATCAAGATGGCGGAAGCAGACCAAGCCGCAACGGCATTCATCACTCCATACGGGCCATTCTGCTTCAACTCGATGCCCTTCGGACTTAAAAACGCCGGCGCAACATATCAGCGCATGATTCAAACATGTCTGGCCACCCAGATCGGCAAAACAGTAGAGGCATACGTAGACGACGTAGTCGTCAAATCCAAACACGTCGAAACTCTAGTAGACAACTTGAGGCTCACATTCGACAACCTCAGAGCATACGACATCAAGCTGAATCCGGAAAAATGCGTTTTCGGCGTACCAGCCGGAAAGCTCCTGGGCTTCATTGTGTCCGGTAGAGGAATTGAAGCAAATCCAGCCAAGATCCGAGCTCTGTCTCAGCTAGATATTCCAAAAGACCTCAAACAAATACAAAAACTGACTGGATGCGTGGCGGCTCTAAGCCGCTTTATCTCCCATCTAGGAGAAAAGGCATTGCCCCTCTATCGCCTCCTTAGGCGCACCGAACACTTCGAGTGGACGGATGCTGCCACTGTCGGACTCGAAGAAATAAAAGCCATATTGGCAACAAGTCCGGTCCTGGCTTCGCCCAACCTGGGCGAACCAATGTTGTTATACATCGTGGCAACACATCAAGTTGTAAGCGCGGTACTCGTCGTCGAACGAGAGACAGAAGGGCATAAATTCCCTCTTCAAAAACCAGTGTACTACGTATCCACTGTGTTAACCCCCTGCAAGTCCCGTTACCCGCACTATCAGAAGATAGCGTATGCGGTGTTCATGGCATCCCGGAAGCTCCGACACTACTTTCAAGAGTGTTCGATAACAGTGGCCTCCGAAGTACCCCTCAACGACATTATAAACAACCGCGACGCGACGGGCAGGATTGCAAAATGGGCCATTGAGCTCTTACCATTCGATATAACTTACAAACCTCGGCGAGCTATAAAGTCAAAAGTTTTGGCTGACTTTGTCGCTGAATGGACCGAAGCCGAACTCCCTAAAGAGTACGACACATACTCCAATTGGACTATGCACTTCGACGGCTCTAAAATGTTGGCCGGATTGGGGGCTGGCGTCGTATTGTCGTCCCCAACCGGAGACACAGTCCAATACGCACTTCAGATAATGTACACGGACTCCAACAACGCAACCAAATACGAGGCCCTTTTACATGGCCTCCGGATGGCAATCTCCATGGGCATTCAACGCCTAGAGGTGTGCGGGGATTCAAACCTGGCAATATCCCAAATAAATGGAGACTACGCCAAGGATCCGAAAATGGCAGCATATCGCAACGCTGTCCTAAAAATGTCAGCTCGGTTTGAAGGACTTGAATTCCATCACGTAGCCCGAGATAATAACCAAGCAGCCGACGTACTGGCACGCATCGGCGCAAAACGCGATGCTGTCCCTCCAAACATCTTCCTGGAACGGCTCTTCAAGCCATCTGTATTATGGGAAGAGGAGTCCGGAAATAACAAACCGGAAAAAGCCGCACCAACCGGCGATTCAGCCGATGACATAACACCTTCAGCCCATGACATAATGGCAGTAATTGCCCCGTGGACAGAACCATTCCTAGCCTACTTGCTTAGGCAGGAACTTCCCGAAGACCAAAATGAGGCCCGCTGTATTGTCCGGCAATCTAAAGCCTACAAGGTCCATGAGGGAGAACTTTACAAGAAAAGCACAACCGGAGTCCTTTAAAGGTGCATCTCCGAAGAAGAAGGGCGAAACCTTCTGGCTGAAATTCATGCCGGACTAGGCGGACACCACGCCGCAGCTTGGGCCCTTGTGGGAAAGACATTCCGTACAGGATTTTATTGGCGAATGGCCCGGGCAGATGCTTAGGACTTAGTCCAAAGATGCGTCGGTTGTCAGCTCTTTGCTAATCAGAGCCATATGCCACCCACCGCCCTCAAAACTATACCCATTACCTGGCCATTCGCGGTCTGGGGGCTTGACATGGTTGGACCCCTTAAAGGAGGAACCCACAAGCAAAGGTACTTATTGGTCATGGTGGACAAATTCACCAAATGGATAGAGGCCAAGCCAGTTAAAACGGCAGAGTCCGGACTAGTGATAGACTTTATCTCTGGGTTAGTACACCGTTTTGGTGTCCGCCACAGCATCATCACCGATAAGGACACGAATTTCACGGCCGACAAGGTTAAATCATGGTGCAAAAACATGGGCATTAAGCACGATTACGCTTCAGTCCATCATCCTCAAACCAACGGTCAAGTGGAACGAGCAAACGGTCTAATAATGAGCGGCATCAAACCCAGACTAGTGCGGTCACTTACGAAATCTGACACGCACTGGGTAGAGGAGCTCGACTCCGTACTCTGGGGGCTGCGGACGATGCCCAACCGTACTACCGGATTCACACCATTTTTTATGGTATACGGCGCAGAGGCAGTTCTGCCCTGCGACATCATTCATGACTCACCTCGAGTGCGCATGTACGAAGAAAGAGAAGCCGAGCTGGATCGGCAGGACAGCTTGGACGCATTGGAGGAAGAACGCAACGTCGCCAAGGCTCATTCCGCATTCTACCAGCAGCAGGCTCGAAGATATCAAAGCACAGAAGTACGGGCCAAGACCTACAATGTTGGCGAACTAGTTCTACGCCTGTCGGACAAGAAAAAGGACAAGCTCAAGCCCAAATGGGAGGGGCCCTTCATTATCGATCAAGTCCTGACCGGCGGAGCGTACCGTCTACGAAATGCGTCGGACAACCGACTCGAGCCGAACCCATGGAACGCAGCCCGCCTTCGAAGATTCTATGCCTAGCGCTGGACTAAGAGTTCGTCCCCTTCCCCCGTCCAAACTTTTACATTGCAGCTGTCTTTTGTTTCTCTTTCTTCTCTCAACCCTTTTTCTAAAAAAGCCCTTAAAGGCCTACTTGCGCATCGTTCGCATTCACTTGATGTGCCATCCGCACTCATTATACCTGGGGGCTTCTTTACCAGAAGCTTAATTATAAGGGCTTCATGCCCAACACATGTGTCAAGCTTCCACATGTACCTTTTATTCACCATTATATGCATCGATATGACTTAAGTTTTGGCCAAGCTGGGTTGCCTGGCTCCTGTGCTTACCCCTACGTTCCCGATTGTTCGGCTAGGAGGTAAAGGGAGCACCTCTACGATTGTTACTGCCGGGTCAGCCGGATGTGTACCTCAGACTGGGTGAAGCCGAAAGCTAGCGTTCTTAAGGGAATATTCGGTCGGTGACTTGAAAGATGATTTTTTACCCACTTACTTATCTGCCCCCAGATGTTTTTCTGCTCTTTTCGCAGTCCGGACATGCACTTTAGGGCATGCCTCCCAGGGAAAGGAACCCTTAACGGAACTATTCTCCCTGGAAGATGTTTCTTACTAACCATGTAATATAACATAACTAGTTGGGCACTTGTCTGATAAAGCACTAATGACCCCTACGCCTGGTCTCCATGCATACCCCGGTTGTTTCTCAACCAAGAAGGTATTCGGACACACTCCGGACTCTAGGGTCCCGAGGTTGAAGTGAAAAGGTCGGCAAAGACAAACAATCTACAATCCGGCTAGAAGGCATTTCACATGTCATTTTAAAATACATTGTCAAACCTACTGACTGTATTCTTCCGCAATCCCGTCTAACAGGCTGTCCAATTTACAGTCCCGTTGGGAAAATTTAGCAGCCAACTCTACTTGGCCGTATACTAAACTCACAGGGATCTCCTTCCCATCGGGCCCCATCGGTCCGACCTCGGCCATATGGTTGGGATCCGCCTTCTTGTACCGCGTATTCACCATGGCCCAGGCCTCCCTGGCACCCTGGCGGCAGGCCGAAATCTTCCATAAACGGAAGCGCTGCCGCACTCCCTGAAGCTTCTCCGCAAGCTCCCCAAGGCCTTCGGGTAGGGAGAAGGCTGGCCATAAAGCCTGGACGACGCCGCTCATTGCCTGCCGAACTCGTTCGAGCAGCTGCAACAGATCGGGAAGTTGATCACCCGTTGATACGGGCATCTCCTCCGCAGGGCAACCTGTGAGTATACCTACAGACATATCTTGTCAATTGACTTCCTCGCCGAACTCTTCTTTTCAAAGGAGTTCGCTCAAGCACTTACTATAAATGCCGCGACGAAGCCGCTGATTCTCCTTAACGGAGCCGGACAGCTCGGCCTAAACGCCTTTCAGCTCTTCTCCAAGCTGGGCGTGGGCATCTTGGAGCCTGTTCCTTTCTTGATGCACTCTATTCAGCACCCTCTCGCTGGCCTTCAGCTGGCGCAGTAATTCTTGCCTGTCCAGATCTTGTCCGGCAGCACCTGTAATGTCATTATTAGACTTGCGCGCATGCCACACAACGCTCATATTTTTAAAAAAATAATGTGTTACCAGGAGGGGTCTCTATGTTTCCTCCTGCGGCAGCAAGTGCGGCCTCAAGTTGGGCCTTGCACTCTTGTAGCTCCTGAGACAGTTGGGTATTCTTCTCGGTAAGATCCTGCATTTCAAATGATCCTTAAATCAATTAATATAACTACTTTAAGTCTCGGGGGCTACTGGCATATATAACTATTAAATTCTCTTACCCGTATGTCTTTTACATACTGCTCCGTGGCTCTAGTAAAACCATCTTGAGCAGCACGGAGGTGCGCGTCCCCCGCGTTAAAGGCATTCAATGCCTCAGGGGAGAAGCACGCGTCACGAAATACTGTCCGGCGGCGCCTGTGGTTCATGGCGCTCTCCACCTCAGACTTGGTGGCGGACAGTCTGTCGGCATCCTCCGTTGGAGCAGTACCCAGCTCGCGCCTTGCGCTCCCCTCCCCCTTCGGACCAGGTGCTAGAGCCTGGCTGGTAGAGGTTGGATTGGCAACCTCTACGCCCGCAGTCCGGCGGGTGCTTTTTCTCCTACAAAAGTCATGAGCACTTAAACGTTTCCTAGGAACGTTGCTCCAAATAATTAACTGTGGACTATACCTTTGCGGCGACGTTTCAGTCCGCGCCGCGCTCCTCTTCCGCCTACTAATCCGGACTGGCCTTTGTTGGTCAGCCGCCGCGGGCTCGGCTTCCCGCCTTGAAGGCGCTTCCTGCAAAACACCATCGTACGCGAAGGTCAGAAATGAGCAAGGAAGAGATAATGGTGTCGGGGCTTCCGTCACAATCACCTGGGAAGCCGGATATAGTCCGGGGTAGTCAGCCGTAATAGCGACTAAGGCATTGTCCATGCGGAGCTGGTGGAACACCCCATCGATTAGCTCCACCTGTATATCCGGATCCTCTTCAGAGGCTGGATCTTCGGATCTCTCTGGATCCTCGGGTTGCGGAGCTGGACTTATCATGTCCTCCACAATCCGACGCAGTTCCTGCATCAAAGACATACTATGAGAAGCTTAAACTTTGAAAGCATGGGTTGGGCCCTTAAAGGGTTCGCTTACCCAACGCCGAGGGTTATTCATGGAGAACCCATTCAACGGGTTCGTCTGGAGGAAGTCCTCCTTCTCCTCCTTGTACAGGCCGGACAGGATCTTCACCAGATCCTCTGCCGAATCTAGCCCTTTGCGGCCATGACGGGTGGCATCGTCTTCCCCGTTGAAATCCCACATGGAGTGGCCCCTGTATTGCAGTGGCTGCACCCCCCGTGTAATGCATGTTGCCATGACTCCAATCATGGTCAACCCGGAATGGGCCAGTAACCTTATCCGGCCCATCAAATAATGGACGCTCTTGTCTTCCTCCAGTTGGGGGCTCCGCGGACGCCAACTGAGGCGTTTCTTCAGAGGAACAGAAGTGAACTCCGGGAGGCCGATCCGAGCAGGGTCCGGCAGCGGAGCGTCTTCTATGTAAAACCATTTCGAAGGCCAGTCTTCGGAGGCCTTCTTAGGGGTTCCGGATGGATATCCGGTCCCGGCTGTGCGCCATATTTCGGCGCCGCCCACTTGATATATGGACCCCTCGTGAGAACGAGGTATGAGGCAGAACAACCTCTTCCACAGTGCAAAATGGGGCTCGATGCCCAGAAATAGCTCGCAAAGAGCTACGTAACCCGCGATATGCAGGATAGAGGCGGGCGTAAGGTGATGGAGCTGGAGTCCATAGAACTCCAGGAGCCCGCGGAGGAACGGATGTATAGGAAATCCGAGTCCCCTTATCAGATAGGGGACGAAGCCTACCCGCTCCCCCTTGTTGGGACTCGTGGTAGCCTGCTCTTGCTTCCCGCCTTGGTAGGTGGCCAACCCGGCTCGAACCGGGACCATGAAGGCCGGAGGGAGATATCCCTTTGCTTGAAGCGCCACCAGCTCGTTGTGCGGGACGGAATATCTCCGCCAGTCTCCTGGCAGTGGGCTGGGAGCGCGAGAGGAGGAGCCGCGTCGACGGTCCATGATGGAATGGATTTTTCGGTCAGAGGCGCTCCGATGAGTACTCGCGGAAAGAAGATGGTGTGATTTGGATCTGGATTCTTGCCTCTCTTATAGGCAGATTATTTGCATAGCTAGGGGGTAAAACATAAAAGATACCCTGGCTTTTCGTATTCGTGCGACGCATGGAAGATGGCCATTATTGGGCGTGGAAGCCAATAAGCGCAACATTGATAAAAAAGCCGTACACTGTTCGGCAAACGCACGGAATTTGGAGGAGAACCCGCCTTGCAACGCCAAAGACTATATACGCGCCGGACTTATCGTCATTGAAGCCTGGTTCGGGGGCTACTGAGGGAGTCCTGGACTAGGGGGTGTCCGGACAGCCGGACTATCAATGTCCGCCGGACTCCAAGACTACGAAGATACAAGATTGAAGACTCCGTCCCGTGTCCGGATGGGACTTTCCTTGGCGTGGAAGGCAAGCTTGGCGATACGGATATGTAGATCTCCTACCATTGTAACCGACTCTGTGTAACCCTAGCCCTCTCCGGTGTCTATATAAACCGGAGGGCTTTAGTCCGTAGGACACAACATCCATTACAACAATCATACCATAGGCTAGCTTCTAGGGTTTAGCCTCCTTGATCTCGTGGTAGATCCACTCTTGTAATACACATCATCAATATAAATCAAGCAGGACGTAGGGTTTTACCTCCATCAAGAGGGCCCGAACCTGGGTAAAACATCGTGTCCCTCGTCTCCTGTTACCATCCGCCTAGACGCACAGTTCGGGACCCCCTACCCGAGATCCGCCGGTTTTGACACCGACACCCCTCCTCCCCGCGCTCGTTCCCGTACTCTAGCCGCCCTTTTCACCGGGGCCGTGAGCTCCTCGCCGCCGGTGATGACGCAGACGAGGCCAGAGCCACCATAGATCACTCCCGAGCACGGCAACGTGCTCCAGACCTCACCAGGAGCCTAACACACACACCAGCTCCCCCTCCCGTGCACTACAACGACAAACCTGCAGGTGCACGAACTCCGGCCACCGCGGAAATGCTCGCCGCCGTCAACTCTGGCCATCCCAGATGCTGCCGCCACCACCACTAGATGCGCGAGAGCTCCAAAAAGCCGTAGCAGCAAACCGCACTCAAAACGGAGCCCCATAGCAAAATCCCGAGCCACCCCAGTGTGTCCCCACTGCGTTTTTGGTCGTCGCCGGTGACACTCGGGTGAGCTGACGTGGCACCATCATTAGTGGCTAATGACGCCACTAATTAACCCCCTGACCCACTTACACACACTTACACATGGGCTCCACCCGTTTAATTAACCAGCTAACGAAATTTGTTAGAACTAATCCAATCCGACTGGACCCACGCGTCAGCTTTGACTTTGCTGACGTGGCCGTTGACCGGTCCCACCTGTCAGTGAGCTAAACAGCCCTATGTCACTGACGTGTGGCCCCCACACGTCAGGTCTGACCTGGACCGCCTTATTGACTCGCTGATGTCATCTTGACGCAGTGATAATGCAATAAACCCTTTTCTGGATTTTAAATAAATCTATTTGATTTATTTATTTTCAGAAAATATCCAAAACTTCTAAAAATCATATAAAATCAACCGTAACTCCAAATGAAATAAGTTATATATGGAAAATGATCAGAAAAATCCAATCTATCCAGCTGCACTGGTTTCATGCATGTTTAAGAAACTTAAACCTGCTGTTTATATCAAAACATGATAATGCACTTTATTAAGTCATAGTTTCAATTTGAACTTGAACCTTGGGTTCAAACTAACTCAAACCCATCTGATTATAGTTGCATTAGCCCAACACACTCATTTTGCCATGTCATGATCATGCATCATATTGTGCATTGCATTGATTGTGTTCCCTTCTGTGTTGCCGGTATTTGTCCCCTCTCGATAGACGTGATACCGACGATGAGATCGATGACACCGATGAAGAACTATACTATCTTCAGAAGTGCCAGGCAAGCAAAACCGCCTTGTTCATTCCGATACAATCCCACTCTCTTGCTCCTGCTCTCTTTTACTGCATTAGGACAACAACGATTCATTTGTTACTTGTTGTGGTAGCTGAACCCCTTTATCCTCTGCATGACCTGTCATTGCCACAGTAAATTGATGAAACCCACTAGCATGAGTAGGAGTTGTTTGAGCCCTGTTGTGCCTACTCATTCATGCTTGTTTGTCATTCCTGCTACTGCTTAGAGTTGAGTCAGGTCTGATTCATCGGGGATGAATCAGAGGTGTGTGGACATGTCCTACTGTGTGTGAGCTAAGTGTGTGAACACGATTTGGTAAAGGTAGCGGTGAGAGGCCATGTAGGAGTACATGGTGGGTTGTCTCATTGAAGCCGTCCTTAGGAACTGAGTTCTGTGTTTGTTATCCATGAAACAGCTACTACCATGCATTGGGCCCTGAAATATGACCCCGCTCGACTTCTTAATCACCCTTGTCCTCTGTCCAGGAGTTGCAAGTAGTTTCTGGTGTTTGTAGTATGCTGGAGGCCGTGCGCAGCGCTGACCGGAGGGGTGGGCTGTGATGCGGTAGGAATGTGGCACGGTGTACCGGGCGCCCGTTTGGTGTCTCGGGAACCCTGCACACATCGTTCGGGGCCTTATGTGGAAACTTCGGCTGGACTCCCTGCGGATGGAACCTGAATAGGCGATAAACCTGGACTAGAGACTTGAGTGTTTAGGTAGGTCATGGTCTACACCCACGTCGGCTTTCACTTGAAGTCTGCCGAGCACATGTCATGTGCAGACGCTAAGTGGTGGAAACATGTATGAAGAAGTACACCCCTGTAGGGTTATAATGATCTATTCGAATAGCCGTGTCCGCGGTAAAGGACTTGTGGGTTGCCTATAACAGTTCATAGACAAGTGAAAGTGGATACTTTAAAATGTGCAAGATAAGCGTGAGTGCTATGGATGGCCTTCTCGTAGGGAGACGGGAGCGGATCGATAGTCGTGTATTGATATGATGAATATGTGGACTCGTGTGCGCCACCTCAAAAGAGTTACATGTAGTCATAGTTCAGGATAGCCACCGAGTCAAAGCTGGCTTGCTGCAGTCAAACCCCACCAACCCTTTTTTGATATTGATGCATATGTAGATAGTTCTGACGTAAGTCTTGCTAGGTACATTTGTACTCACGTTTGCCTATTTTATGTTTTGCAGAGAGACTTCAGTCTTGCTAGTAGTTTCGCCTGGACTTCGACGTTTAGCTTGTTCCTCAGCTACGATCTTGTGCCCTTGGCAGGATCGGGTAGATAGTCAGGCTTCTTAGCCTTTTTCAGTTGTAGATGTCTATACTCAGACATGTTAATCTTCCGCTTGTGCTTTGACTTGTATGCTCTGAATGTTGGGTCATGAGACCCATGTTTGTAACATCTCGCTCCTCGGAGCCTATTGAATAAATACTTGAGTTGTAGAGTCATGTTGTGATGCCATGTTGTATTTGCACATATCAAGCATATTGTGTGTATGTATTGAAATGCTTGGTATGTGTGGGATCTGACTATCTAGTTGTTTATCCTTGGTAGCCTCTCTTACCGGGAAATGTCTCCTAGTGCTTCCACTGAGCCTTGGTAGCTTGCTACTGCTCCGGAACACTTAGGCTGGACGGCATGTGTCCTTCTTCGTTCTTGTGTCTGTCCCTTCGAGGAAATGTCAGGCGGTGTCTACTGGAGTCCTGTTAGCCTACTACAGCCCGGTTTACCGGAGTCCTTCTAGCCCAGTCGCTACAGCCCGGATTCACTCGCTGATGACCGACACATTCGTTGCTGGGTCATGTATGCATGTCCCTGTAAGTTAGTGCCACTCTGGGTTCACGACTAGCCATGTCAGCCCGAGCTCCTTGTCATATGGATGCTAGCGACACTATCATATATGTGTGCCAAAAGGCGCAAACGGTCCCGGGCTTGGTAAGGCGACACCCGTGGGAATACCGTGCGTGAGGCCGCAAAGTGATATGAGGTGTTACATGCTAGACCGGTGTGGCATTGAGTCGGGGTCCTGACAATGCTACGCAGTGCCGTATTCCAGAAGACTTCATCTCGATCTCTGGGCTGGAATACGGGGCGTTCCGGTTTTCTCTGAGCCGGGGTGCCACACCCATCGCCCATCTCTTCCCATTCCGCTCGCTTCTTCCCCCTTGCTCCATTGCTAATAGCGACACCAATGGCGCCCATCCAAAGGTTTTCCACTGCGGAGAAGGGAAAGACTCCCCGCGATGAGCCAGGGCTGCTCCCGCCGAAGAAGAGGCCGGTCCATCACCGTGACGTGGTGGTGATGCAGGAGGTGACAAGGCCTTGGTGCGAGAGGCCTCCCCCTGGGTATGCGTTACCCCTGTACGCCCAAGACGTAGGCTCAGGAAGAAGAGGTGACGAGCGGCGCCATCCGTGCCGTACCATGGTCGTCGCATCGTGATGGCGCGCGTCGTTGCCCCCGGAGTCCACGTCGTGGACTCCTCGCGTGAACTCGTGCTATGGGCGGTGATGCCTCAGTGTACTTGGATTTGCTTCCCTTCCTTCTTCTCTATCGATATGCCACCGAGGGGGCCCCTCGAGCTTTGGCTGTAGCACAACGACTGCGACGCGCTGGGGACTAGAGCGGAAGTTGAGGTCATCCCCTCGGGCAGGATCTTCATGACTCGAGGCTGGGGTGATGTCGCCCGAGTGTGCTGTGTGGAAGGCGCCCTCGCGATCCACTTCGAGTACGACGATGCCTCCACATTGTTCTTCAAGGTCTTCGACGCGGAAGGCCGCTGCCTGGAGTGCTGCCCCAGAAGGGGCAGTCAGGACGGAGTCACAGCAGAAGCAGGGCCTGCTGCCCACATCGCCAATGGCTCCTCCGGTGGCAGCAACGACGCTTGGGAGTCTAGCGATTCTCCTGAGCTCTACGAGTCCCCAAAGACGAGCGACGACAGCTACGTGCCCCCAAGTTCTTGCCGCGCCCGGAGCAAGGCTGCAGCACCCGGCCGTCGCCGCCGCTGATCTGGGTGGTGTTGGCGCCAGCCTCCCATGGCCCACTATTGATGATGGCGTCGGCCACCGGGGCACATATAGATAGGGCTCCTAGAAGTTGTTCCCTTTTGTTGCCTGCGAGGAATCGAGAAGTACTCCGCGGGGGCGTGTAAGGGTCCGCAGTGTCCTTTGATATTATCCTTTTTATGGAATTATGCGTGTGCGCGTCCCGTTCCGGCTCGGTTTCCCCTTTCCAACCTCAAGATGGCTTGGTGCTCTATGCTGACAGGTCCCGATCCCTAGGCAGGCTTCAGCTGTCGCTGGTATGCCAGGTCGCGATGCCGTGGTCAAGGCCAGGAGGTGAGCAGCCCGAGGTCCAGTAAGAGCCCCTGAGGCGCGATGCTCAGGAGGTCGCCTTTAGCGTGCAAGCGACCACCGTGAGGTAGGAAATGGAGATTACGTTGCCGTAGCAGGGCAACGTAAATGAGAACTCTATGCCTTAGCGATTGGTTGACCCGAGCGGGAAACTTATCTTGGTCGTGCTGGGTCGGTCCTTCGCGAGGCGCCAAACTCGTGCGTAGGTGGTTGTAGCATAGCCCGGTCCGGCCCATACGAGTCTCTTCCCCACGCTCTCCTTCGTGCTCTACGTCCTCATGTCCCGGCCCTCGAGCAAGCTCAGCCGCCGCTGGTATGCCGGATCGTGATGCCATGGTCAAGGCCAGGGGGTGAGGGCTGGAGAGTCAGTAAGAGCTCCTGAGTCGTGATGCTCAGGAGCCCCCCTTTTAACACACAAGCGGATCACATGGGAGAAGAGGGAGCCCGCGGTGCCGCCTGCTATGGTCCTCAGGAGGTTCCTAGAAGCCAGCACGAGGAAGGGCGCAGATTGCCATTATGATTGCCGGCCGGCAACTGGTCCCTCCGCAAGAGAACGAAGGCACTGAGGGCCTGGTGAGGTGACGCGCGCGAGGCATGCTGCGGGCCAGAACTCGACTGCTCAGATTTGTCGATGTTGTA
Source organism: Triticum timopheevii (assembly GCA_963921465.1). Taxonomy (NCBI): domain Eukaryota; kingdom Viridiplantae; phylum Streptophyta; class Magnoliopsida; order Poales; family Poaceae; genus Triticum; species Triticum timopheevii. The sequence continues at coordinate 583,232,990 of OY997270.1, read as the reverse complement.
GGGACGGACCCATGCACAAGAGCCGTGCCAGCGTGAGCAGCTCCCGTGGTGGGTGACAATCGAGCAGGAGATAGTCATAGATGGATTAAGCATGGAAAGCAAACTAGCTCAGGTAAATGCATGAACGACACATGCCACTGGGTCAGGCCCGAGTGGCTTGGGGATGGCGTAGCCCGATGGGCGCCCCCAGCAAGGTAAGCTAAAGGCATAAAAAGGGACATATGCCACAGGGACGGACACACGTGACCTGGGAATGATGCAGCCCTGGGGGCGCACCCAGCTAAATAAACTTGTAAAATGTCACCTGGTTCCGTTGTAGAATGGATGCTAGAGCAGCTAAAGATGTGTGGCGAAGGAGTTGCTTCTCACGAGCCACCGGCCCCCTGAGCCTCAGGAGACTCCGGGGGTCCGGGCAGTTCCTTGAGGACCATCTCCATCTCTGCCAGGACGGCGTGGTGCCTGGCCTCCTGAGAAGCCAAGATGCTCTGCAAGTTGCGCTAGAAGGCAGAGACCACACTCGGCAAGCCGAATGGCATGTGAGCATAGCTATGAGGTGGGCCCTCGCAGCGTCCCACACGTGAAGGCCAAAAGAGCTCCTGAGACGCGGCCCTGTTGAGCCCTAGGATGTTGATGCAGATGCGCAGCCCGACATCCTCGCGTGGATGGGGAGCTGCACCCGGTGAGCGGCGGTCGCCGCGCATGGCTCTCGCGTCTTGCAGTTCCTGAGTGGTCATGGCTCTCGCCCCTCGCCCTATGTCCTCTTGAGGGAGACGTGCCGTGAAGCACGCCTCCATGTGGTGCCCGAGCGCCTCCCTCGTGACGTTTGAAAGGTCTAAGGCCCTCCAGAAGAGAGCCCTTGAGCCCTGCCCAAGGAGGGCGCCGGGCGCGCCTTAATGCGATAGAGGGAGGCGCCCCAGGTGCGAGCGCTGATCCTGACAAGGTACCACTCGCGATGCCGCCCTCCTGAGGTCCGGCACGGAGTAGCTGCTTATTCTTCTTGGGGACAACCTCAGGAGGGTACCGAGCTGCACTGTTGTCAGGGTCTTCGATTGACGCTACATGGAAGGCGCGCTCGAGGGAGCACACCGCATCTCTTTCTTCGCAGGGGACTGTGATGATCCTGCTGCTCCCTGGCATCTTGAGGATGTTGTAGCCGTGGTGCGTCACTGCCATGAACTTGGCCAGGGCTGGATACCCGAGGATGGCATTGTATGGCAGACGGATGTGGGCGACGTCGAAGTCGATGAGCTCGGTGGGGTAGTTGTTGCATTCTCTGAAGGTGACAGGGAGACGGACTTGCCCTATCGGTGTGGGGGAACCGTCGGTCACTCTTGAGAAGGGCTTAGTGGGCTGAAGCTGGTCGTAGGGCACTTGGAGACTGTCAAACGTGTCGACGGACAAGACGTTGAGCCCTGCGCTACCGTCGATGAGGGTCCTGGTGACTTGTATGTTGCTGATGACGAGTGAACAAAGCATCGGGAGAGCGCCAGCAGTAGCCACACACTTGAGCTGATCCGCCGAACTAAAAGTGATGGCGCACTTGGACCCCCTGAGCGGGCGTGTGGCCTCGAGCTTGGGGAGGACCGCATTCACCTCATGAGCAAACTGCTTGAAGATACGCTGTGAGGCTGGGGCTTGAGCTCCGCCCAAGATGCAGGCGATAGCACGCGGCTCCTGAAAGCCCCCAGCCCCCTCGTCTTGATGGTGGTCGTCGTTCCTTCTTGGTGGTGGCGGCAGCAGAGGAAGACCAGGGTTGCCCTAAGGGCGATCCTCGCGAGGCTGATCCCTCCAGGCGTCCTCACGGGGTCGGTCGTGCCACTCCTGGCATGGACCACAGTCGTCCCAGCATCCTCCGCCACGTCCTCCTCCTCGGCCGTAACCTCAGTCGTTGCGCTCGGGGCATCGACCGAAGTGTCCGTCGCGAATGGCCCTCAGCTCGTAACAATCGTTGGTGTTGTGGCTGTGCATGTTGTGGAAGGCGCAGAATGATCGGCTGCTCTTGGATGACTCAGGCTGGTCCCTGCCGCGTTTCGTGTCTCACTCCGCCGCGAGCACGGCGACTCCCTTGCACTTCACGTCCTTGGCCTTGGATTTCTTCTCCTCTGGGTCGGCAGCTGGGAGCTCGAGGAGGGAAAGGCGCCCTTCCTCAGCCCTTGCACACTTGGTCGCCAGGTTGAAGAGCTCCAGGGATGTGCACAACTCCTCATGGATGGCGAGCTCCTCCTTCATCTTGACGTCATGGACGCCATCAGAGAACGTCGAGATGATGGCCTCTTTCGTCACCTTGGGGATCTTGAGGCGGACGTTGTTGAAGCGCTAGATGTACTTCTGGAGGGTCTCTCCTGGTTGCTGCTTGATGCGGTGCGGCTCACCCGCGGCCAGGGACGATCGCGAGTGCCCTGGAAGTTGGCGACAAAGCAGTCGCGCATCTCGTCCCAGGAGGAGATCGAGCCCGGAGGCAGGTTCAGGAGCCACGAATGAGCGATGTCCTTGAGCGCCATGGGGAACCAGTTCGCCATGAATTTCTTGTCGCCGTTGGCCGGCTCGATGCTCAGATCGTAGAGCTGCAAGAACTCTGCAGGGTCGGGGGTGTCGTCATTGCGAGGAGGCAGATCCGGCTTAAACTTGCTCGACCAAGCGACACTACACAGCTGGGGGGTGAAGGCGCGACAGCCGGCCGTGGTCACCGAGGCCCGCCTGTTGGGGAACATAGTAATTTCAAAAAATTTCCTACGCACACGCAAGACCATGGTGATGCATAGCAACGAGAGGGGAGAGTGTTGTCTATGTACCCTCGTAGACCGAAGCGGAAGCGTTGACGCAACGTAGAGGAAGTAGTCATACGTCCTCCCGGTCCAACCGATCCAAGCACCGTTACTCCGGCACCTCCGAGTTCTTGACACACGTACAGCTCGATGACGCACCCCGATCTCCGATCCAGCAGAGGCGCGGGGAGGAGTTCCGTCAGCATGACGGCGTGGTGATGATCTTGATGTTCTACTGTCACAGGGCTTCGCCTAAGCACCGCTAAAATATGACCGAGGTGTAATCTCGTGGAGGGGGGCACCGCACACGGCTAAGGAACGATCTCAATGATCAACTTGTGTGTCTATGGGGTGCCCCTGCCCCCGTATATAAAGGAGGGAGGGAGGAGGAGGCCGGCCCAAGGGGGAGGCGCGCCCTAGGGGGGCAAACCTACTCCAAGTAGGTTTGGCCCCCCTTTCCTATTCGGAGTAGGAGAAGGAAGGAAGAGGGGGGAGGAGAGAAGGAAAGGGGGGCCGGCCCCCTTCACAATTCAGATTGGGCTTGGGGGGGCGCGCCCCTCCCTTGCTCCTTCTCCCTCCCTTCCACTAAGGCCCAATAAGGCCCATATACTTACCGGGGGGTTCCGGTAACCTCCCGGAACTCCGGTATAATTCCAATCTCATCCGGAACCTTTCCGGTGTCCAAATATATCCATTCAATATATCAATCTTTATGTCTCGACCATTTCGAGACTCCTCGTCATGTCCGTGATCACATCCGGGACTCCGAACAACCTTCGGTACGTCAAAATACATAACTGTCATCGAAACCTTAAGCGTGCGGACCCTACGTTTCGAGAACAATGTAGACATGACCGAGACACGTCTCCAGTCAATAACCAATAGCAGGACCTGGATGCCCATATTGGTTCCTACATATTCTACTAAGATCTTTATCGGTCAAACCGCATAACTACATACGTTGTTCCCTTTGTCATCGGTATGTTACTTGCCCGAGATTCGATCGTCGGTATCCAATACCTAGTTCAATCTTGTTACCGGCAAGTCTCTTTACTTGTTCTGTAATACATCATCTCGCAACTAACTCATTAGCTGAAATGCTTGCAAGGCTTAAGTGATGTGTATTACCGAGAGGGCCCAGAGATACCTTTCCGACATTCGGAGTGACAAATCCTAATCTCGAAATACGCCAACTCAACAAGTACCTTTGGAGACACCTGTAGAGTACCTTTATAATCACCCAGTTACGTTGTGACATTTGGTAGCACACAAAGTGTTCCTCCAGTAAACGGGAGTTGCATAATCTCATAGTCACAGGAACATGTATAAGTCATGAAGGAAGCAATAGCAACATACTAAAACGATCGGGTGCTAAGCTAACGGAATGGGTCATGTCAATCAGATCATTCAACTAATGAAGTGACCTTGTTAATCAAATAACAACTCCTTGTTCATGGTTAGGAAAAATAACCATCTTTTATTAACAAGCTAGTCAAGTAGAGGCATACTAGTGACACTCTGTTTGTCTATATATTCACACATGTATTATGTTTCCGGTTAATACAATTCTAGCATGAATAATAAACATTTATCATGATATAAGGAAATAAATAATAACTTTATTATTGCCTCTAGGGCATATTTCCTTCACCGCCGTGGAGGTGGAGCTTGATCTTGGCGCCCGCGCGCCGCCACGGCAAGCAGCGCAAGGCCCTGCCGCGAAAAGTGATCCTGTCATGGTGGTGCGGGGAGCGGTGGAGCATTCTCTTGCGGTCGAGGAGCTTCTTTACAGCTTCTTTCTTCACACGCGGGTGCTTGGCGCGGTGGGTCGCACCGCGGAGCCGCGCGCCTTGGCGCCAGGGCGCCGTCTTGGAGCAGAGGTGGTGGAGGTGCTCCGTGAGCAACATCACGCGTAGCTGGTGGTGGACGAGGCAGCGAGAGGGACGGTGCGGGGGAACCCCCTGCGGCGCTGACGAGCTTGGCGATGCGGTCCAGCCAGTCCTCGTACGTAGAGGTAGTCGACTGGGTGGTAACACAAGAGCTCATGTGCCATGAGTAGCACGGCCCGCGCGTCCACGGGAGCGCGACGAGCGTGGGACGACGAACCAGTGGGGGCAGCGACGGAGTGGTGGTGCAGCCGTCCCGCCGCACCGAGGGGTGCAACGAGGATGCTTGCTGCTCGTTCCCCGCCGGGCCGATAGCGGCGTTGGCGGCGGGTGACGGAGAACGACGGGGAGGCCCGCCGACAGGAGCCGTCTAGGCAACGTGGGCGGCGAGGGCGGCCCGGCGCTCAGCGCGGGCACGACAAGCATCCGACATGGTTGAGACGAAGCGATGGGACGTGGATCAGTGAAGGAAAAACTCCGGCGCACCCCTACCTGGCGCGCCAAATGTGGGATTTTGGGTTCCGGCAAAACCCTTAAGGTTCGAACACTAGGGTGCGCGTGAAGATCTCCCCCTCACCGATCATGCCCTCACACACTTCGCGATCTCTAGGCTAGGCACGACGAACTCACAACACACGAGACACAAGATTTATACTGGTTCGGGCCACCGTTGCGGTGTAATACCCTACTCTAGTGTGGTGGTGGTGGATTGCCTCTTGGTCTGAGGATGAACAGTACAAGGGGAAGAATAGCCTCCTGAGGAGAGGTGTTCTTGTGCTTGGTGAACTTGTGGGTGTGAGGATGGAGAGTCGAATCGCCCCTTCCTAACGTGGTGGCTAGTCCTATTTATAGAGGCCCTGGTCTTCTTCCCAAATATTGAGCGGGAAGGGATGCCACAACGGTCAATTTGAAAGGGGACGGCTAGTATAGCTTATCCTGACAAAAGTAGTCTTCGCCTACCAAAGGCTCTGGTGGTGACGTCGTCTTGGGCTCCACGGTGACCTCTGTCTTGCCGTCCCGCTAGTCTTGGTCTCGTTGCACTGATATGGAAACCATTGGCCGATGCCTCGGAACTCCTCGCCTGCACTTGCCTCCTTATCACCAAAGTAGAAGCAAGGACACTGTGTGCACTAGCGCCCGCCTGGCCTTGGTCGTCATGGCTCATGTCATGAGATCCTCGCGAGGTTTGCCTCGCCTTGATCTCTCCGCCCCTCGCGAGCCAACCTGGTGAGGCTGCTGCCGAGGAGGTCTTGCGTCATCCGCCTCGCAAGTCTTGGCCCCTCGCGAGGGTCTGGAGTGCAAGCTGGTGAAGATGGGCCGTACGGGCCCACTCACAGAGCGACACCGTGGGCTGCAGGTAGGCAAGTCTGGTGACCCCCATTCCCAGAACACCGACAATCGCCTGCATCTTGGGTGGCGCGCAGGCCCCAGCCTGTCAGCGCGTCTTCAAGCAGTTCGCTCACGAGGTGAACGCAACCCTCCTTCAGCTCAGCCGCTAGCTCAAGTGCGCGGCAATTGCTGATACGTCTCCAACGTATCTATAATTTTTGATTGTTCCATGCTATTATATTATCTGTTTTGGATGTTTAATGTGCTTTGTTATGCACTTTTATATTATTTCTGGGACTAACCTACTAACCGGAGGCCTAGTGCAAATTGTTGTTTTTTTTCCTATTTAGTGTTTTGCAGAAAAGAATATCGAATGGAATCCAAACGGAATGAAACCTTTGCGAGGATCGTTTTTGGAACAAACAAAATCCAGGAGACTTGGAGTGGACGTCAAGGAAGCAACGAGGCGGCCACGAGGTAGGAGGGCACACCCAGGGGGGTAGGCGCGCCCCCCCACCCTTGTGGGCCCCTCGTGGCTCCACCGACCTACTTCCTTTGACTATATATACTCTTATACCCTGAAAACATCCAGGAGCACCACTAAACACTTTTTCCACCGCCGCAACCTTCTGTACCCGTGAGATCCCATCTTGGGGCCTTTTCTGGCGCTCCGCCAGAGCGGGAATCTATCACGGAGGGCTTCTACATCAACACCATAGCCTCTCCGATGATGTGTGAGTAGTTTACCACGGACCTTTGGGTCCATAGTTATTAACTAGATGGCTTCTTCTATCTCTTTGGATCTCAATACAAAGTTCTCGATTCTCTTGGATATCTATTTGATGTAATACTTTTTGCGGTGTGTTTGTCGAGATCCGATTAATTGTGGGTTTATAATCAAGATTATCTATGAACAATATTTCGTTCTTCTCTGAATTCTTATATGTATGATTTGATATCTTTGGAAGTCTCTTCGAATTATCAGTTTGGTTTGGCCTACTAGATTGATCTTTCTTGCAATGGGAGAAGTGCTTAGCTTTGGGTTCAATCTTGCGGTGTCCTTTCCCAGTGACAGCAGGGGCAGCAAGGCACGTATTGTATTGTTGCCGTTGAGGATAAAAAGATGGGGTTTATATCATATTTCTTGAGTTTATCCCTCTACATCATGTCATCTTGCTTAATGCGTTACTCTGTTCTTGTGAACTTAATACTCTAGATGCATGCTGGATAGCGGTCGATGTGTGGAGTAATAGTAGTAGATGCAGAATCGTTTCGGTCTACTTGTCACGGACGTGATGCCTATATACATGATCATGCCTAGATATTCTCATAACTATGCACTTTTCTATCAATTGCTCGATAGTAATTTGTTCACCCACCGTAGAATTTTCTATCTTGAGAGAAGCCACTAGTGAAACCTATGGCTCCTGGGTGTATTTTCCATCATATAAGTTTCCGATCTATTTTATTTTGCAATCTTTACTTTCCAATCTATACCATAAAAATACCAAAAATATTTATTTTATTATCTCTATGAGATCTCACTTTTGCAAGTGGTCGTGAAGGGATTGACAACCCCTTTATCGTGTTGGTTGCAAGGTTCTTATTTGTTTGTGCAGGTACTAGGGATTTGCGTGTAACCTCCTACTGGATTGATACCTTGGTTCAAAGTGAGGGAAATACTTACGCTACTTTGCTGCATCACCCTTTCCTCTTCAAGGGAAAACCAACACATGCTCAAGAGGTAGCAAGAAGGATTTCTGGTTAAATTTTGCTTTGGTTAAAATTTTAGTCCTAAAGTGATGAGCATCCAAGATAGGTATAATAAAAACTATCATATAAAGTGCATTGAATACTATGAGAAGTTTGATTCTTTATGATTGTTTTGAGATATGAAGATGGTGATATTAGAGTCATGCTAGTTGAGTAGTTGTGAACTTGAGAAATACTTGTGTTAAAGTTTGTGATTCCCGTAGCATGCACGTATGGTGAACCGTTATGTGATGAAGTCGGAGCATGATTTATTTATTGATTGTATTCCTTATGAGTGGCGGTCGGGGATGAGCGATGGTCTTTTCCTACCAATCTGTCCCCCTAGGAGCATGCGCGTAATACTTTGTTTCGATAACTAGTAGATTTTTGCAATAAGTATGTGAGTTCTTTATGACTAATGTTGAGTCCATGGATTATACACACTCTCACCCTTCCACCATTGCTAGCCTCTCTAATACCGTGCACCTTTCACCGGTATCATACACCCACAATATACCTTCCTCAAAACAGCCACCATACCAACCTATTATGGCATTTCCATTGCCATTCCGAGATATATTGCCATGGAACTTTCCACCGTTTCGTTTATTATGACACGCTCCATAATGGTCATATTGCTTTGCATGATCATGTAGTTGTCATCGTATTTGTGGCAAAGCCACCGTTCATGATTTTCATACATGTCACTCTTGATTCATTGCATATCCCGGTACACCTCCGGAGGCATTCACATAGAGTCATATTTTGTTCTAAGTATTGAGTTGTAACTAAATAAAAGTGTGATGATCATCATTATTAGAGCATTGTCCCAAGTGAGGAAAGTCTGACACCCCAAAAATTTGGCCTTGTTTTAATGAATTAAAATTTTTACCAGGAATTAAAACTTTGAATTTCTGAGCTCCATTTTGATTTTCAATCATTTCCTTCCATGTTATGATGAGTTTTTCCCTAAGTGAAAACCTTTCAAATATGTTATTGGACTTATTTAACCTCTCAAGAAAAACTTCTCTTTTATAAGTATAACTAATTAACTAATTAAATTGCTTGATCTTTACTTTCTTGAGAATGGTTTTTCAAGGTTATATGGCCATATTTGAACTACAACCATTTGATAAATTCACCTAAAATTCTAACCAAAAATTGGAGATGTCATGTGATGTTTTTAAATCACTTTTATACAAAAATATCTTTTATTTATGTAATAATTTGAGCTCTGCATCAATTTTTCCTTCTCTGGTCCAGAGTGCAATTTGCACTACAACCCTTTTAAATAATTCTTTCTAGCCTCCACCAAAATTATGGGATGTCAGTAGGAGCATATCATTCCATTATATGCAAAAACCCAGTGATGTTATTTGCAAGTTTTGAGTGAAACAACCTCATCTTCATTCTGATCCAACATGATGGTTTGTACAGCAACCATATTTTTTTCTTACTCTTTAGCCATTGATTCTTTCTTCTACTTATAGTCCTCCATATTAAACCCCTAAATCCAGGAGCATGCACCCATTGGATTAATTTTGGTTCATGAAATAATGTCATTTATTTCCTGTCCAGAATTGAAGTTTTGTAAAACTTGCACTAACAAGTTTGTGCTTTTCACAAACTAACCTCACCACTCTCTCTTGCATCTAAGGAGACCTTGATCTGGAGATTTTGGCCACCCCAAGTATTGCCTAAGTGCCCTTAGCATTTTGTCAAACACCTCTCGGGCATGATCAGTTTTGGCATGAGTCCTTGTTTGCACTGTGGACTTGATCCCCTGGCCAAACCAGCATGTCAAATAGTTTTGCCTTAGATTATAACCCCACCCTGCTAACTCCCAGCTCCAACCAAGCGCTCTGGAGTGCCATGGCATTTCGCCGAGCACGTCCCGTGCATGCCCGGAGCGCGAGCAGAGCGTGCGTTTGGCACGCGTTTTGCACGTGCCGCGCCCGAGCCGACGCGTCGCGCCCCTGGCCTTGCCTTCACTGCAGAGCTACGCCACGCACGTCCTTCCTCACCGCAACACGCCAAGCCGCCCCTCGCCCCGTCCTCGACAGGCCAGGAACTAGCCGCCACGGCCGCCGACAGCCCCTGCTCCGTTCAGTGCTGCCCAAGCCACCCCGGCTCGCCACCTGGCCCCGGCACAGCCCGAGCTCATCCACACGGGTGTCTGCTAGCGTTCGTCGCCGCCATGTCGCCCTAGCTACAGAGAGGCGGTTCGCTGGAGAGCTTATCCCCTCCGCCATGGAACTGACCTCGTCACGCTATAAATGGACCCCCCCCCCCCCCGAAACCATTCGAGCACGCAGGCGACCTCATGCTACCCCCATGGCGCTCCCCTGCCTCGCATTCGACCCGGGGAGGCCTCCTTCCTCATCTCCGGCAACTCCTGCCGCCGCCACCGCCCCGGACAATCCGGCACCTCCAGTACTTCCCCCTCTCCGTTCTCTTCGCCAGGAACCTCCTCATCCTCCCGTGAGCCTTTTCCCCTACTCAATTTTGATCGGGAGCCATCACCGCCACAAAAGCACTTTGCTCCCGAAGCCTTCTCCGCCGCGAAGCTCGCCACCGGCAGCTCCCTCCGTCCCCACCTGCTTGGCGACCACCGGAAGGATCGCCCTTGAGTGGCGGATCCATCCCTGGCCTCGGATGCCAGCGAGGAGCCGCCAGTCGCTGGCGACGATCGCCGGAGCTCCGCCTCCACTCGGGACAGAGGAAGGAGAGGGAAAGAGACTAGTCAAACCTGACTAGTGGGCCCCCTGGACCCACTGTCAGCGACCCCGTGTCTGTCCACGTGGGATTAAGTGAAGGCGTAATCCGCCCAGTACGTTTCCGCCCCTCCGAAAGCATATTCCTCTCTGAATCGTTTTCTTTTTCTGTTTTTATTAAAAACAGATTTTGACCAAATCTTTGACTGCCTATAACTTTTTAAATATAACTCCAAATGAAATGATTCTTTTTCCTACGTCTCTCAAATATTGTCTAGTTTATTTTAAGATTTATTTGAAAAAAATTCAGAACAACTTTTGGTGCTGTTTCTATTTTGTGTGTTAATTCTTTTATATTGCTAAAATAGGATTTTTGAAGAGAGGAGAAATGTTTCAAGTTTTGGAGTGCACCCTGCCTTTCCACACGTTGAAGGCAAGCATTCTGAATCCTGGCATAATATTTTTGGTGTGATCGTTGATACATTTATAACACCACCGCATTTTGAAGGACTTGTTATTTCATGTGATATGATCATATGCATGAGTGCATATTAGTGATTTCCATGCTGTTGGAAATGAACACACTTGTGATGATAATCACCCTCATGTGCCTTGCATGCATACCGGCAGGAACCCGGGAAAACCTCTGCCTTGGGTAGGCATGAGTTTGTCGCCGGTCTCCGTCGGGACGGTTATGTCTGGTATGGCATGGTAAGGTGATATGAGCGGTGACTCTGTTGTATGAAATACATTCTTATACTAATCATGCAGGGAATACTTAAACCTCCTAAGTCGACCGTAGATCGAGTCTTGTGCCAGTAACCCCCATACTTGTTTCATACTACCACTCGTCTCTACAGCAAGTAGAGTACGGTTCAGTAAGTTGTCAACCTCTTTCTAGCACACACCGTACAGAGAGGCCATGGTGGAAGATACCGGTTGTAGCTGGTAGGCAGGCCACCTGGTCCGGGGGCATGGGTGTTTCCGGTTGGGACCGAGAGGGGAGGCCACCCCTTAGAGCGTGCGATATAAATTTGATCCCATGCTACGCGAGGTTGTAGCCTCCCCACTTAGAGTTGCTTGACAGGTCTCGTGGGTGATTCCAGACACGTGTGAGTTAAGCTGGTGTGTGCAAGTTAGGTGTGTTTTCAACTAAAAGGCCGTAGACGGAATTAGTCCCGATGGACTAAAGGAATCCGTTACTCGTGGGTAAAGAGTACACCCTCTGCAGAGATTAATCCTATTCGAATAGCCGTGTCTCGTGTCCATGGTTAAAGATTACAGTCTGGGATGGGTCAAGTGTTGGTCTTAGTGTCGGTCTTCGGAGGTGAAACTGTTAAACCAGAAATGGAATTACTACTTGTGACTTGTGATAACTATGATTATTTTTATTGTTGACTAACCTGTGATATTATTGTTATTATCGAGTATCTCTGGGATGGTTCTACCTTCGGGATATTCACTATGATTGTTTATTTTAAAGCCCTTTATGTGGCGTCGCTCAGACGCCCGACTGTGGCATTTCTTTTAAAGCCCTTTATGTGGCGTCGCTCAGACGCCCGACTGTGGCATTTCTTTTTAATCCCTTTATGTGGTGTCGCTCAGACGCCCGACTGTGGCATTTCTTTTAAAGCCCTTTATGTGGTGTCGCTCAGACGCCTGACTGTGGCATTTTTTTTAAAGCCCTTTATGTGGTGTCGCTTAGACGCCCGACTGTGGCATTTCTTTTAAAGCCCTTTATGTGGTGTCGCTAAGACGCCAGACTGTGGCATTGCTTGTTTTTATTTCATAAATTTTAATACTACTATGTTATTGCATTTTTATAAATAACTTGCTTGCACGCATCAGAGTTTTATTTATCTTTTGTGACCGACGTCATGAGCATAAAATATTTTCAGCACATCATTGTTATATTATACATGTGTTCATAATGTTTGCGAGTACATTCAAAGTACTCATTGGCTTGTCCCTGGCTTTTGTCTTGGCCAGATTTTCTTGCACGGAGAGGAGCGACACGATGATAGCCCCAGAACCTAAGCAATGGAGATAGCAGCCTCGCGAAGATAGGAGTTAACCTGGTCAGCTGTTCCTGTGAGAAATGGAGTCCCATAGACACTGATGTTTCACAACCCGCTTCCGCCATCAACCACTAGAAACCATTTGTTGTACTCACAGGCCAGAATGGTCTTGTACTACATATTTTGTATTTTGCTTGGAATTTCTGTATCAAGTTGGAGCCTCATCAGCTAACAGTAATCCTGGGGCTGATGAGCACGACGGTCTTTTCTGGAAATTTATACCCGGAAAACCGGTCGTGGCAGACTTGGTATCAGAGCCAGGCTGACCATTGGCTAATCCTATCTTAGCCGGGTCTATAAAATTAGGCAAACCAACCCACCAAACCATAACCAAACCCCAGCCAAGCTTCTCGTGCAACATAGCCACACAGTGACCCAACACCTTTTGGCAGTCGGTGCCCAACCTATCAACCTAACCTGTCGCTCATGCGCCAGTAATCGAATCCTAAATAGTCCTTTCTCGCAAGCGTGCAAAGGAAGACTCCGTCCCCTTTTTCCTATAAAAAGGGGCATACTAGCACCAACACAACACAACACAACCTCTACCCCAAACCAAGCTACAATGCCCGGCCCCGTTGTGCATAACGAGACCACAACAACCAACCTTGGAGGTTTTGTGACCATCCTCGCAAACCTCACCCGTCGTGCCTATGCATTAGAAGAGCCACCAGAATATGTTATGTACCAAGGACCCATGAGCGGTGAAGACCATCAATTCTAGGCCACTGTGCACATCTACGGTAGGGGTCTAGCACCCGAGCGCCCCTACAGGTTCACCGGAAGAACAACTTCCTTTGAGCCACAAGCCATACAACTAGCTGCTCGAGAGGCTATAGTTCATCTCAGGCACTTGTCGCCCAGAGTTAACTGTCGCTCGTTCCACTACTACCCCAGACGTGAAGGGTATGGAAGACCACCCCAAGTTGCCAACGGAGATCACGAGACAGACCCCGCATTGTTGCACCTAGTGCGCTATGTAAGTGCACTAGAGGCACTGTTCGACCAGATCACCATTGATCTGATCGCAGCTCGTGGAGAGCTAGTTCGACGAACCCCAGCTAGAAGAGAAGACGAGCCCGACGCCGACAACCCAGTCGTGCTATTCGGACAACCGATCGAGACCCTGAGATCAGCTCCAGCCACCAACCGAGATGCTTTGATGACCCCAGAAGTGCTTCGTCGCCTTTTGGGAACACACTCCAACGGGATTGTGGCTAACAATCCCTGTGATGATCATCATCGCTACCCCGACCCTGCAGCTCCTCCGCCATCTCCGACTAATCCCGGCAGTGAGACATGTGGAGAAGCCTCGACATCCACCAGGCACGCCCGTTAGACATAAACGAGGTAGATTAAGCCGTGCGAGTAGCACCGAGTTTCAGTGTATCCTCGCTTTGTAATCGTGCGACCGTGTATATTAACGCAGCCTGTCGTTGTGCCTCTATTTTAATAATAGCCTTGCATTTATTTGGTCAGCGCATAGTTGCATAATTTCCGGGCACAGCTACCAAAACCAACCTTGATGACAACCACAGTAACACATCTCTTTATGAGATATGTGTATCTCTGACACTGACCTGACCTTTGGAGCTGAGCGGGCAAATTTTATTACCTTTCACCACGGTAAAATGATCCAGCTCCATTGCTATATAAAGGCCACCTTGTGACCTTACCCCGCAACCCTCACCTTGTGCACCACACTCACAACCTTTTTCCTGTCATGCCAAGCCCTAGTATTTATCGGAGAACCCCAGATGCAACCCCAGGTAGTTTTGTCAAAATATTGCGGGACTTTACCCGCAGTACCATGGGTTCTACCCAGCCACCCCAGTACGAGCTGTTCAAATCAAGGATCACCCCTTCCTCCTCGGAATATTGGGCAGCAGTACACATTCCTCCTGTAGACCCCAACCAAGACCCAACAGAAGTTTCCTTCGTGGGAAAATCTATGCCAACCCCACACCTGGCCATAGAAGATGCTGCGAGAGAAGTGATTGCTCGCCTTCGATCCGCAGTACCCTATGCCCGCGAACGAGGATATTATTATTTTCCGAGTCGTGCAACACCCGGAGGAGTGACATCTTTTTCCGGTGGACGGATTGAGAAAGACCCAGTACTAGCCAACCTTATCCAGTACATCATCGCTCAAGAGCATTTGAACCAGCGAGTGATGGATTATCTCCAGAGTCTCGCTGATTTGAATCCTCAGATTGCCATCGGCAGACCACTGAGGCCCGACCAGGAGAGACACATACATCGACTGGTCAATCCACTTCCTCCGATAGAAGAGGAGTGTATCCCTTTACCAGAGACATTTTATCAGGACCCCAACCAGTTACCGTTTTCATTTTAAACGTAACTACTGTATTTGTTATTTCAGCATTTATTTATGTGTGTGACTTATGTGTGATACCCTGAGTTTGTACGACGAGTCAATTATTTGGCTTCTACTGATGCGTGTAGTTTTTGTTGTGATTTATGCTCCTTTAAATTAACCGTTTTTGCCAAGCAAAATTCTGGAGTGAGATTTCTTATCCCTGAGCTGCTACATCTACACTTTCTCACGGCGTGGATTTATTAATTTCACATAGCACCACGGCAGCAGACTCACAACCATAATCTTTCGGACACATACACTGTTTGCAAAACTTTGCAACAGTGTTGCATCCAGCTAATCACCCCCTAACAACGATTAGCACCCGGCACACCTCGCCTACTCCTCGTGATCACCACCACCGCAGAGAGCCAACACCCGAGCAGCAGCGTCGCGACGATCGTTGAGGATCATCGCGCACAGGAGCACAGAGAGCCCCAGCAGCGTCGCCAGCCCTCCGCATATCAGGATCGCAAACTAGTCCGGCATCGCCTCCGCCATTAGAGCCTCACCCGAGCTTCTGTAAGCAGTAATGGAGAAAGGAGGAGGAGAAGTGAGGCCAGGTGTGAGGAAGAAGAGAGGGGCACCCCGGCCGTTTTATAGCTCGAGCTCGGTGTATGGTGGGCGAAGTCCACCAAACGCCGCTCGTCGCCCGATCGCCGGTGTTCGGAGTCGAATCCGCGAGCAGTGCCGACAGCGCGCTGGCCTGCGAGGTGAGCGCACGCTGCTCCAACAGCTAGCATGCCGCGCACTACCGCGGTACGGCCTAGATGCCCTACGCGCTAGGCGTCGCCGGTGGAGAAAGCACGCGGGAGAGAGGAAGAAGAGAGAACCAGAGGGAGAAGAAGAGACTGACAGTGGACCCCGGGTCCACCTGTCAGCCAGAGGGAGCACTGTACTCTCGGGTACGACCAGCGTATATTTAAATTTAGAAGTTATTCTAAATTTATATCCAGCATAGAAATCTCACGTTTTTGTCCCGAACCGTAGACTTTTCCACGCAGCACGAGTTTTCACACTGTGATTTTTCACCACTTATTGCCCTCTCACTTTAGCCACATTTTTTTAATTGCGTATAGTTTTTCTTAAAACAGCTTTTAACAAATCTCGAGGACGAGATTTTTCTTAAGGGGGGTAGTGTTCTGACACCCCAAAAATTTGGCCTTGTTTTAATGAATTAAAATTTTTACCAGGAATTAAAACTTTGAATTTCTGAGCTCCATTTTGATTTTCAATCATTTCCTTCCCTGTTATGATGAGTTTTTCCCTAAGTGAAAACCTTTCAAATATGTTATTGGACTTATTTAACCTCTCAAGAAAAACTTCTCTTTTATAAGTATAACTAATTAACTAATTAAATTGCTTGATCTTTACTTTCTTGAGAATGGTTTTTCAAGGTTATATGGCCATATTTGAACTACAACCATTTGATAAATTCACCTAAAATTCTAACCAAAAATTGGAGATGTCATGTGATGTTTTTAAATCACTTTTATGCAAAAATATCTTTTATTTATGTAATAATTTGAGCTCTGCATCAATTTTTCCTTCTCTGGTCCAGAGTGCAATTTGCACTACAACCCTTTTAAATAATTCTTTCTAGCCTCAACCAAAATTATGGGATGTCAGTAGGAGCATATCATTCCATTATATGCAAAAACCCAGTGATGTTATTTGCAAGTTTTGAGTGAAACAACCTCATCTTCATTCTAATCCAACATGATGGTTTGTACAGCAACCATATTTTTTTCTTACTCTTTAGCCATTGATTCTTTCTTCTACTTATAGTCCTCCATATTAAACCCCTAAATCCAGGAGCATGCACCCATTGGATTAATTTTGGTTCATGAAATAATGTCATTTATTTCCTGTCCAGAATTGAAGTTTTGTAAAACTTGCACTAACAAGTTTGTGCTTTTCACAAACTAACCTCACCACTCTCTCTTGCATCTAAGGAGACCTTGATCTGGAGATTTTGGCCACCCCAAGTATTGCCTAAGTGCCCTTAGCATTTTGTCAAACACCTTTCGGGCATGATCAGTTTTGGCATGAGTCCTTGTTTGCACTGTGGACTTGATCCCCTGGCCAAACCAGCATGTCAAATAGTTTTGCCTTAGATTATAGCCCCACCCTGCTAACTCCCAGCTCCAACCAAGCGCTCTGGAGTGCCATGGCATTTCGCCGAGCACGTCCCGTGCACGCCCGGAGCACGAGCAGAGCATGCGTTTGGAACGCGTTTTGCACGTGCCGCGCCCGAGCCGACGCGTCGCGCCCCTGGCCTTGCCTTCACTGCAGAGCTACGCCACGCACGTCCCTCCTCACCGCAACACGCCAAGCCGCCCCTCGCCACGTCCCCGACAGGCCAGGAACTAGCTGCCACGGCCGCCGACAGCCCCTGCTCCGTTCAGCGCCGCCCAAGCCACCCCTGCTCGCCACCTGGCCCCGGCACAGCCCGAGCTCATCCACACGGGTGTCCGCTAGCGTTCGTCGCCGCCACGTCGCCCTAGCTACAGAGAGGCGGTTCGCCGGAGAGCTTATCCCCTCCGCCGTGGAACCGACCTCGTCGCGCTATAAATGGACCCCCCCCCCCCGAAACCATTCGAGCACGCAGGCGACCTCATGCTACCCACATGGCGCTCCCCTGCCTCGCATTCGACCCGGGGAGGCCTCCTTCCTCATCTCCGGCAACTCCTGCCGCCGCCACCGCCCCGGCCAATCCGGAACCTCCAGTACTTCCCCCTCTCCGTTCTCTTCGCCAAGAACCTCCTCATCCTCCCGTGAGCCTTTTCCCCTACTCAATTTTGATCGGGAGCCATCACCGCCACAAAAGCACTTTGCTCCCGAAGCCTTCTCCGCCGCGAAGCTCACCGCCGGTAGCTCCCTCCGTCCCCACCTGCTTGGCGACCACCGGAAGGATCGCCCTTGAGTGGCGGATCCATCCCTGGCCTCGGATGCCCGTGAGGAGCCGCTAGTCGCCGGCGACGATCGCCGGAGCTCCGCCTCCGCTCGGGACAGAGGAAGGAGAGGGAAAGAGACTAGTCAAACCTGACTAGTGGGCCCCCTGGACCCACCGTCAGCGACCCCGTGCCTGTCCACGTGGGATTAAGTGAAGGCGTAATCCGCCCAGTACGTTTCCGCTGCTCCGAAAGCGTATTCCCCTCTGAATCGTTTTCTTTTTCTGTTTTTATTAAAAACAGATTTTGACCAAATCTTTGACTGCCTATAACTTTTTAAATATAACTCCAAATGAAATGATTCTTTTTCCTAC
Source organism: Triticum timopheevii (assembly GCA_963921465.1). Lineage (NCBI taxonomy): Eukaryota > Viridiplantae > Streptophyta > Magnoliopsida > Poales > Poaceae > Triticum > Triticum timopheevii. The sequence goes on along the minus strand of OY997270.1, from coordinate 583,214,824 downwards.
GTCTCTCAAATATTGTCTAGTTTATTTTATGATTTATTTGAAAAAAATTCAGAACAACTTTTGGTGCTGTTTTTATTTTGTGTGTTAATTCTTTTATATTGCTAAAATAGGATTTTTGAAGAGAGGAGAAATGTTTCAAGTTTTGGATTGCACCCTGCCTTTCCACACGTTGGAGGCAAGCATTCTGAATCCTGGCATAATATTTTTGGTGTGATCGTTGATACATTTATAACACCACCGCATTTCGAAGGACTTGTTATTTCATGTGATATGATCATATGCATGAGTGCATATTAGTGATTTCCATGCTGTTGGAAATGAACACACTTGTGATGATAATCACCCTCATGTGCCTTGCATGCATACCGGCAGGAACCCGGGAAAACCTCTGCCTTGGGTAGGCATGAGTTTGTCACCGGTCTCTGTCGGGACGGTTATGTCTGGTATGGCCTGGTAAGGTGATATGAGCGGTGACTCTGTTGGATGAAATACATTCTTATACTAATCATGCAGGGAATACTTAAACCTCCTGAGTCGACCGTAGATCGAGTCTTGTGCCAGTAACCCCCATACTTGTTTCGTACTACCACTCGTCTCTACAGCAAGTAGAGTACGGTTCAGTAAGTTGTCAACCTCTTTCTAGCACACACCGTACAGAGAGGCCATGGTGGAAGATACCGGTTGTAGCTGGTAGGCAGGCCACCTGGTCCGGGGGCATGGGTGTTTCCGGTTGGGACCGAGAGGGGAGGCCACCCCTTAGAGCGCGCGATATAAATTTGATCCCGTGCTACGCGAGGTTGTAGCCTCCCCACTTAGAGTTGCTTGACAGGTGTCGTGGGTGATTCCAGACACGTGTGAGTTAAGCTGGTGTGTGCAAGTTAGGTGTGTTTTCAACTAAAAGGCCGTAGACGGAATTAGTCCCGATGGACTAAAGGAATCCGTTACTCGTGGGTAAAGAGTACACCCTCTGCAGAGATTAAACCTATTCGAATAGCCGTGTCCATGGTTAAAGATTACAGTCTGGGATGGGTCAACTGTCGGTCTTAGTGTCGGTCTTCGGAGGTGAAACTGTTAAACCAGAAATGGAATTACTACTTGTGACTTGTGATAACTATGATTATTTTTATTTTTGACTAACCCGTGATATTATTGTTATTATCGAGTATCTCTGGGACGGTTCTACCTCCGGGATATTCACTATGATTGTTTATTTTAAAGCCCTTTATGTGGCGTCGCTCAGACGCCCGACTGTGGCATTTCTTTTAAAGCCCTTTATGTGGCGTCACTCAGACGCCCGACTGTGGCATTTCTTTTTAAGCCCTTTATGTGGTGTCGCTCAGACGCCCGACTGTGGCATTTCTTTTAAAGCCCTTTATGTGGTGTCGCTCAGACGCCCGACTGTGGCATTTCTTTTAAAGCCCTTTATGTGGTGTCGCTCAGACGCCCGACTGTGGCATTTCTTTTAAAGCCCTTTATGTGGTGTCGCTAAGACGCCCGACTGTGGCATTGCTTGTTTTTATTTCATAAATTTTAATACTACTATGTTATTGCATTTTTATAAATAACTTGCTTGCACGCATCAGAGTTTTATTTATCTTTTGTGACCGACGTCATGAGCATAAAATATTTTCAGCACATCATTGTTATATTATACCTGTGTTCATAATGTTTGCGAGTACATTCAAAGTACTCACTGGCTTGTCCCTAGCTATTGTCTTGGCCAGATTTTCTTGCACGGAGAGGAGCGACGCGATGACAGCCCCGGAACCTAAGCAATGGAGATAGCAGCCTCACGAAGATAGGAGTTAACCTGGTCAACTGTTCCTGTGAGAAATGGAGTCCCATAGACACTGATGTTTCACAACCCGGTTTCACCATCAACCACTAGAAAACATTTGTTGTACTCACAGGCCAGAATGGTCTTGTACTACATATTTTGTATTTTGCTTGGAATTTCTGTATCAAGTTGGAGCCTCATCAGCTAACAGTAATCCTGGGGCTGATGAGCACGACGGTCTTTTCTGGAAATTTATACCCGGAAAACCGGTCGTGGCAGAAAGGATGATGGAGACTATGATTCCCCCACAAGTCGGGATGAGACTCCAGACTAAAAATTAAAAAAGAAAGAAAAGAGGCCATAAAAAAGAGAGAAAGGCCCAAACAAAAAAACGAGAGAAAAAGAGAGAAGGGACAATGTTACTATCCTTTTACCACACTTGTGCTTCAAAGTAGAACAATAATCTTCATGATAGAGAGTCTCCTATGTTATCACTTTCATACAGTGGGAATTTTACATTATAGAACTTGGCTTGTATATTCCAATGACGGGCTTCCTCAAAATGCCCTAGGTCTTCGTGACCAAGCGAGTTGGATGCACACCCACTTAGTTTCTTTTGTTGAGCTTTCATACACTTATAACTCTAGTGCATCCGTTGCATGGCAATCCCTACTCACTCACATTGATATCTATTGATGGACATCTCCATAGCCCGTTGATACGCCTAGTTGATGTGAGACTATCTTCTCCTTTTTGTCTTCTCCACAACCACCATTCTATTCCACATATGGTTCTATGTCCATGGCTCATGCTCATGTATTGCGTGAAGATTGAAAAAGTTTGAGAACATCAAAAGTATGAAACAATTTCTTGGCTTGTCATCGGGGTTGTGCATGATTTAAACATTTTGTGTCATGAAGATAGAGCATAACTAGACTATGATTTTGTAGGGATAACTTTCTTTTGCCATGTTATTTTGAGAAGACATGATTGCTTTATTAGTATGCTTGAAGTATTATTATTTTTATGTCAATATTAAACTTTTGTCTTGAATCTTTTGGATCTTAACATTCATGCCACAATAAATAAAATTACATTGAGAATTATGCTAGGTAGCATTCCACATCAAAAATTCTGTTTTTATCATTTACCTACTCGAGGACGAGCAGGAATTAAGCTTTGGGATGCTTGATATGTCTCCAACGTATCTATAATTTTTTATTGTTCCATTCTATTCTATTATATGTTTTGGATGTTTAATGGGCTTTATTATGCACTTTTATATTATTTTTGGGACTAACCTACTAACCGGAGGCCCAGAGCAAATTGCTAATTTTTTTTGCCTATTTTAGTGTTTCACAGAAAAGGAATATCAAACGGACTGAAACCTTCACGAGGATCATTTTTGGAACAAACGCAATCCAGGAGACTTGGAGTGGACGTCAAGGAAGCAACGAGGCGGCCACGAGGTAGGAGGGCGCGCCCCCTGTCGGTGTACTAAAGTAGGGGTACCTTAGTATCCCGAACTTGTGCACGGGCAGTCGCAGCGTCCCGCGGCAAGGCTTGCCGGGCGTCCGCCAAGATCCTTCGCTATTCCTATTACTGCCATTCAAGAACAAAGTGTTTAACTGTGAAGACAAGGCCCCGACAAGAGGAGCTTGCCGGGAAGGGCAAGACCCCAGCAAGAGGAGCTTGCCGGGAAGGCCAACCAAGGCATTTCAAGAGACTTGCCGCGATGCACCACGCGCCCCGGCAAGACCCGGCGAGCGACAAGCTTGCGGGTGCGGCAAGACAGCGACCGCGGCAAGGCGCTTGCCGCGGCGAAACCACCACTCTGCGCCCACGCTCCAGCACATCCGACGACGTGTCGCCACAGGATCGTTCCTAGTGCACGTGGCGAGTAGCTGTGCAGCCAAGCGGTGCGAGGTGGCAAGTGGAGATGACGAGAAGGCCATCGTGGCGATCGGTGGCGCCCCTAACGGTCGTTTCTTGCACTGTTTGGGCGACCGGACGGGCATTAAATGCCCTTGTCCCCTGCCGTCAGAGTTAGGTAGGGGGGCACTGTTGATAGCGGTTGTACCAACCCCTCTTTTTACTTTTTTACCCCTCTCTCTGCGTTGCCACCTGTCGGTGACCCCTTTAGCCTATAAAAGGAGGCCCATGCGCACGTAGAAGGGGTTCGACTCATTCGAAACTACAACACACCTATGCTTTCGAGCAAGAACAGAATAGAAACACAAGGCAGCAGTAGGAGTTTTATCTCTCCGGAGAGCTCCGAAGCTGGGTAAAATCCCTCGCGTGCTACACCTCGATCTGCTCTTCGTGCGCCCTCCGCTCCCTGCCGGACCGAAAATGGGCCCTGCCCCATAGGTGCTCGTTTCCCACGACATCTTTGGCGCGCCAGGTAGGGGGCGTCGAGGTTGTGCGAACCTGATCCAGTCTTCACGCGCGCTACATCAACATCTTCATCGACATGCCACCGAAGAGGAAGGCTTCGGAGGTGGCCGCTCCGTCCACGTCGATCCCACCACCGCCGGAGCAAACGGGCGGTGGGGTAGACGCCGGCGGAGGAACGGGCGTCGACGGGGGGACTCACATTGTCACCAGATCCAAGGACAAGGCCCCGCAAACCTCGGCGTCCGTGCACGCACTGCGTCCCTCTCAGGAGGCGCGAGATCGACAATGCCATGGTGCTCCTGGCACCGTGCTCGCGTTAGAGCAAGGCCAAGATGGTGGATCGCGGGACGCTCAAGGCCAACATGCACGCCAACACGTTGGCGCGAGCACGGCACGGTCGCCTGGACGAGATGTTGCTCCTTCTAACACTGTTAGAAGTTTGAGCATATCCCGCTCCTCGCGTCGTTCGCCCCCGCCGCCGAAAACCCCAGAAGAAGCGTCGGCTCGAGCCCAACTGCTACTAGACTACCCTCCAGCGCCGGACAAGATCGACGACTGGAGGATCACCATCCAGAGCCTCATCGGCTTCGCCAACGGCGACAAGCCCCGGCAACCAAGCACGTCAAAGCCGCGGCAAGACGCCCAGGCGCAAGCCGATGGCGACAAGACTGGTGGGGGTGCCACCACTGTGCACTCCCCACCACGAAGACCATGATCGCCGACTCGCCGGGCCAACCCCGACACCGACTCCACTGCGTCGTCGGACCCGCGAGCTCTCCGCGATCAACGCCAAGTTCTCCAAGAACGATGACAAGAAGACGCTCGTACTCGCATTGAGTGCCAAAGAGAAGCACGACGTCAGTCTGACCAGCGCGCTGGGCCCACTGTTGATATGCATGCGCCAGGGGAACCAGGCGACTTGCCGTACGCGGTAGGTTGCCCTGCATTCACCCGTGAGCTGCGGCAGGTCCAGTGGCCCAGTACCAAGAACTTCAAACCAGACGTACCCGAGAAGTACGATGGCAGGATACATCCATCAGAGTTCCTCAGCGTCTACACCATAGCGGTGCAGGCTGCCGGGGGGCGTGACGAGAAGATCCTCGCTAACTACTTCCCGCTGGTGCTCAAGCCCAACGTCAGATCTTGGCTTATGCACTTGCTGGACAACTCCATCTCTTCGTGGGTGGACCTGTGCCATCAGTTTGTCAGCGCCTTCACAGGCGGCCACAAACCCCATGGCTAGGAGAGCGATCTTCATCTACTCGCCCAGAAAGAAGGAGAACCCCTGCGCAAGTACATACAGAGATTCAGCCAGGTGCGGCGCAACATCCCAGACGTCCACCCCGCCGCGGTTATCAGCGCGTTCCATCAGAACATGCATAACCGCAGGATGAGGGAGGAGATGGCGATGTGCAAAATCAGAGATGTCAGCGAGCTATACGCTCTAGCCGACAAGTGTGCACGAGCTGAAGAGGGGAGGAAACTCCCCGGAGAGAACGCAGGAGCAAAAGGATCTGACAGTGAGGATGCCCCTCCAGCAAAGAAGAACCGGAGGCGGAATAACAGAAAGAGCAAGGCTAAGGATGTGCTAGTTGTCGAGCAGTCCGGCAATGGAGGCAGCGCCGAGAAGGCCAAAGCTGGTGACTCCGGCGAGGCTGTGGTGGCCGCCGACAAGCAGGACGGCTCCGGCAAGTAGTACTGCAAGATCCACCGCACCAAGGGCCATGATCTTCAGGCCTGCAAGAAGGTTGAGCAGCTTGTTGAGCTATAGAAAGCTGAATACGAGCACCGCGACAAGGAGAAGGCCCAAGAAGGTGGAGGAGGATCCGGCAAGAAGCGTCCCGCCCGGGGAGGGCGCCGCGGCAAAGCCAAGCAGCGGCAAGGAGACAGGCCTCCCCGTGGCCGCGAAAAGGATGAGGATGAGGACGAAGACGATGAGATGGATGAGGATGAGACCGACGAGCAGGAGTTTCAGAAGGCAACAGAGGTTTTGTGTATTGACGGTGGTGCTTCTCTGCACACCTCGCACCGCTAGCTCAAACAGTGGGTGCGGGAAGTGAACGCAGCAGAACCGTCCATTGAGTCGCGCAAGCCCCTGAAGTGGTCCAGCACGCCCATCATCTTTGACGTTGAGGATCACCCTGATCGCATAACTGCGGTCGGGTGCTTGCCGATGTTGGTTTTGCCAACAATCCGCAACCTCAAGGTCACGAAGATGCTGGTTGACGGCGGGGCCGGCTTGAATCTGATCTCCTCCGCGGTGCTCAAGAAGCTCCAGATCCCCGACAGCGAGCTCGAAGAGACTGGTACTTTCCAAGGAATCAACCCGGGAAGGAGCAAGCCGAAGGGGAAGATCACACTGCCAGTGACATTTGGCAGCGAGCTGAACTTCAAGACAGAGAAGGTCACCTTTGACGTTGCTGATTTCCCATTGCCCTACAATGGGATACTCGGCCGTCCAGCGCTCGCCAAGTTCATGGCAGCTTCTCATTATGCTTACAACATGCTCAAGATGCCCGGTCCGATAAGTGTCATCTCTGTCCCCGGCGACAAGAAAGATGCACTTATCTGTACCGACAAGATCTACCGGGAAGCAGCAGCCGCAGCAGAACGCAAACCACTTGCCGTTGAAGCTCCCGGGGGGAAGAAGAAGACCAAATCCGGCAAGAGTAGCTCTGATGCCCACTCCGGCAAGCGCACCTCTTCGGAGTGCTGCGCTACCGTCGAGGACGCACCATCGAGCTCCACCGGCAAGTGCAAGAAGGCAAAGACAGCTTCACCAGAGACCAAGAAAGTGGCCGCCAAAGAGGACGGCACTGGTGGTACCTTCACCATCAGTGCCACGCTTGACCCTAAATAGGAAAGCGCGCTCGTTGCTTTCCTGCGGGCGAATGTCGATGTGTTTGCATGGCAACCATCTGACATCCCCGGTGTTCCCAGGAAAGTAATTGAGCACCACCTTGCCGTCTGTCCTCACGCACGGCCCGTCAAGCAAAGAGTCAGGAAGCAAGCGGTGGAACGCCAAGAGTTCATTGCGGAAGAGATCAAGAATTTGGAAGCAGCAGGCCTCGTCCAAGGAGTACTCCATCCAACGTGGTTAGCCAATCCAGTAGTCGTGCGCAAGGCGAACGGGAAGTGGAGGCTTTGTATTGACTTCACTGATGTTAATAAAGCTTGTCCCAAAGATCCATTTCCCTTGCCGCGCATTGACCAGATTGTCGACTCCACGGCAGGATGTGATTTGCTTTCATTTCTTGATGCATACTCAGGATACCATCAGATCTTCATGGCAGAAGAGGATGAAGAGAAAACCGCATTCATTACTCCATGTGGCACGTACTTCTTTGTACGAATGCCTTTCGGACTAAAGAATGCTGGTTCAACGTTTGCAAGAGTAGTCAGTTATGCTTTTGAGCCACAGCTACACAGGAATGTAGAAGCATACATGGATGACATAGTGGTCAAGAGCAAGGACAAAGAAACTTTGATCCAAGATTTAGACGAAACCTTCACAAATATGCGCAAGATCAATCTCAAGTTGAACCCCGAGAAGTGCGTGTTTGGAGTTCCTTCCGGCAAGCTTCTCGGGTTCTTTGTATCCCAGAGGGGGATTGAAGCCAATCCCGACAAGATCAAGGCCATTGAGCAGATTGAAGCACCGAAGCGAGTCAAGGACGTACGAAGGCTTGCCGGCTGCGTTGCTGCTCTCAGTAGGTTCATTTCTAAGTCTGCTGAGCGCGCCCTGCCATTTTTCAAAATTTTGAAAAAGGCAGGTCCAATGAAATGGACTCCGGAAGCGGAGGCTGCGCTGCAGGACTTGAAGAGATACCTGTCCTCCACTCCAATACTTGTCGCACCTAAGCCACAAGAGAAGTTGCTGCTGTATCTAGCGGCAACCAATCAAGTGGTTAGTGTTGCGTTAGTAGCGGAGAGGGAGGCAGATGATGGGCCGGCAAGCGAGTCCAGCGACAAGCAGGGGGCTTCCCCGTCAAGCTCTGGTCCCGACAAGGATGGATATGTGCAACCACAGGAAGAGAAACAGAAGAAGATGGTGCAGCGCCCAGTTTATTTTGTCAGTTCCCTTCTGCAGGGGGCTAGGTCAAGGTACTCTGGTGTGCAGAAGTTGCTTTTCGGCCTTCTCATGGCCTCGAGGAAGCTGCGCCATTATTTTCAAGCACACGAGATCACAGTTGTCACTCGCTTTCTGTTGAAGAGGATATTGCAGAATCCAGAAGCAACAGGCAGGATTGTCGAGTGGGCACTAGAATTGTCAAGCTTTGGCCTCAAGTTTGAGAGTACCTCGACTATCCAGAGCCGAGCATTGGCAGAATTCATAGCAGAGTGGACGCCAACACCTGATGAAGAAACTCCGGAGATGAGCATCCCCGTCAAGGAAGCGAGCAAAGAATGGATCATGTACTTTGATGGTGCCTTCTCGCTGCAAGGCGCCGGTGCAGATGTGTTACTTGTCGCACCCACTGGGGAGCACCTCAAGTACGTGATCCAAATGCACTTTCCCAAGGAGCAAGCAACAAACAATAATGCAGAGTATGAAGGCTTGCTAGCCGGACTCAGGATCGCGGCGGACCTTGGGATCAAGAAGCTTATTGTCAGGGGTGACTCGCAGCTTGTCATCCGCCAAGTGAACAAAGATTATCAGAGCCCGTTGATGGAAGCCTACATTGATGAAGTGAGGAAGCTGGAAGAGCATTTTGACGGCCTGCAGATGGAACATGTTCCAAGAGCTCGGAACGACATTGCAGATGGCCTGTCAAAATGCGCCACACTCAAGTTGCCTGTGGAACCAGGGACCTTTGTGCTCAAGCTGACTCAACCATCTGTGACACCATCAACTGGACAGAACAAGAAGAGGAAGTTAGTTACTAGCGACTACTTTCCGGCAGAGCTCCCCGAAGCCGCCGTCAAGAAGGTCCCCAAGATCAACACAAAGAGCGCTGAGGAGCAGTCTGCTCCGACAAGCCCTAGGGTTTGTTTCGTTGAAGCAAACGCTCCCGACAAGTTTTGCTCCGGCAATCTTGCCAGGGAACATCAAGCTCCGGCTGAATCGCAGATTCTTGCCGTGGAAGCAGATGTTCCCGCAGCAGCATTTGTGCCTTTAGTCCTTGTCGTTGAGCCACAGGCTCCGGCATGGGCACAGCAGATCGTCCATTTCCTTCAAACAGGAGAACTTCTCGAAGAGCAAGAAGAAGCAGAGAGAGTAGCCCGGCAATCAAGTATGTACCAGTTTGTCGATGACATACTGTACAGAAGAAGATTCAACGGAGTGAAACTGAAGTGCATTTCCCGGGAAGAAGGACAGGAGCTGTTGACGGAGATACATGGAGGCATATGTGGTCACCACATTGGTGCAAGAACACTTGCCGGCAAAGCCTTCCGGCAAGGTTTCTTTTGGCCGACAGCCCTCCAAGATGCAACTGCACATGTAACCAAGTGTGAAGCGTGCCAGTTCCACTCCAAGCAAATACATCAACCAGCTCATGCTCTCCAAACAATCCCTTTATCCTGGCCATTTTCGGTCTGGGGGCTTGACATCCTCGGCCCCTTTCCCCGAGCTATCGGGGGCTTCGAGTACTTGTACGTGGCAATCGACAAGTTCACGAAGTGGCTGGAGGTGGAGGCAGTGAGGAAGGTGACAGCACAGTCAGCAGTCAAGTTCTTCAGGTCAATTGTTTGCCGCTTCGGAGTCCCTAACAGGATCATCACTGACAACGGCACACAATTCACGAGCCACACCTTCATGCAGTACGTCCAAGATCTTGGCGCCAAGATCTGCTTCGCTTCTGTTGCTCACCCGAGAAGCAACGGTCAAGCGGAGAGGGCGAACGCTGAAGTGCTGCGCGGGCTCAAGACCAGAACTTTCGACGGGATGCACAAGTGCGAAAGAAATTGGATCGAGGAGTTGTCGGTGGTTCTTTGGTCGATCAGGACGACACCAAATCGAGCCACTAGCCAGACACCTTTTGCTCTTGTCTACGGAGCAGAGGCAGTTCTCCCCACGGAACTCGTATACGGATCACCTCGAGTGCTCGCTTATGATGAGCTTGAGCAAGAGCAGCTGCGGCAAGATGACGCGCTGCTCCTCGAGGAAGATCGTCTTCAGGCTGCTGTACGAGCTGCTCGCTACCAGCAAGCTTTGCATCGCTACCATAGCCGCAAAGTTAATGCCAGAAGCTTCGAGGAAGGCGACCTTGTTCTTCGGCGCGTTCAATCCGCCAAGAATTCCAACAAGTTGACGCCGAAGTGGGAAGGCCCTTATCGGGTAAAGCGAGTCACTAGGCCTAGCGCTGTCCGCCTTGAGACCGAAGATGGCTTTCCGGTGAGCAACTCCTGGAACATAGAGCATCTTCGTAAGTTTTATCCATAAGGCGCGGTTGCCGGAACCTGCTGTCCCGGCAACCACCTTTTGTACAAGCCTTGCCGCTGTTGCATGTAACCCTTTGTACAAAGCCGGGCACAGATCCCGTGCATAAATAAAGATCATATGCTATGCAAAAGTTGTCAAATTTCATGCCTTTTTCTTTTTTCACATGCATAAACTGACATCTTGTGCAGCACTAGCTCCCGGTAAGCAATAACGAGCCTTAAGGCTCCATATCTTTATTTTCTCGTATTTCTTTCTCCTAAAGAGAAGATTCCTCCGCCCACAAGTTCACCGGGGGGAAGGAGAAGATAATGACGTGGACTAGCCGTCGTTCAAAGAAGTATAGCCTTGCCGGGACGCGGACAACAGAAAAGCTAAGTTACCAAAGTTTGAGCACAATCAATTTTTAAATTTCTTGAGTTATATTCCTTGAACGACCATGCTTTGTATGGAAAACCTATGCGCGGAGGAACCGGCTCATGGCTAGTTGCGCCCTTGCTTTGTTTCGAGTCCGCTCAACAATGAAAGTGTGCTGCGGCTAGCCCCGACAAGGTTTCTTGCCGGAGGCAACACCGCCAGCGGGCTGCTGATGTTCAGCACTCGGCGCCCGCGGCAAGGGTGCATGCGCCGGCAAGTTCCCTAAAAGCATAGGGTAAAAGCATACAAGGGAAGGAATCGAGTAAAGGAGATAACATAGCAAGCATTGCCCAGAATAAAGTTATATTACAAAAGTAACTTGTTGCGGCACTGACTAAATTGTTCTCATAACTTAAATAACAGCGACAAGGAAGGGAGAAGAAGGGTGGCCTAATCCACGCGCTCGCCATCGATCCTCCTGACTTCATTTACCTTGTCCACAATGGGTGCGACAATGGCTTTGAGCTCTTCAAGATCAGCACCCGCCGGCAGCTTCTTGAGGACGCGGGTGAGGTCGAGGCCCGGGTTGCGGAAGAGTATCTTCACCAACACCTTCTCCAAGACCTTGGCGCAGATTGCGCGCAACTCGTCAGCCAACTTCTTTGGGATCCTTTCCCGGAGCTGCTGGAGAGCCGTCGCCACACCCTTGAAGAAAAGAGTAAGCTTGGCGCTGGGGTGGAGGTTCTCGTCGGAGGAGTACCCGAAGCCCACCAAGTCCAGTTGCGCCAGCTCCTCGTCGATGGTTGCAACAATATTGACGAGGCCCTCCGTCCAGAGCTCCACCGTAGCCTTGAAGGTGTTTTGAGTCTCAGCGGCCCTCGTCAGCAGCTCCTCGTTGCCCTTGATCTCTTTCTTCAGGTCGTCTTCTCACCTCTTGGCACCATCCAGCGTCTCCGTCAGTGTGGCCAGCTTCAGCTCCAGATCAGCACTTGAGTCCTTGGCGGCGTTCAGTTCCTTGGTCTTGTCGGCGAGTTGAACTTGCAGATCGCCATGAGCAAGGGCATCCTTCTCGCGTTCGCGCTGGAGTGCGGCAAGCTCCTCATTCTTCCCTTTCATGTCAGCCTCCAGCTGCGTCACCTTCACTTCCAATTCCTTCTTGGCGGCCTCGGCAGCCGCGGCAGCATCCTTCGCCTCCTTAAGCGCCCCGCCAAGTGATTGCTCCCGAGCGGCGAGCTCCTCCTCGTGGCTGTCCAGGTTAACCTTTTTCTGTGTTAGTTCACCTTCCCGCCTGGACAACTCCTCGGCAGCGAGCCTCTGCTGCTCCTCGGCTTCAGCCTTTTCAAGGATGAACGCCTTCTTCGCCTCCACGAGCTGCGCCCTCTCCTCAGCAATAGACCGGAGGGCCTCTTGGTTGCGGCTCTGGAGCTCCTCCGCATGCTTCTCTATGTCAACTCCCGCCGGCGCGACAAGCGCTTCCCGGGACTCTAGCTTCGCTTGCATGGCGCGGTAGAGTGAACCCAACTTCTGGAGCAACTGCTCCTCCTCGGAATCGCCGCTGCTGCTGCTTGGCGCGTCAACCACTGCCAGCCCAGCAGAGGCGAGTACTTCCCCGTCAAACTCCTCTCCTTCGACCGGCGCCCTGGAGCTCGACGCCCAGGGAAGCTTGATGTAGACACCTTCGCCGGCCTTCAAGTAGGCGCCTGGCTGGGGCTCCTCGGAGCCCGGCGCTGCATCAGCGGCGGAGGGGTCGGCGGTCGGTGTAGCGCCTTGCGCTCCTGCACCCTCGGGGTCGTCAGTGCGATCGCCGGACCCCTCGCCAGCTCCTGCGCCAGCAGCCTTGGCGGCTTCTTCGTTGGCGGGTTCATCAACGCCGGCCTCTTCCTCGTCAGCAGCGACGTCTTCGGTGTTGTCGCGTGCGTCTTTCTCACCGGTGGCCTCAGTCTCCATCGGATCTGTGAGAGGGGGATCTGAGGACAAGAAGAGGAAAGAAAAGTCAAGCGAAGATCCAAAAAGAAGATCAGAAGAAGAACCCAATGGAAGATTCCCGACAAGAAGGGTTACCTGTGCTGGGCTCTGTGACCATGGGCTCCACCACCGAAGGCTCATTGGTTCCGTCCCTTGCCGGGGACCTCTCCCTTGCCGGGGAGCGCTCCCTTGTCGGGGAATCGCCCCTTGGCGGCGTAGTCGAAGCAGACAGCGCCTCCGGGGCGGCTTCTGGTTGCTCCTGATGGGCCTGTTCTGCTCCTACACAAATAAATCAACAATCAAGATGTCAGCAAAAGAAAAAGCACCCATGCGCGCCCCACAACAGGAAGTGAACCAAACACTTACGCTGGGGGCTGTGCTGGGGGCTACTTCGTGGAGATGGTATCGGATCCGTCAAGCTAGTCTCGGACGTGTCCTCTGCCATCACAGCAGGATCGTCCTCGATGACAACCACGGGGACCTTAGCCCTTTTCGCTGCTCTCTCGGCCAGAGTCCTGAAATGGAACAAGGATTCAGAGGGAAGCAGATCAGATGCAAGATAAGAAACAACAGAGATCGAAGAAATACAAGTATAACAAGGAGAAAGTCTTACTCCTCCTCCTCTTCTTCCTCCTCGTCGGAGCTCAGCGCGGAAAGGTCGAAGTCTGGTACCCTTTCTGCGCGGTGAGGCGGAGGAGTAGGCTCCCTTGGGCGCTTGCCGGATGCTGCGGCAGGATCAGGCGTGGCGGCTCGAGAAGACCCAGCCCCATTTGCCGGCACAGCATGAGATGCTCCCGCGGCAACGGTGCTTGCCACGGTGGAGCGTGCCCCGCGGCGCTGCGGCTGTTGGCCCGTCTGCCTCCCTGTTGTGTCTCTGGCCCTGCGAAGACGCCTCCTTGTTTGAGCTGGGGGCTGCGCTAAGGGGCCCGTCTGCGGCAAGCTGCTTGAAGATGGTTGGCCACTTGCGCCCCCGGCAGGCTCGTTTGCCTCGGCTTCGGGCTCCTCCTCGCCGGCAACCTCCCCGCCAAGGTCCTCTCGGTCGGCAAGGCTTGCCGCCTCGGCCGCCTCTGCCTCCTCCAACATGAAGCCAAACTCACCCGCGGCTGCGGCTGCTGCCGCCTCTTTGGCCCTGGTAGCGATGTACCGCATCTCGTCATCGGTGGTGTCGCGGGTGAGGAGCCTCTGCTCGTCGGCACGGACTGCTACCTCCACCAAGCTGTCGAAGAATTGCCGCACTACATCGTCGGCGGGCTCCTTCCAAGTTGGGATAATCCCATGCGAGTCGCACTCCAGCATCATTGCACGGATGCGATCGAGTTGGGAGTTGTTGCACAGTGGGATGACGCCCTGCGGCAGCCTGAACCACTCCGGATGGTTGGCGTCGTGCTTGAACAGCTCCTTGAGCATCCCGTCAAGCTCCAGAACGGTGAAATTAAAGTTGAGGCCTGGACGCAGCCTCATGATATCCGCCGGGCCGCCAAACAGCCAGGCAGGCCTACTCCTCTCCTGCGGAGGGGCGATGCGACGGTGAAGGAAATCCGCGCCAACGGCCCCTACTATGAGCCCGGCAAGCCTGAGCCGCAGGATTCGGGTGGTGGCGATCTTCAGCTTGGCATCGTCCGGCGACAGGGCGCTCCAGTCGCTGCCGCGCACTACCCGGGTCTGGCGCAAGTTGGTGAATGGCTGCGGATTGGCGTCAACAATCCAACACCACTCCGCCCTCCACTCGTCCCATTTGCTGCGGAGCTCCCCCTCCAGATACACCTCCTTCATGCCGACTCGTGAGACCCAAGCGATCCCGCCAGCTAAGGGCTCTCCTTTCTCGGCTCGGGGGATGAAATAGTGGCGAAAAAGAGCAACATTTGGGTGGATACCAACGAAGTTCTCGCAGAGATGTGCGAAAACCGCCATTGTCAGAACGGCGTTGGGAGTGAAGTCAAGGAGATGAAACCCATAGGTATTCATGATATCACAGAAGAAATCAGAAAAAGGTGGGCAGAGCCCGCAGTAGAAGAACACTGGAAAGAAATGGTACCCTTTTGGGCACCGCTTCGAGGTAGAAGCTTCAGCGGAGAGCACCGGCGTGCGCGGATGCGCCCGCGTCTCCGTCGACCAGAAGAGGTAGAACTCCTCCCGCAGCGCCTTCGGGGTGAGCTCGGGGGGGGGGGGGAAGCACTCGCTCCTTGCGCAGCGCCTCAAGCCGCAACGCCTCGGCCGACTTCGTGCTCTTGCCGGTCTTCGGAGCCATGGCGGAAGCGGCGGGGGAGCACGGAAGCGTTGGGGACGACGGCAGCGACGGGCGGCGGAGCGCTGCTCTCTTTCGGCTTGGGAAGCGGAGGGGAGCGGCGGAGTTTTCTGAGGAAGAAACCGTAAGTGGCGAAGGTGGGGGAACGGCCCCTGTTTCCTCTGCTTATAAAGAGGAGAGGCGAACGTTACGCATTTCTGGATTTAAGAATTGCCCACGATCTCTCCCACGACGCCGCATTTGACACGTGCCGTTACGGGAGGGCGCGGCGGATACGGAGTTAGATTTGGTATGGACCCAGGCCGCGCGTGCCTGTGCCCTGTTTTGGGCCTGGCCCAACAGCGCTCGGCACCGTGTATGGCCCAGGCCCGGGAGCTCCTGTCGGTGTACTAAAGTAGGGGTACCTTAGTATCCCGAACTTGTGCACGGGCAGTCGCAGCGTCCCGCGGCAAGGCTTGCCGGGCGGCCGCCAAGATCCTTCGCTATTCCTATTACTGCCATTCAAGAACAAAGTGTTTAACTGTGAAGACAAGGCCCCGGCAAGAGGAGCTTACCGAGAAGGGCAAGACCCCGGCAAGAGGAGCTTGCCGGGAAGGCCAACCAAGGCATTTCAAGAGACTTGCCGCGACGCACCGCGCGCCCCGGCAAGACCCGGCGAGCGACAAGCTTGCGGGTGCGGCAAGACAGCGACCGCGGCAAGGCGCTTGCCGCGGCGAAGCCACCACTCTGCGCCCACGCTCCAGCACATCCGACGATTTGTCGCCACAGGATCGTTCCTAGTGCACGTGGCGAGTAGCTGTGCAGCCAAGCGGTGCGAGGTGGCAAGTGGAGATGACGAGAAGGCCATCGTGGCGATCGGTGGCGCCCCTAACGGCCGTTTCTTGCACTATTTGGGCGACCGGACGGGCATTAAATGCCCTTGTCCCCTGCCGTCAGAGTTAGGTAGGGGGGACACTGTTGATAGCGGTTGTACCAACCCCTCTTTTAACTTTTTTACCCCTCTCTCTGCGTTGCCACCTGTCGGTGACCCCTTTAGCCTATAAAAAGGAGGCCCATGCGCACGTAGAAGGGGTTCAACTCATTCGAAACTACAACACACCTACGCTTTCGAGCAAGAACAGAATAGAAACACAAGGCAGCAGTAGGAGTTTTATCTCTCCGGAGAGCTCCGAAGCTGGGTAAAATCCCTCGCGTGCTACACCTCGATCTGCTCTTCGTGCGCCCTCCGCTCCCTGCCGGACCGAAAAGGGGCCCTGCCCCACAGGTGCTCGTTTCCCACGACACCCCCACCCTCGTGGGCCCCTCGTGGCTCCGCCGACCTACTTCCTCTGCCTATATATACTCTTATACCTTGAAAACATCCAGGAGCACCATGAAACACTTTTTCCACCGCCGCAACCTTCTGTACCCGTGAGATCCCTTCTTGGGGCCTTTTCTGGGGCTCCGCCGGAGGGGGAATCGATCACGGAGGGCTTCTACATCAACACCATAGCCTCTCCGATGATGTGTGAGTAGTTTACCACAGACCTTTGGGTCCATAGTTATTAGCTAGATGGCTTCTTTTCTCTCTTTGGATTTCAATACAAAGTTCTCCTCGATTCTCTTGGAGATCTATTCGGTGTAATACTTTTTGCGGTGTGTTTGTTGAGATCCGATGAATTGTGGGTTTATGATCAAGATTATCTATGAAAAATATTTGGTTCTTCTCTGAATTCTTATATGTATGATTTGCTATCTTTGGAAGTCTCTTCGAATTATCAGTTTGGTTTGGCCTACTAGATTGATCTTTCTTGCAATGGGAGAAGTGCTTAGCTTTGGGTTCAATCTTGCGGTGTCCTTTCCTAGTGACAGCAGGGGTAGCAAGGCATGTATTGTATTGTTGCCATTGAGGATAAAAAGATGGGGTTTATATCATATTGCTTGAGTTTATCCCTCTACATCATGTCATCTTGCTTAATGCGTTACTCTGTTCTTATGAACTTAATATTCTAGATGCATGCTAGATAGCGTTCGATGTGTGGAGTAATAAGAGTAGATGCAGAATCATTTCGGTCTACTTGTCACGGACGTGATGCCTATATACATGATCATGCCTAGATATTCTCATAACTATGCACTTTTCTATCAATTGCTCGATAGTAATTTGTTCACCCACCGTAGAATTTGCTATCTCTAGAGAAGCCACTAGTGAAACCTATGGCCCCCAGGTCTATTTTCCATCATATAAGTTTCCGATCTATTTTATTTTGCAATCTTTACTTTCCAATCTATACCATAAAAATACCAAAAATATTTATTTTATTATCTCTATCAGATCTCACTTCTGCAAGTGGTTGTGAAGGGATTGACAACCCCTTTATCGCGTTGGTTGCAAGGTTCTTATTCGTTTGTGCAGGTACTAGGGATTTGCGTGTAACCTCCTACTGGATTGATACCTTGCTTCCCAAAAACTGAGGGAAATACTTATGCTACTTTGCTGCATCACCCTTTCCTCTTCAAGGGAAAACCAACGCATGCTGAAGAGGTAGCAACTGCCGGCGCCCTCCCTCTGCTCTGCTCGCCCGTCATCAGTAATGTCCTTGTCACCAAGACCCTCATCGGCGGCAGGGCAGGACTTAATGTTCTCTCCGTCGAGATGTTCGACTGCCTCCAAGGCCATATGATCAGCTGCAGCCCACCAAGCCATTCTTAGGAGTCACTGATGGCTCCACCACTCCGATAGGGCAGATCCGTATCCCTGTCACCTTCGGCCAACACGACAACTACCGCACCGAGCTCATTGACTTTGACGTCGCCCACATCGACCTACCGTAAAACGCCATCCTAGGATATCTGGCCCTGGCCAAGTTCATGGCAGTCACCCATCATGGCTACAACATCCTCAAAATGCCAAGGAACCGCGACGTCATCAGGATCGCCTGCGAGGAGAAGGATGTAGTATGCTCTCTCAAGCGCGCCTACGAAGCTGCAGCAGTTGCGAACCCAGACAACGAAGGCACCGTCTACCCTCCCGAGGCTGTCCCCAAGAAGAAGAAGCAGCTACACCGCCAAGAGTCTCAGGAGAGTGGTGTCTCCAGCCGCACCACCTCAGTATTAGCGCCCACGGGTGGGGCGCCTCCCTCCCTCGCATAGGAAGGCATGCTTGGCGCCCTCCTTGGGCTGGGCTCGGGGGCTCTCTTCTCGAGGGCCTCAGACCTAGCCAACGTCACGAGGGAGGCGCTCGGGCACCACCTGAGGTGTGCTTCATCGCACGCTTCCCTCATGACAGCGCTAGGCACCAGGTGCTTGGCGCTCAGGAGTTCATCACCAATGCCCCCAAGGAGCTTCAAGCGGCGAGAGCCATGTGCGGCGACCACCACCGACCACCTGGCGCAGCTCCTTGTCCTGGCGAGGACGACGAGCTGCACGTCTGTGTCAACATTCCAAAGCTCAACCAGGCCGTATCTGAGGAGCGCTTCTGGCCATCACGCCTTGGTCCGTGTGAGGGCCCCTCTCACAGCTATGTTTGCATGCCTTCCGGCTTGCCGAACGCGGCTGCCACCTTCCACCGCCACATGCGGAGCATCCTGGCGGCTCAGGAGGCCAGACACCAAGCGGTCCTGACAGAGATGGCGACTGTTCTTAACGAGCCTCCGGAGCATCTAGAGCCCCCCAAGGCTAAGGGCACTGGCAGCTCGTGAGGAGCCACTTCCTCAGCACGCGTCCTCGGCTACAACAACACCCTCCCCGCCACGGTGCCAGGTGACATTTTTTGGTTTGTTCAGTTGGAGGTGCCCCTCGGGCTGCACCATCCCCAGGTCACGTGGGTCTACCCCAGCGACGTGTATCCTTGCATTTTTAGTCTACTTATTTGGGGGCTCCACTCGGGCTGCATCGTCCCCAGGCTGCATGGGTCCATCCCTGTGGCATGTATCGTCCTTGCACCTGCTCGAACTTAGCACCGCATTTTACTTCTAGATAACTCCTGCTTGCCTATTACCCTTCGTGGTCCTCACGTGTTGCTAACCGGCCTTCTGCTCATCCCGCAACGGGATACACATGCTGGCACAACGCTTGTGCTCGGGTCCGTCCCTGCAATGCTGACAAACCTGAGAGATTGAGCTCTGGCTCGCGGCCCACTCCGCGCACGTGTAGGATCGAAAGTATGTCTAGAGGGGGGTGATTAGACTACTTGACCAAATAAAAATCTAGCCTTTTCCCAATTTTATGTCTTGGCAGATTTTAGCAACTTAGCACAAATCAAGTAATCAACCTACACATGCAATTCTAAGAGTATAGCAGCAGAATGTAAAACAATTGCATATGAAGGTAATGGGAGGAGTTTGGAGGGAGCAAACGCAATGCAGACACGGAGATTTTTTATCCGTGGTTCCGATAGGTGGTGCTATCGTACATCCACGTTGATTGAGACTTCAACCCACGAAGGGTAATGGTTGCGCGAGTCCACGGAGGGCTCCACCCACGAAGGGTCCACGAAGAAGCAACCTTGTCTATCCTACCATGGCCATTGCCCACGAAGGACTTGCCTCACTAGGGTAGATCTTCACGAAGTAGGCGATCTCTTTTCCCGTACAAACTCCTTGGTTCAACTCCACAATCCTGACGGAGGCTCCCAAGTGACACCTAGCCAATCTAGGAGACACCACTCTCCAAAAGGTAACACTACAAAAAAAATACATTTCCGTGATGATACGTGTTTGTCACGGTAGGTCGCGTTTTTTGTCATGCATGTACATCCATGATGATTTTATGACAGAATCAAGATAGTCATACATGTGCTATCGTAGAAGTATTCCATGACATTACCAAAATTATCATCACGGAAGTGTGCACTTCCATGATGATAAATCACGCGTCACAGAAGTGCTTTCGTCAAGGGTGACCGACACGTGGCATCAACCGTAACGGAACGCCGGTAAGCTATCGGGTCAGGTTTTGGATCCGATAACCCGTTAACAGCCCCGACCAATGGGGATTTTCCACGTGTAAAATCATCATTGGCTGGAGGAAACACGTGTCGGCTCATCGTTGGGACAGATGTCATCCACTCATTGGACAGAAGGCGCCTATGATACGTCGACACGTGGCACAACCCAACAGAGGCCCATTCATGTGAAAAGACCGACCCGTTTGACTTGGTCAAAAGGTGGCGGGTTGGCCCATGGAAAGCCTGTTAACGGCTTGTTCGCATATAGCCCATTTAAAGCCCGCTAACCCAAGGCCCGTTACGCCCCATCCGAATTAGGCCCAGTAGCGTCATCTGGGCCATCCAATATGATTCCAGCCCATTTTCACGTCTGGCCCATGTATGGCCCATGACGTCTTTCGCCCCATATGAGACCCTTTGTAACTCTTGGCCTATTAACAGCCCGTGGTGAAACTTGCCCGTAATGAACAGTGTATCACTTTACACCCATTTAACGGCCCGTGATGAAACTGGCCTGTAATGAATAGTGTATCACCTTATACCCATTAACGGCCCGTTATTCCGTTGGGCCGTTTCTAGCCCATGTTATCTTTCGGCCTTCTTAGAGCCCATTTATTCTTGGGCTCATTTCCAGCATTTGTTTACTTACGGCCCGTTACTGTCATTTTCTGCTTGTGGGCCAATTTCAGCCCGTGGTTATAGTCGGCCTGTTTGTGGTCCATAAATACATTGGGTCGTTTTCATAGCGTCATCAAATATGGCCTATTAACGATGGCCCGTTATGGTCGGCCCATGAACGGATGATTCCAACTCTAGCCCGTTTACGGCCATAATGCGGTCTGTTTGGCCCATGTTTGGCCAATCGATCATACGACCCGTATAAGGCCCATTGATGATACGGCCCGCAGAAGGCCCATTGTTTCTACGGCCCATAGAAGGCCCACTGTTTCTACGACCCGTATGAGGCCCAGTGTCACTACAGTAAATATTAGCCCATGGTTACTGTGGCCTAGTTTTAAAAAATAGGTTATTGCAGCCACTAGCAAACCGCGGAAAAAGAATTGCAATGACTACAAGCAAACAAATAAACAAGAGAACAAGGAAATAAATAAGCAAGCAACTAACGCTAGGCTATCACGGCTATTACACATATTACATCCACTGGGCATCAAAGTTCGCCACTAGTGCAAATATAGGGAACAAAGCAGCATATCATATACACTGGTTGTCAAAGTTGGCGACCAGCGCAAATAAACGCCGCAGCAAAACAAATCCAAAACTGAAACCACTTTAGAAGATCTCAAGAAACAATATCCTGGGTACCCATAATGCTGGCAAGATGCTTAGCAAGCTTATTAACTTTCCCTTGTTTGGCGTTTAAATCCTCCAGCGCTTGCTGTTGCACCAGGAAATATGCATCTGAATTCTGCAGGGACTTCCTCAGTCCTTCAGCTTGTTATCGCAGCACATCTGATCGATGTCTTTCAACTTGAAGTTGAGACTCAAGAAGACGAACTGATTCAGGCAGCGAGTTCGAAGAGCTTGTGCCAGCAGTAGTGGCCAGTAACTCGAACACTTCATCAAGACAGGACTTTTGGGTTCTCTCACTGTCGTCAAGATAGTTTTTATCAGCTTTCTTGTAGACCAACAGGATGTCTCACTATCTTGAACCTTATCTGCATTACTTCCTTTACCATTGGATAACGCGGTACTGTTCTCCAATATTTTGTCCGCATTCTAAAAGAGAAACAAGTAGACACATCACATGTTTACCATGTTGTATATGAAACTCATTTTGGTAAATGAGTTTAGTAGTAAAGTGGACAGGATAACAGCATGAAACAAACATATATCTATGTACCATGGTCACTTTATGGTCTATATCATTCTAGTTGTTGTTGCCAAATCAAGATAGAGACACAGTTCACATAATATTTGTTCAAGACAAAGCAGAATAGACGGAATCTAAGTGTGGGAAACAATAGAGCAAAAACAACACTTGTAATGTGCATGACATGAGAACATAACTGTTTATTCAATTGAAACTGAAATCAACTTAGAGCAGGTTACAACAGCAAACCAGTTAAAGAAATAGGTTTAAAACATACTTGTTGCACCATTGGAGTTTCAATTCCATCCTTCAAATTTGAAAATAGTCGGTATGAGTAAATACAGTAATGCAAGAGCAAAGGAGTATGAACCATAGCTACAGAACCTGACCTGAGAACAAATCTTCTTCTCCTTTAAGCATTGAGTTGGGATTCGGAGTGGTGCTCCTCGTGCTTTCGACACTACAGTTCCCTTACTAAATGCTCGTGTTTGGGTGCTCTGTGGTGGAGACGGTGCTGTGTCAACTGGAAATGGGTTACTATCTGCCGGATTTGGGGTTAGAAGGGGTGTAGCTGGTTCTCTGTCCAACTGGGTAGGGGTACAATCTGCGAGAGTCTGGGTTATGTGTGGTGGATCTGGTCCTTGGGCAAGTACAACCGTGGTTCTATCTGCATCAACTGGTAGCACTATCTTTTCTAAAGACCGTGTTGTTACTCCATTAGATACTGCCATCACGCTCTCCAATTCAAATGGCTGATAAACAAGAAAAGTAATTGAAAGTATAGATATTGTATGATAGACAGGTGCAATGGATAGTGGGGAATAAAAGAGGGCATGAAATAATTCATATTTATGTTGTCTAACCAAACAGGATAGCATGACACAATTTCACATATATTATGGCTAACTAAACAGGATAGCATGACATAATTTCACATTATCTTATATTTACTAATTGGAGGCACCGTTCGAGCATCCACGTTAATCCTAGAAAACTATCTACAATAACCATTAGATGTTAATTGTACGTGTAGGATTAAATTAGATTGAGAATTCTATTTATCTGTTTAGTTGTCCGTACAATTTTTTAAGGGAAACAGTCCATACGTTAGAAGGAGAATTGGATCGGCCCAAGAGTCCATTCGTTTTACACTAGGTTACACTAGTGGAAAAAGGGCCTTTGGTCGCGGTTCGCAACTGCCATTAGTCGCGGTTGCGCAACCGCGACCAAATAGGTGCGACTAAAGGACCCCCACTTTAGTCGCGGTTTCTTAAGAACCGCGACTAAAGGCCAGTCCACGTGGGCGCCAGGCGGCCGTCGGGGCGGAGGACCTTTAGTCGCGGTTCTTCTGGCCAACCGCGACTAAAGGCCGCCACAGGTTTAGGGTTTTAGCCCCCCCCCCCCTAAACCTGTTTTCTGTTTAATTTGTATTCTTTTATTTCTTTTGTGCTTTATTTTAATTTTGAAGGAGTTTCACATATTCTACGGTACTACATACATGCATATGAATGTACAATTTCAAACAAATTTGAAATTAGAACCAAAAAGAATTCAAGAGGAATATACAATATATATTCAATATCATCGGATGACCATATACAATTTTGAACAAGTTTCCATACATAATTTAATGCATATAAAGTTCTACGTCCTCGTAATGGTGTTCTCCTTTAGAATGGAGGACTTCCCTGCTGAACCATCCAGCTAGTTCCTCTTGAAGTGGTCGGAAGCGAGCTTCTGGACTAAGCATCATCCGGAGGCTATTCCTCTGAGCATTGGTATCACTCGGAACCCGCTCAGAGGTGTATCTCCGGATCATCTCACAGACATAGTATCCACATAGATTGGTCCCCGCTGGCTGAATATCCTCAGCATTCTTAGCCTTTGACCTTTTGAATTATAGCTCTTTTTTGAATTCACCGACCTTTGTATCTACGAACCGTCTCCAAACCCTACGAGGCAAAGAAAATTAAATGAACAAGAGAGTTATTAGTTACTTGATATTAGGAAATGAACGAAATAGGCCGATCGATATAGAGCGCAAATGAATGAAAATAATTACTTCTGCAGCATTCTTCTCATGCCGCCCCAAAGCTTTGGATCCATATTCAGAGAGTCGTGGACGAGACATTCTGAGGTGTCAACTTTAATTACTAGCAGAATCCAGTGAAACCTACGGACACGATACATGCACAGTACGTCATGCATAACTCATCGATTAGCCGGCCACATACCATGTATGGAGTAAACAAAAGAGAATGTGCTCAAGACAGAAACACTCACCCAAAATGGTAAGGAAATAGAATATCACTTTTGAGTTCCTGCTTTGTAAGAAACTGCCACAGGTCTGCCTCCATGTCGGCGGGGTGATGCTCCAACACATATCCATTAACGATGTGTGGGTCAATGAACCCAACATCATGGATGTTCCTTACTCTGCATTCCTTAATCTTCATTCTGCATGTATAATAGCGGACACAACAATATAGTTAGGACATATATATAGTGCAGGCAATATGAACGAGATGGGGTAGAAATAAATCACTTACAGAACGTAGCAACTGATGATAGATTTGTCGAGCTCGCGCAGATTGAAAAGCTGGAACAATTCACTCAGATGAATTTGTACATAGTAATGTTTGAAGTGATGCTCATATCTAACTTCCGCATAAATATATTCTTTGGCGTTTTTATTTTTTATGTAACCCTTGTACCATTTCAGCAGACCTTTCATTTGTGGAGGTAGATCCTTTTCCTGCGCAGGCTCGACGAGAGGCCCATTCTTCACATATGTAATTACTACCTCCTTCACTGGCGCCTCATCAAGGCCTAACAGTTCACGAAGAGTAATACCTAAGTTGGCCGCTTGTTCTCTGGCACTCGTTACAGTCAATCCATGTGCTGCCGCAGCTGCTATGATATCGGGGTCATCCGGACCGGCGGCTTTCACTATAAGCGGGGCAATCGATTGTTTACTTTGTTCCCCGAGCTGGGCAACTCGTTTCCCGCTTTTTTTACTTTCTAATTCCGTTTTCTCGGCCTCCTCCAAGGCTTTGTTCTCCTGGTTCTCCGCCCGCTCTTTCTTCTCCTTCAACATGAGTGCCTGCCTACGAAGTTCACGTGCATAGTCGTCAGGCAGATTCTTCGCGGCTTGGGACGGTGTGCTCAAAAATGACTTAGCCCACTTCTTTTGCTCATCAGAAAATACTGGCTTGGGCTCGGGCTCTCTTTTCTTCTTGCAGTCTGCCTTCCATTTGTCATGATCAGCAACCGCGGCCGCGGCAGTTTCCTCGGCACTACGTTCCCAAGGCCTTGTGGGGAGAGGCTTCAATGATGGCTCCGGTACCTTTGTGGTCTTAGGTACATAAGGGTCCGGGTTAATAATCCAGGACTGCTTCTGCTTCTTTGCCGGAGGTGGATTGGGGGGCGGCGTCTGATCACCCGCCGGACGAGGACTGGGGGGCGGCGTCTGATCACCCGCCGGACGTTGTGGACTGGGGGGCGTCGGCTGACGTGACGGAGGTGTAGGTGAACCGCCACCACCACCACCACCACCACCACCGCCACCACCACCACCGTAGGGGGGTGGACTTGTTGTCCTTGGTGCCTCGCCTGGAAACTTGATAAACTTCTTTTGCCATAGAATGAAATGGCGCTTGACATCTCCAAGTCTTTTCTCCCCTTCAGGTGTAGCAATGTCAATCTCCAGGTCCTCAAACCCTTGGACTATGTCCTCCACCGTGACACGAGCATAGCCATCTTGAATGGGGTTGTTGTGGTGGAGTGCTCCAGGTAAACATGGTAAAGCACTGCCGATGGCTACCTTCATGGACATGTTCCCGATAGGATAATACAGATGACATTCTTTCATCTCCTTTATATCGTCCACGGGGTAGCGGGGAGGCTCCGGTGCAGTAATTTCGACCACCAGAGGCTCCGGTGCAGTAATTTCGACCACCAGAGGCTCCGGTGCAGTAATTTCGATCGTCGGTGCATCTGCACCAGCCGGTGGGGCCTCCGTGGAAGCCACGCTGCTTCTCCGCTGCTGGCTTCCGAGATCCGCTGGATGATCTTCATGCTGCGCCCGAGCTGCATCTCTTTCGGCTACTAGTACACTCACGGTTTTCTTCATCACATCCATTTCCGATGCCAACCGCGCCACAACATCTGCTTCCCGATCCATCTTTCTCTTACGGCTTCTGTAACCGTACGGGTCATCGTTCTGGGGGAACCCTATTTTCCACGGAATGTGCCCCATGCCTCGTACACGTCCTCCGTGTTCAGGATTCCCGAGGGCTTTTGTCAGCGCGTCGTTCTCTCTGTTGAACTTGATCTTCCCCTCTTGAGCATCCCTCATTGCGTCAATAAGGGCTTGGGTGGGTTTAATTATTTTGCCCCGGTAAACACACTCCCCTGTCTCCGGGTTCAGCGTTCCCCCATGCCCGTACCACCAGCTTTTGGCCCTTGGGTCCCATCCCTCCGTACCTGGACGGATTCCTCGCGCCCTCAGCTCGTTCTCCATCTTCTCCAACCTAGGCACCCAAAGGCGATACCCTCCTGGCCCCATAATATGATTGTACTCCTTCTTAGCCGCATTTTCCTTATTTTTTTCGATATTTGAATGAACTGCTCCGATTTCTTTTGCTTCACAAATTCTGGCCAATCATGTTTCAGTTTCTCATATTGTCCTTTGAAATCCGGAGTCTTGTTCTGCTTGACAAAGTCACGGGCTAGATTTTGCTTGAATTTCCGGAATGCGTCGGCCATCTTATGAAGAGCGAACTGTTTGACTAGCCTCCTCCTCTCCTTGTTTTCCTCAATCTTGTTACCCTCCTCATCGAATTTGTTGTATTCCGGAGGTAGAACGAAATGTTCCATAAGCTTCTTGAAGCAATCTTTTTTTGTTCTCTTATCGACAAAAGTGAAACCAGCAATTCGTGCCTTCTTTGGCTTATTCCACTCCTGGACGGTGATCGAGACGTTGTCTCTAACAACGGCTCCGCATTGGTTGACAAACTTGGTGGCGTTCTTGCGGGGCTCCAGCGGCCTGCCGGTTGCACTGTCGACAACCTCGATGGTGCATGTTTCTCCTTGTTTCATCGTCTTGGTTGCGCCACGCTTTGACGACGTACTCGATTGTTTCGACGATCCTGCCGAGGGCTAAAATAAGAAAGAGAGTCGCGCACGTTAGTACACACATATTTATTCAAATCAGTTAGTTTGTATCACCAGAGGCTCAATGTATATATATACCTCGGCGCCGGAGGTGGTTGCTACTTCCATTTGAAGATCGTCGTTTATCGACGTTTGTTCGGCATCATCTTGCTGACGGCGCCCTTCATCTTCACCGTCAAGGTTCAGATAAGAAGAGATATCATCTTCTTCTTGTCCGGTCGGCACATATAGAATATCACCGTTTATGATGCCGAACATATGTGCTTCACCGTCCGGATCATAGTTGTCCATAATCGGGTCAGCTCTATCGTCCGCCATTATGTCAGTCCTAAAAACATGTAGTAAAAACAAATTAATTAAGTGAAGAAGGGGGGCGGTGGCGGTGGCGGTGGCGGTACCATAACGCGGTACGAGGTGGTACCGGTGAAGGGGGGAAACATCCGGGAAAGTATTCCCGGTGTTTCGCGTTTTCAGACAGATGGGTCGGAGGTGGAAAGTTGCGTGTTCGCTATGCTAGGGATGCGTGATGGACGAACAGGCTGTGTATCCGGATTCGTCTCGTCGTTCTGAGCAACTTTCATGTACAGAGTTTTCCCATCCGAGTTACGGTTTATTTTCTATTAATTTTCAAAGTTTTGGTTCATTTTCTAATATCCTGATTTAATTTAATTCAAATTATTAAATACAGAAACTGCTATGGGTACACGGAAGTGCACCCAGCAGTGTGTTCATGTGTATATACGTTGAGCGGCGGGCGGCGGCGGGCGGCGTCGAGGGCGAGGGCGACGGCGGGCGGCGTCGAGGGCGACGGCGGGCGGCGGGCGGCGTCGAGGGCGACGGCGGGCGGCGTCGAGGGCGACGGCAGGCGGCGTCGAGGGCGAGGGCGGGCGGCGTCGAGGGCGACGGCGGGCGGCGTCGAGGGCGACGGCGGGCGGCGTCGAGGGCGACGGCGGGCGGCGTCGAGGGCGAGGGCGACGGCGGCAGGCCTTCGGCGCGGCAGTCAGAGAAGACGAGAAATGGAGGCGAAGGTTCGGGCCTTGTATTTATAACCCCCCTCCCCCCCTTTAGTCGCGGTTGGGGAGGTGACCCGCGACTAAAGGGTAACCTTTAGTCGCGGTTGGCCAGGCCAACCGCGACTAAAGGTATTTTTGGCGGGTTTTTGCGTTCCCGCGCGGAACGACCTTTAGTCGCGGTTGGCCAGGCCAACCGCGACTAAAAGTATTTTTAAAATACTTTTTCTTTTTCAAAATCTTAGAAATACAAATAATATATCAAAAAATTCAGAAAAATAAAACTAATTCAATTCAATATGTTAAAAACACAAATATTATATCAAAAAATTAAGAAAAATAAAACTAATTCAATTCAAAATGTTAAAAATACAAATAATATATCAAAAAATTCAGAAAAATAAAACTAATTCAATTCAAAATCTTAAATATTCCAAATTTCATATTATACGCCTAGGCAGGAGTATGACTAAATCACTCCAAATTTCATGTATCATCAATGGTATCTCGAAATATTCGAAAATGGACACCAAACACATCACGGGTAATAAATTATTACACATCATTTCTTCCCTTGTGTCCCTGCTTGCTTACGATTGTGCCGTATCCATGGAGCATCCTCATCATTTAACTTAATGCTTGGGTCGGTGTTCACTTTGAAGGGCGGAATTTCAGCAAACATATTATAATCTTCTGACATGTCTGTCTTGTCCTCCACTCCCACGATGTTTCTTTTCCCTGAAAGAACAATGTGGCGCTTTGGATCATCGCATGATGTACTGATCATTTTCTTATCTTTCCGTTTCCTCGGTTTGCTACTCATGTCCTTCACATAGAAAACCTGAGCGACATCTTTCGCTAGGACGAATGGTTCGTCAAGGTAACCAAGATTATTGAAATCCACCATTGTCATTCCGTATTGCTGGTCCACCTTTACCCCACCTCCTGTTAGCTTGAACCATTTGCACCGGAACAAAGGGACCTTAAAGGAGGGTCCATAGTCAAGTTCCCATATCTCCTCTATGTAACCATAATATGTGACCTTTTGCCCATTCTCGGTTGCTGCATCAAAGCGGACACCACTGTTTTGGTTGGTGCTCTTTTTATCTTGGGCGATCATGTAAAATGTATTCCCATTTATCTCGTACCCTTGGAAAGTCGTTATAGTCGAAGATGGTGTCTTGGCCAACATGTACAGCTGATCTACAACATCATTGTCATTCATTAAATGTTTTCTCAACAAACTGCCGAAAGTCTCCATGTGGACCTTCCTAATCCAGGATTCAGGCTTCCCCGGGTTGTCCGAGCGTAAAATATTCTTGTGTTTCTCAAAGTACGGAGCCACCAAGCTGGAATTGGTCAGTACAGTGTGGTGTGCTTCAGTCAGAGAATGGCCGTCCATACATATCGTTGATTTCCTTCCGATCGTGCCTTTTCCACTTAGTCTCCCCTCGTGCCGCGATCGAGGAAGACCAATCGGCTTAAGGTCAGGAACAAAGTCAACACAAAACTCAATTACCTCCTCATTTCCATAGCCCTTGGCGATGCTTCCTTCTGGCCTAGCACGGTTACGAACATATTTCTTTAATACTCCCATGAACCTCTCGAAGGGGAACATATTGTGTAGAAATACAGGACCGAGAATGAAAATCTCTTCGACTAGGTGAACTAGGAGGTGCGTCATAATATTGAAGAAGGATGGCGGGAACACCAACTCGAAACTGACAA
The DNA here is from genome assembly GCA_963921465.1 of Triticum timopheevii. Taxonomy (NCBI): domain Eukaryota; kingdom Viridiplantae; phylum Streptophyta; class Magnoliopsida; order Poales; family Poaceae; genus Triticum; species Triticum timopheevii. Next base: position 583,185,030 of record OY997270.1, on the reverse strand, counting down.
GACATTGGATCACATCGTTCTGTAACCGTGGTAGAACTTCTGGATTGATTACCTTCTGAGAGATTGCATTGAGGAATGCACATAGCTTCACAATGGCTACTCGAACATTTTCCGGCAGGAGCCCCCTCAAAGCAATCGGAAGCAATTGCGTCATAATCACGTGGCAGTCGTGAGACTTCAGGTTTTGGAACTTTTTCTCCGCCATGTTTATTATTCCCTTTATATTGGACGAGAATCCAGACGGGACCTTCATACTGCTCAGGCATTCAAAAAAGATGACCTTCTCTTCTTTGGTCAGAGCGTAGCTGGCACGACCTTGAAACCATTCCGGATGCCGGTCATCAGGGTCTTTCAAACGTTGCTGGTCCTGCCGTGCTTCCTTTGTATCATTTGTCTTCCCATACACGCCCAAAAAGCTTAGGAGGTTCACGCAAATATTCTTCGTAACGTGCATCACATCGATTGCAGAGCGGACTTCTAGGACTTTCCAATATTCTAGCTCCCAGAATATAGATTTCTTCTTCCACATGGCTGCGTGCCCGTCAGCTCCCTTCGGAACTGATTGTCCGCCAGGACCCTTTCCAAAGATGACTTTCAAATCCTTGACCATATCAAATACCTCAGCACCAGTGCGTTCCGCAGGCTTCGGCCGGTGATCTGCCTTGCCGTTGTAATGCTTGCCTTTCTTTCTTACTGGATGAATTTTCGGAAGAAATCGACGATGCCCAAGGTACACGTTCTTCTTACAATTTGGCAAATGTACACTTTCAGTCTCATGTAAGCAGTGCGTGCATGCATTGTATCCCTTATTTGACAGTCCCGAATGGTTACTAAGAGCAGGCCAATCGTTGATGGTTACGAAAAGCAACGCTCGTAGGTCAAATTCCTCTTCTTTGTGCTCATCCCACACACGGACACCAGGTCTGCCCCACAGCTGTAAAAGTTCATCAACTAATGGCCTTAGGTACACATCGATGTCGTTGCCGGGTTGCTTCGGACCTTGGATGAGCACTGGCATCATGATGAACTTTCGCTTCATGCACAACCAAGGAGGAAGGTTGTAGATGCATAGAGTCACGGGCCAGGTGCTATGGCTGGAGCTCTGCTCGCCAAAAGGATTCATGCCATCTGTACTTAGACCAAATCTTATGTTCCTTGCGTCAGCTGCAAAATCTTTGAACTCTCTGTCGATCTTTCTCCATTGCGTTCCATCTGCGGTGTGTCTCAACTCCCCGTCCGACTTACGGTCCTCTTTGTGCCATCGCAACAACTTGGCATGCTCTTTGTTCCTGAACAGACGTTTCAACCGTGGTATTATAGGAGCATACCACATCACCTTGGCGGGAACCCTCTTCCTGGGTTTCTCGCCCTCAACATCGTCACCAGGGTCATCGCCTCTGATCTTATAACGCAATGCAGTGCATACCGGGCATTCATTCAAATTCTCGTATTCACCGCGGTAGAGGATGCAGTCGTTGATGCATGCATGTATCTTCAGAACCTCTAAACCTAGAGGGCAGACAACCTTCTTTGCTTCGTACGTACTGGCGGGCAACTCGTTATTCTTTGGAAACATATTCTTCAACATTTTCAGCAAGTTTTCAAATGCCGAGTCAGCTACACCTTCCTGTGCCTTCCATTTCAGCAAATCCAGTGTGCAGCCCAGCTTTTTCAGACCATCATCGCATCCGGGGTACAACGACTTTCTGTGATCCTCTAACATGCGATCCAAATTCTCCCTCTCCTTTTCAGTTTCGCAGCGTCTCCGTGCATCAGCAATGGTCCGACCAAGATCATCAACGGTCTCATCACGTGCCTCTTCTTCACCTTCACCTTCCCCTTCACCTTCAGCATCCTCCATGAAAGTATCACCGAAATGAGCAAGATAGCTTTCATCGATGAAATCATCCCCTTCTTCATCTTCTTCCATTATAACCCCTCTTTCTCCATGCTTGGTCCAACAATTATAGCTTGGCATGAAACCGTGCCGAAGCAGGTGCAGGTGAACTTCTCTTGAGGAAGAGTAACCCTTTTGATTCTTACAGTCAACACATGGACAGATAACAAAACCCTTCTGCTTGTTCGCATTAGCCACTACGAGGAAATCTTTCAAACCCGTAGTGAACTTGCGGGAGAGTCGGTTACCGTACATCCATTGCCGATTCATCTGCATTATTATAATATAAAATATATAATTAACCATCATGCATTTGTTAAACTAACTAGCTATAAACAATAGAAATTAAACAATGAACAACACACATGCATATTTTATCAATGACACACATGCATGAAAGGTTCAAGTTGCTAACCGCGATCGAGGAGGAAAAAATAAATGAGGAACCTCAAGTGTGGCTCCAACACTTCATATCATGTTTGTTTCACGCTCTTGGGGCATTTCATCAAACACCTTGTGTGCATAAGAGGAACCAAAAGCAAACCTACACCCCCTTGTGAAGCTTGCGAAGAGAAGTGGCACCAAATGGCTAAGTGAGTGTGCTGAACTGGTATATATAGGGGAGGAGCTTTAGTCGCGGTTGGCCTGGCCAACCGCGACTAAAGCCCCTCACGTGCACCAGCTGGCCACCGAGCGCCCTGGGCCCAGGCATTTGGTCGCGGTTCGTCTGCCGAACCGCGACTAAAGACTTCATTAGTCGCGGTTCCTACAATTTCGCGACTAATGGGGCTGGACGGAAGCCTCTTTTTCTACCAGTGTTACGTGCAAAGTAAGATCACCTAGCAAATTAAAAAAAATCGTCAATGCACACTCGCATGGGTCCATTAAGAATGAGTCCATTTGTGTTACACTACTATGCATGCATGGGTGACATAGCTATATGGAATATATACCCAAGTGTGCCGTGGGTACATCTAAGGCATGTGAACTAATTTTCTCATCCAAAAATCACCACGCACACTACGACAATGCAAATATGTTTATATTATAACAATATATTTGTAAATCACACTTACATATATACTCCCAAATTTTAATGTGATTTACAAAGTGTTTTCTAAAAGTACTAAAAAGGTGTAGAAAAAATTTAAATCTATGTTCCAAGTACATGTAGAAAAACCTAGAATATATTAATAAATCAAAATTGCTAAAAAATCAAAAAATGAAAATTGTGAAATTGCATCAGAGGCCAGCTAATTTCAGAAGTGAGGGTGTGCAGTTTTAGTTTCATATAGCTGATATTAAAAGAATAACCGAACAACAATGCGAGAACACTTAATTAGTTAAACATGTAACTTAGTAGTAGTGAAAGAAAAGTCGCTAAATTAATGTATTTAAAAAAATCAAATTGCTAAACTTTGCAATGCATCAGAGCTCCGCTGATTCCAGAAGTGACGGCATCAAATTTAATATTTGGATTTTAGATATTTATGGAATAACTGCACACATTTGTGTGGACGCTTAATTAATTAAAATATAAATTAGTTGTAACCAAAGAAAAACATCCCCATTACCTTTCCCAACGGCTCTATTGAGATGTCATATGATCAATTTCCAAAAATGTAGAAACCAAGATAAGAGATCTTATAGCTTTGATAAATTTACAAAATATAAGGATGGTTTCTAGAATGTTACTGTCCAAGGATAAGGTCGAACCGAACCATGGCCCGTAGCGAGGCTTGTAGCTCACCGGCATACTGATGGGGCTAGCAATTAGTTGGATAGGTTTATATGTGTGTGAGGGCGCGCGTGTGACACGCACACGGACACTTGATAGAGAGGGAGGGAGCACGTGTAGATAGAGCCGAGAGTGATCACATGAACTAACTCCTCCGAGAATAGTTGTAGGTCACCTATGTTTTTTATGGAATATTTTAAACGTAGGTAGCAAGTAGATGCAAGAAGTAACTGCTCTGTAGAGAGCAAACATTTTCATTTTTTTAGTAAAACTAGAGTTAGGAGCCGTTAAATAGATATAAGTGTGCCACCACTTTTTTTGTGGCACAATGCTTAGTACAAAATTCCAACACTATAAAAATGACCCACTATGTTCTGAGTATATTCATAATGGGAAGTAGGGAAATGTAATATCGTATACACTACGAAAATAAGTAGCAAATATATATATATATATATATATATATATATATATATATATATGTGTGTGTGTGTGTGTGTGTGTGTGTGTGTGTGTGTGTGTGTGTGTGTGTGTGTGTGTAATACTTCTATTTCTTCAAGATTCAAAGAAAGCAATAATTATAAGACAATCCATGTATAAAATTATTTTCCGAAGCATGCTAGCCGTGCAGGAGCACGGGTTGATGACTAGTGATGGCTAACTAAAAAAGATGGAAAGACATAGTTCAAAATATGAGACTGTCAGGATGACATGACATAACTATATAATGTGTTTATTAAATAGGTTGGCATGCCATAATTCACATACATTCACGGATAAAATGCCATAATTCAAAATATGATAACTGTAAACACTAAACAGGATGAGATGATATAACTATGTGATGTCTTTATTAAATGGGTTGCCATGCCATAATTCAGATAGATGATGTGTATGTACTATGTAAACATGATGGCATGATATAATTCAAATATATGATTTATATAGTAAGCAAGTAAGCAGATGGCAATCCATATATGATGTAAAAACTAAGCAATGCAAGACAACATGCATGACATGGGTAATATAACCCTGCCAAGTTTGAGCATAGACCTTGGGGGGAAATAGGACTGGTCATCAGTCTCTGAATCCTCCTCTGAGGATCTCTCTGTAACCAGCAAGATGTCTGCTTCAGCAGGTAGCATTGTCTGCTCTGAATACCTTGTTTTCACTCCAGATACTTTCATCACCGCTTCAAATGGTTGATGCACAGGAAGAGTAGTTGAATATACAAACGTTATCGACAAAAGGAACACGTAATACAAAAAAAATGATAGCATGATATAATTCACATACATGATGATTGGCTAAACAACATGGCATTGCATAATTCACATATATAATGCCTTTGCAACAAGATAGCATTGTATAATTCACATATATAATGTCTTGCAACAAGATGGCAATGCATAATTCACATATATGGTAATTAGACACTGAACAGGTGGCATTCACACAAAGCATGTCTAAACTAATCAAAGGACATAGCAATGCGAGACACCATATGCACGATATGAGCAACATAACTGTGACACCCCCGATTCAATCGTACACTAATCATACACGCAAACGTGTAGAATCAAGATCAGGGACTCACGGGAAGATATCACAACACAACTCTAAAAATAAAATAAGTCATACAAGCATCATAATACAAGCCAGGGGCCTCGAGGGCTCGAATACAAGTGCTCGATCATAGACGAGTCAGCAGAAGCAACAATATTTGAGTACAGACATAAGTTAAACAAGTTGCCATAAGATGGCTAGCACAAACTGGGATATAGATCGAAAGAGGCACAGGCCTCCTGCCTGGGATCCTCCTAACTACTCCTGGTCGTCGTCAGCGGCCTGCACGTAGTAGTAGGCACCTCCAGTGTAGTAGGAGACGTTGTCAACGGTGGCGTCTGGCTCCTGGGCTCCAGCATCTGGTTGCGACAACCAGGTAGAAAGGAAAGGGGGAAAAGGGGGGAGAAAAGCAACCGTGAGTACTCATCCAAAGTACTCGCAAGCAAGGATCTACACTACATATGCATGGGTATATGTGTAAAGAGGCAATATCGGTGGACTGAACTGCAGAATGCCAGAATAAGAGGGGGATAGCTAGTCCTATCGAAGACTACGCTTCTGGCAGCCTCCGTCTTGAAGCATGTAGAAGAGAGTAGATTGAAGTCCTCCAAGTAGCATCGCATAGCATAATCCTACCCGGCGATCCTCCCCTCGTCGCCCTATGGAAAAGCGATCACCGGGTTGTCTGTGGAACTTGTCTGGGTGTGTTTTATTAAGTATCCGGTTCTAGTTGTCATAAGGTCAAGGTACAACTCCGGGTCGTCCTTTTACCGAGGGACACGGCTATTCGAATAGATAAACTTGCATCCTATGCTAGGCATTTAGGATTGCGGGTAAGGTATCAATGACTGTAGTAACAATGACAGGATATGCAACAGAATAGGAGTAACCGAACAGTAACATGCTACACTACTCTAATGCAAGCAGTAGAGAGAAGAATATGTGATATCTGGTGATCAAAGGGGGGGCTTGCCTGGTTGCTCTGGCAAGAAGGAGGGGTCGTGAACTCCGTAGTCGAACTGGGGTCGCCGGCAGTCTCGGGGTCTACCGGAAAGAAGTAACGTAGGGGGAACACAATAAATAACAAATCAATCAAAGGATCACAAAGCGTAACATGGCAATACGCGGTGCTAGGTGTGCCCCAATGCGGTAGTAGGTGATACCGGCGAAAGAGGGAAACATCCGAGAAAGTATCCCCGGTGTTTCACGTTTTCAGACAGATGAACCGGAGGTGAAATGTTGCAGGTTCGCTATGCTAGGGACACGTGGCGGATGAACGGGTTGCGTGTTCGAGTTTGTCTCGTTGTTCTGAGCAACTTTCATGTACAAAGTTTTTCCATCGGACCTACGGTTTATTTTATATTAATTTTAAAAGATTTAATCAATTTTAGGATTTAATTATTTTAAATCAACATTATCCAGAATAGTGTATGCTGACGTCATCACGACGTCAGCAGTCAACAGTGCGTTGACTGGGTCAATCTGACGAGTGGGTCCCGCATGCCATACTCTGTTTGTTCTAATTAGGGTTTAATGAATATAGTTACTGTTTAATTACCCTGCCAAGTTAGAGCATACACCTCGGGGGGGGGGGGGATAGGACTAGTCATATGTCTCTGAATCCTCCTCTGAGGAGCTATCCGTAACCAACGAGATATGCGCTCCGTCAAATAGCATAGTCTTCTCTGATGACCTTGTTTTCACTCCAGAATTTGCCATCACCGTGTCAAATGGCTGATGCACACGAAGAGCAATTGAATGTACTAACATTGTTGACAAATGTAACATGTAATGAAAAAAAGGATGGCCTGATATAATTTACATATAAGATGACTGGCTAAGCAGGATGGCATTGCAAAATTCACATATATGATGCCTGGCTAAACAAGATGGCGTTGCATAATTCACATAATCGATGAATAAACTAAATAGATGGCATTCGCACAAAGGATGTCTAAACTAAGGAGATGACATATTTGATGTATAAAGGAAGCAATGCAAGACACCATATGCATGATATAACCAACATCAGCATGCCAAGTTAGAGAGAAGACCTCAGGGGGTAAATAGGAGTTGTCTTCTCCTTCTAAATCCCCCTCAGAACAGATATCTTCCTCTCGATTACAATCCGAAATGCGTGGAGGGGGGCTGCCTTTGCGCCTACCATGGAGCAATGTCTACATGAAATTTTATTACCACGCAAGGCTCGTCTCTTTTGCTCTACATGTTCAGTTCCATTGTTTACAATAATTGTCATGCATAGGAATAAAACATAGTGAGATTATGTAAGGAGTGCATGCAGAAATCCAGAGTGATGGTAGCAACCTGTGGATAGACGCAAAACCAATAATAGCAGGCAGATAATGGCTTCAGTTAAAAAATACAGATAATGGCTTCTTTACTATTTGTTTCCCACCCAACATGAAACTCATAGTAGACACCGGAGATTAACCAGATAGTAGATAGGTATTGATTGCAGCCCCGATATGTACCCCACGACCATTTAAAAACTCAAGTTTGACCATTAGTTTGGAGCTGACTCAGAGTCTAATCGGTGAACAGGACGATAAAGTAGCATGTAATATTAAGCGATGCATAACGTAAGTAGACACGAAAGAGTGCGAACTCTCTTGCGTACCTGTGTAGTCCTCGAGGTCATCTGCTCGGTTGATGATGGTAATGCAATTTTCATGGCTGCCGGTGGCGGGGAAAAAGATCTGAGGCGGCGAAAAACAGTCTGGAGGCTGGATCCCTGCTGTGCTGGACCCTTCTGTCGTTGGAGCAGCTGAGCTGGAATGGACGATGACGCAATAGGAGCGGGACAAACAACGCAAGGTTTTCTTTGACAACTATCTGTAAGAGAAGTAATTCTGTAAGGGCTCGTTTGAATTGGAGGATTCCAACAATGCAGAGATAGGAAATAGACAGGAATAGGATAGGAATGCACGTGCAAAATAGAGAATTTAGAAACACAGGATTTCTGCCAATCTGGGTGTTTGATTTACAACAATTGGAAGATCACAGGATGCAAAGAAGCATGGTGAGATTAAGTCAAACCACAAGAAAATGTATGGTTATAATGCTATTATGCTACTATCTCTTAGTCTTGTGCTTCATGAATAGGAATTTGAAAAGGAGGACAAGTGAAAATTAAAATTCCTACATTTTTTCTTTCAAGGAGACACTAAAGGAACAAATCCGTGTGCTCAGTGGACAATATATATAACATGTAGAGTAAAAAGAGATGCAACAAGTGTACAACCTCTTTGGCGAAGCCATGTCGATCTCAACGTGATTGGGTTGGCCGGTGAGGATGCTCTGGCTGACTTGGCTGTCGGAGGAGGGGAAGAAGATCTTAGGCATGTGGAGATGGAGCCCGAGGTACTGCTCTGCTGTGATGGAGGGTTTCGTCGTTGGAGCAGCTCTGGTTAGTTGTACGATGCCGAGGCTGAAGCAGGACAACAGAGACAACGAACAACGTTAACCTGAGTGGAATTCTAATAACATCTCCAATACATGACATAAAATACATAACTACAAAGTGCTAGATGTAAAATACATCAACCGCTCATCTCTGAACTTAACCGTCGAAACTGAATTTAACTGTCGAAACTGAACTTAACTGTCGAAACTGAACTTAACCGTCGAAACTGAATTTTGCTGTCGAAATTGAATTTCGCTGTCGAAACTGAACGCACTAGCAAGGTGAGGCTACACATTGGTCGACTTACTTTTTCATCTTTGGTCAGTCGATTTTGCAGCCGTTGGATACAAAATCAAGGGCCTGCAGTTCATCTTCAACCTCCACCCCTCTGAGCCGCTAGCCACCACCGGCCAAATAGGAGCACCCCGCCACCAGCGGCCGGTGATGCACCGCCCCGCCCGCCCCAAAAACACTCCCCACCGCCGGTCCGCCGCCACCCTGGCCATCCCTCTAGGCCCTCCCGTGCCGAGATTTTTCTCCGGCAATCCCCACGCCACTGCCCCGCCAACGCCCCACCACCGCCGGCGACCACCGCCCCCACCTTGAACCCTAAGATAGATAGTGGGGTACCTCTCTGGCGAGCCCCCCTCCCAGCTGCGGCTGGTTCTTCCTTCACCCCGGTGAGCCCCCCCCTGAAAATTGACTGACCCAAAAGTCGATTCAGTCGACTGAAGTGTAGCTAAATTGGAGCAGCATCGCAAGCAAGAGCAAGAGCGAGAGCACAAGCGCGAGCAAGAGAAATAGCAAGAGCAAACCAGGCAGGGGACCGAGAGCAAGAGCAGAGCAGCAGCGCGAGCGGGAGCTAAAGCAGCAGCAGCTCCTACTGATGTGGACGTCTCCGCCGAGGGAGCGACGCCGTGGAGGAAGTGGCCGACGACGCCGCCGTGGATGGAGCTGCGCCGTGTCGGCTCGGGACCGAGCACCGGCAGCACCGTGAGATCGAATGAAGAAGAAATTGTGGCGATTAGTGTACAACCTCTTTGGTGGCGCCGATTAGGCCGCACCTTCATCCAAAGAAACGGTGATGATGATGCTCTTTCGGTGGTGCATGAAGACGGCGGTGTGGGAATGGAGGTGGCGCGAAAGATGAGGGGAACATCGGGGCAGCTCCTTGGAGGTGGAGGACGGGCTGGCTGAACCGGCGGGACGACGAGATCGACGACGGATCCTCATCCGGTACGGTGGATGAGGGATGTCGAGGTGTTGTTGTGGATGACGTCGTCGGGGAAGAGGCTCCGGCTGGGTGGCAAACAGAGCAGGGTGTGGGGTTTTGTCGCCTCGGTGTATGAATTGGTGGGCAGATGGGATGGCAGTGGGGAACCATGGCTTAGGGACACGCTTGTCCAAAATGTGGGGTAAGTTACAAAAGTACCCCCACCGATTTGAGGCGGTTCTTTCGGTTCAGGGGTACTATGGGCATTTTGCGTGTCGGGATTTCACAGGATGTGGGAGTTTTCGAGTGTGTTGTAATTTCGGAATAGCAAGGCGCGGGTTGAGATGGAGGGAGTTGTCGGAGCACAACGAGACAAAGATATATCTTAAATATTTCGGGCTAACAAGGCACGGGTTGAAATTTCCGGACAAGCCTAACATGTACTGTACCAAATCAATGCGCACGACAAATGTCATTCAAAACTTTGAATTCATGTTATGTTTAATTAAAATATTTTGCTACGTGTATAATGCATGCAACCTACTATTCAAATGAACGTTTTAGTGCATTCCAAACGTATATACTACCGCTTCAATATGAACTAAATTTGAATTCGTTTCTCTATTTGAATAAGACCTACAGTAATGATTGTTGTGAAGTCAAAGCATTTGAATTCGTTTCTCTGTTTTAATAAGATCTACAATCATCATTATTGTCAAGTTAAACCTTCGTTTGTGTATTATCTTCACAACACACCACATGATTAGTCTCGAGTTACATATGAACTATTTGTACTATATGAACTCGAACTCGATTTTTTGAATCCACTTTATTTTGATTTCAAATCGCGTTACATTTCTAGCTCTATCTAGATCTTCATAATCTAAACCATGTCTCATATGTATAATGTGTTTATCACATTATGTATGGTGCCCCGCCCCCGACGCCTACAAGTATTTAGATGTGAGTTGCAAACACCACATATTACCACAAATTCAAATAAAATGTGAGAATGTTCGATATATAGTATTGTTTAGATTGTTCGATATTTAGTTGTAAGCTGCAAATGCCACACATTATCACAAATTCAAATAAAATGTGAGATTGTTTGATGTATAGTATGGTTTAGATTGTTCAGCATTTAGCTGTGAGTTGCAAACGCCATGCATTATCACATTATGGTATAACATGTGCACAACACGTGTATCACCGCTATATTCATGCATGCAATGTTTAAAACACTATGATCTCCTATTCAAATATATGAATCCGCTTTCATATAAAATTATGATCTTTGTTAGTCTCTTACACCCACACAATCCTCTAACCTTTGTAGCTACCACTAACTTTCTCTCGTGCATGCACACGCCCTCCTCGCCCTCCCCCTCCCTCGGCACTCTATCCACCGGGCACATTCATTTTTTTATTTAGGTCGTTCTCCCAGAGTCTCCACAATTCCTTTCCGACACACACCGATCGATAAACCTCTCCAGTGATGCTTGCATACAACATACACACACACACACACACACCTTCAATCTCCTCCTTTATGTGTCCTTGCCTCGTGTCTCTCATACGGTCACACACACATGTAAACTCTCGCCCCTCTTTTCATCGATCTCACAACCGCACACTCCTCCCCCTATCTAGCTAGTAGTTGGGCCTCTCGCACCACCTCCTAGCTCCATTCTCTCTGTCTATCCGTCTCGCTGGGCCTTATTTGCCTCCAACAAATGGACGTACACTGACCAATCTCTCGCTATACATATAGCTAGCTAGGTCCTTATAACTCGTTTTTACCCACGCGTCGATCGATCTACCTCATTAGTTGTGTCTCTCCCTTCCTCCGAAAAACAACAATTGATCTACCGATCTAGTTAGGTTTTCTTACCAAACACATGGTTCCCCTTCATCATCCATGGATGCGTCCCGACAGATCTATCATGCACAGGCACACACAGAAACACATCCCCACTCTTATTGATAATATTGCAGTTCCACCCTCAGTTTGTCTAGTAGGCCTCTCCCACCATCTTCGAGAAGCAACTCCATCACCCATCCAGCACTCTACCCCTCTCCCTCCCTCTGTCTCTCCTCTCTCTCTATCCCATCATATTTCCCGTCCTTCAGTTATGTATGGATGTCGACCGATCTCCCTCAAGACATAGCTGGGTCTCTCCTTCTCAACACATATACGAGTCGTTCTACCTCTATAGTTAGGCCTCTGCCTACCCCTCCCCCCACCCGCCCCCCCCCCCCACACACCGATATCGAGCGCTCTAGTCATGTCTCCCTGCCACACACAAACTTGACATGTGCCCTCTAATGTTCCGGTAGGCCAGTCACCCTATATCTTTGACTTGCACACACACACAATTTCGATGGCTCTCTTCATCGATCTCGCACCCACCCACTTGATCCTCTCTTCGACTCTATTGATAGCTATGACCCCTCCATCTCTTCTCGTGGATTGCCTGACCCTCTATATATGATATGGATAGGCCTCCATTTCACACACATTGCATGCAAAATTTTGTTTGAGATGTCATCGACACATATTCCCACAAATAATTCACGAAATCAACCCCCACCCCACCCCCACCCCCACCCCAAAACAAAAAACACTCACGAACGCGGTTTGTATCTCTCACACACACACACGTAGGTGGGGGACATGCACGAAGAGAAGAGGTGCATGCATGACGCACGTACTCCCGTCTCTTTCCCAACCACACCCGTGTGGGTACACGGTGGAGCTCATTTTTGTACGAAAAAGGCAGCCCACATGGTAATTTGGCACATGTACTGGTTGCCCACTTGGTGGAGGGAGGATCATCTACCACGGGTGAACAAACAAATTGCGACTTGACGCGTTATGTTAAATTAAAAAAAGAGGCAAACCATGTGGGCCTACCTTAGAGGCAAGGCTCTATACACTGGAGTACTTTGGATGTGTTCCGTCAACTCGCAGAACGAGGAGAAGCTTGCTTAGTACGCCGTCTCCCCCGCCCACGGGCGCGGTGGCTCACAGGATGAGGTGAAGCTTGCTCCGCCTTATACCCGCTCCCTCGCCCATGCGCACGGTGCCTCGTAGGACGAGGAGAAAAATTTACTACTCCCTCCGTTTACTCCTCGTCCCTACTACATTGGTTATAGAGATTATATCATATTGTTTGGAACATATATGTCCTTTAGTAGATTTCAATATGAACTACTAGTACATACTCCAAACACTGATGTATATAGACGTATTTTAGAGTGTAGATTCACTCATTTTGCTCCATATGTAGCACTCTCCCTCGCCCCTCGACCCTCGCCCACGTGGTGGACGTGCAGCAACTCATTCGGTCTCATATAGCCAGAATGATATATACTGCACTACCATTATTGCTCGACTCCCGAAGAGGCGAAGAGCCAATCGCAAGGTTAACATTTTAGAGATGCCAAGCGCAAGGTTATAGGAGAACGAGTAGTAGGTTCCGTGTCATTTATAAATAAAGTTTTTTTTCTTCAGTGGCACGTACGCAATATGATAGGTTCATATGGAGAGAAAAGGAAACCGCTCGAGTATATACATAGTCAGGATGGGCCAGCCTACACGATTGCTTGTTGGGGTTGCTCTCTTCACACTCTCTCGCACAAAACGACTTTGGCCACATATCTAACATCCCGGCGGATCACGTCCGCTGGGGGAAGGGGTGGATGCTTAGTGTAGATGCGGTCGCCGTTGCCGACGGTGAAAACCCACTGTCGGCACGTCCCGATCAGGGGTCCCCGCCGTTCTCTCTCACAAAGCCTGTGAGGTTGCCTTCGTCCCTTGCCCACTGCCGCGACGTGGGCAGTTGCCACCTCCCGCCGCCCTCCTCAAGGTTGAGCTACGTCCCTCAGGTACAACTCCCTTTACAGCCGGCTTGCACCACTGCTCCAGCTGACCACATCACTCCCCCTGGATATTTCTCTACTTCTTTGCCCCGCACATACCTCTACTGGCTTCTACGTAATGTATTTGTGATGAGTTTATGTCTCATCAATTAGTCCCAGTAATCTTATTCTAATCACGCTTCTTCAATATCTTTGCCACAGGGATGCTCATCTCGATTTTGGTGAAACTGCACAAAATGATCCGATGGTCAAAAGGTTGCAAACTTCATTTGTTAGGAAGCTTGAACGTTGCCAGCAAATTGAAGCCTAGTTAGGGTTCACGGTTCAAGGGCTAGGGACTACATGGATCATTTTTTTCTTTAGCTGCATCTGTTCCAAAATAAGTGTCAACTTTAGTGGAAGTACAACTTTGTACTAAAGTTTGCACAAAGTTGAGACACTTATTTTGGAACAGAGGGAGTACATATTTGCTATGATCTTTCAATCATTGAGATGCAATAGCATGCATGTTAGTCTCCTTTGTATTTGATGAAATGTTGCAACGGGCAACCTTGGACGCAAGATACATGTAACAGAAGCTGGAAGCTTCATAGCATTGTACAACTTTATCTCGCTGATAAATTATAGTACGTACTATATTAGTACTTCCTCCATTCCTAAATATAAGTCTTTGTAGAGATTTCACCATGAACCACATGCGGATGTATATAGATGCATTTTAAGTGTAGATTCATTCATTTTGTTCCGTATGTAGTTCACCCAGTGGAATCTCTACAAAGACTTATCTACTAGTAATAGTTAGCCCCCACTACTAGGAATTCTCTATCCTCTCCTTGAGCCACATCATCGAAATTAATGTGGCCATTAGATGAACTAAATAAGTCCATAATAGCCGTCTGATCTAGACATTGAGAGGCTCTGCACTAAGCCACATGCAAGCATGCAGAAATACCATGGCATGCATGTGAGTGGGTTTTAAATCACATCAACATGTCTGCATGCAAGCATGCACCGGTAGCATGCATGTAAGTGAGCTTTTAAGTCCATTAACATGTCAAAAAGAAAAATATAATCCCATTATGCAGTAGCAGTTGGCTGATCTTTTTTCTTACATGGGATGATCTAAATGATGATGGGAGTTTATTTAGTTTGGCTACCACATTTGTCATGCGGTTATAGAGTTTCTTTAGTTCTATGAAATCGATAATTTTGCGCAGAGAGATATACGGCTATTCCGCGGCAATGTGCGGGGACTCATCTAGTAATATTAAGGAACAGAGGGAGTACTATGTACAGAGTTAGGTGTCGCACGGTGATAGTGTGAGGTGGGCCATGTAATCACTGAGCCTGCATGTTTTCACTGCTCTTGCACTGCTCCGCTGTAAGAGTGGAGAAAATTGTAATCTAGTAGTACCTCCTTTCGCCGAAAGCGTGGGACATCCAGCAGTCCTACCACCTCAGTAATAAAGACCAATGAGCCGTCAAATCACATAGACCCGGCGGTAAGTTGGACGGAGGAATCAACCATCACTCTTGCGCCAGTGAGAGGTCGCATCCGCTCTGCCCGGGCATGAATGCGGCATCGATTCTTTGGAGCGGCACTGACCATTTTGGGTGGGAAGCGCCAGCGGGCAATGGAGGGGCTTTGGGTGGGCCAGGCTGGTCAGGAGCGGGCATGGAAGCTATCCGCATGTCCCTACCCGACACGCCCGAAAACGAGAGGATGCACCAACTCTCGCTGCTAAAATCGTACACTACACACCATCTCTCTATAGGAGTAGGTCGATCTGTCGCTCTCTCTAACACACACATGATGTTAAACACACACACACACACACGCACACACACAAACACGCACACGCACGCACCTTGGTCCCGTTGCACCTTCTAACATGACTTATTACACCTAGACGGAGGGAGTAGTAAGTATACGAGATACGGTGGCACACTGACTTAAGTCGAATGCAAGTGCCCAAAATTGTATGCATGTTATAATAAGGATTCACCTAAAATAGTACGTGAGCGAATAGAGGGATCAATTGGACAGTGTTCCCGAGCAGTAGCGAGATGTGTGAGGTAACATACACCGCTGGCGCTTTTAATTTTTCTTATTAATTTGTTTGTTTCACCCTCTGACTGGTGGGACCCAACGTACTACGTGGAGAGAGGTAAGGTGACTAAGGCTGCATTATTTCTGCACCACTGTGGATAGTCTTACCACCAAAGCCACATGACACGATTATGATTGAAATCCCAATGACTCCCACACACACAAAAAACATGGCATGCTTGTCACATGAATGCAGGAATGTATAAAAGGTTATTTTCCTCTCGTTGAACATAACGGGAGGGTTGTGTAGCTGGTTAGCCTGTTCGCTCATCAAACTTGAGGTCTCGGGTTCGATAACTACACTTGAGCATAATTTGTGCCAGGAGGATTCTTTGACTGGTCAAAATGGATGGATACGGAGCTACACGATCTTGTAGTGACCGTATAATCACCTCATCACGTATAAACTACAGCCTCGGCACTTGTTTTCTAGGGTTTGCACGCTTCACACTCTCTCTCTCCAGTATATATATACACGCTAGAGCCTCAGCGCTTGTAGTTGCTCTCTTCACACTCTCTCGCCCTCTCCAGATCTAAACAAGACTTCGTTGGCCTCTCTCTCCCCTCACTGCTGCTCAAAGATCCAACAGGATCAGTCCGCCGGGAAGGGAAGGAGGCTTAACGCTCTCACCGTCGGCGAGGAAGGGAATCCACTACCGGCGCAGCTGTTCACTTTCACCCAGCAGCAACGCGGGAGGGCCTCCGACCCCTTCTTATTTGCCACCATCTCGTCGCCCACCGAACCACGCCCCAAGAACCTTAAGGTATAATTTACTTACTTCACATGCATTGCTCTAGCTTCATGTATACCATGAATCTAGGATGTGGTTCAAAGAGGTAAGGAGTGTGGGAAAGTAGTGGGAAAAGTTGTATATAGCATGAATCTAGGACGTGGTTCAAAGAGGAAATGAAGGGGGGAAGTTGTATAGCATGAATCTAGGACGTGGTTCAAAGAGGAAAGGAATGGGGGTGAGGGAGTCCTGGACTAGGGGGTGTCCGGATAGCCGGACTCCAAGACTATGAAGATACAAGATTGAAGACTTCGTCCCATGTCTGGATGGGACTTTCCTTGGCGTGGAAGGCAAGCTTGGCGATACGGATATGTAGATCTCCTACCATTGTAACCGACTCTATGTAACCCTACCCCTCTCCGGTGTCTATATAAACCGGAGGGTTTAGTCCGTAGGACGAACAACCATTACAACAATCATACCATAGGCTAGCTTCTAGGATTTAGCCTCCTTGATCTCGTGGTAGATCCACTCTTGTACTACCCATATCATCAATATCAATCAAGCAGGAGTAGGGTTTTACCTCCATCGAGAGGGCCCGAACCTGGGTAAAAACATCGTGTCCCTTGTCTCCTATTACCATCCGCCTAGACGCACAGTTCGGGATCCCCTACCCGAGATCCACCGGTTTTGACACAGACATTGGTGCTTTCATTGAGAGTTCCTCTGTGTCGTCACCAATAGGCTCGATCGCTTCTTCAATCAACGGCGCAGTCCAGGGTGAGACTTTTCTCCCCAGACAGATCTTCGTGTTCGGCGGCTTTGCACTGCGGGCCAATTCGCTTGGCCATCTGGAGCAGATCGAAAGTTACGCCCCTGGCCATCAGGTCAGGTTTGGAAGCCTAAGCTTCACGGCTGACATCCGCGGAGACTTGATCTTCGATGGATTCGAGCCACAACCGAGCGCGCCGCACTGTCACGATGGGCACGATTTAGCTCTGCCACCGGACAGTATCCTGGAGGCCGCACATGAGTCCGCTCTGACTCATAGTTCGGAGCTGACCGCGCAAATCGAGGACAGGTGGTTGGACACCGCCTCGGGGGCTGCAACTTCTACGGTGATGGAGCCGAATACTGACCTTGTCCTTTGCAAAGCTCGTGACTCTGAGGTGCCGGACTCCAAACCTCCTGCGCCCCTGCCAATCGAATCCGATCGGGCGCCGATCACGGAGTTCACCGCCGTGAACATCTTTCAGCACTCACCCTTTGGCGACATCCTGAATTCGCTAAAGTATCTCTCATTATCGGGAGAGCCTTGGCCGGACTGCGGTCAGGATGGTTGGGATGCGGACGACGAAGAAATTCAAAGCCCACCCACCACCCACTTTGTAGCCACTGTCGACGATTTAACCGACATGCTAGACTACGACTCCGAAGACATCGACTGTATGGACGACGATGCCGGAGACAACAATGAACCAGTACCTACGGGGCACTGGAAGACCACCTCGTCATACAACATATACATGGTGGAATCCCAAAGGATGGGAAGAGCGGAGAAGAAGCGGAGGCAGATTCCTCTAAGAAATAGCCCAAGCGCCAACGTCAGCGGCGCCGCTCTAAATCCCGCCACAGCAAGAATGGAGATTCTGGCACCGGAGATAATAACACCCCAGAGAGTGCCGAAGACAACCCCCTTCAGCAAGATTCAGCATAGGAGGACGGAGACGCCAGCCCTCAAGAGAGAGCGGCAGACAAGGAGATAGAGGACGATAATTACATGCCTCCCTCCGGAGACGAGGCAAGCCTCAACGACGACGAATTCGTCGTGCCCGAGGATCCCATCGAACATGAGCGTTTTAAACGCAGGCTAATGGCCACGGCGAACAGCCTAAAGAAAAAGCAGCAACAGCTTCGAGCTGATCAAGACCTGCTGGCCGACAGATGGACCGAGGTCCTCGTGGCCGAAGAGCATGAAATCGACCCCCCCCCCCCAAAAGCTACCCAAAATGCAAGTTGCTCCCCCGATTAGAGGAGGAGGCATACAAACCTTTGTCACCAGCGCACAACACGGCAGACCGACCACCGCATGGCCGCGACAGAGAGGCATCTAGGCCCTCTACTAGAACCGTACCCCGGCACCACTCGAAAAGCGCGAAGCCACGGGGGAATGCGCCGGACTTGCGAGACATATTGGAGGACAAGGCAAAACAATCAAGATCTATCTACAGATCACGTGGGCGCCCCACGATCCACGACGACTACCGTCGCGCCGGATACAACAACTCCGGTCGGGCCGAACACAGCAGACAAAGCTCTCTTGAGCTACGTCGTGATATTGCCCAGTATAGAGGCGCCGCACACCCACTATGCTTCACAGATGAAGTGATGGATCATCAAATCCCCGAAGGGTTTAAACCCGTGAACATTGAATCCTATGATGGCACAACGGACCCCGCGGTTTGGATCGAAGATTATCTCCTTCATATCCATATGGCCCACGGTGATGATCTCCACGCCATCAAGTATCTCCCACTCAAGCTTAAAGGACCAGCTCGGCATTGGCTTAACAGCTTGCCAGCAGAGTCAATTGGGTGTTGGGAGGACCTGGAAGCCACATTTCTCGACAACTTCCAGGGCACATATGTGCGACCACCCGACGCCGATGACCTAAGCCACATAATTCAGCAGCCAGACGAATCGGCCAGACAGTTCTGGACATGGTTCTTAACAAAGAAAAATCAAATCGTCGACTGTCCAGATGCAGAGGCCCTCGCAGCCTTCAAACATAACATCCGCGACGAGTGGCTGGCCCGGCACCTAGGACAGGAAAAGCCGAAATCCATGGCAGCCCTCACATCACTCATGACCCGCTTCTGTGCGGGGGAGGACAGCGGGCTAGCTCGCAGTAACAACCTCGGTAAAAATTCTGGCAGTCCGGACTACAAGGACCGCAATGGCAGGTCACGTCACAACAAAAACAAACGCCGCGTTAATGGCGATAACACTGAGGATACGGCAGTCAACGCCGGATTCAGAGGCTCAAAACCCGGTCAGCGGAAAAAGCCATTTAAAAGAACTACCCCAGGTCTGTCCAATTTGGACCGAATACTCGACCGCTCTTGCCAGATACATGGCACCCCCGAAAAGCCAGCTAATCACACCAACAGGGATTGTTGGGTATTCAAGCAGGCAGGCAAGTTAATTGCCGAAAACAATGACAAGGGGCCGCATAGCGATGACGAGGAGGAGACCCGGCCGCCAAACAGTAGAGGACAGAAGGGGTTCCCCCCACAAGTGCGGACGGTAAACATGATATACGCAACCCACATACCCAAGAGGGAGCGGAAGCATGCACTTAGGGACATATATGCGATGGAGCCAGTCGCCCCGAAGTTCAATCCATGGTCCTCTTGCCCGATCACTTTTGATCGAAGGGACCACCCCACCAGTATCCGCCATGGCGGGTTCGCCGCATTGGTCTTAGACCCAACCGTCGATGGATTTCACCTCACTCGTGTCCTGATGGACGGCGGCAGCAGCCTGAACCTGCTTTATCAGGATACAGTGCGCAAGATGGGCATAGACCCCTCAAGGATTAAACCTACAAAGACGACCTTCAAGGGCGTCATACTAGGAGTAGAGGCCAATTGTACAGGCTCAGTCACACTGGAAGTGGTCTTCGGATCCTCGGATAACTTCCGAAGCAAGGAGTTAATCTTCGACATAGTCCCGTTCCGCAGTGGCTATCATGCTCTGCTCGGACGAACCGCGTTTGCAAAATTCAACGCGGTGCCGCATTATGCATACCTCAAGCTCAATATGCCAGGCCCTCGTGGAGTCATCATGGTCAACGGAAACACTGAACGCTCCCTCCGAATGGAGGAACACACCGCGGCTCTCGCGGCGGAAGTACAGAGCAGCCTCTTAAGGCAATTTTCGAGCCCGGCCGTTAAGCGACCGGACACAACCAAGCACGCCCGGAGTAACATACATCCAGACCACCTGGTACGTTCCGAGCACGCGTAGCAATGCGGCCCCAACCCTAGCCCCTGCATGATTGCAAGACTATCCATTCGCGTACATCATTACGCTCTGGAGATACCATGGGCATAGGGGGAGGGGCACGACCACGACAGGCCCAGAGTGCGGCTCAACCACACCAGGGGCTCCCAAGTGTGTCGTTCTTTTTTTATTTTATTATTATTATCCACAGGACTCCGTTCATCAGAGGCCCTGTCCGGCAGCGTATCTGCCGAACTCACGATGCAACAGCCAGGAAAGGACGAAGGCTATGACGAACACTCAGGTGGTCTCCATTATGAGCATTATAACTGTTTAATACACCATTCCGCAGCCTACCCCTGGAGGGAGACATGTCTAATAGTCAAATCCCTTGCTTACCGCACTATTTGTATTGTTCTGCATTCATAGCATAATTCCTTGAATAAACAATGCATCACTTTTCGCTTATAATTGCATTACTTTTCTTACATATATATTCATTTGTGACATTTTGCATCCGTACACTTTGGTACGGCCGAATACACCAGGGGCTTATGTTCCCCGCGTTATGGTGTGACAAGTCCAAACACTTTCACAAGTGCGGCACCCCGAACTTATAGCACTATATGCATCGGCTCTGAATCATGTCTTGGGTCAATAGTTCGGTTTGCCCGGCTCCCATGTTTTGGTACCTTACGTTCCGTCCTATCGGCTAAGGTAGCACTGGGAGAACCACTACGATTGCGCCCCGGTTGAGCTGGGCGAGCGCCTCAGTGGAGAAAGCTAAAACTGACCGTCATGATAAGGCGAGAGCTAGTCGCTGTTCGAGAGGTTTTTTCGAGTCCCTAAAGGCTTATGCCGCTTAAAGCGAGGAACCGGCTTCGCCCGGCCCAGGCGTGGATAGCGCCCCGAACTCGGTCTTCCGAACACTAGGGGCTTCACCGAAATTTAAGATTATAGAATTCTATGGCTAAGTGAGAGTGTTCAAGCATTATAAGTCCGGTTGCCTTGTTCGTCGTGTTGAGCGCCTCCCTAGATGGACCCAAAAATGGGAACAAGAGCGCTCAAGTTTATCCCGAACACCCCAGCACTTGCGGCATGGGGGCTCAAGCCGACGACTTGCCATCTCTCAGATTTGATAAACGGCCGCACACAAGGTAATATTTTAAATCAATAAGCATTGCTTAGCGCATATGAACAAAGTTTTCAGCGCACAGGATAACACATTACGAGTCTACTCAAATATTACATTTTTGGAGCACTCATCCGCAATCTTGCGGGCACCCTTCAGGACACTCTTATAATACATTTCGGGCGTGCGATACTCCTTGCCCGCCGGCAGCGCATCTGTCAGAAGCTTCTCAGCATCCAGCCTCCCCCAGTGCACTTTTGCACGGGCAAGGGCCCGACGGGCACCCTCAATGCAGGCGGAGCGCTTGATGACCTCCATCCAGGGACACGCATCCACCAGCCGCCGCACCAGACCGAAGTAGCTCCCAGGCATGGCCTCTTCGGGCCACAGCCGAACTATGAGGCCCTTCATGGCCTGCTCGGCCACCTTGTGGAGCTCGACCAGCTGCTTTAGCTGGTCGCTAAGGGGCACCGGATGTCCGGCCTCAGCATACTGAGACCATAAGACCTTCTCCGTCGAGCTCCCCTCCTCAGCCCGGAAGAATGCGGCAGCGTCGGACACGCTACGAGGCAGATCTGCAAACGCTCCTGGAGAGCTCCGAATTCGGGTAAGTAACAGGTAATTCACATTCACATGCTTGCTTTGCATGAAAAATGCCTTACCCGCCACTATTTTCTTCATCACCTCAATCTCCTAGAGGTCCTTATGGGCCTCGGCCTTAGCGGCTTTGGCACTCTCAAGAGCCGAGGCAAGCTCGGACTCTCGAGTCTTCGAGTCACGCTCCAAACTCTCGTGCTTTTCCACGAGAGCCTGGAGCTCTTGCTGCACCTCCGCCACCCACGCCTCATGCTTCTCTCGCTCAGCTCGCTCCGCGGCCGCATTACGCTCGGCCGCGGACACGGCCTCCTTCAGGATCGCCACCTCGTTCGTGGCCCCTGCAGTGCCCATGTTATCCTTGTTATTTTTCTCGCAACCAAAATCCTTTTCTGTAAGGTACAAATTTAATACGGTGTTACTCACCTTCTGAGTCCTCGAGCTGCTTCCTGGCAAGGCCGAGCTTGTTCTCGGACCGCTCGAGGTTCTTCTTTAAAGCATCGACCTCCGCAATCAGTGCGGTAGAGGTCAGCAGCGCAGACTGCAATCCCATATTGACATAAATTTTAGAACTCCTGTGTATATCTTCTTAGATCCTCAGACCGGTTTTCTTTCCGAACACCGAACTGAGCATCAGGGGCTACTGTCTATGCGGTATTACATTACATATTTTAAAATTTTCTTACCTCAAAGCCTGTTAGAAGGCTGTTGCAGGCTTCGGTCAGCCCGCTCTTAGCAAGCTGAACCTTCTGAATCACCGCACTCATGACAGTGCGGTGTTCTTCCTTGATGGAAGCGCCGTTGAGCGCCTCCAACAAGTTGTCCGGCGCCTCCGGTTGGACGGAGGCCGCCGGTGTCACGGTCTTACCCTTCTTACGAAGGGGCCGCCTGCCAGACTCCGAAACCACTGCGGGTTCCGGAGCGGAGTCCGGTGCGAAGTCCGGGAGGTTGCCCTATGGCACCTCCGGTGCCTCACCCTCCTGGCGGGTCCCCTCCTGGGATCCCACCTCGGCATCCTCGGCGTCACGAGGGGTGGAGGCGGTCGGAATGGAATCCACATCCGACGGAGCCAAGGACCCACTCGAAGAAGTGGGAAGATCGTCCTCGGCCGGACTGCAGGTTGTATGCGGCATTAGAAGGATAGCATGTGGCCAAAAAAGAAATTATAAATCATTCAGGAATCCGGATACTTACGATCTTGCCGGAGGCTTGGCCCTTGAAGGCCACCCCTCGTCGCGGTCGTCGGCGTTGGCGGAACAGTCCGGAGGAAGGGTCCTTCCCCTCTTGGACCCTTCGGCCTCCCCCGTTGGGGAAGCCTTCCTCTTCCTCTCTCCCCCCTCCTGGGGAGAGTCCTCTTTCTCCTCCTCATCTTCGGGGGAGGAGTCCGCCTCGGAGCCATCGGACGATGAGTCCGATACCACCTGGCGCCGGGAACTCCTTCGGGTTCCCGTGGCCTTCTTCTTGGCCTTCTTCTCCGGCACCACGTAAAGGGCCGGAACCAGCAGCCCCGTCAAACGGGTATCCGCTGGGTCTTCGGGAAGGGGAGCCGGACAATCAACCTGTCTGGACGTCCTCTGCCAGTCCTGTTAAAGGCATTGGGGGTTTTAGATCCCACGTAGAGTCAAACTATGAAAAAAGTAAGTGTCCCACAAAGGATAGCAAAGCTTACCTCGCCGGT
The DNA here is from genome assembly GCA_963921465.1 of Triticum timopheevii. NCBI lineage: Eukaryota > Viridiplantae > Streptophyta > Magnoliopsida > Poales > Poaceae > Triticum > Triticum timopheevii. Next base: position 583,161,060 of record OY997270.1, on the reverse strand, counting down.
CGGGCGCTTCGTGCTGAATCCGCGATCTTTAGTTGCGGATGCGGGGGCTTCTCCGCCCTTGAACAGCACCTTCCAGGCAGCTTCGTACGTCGTGTCGAAGAGCCCGCTCAGGGTCTGGTGCTGTGCCGGATCAAACTCCCACAAATTGAAGGCCCGTTGCTGGCAGGGGAGAATCCGGCGGACGAGCATGACCTGGATTACGTTGACAAGCTTAAGCTTCTTGTTCACCAGGGTCTCGAGACAGGACTGGAGTCCTGTCAGCTCCTCCGAACTACCCCATAACAAGCCCTTCTCTTTCCAGGAGGTGAGCTGCATGGGGATACCAGATCTGAACTCTGGGGCCGCTGCCCATTTAGGGTCACGCGGCTCGGTGATGTAGAACCACCCCGATTGCCACCCTTTGATGGACTCCACGAAGGCACCCTCGAGCTAGAGGACGTTGGGCATTTTGCCCACCATGGCGCCTTCGCACTCCGCTTGGACGCCCTTCACCACCTTCGGCTTGACATTGAAGGTCTTTAGCCACAAGCCGAAGTGGGGCTGGATGCAGAGGAAGGCCTCGCACACGACGATAAACGCCGAGATGTTGAGGATGAAGTTTGGCGCCAGATCGTGGAAGTCCAGTCTGTAGTAGTACATGAGCCCCCAGATGAAGGGATGAAGTGGGAAGCCCAGTCCGTGGAGGAAGTGGGGAAGGAATAAGACCCTCTCATGGGGCTTGGGGGTGGGGATGAGCTGCCCCTTGTTGGGCAGCCGGTGCGCAATGTCGCTGGACAAGTATCCGGCGCCGCGTAGCCTCTCGATGTGTCCCTCCGTAACGGAGGAGGCCATCCATTTGCCTCCCACTCCGGACATGGCTGGAGAAGGTTGAGACGAGATGTGCGGACTTGGGCGCTTGAGCTCGAGTGCACGGAGATGGATAAGCAAAGGAGGAAGAAGGCGGAGGTGAAAAAGGTGGATCCTTATCCCTATATATGGGCGGATGAAGACTCTGCGTCCCCGCCATCCTGGTAAAACTCGCTTATCTCCCCAGCGCCACAATCTATGGCGCGGTTGGGTTACCCACGTCCGTATTGATGGGAATCCTGGAATAAGGGGAACACGATCTCTGCTTCGACAAGACGTGCCAAGGAAACCGCTTCGCTAAACGCGCTGAGGTGGTACAATAAAAACGATTCAAGCAAAGGCTTGGTGGTGGCGTGACGTCATGCCACAAAACACGTCAGCAGATTGAACTTATGTGCATATTATTCTCTCTACGGTGGTACATGGAATTTATTTTGCAGAGCTGGACACTATCCTGGTGTTCACAATCTTCTATGAATTAGTCGGAGAAAGAACCCGCCTTGCAATGCTGAAAAATATGCGCGCCCGACTCATCGTCATTGAAGCCTGGTTCAGGGGCTACTAAGGGAGTCCTGGACTAGGGGGTGTCCGGATAGCCGGACTATCATCATCGGCCGGACTCCAAGACTATGAAGATACAAGATTGAAGACTTCGTCCCGTGTCCGGATGGGACTTTCCTTGGCGTGGAAGGCAAGCTTGGCGATACGGATATGTAGATCTCCTACCATTGTAACCAACTCTGTGTAACCCTAGCCCTCTCTGGTGTCTATATAAACCGGAGGGTTTAGTCCGTAGGACGAACAACCATTACAACAATCATACCATAGGCTAGCTTCTAGGGTTTAGCCTCCTTGATCTCGTGGTAGATCCACTCTTGTACTACCCATATCATCAATATCAATCAAGCAGGAGTAGGGTTTTACCTCCATCGAGAGGGCCCGAACATGGGTAAAAACATTGTGTCCCTTGTCTCCTGTTACCATCCGCCTAGACGCACAGTTCGGGACCCCCTACCCGAGATCTGCCGGTTTTGACACCGACGGGGGGAAAGTGGTGGGGAAAGTTGCATCGCATAAATCCAGGACGTGGTTCAAAGAGGAAAGGAAGGGGCGAAAGTACTAGTACAGGCTGGCTATCCAGCACCTACATTGGTCGAAAAGGGAAAACAATGACAAACTCAGTACGCACATCTGTAACGAACTAATCTTTTGTTTTGGGGGGGACAAGGCTGTAGAGTTTGAGCAGGACTAGATTTGATGCACTCACATAGTGTCGGATTTTGGGTTCTGGCAGACCCTTGAGGTTCGAACTCTGGGTGTGCACGAAGATCTTTCCCCTACCAACTCACGTCTTGAAGCCTCGCAAGGAATCTAGGCTAGAAAGAAGAACACACAAGGGACACGAGGATTATACTAGTTCGGGCCACCATTGTGGTGTAATACCCAACTCTAGTGTGTGGTGTGGTGGATTGCCTCAGGGGCTGATGATGAACAATACAAAGGGAGAACAGCCTCGCGAGGGGCTGCTCTTGAGCTGGTGCGATGAACTGCTTGGGTGAGTTCAGTCGCCTCTCTCTATACTATGCGCAATCTGGATCCTCTCTGATCGATCCGTCCCCTTGCCCTATGGTGGCTAGTCCTATTTATAAAGGGAGGCCCTGGGCCTCTTCCCAAATAATGAGCGGGAAGGGCGCCAACAATTGGCCATTTTGAAGGGGAACATCTAGTACACTTATCCTGACTAAAGTTGGTCTACGGCTGCCAAAGGCTCTGACGATGACGCCGTCCTGGGCTCCACGATGACCTCCATCCTGCCGCTCTGCTGGTCTTGGTCTTGTTGCACCGAAACGGTAACCTTTGCCTGATGCCTTGGTCTGTGCTTGCCCCCTTCGCACCGAAGGGGAAACAAGGACACTGCACAGGCCGGCGCCCGCCTGGCGTCCGCCTGGTCTCGATCGTCATGGCTTGCGTCACGGGCTCCTCGCGAGGTGCCCTGCCTTGATCTCTCCGCCTCCTCGCGAGCCTGCCTGGCGAGGCCACTCCTGAGAAGGCCTTGCGTCGTCCGCCCCACGAGGCTTGGCCCCTCGCGAGGGTCTTGAGCTTGAGCTAATGAAGATGGGCTGCACTGGGCCCCCACTTGAGCCACACCGCAGGCTGCAGGCAGGCAAGTCTAGGGACCCCCATTCCCAGAACGCTGACAGTAGCCGCCGGGCCCAAGGCACGCTCGGATTTGGCTTAGCAGAGAAGCAAAGGGGCAAGTGCCAAGCGCCGCGGGCCCCAATAGCCTGCGGCCTTGGGCGCCGCGTGGCGATTGATTGGACGTGGGCATCTCCGCTTCCCCACGATGCCTCGGCAACTGCACATCTGACAAAAGGGGTGTCAGTGTCAAAACCGGCGAATCTCGGGTAGGGGGTCCCGAACTGTGCGTCTAGGCGGATGGTAACAGGAGACAAGGGACACGATGTTTTTACCCAGGTTCGGGCCCTCTTGATGGAGGTAAAACCCTACTCCTGCTTGATTGATATTGATGATATGGGTAGTACAAGATTGAATCTACCACGAGATCAAGGAGGCTAAACCCTAGAAGCTAGCCTATGGTATGATTGTTGTAATGGTTGTTCGTCCTACAGACTAAAACCCTCCGGTTTATATAGACACCGGAGAGGGCTAGGGTTACACAGAGTCGGTTACAATGGTAGGAGATCTACATATCTGTATCGCCAAGCTTGCCTTCCACGCCAAGGAAAGTCCCATCCGGACACGGGACGAAGTCTTCAATCTTGTATCTTCATAGTCTTGGAGTCCGGCCGATGATGATAGTCCGGCTATCCAAACACCCCCTAGTCCAGGACTCCCTTAGTAGCCCCTGAACCAGGCTTCAATGACGATGAGTCGGGCGCGCATATTGTTCGGCATTGCAAGGCGGGTTCCTCCTCCGAATAATTCATAGAAGATTGTGAACACCAGGATAGTGTCCGGCTCTGCAGAATAAATTCCACATTCCACCGTAGAGAGAATAATGTGTGCACAAGTTCAATCCATTGACGTTTTCCGTGGCATGATGTCACACCACCACCAAGCCTTTACTTGAATCGTTTTTTATTATACCACCTCAGCGCGTTTAGCGAAGCGGTTTCCTTGGCACGTCTTGTCAAAGCAGAGATCGTGTTCCCCTTATTCCGGGATTCCCATCAATACGGACGTGGGTAACCCAACCGCGCCATTGATGGTGGCGCTTGGGAGATAAGCGAGTTTTACCTGGCCGGTGGGGACGCATAGTCTTCGTCCGCCCATATATAAGGGGATAAGGATCCACCCTTTTTTACCTATGCCTTCTTCCTCCTTTGTTTATCCATCTCCGCGCACTCGAGCTCCAGCGCCCAAGTCCGCACATCTCATCTCAACCTTCTCCAGCCATGTCCGGAGCGGGAGGCAAGTGGATGGCCTCCTCCGTTACGGAGGGGCACATCGAAAGACTGCGCGGCGCCGGATACCTGTCCAGCGACATCGCGCACTGGCTGCCCGACAAGGGGCAGCTCATTCCCACCCCTAGGCCCCATGAGAGGGTCGTATTCCTTCCCCACTTCCTCCGCAGACTGGGCTTCCCACTTCATCCCTTCGTCCAGGGGCTCATTACTACTACGGCCTGGACTTCCACAATCTGGCGCCAAACTTCATCCTCAACATCTCGGCGTTTATCGTTGTGTGCGAGGCCTTCCTCTGCATCCAGCCCCACTTCGGCTTGTGGCTAAAAATCTTCAATGTCAAGCCGAAGGTAGTGAAGGCTGTCCAAGCGGAATGCGGAGGCGCCATGGTGGGCAAAATGCCCAACGTCCTCTGGCTCGAGGGCGCCTTGTGGAAACCATCAAAGGGTGGCAATCGGGGTGGTTCTATATCACCGAGCCGCGTGACCCTAAATGGGCAGCGGCCCCCGAGTTTAGATCTGGCGTCCCCATGCAGCTCACCTCTTGGAAAGAGAAGGGCTTGCTATGGGGTAGTTCGGAGGAGCTGACCAGACTCCAGTCCTCTCTCCAGACCCTAGTAAACAAGAAGCTCAAGCTTGTCAATGTGATCCAGGTCATGCTCGTCCGCCGGATCCTCCCCTGCCAACAACGGGCCTTCAATCTGTGGGAGTTCGATCCGGCACAGCACAGGACCCTGAGCGGGCTCTTCGACACGATGTACGAAGCTGCCTGGAGGGTGCTGTTCAAGGGCGGGGAAGCCCCCGCATCCGCGATTGAAGATCGCGGATTCAGCACCAAGCGCCCGGCCGGGGAGGTAAGCTTTGTCATACTTTATGGGACACTTATTTTTTTCATAGTTTGACTCTATGCGGGATCTAAAACTCACAATGCCTTTAACAGGACTGGCAGAGGACGTCCGGACAGGTCAACTGTCCGGCTCCCCTCCCCGAATAGCCAGTGGATGCCCGTTTAACGGGGCTGCTAGTCCCGGCACTTTATGTGGTGCCAAAGAAGAAGGCCACGAAGAAGGCCACGGGAACCCGAAGGAGTTCCCAGCGCCAGGTGGTATCGGACTCATCGTCCGGTGGCTCCAAGGCGGACTCCTCCCCCGAAGATGAGGAGGAGAAAGAGGACTCTCCCCAGGAGGGGGAGAGAGGAAGAGGGAGGCTTCCCCAACAGGGGGGCGAAGGGTCCAAGAGGAGAAGGACTGTCGGGGCGCACGGTCTCTTTCCGTGGCCGCGAGCACCTATGGGGCACGGGGGGCCCCTTCTAGTCCGGCAAGGGGGCGGAGGCCGCGCGCAGAGCAGATCGAGGTCGGGCGCGCGCGCAGGGAGACGGGCGATTTTTACCCAGCTTCGGAGCTCTCCGGAGAGATAAAACTCCTACTGCTGCTTTGTGTTTGTATTTGATCTTGCTCGAGAGTGAGCGTATGGTGGTATTGCGTGTGTCGAGTGGACCGAACCCCTTCTACGTGCGCATGGGCCTCCCTTTTATAGTCTGAAGGGGGCTCCAACAGGTGGCAAGGTAGGAAGAGGGGGTAGAAAGGTAAAAACGCGGGTTGGTACAACTGTGACCAACAGTGTCCCCTACCTAACTCTGACGGTAGGGGGCAAGGGCATTTAATGCCCGTTCGGTCGCCTCAATAGTGCAAAGAAACGATCGTTAGGTGAGCCACCGGTTGCCACGATGGCGTCTCTATCAGCTCCGCTTGCCACCTTGCTCCGCATGGCTACGCAGCGCCCCGCCACGTGCCCCTGGGGTGGCCCTGGGGTGACACGTCGCTGGATGCGCTGGATTTTGGGTGGCCACCTTGCCGCGGCAAGTGCCTTGCCGCGGCCATTCTCTTGTCGTGCCGGCAAGCTTGCCGGCCGTCGGGCCTTGCCGGGACGCGCGGGGCGCCGTGGCAAGTCTTCTGGAGATGCCCTGGTCGGCCTTCCCGGCAAGCTCTTCTTGCCGGGGCCTTTGTTCTTCCCGGCAAGCTCCTCTTGCCGGGGCCTTGGTCCTTCCCGGCAAGCTCCTCTTGCCGGGGCCTTGGTTGGCCTTCCCGGCAAGCTCCTCTTGCCGGGACTTTAGCTTGAGTACTCCGATCTTGAATGGCATCAAAGTAGCCGTGGAGGATCTTGGCGGATGCCCGGCAAGCCCTGCCGCGGGTCACTGCGACTGCCCGTGCACAAGTTCGGGGTACTAAGGTACCCCCCTACTTTAGTACACCGACAGGAGCCCCCAGGCCTGGGCCATACACGGTGCCGAGCGCTGTTGGGCCAGGCCCAAAACAGTGCACGGGCACGCGCGGCCTAGGTCACACCGCATATCTCTCCGCTTCCACCGCGCACGCCCAGAGCGGCACGCGTCAAACGTGGCGTCGTGGGTGACGTGTGCGGCGCGTGCGGGGCTGAGCCTCGCGAGCATGCATCAAGCCATGATGAAGGGGACGGCTCATGCCCTCCTACCTCAACGGAGGTAGGCGTGGGGGCGTGGTGCATTTACAGGACGGGGCCAGTGCGCGGCTTTCGAGGCGCCCACTCCCATGATCACGGGGTGGGGCGAGGCCGCCTCACCCGTCCCCTCGGCTCTGCATCCTCGCCACGCGGCTCCCATGCGCTTGGGGTCACGGACGGTGGGAGTGGGAATCTGGGCCGTCGCGAGCAGAGGCAGCGGGTCGGCCCCGATTCCCTGCTCCTCCCGTGCCTTGGTTCGCCTCCGCCGACGGTTCCTCCCCCCACGGCGGTCCACATGGGGGGCACAGAAGCCCGCACTCTCTCATCTCCTCCTTTCTTCAGCTTCTGCTCCCCTTTCTCCCATTCGCCATGGAGAAAGGGAACCCTGGATCTTCATCGGTGGGGGCGAGGGTCGCCGCCAGACAGCGCACCTCTCCCTCTCTCGTACCCTTGGCGGGTGAACCGGCCATAAGGGGAAGAGGGAGGGGGCATGGTCGCGGACGAGGTCGAGGACGAGGCCGAGGCGCTCGGGGAAGAGGCGGACGGGGCGGGGCGCCAGCTTCGCCTCCGCCGGCGGTTCCTCCCCCCACGGCGGTCCACATGGGGGACGACCCTTGCGAGTTCTTCGTCAGGCTGCGTCGGGCGCCTCGTCGTCACCTCCGGCTTCCAGCCCCGTTCGCAGGCGCGATGGAACCGGACCCACCCGAGATGCTGAGGCTGCAGATGAGGGGCTGCGGGATCAGCGGCACGCGAGTCCACGTTGTATCCCCAGCCCCTGGCGTGATGTATCTTGACCGTGGATGGAAGACGTTCGCCCATATCCACAGCTTGACGGCGGGGTTTACCCTCCATTTTAAGTTAATGGAGGGCGACCTCCTCTCCGTCAAGGTCTTCGGGGACTCCGGCATCCGGGCAAGGTGCTGCGTGGACAGCTCCTCCGATAGCGAAGGCCCCTCCTCGAGCGAGAGTGACGAGGAGGGGAGCAACAGCGACGACGAGGACGGCGGGTCCGACTAGGCGCCAGACGCCGCCTCGCGCGCCACCGGCGACCCCATCATCCGGGTTGCCGGCCTTCTGAACTCCCCGGGGCCGTCTCCTTGGGCGGCTGGCGTAGGAAGGCTGCGGAAGAGGAAGAGGGGTGGCGGGAAGGCCGTCAAGTCGGAGTACGAGGGCGAGGTGCCCTCGACAGCGTGCTGACGTCCTGCCGCCCCGTCTTCGAGCTCTGCCTCCGGCGCCTCCGTCTCCGCCAAGCTCCTGGCCGGCCCCCGGGGTGTTCTCTTGGTGTCTTCTGGCACCCGTAGCTCACCTAGGCGCCCCTTTTGCCCTCCCCGGCAAGCTTCTCTTGCCGGGGCCTCCTTGACCTACCTCCTGAAGAGAGAAACAGGAGAGGGATTACGGGCATCTTATCTTTCAATTTGTAAACCTTCGGGCCTTAGCTGCATTTAAATTTGTAATCCTCTCTATCATGTTTTTCATCCTCTATGGACTTGTACTAAATTGGGATGTTTTTTTAATGAAAAGAGGGGAATGCTTGCCAGATTACGCCCTTTACTTGATTTTGTGCCTTGCATGTTCCCGCCCTACGCTTTTAGGGAACTTGCCGGCGCAAACACACTTGCTGAGTGCGGAACGTCAGCAGCCCGCTGGCGGTGTTGCTTCCGGCAAGAAACCTTGTCGGGCTAGTTGCAGCGCACTTGTATTGCTCGAGCGGACTCGGAAACAAACCCAGGGCGCAACTTGGCCGCGACTTGGCTCCTCAGCGCACGGGGGGGTTTTTTTTACAAGACACATCCGTTCAAGGACGCGGCCTCGCTTTCCCCAGCCCATAAGAGGATGCATGACGAGGGATGAAAAACTTATCTGATACCGCAGCCCCCGGCGACTCTAGCTCGCCGGGGATGAATCTTGGCGTTTGCAGCCCCCGGCAACTCTGGCTCCGCCGAGACCTAGGTGCCGGTGCGCCTTTCCTTGCCCTTGTCGCTGATGCTGCGGCCTCCGGGGATCCTTGCTTGCCGCGAAGGAACTTCGGTACTTGCAGCCCCCAGCGAAATCGGCTTGCCGGGGCCCCTGCGCCAGTGCGCCCTTCTGGTTTTTACTTGCCGCTGTTATTATAGTCACGAAAATAACTAAGACAGCGCCGTAATAAGTTACTCTTTCGTGGCGTGATTATTTAGGTTGGGCAACGCAATGCCATGCTTCGCCCTTCGTATGTTTACACTCTACGCTTTTTAGGGGACTTGCCGGTGCGTACACACTTGCTGAGTGCGGAACATCAGCAGCCCGCTGGCGGTGTTGCTTCCGGCAAGAAACCTCGTCGGGCTAGTTGCAGCGCGCTTTCATTGTCGAGCGGACTCGGAAGCAAATCAAGGGTGCAACTCAGCCGCGAGTTAGCTCCTCAGCGCACAAGTTTTACATACGAAGGACGTCCCACGGCAAGGCTTGCTATGTTACGTCCTCTACTTCATTACATCCCTTGTACGTTTTTACCCTACGCTTCTAGGGAACTTGCCGGCGCTAACACACTTGCTGAGTGCGGAACATCAGCAGCCCGCTGGCGGTGTTGTACCCGGCAAGAAACCTTCTCGGGCCAGTTGCAGCGCACTTGTATTGTTGAGCGGACTCGAAAACAAAGCAAGGACGCAACTTAACCACGAGTTGGTTCCTCCGCGCACAGGTTTTTCGTACAAGGGATGAATGTTTGAGGAATATAACATAAAAGCTTGAAACTAAAAAGTGCTCTGTACTCAAGATCGGGCGACTTAGCTTTTCCGTCCTCCGCGATCCGGCGAAGCCGCACTTCTCCCCTGACTTCCTCCCTTGTATGTTTTCACCCCCACGCTTTCAGGGAACCCGCCGGCGCAAACACACTTGCTGAGTGCGGGACATCAGCAGCCCGCTGGCGGTGTTGCTTCCGGCAGGAAGAACTCGTCGGGCCAGTTGCGGCGCGCTTGTATCGTTGAGCGGACTCGAAACAGATCAAGGGCGCAACTTAGCCACGATTCAACCCTTCTGCGCACAGGTTCTTCATACAAGGTACGGATTCTCAGGGAATTCAAAGGCTCGAAGCTGGATGCTTCCTTCGCCCTACTGGCCGGTGGAGCTCGATGGCGCATCCTCGACGGCAGCGCGGCACTCCGGAGAGGCGTGCTTGCCGGAGCAGGCACCAGAGCTGTTCTTGCCGGGCTTAGTCTTTGGCGGACCTGCCTTTGCCTTCTTGCACTTGCCGGTGGAGCTCGATGGTGCGTCCTCGACGGCAGCGCAGCACTCCGGGAAGGTGCGCTTGCCGGAGTGGGCATCAGAGCGCCAGAGATGTCGGGGCGCACGGTCTCTTTCCGTGGCCGCGAGCACCTATGGGGCACGGGGGGCCCCTTCTAGTCCGGCAAGGGGGCGGAGGCCGCGCGCAGAGCAGATCGAGGTCGGGCGCGCGCGCGGGGAGACGGGCGATTTTTACCCAGCTTCGGAGCTCTCCGGAGAGATAAAACTCCTACTGCTGCTTTGTGTTTGTATTTGATCTTGCTCGAGAGTGAGCGTATGGTGGTATTGCGTGTGTCGAGTGGACCGAACCTGTGTCGAATGGACCGAACCTATGTGTCGAATGGCCCGAACCCCTTCTACGTGCGCATGGGCCTCCCTTTTATAGCCTGAAGGGGGCTCCAACAGGTGGCAACGTAGGAAGAGGGGGTAGGAAGGTAAAAACGCAGGTTGGTACAACAGTGACCAACAGTGTCCCCTACCTAACTCTGACGGCAGGGGGCAGGGGCATTTAATGCCCGTCTGGTCGCCCCAACAGTGCAAAGAAACGACCGATAGGTGAGCCACCGGTTGCCACGATGGCGCCTCTGTCAGCTCCGCTTGCCACCTTGCTCTGCATGGCTACGCAACGCCCCGCCACGTGCCCCTGGGGTGGCCCTGGGGTGACACGTCGCTGGATGCGTTGGATTTTGGGTGGCCGCCTTGCCGCGGCAAGTGCCTTGCCGCGGCCCTTCTCTTGTCATGCCGGCAAGCTTGCCGGCCGTCGGGCCTTGCTGGGACGCGCGGGGCGTCGCGGCAAGTTCTCTTGGAATGCCTTGAGTGGCCTTCCCGGCAAGCTCCTCTTGCCGGGGCCTTTGTTGGCCTTCCTGGCAAGCTCCTCTTGCCGGTGCCTTGGTTGGCCTTCCCGGCAAGCTCCTCTTGTCGGGGCTTTGGTTGGCCTTCCCGGCAAGCTCCTCTTGCCGGGGCTTTTGTTTGAGTACTCTATTCTTGAATGGCATCAAAGTAGCCGTGGAGGACCTTGGCGGACGCCCGGCAAGCCCTGCCGCGGGTCGCTGCGACTGCCCGTGCACAAGTTCGGGGTACTAAGGTACCCCCCTACTTTAGTACACCGACAGGAGCCCCCGGGCCTGGGCCATACACGGTGCCGAGCGCTGTTGGGCCAGGCCCAAAACAGTGCACGGGCACGCGCGGTCTAGGTCACACCGCATATCTCTCCGCTTCCACCGCGCACGCCCAGAACGGCATGCGTCAAACGCGGCGTCGTGGGTGATGTGGGCGGCGTGTGCGGGGTTGAGCCTCGTGAGCATGCGTCAAGCCATGATGAAGGGGATGGCTCACGCCCTCCTACCTAAACGGAGGTAGGCGTGGGGGCGTGGTGCATTTACTGGACGGGGCCAGTGCGCGGCTTTTGAGGCGTCCACTCCCATGATCACGGGGTGGGGCGAGGCCGCCTCACCCGTCCACTCGGCGCTGCATCCCTGCCACATGGCTCCCATGCGCTTGGGGTCACGGACGGTGAGAGTGGGAATCCGGGTCGGCGTGAGCAGAGGCAGCGGGTCAGTCCCGATTCCCTGCTCTCCCGTGCCTTGATTCGCTGAGCGGGGCGGCCGGGCTCCCACCCTGCTCCTTTATAAAGAGCAGGAGGGGGGCACAGAAGCCCGCACTCTCTCATCTCCTTCTTTCTTTAACTTCTGCTCTCCTTTCTCCCATTCGTCATGGAGAAAGGGAACCCTAGCTCTTCATCGGTGGGGGCGAGGGTCGCCGCCAGACAGCGCACCTCTCCCTCTCTCGCACCCTTGGCGGGGGAACCGGCCATAAGGGGAAGAGGGAGGGGCGTGGTCGCGGACGAGGTCGAGGACGAGGCCGAGGCGCTCGGGGGAGAAGCGGACGGGGCGGCGCGCCGGCTTCGCCTCCGCCGGCGGTTCCTCCCCCCACGTCGGTCCACATGGGGGACGACCCTTGCGAGTTCTTCGTCAGGCTGCGTCGGGCGCCTCGTCGTCGCCTCCGGCTTCCAACTCCGTTCGCGAGCGCGATGGAACCGGACCCGCCCGAGATGCTGGAGTTACGCATGAGGGGCTGCGGGATCAGCGGCACTCGAGTTAGTGTCGTATCCCCAGCCCCCGGCGTGATGTACTTCGATCGAGGGTGGAAGACGTTCGCCCGCATCCACGGCTTGACGGCGGGGTTTACCCTCCATTTTAAGTTAATGGAGGGCGACCTTCTCGCCGTCAAGGTCTTCGGGGACTCCGGCATCCGGGCGAGATGCTGCGTGGACAGCTCCTCCGATAGCGAAGGCCCCTCCTCGAGCGAGAGTGACGAGGAGGGGAGCGGCAGCGACGACGAGGACGGTGGGTCCGACTAGGCGCCGGACGCTGCCTCGCGCGCCACCGGCGACCCCATCATCCGGGTCGCTGGCCTTCTGAACTCCCCGGGGCCATCTCCTTGGGCGGCTGGCGTAGGGAGGTTGCGGAAGAGGCAGAGGGGTGGCGGCAAGGCCGTCAAGTCGGAGTACGAGGGCGAGGTGCCCTCGACAGCATCTCGCCGGACTTGACTTTCTTCTTCCCCCGGGGAGCTTCAGCGGCAAGTGGCTTGCACTCTGCTACGGCTGCTGCTTCCCGGTAGATCTTGTCAGTGCAGATAAGTGCATCCTTCTTGTCGCCTTGGACAGAGATGACACTTATCGGACCAGGCATCTTAAGCACATTGTATGCGTAGTGAGAGGCTGCCATGAACTTGGCAAGCGCTGGTCGGCCGAGTATCCCGTTGTAGGGTAATGGGATATCAACAACATCGAAGGTGACCGTCTCTGTCCTGAAGTTCAGCTTGCTGCCAAACGTTACTGGCAGCATGATCTTCCCCTTGGGCTTGCTCCTTCCCGGATTTATCCCTTGAAAGGTACCAGTTTCTTCGAGCTCGCTGTCGGGGATCTGGAGCTTCTTGAGCACTGCGGAGGAAATCAGGTTTAGGCCGGCCCCGCCGTCAACCAACATCTTCATGACCTTGAGGTTGTGGATTGTTGGTGAGACCAACATCGGCAAGCACCCGACCGCAGTGATGCGATCAGGGTGGTCCTCAACATCGAAGATGATGGGCGTGCTAGACCATTTCAGAGGCTTGCGCGCCTCGACGGACGGTTCCGCTGCATTCACCTCTCGCACCCACTGCTTGAGTTGGCGGTGCGAGGCGTGCAGAGAGGCGCTGCCGTCGAAGCACAACACCTCTGTTGCCTTCTGAAACTCTTGGTCATCGGTCTCATCTTCCTCCATCTCATCATCCTCATCCTCATCTTCGTCCTTGTCGCGGCCGCGGGGAGGCCTATCTCCTTGCCGCGGCTTGGCCTTGCCGCGGTGTCCTCCCCGGGCGGGAAGCTTCTTGCCGGATCCTCCGCCACCTCCCTGGGCTCTCTCCTTATCGCGGCGCTCGTATTCGGCTTTCTGTAGCTCCGCCATCTGCTCCACTTTCTTGCAGGTTTGGAGATCATGGCCCTTGGTGCGGTGGATCTTGCAGTACCGCTTGCCGGAGCCATCCTGCTTGCCGGCGGCTACCACAGCCTCGCCGGAGTCATCGGCTTTGGCCTTGTTGGAGCCGCCTCCGTTGCCGGAATGCTCAACAGCTAGCACATCCTTAGCCTTTCTCTTCCTGTTGTTCCGCTTCCGGTTCTTCCTTGCCGGGGCGGCATCCCCACTGTCAGATCCTTCTGCTCCTGCAACCTCTCCGGGGATTTTCCTCCCCTCCTCAGCCCGTGCACACTTGTCGGCCAGAGCATAGAGCTCGCTGACGTCTCTGATCTTGCACATCGCCATCTCCTCCCTCATCCTGCGGTTACGCACGTTCTGATGAAACGCGCTGATAACTGCGGCAGGGTGGACGTCTGGGATGTTGCGCTGCACTTGGCTGAATCTCTGTATGTACTTGCGCAGGGGTTCTCCCTCCTTCTGGACGAGCAAGTGGAGGTCACTCTCCTGGCCATGAGGCTTGTGGCCACCTGTGAAGGCGCCGACAAACTGATGACACAGGTCCGCCCATGAAGAGATGGAACCGTCCGGCAAGTGCATAACCCAAGATCTGACGTTGGGCTTGAGCACCAGCGGGAAGTAGTTGGCGAGGATCTTCTCGTCGCGCCCTCCGGCAGCCTGCACCGCACTGGTGTAGATGCTGAGGAACTCCGATGGATGTATCCTGCCATCGTACTTCTCGGGCACGTCTGGCTTGAAGTTCTTGGTTCTGGGCCACTAGACTTGCCGCAGCTCGCGGGTGAACGCAGGGCAACCTGCCGCGTACGGCAAGTCGCTTGGTTCCCCTGGTGCGTGCATATCGATAGTGGGCCCAGCGCGCTGGTCAGATTGACGTCGCGCTTCCCTTCTGCGCTCGATGCGAGTGCGAGCGTCTTCGTGCCGCCGTTCTTGGAGAACGTGGCGTTGATCGCGTCGGGTTCGCGGGTCCGACGACGCGGTGGAGTCGCCGTCGGGGTTGGCCCGACGAGCTGGCGATCTTGGCCTTCGGGGCTGGGAGTGCACGGAGGTGGCACCCCCAGCGGTCTTGTCGGCGTCGGCTTGCGCCTGGGCGCCTTGCCGGGGCCTCGATGCGCTCGGTTGCCGGGGCTTGTCGCCGTTGGCGAAGCCGATGAGGCTGTATATGGTCATCCTCCAGTCGTCGATCTTGTGCGGCGCCGGAGGGTAGTCTAGAAGCAGCTGGGCTCGGGCCAGTGCTTCCTCTGCTGTCTTGGGTGGTGGTGGCGACGAGCGGCGCGAGGAGCGGGATGTGCTCAGACTCCCAACTGGATTGGGAGGTGCAACACCCCGCCCGGGCGACCGTACCTCGCTCGCGCCAGCATGCGGGCGTGCATGCTGACCTCGAGCGTCCCGCGACCCACCAGCTTGGCCTTGTTCCAACGCGAGCACGGTGCTAGGAGCACCGGGGCATTGTCAGCCTTGCACTTCCTGGGAAGGGCGCGGTGTCTGCACGGTCGCCGACGCTTGCGGGGCCTTGTTTTTGGATCTGGTGACGACGCGAGTCTCACCGTCGGCGCCCACTCCCCCGCCGGTGTCCACTCCACCGCCCGTTTGCTCCGGCGGTGGTGGCGGAATCGATGTAGACGGAGCAGCCACTTCCGAAGGCTTCTTCTTCGGTGGCATGTTGATGAAGGCGTTGATGCAGCGCGCGCGGAGACCGGATCAGATGCTCACGACCTCGACGCTGCCCCTACCTGGCGTGCCAGAGATGTCGGGGCGCACGGTCTCTTTCCGTGGCCGCGAGCACCTATGGGGCACGGGGGGCCCCTTCTAGTCCGGCGAGGGGGCGGAGGCCACGCACAGAGCAGATCGAGGTCAGGCGCGCGCGCGGGGAGACGGGCGATTTTTACCCAGCTTCGGAGCTCTCCGGAGAGATAAAACTCCTACTGCTGCTTTGTGTTTGTATTTGATCTTGCTCGAGAGTGAGCGTATGGTGGTATTGCGTGTGTCGAGTGGACCGAACCCCTTCTACGTGCGCATGGGCCTCCCTTTTATAGTCTGAAGGGGGCTCCAACAGGTGGCAACGTAGGAAGAGGGGGTAGGAAGGTAAAAACGCGGGTTGGTACAACAGTGACCAACAGTGTCCCCTACCTAACTCTGACGGTAGGGGGCAAGGGCATTTAATGCCCGTCTGGTCGCCTCAACAGTGCAAAGAAACGACCATTAGGTGAGCCACCGGTTGCCACGATGGCGTCTCTGTCAGCTCCGCTTGCCACCTTGCTCCGCATGGCTACGCAACGCCCCGCCACGTGCCCCTGGGGTGGCCCTGGGGTGACATGTCGCTGGATGCGCTGGATTTTGGGTGGCCGCCTTGCCGCGGCAAGTGCCTTGCCGCGGCCCTTCTCTTGTCATGCCGGCAAGCTTGCCGGCCGTTGGGCCTTGCCGGGACGCGCGGGGCGCCGCGGCAAGTCTTCTGGAGATGCCCTGGTCGGCCTTCCCGGCAAGCTCCTCTTGCCGGGGCCTTTGTTCTTCCCGGCAAGCTCCTCTTGCCGGGGCCTTGGTCCTTCCCGGCAAGCTCCTCTTGCCGGGGCCTTGGTTGGCCTTCCCGGCAAGCTCCTCATGCCGGGACTTTAGCTTGAGTACTCCGATCTTGAATGGCATCAAAGTAGCCGTGGAGGATCTTGGCGGACGCCCGGCAAGCCCTGCCGCGGGTCGCTGCGACTGCCCGTGCACAAGTTCGGGGTACTAAGGTACCCCCCTACTTTAGTACACCGACAAGGACCCTTCCTCCGGACAGCTCCGCCAACGCCAACGTTGGCGACGAAGGGTGGCCCTCAAGGGCCAAGCCTCCGGCAAGATCGTAAGTATCCGGATTCCTGAATGATTTATAATTTCTTTTTTGTGCCACATAGTGTCCTTCTAATGCCGCACATTACCTGTAGTCCGGCCGAGGATGATCTTCCCGCTTCATCAAGCGGGTCCTTAGCTCCATCGGATGTAGATTCCATTCCGACCGCCTCCACCCCTCGCGATGCCGAGGACGCCGAGGTGGGATCCCAGGAGGGGACCCGCCAGGAGGGGGAGGCTCCAGAGGTGCCACGGGGCAACCTCCCAGACTTTGTGTCGGACTCCGCGCCGGAACCCGCAGTGGTTCCGGAGTCCGGCAGGCGACCCCTTCGTAAGAAGGGCAAGACCGTGACACCGGCAGCCTCCGTCCAACCGGAGGCGCCAGACAACTTGTTGGAGGTGCTCAACGGCGCTTCCATCGAGGAAGAACACCGCACTATCCTGAGTGCGGTGATTGAGAAGGTTCAGCTCACCAAGAGCAGGCTGACCGAAGCCTGCAGCAGCCTTCTAACAGGCTTTGAGGTAAGAAGTTTTAAAATGTTTAATGTAATACCGCATAGACAGTAGCCCCTGATGCTCAGTTCGGTGTTCGGAAAGAAAATCCGGACTGAGGATCTAAAAAGATATACGCAGGAGTTCTAAAAATTATGTCAATATGGGATTGCAGGCTGCGCTGCTGACCTCTGCCGCACTGACTGCGGAGGTCGGTGCTTTGAAGCAGGACCTCGAGCGGTCCGAGCATGAGCTCGGCCTTGCCAAGAAGCAGCTCGGGGACAAAGAAGGTGAGTAACACCGCATTAAATTTGTACCTTACAGAAAAGGATTTTGGTTGCAATAGAAATAACAAGGATAACGTGGGTATTGCATTGGCCACGAACGAGGTGGCGACCTTGAAGGAGGCCGTGTCCGCGGCCGAACGCAATGCGGCCGTAGAATGAGCGGAGCGAGAGAAGCAGGAGGCGCGGGTGGCGGAGGTGCGTCAAGAGCTCCAGGCTCTCATGGAAAAGCATGAGAGTTTGGAGCGCGACTCGAAGACTCGAGAGTCCGAGCTTGCCTCGGCTCTTGAAAGTGCCAAAGCCGCTAAGGCCGAGGCCCATAGGGCCCTCCAGGAGATTGAGGCGGTGAAGAAAATAGCGGCGGGTAAGGCATTTTTCATGCAAAGCAAGCATGTGAATGTGAATTACCTGTTACTTACCCGAATTCGGAGCTCTCCAGGAGCAATTGCAGATCTGCCTCGCAGCGTGTCCGATGCCGCCGCATTCTACCGGGCCGAGGAGGGAAGCTCAATGGAGAAGGTCTTCTGGTCTCAGTATGCTGAGGCCGGACATCCGGTGCCCCTTAGCAACCAGCTGAAGCAGCTGGTCGAGCTCCACAAGGTAGCCGAGCAGGCCATGAAGGGCCTCATAGTTCGGCTGTGGCCTGAAGAGGCCATGCCTGGGAGCTACTTCGGCCTCGTGCGGCGGCTGGTGGATGCGTGCCCTTGGGTGGAGGTCATCAAGTGCTCCGCCTGCATTGAAGGTGCCCGTCGGGCCCTTGCCCGCGCAAAGGTGCACTGGGGCAGGCTGGATGCTGAGAGGCTTCTGACGGACGCGCCGCCGGCGGGCAAGGAGTATCGTACGCCCGAAATGTACTATAAGAGTGTCCTGAAGGGTGCCCGCAAGATTGCGGATGAGTGCCCCAAAGATGTAATTTTTGAGTAGACTCGCAATGTGTTATCCTGTGCGCTGAAAATTTTGTTTATATGCGCTAAGCAACGCTTATTGATTTAAAATATTACCTTCTGTGCGGCCGTTTATCAAATCTGAGAGATGGCAAGTCGTCGGCTTCAGCCCCCATGCCACGAGTGCTGGGGTGTTCGGGATAAACTTGAGCGCTCTTGTTCCCATTTTTGGGTCCATCTAGGGAGGCGCTCAACACAACGAAGAAGGCAACCGGACATATAATGCTTGAACACTCTCACTTAGCCATAGAATTCTATAATTTTAAATTTCGGCGAAGCCCCTAGTGTTCGGAAGACCGAGTTCGGGGCGCTATCCACGCCTGGGCCGGACGAAGCCGGTTCCTCGCTCTAAGCGGCATAAGTCTTTAGGGACTCGAAAAGACCACTCGAACAGCGACCAGCTCTCGCCTTATCATGACGGTCAGTTTTAGCTTTCTCCACTGAGGCGCTCACCCAGCTCAACCGGGGCGCAATCGCAGTGGTTCTCCCAGTGCTACCTTAGCCGATAGAGCGGAACGTAAGGTACCAAAACGTGGGAGCCGGGCAAACCCAACTATTGACCCAAGACATTATTCGGACCCGATGCATATAATGCTATAAGTTCGGGGTGCCGCACTTGTGAAAGTGTTCGGACTTATCACACCAACATGCGGGGAACATAAGCCCCTGGTGTATTCGGCCGTACCAAAGTGTACGGATGCAGTATGTCATAAATGAACATATATGTAAAAAAGAGAATGCAATTGTAAACAAAAAGTGAT
Organism: Triticum timopheevii; assembly: GCA_963921465.1. NCBI lineage: Eukaryota > Viridiplantae > Streptophyta > Magnoliopsida > Poales > Poaceae > Triticum > Triticum timopheevii. Next base: position 583,142,280 of record OY997270.1, on the reverse strand, counting down.
GCATTGTTTATTCAAGGAATTCTGCTATGAATGCAGAGCGATACAAATAGTGCGGTAAGCAAGGGTTTGGACTATTAGACATGTCCCCCTCCAGGGGTAGGCTATGGAATGGTGTATTAAACAGATTTAATGCTAATGATGGAGACCACCTGAGTGTTCGTCGTAGCCATTGTCCCTCCCTGGCTGTTGCATCATGAGTTCGGCAGATCTACTGCCGGACAGGGCTTCTGGTAAACGGAGTCCTGTGGAAAAAAAGAGAAGAAAAAAAAGAAAGTGACACACGTGGGAGCCCCTGGTGTGGTTGAGCCGCACTCTGGGACTGTCATGGTCGTGCCCCTCCCCCTATGCCCATGGTATCTTCAGAGCATAATGATGTACGCGAAGAGCTCGTCTTGCAATCATGCAAGGGCTGGGGTTGGGGCCGCATTGCTACACGTGCTCGGAACGTGCCAGGTGGTCTTGATGTATGTTACTCCGAGCGCGTTTAATCATGTCCGGTCGTTTAACGGTCGGACTCGAAAATTGCCTTAAGAGGCTGCTCTGTACTTCTGCCGCGAGAGCTGCTGTGTGTTCCTCCGTTCGGAGGGAGCGTTCAGTGTTTCCGTTGACCGTGATGACTCCACGAGGGCCTGGCATCTTGAGCTTGAGGTACGCATAATGCGGCACCGCGTTGAACTTTGCAAACGCGGTTCGTCCGAGCAGAGCGTGATAGCCACTGCGGAACGGGACTATGTCGAAGATTAACTCCTCGCTTCGGAAATTATCCGGGGATCCGAAGACCACTTCTAGTGTGACCAAGCATGTACAACTGGCCTCAACACCTGGTATGACGCCTTTGAAGGTCGTCTTTGTAGGTTTAATCCTTGACGGGTCTATGCCCATCTTGCGCACTATATCCTGATAAAGCAGGTTCAGGCTGATGCCGCCGTCCATCAGGACTCTAGTGAGGTGAAATCCATCGACGATTGGGTCTAAAACCAATGCGGCAAATCCGCTATGGCAGATACTAGTGGGGTGGTCCCTTCGATCGAAAGTGATTGGGCAAGAGGACCATGGACTGAACTTCGGGGCGATTGGTTCCATCGCATACACGTCCCTAAGTGCACGCTTCCACTCCCTCTTGGGTATGTGGGTTGCGTATATCATATTTACTGTCCGCACTTGTGGGGGGAAACCCTTCTGTCCTCTACTGTTCGGCGGCCGGGTCTCCTCCTCGTCATCGCTATGCAGCCCCTTATCATTGTTTTCGGCAATTAACTTGCCTGCCTGCATGAATACCCAACAATCCCTGTTGGTATGCTTAGCTGGCTTTTCGAGGGTGCCATGTATCTGGCAAGAGCGGTCGAGTATTCGGTCCAAATTGGACGGACCCGGAGTAGTTCTTTTGAATGGCTTTTTCCAATGACCGGGTTTAGAGCCTCTGAAACCGGCGTTGACTGTCGTATCCTCAGTCTTATCGCCGTTAACGCGGCGTTTGTTTTTGTTGCGACGCGACCTGCCATTGCGGTCATTGTTGTCCGGACTGCCAGAATTTTTGCTGAGGATTTACTGCGGGCTAGCCAGCTGTCCTCCCCCGCACAGAAGCGGGTCATGAGTGATGTGAGGGCTGCCATGGATTTCGGCTTTTCCTGTCCTAGGTGTCGGGCCAGCCACTCGTCGCGGATGTTATGTTTGAAGGCTGCGAGGACCTCTGCATCCGGACAGTCGACGATTTGATTTTTCTTTGTTAAGAATCGTATCCAGAACTGTCTGGCCGATTCGTCTGGCTTCTGAATTATATGGCTTAGGTCATCGGCGTCTGGTGGTCGCACATATGTGCCCTGGAAGTTGTCAATAAATGCGGCTTCCAGGTCCTCCCAACACCCAATTGACTCTGCTGGCAAGCTGTTAAGCCAATGCCGAGCTGGTCCTTTAAGCTTGAGTGGGAGATACTTGATGGCGTGGAGATCGTCACCGCGGGCCATATGGATATGAAGGAGATAATCTTCGATCCAAACCGCGGGGTCTGTTGTGCCGTCGTAGGATTCAATGTTCATGGGTTTAAACCCTTCGGGGATTTGATGATCCATTACTTCATCTGTGAAGCATAGTGGGTGTGAGGCGCCTCTATATTGAGCAATATCACGATGTAGCTCAAGAGAGCTTTGTCTGCTGTGTTCGGCCCGGCCGGAGTTGCTGTATCCGGCGCGACGGTAGTCGTCGTGGGTCGCGGGGCGCCCGCATGATCCGTAGATAGATCTTGATTGTCTTGCCTTATCCTCTAATATATCCCGCAAGTCCGGCGCATTCCCCCGTGGCTTCGCGCTTTTCGAGCGGTACCAGGGTACGGTTCTGGCGGAGGGCCTGGATGCCTCTCTGTCGCGGCCACGAGGTGGTCGGTCTGCCGTATTGTGCACTGGTGATGAAGGTTTATATGCTTCCTCCTCTAGTCGGGGGAGCAACTTGCGTTTTGGGTAGCTTTTGGAGGGGCGTTCGAGTTCATACTCTTCGGCCGCGAGGACCTCGGTCCGTCTGTCGGCCAGCAGGTATTGATCAGCTTGAAGCTGTTGCTGCTTTTTATTTAGGCTGTTTGCCGTGGCCATTAGCCTGCATTTGAAACGCTCTTGTTCGGCGGGATCCTTGGGCACGACGAATTCGTCGTCATTGAGGCTTCCCTCGTCTCCGGAGGGAGGCATGTAATTTTCATCCTCCTCGTCTGCCGCTCTCTCCTGAGGGCTGGCTTCTCCGTCCTCCTGTGCTGAATCTTGCTAGAGGGGATTGTCTTCGGCACTCTCTTGGGTGTTGTTATCTCCGGTGCCGGAATCTCCATTCTTGCTGTGCGGGATTTAGAGCGACGCCGCTAATGTCGGCGCTTGGGCTGTTTCTTAGAGGAATCTGCCTCCGCTGCTTCTTCGCCGTCGCCATCCTTCGGGGTGTCCACCATGTATATGTCATATGAGGAGGTGGTCTTCCAGTGCCCCGTAGGCGCTAGTTCTTGATCGTCTCCGGCATCGTCATCCATACCATCGATGTCTTCGGAGTCGTTGTCTAGCATGTCGATTAGATCGTCGACAGTGGCTACAAAGTGGGTGGTGGGTGGGCTTTGAATTTCTTCTTCGTCCGCATCCCAACCATCCTGGCCGCAGTCCGGCTAGGGCTCTCCTGATAACGAGAGATACTTTAGCGAATTCAGGATGTCGCCAAAGGGTGAACGCTGAAAGATGTCCGCATCGGTGAACTCCATGATCGGCGCCCAATCGGATTCGATTGGCAGGGGCGCAGGAGGTTCAGAGTCCGACAAGGAGTCCGGCACCTCGGAGTCACGAGCTTTGCCAAAGACAAGGTCGGTATTCGGCTCCATCGCCGTGGAAGTTGCAGCTCCCGAGGCGGTGTCCAGCCACCTGTCCTCGATCTGCGCGGTCGGCTCCGAACTACGGGTCGGAGCGGATTCGTGTGCGGCCTCCAAGGTACTGTCCGGCGGCAGAGCTAAATCATGCCCATCGTGACAGTGCGGCACGCTCGGCTGTGGCTCGAATCCATCGAAGATCAAGTCTCCGTGGATGTCAGCCGTGAAGTTTAGGCTTCCAAATCTGACCTGATGGCCAGGGGCGTAGCTTTCGATCTGCTCCAGATGGCCAAGTGAATTGGCCCATAGTGGAAAGCCGCCGAACACGAAGATCTGTCCGGGGATAAAAGTCTCACCCTGGACGGCGTTGTTGTTGATTGAAGAAGCCATCAAGCCTATCGGTGACGACACAGAGGAACTCTCAATGAAAGCACCAATGTCGGTGTCAAAACCGGCGGATCTCGGGTAGGGGGTCCCGAACTGTGTGTCTAGGCGGATGGTAACAGGAGACAAGGGACACGATGTTTTTACCCAGGTTCGGGCCCTCTCGATGGAGGTAAAACCCTACTCTTGCTTGATTGATATTGATGTATGGGTAGTACAAGAGTGAATCTACCACGAGATCAAGGAGGCTAAACCCTAGAAGCTAGCCTATGGCATGATTATTGTAATGGTTGTTTGTCCTACGGACTAAAACCCTCCGGTTTATATAGACACCAGAGAGGGCTAGGGTTACACAGAGTCGGTTACAATTGTAGGAGATCTACATATCCGTATCGCCAAGCTTGCCTTCCACGCCAAGGAAAGTCCCATCCGGACACGAGACGAAGTCTTCAATCTTGTATCTTCATAGTCTTGGAGTCCGGCCAATGATGATAGTCCGGCTATCCGGACACCCCCTAGTCCAGGACTCCCTCAAGGGGTGTCCGGGCCAGACTTACCTGCTTCGTTCTCGTTCTCCTTGCTCCAGATCCCCTTTCTCGCTCTTCTCCTTCTTGCTTCCGAAATCCTCCAGATCTGTCTCAATCCCTTCCATCCGGCAAGCCATGGCGCCTCGCAAGACCCCGACCGAGGCCTGGTACTCGCCGGCTCTGTATCACCCGAATGTGTCGGAGAAGAATCTCGCCCTCACGCGCCTGATGACGGTGGCGCAGGGCAACGAGGGAGCGACCGTGCTCAAGGCCGGCTCCGACCAGCCCGAAGGCAAGGGGAGAACCTTCTACCCGATCTTTGTGAGCGCCATCATCGCCGGTCTGGTGCCTCCTTTTTCCGAGTTCTTATTTGCTGTTCTTCGCCAATACAACTTGCAAGCTCTGCACCTCCACCCCAACTCTGTTCTTCTCCTGGCGATTTTCGCCTACTATTGTGAGGCTCACGTTGGGGTAAAGCCCTCAGTGGCCTTGCTGCGTCATTACTTTTCCCTCTAGGTTTCTTGTGCCCACATCACCGCATGCGCGAGCTTTATCGCATACTCCAACTCCAATGCCATCTTGAAGCCTGGGAAGAGGATTGAAGGCTTCCGGAGCAAGTGGGTCATGGTTGATGTTGGGTGCATCCACCCTCGACTTGTGCTGCCTACGGGGCAGCCCAAGGCCGTTGATGCATGGTCTCGCACGGAGCTTGTCGATCCTCGTGCGAAGGCGGTGCTGAAGAGGATGAACGCGGACCTGAGGCCAGGCAACCTGGGGGCGGCAAAGCTGACCGGGGCTACGCTCCTGAGGGAGTTCCTGGAGCACCGGGTGGCTCCACTCCGGGAGCACTCGCTCCCATTGTGGAGGCTTGGGGAAGCGGACGCCGACCTTCGCCTAAGCTCCGAGGCCCTGGCCGACGAAGATCTGGTCGCGGCTCTCCACTCCTTGGTTGGGGGAGACGTGGCGAGCCCGGAGGGCGCTCCCGTCCCCCTGTTCCTTCGCGACGACTAGAAGTAGGTGGTTAACGCCATGCCCACTTTCAACGCTGAGGGGCTGGTGCCCGCAGAAGCTCCCGGGGATCTGGCAGCGCTGGCGACGGTGAACGTGTCCTCCGACGACTCCAGCGGGAGTGAGGAGGAAGAAGAGGAGGAGGAAGAAGAGTCTGACTCTGAGGCGACTGGCGAGGAGTCGGGGGAGTCCTTCCCTCGCGGCAGGTCCCGCGCCCTCCGCTCCATGCCGGACGACGACGAGGCCGACGCCAGGCGAGGAGGGGAGGTGCAGGACCTTGAAGTATGTCTAGAGGGGGGGTGATTAGACTACTTGACCAATTAAAAACTTAACCTTTTCCCAATTTTAGAGTTTGGCAGATTTTAGCTATCTTAGGACAAGTCAAGCAATCATCACACAATTCAAGAAAGCATGCAAAGAGTATATAGGCAGCGGAAATTAAAGCATGCAACTTGCAAGAAAGTAAAGGGAAGGGTTTGGAGGATTCAAACACAATTGGAGACACGGATGTTTTTGGCGTGGTTCCGATAGGTGGTGCTATCGTACATCCATGTTGATGGAGACTTGAACCCATGAAGGGTAACGGTTGCACGAGTCCACGGAGGGCTCCACCCACGAAGGGTCCACGAAGAAGCAACCTTGTCTATCCCACCATGGCTGTCGCCCACGAAGGACTTGCCTCACTAGCAGTAGATCTTCACGAAGTAGGCGATCTCCTTGCCCTTACAAACTCCTTGGTTCAACTCCACAATATTGTCGGAGGCTCCCTAGTGACACCTAGCCAATCTAGGAGACACCACTCTCCAAGAAGTAAGAAATGGTGCGTTGATGATGAACTCCTTGCTCTAGTGCTTCAAATGATAGTCTCCCCAACACTCAACTCTCTCTCATAGGATTTGGATCTGGTGGAAAGAAGATTTGAGTGGAAAGCAACTTGGGGAAGGCTAGAGATCAAGATTCATATGGTAGGAATGGAATATCTTGGCCTCAACACATGAGTAGGTGGTTCTCTCTCAGAAATGGTAAGTTGGAAGTGTAGGTTTAGTCTAATGGCTCTCTCCACGAATGAAGAGGAGGTGGAGGGGTATATATAGCCTCCACACAAAAACTAACCATTACACATAATTTACCAAACTCGATGGGACCGATTCAACAGACTCGGTCGGACCGATTTAGTAAACCTAGTGACCATTAGGATTTTCGGTGGGACTGACATGCAACTCGGTGAGACCGATTCGGTTAGGGTTAGGGCATAACGTAATCTCGGTAAGACCGATTACACAAACTCGGTGAGACCGATTTTGGTAATAAGCTTTCCAGAGAGTTGGTCTAGTAAACTCGGTGGGACCGATTTGCTCTTTTCGGTGAGACCGAAATGTTACAAAAAGGAAACAGAGAATTTACATTGCAATCTCGGTGGGACCGATCGCTCACTTCGGTTAGACCGAAACGTTACGAAGGGAAACAGAGAGATTACAATCACATCTCGGTGAGACCGAGGTCCCTATCAGTAAGACCGATTTGCTTAGGGTTTGTGGCAGTGGCTATGACTTTCAAACTCGGTGGTGCCGGATAGGAAGAATCAGTGTGACCGATTTTGGCTTTAGGTTTAGGTCATTTGTGGATGTGGGAAAGTAGCTGAGGGTTTTGGAGCATATCACTAAGCACATGAAGCAAGAGGCTCATTAAGGAACACCTCATCCTTCCTTGATAGTATTGGCTTTTCCTATAGACTCAATGTGATCTTGGATCACTAAAATATAAAATGAAGAGTCTTGAGCTTTTGAGCTTGAGACAATCCTTTGACCTTAGTATTTTGAGGGATCCACTTTCATCATCCATGCCATGCCATTCATTGAGCTTTCCTGAAATAATAGTCTTGGAATAGCATTAGCTCAATGAGCTATATGTTGTTATGAATTACCAAAACCACCTAGGGATAGCTGCACTTTCAATCTCCCCCTTTTTGGTAATTGATGACAACATATAGATCAAAGCTTCGACAAAAGATAATAAGATTTAACAACATCGTCGCTTTGAGAAGTATGTGATAAGCAAGAGCTCCCCCTAAATTTGTGCATTGTTTAAGATTTGCTTTGGACTGCAAATGCACAAGGAATTAGGCTCATGGGTTACTCTTCCATGTCACATACATCTTGGTGGAGCGCTCAAAATGATAAAGATTGAATACATGCACTCATCACCAAGCAAAGTGAATGATCAAATAGGATAGATAAGATAATATCATCAAACATGCATAAGTGTAGCTTCTGATCAAACACATGATCATCAATGTCTCACAAGCATAGTATCTCAAGCACTCAAAAGTAAACAAGTCTTAACCACCGAATCAAGAGAGAACAAAAGCAACTCTCTCTCTCTCTCTCTCGAAGCCTATGATCTATACATTTTCCCCCCTTTGGCAACAAGTTACCAAAAAGTTCATAGAAAATGCATAGTGCTAGATCGACTCTCAGGCTTGATCTTCAGGTGGTGGTGTCCAGATAACTCCAAGAACGAAGTCTTCTGTTGAAGTAGAGGGTGCTGGAGTTGATGTTGGAGCTGGTTGCACTGGAGCTGTAGGGGCTATAGCTGGTGCAGATGATGTTGCTCTAGTGTTTGTCACAGGCACTGCAACTGACCTCTGGGCTCTAGGCACTCTGGCAAACACATTAGTGGTAGTCTTGCCCTGCCTCTCATGCATGTCATCCTGCAGCTGCTCCACAACTGACTGAATCTCAGTTACTTTGACATCTAGGTCATGGAATTTGAGTTCCATGATTTTTTCCAAGCTCTCCTGATTTCGAGTGAGGGTGGCCAATCCCTTCTCAATGCTCAGTGTTGATGCTATTAAGTAACCAAGCTTCTCCTGCTTGTTCTTCAAGAAATACTCAGATGCCTCCTCTTGAGTTGGCATCTTGGCAGCCTTCCCCTTCCTTGCCTTCTCCTTCTTCTCTTGAGAATGTACAGATGATGGATCATTCTCATTCATGACAACCTAATTGTCCTCAAAGTCTAGATAGAGTGGAAAATGTTCCTTATCCAATAGATATTTCCCTGTGCCCATCTTTGAGTTAATCAACTCCTGAATCTGAGGGGCATATCCACAGCTCCTCTTCTAATCTCCTGCAATCCTCTTAATGGTTTCAACCATAAGGCTCATGACCTTAAATTTCTGTGGCACATCAAACACATGCAACATGTTGATTGCATTCCCTCTGATCATGTTGTGGTCATCAGACTTAGGCAACAGAGTGTGCCTTAGGATCCAATTGATAGTTGGCAGCCCTGAAAGAAGATAATGGACTGATCCAAACTTATGTGTCTCAACAGCTTTGTTTGGGATCTCCTTGTACATGTGTGCCATGGAATTGTGGTCCATCTTCTTCTTGGCATAAATATCCAAGTCATCCTCACTTTCCTTTGGGGCATTGATCAGACTTGCCCATTCCTCAACAGTTGACTGGTACCTTGTACCTTCTGACATCCAAACTATCCTCCCATCTTGATAGAAGTGTGCTGTGGAGTAGAATTGCATGATAAGTTCATCATTCCAGTTGGCGAGCTTTTGCCCAACATAATCTGCAACTCCACAAGCAACAAAACTGTCTTGCACTCCAGGATAGTGCTCTTCATTGTCCTTCATGTAGGTCCAGTCGACACACCTCATATCACATACTATGGGCTTCTTATCCAACAAGATTGTCTCATAGAAGTCCTGTTGTTCCTTTGTATGGAACCTGTAATCAACAGCAGTTCTTCTCCTTGAGGCATATGGATCTGACATCCTCCATATCCTCAACCCTGAGTCTCTTCTGATGTTCATGTCCTCAGCCACAGGAGGGGCATCATTGTGGTCTGGTATCTTGGGCTTGAGCTTCCTTAGGACCAGTCCTTCTTCATCTTCATCACCAGCAACATTAGGCACTGGGGCCTTGTTCTTCTCAGCAGCTATAATACTCCTGGTATTCCTCTTTGGTGCAAGCTTGGGCTTGGGGGAAGCTTTGGGTGCTTCCTTGGGCTTAGATGTTGCATCCCCTGATCTAATAGCATCACCCATAAGCTTTGGTGCCTTGGGTGCTGGTGCAGCAACCTCTTCTTCCTCAGAGTCTCTCCTCATTGAGGGCTTTCCAAGAACCTGGGCAGTTGTGGTTCTTGCTCTCTTCTTCTTCTTATCCTGAGCAGCTTCATCCTCTGATTCAATGGTAAACTTCATAGTTTCTCCAGTAGGAACTTTCTTGGACTTGGAAGTTGTGACTTTCTTTTCAGGTGTCTCTTTGGGTTCAGTCTCTTTAGGCACTTGAGTGGACCTTCTGACCTTGGGCATGGGTGTCCTCTTGGCAGGAACCTTCTTGTTCAGTCCAAGCTTTGTGCTATGTGCTGAGCCATACTCCTTTTAGAGCACTACTTTCTTGGAAGTAGCCTCATCCTCTTCAGCTCTATAATCCTCATCTTCAGAGTCTGAAGTTCTCTTCCTCCTTTGCCTGGTAGCAGCCTTAGGCAGATTACTAGGAGTGCTTCTGCTACCATCATCTGAAGTGCTGGAGGGACTAGTGCCCTCACTCATCTGAGCCTGCTCTACTGACATGTTCTGGCTGTCACTCTGGTCTGGCATGCTGCAAACACTCACTGCTGACCCTATGAAGAGTTATAGATGAGATAGAATGGATGAGCATCACAAAATGCAGAGATTTTTGCAAAAGAATGATTCAAAAATTCAGTTTTAGTTTTCCACAGAAAGCATTTCGGATCAACTGATTTTCAAACTCGGTGATACCGAAGCAGTTTTGGAATCTAAACTGATGAACTCGGTTGGACCGAGTCACAGTTCGGTGGCACCGAGACTGCTAGGGTTTCACAAAGTCCTAAAATCGGTCGCACCGATTAGTAATTCTCAGTCAGACCGAGAGTTACTAGTGCAATGGCATAAGCCAAATCGGTGGGACCGAGTTTTTCAACTCGGTGGGTCCGAGATTGTTTCGGCGGAAACCTAACCCTAAAATTTTGAATCTAATCTAATCTACGGATTGCTTTGAGTGAATAGGAGTGTTTCAATCATGGCAAGAATCAGTAAGAACACAATGTGCTAGGAATCGGATGAGGATAGCACAGTGATCGAGTCCATACCCTAACTTGGCGATGAACTCGCTACGGCGGCAACGGCGGGGTTGAATTCCATTGACGGCGGCGGAGACCAGCGGCAGGAGGCGGCTGGCGACGAGGAGACGATCCGGAGACCTTCGAGGCAGAGCGAGCTATTGCGCGGGCGAAGGGGTCCGCAGGAATTTCCAAATTTTTGCCCGTGACTATATATAGCCCGACCCTATCGGTGTGACCGAGTGGAACAACTCGGTGGCACCGAGATGCATAACTGTGTACAGTTATAGCAACTCGGTGTGACCGAAAAGTTCAAATCGCTTGCACCGAGATTGAAAACCTAGATCGACTTAGTGATCTCGGTGGGACCGAAATGTAGGAATAGGTCAGACCAAGAATCACAAAGAAGTTTTGGAAGTTTAAGTCTATGATGAATCGGGGACTCCGAGTGCTCCTCACACAGAGTGGTTCGTATCTGACTTGATCAAATTTTGTGATGTAGCATGAATAGAGTTTGAGACGAGAAAAGCATAGATAGCTAGAGAAGGTTCTTAGGCATTCTTGTCCATCCACTTGGCAAAGAGAAAAGAAACCAAACAATCAAAACAACAAGTGGATGTCCTTGAATGAGTAAAATATGCACCAACATGCTCACACAATAAGATGACAAATGAAATATGTGTCAAAGCATGCACAACCAATTCTAGCATCTATCAAACAATTGGCAATGACCAGGTCATCTATATATGAGTATATTGACTTAGGAGTCAAATGAAGACATTTGATCATAGGTCATACTCATCGTTTAAGCTCAAGTGGGGTTACCACTTTTACATAATGCATTGATGTGTTCACACCATTAGAGTTGCTTTGACTCAATTCTTAGAGTTAAGCTCCCCCTAGATGTGAGATGAACTAACCTTGGGTTTTGTCGATGATGACTTCATGTAGGTGTTGAAGATGTGGATGCTCAATGTTGATGTAGATCATTTGGAGCAATCCTTTGGAGTGAGTTGCACTTTCAATACCTACACGGGTTAGTCCCGCAAGGAACAAACAAGAATATCCATAGACATAGAGTGATGCACACACAAAATGATGTCCATGAAATCATTAGGTTACCTTGTCCCTTGCCTTACCAACATGAGGGTTTGTGACTCCTTGAACTAGTGCAAGATGTGGAAGTTGATTGCACTTGTTCTTGCCATAATGATATGAGTGAAGAATGTTGGCGGAGTCACCCTCAAGAACTCTCTAGTTCTTCTTCTTCGGGATCCACATCATCTTGATGGGAATCCTTCGAGTTGTAGTTGTACTTGATGAAGTAGAACTTGACGTAGTCTTGGGAACCCACTTGAACGAGGCCTTAGGTGCTTCTTCAAATGCATCAATCTCTTCTTGAAGCTTGTCCTTGCCTTTGTTCTTGTGGTCTTGTGGTGGAAGATCATCTTGTCCTTGTGTTCCCTTGAAGGAAGTAGGATCATGCTTCTCTTGTTGAGGAACAAGCTTCGTCTTGGGGTATTGATCTTCTTCCCACTCAACTCCATTGGCATTGAACTTTCGTTCAAAACCAACACCTTGATTCTTCCGGTGCCTTCCTTGCTTGCGTACAATTTCTTCGAATTGCTTACTCCCGGCAAGGCTCTTGTAAACACCTTAATCTGTAATTCCCTTCAATAAGCTATTTTCTTGCTCAAGTGTAACTTGGCTAAGAGAATCATTAGTGGAATCAAGAGAACTACTAGAAGAAACAATATTGGATTTGACATTGTTATTGTTTCTACTAGAGGAAGGATCTTTCTTGTACTTGTTACTAGACTTGACTTGAGGCATGTAAGTAGATAAGAGTAAACGCTTGGCAATGTAAGAAGAACTTTTCTTACGGATTTCATCATTGATTGCTTTTAAGAACTCATGCTCTTGCTCAAGATTGAGCTTTTCAAAGCGTAACTTCTCATGAGCCCTTAAAAGTTCTCAATGATCTTCGAAGATAGTTTCATGAGCCAAATTAAGAGTGTTTAGTTCTTTAGTTAGAAGCTCAATCTTCTCCTTATCATTGTCATTCATTTTATCTTGATTAGCATGATTAATTGACGTTTCATCATAGTATCCATCACTAGAGTTGTCAACAAGTAAATCATCATCCACAAGCAAGTCATCTTCATCACTATCGAAATCAACATACTCAGGATGTGTTACCTTTGGACCTTTGGCCATGAAGCATCTTCCAATTCCTTCATTTGGTGAATCAAATATGTCGTAGGAGTTGGTTGACACAAGTGCTAGACCGGCAACACCTTCATCTTGAGTATATTCGGAGTCGGAGTGATAGCTTCTCTCGGAGTGATTGTCGGAGTCGGAGCCGGATACTCAGTCACCAACATGAGCTTGATGTCTTCATTTTGTGTAGCTCCTTGATGACTTGTCCTTCCTTTCAGAATCCTTGCTTCTCCGTGAGGGTCTTCGTTTATAATGATCTTCTCTACTCCTCCTCTCTCTCGATGGTGATTCTTCTCTTTTGCTTCTTCTTCTTGGAGAATCTTCTATTCTTTGGTAGGGTGCCGTACACTCATTGGAATAGTGTCCGGGTCTCCCACAATTGTAGCAATTTTGCTCTCGGCTAGAAGATCTCTTGTCATTGTAAGACCTTGACTTGGAGCTTCTTTCTTTGCTTCTATTCTTGTAGAATTTGTTGAAGTTCTTCACCATTAAGCTCAATTCTTCATTGAAGGTTTGTTTCTCACTTGATGATGTGGGGGCTTCACTTGAGGCTTTGTAAGCACCACTTGACTTGTTGTGAAGTTCCTCCTTATCCTTGAGTGACATCTCATGAGCAACAATTATTCCAATGACTTCCGTTGGCTAGAGATCTTTGTAGTTTGGCATCATTTGGATCAATGTGCACACGGTATCATACTTTCCATCCAATGCTCTTAGGATCTTCTTGATGATGAATCTGTCGGTCATCTCTTCACTCCCTAAGCCGGCAATCTCATTTGTGATAAGAGCAAGCCTAGAGTACATTTCAGCGACACCTTCACCATCCTTCATTTTGAACTTGTCAAGCTGACTTTGGAGCACATCCAACTTGGATTCCTTGATGGATTCGGTACCTTCATGCATATCAATCAAAGTATCCCAAATTTCCTTTGCATTCTCAAGACAGCTGATTTTGTTGAATTCTTCGGGGCACAATCCGTTGAAGATGATATCACAAGCTTGAGCGTTGTATTGCAGCATCTTCAATTCTTCTGCATTAGCTTCACGGTTCGGTTCTCTCCCATCAAAGAATTCTCCTTGCAAGCGAATACAAATAATTGCCCAAACGACGGGGTTATGTCCGAGAATATGCATTTTCATCTTATGCTTCCAACTGGCAAAATTAGTACCATCAAAGTAAGGACCTCTATGGTGATAATTTTCCTCGCTAGACGCCATACTCTCCTAGGTTGTGAAACCAAGGCTATGACCACCAAAAGCTTTGGAAATCAAAGCAAATGGAGACCAAAGCTCTGATACCACTTGTAGGACCTTGAAGTATGTCTAGAGGGGGGGTGATTAGACTACTTGACCAATTAAAAACTTAACCTTTTCCCAATTTTAGAGTTTGATAGATTTTAGCTATCTTAGGACAAGTCAAGCAATCATCACACAATTCAAGCAAGCATGCAAAGAGTATATAGGCAGCGGAAATTAAAGCATGCAACTTGCAAGAAAGTAAAGGGAAGGGTTTGGAGGATTCAAATGCAATTGGAGACACGGATGTTTTTGGCGTGGTTCCGATAGGTGGTGCTATCGTACATCCACGTTGATGGAGACTTCAACCCATGAAAGGTAACAGTTGCGCGAGTCCACGGAGGGCTCCACCCACGAAGGGTCCATGAAGAAGCAACCTTGTCTATCCCACCATGGCCGTCGCCCACGAAGGACTTGCCTCACTACCGGTAGATCTTCATGAAGTAGGTGATCTCCTTGCCCTTACAAACTCCTTGGTTCAACTCCACAATCTTGTCGAAGGCTCCCAAGTGACACCTAGCCAATATAGGAGACACCACTCTCCAAGAAGTTACAAATGGTGCGTTGATGATGAACTCCTTGCTCTTGTGCTTCAAATGATAGTCTCCCCAACACTCAACTCTCTCTCATAGGATTTGGATCTGGTGGAAAGAAGATTTGAGTGGAAAGCAACTTGGGGAAGGCTAGAGATCAAGATTCATATGGTAGGAATGGAATATCTTGGCCTCAACACATGAGTAGGTGGTTCTCTCTCGGAAATGATAAGTTGGAAGTGTAGGTTTAGTCTGATGGCTCTCTCCACGAATGAAGAGGAGGTGGAGGGGTATATATAGCCTCCACACAAAAACTAACCGTTACACATAATTTACCAAACTCGGTGGGACCGATTCAATAGACTCGGTCGGACCGATTTAGTAAACCTAGTGACCGTTAGGATTTTCGGTGGGACTGACATGCAAGTCGTTGAGACCGATTCGGTTAGGGTTAGGGCATAACGTAATCTCGGTAAGACCAATTACACAAACTCGGTGAGACCGATTTTCGTAATAAGCTTTCCAGAGAGTTGGTCAGGTAAACTCGGTGGGACCGATTTGCTCTTTTCGGTGAGACCGAAATGTTACAAAAGGAAACAGAGAATTTACATTGCAATCTCGGTGGGACCAATCGCTCACTTCGGTTAGACCAAAACATTACGAAGGGAAACAGAGAGATTACAATCCCATCTCGGTGAGACCGAGATCCCTATCGGTAAGACCGATTTGCTTAGGGTTTGTGGCAGTGGCTATGACTTTCAAACTCGGTGGCGCCGGATAGGAAGAATCGGTGTGACCGATTTTGGCTTTAGGTTTAGGTCATTTGTGGATGTGGGAAAGTAGCTGAGGGTTTTGCAGCATATCACTAAGCACATGAAGCAAGAGGCTCATTAAGCAACACCTCATCCCTCCTTGATAGTATTGGCTTTTCCTATAGACTCAATGTGATCTTGGATCACTTAAATATAAAATGAAGAGTCTTGAGATTTTGAGCTTGAGCCAATCTTTTGACCTTAGTATTTTGAGGGATCCACTTTCATCATCCATGCCATGCCATTCATTGAGCTTTCCTGAAATAATAGTCTTGGAATAGGATTAGCTCAATGAGCTATATGTTGTTATGAATTACCAAAACCACCTAGGGATAGTTGCACTTTCAGGAGGATTCTCCCTTGGTCTTGAGGAAGGGCAGGTCGAGGCTAGTTCTCCCAGGGTCTGCTCTGGTCCCGGGGCGGTTTGAGGCCAGCTCCGGCCCTCCCGACGCGCCTTATGCCTCCGGGCCTCCCAAAGTCGATCCCAGCTATAGGCTCTCGGGCTTCAAGTTTGGCCGGAGGCTGCTTGAATCCACGAACGACGACCAGTAAGTGCTCGATCCGCGCTTTGCTTTCTGCCGCCGAGGCTTGACGTCTGCATTCTTTTGGACAGGCCGACACCTACAACAAAAAGGTTGAAAGGGGCTTCTGCGGCCTTGCTTGAGGCGAGTTCATCTGTCAGGGCAGCGCCCTCGTCCGCAGGGGAAAGGAGGCAACGATGCTCGTGCCTCCCCTACCCAGTCGTCTTCGCAAGCCCAGCAGGGACACTCCGGCGAGGAGTCAGCCCCTGTGGCCCCGCTGACTCTGGAGGTGCCTGCGCTTGACGCTGTCACTGAGGTGTCCAAGGCCCAGGGGGCTCCTTCCTCCCAAGCCGTGATCACACTGCCGTCCTCTCCGCCTATTCCACCGGCTCCCGTCTCTTCTGATCCCTCTGCCGTCCTGGACCAGGCTGCCAACGAACTGAGCCGGCTGCGGGAGGATCTTCGGAGCGCGGACCCCCGCCTGGTGGTCGGGTGCCTAGAGCTAGCTTCTGGCTGGGCCCGTTCTGCCGCCTTCGTCCGAGCGGCGCTGAGCAAGGCCGTGTCGGCCTCCTATGGGGAGAAGCAAGCCGCCTACCAGGCCAAGGCCGCTCGCGACGCTGCAGATGCCCGGGGCCGCTGCAAGGCGTTGGAGGTCGAGCTACAAGGCCTGCGCGAGTCCGTGGCCGCCAAGAGAAGGAGAAGGAGATGAAGGCTCGGGAGGCTGCCGTCAAGGACCGGGACGCCGAGCTTGATGACTGCCGTGGCCAGTTGGAGACGCTGGAGCAGGCGCTGAAGGCGGAGAGGACCGAGCTAGATGACAAGGCGAAGGTCCTGGTCGAGGATCGAGTGGTCTTCGCGAAGCTGGAGGAGAAAGCTCGTGCCGCGTTGAAGACGCTTTATGAGGGCGGCTTAGAGAAACCGTTGGCTGGCGCAGAGGACGGCCCTGCTGAGCTGCTTCCCTTCCTGGTCCGTGCACTTGCAGATGTCGCAGACGACCTTGGCCCCACGGCCGAGGCCGAGGCGCATGCCCTGTCTTCTACAGCGCTGACGCGTGTCCTCAGCCACGTCGACCTTCGCGACCCCAACATCGACCTCGACAGCTTGCTGGAACCCGTGAGCGGTGACCTTGCCGCTGCTGCTGCTGAGGTCGTGAAAGGTCGAGTCGAGGCTTTGCTGGGGAGGTTCCGCGCCTTCAGCACCTTGCCCGGGCGCGATGCCACCAGCTCCGCGGCCTCAGGAGGCGGAGCCGCCCAGCGTGACTCCACCACAGGCGGCGGCGCCACTGGAAAGTGATCCCTTCACGGCTTCTGTCCTGTTTTAATTCCTGCAACATGCACCATGCCTCGTGGAGGCATTTAAACTTGTGTTTGGCGTTGTGAAACAATCTATGGCATGTAATATTTGCTTTTGAATTCCTTAGAATTTTCATTTTCTCCTCCTATTTGCTTGTGTTCTACGTCGGCAGGGCCCGGCCCCGCGCATACCTCAGCCGCCGTTAGCCCCGACCGGAAACCAGGACGGGACTAAGGAGTGAGGGGCTACGTGGCAAGCTAGGCTCCTGAGTCGCGATGCTCAGGAGTCCCCCTTGACGTGCAAACAGCAAGTAGGGAAGGGAGGCATAGGAGTGGATCTGTCGTTCTACGTCGGCAGGGCCCGGCCCCGCTCATACCTCAGCCGTTGTTAGCCCCGACCGAAAACCAGGATGGGGCTAAGGAGTGAGGGGCTACGTGACCAGTTAGGCTCCTGAATCGCGATGCTCAGGAGTCCCCCTTGACGTTCAAACGAGTTTTCATACCTTGGCTCCGCTCGGGGAGGGGCGCGCGACGACCAGGTCTAAGGGACCTGGCTGGGTGGTGTGTGCTCGGGCGTGGCCCGGGCGTAGCCCCCGTGTCCAGCCCCCTCGAGCGTCACTCCCGAGGGGAGGCGTTGCGACGGTGCCGGACACTGAGCTCTGGGCTCCCTGAGGTTGGTACGACCGTGGGCCGCCCTCAGTTGTTTATCACCAGCGCGGAGCATAGTGCTTCCGTATGTGTACGGGCATAGCCGCTCCTCGGCAGGGTCGTCAGCCAGTGCGGAGCATGGTGCTTCCACTGGTGCGTGGGAGGGGGGCTCCCCTCCGGGAGGAGCCCCCGGGGCATGTACAGCCCCTCCCTGACATGTGGTCGGCACGGTAGGGCTAGGAGAGGTGTATCTGGGCACCCGTGAGCCAGCGCGGGACTCACGAGGCCCTACCTCGAGGTGGGTTGCGCCTGGCTCTGGGCCTTTATCAATGGTGTGTTCCTGCAAGGTGGCTAGAATGCAAATGCTCTACGTCCTCAGGTCCCGGCCCTCGAGCGAGCTCAGCCGCCGCTGGTATGACAGGTCGCGATGCCGTGGGTCAAGACCAGGGGTGAGGGCTAGAGAGCCAGTAAGAGCCCATGAGTCGCGATGCTCAGGCACCCCCCTTTTAACATGCAAGCGCTTTGCATGAGAGTGGAGAGGTCCCCGACAAGCAGCAGATGATAACCATGGGAATCGGGTTAAGTGCAAAGGAGCAAATCCATTTAGACAGATGCAGAAAAAGCAAATGCCACTGGGTCAGGCCCGAGGAGCTTGGGGATAATGCAGCCCGAGGGGCGCCCCCAACAAGGTAGGTAAAGAGCATAAGTAAAACGGATACATGCCGCAGGGACGGACCCACGCGACCTGGGAATAATGCAGCCCTGTGGGCGCTCCCAGCTTAAAATGGAACTTTGAAAGCTATCACCTGATACCATTGGAGATGAAAGGATGCTGAAGTAGCGGACAACACGTGGTGAGGAGGTCGACCCTCACGAGCCCCCGGGACCCGGAGCCTCAGGAGGCTCTGGGGGCACGGGTGGATCTTCGAGGACCATCTCCATCTCCGCCAGGACCGTGCAACGCCTGACCTCCTGAGCCTCCAGGATGCTCCTCAGCAGGCGCTGATGGGCGGTGGCTGCGTTCGGCAGGCCAAAAGGCATGCGAACATAGCTGTGAGGTGGCCCTCGCAACGCCCCACGCGCGAAGGCCAAAGGTGCTGCTGAGATGCGGCTCGGTTGAGCCCTGGTACGTTGATGCAGATGCGCAGCCCGCCATCCTCGCCTGGATGGGCGGCTGCGGCGGGTAGGCAGTGGCTGCCGTGCATGACTCTTGACTCCTGTAGCTCCTGAATGTTCCTCGCGATGAACACCTGAGGGTTTGGCCCTCCTTGCCTCATACCTTCCTGAGGGAAACGTGCCTTGAAGCACGCCTCCAAGTGGTGCCCGAGCACCTCCATCGTGACCTTGGCAAGGTCGGTGGCCCTCCAGGAGAGAGCCCCTGAGCCCTGCCCGAGGAGGGTGCCGGGCGCGCCTTCCTATGCGACAGAGGGTGGCGCCCCCTGAACGGGCGCGGATCCTGACGCAACACCCCCGAAGGTACCTGCCTCGTGAGGATTTGGGCCAGGTGAAGTCTTCTTCTTCTTAGGGACCGCCTCGGGAAGTCTCCCGCTCCTGTGATCTGGGTCTTCGATTGCCGCGGCCTGGAAGGCACGCTCGAGAGAACACACTGCATCCTTTTCCTCACAGGGTACCGTGATGACTCCACTGCTTCCTGGCATCTTGAGGACATTGTAGCCATGGTGAGTCACCGCCAAGAACTTGGTCAGGGCTAGGTACCCGAGGATGGCATTGTATGGCAGGCAAATGTGGGTGACGTCGAAGTCAATGAGCTCAGTGCGGTAGTTGTTGCGCTGCCCAAAGGTGACAGGAAGGCGAACTTGCCCTATCGGAACGGTGGAACCATCAGTGACTCCTGAGAAAGGCTTGGTCGGCTGAAGCTGATCATATGGCACTTGGAGATTGTTGAATGTCTCAACGGACAGGACGTTGAGTCCTGCCTCGCCATCAATGAGGGTCCTAGTGACTTGCACATTGATACGTCTCCAACGTATCTATAAGTTTTGATTGCTCCATGCTACTTTATCTACTGTTTTAGGCAATATTGGGCTTTATTATCCACTTTTATATTATTTTTGGGATTAACCTATTAACCAGAGGCCCAGCCCAGATTTGCTGTTTTATGCCTGTTTCAGTGTTTCGAGGAAAAGGAATATCAGACGGAGTCAAGACGAAACGAAATCAACTGGGGAAGTTATTTTTGGAAGGAAACCCACCTGATGGACTTGGACCCCACGTCAGAAGATACGGGAGGTGCTCACGAGGGTGGGGGGCGCCCCCCCCCCCCCCCGAGCACGCCCCCTACCTCGTGGAGCCCCCGTAGCTCCACTGACGTACTCCTTTCACCCATATATACCTACATATCCTAAAACTTCCAAAACAGAAGATAGATCGAGAGTTTCGCCACCGCAAGCCTCTGTAGCCACCAAAAACCTCTCGGGAGCCCGTTCCGGCACCCTGCCGGAGGGGGAATCCATCACTAGTGGCCATCTTCATCATCCCGGCGCTATCCATGACGAGGAGGGAGTAGTTCACCCTCGGGGCTGAGGGTATGTACCAGTAGCTATGTGTTTGATCTCTCTCTCTCTCTTGTGTTCTCTCTCGTGTTCCTCTATGGCACGATCTTGATGTATCCCGAGCTTTGCTATTGTAGTTGGATCTTATGATGTTTCTCCCCCTCTACTCCCTTGTGATGAATTGAGTTTCCCCTTTGAAGTTATCTTATCGAATTGAGTCTTTATGAGAACCCTTGATGTATGTCTTGCCGTCATTATCTGTGGTGACAATGGGATATCATGTGCCACTTGATGTATGTTTTGGTGATCAACTTGCGGGTTTCGTGACATTGGGAACCTATGCATAGGGGTTGGCACACGTTCTTGACTCTCCGATAGAAACTTTGGGACACTCTTTGAAGTACTTTGTGTTGGTTGGATGAATCTGAGATTGTGTGATGCATATCGTATAATCATGCCCACAGATACTTGAGGTGACAATGGAGTATCTAGGTGACATTAGGGTTTTGGTTGATTTGTGTCTTAAGGTGTTATTCTAGTATGAACTCTTTTATAGATTGATACGAAAGAATAACTTTGAGGTGGTTTTGTACCCTACCATAATCTCTATGTTTGTTCTCCGCTATAAGTGGCTTTGGAGTGACTCTTTGTTGCATGTTGAGGGCTTGTTATATGATCTATCTATGTTATTATTGTTGAGAGAACTTGCACTAGTGAAAGTATGAACCCTAGGCCTTGTTTCCTATCATTGCAATACCGTTTACGCTCACTTTTATTATTAGTTACCTTGCTTTTTTTATTATTTCAGATTACAAATACCTTTATCTACCATCCATATTGCACTTGTATCACCATCTCTTCGCCGAACTAGTGCACCTATACAATTTACCATTGTATTGGGTGTGTTGGGGACACAAGAGACTTTTTGTTATTTGGTTGCAGGGTTGTTTGAGAGAGACCATCTTCATCCTACGCCCCCTACGGATTGATAAACCTTAGGTCATCCACTTGAGGGAAATTTGCTACTGTCCTACAAACCTGTGCATTGCAGGCCCAACAACGTCTACAAGAAGAAGGTTGTGTAGTAGACATCAAGCTCTTTTCTGGCGCCGTTGCCGGGGAGGTTAGTGCTTGAAGGTATATCTTTAGATCTTGCAATCAAATCTTTTTGTTTCTTGTTTTAGCACTAGTTTAGTTTATAAAAGAAAATTACAAAAATGGAATTGAGTTTGTCTCATACGCTTCATCTTTTTAATATCTTTCATGAGTATGATGGGAAGGAAAATTGTGCTCAAGTGCTAGAAGAAGAATTACATAGAATGCTTGGCATAAAATATGTGAATGATGAGCATGATTGCAATGTTGTTAGTATGAATTCCTTGAATATCCATGATGCTAATGATATGCAAAGCCACAAGCTTGGGTAAGCTATGTTTGATGAAGATGATATTTTTTGTCCCCCAAGCTTTGATGAGCAAATTTACTATGATGAAAGCATGCCTCCTATCTATGATGATTATTGTGATGACACGTATGCTTTAAAGAATAATGATAACCATGAAACTTGTCATCTTTATTTAAATCATATGATAGTTATTTTGTTGAGTTTGCTCCCACTACTATTCATGAGAAGAATTTTGCTTATGAGGAGAGTAGTAAATTTTCTATGCTAGTAGATCATGAATAGAATGCTTTAGGTGCTGGTTATATTTTTGAATTCATTCATGATGCCACTGAAAATTATTATGAGGGAGGAACATATGCTTGTAGGAATTGCAATAATATCAAGTTTCCTCTCTATGTGCTTAAAGTTTTGAAGCTATGCTTGTTTTACCTTCCTATGCTAGTTGATTATTGTTCCCATAAGTTGTTTTCTCACAAAATACCTATGCATAGGAAGTGGGTTAGACTTAAAATTGCTAGTCATATGCTTCATGATGCTCCCATTATGTTTCAATTCTTATCTTTTATGTGAGCATCATTATCATCATCATGCCTAGCTAAAAGGCATTAAAGAAAAGCGCTTGTTGGGAGACAACCCAATATTTATCCTTACTGTTTTTGTGTGTTCACATGATTATGATACTTTAGTAATCATGTTTTATAGCTTTTGTTTCAATAAAGTGCCAAGTAATACCTTTAGGATGGCTTACGGTGATAGTTGTGTTGATCCTGCTGAAAATCAGAAACTTTTGCACCCAGTAAATTAGTTTTGTTAATTCACAGATACGTGTTTCTGATCTGATTCTTTTTGCTCTGGATTGGCACACGAATTGCTTAGGAGTTCCTAATTTTGTAGGATTTTTGGAGTTCCATAAGTATACGTTTGATACAGATTACTACAGACTGTTCTGTTTTTGACAGATTCTGTTTTCTATGTGTTGTTTGCTTATTTTGATGAATCTATGAGTAGTACCGGAGGGTATGAACCGTAGATAAGTTGGAGTACATTAGATATTACACCAATATGAATTTAGAGTGAGTTAATTACAGTACCAATGTGGTGGTTTTGTTTTCTTTCACTAACGGAGCTTATAAGATTTCCTGTTGAGTTTTGTGTTGTGAAGTTTTCAAGTTTTGGGTAAAGATTCGATGGACTATGGAATAAGAAGTGGCAAGAGCCTAAGCAGGATGCCCAAGGCACCCCAAGGTAATATTAAAGGACAACCAAGAGCCTAAGCTTGGGGATGCCCCGGAAGGCATCCCCTCTTTCGTCTTCGTTCATTGGTAACTTTACTTGGAGCTATATTTTTATTCACCACATGATATGTGTTTTGCTTGGAGCGTCATTTTCTTTGTAAGTTTTTGCTTTCTGTTATTTAGATTAATGTTTTGAATCTTTAGTTTCAATAAGAAAGTCAAGGATAGCCTTTGCCATGCTTATTTTGCTAGTATACATGTTGCTGTTTGGAAACAGAAAGTTTACCGCTGTTGCAAAAATTCCCTAGAAAAGTCAGAGCATGATATAAGGTTGAAACTTTTTGTATAATGAGCTATGATAAATGTATTACAGTCGGAATTTTACTTCATAATTTTTGGAGTTAGGGAAGTATTGATACTCTTGCATTCTTTACAGACTGTACTGTTTTGGCAGATTGCTGTTATGGTTGCATTGTTTGCATATGTTTGCTTGTTTAATGATTCTATTTGAAGATAGGAGTATTAAATATGCAGAGGCATTTAGTATGCAATGTTGAATAATTATTTAAGTGATTTGTTACAGTAGAAAATGATAAGGTTTTGCATTGGTTTATACTAACCTATCTCACGAGTTCTTGTTGAGTTTGTTGTGAATGAAGCTTTTGATAAAAAGAGAAATCATGATATGAGAAGAATTAAGGAGACACAAAAGCTCAATGTCGGTGTAAAAACTGGCGGATCTTGGGTAGGGGGTCCCGAACTATGCGTCTAGGCGGATGGTAACAGGAGACAAGGGACACGATGTTTTTACCCAGGTTCGGGCCCTCTCGATGGAGGTAAAACCCTACTCCTGCTTGATTGATATTGATGATATGGTAGTACAAGACTGGATCTACCACGAGATCAAGGAGGCTAAACCCTAGAAGCTAGCCTATGGTATGATTGTTGTAATGGTTGTTGTGTCCTATGGACTAAAGACCTCCGGTTTATATAGACACCGGAGAGGGCTAGGGTTACACAGAGTCGGTTACAATGGTAGGAGATCTACATATCCGTATCGCCAAGATTGCCTTCCACGCCAAGGAAAGTCCCATCCGGACACGGGACGGAGTCTTCAATCTTGTATCTTCATAGTCTTGGAGTCCGGCGGATGATGATAGTCCGGCTGTCCGAACACCCCCTAGTCCAGGACTCCCTCAGTAGCCCCTGAACCTGGCTTCAATGACGATGAGTCCGGCGCGCATAATGTTCGGCATTGCAAGGCGGGTTCCTCCTCCGAATAATCCATAGAAGATTGTGAACACCAGGATAGTGTCCGGCTCTGCCAAATAAATTCCACCATAGAGAGAATAATGTGTGCACAAGTTCAATCTGCTGACATTTTCCGTGGCATGACGTCACACCACCACCAAGCCTTTACTTGAATCGTTTTTTATTATACCACCTCAGCGCGTTTAGCGAAGCAGTTTCCTTGGCACGTCTTGTCAAAGCAGAGATCGTGCTCCCCTAATTCCGGGATTCTCATCAATACGGACGTGGGTAACCCAACCGCGCCATTGATGGTGGTGCTTGGGAGATAAGCGAGTTTTACTAGGCCGGTGGGGACGCATAGTCTTCGTCCGCCTATATAAGGGGATGAGGATCCACCTTTTCACCTACGCCTTCTTCCTCCTTTGCTTATCCATCTCCGCGCACTCGAGCTCCAGCGCCCAAGTTCGCACATCTTGCCTCAACCTTCTCCAGTCATGTCCGGAGTGGGAGGCAAGTGGTTGGCCTCCACCGTTAAGGAGGAGCACATCGAAAAGCTGCACGGCGCCGGATACCTCTCCAGCGACATCGCGCACCGGCTGCCCGACAAGGGGCAGCTCATCCCCACCCCCAGGCCCCATGAGAGGGTCGTATTCCTTCCCCACTTCCTCCGCGGACTGGGCTTTCCACTTCACCCCTTTGTCCGGGGGCTCATGTTCTACTACGGCCTGGATTTCCACGATCTGGCACCGAACTTCATCCTCAACATCTCGGCGTTTATCGTCGTTTGCGAGGCCTTCCTCTGCATCCAGCCCCACTTCGGCTTGTGGCTCAAGACCTTCAATGTCAAGCCAAAGGTAGTGAAGGGCACGCAGGCGGAGTGCGGAGGCGCCATGTTGGGCAAGATGCCCAACGTCCTCTGGTTCGAAGGGGCCTTCGTGGAGTCCGTCAAGGGGTGGCAATCGGGGTGGTTCTACATCACCGAGCCGCGTGACCCTACGTGGGCGGCGGCCCCCGAATTCAGATCTGGTATCCCTGTGCAGCTCACCTCCTGGAAAGAGAAGGGCTTGCTATGGGGTAGTTTGGAGGATCTGACGGGACTCCAAGCCTGTATCCAGAAGCTGGTGAACAAGAAGCTCAGGCTTGTTAATGTGGTCCAAGTCATGCTCGTCCGCCAGATTCTCCCCTGCCAACAATGGGCATTCGACCTATGGGAGTTCGATCCAGCACTGCACTAGGCATTGAGCGGGCTCTTCGACACAACGTACGAAGGCGCCTGGAGGGTGCTGTTTAAGGGCGCCGAAGCCCCCGCATCCGCGACAGAAGATCGCGGATTTCACTCGCAGCGTCCAGCTGACGAGGTAAGTGATTCTACCCCTTTACGGGACACTTGTTGTTAATAGTTTGACCCTAAGCGGTCTTCAATCTCCCTTTTCCTTTGACAGGACTGGATGAAGAAGGCCGATCAGCTCATCTGCCCGGCTCCCCTGCCAGAAAACCCAGTAGACGCCCGTCTAGCGGGGCTGCTGGTTCCGGCACCGCACGTGGTGCCGGAGAAGAAGGCCAAGAAGGTGGCCACGGGTACTCGAAAGAGTTCCCGTTTTCAGGTGTCCGACGACTCCGAGGCGGACTCCTCCCCCGAAGACGAGGAGGAAAAAGAGGAATCTCTCCCAGAGGAGGGAGAGAGGAAGAGGAAGGCTTCCCCAACAGGAGAGTCCGAAGGGTCCAAGAGGGGAAGAACTATTCCCCCGGACAGCCCCGCCAACGCCAGCGTTGGCGGCGAAGAGTGGCCCTCAAGGGCCAGGCCTCCGCCGAGATCCTAAGTATCCGGATTCCTGAATAATTTACAATTTCTTTTTATGTCACATAGTGTCCTTCTAATGCCGCATACTGCCTGCAGTCCGGCCGATGATGATCTCCCCGCTTCATCGAGCGGGTCGTTGGCTTCGTCGGATGTAGATTCCATCCCGACCGCCTCCACCCCTCGCGCTACTGAGGACGCCGAGGTGGGGTCCCGAGAAAGGACCCATCAGGAGGAGGCTCCGGAGGTGCCACAAGGCAGCCTCCCGGACTTTGCGCCGGACTCTACGCCGGAACCTGTAGTGGTTCCAGAGTCCGGCAGGTGGCCCCTTCACAAGAAGGGCAAGACCGTGACACCGGCGGCCCCCGTCCAACCGGAGGCGCCGGACAACTTGTTGGAGGCGCTCAAAGGCGCTTCCATCGAGGAAGAACACCGCACTATCATGAGTGCGGTGATTCAGAAGGTTCATCTCGCCAAGAGCGGGCTGACCGAAGCCTACAGTAGCCTTCTAACAGGCTTTGAGGTAAGAAGTTAAAATTATGTAATGTAATACCGCATAGATAGTAGCCCCAGATGCTCAATTCGGTGTTCGGAAAGAAAAGCCGGACTGAGGATCTAAAAAGATATACGCAGGGTTGCTAAAAAGTATGTCAATATGGGTTTGCAGGCTGCGCTGCTGACCTCTGCCGCACTAACTGCGGAGGTCGGTGCATTGAAGCAGGATCTCGAGCGGTCCAAGCAAGAGCTCGGCCGTGCCAAGAAGCAGCACGAGGACAAAGAAGGTGAGTAACACCACTTTGAATAGTTACCTTACAGAAAAGGATTTAGGTTGCAATAAAAAATAACAAGGATAACGTGGGTACTGCAGGGGCCAGGAATGAGGTGGCAACCCTGAAGGAGGCCGTGTCCGCGGCCGAACGCAATGCGGCCGCGGAACGGGCAAAGCGAGAGAAGCAGGAGGCGCGGGTGGCGGAGGTGCGGCAAGAGCTCTAGGCTCTCATGGAAAAGCATGAGAGTTTGGAGCGTGACTCGAAGACTCGAGAGTCCGAGCTTGCCTCGGCTCTCGAAAGTGCCAAAGCCGCCAAGGCCGAGGCCCGTAAGGCCCTTCAGGAGGTTGAGGATGTGAAGAAAATAGCGGCGGGTAAGGCATTTTTCATGCAAAGCAAGCATGTTAATGTAAACTTCCTGACACTTACCCGAATTCGGAGCTCTCCAGGGGCATTTGCAGATCTGCCTCGCAGTGTATCCGATGCCGCCGCATTCTACCGTGGCGAGGAGGGGAGCTCAATGGAGAAGGTCTTCTGGTCTCAGTACGCTGAGGCCGGCCATCTGGTGCCCCCTAGCGACCAGCTGAAGCAGCTGGTCGAGCTCCACAAGGTAGCTGAGGGGGCCATGAAGGGCCTCATAGTCCAGCTGTGGCCTGGAGAGGCCATGCCTGGGAGCTACTTCGGCCTCGTGTGGCGGCTGATGGATGCGTGCCCCTGGGTGGAGGTCATCAAGCGCTCCGCCTATATTGAAGGTGCTCGTCAGGCCCTTGCCCGCGCAAAGGTGCACTGGGGCAGGCTGGATGCGGAGAGGCTTATCACTGACGCGCCGCCAGCGGGCAAGGAGTATCGTACGCCCGAGATGTACTATAAGACTGTCCTGAAGGGTGCCCGCAAGATTGCGGATGAGTGCCCCAGAGATGTAATTATTGAGTAAACTCGCTATGTATTATCCTGTGCGCGGAAAACTTTGTTCATATGCGCTAAGCAATGCTTATTTAATTTAAAATATTACCTTTTGTGTGGCCGTTTATAAAATCTGAGAGATGGCAAGTCGTCGGCTTCAGCCCCCATGCCACTAGTGGTGGGGTGTTCGGGATAAACTTGAGCACTCTTGTTCCCATTTTTTGGGTCCATCTAGGGAGGCGCTCAACACAACGAACAAGGCAACCGGACTTATAATGCTTGAACACTCTCACTTAGCCATAGAATTCTATAATTTTAAATTTTGGCGAAGCCCCTAGTATTCGGAAGACCGAATTTGGGGCGCTATCCACGCCTTCATCAGACATTATCCGGTTCTTCGCTCGAAGCGGCATAAGTCTTTAGGGACCCGAAAAGACCTCTCAAACAGCGACCAGTCTCTCGCCTTATCATGCCAGTCAGTTTTAGCTTTCTCCACTGAGGCGCTCGCCCAGCTCAACCGGGGCGCAATCGCAGTGGTTCTCCCAGTGCTACCTTAGCCGACAGAACGGAACGTAAGGTACCAAAACATGGGAGCCAGGCAAACC
Organism: Triticum timopheevii; assembly: GCA_963921465.1. Lineage (NCBI taxonomy): Eukaryota > Viridiplantae > Streptophyta > Magnoliopsida > Poales > Poaceae > Triticum > Triticum timopheevii. The sequence continues at coordinate 583,114,140 of OY997270.1, read as the reverse complement.
CAACTATTGACCCAATACATGATTCAGAGCCGATTCATATAATGCTATAAGTTCGTGGTGCCGCACTTATGGAAGTGTTCGGACTTATCACACCATAATGCGGGGAACATAAGCCCCTGGTTTATTCAGTCATACCAGAATATACGGGTGCAAGATGTCATTAATGAACATATATGTAAAATGATGCAATTATAGGCAAAAAAATGTTGCATTATTATTTAAGGAATTCTGCTATGAGTGCGGAATGATACAAATAGTGCGGTAAGCAAGGGATTGGACTAATTAAACATGTCCCCCTCCAGGGGTGGGCTGCGGACTGGTGTGTATAATCAAATTTAATGCTCTTAATGGAGACCACCTGAATGTTCGTAGCAACCTTTTTTCCTCCCTGGCTGTTGCATCGTGAGTTCGGCAGGTTCACCGCCGGACAGGGCCTCTGGTGAGCGGAGTCCTGTGTATAAAAAGAAGGAAAAAATAAAAATAAGAAGAGTGACACACTTGGGAGCCCCTGGTGTGGTCGAGCCGCACTCTGGGTCTGTTGTGGTCGTGCCCCTCCCCCTATGCCCATGGTATCTCCAGAGCGTAATGATGTACGCGGAGGGCTGGTCGTGCAATTATGCGAGGGCTGGGATTGGGGCCGCATTGCTACGTGTGCTCGGAACGTGCCAGGTGGTCTTGGTTAATGTTGCTCCGGGCGCGTTTGGCCGTGTCCGGTCATTTAACGGCCGGACTCGAAAATTGCCTTAAAAGGCTGCTCTGTACTTCTACCGCGAGAGCCGCTGTATGTTCCTCCGTTCGGAGGGAGCGTTCCGTATTTCCGTTGACCGTGATGACTCCACGAGGGCCTGGCATCTTGAGCTTGAGGTATGCGTAATGCGGCACCGCGTTGAACTTTGCGAACGTGGTTTGTCCGAGCAGAGCGTGATAGCCGCTGCGGAACGGGACTATGTCGAAGATTAACTCCTCGCGCCGGAAATTATCCGGGGAACCGAAGACCACTTCCAGCATGACTGAGCCTGTACAATTAGCTTCAACACCTGGTATGACGCCTTTGAAGGTCGTCTTTGTAGGTTTAATCCTTGAGGGGTGAGGGAGTCCTGGACTAGGGGGTGTCCGGACAGCCGGACTATCATCGTCCGCCAGACTCCAAGACTACGAAGATACAAGATTGAAGACTCCGTCCCGTGTCCGGATGGGACTTTCCTTGGCGTGGAAGGCAAGCTTGGCGATACGGATATGTAGATCTCCTACCATTGTAACCGACTCTATGTAACCCTAGCCTCCTCCGGTGTCTATATAAACCGGAGGGCTTTAGTCCCTAGGACACAACATACATTACAACAATCATACCATAGGCTAGCTTTAGGGTTTAGCCTCCTTGATCTCGTGGTAGATCCACTCTTGTACTACCCATATCATCAATATTAATCAAGCAGGACGTAGGGTTTTACCTCCATCAAGAGGGCCCGAACCTGGGTAAAAACATCGTGTCCCTCGTCTCCTGTTACCATCCGCCTAGACGCATAGTTCGGGACCCCCTACCCGAGATCAGCCGGTTTTGACACCGACATTGGTGCTTTCATTGAGAGTTCCTCTGTGCCGTCACCGATAGGCCCGATGGCATCTTCAACCAACAACGCTGTCCAGGGTGAGACTTTTCTCCCCGGACAGATCTTCGTATTCGGCGGCTTCACACTGCGGGCTGATTCGCTTGGCCATCTGGACCAGATCGAAAGCTACGCCCCTGGCCATCAGGTCAGATTTGGAAGTCTAAACTTCACGGCCAACGTCCGCGGAGACTTGATCTTCGACGGGCTCGAGCCACAGCCAAGCGAGCCGCACTGTTACAATGGGCATGATCTAGCTCTGCCGCCAAACAGTGCCTTGGTGGCCGCACTCGAATCCGCTTCGGCCATTAGCCCGGAGCCGATCGCCCAGATCAAGGATCGGTGGATGGACACCGCCTTGGGGGCTCCAACTTCCACGGTGATGGAGCCGAACGCTAATCTTGTCCCCTGCAAAACTCGTGACTCCGAGGTTCCGGACTCCTTGCCGGACTCCGAACCTCCCGCGCCCCTACCAATCGATTCGGATCGGGCGCCGGTTATGGAATTCACCGCCGCGGACATCTTCCAACACTCGCCCTTTGGCGACATCCTAAATTCGCTAAAGCACCTCTCGTTATCGGGAGAGTCCTGGCCGGACTATGGCCAGGATGGTTGGGGTACGGACGACGAAGAAATTCAGAACCCACCCACCACCCACTTTGTAGCCACTGTCGATGATCTAACCGACATGCTAGACTACGACTCCGATGACATCGACGCTATGGACGACGATGCAGGAGACGAACAGGAACCAGCGCCTACAGGGCACTGGAAGACCACCTCGTCATACGACATATACGTGGTGGACACCCCAAAAGACAGGGACGGTGAAGAAGCAGCGGAGGCAGACTCTTTAAAGAAGCAGCCCAAACACCGGCGTCAGCGGCGCCGCTCTAAATCCCGCCACAGCAAGAATGGAGATTCCGGCATAGGAGATAATAATACCCCAGAGAGTGCCGAAGACAATCCCCTCCAGCAAGACTCAGCGCAGGAGGATGCAGAAGCAAGCCCTCATGAGAGGGCGGCAGACGAAGAGGTTGAGGATCATAACTATATGCCTCCCTCCGAAGACGAAGCAAGCCTCAACGATGACGAATTCGTCGTACCCGAGGATCCCGTCGAACAAGAGCGTTTCAAGCGCAGGCTTATCGCCACAGCAAACAGCCTAAAGAAAAAGCAGCAATAGCTTCGAGCTGATCATGACCTGCTGGCCGATCGATGGACCGAGGTCCTCACGGCCGAAGAGTATAAACTCGAACGCCCCTCCAAAAGCTACCCAAGACACAAGCTGCTCCCCCGATTAGAGGAGGAAGCATACATACCTCCGTCACCAGCGCACGATATGGCTGACCGACCACCCTGTGGTCGTGACAGAGAGGCATCCAGGCCCCCAGCCAAGACCGTACCCCGGCATCGCTCCAAAAGTACGAAGCCAAGAGGGAACGCGCCGGACTTGCGAGACATATTGGAGGACAAAGCAAGACAATCCAGATCCATCTACGGATCACGTGGGCGCCCCACGACCCATGACGAATACCGTCGCGCCGGATACAATAACCCCGGCCGGGCCGAACACAGCAGACAGCGCTCTCTCGAGCTGCGTCGTGATATTGCTCAATACAGAGGCGCCGCACACCCGCTATGCTTCACTGACGAAGTAATGGATCATCAAATCCCCGAAGGGTTTAAACCCGTAAACATCGAATCCTACGATGGCACAACAGACCCTGCGGTTTGGATCGAAGATTATCTTCTCCACATCCATATGGCCCGCGGCGACGATCTCCATGCCATCAAGTATCTCCCACTCAAGCTTAAAGGACCAGCCCGGCTTTGGCTAAACAGCTTGCCCGCAGAGTCAATTGGGTGTTGGGAGGACCTGGAAGCCGCATTCCTCGACAACTTCCAGGGCACGTATGTGCGACCACCAGACGCCGATGACCTAAGCCACATCATTCAACAGCCAGACGAATCGGCCAGACAATTCTGGACACGGTTCCTGACAAAGAAAAACCAAATCGTCGACTGTCCGGATGCAGAGGCCCTTGCAGCCTTCAAGCATAACATCCGCGACGAATGGCTAGCCCGGCACCTGGGACAGGAAAAGCCGAAATCTATGGCAGCCCTCACATCATTAATTACCCGCTTCTGCGCGGGAGAGGACAGTTGGCTAGCTCGCAGCAACAATCTCCGTAAAAATTCTGGCAGTCCGGATACTAAGGACAACAATGGCAGGTCACGTCGAAACAAAAACAAACGCCGCATTAACAGCGACGATAAGGAGGATACGGCAGTCAACGCCGGACTCCGAGGCTCTAAACCCGGTCAACGGAAGAAGCCATTCAAAAGAACCACTCCGGGTCCGTCCAATTTGGACCGAATACTCGACCGCTTATGCCAGATACATGGCACCCCTGAAAAACCAGCTAATCACACTAATAGAGATTGCTGGGTGTTCAAGCAGGCAGGCAAGTTAATTGCCGAAAACAATGACAAGGGGCTAAACAACGAGGACGAGGAAGAGACCCGACCGCCGAACAATAGAGGACAGAAGGGTTTTCCCCCACAAGTGCGGACGCTGAACATGATTTACGCGACCCATATACCCAAGAGGGAGAGGAAGCACGCACTAAGGGATGTCTACGCGATGGAGCCAGTCGCCCCGAAGTTCAATCCATGGTCCTCTTGTCCGATCACTTTCGATCGAAGAGACCATCCGACCAGCATACGCCATGGCGGATTCGCCGCATTGGTTTTAGACCCAATCGTCGATGGATTTCACCTCACGAGAGTCCTGATGGACGGCGGTAGTAGCCTGAACCTGCTTTATCAGGATACAGTGCGCAAAATGGGCATAGACCCCTCAAGGATTAAACCTACAAAGACAACCTTTAAAGGTGTCATACCAGGTGTGGAAGCCAACTGTACAGGCTCAGTAACACTGGAAGTGGTCTTCGGATCCCCGGACAATTTCCGGAGCGAGGAGTTAATCTTCGACATAGTCCCGTTTCGCAGCGGCTATCACGCTCTGCTCGGACGAACCGCGTTTGCAAAATTCAACGCGGTGCCACATTATGCATACCTCAAGCTCAAGATGCCAGGCCCTCGTGGAGTCATCACGGTCAACGGAAATACGGAACGCTCCCTCCGAACGGAGGAACATACAGCGGCTCTCGCGGCAGAAGTACAGAGCAGCCTCTTAAGGCAATTCTCGAGTCCGGCCGTCAAACGGCCGGATACAGCAAAACGTGCCCGAAGCAATACCAACCAAGACCACCTGGCGCGATCAGAGCACGCGTAGCAATGCGGCCCCAACCCCCGCCCGCGCGTGATTGCAAGAATAACCCTCCGCGTACATCATTACGCTTTGGAGGTACCATGGGCACAGGGGAAGGGGCACAATCACAATGGACCCAGAGTGCGGTTCGACCACACCAGGGGCTCCTAGCGTGCCCCCCTTTTTTATTTTATTATTTTCTTTCTTTGTGTACACAGGACTCCGTTAACCAGACGCCCTGTCTGGCGGTGAACCTACCGAACTCACGATGCAACAGTCAGGGACGAAAAAAGGCTGCGACGAACACTCAGGTGGTCTCAATTACGAGCATTAAATTCGATTATATACACCAAGTCCGCAGCTCACCCCTGGAGGGGGGACATGTTTAATTAGTCCAAATCCCTTGCTTACCGCACTATTTGTATCAGTCCGCACTCATAGCAGACTTTCTTTCATAAATAATGCAGAACCTTTTTTTACTGCAATTACATTACCTTTTATATATATGCTCATTACATGACATCTTGCACCCGTATATTTTGGTACGGCCTAATACGCCAGGGGCTTCTGTTCCCCACATTATGGTCTGATAAAGTCCGAACACTTTCATAAGTGTGGCACCCCGAACTTATAGCATTATATGAATCGGCTCCGAATCATGTCTTGGGTCAATAGTTGGGTTTGCCCGGCTCCCACGTTTTGGTGCCTTACGTTCCGTTCTGTCGGCTAAGGTGGCTCTGGGAGAACCACTGCGATTGCGCCCCGGTTGAGCCGGGCGAGCGCCTCAGTGGAGAAAGCTAAAACTGACTGGCATGATAAGGCGAGAGACTGGTCGCTGTTCGAGAGGTTTTTTCGGGTCCTTAAAGACTCACGCCGCTTCGAGCGAAGTTCCGGACAATGTCCGACGAAGGCGTGGATAGCGCCCCGGATTCGGTCTTCCGAATACCGGGGGCTTCGCCGAAATTTAAAATTATAGAATTCTATGGCTAAGTGAGAGTGTTCAAGCATTATAAGTCCGGTTGCCTTGTTCGTTGTGTTGAGCACCTCCCTAGATGGACCCAAAAATGGGAACAAGAGTGCTCAAGTTTATCCCGAACACCCCAGCACTCGTGGCTTGGGGGCTGAAGCCAATGACTTGCCATCTCTCAGATTTTATAAACGGCCGCATAGAAGGTAATATTTTAAATTAAACAAGCGTTGCTTAATGCGCACATGAACAAAGTTTCAGCGCACAGGATAATACACAACGAGTTTACTCAAAGATTACATTTCTGGGGCACTCATCCGCAATATCGCGGGCTCCCTTCAGGACAGTTTTATAATACATCTCGGGCGTGCGATACTCCTTGCCCGGTGGCGGTGGGTCCGTGAGAAGCTTCTCCGCATCCAACTTGCCCCAATGCACCTTTGTGCGGGCAAGGGCCCGACGAGCACCTTCAATACACGCGGAGCGCTTGATGACCTCCACCCAGGGGCACGCATCCACCAGCCGCCGCACGAGGCCGAAGTAGCTCCTAGGCATGGCCTGTTCAGGCTACAGCCGGACTATAAGGCCCTTCATGGCCTCCTCAGCTACCTTGTGGAGTTCGACCAGCTGCTTCAGCTGGTCGCTTGGGGGCACCGGATGGCCGGCCTCAGCGTACTGAGACCAGAAGACCTTCTCCGTCGAGCTCCCCTCCTCGCCACGATAGAATGCGGCGGCATCGGACGCACTACGCGGCAGATCTGCAAACGCCCCTGGAGAGCTCCGAATGCGGGTAAGTGTCAGGTAGTTTACATTAACATGCCTGCTTTGCATGAAAAATGCCTTACCCGCCGCTATCTTCTTTATATCTTCAACCTCCTGAAGGGCCTTATGGGCCTCGGCCTTGGCGGACTTGGCACTTTCGAGAGCCGAGGCAAGCTCGGACTCTCGAGTCTTGGAGTCACGCTCCAAACTCTCATGCTTCTCCATGAGAGCCTGGAGCTCTTGCCGAACTTCCGCCACCCGTGCCTCCTGCTTTTCTCGCTCTGACCGTTCCGCGGCCGCACTGCGTTCGGCCGCGGACACAGCCTCCTTCAGGGCTGCCACCTCGTTCGTGGCCCCTGCAATACCCATATTATCCTTGTTAACTTTATTGCAACCAAAATCCTTTTCTGTAAGGTAACTATTCAAAGTGGTGTTACTCACCTTCTTTGTCCTCGAGCTGCTTCTTCGCATGGCCGAGCTCTTGCTCGGACCGCTTGAGATCCTGCTTCAGCACATCGACCTCCGCCGTTAGTGCGGCAGAGGTCAGCAGCGCAGCCTGCAAACCCATATTGACATATTTTAAGCAACCCTGTGTATATCTTGTTAGATCCTCAGTCCGGCTTTTCTTTCCGAACACCAAACTGAGCATGAGGGGCTACTGTCTATGCGGTATTACATTACATAACTTTAACTTCTTACCTCAAAGCCTATTAGAAGGCTGCTGCAGGCTTCGGTCAGCCCGCTCTTGGCAAGCTGAACCTTCTGAATCACCGCACTCATGATAGTGCGGTGTTCTTCCTCGATGGAAGCGCCTTTAAGTGCCTCCAACAAGTTATCCGGTGCCTCCGGTTGGACGGAGGTCGCCGGTGTCACGGTCTTGCCCTTCTTTCGAAGGGGCCGCCCGCCGGACTCTGGAACCACTGCGGGTTCCGATGTAGAGTCCGGCACAAAGTCCGGGAGGCAGCCTGATGGCACCTCCGGAGCCTCCTCCTGATGGGTCTCTCTCTGGGATCCCACCTCGGCGTCATCGCCGGCGCGGGGGGTAGTGGCAGTCGGAAGTGAATCCACATCCGACGGGGCCAATGCCCCGCTTGATGAAGCGGGGAGATCATTATCAGCCGGACTACGGACAGAATGCGGCGTTAGAAGGACACTACGCGACACGAAAGAAGTTGCATATCAAGGATCCGGATACTTACGATCCTGCCGGACACCTGGCCCTTGGAGGCCACTCATCCTCGCCAACGGTGGTGTTGGCGAAACTGTTCGGGGGGATAGTCCTCCCCCTCTTGGACCCTTCGGCCTCCCCTATTGGGGAAGCCTTCCTCTTCTTCTCTCCCTCCTCCGGGAGAGAGTCCTCCTCCTCCTCCTCCTCGTCTTTGGGGGAGGAGTCCGCCTCGTCGTCGGACGCCTGATTGCGGGAACTCTTTCGAGTCCACGCGGCCACCTTCTTGGCCTTCTTCTCCGGCACCACATGCGGTGCCAGAACCAGCATCCCTGCTAAACGGGCGTCCACTGGGTCTTCTGGCATGGGAGCCGGGCTGATAAGCTGCTTGGCCTTCTCCATCCATTCCTGTCAAAGGAAAAGAAAGAATGAAACCCTCCTAGAATCAATTCGATTACCACAAGTGTCCCATAATGGGGTTGAATCACTTACCTCGTCAGCCGGATGCTGCGAGCGGAATCCGCGATCTTCCGTCGCGGATGCGGGGGCTTCGGCGCCCTTAAACAGCACCCTCCAGGCGCCTTCGTATGTCGTATCGAAGAGCCCGCTCAGCGCCTGGTGCTGTTTCGGATTGAACTCCCATAGATTAAATGCCCGTTCTTGGCATGGGAGAATCCGGCGGCTGAGCATGACTTGGACCACGTCGACGAGCCTGAGCTTATTGCTCACCAGCTTCTGGATGCAGGCTCGGAGTCCCGTCACCTCCTTCGGATTGCCCCACAGCAAGCCCTTCTCTTTCCAGGAGGTGAGCTGCGTGGGGACGCCAGATCTAAACTCAGGGGCCGCCGCCCATGTGGGCTTGCGCGGCTCGGTGATGTAGAACCACCCCGATTGCCACCCCATGACGGAGTCCACGAAGGCCCCTTCGAGCCAAAGGACGTTGGGCAACTTACCCAACATGGTGCCTCCGCATTCCGCTTGCGTGCCCTTCACAACCTTCAGCTTGACGTTGAAGGTCTTGAGCCACAGGCCGAAGTGGGGCCGGATGCAGAGGAAGGCCTCGCACACGACGATAAACGCCGAGATGTTGAGCATGAAGTTCGGCGCCAGATCGTGGAAATCCAGGCCGTAGTAGAACATGAGCCCCGGACGAATGGATGGAGTGGAAAGCCCAGTCCGCGGAGGAAGTGGGGAAGGAAGACGACCCTCTCATGAGGCCCAGGGGTAGGGATGAGCTGCCCCTCGTCGGGCAGCCGATGCGCGATATCGCCGGAGAGGTATCCGGCGCTGCGCAGCTTGGTGATGTGCTCCTCCTTAACGGTGGAGGCCAACCATTTGCCTCCCGCTCCGGACATATTCGGAGAAGGTCGAGGCGAGATGCGCGAGCTTGGGCGTTGGAGCTTGAGTGCGCGGAGATGGATAAGCAAAGGAGGAAGAAGGCGTAGGTGAGAAGGTAAATCCTTATCCCTTATATATAGGTGGACGAAACTGTGCGTCCCCCACCGGCCTGGTAAAACTCGCTTATCTCCCAAGCGCCACCATCAATGGCGCGGTTGGGTTACTCACGTCCGTATTGATGAGAATCCCGGAATAAGGGGAACACGATCTCTGCTTCGACAAGACGTGCCAAGGAAACCGCTTCGCTAAACGTGCTGAGGTGGTATAGTAAAAAACGATTCAAACAAAGGCTTGGTAGCGGCGTGATGTCACGCCACGTAGTACGTCAGCAGATTGGACTGGTGTACATTTTTTTCTCTCTACGGTGGAATGTGGAATTTATTTTGTAGAGCCGGACAATATCCTGGTGTTCATGATCTTCTCTGGATTATTCAAGGGAGGAACCCGCCTTGCAATGCCGAACATTATGCGCGCCGGACTAATCGTCATTGAAGCCTGGTTCAGGGGCTACTGAGGGACTCCTGGACTAGGGGGTGTCCGGACAGCCGGACTATCATTGTCCGCCGGACTCCAAGACTACGAAGATACAAGATTGAAGACTCCGTCCCGTGTCCGGATGGGACTTTCCTTGGCGTGGAAGGCAAGCTTGGCGATACGGATATGTAGATCTCCTACCATTGTAACCGACTCTGTGTAACCCTAGCCTCCTCCGGTGTCTATATAAACCGGAGGGCTTTAGTCCGTAGGACACAACATACATTACAACAATCATACCATAGGCTAGCTTTAGGGTTTAGCCTCCTTGATCTCGTGGTAGATCCACTCTTGTACTACCCATATCATCAATATTAATCAAGCAGGACGTAGGGTTTTACCTCCATCAAGAGGGCCCGAACCTGGGTAAAAACATCGTGTCCCTCGTCTCCTGTTACCATCCGCCTAGACGCACAGTTCGGGACCCCCTACCCGAGATCCGCCGGTTTTGACACCAACAAGGGGTCTATGCCCATCTTGCGCACTGTATCCTGATAAAGCAGGTTCAGGCTGCTGCCGCCGTCCATCAGGACTCTTGTGAGGTGAAATCCATCGACGATTGGGTCTAAAACCAATGCGGCGAATCCGCCATGGCGGATGCTGGTCGGATGGTCTCTTCGATCGAAAGTGATCGGACAAGAGGACCATGGATTGAACTTCGGGGCGACTGGCTCCATCGCGTATACGTCCCTTAGTGCACGCTTCCGCTCCCTCTTGGGTATAGGGGTTGCGTATATCATGTTAACCGTCCGCACTTGTGGGGGGAAACCCTTCTGTCCTTTATTCTTCGGCTGGGTCTCTTCCTCGTCGTCGCTATGCAGCCCCTTGTCATTGTTTTTGGCAATTAACTTGCCTGCCTGCTTGAATACCCAACAATCTCTGTTGGTGTGGTTAGCTGGCTTTTCGGGGGTGCCATGTATCTCGCATGAGTGGTCGAGTATTCGGTCCAAATTGGACGGACCCGGAGTGGTTCTTTTGAATGGCTTCTTCTGCTGACCGGGTTTAGAGCCTCGGAATCCGGCGTTGACTGCCGTATCCTCATTGTTGTCGCCGTTAACGCGGCGTTTGTTTTTGCTTTGAAGCGACCTGCCGTTGTGGTCCTTAGTATCCGGACTGCCAGCATTTTTACTGAGGTTGTTGCTGCGAGCTAGCCAACTATCCTCTCCCGTGCAGAAGCGGGTCATTAGTGATGTGAGGGCTGCCATGGATTTCGGCTTTTCCTGTCCTAGGTGCCGGGCTAGCCATTCGTCGCGGATGTTATGTTTGAAGGCTGCGAGGGCCTCTGCATCCGGACAGTCGACGATTTGATTTTTCTTTGTTAAGAACCGTGTCCAGAACTGTCTGGCCGATTCATCTGGCTGCTGAATTATGTGGCTTAGGTCATCGGCGTCTGGTGGTTGCACATATGTGCCTTGGAAGTTGTCGAGGAATGCGGCTTCCAGGTCCTCCCAACACCCAATTGACTCTGCGGGCAAGCTGTTAAGCCAATGCCGAGTTGGTCCTTTAAGCTTGAGTGGGAGATACTTGATGGCGTGGAGATCGTCGTCGTGGGCCATATGGATGTGAAGGAGATAGTCTTCGATCCAAACCGCGGGGTCTGTTGTGCCATCGTAGGATTCAATGTTGACGGGTTTAAACCCTTCCGAGATTTGATGATCCATTACTTCGTCAGTGAAGCATAGCGGGTGTGCGGCGCCTCTATATTGAGCAATATCACGACGTAGCTCAAAGGAGCGTTGTCTGCTGTGTTCGGCCCGGCCGGAGTTGTTGTATCCGGCTCGACGGTATTCGTCGTGGGTCATGGGGCGCCCACGTGATCCATATATAGATCTGGATTGTCTTGCCTTGTCCTCCAATATATCCCGCAAGTCCGGCACGTTCCCCCGTGACTTTGTACTTTTCGAGCGATGCCGGGGTACGGTCTTGATGGAGGGCCTGGATGCCTCTCTATCACTACCACGGGGTGGTCGGTCGGCCGTATTGTGCGCTGGTGATGAAGGTATGTATGCTTCCTCCTCTAATCGGGGGAGCAACTTGCGTTTTGGGTAGCTTTTGGAGGGGCGTTCGAGTTCATACTCTTCGGCCGCGAGGACCTCGGTCCATCTGTCGGCCAGCAGGTCTTGATCAGCTTGAAGCTGCTGCTGCTTTTTCTTTAGGCTATTTGCCGTGGCGATAAGCCTGCGTTTAAAACGCTCTTGTTTGGCGGGATCCTCCGGCACGACGAATTCATCGTTGTTGAGGCTTGCCTCGTCTTTGGAGGGAGGTATGTAATTATCATTCTCGACCTCTTCGTCTACCGCTCTCTCTTGAGGGCTTGCTTCTGCATCCTCCTGCACTGAATCTCGCTGGAGGGGGTTGTCTTCGGCACTCTCTGGGGTGTTATTATCTCCGGTGCCAAAATATCCATTCTTGCTGTGGCGGGATTTAGAGCGGCGCCGCTGACGTCGGCGCTTGGGCTGTTTCTTTGAGGAATCTGCCTCCGCTGCTTCTTCGCCGTCCCCATCTTTTGGGGTGTCCACCATGTATATGTCATATGACGAGGTGGACTTCCAGTGCCCTGTAGGCGCTGGTTCTTGATCGTCTCTGGCATCGTCGTCCATACCGTCGATGTCTTCGGAGTCATAGTCTAGCATGTCGGTTTGTCGGTGTACTAAAGTAGGGGTACCTTAGTATCCCGAACTTGTGCACGGGCAGTCGCAGCAACCCGCGGCAGGGCTCGCCGGGCGTCCGCCAAGATCCTCAGCGCCCACTTTGATGCCATTCAAGAACAGAGTACTCAAGCCAAGGCCCCGGCAAGAGGAGCTTGCCGGGATGGCCAACCAAGGCCCCGGCAAGAGGAGCTTGCTGGGAAGGCCAACCAAGGCCCCAGCAAGAGGAGCTTGCCGGGAAGGCCAACCAAGGACCCGGCAAGAGGAGCTTGCCGGGAAGAAGACAAGACCCCCGGCAAGAGGAGCTTGCCGGGAAGGCCACCCAAGGCATTCCAAGAAAACTTGCCGCAACGCCCCGTGCGTCCCGGCAAGGCCCGGCGAGCGGCAAGCTTGCTGGTGCGACAAGATAAGGGCCGCGGCAAGGCGCTCGCCACGGCAAGGCTGCCACCCTGCGCCCACGCTCCAGCGCATCCGACGGCGTGTCACCACGAGATCGCTCCTAGTGCACGTGGCGGGTAGCTGTGCAGCATGGCGGTGCGAGGTGGCAAGCGAAGCAGACAAGGAGGCCATCGTGGCAATCGGTGGCACCCCTGACAGTCGTTTCCTTGCACTGTTGGGGCGACCAGACGGGCATTAAATGCCCTTGTCCCCTGCCGTCAGAGTTAGGTAGGGGACACTGTTGGTAGCAGTTGTACCAACCCACGTTTTTACTCTTCTACCCCTCTTTCTACGCTGCCACCTGTCGGTGACCCCTTTAGCCTATAAAAGGGAGGCCCATGCGCACGTAGAAGGGGTTCGGGATTTTGGTTCCGCAGCTACGCCATACCCGCTCGCTCGAGCAAGAACAATACACAAACACAAAGCAGCAGTAGGAGTTTTATCTCTCCGGAGAGCTCCAAAGCTGGGTAAAAATCCCCCGCGCGCTCCCTCGCCTCGATCTGCTCTGCGTGCGCCCTCCGCTCACTTGTCGGACAAACAAGGGGCCCTCCTGCCCCATAGGTGCTCGTGGCCCTCAGTCAACCACGACATCTCTGGCGCGCCAGGTAGGGGGGCGTCGAGGTCGTGCATATCTGATCCGGCGTCTGCGCGCGCTACATCAACATCTTCATCGGCATGCCACCGAAGAAGAAGGCTTCGGAGGTGGCCGCTCCGTCCGCGTCTATCCTACCGCCACCGGAGCAAACGGGCGGTGGGGTGGACGCCAGCGGAGGAGCGGGCGCCAGCGGAGGGACTCGCATCGTCACTCGGTCCAAGGACAAGGCCCCGCAAGCTTCAGCGTCTGTACATCCGCCGCACCCCTCCCAGGAGGTGCAAGATCGACAACGCCACGGTGCTCCTAGCACCGTGCTCGCGTTAGAACAAGGCCAAGCTGGTGGGTCGCGGGACGCTCAAGGCCAACATGCGCGACAGCATGCTGGCACGAGCGCGAGACGGTCGCCTGGGCGAGATGTCGCTCCTTCTAACAATGTTAGAAGTCTGAGCATATCCCGCACCTCGCACCGCTCGCCGCCGCCACCCAAGTCTCCAGAGGAAGCGCTGGCCCGAGCCCAGCTGCTCCTGGATTACCCTCCAACATCAGACAAGATCAACGACTGGAGGGCCACCATTCAGAGCCTTATCGGCTTCGCCAACGGTGACAAGCCCCGGCGACCGAGCACATCGAGGCCCCGGAGAGACGCCGGGGCGCAAGCCGACGCCGATAAGATAGCTGGGGGTGCCACCACCGTGTACTCCCCTCCATGAAGGCCAAGATCGCCGACTCGCCGGACCAACCTCGACGCCGATTCCACCGCGTCGTCGGACCCGCGAGCCCGTCGCAATCAACGCCAAGTTCTCCAAGAACGACGGCAAGAAGACGCTCGTACCCGCATCGAGCGCCGAAGAGAAGCGCGGCGTCAGTCAGACCAGCGCGCTGGGCCCACTATTGATATGCACACGCCGGGGGAACCAGGCGACTTGTCGTACGCGGTAGGTTGCCCTGCGTTCACCCGTGAGCTGCGGCAGGTCCAGTGGCCCAGTACCAAAAACTTCAAGCCAGATGTACCCGAGAAGTACGATGGCAGGATACATCCGTCGGAGTTCCTCAGTGTCTACACCATTGCGGTAGAGGCTGCCGGGGGGCGCGACGAGAAGATCCTCGCCAACTACTTCCCGCTGGTGCTCAAGCCCAACGTCAGATCTTGGCTAATGCACTTGCCGGACAACTCCATCTCTTCGTGGGCGGACCTGTGTCATCAGTTTGTCGGCGCCTTCACAGGCGGCCACAAACCCCATGGCCAGGAGAGCGGTCTTCATCTGCTCGCCCAGAAGGAAGGAGAACCCCTGCGCAAGTACATACAGAGATTTAGCCAGGTGCAGCGCAACATCCCAGACGTCCACCCTGCCGCGGTTATCAGCGCGTTCCATCAGAACGTGCGTAACCGCAGGATGAGGGAGGAGATGGCGATGTGCAAAATCAGAGATGTCAGCGAGCTATATGCTCTGGCCGACAAGTGTGCACGTGCTGAGGAGGGGAGGAAACTCCCCAGAGAGAACGCAGGAGCGGAAGGATCTGACAGTGAGGATGCCGCCCCGGCAAAGAAGAACCGGAGGCGGAACAACAGAAACATAAGAGCTAAGGATGTGCTAGTCATCGAGCAGTCCGGCAGTGGAGGTGGCACCGAGAAGGCCAAAGCTGGTGACTCCGGCGAGGCTGTGGTGGCCGCCGACAAGCAGGACGGCTTCGGCAAGCAGTACTGCAAGATCCACCGCACCAAGGGCCATGACCTCCGGGCCTGCAAGAAGGTTAAGCAGCTCGTTGAGCTACAGAAAGCTGAATACGAGCGCCGCGACAAAGAGAAGGCCCAGGGGGGTGGCGGAGGATCCGGCAAGAAGCGCCCCGCCCAGGGGGGGCGCCGCGGCAAGGCCAAGGAGCGACAAGGAGACAGGCCTCCCCGCGGCCGCGACAAGGACGAAGACGAAGATGGAGATGATGAGATGGAGGAAGATGAGGCCGACGAGCAGGAGTATCAGAAGGCAATAGACGTCTTGTGCATTGACAGTGGTGCCTCTCTGCACACCTCGCACCGCCAACTCAAACAGTGGATGCGGGAGGTGAACGCAGCAGAACCGTCCGTTGAGTCGCGCAAGCCTCTGAAGTGGTCCAGCACACCCATCATCTTCGACGTTGAGGATCACTCTGACCGCACAACTGCGGTCGGGTGCTTGACGATGTTGGTTTCGCCAACGATCCGCAACCTCAAGGTCACGAAGATGCTGGTTGACGGCGGGGCCGGCCTGAATCTGATCTCTTCCGCGGTACTCAAGAAACTCCAGATCCCCGACAGCGAGCTCGAAGAAACCGGCACCTTTCAAGGGATCAACCCGGGAAGGAGCAAGCCGAAGGGGAAGATCATGCTGCCAGTAACGTTTGGCAGTGAGCTGAACTTCAGGACAGAGAGAGTCACATTCGATGTTGCCGATTTTCCATTGCCCTACAATGGAATACTTGGCCGTCCAGCGCTTGCTAAATTCATGGCAGCCTCTCATCACGCCTACAACGTGCTAAAGATGCCCGGACCGATAAGTGTCATTTCTGTCCATGGCGACAAGAAAGATGCACTTATCTGTACCGACAAGATCTACCGGGAAGCAGCAGCCGCAGCAGAACACAAACAACTTGCCGCTGAAGCCCCCGGGGAGAATAAGAAGACCAAGTCTGGCAAGAGTAGCTCTGATGCCTACTCCGGCAAGCGCGCCTCTTCGGAGCGCTGCGCTACCGTCGAGGACGCACCATCGAGCTCCACCGGCAAGTCCAAGTCCGGCAAGAGTAGCTCTGATGCCTACTCCGACAAGCGCACCTCTTCGGAGTGCTGCGCTACCGTCGAGGACGCACCATCGAGCCCCACTGGCAAGTGCAAGAAGGCAAAGATAGCCTCACCACAGACCAAGAAAGTGGCCGCCAAGGAGGACGGCGCTGGTGGTACCTTCACCATCAGTGCCACGCTTGACCCTAAATAGGAAAGCGCGCTCGTTACTTTCCTGCGGGCGAATGTCGATGTGTTTGCATGGCAACCATCCGACATCCCCGGTGTTCCCAGGGAAGTAATTGAGAACCACCTTGCCGTCTACCCTCATGCGCGGCCCGTCAAGCAGAGAGTCAGGAAACAAGCAGTAGAACGCCAAGAGTTCATTGCAGAGGAAATCAAGAAATTGGAAGCAGTAGGCTTGGTCCGAGGAGTACTCCATCCAACGTGGTTAGCCAATCCAGTAGTCGTGCGCAAAGCAAATGAGAAGTGGAGGCTTTGCATTGACTTCACTGATGTTAATAAAGCTTGTCCCAAGGATCCATTTCCCTTGCCGCGCATTGACCAGAGTGTCAACTCCACGGCAGGATGTGATCTGCTTTCATTCCTTGATGCATACTCAGGATATCATCAGATCCTCATGGCGGAAGAGGATGAAGAGAAAACCGCATTCATTACTCCATGTGGCACGTACTGCTTTGTACGGATGCCTTTCGGACTAAAGAATGCTGGTTCGACATTTGCAAGAGTAGTCAGCCATGCTTTTGAGCCACAGCTGCACAGAAATGTAGAAGCTTACATGGATGACATAGTGGTCAAGAGCAAGGACAAAGAAACCTTGATCCAAGATCTGGACGAGACCTTCACAAATTTGCGCAAGATCAATCTTAAGTTGAATCCCGAGAAGTGTGTGTTTGGAGTTCCTTCTGGCAAGCTCCTCGGATTCTTCGTGTCTCAGCGGGGGATCGAAGCCAATCCCGACAAGATCAAGGCCATCGAGCAAATCGAAGCACCGAAGCGAGTCAAGGACGTGCGAAGGCTTGCCGACTGTGTTGCTGCTCTCAGTAGGTTCATCTCTAAGTCTGCTGAGCGCGCCCTGCCATTTTTCAAAGTTTTGAAAAAGGCAGGTCCAATGAAATGGACTCCGGAAGCGGAGGCTGCGCTGCAGGACCTGAAGAGATACCTATCCTCTACTCCAACACTTGTCGCACCTAAGCCACAAGAGAAGTTGCTGCTATATCTGGCGGCAACCAATCAAGTGGTTAGTGCTGCGTTAGTAGCGGAGAGGGAAGCAGATGGTGAGCCAGCGGCCGCGGCAAGCAAGCTCAGCGGCAAGCAGGGGGCTTCCTCGACAAGCTCTGGCCCGACAAGCCCTGATCCGGCAAGTCCCGGTTCCGACAAGGACGGATCTGCGCAGCCACAAGAAGAGAAGCGGAAGAAGATGGTGCAGCGCCCAGTTTACTTTGTCAGTTCCCTTCTTCAGGGGGCTAGATCAAGGTACTCTGGTGTGCAGAAATTGCTCTTCGGCCTTCTCATGGCCTCGAGGAAGCTGCGCCATTACTTTCAAGCGCATGAGATCACAGTGGTCACTCGCTTTCCGTTGAAGAGGATATTGCAGAATCCAGAGGCAATGGGCAGGATCGTCGAGTGGGCACTGGAGTTGTCAAGCTTTGGCCTCAAGTTTGAAAGTACTTCAACTATCCAGAGCCGAGCATTGGCAGAATTCATAGCAGAATGGACGCCAACGCCTGATGAAGAAACTCCGGAGAAGAGCATCCCCGTCGAGGAAGCGAGCAAAGAATGGATCATGTACTTTGACGGTGCCTTCTCGCTGCAAGGCGCCGGTGCAGGCGTGCTACTTGTCGCACCCACCGGAGAGCACCTCAAGTACGTGGTCCAGAAGCACTTTCCCAAGGAGCAAGCAACAAACAATACCGCAGAGTATGAAGGCTTTCTTGCCGGACTCAGGATCGCGGCAGACCTTGGGATCAAGAAGCTTATTGTCCGGGGAGACTCACAGCTTGTCGTCCGCCAAGTCAACAAAGATTATCAGAGTCCGTTGATGGAAGCATACATTGATGAAGTGAGGAAGCTGGAAGAGTATTTTGACGGCCTGCAAATGGAACATGTTCCAAGAGCTCAGAATGACGTTGCAGACGGCCTGTCAAAATGCGCTGCACTCAAGTTACCTGTGGAACCAGGAATTTTTGTGCTCAAGCTGACTCAACCATCTGTAACACCATCAACTGGACAGAGCAAGAAGAGGAAGTTGATTGCCGGCGGCTACCTTCCGGCAGAGCTCCCCGAAGCCGCCATCAAGAAGGTCCCCAAGATCAACACCGAGAGCGCTGAGGAGCGGTCTGCCCCGGCAGGCCCTGGACCTTGTTCCGTTCGAGCAGAGGCTCCCAACGAGTTTTGCTCCGGCAAACTTCCCGGGGAACGTCCTGCTCCGGCAAGCTCCAGACCTTGTTCCGTTCGAGCAGAGGCTCCCGACGAGTTTTGCTCCGGCAAACTTCCCGGGGAACGTCCTGCTCCGGCAAGCACCAGGCCTTGTTCCGTTGGAGCAGAGGCTCCCGACAAGTTTTGCTCCAGCAAGCTTGTCGGGGAACATCAGGCTCCGGCTGAGTCGCAGGCGCTCGCCGTAGAAGCGGATGTTCCCGCAGCAGCATTTATGCCTTTAGTCCTTGTCGTCGAGCCACGGGCTCCGGCATGGGCACAGCGGATTGTCCATTTCCTTCAAACAGGAAAACTTCCCGAAGAACAAGAAGAAGCGGAAAGAGTAGCCCGGCAATAAAGTATGTACCAGTTTGTCGATGACATACTGTACAGAAAAAGATTCAACGGAGTGAAATTGAAGTGCATTTCCTGGGAAGATGGACAAGAGCTGTTGGCGGAGATCCATGGAGGCATATGTGGTCACCACATTGGTGCAAGAGCACTTGCCGACAAAGCTTTCCGGCAAGGTTTCTTCTGGACGACAGCCCTCCAGGATGCAACTGCACAAGTAACCAAGTGTGAAGCGTGCCAGTTCCACTCCAAGCAGATACATCAGCCAGCTCAAGCTCTCCAAACAATCCCTTTATCCTGGCCATTTTCGGTCTGGGGGCTCGACATCCTCGGCCCCTTTCCCCGAGCTGTCGGGGGCTTTGAGTACTTGTACGTCGCAATCGACAAGTTCACAAAGTGGCCGGAAGTGGAAGTAGTGAGGAAGGTGACCGCACAGTCAGCAGTCAAGTTCTTCAGGTCGATTGTTTGCCGTTTCGGAATCCCTAACAGGATCATCACCGACAATGGCACACAATTCACGAGCCGCACCTTCATGCAGTATGTCCAAGATCTTGGCGCCAAGATCTGCTTCGCTTCTGTTGCTCACCCGAGAAGCAACGGTCAAGCAGAGAGGGCAAACGCTGAAGTGTTGCGCGGGCTCAAGACCAGAACTTTCGACAGGCTGCACAAGTGCGGAAGAAATTGGATCGAGGAGCTGCCGGTGGTTCTTTGGTCGATCAGAACGACGCCAAATCGAGCCACTGGCCAGACACCTTTTGCTCTAGTATATGGAGCAGAAGCAGTTATCCCCACGGAACTCGTATACGGATCGCCTCGAGTGCTCGCCTATGATGAGCTTGAGCAAGAGCGGCTGCGCCAAGACGACGCGCTGCTCCTCAAGGAAGATCGTCTTCAGGCTGCTGTGCGAGCCGCTCGCTACCAGCAAGCTTTGCGCCGCTACCATAGCCGCAAAGTTAAAGCCAGAAGTTTCGAGGAAGGCAACCTTGTTCTTAGGCGCGTTCAATCCGCCAAGAATTCCAACAAGTTGACGCTGAAGTGGGAAGGCCCTTATCGGGTGAAACGGGTCACTAGGCCTGGCGCTGTCCGCCTAGAGACCGAAGATGGTGTTCCGGTGAGCAGCACCTGGAACATAGAGCATCTTTGTAAGTTTTATCCATAAGGCGCTGTTGTCGGACCCTGTCCGGCAACCACCTTTCTGTACAAGCCTTGCCGCTGTTGCATGTAACCCTTTGTACAGAGCCAGGCGCAGACCCTGAGCACAAGTAAATGAAGCGCTGATACCCCGGGGTTATAGCATGCATGCTGAGTCGAGTCTCGTCCTTGGTTAGGGTTGATAGTGCCTAACAGCAGCTAACCCTTAGCTTAGAGGTCGAGAGTCTGTCCTTTTGCTTTTCCTTCGTTCGCAGGGGCTCGCACATCCTGGCCAACTGCTTGAGAACGAGAAGGAGAAGAAGGGTGCACCGGCACCAAGGCCCCGGCAAGCCAGCATCGCTGGGGGCTGCGAGTGCCAAGATTTGTCCCCGGCAAGCCAGAGTTGCCGGGGGCTGCAATATCAGATAAGTCATTCGTCCCTCTTCATGCATCCTTTTATGGACTGGGGAATGCAAAACCGCGTCTCTTCCCAAAAACTGCCGTGCTCCCTCAACTCTAGGCCCTGGAGCGCGTTCCTGGGGCCAAGATTGGTCGTAGTCGCGGCAGCAGAGGGATGAAACAAGGAGCCCGCACCCACATCGTTCCCGCCTCCGTCAAAGACGTGAGGAAGGTCGAGCAACGTGGGAAGACGGCAAGGGCCTGTTGCCGGGAGGCGAACTGTCTGTCCGAGGGATACCAAGGATTTGCTCCTTGGCGTGGGTTTAACCCGCGAGACAAATAACCCGGCAAGCAACCCCTTTTTCATTAAAAAAACATCCCACTCAGGTACAGTCCATAGAGGATGAAAAACATGAAAGAGAGGATTACAAGTTTTAGATACAGCTAAAGGCCCGAAGGCTTACAAATTAAAAAGATAAGATGCCCGTAATGCCTTTCCTGTCCCTTTCTTCAGGAGGTAGGTCAAGGAGGCGAAAAGGGCAAAAGGAGCGCCTAGGCGAGCTACGGGTGCCAGAAGACACCAAGAGAACAGCCCGGGGGCTGTCCGAAGGCTGGACGGTGATGGCAGCGCCGGAAGCGGGGCTCAAGGACAGGGCGGCAGGACGTCAGCACGCTGTCGAGGGCACCACGCCCTCGTACTCCGACCTGACGGCCTTGCCAGCCCTCTTCCCCTTCCACAGCCTCCCTGCGCCAGCCGCCCAAGGAGACGACCCCGGGGAGTTCGACGAGCCGGCTACGCGGATGATGGGGTCGCCGGTGACGCGCGGAGCGGCGCCCGACACCTAGTCGGACCCGCCACTCTGCCGCCCGCTACCCTCATCGTCGCTGTCGCTCTCCTCCTCGTCACTCTCGCTCGAGGGGGAGTCTTCGCTATCGGAGGAGCTGTCCACACAGCACCTCGACCGGATGCCGGAGTCCCCGAAGACCTTGACGGAGAGGAGGTCGCCCTCCATTAACTTAAAATGGAGGGTAAACCCTGCCATCAAGCTGTGGATGCGGGCGAACGTCTTCCACCCTCGCTCAAGATACATCACGCTGGGGGCTGGGAATGCAACGCGGACTCGCGTGTCGCTGATCCCACAGCCCCTCATCTGCAATCTCAGCGTCTCGGGCGGGTCCGGTTCCATCGCGTTCGCAAACGGAGCTGGGAGCCGGAGGTGACGACGAGGCGCCCGGTGCAGCCTGACGAAGAACTCGCAAGGATCGTCCCCTATGTGGACCGCCGTGGGGAGAGGAACCGCCGGCGGAGTCGAAGCCGGCGCGCTGCCCCGTCCGCCTCTTCCCCGAGCGCCTCGACCTCGTCCTCGACCTCGTCCGCGACCTTGCCCCCTCCCTCTCCCCCTTATGGCCGGCTCTTCCGCCAAGGGTGCGAGAGAGGGAGAGGTCCGCTGTCTGGCGGCAACCCTCGCCGCCACCGATGAAGAACCAGGGTTCCCTTTCTCCATGGCGAATGGGAGAAAGGGGAGCAGAAGCTGAAGGAAAAAGGAGATGAGTGCGGGCTTCGGTGCCCCCCCCTCCTGCTCTTTATAAAGGAGCAAGGTGGGGGCCCGGCCGCCCCGCTCAGCGAATCAAGGCACGGGAAGAGCAGGGAATCGGGACCGGCCCGCCGCCTCTGCTCACGATGGCCCGGATTCTCACTCCCACCGTCCGTGACCCCAAGCGCATGGGAGCCGCGTGGCAGGGATGCAGAGCCGAGGGGACGGGTGAGGCGGCCTCGCCCCACCCCGTGAGCGTGGGAGCAGACGCCTCGAAAGCCGTGCACTGGCCCCGTCCAGTAAATGCGCCACGCCCCCACGCCTACCTCCGTTTAGGAAGGGGGGGCGCGAGCCATCCCCTTCATCATGGCTTGACGCATGCTCATGGGGCATGGCCCCGCACACGCCGCCCACGTCACCCACGACGCCGCGTTTGACGCGTGCCGCTCTGGGCGTGCGCGGTGGAAGCGGAGAGATATGTGGTGTGACCTAGGCCGCGCGTGCCTGTGCACTATTTTGGGCCTGGCCCAACAGCGCTCGGTACCGTGTATGGCCCAGGCCCGGGGGCTCCTGTCGGTGTACTAAAGTAGGGGTACCTTAGTATCCCGAACTTGTGCACGGGCAGTCGCAGCAACCAGCGGCAGGGCTCGCCGGGCGTCCGCCAAGATCCTCAGCGCCCACTTTGATGCCATTCAAGAACAGAGTACTCAAGCCAAGGCCCCGGCAAGAGGAGCTTGCCGGGATGGCCAACCAAGGCCCCGGCAAGAGGAGCTTGCCGGGAAGGCCAACCAAGGCCCCGGCAAGAGGAGCTTGCCGGGAATGCCAACCAAGGCCCCGGCAAGAGGAGCTTGCCGGGAAGGCCAACCAAGGACCCGGCAAGAGGAGCTTGCGGGAAGAAGACAAGACCCTGGCAAGAGGAGCTTGCCGGGAAGGCCACCCAAGGCATTCCAAGAAAACTTGCCGCGACGCCCCGCGCGTCCCGGCAAGGCCCGGCGAGCGGCAAGCTTGCTGGTGCGACAAGATAAGGGCTGCGGCAAGGCGCTCGCCGCGGCAAGGCTGCCACCCTGCGCCCACGCTCCAGCGCATCCGACGGCGTGTCACCACGAGATCGCTCCTGGTGCACGTGGCGGGTAGCTGTGCAGCATGGCGGTCCGAGGTGGCAAGCGAAGCAGACAAGGAGGCCATCGTGGCAATCGGTGGCACCCCTGACAGTCGTTTCCTTGCACTGTTGGGGCGACCAGACGGGCATTAAATGCCCTTGTCCCCTGCCATCAGAGTTAGGTAGGGGACACTGTTGGTAGCAGTTGTACCAACCCGCATTTTTACTCTTCTACCCCTTTTTCTACGCTGCGTCCTGTCGGTGACCCCTTTAGCCTATAAAAGGGAGGCCCATGCGCACGTAGAAGGGGTTCGGGATTTTGGTTCCGCAGCTACGCCATACCCGCTCGCTCGAGCAAGAACAATACACAAACACAAAGCAGCAGTAGGAGTTTTATCTCTCCGGAGAGCTCCGAAGCTGGGTAAAAATCCCCCGCGCGCTCCCTCGCCTCGATCCGCTCTGTGTGCGCCCTCCGCTCCCTTGCCGGACAAACAAGGGGCCCTCCTGCCCCATAGGTGCTCGTGGCCCTCAGTCAACCACGACACGGTTAGATCGTTGACAGTGGCTACAAAGTGGGTGGTGGGTGGTGTTTGAATTTCTTTGTCGTCCGCATCCCAACCATCCTGGCCGTAGTCCGGCCAGGGCTCTTCGGATAGTGAGAGATGCTTTAGCGAATTTAGGATGTCGCCAAAGGGTGAGTGTTGGAAGATGTCCGCGGCGGTGAACTCCATGATCGGCGCCCAATCAGATTCGATTGGCAGGGGCGCAGGAGGTTCGGAGTCCGGCAGGGAGTCCGGCACCTCAAAGTCACGAGCTTTACAAGGGACAAGGTTAGTGTTCGGCTCCATCGTCGTGGAAGTTGCAGCCCCCGAGGCGGTGTCCAGCCACCGATCCTCGATCTACGCGATCGGCTCTGGACTAAGGGCAGGAGCGGATTCGTGTGCGGCCACCAAGGCACTGTCCGGTGGCAGAGCTAAATCATGCCCCTCGTGACAGCGCGGCACGCTCGGCTGTGGCTCGAGTCCATCGAAGATCAAGTCCCCGCGGATGTCGGCCGTGAAGTTTAGGCTTCCGAACCTGACCTGATGGCCAGGGGCGTAGCTTTTGATCTGCTCCAGATGGCCAAGTGAATTGGCCCGCAGTGCGAAGCCGCCGAACACGAAGATCTGTCCGGGGAGAAAAGTCTCACCCTGGACAGCGTTGTTGTTGATTGAAGAAGCCATCAAGCCTATCAGCGACGACACAGAGGAACTCTCAATGAAAGCACCAACGTCGGTGTCAAAACCGGCGGATCTCGGGTAGGGGGTCCCGAACTGTGCGTCTAGGCGGATGGTAACAGGAGACAAGGGACACGATGTTTTTACCCAGGTTCGGGCCCTCTCGATGGAGGTAAAACCCTACTCCTGCTTGATTGATATTGATGATATGGGTAGTACAAGAGTGGATCTACCACGAGATCAAGGAGGCTAAACCCTAGAAGCTAGCCTATGGTATGATTGTTGTAATGGTTGTTGTGTCCTACGGACTAAAGCCCTCTGGTTTATATAGACACCGGAGAGGGCTAGGGTTACACAGAGTCGGTTACAATGGTAGGAGATCTACATATCCTTATCGCCAAGCTTGCCTTCCACGCCAAGGAAAGTCCCATACAGACACGGGACGGAGTCTTCAATCTTGTATCTTCATAGTCTTGGAGTCCGGCGGACGATGATAGTCCGGCTGTCCGGACACCCCCTAGTCCAGGACTCCCTCACTCAAGCTTGGGGATGACCAAGGCATCCCAAGATAATATTTCAAGAAGTCTCAAGCATCTAAGCTTGGGGATGCCCTGGTAGGCATCCCACCTTTCTTCTTCAACAACTATCGGTTAGTATCGGTTGAGCCTAAGTTTTTGCTTCTTCACATGAGTTGTGCTATCCTTGCAATTTAGTTTTTTTTAGCTTTGCTTGTTGTTTGAATAAAGTATCAAGATCTGAAATTCTTAAATGGGAGAGTCTTCATATAGTTGCATAATTATTTAGCTACTCATTGATCTTCACTTATATCTTTCGGAGTAGTTTGTCGTTTGCTCTAGTGCATCACTTATACCTTTTAGAGCATGGTGGTAGTTTTATTTTGAAGAAATAGATGAACTCTCATGCTTCACTTAGATTATTTTGAGAGTCGTTAATAGCATGGTAATTTTCTTAATATTAATATACTTGGTATTCAAGATATGTGAAACTTTCTTATGAGTGTGTTGAATACTAAGAAAAGTTTGATACTTGATAATTGTTTTGAGATATGGAGGTAGTGATATTAAATTCATGATAGTTGGGTGATTATGAATTTAAAGAATGCTTGTGTTGAAGTTAGCAAGTCCCGTAGCATGCACGTATGGTTAAAGTTGTGTAACAAATTTGAAACATGAAGTGTACCTGGCTTCTGCATCCTTATGAGTGGCGGTCGGTGACGAGCGATGGTCTTTTCCTACCAATCTATCCCCCTAGGAGCATGCGCGTAGTACTTGGTTTTGATGACTTCTAAATTTTTGCAATAAGTATATGAGTTCTTTTGACTAATGTTGAGTGCATGGATTATACGCACTCTCACCTTTCCGCCTTTGCTAGCCTCTTCGGTACCATGCATTGCCCTTTCTCACCTTGAGAGTTGGTGCAAACTTCGCCGGTGCATCCAAACCCCGTGATACGATACGCTCTATCACACATAAACCTCCTTATATCTTCCTCAAAACAGCCATCGTACCTACCTATCATGGCATTTCCATAGCCATTCCGAGATATATTGCCATGCAACTTCCATCATCATCATCATGACATACATTACTTTTGTCATATTGACATTGCATGATCATGTAGTTGACATCGTATTTGTGGCAAAGCCACCATGCATTATTTTTCATACATGTCACTCTTGATTCATTGCACCATCCCGGTACACCGCCGAAGGCATTCATATAGAGTCATATCTTGTTCTAAGTTTCAAGTTGTAATCCTTATGTTGTAATCAATAGAAGTGTGATGATCATCATTGTTAGAGCATTGCCCAAAAAAAAGGCCAAAAAGAAGAAGAAGAAAGGCCCAAAAAATAAAATAAATAAAAAGGGCAATGCTACTATCTCTTTTCCACACTTATGCTTCAAAGTAGCACCTTGATCTTCATGTAGTGAGTCTCATAAGTTGTCTTTTTATACTAGTGGGAATTTTTCATTATAGAACTTGGCTTGTATATTCCTACGATGGGCTTCCTCAAATGCCCTAGGTCTTCATGAGCAAGCGAGTTGGATGCACACCCACTAGTTTTCTTTTGTTGAGCATTCATAGCTCTAGTGCATCCGTTGCATGGCAATCCCTACTCCTCATGTTGACATCAATTGATGGGCATCTCCATAGCCCATTGATTATCCTCGTCAATGTGAGACTTTCTCCTTTTTGTCTTCTCCACACAATCCCCATCATCATATTCTATTCCACCCATAGTGCTATATCCATGGCTCGCGCTCATGTATTGCGTGAAGGTTGAAAAAGTTTGAGATTATTTGAGTATGAAACAATTGCTTGGCTTGTCATCGGGGGTATAGAAGTTGGGAACATATTTGTGTGACGAAAATGAAGCATAGACTAACTATATGATTTTGTAGGGATGAACTTTCTTTGGCCATGTTATTTTGAGAAGACATAATTGCTTAGTTAGTATGCTTGAAGTATTATTATTTTTATGTCAATATGAACTTTTGTCTTGAATCTTTCGGATCTGAATATTCATATCACAATTAAGAAGATTTACATTGAAATTATGCCAAAGTATCACTCCGCATCAAAAATTCTTTTTTATCATTTACCTACTCGAGGACGAGCAGGAATTAAGCTTGGGGATGCTTGATACGTCTCCAACGTATCAATAATTTTTTATTGCTCCATGCTACTTTATCTACTGTTTTAGGCAATATTAGGCTTTATTATCCACTTTTATATTATTTTTGGGACTAACCTATTAACCGGAGGCCCAGCCCAGATTTGCTGTTTTATGCCTATTTCAGTGTTTCGAGGAAAAGGAATATCAGACGGAGTCAAAACGGAACGAAATCAACTGGAGAAGTTATTTTTGGAAGGAAACCCACCTGATGGACTTGGACCCCACGTCAGAAGATACAAGATGTGCTCACGAGGGTGGGGGGCGCACCCACACCCCCCCCCCCCCCCGCAGGCGCGCCCCCTACCTCGTGGGCCCCCCGTAGCTCCACCGATGTACTCCTTTCACCCATATATACCTACGTACCCTAAAACTTCCAGAACAGAAGATAGATCGGGAGTTCCGCTGCCGCAAGCCTCTTTAGCCACCAAAAACCTCTCGGGAGCCCATTCCGGTACCCTGCCGAAGGGGGAATCCATCATCGGTGGCCATCTTCATCATCCCAGTGCTATCCATGACGAGGAGGGATTAGTTCACCCTCGGGGCTGAGGGTATGTACCAGTAGCTATGTGTTTGATCTCTCTCTCTCGTGTTCTCTCTCGTGTTCCTCTATGGCACGATCTTGATGTATCCCGAGCTTTGCTATTGTAGTTGGATCTTATGATGTTTCTCCCCCTTTACTCTCTTGTGATGAATTGAGTTTCCCCTTTGAAATTATCTTATCGGATTGAGTCTTTATGAGAACACTTGATGTATGTCTTGCCGTGATTATCTGTGGTGACAATGGGATATCATGTGCCACTTGATGTATGTTTTGGTGATCAACTTGCGGGTTTCGTCACATTGGGAACCTATGCATAGGGGTTAGCACACGTTCTTGACTCTCCGATAGAAACTTTGGGGCACTCTTTGAAGTACTTTGTGTTGGTTGGATGAATCTGAGAATGTGTGATGCATATCGTATAATCATGCCCACGGATACTTGAGGTGACAATGGAGTATCTAGGTGACATTAGGGTTTTGGTTGATTTGTGTCTTAAGGTGTTATTCTAGTACGAACTCTTTTATAGATTGATCCGAAAGAATAACTTTGAGGTGGTTTCATACCCTACCATAATCTCTATGTTTGTTCTCCGCTATTAGTGGCTTCGGAGTGACTCTTTGTTGTATGTTGAGGGCTTGTTATATGATCTATCTATGTTATTATTGTTGAGAGAACTTGCACTAGTGAAAGTATGAACCCTAGGCCTTGTTTCCTATCATTGCAATACCATTTACGCTCACTTTTATCATTAGTTACCTTGCTGTTTTTATTATTTCAGATTACAAATACCTTTATCTACCATCCATATTGCACTTGTATCACCATCTCTTCGCCGAACTAGTGCACCTATACAATTTACCATTGTATTGGGTGTGTTGGGGACACAAGAGACTTTTTGTTATTTGGTTGCAGGGTTGTTTGAGAGAGACCATCTTCATCCTACGCCTCCTACGGATTGATAAACCTTAGGTCATCCACTTGAGGGAAATTTGCTACTGTCCTACAAACCTGTGCACTTGCAGGCCCAACAACGTCTACAAGAAAAAGGTTGTGTAGTAGACATCACACATTGGTGATGACTGGGGAACAAAGCATCGGGAGGACTCCGGCCGTTGCTGCGCATTTGAGCTGATCCGCTGAGCTGAACGTGATAGCGCACGCAGACCACCTGAGAGGGCGTGTGGCCTCAAGCTTGGGGAGGACTGCATTCACCTCGCGAGCAAACTACTCGAAGATGCGCTGTGAGGCTGGGGCCTGGGCGCCGCCCAGGATGCAAGCGATAGCACGCGGCTCCTGGAAGCCCCTAGTCCCCTCGTCCTGATGATGGTCTTCATTCCTCCTTGGCGGTTGAGGGAGTCCTGGACTAGGGGGTGTCCGGACAGCCGGACTATCATTGTCCGCCGGACTCCAAGACTACGAAGATACAAGATTGAAGACTCCGGCTCGTGTCCGGATGGTACTTTCCTTGGCGTGGAAGGCAAGCTTGGCAATATGGATACGTAGATCTCCTACCATTGTAACTGACTCTGTGTAACCCTAGCCCTCTCCGGTGTCTATATAAACCGGAGGGCTTTAGTCCGTAGGACAACATACATTACAACAATCATACCATAGGCTAGCTTCTAGGGTTTAGCCTCCTTGATCTCATGGTAGATCTACTCTTGTACTACCCATATCATCAATATTAATCAAGCAGGACGTAGGGTTTTACCTCCATCGAGAGGGCCCGAACCTGGGTAAAAACATCGTGTCCCTCGTCTCCTGTTACCGTCCGCCTAGACGCACAGTTCGGGACCCCCTACCCGAGATCCGCCGGTTTTGACACCGACATTGGTGCTTTCATTGAGAGTTCCTCTGTGTCGTCACCGATAGGCTTGATGGCATCTTCAACCTGCAACGCTGTCCAGGGTGAGACTTTTCTCCCCGGACAGATCTCCGTATTCGGCGGCTTCGCACTGCGGGCCAATTCACTTGGCCATCTGGAGCAGATCGAAAGCTACGCCCTGGGCCGTCAGGTCAGATTTGGAAGCTTAAACTTCACGGCCGATGTCCGCGGAGACTTGATCCTCGACGGACTCGAGCCACAGCCGAGTGCGCTGCACTGTGACGATGGGCATGATCTAGCTCTGCCGCCGAACAGTGCCTTGGTGGCCGCACACGGATCCGCTTCGGCCATTAGCCCGGAGCCGATCGCCCAGATCGAGGGTCGATGGATAGGCGCCGCCCTGGGGGCTTCAACATCCACGGCGATGGAGCCGAACACTAATCTTGTCCTCCACGAAACTCGTGACTCCGAGGCGCCGGACTCCGAACCTCCCGCGCCCTTGCCAATTGATCCGGATTGGGCGCCGGTTATGGAATTCACCGCCGCGGACATCTTCCAATGCTCGCCTTTCGGCGATATCTTGAATTCACTAAAGTATCTCTCATTATCAGGAGAGTCTTGGCCGGACTATGGCCAGGACGGTTGGGGAACGGACGACGAAGAAATTCAGTGCCCACCCACCACCCACTTTGTAGCCACTGTCGACGATCTAACCGACATGCTAGACCTTGACTCCGAAGACATTGACGGAATAGACGACAATGCTGGAGACGAACAAGAAACAGAGCCTATAAGGCACGGAAGGACTACCTCGTCACATGACATATATATGGTAGACACCCCAAAGGAGAGCGATAACGAGGATCAACGGGCTGCGGCAGAAGATGACCACGCCGATAAACAACCAAAACGGCGGCGCAGGCGCCGTCCTAAAACCCGCCTCGACAACAATGCTCCCAAATAGCCCACAATACGGCAGGGCTCACAAACGGACGACGAACACGCAGATAAGCAACCGTCCGACCATGACGAGTCAGATAATCAGTCCAGGCCAGGTGAAAACAACAGTCCGGACGACCTCACGCCGGACACACCGCCGGAGAGCAAGAACCTTCGGAAAAGACTCGTCAGTACTACAAAAAGCCTGAAGAAGGAAAAATGGAGGCTCAAAATAGCGGAAGACACACTCAGAATGAGATGGAGCAAAGTGCTCAAAACCGCAGATAAGTACGGCAATGGCCACCAATCAAAGAGCTACCCGAAGCGCAAGCTGCTACCAGAATTCGACGAGGAGGCCATAGAGCCCCCACCGTCCAAAAATAAAGGGGCTGCCTGGCTGGATAGATGGCCAGATGATAGGCCAAATTCTGACAGCGGCGCCCCACATAAACCAACCAACGAACTTGGAAGGATAGATGGCCCAGCCAGATCCATCTACGGGCCAAAGGAGAAGGCCCCAGGAAGCAAGGCAACATGTCAAGTGTCCGATGATAGCGGCACACACAAATACAGGGGCGCCGCACACCCACTATGTTTCACTGACGAGGTGCTGGACCATGAATTCCCAGCAGGATTTAAACCCATAAACATAGAAGCCTACGATGGAACAACAGACCCTGGAGTCTGGATAGAAGATTATATAGTACATATAAATATGGCCAGAGGAGATGATCTCCACGCCATAAAAAACCTACCCCTCAAGCTCAAAGGGCCAGCCCGTCATTGGCTTAAAAGCCTCCCAGAAAATACTGTTGGAAGTTGGGAAGAGCTCGAGGACGCGTTTAGAGCATATTTTCAAGGGACTTATGTCCGTCCTCCGGATGCAAATGATCTAAGTCATATAACTCAACAGCCCGGAGAGTCAGCGCGGAAATTCTGGAACAGGTTCCTTACAAAAAAGAACCAAATAGTCGACTGTCCGGACGCCGAAGCCTTAGCAGCTTTCAAGCACAATGTTCGAGACGAATGGCTCGCCAGGCACCTCGGTCAAGAGAAACCGAGGACAATGTCCGCACTAACAAGACTCATGACTCGCTTCTGTGCGGGCAAGGATAGCTGGTTAGCACGATGCAGCACCAGCGACCCAAGTACATCAGAGATAAGAGATGGAAACGGAACATCACGGCGCAGAAAAGAGCAGCGCTGGAATAAAGAGAAAAGCCCAAAGAGCGCGGCAGTCAACGCCGGATTCAAAAGCTCGCGGCCCAATAATAAAACACAGCCTCTTAAGGATGACAGTAACGAATTGTCCAACTTAAACAAAATTCTGGGTCGGATATGCTAAATCCACAGTACCCCTGGGAGGCCTGCAAATCACACCCACAGGGATTGTTGGGTTTCCGGCCGACTAAATGCCGAACACAAGGGGCTCGACGCGTCAAGCGAAGAAGATAAACCCCACCAGCAGAGCACCGGAAAACAAAAGACTTTCCCACAAGGGGTCAAAGCAGTAAACTCACTTCATGTGATAATACGGAAAAATAGTGCGGCACTTTCTAAAAAGAGCTTCGCGCGGTCCAAACCCAGCAGACCGTAGAGATTGGATATCAAAACCAATCACTTTCGACCACCTAGACTATTCCAGAAGCGTTCGAAATGCGGGACGGACTCCCTTGATATTGAATCCCATAATAGACGGATTGCAATTTACTAACGTCCTAATGGACGGAGGCAGTGACTTAAACCTGCTATATTCAAACACAATCCGTAGGATGGGGATAGACCCTACCAAAATTCGACACAGCCGCACTTCCTTCAAAGGAGTGACGCCAGGCCATTACGCCAAGTGCACAGGCTCCATATTACTAGAAGTCGTGTTCGGATCGCCGAACAATTCTCGACGCGAGAAATTAATTTTTCATATCGTCCCATTTGAAAGTGAATATCAAGCACTCTTGGGACGAAAGGCTTTTGTCCGCTTCAACGCCATACCGCATTACGCATCTCTTACACTCAAGATGCCCGGACCGCGTGGCGTAATTTTAGTGCGAGGGTCACTTAAAGACCCCGGACTTGGATAGACGAATCCGGCGTTAGTGGGCTAGGGGCTCCCTAGCCGCATACCCCTTCACAGGGGGCTGCGCGCACAAATCACCGCGGGTTTATACAAACCCCGCTTTAATTATTTATATTTCTAATATTTTTTGCACAAATTGTTTTTAAAACTAAACGTTCCTCTCTTTTTACAGATGAACAACGTGCATACCCGTCCAGGATAACGGCGCAACGGAGACACAGGCGCAGATGTGCAGTAGGGACCCGTTGTGAGGATTCTTTTCAGATTAAGACCCTGCGTAAACCTTTTTTACTGTCTCTTGTTGTTATTCTCCCTTGGTTTCTTCCTATAGCCAAAGCGGAGCCTGACGTTTTGGCATCGGCCGCGTCAGAAGACCATGCCCGTACCTGGACACTAGGGGCTTAGGGCATTGTTCTGCCCATTATTATAAAGACCGAACACCTTAGGGAGTGTTCGGCGTCTCGAGTTAGGCATTATATGCATCAGCTCCGAATCATGTCTTTGGTCAAATGTTGGGTTTGCCCGGCTCCTGTGTTTTGCTGCCTTACGTTCCGTATCATCGGCTAACGCGGCACCAGGAGAACTACTGCGATTGTGCCCAGTTCGGCTGGGCGAGCACCTCAGTAGAGAAAGCCGAAAACTGACTGTCATGATACAGCGAGAGACTGGTCAACCACTCGATCGACTATCGGAATGTTTAGAATTCCCCGCTTTGACAAAGGGTCGTTTCCCGGTCAGGCACACGCGCTCCGACTTCGGAGAAGGGAGGTGCCACCAGGGGCTATATCGTAGCCCCACCCTCGAGCTCCACTGGCTAAGTGAAAGTGATAAAGCATTATAGTCCGGATTGCCTCGTTCGCTACGCTACCACCTCCTTATAACAGGACCGAGACGTCGGATTAAGTGTGAAAACGCGCTATTTTTGCGAACACCCCAGCACCTTGTGCGTGGGGGCTGAAGCCGAAGACTGCCATCTTTCAAGTTATACACAAGTATACGTAAACGGCCGCACAGGAGAAGTTTTACTACTTGGACGCACAAGTATAAAAAGCAGTTATAACATAATCATCGATTTACAAGCTAATGCGTTCATTTGAACGCTACATTCTTCGAGCACTGCGACTCTATTACACGAGCGCCACGCGTAACTTCCTCGAAATAGTGCTCGGCAGGGAGCCGGTTTTCATCCGAACCCTGGGCAGCAACAGCGGTGGCGTCCATCTCTGGACAATGCACCTTCACACGGGTAAGAGCCATCCGCGCGCCCTCTATGCAGGCCGACCGCTTCACCTCCTTTATATGCGGCACCGCTCCAAGGAATTGCTGTAGTAAGCCAAAGTAGCTCGTCGCCTTGGACCTCTCTGGCCAGACATGGGCCACGATGTCAGTCATGGCAAGTCCGGACAATCTATTTAGCTCGGCCCATTCGGCCAACCGGTCTGTCAATGGAAGTGGGCGATCCAAACTGTGGAATTGAGACCAATATAGCTCTTCCGTCTCGTTATCCTTCTGGCTCCGGAAGTGCTTAATGGCATCGGCCGCACTTGCAGCTAAGTCCATATACGGATCCTCCGAACTCCACAGCCGCTCAAATTGAGCATACTTTCCATCCATAAACCGGCGACGCAGCAGAAAAGGCTTGCCAGCCACGATCTCTCCGGCCTGGCACAGTTCCTCCTTCATAGCCCGCATTGCAGAGCGAGCATCCTTGGCTTCGGCGGTGGCCTTCTTCAGGTCTTCCCGCTTCGATAAGCGCTCCTTTTCAAGAGCCCCATTGCGGTCGGCAGCATCCTTTACTTTCATGGCCAATTCGGCCACCTCGGCCCTGCTTAGGCAGTGCGCAGCCTTTTCGGCTTTCAACTCCTCGGCCGCCCTCGAGGCAGCCGCTTCACTCCTTCGGGCTTGCTCCTTAGCTCGAGCAAGTTCGGCCCGAAGGCCCTCCACAGCAGCAGCACCGTCTGTACAAACAGCATATAATTTATCAAAGGAGGGCTTCGACCCCCTTAATAAAGCGACTGCGGAGAACTCTTTTACCTTGCGACTCGTCAAGTCGCCTGTTGACAAGTGCGATGTCCGCATCTGCCAAGTCAAATTGCCGGTTTAACTCGGCAAACTCACTAGTCCGGCTAGCCCCCGGACTATCCGCCACCTGCATAGGACCGACGGAATTCATTCCTTTAGATTTCGATCCTCGGTACGCTGTCGTTTCCGACAACCTACCGAGTCTCAGGGGCTACTATCTATACAGGGCGCATTTTTTATATGCAAAACTGTTAAAAGACAAAGGGGTGCGTCATTCTCGCATACCTCAAATCCCGCCAGCAAACTCATGGCGGCATTACGCAATTCGCTCTCGGCGGACGAAATCCTTCCAATCACCATACGCATTAACGCACGGTGATCTTCTGAAATGGACGCCCTCTCAAGCAGATTCTTCAGTTCTCCCGGCCGGACACTAGTAGGTGCCGAACTCTCTGGCCCCTCCGGACTCGGGGATACCCTCCGTGATGACACTTCGGGTTCGCCTGCCTCATCTGGCGGCGCTGCGGACGGAGGCGTATCGCTCTCCATCATCTCTGGAAGAAGGTCCCCCGAAGATGAACTCATCTGAGAAGGCTGCAGATCCGAACTGCAATATAAATATTTTGGTTATCTACAGAAGCACAAATGAAGGTATTTCCTTACTAATTAACTCCCTCTTTCATACTCACGGCTCGCTGGAGGGCCGATCCTTTGATGATGATTATGCGTCCGGATTCTTTCCGGGCGCCGGACCCCCCGGGGAAGATCTCTTCCCATGCTTAGGGGCTTTGGCCTCCGGATCTTCGGAGGCGGTCCTCTTCTCCCCCTGAAGGGAGGGGTTCTTGCTTCCTCCCTCTTCAGTCACCCCTTTGGGCGAAATATTAGCTCCTTTATTTTCCCCGTCGCCCCCTTCTGTGGGCGCAACCTCCAACATTCTGACCAGCACGGGCTCCAGTGCGGTCTCTGGGAGGGGGGCCGGACACCTTATCAGCCTTGATCGCGCCACCCATTCCTGTAAAGAACAAAGGGTCAGGAGGCGAACTCTAGAAAGGCACATAAACAGAATGTCTGGACTCTGAGCTACTTACCTGAATATCCGGGCGATCGCGGCTTAGGCCTGCATCCTCGGCTAAATCCAGACACGCCACCTGCGGTCTGAAGAACAACTTGTACATCTCCATGGGTGTCGCACCCATGAAGTGTTGGAGAATCCGAGGTCCCTCCGGGTTGAACTCCCATAGACGGAGAGGACGGCGTTTGCAGGGCAGAAGATGCCTGATTAGCATAACCTGCATCACCTTGATCGGGTCGATCTCCCTCGCTTGGAAATCTCGAATCCGGCCCTGCAGTTAAGGCACGTCTTCGGACGGCCCCCAATTGAGCCCTTGGTTGACCCACGACATCAATTGGCGTGGAGGTCCCGGGCGGAATAAGGGTGGCGGCTTTTGCCTGCTGCCCCTTGGAGCGGTGATATAGAACCACTCCTGCTGCCACAGTCCAAGTTCCTCTTGGAAGGAACCCTCGGGCCATGGGGCATCGACCTTTTTGCTTATGGTCGCCCCGCCGCACTCCGCTTGACGCCCCCCAATCATCTTCTGCTCCACCTTGAAGGTCTTCAGCCATAAGCCGAAGTGGGGAATGACGTGGAGGAAGGCTTCGCAGACGATAATGAATGCGTAGATATGGAGGATGGACTCCGGAGCCAAGTCGTGAAAGTCCAGCCCGTAGTAGAACAGGAGCCCTCTCACGAAGGGATCCGTCGGGAAGCCTAAACCCCGACGGAGGTGGGATACGAAAACGACGTATTCACCGGGCTCGGGGGCTGGCACAGCCTGCCCTTGGGCAGGCAACCTGTGCGAAACCTCGTAGGCCAGGTACTTGGCCTCACGCAACTTCAATATGTCCTCCTCCGTCCATCCACCGGCCCTGGAGGTCGGAGCCGGACATGATTGAGGATCCGAAGCGCTCGAATCTGAGGCTCTGGGTGTTGGAATTGGGAGCAGGGAAGAGATTCGATGCGAGATTGAAGAACAATGGCGAGCCTTGGTCCTCTTATAAAGGGGAAGAAATACCAAGGGCTGTCTCCGTGACCGT
This sequence comes from Triticum timopheevii, assembly GCA_963921465.1. Taxonomy (NCBI): domain Eukaryota; kingdom Viridiplantae; phylum Streptophyta; class Magnoliopsida; order Poales; family Poaceae; genus Triticum; species Triticum timopheevii. The sequence continues at coordinate 583,077,633 of OY997270.1, read as the reverse complement.
TTGGGATCCCCCTTCGATAGAGGAGGCGTGGCGACGGGAGCGGTTGAGTTACCCACGCACGTATTGATGAGAATCCCGGAATAAGGGGAACACGATCTCTGCTTCGACAAGACGTGCCAAGGAAACCGCTTTGCTAAACATGCTGAGGTGGTATAGTAATTCAAACAAAGGCCTGGTGGCGGTGTGATGTCACGCCGCATAACACGTCAGCAGATTGAACTAAGTGTACATTTTATTCTCTCTACGGTGGAATGTGGAATTTATTTTGCAGAGCCGGACACTATCCTGGTGTTCATGATCTTCTCTGGATTATTCAAGGTAGGAACCCGCCTTGCAATGCCGAACATTATGCACGCCGGACTTATCGTCATTTAAGACTAGTTCAGGGGCTACTGAGGGAGTCCTGGACTAGGGGGTGTCCGGACAGCCGGACTATCATTGTCCGCCGGACTCCAAGACTACGAAGATACAAGATTGAAGACTCCGGCTCGTGTCCGGATGGTACTTTCCTTGGCGTGGAAGGCAAGCTTGGCAATACGGATACGTAGATCTCCTACCATTGTAACCGACTCTGTGTAACACTAGCCCTCTCCGGTGTCTATATAAACCGGAGGGCTTTAGTCCGTAGGACAACATACATTACAACAATCATACCATAGGCTAGCTTCTAGGGTTTAGCCTCCTTGATCTCGTGGTAGATCTATTCTTGTACTACCCATATCATCAATATTAATCAAGCAGGACGTAGGGTTTTACCTCCATCGAGAGGGCCCGAACCTGGGTAAAAACATCGTGTCCCTCGTCTCCTGTTACCATCCGCCTAAACGCACAGTTCGGGACCCCCTACCCGAGATCCGCCAGTTTTGACACCGACAGCGGTGGTGGCAGAGGAGGGAGGCCTGCGTTGCCGTGCGGGCGGTCCTCACGAGGCTGATCCCTCCAACCTCCCTCGCGAGGCTGGTCCGGCCAACGGTCCTCGCGAGGTCGGTCTCGCCACCCTTGGCGAGGGCCACGGTCTTCCCATTGTCCTCCACCTCTTCCTCCTCCTCGGCCATAGCCCCGATCGTTGCGCTCGGGGCGTCGGCTGATTCGCCCATCTCGTACGGTCCTGAGCTTTTGGCATTCGTTGGTGTTGTGGGTGTGGAGGTCGTGGTACACGCAGTGTCGGCTGACCTTGGATGACTCAGGCTGATCCCTGCCTCGCTTGGTGTCTGGCTCTGCTGCGAGCACAGCAGCTCCCTTGTGCTTCACGTCCTTGACCTTGGTCTTCTTCTCTTCTGGATCGGCCGCCGGTAGCTCGAGGAGGGAGAGGCGCCCTTCCTCAGCCCTGGCGCACTTGGTCGCCAAGTTGAACAGCTCCAGGGATGTGCACAGGTCTTCATGGATTGCTAGCTCCTCTTTCATCTTGATGTCGCGCACGCCATCGGAGAAGGCTGAGATGATGGCCTCCTCAGTCACCCTGGGGATCTTGAGGCGGGCGTTGTTGAAGCGCTGGATGTACTTCTGCAGGGTCTCTCCTGGCTGTTGCTTGATGCGGCGCAGGTCACTCATGGCCGGGGCCGGTCGCGAGTGCCTTGGAAGTTGGCGATGAAGCGAGTACGCATCTCGTCCCAGGAGGAGATCGTGCCAAGAGGCAGGTTTAGGAGCTAGGTGCGGGCGCCATCCTTGAGCGTCATGGGAAACCAGTTCGCCATGACCTTCTCGTCCCCGTTGGCCGCCTCAATGCCCAGCTTGTAGAGCTGTAGGAACTCCGCGGGGTCGGCAGTACCGTCGTAGCGAGGAGGCAAGTCTGGCTTGAACTTGTTGTGCCATGCGACGCCACACAGCTCAGGGGTGAAGGCGCGGCAGCCCGCGGTGGCCACCGGAGCCCTTTGCTGGTGCTGGGCTTGCTCCTGGAAATTCCCACGCGCCGCCGCTTGGAGCAGCACGGGGTCTTGACATGGTGGCGCAGGGATGAGGTCATGGCGCACCGGTGCTGGGAGCACGCGGGCACCTTCTTGGGGACGAGGGATTTCTTGGCAGCTCCTTTCTTGTCGCGCGGGCGCCGGACACGGAGGATCTCATCCTGGGGCCGCGCGCCTTGGAGCCAGGGCGCCTTCTTGGGGTGGAGGTGGCGGAGGCACCTCTTGATCCTCTCCTCCTGCGTAGGATGGAGGGCGGGGCAGCGAGAGAGATGGCAAAGGAGAGCCCCCTGCGGCGCTGACGAGGTCGGTGATGCAGGCAAGCCAGTCCTCGTAGAGATCGTCGACGGGATGGTAGTGCAGGAGCTCACGCGCCAGGAGCAGCGCAGCGTGCGCGTCCGTAGGGGCGCGACGGGCGTGGGACGACGAACCGGCTGGAGTCAGCGACGGGGTGGCGATGCGGCCTTCCGGCCGCACCAAAGGGTGCAGGGACGAGGCCTGTTGCTCGTTTCCCGCCAGGCTGGTGGCGCCAGGCGACACACATTTTGTGTTCAAAATTTGTTCACAATTCAAAAAATGTTCGCATGTTTAATTTTTGTCCGCAAATCAAAAAATGTTTGCATGTTTAACGTCAGTTACTAAAACTGGCTATGGATGTGATTCCATCGCAGGAGGTCTTTTGTTTGATCCCTCGCAAACTGTTTATTATACGAATTGTTTTTGTTTTTTGCCGCTGCCGATAGCTTCTAGTAAATTTGCGCTGCATATATGTCACAACACCTGAGGTGTCGCGGTGGCTAGTGCAATGGGTGCATCACTTGCAGGTCTCGGGTTCGATTCCTCAGTTTGCGCTTTTATTTTTCGATAATTCATCTCGCGAAGGACCAGTAAATAGGCCGGCCTTTCGACAATTCATGCCGCGAAGGACCAGTAAATGGGCCGGCCCAGGTGCGAATCACCGCCAGTTTGCCGCAGCAAGCGGCGTATAGGAGGTCCCGTCCTCCTCGTTGGCGCCTTATGCGCCACTTTTGTATGCTGGCGCTCACGTCCCAGCTCACATGGGCCGGCCATTTAGCTGGATCGAGAAAATTCGCTCGTTAGATTCAACAGACTCGTTGATCGTTCAATTCAGTTGACTGTTCAAATTTTGACCAATTCGCAGTTGACTTTGTTGACTTTTCAGAAAAAAGAAAATTATTAATTTTGAAAAAGAATTCCTCAATTTGAAAAAAGTTCATCAATTTTAAAAAAAGTTCATCAAATATTGGAAAAAGTTCAACGTTTTGAATAAAAAGTTCATCGATTTGAAAAATAGTTCATCGATTTTGAAAAATAGTTCATCAATTTTGAAAAATAGATCATCGATTTTGAAAAAAGTTCACCAATCTTGAGAAAAGTTCATCGGATTTAAAGAAAAGTTCATCAAATTTGAAAAAAGTTCATCGAATTTGGAAAAAAGTTCACTGAATTTGAAAACAGTTCATCAAATTTGAATAAAATTTCGTTAAATTTGATAAAAGTTCATCGATTTTGAAGAAGAATTTCGCGAATTTGGAAAAGTTCATCGAACCTAGGTAGAAGAACAGGAAAAAAAGAAAAAAGAAAATAAAAAAACGAAAACAGAAGAATAAAAGAAAGAAGAAAAGGGATAAATATATTAAAGTTAGCATATCCCGTTGGTGATGGCGGGTGGTTACTACAGCTTAGTATTTAGCAGGACGTCACCGGTTCGATTCTTGCTACTAGCAGACTTTTTTACGGTGTGATAAATACAGAGAGAAAAGCTAGATGGGCCGGCCCAGTGATGAAGGGGGGTATGCGTCCGTTTGTAATTAGTACTGCAAAGTTCAAGTCGTATGCGTGGGTTTTTTAACAGGAAAATTCACAGTAAATCTTAGCCGTCAATCTATATAGTTAACTTAAAATTAATGGATATAAATTGGTGACGTATGGAGAACTATGAAAGCTTCCGTCTTTTACTATTAGGTAAAGATAAAGATTTTTCTTTTTTTAGAGGACGTTTCATTCCCCCTGGCTTTGCAGCAACCCGGATGCGTTTACACGGACCACCAATCCAACAACAAAATGTTGCGGCAATCCGGATGAGTAGGGATTGTCATGCAACGGATGCATTAGAGCTATAAGTGTATGAAAGCTCAAAAGAAAACTAAGTGGGTGTGCATCCAACTCGCTTGCTCACTTAGACCTAGGGCAATTTGAGGAATCCCATCATTAGAATATAGAAACCAAGTTCTATAATGAAAATTTTCCACTAGTATATGAAAGTGACAACATTAGAGACTCTATATCATGAAGATCATGGTGCTACTTTGAAGCACAAGTGTGGTAAAAGGATAGTAACATTGCCCCTTCTCTTTTTTCTCTCATTTTTTTTATTTTGGGACTTATTTTTTTGGCATCTTTTATTATTCTTATTTTTCATCCAGAGTCTCATCCTGACTTGTGGGGGAATCAATCTCCATCATCCTTTCCTCACATGAGACAATGCTCTAATAATAAAGATCATCACACTTTTATTTACTTATAACTCAAGAATTATAACTCGATTCTTAGAACAAAATATGACTCTATATGAATGCCTTCGGCAGTGTACCGGGATGTGCAATGAATCAAGAGTGACATGTATGAAAGAATTATGAAGGATGAGTTTGCCACAAATACAGTGTCAACTACATGATCATGCAAAGCAACATGACAATGATGAAGCGTGTCATAATAAAACGGAACGGTGAAAAGTTGCATGGCAATATATCTCGGAATGACTATGGAAATGCCATATAGGTAGGTATGGTGGCTGTTTTGAGGAAGGTATATGGTGGGTGTATGGTACCGGCGAAAGTTGCAAGGCACTAGAGAGGCTAGCAATGGTGGAAGGGTCAGAGTGCGTATAATCCATGGACTCAACATTAGTCATAAAGAACTTACATACTTATTGCAAAAATCTATTAGTCCCAATCCCGCCTTTTTCTCTTCTTTTTTTTGAGACAATTTTTCTCCTTTTTTAGAGGACGTTTCATTGTTGTTTCCTATTTGGCGCCCGCTGCGCCCGTTACTGTGTTAATCGCAAACCGGCGCACACCCCAACTCCAACCTGGGCCGACCAGTTTTAGTTTGTTTTTTTGCGTCAAAACCGCAATTTCTGCAAAAACATGGGCGTGGTGACTCGAACAAGGGACCTATTGTACTCGACTAAGTCGACTAACCACGCGGCCACAACGACGTTGTGTGATAACTTCTCGCTTTTATTTTATTTCTACTTTCGTTCCTTTCCTTTTTCTTTTTTCTTTTTTATTTTCTTAAATTCATGATCCTTTTTAAATTGATGAATTTTTTTTTTCAAAATTAGTGAGAACTTTTTTCAAATGTGTGAACATTTTTTAGTTTTCTGTGAACTTTTTTTTGAAATCAATGAACTTCCTTCAATTTTCTGTGAACTTTTTTCAGAATTTATGAACTTTTTTCAAAATCAATGAACATTTTTTCAAAAATAATGAATGTTTTTAAAATTTTGTGAACTTTTTTCAGATCCGATGAACTTTTTTCAGATTCGATGAACTTTTTTCAACATCTGATGAACTTTTTTCAAATTGATGAACTTTTTTTTAGATTTGATGATCTTTTTTCAAATTAGATGAACCATTTTTAAATTTTGATGAACTATTTTCAAATTATATGAAATTTTATCAAATTCAATAAACTTTTTTTCAGATTTGATGAACTTTTGTCAAATTCGATGAACTTTTTCCTTGTTGCAATTTTTTTTCCATTGGCACAAACCTTGTTGAAAATATTTTATTTCCTTCAATTCACGGTTTTTATGGATGCTTTTTCAAATTTATGTTTTCTATATTCAAACAAGTATAGTGGATATATAATACTAGTATATATGTTAAGGTTTGTACTGAATCAGTGGCCAAAAGACTTCTGTATCCACTAGTAATCAACTAATTGAGCGTGTCCCAGCGATAGAGCGTGTAGGCATTCACATTGGTGGTCGCAGTTCGAATCCCGCTTCTACCGCCTTTTCCTTTTCCTCCATGATTTGCCTTTTCTACAGCTTGCTGGGCCGGCCCATGAGGTGGGGCGCGGGGGCGCCAGCTATGCTTAAGGCGCCGAACAGGAGCTCGGGAGCTCCTATTCACCGCATTATGCGGCAAACAGACCTCCCTTCGCACAGGACGCGCCCGAATGGGCCGGCCCATTTTGAGTTGAACAAACGAAGCTTTCCGGCGAAAAAAATAGCAAAAACAATGCGTGACGCGAGCTCAGATTCGAACTAGAGACCTGCTGCTAGTGAATGAGTGCGGCTAACCAGTCCACCTATTGGACATTGTTGACGAAACTAGGAGACTGAACCATAAAGTACTACATTTAGTGGCGTAAACGGAACATTACTTAAAACCTTGCAAACAATGTTTCAAATTTAGAACGCTTTAATTAAGTTGGGAACATTTTTCGTAAATGTGACATTTTTCGAACTTGTAAAAAAAACTCGAAAAGTGGAAGTTAGTTTGAAATTATAAACAATTTATTTAAAACACGAACATTTTTGAAAATTTTAAAACATTTTTGAAAATGTGAACATTTTTCAAAACTCCAAAACAAGCTTTGAAAATATGAACATTTTTTGAATTGGTGAACAAAATTTGAAAACGGGGACAACATTTTAGATTCAGAACAAAATATATAAATTGAGAAAGAATGGAAATCCTCGTTTCTTTTTGGTAATGAGAACAATTTGGAAAAGCTTGCACGTTTTTTGAAATTCTGAACAAAGTTTTTGAATTTGTGAACAAAAACAAAAGAAATGCGAACATTTTTTCATATTCCCAAACAGTTTTTGAATTTGCAAACAAAATTTCAAGAACATGAACATTTATGAAATTTGTGAACAAATTTTCAATATAGGGACATTTTTTTGAAAATCGTAAAAAAAATTCTGAATTTGTGAAAAAAACATAACATGCAAAAAAGATTACAATTTAAAATTCTAATAGTTTTAGATTTTGAGACATTTTTTGTAAAAGAAATGAATAATATTTGAACCTCCAAACATTTATAAAAAAGACGAGCATAATTTGGATTTTTCAAAAAGACGAACAAAAATTAGAAACCAGAAAAGTATTTTGAATGAGTGAACAATTTTTTAAAATAAAGAAGGACCATGTTTGAAATTCTGAACAAATTTTGTAAGCCCGAACATTATTTGAAACTGCCCGAACAATTTTTGAAAACGAAAACATTTTTTGAAATTGTGAACAAAATTTTGAAACCACAAACATTTTTTGACATTCAAAAACATTTTTTTAAACCACAAAACAGGAACATTTTTAGATTTAGGAACAAAATTTGAAAACAGAAACATTTTTTAAAATTTAAAGTTTTCTTAGAATATTGAACATTTCTGGAAAAGGGAAAAAAATAATTAAAAATGAGAAAGAAAAACTGGACCACAAAGAAAAAGAAAAAAAAGAAACAAAATACCGGAGAAAAAGAAAAAAATGGTTCAGGGAACCTTCTGGAAGGTTCCCAAAACCGGAGGGGTAGTGCCAGTGCGATCTACTCAAATGGTCGCATCGACTGGCCGCTTGCGTGTGCGTTTCTCCGGCAACTTGCCCGCAACTAGCGGCAAATAGGAAATTCCCAGGAGCTCTCCGTTTCATTCCCTCCCGCTTTGCGGCAACCCGGATGCGTTTACACGGCCCACCAATCCAACAACAAAATGTTGCGGCAACCCCGGATGCGTTTACACGGCCCACCAATCCAACAACAAAATGTTGCGGCAACCCCGGATGCGTTTACACGGCCCACCAATCCAACAACAAAATGTAGCCCAACAGATTTCCTTCCAGTTGTTTGGTATGGCCGCATCTCCACCGTCCAGGCATCAGCAAACGGCCTAAAGCCTACAGCCTAAGCTAGGGTTTTCGATTTGGGGATCAGGACTCGGAGGCCGCCGCATCCTCTCTCAATCCACGCCAATCCCCACATCTCCGGCCACCTTCCGCCATGTCTTCACCGAGGGGGTTTTCCTGGGTCGTGCTGAGGAAGCACGTCCCGGTCTTCGACGCCGAGGAGAAGGAGCAGGAAGACAAGATCATGGCCGAGGCGAGCAAAGATTGGGGGGACATCGAGAAAGGGTCCTGGATACTGGACCAGTTCTCGCTCGACGCGCACCTCGTCGAGCCGCCGGAGCTCTCCACCTTGTCCGTGCGCGCCAAGATCGAGACGCAGGAGCGCGGCATCGGGTGCGTCCTCGACTCCGTCGTGGAGAACTACCTCGTCATGACTCTGGTGTTCTGCGACAGGGCGTACGGGCTCGTCTACGACGCAGCCAAGAACTCGCTCTCGCTGCTCCCCGCCACCATGGATTCCTTCGAGGGCTACGACTTCGCGTGGAGAGTTGATTCTTTGCCCTTCTTATTCCTGAGGCCACCTGCTGTCCTGCCACGCGACGACGGTCCCTACGATCTGTTCAATCTGGGGTTCCGTTTCGCTACACGCGACAGAGTGTTGCAGGGGTCGTCGGGCATCATCTTCCGGTGGTCGAGCCATGCCGCTGGCAAGAAGTGGACGAAGCAGGAGGCGCGCTTCAGCCCGCATACCCAGTTGCCGCGCCAGCCGGCGTACAAAGTAGACGCGGCCTTCACTTTCAAAGGGAAGGTTTTCTGGGCCGATCTCAAGCTTGGCGCCATTGTCTGTGACATGCCATCCACCGGTACCACTACCAGCGAAGACCTTGACCACGTGGAGCTGGACTTCATTCATCTTCCTGAGGAGTGCCAAGGCCGTGACTTCTCCCGCAGTTACCCCAAGGATCGTCGGACCATGGGCCCTGTTGGGGACTCCATAAAGCTCATCTCCATTGTCACCATCAGTGGCGACAACCCCCGTGACAACACGCCCCCTGCCGACGTTGTGCTGCGGAGCTGGACTCTGTCGCCAGACCTTCACTCATGGACGAGAGATGAAGACATGGAGCTGCCCTTGCCGCTGCTCTGGCAGTCGGAGGCCTACAGGCGTGAGAGGCTGCCGCAGGCCATGCCGCAGTGCCCAGTCCTCAAGGCCGATGAGGATGGTGTCCTCTACCTCTTGCTGGGAGATTACTACCTCGATTGGGAGAGAGGGGCTCGGCTATGCAGGGAGATTGAGTGTGTGATCAGCATCAACATGCGCACAAAGTCTCTCCTGTCCTGCAGCCATCGTCCGATCAAAGATGGCTTACCAGCGCCAGTGCCGTGGAGAGTCGAGCCTTCCAAAGATTTCCATCCTGACATACCTACCCTGCTTGCTGCCAAGTTCTGTGCGAGCCACACTGGATTGTCTGATGGTCTTCTGCACAAGGAAAAGAGGAATCATCTGATATAGATGGTAATTTGAGTCTGAATCTACTACTGCTACTCCTCCTACCTGATGTTATTTGCGCACATTCTGCTAGATTGATGACTAGTGTTTACTTGATCAACCATAATTTGTGCTCGGCTGCATTGTTAGAGGGGGTTCTTCTTTTTGAGAAAATTAGAAGATGTCTTTGATACTTCTTGCTGACTAGTCTAACAATGCCATATTTGCTACTGCTTGCAGGAAAAAAAGAAGAGCAGCTCAACTCGTGGCGCTTTCAACAGTGTAGCTCTTGCTTCGATTGTTGTGGTTAATTACCTTCAGCTCCAGGCATCTATATCTTGGCTTTAACGTGTCCCTGCATTTATCAATTTTATAAGTAATTAATTCGCTGATAGCCTTCTGTGCTTTTTATATCTATTAGAGTCGGGGTGTGATGGTTTAAATATGGCACAGTTGGAAGCATGGTTGAACTTGTAATGGTCGTAGGCTGTGGTCTGTTGCTACCTTCACTATATATGTCTGTAATGGCTCGTTTTCTTGATGAGATGAAGGACTGAATCCTCTTGTTATGTTTATCATGCTCTGCTGCTGAATGAAGCCTGAGACGTTTTGCAGAGCTTGTTGTGCCTGCATGATCCTGGCTACAAAGAGAACCACTGCTTGTATTTTTGAGTGCTCCAGAGACCTTGCTTCTTTCCGAATGGTAAGTTTAAAACTCGAAGTCAGTTGCCTGATAGATGATGTTTTCTTTGCAATTTGTGTCCCCACATGTGTTTGTTTTAATGTCCTGTTGTTTGTTTCGTTCATGCATGGCGGCTCTGCGAATTAGTTGTTTGTGCTAATGCCAAGAGGTTGGGATTATGTTTGTTCTTTTGTGTTGTCTAATTAACGCTCTTGTGTTTCTACTCTTTGGCTGCTGAGATGTTCATTTGGATCAAATATTGCCGCTGAAGATTTTTGTTCTCTCCCTTGCAATGCTTTTTTCTTCATCATTTGCCTATGCACTCTTCAGAGGTGTCACAAACTTTTGTTTGGTCAATTTGCACAAATGTGGATCAAATTTGTAAGGAAGCTGAAACAATGAAGTTAGAGTCCTTGCTCTGTGTTGTACTGAACGCTGAGTTTTCTCTTTTACAGTTTGATGTTTAAATACAGTAGAAAATGTGATTGGCAAGATAGTTATACTTCAACAGTACTTCACCTGGTACACAATACAAGATAATTTAGTCAGCAGTACTATGTAGACTGGTTTATTTTTTGTGCGTGACCCCTTCCTCTTCTCTAAAACATGCAATGTTCTCAGATTTATTTGCCTTTTTGCATTGAGTTCAAAATTTGAACATTTAGCAGGCCTTACCAATGTAGCACGAGTACCGAATACCTCTTCCTCGAGGTACTTCGTAAATCATCAGAAGGTACTCACTGTTGAAAACACATATTCCTAAATTAGGACCTAGATGAAGGTCATACATGAATTCTAACAAATCTCTGGGTACCACGCAGGTGCTGTAAAACTAGAGATGAACATGACCAAGTACCGCAGGCTTTTAAAATGGAACTGTTGACCGTTCCTAATTAGTGAACAATGAGATTGATTTTTCCTTGCTGGTTATCATATAAGATGCCCATTTACTGTCTTTTCTCAAATAAAATACTAGACTTTTGTATCACAAGAATTATGAGACATGTTTTCTAAGGAATAGTGAGACATTATGTGAAAATGTACATTATTTTTTAGGAATAGCGACATTGTGTGTACGCAAATTTCTTAAAAAACATGAATTTTAAGAAATACTACTTGTGTATGTTTTAAAACAAAATAAAGATTATCTTAAATGTTTGTATATGTTAAAAAATGTCCAGGAATGATGAAAATGCTTTGGAATTTAGAAACTATTTATGAATAAAAATATCTGTGTATTTAAAAATGTTTTGGAGTTTAAAAAAATGTTCACGGCTATGAAAAATGTACGCTGTTTTAGAAAATGTTCTGGAATTCTAAAATACTATGGAATTTATAGAACGCTCAAGAAAAATAAACTTATCCTCCCTTCATTCCTAAATATAAGTCTTTTCAGAGATTTCAATATGTACTACGTAATTTAGAATGTTGTAGCCACACCGGATGTGCCGCTTGGCCTCGCTCCTTTATGTAATCATCGAACCCATGTACCAGTATTATATTAATAAAGTGGTTGTTTATGTTTTAAGTTGTTGTGTGTTGCCAAAATACATGATCTCTAGGCTGGCAGCACAAAGGTAAACCAGTTGCTTTGAGCTGGGGTGCCACAACCGCCCTCCGCCGCCCTCCTAGCCACATCTCGACGACCCTCGGGTACATCTTCCTCTGGAATCGGCCTCGCTCCGCTGCCCATCTTCCCACATCGCCGCATGTAGAAATCCTGCATGTGGATCGTTCTCTGCCTAAAACGTAGCTCGATCAGCGTCCTTTCCATTTTGTGATCTCGTCCTCACACCATTTTAGAGAAGCCACTGTGTTGCTATCTTTCTATTAAGATAAGGATTGTTGCTATCTTTCTATTAAGATAAGGATGATGCTTTTTTGTGGGCATATCTGCCATCACCTGTTATTGGCCAGTAATTGTTTTCTTTCTACCTCTTTGTGCAAACAGGGATATCCATTTCACCTCGTTGCTATTGCAACCTTTTGGTGAACTACATAAATCACTTTTTTGATTTATCTTAAGTGTTTTGTGTAGTTCTACTAAAATATTACACGGGCACCGTTTCTACATTTAAGTGGGACTGCACAAAGGGAGATTAGAGTTCCTATCCTCATCCAACTTTGAGCTCTCCAACAAGCAGTTAGTCTTAAGAGAGATTGCAAAGGTGACCGGCTTCTATTTGTGTGTTTACTGTTTCGGCAACGGTGGCACTATTATTGTAATCACACTTACTCAATATCTTTGCGAACATGGACACTCAACTCTATTTTAGTGGAACTGCGCAAAATGATCGGAATGTTCCATGCATCCAACCCCTCCTTTCTTTGCCAACATGTCTTGTCGATTTTGACATAGCTGCGGGAAAGTAGTTGCCAACCAATGAACATTGTCGCCAGGAAATGAAAGCATGCATACGAACTGAAGGAAATATGCCCTAGAGGCAATAATAAAGTTATTATTTATATTTCTTTATATCATGATAAATGTTTATTATTCATGCTAGAATTGTATTAACCGGAAACTTAGTACATGTGTGAATACATAGACAAAACAGAGTGTCACTAGTATGCCTCTACTTGACTAGCTCGTCGAATCAAAGTTATGGGCCTTATGCGCCATAAGATGGAAGCACACCAGCCCAAAGGGGCTGGTGCGCCCACCTTGGGCAGGAGGCCGAATTGGAATAGGTTTGGGGGGTGGCGGCCCCCCTTTCCTTCTCTCCTACTCCTTCCCTTCCTCTCCTACTCCAACTAGGGAAGGGGGAAATCCTACTCCCGGTGGGAGTAGGACTCCCCTAGGGCGCGCCATAGAGAGGGCCGGCCCCTCCCCTCCTCCACTCCTTTATATACGGGAAAGGGGGCACCCCATAGACACAAGTTGATCAGTTGATCTTTTAGCCGTGTGCGGTGCCCCCTCCACCATAATCCACCTCGGTCATATCGTAGCGGTGCTTAGGCAAAGCCCTGCGTCGGCAGCATCATCATCACCGTCATCACGCCGTCGTGCTGACGTAACTCTCCCTCAAAGCTCTGCTGGATCGTGAGTTCGAGGGACGTCATCGAGCTGAACGTGTGCTGAACTCGGAGGTGCCGTGCGTTCGGTACTTGGATCGGTCGGATCATGAAGACCTACGACTACATCAACCGCGTTGTCATAACGCTTCCGCTTTCGGTCTACGAGGGTACATGGACAACACTCCCCCTCTCGTTGCTATGCATCACCATGATCTTGCGTGTGCGTAGGAATTTTTTGGAAATTACTACGTTCCCCAACAGTGGCATCCGAGCCAGGTTTATGCGTAGATGTTATATGCACGAGTAGAACACAAGTGAGTTGTGGGCGATACAAGTCATACATCTTACCAGCATGTCACACTTTGATTCGGCGGTATTGTTGGATGAAGCGGCCCGGACCGACATTACGCGTACGCTTACGCGAGACTGGTTCTACCGACGTGCTTCGCACACAGGTGGCTGGCGGGTGTCAGTTTCTCCAACTTTAGTTGAATCGAGTGTGGCTATGCCCGGTCCTTGAGAAGGTTAAAACAACACATACTTGACGAAATATCGCTATGGTTTTGATGCGTAGGTAAGAACGGTTCTTGCTCAGCCCGTAGCAGCCACATAAAACTTGCAACAACAAAGTAGAGGACGTCTAACTTGTTTTTGCAGGGCATGTTGTGATGTGATATGGTCAAGACATGATGCTAAATTCTATTGTATGAGATGATCATGTTTTGTAACGGAGTTATTGGCAACTGGCAGGAGCCATATGGTTGTCGCTTTATTGTATGAAATGCAATCGCCATGTAATTGCTTTACTTTGTCACTAAGCGGTAGCGATAGTCGTAGAAGCAATAGTTGGTGAGACGACAACGATGCTACGATGGAGATCAAGGTGTCGCGCTGGTGACGATGGTGATCATGACGGTGCTTTGGAGATGGAGATCAAAGGCACAAGATGATGATGGCCATATCATATCACTTATATTGATCGCATGTGATGTTTATCTTTTATGCATCTTATTTTGCTTAGTTCGACTGTAGCATTATAAGATGATCTCTCACTAAATTTCAAGGTACAAGTGTTCTCCCTGAGTATGCACCATTGCGAAAGTTCATCGTGCCGAGACACCACGTGATGATCGGGTGTGATAAGCTCTACGTTCACATACAACGGGTGCAAGCCAGTTTTGCACACGCAGAATACTCGGGTTAAACTTGACGAACCTAGCAGATGCGGATATGGCCTCGGAACACTGGAGACCGAAAGGTCGAGCGTGAATCATATAGAAGATATGATCAACATAGTGATGTTCACCATTGAAAACTACTCCATCTCACGTGATGATCGGACATGGTTTAGTTGATATGGATCATGTGATCACTTAGATGATTAGAGGGATGTCTATCTAAGTGGGAGTTCTTAAGTAAAATGATTAATTGAACTTTAATTTATCATGAACTTAGTCCTGGTAGTATTAGCATATCTATGTTGTAGATCAATAGCTCGCGTTTAGCTCCCCTGTTTTATTTTAATACGTTCCTAGAGAAAACTAAGTTGAAATATGTTAGTAGCAATGATGCGTATTGGATCCGTGATCTGAGGATTATCCTCATTGCTCCACAAAAGAATTATGTCCTTGATGCACCGCTAGGTGACAGACCGATTGCAGGAGCAAATGCAGACGTTATGAACGTTTGGCAAGCTCGATATGATGACTACTTGATAGTTTAGTGCACCATGCTTTACGGCTTAGAATCTGGGCTTCAAAGGTGTTTTTGAAATGCCACAGAGCATATGAGATGTTCCAAGAGTTTAAATTAGTATTTCAGACTCATGCCAATGTCGAAAGGTATGAGACCTTTGACAAGTACTTTGCCTACAAGATGGAGGAGAATAGCTCAGCTAGTGAGCATGTGCTCAGAATGTCTGAGTACTACAATCACTTGAATCAAGTCGGACTTAATCTTCCAGATAAGGTAGTGATTGACAGAGTTCTCTAGTCACTATCACCAAGTTACTAGAACTTCATGATGAACTATAATATGCAAGGGGTAATGGAAACAATTCCCAAGCTCTTCATGATGCTAAAATCGACGAAGGTAGAAATCAAGAAAAGCATCAAGTGTTGATGGTTGACAAGACCACTAGTTTCAAGAAAAGGGCAAAGGGAAGAAGGGGAACTTCAAAAAGAACGGCAAGCAAGCTGCTGCTCCCGTGAAGAAGCCCAAAGCTGGACCCAAGCCTGAAACTGAGTGCTTCTACTGCAAAGGAAATGGTCACTAGGAGTGGAACTGCCCTAGATACTTGGCGGATAAGAAGGATGGCAAAGTGAACAAAGGTATATTGGATATACATGTTATTGATGTGTACTTTACTAGTGTTTATAGCAACCCTTCGGCATTTGATACAGGTTCAGTTGCTAAGAGTAGTAACTCGAAATGGGAGTTGCAGAATGTACAGAAACTAGTTAAGGGCGAGGTGATGATGTGTGTTGGAAGTAGTTCCAAGATTGATATGATCATCATCGCACACTCCCTATACTTTCAGGATTAGTGTTGAACCTAAATAAGTGTTATTTGGTGTTTGCGTTGAGCATGAATATGATTTGATCATGTTTATTGCAATACGGTTATTCATTTAAGTTAGAGAATAATTGTTGTTCTGTTTACATGAATAAAACCTTCTATGGTCATACACCCAATGAAAATGGTTTATTGGATCTCGATCGTAGGGATACACATATTCATAATATTGAAGCCAAAAGATGCAAAGTTAATAATGATAGTGCAACTTATTTGTGGCACTGCCGTTTAGGTCATATTGGTGTAAAGCGCATGAAGAAACTCCATGCTGATGGAATTTTGGGAGATTATGAATTACTTGATGCTTGCGAACCATGCCTTATGGGCAAGATGACTAAGACTCCGTTCTCCGGAACAATTGAGCGAGCAATAGATTTATTGGAAATCATACATACTGATGTATGTGGTCCAATGAATGTTGAGGCTCATGGCAGGTATCGTTATTTTTTGACCTTCACAGATGATTTGAGCAGATATGGGTATATCTACTTGATGAAACAAAAGTCTGGAACATTTGAAAAGTTCATATAATTTTAGAGTGAAGTGGAAAATCATCATAACAAGAAAATAAAGTTTCTACGATGTGATCATGGAGGAGAATATTTGAGTTACGAGTTTGGTCTTTATTTGAAACAATGCGGAATAGTTTCGCAACTCACGCCACCTGGAACACCATAGCGTAATGGTGTGTCCGAACATCGTAACCGTACTTTATTAGATATGGTACAATCTATGATGTCTCTTACTGATTTACCACTATCGTTTTGGGATTATGCATTAGAGACAGCTGCATTCACGTTAAATAGGGCACCATCTAAATCCGTTGAGATGACACCATAAGAACTATGGTTTGGCAAGAAACCAAAGTTGTCTTTTCTTAAAGTTTGGTGTTGCGATGTTTATGTGAAAAAGTTTCATCATGATAAGCTCAAACCCAAATTGGAGAAATGTGTCTTCATAGGATACCCAAAGGAGACAGTTGGGTACACCTTCTATCACAGATCCGAAGGCAAGACATTCGTTGCTAAGAATGGATCCTTTCTAGAGAAGGAGTTTCTCTCGAAAGAAGTGAGTAGGAGGAAAGTAGAACTTGATGAGGTAACTGTACCTGCTCCCTTATTGGAAAGTAGTTCATCACAGAAATTTGTTCCTGTGACTCCTACACCAATTAGTGAGGAAGCTAATGATGATGATCATGTAACTTCAGATCAAGTTACTACTGAACCTCGTAGGTCAACCAGAGTGAGATCCGCACTAGAGTGGTACGGTAATCCTATTCTGGAGGTCATGTTACTTGACCATGACGAACCTACGAACTATGAGGAAGCGATGATGAGCCCAGATTCCGCGAAATGGCTTGAGGCCATGAAATCTGAGATGGGATCCATGTATGAGAACAAAGTCTGGACTTTGGTTAACTTGCCCGATGATCGGCAAGCCATAGAAAATAAATGGATCTTCAAGAGGAAGACAGATGCTCATAGTAGTGTTACTATCTACAAAGCTAGACTTGTCGAAAAAGGTTTTGACAAAATTCAAGGTATTGACTACGATGAGATTTTCTCACTCGTAGCGATGCTTAAGTCTGTCAGAATCATGTTAGCAATTGCCGCATTTTATGATTATGAAATTTGGCAAATGGATGTAAAGACTGCATTCCTGAATGGATTTCTGGAAGAAAATTTGTATATGATGCAACCTGAAGGTTTTATCGATCCAAAGGGTGCTAAAAAAGTGTGCAAGCTCCAGTGATCCATCTATGGACTGGTGCAAGCATCTCAAAGTTGGAATAAACGTTTTGATAGTGTGATCAAAGCATATGGTTTTATACAGACTTTTGGAGAAGCCTGTATTTACAAGAAAGTGACTGGGAGCACTACAACATTTCTGATAATTATATGTGAATGACATATTGTTGATCAGAAATAATGTAGAATTTTCTGGAAAGCATAAAGGAGTATTTGAAAGGAGTTTTTCAAAGAAAGACCTCGGTGAAGCTGCTTACATATTGAGCATCAAGATCTATAGAGATAGATCAAGACGCTTGATAAGTTTTTTTCAATGAGTACATACCTTGACAAGATTTTGAAGTAGTTCAAAATGGAACAGTCAAAGAAAGAGTTCTTGCTTGTGTTACAAGGTGTGAAATTGAGTAAGACTCAAAGACCGACCAGGGCAGAAGATAGAAAGAGAATGAAAGTCATTCCCTATGCCTCAGCCATAGGTTCTATAAAGTATGCCATGCTGTGTAACAGATCTATTGTATACCCTACACTAAGTTTGGCAAGGGAGTACAATAGTGATCTAGGAGTAGATCACTGAACAACGGTCAAAATTATCCTTAGTGGAATAAGGATATGTTTCTCGATTATGGAGGTGACAAAAGGTTCGTCATGAAGGGTTACGTCGATGCAAGTTTTGACACTGAACCAGATGACTCTAAGTCTCAATCTGGATACATATTGAAAGTGGGAGCAATTAGCTAAAGTAGCTCTATGCAAAGCATTGTAGACATAGAAATTTGCAAAATACATATGGATCTGAATTTGGCAGACCCGTTGACTGAACTTCTCTCACAAGCAAAACATGATCACACCTTAGTACTCTTTGGGTGTTAATCACATGGCAATGTGAACTAGATTACTGACTCTAGTAAACCCGTTGAGTGTTGGCCACATGGCGATGTGAACTATGGATATTAATCACATGGTGATGCTATTGGTGTTAAATCACATGGCGATGTGAACTAGATTATTGACTCTAGTGCAAGTGGGAGACTGAAGGAAATATGCCCTAGAGGCAATAATAAAGTTGTTATTTATATTTCCTTGTATCATGATAAATGTTTATTATTCATTCTAGAATTGTATTAACCGGAAACTTAGTACATGTGTGAATACATAGACAAACAGAGTGTCACTAGTATGCCTCTACTTGACTAGCTCGTTGAATCAAAGATGGTTAAGTTTCCTAGCCATAGACATGAGTTGTCATTTGATTAACGGGATCACATCATTAGAGAATGATGTGATTGACTTGACCCATTCCATTAGCTTAGCACTTGATCATTTAGTATGTTGCTATTGCTTTCTTCATGACTTATACATGTTCCTATGACTATGAGATTATGCAACTCCCAAATACCGGAGGAACACTTTGTGTCCTACCAAACGTCATAACATAACTGAGCGATTATAAAGGTGCTCTACATTTGTTGTACTATGCAAAAATAAACCCTCAAGCCTTCATTTGTTGTACTATGCATATACATGTAGGTCTGCTTTATTATTACTCCTATGTAACTTGCCAATACATTCAAAGTATTGACCTATATGGCTGCAACGTCTTATGTTGCAGGATATTCAGACGAAGAGTAAGGTACCGTTAGGGTCGCGAGTCTGCACTCAGCATCGCCAGTGGGCTATGATGGGACTCATCGTTATTTTCTGCTACTTTCCGCTGTTTGATTGAATAAAGCTAGCCAAGTGCTATGCAGATTGTTTTATTTTATACATTCTGGATCATACGTTGTAATAAATGATGCACTTGCTATTCTGGTATTCATCTATACTGTGTGTGCTAGCGAGTTCGATCCAGGGACTAGCACGGTAAGCACAGAGACTCAAATCCTTCGAGATTTGGTCGTTACACCACTCCTCCTTCCCTTCCTCTCCTACTCGAACTA
Organism: Triticum timopheevii; assembly: GCA_963921465.1. Taxonomy (NCBI): domain Eukaryota; kingdom Viridiplantae; phylum Streptophyta; class Magnoliopsida; order Poales; family Poaceae; genus Triticum; species Triticum timopheevii. Next base: position 583,058,408 of record OY997270.1, on the reverse strand, counting down.
GGGACGGGGGGGGGGGGGGGGAATCCTACTCTCGGTGGGAGTAAGACTCCCCTAGGGTGCGCCATAGAGAGGGCCGGCCCCTCCCCTCCTCCACTCCTTTATATACGAGGGAAGGGGGCATCCCATAGACACAAGTTGATCAGTTGATCTTTTAGCCATGTGCGGTGCTCCCCTCCACCATAATCCACCTCGATCAATATCGTAGCGGTGCTTAGGCGAAGCCCTGCGTCGGTAGCATCATCATCACCGTCATCACGCCGTCGTGCTGACGGAACTCTCCCTCGAAGCTCTGCTGGACTTTGAGTTCGAGGGACGTCATCGAGCTGAACGTGTGCTGAACTCGGAGGTGCCGTGCGTTCGGTACTTGGATCGGTCGGACCGTGAAGACGTACGACTACATCAACCGCGTTGTCATAACGCTTCCGATTTCGGTCTACGAGGGTACGTGGAGAACACTCTCCCCTCTCGTTGCTATGCATCACCATGATCTTGCGTGTGCGTAGGATTTTTTTTATATTACTACGTTCCCCAACACGAACAACATGCCTACATACATCATCGATCATTTTTTATTTATTTTCTTTATTTTTACACCTTCTCACAACTTTGTCTTTTGTTCTGATGTAAATATTGGCTCTGATCTGCGAACCATTTAGATGCATTAGGATGGAAGTTAGTTTTCTTTGAATTTGATGGAATGTTATAATGAGAGAACCTTCCATCCGGCAAGACACATGAAATAAAAGATCAAAGCTTCATATCATTGTACATTTTCATCTCGCTGAAAAATTATGCATACAAATTTATTGTGTAAACGAATGCTGAAAGCTTCCTAGCATTGCCAGAATCCATTCTACTTCCTTTCGCCGACGTGTGGGACATCCAGCATCCGGATCCACGTGCCATGCACCAAATTAGAGTGCACAACCGCATTGGAGACTCACCCCGGTTGTTGCGCCACAGTAATAATGACTAAGGACCAGTCAAATCATAAATCCCCACCTTTCCACTGTAAGTTGCTCGGATGAAGCATCCATCAATTCATTATTATTTGAATCCGCTTGTACTAGTACCTCCGTTTATTCATGAACACCACCACACGCGAAGATTGGACGATAGCATCAAAGCATGCATCAAGTGTATGGGGATGGTTCCAGATAACAAATATTCCCTCCATTTCGGTTTATGGGGGTTCAGTTGAAAAATCTAAACCAATAAATGAACTATTAGATGGTGAGTGTTTACTAGTATCATGTACGTATTAATTGCAATGCATGCATGCGTGAGCAATACAATGACCAAGAATGTTTACATGCATTGCTTAGTTTTCTCTTAATCTTTGCACACAACGATTTAATGCGCTTTGAAATCTAAACATGTGAACGAGAGCAATAAAATTGAGACCTACAAAATGGTAGTAGTACAACAATTTGGAGATAAGCCCTATAAACCATATGTGAGTGATCTACTATTGCAGGACGGTTGTCGGGACTAGTAAAAAGCAAAGCACCTTCTTAGCCAGGATTTCCATCGATCTATGAAGGTGCAAAACCATGTGTTACTACACTATACAAGTTAAAAATGAGAAACTGGACCCACTCATGGCATGCCTGTCGCATTTGGCCCGTCGGTCAATGCACTTCCTCTTGGCATATCACTGACATGTGGGAGCAAGTGTGAGCAAACCGACCGTAATTGATGGCAAAATGGCCAACCCGCCGCTCCTTGAGAGAGACGAGGAGCGAGAACACAGATAGGCTAGGTGTCGCATGGAAGCTAGGAAATATGATGATAATGTGAGGTGGTCCATGTATAATACATGATGTATGAATACTTCACTTGGCAGACGTGTTTCACATTGCTCCGGAGTAAATATGGAGAAGATTGCTTTATCACGAAATTAAATAAAATAAGAGTGCAGACGCTCCACCGTGCGGCTCCTAGCTCCTTCTCGGCGGTTGTCGAAACTCGTTCTTCTTCCTTTCGCCGACACATGGGACATATAACATCTGGGTCCATGTGTCATGCAAGAAATTAGAGATAAGTATACAAGTGAGACTTAATAATGGTCACACACGTAGGTGGAGTACGTGCAGGGGAGACTCACCCCGGTCGTTGCCAGCAGAAATAATGACTAATGAGCAGTCAAATTACAATGGCCCACCTTTCCCATAGTAAGTTGTTTGGACAAAGCAAGCACCATTTCATTCTTCGTTGAAAATCCGCTCCCACATTCTTTTATTCAAGAAAAACACCACACATCAATGTTGGATGATACTAGCAACAAAGCATGAAGTCTATGGGGATGGTTCCAGAAAACAATATTCCCTCCCTTCCGGTTTATGGGACTCCATTCAAAAATCTAAACCACCAAACCAACCAACAAACTACTAGATGACGAGTGTTTACTATCATGAATTAATTACAACACATGCATGCATGAGCAATACAATGACCATGTACGAATTTGACGATATACTTTGTGTAACTTGCATGTAATATATCTCTAACATGTGCTCAAAGTTTGCCTTAAAATGCATTAGACCCTATTTATATGGATAGAGGGAGTACATGCATTGTTTAGTTTTCTCTTAATCCTTGCACACTAGCTTCCTCTTGGCATATCTCAGCGACTGTGAGCAAACCGACCGCAATTGACGGGAAAATCGCCAACCCGCCGTTCCATGAGAGAGACGAGGAGGGAGAACACATATGAGCAAGTACAATAGGGTGATGTAGGCGGGGTATAGAGTGGAGCTCATTTATGTACTTAGAGGCAGCCCATGTGATAATTTGACGCGTGTGGTAGTTGTTCACTTGATGGAGGGTCGGGAACCACGCGTGAATGAATCCAAGTACGACCTTGACGCGGTGGCGTGTTATTTATACTACTAAATAAAGTTTTTTTATTCAATGGCACGTACGCAATATAAAAAGGTTGATATGGAGAGAAAAAGAAAACTGCTCCACTATATATACATATAGCTAGGAGACCCCGCTTACTTGCTGGGGTGCTCTCTTCACACTCTCTCGTACAAAACGACGATGACCACACCGCAAGTCACATATCTAGCATGATCCCGTCCATCGGAAGAAGGGGAGGATGTTTTGCGTAGATGCAGTCACCGTCGACGAGGGAGAAAACCCATGTTGGCGCATCCCGATCAGGTGTCCCCGCCGTTCTCTTTCACAAAGCTCCGGCGCGGTAGCCTTCGCCCCTTGCTCATTGTTGCAGTGCGGGCAGATGCCACCTCTCATCGCCCTCCTAACTACATCATGACACCCCTCATGTACAACTTCCTTTGGAGCCGGCTTGCTCCACTTTACTGCCCCAGCTCCCCCCGTCGCTCCATGTGGATCTTTTTTTACTTCTTTGCCCCGCATGTAGCTCTACCGGCTTCTATTTGTGAGTTTATTTCTCATCAACTAGTGCCACTATTATTATTCTAATCACACTTCTTGAATATCTTTGCCAATAAGGGATGCTCAACTCGATTTTAGTGTAACTGCACCAAATGATCGGATGGTCCATGGCTTCCAGATTTCTTTCCTTCGACGCGTTCAACCTCGCCAGGAAATTAAGCCTGTTTAGGGTTTAGGGTTTAAGGAATTGGGAGTGCATCAGTAGTTTCTTCTTTATTTGTACACCTTCTCATAACTGTTGTCTTTAGTTGTGAAGTAAATATTGATAATAATATGTGAATCATTGAGATGCATCAACATGCATGTTAGTTTCCTTTGCATTTTATGGAATGTTGTAACGAGGAAACCTTGGAGGCAAGATACATGAAACAAAACCTGAAAGCCTCATAGTATTGTAGTACAATTTTATCTCACTGAGAAATTATAGTACTATGTACTAAAGAGCTAGGTGTCGCATAGTGTCCACAAAATATGGTAGTATGAGGTGGGCCATGTACTCACTAGGCTGCCATGTTTCGCGCTCCTCCGGTGTAAGAGTGGAGAAAATTATTTTTATCATAGAATAATAATAAAAAAGAGTGCAGAAGCTCTATGACGTGCCTCGCTCCAAAATCATTCTACCTCATTTCGCCGAAACGTGGGATATCTAGCATCCGGGTTCACGTGTCATGCACCAAAGTAGAATGTCGTGGTACAATTCAGACTCTCCATAGTCGTATAGCCGCAGTAATAATGACCAATGAGCACTACTAGGGAAAAGCCTAGCAGCAGTGCGGGTTTTTAGCCTATCAGTAGCGCGGTTAACTATGCTACTGCTACGGCACTACAGCTAAAGGTTAGCAGTAGCGTGTGTTGACATGCACTACTACTATATCTACTTAGTAGTAGCGCATGGAGGAACAGGCGCTACTGGTAATTAGTAGTAGCGCATCTCAATGCCCGTGCTACTACTATTTGGTGTTCTATTTTTTTATTTTATGTCGTTATTCATACACCTTTATACAAGTTTACATACAGTAGCAATTTAGAGATTGTTTTTACACCATAATGAGTTATTAAATCACTAGGTGAAAGAACCACAGATTAATTTCAGGTGGATGGATCCTAAGTGGTCAAGTCATGGATTATCACGATAATCCATGACTTGATCACTTAGGATCCATCCACTTGAAACTAATCTGCGGTTCTTTCACCCAATGATATAATAACTCATCATCATCATCATCATCATCATCATCATCATCATCATCATCATCATCATCATCATCATCATCATCATCATCATATTAATATAAAAACTCTTACATCATATCATCACCAACAACACTAGCTAATAATCATCATAGTCATTACCACTATTTAATCATCACAGTCATAGTGTAGCTATCTAATAACCACCAACACTAGCTAATAATAATCAGCATAGTCATTACTAGCAGCAACACTAGCTATTTAATCATTATAGTCATAGTGCAGCACATCATCATCTTCAAACTCATTCTAGCTAGCTAATCACTCCTGTTGCTCTCTCTCTCAGGTAAAATAGCATAGAACATGTTTAGCAGTCCTGATTCGTCATATTGAAGCATGCAGATGAACCTATCTCCTAATCGTGGGCTGCGCTTCTGATTGCTGCCCCTAGTACTTCTCTGCGATCCTTCACAATTTTGCTCCAGTCTTTCACTATTAAGCATTCCTCGGTTTTAGAAATCCTGAATGCACTCATGTGCAATGTAGGATGTCTTGGCTACAAGCCAACCATTGACATGCGACCTTTAGTCTCGATCCACTGAGGCACAACTATCATTGGGAGTCCCTGTTGAAGAACATCGTATAGTAACATACTTAGCAATGAAGTTTAGATTAAAAAATAATGTATGCAAAAGATGCACTAAGGACAAATAGTAAAAATCTTACCATCTTTCCAAAATAGATGTGACCGTAGTTCAATACGAACACTATTGGTCGCATGTTTTGAGTACTAAGATTTCTAAGTCCAGGAAAATAATTTCTCTTGACAGCATCAAGATCCTCAAGCCATGAAACATAATGACTTATCTCCTCGTAGTTTAGTTTAGCCGTGGGACAGTGGACGTTACTGTCTACCAAGCGTCGGACATGTTTGCTTGAATGGAAATAAGTTGTCAATAGAAATTAGTTGTCAACTATTATTGAATAAACAATATCGAAGACATAAATATGGTTGAGAAACTCACATAATGGTAGAACTGGAGGCGTCTGCACATCGAACCAGATGTCTCTATTACCTTCAATATCATCTTCCGGACGAATATCAAAGGTGATAACCATATCAGGCTCAAATGCATAAGCCTTGCATAGTGATTGCCAAGTTTTGCATCCAAAATAGGTGTAGGTGTCCGCATTGTATAGTTTTGCAACGAAAGTATAACCATGCTTGGTCTTCAAGTAAACTCTCTTTACCTCCATAGTTTTCATAGGACTGAAACCTATCTTATCCAAGACAAAAACTCGTGCATGACAGGGGATACGCTAGTAGAATAGTAAAAAAATTAAATTGTAAGTTGAAGCAAATGAAGTAGAAATCACGCTTAATTACGAAAAAAGACATGTCGTTGTGACTTACTATATCCACTTCGAAGTTCTCATCCAGCTTGATGCTGAAGTGCCTATCATCAACTAGGAAATGTCTGTCGCACAGGCCGCACTCGTCTTTGCAGTATTCGCACATACCGAAATCCTTTTCATCGTCAGACATTTTCTATGTTCATAGTTGAAACATTAATTGAAAATCGATCGAAGGCAACTACCAGGAAACTCAATACACAAATCCAGGGCACTCGATATTTCCTACACACTGTAGCACAAGTCATGCTTAAATTCACGAAAAAACCAGACATGACTTTTGCTAAAATAGGACATATCGAGCGTTTGAAATTTGCCGGAATGAAAATGAATCAATACTCCGGCAAAACATAGGACACTTGGATTTTCCAAGCGATACAAAGATGTTCATACACATACAATGATGCTTAAACTTGCAATTCCATCCGGATCAATTATCATAAGCATTCACACATGAGCTCACCGACTAAATACCCTAGTTCTACTCTATTCAACACACCGAGGAGTGGATAAAGAGGAGGTGGACTTTTAGCTCACCGACTCGGGTGTAGAGGAAGTAGAGGTAGCTCGGATGACGATCACTCCAAGGAGACACGACTGTACACAGCCTGCATATTCCACCGAGTAAAATTTTAGATAATCAATTCTCATATAGCATTCTTTGATCACAAAGTGATAAACTAGTTCTATTAACTACTTACTAAATAAACTAGTTCTATTAAGCACTTACTATAAATAAACTAGTTCTATTAAACACTTACTATAAATAAGCTAGTTATATTAAGCACTTACTATAAATAAACTAGTTATATTAAGCACCTACATTCTACCTATCTATACCATAGTTCTAGCCCTAACACCTATCCATCCATCTATCTATATATCTATATTCTACAATGTCTACATTTAAACTACCTACATTCTATTCAAATCACCTAAAATAGTCAAAAATTGTATTCTATTAACCTACATTCTACAATGTCCACATTCTAAAATCTACATTTATATTACCTACATTCTACAAAAACAAAGACAAGGAAGGGAGTAAGGAGGGGTAGGAAGGAGGGAGGGAGGAGGGGGAGGAAGGAGGGAGGAGGCGGGAAGGAGGAGCGAGGGAGGAGGGGGAGGGAGGAGGTGGGAAGGAGGGGGAGGGATGAGGAGGGAGGTAGGAGGAGTTGCCTCGGTGGCGGTGACGGTGGCGGGGCTATGGCGGCGGGATGAAGGGAGATGGAGGGGGGAGCTAGGGAGGGAGGGGGCGACGGTTGCAGGATGGAGGAGAGAGAGGATGTAGGACGGAGGGGGCAACGGCGACAGTAGTTGGCGGTAATGCGGCGGCGGTAGACGACGGGGTGAAGGAGGGGATGGAGGGGGGAGTGGAGAGGGGGGAGTGAGGGGTGGGCGGTCGGGCGGAGAAGAACCGCGCTGCCTTAACAGTAGCGCTCTTTAGGGAAAAGCGCTACTGCTAAACGCCATAGCAGTAGCGGCTTCCAACAAAACGCGCTACTGCTAAGGCTATGCATGTAAAATTAAACATCAAAAACACATTGCTCATCGATGGTCTTTTTGTGTAGAATCTGAATTGTCAATAGAAATCTTCTCTGGTTTAAGAGGCCACATATCCTACACATAGAGTTCAATGGAGACCAAGTGCTTGTGATGGTTTGAAAAGTAATGTATTTAAGGTGGTAAACACCCTGTTCGCTTAGCAGTATGGGACTATTCTTAGGTGTGAGAGGGGATGGTACGTTAGCAGTAGCGAGTGTTGGAGAAAAGCGCTAATGCTAAGTATGTTAGCAGTAGCGCTTCTATGGAAAGGGCGCTACTACAATACATAGTCTGGGGGCAATGCCCTGGCAATTGTAGTAGTAGCGCTCTTTTATCCTAGCGCGCTACTGCTACTTTGGTATTAGCAGCATGGTCTTTAGCAGCGCGCTGCTGCTAAGTAGCAGTAGCGCTTGTTTTTAGACAGCGCTGCTGGTAATATTCTGTGTATAAGGTTTTCCCTAGTAGTGAGGCGTCAAATGACATAGACCCGACAGTAAGTTGGACGGACGAGCAACCATCACTCTTCATTGAGTTCGCTTCTCCCTCATACAGTATAGTAGTACTCCATACTACCGTACTATTCTTTTGGAAACCACCAGTCATTATGATTGGATGGTAGGATCCACTGAAAAGAAATGGCGGGCTCATATCTCATTCTCCAGTTCTCTAGGTATATGTCCATCACACAACCCCCTCTCTATGTGCCTCTCTCTCTCTCTCACACACACACACACTCTCTCTCTCTAGGCCCCTTAAAACTATGTCCAGTACACTTTTTCTGTGGGTGTCCAGTACACATTCACTCGTGTTACATCTTATCTTGTCCTCCGAATGATCTAAAGGTGTCCACTGCACATTCATGCATGTTATAAACATAGGAGTAAATATTTTACCCACAAAAAAGTACGCGCATCTCTCTCTCTCTCTCTCTCTCTCTCTTTCAAATAGACTAGGCGAAACTGCTCAGCCCTCTGAAAGCGCAGGTTTACTCCTAGAGGGAAGTGGTGTGAATGTGAGATTTTTAGAAATTAGTCAAACTCCGATGAATCTTACGAAGACCAGAGTGAAGAAATAGAAACAAAAGGAAACTAAATCATCACAGAGACAGAGAGCATGCATACAAGATACATATAGGTGAAGACCATGTAATCATACAAGCATACATGCATGAAGGAAATGAACTAAAGAAATGAAAGACAGCATGATGAAAGTCCTCAGTTCAAATTCGTCAGAAGGTAGATCACAAATTCTTCAGCAGCGGAATAATGTAAATGTAAAGGTTGAGGAATTTGAAACCAGGTAGGCTCGATGAAGACACATGATTTGGTAGACCAGTTACAGTTGTTGTATGAACAGTACGTCTGGTTGAGGTGACTGAGATGAACTCAGAGGAGACACATTCCTCACCGTATTCCTCTTGAGCTAAGGTCTCTTAGACCTAGCCCAATCACTCATGGTAAGTCTTCAAGGTAGACTTCCAAAACCTTCACAGACTTGTTCATCGACACACCACAGTGACTCTTGGGTGCTCAGAACATGACGGCTAACCGTCTGGAAGAACGACAGTCTTCAAAGGTAATAGGCGTTGGATCACACATATCAATCTCTTCAGTGATGCTCAATCACTTTGGCTGTGGTGGCTTTTTCCTCACTTGGGATTTAGTCAAAGTCATCAGAGGATGGGTCACTCTCAAATGACATGTCTCAAGTTCTCTCTGAGCAGCCAACCAATAAGAGGTTGTGTGTGTGTGGGGGGGGGGGGGGGTCGACCCGACATGAATTGTCATAAATGCCCTTCTCAGACATGTCCGTTGTTAGGATAAGGATCCACTCAACAGCTGGGCCATGACACAACAACGATCAGAATTTGAACTCTCAAATTCATCTGGGCACTCAATTTCCTCACGATAGGCGTATCGCACTGGCGAAATCCTAACTCATGAGCCTGACAAAATTCGTCAGCGACCAGACAAACTTCGTCGCTGTCACTAGCAAATTTGTCAGCTATTTTAGAGGTTTCCAAAGGCTTCACTCGAAGCGGCTGAGTATGTACAGGTTTGAGCATCACTTTGGAAATGTGAACTATGACTCACCTAGACCCCCTTTAACAGTACAATTTTCCCACGACTCAAAGTAAGAAGAAAGAAACTACGAAAACAAAAGTCTTCAAGCTTCATAGTCTACACATCAATTTCTTCAAAGGCCGTACCAATTTCATCACCAAATTCTTCACTTGAAGAAATCCATTTTTATGGGTTCTCTTCCATTTGTTAAACCAAATCTTCAGGGACTATATCTCCTATGTACACTCACAAGCATGTTAGTCCCTCAACCTATTTGTCTTCAATATTCGAAAACAACTAAGGGGGCACTTAATGCACTTACAATCTCCCCTTTTTGGTGATTGATGACAAATTGGTTAGGTTTTCAACGGGAGTAAATAATGGAGGTGTAAGTACATAGTATGAAGAAATTGGTTACACGATATTGAGAAACTCCCCCTGAAGATGTGCATATGAAGAATTTGCTTTGGATTGGAAATGCACATGGCAGGTTGAAATTGTGGAGATCCCCCATATATCTTGGAATCCAATCATGTATGATCATAATATATTGAAGTATTTGAATGCATGATGAAAATTGGTGTCTGACGAAATTGTGCATGCATGAGCAGATATATTTAAGACCAGGGCATGCAAATAACGAGTAGCAAAAGAGTCAGACAACCAGTTATTTAAGTCACAACTTGATACGTCTCTGTCGTATCTATAATTTTTTATTGTTTCATGCCAATATTCTATAACTTTCATATACTTTTGGCAACTTTTTATACTATTTTTGGGACTAACATATTGATCCAGTGCCCGATGCCAGTTCCTGTTTGTTGCATGTTTTTTGTTTCGCAGAAAATCCATATCAAACGAAGTCCAAACACGATAAAAACTTATGGAGATTTTTTTTGGAATATTTGTGATTTTTGGGAATTGGAATCAATGCGAGACGATGCCCGAGGGTCCCACAAGCCACAGGGGCACACCCCAAGGGGTAGAGCGCGCCCTGGACCCTTGTGGTCACCCCGTATGGCGGTTGGTGCCCTTCTTTAACTGCAAGAAAGCTAATATCCGAATAAAAATCGTGCTAAAATTTCAGCCCAATCAGAGTTACAGATCTCTCGGAATTTAAGAAACGGTGAAAGGCCAGAATCTGGGAAGGCAGAAATAGAAGGAAACATAGAGAGAGAGATCCAATCTCGGAGGGGCTCTCGCCCCTCCGCCGCCATGGAGGCCATGGACCAGAGGGGAAACCCTCCTCCCATCTAGCGGGAAGGCCAAGGAAGAAGAAGGAGGAGGGGGCCTCTCTCCCCTCTCTCCCGGTGGCGTCGGAACGCCACCGGGGCAATCATCGTGTGACGGCGATCTACTCCAACAACTCCATCATCTTCACCAACACCTCCATCACCTTCCCCCATCTATCTACAGCGGTCCACTCTCCCACAACCCGTTGTACCCTCTACTTGAACATGGTTCTTTATGCTTCATATTATTATCCAATGATGTGTTGCCATCCTATGATGTTTGAGTAGATTTTTGTTGTCCTATCGGTGATTAGTGAATTGCTATGATTGGTTTAATTTTCTTATGGTTATGTTGCTGTCCTTTGGTGCCCATCATATGAGCGCGCGTGTGGATCACACCATATGGTTAGTTGTATGTTGATAGGACTACGTATTGGAGGGCAAGGGTGATAGCAGCTTCAGCCTAGCATAGAAATTGATGCATACGGGATTGAAGGGGGCCAATATATCTTAATGCTATGTTTGGGTTTTACCTTAATGAACTTTAGTAGTTGCGGATGCTTGCTAATAGTTCCAATCATAAGTGCATAGAATTCCAAGTAAGGGATGACATGCTAGCAGTGGCCTCTCCCACATAAAAACTTGCTATCAGTCAAGTAACGTAGTCAATTGCTTACGGACAATTTCGCAAATCCTTCCACCACTTTTCCACACTCATTAAACTAACTTAATTGTTTCTTTATCTAAACATCCCCTAGTTTTTATTTACGTGCTCTTTATTATCTTGCAAACCTATCCTACAACACCGACAAAGTACTTCTAGTTTCATACTTGTTCTAGGTAAAGCTAACGTTAAGCGTGTGTAGAGTTGTACCAGTGGTCGATGGAACTTGAGGGAATATTTGTTCTACCTTTAGCTCCTCATTGGGTTCGACACTCTTACTTATCGAAAGAGGCTACAACTGATCCCCTATACTTATGGGTTATCATAACTCATCAAAGAGCGAACCAAATGAAGTGAAAGAGTTGTAACTCAGCAAAAACAACCCATATAACGACCGGCTTGAAGACTAACTTATATTTCTCCTGCTTTGTCATCAAATGACCAAAAGGAGACAAAACTGAGAACTAACGCCCGTGAAGAATATCATGATGAAGTCGGAGGAGCGCCAACATTGTTGTTGAGGTCGCGTCAAGCAGAAGGACCAGCCGTAGTGTCTTCAACATCTTCATTTACATTAGTAGATCACCAAGGAGACACTAAACTCGGGATAAGAGGAGAAACTTGAGCCTTTTTGAACTTCTTCTTGGGCGGATTGGCCAAATTAAAGTTCATTTGAAATTCAATTACAACAAGTTTTTCATCCGTCTTCAAATGTGAGAGTATGGCCCATGTTCTGTCAAGATCTCATGGGTGTAATAGTGATTTTTCCGAACCGAGTTCTGCATCACAGTCATGTTTGCATTGAAGGTAGCAAGTTGACTCTTAACCCAATTGTGATTCTTGTCAACTTTCTGGTGCAAGCCGATGAGGAGTTCATGATCAGTCATGCACTACAAAAAAAGACACATCCGTGACATTATGGCCCAAGCGAGAACTTTTTCTGTCATGGTTATGACACTTCTATGACGATAATTCTGACAAAAACACGTATCATCATAGATATGGTGGTCTCCTACTTCAATGACAAAAAATCATGACATAAAATGGGCTTCTCGTCCTGGTTCGTCCGGAGAGGCACCTGCATGACATTCTTTGGACCGTCCATGACGTAAAAAATCATGGTAGAGGTGAGGGCAAGAAAATTTCGGGGAGTTCCCGGTTACGATGGGTGGTTGGGGCCGAGCGATGTAGTGTGGTTTGTACATTTCTCTCGTACGCGCATGTGCGCGGGGAGCTTGCTAACTGAACCCGAGCGAGGCATTTGCTTACTAAACCCGAGATTGCACTAGCTAGCTACGTACTGAACACGAGCGATCGATCCCACTAGTTGTACTGAAGCCGATCGATCGATCCCTTCGCTGCTAACTGAACCCGAGTGATTCCTTTAGTGCTAACCGAACACGACCGATTCCTTCGCTGCTATAACTGAACGCGATCGATCTCTCGCTTATCACTGAAGCCGATCGAGCCCCTGTGCGAGACGGAGCCAGCCGGTGTGTTGGGTTGCCTCTTGATGAACAGAGCCCATTGCTGCCTCGTGCATGATATGTAGAACGAGTCAAGACGTGTGGTGAGTCCAGCTGGTTGGTTGTCTGTGGATGAATAGTTATCGGTGAGGGTTCGATGAATAGGACCCAGGCCGTGTGTAGGCGGTTGCCGTTGGATGAACAGGACCCCATGGTAGTAGGCGGTTGCCACTGGATGAACAGGACCACGAGGACACCGCCACAAACCTAGCTGGTTGGGGTGGATGAATAGGACCCCGTGGAGGATGGATGAACAGTAGTCGGTGGAGTAGGGCTGGACCAAAATCTCGTAGCTCGTGAGCTTAATGAGTGATCGATAGTTCGACTAGTTATACTCGTGGCTCGCTTCTTAATGAACAAAGCCAAACATCAATTTTAGCTCGTTAAGCTTAATGAGCGAGCTAATAAGTTTCACTAGTAGCTCGCTAAGCCCGTTAGTAACAACACAACACATATTTCATCTTACGTGAAAAATTTCTTGTAGCACCTTAGCCTATCTATTCAATCTAATATACATAGGAGGCAACAAACTAGTGCATTTCCTGTTGTAGTCACCATCTTCCTTCTAAAAAATCACATCTACACACTCATCATGTAGACTGTAACACACCAGAATCTATTAACGAGCGCTCATGAGCTTAAGGAGCTTCAAATGAACCGAGCCGAGCAGGATTTTTTGCTCGTTAATCTACTGAGCTTACCGAGCCGAGCCTTTACGAGCACGAGCTTAACGAGTATGAACTTAACGAGCTGAGCAACTTGTTAATCCACCCCTATGGTGGCGGCTGTGTTGGAAATATGCCCTAGAGGCAATAATATTGTATTATTATATTTCCGTTATTCATAATTAAGAGTTTATATTTCATGCTATCACTAGTAGAGAAACGACCTTACGTTCACCTCATTAGTCCCGGTTCGTTTATGGCCCGGGACTAATGTAACCATTAGTCCCGGTTCCAACAGCTAGGGGCACGAGCATCATTAGCCCCGGTTTGTTTTGTATCTATAGTCCGGGCTTGTGTCACAAACCAGGACTAAAGGGGTGGTGGCACGCTGGTGTCAGGCTATGGCCCCACAAGCCCCTTTAGTCTCGGTTCGTGACACAAACCGGGACTAGAGGATCACCTTTGATCCCGGTTTGGGTCAGGAACCGGGACTAAAGATGCTCCTATATGAACCCTTCGTCCAGCACGAGCTCTCTATTTTTCCCCTTTCCCTTCCTCTCTGTTCTTCCCCTCTTGCTCGAGCTCATCCTCCATTTTTTCCAAAATTTGTCAAGATTTGAAGGTAGCCCATCCATCCAAGTGTTCACAAAGGTTAGCAAATTTGTCCTTTCATCTCTCTTTGCTAGATTAGCTCTTGCAATGCTCTATAAGTGTAGTGATTTGTGGGTTTTAGTTTGGGAGCATTTATATGTGGTAGTTACTTAGTGCCTTCCCGTCCCCGTCCTAACCACCGCCGATCGACTGCACCGTCCCGTCGCCGGCACCACCTTGGTGAGCCTCTTGTTCTTATCCTTTTTATAAAAAGAAAATCATGTTTGTGTGATTTAGATAGTTACTTATATAATTTTCTTACATGTACGTTGTTTGTTATACATAGTGGCACGGTTTTGATATCTGTCTGCGTCGGCCCTCGTCTGATTTATGATTCAGATGTGGTATCACTACTAGGGAAAAGCCAAGCAGTAGCGCGGGGCACCGCGCTACTGATACGGTGCTACAACTAACATTTAGCAGTAGCGCACTTCTGCCCGTGCTACTGCTATAGGTACTTAGCAGTAGCGCTATCCATACCAGCGCTACTGTTAAGTGGCTTAGCAGTAGCGTTTTCCTATTCAGCGCTAAAGAGCGCTACTACTATATTTTCACATATATTTTTTTTCTACGTATTTGTGATGTTTTTGTACAGATTTTATATAGTATTCTAATCATATCATAAACTGGGAATATGCTCATCATATCATACACATAATAGTATCATCATATCATCCAACACAAATCATGTCGTCACATCATAATCATGATATAGCTATACAAGTTACATGTCATGTCTCATCATACATAATGTAGTACTTCTTGAGGCACCGGTTCGTATCCCACTCTCGCACTAGCGTGAACCTAAACTAACTACTTTCTACTTCGGCTCTGCTATCTAACCCTCTCTGGCTGTCGCTCGTAAACTGGTGACACTCCAGCCACTCGTCGTATACTCCTGGCGTAGCACTTCTTCGCCATCGATGATCTATGTACCTGCACTGTCACATGAGTCGATAATATGAAACATATATAGTTGAGCAACAGAAAGAGGCAGACTTGACAAAAATAGAAGCAAAATCTCATGAGGATAAATAACAAAGTTCATAGTACCCAAAATGCCCTAACTAGAGTGATCTTCGCTAGTTGAGGAGGACGGTTTAATTACATCACAAATAAAGTTTCGTCGTGCATAACTCAAAGTTTCGTCATAGAGAAAGTATGGACTAAACGGACACTTAGTCATATATCGTTAATCACTCCAACATGTCGTGCCATCCATCCAAGTCAGGGAGATAGTCCTCGAGCATAGTGAAAGGCTTCAGGTCAAGACGTTGAGCTGATGCACATGTTCGGACGTCTTCCTGTGACATTTACCCTTCTTCGTAGAACATCCCTGTTTTTTCGATGACCTCCTTCCTGATGATTTGGGAAAGTTCATGCTGGATGTGATAGAACTCAGCTCGAAGTCGATGATCTAGGATATCTCCTAGGTTCTTTGACCATTGCAGAATATGGGCATCGCCGGATCTAGGTGACATGCGAAGGTTCTACTGATCCCGTCTGTACTCCAGCATGTGGTGGAGGACATAGAATCCATCACTAAGAGTACCACTCGGTTGCTGGATGCAACAGAAGGTGGTCTTATGGCCGAAGGCGGGCGCACGGCTCCTTGTCTTCCTGGTCTTGATCTCTCCACCCCGTAGGACGTAGCTAAAGATAGCACTGTCGAGAACAGACTTGATGTGGGTGTAATCCTTTTTCTTCATGTTCTTTGACGAGTCCAAGTAAAGAGCGTGGGAGAATCGGAGGTAAAGGATGATGAGGACGACGCGCCCGTCGCTGCGCAAAATAAGTACACCTCAAATTAGCCTCCACGCGTGCAAATGAATGATTGAAATCGAAGGAAAGATATTTGCAGATGACTTACATGGGATGATAAGGCATGAGAATCGTCTCCTTGTCCTTATTGGCGACCATGAAATTGGCGATGTAGTTACTCGTGTATTCATGGTGCTTTGGGCAGACTACCAAGCAGCCCTCATGCATGAAGTACGGGTCAACGGCACAGATATAAGGTATCTGCTCAATCCTGATGATGTGGTTCATGTGCAAGGCAAAAAGGCGGACAAACATAAAATTCACCTTTTTCAAGTGAAACATGTCGAAGATGTAATCGAATCGAAAGAACAAGTTTTCTGCGGGGAATGTGTCGACGTACAACCTTTGCTGCGGCACGTTAACCACGTAGAGTGGGTACCTTGGATTTTTCGAGGTGATCAGGCTTTTCTCTCTCTGCAGCACATCGTCATGAAGTCTCTTTAGATCGCCGTATATGGCCTCTACCGCTGCCTTAGGTAGGATCGAATCACCGGGGATATGACATTTTGCCGCACCGGGGATAGGTATACGGTCTTGAACCCGAGGCTGCTGAGGCGGTTGGATCATAGAAGCAGTTTTGTTGCCTTTCCTCAATCTCTTCCCATGCTTCTTTGCTACTGGAAGTGAGCCTATAATAATTTCATCCTCCACCAATTCAGGCACCAACTCATCACGCTCAAACCCTGAGTACTCATACTACTGAGCCATCAATCCTCCATCGTTAGAGGCGCCGGTATTGAGATACTGTAGAGGGTCATCGTCATCCTCGTCGATGGCATCATGCATTGCTTCTTTGACAATGGCAACGTCATCAGCCACTAATGGAGCCTCTTCCTCACCCGGCACGACAGGCGACACTAATTGAGTAGGTGGGTTGTTGGTGTTCATACCTTGCTGAGGATTCTTGGTCGTGGGTGTGCTCTCGACCGCCTCCAGATGAAGTAGACTCTTTGGCCAGAACAGGACCCAACGCTTGCAATTGCCAAGCCGCCGTGGGGTCTCATCTCATCTCCCCCTAGTGCTACCGGAGGAGCCAAATTGCCGTGGCCCGATTAGACACTGGCCATGAAAACCTTGAAGTTGTCAGGGGGGATCGGCCGGCTGTGGAACAATTGTTCCTTCGGCTTCATTATCGTCGCCTTCCCCACGTCCACCTTCTGGCTGCTGATGGTGTACAGTATGGTGCATGGGGTTACGTCGGCCTGCAAATACATGTCTGCGACATCAGACATCCGAAAGGCAATGGAAATGGGAGATTATACAAATATTGAAGGGGGCCGGTGTGACAGGTACCATGTGTTGGGGAACGTAGCAGAAATTCAAAAATTTCCTACGTGTCACCAAGATCTATCTATGGAGAAACCAGCAACGAGGGGAAGGAGAGTGCGTCTACATACCCTTGTAGATCGCTAAGCGGAAGCGTTCAAGTGAACGGGGTTGATGGAGTCGTACTCGTCGTGATTCAAATCACCGATGATCAAGTGCCGAACGGACGGCACCTCCGCGTTCAACACACGTACAGCCCGACGATGTCTCCCACGCCTTGATCCAGCAAGGAGAGAGGGAGAGGTTGAGGAAGACTCCATCCAGCAGCAGCACAACGGCGTGGTGGTGATGGAGGAGCGTGGCTATCCTGCAGGGCTTCGCCAAGCACCACAGAAGAGGAGGAAGAAGAGACGCAGGGCTGCACCAACGAGAGATAGAATCGCGTGTTGTGGGCAGCCCCTAGGCCTCACTATTTATAGGGGAGAAGGGGGCTGCGCCCCCCTCTAGGGTTTCCCACCCCCAAGGGGTGCGGCCAGCCCTAGATGGGTTTTGGGGAGGCGGCCAAGAGGGGGAGGAGAGGGAGGCGCAGGGAGCATGGGCCTTAGGGCCCATCTGCCCTAGGGTTTGCCCCCTCCCACTCTCCCCTGCGCCTTGGGCCCCTTGTGGGGGGCGCACCAGCCCACCTGGGGCTGGTTCCCTCCCACACATGGCCCATGCTGCCCTCCGGGGTTGGTGGCCCCACTTGGTGGACCCCCGGGACCCTCCCGGTGGTCCCGGTACGTTACCGATAAAACCCGAAACTTTTTCGGTGACCAAAACAGGACTTCCCATATATAAATCTTTACCTCCGGACCATTCCGGAAATCCTCGTGACGTCCGGGATCTCATCCAGGACTCTGAACAACATTCGGTAACCACATACAAGCTTCCTTTATAACCCTAGCGTCATCGAACCTTAAGTGTGTAGACCCTACGGGTTCGGGAGACATGCAGACATGACCGAGACGTTCTCCGGTCAATAACCAACAGCGGGATCTGGATACCCATGATGGCTCCCACATGTTCCACGATGATCTCATCGGATGAACCATGATGTCAAGGACTTAATCAAT
The DNA here is from genome assembly GCA_963921465.1 of Triticum timopheevii. Lineage (NCBI taxonomy): Eukaryota > Viridiplantae > Streptophyta > Magnoliopsida > Poales > Poaceae > Triticum > Triticum timopheevii. The sequence goes on along the minus strand of OY997270.1, from coordinate 583,039,836 downwards.
CCCGTATACAATTCCCTTTGTCTAGCGGTATTGTACTTGCCCGAGATTCGATCGTCGGTATCCTTATACCTTGTTCAATCTCGTTACCGGCAAGTCTCTTTACTCGTTCCGTAACACATCATCCCGTGATCAACTCCTTGGTCACATTGCGCAAATGATGATGTCCTACTGAGTGGGCCCAGAGATACCTCTCCGCTTACACGGAGTGACAAATCCCAGTCTCGATTCGTGCCAACCCAACAGACACTTTCGGAGATACCTGTAATGCACCTTTATAGCCACCCAGTTACGTTGTGATGTTTGGTACACCCAAAGCACTCCTACGGTATCCGGGAGTTGCACAATCTCATGGTCTAAGGAAAAGATACTTGACATTAGAAAAGCTCTAGCAAACGAACTACACGATCTTTGTGCTATGCTTAGGATTGGGTCTTGTCCATCACATCATTCTCCTAATGATGTGATCCCGTTATCAACGATATCTAATGTCCATAGCCAGGAAACCATGACTATCTGTTGATCACAACGAGCTAGTCAACTAGAGGCTCACTAGGGACATATTGTGGTCTATGTATTCACACGTGTATTACGATTTCCGGATAATACAGTTATAGCATGAATAAAAGACGATTATCATGAACAAGGAAATATAATAATAACTAATTTATTATTGCCTCTAGGGCATATTTCCAACAGTCTCCCACTTGCACTAGAGTCAATAATCTAGTTCACATCGATATGTGATTAACACTCAAGGTCACATCCCCATGTGACTAGCACCCAAAGAGTTTACTAGAGTCAATAATCTAGTTCACATTTACCATGTGATTAACACTCGATGAGTTCTGGGTTTGATCATGTTATGCTTGTGAGAGAGGTTATAGTCAACGGGTCTGAACCTTTTAGATCCGTGTGTGCTTTACAAATCTCTATGTCATCTCCTAGATGCAGCTACCACGCTCTATTTGGAGCTATTCCAAATAACTATTCTACTTGGAGCTATTCTAAATTGTTGCTCCATTATACGTATCCGGTATCTCTACTCAGAGCTATCCGGATAGGTGTTAAGCTTGCATCGACGTAACCCTTTACGACGAACTCTTTTACCACCTCCATAATCGAGAAAATTCCTTAGTCCACTAGTTACTAAGGATAACTTTGACCGCTGTCTTGTGATCCATTCTTGGATCACTCTTGTACCCCTTGACTGACTCATGGCAAGGCACACTTCAGGTGCGGTACACGGCATAGCATACTGTAGAGCCTACGACTTAAGCATAGGGGACAACCTTCGTCCTTTCTCTCTATTCTGCCGTGGTCGAGCTTTTAAGTCTTAACTTCATACCTTACAGCTCAGGCAAGAACTCCTTCTTTGACTGATCCATCTTGAACACCTTCAAGATTATGACAAGGTACGTGCTCATTTAAAAGTATTATTAAGCATTTTGATCTATCCTTATAGATCTTGATGCTCAATGTTCAAGTAGCTTAATCCAGGTTTTCTATTGAAAAACACTTTTCAAATAACCCTATATGCTTTCTAGAAAATCTACATCATTTCTGATCAACAATATGTCAACAACATATACTCATCAGAAATTCTATAGTGCTCCCACTCACTTCTTTGGAAATACAAGTTTCTCATAAACTTTGTATAAACCCAAAATCTTTGATCATCTTATCAAAGTGCATATTCCAACTCCGAGATGCTTACTCCAGTCCTTAGAAGGATCGCTGGAGCTAGCATACCTTTTAGCATCCTTAGGATTGACAAAACTTTTCTGATTGTATCACATACAACCTTTCCTTACGAAAACTGGTAAGGAAACTTGTCTTGAGATCCATCTGCCAGATTTCATAAATGCAGCTAATGCTAACATGAATCCGACGGACTTAAGCATCACTACGGATGAGAAAATCTCATCGTAGTCAACTCCTTGAACTTGTGAAAGACTCTTCGCCACAAGTCGTGCTTCATAGACGGTGACATTACCGTCCACGTCCGTCTTCTTCTTAAAGATCCATTTATCTTAATGGCTTGCTGATCATTGGGAAAGTCCACCAAAGTCCATGCTTTGTCCTAATACATGGATCCTATCTCGGATTTCATGGCTTCTAACCGTTTGTCGGAATTTGGGCCCACCATCACTTCTCCATAGCTCGTAGGTTCATTGTTGTCTAGCAACATGACCTTCAAGACAGGATCACCGTACCACTCCGAAGCAGTACGCGTCCTTGTCGTCCTACGAGGTTCGGTAGTGACTTGATCTGAAGCTTCATGATCACTATCATAAGCTTCTACTTCAATTGGTATAGGCGCCACAGGAATGACTTCCTGTGCCCTGCTACACACTAGTTGAAGTGACGGTTCAATAACCTCATCAAGTCTCCACCATCCTCCCACTCAACTTTTCGAGACAAACTTTTCTCGAGAAAGGACCCGATTCGAGAAACAATCCCTTATTGCTTTCGGATCTGAGATAGGAGGTATACCCAACTATTTTGGGTGTCCTATGAAGATGCATTTATCCGCTTTGGGTTCAAGCTTATCAGCCTGAAACTTTTTCACATAAGCGTCGCAACCTCAAACCTTTAAGAAATGACAGCTTAGGTTTCTCTAAACCATAGTTCATACGGTGTCATCTCAACGGAATTACGTGGTGCCCTATTTAAAGTGAATGTGGTTGTCTCTAATGCCTAACCCATGAACAATAGTGGTAATTCGACAAGAGACATCATGGTACGCACCATATCCAATAGGGTGCAACTATGATGTTCGGACACACCATCACACTATGGTGTTCCAGGCGGTATTAATTGCGAAACAATTTCCACAATGTCTTAATTGTGTGCCAAAACTCGTGACTCAGATATTCATCTCTATGATCATATCATAGACATTTTATCCTCTTGTCACAATGATCTTCTACCTCACACTGAAATTACTTGAACCATTCAATAATTCAGACTTGTGTTTCATCAAGTAAATATTCTCGACATCTACTCGAATCATTCGTGAAGTAAGAACTTAACGATATTCACTGCATGCCTCAGCACTCATTGGACTGCACACATCAAAATGTGTTACCTCCAACAAGTTGCTATCTTGTTCCATCTTACTGAAAACGAGGCTTTTCAGTCATCTTGTCCATGTGGTATGATTTGCATATCTCAAGTGATTCAAAATCAAGTGAGTCCAAATGATCCATCTGCATGGAGTTTCTTCATGCATATACACCAATAGACATGGTTCGCATGTCTCAAACTTTTCAAAAACGAGTGAGTCCAAAGATCCATCAACATGGAGCTTCTTCATGCGTTTTACACCAATATGACTTACATGGCAGTGCCACAAGTAAGTGGTACTATCATTACTATCTTATCTCTTTTGGCATGAAAATGTGTATCACTACGATCAAGATTCAATAAACCATTCATTTAGGTGCAAGACCATTGAAGGTATTATTCAAATAAACAGAGTAACCATTATTCTCCTTAAATGAATAACCGTATTGCGATAGACATAATCCAATCATGTCTATGCTCAACGCAAACACCAAATCTCGATGGTAGAGGGAGCGTGCGATGCTTGATCACATCAAGCTTGGAAAAAACTTCCAACACATATCGTCAGCTCACCTTTAGCTAGTCTCCGTTTATTCCGTAGCTATTATTTCGAGTTACTAACACTTAGCAACCGAACCGGTATCTTATACCCTGGTGCTACTAGGAGTCCTAGTAAAGTACACATTAACATAATGTATATCCAATATACTTCTATCGACCTTGCCAGCCTTCTCATCTACCAAGTATCTAGGGTAATTCTGCTCCAGTGGCTGTTCCCTTTATTACAGAAGCACTTAGTCTCGAGTTTGGGTTCAACCTTGGATTTTTTTCATTAGAGCAGCAGCTGTTTTGCTGTTTCATGAAGTATCCCTTCTTGCCCTTGCCCTTCTTGAAACTAGTGGTTTCACCAACCATCAACAATTGATGCTCCTTCTTGATTTCTACTTTCGCGGTGTCAAACATCGCGAATACCTCAAGGATCATCATATATGTTCCTGATATGTTATAGTTCATCACGAAGCTCTAGCAGCTTGGTGGTAATGACTTTGGAGAAATATCACTATCTCATGTGGAAGATTAACTCCCACTCGATTCAAGTGATTGTTGCACTCAGACAATCTGAGCACAAGCTCAACGATTGAGCTTTTCTCCGTTAGTTTGCAGGCTAAGAAAATCGTCGGAGGTCTCATACCTCTTGACGTGGGCACGAGCCTGAAATCTCAATTTCAGCCCTCAAAACATCTCATATGTTCCGCGACATTTCGAAAAACGTCTTTGCTGCCTCAACTCTAAACCGTTTCACTGAACTATCACGTAGTTATCAAAACGTGTATGTCTGATGTTCATAACATCCACAAACGACGTTTGGGGTTCAGCACACTGAGCGGTGCATTAAGGACATAAGCTTCCTACTGTCCGCATAATCGCTACTGTCAACTTTCAACTATATTTTTCTCTAGGAACATATCTAAACAGTAGAACTGCAACGCGAGCTACGACATAATTTGCAAAAATCTTTTGACTATGTTCAGGATAATTAAGTTCATCTTATGAACTCCCACTCAGATAGACATCCCTCTGGTCATCTAAGTGATTACATGATCCGAGTCAACTAGGCCGTGTCCGATCATCACGTGAGACGGACTAGTCATCATCGGTGAACATCTTCATGTTGATCGTATCTACTATACGACTCATGCTCGACCTTTCGGTCTCCGTGTTCCGAGGCCATGTCTGTACATGCTAGGCTCGTCAAGTTAACCCTAAGTGTTTTCGCTGTGTAAATCTGTCTTACACCCGTTGTATGTGAACGTAAGGATCCATCACACCCGATCATCACGTGGTGCTTAGAAACGACGAACTGTAGCAACGGTGCACAGTTAGGGGAGAACACTTCTTGAAATTTTTGTAAGGGATCACCTTATTTACTACCGTCGTCCTAAGTAAACAAGATGCATAAACATGATAAACATCACATGCAATCAAATAGTGACATGATATGGCCAATATCATTTTGCTCCATTTGATCTCCATCTTCGGGGCTCCATGATCATCATCGTCACCGGCATGACACCATGATCTCCATCATTGTGTCTCCATGAAGTCGTCTCGCCAACTTATTACTTCTACTACTATGGCTACCGGTTAGCAATAAAGTAAAGTAATTACATGGCGTTGTTCAATGACACGCAGGTCATACAATAAATTAAGACAACTCCTATGGCTCCTGCCGGTTGTCATACTCATCGACATGCAAGTCGTGAATCCTATTACAAGAACATGATCAATCTCATACATCACATATCATTCATCACATTCTTCTTGGCCATATCACATCACATAGCATACCCTGCAAAAACAAGTTAGACGTCCTCTAATTGTTGTTTGCATGTTTTACGTGGCTGCTATGGGTTTCTAGCAAGAACGTTTCTTACCTACGCAAAACCACAACGTGATACGTCAATTGCTATTTACCCTTCATAAGGACCCTTTTCATCGAATCCGTTTCGACTAAAGTGGGAGAGACTGGCACCCGCTAGCCACCTTATGCACCAAGTGCATGTCAATCGGTGGAACCTGTCTCACGTAAGAGTACGTGTAAGGTCGGTCCGGGCCGCTTCATCCCACAATACCGTCGAAACAAGATTGGACTAGTAACGGTAAGCATATTGAACAACATCAACGCCCACAACTACTTTGTGTTCTACTCGTGCAAAGAATCTACGCAATAGACCTAGCTCATGATGCCACTGTTGGGGAACGTAGCAGAAATTCAAAAATTTCCTACGTGTGACCAAGATCTATCTATGGAGAAACCAGCAACGAGGGGAAGGAGAGTGCGTCTACATACCCTTGTAGATCGCTAAGCGGAAGCGTTCAAGTGAACGGGGTTGATGGAGTCGTACTCGTCGTGATTCAAATCACCGATGATCAAGTGCCGAACGGACGGCACCTCCGCGTTCAACACACGTACAACCCGACGATGTCTCCCACGCCTTGATCCAGCAAGGAGAGAGGGAGAGGTTGAGGAAGACTCCATCCAGCAGCAGCACAACGGCGTGGTGGTGATGGAGGAGCGTGGCTATCCTGCAGGGCTTCGCCAAGCACCATAGAAGAGGAGGAAGAAGAGACGCAGGGCTGCACCAACGAGAGATAGAATCGCGTGTTGTGGGCAGCCCTAGGCCTCACTATTTATAGGGGAGAAGGGAGCTGCGCCCCCCTCTAGGGTTTCCCACCCCCAAGGGGTGCGGCCAGCCCTAGATGGGTTTTGGGGAGGCGGCCAAGAGGGGGAGGAGAGGGAGGCGCAGGGAGCATGGGCCTTAGGGCCCATCTGCCCTAGGGTTTGCCCCCTCCCACTCTCCCCTGCGCCTTGGGCCCCTTGTGGGGGGCGCACCAGCCCACCTGGGGCTGGTTCCCTCCCACACATGGCCCATGCTGCCCTCCGGGGTTGGTGGCCCCACTTGGTGGACCCCCGGGACCCTCCCGGTGGTCCCGGTACGTTACCGATAAAACCCGAAACTTTTCCGGTGACCAAAACAGGACTTCCCATATATAAATCTTTACCTCCGGACCATTCCGGAAATCCTCGTGACGTACGGGATCTCATCCGGGACTCCGAACAAGATTCGGTAACCACATACAAGCTTCCTTTATAACCCTAGCGTCATCGAACCTTAAGTGTGTAGACCCTACGGGTTCGGGAGACATGCAGACATGACCGAGACGTTCTCCGGTCAATAACCAACAGCGGGATCTGGATACCCATGATGGCTCCCACATGTTCCACGATGATCTCATCGGATGAACCATGATGTCAAGGACTTAATCAATCCCGTATACAATTCCCTTTGTCTAGCGGTATTGTACTTGCCCGAGATTCGATCGTCGGTATCCTTATACCTTGTTCAATCTCGTTACCGGCAAGTCTCTTTACTCGTTCCGTAACACATCATCCCGTGATCAACTCCTTGGTCACATTGCGCAAATGATGATGTCCTACCGAGTGGGCCCAGAGATACCTCTCCGCTTACACGGAGTGACAAATCCCAGTCTCGATTCGTGCCAACCCAACAGACACTTTCGGAGATACCTGTAATGCACCTTTATAGCCACCCAGTTACGTTGTGATGTTTGGTACACCCAAAGCACTCCTACGGTATCCGGGAGTTGCACAATCTCATGGTCTAAGGAAAAGATACTTGACATTAGAAAAGCTCTAGCAAACGAACTACACGATCTTTGTGCTATGCTTAGGATTGGGTCTTGTCCATCACATCATTCTCCTAATGATGTGATCCCGTTATCAACGACATCTAATGTCCATAGCCAGGAAACCATGACTATCTGTTGGTCACAACGAGCTAGTCAACTAGAGGCTCACTAGGGACATATTGTGGTCTATGTATTCACACGTGTATTACGATTTCCGGATAATACAGTTATAGCATGAATAAAAGACGATTATCATGAACAAGGAAATATAATAATAACTAATTTATTATTGCCTCTAGGGCATATTTCCAACACCATGAGGGCGTCGAGCTCAGCCAAAGAAGAAGCACCGCCGAGCACGTCCGAGACGGAGGACGGGCTGCTATGAGCAGGTGCGGGAGCCGGTGCAGGAGCTGGTGCTGGTGCAACGCTAGTCGAGCTACTCCCCAAGAAGTTGGAAAGTGGAAAGTCCGCTGCATCCTTTTTGGATTTTGCTTGGTCCAACTGACGATAGCCAGAACCAAGACACTATACGAAGCTGCAATCTCGTCTTTTGCGGTAGCTACCGCTGCTTTGACTGTCTCAGCTGATTTCTTATCAACCGCAATTGCAACCTTCTTGTCGATGCTTTCTTCATTTAACCTCCGTCTTTCCTTTCTCTCCTCCATGGTCTCACGGCAGTACTTCTTCCACATGGCACCATCTCCGACTCCGTGCACGCGTCCATATGACGGCCGAGTGTCCACCAGGAGTCCTTTCAATATGTCCAAGGCCTGTTTGAATGGGGTGTCCCACTTGGGCCTCGCCAAGACCTCAAACGATGAGTCGCTTTCGGCCGCAATCCTGTGCTGCTCTTTGTGCAAAAGGAACAAGGATCGTTTACAAATATGACTAAACATGAAGTCGAATTGATCTGAAGCTAAAATTAGGGGGTAAATTAAAAATTACCAGCGGTCTCATGAACTCCTCGTGACCGCGTCCGCCTCGGAAACCTTCTTGACTTGGTCCCAATGGTACCGGGCCCTGATGATGTCACGCTCCTGCGGGACGGTGAACTCCGCCAAGGGGTCTGGGATGCCCAGACTTTCGCGTTCTGCGGCCTCCTTGGCCCATATGGACCTCTTCCCCGTGTAACCATGACTTCCGAGGTGGTGTCACCCCATGTTCCTCTCTTGAAGCCCCTTCATGTACTCCGACTTTTCTTTGGCAGCTTCGGCAACACAAGCCTCCTTGAATATTTCAAACTGCTCTTCCATAATTGTGGGATTATCCTTTACAATCTTGGAGCAGGGTTCCTTTTTGTCGATGATCCTTGCTTTCACCCTTACTTTCCAGGCGGACAATGTGCCGCTAAACTTGCCCATGGCGCGTCTGTTTATCTTCTTCATTGCTGGATCTTTATCTGGATCAGTATATTTGTTTTCATCCCGACCCGGGAACAAGAATACCTGGTGCAACTTTGTTAGGAGGTAGTTCTTCATATCTGGTATCTTCTTTAGTTTCTCATCGTTGATGGTGGCGGTTGTCTGTTGGATGCAACCTATTTGATTGCCATAGCATGTGTGCGCTTCCGCAGGAAATGTTGGCTCAAAATTGCTAGAGTCCACCTTCGTGGCCACCAGTAGTAGTCATGAGCTGGTTGGGGCATCGTATCCTGTTCGGTTTCGGTTCTATGCCGGCTTCGCCAGCCTCGGTGCCGGTCTCGGTACTAGTCTGGGTCTCAGCGCCAGTCTTGGCGCCGGTCGCAATGTCAGTCTCAGTCTCGGATGTGACAGGTGGGCCCTACAACAACTGTTGCTCGTCGAGAAGGTTCAAATAAGCGTCTGCCACCTCATAGACATTGCAATTACCAGAACCCTATCCTTCATCGTTGCTAGCTATGTTTTCGACGATTAAATCTAGTCAATTAATTCTAGACCTAATAAAATGAATAATGACATAAAAAGGCCTATGTTTTGCAGGAACATTGATTCATTCCCGGTGTGGCAAATCCCGGGAACTCGATATGTCCTAGTTTGTAGCACAAGTCATGCCGAAATTCACGGAAAATTTCGGCATCACCTTTGCTAAAAAGTGGACAAATCGAGCACCTAAAATTTGCCAGAACGGAAATGAATCAACATTCCAGCAAAACATAGGCCACTCGGCTTCATTCCGTGGAAACAACAAAAGGCCACTTGGCACAATCGAACCACTTCAATGTTGCACATAACAGGACCACTTAAGAACATGTACATGAGCAACTACAATAGTAGATAAATATGAGCAAACACTATTTAGGAATTTGCATATAACATGACCACTTCAAATTTGCATCTCCTAGTGTTTGACACCTCAAGAAAGTCTACACAAATTTCAAATTATGAACCCTAGAACTCAATTCAAATTATGTCCTAATTTTCTTTCATAATAAAAAATCAGTAAAAATTAAGAACCTAGTACACTTGAAGCACCGATAGAAATTTATATTTTTATACTGGGTTTTTTCTCTAAACCAAACCCTACTGCCCTAACTAACATCTAGTTAAACCCTACTGCCCTAACCCTATTGCCCTAACCCTACTGCCCTAGTACTTAAGCATCTATAAGTACTAACTAATTAGATGAACCCTAGCTAGCTACTTAAGCATCTAGAACTACTTAAGCACCCATTGATGAACCCTAGGAATTATACAACTACTTAAGCATACATTGGGTGCAGAACAACTATACAAGTACTTAAGCAACTATATATACAACCCTATAATATATTTAGTTAACTACTTAAGCATATACAAGTTTGTCCTAAACATAATATTTAGTTAAGTACTTGTGGCACCCCGTCTCAGAGAAACCGGAAAGCCCCGTATTCCAGCCCAGAGATCAAGATGAAGTCTTCTGGAATACAACACTGCTCGACATAGAACAAATCAGCTCTTATTACAAAGGATAATAAATACACGAGTCTGATGTTACAAAGAATCACTCAGCACGGTGACACTATGCCTGCGATACTACACATGCTCTATGCTAGCAGCAGAACAAGTCATAGCAACGGAATACTTCTAGCAACGGAACAACGACAAAGGTGGTGAACTCCACTCCGTAGGGAGTATGGCTGGGACACAATCTAGCTCGCACGAACGGACACCTTGACAAACAATCAAGCAATCACGGCATCACCTGCAATCTGGCATGACATGCCAGGTCAGTACATTGAATGCACTTGCAAGCTCACAACAACCAAAAGCATCAAGGCAAAACAACAACATAGTATTAAACAGGTTAATTAGATAACAACTACTATGATATGAAAGCAACTACTAAGCATGATATGAAACTAATACAATAATGATAAACCACCATCTCCAATCTCAATAACCATCTCACTCTTGGCTAACCGGCCAAGCAATATACCATCTCGATCACCTCGTGACCCACCTAATCACCTCATGATCAAAACATCCACATGATCACCTCGTGACCACATCACAAACTGAATGATCATCCTCAAGATCATCCAACATCATCATCAACATCCTGCCAAACTGTTACTGCTCACAATATATCAACATATAAATCACCTATAAGTCATTCCGTCATGTGAGTGTTGATCAAACGGTGTGACCTAGTACAAACTTATGCCCATGACCAAGGACGCGACTATCAATGTAGCGACCAGACCTCAAACAGTCCGATCTCTGTGCTCAGTGTCATCCCTGGATCAGTAATGCTGACACCACACAGTACTTGGAGGATTTATAACAGAGTAGCAATCACACACTTATTACATCAAATGTCTCAAGAGAGAGCTTATTGAAATAAATATGGCTTAAGGCCATCTAAAAATATGATAACAGCGGAAAGCTTGGAAGATAAGCGAGTCCATCAACTCCAACGGCATCACTGAGTACAGAACCATGACCTAAAAGCACCTTACTCGTCGTCTGAAAAGTCTGCAACATGAGACGTTGCAGCCACAGAGGGTCAGTACATTGAATGTACTGGCAAATTCACACCATAGAGCAATGATGCATAAAGTCTATCACTACATGCATATATGGCTGGTGGAGGCTCTATGGTTATAATGTTTTTGCGAAAAGCCAATTTTTCCCTACTACAAAGGAATAAATTTATTTAACTATCATGGTGGTTGTTAAACATTGAGAATGGTTGACAGCATTCTCAATCCCAATTAAAAGTACTCATTAAACCCAACAAAATTAATTAGAGGTAACATGATGAGATTCATATGATATCCAAGTACTAGATACTCAAGATGTCCATAACCGGGGACACGGCTAACCATTATTAGTTTATACACTCTGCAGAGGTTTGCGCACTTTTCCCCACAAGACTCGATCGCCTCCGTTTGATTCCTCGCACTACATGATGTTTGAGAAACGGATGACCGAGACATAGTCTTTCGGAAGCGCTAGCACCTTACATAAGGGTAGACCGGTACACCTACTTTCCCCTACATCTGCTAGTCCACCCGTAAGAGTTCGCACGACTTAGTCAACTATGCCAGAGCCCATAATGGCTTGTGGCTGCACACGTAAGTTTCTAGTTTGAAAAATCTCATGATCCCTTTGAGCCTGGGTGGCGGTCCGAAGAAAAACAGGCAAGTCCTGATAGAAACCAGGTGCCTCAATCCACCCAGATGTGTGTTTAAGTTGCCACCTTAAATAAACCATTAATTAACAAACTCACATCTGTCATGGATACACTCACCCAATCCACGTCTACTAGCATAGCATGGCATAAAGCAAACGTAGAAGTAACTCCCAAAGGTTTGAAAATAAAACAGGTAATAGGTACTACCTCAACTATTTTCCATCCCACAATTTAATTAAATCCTAGTCATGCATTGTTTGAGGATTGATCTAATGCATAAAAACTGGGTATGAGAAAAGGTATGATCAAAGTGTTACTTGCCTTGCTGATGATCCGCGAAACCTAGAGACTCGAAGTAACAGACGGCGCACTCCGGGTATTCTATCGCAGACAAACAAACAAACAAACAATAAGTACTCATCTAATGCACAGGTAAAACTCGAACAAAAGATCTAACCTGAAAGTTCAACTTAAGAACTCTGGTTTTGCAAAAAGAATCAAATCAAACAAAGCAACAAAAGTCAAACGGCGAAAGAAAACAGCTTCGTTTCACTAATCTGGATCTAAGTCAAATTTTATAGAAGCAAAAACTGGTTTAAGTTAATTATTCGGAAAGAGGGTTTCGAGACGAAACTCCAGGCGCTTGAGTCGCCTGATTCCGATAAACAAGCGAAAAGTTATACTAAAACGAAAATCGGATCAGGAATCGCGGACAGAAAAATCGCGGATTAAATCCGAGAAAAAGAAAAACGACGAACAGGTTAACGAACACGTTCGCTAAAATGAACGAACGAGCGAACGCTCGCTATTTAACCGAACCGAAGAAAAAAAACTGATCTAACGAAAAACCGAAGGAAAAACCGCTCGGTTTTTAAAAAAACGGCATGGATTACGAGGCGCGGTGAACCTCGGTCGGCGAGGCGGCGGCGGCGGCTCCGGCGAAGTCGGCGGCTACGGCGGCGGGCGGCGGCTGGCGGCGGCGGCGGCTCCGGCGAAGTCGGCGGCTACGGCGGCGGGCGGCGGCTGGCAGCGCGGCGCGGGGCTCGAGGCGGCTAGGGTTAGGGTTTGGGCGCGGGGTGGGTCGGCGGCGGGATCTGGTGGACTGGGGCGCTGGGGGTGGCGGCTTATATAAGCTGCCCCCGAGCGGAGTCCCGCTCGGGCACGGCCCAGAGGCGGTTCTTTTTTTTTAAATAATTCCACGCAGAAGAAAAATAAAAAGAAATACTAAACGGACTCCAAAAATCCCGAAATAAATTTTCCCCCAGCTTCTAAAATCAAGCCGGACAAGATGAACATTTATTTGGGGCCTAAATGAAATTTTGAAAAACGCGCATTTTTCCTAAATTCAAATAAAAGAGCGAAAAACTCCAAAATAAATATTATTTGATTTTTTTATTAAATCTTCATTATTTCTTTATTTTGGGAAAGTCATTTTATTCCCTCTCTGAATTTTTGGTAGTAGAAATAATTGAAGATAAAATAAATAAAATCAAATGATCCTGTTTTCAAAATTTGAGGAAAACTCAAATATGAAAATAACGAAATCCCCAACTCTCTCCGTGGGTCCTTGAGTTGCGTAGAATTTCTAGGATCGAGCCAACAATGCAACAAATATGACATGCAATGATGATTTATGTATAACATTCCAAATTAAAATTTGGGATGTTACAAACCTACCCCCCCCCCTAAGATGAATCTCGCCCTCGAGATTCGGGTTGGCTAGCAAATAGGTGAGGGTGGGCCTTGAGCAGATCTTCCTCTCGTTCCCAGGTGGCTTCCTCCTCAGTGTGGTGGCTCCAGTGAACTTTGCAAAACTTGATAACCTTACTGCGGGTAACTCGGCTGGCATATTCCAGAATCTTAACTGGTTTCTCTTCATAAGTCAAATCATCTTTCAACTGAATTGCTTCCAGTGGCACAGTATCTCTCAGTGGTATATCAGCCATCTCTGCGTGACACTTCTTCAACTGAGAAACATGGAACACATCGTGGACACCTGACAACCCCTCGGGTAATTCCAACTTGTACGCTACTTCTCCCATGCGCTCCAGAACTTTGTATGGTCCCACAAAACGTGGCACTAACTTTCCTTTAACTCCAAAACGCTTTACTCCTCGAAGCAGAGATACTCGAAGATAAACTCTGTCTCCAACTTCGTATTCTGTCTCCTTGCGTTTTGAATCTGCATAGCTCTTCTGCCTTGACTGGGCTACCTTGAGCCTGTCGCGAATCAACTTTACTTTCTGTTCAGACTCCTTAATCAAATCTGGTCCAAACAATTGATGATCTCCAACTTCATCCCACAACAACGGGGTTCTGCACCTCCTTCCATACAAGGCTTCGAAAGGGGCCATCTTCAAACTGGATTGATAACTGTTGTTGTAAGAAAACTCCGCATATGGCAAGTTGTCATCCCAACTTGATCCATAATCCAAAACACAAGCTCTAAGCATATCCTCCAAAATCTGATTGACTCTCTCGGTCTGTCCATCTATCTGTGGGTGGAAAGCTGTGCTAAACTCCAGCTTGGTTCCCAATGTTTCGTGCAACTGTTTCCAGAACTTTGAGGTAAATTGGGTTCCTCTATCTGATACGATACTCCTCGGAACTCCGTGCAAACATACAATCCTTGTCATGTATATCTTAGCCAATTTGGCACTGCTGTAGGTAGTCTTTACTGGGATGAAATGAGCTACCTTCGTCAAATGATCAACTACAACCCAAATCGAGTCATAGCCTAAACGAGTCCTGGGCAATCCCGTGATGAAATCCATGCCTAGTTTATCCCACTTCCATTCGGGTATAGGCAATGGCTGCAACAATCCTGCTGGCTTTTGATGTTCTGCCTTCACCCTCTGACATACATCACAAACTGCTACATACTCTGCAATATCCTTCTTCATTCCGGTCCACCAGAAAGTTTCCTTCAAATCCAAATACATCTTGGTATTTCCGGGGTGAATCAAATATGGTGAATCATGTGCCTCTTGCAGAATCAACTTCCTGATCTCCGGGTCATTGGGCACATAAACACGGTCTTCAAACCGTAGGGTATCGTTCTCATCCTCACGTAATCCCTTAGCCTTCCCTTCGCTCATTTTCTCCTTTATAGAGGCAACTTCCTTATCTGTCTTTTGAGCTTCTCTGATTTTATCCATCAATGTAGACTAAATCTCCAATGCTGCTACAAAGCCTCTCGGAACTATTTCCAAACATAGCTCATGAAGATCCTCGGCTAACTCTTTGGGTATTTCTCCCGTCATTAGCGTATTGACATGGCTCTTGCGGCTCAACGCGTCTGCTACAACGTTAGCCTTCCCGGGGTGATAATGCAATCTCATATCGTAATCTTTAATAAGCTCCAACCATCTCCTCTGCCTGAGATTTAACTCCTTCTGCGTGAAGATGTACTTCAAACTCTTGTCATCCGTGTACACCTCACAATGATTTCCAATGAGAAAATGTCTCCATGTTTTCAGTGCGTGCACTACGGCTGCTAACTCCAAATCATGAGTAGCATAATTCAACTCATGAGGCTTAAGCTGTCGTGAAGCATATGAAACAACTCTTCCCTCTTGCATAAGCACTGCTCCAAGTCCTCGACGTGAAGCGTCGCAATACACTTCATAATCCTTGGTCTGATCTGGAAGAATCAATACGGGTGAGGTAACCAAACGTTTCTTCAACTCTTGGAAACTAGCCTCACACTCCTCTGTCCAAATGAACTTGGTATCCTTCTTCAACAATTCGGTCATAGGCTTCACAATCTTCGAGAAATTTTCAATGAATCTCCGGTAGTATCCTGCGAGTCCAAGGAAACTCCAGATCTCTCCAACTGTTGTTGGTGCTTCCCAGTTTGTCACAGTGACAACTTTAGTGGGGTCTACTGCTATACCTTCTCCGGATATAACATGTCTGAGAAATCCAACTTCCTTCAGCCAAAACTCACACTTGCTGAACTTGGCATATAGCTGATGTTCTCTGAGCTTCTCGAGTACCAAACGCAAGTGCTCCTTATGTTCCTCTTCATTCTTTGAGTAAACCAAAATATCATCAATGAACACCACGACGAACTTATCCAAAAACTCCATAAACACCTTGTTCATCATGTTCATAAAATAGGCTGGGGCGTTAGTCAGACCAAATGACATAACGGTATACTCATACAGCCCATACCTGGTGGTAAAAGCCGTCTTCGGTATATCTTGCTCCCGAATCTTCAACTGATGGTACCCTGATCGCAAACGATCTTGGAAAACACCTTAGCTCCTTGCAACTGATCAAACAGATCATTGATCATTGGTAGTGGGTACTTGTTCTTGATTGTTACTTCATTCAATCCGCGATAATCAACAACCATTCTTAACGATCCATCCTTCTTCTCCACCAGAAGTACTGGCGATCCCCAAGGCGAAGAACTTGGGCGAACAAAACCTTTGTCCAACAACTCCTTAATCTGCTTCTTAATTTCCTCCAAATCTTGGGCTGGCATCCTGTACGGTCTCTTGGATATCAGCCCAGTGCCTGGCAGTAGTTCAATTAAGAACTCAATGTCTCTATCCGGTGGCATGCCTGGCAACTCTTCTGGAAATACATCGGGGAAATCCCTTACCACTGGTACTTCCTCCTGCACAACTCCTGATAAGGAATTTACATGTTCCCTCCTCGGCTCATGCCGTGATACATACTTGATTCTTCTTCCTTCTGGTGTCGTAAGCAAAATTGTCTTACTGGCGCAATCAATGTTTCCTCCATACATCGACAGCCAATCCATACCAAGAATTACATCCAAACCTTGGGATTCCAATATAATTAAATCCGCTGGGAAAACATGCCTTCCTATACTTAATGGCACCTGAAAACATCCTTGACTGACCATAAATTCAGCTCCCGGTGAACTTACTAGCATGGGTGTCTTAAGAGTCTTAGTGGGCAGGCTAAACTTATCCACAAATCCCCTTGATATGTATGAATGCGATGCACTAGTATCAAAAAGAACAACTGTAGTAAATGCCTTAACCAAAAACTTACCTATTACTGCGTCTGGCTGAGCTTCAACCTCCTCCACGGTAACGTGGTTCACCTGTCCTCTGTTGAAAGGGTTCGACTTCTTTCCTGAGCTTCCATTGCCTTTTCCATTTTGGGCTTCAGGACAATCATTTGCATAATGCCCCGTCTTACGGCACTTATAACAAGTGATATGACTCAGGTCTACCTTGGATGGTGTTGACGGGTTGGTGCGGCTTTGTCCATTGCTCCCCCCATTCCCGTTTCCATTCTTTGTGCCATTATGATTGTGCGAGCTGCCTCCTCCATGAGTATGCTGAAATTGCCCTCCTGACTTCGGGGTAAAGCGTAGCTTCTGTTGAGCTCCAGAATTGTACTTCCCCTGTCCATACTTCCTCTTACGATTGTCAATCTGCTGTTGCTTCCCTTCAATCATAAGAGCACGATCTACTAACTCCTGGTAGTTATTGAAAGTGGCTACCATCAACTGCATGCTCAGCTCATCATTCAGTCCTTCTAGAAACTTCTCCTGCTTAGCTGCATCCGTAGCAACATCATCTGGGGCATAACGTGCTAGCTTACTGTGATTGAACCAGCCTCGGGGGCCTAGCCAGCGTCGTCGATGTAGAGCTTGCCGCGATGACTCTTGGTCATCCGGCCCACAGCGTACCCTTTGATCCCTGGGAAGCTGCCCTTCAAGAACTTGAAACCACCGTGTGCTGGCCCCACGGTGGGACCCAATTGTCGTGGAATTGTCACGGCAGATGTCCTAACAGAAGGACTTAGTCGTGGAGCCATCACAACTAGGTTAACTTGAAGGGGTTAAACGGGACAAAGGACACAGAGACTTTATACTGGTTCGGCCCCTTGCGGTGAAGGTAAAAGCCTAATCCAGTTTGAGGTGGTATTGCTTGGGTTTCGATTACCAGGGAGCGAATACGCTTGACCTAGTTCTCGATCTCTTGTTTCTTGCCCTTAAACCGCCGCCGGGTCACCCCTTTATATACACAGGTTGATGTCCGACGGCCTACAGAGTCCCGGCCGGCTCATACACAACGTGTCCGGCTCGGTGACCATCTATGCTTGCCTTACAATACAAGTCACACCTTATGGCGGTTCACCCTCTTGGCTCTTGGGCCTCAAGTCGCCGCTGGGTCTTGGGTCGTCAATAGGCTTGTCATGATCCGCCATCTTCTTGTATAAGCCGTCACTGGTATGACCCGGCCCCTCCTGGGCGGGTCATGCCCAATAGTTATATCCCCAACAGCTCCCTTCGGATTTTGTTTTTTTTTCGCACGCGCTTTCGGCTTTTTAAACGGTTTTTTTCTGGGTTTTTTCGATGTTTCAATTTTTCACCGGTCTTCCTTAGCTTTTGGATCAAAAAAATTCAAAAAAAACACTTTTGCATGAAAAAACGTGTTTTCTTTTTTTCGTAAGAGTCGCAGTTTTGCTTTCGCGAGAATCACGGCCGTGCCTCTCCGAAACGGAAAAAAAAACACGTTTCCTATTTTTTTTCCTTTCGCGAGAGGCACGGTTTTGCTTCCGTGAGAGGCACGGCCGTGCCTCTCGGAAAAGGAAAGAAAGTGTTTTCTGTTTTTTTTCCTTTCGCGAGAGTCACGGTATTGCTTTCACGGCCGTGCCTCTCGGAAACAAAAAAAAACGTGTTTTCTGTTTTTTTTTCTTTCACGAAAGGCACGGTTTTGCTTCTGCGAGAGGCATGGTTATGCTTTCGCGAGAAGCATGGTTGTGCCTCCTCGGAAACGAAAAAAAACGTGTTTTCTCTTCTTTTTTTTCCCTTCCGCGAGAGGCACGGGCAATGCCTCTTTCGAAAAGGGAAATAACCCGTGCTTCCGGTTTGTTTGTTTTCATCCGGTTTTTTTTGAAAAAAAAAGTTTGTTAAAACCTATCAACATGGGACCTAGTTTTGAAGATCTCGACGCGAGGAATCCAATGGTGAAAGCGGTTTGAGATTTGGATAAACGAATCTACGGAAAAGGGGAAACTCCCGGGTTGTGACAAGTGGCGCACATGCAGCGCACCACTTGTCGCGACCTGGGGAGGTGTGAGTGATCTTTGCAATCCTCAGTTAGTTATTTTTGCGTGTTTCCTCCCTTGTCAGTTTATTTTTTTTCTTTAATGTACACATGATGGGCCGGCCCAATTCGTAGGCGCCAGCAAAATTCTTTCAGCGAGAGCAAAAGATCTGATCGCTTAAGGCGATAAATAGTCCCCGCGGTAAATTAAGAGTTGGACTTGGAATCAGGGTTCCAGTTCAAAAGAAGAAAAAGTGCAACGTTGGACTTTTCCCTGTTGTGGATGCTTTCCAAACGTGACTCCAATACATCCATCTATGTAGCTTGTCTCTTTAGTTCATGTTCTAGTATCTCTCTCAACAACAACTTGTCTCTTTAGTGTATCCCTCTCAACAACTCATCTGGGGTGCACAAGAGAATATGTAAAAAAAATGTCACCGTTGTGCTCTTCATTTTCTTTTGTACTTTTGTGATGAATTGGAAGCACTGAAGGCTGCTGCAAATCTACTTCTACGGGGATCACAATCACGATCAGATAGGCAAAACAAATTAAAAACAGAACCACCAGCACTTTTGTTGGATGCCTGGTAAGTCAATCACCAGTTGCGCTTCTTCTTTCTACACCAACAGAAACAAGTAGCATATGGCTCACTGCTTGAACTAAAACCCGGGAGGAAACAGAAAATACATCTACAAGTTGAGCGTTTTTGCCAAAAGAAAAAGAGCAAAGGGTCTCCAGGTTCTGCAGACTGAAGATCCATGGATTGAAGAACATGCACTGCCGCCTCACGCCTGCACGCCTATTAAATTTGCCACTCTGCCCTGTAGAGAAACACTAGTGCCAAGTTAGAAACAAGATACGCCACACACAAAAAAATATCGCCAGAATACAAGTACCAACGCAAGCGGAAGGCATTTGTCCATGCAAACAAGAATCCAAACACAGAAAAATACAGAAAGGTTCATAGGGGGCTGGCTTGGCTTGGGAATCAGCCCGGGAGTTCACGGTCTTCTTTTGGAACTACAAAAGGCTGAAGACCCCAATGTTCTCTTCTTGTCTGTAACCAAACTTTGATGGGTTGCAACGTTTAAAAGGGATGTTATATATGCCAAACATGGAGGTGAGGGACTGCGATGGGCGGAGCAGAGGTTTGCTTTGCACTGAAAACGGAGCGTGAAGTTTATGGAAAACCATGTGATGTCAGGGTATCACATTGGCGTTGACAAGATTTGGGGCGGGGGGTGGTTGTATGGAGGTTGATGGGTTTGTATGGTGAGCCCAAGGCAGCGGAGAAGGAGAATACTTGGAGGTTCCTGTGATTGTTGCATGGACAGTCTAATTTGCTATGGACATGCTTTGGCTATTTCATCAATCAAGTGCTTTTTGCAACTGAGAAGCAGGGGGGAAGAGCCTAAATCTAAGATTTGCATGGACAGATTTAGGCGAGCTTTGGAGTTCTGTGAACTGGAAGACCTCAGCTTTGTGTGTGGGTGGGTGGGGGGGGGGGGGGGGGGGGGGGGCGTTCACCTTGTGCAAGCACAAAACCACCAAGATGGGAAATATGTTCAAGAAAGGCTAGACAGGGCCGTGCCAAATTTGGGTTAGTGCACTCGCTACCCGGGTTACAAAGCGATAAATGGGGGTCCTAGACACTCCGACCACTAGCCTGTTATCCTTGTGCTGGAGCCAGAGTACCATGGCAGGGCCAATGTGAGGATAACGGCCCATCCAAAGTTTGAACCCAATTGGCCGGAGGAGGAGCAGTGCGTGGAGGTGGTTCAGAATGCTTGGAACCTGGCTCTTCTATCCGGGGGACACTACTCTTGCTGATGTGATTAGAAAAGTGGGGAGCGAGCTCCACTCTTGGAGCCGGAAGGTGCTTGGTGATCTCAAGAATCGTGTAAAGAAGTTGAAGAAAGAGCTGAGTCGCTGCAGAAGGAGGGCAATCTCTCAGGAGTAGGTCTGTTCTGAGCAGCTGGTTCAGTATAAAGTTGAAAGCCTTCAGAGCAAAAAGAATATGTTTTGGAAGGAGCAGGCCCATCCTCATTGTTTGAAGGAGGGGGGCCGAAATACAAGCTTCTTCCATGCTTGTGCTTCAGGGAGAAAACGGGTGAATCATATGAAAAGTCTGAAAGAAGATGTCGGAGGCGTGGTCAAAGGGGGGTAGATTTGAAGGCCTTTATTGCTAACTAATATCAATCTCTCCTTTCTTCATCTGCAGGACATCGCCAGGTTGAGTTACTTAACAAGGTTGCCCGGCTTGTTAATTCTGATATGACAGTACTTGCATCAGGTCTTTACCCGGGAGGAGACCAAGGAGGCTTTGAACTCGATGGGAGATCCTCAAGACCACGGAGCCGGATGGTATGCTGCAATTTTCTACAAGAGATCTTGGGAGCTTGTGAGCAAGAAAGTACAGGCAGAGGTAGTTACTGTGTTGCATGTGGGTGCAATCCCAGCGGAGTGGAATGAGAGATCATCATCCTTATCCCAAAAGTCAGGATGGGTCAAGAAATTTCTCAGGAAATCAAACCAGGATATCCTGTCATCTGAGTAGGAGGTCTGGAAATTGTAAACGTCCTTAAAACAATCAACTAACTGCACCACATGAGTCCAAGAAATTAGATTGCCGGGCTGCATCACATGAGGTCCCAGAGTTAACTTGGTGGACTCCTGCAGATTCTCAGCTTGATATCTAATGTATCTGTGCACTTCTAAGATCAGACCCTCAACCGCACCAGGGGACAACATAGACACATGATTCCTCAAATAGGCCTTGGAGGCATCCGAGGTACTTGCACCAACTGGCATAGCATTCAAAGTCTGGAGAAGGTGGTCTACATGCACAGGAAATACACCAGCTATGGAGCGTGGAAACTTCCAGGTGAATAGCTGCTTCAAGACTCGGCCTAGAGCTCTCATATCATGTTCATAACCGAGAGGAGTATAGTCTGCATGGTTAGACTTCACATGGTTTTCATGGATTACATAGCTATCCAACAGAGGTAAATAGATGACATTCTCATGTGTAAAATTCCCATTGAGGAAAATCCCTCGAAGATGTAAGAGATGGAGCATTTCAAATAATTTATGCATGGTGCATCTACCCAAGGTCCTCATGATATGCTCTACCCCTGAACGGGTCCTCCCTCTCCTTATTCTCCTTCTTTTACCCATTAATTCTGGTATGACAGTGCGTTCCTCGAAGAGGTCATCATGACTGAAGCTGTTAATCCGGTCCTCAAATCTGATACCCTTGAATGACATGTCTCTGCATATAGTATCACGAAAGGTTAGTCAAGTGAACAGAAATCAGAAACTCAATACAAAGAAGTGAACATATGTGCTCACATCGTTTCCACACCACCCCTCACACGAGGCTGGACCTTAACCGTTGAGTTTTGACCTATTTTTTGCGATAGGATGGACCGATCTAAAGCAAGCACATGTTGCTCATATCCGACATAAAAGTCTGGAATGTAGCAGTTAGTTTTCAGCATTGCTTCTGCAATTGCTGAGCCCAGGTCTGCTTCAGGTGTTCGTTGAATGGACACCCTGCGGCCATTTATGTCAACGAAAAACTGCACCAGAAAACCATGGCATGCGTATATTAAACATTAATCAGTTTGAATCAACATTGCTAAGTAGATTAGTCATACAGTTACCTGGATAATTGAGTCTAAGTTTGGTGGATGATGTGCCTCTAAAGGCTCCTCTTGGGATATTACACCTCCATTGGTGGATGATACGTTGTTTAAACTGCCTGCATCAGTGTGAATGGTTAACACGTACGGAAACTAGAAAAGACACAATGGTGTGAAAAGACATCAATATACTAACCATGCCTCACATGAACCTTCGGGGAAAGCTTAGTATTATGTTTTTTCTGGTCTACCACAAAATTTACTGGTAGTATATGCTCGTTCTCGAAAGAGGCATGTGCCTTGCAACAAATAAGAAACACATCAAAATGGCAAAGGTCAAGAAAAAACTAAACATGATATTGACAGGTCATCATGCTGTTGGTTTACCTTCTGGATTCTGTCCGTTTTATGAAAAAGGACTTCACAGAACTGATCTTCACTTACCCCATCTCTATACAGAAGATAAGAATGATTAGTCACCCAATTTCTTAACTGGGCAAGATGAAAATAGTACTACGAATTTGTGCACATACCTGAAGATAATCCTCTGAGGCCTCCTGCCAGTCTTCCTGCGGAAGGTAATCAGCAATTCACTGCAGAAAAATCATGTCAGGTGCCATCGACAATAATCGTATATCTAATCACTTGACTTACTTCATTTTGCAACCATTAGCGGTAGCCCTCTGTGAATCTTTGAGGTCTTCCAGTACCTCCTGCATGTATGGTTGGGCAGAGGCAAGACCTCCATACTTGGAGGTTTCTGGCTTATCCATTGATGCCACCACCTGCATTAATCCAATAAAAATAACAAGTGAGAAAATTTGAATTGCAGCTACTTTTGGCCAAGATTATGCTCTAATTACATTGTACTCGGCAGTTATGTGCATGACGAAAATTATATTTGAAAGGTCAAGTTGCAAAAATCAGATAATAAATTGAGAAATCTTCAGCTACCGGAAAACTAACAGGAGCAGTAACTATGACTGTTGGAACTTCAGACACAAATGGTGCACCATTCTCCAGATTATCTATGGTCCCCCCATTAATGATTTTCTGTGTGATCATCTTGAACTCCCATTCAGCCCTGCAAATCCAAAGAGAGTAAGTAGCTACAACGGATAAGCAAGTTGCTCACATTAAAGGAAGTGACCCTAACTAAATAATTAAATCTGACCTTTCATTATCTTTCATTTCCGGATCAATCAGTGTACCAGAAAATTCCTCTGATTCAGAAGGAAGTGAATCTGCAGTGCAAAGACTCTCTTTTCCATCATAGGCGGGCAATTCTCTGCAGCGGTCTATGGTTCCTCCATTAACCATTTTCTGCAGGGAAAAGACTCAAATGAGACCTATCATTTGCACCACCATCAACACCACGTGTACTACGTATGAAATAATGAGCCAAGTCACGAACAAGCTCAACAGTTTTTCAATTTAAGTGACTAGTTTGAAAACTCAAAGTGCAAACAGCAAAAAATTTGAGTTACTACATAAAAAATAATGACCTGACATTCTTCAATACATTGAGCAAAAACAAAGAAACTCAACAAGTTTGCCATGTATTTAGTTCCAAGGAAAAAATGGGTATGAAAACAATGAAAAAGTAAATACCTTGTTAATCATGTTCCACTGTCCAATACTTAGCGCACAAGTTTTCTCCTTTCCATAATCATGACATCTCAACTGAAACATACAAAAGGATGTGATTATTGCAAATCCTTCCCCCATGGTAACAGGTTGCAGTGTGCATAGCAAGTTCTCTAAAACTATCAGAATAGTACCTTGACAAGGTTCCTGTCTGTCGGAGGTCGCGAGGCATCACTTAAGTTGAGGAACTCTAGCACAAACTGGACCACCTTCACAGGCTTGAAGAAGGATGTTGCAGATATATCTGAATAAGAAATGCAGATCATCAAATAAATAAGGGTAGAGACACTACAATCGGATAACAGTAACAGTGACAGACAGGGGAGGGGAGTACCAATATTGAGTGAAAACCCCATCTGTGTTTGACGTAAGCTCTGGTAGTAACCTCTCCAGCACTCTAATCCTTCACCAATGTCTCCTCTCTGATCAAACGTGGTGGAGAAGAAGGATCTGGACACTGTGACATAGCTGCAATGAAAATTTATTGCCAGCAGTAGTGTTAGGGCTCCAGAAAACTAGCTAGTATGATCAAGAAAAAATGATATCAAAAAAGTGGAATGTGGATGTCATACTTCCAGGATGGTGACTCCCTGAGGGCAACATCAAGCACTTGAATGGTTTCTTGAGGCATATCCCTCTGTCTTCCTTTTATAAACTGCTGAAGGTGGTACAGGTCTGTCCTCCCAGCAACTTTAATGGTGATCTTGTACTCCCTTTCAGCCCTGCAAATGAAGAGGGAGCAAGTTAGTAGGTACAATGAATAAGCAAGTTCATCACATTGAGGGAAGCGATCCTAAGTGCAGAATCCAATATGACCTTTCTTTGTCTTTCTTTTCCGGATCAACCAGTGTAACAGCAAGCTCCTCTAACTCAAAAGGAAGTGAGCCTGCAATGTAAAGACTCTTTCTTCCATCATAGGCGGGCAATTTGCCCCCAAGCGTTCCGTGCAACTTGATTAGCTCACTGAGTACCTCCCTGTTCACAGCTCTTGATTTTAACTCTTGGTTAATGGAAACCTACAGCGCAAACAACACATTTAAACATCATTATGTATGCAAAAAATAAGGGATGCTCTGTTCTACATTCAGTACATAGAACAAAGACAATCAGCCCTCTGATTTGTCCAGTCATTTAAAATAAATGAAATCGTATATTTTAATTCTCTGAACCTGTGCCATATTTCACATTCAAAATAGTCCAAGCGTGCAAGTTTAAGTAACACACCATAATAGAAAGCAGTCAATGTGTAAGGGGAGACCACCGGACCGTAGAATTCAGTAAATCAGTACACACAATTAGACAGTAAACGAAATCAACAGATATTAACTTCGCGGGAATGGAAATCTAGCAACACATACATACCATTGTGTGGCCTCCATTTCGAATTAGACTCACAAAAGAATTTCCACTTGATGGTGTGATGTTGGATCATGTTTAGAAACTAGTGGCGAAGGACGCTGGATCCCCAAACAGGACACCCAATACCGCGGGGGTGGGGGGGGGGGGGGGGGGGGGGGGGAGTAAAGGATTTTCTTCGCACAGCCATACTAGGTTCCTGACCAAGACTAAGGGCCGCGGCTGAGCAGGCCGGCGGGCAACGCCGGAGGCGGAGAAGGGGTGGCGGCGTTGGGTGAGGAGGGGTTGAGTGGGAGGCTGTGACGGCATGGAGGGGAGGGTGGGAGGCTGTGGCACGAATCTCGTCGCAATATAGAACAAAATAATAAACCGACCTATGTACTGTGTGTACTAAATAAATTGCTACTCGTACTAAAATAGTTCGCCGTCAATTCACAAATAGTAGTACACGTCAAATCTACGTTCCCTCAAAAAAGAAAGATCCACGCGCAAAACAGATTGAACACTACGGATGGAGATTAACGTGATAAGCACAGAAGCAGTTGTACACATAATTTCAGTTGTACGTGTCTATACCTCGATTGCGATCACACAAAAAGAGCGAGCAAATCGTCCTCCTAAGACTCGAACGCCATGGAAAATCTCCAAAGGAAAGAAAGTTGGGGACGACGTACTACACGCTAACACAGAGAACCAGATTTACACGGAGCACGGCCTCAGCGTTGCATGCTGCGAACCAAAAACTGCAAGACCTGCCATGGGACCGCATGCAGGCAGAGAAAGCCCAAGGAATCGCAAGACTGCTTCGCCAAAAAATGCATGGCAGCCAATAACAGCTAGCCAAATAACACGGATGAACCCTGGTCAAGCATCTGACATCCGTATTGGTCCGTTGCTTTGCCACTTTGTCACCAAAGGAGGACAGTGAACAGACGAAAAAAACCCATGGAGAAACCAGACGAAAAACATCCAAATCGACGGAAAAGGAGATAGAATGACTACTACCACTGCTAGTTTCCAAGATAAGAGCCTAAGCGAACAGGATCTATGCGTATGTGTAGGGTGTGCGCTCGACCAAACACCCATGGATAGATCTATCGATGAGCGCGGATAACAGGAACACGTACGAAAACATGCAGGAAACGTCAGATCTGAACTACGAAACACAAACAGAAGCAGATCAAACATGGGAGATCACACAGAGTTGAAATACATAAACAGAGGGTACGTAGGGTGCAGGACGCGGTAGGGCGACATAGCTCACATCATCGTGGAACAGGTTGTTGTCGGCGACGCTGACGAGGAACTCCTTGCCGACGGTGCCGGCGCAGGGGCGGGCGGGGTGTGCGAGCCCAATCTTGAACACCGGCGCGTCGACCTCGGGCGCCTTCTCGGCCACAGGCTGGCCCACCTGCGTCGCCGCGGCCGGCGCCAGCGCGGTCTCGGTGACGAAGAGCTTCAGCTCGAGGTCCTTGGCGACGGCCGCGGTCGACGGCGTGGGGCTGGGCGGAGCAGGGGCGGGGGGCGGCTGGAACGGCTGGGCCGCAGCCGGCGAGGGCGCCGGAGGAGACGCGCAGATGGTAACCGGCGTCGAAGAAGACGCGCGGACGGTCGACGGCGGGGGAGCGTAGTGGAGCGGCAGAGCGGGTGCGGGGGCCGGGGCCGAGACGCGGGCCGGCTGGAACGGGGCGTCGGAGGAGCCGCGCGGATGGTGTCCGGCGTAGGGCAAGGCGCGCCCATGGTGACCAGGGTCGAAGATGACGCGCGGCCGGCGGACGGCGAGAGAGCGTAGGGGGGAGGCGCGGGGTTGCGGAAGACGACGGCTTGGTGAGGTCCCGTGGCATTGGGGTTGTTGTAGATGGTAATCGCGGGCGTGGCTGGACGCGAGGCCGACGACGGCGGGCCCGGAGGCGGCCAACCCGTCAGTGCGCGTCCATCCCCGCGCCCTCCCGCCGGATCACCCCGCTCTCGGCCGTACCGCTGGTCCTGGTCGCCGCCGCCACGGCCTCCGCCTCCGCCTCCGCGGTAGGCCATGGCGGTGAAGCTTGGTGGCGCGAGGACAAAGCTAAGCTACCCTTGCGTTGGATTGGGGAGAAGATACGGGCGAGGCGAGAGGAGGGATAGCAATGATGGTGCGGCTGAGAGGGGCGAGGCGGGCGAGGCTTGCGGCTTTTGTATGCTGAGCGGAGCCAAACCCTACCTGGTGGTGTGGTGCTCTACCGCGCGCATGGAGGGAGGGGAGGGAAGGAAAGGAAATGGGTAGGGCTTATCGGGGTTCAAATTTCGAAATTCCGTCCGGACCTGCGCGTAAAAGGCCGTCGCTCAGAGGAGAAGCATCTGGAGTGGCTCTGGTGCCGGGGATGACAGCGTGCGTGGATGGGTTGTTTTTTTTTTTGAGAAATGCGTGCGTGGATGGGTGGTCTCGCAAATGCGCGGCGGTGCGAGGGCTTTTCAGTAAAGGTGCGCTCCTGGTTGCTTTTTCTAACCACGGTTGCGAAATGGTAACCACGGGACGGTTGGGAAAGGCTGTAGACGGGAATTTCAAATTTCCATTCAGTTTTGTGGCGATTCCAGTCGATGAAGGAAGGTTGTTCAACCAGCGGGTGAGCAATCTTCATTTTTGCCACACATTTGGTGATCTTGATTTTAGTTGTACATCTTTAAATATGCAGTCCACTGGCCCTGTGTTTGGATGCTTTTTGATCATGTGTATAGGACATGCCCATTTCTTCCTTCACGTAGTTCCATCTGAAAAGATGTTTTCTTATTTGGATGTCTTTTTTTTTTGGGGGGGGGGGGGGGGGGGGGGGAGCTCGGGAGCAGGAAGGGTAAACTGCATATGGAGTATATATCTCGCAAAAACAAAACAAAAGAAAAATATGGAGTAGACCAACTCGATCTCATACATGACCGATTCTAAACCATATCAAAAAGAACAGATGGCAAATGGTTTTTTTGTAGTTGGACGGGAAATGGGACGATTTTAATGCGGTGACAAATGAAGCCCCGGCCTGTCCCAAAAGCAGACGAGCGTACGTAGCCTCGCGCCTTGGGGAGCGCGCAGGGCGGGAGAGCGCGGGTCGCGTGCGCGCTCAGCTCTACCTCTTTCTCGTTTTCGGTCTCTGCAATGCAATGCGTCGTACGTGTGGCCTCAGCACCGAATGGAGCCAAAAGGAAACCCAGGCCTTTGCGTGGGTGGGTGGGATCCCGTCTCCCCCAGACGCGCAGTGCAGATTATCAATGCCGGACGGGAGGGCATGCATGATCGGGCTTGGACACGCCCAGTATGCCGATCTGATTCGCAAAAAGCAAGCAGCAAACTCGGTTTAATTTCTCCCCAAGCGCTAGACAGAGCAACGGCCAGAGGCCAGAGGCGAGGCCCGACGCATCGCGCTTGCCATTCCGGTGCAACCACCTGACCATGTCCGTCCAAGGACCGGCTGCGGCCCTGCCTGTGCGGTCAAAAGCAAAAGCTTAGGCGGGGTGACGCGGCGCTGCCAGAGGGAGGGAGGAGCTGCGTGGGATGTACGCGCGATAATCCCTTGCAATCAGACATCTGCGAGCAGCTGATTATCACGCACGCGACGAGAGAAGAAACCGTTTGTGGTCAGGTAACCTATCGCAATTCGCAAACGCGGCGAGAGAATAAATCATTCTAAGGCCTCGTTTGGTACAAGCCATCGTCGAGCTCGCGCCACCCATACGCGTCGGCGTCGGGGCTCAGGCCGCTGCCGCCGAGAGGGTCCGTCGGCACATCCGCCTCGGCCCAGAAGGGAGTCGCCGCCTCCCACGCAGCTGCTTTTCTTCAACGGAGCATGCATGCTTCTCGTGGACGGCCGCTGGAGAGGCTCATCGCTGCGTTTGGGCCGGGTGCTCTGAGGCATCCGCTGTACTAGTCGTCCGTGATACAGATGCGCCGCTGTGCCCAACTCCGGCTGCAAGCTCAGGCTGGACGGCGTGCGCCAGGCCACTTTCCATGACAGCCACACGCGGAGACCCATGCATGGTATGCGGGGTGGTGTGAGCACCGGCGTGTGCGCATGCATGCTCCTGGTCTGTGTGCTCTAGCGCATGAGTGTGTACTCCTGTTTTGTGTGCGAGTGGCCGTGCACGCCGGCATGCGTGCGTGCGTGCATGCGCTGGTGCATGTGGATGCCGGCGTTGCGTGCGCCACCTCGGCACAGAGGGGATTGACGAGAACGACTATATAGAAGATTTAATGGAATAAAGATTACACGTACAAGATTTTGATATAGCTATCACCATCGACCAAATAATATATCGGACTGGGGATTTTGGATGACGGGTCCATGACACACGCTACTAACATGGCACCCGACGGGTTCGGGTTCGGGTAATGATCGCCCAAACCCTTACACGTCTCAATATTTTTTGCCCAAACTTGTACCCATACTCACACCTCGGATTTTAAATTGTTCCCATACCCGTACCCGACCGGGTGCGGGAATACCCGCGGGTAAAAATACCCATCTCGGCCACCTTGCCTAATTTACAGTTCAACATGTATTTTTTGAGCATTTTCGCATATATACGCAAAATTTCAGCATGTATACTTCAAAATTTCAACAAATATTTACCATATTTTAGGATTTCAGCACGTGCATATCACAATTTGTTGTGCGATGGAATAAAAAATGGTATTAATTTACAAAAGTGGGTGGAATAAGCATGAACAAGATGGCACCAAACAATCACATATGTAAGTGAACTTCTTAGAGAAACATTCACATATGTTCTTTCTTCCTTTTTCCAATTACAAGACAAACAAGAGGGACAAAATTTCCTATAATTTTCTTTTATTGAAGTTACTTCTGCAGCCCCTACTTTAAAATGATCAAATGAAGGAGACTATAATAAGATCAACAAAATCAGAGACAAAATCATGAGTTCACAAAACAAGATCAACACATTTAAATAAGATCATGCACATGGGTAAGGGGATGGGATTTTGGGTCGAGGCTAGTGGTTGCATTTTTGTATACGGGTATGCGGGTACGTGGGTATGGGTATTGTCTTCCGTACCCATACCCAGCTTACCTGATGGGTATAATTTTTTCCCATTTATAAACCCATGGGTATTTATTTTTCCCAAACCCTTATCCTAATAGGGTTTTTACCCATCGGGTTTGCGGGTTGCGGGTACCCATTGCCATGTTGACATGGTACACTAGATGCTTCAGATGGAAACAATGTGTGCGATGAACATTCTATGACAACTACACTATCACGTACCGTTTGCAATGCGGCACACGTCACACAGGATTATCTCTACTCCTAATGCCTCAGTTGGTAGGATTGCACGGTTATTTTTTGTCCCCCACTTTTGTCTGGTTTTTTTTGTCTCACCTCCCATCACCACTCTCCACGTCGGTTTATTTTTCTCTCCACACTTTGTTTAGCAAAGTATCACTTTCCTGACATACAAAAAATCACCGACTAAACTTTCCTAACTTATCCAAATCAATCGGTCTCTCTTACTAGTGCAATTTAGTTTAGGAAACAAATAACGGATTTTTTTTAAAAGTTAGACAGTAGGGGAAAACCCTACTGCATGTTTTTGTATTTATAACAAGGTGTCAACTTACAATGTACATGGAGAAGGGGGGTGGGGGGAAGTAGAAGCCCTAATAAAGAGCTATGAGTACTAGGCTATGCTGTGAAGCTAAGTTACAAAGTCTACAATAGCCGACACAAGGTGTCTCTTATGCTCTGAGAGTCTATGGGCAATGTTGGCGAAATCATTTTTAAACCTAGCTTGCCAAGTAGACAAAGAAGGCGTGACTTTGCGGAAGTAGTTGTTATTCCTTTCTTTCCAAAGGTTCCATGCAACCACTAGGAAGATATCCATGATCAATTTTCTGTGATGTCCCCTTTTTAAGTGTGTCATCATGTCGAGTCGATTCCCATCCCTTGGCCATCGAATATTGAGTTTGTTCCAGCAACCTTCACTGAACTTGCAGTGGAAGAAAAGATGTTCAACTGTTTCCTCCACATGGTTTCCACAAAGCAGGCAGTCGAGGTTCGTCCCAATATTATAATGTCTTCTTTTCAACATGTTACGTGTGTTGAGACGATCCATCAGCAAGAACCGCCCGAAAACTTTGATTTTAGGGATATTTTTGGCCTTCCAAAGCCATGCAAAAGCTTCATGAACAACTACCTCTCAAAAACAGAATTTGTAATATGAAGTTGTTTTGAATACGGACGCTCCCCAGGTGCAAATCCATCTATCATTCGCCTTAGTAAGTGTGGTGGAGCTAACCTCGAGTTGGAGATCTCTAAGTTCCTCATGGGCTTGCACTGAGAGAGGTAGCTGAAAGGCTTCTCTGATGTTAGAGATTGTAAGCATCGAATTAACAGAAACATCTTCCATAATGGTGTAAGAGAAAGCTCTGGGGAAGCTCTCCTCTAGGATGTGATGATTCCAGTCGTCCTTCCAAAAGAGAGCGGTCGCGCCACTATGGATTATCACTTTGGTTACTCCGCGGTATATAGGCATGAGCTTCACCAATTCGCGCCACCAAAAGGAACCACATGTTGGCATTGCATGAGGGACTACATTAACGTAATAAGTGTCCCAAATTAACTTCACCCAAGGTATATCTAGTTGGTTGTAGAATTTGTGAAGCAGTTTGAGCAGCAATGCATCATTTTGAATTTTGAGATTGAGCACTCCCAATCCCCCATTTCTTTTTGGGCGACAGACCAGATTCCATGCAGCAAGCGAATTAGACTTGTCCCCTGCTTCTGTTTTCTTCATCTAGAGGCAATGTCTTCGAATCTTGTCAAGTTGTTCAATTAGTTTTGGGGGGAGTCTCAACACACCCATTGGATAGATGGCAAGTGAGGTGACAAGCGAGTTCATGAATGCTAGTTTACCCGCGTACGGCATCAGAGACATGGCAGCCGTGATCCTACCTTCCGCTTTGCACACCCAGGGGGTCATATCGGCACCGTCGGCTTTGTGGTCCCAAGTGGGAGGCCCGGATAGGTGAACAACATGCTCGTAATGGTGCACCCAAAAATGGCAGCAAGGTCTTTACATTTGTCCTCCGGGGTATTGATAGGTATTAACGTGGATTTGTGAAAGTTGATATGGAGGTTGACCGAGGCGGCATAATCAGCGAGGATGGTTTTCATATGTGCGGCTTGTTCCACCAGGTGGGCATGATGATGATCGTGACGTCCGCATACTGAATCACAGGGTAGTTGGCTGCATCTGTCGAGGGAATGGGCAACTTCAAAAGGTTGGCTTCTAGGGCCTTGTTGATGGCATTCTGAAGGAGATGGGAAGCTAACACAAATTGTCGGACCCCGCAATGACACCAAAATTGCTTCCCTAGTACGCCATTTAGTAGTACTGAAGATTTCCCAGACGATGAAATACTTTTGAACCAAGAAATCCATTTGGCGTTAAACCCCATACTCTGCATGATCTGGATAATCGCAACATGGTCACCCATGTCAAATGCTTTGGCAAAGCCCAATTTGAGAAGGATGATTTCACGTTTGGAGGCTTGACATTGGTGTATATACTCAAACGCCCAAGCAAGACAATCGTGGATGGATCTCTGATAACCCACAAGTACATGGGATCGCAACAGTTTTCGAGGGTAGAGTATTCAACCCAAATTTATAGATTCGACACAAGGGGAGCCAAAGAATATTTGCAAGTATTAGCAGCTGAGTTGTCAATTCAACCACACCTGGAGATTAATTATCTGCAGCAAAGTGATTAGTAGCAAAGTAGTATGTGAAGGAAATATGCCCTAGAGGCAATAATAAAGTTGTTATTTTATATTCCCTTATTCATGATAAATGTTTATTATTCATGATAGAATTGTATTAACCGGAAACTTGATACAGAACAGCTGATGTGGCACGTGTGATGACGTGGATGCTCTGCATGTTGAGATAAATCCTATAGTGGGGATCAATCTCTTAGGTATAATAGATGTGTGAATACATAGACAAAACAATGTGTCCCTAGTATGCCTCTACTAGACTAGCTAGTTGATCAAAGGTGGTTAAGTTTCCTAGCCATGGACATGAGTTTTCATTTGATAATGGGATCACATCATTAGTGGAATGATGTGATGGACAAGACCCATCCGTTAGCTTAGCATATTGATCGTTCAGTTTTATTGCTACTGCTTTCTTCATGTCAAATATATATTCCTCCGACTATGAGACTATGCAACTCCTGGACATCGGAGGAATGCCTTGTGTGCTATCAAACGTCACAACGTAACTGGGTGATTATAAAGATGCTCTATAGGTATCTCCAAAGGTGTTTGTTGGGTTGGCACAGATCGAGATTAGGATTTGTCACTCCGAGTGTTGGAGAGGTATCTCTGGGCCCTCTCGGTAATGCACATCATATGAAGCCTTGCAAGCAATGTGACTAATGAGTTAGTTACGGGATGATGCACTACAGAACGAGTAAAGAGACTTGCCGATAACGAGATTGAACTAGGTATGAAGATACCGACGATCGAATCTCGGGCAAGTAACATACCGATGACAAAGGGAGTAACATGTTGACATTGCGGTTCGACCGATAAAGATCTTTATAGAATATGTTGGAACCAATATGAGCATCAAGGTTCCGCTATTGGTTATTGACCGGATAGGTGTCTTGGGGTCTTGTCTACATAGTTCTCGAACCCGTAGGGTCCACACGCTCAACGTTCGATGACGATAGGTATTATATGAGTTATGTGTTTTGGTAACCGAAGGTTGTTCGGAGTCCCGAATGAGATCACGAACATGACGAGGAGTCTCAAAATGGTCGATAGGTAAAGATTGATATATTGGAAGGTTATATACGGACACCGGAATGGTTCGAAGAGGTTTGGGGATTTTCAGGAGTACCGGGAGGTTACCGGAACCACACACCCCCGGGAAAGTTAATGGGCCTCATGGGCCATAGTGGAGAGGAGAGGGCAGACACGGGAGGTGGCGCCCCTCCCCCGGCCAATCTGAATTGGACAAGGGGTGGGGGAGCAGCCCCCCTTTCCTTCTCCCTCTCCACCTCTTTCCCCTTTCCCCCTCTCCGTAAAAAGGAAAAATAGAGGGGGGGGGGCGAATCCTACTAGAAGTGGAGTCCTAATAGGATTCCCCCCTCCATGGCGCGCCCCTTCGTGGCCGGCCTACTCCCCTCCTCCTTTATATATGGGGGCAGGTGGGCACCCCAAAGCACATCAATAGTTTAGCCGTGTGTGGTGCCCCCTCCATCGTTTACTCCCCTGGTCATATTGTTGTAGTGCTTAGGCGAAGCCCTACGCGGATCAC
Source organism: Triticum timopheevii (assembly GCA_963921465.1). Lineage (NCBI taxonomy): Eukaryota > Viridiplantae > Streptophyta > Magnoliopsida > Poales > Poaceae > Triticum > Triticum timopheevii. The sequence continues at coordinate 583,004,959 of OY997270.1, read as the reverse complement.
TTCGCCAACACCGTCATCACGCCGCGTGCTGACGGAACTCGTCGACTCCATCGACACTCTGCTAGATCAAGAGTTCGAGGGACGTCATCGAGCTGAACGTGTGCAGAACTCGGAGGTGCCGTACGTTCGGTACTTGATCGGTTGATTCGAGAATACGTTTGACTACATCAACCATGTTAAGTTAACACTTCCGCTTTCGGTGTACGAGGGTACGTGGACACACTCTTCCCCTCTCGCTGCTATGCATCTCCTAGATAGATCTTGCGAGAGCGTAGGAATTTTTTTGAAATTGCATGATACATTTCCCACCAGTGGCATCTGAGCCAGGTCTATGCGTAGATGATATGCACGAGTAGAACACAAAGAGTTATGGGCGGTGATTGTCATACTGCTTACCACCAATGTCTTATTTTGATTCGGCGGTATTGTTGGATGAAGCGGCCCGGAACAACCTTACATGACCACGTTCATGAGACTGGTTCCACCGACAGACATGCAACTAGTTTTGCATAAAGGTGGCTAGCGGGTGTCTGTTTCTACAACTTTAGTTCAATTGAATTTGACTTTGGCCGGTCCTTGTGAAGGTTAAAACAGCAAACTTGATAAATCACCGTTATGGTTTTTGTGCCGTAGGTATGTACGATTCATGCTAGCAGCCACGTAAAACTTGCAACAAACAAAGTAGAGGACGTCTAACTTGTTTTTGCAGGGCATGTTGTGATGTGATATGGTCAAGACATGATGTGATATAAAGATTGTTGCATGAGATGATCATGTTTTGTAAAAGTTATCGGCAACTGGCAGGAGCCATATGGTTGTCGCTTTATTGTATGAAATACAAGCGCTATGTAATTGCTTTAGTTTATCACTAAACGGTAGTGATAGTCATAGAAGCAATGGTTGGTGATACGACCACGACGCTACGATGGAGATCAAGGTGTCAAGCCGGTGATGATGGAGATCATGACGTTGCTTCGGTGATGGAGATCATGAGCACAAGATGATTGTCAGTGTCAAAACCGGCGGATCTCGGGTAGGGGGTCCCGAACTGTGCGTCTAGGCGGATGGTAACAGGAGACAAGGGACACGATGTTTTTACCCAGGTTTGGGCCCTCTCGATGGAGGTAAAACCCTACTCCTGCTTGATTGATATTGATGATATGGGTAGTACAAGAGTGGATCTACCACGAGATCAAGGAGGCTAAACCCTAGAAGCTAGCCTATGGTATGATTGTTGTAATGGTTGTTGTCCTACGGACTAAAACCCTCCGGTTTATATAGACACCGGGGAGGGCTAGGGTTACACAGAGTCGGTTACAATGGTAGGAGATCTACATATCCGTATCGCCAAGCTTGCCTTCCACGCCAAGGAAAGTCCCATCCGGACACGGGACGAAGTCTTCAATCTTGTATCTTCATAGTCTTGGAGTCCGGCTGACGATGATAGTCCGGCTATCCGGACACCCCCTAGTCCAGGACTCCCTCAGTAGCCCCCGAACCAGGCTTCAATGACGATAATTCCAGCATGTATGTAGTCTTCGGCATTGCAAGGCGGGTTCTCCTTTAAGTTCCATGTACCTGCCGAACAGTGTCCGGCTTCCTTATCAATGTCGCGCTTCTTGGCTTCCACGCCCAATAATGGCCTTCTTCCACGCGTCGCACGAATGCGAAAAGCCAGGGTATCTTTTATGTTTTACCCCCTAGCTGTGCAAATAACCTGCCTATAAGAGAGGCAAGAATCCAGATCCAAATCATACCATCTTCCTTCCGCGAGTACTCATCGGAGCGCTTCTGACCAAAGATCCATTCCATCATGGACCGTCGACGCGGCTCCTCTTCTCGCGCTCCCAGCCCTCTGCCAGGAGATTGGAGGAGATGTTCTGTCCCGCACAACGAGCTGGTGACGCTCCAAGCGGAGGGATATCTCCCTCCGGCCTTCATGGTTCTGGTTCGAGCCGGGCTGGCCACATACAAAGGTGGGAAGAAAGCGGAGGCTACCCCAAGTCCCAACAAAGGGGAGCGGGTATGCTTCGTCCCCTATCTGATAAGGGGGCTCACATTTCCTATACATCCGTTCCTCCGCGGGCTCCTGGAGTTCTATGGACTCCAGCTCCATCACCTCACGCCCGCCTCTATCCTGCATATCGCGGGTTTCGTAGCTCTTTGCGAGCTATTTCTGGGCGTCGAGCCCCATTTCGCGCTGTGGAAGAGGTTGTTCTGCCTTGTACCCTGCTCTCACGAGGGGTCCATATATCAAGTGGGTGGTGCCGAAATATGGCGCATCGCCGGGACCGGATATCCATACGGAACCCCTAAGAAGGCGTCCGAAGACCGGCCTTCAGAATGGTTTTACGTAGAAGACGCTCCGCTGCCGGACCCTATTCGGATCGGCCTCCTGAAGTTCAGTAATGCTCCTCTGAAGAAACGCCTTAGCTGGCGCCCACGGAGCCCCCAGCTGGAGGAAGACAAGAGCGTCCATTATTTGATGGGCCGGATAAGTTTACTGGCCCATTCCGGGTTGACCATGATTGGAGTCATGGCAACGTGCATTATGCGAGGGGGTGCAGCCACTGCAATACAGGGGCCACCCTATGTGGGATTTCAACGGGGGGGACGATGCCACCCGTCATGGCCGCAAAGGGCCGGGATCGGCCGAAGACCTAGCGAAGATCCTGTCCGGCCTGTACAAGGGGGAGAAGGAGGATTTCCTCCAGACGAGCCCGTTGGATGGGTTCTCCATGAATAACCCTCGGCGTTGGGTAAGCGAACACTTTGAGTGCCCGACCCATGCTTTCAAAGTTTAAGCTTCTTATATTATGCTTTCGACGCAGGAGTTGCGTCGGGTTGTGGAGGGCATGCTTAGTCCAGCTCTGCAACCCGAGGATACAGAGAGATCCCAGGATCTGACCTCCGAAGAGGACCCGGACATAAAGGTGGAGCTAATTGACGGGGTGTTCCACCAGCTCAGCATGGACAATGCTTTAGTCGCCATTACGGCTGACTACCCCGGCCTATATCCGGATTCCCAGGTGATTGTGACTGAAGTCCTAGCACCATTATTTCTTCCTTGCTCTTTTCTGACCCCCGTATATGATGGTGTTTTGCAGGAAGTGCCTTCAAGGCGGGAAGCCGAGCCCGCGGCGGCTGACCAACAAGGGTCAGTCCGGCCCAGTAGGCGGAAGAGGAGCGCGGCGCGGATTGAAACATCGCCGCAAAGGTATAGCTCACGGTTTGTTATTTGGATCAACATTCCTAGGAAGCGTTTGAGTGCTCATGACTTTTGTAGGAGAAAAAGCGCCCGCCGGGCTGCGGGCGTAGAGGTTGCCAACCCAGCCTCCACCAGCCAAGCTCCAGCACCTGGTCTGGAGGGGGAGGCGAGCGCAAGGCGCGAGCCGGATACTCCTCCAACGGAGGATGCCGACAGACTGTCCGCCACCAAGTCTGAGGTGGAGAGCGCCATGAACCACATGTGCCGCCGGACAGTTTTTCGTGACGCGTGCTTCTCCCCTGAGGCGTTGAATGCCTTTAACGCGGGGGACGCGCACCTCCATGCTGCTCAAGATGGTTTGACCAGAGCCACGGAGCAGTATGTAAAAGGCATACGGGTAAGAGAATTTAATAGTTGTATATGCCAGTAGCCCCCGAGACTTAAAGTAGTTATATTAACTGATTTAAGGATCATTTGAAACGCAGGATCTTACGGAGAAGAATACCCAACTGTCTCAGGAGCTGCAAGAGTGTAAGGCCCAACTCGAGGCCGCACTTGCTGCCGCAGGAGGAAACACAGAGACCCCTCCTGGTAACACATTATTTTAAAAAGATAAGTGGTGTGCAGCGTGCGCGCAAGTCTAATAATGACATTGCAGGTGCTGCCGGACAAGATCCGGACAGGCAAGAATTACTGCGCCAGCTAAAGGCCGGCGAGAGGGTGCTGAATAAGGTGCAGCAGGAAAGGAACAAGCTCCAGGATGCCCACGCCCAGCTTGGAGAAGAGCTGAAAGGTGTTCGGGCCGAGCTGTCTGGCTCCGTTAAGGAGAATCAGCGGCTTCGTCGCGGCATTTATAGTAAGTGCTTGAGCGAACTCCTTTGAAAAGAAGAGTTCGGCGAGGAAGTCAATTGACAAAATATGTCTGTAGGTATATTCACAGGTCGCCTTGCGGAGGAGATGCCCGTATCGACGGGTGATCAACTTCCCGAGCTGTTGCAGCTGCTCGAACGAGTTCGACAGGCAATGAGCGGTGTCGTCCAGGCTTTGTGGCCAGCCCTCTCCCTACCCGAGGGCCTTGGGGAGCTTGCGGAGAAGCTTCAGGGAGTGCGGCAGCGCTTCCGTTTATGGAAGATTTTGGCCTGCCGCCAAGGTGCCAGGGAGGCCTGGGCCATGGTGAAGACGCGGTACAAGAAGGCGGATCCCAACCACATGGCCGAGGTCGGACCTGTGGGGCCCGATGGGAAGGAGATCCCTGTGAGTTTAGTATACGGCCAAGTAGAGTTGGCCGCTAAATTTTCCCAGCGGGACTGTAAATTAGACAGCCTGTTAGACGGGATTGAGGCGGAATATAGTCAGTTGATTTGACAATGTATTTTAAAATGACATGTAAAATGCCCTCTAGCCGGATTGTAGATCGTTTGTCTTTGCCGACCTTTTCGCTTCAACCTCGGGACCCTAGAGTTCGGAGTGTGTCCGAATACCTTCTCGGTTAAGAAACAACCGGGGCATGCATGGAGACCAGGCATAGGGGTCATTAGTGCTTTATCAGACAAGTGCCCAACTAGTTATGTTATATTACATGGTTAGTAAGAAACATCTTCCAGGGAGAATAGTTTCGTTAAGGGTTCCTTTCCCTGGGAGGCATGCCCTAAAGTGCATGTCCGAACTGCGAAAAGAGCAGAAAAACATCTGGGGGCAGATAAATAAGTAGGTAAAAAATCATCTTTCAAGTCACCGACCGAATATTCCCTTAAGAACGCTAGCTTTCGGCTTCACCCAATCTAAGGTACACATCCGGCTGACCCGGCAGTAACAATCGCAGAGGTGCTCCCTTTACCTCCTAGCCGAACAATCGGGAACATAGGGGTAAGCACAGGAGCCAGGCAACCCAGCTTGGCCAAAACTTAAGTCATATCGATGCATATAATGTTGAATAAAAGTTACATGTGGAAGTTTGACACATGTGCTGGGCATGAAGCCCTTATAATTAAGCTTCTGGTAAAGAAGCCCCCAGGTATAATGAGTGCGGATGGCACGTCTAGTGTGTGCGAACAATGCGCAAGTAGGCCTTTAAGGGCTTTTCAGGAAAAGGGGTGAGAGAAGAAAGAGAAACAAAATACAGCTGAAGTGTAAAAAATTTGGATGGGGGAAGGGGACGAACTCTTAGTCCGGCGCTAGGCATAGAATCTTCGGAGGCGGGCTGCGTTCCATGGGTTCGGCTCGAGTCGGTTGTCCGACGCATTTCGTAGGCGGTACGCTCTGCCGGTCAAGACTTGATCGATAATGAAGGGGCCTTCCCATTTGGGCTTGAGCTTGTCCTTTTTCTTGTCCGGCAGGCATAGAACTAGTTCGCCAACGTTGTAAGTCTTGGCCCGTACTTCTCTGCTTTGATATCGTCGAGCCTGCTGCTGATAGAATGCGGAACGAGCCTTGGCGACGTTGCGTTCTTCCTCCAATGCGTCCAAGCTGTCCTGCCGATCTAGCTCGGCTTCTCTTTCTTCGTACATGCGCACTCGAGGTAAGTCATGAATGATGTCGCAGGGCAGAACTGCTTCTGCGCCGTATACCATAAAAATTGGTGTGAATTCGGTAGTACGGTTGGGCGTTGTCCGCAGCCCCCAGAGTACGGAGTCGAGCTCCTCTACCCAGTGCGTGTCAGATTTCGTAAGTGACCGCACTAGTCTGGGTTTGATGCCGCTCATTATTAGACCATTTGCTCGTTCCACTTGACCGTTGGTTTGAGGGTGATAGACTGAAGCGTAATCGAGCTTAATGCCCATATTTTTGCACCATGATTTAACCTCGTCGGCCGTGAAGTTCGTGCCGTTATCGGTGATGATGCTGTGGGGGACACCATAACGGTGTACTACCCCGGATATGAAGTCTATCACTGGTCCGGACTCTGCCGTTTTAACTGGCTTGGCCTCTATCCATTTGGTGAATTTATCCACCATGACCAATAGGTACCTTTGCTTGTGGGTTCCCCCTTTAAGGGGTCCAACCATGTCAAGCCCCCTGTCGGTGTCAAAACCGGCGGATCTCGGGTAGGGGGTCCCGAACTGTGCGTCTAGGCGGATGGTAACAGGAGACGAGGGACACGATGTTTTTACCCAGGTTCGGGCCCTCTCGATGGAGGTAAAACCCTACGTCCTACTTGATTAATATTGATGATATGGGTAGTACAAGAGTAGATCTACCACGAGATCAAGGAGGCTAAACCCTAGAAGCTAGCCTATGGTATGATTGTATGTTGTGTATGTTGTCCTACGGACTAAAGCCCTCCAGTTTATATAGATACCGGAGAAGGCTAGGGTTACACAGAGTCGGTTACAATAGTAGGAGATATACGTATCCATATCGCCAAGCTTGCCTTCCACGCCAAGTAAAGTACCTTTCGAACACGAGCCGGAGTCTTCAATCTTGTATCTTCGTAGTCTTGGAGTCCGGCGGACGTTGATAGTCCGGCTGTCCGAACACCCCCTAGTCCAGGACTCCCTCAGTAGCCCCTGAACCAGTCTTCAATGACGATAAGTCCGGCGTGCACAATGTTCAGCATTGCAAGGCGGGTTCCTCCCTTGAATAATCCAGAGAAGATAATGAACACCAGGATAGTGTCCGGCTCTGCAAAATAAATTCCACATTCCACCGTAGAGAGAATAAAATGTACACTTAGTTCAATCTGCTGACGTATTATGCGGCTTGACATCACACCGCCACCAGGCCTTTGTTTGAATTACTATACCACCTCAACATGTTTAGCGAAGCGGTTTCCTTGGCACGTCTTGTCGAAGCAGAGATCATGTTCCCCTTATTCCGGGATTCTCATCAATACGTGCGTGGGTAACCCAACCGCGCCATCAATGGTGGCGCTTGGGAGATAAGCGAGTTTTACCAGGCTGGTGGGGGACGCATAGTTTTGTCCGCCTATATATAAGGGATAAGGATTCACCTTCTCACCTACGCCTTCTTCCTCCTTTGCTTATCCATCCCCGCGAATTCAAGGTCCAACGCCCGAACTCGCGCATCTCACCTCGACCTTCTCCGAATATGTCTGGAGCGGGAGGTAAACGGTTAGCCTCCACCGTCAAGGAGGAGGACATCACCAAGCTGCGCAGCGCCGGATACCTTCCCGGCGATATCGCGCATCGGCTGCCCGACGAGGGGCAGCTCATCCCTACCCCCGGGCCTCATGAGAGGGTCGTCTTCCTTCCCCACTTCCTCCGCGGACTGGGCTTTCCGCTCCATCCATTTGTCCGGGGGCTCATGTTTTACTACGGCCTGGATTTCCACGATCTGGCGCCGAACTTTATCCTCAACATCTCGGCGTTTATCGCCGTGTGCGAGGCCTTTCTCTACATCCGGCCCCACTTCGGCCTGTGGCTCAAGACCTTTAACGTCAAGCCGATGGTTGTGAAGGGTACGCAAGCGGAATGCGGAGGCACTATGTTGGGCAAATTGCCCAACGTCCCTTGGCTAGAAGGGACCTTCATGGACTCCGTCAAGGGGTGGCAATCGGGGTGGTTCTACATCACCGAGCCGCGCAAATCCACATGGGTGGCGGCCCCCGAGTTTAGATCAGGCATCCCCACGCAGCTCACCTCCTGGAAAGAGAAGGGCTTGCAGTGGGGGAATCCGGTGGAGGTGACGGGACTCCGAGCATGTATCAAGAAGATGGTGAGCAATAGGCTCAGGCTCGTCGACGTGGTCCAAGTCATGCTCATCCGGCGGATCCTCCCATGCCAAGAACGGGCATTTAATATGTGGGAGTTCAATCCGGAACAGCACCAGGCGCTAAACGGGCTCTTCGATACAACATACGAAGGCGCCTGGAGGGTGCTGTTCAAGGGCGCCGAAGCCCCCGCGTCCGCGACCAAAGACCGCGGATCCAGCTCGCAGAATCCAACTGACGAGGTAAGTGATTCAACCCCATTACGGGACACTTGTGATAATTAGATTGACTCTAGTGAGGCTTCATTCTACCTCTTCCTTTGACAGGAATGGATGGAGAAGGCCAAGCCGCTCATCAGCCCGGCTCCCATGCCAGAAGACCCAGCGAATGCCCGCTTAACAGGGCTGCTGGTTCCGGCACCGCACGTGTGCTGGAGAAGAAGGCCAAGAAGGTGGCCGCGGGGACTCGAAAGAGCTCCCGCAATCAGGCGTCTGACGACGACGAGGACTCCTCTCCCGAAGACGAGGAGGAGGAGTACTCTCTCCCGGAGGAGGGAGAGAAGAAAAGGAAGGCTCCCCCCATCGGGGAGGCCGAAGGGTCCAAGAGGGGGAGAACTATCCCCCCGGACAGTTCCGCCAACATCAGCGTTGGTGAGGATGAGCGGCCTCCAAGGGCCCGGCGTTTGGCAAGATCGTAAGTATCCGGATCCTTGATGTGTAATTACTTTTATGTCACGTAGTATCCTTCTAACGCCGCATTCTGTCCGTAGTTCGGCCAATGATGATCTCCCCGACTCATCGAGCGGGTCATTGGCTTCGTCGGATGTAAATTCCATCCCAACTGCCTCCACCCCACGCGCCAACGAGGACGTCGAGGTGGGATCCCGGAGAGGGACCCATCAGGAGGAGGCTCCGGAGGCGCCGTCAGGCAGCCCCCCGGACTTCGTGCCGGACTCTACATCGGAACCCGCAGTGGTTCCAGAGTCCGGCAAGCGGCCCCTTCGAAAGAAGGGCAGGACCGTGACGCCGGCGGCCTCCGTCCAACCGGAGGCGCTGGATAACCTGCTGGAGGCGCTTAAAGGCGCTTCCATCGAGGAAGAACACCGCACTATCATGAGTGCGGTGATTGAGAAGGTTCAGCTCGCGAAAAGTGGGCTGACCGAAGCCTGCAATAGCCTTTTAACAGGCTTTGAGGTAAGAAGTTAAAATTATGTAATATAATACCGCATAGACAGTAGCCCCTGATGCTTGGTTCGGTGTTCGGAAAGAAAAGCCGGACTAAGGATCTATAACAAGATATACGCAGGGTTGCCTAAAATATGTCAATATGGGTTTGCAGGCTGCACTGCTAACCTCTGCCGCACTGACGGCGGAGGTTGATGTGCTAAAGAAGGAACTCGAGCGGTCCGAGCAAGAGCTCGGCCATGCAAAGAAGCAGCTCAAGGAAAAAGAAAGTGAGTAACACCTCTTTGAATAAGTACCTTACAGAAAAGGATTTTGGTTGCAAATAAAATTAACAAGGATAATATGTGCATTGCAGGGGCCACTAACGAGGTGGCAACCCTGAAGGATGCTGTGTCCGCGGCCGAACGCAATGCGGCCGCGGAACGGGCTGAGCGAGAAAAGCAAGAGGCGCGGGTGGCGGAAGTTCGGCAAGAGCTCCAGGTTCTCATGGAAAAACATGAGAGTTTGGAGCGTGACTCCAAGACTCGAGAGTCCGAGCTTGCCTCGGCTCTCGAAAGTGCCAAGTCCGCCAAGGCCGAGGCCCATAAGGCCCTTCAGGAAGTTGAGGACATAAAGAAGATAGCGGAGGGTAAGGCGTTTTTCATGCAAAGCAGGCATGTTAATGTGAACTACCTGATACTTACCCGAATTCGGAGCTCTCCAGGGGCGTTTGCAGATCTACCGCGTAGTGCGGCTGATGCCGCCGCATTCTATCGTGGCGAGGAGGGGAGCTCGACGGAGAAGGTCTTCTGGTCTCAGTATACTGAGGCCGGCCATCCGGTGCCCCTAAGCGACCAGCTGAAGCAGCTGGTCGAACTCCACAAGGTAGCTGAGGAGGCCATGAAGGGCCTCATAGTCCGGCTGTGGCCTGGACAGGCCACGCCTGGGAGCTACTTTGGCCTCGTGCGGTGGCTGGTTGATGCATGCCCTAGGCTGGATGTAGTCAAGCGCTCCGCCTGTATCGAAGGTGCTCGTCGGGCCCTTGCCCGCATAAAGGTGCAATGGGGCAAATTGGATGCGGAGAAGCTTCTCACGGACCCACCGCCACCAGGCAAGGAGTATCGCACGCCGGAGAAGTATTATAATATTGTCCTGAAGGGAGCCTGCAATATTGCAGATGAGTGCTCCCGAAATGTAATCTTTGAGTGAACTCGCTGTGTATTTATCCTGTGCGCTGAAAACTTCGTTCATATGCGCCATGAGCAACGCTTGTTTAATTTAAAATATTACCTTCTGTGCGGCTGTTTATAAAATCTGAGAGATGGCAAGTCGTTGGCTTCAGCCCCCAAGCCACAAGTGCTGGGGTGTTCGGTGATAAACTTGAGCACTCTTGTTCCCATATTTGGGTCTATCTAGGGAGGCGCTCAACACGACGAACAAGGCGACCGGACTTATAATGCTTGAACACTCTCACTTAGCCATAGAATTCTATAATTTTAAATTTCGGCGAAGCCCCTGGTATTCGGAAGACCGAATCCGGGGCGCTATCCACGCCTTCATCGGACATAATCCGGAACTTCGCTCGAAGCGGCGTGAGTCTTTAAGGACCCGAAAAAACCTCTCGAACAGCGACCAGTCTCTCGCCTTATCATGCCGGTCAGTTTTAGCTTTCTCCACTGAGGCGTTAACCCGGCTCAACCGGGGCGCAATCGCAGTGGTTCTCCTAGTGCTACCTTAGCCGACAGAACGGAAACGTAAGGTGCCCAACATGGGAGCCGGGCAAACCCAACTATTGACCCAAGACATGATTCGGAGCCGATTCATATAATGCTATAAGTTCGGGGTGCCGCACTTGTGAAAGTGTTCGGACTTTATCACACCATAGAGTGGGGAACATAAGCCCCTGGTGTATTATGCCATACCAAAAATATACGGGTGCCAGAATGTCATATAATGAACATATATATATATATATATATATATATATATATATATATATATATATATAATGTAATGCAATTGCGATCATAAAGGTGCTGCATTATTAATGAAAGAAAAAGTCTGCTAGTAGAGCGGACTGATACAAGTAGTGCGGTAAGCAAGGGATTTGGACTAAATAAACATGTCCCCCTCCGGGGATGAGCTGCAGATTTGGTGTACATAATTGAATTTAATGCTCGTAATTGAGACCACCTGAGTGTTCGACGCGGCCTTCTTTAGTCCCTGACTATTGCATCATGAGTTCGGCAGGTTCACCACCGGACAGGGCTTCTGGTGAACAGAGTCCTGTGTACAAAAGATAAGAAAAATAATAATAAAAGAGGAGCACATGTGCGAGCCCCTGGTGTGGTCGAACCGCACTCTGGGTCCGTTGTGATCGTGCCCCCTCCCCTGTGCCCATGGTATCTCCGAAGCGTAATGATGTACGCGGAGTGTTATTCTTGCGATCATACGCGGGCGAGGGTTGGGGCCGCATTGCTACGCATGCTCTGATCGCGCCAGGTGGTCTTGGTTGATATTGCTCCGGGCGCGCTTTGCTGTATCCGGCCGTTTAACGGCCGGGCTCGAGAATTGCCTTAGAAGGCTGTTCTGTACTTCTGCTGCGAGAGCCGCTGTATGTTCCTCCGTTCGGAGGGAGCGTTCCGTATTCCATTGACCGTGATGACTCCACGAGGGCCTGGCATCTTGAGCTTTAGGTATGCATAGTGCGGCACCGCGTTGAATTTGGCAAACGCGGTTCGTCCGAGCAGAGCGTGATAGCCGCTGCGAAACGGGACTATGTCGAAGACTAACTCTTCACTCCGGAAATTATCCGGGGATCCGAAGACCACTTCCAGTGTGACTGAGCCTGTACAGTTGGCTTCCACTCCTGGTATGACACCTTTAAAGGTTGTCTTTGTAGGTTTAATCCTTGATGGGTCTATGCCCATTTTGCGCACTGTATCCTGATAAAGCAGGTTCAGGCTACTGCCGCCGTCCATCAGGACTCTCGTGAGGTGAAACCCATCGACGATTGGGTCTAAGACCAATGCGGCGAATCCGCCATGACGTATGCTGGTCGGATGGTCTCTTCGATCGAAAGTGATCGGACAAGAGGACCATGGGTTGAACTTTGGGGCGACTGGCTCCATCGCATAGACGTCCCTTAGTGCGCGTTTCCTCTCCCTCTTGGGTATGTGGGTCGCGTATATCATATTCACCGTCCGTACTTGTGGGGGAAAACCCTTCTGTCCTCTGTTGTTCGGCGGCCGGGTCTCTTCCTCGTCGTCGCTATTTAGACCCTTGTCATTGTTTTCGGCAATTAGCTTGCCGGCCTGCTTGAACACCCAGCAATCTCTATTGGTGTGGTTGGCTGGCTTTTCAGGGGTGCCATGTATCTGGCATGAGCGGTCGAGTATTTGGTCCAGATTGGACGGACCCGGAATGGTTCTTTTAAATGGCTTCTTCCGTTGACCGGGTTTAGAGCCTCGGAATCTGGCATTGATCACCGTATCCTCCTTATCGTCGCCGTTAATTTGGCGCTTGTTTTTGTTTCGACGTGACCTGCCGTTGTTGTCCTTGGTATTCGGACTGCCAGAATTTTTACGGAGATTGTTGCTGCGGGCTAGCCAGCTGTCCTCTCCCGCACAAAAGCGGGTCATTAAAGATGTGAGGGCTGCCATGGATTTCGGCTTTTCCTGCCCCAGGTGCCGGGCTAGCCATTCGTCCCGGATGTTATGTTTGAAGGCTGCAAGGGCCTCTGTGTCCGGGCAATCGACGATTTGATTTTTCTTTGTCAAGAACCGTGTCCAGAATTGCCTGGCCGATTCGTCTGGCTGCTGAATGATGTGGCTTAGGTCATTGGCGTCTGGTGGTCGCACATACGTGCCTTGGAAGTTATCAAGGAATGCGGCCTCCAGGTCCTTCCAACACCCAATTGACTCTGCGGGCAAGCTGTTAAGCCAATGCTGAGCTGGTCCTCTAAGCTTGAGTGGGAGGTACTTTATGGCATGGAGATCATCGCCGCGGGCCATATGGATGTGGAGAAGATAGTCTTCGATCCACACCGCGGGGTCTGTTGTGCCATCGTAAGATTCAATGTTTACGGGTTTAAACCCTTCGGGGATCTGATGATCCATTACTTCGTCAGTGAAGCATAATGGGTGTGCGGCGCCCCTGTATTGAGCAATATCGCGACGCAGCTCGAGAGAGCGCTGTCTGCTGTGTTCGGCCCGGCCGGGGTTATTGTATCCGGCACGACGGTATTCGTCATAGGTCGTAGGGCGCCCCCGTGATCCATAGATGGATCTGGATTGTCTTGCTTTGTCCTCCAATATGTCTCGCAAGTCCGGCGCGTTCCCTCTTGGCTTCGTACTTTTGAAGTGATGCCGGGGTATAGTCTTGGCTGGGGGCCTGGATGCCTCTCTGTCACGACCACGGGGTGGTCGGTCAGCCATATCGTGCGCTGGTGATTGATGTATGTATGCTTCCTTCTCTAATCGGGGGAGCAGCTTGCGTTTTGGGTAACTTTTGGAGGGACGTTCGAGTTTATACTCTTCGGCCGCGAGGACCTCGGTCCATCGATCGGCCAGCAGGTCCTGATCAGCTTGAAGCTATTGCTGCTTTTTCTTTAGGCTGCTTGCTGTGGCGATAAGCCTGCGCTTGAAGCGCTTTTGTTCGACGGGATCCTCGGGTACGACGAATTCGTCATTGTTGAGGCTTGCTTCGTCTTCGGAGGGAGGCATATAATTATGATCCTCAACCTCTTCGTCTGCCGCCCCCTCATGAGGGCTTGCTTTTGCATCCTCCTGCGCTGAGTCTTGCTGGAGGGGATTGTCTTCGGCACTCTCTGGAGTATTATTATCTCCTGTGCCGGAATCTCCGTTTTTGCTGTGGCGAGATTTAGAGCGGCGCCGCTGACGCCGGCGCTTGGGCTGTTTCTTTAAGGAATCTGCCTCCGCTGTTCCTTCGCCGTCCCCATCTTTTGGGGTATCCACCATGTATACGTCATATGACGAGGTGGCCTTCCAGTGCCCTGTGGGCGCTGGTTCCTGTTCGTCTCTGGCATCGTCGTCCATAGCGTCGATGTCTTCGGAGTCGTAATCTAGCATGTCGGTTAGATCGTCGACAGTGGCTACAAAGTGGGTGGTGGGTGGGCTCTGAATTTCTTCGTCGTCCGCATCCCAACCATCCTGGCCATAATCCGGCCAGGACTCTCCTAATAACGAGAGATGCTTTAGTGAATTTAAGATATCGCCGAAAGGCGAGCATTGAAAGATGTCCGCGGCGGTGAATTCCATAACCGGCGCCCAATCTGGATCGATTGGTAGGGGCGCGGGAGGTTCGGAGTCCGGCGAGGAGTCCGGCGCCTCGGAATCACGAGTTTCGCAGGGGACAAGATTAGTGTTCGGCTCCATCGCCGTGGATGTTGAAGCCCCTGGGGCGGCGTCTACCCACCGGCCCTCGATCTGGGCGATCGGCTCCGGGCTAATGGCCGGAGCGGATTCGTGTGCGGCCACCAAAGCACTGTTCGGCGGCAGAGCTAGATCATGCCATCGGTACAGTGCAGCGCGCTTGGCTGTGGCTCAAGTCCGTCGAGGATCAAGTCTCCTCGTACATCGGCCGTGAAGTTTAAGCTTCCAAATCTGACCTGACGGCCAAGGGCGTAGCTTTCGATCAGCTCCAGATGGCCAAGTGAATTGGCCCGCAGTGCGAAGCCGCCGAATACGAAGATCTGTCCGGGGAGAAAAGTCTCACCCTGGGCAGCGTTGCAGGTTGAAGATGCCATCAAGCCTATTGGTGACGACACAGAGGAACTCTCAATGAAAGCACCAATGTCGGTGTCAAAACCGGCGGATCTCGGGTAGGGGGTCCCGAACTGTGTGTCTAGGCGGATGGTAACAGGAGACGAGGGACACGATGTTTTTACCCAGGTTTGGGCCCTCTCGATGGAGGTAAAACCCTACGTCCTGCTTGATTAATATTGATGATATGGGTAGTACAAGAGTAGATCTACCACGAGATCAAGGAGGTTAAACCCTAGAAGCTAGCCTATGGTATGATTGTATGTTGTGTATGTTGTCCTACGGACTAAAGCCCTCCGGTTTATATAGATACCGGAGAAGGCTAGGGTTACACAGAGTCGGTTACAATAGTAGGAGATCTACGTATCCGTATCGCCAAGCTTGCCTTCCACGCCAAGTAAAGTACCTTCCGGACACGAGCCGGAGTCTTCAATCTTGTATCTTCGTAGTCTTGGAGTCTGGCGGACGTTGATAGTCTGGCTGTCCGAACACCCCCTAGTCCAGGACTCCCTCACCCCCAGACCGCGAACGGCCAGGTAATGGGTATAGTTTTGAGGGCGGTGGGTGGCATATGGCTCTGATTAGCAAAGAGCTGACAACCGACACATCTTTGGACTAAGTCCTGAGCATCTGCCCGGGCCGTCGGCCAATAAAATCCTGTACGGAATGCCTTTCCTACAAGGGCCCAAGCTGCGATGTGGTGTCCGCCTAGTCCGGCATGAATTTCAGCCAGAAGGTTTCGCCCTTCCTCTTCGGAGATACACCTTTGAAGGACTCCGGTTGTGCTTTTCTTATAGAGTTCTCCCTCATGGACCTTGTAGGCTTTGGATCGCTGAACTATGCAGCGGGCCTCATTTTGGTCTTCGGGAAGTTCCTGCCTAAGCAAGTAGGCTAGGAATGGCTCTGTCCACGGGGCGATTACTGCCATTATGTCGTGGGCTGAAGGTGTTATTTCATCGGTTGAATCGCCGATTATGTCAGATTGCTCTGTGTCGGTTAGTGCGGCTGCTTCCGGTTTGTTATTTCCGGACTCCTCTTCCCGTAGTACGGATGGCTTAAACAACCGTTCCAGGAAGATGTTTGGAGGGACAGCGTCACGTTTTGCGCCGAGCGTGCCAATACGTCGGCCGCTTGGTTATTATCCCTGGCTACATGGTGGAATTCGAGTCCTTCGAACCGAGCTGACATTTTAAGGACATCGTTACGATAGGCTGCCATTTTCGGATCCTTGGCGTCAAAGTCTCCATTTCTTGGGATATTGCGAGGTTTGAGTCCCCGCGCACCTCTAGGCGTTGAATGCCCATGGAGATTGCCATCCGGAGGCCATGTAAGAGGGCCTCGTACTCGGCTGCGTTGTTGGAGTCCGTGTACATTATCTGAAGTACGTATTGGACTGTGTCCCCGGTTGGGGACGTCAGTACGACGCCAGCCCCCAATCTGGCCAACATTTTGGAGCCGTCGAAGTGCATAGTCCAATTGGAGTATGCGCCGTACTCTTTAGGGAGTTCGGCTTCAGTCCACTCAGCGACAAAGTCAGCCAAAACTTGCGACTTTATAGCTCGCCGAGGTTTGTAAGTTATATCGAATGGTAAGAGCTCGATGGCCCATTTTGCAATCCTGCCCGTCGCGTCGCGGTTGTTTATAATATCATTTAGGGGTACTTCGGAGGCCACTGTTATCGAACACTCTTGAAAGTAGTGTCGGAGCTTCCGGGATGCCATGAACACCACATACGCTATCTTTTGATAGTGCGGGTAACGGGACTTGCAGGGAGTTAAAACAGTGGATACGTAGTACACTGGTTTTTGAAGAGGGAATTTATGCCCTTCTGTCTCTCGTTCTATGACGAGTACCGCGCTTACAACTTGATGTGTTTCCGCGATGTATAACAACATTGGTTCGCCCAGGTTAGGCGCAGCCAGGACCGGATTTGTTGCCAATATGGCTTTTATTTCTTCGAGTCCGGCAGTGGTAGCATCCGTCCACTCAAAGTGTTCGGTGCGTCTGAGGAGGCGATAGAGGGGCAATGCCTTTTCTCCCAAACGGGAGATAAAGCGGCTTAGAGCCGCCACACATCCAGTCAATTGTTGTATCTGTTTGAGGTCTTTTGGAATATCCAGCTGTGACAGAGCTCGGATCTTGGCCGGGTTCGCTTCAATTCCTCTACCGGATACAATGAAGCCCAGGAGCTTTCCGGATGGTACGCCGAAAACGCATTTCTCCAGATTCAGCTTGATGTCATATGCTCGGAGGTTGTCGAATGTGAGCCTCAAATCCTCTACTAGAGTTTCGACGTGTTTGGTTTTGACGACTACGTCGTCTACGTATGCCTCTACTGTTTTGCCGATCTGGGTGGCCAGACATGTCTGAATCATGTGCTGATATGTTGCGCCGGTGTTTTTAAGTCCGAAGGGCATCGTGTTGAAGCAGAATGGTCCATATGGAGTAATGAATGCCGTTGCGGCTTGGTCCGCTTCCGCCATCTTGATTTGATGGTAGCCGAAGTATGCGTCCAGGATGCACAATGAATCGTGCCCTGCGGTAGCATCGATTATTTGGTCGATGCGGGGGAGGGGGAAGGGATCCTTTGGGCAGGCCTTGTTGAGGTCTTTAAATCGACACATAGGCGCCAGGATTTGTCCTTCTTTGGTACCATTACCAGGTTTGCTAGCCAATCCGAATGTTTGATGTCTCTGATGAATCCGGCTTCCAATAGTTTGGCTAGTTCTTCTCCCATTGCCTGTCTTTTGGGTTCGGAAAATTGTCGAAGAGCCTGTTTGACTGGCTTGAACCCTTTTAGGATATTTAGGCTATGCTCTGCCAATCTGCGTGGGATTCCCGGCATATCTGAAGGGTGCCAGGCGAAGATGTCCCAATTTTCCCGAAGGAATTCTCGCAGTGCGGCATCTACATCAGGGTTCAACTGTGCCCCGATGGAGGCCGTCTTTGTCGGGTCCGTTGGATGGACCTGGAATTTTACTATTTCGTCCGCTGGTTTAAAGGAGGTGGACTTGGATCTCTTATCGAGTATCACATCGTCCCTATTCACCGTAGAGCGTAGCGCGGTGAGTTCTTCTGCCGCTAGGGCTTCGGATAGTGCCTCTAGGGCTAATGCGGCTGTCTTGTTTTCGGCGCGGAGTGCTATGTCCGGATCACTAACGAGAGTGATTATTCCGCCGGGCCCAGGCATTTTGAGCTTCATGTACCCGTAATGGGTTACGGCTTGAAAAATTGTGGATGCCTCTCGTCCTAATATAGCGTGATATCCGCTGCTGAATGGGGCCACTTGGAACGTGACTTCTTCGGACCTGTAATTGCCCGGCGAGCCGAACACCACATCAAGTGTGATTTTTCCGGTGCAGCGCGCTTCCCGGCTAGGGATTATTCCTCTGAAGGTTGTGCTGCTTCGCTCAATGCGGCTCCAGTCTATTTCCATTTTTGAAGAGTTTCCTCGTAGATGAGGTTTAATCCGCTGCCGCCATCCATGAGTACCTTGGTGAGTCGAAAGCCGTCCACTATTGGACGAAGGACCAATGCGGCTGGTGCTCGGGCTGTTCGGAATTTAGGTTCGTCGCTGGCGTTGAAGGTAATGGCCGTGTCGCTCCAAGGATTTGTTGTTGCTACTTGGTAGACTTCGGCGAGGCTGCGGATTGTTCGTTTCCGCATATTGTTTGATGCGTAAGTTTCGGAGACTGTTGATACCATACCGGTATTGTTGGAGTGGTTTTCCGGGGCTAGAAGCTCCTCGCCACTTTTGGCCACCTGCCGTAATATCCAACATGCTCGAAGGCTATGTGTTGGGGTGGCGCCCTCTGTACTGTGAATTTTACAGGGTCTGCTAAGCCATCCCTCCAGTACGGTTCCTTTCCTTTTATGGGGTTTTTGCTTTTTGGTTTTTGTACCTGGTGCCTGAGTGTAATGCACACTTTTGTTGCCGACTAGGGTTGTATTCCGGGCCGGATTGTCCCAAAACTTATTTTCGGTTTTCCGGAAACTCTCCATCGCACAGTACTTTCGTACTATGGACGCCAGGTCGGCGAAGCATGTGATTTTACGACGGCTGACGGCGTTCAAGATTCCCTCGTCCGTGCAATTATTGCAAAAAATTGAGATTGCGTTTTCCTCTCGGCAGTCCTTTGTCCTGTCCATAACCAGGAGGAATCTGGCCCAGTAATGATGTACTGTTTTAGCAGGCTCTTGCCGGATTAGAGATAGATCGCATATGTCTAGGCGGGTGGGTGGAATTGAGTCCGGAACCCTACCCATCTCAAGGCTCAAGGGCCGAGAAGTTTCCGAATTTGGAAGCTTGGAAATTGGAACATTGTCCAACGAGTCCGGTCCGATGCCTGACTTTAGGTTCGGCGCTTGATCGAGGTCCGTCCCTCCGCGGGAATCCGGCGTGGAGGGTTCGGAAGCCCGGACATGACTAGTTTTCAATATAGGAGAAGAGTCGCCGCAATGTTCCTCTACCACCGCAACGTGGTGGGTAACCTGGGAAGATTTAATCTCTCTCAGATCGGTTTTAAGCCCAATCTGACTGTAGTCTGTAGCGACTCCCAGGGCGGCGATGCGATCCAAGAGTTCGTTTACGGATGAGAGCTCTGTTGGATCCAGCTGCTCGGCGAATTCTGAGTTGATGTGAAGATTGCTTTTGATGACCTAAGAGGTCATCGTCGAAGCGGTGGCCGAACAGGCGGTCATGAGAAAACCACCCAGCCGGATAGTTTGGCCGGCGGCCAAGGCTCCTTTGGCGAAGATACCGTCCTTGAAGACGGGAAGAGGCATCCTTCCTATCGGTGACGGCACAGAGGAACTCTCAATGAAAGCACCAATGTCGGTGTCAAATCGGCGGATCTCGGGTAGGGGGTCCCGAACTGTGCGTATAGGCGGATGGTAACAGGAGACAAGGGACACGATGTTTTTACCCAGGTTCGGGCCCTCTCGATGGAGGTAAAACCCTACTCCTGCTTGATTGATATTGATGATATGGGTAGTACAAGAGTGGATCTACCACGAGATCAAGGAGGCTAAACCCTAGAAGCTAGCCTATGGTATGATTGTTGTAATGGTTGTTGTCCTACGGACTAAAACCCTCCGGTTTATATAGACGCTGGGGAGGGCTAGGGTTACACAGAGTCGGTTACAATGGTAGGAGATCTACATATCCGTATCGCCAAGCTTGCCTTCCACGCCAAGGAAAGTCCCATCCGGACACGGGACGAAGTCTTCAATCTTGTATCTCCATAGTCTTGGAGTCCGGCTGACGATGATAGTCCGGCTATCCGGACACCCCCTAGTCCAGGACTCCCTCAATGATGATGGCCATATCATGTCACATATTTTGATTGCATGTGATGATTATCTTTCATGCATATTATTTTGCTTAGTATGCCGGTAGCATTATAAGATGATCCCTCACTAAATTTCAAGGTATAAGTGTTCTCCCCGAGTATGCACCGTTGTGAAAGTTCTTCGTTCTGAGACACCACGTGATGATCGGGTGTGATAAGCTCTACGTTCAAATACAATGGGTGCAAGCCAGATTTGCACACGCGGAATACTCAGGTTAAACTTGACGAGCCTAGCATATACAGATATGGCCTCAGAACACTCAAGATCGAAAGGTCGAACGTGAATCATATAGTAGATTTGATCAACATAGAGATATTCACCATTGATGACTACTCCATCTCACGTGATGATCGGACATGGTTTAGTTTATTTGGATCACATATCATTTAGATGACTTGAGGGATGTCTATCTAAGTGGGAGTTCTTAAGTAATATTGTAAGGGCATGCTTATCCCTAAGGTGTTTTGGTGATTGATGACAATGCTTTTGCGGACTAATCGTGTGCCTTGAGTATTTCAGTTGCTTTGTCGTTAGGCACAAGACGGTTTGGTACCCCTCGAAGACTATTGAAGACGGTGGTGTTCTACGTCTCCTTTGGTGGATTTGACTCATAGGATAGCCGTTTTATTAAGAGGGGGTCCGATGTGGAAAGGTTTGGGAGGAATCATCTTGTACACACTTCTTCCTTTACCCCGCCTTTCCCTTTGCGCTTTGGAGCTTCCTCCGTTATCTTCTCATCTGTGCAAAAAGAAGGATTCCTGTAGTGCTACTAGTTGAGGCCCGTGGTAGTACTGCTTTCAGAAGCGGTAGCACCGCAGGACACCACGGTAGTAGTAACGCAAGCCCTCGCTTTAGTACCGTAGGTGCCCACGGTCCTATGGAGCGGTAGTACTGTGGCCTCTGGCCAGGCTCAGCCTCTCTTGCGGCTGTAGGGGCGGATGTAATTTTTTACATCCGCGCCCTATGCGGTAGTACCGCCCCAGGTGCGTGGTAGTACTGTGAGTCCTGATCCGGCTCAGTAGAACGAGCGGAAGTAGGGGAAGATGTAATTTTTTACATCCGCTCCCTGCGCGGTAGTACCGCAAGTCTGGCGCGGTAGTACCGTGTCGGGTTTTTGCACCGTTCGATTTTCATCGGAAGTAGACACGGATGTATTTTTATTCATCCGTGCCCTTCCCCGTCTAGACCATCCTGGCCTTGCGGCAGTACCGCAAGGGGGAGCGGTAGGACCGCGTCAGCGGCAGTACCGCTCTCAGCCTTGGCGGCTTTGGCCTGGTCTAGCCCCTGCTGCTGCAGCGGTAGTACTGTGACCCGTCATGGTAGTACCGTGAGCCCCTGCGGTAGTACCGCCTGTCTGGTGCGGTAGTACCGTGAGTCGCGGGCTGAATAAGTGGATAACGGTTGGATTTGTCCCCCCACTATAAAAGGGGGTCTTCTTCTCCAAGAAGACTCACCTCTTCCATGCCTAAGCTCCATTGTTGCTCCAACCTCCATTTTCACCCGATCTCTCTCCCTAGCCAATCAAACTTGTTGATTTGCTCTGGATTGGTTGAGAAGGCCCCGATCTACACTTCCACCAAGAGAAATTTGATTCCCCCCACTTATCCCTAGCAGATCTTGTTACTCTTGGGTGTTTGAGCACCCTAGACGGTTGAGGTCACCTCGGAGCCATAGTCCATTGTGGTGAAGCTTCGTGGTGTTGTTGGGAGCCTCCGATTAAGTTATGGAGATTGACCCAACCTTGTTTGTAAAGGTTCGGTCGCCGCCTTCAAGGGCACCAATAGTTGAATCACGGCATCTCGCATTGTGTGAGGGCGTGAGGAGAATACGGTGGCCCTAGTGGCTTCTTGGGTAGCATTGTGCCTCCACACCGCTCTAACGGAGACGTACTTCCCCTCAAAAGGAAGGAACTTCGGTAACACATCCTCGTCTCCACCGGCTCCACTCTTTGTTATCTCGCGCCTTTACTTTTGCAAGCTTACTTGTGTTGTTTCCCTTGCTTGCTCGTGTGCTTGTTGTTGTTGCATCATATAGGTTGTTCACCTAGTTGCATATCTAGACAACCTACTTTGATGCAAAGTTTAATTTGGTAAGGAAAAGCTAAAAATTGTTAGTGGCCTATTCACCCCCTCTAGTCAACTATATCGATCCTTTCAATTGGTATCAGAGCCTCGTCTCTTTATTAAGAACTTTGTCATCCGAAGAGTATGGTTGACACCGTAGACGGTGGGGAGGAGGAGCACTCCGGTGTGAATCCGATCTCGTCTACGGGTAATGGGGAAACCGTGGTGTCCCGTGAGGAATTCAATGTGGCCTTGGACACATTGAAAACCTCCATGACAACCACGGTTGAAAGCATGTTTAATAAATTCTTAGAAGGACTTAAACTACCTACCTCGCCATTGAAAGTGGGTGATCCCGCTAACAAGGTGACGGATGCTAACTCCAACAAGGGGGAAGCTAATAGTGAGAAGGGTCCTTCTACTAGCGGTAGAAATGGCACCAGCATCTTTGCCCATGTGGAACCTCCAATTTATGGAGGACTGATTCCCTCTACTCATTTAAATCATGCTGGTCCTCCTCCTAAGATTGTGAAAAATGAGGATTTTGATTCTTGGGTGTATCGCTTCAAACGTCATTTAAATCATGTGAATACTAATCTTTGGAGAATCATTGAAGAAGGTTTCTATCCACATGACCGAAGCAACTTCACCTCGAGAGAAGTGGTGGATAATCAATTCAATGAGAGTGCTCTCTTCATCATCCAAGATGCAATCCTTCCCGAAGATCTCCCTCATCTTTGACCTCATGCCATGGCCAAAGATGCATGGCAATGCGTTGTGTCTCTCTATCGAGGAAGTTCTAGCATTCAACGCTCCAACTATGAAGTGGTGCAAGATGAAGCCGATGAGTTTGCAATGAAAGAAGATGAAGAACCTCGTGAGCTCTTTCGAAGAGTGACCAAACTCGCGGTCTCACTCCGAGATCAGGGAGCAAGGACATGGATGACAATTGGATCAAGCGCAAGTTCCTCAAGGCCATGATGCCCTACAACAAGGCCATGTCCTCCGTCATTCGTCAAAGACTGGACTTCCACTCCATGACCTCAAGTGAAGTGTTGGATGAGTTCGTTGCAATGAGCATCTTGGACAAGACCGCCAACAATGCGGTGCTCCGTTCTAAAAGGGCAAAGAAGCCCAACCTTGCCTTGAAGGCCAAGGTTAGCATGGAAGAAGAGGAAGAAGAGGAAGATGAGGAGAGCAACCCCGAAGACACGAAATATGATTATCATGAGCACATGGCTCTTGCTTCAAGACAATTTTGGAGCAAGAAGAATTCAAGACCCAACTTCAACAAGAAAAACTCAAGTGGCTTCAAGGGCAAGCAATGAGTTAGAACTTGCTTCAACTGTGGCAATGTGAGACATTTTGTTGCGGATTGTCCTTACGAGAAGCGGGAAGACAATGGTGGCAAGTTCATCCGAAAAGACAAAGCCAAGTCCTTCCCCAACAACAACTTCACCAAGAAGACTCCTACTCGTGGGTTGGTGGTTCAAGAGGAATACCATGAGGATGACGATGATGATGAAAATGGAGAAGCAATGGCCATGGCATCCGTTGCCATTGCTACCACTCCCCGGGTGTCTCTCTTTGATTCACCCAACGAGAACATCACCGCCAAGTGCCTCATGGCTAAAGCCTCTAACAAGGTAACCCCCAACATCAAAACCACCATCATTACTAATCCCTCTTTGGAGGGTTGCATTGATGAAAATGATGGGTCTAATGATGAAGTGAACGAATTTGAGTCATTTATGAGTAAGCTCAAAGGTAAATCCAAGAAGCACTTTGTTGCTCTCTTGGAACAACTTGGTGAAGCCAATGACATGATCGAGGCTCACGAAGAAACCATCTCTAAGATGGAAGGTCATAGTCGTGACTACGCCGATGAGATATCGATCTTGTAGGACCTTGAAGTATGTCTAGAGGGGGGGTGATTAGACTACTTGACCAATTAAAAACTTAACCTTTTCCCAATTTTAGTCTTTGGCAGATTTTAGCTATCTTTGGACAAGTCAAGCAATCTTCACACAATTCAAGCAAGCATGCAAAGAGTATATGAGCAGCGGACATTAAAGCATGCAACTTGCAAGAATGTAAAGGGAAGGGTTTGGAGGATTCAAACGCAATTGGAGACACGGATGTTTTTGTCGTGGTTCCGATAGGTGGTGCTATCATACATCCACGTTGATGGAGACTTCAACCCATGAAGGGTAACGGTTGCGCGAGTCCACGGAGGGCTCCACCCACGAAGGGTCCACGAAGAAGCAACCTTGTCTATCCCACCATGGCCGTCGCCCACGAAGGACTTGCCTCACTAGCGGTAGATCTTCACGAAGTAGGCGATCTCCTTGCCCTTACAAACTCCTTGGTTCAACTCCACAATCTTGTCGGAGGCTCCCAAGTGACACCTAGCCAATCTAGGAGACACCACTCTCCAAGAAGTAACAAATGGTGCGTTGATGATGAACTCCTTGCTCTTGTGCTTCAAATGATAGTCTCCCCAACACTCAACTCTCTCTCATGGGATTTGGATCTGGTGGAAAGAAGATTTGAGTGGAAAGCAACTTGGGGAAGGCTAGAGATCAAGATTCATATGGTAGGAATGGAATATCTTGGCCTCAACACATGAGTAGGTGGTTCTCTCTCAGAAATAGTAAGTTGGAAGTGTAGGTTTGTTCTGATGGCTCTCTCCACGAATGAAGAGGAGGTGGAGGGGTATATATAGCCTCCACACAAAATCTAACCGTTACACACAATTTACCAAACTCGGTGGGACCGATTCAACAGACTCGGTCAGACCGATTTAGTAAACCTAGTGACCGTTAGGGTTTTCGGTGGGACCGACATGCAACTCGGTAGGACCGATATGGTTAGGGTTAGGGCATAACATAATCTCGGTGAGACCTATTACACAAACTCGGTGAGACCGATTTTGGTAATTAGCTAACCAGAGAGTTGGTCAGGTAAACTCGGTGGGACCGATTCGCTCATTTCGGTGAGACCGAAATGTTACGAAAGGGAAACAGGGAGTTTACATTGCAATCTCGGTGGGACCGATCGCTCACTTCGGTTAGACCGAAATGTTACAAAGGGAAACAGAGAGATTACAATCCCATCTCAGTGAGACCGAGATCCCTATCGGTGAGACCGATTTGCCTAGGGTTTGTGGTAGTGGCTATGACATGTGAACTCGGTGGCGCCGGATAGAAAGAGTCGGTATGGCTGAGTTTGACTTTGGGTTTAGGTCATATGTGGATGTGAGAAAGTAGTTGAGGGTTTTTGGAGCATATCACTAAGCACTTGAAGCAAGAGGCTCATTAAGCAACACCTCATCCCTGCTTGATAGTATTGGCTTTTCCTATAGACTCAATGTGATCTTGGATCACTAAAATGTAAAATGAAGAGTCTTGAGCTTTTGAGCTTGAGCCAATCCTTTGTCCTTGATATTTTGAGGGATCCAGTTTCATCATCCATGCCATGCCATTCATTGAGCTTTCCTGAAATAATAGTCTTGGAATAGCATTAGCTCAATGAGCTATATGTTGTTATGAATTACCAAAACCACCTAGGGATAGTTGCACTTTCAGATCTCTCTAATGATCTTGAGGAAGAGCGTGGGCATCGTTTGACTCTTGAGGAGTCATACAACGATGGCCATGCTAAGTTAAAGAAAGATCTTGATCATGCTCTTGTCGTGTCTCGTGTGCTAACTTCCGAGAAGGCTAAACTTGGGGTTGATCATGCTAGACTCAAGGAGGAGTTTGAGGTACTTGAAAAGGCCCACAAGGTCTTGAAGGGTGCTCACGCTAACCTCAAGGAGTCTCATGCTCAACTCCAAGTTAAGCTAACCAAGGAAAAGGCCACCTTTCCTCATATGGTATTAATTGATAATGCATATGCTACTAACCCGTGTTGTGAGCATGTGCATCTTGTGGAGGAGAATGCCAAGTTGAAGGATCAACTTGAGAAAGGCCTTGTGACTTGCATTCAAGGTGAGAAGAACCTCAACGACCTTTTGAGCAATCGAAAGGAAGTTGTGGCCAAGAAGGGAATTGGGTTTGCACCCAAGACCAAGAATAAGAAGAAGAACGACTAGACCAAACGACCTCCTCCTCTCAAGCAAACTTTTGTGGAAGAGGGAGAGGGTGCTCCTAAGGAGAAGAAGGAAAATGTGAAGGGTGTTTATGTCAAAAAGGGCAAAACCATCTCCTCCAACAAAGCCGGCGACTTTAACCCATCATATGTGTTGCGCCGTGCTAGTGATGGGCATGTTTATGCTAAATTTGTTGGTTCTCCTTATGAGTACATTGAATGGTCTATTTGGGTTCCTAAGACCCTTGTTACTAACATCAAAGGACCCATTACTAAATGGGTACCTAAAACCAAGCATTGATCTCTTGTAGGTGTTTGCTTCCGGTGGAGGATCATGGTTGCTCGATAGTGGAGCAACAAATCATATGACCGGGAGCAAGGACTTGGTGGTGGATGTGCAAAAGATTCCATCTATGCCCACCAATGTAGAGTGGGGTGATGCCTCACATTCTAAGGTATTGGGTCTTGGCAAGGTTGTCGTTTCTCATGATCTAGCGATCGAGAAAGTCATGCTTGTTGAGTCCCTTGCATACAATTTACTTTCCATTCGTCAACTTGCACTCATGGGTTTTGCTACTTTCTTTGACATTGATACCGTGGCCCTCTTGTGGAGCAAGACTCTTAAAGTAGCCTTTGTTGGGCATGTCGAGAACGGTCTCTATGTGATAAACTTTTCGGAGCGACCCACTAAGACCGCGACATGCCTAATGGCTAAAGTTGACGTGGGATGGCTTTGGCATCGCCGTTTAGCCCACGTCAATATGAGATCTTTGCAAAGTCTTCTCAAGGGGGACGATGTCCGTGGACTAACAAATGTTAGTTTTGCCAAAGATCGTGCTTACAGTGCTCGTATTGAAGGAAAGCTTCATGAGAAGGCTCACCCTCCCACGACCATCATCTACTCGAAGAGACCCTTGGAGCTCCTTCACATGGATCTCTTTGGGCCCCCATCATTTGATAGTCTCGGAGGTAGAAAGTATTGCTTGGTGATTGTGGATGATTATTCAAGATACACTTGGGTATACTTCTTCAAGAGGAAGAGTGAGACTCAACAAACCGTCATCGACTTTGCAAATGAAGCTCAAAGTCAACATGATGCAAAGATCTTGACAATAAGAAGTGACAACGGCACCGAGTTCAAGAACCACACCTTGGATGAGTTTCTTAGTGATGAGGGGATCAAGCATCAATATGCTGCGCCATATACCCCTCAACAAAATGGTGTAGCAAAGAGGAAGAACCAGACGTTGATGGATGTGGCAAGGACCATGATGGCGGAGTTCAAGTCTCCATACAACTTTTGGACCGAAGCCATCAACACAGCGTGTCATGCATCCAATCGGCTCTATCTCCGCAAGGCTTGAACAAGACTCCTTATGAGATACTCGCCGGCAACAAGCCCAATCTCAAGTACTTCCGGGTGTTCGGGTGTAAGTGTTTCATTCTCAAGAAAGGTGTTCGTTTGTCTAAATTTGAGGCTAGAGCTTATGAGGGCATATTTGTTGGTTATGCTACAAACTCTCATGCTTACCGTGTTCTCAACAAGTCCACCGGACTCATTGAGGAGACGTGTAACGTGGAGTTTGACGAACATAACGGATCCCAAGTGGAGCAAAGTGGTACTTGTGATGTAGGTGATGAAATTCCTCCCCAAGCCATAAGAAGAATGGGTATTGTTCATGTTCTACCCATTGAGGAACCCCTTGTGGCTGAAGGAGAAGGACAATGCTCCACTCAAGTGGAGCCATCACCTCCCCAAGACCCACACGCTTCCGAATAACAAAGTGAAGACCCTCAACCTCGTGAACAAGACCAAGGGCAAGATCAATCTCAAGATGGTGGTGAACCTCCAAATGATGCCCAAGGTCAAGTTCTCCCCCTCGAGCAAGTTCAAGATCATGAGAAAGCTCAAGATCAAGAACAAGCTCATGACGGTGCTCAAGATAATCAAGTTAACCCTCCTCCTTCCACATCTGAGGAGGAATTAGAGCGTCGTGCCGTGAAGATTGCTTCCAAGCTCACCACCAAAGGCCATCTCATGGAAAATGTGGTTGGAAGCCTAAGAAAGGGGGTAAGCACTCGTAGACAATTAGCAAACTATTGTGAACATCACGCGTTTGTCTCTTGTGTTGAACCCCAAAAGGTCTATGAGGCGCTCGAAGACTCGAATTGGCTCAATGCCATGCATGAAGAACTTAACAACTTCGAGTACAAAAAGGTGTGGAGATTGGTGCCAAGGCCATCGGGGAACCACAACGTCATTGGAACCAAGTGGATTTTCAAGAACAAGCAAGATGCTCATGGGAACATCATTCGCAACAAGGCAAGATTGGTAGCACAAGGCTACTCCCAAGTCGAGGGTATCGATACGGTGAAACCTTTGCTCCCGTTGCTCGTCTTGAATCCATACGTTTGTTGATTGCTTATGCTTCCCATCACAACTTTAAGTTGCAACAAATGGATGTGAAAAGTGCTTTTCTTAATGGTCCTATTAATGAGTTGGTCTATGTCAAGCAACCCCCCGGGTTTGAGGATCCCTACTTCCCGGATCATGTGTATCAACTCGATAAGGCACTCTATGGCCTTAAACAAGCCCCACGTGCATGGTATGACCACCTTACCGAGTTGTTACAAGATCGTGGATTTGAGGTGGGGCAAATCGATCCCACTCTTTTTAGTAAGAAGGTCAAAGGGGAGTTGTTTGTATGCCAACTATATGTTGATGATATTATCTTTGGTTCCCCTAACAAAGCTTTCAATGAGAAATTTGCCGCTCTCGTGACCTCCAAGTTCAAGATGTCTTCGATGGGAGAGTTGAAGTTCTTCCTTGGTTTTGATATCAAACAAAGAATAGAAGGTACCTTCATCAACCAAACCAAATATACTCAAGACATGCTAAAAAGATTCAAGCTAAGTGATGTCAAGCCGGCTTCTACTCCAATGCCTACCAAGTGCCAACTTGACATTGATCCCAATGGTAAAGCGGTGGATCAAAAGGTATATCGCTCCATGATTGGCTCCTTGCTTTACCTTTGTGCATCTAGACCGGATATCATGTTGAGTGTGGGAATGTGTGCACGGTTTGAAGCCGCACTGAAGGAAAGTCACTATGTGGCGGTCAAGCGAATATTTCGATATTTGGCTCATACCCCAAACTTTGGCTTATGGTACCCAAGAGGGGCAAACTTCAAGCTTGAAGGATATACAAATTCCGATTGGGCGGGAGACAAAGTGGATAGGAAGTCCACTTTCGGAGGGTGCCAATTTCTTGGTTGCTCTTTGGTGAGTTGGTCTTCCAAGAAGCAAAGTTGTGTGTCTCTCTTGTCCACCGAAGCAGAGTATGTGGCGGCCGGTAGTTGTTCTGCACAACTCTTATGGATGAGGCAAACTTTAAAGGAGTACGGTGTCATTTGTGACAAAGTGCCTCTTTGGTGTGATAATGAAAGTGCCATCAAGATTTCTCCAACCCGGTGCAACACTTCAATATGAAGCATATTGAGATTCGGTATCACTTCATCCGGGATCACATTAGGCGAGGGGAGATCGAGCTCAAGTATGTCAACACTCATGATAACCTTGCAGATATTTTCACGAAGCCCTTGGATGAAGCAAGATTTCGCGAGTTAAGGCATGAGCTAAATATCATTGATTCGAGCAATGTGACTTGAACCCTTGCACCTCCCACCACACTCAACTTGTTGTCTAGTTTAGGTGTAGGCATGGACATAAGGGGAGTGTTGTTCTCTCAATGAACTCTCCCTCCCCCCATTATGCATAAATTGATCAACTCTTTCACATTAGCCATTCTTGATGGTACATGTGCTTCAAAGACGAGCTTTGGTCATGGGCCCAAGGATAATTCTTCGCGGTGCCATACCAATCAACTCAAACATAGGTGGCTCCGGCCACCGCCCCCTCCTTGGAGAGGTTGTGTCTTGGTTTGGTCCTTGTTGCCTCTGGTTTGGTTGTCGTGTTTCGCTTGTTAGCTCGTTGGTGTGTGTGTTCTCTTGAAGGTTCCGTGCAAAGTCGTTTTTCTCCCTGGCTTGAAACTACATTTTCTAGGATTCACGGTACTACCGTGGTCAGCCACAGTACTACCGCAGGACACGGTACTACCGCAACCAGCACGGCAGTAATTTTTTACTGTCGCTGGTGGAGCAGTACTACCGCCTGCAGCGCGGTACTTCCGCCCGGGCGGTACTACCGCAATGAGTCGCGGTACTACCGTGACGTAGCGAGCGCGTGGGGGTTATGAGTGGGCAGGGGGAGTTCCAACTCCCCCATACCCATTCACTCCTTCCCCTCATGCTGTCTCTCTCTCTCCTGCCCACGAACAGCGCCGGAGACCCTCGCCGGATCTCCTTCTCCGACTGCTCTCCTCGGATTCCGACCGGTGGGATCGTTCCCCACCACTTCCTCTTGCCATGGACCAAGGTCTTTCCCCAAATCCTTCTCTCTTTGGTTTGTTCTTTTTGCTTCTAGGTCTTTGGGGAAATGCTAGTTGTTCTTGAGATTTTAGGCCAAATATTTGCAAGAGTAGGATGGAGGAGAGTAGTATTGCGTAGAGTTTTTACATGATATATTGTCCCGTGGTAGATTTGATCAACCGTAGTACCGCTTTGTCGTCACGGTAGTTCTCAGATTCATCTGTTGCTTCAGATCTAAATACGCGCGGTACTACCGTACCTCCGGCGCAGTACTACCGCTCCCGCGGTACTACCGTACCTTCGGCACGGTACTACCGCGCCCGCGGTACTACCGTGATTTGGTGCGGCACTAATTTTTTAGTTCCGCGCGACCAATCTGTACTACAGCTGATGTCAAATCTCTCGTGTGGCAATAAGTATGTGCAAATTCTACTTGTTTCACTGTTTGCTGCATTCTTTGCATTGATCCTTCTCGCGTTTCTTGCGTGTCTGTTTTGTGGTGTGTGTGGCTCAGGTGCTCATGCTTGTCACTCCAACCCAAGCCGTGACACGGGCTCCAAGCGCCTTCGCAATCAAGACGAAGCTCCTGAGGGCTCTAGTGCCCCCTAATGCCGGACCAAGACCAACGCCCACAAAGACAAGGAACCTGCCATGAGTATGGATGAGATTCCGCTTGCTGAGTTCGTCACTCGTAGGAAGATCAATCCCTACGTGAATCCTCGTGCCAACCTTCGAGGAAATGAGTTGTTCTGGACCAAGCAGCAGAACCTCATCTATTTGGATGTGATCAAGGCCAAGAGGAATATCTATGTGGATGTGCATTGGATCGACATGCATCATATGAGGGAAGAGAAGCACCGGGCATATTTGGTGAGGCTCTGGATCTAGTTGAGCAGTTTGGCATTGAGCATATCATCTCTTTTCACAAAGACTATGATCCGGAGATTGTGGCTCAGTTCTTCACCTCGGTGTACTTCCATCCTAATGAGGACATGACAATGACTTGGATGTCCAATGGTCGACAGCTGACAGCTACCTGGAAGGAGTTCATGACCTTGCTTGGTGTTTCAGATGAGGGGCTTGCCACTCCCCAAGGTGTTCGTCCTCATGCCAACTCTGAGTCTGCCAACAAGAACAAGCTTCAACCCTTCCTTGTTGAAAAGAAGCTCTCCAGTGGCAAGTCTTCGTGGGTGCTCAACTCATTCCTTGACATCATGTACCGGATCTTCCGCAACTCTCTCTTCCCATGCATTGGGGATAAGGACAAGGTACACGCCTATCTTGTGGACATGTTGCTCCTATGTGAAGAAGCGCGCAACTCTCAGACGCTACCTCTGGATATCTAACACATCATGTGGTGTGAGCTTCGGTTTGCTCTCTTCAACCGCAAGGTCCCCATATATGGACCGTATCTGTTTCAGCTGATCTCTGCAACTTGGGAGAAGACCTACCCTCAGGATGACTTTGAGGCCCCTAATTGGATTAGACATGATTCCATCCGGCTCCGGGTCAAGCCTCAGTGGGCTAACACCACTTCTCGTGCTGAGGCTGCCGCCGCCATGGATGTGGATGCAAATGAGGGTGAGGAGGAGCCAGCAGATGAGGACAGCTCTGAGGGGTACACCCCTCCCTCCTTTGAGCCATCTTGGGCTAAGAGGCTCAAGAACAAGATGAAGACCTTGTTTCTGCATGCAGGCCAAGGGTCAGTACATGTCTCATGTTGCCTCCAAGGAGAGTCGCCGTCGGGACAAGAAGATCATGAAGCTGTATGGAGAGGACGTGTCTGTCGGTTCTGAGGATCGCATCACAGAGGCTGAGTGGATGGTGAAGCAAGGCTACAAGTGGACTGATTCTGAGGAAGACGTCGAGGAGACCATTCCTGCTATCGAGTCTAACGAGGACCATGCGTCTGATCACTCTGCTTGAGCCACCACGTGTGTGTAGGTGTCCTCTCTGCCTTTTTGGCGTCTCGATGCCAAAGGGGGAGAGAGTGTAGGGATTTGTGAGAGTCTTGTGTTTGCTTTCCTTGTGTTTGTTCCGTTGAACCTTGCTTTGCTTTGGTTTAGTCTGTTCGTGAGACTTGGTCTATCATATGGTGTAAGACATACGCTATCTATCGTACTATATTACCTATGCTACTAATGTCTTGCTCATATGTACTGTCTTGATACACTTTGTCTCTAAAATATAGGGGGAGGGGTGATCCTAGTGTTCGTGCTATGCAGTCCAAAGCACTTTAATCTCTGGCACGAATCTAGGGGGAGCTCGTCTATATTTTAGGGGTGTGGGATTTGGTTTTGCTACATTCTTTCCCTTCGTGCAAATCCCGTATTGTCATCAATCCACAAAAAATGGGGAGATTGTAAGGGCATGCTTATCCCTAAGGTGTTTTGGTGATTGATGACAATGCTTTTGCGGACTAATCGTGTGCCTTGAGTATTTCAGTTGCTTTGTCGTTAGGCACAAGACGGTTTGGTACCCCTCAAAGACTATTGAAGACAGTGGTGTTCTACATCTCCTTTGGTGGATTTGAGTCGTAGGATAGCCGTTTTATTAAGAGGGGGTCCGCTGTGGAAAGGTTTGGGAGGAATCATCTCGTACACGCTTCTTCCTTTACCCCGCCTTTCCCTTTGCGCTTTGGAGCTTCCTCCGTTATCTTCTCGTCTGTGCAAAAAGAAGGATTCCTTTAGTGCTACTAGTTGAGGCCTGCGGTAGTACTGCTTTCAGAAGTGGTAGTACCGCAGGACACCATGATAGTACCGCAAGCCCTCGCGGCAGTACCGTAGGCGCCCACGGTAGTACCGCTCCTATGGAGCGGTAGTACCGTGGCCTCTGGCCAGGCTCAGCCTCTCTTGCGGCTGTAGGGGCGGATGTAATTTTTTACATCCGCGCCCTACGCGGTAGTACCGCCCCAGGTGTGCGGTAGTACCGTGAGTCCTGATCCGGCTCAGTAGCACGAGCGGAAGTAGGGGCGGATGTAATTTTTTACATCCGCTCCCTGCGTGGTAGTACCGCAAGTCTGGCGCGGTAGTACCGTGTCGGGTTTTTTCACCGTTTGATTTTCAGCGGAAGTAGACACGGATGTATTTTTATTCATCCGTGCCCTTCCCCGTCTAGACTATCCTGGCCTTGCGGTAGTAACGCAAGGGGGAGATGTAGTACAGCATCAGCGGCAGTACCGCTCTCAGCCTTGGCGGCTCTGGCCTGGTCTAGCCCCTGCCGCTGCAGCGGTAGTACCGTGACCCGTCACGGTAGTATCGTGAGCCCCTGCAGTAGTACCACCTGTCTGGTGCGGTAGTACCGCGAGTCGCGGGCTGAATAAGTGGATAACAGTTGGATTTGTCCCCCCACTATAAAAGGGGGTCTTCTTCTCCAAGAAGACTCACCTCTTCCATCCCTAAGCTCCATTGTTGCTCCAAGCTCCATTTTCACCCGATCTCTCTCCCTAGCCAATCAAACTTGTTGATTTGCTCGGGATTGGTTGAGAAGGCCCCGATCTACACTTCCACCAAGAGAAATTTGATTCCCCCAATTATCCCTAGCATCTTGTTACTCTTGGGTGTTTGAGCACCCTAGATGGTTGAGGTCACCTCGGAGCCATAGTCCATTGTGGTGAAGCTTCGTGGTGTTGTTGGGAGCCTCCAATTAAGTTGTGGAGATTGCCCCAATGTAACGCCCTGAGCCCGATGCTCCAGAAGACTTCCAGATATTCCGAGTTTCGCCGTGCGATGTATTTGTTTGTTGCATTGCATCATGTCATCTTTTGCATTGCATCATGTCATCATGCCATCATTTCATTAATTTTAAAACCTCAACTAAATAAATTGCATAGATCTTTTGATCTATTTAAATCGAGGGATATTCACATGGTGATTTCTCTTTAAAACATATTCAAAGTCTCCTACTATTATTAGGGAGCTATACTAAAATTATTCCATTTATTTGGAATTGATCATAACACACTTGCAAAATAATTTCGTTCCTTTTCTGCTTCAAGTTTGGTCTCCAAACTTTGCCCCAAAAATTCTTTCTTCACTTTCCGGAGCTTCATCAAAAATCTCAACATTTTGGCCTTTCTATTTTTCTTGGAACGAGCACATTTTTGTGAGTCCGGGAAAATTACTCGCGTGGTCCAACTTCTTCCCCTAGCCTCCCTTTCTTTTCTTTCTTATCCCCGTTTCTTTTCTTTAGAGTGAGAGAGTGAAGAGAGCCAGCCCAGCCGGCCTCTTGGGTCTGACCATCTAGGCTGGCCCATTCGTGCAGCTAGCCCAAGGCCCAACCGCGCCGTGCTGTTAACCCTAGCCGCACCCAGCGCTCTCCCATCGATCTCCATCTCTCCCTCATCCTCCCTCCAGCGCCGCCAGCGCTCGATGCTCCCACCTCCCTGCCCGATCCCACTTCTCTCCTTCGACCCCTCCTCCAGCGCCGCTACCCTGTTCCCGATCTCCACTCGCTCGACCCCCTCTCCCTTCGTTCTCCCGACCGCATCGCCAGGGAGAGTCCCCTTCGCTCGACCGCTCCTCCCTCCTCCGTGACGCCCCTACCGGCCCCGTCGCCTCTGCGCGCGAGCGCCGCGCGCCCAACCTCCTCCCTCGTGCGGCTCCTTCCCTGCCTCCACCGCGAGCCCACCATGGCGCCCGCAGCCGTCGTCCTCCACACCGAGCAGGAGTTGCGCCGCCTCGACTCCTGGTCCAGCCAGCCACCGGAGTACCGCAGGTCCGCGCCGTCGCCTCCTCCGCATCGAGCCAGGGAGTGGTGCTCCCTGCGCCCGGTCCCCCTCGCCCCTTGCCGCCTCCTCCGTTGGTGGCGAACACCAGGAGCTCCACCAGGAGCCCGGAGCCCCGCCGTCAAGCTCCATGCCTCCCTGACCTCCACGACCAGCGCCTCCACTACCTCCCCGTCGCTGCGCCAGCTGTTGGGGAACGTAGTAATTTGAAAAAAATTTCCTACGCACACACAAGATCATGGTGATGATATAGCAACAAGGGGAGAGTGTTGTCTATGTACCCTCGTAGACCAAAGCGGAAGCGTTGACGCAACGTAGAGGAAGTAGTCGTACGTCCTCCCGGTCCGACCGATCCAAGCACCGTTACTCCGGCACCTCCGAGTTCTCGATGACTCACCCTCGTTCTCCAATCCAGTAGAGGCACCGAGGGGGAGTTCCGTCAGCACGACGGCGTGGTGACGATCTTGATGTTCTCCTGTCGCAGGGCTTCGCCTAAGCACCGCTACAATATGACCGAGGTGTAATATCGTGGAGGGGGGCACCGCACACGGCTAAGGAACGATCAATGATCAACTTGTGTGTTCTAGGGTGCCCCCTACCCCCGTATATAAAGGAGGGAGGGAGGAGGTGGCCGGCCCAAGTGGGGGCGCGCCATAGGGAGGAGGAAACCTACTCCAAGTAGGTTTCCCCTCTTTTTCCTAATACATGTTGGAGGGGGAAGGAAGGAGTACTAGTAGTAGGAAGGAAGAGGGGGAAGGAGAAAGGAAAGGGGGGGCCGGCCCCCCTCCCCAATTCGGATTGGGCTTGGGGGGGCGCGCCCCCCTCCTTTGCTCCTTCTTCGTTCCTCCCACTTGGGCCCAATAAGGCCCATATATTACCGGGGGGTTCCGGTAACCTCCCGGAGCTCCGGTATATTCCCAAACTCTCCCGGAACCTTTCCGGTGTCCAAATATATCCGTCCAATATATCAATCTTTATTTCTCGACCATTTCGAGACTCCTCGTCATGTCCGTGATCACATCCGGGACTCCGAACAACCTTCGGTACATCAAAATACATAAACTCATAATATAACTGTCATCGAAACCTTAAGCGTGCGGACCCTACGGTTCGAGAACAATGTAGACATGAACAAGACACGTCTCTGGTCAATAACCAATAGCGGGACCTGGATGTCCATATTGGTTCCTACATATTCTACGAAGATATTTATCGGTTAAACCGCATAACAACATACTTTGTTCCCTTTGTCATCGGTATGTTACTTGCCCGAGATTTTATCATCGGTATCCAATACCTAGTTCAATCTCGTTACCGGCAAGTCTCTTTACTCGTTCTGTAATACGTCATCTCATAACTAACTCATTAGTTACATGCTTGCAAGGCTTAAGTGATGAGTATTACTGAGAGGGCCCAGAGATACCTCTCTGACAATTAGAGTGACAAATCCTAATCTCGAATTATGCCAACTCAACATGAACCTTCGGAAACACCTATAGAGCACCTTTATAATCACCCAGTTACGTTGTGACGTTTGGTAGCACACAAAGTGTTCTTCCGGTACACGGGAGTTGCACAATCTCATAGTTGCAGGAACTTTGTATAAGTCATGAAGAAAGCAATAGCAGTATACTAAACGATCAAGAGCTAGGCTAACAGAATGGGTCATGTCAATCACATCATTCTTCTAATGATGTGATCCCACTAATCAAATGACAACACATGTCTATGGTCAGGAAACATGACCATCTTTGATTAATGAGCTAGTCAAGTAGAGGCATACTAGTGACCATAGATTTGTCTATGTATTCACACATGTATCATGTTTCCGGTTAATACAATTCTAGCATGAATAATAAACATTTATCATGATATGAGGAAATAAATAATAACTTTATTATTGCCTC
Source organism: Triticum timopheevii (assembly GCA_963921465.1). Lineage (NCBI taxonomy): Eukaryota > Viridiplantae > Streptophyta > Magnoliopsida > Poales > Poaceae > Triticum > Triticum timopheevii. The sequence continues at coordinate 582,967,569 of OY997270.1, read as the reverse complement.
TAGGGCATATTTCCTTCAGTCTCCCACTTGCACTAGAGTCAATAATCTAGATTACATAGTAATGATTCTAACACCCATGGAGTCTTGGTGCTGATCATGTTTTGCTCGTGAGAGAGGCTTAGTCAATGGGTCTGCAACATTCAGATCCGTATGTATCTTGCAAATCTCTATGTCTCCCACTTGGACTTGGTCCCGAATGGAATTGAAGCTTCTCTTGATGTGCTTGGTCCTCTTGTGAAATCTGGATTCCTTTGCCAAGGCAATTGCACCAGTATTGTCACAGAAGATCTTCATTGGTCCCGATGCACTAGGTATGACACCTAGATCGGAAATGAACTCCTTCATCCAGACTCCTTCATTTGCTGCTTCAGAAGCAGCTATGTACTCCGCTTCACATGTAGATCCCGCCACGACGCTTTGTTTAGAACTGCACCAACTTACAGCTCCACCGTTTAATAAAAACACGTATCCGGTTTGCGATTTTGAATCGTCCGGATCAGTGTCAAAGCTTGCATCGACGTAACCATTTACGACTAGCTCTTTGTCACCTCCATATACGAGAAACATATCCTTAGTCCTTTTCAGGTATTTCAGGATGTTCTTGACCGCTGTCCAGTGATCCACTCCTGGATTACTTTGGTACCTCCCTGCTAAGCTTATTGCTAAGCATACGTCAGGTCTGGTACACAGCATTGCATACATGATAGAGCCTATGGCTGAAGCATAGGGAACACTTTTCATTTTCTCTCTATCTTCTGCTGTGGTCGGGCATTGAGTTCGACTCAACTTCACACCTTGTAGCACAGGCAAGAAACCTTTCTTTGTCTGATCCATATTGAACTTTTTCAATATTTTGTCAAGGTATGTGCTTTGTGAAAGTCCTATTAAGCATCTCGATCTATCTCTATAGATCTTGATGCCTAATATGTAAGCAGCTTCACCGAGGTCTTTCATTGAAAAACTTTTATTCAAGTATCCCTTTATGCTATCCAGAAATTCTATATCATTTCCAATTTATAATATGTCATCAACATATAAAACTAGAAATGCTACAGAGCTCCCACTCACTTTCTTGTAAATACAGGCTTCTCCAAAAGTCTGTATAAAACCATATGCTTTGATCACACTATCAAAACGTTTATTCCAACTCCGAGATGCTTGCACCAGTCCATAAATGGAACGTTGTAGCTTACACACCTTGTCAGCACCTTTTGGATCAACAAAACCTTCCGGCTGCATCATGTACAACTCTTCTTCTAGAAATCCATTCAAGAATGCAGTCTTGACATCCATTTGCCAAATTTCATAATCATGAAATGCAGCAATAGCCAACATGATTCGGACAGACTTAAGCATCGCTACGGGTGATAAAGTCTCATCGTAGTCAACCCCTTGAACTTGTCGAAAACCTTTCGCAACAAGTCGAGCTTTATAGACAGTAATATTACCATCAGCGTCAGTCTTCTTCTTAAAGATCCATTTATTCTCAATGGCTTGCCGATCATCAGGAAAGTCAACCAAAGTCCATACTTTGTTTTCATACATGGATCCTATCTCAGATTTCATGGCCTCCAGCCATTTTGCGGAATCTGGGCTCATCATCGCTTCCTCATAGTTCATAGGTTCATCATGGTCAAGTAACATGACTTCCAGAATAGGATTACCGTACCACTCTGGTGCGGATCTTACTCTGGTAGACCTACGAGGTTCAGTAGAAACTTGATTTGAAGTTTCATGATCAATATCATTAGCTTCCTCACTAATTGGTGTGGTTGTCACGGGAACCGGTTCTCGTGATGAACTACCTTCCAATAAGGGAGTAGATACAGTTATCTCATCAAGTTCTACTTTCCTCCCACTCACTTCTTTCAAGAGAAACTCCTTCTCTAGAAAGGATCCATTCTTAGCAATGAATGTTTTGCCTTCGGATCTGTGATAGAAGGTGTACCCAACAGTTTCCTTTGGGTATCCTATGAAGACACATTTCTCCGATTTGGGTTCGAGCTTATCTGGTTGAAGTTTCTTCACATAAGCATCGCAGCCCCAAACTTTAAGAAACGGCATCTTTGGTTTCTTGCCAAACCACAGTTCATAAGGCGTCGTCTCAACGGATTTTGATGGTGCCCTATTTAACGTGAATGCGGCCGTCTCTAAAGCATAACCCCAAAATGATAGCGGTAAATCGGTAAGAGACATCATAGATCGCACCATATCAAGTAAAGTACGATTACGACGTTCGGACACACCATTTCTTTGTGGTGTTCCAGGTGGCGTGAGTTGCGAAACTATTCCGCATTGTTTCAAATGTAAACCAAACTCGTAACTCAAATATTCTACTCCACGATCAGATCGTAGAAATTTTATTTTCTTGTTACAATGATTTTCCACTTCACTCTGAAATTCTTTGAACTTTTCAAATGTTTCAGACTTGTGTTTCATTAAGTAGATATACCCATATCTGCTTAAATCATCTGTGAAGGTGAGAAAATAACGATATCCGCTACGAGCTTCAACATTCATCGGGCCACATACATCTGTATGTATGATTTCCAACAAATCTGTTGCTCTCTCCATAGTTCCGGAGAACGGTGTTTTAGTCATCTTGCCCATGAGGCATGGTTCGCAAGTACCAAGTGATTCATAATCAAGTGATTCCAGAAGTCCATCAGTATGGAGTTTCTTCATGCGTTTTACACCGATATGACCTAAACGGCAGTGCCACAAATAAGTTGCACTATCATTATCAACTCTGCATCTTTTGGCTTCAACATTATGAATATGTGTATCACTACTATCGAGATTCAATAAAAATAGACCACTCTTCAAGGGTGCATGACCATAAAAGATATTACTCATATAAATAGAACAACCATTATTCTCTGATTTAAATGAATAACCGTCTCGCATCAAACAAGATCCAGATATAATGTTCATGCTCAACGCAGGCACCAAATAACAATTATTTAGGTCTAAAACTAATCCCGATGGTAGATGTAGAGGTAGCGTGCCGACGGCGATCACATCGACTTTGGAACCGTTTCCCACGCGCATCGTCACCTCGTCCTTGGCCAGTGCTCGCTTATTCCGTAGTCCCTGTTTCGAGTTGCAAATATTAGCAACAGAACCAGTATCAAATACCCAGGTGCTACTACGAGCTCTAGTTAGGTACACATTAATAACATGTATATCACATATACCTTTGTTCACTTTGCCATCCTTCTTATCCGCCAAATACTTGGGGCAGTTCCGCTTCTAGTGACCAGTCTGCTTGCAGTAGAAGCACTCAGTTTCAGGCTTAGGTCCAGACTTGGGTTTCTTCTCTTGAGCAGCAACTTGCTTGCTGTTCTTTTTGAAGTTCCCCTTCTTCTTCCCTTTGCCCTTCTTCTTGAAACTAGTGGTCTTGTTGACCATCAACACTTGATGCTCCTTCTTGATTTCTACCTCCGCGGCTTTCAGCATCGCGAAGAGCTCGGGAATAGTCTTGTTCATCCCTTGCATATTATAGTTCATCACAAAGCTCTTGTAGCTTGGTGGCAGTGATTGAAGAATTCTGTCAATGACACTATCATCAGGAAAATTAACTCCCAGTTGAATCAAGTGATTGTTATACCCAGACATTCTGAGTATATGTTCACTGACAGAACTATTCTCCTCCATCTTGCAGCTGTAGAACTTATTGGAGACTTCATATCTCTCAATCCGGGCATTTGCTTGAAATATTAACTTCAACTCCTGGAACATCTCATATGCTCCATGACGTTCAAAACGTCGTTGAAGACCCGGTTCTAAGCCGTAAAGCATGGCACACTGAACTATAGAGTAGTCATCAGCTTTGCTCTGCCAGACGTTCTTAACGTCGTCAGTTGCATCAGCAGCAGGCCTGGCACCCAGCGGTGCTTCCAGGACGTAACTCTTCTGTGAAGCAATGAGGATAATCCTCAGGTTACGGACACAGTCCATGTAATTGCTACCATCATCTTTCAACTTTGCTTTCTCAAGGAACACATTAAAATTCAACGGAACAACAGCACGAGCCATCTATCTACAAACAAACATAGACAAGCAATGATACTATCAGGTACTAAGTTCATGATAAATTTAAGTTCAATTAATCATATTACTTAAGAACTCCCACTTAGACAGACATCTCTCTAGTCATCTAAGTGATCACGTGATCCAAATCAACTAAACCATAACCGATCATCACGTGAGATGGAGTAGTTTTCAATGGTGAACATCATTATGTTGATCATATCTACTATATGATTCACGCTCGACCTTTCGGTCTCCGTGTTCCGAGGCCATATCTGCATATGCTAGGCTCGTCAAGTTTAACCTGAGTATTCTGCGTGTGCAAAACTGGCTTGCACCCGTTGTAGATGGACGTAGAGCTTATCACACCCGATCATCACGTGGTGTTTCGGCACGACGAACTTTGGCAATGGTGCATACTCAGGGAGAACACTTCTTGATAATTTTAGTGAGAGATCATCTTAAAATGCTACCGTCAATCAAAGCAAGATAAGATGCATAAAGGATAAACATCACATGCAATCAATATGAGTGATATGATATGGCCATCATCATCTTGTGCTTGTGATCTCCATCTCCGAAGCACCGTCGTGATCACCATCGTCACCGGCGCGACACCTTTATCTCCATCGTAGCATCGTTGTCGTTTACGCCATCTATTGCTTCTACGACTATCGCTACCGCTTAGTGATAAAGTAAGGCAATTACAGGGCGTTTGCATTTCATACAATAAAGCGACAACCATATGGCTCCTGCCAGTTGCCGATAACTTCGGTTACAAAACATGATCATCTCATACAATAAAATACAGCATCACGTCTTGGCCATATCACATCACAAGATGCCCTGCAAAAACAAGTTAGACGTCCTCTACTTTGTTGTTGCAAATTTTACGTGGCTGCTACGGGCTTAGCAAGAACCGTTCTTACCTACGCATCAAAACCACAACGATAGTTTGTCAAATAGACTCCGTTTTAACCTTCACAAGGACCGGGCGTAGCCACACTCGGTTCAACTAAAGTTGGAGAAACAGACACCCGCTAGTCACCTGTGTGCAAAGCACGGCGGTAAAACCAGTCTCGCGTAAGCGTACGCGTAATGTCGGTCCGGGCCGCTTCATCCAACAATACCGCTGAACCAAAGTATGACATGCTGGTAGGCAGTATGACTTGTATCGTCCACAACTCACTTGTGTTCTACTCGTGCAAATAACATCAACGCATAAAACCTGGCTCTGATACCACTGTTGGGGAACGTAGTAATTTCAAAAAATTTCCTACGCACACGCAAGATCATGGTGATGATATAGCAACGAGGGGAGAGTGTTGTCTACGTACCCTCGTAGACCGAAGCGGAAGCGTTGACGCAACGTAGAGGAAGTAGTCGTACGTCCTCCCGGTCCGACCGATCCAAGCACCGTTACTCCGGCACCTTCGAGTTCTTGACACGCGTACAGCTCGATGACGCACCCTCATTCTCCAATCCAGTAGAGGCGCCGAGGGGGAGTTCCGTCAGCACGACGGCGTGGTGACGATCTTGATGTTCTCCTGTCGCAGGGCTTCGCCTAAGCACGGCTACAATATGACCGAGGTGTAATATTGTGGAGGGGGGCACCGCACACGGCTAAGGAACGATCAATGATCAACTTGTGTGTTCTAGGGTGCCCCCTACCCCCGTATATAAAGGAGGGAGGGAGGAGGTGGCCGGCCCAAGGGGGGGCGCGCCATAGGCAGGAGGAAACCTACTCCAAGTAGGTTTCCCCTCTTTTTCCTAATACATGTTGGAGGGGGAAGGAAGGAGTACTAGTAGTAGGAAGGAAGAGGGGGAAGGAGAAAGGAAAGGGGGGGCCGGCCCCCCTCCCCAATTCGGATTGGGCTTGGGGGGGCGCGCCCCCCTCCTTTTCTCCTTCTCCCTTCCTCCCACTTGGGCCCAATAAGGCCCATATATTTATCGGGGGTTCCGGTAACCTCCCGGAGCTCCGGTATATTCCCAAACTCTCCCGGAGCCTTTCCGGTGTCCAAATATATCCGTCCAATATATCAATCTTTATGTCTCGACCATTTCGAGACTCCTCGTCATGTCTGTGATCACATCCGGGACTCCGAACAACCTTCGGTACATCAAAATACATAAACTCATAATATAACTGTCATCGAAACCTTAAGCGTGCGGACCCTACGGTTCGAGAACAATGTAGACATGAACGAGACACGTCTCTGGTCAATAACCAATAGCGAGACCTGGATGTCCATATTGGTTCCTACATATTCTACGAAGATCTTTATCGGTCAAACCGCATAACAACATACTTTGTTCCCTTTGTCATCGGTATGTTACTTGCCCGAGATTTGATCATCGGTATCCAATACCTAGTGCAATCTCGTTACCGGCAAGTCTCTTTACTCGTTCTGTAATACGTCATCTCATAACTAACTCATTAGTTACATGCTTGCAAGGCTTAAGTGATGAGTATTACCGAGAGGGCCCAGAGATACCTCTCTGACAATCAGAGTGACAAATCCTAATCTCGAATTATGCCAACTCAACATGAACCTTCGGAAACACCTGTAGAGCATCTTTATAATCACCCAGTTACGTTGTGACGTTTGGTAGCACACAAAGTGTTCTTCCGGTACACGGGAGTTGCACAATCTCATAGTTGCAGGAACTTTGAATAAGTCATGAAGAAAGCAATAGCAGTATACTAAACGATCAAGAGCTAGGCTAACAGAATGGGTCATGTCAATCACATCATTCTTCTAATGATGTGATCCCACTAATAAAATGACAACACATGTCTATGGTCAGGAAACATGACCATCTTTGATTAATGAGCTAGTCAAGTAGAGGCATACTAGTGACCATAGATTTGTCTATGTATTCACACATGTATCATGTTTCCGGTTAATACAATTCTAGCATGAATAATAAACATTTATCATGATATGAGGAAATAAATAATAACTTTATTATTGCCTCTAGGGCATATTTCCTTCACTAGCCTCCTGCATCGCGTCAAGTCCCAGCATCGCGCCCCTGTTTGCTGTTGATGCCAAGCCCAACGGTCACCGAGCGTGAAATTTGCCAAGTACCACCAAGTTCCTGATGGATGCGCCAAGTCCCCAGCGAGACCTGTTTTTCGTCAAGTTCGACTACACGGCTATGACCTCGGAGTTGGACCGCAAGCGCCAAGTACCCCACCGGCAAGACCACACGGACGCTCGAACGACTACAGGACCGAAACACCTACTACATGGATACCCCAAGTTCCTCTCCAAACGAGTACAACTACCGTCGCCGTGTACAACTACTTCCTCTACGTCGCCACGTGAACGTCTACCTCCACTACGGCCGTGAACGACTACTTCCTTCGCCGAACCCGAACCGCTCTGAAAACGCACGCTTCGAAGGTATAACCCGAGACGACCGCGATGAGATGCCCTTGCATGTATGAGATGCACCGTTTGCACCATGTCCGAATTGTCACTCGTTTCCATGCCACTAACCTGTGGGAACCCGGTAGTCGGGAGCACCCCACCATCTCTAGCATGTTGCGCACATCCGCACGCCTCCTTTTGCACCGGTATCTCCATGAGCTACCGGAACCGATATGTTGCAGTGGCATCATTTTCGGATTCGTTGCCGTGGCACCCGTTTTGTTCCGCCATAGTGACCAAATGCTTCATAACATGCTTATGTCAACATTTTCATAAAAATTGCATATAACTTGTATATGTCATCCGCATCATGATAACAACAATTAAAATGTTTAAAATTGTTGCTTGCTTTAAATTGCTAAATAACATGGGGATTTTCCGGAAGTGTTGTTTGTGTTTCCGGCCTCATTTAAACTTGCCTAAATATGTAGTTTAATTATGCTTCACCTCTTGCCATGTTAACCAACATTTAATCTTGTCTTGTTCATAACCGAGAGAGAAACTAAATAATTGATGTGGTGTTTTGTCAATATGCAACTCTTTGCATATTGAGCTCCACTTAACTTGTAGTATTGTTTGTTTCACTTTGCCATGCCATGCCTCATTAAACCGGACATGCATCATACTTGTTTGCGCATCATGACATGTTTATGCTTGTGTGTTTACCATGTTGTTTGTTTCTTTCCGGGTCGCTTCTCTCGTTAGCTTCAGTTTCATTCCGGAGTTGTGAGGATTCGTTCGTCTACGACCGTTTGTCTTCTTCTTGGACTCGTTCTTCTTCCTTGCGGGATCTCAGGCAAGATGATCATACCCTCGAAATCACTACTATCTTTGCTATGCTAGTTTGCTCGCTCTTTTGCTATGCCAATGCTACGATGCCTACCATTTGCTTGTCAGCCTCCCAAATTGCCATGTCAAACCTCTAACCCACCATGTCCTAGCAAACCGTTGATTGGCTATGTTACCGCTTTGCTCAGCCCCTCTTATAGCGTTGTTAGTTGCATGTGAAGATTGAAGTTTGTTCCTTGTTGGAACATGGAGATGTTGTTCCTTGTTGGAACATGTTTACTTGTTGGGATATCACAATATATCTTATTTAATTAATGCATCTATATACTTGGTAAAGGGTGGAAGGCTCGGCCTTATGCCTGGTGTTTTGTTCCACTCTTGCCGCCCTAGTTTCCGTCATATCGGTGTTATGTTCCCGGATTTTGCGTTCCTTACGCGGTTGGGCTATAATGGGAACCCCTTGACAGTTCGCCTTAAGTAAAGCTCCTCCAGCAATGCCCAACATTGGTTTTACCATTTGCACTAACAACCTACCACCTTCCCTTGGGTTCTGCAGACTCAAGGGTCATCTTTATTCTAACCCCCCGGGCCAGTGCTCCTCTGAGTGTTGGTCCGAACTGAGCTGCCTGCGGGGCCACCTCGGGGAAACTTGAGGGTTGGTTTTACTCGTAGCTAGTCTCATCTGAGTGTGCCCTGAGAAAGAGATATGTGCAGCTCCTATCGGGATTTGTCGGCACATTCGGGTGGTGTTGCTGGTTTAGTTTTACCCTGTCGAAATGTCTTGTTGTACCGGGATACCGAGTCTGATCGGAGTGTCTCGGGTGGAGGTCTATTCCTTAGTTGACCGTGAGAGCTTGTCATGGGCTAAGTTGGGACACCCCTGCAGGGTTATAAACTTTCGAGAGCCATGCCCGCGGTTATGTGGTAGATGGGAATTTGTTAACGTCCGGTTGTAGAAAACCCGAAGTTGACCTTGTGTAACCGTGATGGTCTCTTCTCGGCGGAGTCTGGGAAGTGAACACGGTGTTGGAGTTATGTTTGACGTAGGTTGCTCTAGGATCACTTCTTGATCACTACTAGCTTCACGACCGTGCCTTGCTTCTCTTCTCGCTCTCTTTTGCGATTGTAGCCACCATATATGCTAGTCGCTTGCTGCAGCTCCACCTCATTACTCCATCCTTCCTATAAGCTTAAATAGTCTTGATCTCGCGGGTGCGAGATTGCTGAGTCCCCGTGGCTCACAGATACTTCCAAAACCAGTTTGCAGGTGCCTATGTTACCGAGCAGGTGACGCAACCAAGCTCAAGGAGGAGCTCGATGAAGATCTTGCCCTTTGTGTTGTTTCGTTCTAGTTGATCAGTAGTGGAGCCCAGTTGGGGTCGATCGGGGACCTTTGTCGCATTTGGGGTTCTTCTTTTATTTTGGTTCCGTAGTCGGACCTTGTTTGTATCTAGATGATGTAATGCTTTATTCATGTAATTGTGTGAAGTGGCGATTGTAAGCCAACTATGTATCTCTTTCCCTTATGTATTGCATGGGTTGTGTGAAGATTACCTCACTTGCGACATTGCTTTCAATGCGGTTATGCCTCTAAGTCGTGCTTCGACACGTGGGAGATATAGCCGCATCGAGGGCGTTACACCCAACCTTGTTTGTAAAGGTTTCAGTCGCCGCCTTCAAGGGCACCAATAGTGGAATCACGGCATCTCGCATTGTGTGAGGGCGTGAGGAGAATACAGTGGCCCTAGTGGCTTCTTGGGGGGCATTGTGCCTCCACACCGCTGTAACGGAGACGTACTTCCCCTCAAAAGGAAGGAACTTCGGTAACACATCCTCGTCTCCACCGGCTCCACTCTTGGTTATCTCACGCCTTTACTTTTGCAAGCTTACTTGTGTTGTTTCCCTTACTTGCTCGTGTGCTTGTTGTTGTTGCATCATATAGGTTGTTCACCTAGTTGCATATCTAGACAACCTACTTTGATGTAAAGTTTAATTTGGTAAGGAAAAGCTAAAAATTGTTAGTTGCCTATTAACCCCCCCCCCCTCTAGTCAACTATATCGATCCTTTCAAATATGATTAATTGAACTTAATTAATCATGAACTTAGTCCTGATAGTATTTGCAAATTATGTTGTAGATCAATAGCTCGCGTTGTAGCTCCCCTGTTTTTTTGATATGTTCCTAGAGAAAACTAAGTTGAAAGATGATAGTAGCAATGATGTGGACTGGGTCTGTGATCTAAGGATTATCCTCATTGCTGCACAGATGAAGTATGTCCTTGATGCACCGCCAGGTGACAGACGAATTGCAGGAGCAGATGCAGACGTTATGAATGTTTGGCTAGCTCAATATCATATTACTTAATAGTTTAGTGCACCATACTTTATGTCTTAGAACCAGGACTTCAAAAACATTTTGAACGCCATGGAGCATATGAGATGTTCCAAGAGCTGAAATTGGTATTTCAGACTCGTGCCTGTGTCGAGAGGTATGAGACCTCTGACAAGTACTTCGCCTAAAAAATGGAGGAGAATAGCTCAGCTAGTGAGCATGCGCTCAGAATGTCTGGGTACTACAATCGCTTGAATCAAGTGGGAGTTAATCTTCCAGATAAGATAGTGATTGACAGAGTTCTCTAGTCACCATCACCAAGTTATTGGAACTTCATGATGAACTATAACATGCAAGGGATGACGAAAGCGATTCCCAAGCTCTTCGTGATGCTGAAATCGACGAAGGTAGAAATAAAAAAGCATCAAGTGTTGATGATTAAACAAAACCACTAGTTTCAAGAAAAGGGCATAGGGAAAAAAAGGGAACTTCAAGAAGAATGGCAAGCAAGTTGTCACTCCTGTGAAGAAGCCCAAAGCTAGACCTAAGCCTGAAACTGAGTGCTTCTACTACAAAGGAAATGGTCACTGGAAACGGAACTACCCCAAATATTTGGCAGATAAGAAGGATGGCAAAGTGAAAAAAGGTATATTTGATATACATGTTATTGATATTTACCTTACTAGTGCTCGTAGTAGCCCCTGGGTATTTGATACCTTTTTGGTTGCTAAGATTAGTAAATCGAAACAGGAGTTGCAGAATAAATAGAGACTAGTTGAGGGTGAAGTGATGATGTGTGTTGGAAGTGGTTCCAAGATTGATATGATCATCATCGCACACTCCCTATACTTTCGGGATTAGTGTTGAACCTAAATAAATGTTATTTGGTGTTTGCGTTGAGCATGAATATGATTAGATCATGTTTATTGCAATACAGTTATTCATTTAAAGATAGAGAATAATTGTTATTTTGTTTAGATGAGTAAAACCTTCTATGGTCATACACCCAATGTTAATGGTTTATTGAATCTCGATCGTAGTGATACACATATTCATAACATTGATGCCAAAATATGCAAAGTTGATAATGATAGTGCAACATACTTGTGGCACAACCGTTTAGGTCATATTGGTGTAAAGTGCATTAAGAAAATCCATGTTGATGGGCTTTTGGAATCACTTGATTATGAATCATTTGATACTTGCGAACCATGCCTCATGGGAAAGATGACTAAAACTCCGTTCTCCGGAACAATGGAATGAGCTAATGACTTATTAGAAATAATACATACCAATGTATGCGGTCCGATGAGTGTTGAGGCTCGTGGTGAGTATCGTTATTTTCTGACCTTCACAGATGATTTGAGCAGATATGGGTATATCTACTTAATGAAACACAAGTCTGAAACATTTGAAAAGTTCAACAATTTCAGAGTGAAGTCGAGAATCATCGTAACAAGAAAATAAAGTTTCTACAATCTGATCATGGAGGTGAATATTTGAGTTACGAGTTTGGCCATCATTTAAAACAACGTGGAATAGTTTCACAGCTCACGCCACCTGGAATACCACAGTGTAATGGTGTGTCCGAACGTCATAACCGCACCTTATTAGATATGGTGCGATCTATGATGTCTCTTACCAATTTACCACTATCGTTTTGGGGTTATGCATTAGAGACAGTTGCATTCACGTTAAACAGGGCACCATCAAAATCCTTCAGACGAGACCATATGAACCGTGGTTTGGCAACAAACCTAAGCTGTCATTTCTTAAAGTTTGGGGTACCGATGCTTATGTCAAAAGGCTTCAGCCTGATAAGCTCGATCCCAAATCGGAGAAGTGCGTCTTCATAGGATACCCTAAGGAAACAATTGGGTACACCTTCTATCACATATCCGAAGGCAAGATCTTTGTTGCCAAGAATGGAACCTTTCTAGAGAAGGAGTTTTCTCTCGAAAGAATTGACTGTGAGGAAAGTAGAACTTGATGAGGTAATTGTACCTACTCTCAATTTGGAAAGTAGCTCATCCGAGAAATATGTTCCCGTGATGCCTACACCAACTGGAGAGAAAGCTATTAATAAAGATCATGAAAGTTCAGATCAAGTTGCTACAGAACCTCGTAGGTCAAACAGAGCACGATCCGCACCAGAGTGGTATGGTAATCCTGTTCTGGAAGTCATGTTACTAGACCATGATGAAACTACGAACTATGAAGAAGCGATATGAGCCCAGATTCCGATAAATGGCTTGAGGCCATGAAATCTGAGATAGGATCCATGTGTGAGAACAAAGTGTGGACTTTGATTGACTTGCTCGATGATCAGCGAGCCATAGAAAATAAATGGATCTTCAGGAGGAAGACAGACGGTGATGGTAGTGTTACTATCTACAAAGCTCGAATTGTCGCAAAAGGTTTTCGACAAGTTCAAGGTGTTGACCACGATGAGATTTTCTCACTCGTATCGATGCTTAAGTCTATCTGAATCATGTTAGGAATTGCCGCATTCTATGAAATCTGGCAAATGGATATCAAAACTGCAATCCTTAATTGATTTATTAAAAAAGAGTTGTATATGATGCAACCAGAAGGTTTTGTCAATCCTAAAGGTGCTGACAAAATGTGCAAGCTCCAGCGATCCATCTATGGACTGGTGCAAGCATCTCGGAGTTGGAATATATGCTTTGATGAGTTGATCAAAGCATATAGTTTTACACAGACTTGCGGTGAAGCCTGTATTTACAAGAAAGTGAGTGGGAGCACTACAACCTTTCTGATAAGTATGTGTGAATGACATATTGTTGATCGGAAATTATGTAGAATTTTCTGGAAAGCATAAAGAAGAGTTTTAAAGGAGTTTTTTTTTCAAAGGAAGACCTCGGTGAAGCTGCTTACATATTGGGCATCAAGATCTATAGAGATAGATCATGACACTTGAGAAGATTTTTCAATGAGTACATACCTTGACAAGATTTTGAAGTAGTTCAAAATGGAACAATCAAAAAAGGAGTTGATAACCCACAAGTATAGGGGATCAATTGTAGCCTCTTTTGATAAGTAAGAGTGTCGAACCCAAGAAGGAGCTAAAGGTAGAACAAATATTCCCTCAAGTTCTATCGACCACCGATACAACTCTATGCACGCTTAACGTTCGCTTTACCTAAAACATGTATGAAACTAGAAGGATTTTCTAGGTGTTGTTGGATAGGTTTGCAAGATAATAAAGAGCACGTAAATATAAACTAGGGGCTGTTTAGATCGAGAAGCAATAAAGTAAATATAGCGAGTGTGGAAAAGTGGTGTTATGAGTTGTGAAATTGTCCCAAGCAATTGACTACTTTACTAGACCGATAGCAAGTTTTATGTGGGAGAGGCATAAGCTAACATACTTTCCCTTCTTGGATCATATGCACTTATGATTGGAACTCTAGAAAGCATCCGCAACTACTGAAGATCATTAAGGTAAAACCCAACCATGGCATTAAAGTATCAAGTCCTCTTTATTCCCATACGCCATAACCCCCTTACTCCGGTTTACGCTTCTGTCACTCAAGCAACCCACTATAAGCGAATCATGAACATATTGCAACAACCTACAGCGGGAATCCCTCACGCTTGCGCGACACTGAGGGCACAATATGACAGCAACATAACCACAAGCAAATTAAACCAATCATACCAATTCATCAATCACCGGTAGGACAACGAAAATCTACTCAGACATCATAGGATGGCAACACATCATTGGATAATAATATGAAGCATAAAGCACCATGTTCAAGTAGAGGGTACAACGGGTTGCGGGAGAGTGGACCGCTGAATATAGATGGGGGAAGGTGATGGAGATGTTGGTGAAGATGGCGGAGGTGTTGGTGTAGATCGCGGTGATGATGATGGCCCCCGGCGGCATTCCGGCGCCACCGGAAGCAAGGGGGAAAGAGCCCCCCTTCTTCTTCTTCTTCCTTGACCTTCTCCCTAGATGGGAGAAGGGTTTCCCCTCTGGTCCTTGGCTCCCATGGCGTTAGAGGGGCGAGAGCCCCTCCGAGATTGGATCTGTCTCTCTGTCTCTCTCTGTTTCTGCGTTCTCAGATTCTGCCCTTTCACCGTTTCTTATATATCCGGAGATCCGTAACTCCGATTGGATTGAAACCTTCGCCAAGATTTTTTTTCCAAAAATTACTTCCTTTCTTGCGGCCAAAGAAGAGCAGTAACCGCCTTACAGGGTGCCCACGAGGGTCAGGGGCGCGCCCCCTGTCTCGTGGCCCCCTCGGGCACCATCTCGCATTGATTTTTCTTCCCAAAAATCATAAATATTCCAAAAATATTCTCCGTCCATTTTTATCCCGTTTGGACTCCGTTTGATATGGGGTTTCTACGAAACAGAAAACATGCAACAAACAGGAACTGGCACTGGGCATTGGATCAATATGTTAGTCCCAAAATAATATAAAAAGTTGCCAAAACTATATGAAAGTTGTAAAATATTGGCATGGAACAATCAAAAATTATAGATACAACGGAGACATATCAACATCCCCAAGCTTAATTCCTACTCGTCCTCGAGTAGGTAAATGATAAAAAAGATAATTTTTGATGTGGAATGCTACCTAGCAAAATCTTGATCATGTAATCTAATCATGGCATGAATATTAAGACACGAGTGATTCAAAGCAATAGTCTATCATTTGACGTAAAAACGATAATACTTCATGCATACTAATAAAGCAATCATGTCTTTTCAAAACAACATGGCCAAAGAAAGTTATCCCTACAAAATCATATAGTCTGGCTATGCTCCATCTTCACCATACAAAGTATTTAAATCATGCACAACCCCGGTGTCGGTGTCAAAACCAGCGGATCTCGGGTAGGGGGTCCCGAACTGTGCGTCTAGGTGGATGGTAACAGGAGACAAGGGACACGATGTTTTACCCAGGTTCGGGCCCTCTTGATGGAGGTAAAACCCTACGTCCTGCTTGGTTGATATTGATGATATGGGTAGTACAAGAGTGGATCTACCACGAGATCAAGGAGGCTAAACCCTAAAGCTAGCCTATGGTATAATTGTTGTAATGTATGTTGTGTCCTACGGACTAAAGCCCTCCGGTTTATATAGACACCGGAGAAGGCTAGGGTTACACAGAGTCGGTTACAATGGTAGGAGATCTACATATCCGTATCGCCAAGCTTGCCTTCCACGCCAAGGAAAGTCCCATCCGGACACGGGGCGGAGTCTTCAATCTTGTATCTTCGTAGTCTTGGAGTCCGGCGGACGATGATAGTCCGGCTGTCCGGACACCCCCTAGTCCAGGACTCCCTCAGTAGCCCCTGAACCAGGCTTCAATGACGATAATTCCGGCGCGCATAATGTTCGGCATTGCAAGGCGGGTTCCTCCTTTGAATAATCCAGAGAAGATCATGAACACCAGGGTAGTGTCCGGCTCTGCAAAATAAATTCCACATTCCACCGTAGAGAGAATAAAACGCACATAAGTCCAATCTGCTGACGTATTTTGCGGCATGACATCACACCGCTACCAAGCCTTTACTTGAATCATTTTTTATTATACCACCTTAGCACGTTTAGCGAAGCGGTTTCCTTGGCACGTCTTGTCGAAGCAGAGATCGTGCTCCCCTTATTCCGGGATTCTCATCAATACGAGCGTGGGTAACCCAACCGTGCCCGTCGCCACGCCTCCTCTATCGAAGGCGAATCCCGAACGGTCACGGCGACGACTCTTGGTATTTTCCCCCTTTATAAGAGGACCAAGGCTCGTTTCTTTTCTTCAATCTTCCATCGAATCTTCTCCTTGCTCCAAGTTCCAACACCCAGAGCCCCAGATTCGAGTGCTTCGGATCTTCAACAATGTCCGGCTCCGACCTTCAGGGTCGGTGGATGCCCTCCTCTGTTACGGAGGAGGACGTGCTAAGGCTGCGTGAGGCCAAGTACCTGTCCTACGAGATTTCGCACAGGTTGCCCACCCAAGGGCAGGCCGTACCCATTCCCGAGCCTGGTGAGTACGTCGTCTTCGTATCCCACCTCCGTCGAGGTTTAGGTTTCTCGACGGACCCCTTCGTGAGAGGGCTCATGTTCTACTACGGGCTGGATTTTCACGACTTGGCTCCGGAGTCCATCCTCCATATTTCCGCATTCATTATTGTCTGCGAAGCCTTCCTCCGCGTCACCCCCCACTTCGGCCTGTGGCTGAAGACCTTCAATGTGGAGCCGAAGATGATCGGGGGGCGTCAAGCGAAGTGCGGCGGGGTGGCCATAAGCAGGAGGGCCGATGCCCCGTGGCCCGAGGGCTCCTTCCAAGAGGAGCTCGGCTTGTGGCAGCAGGAGTGGTTCTATATCACCGCTCTGAAGGGCAGCAAGCAAAAGCCGCCGCCTTCATTCCGCCCGGGACCTCCACGCCGATTGATGTCGTGGGTCAACCAAGGGTTCAATTGGGGACCATCCGAAGACGTGCCTTGATTGCAGGGCCGGATTCGAGACCTCCAAGCGAGGGAGATCAATCTGGTGGTGGTGATGTAGGTCATGCTAATCAGGCGTCTTCTGCCCTGCAAACGCCGTCCTCTCCGGTTATGGGAGTTCAATCCGGAGGGACCACGAACTCTCCAACACTTCATGGGTATGATGCCCGTGGAGATGTACAAGTTGTTCTTCGGACCGCAGGCGGCGTGTCCGGAATTGGCCGAGGACGCAGGCCTAAGCTGCAATCTCCCGGATACACAGGTGAGTGGCTCAGAGTCCAGACGTTCTGTTTGTTTGCTTTTCTGAAATTCGCCTTCTAACCCATTATTCTTCATCAGGAGTGGGTAGCGCGGTCGAAGCTGATAAGGTGTCCGGCCCCCCTCCCAGAGACCGCACCGGAGCCCGTGCTGGTCAGAATGTTGGAGGTCGCGCCCGTAGAAGGGAGCGATGGGGAAAATAGAAGATCTATCGTCTCGCCCAAGGGGGCGCCTGAGGAGGGGGTGATCGAAAATCCCTCCTTCCAGGGGGAGAAGAGGACCGCCTCCGAAGACCCGGAGGCCAAAGCCCCTAAGCGGGGGAAGAAATCTTTACCGGAGGGTCCTGCGTCCGGGGAGAACCCGGATGTACAATCGTCTCTAAAGGATCAGCCCTCCAGCGAGCCGTGAGTAGGAAAAAAGGAGGGTTCATAAATAAGAAAATACTTCTATTTGTGCTTCTGTGGATAACCGATATTTTTACCTTATAGTTCGGATCTGCGGCCTTCTCAGATGAGTTCGTCTTCGGGGGATCTTCGTCCGGAGATGATGGAGAGCGAAATGCCTCCGTCTGCTGCGCCGTCGGACAGGGCAAACGAGCCTGAAGTATCGTCACAGAGGGTATCCCAGAGTCCGGTGGGGCCGGAGAGTGCGGCGCCAACTAGTGTCCGGCCGGTTGAGCTGAAGGATCTGCTTGAGAGGGCGTCCATCTCAGAAGGTCACCGTGCTTTGATGAGTATGGTGATTGGAAGAATTTCGTCCGCCGAAAGCGGATTGCATAGTGCCGTCAGGAGTTTGCTGGCGGGATTTGAGGTACGTAAGAACGATGCACCTTTTTGACAGTTTGGCACATAGAAGTGCGCCCTGTATAGATAGTAGCCCTTGAGACTCGGTAGGTTGTCAAGAGCGACAGCGTGCCGAGGATCAAAATCGCAGGTAATGAATGTCGCCATTCCTATGCAGGTGGCGGATAGTCCGGGGGCTAGCCGGACTATTGGAGTTGTCGAGTTAATGTGGCAACTCGATGTGGAGGATGCGGACATCGCGCTTGTCAACCGGCAACTTGACGAGTCGCAAGGTAAATGAATTCTCCGCAGTCACTTATTTAAGGGAGTCAAAGCCCACTTCTGACAATATATATTGTGTGATACAGACGGTGCTGCTGCTGTGGAGAGCCTTCGGGCCGAGCTTGCTCAAGCTAAGGAGCAAGCCCGAAGGAGTGATGCGGCTGCCTCGAGGGCGGCCGAGGAGTTGAAAGCCGAGAAGGCTGCACACTGCCTAAGCAGGGAAAAGATGGCCGAATTGGCCATGAAATTGAAGGATGCTGCGAACCACAATGAGGCTCTTGAAAAGGAGCGCCTATCGGAGCGGGAAGACCTAGGGAAAGCCACCGCCGAGGCCAAGGATGCCCGTTCTGCAATGCGGGCTATGAAGGAGGAGCTGCGCCAGGCCGGGGATATTGTGGCTGGCAGGCTTTTTCTGCTGCGTCGCCAGTTTACGGATCCGAAGTATGCTCAACTTGGCCAGCTGTGGGGTCCGGAGGATCCATATATGGACTTAGCGGCAAGTGCGGCTGATGCCGTTGTGCACTTCCGGAGCCAGAAGGATCACAAGACGGAAGAGCTATTTTGGTCTCAATTCCATAGTCCGGACCGTTCACTTCCGTTGACCGATCGGTTGGCCGAATGGGCTGAGCTGAACAGGTTGTCCGGACTCGCTATGACTGATATCGTGGCTCATGTCTGGCCAGAGAGGCCCAAGGCGACGAGCTATTTCGGCTTATTGCAGCAATTTCTTGGCGCGGTGCCGCATATCAAGGAGATGAAGCGATCGGCCTACATAGAAGGTGCACGGATGGCCCTTGCCCGTGTGAAGACACATTGGACAGAGATGGATGCCACCGCTATTGCAGCCCAGGGTTCGGATGAGAGCCGGTTACCCGCCGAGCACTATTTTGGGGAAGTTATGCGTGGTGCTCGTGTAATAGAGTCGCAGTGCTCGAAAAATGTCACGTTCAAATGAACGTTTTATCTTGTAAAACAATAATTATGTTGTAACCGCTTTTTATACTTGTGCGTTCCAAGTATTAGAATATCTCCTATGCGGTCGTTTATGCATACATTTGTATAACCTGAAAGATTGCAGTCTTCGGCTTCAGCCCCCACGCACAAGGTGCGGGGGTGTTCGCAAAAAATAGCGCGTTTTCACACTTAATCCGACGTCTCGGTCCTGTTAAGAAGGTGGTAGCGTAGCAAACGAGGCAATCCGAACTATGATGCTTTATCACTTTCACTTAGCCATTGGAGTTCGAGGGTGGGGCTACGATATAGCCCCTTGGGGCACCACGCTTCTCCGAATTCGGGGCGCGTGTGTGCCTGACCGGGAAACGGTCCTTCGTCAAAGCGGGGAATTCTAAACATTCTGGTAGTCGATCGAGTGGTTGACCAGTCTCTCACTGTATCATGACAGTTAGTTTTCGGCTTTCTCTACTAAGGTGCTCGCCCAGCCGAACTGGGGCACAATCGCAGTAGTTCTCCTGGTGCCGCGTTAGCCGATGATACGGAACGTAAGGCAGCAAAACACAGGAGCCGGGCAAACCCAACATTTGACCAAAGACATGATTCGGAGCTGATGCATATAAGGCCTAACTCGAGACGCCGAACACTCCCTATTGTGTTCGGTCTTTATAATAATGGGCAGAACAATGCCCTAAGCCCCTAGTGTCCAGGTACGGGCATGGTCCTCTGACGCGGCCGATGCCAAAACGTCAGGCTCCGCTTTGGTTATAATGAGAAACCAAGGGATTATAACAATAAGAGACAGTAAAAAAGGTTTACGCAGGGTCTTAATCTGAAAAGAATCCTCGCGACGGGTCCCTACTGCACGTCTGCGCCTGTGTCTCTGTTGTGCCGTTATCCTGGACGGGTGTGCACGTTGTTCATCTGTAAAAAGGAGAGGAACTTAGTTTGAAAGGAACTCGTGCGAAAAGATTATATACAAAAGAAGAAATATAAATAAGTAAGGCAGAGTCTGTATGAGCTCGCTGTTGCTTGTGCGCGCAGCCCCTTGTGAAGGGATGTGCGGCTAGGGAGCCCCTAGCTTATTTATGCCGGACTTGTCTGACCGTGTCCGGGGTCTTTAAATGACCCTCTCACTGAAATGATGCCACGTGGACAGGGCATCTTAAGTGTAAGAGACGCGTAATGTGGTATGGCGTTGAAGCGGACAAAAGCTTCTCGTCCCAAGAGTGCTTGATAGCTACTTTTAAATGGGACGGTATGAAAGATTAGTTTTTTGCGTCGGAAGTTGTTTGGTGATCCGAACACAACTTCTAGTAATAAGGAGCCTGTGCACTTGGCGTAAGGGCCTGGCGTCACTCCTTTAAAGGAAGTGCGGCTGTGTCGAATTTTAGTAAGGTCTATCCCCAACTTGCGGATTGTGTTTGGATACAGCAGGTTTAAGTCACTGCCTCCGTCCATCAGGACTTGTGTAAATTGCAGACCGTCGATTATAGGATCCAATATCAGGGCAATCCATCCTGCATTTCGAACGCTTCTGGAATAATCCAGGTGGTCGAAAGTGATTGGTTTTGATGTCCAATCTCTATGTTCCGCTGGGTTAGACCGTGCGAGACCCATTTTAACGGGTACCGCACTGTTTTTCCATATTATCACATGAAGTGAATTTACTGTTTTGACTTCTTGTGGGAAATTCTTTTGTTGTCCGGTGCTTTGCTGGTGGGGTTTATCATCTTCGCTTGATGCGTCGAGCCCCTTGTGTTCGGCGTTTAGTCGGCCGGACTGTTTGAAAACCCAACAATCTCGGTGGGTGTGGTTTGCAGGCCTTCCGGGGGTACTGTGGATTTGACATATCTGACCCAAAATCTTGTTTAAGTTGGATAGCTCATCGCTGTTATCCTTAAGAGGCGGTGTTTTGTTGTTTGGCCGCGAGCTGTTGAATCCGGCGTTGACTGCCGTGCTCTTTGGGCTTTTCTCTTTATTCCGGCGCTGCTCTTTTCTGCGCCGTGATTTTCCGTTTCCATCTCTTATCTCGGATGTACTTGGGTCGCTGGTGCTGCATCTTGCTAGCCAGCTATCCTCTCCCGCACAAAAGCAGGTCATGAGGCTTGTTAGCGTGGACATTGTCCTCGGCTTCTCTTGGCCGAGGTGTCTGGCGAGCCATTCGTCTCGGACATTGTGTTTAAAATCTGCTAAGGCTTCGGCGTCCGGACAGTCGACTATTTGGTTCTTTTTGGTGAGGAACCTGTTCCAGAATTTGCACGCTGACTCTCCGGGCTGTTGAGTTATATGACTTAGATCATCTGCATCCGGAGGGCGGACATAAGTTCCTTGAAAGTTTGCTCTAAACGCATCCTCGAGCTCCAAACTTCCAACAGTATTTTCTGGGAGGCTTTTGAGCCAATGACGGGCTGGCCCTTTGAGCTTGAGGGGTAAGTATTTTATGGCATGGAGATCATCTCCTCTAGCCATGTGTATGTGTAGTATGTAATCCTCTATCTAGACTCCAGGGTCTGTTGTTCCGTCGTAGGCCTCTATGTTTATGGGTTTAAACCCAACTGGGAATTCGTGATCCAGCACCTCGTTGGTGAAACATAGTGGGTGTGCGGCGCCCCTGTATTTGGGTGCACCGATGTATTCGGACACTTGGCGTATTGTATTGCTTCCTGGGGCCCTCTTCTTTGGCCCGTAAATGGACCTAGCTGGGCCATCTGTCCTTCCAGGGTCTTTAGTCGGTTTATATGCGGCACCGCTTTCAGATTTTGGCCTATCATCTGGTCGTCTATCCAGCCAGGTGGCCTCTTTGTTTTTTGACTGTGGGGGCTCTATGGCCTCCTCATCAAATTCTGGCAGTAGCTTGCACTTCGGGTAGCTCTTTGATTGATGGCCATTGCCGTATTTGTCTGCGGTTTTGAGCACTTTGCTCCACCTCATTCTGAGTGTATCTTCCACTGTTTTGAGCTTCCGTTTTTCTTTCTTCAAGCTTCTTGCGGTTGCGACGAGTCTTTTTCGAAGGTTTTTGTTCTCCGACGGTGTGTCCGGTGTGAGGTCGTCTAGACTATTGTTTTCGCCGGTCCTGGACTGATTATCTGACTCGTCCTGTTCGGACGGTTGCTTGTCTGCGTGTTCGTCGTCCACTAGTTTGCCCTGCTATATTGCTGGGTCATTAAGAGCGCTGTTATTGTCGAGGCGGGACTTAGGGCGGTGTCTGCGTCGCCATTTTGGTTGTTTGTCGGCGGGATTATCTTCTGCCGCACCCCGTTGGTCCTCGTTGTTGCTTCCTTTTGGGGTATCCACCATGTATACGTCGTATGACGAGGTGGTCTTCACGTGCCCTGTAGGCGCTGGTTCTTGTTCGTCTCAGGCATCGTCGTTTATGCCGTTGATGTCTTCGGAGTCATAGTTTAGCATGCCGGTTAGATCATCGACAGTGGCTACAAAGTGGGTGGTGGGTGGGCTTTGAATTTCTTCGTCTCCCGAATCCCAACCATCCTGGCCGTAGTCCGGCCGGGCCTCTCCGGATAGCGAGAGGTGTTTTAACGAATTTAGGATGTCGCCAAAGGGCAAGTGTTGGAAGATGTCCGCGGCGGTGAATTCCATAACCGGCACCCAATCAGATTCAATTGGCAGGGGCTTGGGAGGTCCGGAGTCCGGCAAGGAGTCCGGCACCTCGGAGTCACGAGCTTCGCGAGGGACAAGGCTAGTGTTCGGCTCCATCGCCGTGGAAGTTGAAGCCCCCGAGGTGGTGTCCATCCACCGGTCCTCGATCTGGGCGATCGGCTCCGGACTAAGGGCCGGAGCGGATTCGTGTGCGGCCACCAAGGCACTGTTCGGCGGCAGAGCTAGATCATGCCCATCGTAACAGTGCGGCGCGCTTGGCTTTGGCTCGAGCCCGTCGAAGATCAAGTCCCCGCGGATGTCGGCTGTGAAGTTTAGGCTTCCGAATCTGACCTGATGGCCAGGGGCGTAGCTTTCGATCTGCTCTAGATGGCCAAGTGAATTAGCCCGCAATGCGAAGCCGCCGAATACGAAGATCTGTCCGGGGAGAAAAGTCTCACCCTGGACAGCGTTGTTGATTGAAGATGCCATCGAGCCTATCGGTGACGACACAGAGGAACTCTCAATGAAAGCACCAATGTCGGTGTCAAAACCGGCGGATCTCGGGTAGGGGGTCCCGAACTGTGCGTCTAGGCGGATGGTAACAGGAGACAAGGGACACGATGTTTTACCCAGGTTCAGGCCCTCTTGATGGAGGTAAAACCCTACGTCCTGCTTGATTAATATTGATGATATGGGTAGTACAAGAGTGGATCTACCACGAGATCAAGGAGGCTAAACCCTAAAGCTAGCCTATGGTATAATTGTTGTAATGTATGTTGTGTCCTACGGACTAAAGCCCTCCGGTTTATATAGATACCGGAGAAGGCTAGGGTTACACAGAGTCGGTTACAATGGTAGGAGATCTACATATCCGTATCGCCAAGCTTGCCTTCCACGCCAAGGAAAGTCCCATCCGGACATGGGGCAGAGTCTTCAATCTTGTGTCTTCGTAATCTTGGAGTCCGGCGGACGATGATAGTCCGGCTGTCCGGACACCCCCTAGTCCAGGACTCCCTCACCCGGTTTTATCCAAGCGATTGTTTCATACTTTAGTATTCTCAAACTTTTTCAACTTTCACGCAATACATGAGCGTGAGCCATGTATATAGCACTATAGGTGGAATAGAATATGATGGTGGGGGTTATGTGGAGAAGACAAAAAAAGGAGAAAGTCTCACATCGGCATGGCTAATCAACGGGCTATGGAGATGCCCATCAATTGATGTCAATGTGAGGAGTAGGGATTGCCATGCAACGGATGCACTAAGAGCTATAAGTGTATGAAATCTCGAACTGGAAACTAAGTGGGTGTGCATCCAACTTGCTTGCTCATGAAGACCTCGGGCATTTGAGGAAGCCCATCATCGGAATATACAAGCCAAGTTCTATAATGAAAATTCCCACTAGTATATGAAAGTGATAACTCAAGAGACTCTCTACATGAAGAACATGGTGCTACTCTGAAGCACAAGTGTGGTAAAAGGATAGTAACATTGCCCCTTCTCTCTTTTTCTCTCATTTTTTATTTTCTTTTCCCCCCCTTTTTTTTCTTTTTTTGTAGGCTTCTTTGGCCTCTCTCTCTTTTTTGGGGGGCTTCTTTGGCCACTTTTATTTTTTTCATAAAGTCCGGAGTCTCATCCCGACTTGTGGGGGAATCATAGTCTCCATCATCCTTTCCTCACTGAGGCAATGCTCTAATAATGAGTGATCATCACACTTTATTTACTTACAACTCAATATTACAACTCGATATCTAGAAGAAAGATATGACTCTATATGAATGTCTTCGGCGGTGTACTGGGATGTGCAATGATCTAGCATATCAAAGATATCAAAAAACGGACAAGCCATGAAAACATCATGCTAGCTATCTTACGATCATGCAAAGCAATATGACAATGAATGCTCAAGTCATGTATATGATGATGATGGAAATTGCATGGCAATATATCTCGGAATGGCTATGGAAATGCCATGATAAGTAGGTATGGTGGCTGTTTTGAGGAAGATATAAGGAGGCTTATGTGTGATAGAGCATATCGTGTCACGAAGTTTGGATGCACTGGCGAAGTTTGCACCAACTCTCGAGGTGAGAAAGGGTAATGCATGGTACCGAAGAGGCTAGTAATGATGGAAGGGTGAGAGTGCGTATAATCCATGGACTCAACATTAGTCATAAAGAACTCATATAGTTATTGCAAAAATCTACAAGTAATCAAAACAAAGTACTACACGCATGCTCCTAGGGGAAGGGTTGGTAGGAGTTAATCATCGCGCGATCCCGACCTCCACACATAAGGAAGACAATCTAAAAATAAATCATGCTCCGACTTCATCACATAACGGTTCACCATACGTGCATGCTTCGGGAATCACAAACCTCAACACAAGTATTTCTACTAATCCATAGTCACTCACTATGATGACTCTAATATCACCACCTTTATATCGCAAAACTATTGCAAGGAATCAAACATATCATATTCAGTGATCTACAAGTTTTTTGTAGGATTTTATGACTAACCATGTGAATGACCAATTCCTGTCATCTCTCTAAATAGATATAAGTGAAGAAAGAGAGTTTAATTTTTTATACAAAAGTTATGCCCACGCTCTAACAAATATAAGTGAAGCAAAAGAGCATTCTACAAATGGCGGTTTTCTATGTGAAGAGAAACAGGCAATCCAAACTTCAAATGATATAAGCGAAGCACATGAAGCATTCTATAAAGCCATACTCAAAAGATTTAAGTGAAGTGCAATGAGCATTCTATAAATCAACCAAGGACTATCTAATACCAGCATGGTGCATAAAAGAAAAGTGAAAACTAAATGCAAAAGACGCTCCAAGACTTGCACATATCGCATGAACGAAACGAATCCGAAAACATACCGATACTTGTTGAAGAAAGAGGGGATGCCTTCCGGGGTATCCACAAGATTAGACGCTTGAGTCTCCTTGAATATTTACTTGGGGTGCCTTTGGCATCCCCAAGCTTGAGCTCTTGCCTCTCTTCCTTTTCCTCATATCGAGACCTCCTCGATCAAACACTTCATCCACACAAAACTTCAACAGAAAACTCGGTAAGATCCGTTAGTATAATAAAGCAAATGAATACTCTAAGTACTGTTGCAAACCAATCCATATTTTTTTTTTGCATTGTGTCTACTGTAATATAACTTTTCCATGGCTTAATCCACTAATAGAAATTGATAGTTTCATCAAAACAAGTAAACTATGCATCAAAAACAGAATATGTCAAAAACAGAACCGTCTGTAGCAATCTGAACATTCACCATACTTCTGGTACCCAAAATATTCTACCAAAATTAGGAAAGATAAACAATTTTTACAGAAAGACAGTGCAAAAAGTTTCAGAACCGTTTGACGTTCCAGTAAAAAATGTATAATCACGCACTACAGCCAAAGTTTCTGTCCTGCACCGCACAAACCAACAAGCATTGTAAACATCCTAAAGGCAAACCTCGGCACATTATTTTTATAATACAATGGAATTTTACAAGGGGATAATTATTTTTGATGAAAAGTTTCTGTAACCAAGATTCACAAAGTTTCCGTGAGCATGAACAAAGTTCAAGGAGCTCTCCCACGTCAACAATGCTTGGCTCTCTCACTTTCACTTTCCTTTTTGAAAAGTTTTGGGTTCCCATCTTTATTTCTTTTTGTTTTTAGACTTTATGAAAGCATCAACAGAAATAAATGACTCTCTAAAACTTCCGGGTTGTCTCCCTGGCAGCGCTTTCTTTAAAGCCATTAAGCTAGGCATATAGTGCTCAAGTAATGGATCCACCCGGATCCCAAGGTATATCAAAGCCAATTTTAATTAACAATGATTTGTAATTTAGTAGTGAGCACAAAGTAACATATATCAAGAAACAACAAAGTCTAACTCTCTTCCTATGCATCGGCATGTCATAAAAGAACAATTCATGCACACCAAGTAAAGGCCAATGCATAGTATAAGCAGTGTCTTGCAATTTTATCATATTGGAAACATAGAGAGGTGGAGATATAGTTCCTCTCTCATAATATATAATTGCAAGTAGGAGCAGCAAGCACATGCATATTATATCTATCAAAATCATCATGTGTAGTAGTAAAACGCAATCCATCAATATAATCCTTAATAAGGGCAACGTTCTCTGATATGGTGTAGTCGGGAGAATTCAAAAAGATAATAGGACTACCATGCGTGGGTGAAGTAGCAACAATTTCATGTTTAACATAAGGAACTATAGCAAGTTCATCTCCGTGAGCATAATTCATATTGGCATCTTGGCCACAAGCATAGCAAGCATCATCAAAAAGGGGTATTTCAAGAGAATCAACGGGATCATAACAATCATCATAGCAATCATCTTTCGGTAAGCATGAAGGGAAATTAAACAATGTATGAGTTGAAGAGTTACTCTCATTAGAAGGTGGGCACGGGTAGCTAATCCACTCTCCTCCTTTTGTTCTTCGCTCTCCTCATTCATCTTTTTCATCCAATGAGCTCACAATTTCATCAATTTCTTCTTCCACAGACTCCTGCAAAATATTAGTCTCTTCTTGGACAGCGGAGGAGTCCTCAATATATGCTTTAACATAGGCATTAGAAGCATAATTATCATAACAATATTTAAGTATGGCAAAATTTTCAGATTTGTAAAGAGTAGCATCATACGTTTCAATCAAAGAAGCAATTTCATAAGCACCCTTAAAAGCAACAAATTCTTCAATTTTTTGAACATCATAGTAATAATAAACACCCTTAGCATATGAAGATACGATTCCATTATCACTAAACTCACATTGGTAGGGAAGGTGTTTCTTAGGGTTTTCAGAACAACAAGTAATATCTTATATTTCACATAAATTCCAAGCATAGCATTGCAAACGATGTATTTGATCTAGTAAAAGTTTCCCTTTTTCAGATATGCGGTGTCGCACATAACAAGCATGCTCATCTAAAGATTTTCCCTCAACTAAGCTAGTTGGGGTTTCAGCACGAGCACATAGGGATCGAAGATGATCCAAGTAAAAAGCTTCAGGAGTGTGATAGATTTTGAGTGGTTCCTCAACCATTGGTGTAGTAGGTACAACTAATTTCCTACCCATAACTAAAGAGAGAAAACAACTAAGAATAGCAAATAAAAATTACTTAGTGATAAAGCAAACAAGCACACACAAGAATATTCACCCCACGCTATGACTCCCCGGCAACGGCGCCAGAAAAAGGTCTTGATAACCCACAAGTATAGGGGATCAATTGTAGCCTCTTTCGATAAGTAAGAGTGTCGAACCCAATGAGGAGCTAAAGGTAGAACAAATATTCCCTCAAGTTCTATCGACCACCGATACAACTCTACGCACGCTTAACGTTCGCTTTTCCTAAAACAAGTATGAAACTAGAAGGACTTTGTAGGTGTTGTTGGATAGGTTTGCAAGATAATAAAGAGCACATAAATATAAACTAGGGGCTGTTTAGATCGAGAAGCAATAAAGTAAATATAGCGAGTGTGGAAAAGTGGTGTTATGAGTTGTGAAATTGTCCCTAAGCAATTGACTACTTTACTAGACCAATAGCAAGTTTTATGTGGGAGAGGCATAAGCTAACATTCTTTCTCTTCTTGGATCATATGCACTTATGATTGGAACTCTAGCAAGAATCCGCAACTATTAAAGATCATTAAGGTAAAACCCAACCATAGCATTAAAGTATCAAGTCCTATTTATTCCCATACGCCACAACCCCCTTACTCCGGTTTATGCTTCTGTCACTCAAGCAACCCACTATAAGCGAATCATGAACATATTGCAACACCCTACAATGGGAATCCCTCACGCTTGCGCGACATGGAGGGCACAATAGGACAGCAACATAACCACAAGCAAATTAAACCAATCATTGCAATTCATCAATCACTGGTAGGACAACGAAAATCTACTCAGACATCATAGGATGGCAACACATCATTGGATAATAATATGAAGCATAAAGCACCATGTTCAAGTAGAGGGTACAGCGGGTTGCGGGAGAGTGGACCGCTGAATATAGATGGGGGAAGGTGATGGAGATGTTGTTGAAGATGGCGGAGGTGTTGGTGTAGATCGCGGTGATGATGATAGCCCCCGGCGGCGTTCCGGCGCCACCGAAAGCAAGCGGGAAAGAGCCCCCCTTCTTCTTCTTCTTCCTTGACCTTCTCCCTAGATGGGAGAAGGGTTTCCCCTCTCGTCCTTGGCTCCCATGGTGTGAGAGGGGCGAGAGCCCCTCCGAGATTGGATCTGTCTCTTTGTCTCTCTCTGTTTCTGCGTTCTCAGATTCTGCCCTTTCACCGTTTCTTATATATCCGGAGATCCGTAACTCCGATTGGATTGAAACCTTCGCCAAGATTATTTTTTCTTCCAAAAATTAGCTTTCTTGCGGCCAAAGAAGAGCAGTAACCGCATTACAGGGTGCCCACGAGGGTCAGGGGTGCGCCCCCCTGCCTCGTGGCCCCCTCGGGCACCGTCTCGCGGTGATTTTTCTTCCCGAAAATCATAAATATTCCAAAAATATTCTCCGCCCGTTTTTCTCCCGTTTGGACTCCGTTTGATATGGGGTTTCTGCGAAACATAAAACATGCAACAAACAGGAACTGGCACTGGGCACTGGATCAATATGTTAGTCCCAAAATAATATAAAAAGTTGCCAAAAGTATATGAAAGTTGTAGAATATTGGCATGTAACAATCAAAAATTATAGATGCGAAGGAGACGTATCAGGAGTTCTTGCTTGTGACCCAAGGTGTAAAGTTGAGTAACACTCAAAACCTGACCACAACAGAAAATAGAAAGAGAATGAAAGTCATTCCCTATGCCTCAGGCCTAGGTTCTATAAAGTATGCTATGCTGTGCACCAGACCTATTGTGTACCTTATCATGAGTTTGGCAAGGGGGTACGATAGTGATCCAGGAGTGGATCACTAGACAGCAGTCAAAGTTATCCTTAGTTACCTAAGAGGACTAAGGAAATATTTCTCGGTTATGGAGGTGATAAAGAGTTCTTCGTAAAGAGTTACGTCGATGAAAGCTTTTACACCTATCCGGATGACTGAGTCTCAATCTGGATACATATTGGAAGTGGGAGCTGATACGTCTCCAATGTATCTATAATTTTTTATTGCTCCATGCTATTTTATCGACTGTTTTGGACTATATTGGGCTTTATTTTCCACTTTTATATTATTTTTGAGACTAACCTATTAACCGGAGGCCCAGCCCAGAATTGCTTTTTTTTGCCTATTTCAGTGTTTCGAAGAAACGGAATATCAAACGGAGTCCAAACAGAATGAAACCTTCGGAAACGTGATTTTCTCACCGAACGTGATCCAGGAGACTTGGACCCTACTCCAAGAAGTAACAGAGGCGGTCACGAGGGTGGGGGGTGCGCCCCACTGCCTCGTGGCCCCCCTGTTGCCCCACCGACGTACTCCTTCCTCCTATATATACCTACGTACCCCCAAACGATCAGAACAGGAGCCAAAAACCTAATTCCACCGCCGCAACTTTCTGTATCCACGAGATCCCATCTTGGGGCCTGTTCCGGAGCTCCGCCGGAGGGAGCATCCACCATGGAGGGCTTCTACATCAACACCATAGCCCCCCCGATGAAGTGTGAGTAGTTTACTTCAGACCTTAGGTTCCATAGCTAGTAACTAGATGGCTTCTTCTCTATTTTTGGATCTCAATACAATGTTCTCCCCCTCTCTCGTGGAGATCTATTTGATGTAATCTTCTTTTTGCGGTGTGTTTGTTGAGACCGATGAATTGTGGGTTGATGATCCAGCTTATCTATGAAAAATATTTGAATCTTCTCTGAATTCTTTTATGTATGATTGAGTTATCTTTTCAAGTCTCTTTGAATTATCCGTTTGGTTTGGACAACTAGATTGGTAGTTCTTGCAATGGGAGAAGTGTTTAGCTTTGGGTTCAATCTTGCGGTGTCCTTTCCCACTGACAGAAGGGGCAGCAAGGCACGTCTTGTATTGTTGCCATCAAGGATAACAAGATGGGTTTTTTTATCATATTGCATGAATTTATCCCTGTACATCATGTCATCTTGCTTAAGGCGTTACTTTGTTTTTAACTTAATACTCTAGATGCATGCTGGATAGCGGTCGATGAGTAGAGTAATAGTAGTAGATGCAGAATCATTTCGGTTTATTTGTCTTGGACATGATGCCTATATACATGATCATACCTAGATATACTCATAACTATGCTCAATTCTATCAATTGCTCAACAGTAATTTGTTCACCCACCGTAGAATATTTATGCTCTTGAGAGAAGCCACTAGTGAAACCTATGGCCCCCGGGTCTATTCTCATCATATCAATCTCCATTACTTTAATACTTGCTTTGTTTTTACTTTGCCTTTTAATTTTCACTTTGCATCTATATATCAAAAATACCAAAAATATTATTTATCATCTCTATCAGATCTCACTCTCGTAAGTGACTGTGAAGGGATTGACAACCCCTAATCGCGTTGGTTACGAGGAGCTATCGTTTTGTGTAGGTACGAGGGACTTGTGCGTGGCCTCCTACTGGATTGATACCTTGGTTCTCAAAAACTGAGGGAAATACTTACGCTACTTTGCTGCATCATCTTCTCCTCTTCGGGGAAATCCAACGGAGTGCTCAAGAGGTAGCAAGAAGAATTTCTGGCGCCGTTGCCGGGGAGGCTCATGCAAGAGCAAGTCAACCATACCAAGTACCCATCACAATCCCTATCTCTCGTATTACATTATTTGCCATTTGCCTCTCGTTTCCCTCTCCCCCACTTCACCCTTGTCGTTTTATTCGCCCTCTCTTTCCCAATCTCCTACTCTTTTTCCCATTGCCTTTCTATTTGCTTGTGTGTTGGATTACTTGTTGCCATGGCGCAAGATAATACCAAATTGTGTGACTTCTCGAATACCAATAATAATGATTTCCTTAGTACTCCGATTGCTCCTCTTAATAATGATGAGTCTTGTGAAATCAATACCGCTTTGCTAAATCTTGTTATGAAAGATCAAATCGCCAGCCTTCCTAGTGAAGATGCCGCTACTCATCTAAACAATTTTGTTGATTTGTGTGATATGCAAAAGAAGAAAGATACAGATAACAATATTGTCAAATTGAAGTTATTTTCGTTTTCACTTAGAGATCGTGCTAAAGTTTGGTTTCGTCTTTGCCTAAAAATAGTATTGATTCTTGGAACAAGTGCAAAGATGCTTTTATCTCTAAGTATTTTCCTCCCGCTAAGATCATCACTCTTAGGAACGATATTATGAATTTTAAACAACTTGATCATGAGCATGTTGCCCAATCTTGGGAAATAATGAGATTGATGCTTCGCAATTGCCCTACTCATGGTTTGAATTTATGGATGATCATACAAAATTTTTATGCCGGTTTGAACTTTGCTTCTAGAAATCTCTTAGACTCGGCCGCGGGAGGCACGTTTATGGAAATTACGTTAGGAGATGCTACAAAATTGCTTGATAATATTATGGCTAATTATTCTCAATGGCACACCGAAAGATCTTCTAGTAAAAAAGTGCATGCTATAGAAGAAATCAATATTTTGAGTGAAAAGATGGATGAACTTATGAAGATGTTTGCGACTAAAAATACTCTTCTTGATCCCAATGGTATGCCTTTGTCTACTTTGATTGAGAATAATAATGAATCTATGGATGTGAATTTTGTTGGTAGGAATAATTTTGGTAACAGCGCGTATACAGGGAATTTTAATCCTAGGACTTATCCTAGTAATCCTTCTAATAATTATGGAAATTCCTACAACAACTCTTATGGAAATTTTAATAAGATTCCCTCTGAATTTGAGAATAGTGTTAAAGAGTTTATGAATTCACAAAAGAATTTTAATGCTTTGCTTGAAGAGAAATTGCTTAAAGTTGATGATTTGGCTAGGAACGTTGATAGAATTTCTCTTGAGGTTGATTCTTTAAAGCTTAGATCTATTCCTCCTAAGCATGATATCAATGAGTCTCTCAAAGCCATGATAATTTCCATTGATGAGTGCAAAGAAAGAACCGCTAGGATGTGTGCTTCCAAAGATGCCTTTATTAAAGCGTGTTCTTCCAATTCCTATGAAAATCAAGATGAAGATCTAAAAGTTATTGATGTGTCCCCCATTAAATCTTTGTTTTGCAATATGAATCTTGATGAAACTGAATATGATCTTCCTTTACCTAGAAGGCATTCTAAGAATTCGAAGTTTCTAGATCTTGATGATGAAATTAATAAATGTGGGATTGAAAGAAATAAAAACCTAGATGTTGCTAAACCCACTATTTTGGATCTCAAGGAATTTAATTATGAAAATTGCTCTTTAATTGATTGTATTTCCTTGTTGCAATCCGTGCTAGATTCCCCTCATGCTTATAGTCAAAATAAGGCCTTTACCGAACACATTGTTGATGCCTTGATGCAATCTTATGAAGAAAAACTTGAGTTGAAAGTTTCTATCCCTAGAAAACTCTATGATGAGTGGGAACCTACTATTAAAATTAAAATTAAAGATTATGAGTTTCATGCTTTGTGTGATTTGGGTGCTAGTGTCTCTACTATTCCCAAAACTTTGTGTGATTTGCTAGATTTCCGTGACTTTGATGATTGTTCTCTAAACTTGCATCTTGCGGATTCCACTATTAAAAAGCCTATGGGAAGAATTAATGATGTTCTTATTGTTGCAAATAGGAATTATGTGCCCGTAGATTTTATCGTTCTTGATATAGATTGCAATCTTTCATGTCCTATTATTCTTGGTAGACCTTTCCTTAGAACGATTGGTGCAATTATTGATATGAAGGAAGGGAATATTAGATTCCAATTTCCCTTAAAGAATGGCATGGAACACTTCCCTAGAAAGAAAATAAAATTACCATACGAATCTATCATGAGAGACACTTATGGATTGCCTACCAAAGATGGTAATACCTAGATCTATCCTTGCTTTTATGCCTAGCTAGGGGCGTTAAACGATAACGCTTGTTGGGAAGCAACCCAATTTTTTTTGTTTTTTTTGTTTTTGCTTCTGTTTAGGAATAAATAATTTACCTAGCCTCTGTTTAGATGTGGTTTTATGTTTTAATTAGTGTTTGTGCCAAGTAGAACCTATAGGATAACCTACGATGATAGTTGATTTGATTCTGCTGAAAAACAGAAACTTTGCGCGCACGAATATAATTTTGTTAAATCACAGAAACGTGCTTTTGCATTGATTATTTTTTATTATGTTCAATAAACAAATTGTCCAGGACTTACTATTTTTGTAGGATTTTTAGAGTTCCATAAGTTTGCGTTAGTTACAGATTACTACAGACTGTTCTGTTTTTGACAGATTCTGTTTTGCGTGTGTTGTTTGCTTATTTTGATGAATCTATGGCTAGCAAAATAGCTTATAATCCATAGAGAAGTTGGAATACAGTAGGTTTAACACCAATATAAATAAAGAATGAGTTCATTACAGTACCTTAAAGTAGTCTTTCGTTTTCTTTCTCTAACGGAAGTCACAAGATTTCTATTGAGTTTTGTGTTGTGAAGTTTTCAAGTTTTGGGCGAATTCTTTTGATGGATTATGGAACAAGGAGTGGCAAGAGCCTAAGCTTGGGGATGCCCATGGCACCCCCAAGATAATCCAAGGACACCAAAAAGTCAAAGCTTGGGGATGCCCCGGAAGGCATCCCCTCTTTCGACTACTTCCATCGGTAATTTACTTGGAGCTATATCTTTATTCACCACATGATATGTGTTTTGCTTGGAGCGTCTTGTATTATATGCGTATTTGCTTGTTAGTTTAACACAATAATCCTTGATGTACACACCTTTTGAGAGAGACATACATGAATTGGAATTTGCTAGAATACTCTATGTGCTTCACTTATATCTTTTGAGCTTGATAGTTTTGCTCATAGTGCTTCAGTTATATCTTTTGAGCGTGATAATTTTTGCTCTAGTGCTTCATTTAGATCTTTTAGAGCACGGTGGTGGATTTGTTTTAAAGAAACTATTGATCTCTCATGCTTCACTTAGATTATTTTGAGACTTGTTAATAGCATGGTAATTTGCTTAATATTAATATACTTGGTATTCAAGATATGTGAAACTTTCTTTTGAGTGCGTTGAATACTAAGATAAGTTTGATGCTTGATAATTGTTTTGAGATATGAAGATGGTGATATTAGAGTCATGCTAGTTGAGTAGTTGTGAATTTGAGAAATGCTTGTGTTGAAGTTTGTGATTCCCGTAGCATGCACATATGGTGAACCGTTATGTGATGAACTCGGAGCATGATTTATTTATTGATTGTCTTCCTTATGAGTAGCGGCCGGGGACGAGCGATGGTCTTTTCCTACCAATCTATCCCCCTAGGAGCATGCGCGTAATACTTTGCTTTGATAACTTCTAGATTTTTGCAATAAGTATATGAGTTCTTTATGACTAATGTTGAGTCCATGGATTATACGCACTTTTTCCCATCCTTCCACCATTGCTAGCCTCTCTAGTACGGCGCACTTTTCGCCGGTATCATACACCCACCACAGATCTTCCTCAAAACAGCCACCTTACCTACCTATCATGGCATTTCCATAGCCATCCCGAGATATATTGCCATGCAACTTTCCACTGTTCCATTTATTATGACACGCTCCATCATTGTCATATTTCTAGCATGATCATGTAGTTGACATTGTATTTGTGGAAAAGCCACCGTTCATAATTCTTTCATACGTGTCACTCTTGATTCATTGCATATCTCGGTACACTGCCGGAGGCATTCATATATAGTCATACTTTGTTCTAAGAATCGAGTTGTAAGAAAAATAAAAGTGTGATGATCATCATTATTAGAGCATTGTCCCAAGTGAGGAAAGGATGATGGAGACCATGATTCCCCCACAAGTCGGGATGAGACTCCGGACGAAAAATAAAAAAAATGAAAAATGAAAAAAATAGGCCATAAAAAAAGAAAAAAAGGGCCCAAATAAAAAAATGAGAGAAAAAGAGAGAAGGGACAATGTTACTATCCTTTTACCACACTTGTGCTTCAAAGAAGCACCAAGATCTTCATGATAGAGACTCTCTCATTTTGTCACTTTCATATACTAGTGGGAATTTTTCATTATAGAACTTGGATTGTATATTCCAATGATGGGATTCCTGAAATGCCCTAGGTCTTCGTGAGCAAGCGAGTTGGATGCACACCCACTTAGTTTCTTTTGTTGAGCTTTCATATACTTATAGCTCTAGTGCATCCGTTGCATGGCAATCCCTACTCACTCACATTGATATCTATTGATGGGCATCTCCATAGCCCGTTAATACGCCTAGTTGATGTGAGACTATCTTCCCTCTTTTTGTCTTCTCCACAACCACCATTCTATTCCACATATAGTGCTATATCCATAGCTCACGCTCATGTATTGCGTGAAGATTGAAAAAGTTTTGAGAATGTCATAAGTATGAAACAATTGCTTGGCTTGTCATCGGGGTTGTGCATGATTTAAATATTTTGTGTGGGGAAGATGGAGCATAGCCAGACTATATGATTTTGTAGGGATAACTTTCTTTTGCCATGTTATTTTGACAAGACATAATTGCTTAGTTGGTATGCTTGAAGTATTATTATTTTATGTCAATATGAACTTTTTTCTTGAATCTTTCGGATCTGAATATTCATGCAACAATTAAGAAGATTTACATTGAAATTATGCCAAAGTATCACTCCGCATCAAAAATTCTCTTTTTATCATTTACCTACTCGAGGACAAGCAGGAATTAAGCTTGGGGATGCCTGATACGTCTCCAACGTATCTATAATTTTTGATTGCTCCCTGCTACTTTATCTACTGTTTTGGACTATATTGGGCTTTATTTTCCAATTTTATATTATTTTTGGGACTAACCTATTAACCGGAGGCCCAGCCCAGAATTGTTGTTTTTTTGCCTATTTCAGTGTTTCGAAGAAACGGAATATCAAACGGAGTCCAAACGGAATAAAACCTTCGGAAACGTGATTTTCTCACCGAACGTGATCCAGGAGACTTGGACCCTACTCCAAGAAGTAACAGAGGCGGTCCCGAGGGTGCCCCCCCCTAGGGTGCGCCCCCTGCCTCGTGGCCCCCCTATTGCTCCACTGACGTACTCCTTCCTCCTATATATACCTACGTACCCCCAAAAGATCAGAACAGGAGCCAAAAACCTAATTCCACCGCCGCAACTTTCTGTATCCACGAGATACCATCTTGGGGCCTATTCCGGAGCTCCGCCGGAGGGGACATCCACCATGGAGGGCTTCTACATCAACACCATAGCCCCTCCGATGAAGTGTGAGTAGTTTACTTCAGACCTTCGGGTCCATAGCTAGTAACTAGATGGCTTCTTCTCTCTTTTTGGATCTCAATAATGTTCTCCCCCTCTCTCGTGGAGATCTATTCGATGTAATCTTCTTTTTGCGGTGTGTTTGT
The DNA here is from genome assembly GCA_963921465.1 of Triticum timopheevii. Classification (NCBI taxonomy): domain Eukaryota; kingdom Viridiplantae; phylum Streptophyta; class Magnoliopsida; order Poales; family Poaceae; genus Triticum; species Triticum timopheevii. The sequence goes on along the minus strand of OY997270.1, from coordinate 582,930,103 downwards.
TGAGACCGATGAATTGTGGGTTTATGATCCAGCTTATCTATGAATAATATTTGAATCTTCCCTGAATTCTTTTATGTATGATTGAGTTATCTTTGCAAATCTCTTCGAATTATCCATTTGGTTTGGCCAACTAGATTGGTAGTTCTTGCAATGGGAGAAGTGTTTAGCTTTGGGTTCAATCTTGCGGTGTCCTTTCCCACTAACAGAAGGGGCAGCAAGGCACGTATTGTATTGTTGCCATCGAGGATAACAAGATGGGGTTTTATCATATTGCATGAATTTATCCCTCTACATCATGTCATCTTGCTTAAGGCATTACTTTGTTTTTAACTTAATACTCTAGATGCATGCTGGATAGCGGTCGATGAGTGGAGTAATAGTAGTAGATGCAGAATCGTTTCGGTTTATTTGTCTTGGACGTGATGCCTATATACATGATCATACCTAGATATACTCATAACTATGCTCAATTCTATCAATTGCTCAACAGTAATTTGTTCACCCACCATAGAATATCTATGCTCTTGAGAGAAGCCACTAGTGAAACCTATGCCCCCCGGGTCTATTCTCATCTTATCAATCTCCATTACTTTAATACTTGCTTTGTTTTTACTTTGCCTTTTACTTTTCACTTTGCATCTATATATCAAAAATACCAAAAATATTATTTATCATCTCTATCAGATCTCACTCTCGTAAGTGACTGTGAAGGGATTGACAACCCCTAATCGTGTTGGTTGCGAGGAGCTATCGTTTTGTGTAGGTACGAGGGACTTGTGCGTGGCCTCCTACTGGATTGATACCTTGGTTCTCAAAAACTGAGGGAAATACTTACGCTACTTTACTGCATCATCCTCTCCTCTTCGGGGAAATCCAACGCAGTCTCAAGAGGTAGCAGGAGCAATTAGCTAGAGTAGCTCCATGCAAAGCATTGTAGACATAGAAAATTTGCAAAATAGATACGACTCTGAATATGGCAGACCCGTTGACTAAACTTCTCTCACAAGAAAAACATAATCACACCTTAGTACTTTTTGGGGTGTTAATCACATGGCGATGTGAACTAGATTATTGACTCTAGTAAAGCATTTTGGTTGTTGATCACATGACGATGTGAACCATGGGTTATAATCACATATAGATTTGAACTATTGGTGTTAAATCACATGGCGATGTGAACTAGATTATTGACTTTAGTGCAAGTGGGAGACTGAAGGAAATATGGCCTAGAGGCAATAATAAAGTTGTTATTTTATATTTCCTTATTCATGGTAAATATTTATTATTCATGATAGAATTTTATTAACCAGAAACTTGATACATGTGTGAATACATAGACAAAACAACGTGTCCCTAGTATGCCTCTACTAGACTAGCTTGTTGATCAAAGATGGTTAAGTTTCCTAGCCATGGACATGAGTTGTCATTTGATAACGGGATCACATCATTAGTGGAATGATGTGATGGACAAGACCCATCCATTAGCTTAGCACTATGATCGTTCAGTTTTATTGCTACTGCTTTCTTTGTGTCAAATATATATTCCTCCAACTATGAGACTATGCAACTCCCAGACATCAGAGGAATGCCTTGTGTGCTATCAAATGCAACGTAACTGGGTGATTATAAAGATGCTCTACAGGTATCTCCGAAGGTGTTTGTTGGGTTGGCATAGATCGAGATTAGGATTTGTCACTCCGAGTATCGAATAGGTATCTCTGGGCCCTCTCGGTAATGCACATCATATGAAGCCATGCAAGTAATGTGACTAATGAGTTAGTTGCGCGATGATGCACTACAGAACGAGTAAAGAGACTTGCCAGTAACGAGATTGAACTAGGCATGAAGATACCCATGATCGAATATTGGGCAAGTAACATACCGATGACAAAGGGAATAACTATGTTGACATTGCGGTTAAACCGATAAAGATCTTCGTAGAATATGTAGGAACCAATATGAGCATCCGGGTTCCGCTATTGGTTATTGACTGGAGAGGTGTCTCGGTCATGTCTACATAGTTCTCGAACCCGTAGGGTCCGCACGCTTAACGTTCGATGACGATAGGTATTATATGAGTTATTTGTTTTGGTGACTGAAGGTTGTTCGGAGTCCCGGATGAGATCACGGACATGACGAGGAGTCTCGAAATGGTCGAGAGGTAAAGATTGATATATTGGAAGTTTATATATGGACATCGGAATGGTTCCGAAGAGGTTCGGGGATTTTTTGGAGTACCGGGAGGTTACGAGACCCCCCCGGGAAAGTTAATGGGCCTCATGGGCCATAGTGGAGAGGATAGGACAGGCCATGGGAGGTGGCCCCCCCGAAGCCAATCCGAATTGGACAAGGGGTGGGGGCGTGGCCCCTCTTTCCTTCTCCCTGTCCACCTCTTTCCCCTTTCCCCCTCTCCGTAAAAAGGAAAAATAAAGGGGGGAGAATCCTACTTCGAGTGGAGTCCTAGTAGGACTCCCCCTCCATGCGCGCCCCTTGGTTGCCGGCCTCCTCTCCTCCTCCTTTATATACGGGGGCAGGTGGCACCCCAAATCACATCAATTTTTTAGCTGTGTGCGGTGCCTCCCTCCACCGTTCACTCCTCCGGTCATATTGTCGTTGTGCTTAGGCGAAGCCCTGCATGGATCACTTCACCAACACCGTCATCACGCCGTTGTGCTGACGGAACTCATCAACTCCATCAACACCCTGCTGGATGCTACCTATTGAGCTTGCGTTGGTTTTCCCTTGAAGAGGAAAGGGTGATGCGGCAAAGTAGCGTAAGTATTTCCCTCAGTTTTGAGAACCAAGGTATCAATCTAGTAGGAGACAATGCACAAGTCACCAAATACCTACACAAACAATCAACAACTTGCACCCAACTTGGTAAAGGGGTTGTCAATCCCTTCACGGTCACTTGCAAAAGTGAGATCTGATAGAGATATATAAACGGTAAAGTAAATATTTATGGTATTTTTAGTTTATGGACCGGAAAGTAAAAGATTGCAAAATAGTAGATCGGAAACTAATAAGATTTAAACGAGATTAAATAATCGGAAACTAATAAGATTTTTAGTTTACTGTCGAGCAATTGATAGAAAAGCGCATGGTTATGCCGGTATCTAAGGCAATGATCATGAACATAGGAATCATGTCCGTGTCAAGTAGACCAAAACGATTCTGCATCTACTACTATTACTCTACACATCGACCGCTATCTAGCATGCATCTAGAGTATTAAGTTCATAAAGAATGGAGTAACGCATTAAGTAAGATGACATGATGTAGAGGAATTAACTCAAGCAATATGATGAAAACCCCATCTTTTTATCCTTGATGGCAACAATACAATACGTGCCTTGCTACCCGTACTGTCACTGGGAAAGGACACCGCAAGATTGAACCCAAAGCTAAGCACTTCTTCCATTGCAAGAAAGATCAATCTAGTAGGCCAAACTAAACCGATAATTCGAAGAGACTTGCAAAAATATCAAATCATGCATATAAGAATTCAGAGAAGAACCAAATAATATTCACAGATAATCTGATCGTAAATCCACAATTCATCGTATCTCGGCAAACACACTGCAAAAGAATATTACATCGAGGAGAACATGGTATTGAGAATCAAAGAGAGAGAAGAAACCATCTAGCTAATAACTATGGACCCGAAGGTATGTGGTAAACTACTCACGCTTCATCGGAGAGGTAATGGTGTTGATGTAGAAGCCCTCCGTGATCGAATCCCCCTCCGGCAGGACGCCGGAAAAGGTCCCTAGATGGGATCTCATGGGTACAGAAGGTTGCGACGGTGGAAAAGTGGTTTCATGGCTGATAAACCACAAGTGTAGGGGATCGCAACAGCTGTCGAGGGTAAAGTATTCAACCCAAATTTATTGATTCGACACAAGGGGAGCCAAAGAATATTCTTGAGTACTAGCAGTTGAGTTGTCAATTCAACCACAGCTGGATAACTTAGTGTCTGTAGCAAAGTGTTTAGTAGCAAAAGTGGTATGATAATAAAGGTAATGGTAGCAAAAGTAAAGATAATAGTTTTTGGGTTTTTGTAGTAGTTGTAACAGTAGCAACGGAAAAGTAAATAAGCGAAGAACAATATATGAAAAGCTCGTAGGCAATGGATCAGTGATGGATAATTAGCCGGATGCGATTCCTCATGTAATAGTTATAACATAGGGTGAGACAGAACTAGCTCCAGTTCATCAATGTAATGTAGGCATGTATTCCGTAAATAGTCATACGTGCTTATGGAAAAGAACTTGCATGACATCTTTTGTCCTACCCTCCCGTGGCAGCGGGATCCTAGCGGAAACTAAGGGATATTAAGGCCTCCTTTTAATAGAGAACCGGAACAAAGCATTAGCACATAGTGGATACATGAACTCCTCAAACTACGGTCATCACCGAGAAGTATCCCGATTATTGTCACTTCGGGGTTGTCGGATCATAACACATAATAGGTGACTATAGACTTGCAAGATAGGATCAAGAACACACATATATTCATGAAAACATAATAGGTTCACATATGAAATCATAGCACTCGGGCCCTAGTGACAAGCATTAAGCATAGCAAAGTCATAGCAACATCAATCTCAGAACATAGTGGATACTAGGGATCAAACCCTAACAAAACTAACTTGATTACATGGTAAATCTCATCCAACCCATCACCGTCCAGCAAGCCTACGATGGAATTACTCACGCACGGCGGTGAGCATCATGAAATTGGTGATGGAGGATGGTTGATGATGACGACGGCGGCGAATCCCCCTCTCCGGAGCCCCGAACGGACTCCAGATCAGCCCTCCCGAGAGAGATTAGGGCTTGGCGGCGGCTCCGTGTCGTAAAACGTGATGAAACTTTCTCTCTGATTTTTTTCTCCTCGAACGTGAATATATGGAGTTGGAGTTGACGTCGGTGGAGGTCCAGGGGCCGCACCCTATGGGGGGGGGGCTGTCTCGTGGACAGGGTGTGGGCCCCTAGTGTATTTTCTTCGCCCAGAAATTCTTATTAATTCCAAAAAGTTCCTCCGTGGATTTTCAAGACATTCCGAGAACTTTTCTTTTCTACACATAAAACAACATCATGGCAGTTCTACTGAAAATAGCGTCTGTCCAGGTTAGTTTCATTCAAATAATGCAAGTTAGAGTCCAAAACAAGGGCAAAAGTGTTTGGAAAAGTAGATACGTTGGAGACGTATCAACTCCCCCAAGCTTAAACCTGTGCATGTCCTCAAGCAATTCAGTTGATAAACTGAAAGTGATAAATAAAAACTTTTACAAACTCTATTTGCTCTTGTTGTTGTAACATGAAAAGCCAGCATTCAAGTTTCAGCAAATATTATGAACTAACCATACTCACAATAACACTCAGGTCTCACAATTACTCATATCTATAGCATAATCAGCTAGCGAGCCATAATAATAAAACTCGGATGACAACACTTTCTCAAAATAATCATAACATGATATAACAAAATGGTATCTCGCTAGCCCTTTCTGAGACCGCAAAACATAAATGCAGAGCACCTTTAAAGATCAAGGACTGACTAAACATTGTAATTCATGGTAAAAGAGATCCAGTCAAGTCATACCCAATATAAAGGAATAGTAATGAATGCAAATGACAGTGTGCTCTCCAGCAGGTGCTTATTAATAAGAAGGGTGATGACTCAACATAAAAGTAAATAGATAGGCCCTTCACAGAGGGAAGCATGGATTTGTAGAGGTGCCAGAGCTCAATTTTAAAATAGAGATTGAATAACATTTTGAGCGGCATACTTTTGCTGTCAACGCAACAACTATGAGATGGTTGTATCATCCATACTACATGCATTATAGGCAGTTCCCAAACAGAATGGTAAAGGTTTATACTCCCCCAACCACCAACAAGCATCAATCCATGGCTTGCTCGAAACAACGAGTGCCTCCAACTAACAACAGCCCTGGGGGAGTTTTGTTTAATTATTTTGATTTGCTTTGATCTTTTTGGATCATGGGACTGGGCATCCCGGTGTTGGGGAATGTAGTAATTTCAAAAAAATTCCTACGGACACGCAAGATCATGGTGATGCATAGCAACGAGAGGGGAGAGTGTGTCCACGTACCCTCGTAGACCGAAAGTGGAAGCGTTAGAACAATGCGGTTGATGTAGTCGTACGTCTTCACGGCCCGACCGATCAAGCACCAAAACTACGGCACCTCTGAGTTCTAGCACGCGTTCAGCTCGATGACGTCTCTCGAACTCCGATCCAGCTGAGTGTCGAGGGAGAGTTCCGTCAACACGATGGCGTGGTGACGATCTTGATGTTCTACCATCGCAGGGCTTCGCCTAAGCACCGCTACGATATTATCGAGGTGGACTATGGTGGAGGGGGGCACCGCACACGGCTAAGAGATCCAGAGGATCAATTGTTGTTGTCTAGAGGTGCCCCCTACCCCCGTATATAAAGGAGCAAGGGGGGAGGGGCCGGCCGGCCTAGGAGGGGGCGCGCCAAGGGGAGTTCTACTTCCACCGGGAGTAGGACTCCCTCCTTCCTTGTTGGAGTAGGAGAAGGGGAAAGAGGGGGAGAGGAAGAAGGAAAGGGGGGCTGCGCCCCTTGTCCAATTCGGACCAGAGGGGGGGCGCAGGACTCCTTCCTTTTGGCCTCTCTCCTCTATTCCCGTATGGCCCAATAAGGCCCATATACTCCCTGGCGAATTCCCGTAACTCTCCGGTACTCCGAAAAATACCCGAATCACTCGGAACCTTTCCAAAGTCCGAATATAGTCGTCCAATATATCGATCTTTACGTCTCAACCATTTCGAGACTCCTCGTCATGTCCCCAATCTTATCCGGGACTCCGAACTCCTTCGGTACATCAAAACTCATAAACTCATAATATAACTGTCATCGAAACCTTAAGCGTGCGGACCCTACGGGTTCGAGAACAATGTAGACATGACCGAGACACGTTTCCGGTCAATAACCAATAGCGGAACCTGGATGCTCATATTGGCTCCCACATATTCTACGAAGATCTTTATCGGTCAAACCGCATAACAACATACGTTGTTCCCTTTGTCATCGGTATGTTACTTGCCTGAGATTCGATCGTCAGTATCCAATACCTAGTTCAATCTCGTTACCGGCAAGTCTCTTTACTCGTTATGTAATGCATCATTCCGTAACTAACTCATTAGTTACATTGCTTGCAAGGCTTATAGTGATGTGCATTACCGAGAGGGCCCAGAGATACCTCTCCGACAATCAGAGTGACAAATCCTAATCTCGAAATACGCCAACCCAACATTTACCTTCGGAGACACCTGTAGAGCTCCTTTATAATCACCCAGTTACGTTGTGACGTTTGGTAGCACACAAAGTGTTCCTCCGGTAAACGGGAGTTGCATAATCTCATAGTCATAGGAACATGTATAAGTCATGAAGAAAGGAATAGCAATATACTAAACAATCGTGTGCTAAGCTAACGGAATGGGTCATGTCAATCACATCATTCTCCTAATGATGTGATCCCGTTAATCAAATGACAACTCTTTTGTCCATGGCTAGGAAACTTAACCATCTTTGATTCACGAGCTAGTCAAGTAGAGGCATACTAGTGACACTATGTTTGTCTATGTATTCACACATGTATTATGTTTCCGGTTAATACAATTCTAGCATGAATAATAAACATTTATCATGAAATAAGGAAATAAATAATAACTTTATTATTGCCTCTAGGGCATATTTCCTTCACCCGGTTACCGGCCCTTTCTCGTGAATGAGGAGCGGAGTCCACTCCTCTTGAGAATAACCCACCTAGCATGGAAGATATAGGCAGCCCTAGTTGTAACATGAGCTGCTCGAGCATACAAAACAGAATTTCATTTGAAGGTTTGGAGTTTGGCACATACAAATTTACTTGGAACGGCAGGTAAATACCGCATATAGGAAGGTATAGTGGACTCATATGGAACAACTTTGGGGTTTAAGGAGTTTGGATGCACAAGCAGTATTCCCGCTTAGTACAGGTGAAGGCTAGCAAAAGACTGGGAAGCGACCAACTGAGAGAGCGACAACAGTCATAAACATGCATTAAAATTAATTCACACTGAATACAAGCATGAGTAGGATATAATCCACCATGAACATAATATCATGAAGGCTATGTTGATTTGATTCAACTACATGCGTGAACATGTGCCAGGTCGAGTCATTCAATTCATTCAAAGGAGGATACCATCCCATCATACCACATCATAATCATTCTAATAGCATGTTGGCACGCAAGGTAAACCATTATAACTCATAGCTAATCAAGCATGGCACAAGCAACTATAATCTCTAAATGTCATTGCAAATATGTTTACCTCATAATAGGCTGACTCAGAAAGGATGAACTCATCATATTTACAAAAACAAGAGAGGGCGAGTTCATACCAGCTTTTCTCATCTCAATAAGTCCATCATATATCGTCATTATTGCCTTTCACTCGCACGACCGAACGATGTGTATAATAATAAGAGTGCACGTGCATTGGACTAAGCTGGAATCTGCAAGCATTCAACTCAAAAGCGAAGACAAGTAAAATGGGCTCTAAATAAAATAAACAATTATGCAAATGAGCGCCACTAAGCATTTTCAATATGGTCTTCTCGACCCCCAAAGGAAAGAAAAGAAAATAAAACTATTTACACGGGAAAGCTCCCAACAAGTAAAAAGAAGAACTAGAAATCTTTTTGGGTTTTCATTTTAATTTCTACTACAAGCATGGAAATTAAACTAACTAATTTTTTTGGTTTTTCTTAAGGTTTTTCAAACACACAACAAGAAAACTAGAAAAAGAAATTTAAACTAGCATGGATAATACAATGAAAGAGTATGAGCACCGACGACTAGTGTGTGAACATGAATGTAAAGTCAGTGAGAAATACGTACTCCCCCAAGCTTAGGCTTTTGGCCTAAGTTGGTCTAGTACCAAGGACCGCCTGGCTGATATCCATAAGTGAAACTGGGGTCGTATTGAGATGCAGCAGCAACCGCCTCCTAAGCATCAGCGTGTTGGCGAGCTGCCTCCGCTCCCCTCTCGTGTTCAGCTGCTTCCTCCCTGGTGACAACATATCTTCCTTTTGCCTGATAATCAAAAAGGTAGGGAGCAGGAAGAGTAACATGGACGACGTTGCGTCTGTCATAGATTATTCGATATTGGAGGAATTGTTCATTCCTCGCAAGAAATTGATGATTGACCATAGCCTCATAATCCAAATAAATAGGAGGTATCAACATATCTCCCTCTCGTGGGGCTATATTAAGATAATTAGCCACACAGGTTGCATAAATTCCTCCAAATACATTTCCCTTTCTACTATTATTCTGCAACCTACGTGCAACTATTGCCCCCAAGTTATAACCTTTATAACCTGACACAGCACTCTTGAGGACACAAAGATCAGGGACACACATGTGACATGCTTCATCTTTACCGTTAATGCATCTACCAATGAAGAGAGGAAAATAATGTATAGCAGGAAAATGAATGCTCCCTATGGTAGCATGTGCTATGTCCCTAGATTCTCCCACAGTAATACTAGCAAGAAAATCTCTAAATTCAGATTTGTGAGGATCATTAATATTACCCCACTGCGGGAGTTTGCAAGCAGTTGTAAAATCCTCTAAATCCATGGTATAAGATGTATCATAAATATCAAATATGACACTAGGAGAATTACGCGCACAGTTATATTTGAACCTCCGCACAAAGGAATCAGTCAATTGATAGTACTGAGGAAACTTATCTTGTAAGAAGTCCTCCAACTCAGCATTACGCACATACGCGTCAAATTCCTCCTTGAAGCCTGCTTCGACCATAAAATCATCGGATGGCCACTCACAAGCTCGTACATTCGCGTCCCTCAGCAATTCAACATCTCGCTCACGTATAGTAATCCTGGGCCCTTTCTTCACCGAGGAACCACCTTGGTACATTCTTCTAAGCATAATTCTTTTTCTAAAAAAATTCTGAAATTTTAGTAACTTCAAAATAAAAGTGAATAAAACTAAACAAGGTTGGTAGCAACTACTCCTACAAGTGCCTAGAGCCTATATCATGCATCAGAATTACTTGGGACCTCATAAATTCAACATGCAAGCTCAAGAACATGGTCACCTATGCAGCAAAAATTTGCAATGAATAAAGCACTAGAACAAAAACTAATTTTACCAATGGAGGAGTCACATACCAAGCAACAATCTCCCAAAGCAGTTTTGTAAATGGAGCTTTGAGCAAGGAGATCGAAAATCGCAGCAAAATGAGCTAGAACTCGTGCTTGAGCTGGATGGGGATTTTTTGGGTATAAGATGAAGTGTGTGGGTGCTGGCATAAGTGGACGGGGGCCACTAGGGGCCCACGAGACAGGGGGCGTGCCCAGGTGAGGGGGGCGCGCCCTCCACTCTCGTGGCCTGGTGCTTGCCCCTCCTGCAGTGTTTTCAGTGCCTAAAATCCTCAAATATTCCATAAAAAATCATACTAAATTTGCAGGGCATTTGGAGCACTTTTATTTTCGGGATATTTTTTAATGCACGGATAATTCAGAAAACAGACAGATAATACTATTTTTGCTTTATTTATTCTAAATAACAGAAAGTAAAAAGTAAGAACAGAAGGTTGTGCCTTCTAGTTTCATCCATCTCATGATCATCAAAATGAATCCACTAACAAGGTTGATCAAGTCTTGTTAACAAACTCATTCCAAATAACACGGAACCGGAGAAATTTCGAATAACACTAAGTTACCTCAACGGGGATATGAAAATCCCCAACAATAAGAATATCATACTTTTTCTTGACAGTAGGGAGAGGAAATTCAAAACCTCCAATAATAATAGTTGGAACTTTTCCAATAGAATTGATGCTATGAACTTGAGATTGTTTCCTCGGAAAGTGTACCATATGCTCATTACCATTAACATGAAAAGTGACATTGCCTTTGTTGCAATCAATAACAGCCCCTGCAGTATTAAGAAAAGGTCTACCAAGAATAATAGACATACTATCGTCCTCGGGAATATCAAGAATAACAAAGTCCGTTAAGATAGTGACATTTGCAACCACAACAGGCACATCCTCACAAATACCGACAGGTATAGCAGTTGGTTTACCAGCCATTTGCAAAGATATTTCAGTAGATGTCAACTTATTCAATTCAAGTCTATGATGTAAAGAGAGAGGCATAACACTAACACCGGCTCCAAGATCACATAAAGCAGTTCTAACATAATTTCTTTTAATGGAGCATGGTATAGTTGGTACCCCCGGATCTCCAAGTTTCTTTGGTATTCCACCCTTAAAAGTGTAATTAGCAAGCATGGTGGAAATTTCAGCTTCCGGTATCTTTCTTTTGTTTGTAATGATATCCTTCATATATTTAGCATAAGGATTTACTTTAAGCATATCAGTTAAGTGCATATGTAAGAAAATAGGTCTAATCATTTCAGCAAAGCGCTCAAAATCCTCATCATCCTTTGACTTGGATGGTTTAGGAGGAAAGGGCATGGGTTTCTGAACCCATGGTTCTCTTTCTCTACCGTGCTTCCTGGCAACAAAACCTTTCTTATCATAACATTGATTCTTTGATTGTGGGTTATCAAGATCAACAGCAGGTTCAATCTCTACATCATTGTTTTTGCTAGATTGAGCATCAACATGAACATTATCATTAACATTATCACTAGGTTCATGTTCATCACCTGATTGTGTTTCAGCATCAAAAATAGAAACATCATTGGGATTCTCAGGTTTGTCTACAGTAGGTTCACTAGAAGCATGCAAAGTCCTATTGTTTTTCTTTTTCTTCTTTGTGGAAGAACTAGGTGCCTCTAAATTGTTTCTCTGAGAATCTTGCTCGATTCTCTTAGGGTGGCCTTCAGGATACAAAGGTTCCTGAGTCATTCTACCAGTTCTAGTAGCCACTCTAACAGCAATGTCATTTTTATTATTTAATTCATCAAGCAAATCATTTTGAGCTTTAAGTACTTGCTCAGCTTGGGTAGCAACCATAGAAGCATATTTGCTAATGAGTTTAAGTTCACCCTTAACCATAGCCGTATTATCACTCTCGCATCCTATCTCGAAAGCATTATTCTTTAACTCTCTACCAACATAAGCATTAAAACTTTCTTGTCTAGCCATAAAGTCATCAAATTCATCTAAGCATGGGCTATGAAATTTAGTAGAGGGGATTTCAACTTTATCATATCTATAGAGAGAATTTACCTTTACTACATGTGTCTGGTTATCAAGACAATGTGGTCCTTCAACAGGCGGTATATTAAGACCATGTATTTCTTTGATAGGTGGTAAATTCTTAACATCTTCAGCTTTAATACCTTTTTCTTTCATTGATTTCTTTGCCTCTTGCATATCTTCAGGACTGAGAAATAAAACACCTCTCTTCTTCGGAGTGGGTTTAGGAATAGGCTCAGGAGTTGGCTCAATTGCTTCAGGAATTGCTTCAGGAATTGACTCAGGAAGAGTCCAGTTATTTTCATTAGTCAACATATTATTCAATAGTAATTCAGCTTCATCGACGGTTCTTTCCCTGAAAACACAACCAACACAACTATCCAAGTAGTCCTTGGAAGCATCGGTTAGTCCATTATAAAAGATATCAAGTATTTCATTTTTCTTGAGAGGATGATCAGGCAAAGCATTAAGTAATCGGAGAAGCCTCCCCCAAGCTTGTGGGAGACTCTCTTCTTTGATTTGCACAAAATTATATATTTCCCGCAAGGCAGCTTGTTTCTTATGAGCAGGGAAATATTTAGCAGAGAAGTAATAAATCATATCCTGGTGACTACGCACACAACCAGGAGCAAGAGAATTATACCAAGTCTTAGCATCACCCTTTAATGAGAACGGAAATATCTTATGGATATAAAAATAGCGAGACTTCTCATCATTAATAAACAGGGTAGCTATATCATTCAACTTGGTAAGATGTGCCACAACAGTTTCAGATTCAAGGCCATAAAAAGGATCAGATTCAACCAAAGTAATAATCTCAGGATCAACAGAGAATTCATAATCCTTATCAGTAACACGGATAGGTGAAGTAGCAAAAGCAGGGTCGGGTTTCATTCTAGCATAAAGAGATTGTTGCTTCCATTTAGCTAATAATTTCTTAAGATCATATCTATCATTGCAAGCAAATATAGCTCTAGCAGCTTCATTCATTCATAACATAACCCTCAGGAACAACAGGTAATTCAAAATCAATGGGGGAACCTTCATCATCACTATCATCAATAATAGCATCTTCAATAATTTCGTTCCCCCTAACTCTAGCAAGTTGTTCATCAAGAAATTCACCTAATGGCAAAGTAGTATCACACACAGAAGTAGTTTCATCATGCATAGCAGAAGTGGCATCATCAATAACATGTGACATATCAGAATTCATAGCAGTAGCAGGTTTAGGTGTCACAAGCGAAGCTTACTAATACGGAAGGAGAATCTAGTGAGGAGCTAGATGGCAGTTCCTTACCTCCCCTCGTAGTTGAGGGCAAAATAGTAGTTCGGTCGTCTTTCAAGTTCTTCATAGTGATCAACAGATATAAATCCCAAGTGACTCAGAGAATAGAGCTATGCTCCCCGGCAATGGCGCCAGAAATTAGTCTTGATAACCCACAAGTGTAGGGGATCGCAACAACTTTCGAGGGTAAAGTATTCAACCCAAATTTATTGATTCGACACAAGCGGAGCCAAAGAATATTCTTGAGTATTAGCAGTTGAGTTGCCAATTCAACCACACCTGGATAACTTAGTATCTGCAGCAAAGTGTTTAGTAGCAAAAGTGGTATGATAATAAAGGTAACGGTAGCAAAAGTAAAGATAATAGTTTTTGGGTTTTTGTAGTAGTTGTAACAGTAGCAACGGAAAAGTAAATAAGCGAAGAACAATATATGAAAAGCTCGTAGGCAATGGATCGGTGATGGATAATTATGCCGGATGCGATTCCTCGTGTAATAGTTATAACATAGGGTGACACAGAACTAGCTCCAGTTCATCAATGTAATGTAGGCATGTATTCCGTAAATAGTCATACGTGCTTATGGAAAAGAACTTGCATGACATCTTTTGTCCTACCCTCCCGTGGCAGCGGGATCCTAGCGGAAACTAAGGGATATTAAGGCCTCCTTTTAATAGAGAACCGGAACAAAGCATTAGCACATAGTGAATACATGAACTCCTCAAACTACGGTCATCACCGAGAAGTATCCCGATTATTGTCACTTCGGGGTTGTCGGATCATAACACATAATAGGTGACCACAGACTTGCAAGGTAGGATCAAGAACACACATATATTCATGAAAACATAATAGATTCAGATCTGAAATCATGGCACTCAGGCCCTAGTGACAAGCATTAAGCATAGCAAAGTCATAGCAACATCAATCTCAGAACATAGTGGATACTAGGGATCACCCTAACAAAACTAACTTGATTACATGGTAAATCTCATCCAACCCATCACTGTCCAGCAAGCCTACGATGGAATTACTCACGCACGGCGGTGAGCATCATGAAATTGGTGATGGAGGATGGTTGATGATGACGACGGCGACGAATCCCCCTCTCCGGAGCCCCGAACGGACTCCAGACCAGCCCTCCCGAGAGAGATTAGGGCTTGGCGGTGGCTCCGTGTTGTAAAACATGATGAAACTTTCTCTCTGATTTTTTTCTCCCCGAACGTGAATATATGGAGTTGGAGTTGATGTCGGTGGAGGTCCAGGGGGCCCACGAGATAGGGGGGCGTGCCCTCTAGGGGGGGGCGCGCCCCCCTGTCTCGTGGACAGGGTGTGGGCCCCTGGTGAATTTCTTTCGCCCAGAAATTCCTATTAATTCCAAAAAGTTCCTCCGTGGATTTTCAGGACATTCCGAGAACTTTTCTTTTCTACACATAAAACAACATCATGTTAGTTCTGCTGAAAATAGCGTCAGTCTGGGTTAGTTTCATTCAAATCATGCAAGTTAGAGTCCTAAACAAGGGCAAAAGTGTTTGGAAAAGTAGATACGTTAGAGACGTATCAGTGGCTCTCTTGCATGTTTTCAGGGTATAAGGGTATATATAGGTGAAGGAATTAGGTCAGGGGAGCTATGAGGGGCGCATGAGGTAGGAGGCGCGCCCTCCTGCCTTGTGGCCGCCTCGTTGCGTCTCCGACTTTATGTCCAAGTCTTCTGGTTTGATTTCGGTCCAAGAAAGATCATCGCGAAGGTTTCATTCCGTTTGGACTCCATTGGTATTCCTTTTCTGCCAAACTCTAAAATAGGCAAAACAACATAAACTGGCACTGGGCCCTCGGTTAATAGGCTAGTCCCAAAAATAATGTAAAATAGCATATAAATGCCTATTAAACATCCAAAACAGATAATATAATAGCATGGAACAATCAAAAATTATAGATACGTTGGAGACGTATCAAGCATCCCCAAGCTTAATTCTTGCTCGTCCTCGAGTAGGTAAATGATAAAAACAGAATTTTTGATGTGGAATGCTACCTAACATATTTATCAATGTAATTTTCTTTATTGTGGCATGAATGTTCAGATCCGGAAGATTCAAAACAAAAGTTTAATATTGACATAAAAACAATAATACTTCAAGCATACTAACAAAGCAATCATGTATTCTCAAAATAACATGGCCAAAGAAAGCTATCCCTACAGAATCATATATTGACTGTGAACTGTGGGGTAAAACCCCCACAGCATAGCAAAACTTTATTAAAGCCAGACAACAGTTACAACAACATGATTACAAGAGGTAACCGAAAAGAAGGAAAAACACAAAAAAATTAAGGGGGCAGGAAGGAAATCCACTTGAGTAGCTCATCCTTGAATCCAGACTTGATCCTATGCTGCATCAGAGTTATGTCATGCCTGAAAGCTCCTTTCCATTTGTTAAAGCTGGCCCTTTCACCTCTGAACACTTTGGCATTTCTGATGATCCAAATATTCCAGCAGGCAATAAAAACTACTTCAATGAAAAAGGGCTTATCAAAACTTCTCCTTGCCTGGATGACTAGGTCAGACATTGATGTTCCAGACGACCAATCAATCTGCAAGTAGTTCCACACTCTGACACTAAAATTGCAATTGAAGAAGCGATGGTCTCTGGTTTCTCTCACTTGCAGGGGGCATAGCCTACAAGAAACACCATCATCCATGTGCCAGTGTCTTCTATCTACCATATCCTTAGTGTTTAGTCTGTCCATGGTAAGCATCCATGCAAATACCTTAATCTTGATAGTGCAAGAGGATTTCCAGATCCAGCGCAGCAGGTGGTTGGATGTTTCATTCTGGAAAACATGATCATAGAACAGCTTAGGTTTGTAAACCTTGGAAGAACCCTGCCATAACCATATATCCTTGCTAGTGCCATCTCTGGTATGGGAGTTCAACATATTTCTTATCAAGTTTAACTCATCAAAAGCTTGAGCAGACAAAGGTAAATGAAAGTGTTGGTATAAATCATCAGAGCTGAAGATGTCCTTAACAGAAATCCATGGATCCTTGGCAAAAGAGAATAATCTAGGGAATCTAGATTGCAAGGTAGAAACTGCAGAGCCAAGATTCCAGTTATCAGACCAAAAAAGAGCAGTGTCCCCAGCATTGACCTGCACCCAGGAGCAGTCCCTAAAATTCTGCAATACCTTGCAAATATCCTTCCACCAAAAGGATCCACAAGAAGATGTTCCCTGGGGCATGCCATCATGATAATATGAGTCCCAAATTAAGGATACCCAAGGTAGGTCTTTCCTGCTGATAAAGTTATTAGCATGCTTTAGGAGCAAAGCCACATTTTGAACACCCAGGTTCAAAATACCAAGACCACCCTTACTTTTTGGTCTACAAATCAAGTTCCAAGCAGCAAGAGATGGATCAGGCTCATCCCTATTTTTCCTCCACAAACATTGCCTTTGAATACTTTCTAGCTGCTTTAGGATTCCAGCAGGAACAGCCAGGCTGCCCATAAAGAAGATTGGCATGGAAGACAAAGCAGAATTTAGGAACTGCAATCTTTGACCTTGATTGAGGAAGGAGGAACTGGCAGTCATTCTCCTCTCCATACAGTCCACAAGAGGCATAAAGTCTACAATTTTCGGCCTTGTAGTACCCACAGGCAAACCAAGGTAAGTAAAAGGCATCTTTCCAATTTGGCATCCAAAAGCAGAAGCAAGCTCAGTCATGACTGCATTTTCAACATTTATGGGAATGATGAAGGATTTATGGTAGTTAACATCAAGACCTGTGGACTAAGAGAACACCAACAGCATCTCCTTCAGAGCTAGAAGTTGCTGCCTGTCAGCAGGGAGGATGATCAAGGTATCATCAGCATATTGAATGATGGGGTAGTCTTGATCATGGCAAGGTATGGGTAGCTTTAGAATTCCCTTTCTGAACATATCATTGATGACTGTTTGCAGAAGATCAGCCGCTATCACAAATAAAAGAGGAGAAACAGGGTCCCCCTGTCTAACTCCTTTTTTGCAAATAAACTTCCTCCCAGGCACACCATTCAGAAGGACAGAAGAGGTACCAGTGGCAAGGAGCTGCTTCATCCAGAGAATCCACTTGTCATTAAAGCCTTTGTGCTTTAGGATTTGGAAAATAACTTCATGCTCAACAGAGTCGAAAGCCTTCTCAAAGTCCAATTTAAGGATGACAATTGGCCTCTTAGACTGATGGCATTGATGCAGATACTCAAAGGTCCAACCAATGCAGTCCTGAATTGTTCTGCTCTTAATGAAACCATATTGGTTCTTATGAATGCATTTCATAATTATCCTCTGAAATCTATTGGCAGCCATCTTAGAAAGAAATTTCAGACCCATGCTTGTGAGAGAAATGGGCCTATAATCTCCCACTTCCTCAGGTGACAGCTTCTTGGGTATCAGAGTAATGAAGGAACTATTAATGTTTTCCAGCATTGCAGTCCCCTCATGAAAAGCATGAGCCAGATCATAGAAGTCACTTGATATGATGTGCCAACACCTCTTGAAGAATAGACCATTGAAACCATCAGGTCCAGGTACTTTATCCACAGGCATGTGCTTGACCACATCATCCATTTCCTCTTTTCCAAAGGGCTCAATAAGCACATCCAGGCCCTCCACTGGAGTTATAAGAGAAGCTAAATCAAAACCCATGACAATCCCTCTGGAGGTGCCCATTCTATTTTTAAAACAGCTCCAAATAATGCCAGCCATTTGATCATGGTCAGAAACCACAGAGCCATCAGGTAATTTGAGACTAGGAATTGAATTTCTTCTGTGCCTTTCAGTGGCCATTGCATGAAAAAACTTGATGTTCTCACCCCCAACCTTAATATACCTTATAGTGCATCTCTTTTTCCAGTACATACAGTGCAAGTGTAGAAGCTTTTCCAAATGAACCTTCACAATTTTCCTGAAATTGAACTCCTGCCTAAAAAGGGGCCTCCATTCCTCCAACTCATCTAAAAGAAAGACCACATGATTACACTTGGTAATTAACAATTTCAACTTGGAAACACTCATTTGCCATCTCTTAAGGCACATTCTCAGATGCTTAAACTTGTCAGCAATTTGAGCAGTAATGTGTGTCTTCCTAGATGTGGTAAGCCAAGATGATTCCACACAATCCATAAAACCCTGTAGTTCCAGCCAATAATTTTCAAACCTAAAAAGATTTGATTTTGGTATGGTTGTCTTGATTGATACTAAACAAGGGACATGATCAGAGGCTGTCCTGGCTAGAGGCAACACTTCAGTCATTGGATAATCAGTGATCCAATCTACTGATGTGAAAAACCAATCTAGCTGCTCCAGAAGAGGGATGTCTTGCATATTGGACCAAGTGTAAGATCTACCTTTAAGTGGCAATTCAAGGAGACCCAAATGTCCAATAATCTCATTAAATATGAACATATCATTGATGTCCCCCCCAGGTAAGTTTCTATTGTCCATTGACCTAAGAAAGTTGAAGTCACCAAGCAACAGCCAATGCTCATCAATGGGGATATTGAGATTGTATAGCCAGGTTAAAAATTATCCCTTGCTTCCCCCTGACAAGGACCATAAACAACCACCAAGGTCCAACTTTTGTTATTCTGCCTGGAGGTAAATTTGATCACTATAGCAAATTGCTGAACTTCAATGAAGTTTCCAATAAAAACATTCGAATTCCAAACCACAAGAATACCCCCAGAAGCTCCTATTGAAGGGGAGCAAGCAAAATAATCAAATCTTTTAGGGCAGAAACTTTTGATTGATCTAGAATCAAAGGAAGAGCATTTAGTTTCTTGCAAGCAGGCTATAGAGCATTGACTCTCCTCCATTTTCTGTCTGACAGCTCGCTGCCTAGCATCGGAGCTCAAGCCTCTAACATTCCAGCACAACACATTCCAGTTTCTACATGAATTACTCATTAAAACATAAACTAGAAGGCATAACCCACATGACACACAGTGTCACATGTCCAAAATAACGGAACAGAGTCTGACCCATCACACATACATAGCAAAGTTTATGATATAACTGACAGGCATAAAGCATAAAAGCAGCCAAAATAGGGGCCTGCCGCACCCAATAGTCCAGAAGCAAGATACACATCAGGATCGACGGATGCAGTAGCAAGTGGGTCCACCATAAGTGCATCCACCGAGAGAAGAGTGGCATCAATTTCCAATTCTCTCCCAATTTCCTGAAGCCGCGCAATT
Organism: Triticum timopheevii; assembly: GCA_963921465.1. Classification (NCBI taxonomy): domain Eukaryota; kingdom Viridiplantae; phylum Streptophyta; class Magnoliopsida; order Poales; family Poaceae; genus Triticum; species Triticum timopheevii. The sequence goes on along the minus strand of OY997270.1, from coordinate 582,910,342 downwards.
GGAGTCGCCGGGGGAATTTCTTCGGGAGCCTGCTCTTCAGACTCATGGGCCATGAAGGGCTTCACTCTGGGCTTCTTCTTCTTGGGCTGTATAGCAAGCTCATGGAAAACAGGCTTGAAACCATCTCGCTTGACCGAGCTCCTGGTGCAGCGTCTGACGGCAGTATCCACAATTGGAGTTGTCGCCATAGATTGCTGGGGCCTACGTGCAGTCACCACAGACACAGGAGGAACAGACAAAGGAGGAACCGCCTGATCAGGTGCAGAATCAACAAATAGAGCTCTAGCGACCGGCCTGGCCTTTTCCTGATCCTTCCAAGTGAGACGAGGCAGATCCATATCAGAGAAAGCAAAGTCCCAGCTCTGCTTAGACAGAATGACAGGCGACAGAGGCCGCAATAAAACTGGCTTGGGGACAGAGATCACCATAGGAGCTTGTAGCATAGCTTCAAAGGAACGTCTCCAAATCAATTCAGGAGGTAGAGGCGGCCCATAAGGCACAGCAGGCATAGCAAAATCCTCCCTAATCACAAGAGGCTGATAAACCACCATGGCCCACTGATCAGGAACAAACTCCTCATTTAAAATAGGAGCCTCAGGCTGCTCGTCATCAAGAACCACAACAGGCGGCACAGGAGCGTCAGCAGCCGAGCTAGGTTGAGCAGATAAATCCACCACCATGGACTCCTGGTCCTGCACAGGTTCAGGGTCAATATCTTCATCCCAGTTTCCCCAGTTATCATCAGCAACCTCATTGACCACCGGAGCAGGTGGAGGCACTGCATTCCGTCCGAGGGCAGGGAAAGCAGGTAAATTGAAAGGGGGCATCTCAGGGAATGGAACCCCAGGCACCGGATGCGGATTGCCATTGATTGGCATCCACTCCTCGTCTTGCGGCATCTGCTCAGCGAAGTTGGCCCCCAAGATGTAAAGAGGAGCAGTCCAAGAAACTCTTGCACCTCCATAGGGTGCAAAATCCATAAACACCACATCACGTGGCACCAGAATGTCTTCCGGGAAGGATGCAAAAACCAGTGACCTGACCAAGTAAGGATCCTCACTAACCCAATGATGAAATTTGCCAAAAGTATTGACAGCAGCCCTGATACACTCTGTGTTGCGAAGATCCAAAGGAATTCCCAAGAACATGAGAAGGCCCTGACGGAAACCCTGAACTCCACGGAAATTTTCTTCCTTGTCATGCTTCATAAAACGCACAAAGCGATCATTGCCCAATGGCTGCGGTGGTAGTTGCAGCAGATGAAAGCGGACAGCAGCATCGCGAAGCTCAAAAAGCCCAACAGAGCGAATCCATGGCTGAGCCGATCTGACTAAAACTCCATGCTCTTGCAACCACTGAACTACAGCCTCTCTAGCAGCACCAATCTCATCTGGTTGGGGTATAGGCATTACCTCCGCAAGCATAAACTCCTCATGGCGGCGCACAATTGGGGTATGTGGCGAGACGAAGGTTCTTGGAAGGCGATCTTCACCCCCATCGATGACATGGTGTCCCGCGGGGACGTACAGCTGAGGATCCAAATGAAAGTTCGCCATCGGAACCGAGTGCTCAGCCTCCAACGACGGCGAGTGCAGTGGCGGAGGAGGGGTTTCAGGCGGCGAGGCAGAGGGAGTCTTGGGGCCAGGGTTGATGGAACTTGGCGAGGGAGTTAATGCGGAAGAGGAAGGGAGGTCCAAGCTTGGTAAAAGCGTTGTCAGAGAGATATTCTCGCAGCGCGCCTCGGAAGTTGTAGCGTTAGCGGATTTGGGTTGCCAAACAAGCCCCAAAACCTGCGCAAATCTGTTACAATCTTTCTTGATGTGACCCGTCCTAAGGCAAGAGATGCACCATAACTTGGACGTGCAGGCGGCCGCAAAGTGTCCCTTCCTCAAACATTTTTGACACGTGAGAATTTCATCAACCATATTGGAAATTAAATCCTCAAAATCATCCTTTGCTTGCTGGGAAGAAGGAATATCCAAATTATCAGCAGGAGAAGCCGGCCCAGCCCGATCAGACCCAACAGAGCGCGGCCCATGGCCCGTGGCACGTGTTGGCACGTCCACATTCAAAGAACCCGAATTCCCGCCCGAGATAGCCGGCGAACGATCAGATGACGGCAGGAGATCTTGAACCGTACCAAACGAGATAGATGGCCTCGCCGACGTCCACCGAAGGCTCACCGGCGGCGCAGGATGAATGACAACTCTCTCATGTGGCGGGATAGTATAACCAGCGTCTTCAGTAGTTTGAATACAATTTTGTGAAGCCGGATACCGGTAACCGCGACATGCATTATAATTTTGAAAGACCGCAAAAGATAATTTCTTGCCAACTGAATTAGAGGATTTGAATGAAGATTTTAATGGCCTAGAATGCATGGCTAGAACCCCAAGGGCCGCACGCCGCTTGGAAGGGCTAACTAGGATCCACTCAGCATCACATTCCAAATTCCAGATCCTAAACTCACGACTCCAATTCGGGCCACCATTACTCCAAAGATGAAAGTAACATTTGAAATGATCACAGGCAAAAGATCGAAGACTAATAATGATCATGGCTACAGCCGTGCACGATACCTGAAAGCCAAATACCTTATCCTTGATTAGGAACACCATAAGATCAATGCCTGATCCGCCAATTGCTGCCTCAAGAGCCGCAGCCACCGAATCTTCATTCAGACGGAAGGAATGACGTCCAAAAGAGACAACCATGGTGAATATCTCCGAGTCTTCCATTGGATGCACCGAAAAACCCATAGATTGAAAAACCTTCTCGGCAAAAACCAAACCCTTGGAGAAGTCCAAGCCAAGGGTGGAACCCTCATTGGAACCCATGAAAGATGGGTATGAACGAGTAGATCTCAAGACGCCGGAGAGATCTAATGGAGAGAAACTAAAATTTGGTGGCTAGGGGAGGAGATCGCCGGAGGTGGTGTAGATCGCCGTGGAGGGAGTGGGGGTGGGAGAGGGAGCCATTCCCTACAGAATCATATAGTCTGGCTATGCTCTATCTTCATCACACAAAATATTTAAATCATGCACAACCCCGGTTTCAGCCAAGCAATTGTTTCATACTTTAGTATTTTGAAACTTTTTCAACTTTTGCGCAATACATGAGCATGAGACATGGACATAGCACTATAGGTGGAATAGAATGGTGGTTGTGGAGAAGACGAAAAGGAGAATATAGTCTCACGTCAACTAGGTGTATCAACGGTCTATGGAGATGCCCATCAATAGATATCAATGTGAGGGATTGCCATGCAAGGGATGCACTAGAGCTATAAGTGTATGAAAGCTCAAAAAGAAACTAAGTGGGTGTGCATCCAACTCGCTTGCTCACGAAGACCTATGGCACTTTGAGGAAGCTCATCATTGGAAGCCAAGTTCTGTAATAAAAAATTCCCACTAGTATATGAACATGACAACATAGGAGACTCTCTATCATGAAGATCATGGTGCTACTTTGAAGCACAAGTGTGGAAAAGGATAGTAACATTGTCCCTTCTCTCTTTTTCTCTCATTTTTTTATTTGGGCCTTCTCTTTTTTTATGGCCTCTTTTTTCTCTTTTTTTCTGTCTGGAGTCTCATCCTGACTTGTGGGGGAATCATAGTCTCCATCATCCTTTCCTCACATGGGACAATGTTCTAATAATGAAGATCATCACACTTTTATTTACTTACAACTCAAGAATTACAACTCAATGCTTAGAACAAAATATGACTCTATGTGAATGCCTCCGGTGGTGTACCGGGATGTGCAATGATTCAAGAGTGACATGTATGAAAGAATTATGAACGGTGGCTTTGCCACAAATACGATGTCATCTACATGATCATGCAAAGCAATATGACAATGATGGAGCATGTCATAACAAATGGAACGGTGAAAAGTTGCATGGCAATATATCTCGGAATGGCTATGGAAATGCCATAATGGGTAGGTATGGTGGCTGTTTTGAGGAAGGTAATGGTGGATGTCATGGTACCGGCGAAAGTTGTGCGGCACAAGAGAGGCTAGCAATGGTGGAAGGTTGAGAGTGCGTATAATCCATGGACTCAACATTAGTCATAAAGAACTCACATACTTATTGCAAAAATCTACAAGTCATCAAAACAAAGTACTACACGCATGCTCCTAGGGGAAGGGTTGGTAGGAGTTAACCATCACGCGATCCCGACCTCCACTCATAAGGAAAACAATCAATAAATAAATCATGCTCCAACTTCATCACATAACGGTTCACCATACGTGCATGCTATGGGAATCACAAACTTTAACACAAGTACCTCTCAAATTCACAACTACTCCACTAGCATGACTCTAATATCACCATCTTCATATCTCAAAACAATCATAAAGAATCAAACTTCTCATAGTATTATATGCACTTCATATGAATGTTTTTATTGTATCCATCTTGGATGCCCATCATATTAGGACTAGTTTTATAACCCAAGCGGCCAAGCAAATTACCATGTTGTTCTAAAAGACTCTCAAAATAATATAAGTGAAGCATGAGAGTTCAACAATTTCTATAAAATAAAGCCACCACCGTGCTCTAAAAAGGTATAAGTGAAGCACTAGAGCAATATTGCCTAGCTCAAAAGATATAAGTGAAGCACATAGAGTATTCTAATAAATCATGATTCATGTGTGTCTCTCCCAAAAGTTGTGTATAGCAACGATGATTGTGGTAAACTAAAAAGCAAAGACTCAAATCATACAAGACGCTCCAAGAAAAACGCATATCATGTGGTGAATAAAAATATAGCCTCAAGTAAAGTTACCGATAGACGAAGACGAAAGAGGGGATGCCTTCCGGGTCATCCCCAAGCTTAGGATTTTGGTTGTCCTTGAATGTTAACTTGGGGTTCCTTGGGCATCCCCAATCTTAGGCTCTTGCCACTCCTTATTCCATAGTCCATCAAATTCTCACCCAAAACTTGAAAACTTCACAACACAAAACTCGACAAAAAATTCATGAGCTCCGTTAGTATAAGAAAATAAATCACCACTTTAAGTTACTGTTGCAAACTCATTCTTTATTATATTGGTGTAATATATACTGTATTACAACTTTTCCATGGTTCATACCCCCCGATACTACCCATAGATCAAAATAAGCAAACAACACGCGGAAAACAGGATCTGTCAAAAACAGAACAGTCTGTAGTAATCTGTAACTCTAGAATACTTCTGTAACTTCAAAAATTCTGAAATAAATTTCAGGATGTTAGGAATTTGTCTATTAATCTTCTGCAGAAAGAATCAACTCAAAAATCACACCTCTATTAAAAATGACAAATAATCTCGTGAGTCCAAAAGTTTATGTTTTTCAGCAAGATCAAATCAACTTTCACCCAAGTCTTCCCAAAGGTTCTACTTGGCACAAACACTAACTAAAACATAAAACCACATCTAACCAAAGGCTAGATGAATTTATTACTAAACAAGAGCAAAAATTAAAGAACAAAAATAAAATTGGGTTGCCTCCCAACAAGCGCTAACGTTTAACGCCCTTAGCTAGGCATAAAAACACGAATAGATCTAGGTATTGCCATAATAATGATAGGGCAAATCTCGAAAACTCATCTCATAATCCCTACGTTCTGCAGCAAGTTTCCTTTGTGGCAAGCAAAAGTAATCAAAAGGTCTACATTTAATGGGACAGAAATCCCCAAGATCAAGCTCGGGAGGAATAGTTTCCTCCTTCGGCCCTTCATATTGTACAACCAACACATCATTATAGGCGTTCTTTTGGAAAAAAGTCATGAGCCTTTGTTCAAGAGAGAAACCCAACCCGTTGCTCTGAATAGCAAAATTATTATTAAGTTCAGAAATCCTACCAACTAGAACATCGGTAGGGACCCTCTTTCTTAGATTTTCATTATAAGCAACATGATCTAAGGATCGTAAATGCATTATGTCTTCTTGGTTAAAGAGAATTGCTTCTATGAGAGGACGACCGGCGTCCACCCTATAATGCACAAAATTTTCATTAGCCTCTTTTATTATAAATCTAAACTCATGTGCTAGAAAGATGGTAGCCGCGCACTTAACAGAAGAATGCTCGATATTAGAAAACTCTAGAAAAATCCTTTGTATGCAAGGATGCATGTGAATAAATTGTCTTTCAAGTTCAACTACAACCAAAGATATAGCGTCCGCAAGACTACTAGCTTTATGTTGAATAGACCCACCCATAGTGGGTAAAGAACTAGCACAAGTAAAGAAATATTGAATAACCCCTTTTCCAATAATATTACCACTACCAATGTGGAACTTTTTAGTGTGTAGAATAGTAGGTTCTTCATGAGGATTCGTATTATAAAAAGCATCAAAGTTCCCCCCATCGTTACTACTATCCTTTTCAAAGATAACCTCCCCAACTTCAGACATGATGGCAACAACCCAAACTAACAAACGAGCACACAAGAAGCAAGCGAAAAGAGATGAACGGAAGAGGGGTGAAGAAAAGGCAAAGGTTTTCGAAAATCGTTTTAAAAGTGGGGGAGAGGAAAAGAAGAGGCGAATGGAGAATATTGTAATGCAAGGGATAAGAGTTTATGATGGGTAGTTGGTATGGCTTGACTTGACGTAGATCTCCCCGGCAACGGTGCCAGAAATCCTTCTTGCTACCTCTTGAGCTTGCGTTGGTTTTCCCTTGAAGAGGAAAGGGTGATGCAGTAAAGTAGCATAAGTATTTCCCTCAGTTTTGAGAACCAAGGTATCAATCCAGTAGGAGACAATGCACTAGTCACCGAATACCTGCACAAAAAATCAAAAATTTGCACCCAACGCGATAAAGGGGTTGTCAAATCCTTCACGGTCACTTGCAAAAGTTAGATCTGATATAGATAGATAAACGGTAAAGTAAATATTTTTGGTATTTTTGGTTTATAGATTGGAAAGTAAAAGATTGCAAAATAGTAGATGAGAAACTAATAAGATGTAAACGGGATTAAATAATATGGAAAAGAGACCTGGGGGCCATAGGTTTCATAGTGGCTTCTCTCATGATAGCAAATATTACGGTGGGTGAACAAATTACTGCCGAGCAATTGATAGAAAAGCGCATAGTTATTACAATATCTAAGGCAATGATCATGAACATAGGCATCACGTTCGTGTCAAGTAGACCGAAATGATTTTGCATCTACTACTATTACTCCACACATCGACTGCTATCCATCATGCATCTAGAGTATTAAGTTCATAAAGAATGGAGTAACGCATTAAGTAAGATGGCATGATGTAGAGGAATTAACTCAAGCAATATGATGAAAACCCCATCTTTTTATCCTCGATGGCAACAATACAATACGTGCCTTGCTGCCCCTACTGTCACTGGGAAAGGACAGTGCAAGATTGAACCCAAAGCTAAGCACTTCTCCCATTGCAAGAAAGATCAATCTTGTAGGCCAAACTAAACCGATAATTCAGAGAGACTTGCAAAGATATCAAATCATGCATATAAGAATTCAGAGAAGAACCAAATAATATTCATAGATAATCTGATCATAAATCCACAATTCATCAGATCTCGGAAAACACACCGCAAAAGAATATTACATCAAATAGATCTCCAAGAACATCGAGGAGAACATGGTATTGAGAATCAAAGAGAGAAGAAGCCATCTAGCTAATAACTATGGACCTGAAGGTCTGTGGTAAACTACTCACGCTTCATCAGAGAGGTAATGGTGTTGATGTAGAAGCCCTCCATGATCGAATCCCCCTTTGGCAGGACGCCGGAAAAAGGTCCCTAGATGGGATCTCACGGGTACAGAAGGTTGCGGCGGTGGAAAAGTGGTTTCGTGGCTCTCCTGGATGTTTTCAGGGTATAAGAGTATATATAGGCGAAGGAACTAGGTCAGGGGAACTACGAGGGGCCCACGAGGTAGGGGCGCGCCCTCCTACCTCGTGGCCGCCTCATTGCATCTCCGACTTCATCTCCAAGTCTTCTGGTTTGCTTTCGGTCCAAGAAAGATCATCGCGAAGGTTTCATTCCGTTTGGAGTCTGTTTGGTATTCCTTTTCTATGAAACTCTAAAATAGGCAACAAAAACAGAAACTGGCACCGAGCCCTCAATTAATAGGTTAGTCCCAAAAATAATATAAAATAGCATATAAATGCCTATTAACCATCCAAAACATATAATATAATAGCATGGAACAATCACAAATTATAGATACGTTGGAGAAGTATCATTGGTTCAAGAGTTCGAGGGACGTCATCGAGCTGAACGTGTGCAGAACTCAGAGGGGTCGTACGTTCGGTACTTGATCGGTTGATTCGAGAAGACGTTCGACTACATCAACCGCGTTAAGTCAACGCTTCCGCTTTCAGTCTACGAGGGTACGTGGACACACTCTTGCCCTCTCGTTGCTATGCATCTCCTAGATAGATCTTGCGTGAGCGTAGGAAATTTTTTCAAATTGCATGCTATGTGAGGGAGTACTGGACTAGGGGGTGTCCGGATAGCCGGACTATCATTATCGGCCGGACTCCAAGACTATGAAGATACAAGATTGAAGACTTCGTCCGTGTCCGGATGGGACTTTCCTTGGCGTGGAAGGCAAGCTTGGCAATACGGATATGTAGATCTCCTACCATTGTAACCGACTCTATGTAACCCTAGCCCTCTCCGGTGTCTATATAAACCGGAGGGTCTTAGTCCGTAGGACGAACAACCATTACAACAATCATACCATAGGCTAGCTTCTAGGGTTTAGCCTCCTTGATCTCGTGGTAGATCCACTCTTGTACTACCCATATCCTCAATATTAATCAAGCAGGAGTAGGGTTTTACCTCCATCGAGAGGGCCCGAACCTGGGTAAAAACATCGTGTACCTTGTCTCCTGTTACCATCCGCCTAGACGCACAGTTCGGGACCCCCTACCCGAGATCCGCCGGTTTTGACACCGACATTGGTGCTTTCATTGAGAGTTCCTCTATGCCGTCACGATCAGGAAGGATGCCTCTTCCCGTCTTTAAAGAAGGTACCATCGCCAAAGGAGATTTGGCCGCCGGCCAAACTATCCGGCTAGGTGGTTTTCTCATGACCGCCTGTTCGGCCACCGCTTCGACGATGGCCTCTCGGGTCATCAAAAGCAATCTTCACGTCAACTCGGAATTCGCCGAGCAGCTGGATCCAATGGAGCTCTCTTCCGTAAACGAGCTCTTAGATCGCATCGCCGCCCTGGGAGTCACTACAGACTACAATCAGATTGGGCTTAAAACCGATCTGAGAGAGATTAACTCTCCCCAGGTTACCCACCATGTTGCGGTGGTAGAGGAACAAAGCGGCGACTCTTCTTCTGTATTAAAAACTAGTTATGTCCGGACTCCCGAACCCTCCATGCCGGATTCCCGTGGAGGGATGGACGTCGATCAAGTACTGAACCTAAAGTCAGGCAGCGGACCAGACTCGTCGGACAACGTCCAGCAATCCAAGCTTCCAAATTCGGAAACTTTTCGGCCCTTGAGCCTCAAGATGGGCAGGGTTCCAGACTCAATTCCACCCACCCACCCAAACATATGCGATCTATCTCAAATCCGGCAAGAGCCCGCTGAAACAGTACATCATTACTGGGCCAGATTCGTCCTGGTTATGGACAGGATAAAGGACTGCCGTGAGGAAAACACAATTTCAATTTTCTGCAACAATTGCACGGACAAGGGAATCTTGAACGCCGTAAGTCGTCGCGAAATTACACGCTTCGCCGACCTGGCATCCATAGTACAAAAATACTGTGCGATGGAGAGTGTCCGGAAAACCGAAACCAAGTTTTGGGACAATCCGGCTCCGAACACAACCCTAGTCCGAAACAAAAGGGTGCACCATGCTCAGGCACCCAGGACAAGAACCAAAAAGCAAAAACCCCATAAAGGGCACGGAACCGTACTGGAGGGATGGCTCAGCGGACCCTGTAAAATTCATAGTACAGAGGGCGCCACTCCAACTCATAGCCTTCGAGCATGTTGGATATTGCGGCAGGTGTCCAAAAGTGGCGAAGAGCTTTTAGCCCCAGAGACCCACCCCAATAGTACCAGTACGGTATTAACAGTCTTCGAGACTTTCGCATCAAATAATATGCGGAAAAGAATAATCCGCAGCCTCGCCGAAGTCTACCAAGTAGCAACAACAAATCCATGGAGCGACACTGTTGGGGATATTACCACTAGGCGTAAACCGGCCTACTTGGGCCGGGTTAACTTCATTAGTGGTATAAGCAGATGAAGGCCCAAGGCCTGTAGTCGGTTCAGAACCTGTAGCCGTAAACCGGCCTGACGTATAACTTGTATTGTAAGTTAGGAATAGAGAGATACCAACCGGGATACGAGTATGAACCGGTTGGGACTCTATGGACCAACGGGCATCACCCGTGTATATAAGGGGACGACCCGGCGGCGGTTCAAGACGGACAACCACAACTCGAGCCTAGGCGAAGCTTGTTTGCTCCCTAGCCATCGAGATCACATCAATTCCATCACAACTAGACGTAGGCTTTTACCTTCATCGAAGGGGCCGAACTAGTATAAACCCTCGTGTCTTTGTGTCCACTTTAACCCCTTCAAGTAAACCCGTAGCGATGGCTCCACGACTAAGTCCTTTCGCTAGGACATCTGCCGTGACAAATCCACGACAGTTGGCGCCCACCGTGGGACTATCGCACGATGGTTTGACTATCTTGGAGGGCAAGTTCAAAGGGCTCGAAGGCTATGTTGTGGGCCGGATGACCAAGAGTCGTCGTGGCAGGATCTATATCGACGACGCAGGATGGGGTCCCGAGGCCGATTCGATCGAGTACGGGTACTGGGTCCCCTTTGGTGGCATACACGTTTTCATTGGCAAGATCGGTGAGCCTGGGCCTGAGCCGGACATCTGCATCGACCTCATCGAGACGGCTCAGCGTGCGAGATCTACCCAGGCTAAACCGGCCGTGAAGCGTGTCTTCGTTGGAGTCATCCCCGAAGGAGAGCGTGAGGACGAATCAGAACACGGTAGCGAGACCGTCGTCTATTTCGGTGACGAGTCCTCGACCGGAGAGACCGAATCGCTGTACCAGTTGCAAGACGACCAGATTAGGGGCTGTTCCGATGGCGACAGTATTCCGGACCCCCCAGGCCAGGTCAATCGGGTCGGAATATTCATGGCCGGTACACAGGCGGCGAATCACTCTTCGACCACCGCAGCAATGCTCTCCGGATCAGCAGCGGCAGCGGCAGCAGGGGCAGGAGGCCTTGTGCGCCCGCCGGTTCAAGTTCTATCTGATCTGTTTGATGCACTAGCCGCGCTTATGGCAGAGGCCAATCCGGCGGATCAGGAGGCCCATGATGCAGAGATTGCAAAGGTGAGAGAGCAGATCGTGCAAGCCAAAGCAGATCTGGCAGCAGAAAAAGACAGGATGGCTGCAGAGCGGACCGCTTTGGACGCCCAGGCCTATAAACTCATGCTTGACCAGAACGCATCACAGGAGGTTTTGAAGCGGAAGCACAGATCACGCCTGCCGTTAGGGTTTGACCCCCGAAATCTCTTTCACACTCCAGGAGCTGGACCCAGTAATCCGCCGCAGTACCTGGAGACAAACAGGATTGAGGCACCAGGACCAGGGGCGACGATCCAACCTCGCCTGATGGAACCTCCTCAACAGAACATTGTGGTTCCTCCGCCGGTCCAGACGCCCCCGGGTCATTATTCTAATCCTATGGACAACCTCGTGGCAGCCGCCGCGCGATTAGAGGCTATCCCGGTCGAAGGGGACTCTCCGCAAGCAATAGAGACGCGCCGGGTTAAGGAGCTTCTTCGGACCGCGTTGATTCAGCAGGAAGCATATTCGTACAGCCGTGATCGGATTCACTCCACGCCCCGTCCAAGCCGGAGCTATAGCAGGTGCATGGATGAACCGGCCATATCAAGCAATGCGCGAGGTCGTGAAGCGGCCCATGGCAATAACCCCGCAGGTGGAGTTCGCGATGCTCAGGATGTGGTGGACCGGGCCCGAGCATGAAGGGAGGCCGAGCTAGCAGCACAGAATGATGCAGGTCAACTTACACCGGTTCGTCCTACCACCTCCGCCGGACCAGGGGTTGCATCCGCTTTGGGAGTGCCTTGTTTAATCCCCGCTTTACGCAATGTACGCCTGCCCAAAGATTTCAAGGGTCCGCGCAAGGTGCCAAATTACACCGCTGATTTGTCTCCCGAAGCGTGGGTAGAGAGTTATGAGATGGCCATGGAGATGCTAGATGTGGATGAGACCGCGTGTGCAAAATACTTCACCATGATGCTTGAAGGCACGGCTCGTACTTGGTTGAAGAGCCTGCCGCCCAATTCTATCAGCTCATGGGCCCAGTTGCGGGCCCGGTTTATCCAGAATTTCAAGGATACAAGTAAGCAGCCCAAATCCATAGTAGACCTGGCAGCTTGTGTCCAGGAGGACGGAGAATCAACGACCCATTGGGTGCGCTGCGTTTCGGAAGTTTTGCACTCGTCTGACAGGATCAATGCTGACTCTGTGATCTTAACCCTAGAAGGCAACTGCCGGTTTAAGCCTTTAAAATTGAAATTGGGACGCATGAAGCGTTTCTGTAATGACATGGGAACTCTCATGGCCGCTTTAGTGAAGTATGCTGATTCGGACAGTACCAAGGATCCCGAGACTGATGATGATGAAGCAGGAAAGGGAAAGAAGAATAGCAACTCCAAGGGGCAACAGTACAAACCGGTGGGTCATGGAAATGGAGGCAAGCGCAAGGCGGATGGCAGCATGGACTTTGTGGCCAACACTAATGCACAGGACAGGGGGCAGCGGCGCCGAGTTAAAGCGGCAAATCGTAATGGGGCTCCCAATCCTAACGCAAACCGTCTGAATTATTTGTTGAATCAGCCTTGCCCAAAGCACGGGACAAAGGAGGCGCCGGCTAACCACCTTTGGAAGGATTGTTATATTATGCAGGAGTTTAAAAACTCTAATGCCTTCCGGTATGACCACGGGTCAGGTGGCGGTTCAGGATCCGGTTTCCATGGGCCAGGTCACGATGGAGCTTCCGGTTCAGGTCTCAATCAGGGCGGTCACAACAACCAGAATAATCAGAACGGCCAGCAGCAGTAGCAGCAGCAGTCGGGTTATCAGAGCCAGCCAAAACAGTTGAACAATGGGCAATATCATGTTTTCACAACTAGCTTGGATAAACGCGACCGAAAACTCCACAAGCGAGCGGTGAATTCTGTTGAACCGGCCTTACCACGTTACTTGCGCTGGTCAGAGCAGCCTATCGTGTGGAGCAGAGAGGATCACCCGCCCCGGGTTGATAATCCGGGCCAGCTAGCATTAGTGGTAGACCCTCAGGTGGGGGGTTACAAATTCACCAAGGTACTCATGGATGGAGGGAGCAGTATTAACATACTATACTATGAGACATTCCACCGCATGGGTCTAACAGACAAGGATCTCAGACCGTCTAATATGGTGTTCCATGGTGTGGTGCCTGGCAAATCTGCATATCCTGTCGGTAAGATAGCCCTGGATGTGGCTTTTGGGGACGAGCACGACTCCCAGTCAGAAAAACTAACATTTGAGGTGGTGAAGATCCGGAGCCCGTATCACGCCTTGTTTGGCCGGCCGGCTTATGCCAAGTTCATGGCGCGGCCTTGTTATATCTACTTACAGCTCAAGATGCCGGGTTACAAGGGGACAATAATGGTTCATGGGAGCCGTAGGGTCGCTTTGGAATGTGAGGAAGGTGATGCGGCTTATGCAGAGTCGGTCTGTGCCACGGAGGAGTTGAAGTACTATAAGGACAATGTTGATCCGGCAAATATGACTCCTTTGAAGAAGCCAACTACAGAGCATGATTCGGATCTGAAGTTCAAATCGGCAGCTGAGACCAAGCTTGTTGACTTCGTGCCCAGCGATTCATCCAAGCAGATCACTGTCAGTGCCAATCTGGATCCCAAATAGGAAAGCGCGCTCATCAAGTTCATCCGTGAGAATCGGGACATCTTTGCATGGAAACCGTCCGACATGCCAGGTGTACCGAGGGAACTCGCTGAGCACACTCTTAATGTGGATCCTAAGTATAAACCGGTGAAACAATTCCTCCGCCGGTTTAATGAAGAAAGGCGCAAAGCCATTGGAGAGGAAGTGGCCAGGCTTTTAGCAGCTGGCTTTATCATTGAGGTGTTCCATCCAGAGTGGCTTGCAAATCCGGTGCTGGTTCTTAAGAAAAACGGCACTTGGCGTATGTGTGTGGATTACACAGATCTTAACAGGGCCTGTCCATCGGATCCTTTTGCCCTCCCCCGCATTGACCAGATCATTGATGCCACGGCGGGTTGTGAGCGTTTGAGTTTTTTGAATGCATACTTTGGATATCATCAGATCAAAATGGCGGTTAGGGACTAGGAGAAAACAACGTTTATTACTCCCTTTGGAGCCTTCTGCTATGTATCTATGCCCTTCGGGCTCAAGAGTGCCCAAGCCACCTATCAACGGTGTGTACAGAATTGCCTGTATAAACAGATCGGCCGCAATGTGCACGCCTATGTGGATGATATTGTAGTGAAGTCAAGGCAGAAGGAGACGCTGGTGGATGATTTGAAGGAAACCTTTGACAACTTGCGAGTGTACAAGATGATGCTTAATCCAGCCAAGTGTGTCTTTGGTGTTCCGGCAGGCAAGTTACTAGGATTTCTGGTGTCTAACAGAGGAATTGAGGCTAATCCGGAGAAGATTACGGCTATTACCTCCCTGGCTAAACCAAAGTGCATTAACGATGTTCAACGTTTGGCGGGCCGCATCGCCGCACTGAGCCGGTTTATCAGCCGCCTCGGAGAAAAGGCCATCCCCTTGTACCAAATGCTGAGAAAGACAGACCATTTCGTCTGGAGTCTGGCTGCTGATGAAGCATTTGAGGACTTGAAGCGGCAATTAGCCAATCCGCCTGTTCTTGCAGCTCCGGTCGACAAGGAGCCACTATTATTATACGTAGCAGCCAATGCTCAGGCAGTTAGCGTGGCTATTGTGGTGGAACGCAAGGAGGCAGGCAAGGAATATCCGGTTCAGCGGCCGGTTTATTATATCAGCGAGGTGCTTATTGAATCCAAGCAAAGGTATCCGCATTGGCAGAAGCTGGTGTATGGTGTTTTCATGGCCAGTCGGAAGTTGAAGCAGTATTTTCAAGGGCACCCCATCACAGTGGTCAATTCAGCTCCCTTGGGTGATATCATACAGAACCGAGAGGCGACTGGCCGGATTGCCAAGTGGGCTATAGAACTTGGGCCACACGGACTGAAATATGTACCTCGGACGGCGGTGAAGTCTCAAGCACTTGTTGATTTCATCAATGACTGGACGGAGTTACAAGCACCAGAGGAGAAGCCGGATCACACATATTGGACTATTCATTTTGATGGATCCAGGCAATTGGAAGGCTCGGGGGCTGGAGTCGTATTAACTTCCCCACGAGGTGATAAGTTTTGTTATGTTCTCCGCTTAACATTCCCTTGTACTAATAATGCAGCTGAGTACGAAGCCTTGCTCCATGGTCTCCGGATGGCTAAAGAGATGAACTTAAGCAGGGTTAAGTGCTTCGGTGACTCGGACCTCGTGGCTCAACAGGTGTCTGGCACTTGGGATTCTAAGGACCCGCTCATGGCTGCATATCGTCGGGAAGTGGATAATATTGCGGGTTGCTTCAAGGGTTATCAAGTGGATCATGTGGACCGTCGGAAGAATGAAGCGGCGGACGCTTTAAGCCGGTTGGGTTCTTAGCGCAAACCGGTCCCGCCTAATGTCTTTCTGGACGTGTTGCACAACCCGTCAGTCCAGCTCCCAGGTGAAGCGGATTTGGCTATTCCTGATCCGAAGGCTCAATTGGTGGCAGCCCTGCATGTTATGCCGGATTGGACAGTTCCTTATCTTGCGTACATGAACCGGGGGGAGTTACCAGAGGATGAGATTCTAGCTAGGCAGATAGTCCGGCGATCCAAGTCTATGACGATTGTCAATGGTGAATTGCATCATTGCAGTGTATCAGGGGCGTTTCAACGTTGTGTTTCTCCTGAGGAAGGCTGTGAAATCTTAAGAGAAATCCATGAAGGGGATTGTGGACACCACGCCGGTTCAAAGTCTCTGGTGGCAAAGGCGTTTCGTCACGGGTTTTACTGGTTGACAGCGCATGCTGATGCGGAGGACTTGGTTAAACGGTGTGATGGATGTCAGAAATTTTCAGGCGTGCTCATGTGCCGGCTCAAGAATTGAGGATGATTCCAATAACGTGGCCGTTTGCAACTTGGGGGCTGGATATGGTCAGACCTTTTAAAGGATCCAAGGATAAGAAAACCCACCTTTTGGTGGCAGTTGACAAATTTACCAAGTGGGTTGAAGCGGAGCCTGTCAGCAAGTGTGATGCAGCAACAGCGGTGCAGTTCATCAAAAAGGTGATTTTCCGGTTTGGCTTTCCACACAGTATCATTACTGACAATGGTACCAATTTATCCAAGGGTGCTATGAAGGAGTTCTGTGAACGTGAGCACATCCGACTTGACGTGTCGTCAGTGGCACACCCCCAGTCCAATGGACAGGCAGAACGAGCTAATCAAGAGATCTTGCAAGGCATCAAACCCCGGCTTATGGTCCCATTGCAAAGAACACCAGGATGTTGGGTTGAAGAGCTACCATCTGTGCTATGGAGTATCAATACTACGCCAAACCGATCCATAGGATACACGCCGTTTTTCATGGTCTACGGAGCAGAGGCAGTTCTCCCTAGTGATATCCGGCACGATTCGCCTCGTGTGGCAGCTTATGTTGAAGCGGACAATGAGACAGCACGGCAGGACACTTTGGACCTATTGGACGAGGAGCGTGATATAGCGGCTGCCCGTTCGGCGATTTACCAACAAGATCTTCGTCGCTATCACAGTCGCCGGGTTAGAACCAGAACTTTTCAAGAAGGAGATTTGGTGCTTCGACTCATCCAAGACCAGAAAGATATGCACAAGTTATCCCCACCTTGGGAGGGACCTTTCGTGGTCAGCAAGAATCTGCACAATGGGTCGTACTATCTGATTGGTATTTGAGAGCATCAAGACTCACGCACATCAGAGGAGGAGACCAACAGGCCGTGGAACATAGCTCATCTTCGACCTTACTACACTTGAGCCATCAGCTCTATCTATGTACATATCATGACAGTGTATATATTATCTTTGATATAATAAAACCGGAGCCTCAGCTAAAGCGGGGTCTCTGTCTTTCTTATCATGCGTGGTTACATGGAGTGGCTCTGTTTTTAAAGCGGCCTCCGGTTTACCCCTTGACATTTGCTTTTTATATATCACTTGGGGCCTTGGTCGTGTCCGAACCAACGCGACACCTCTTGATAGGCGACAGCCACCAGATCACTTGGGGACATGGTCAAGTCTGAACCAGTCACGCCTCTTGATCGGCCTAAGGCCACAAAATCACTTGGGGGCTTGGTCGAACCCGAACCATTGCCACGCCTCTTGATTTGGCATATATGCCACGAATCATTTGGGGACCTGGCTGACATGAATCATTGTCACTCCTATTGGGGGCTTGGTCCTGTCCGACCATGGTAACACCATCTGGTCAGCTCAGTATAGCATATTTTTGCAAACGGTTTTTATCATTGCCTTTGCTTCCATGTTATTTTCATGGCTTGTTTGTTCTTTGTTTTTGTTGGATTTCTTTTATGTCAACAAACACCTTTTTTCCGGTTCAGCCGATGGATTTGATTCCCCTTTAATCCGGAGAAGTATGCCCGGTTTACCTTTTCCTGTTAACATCATGGAGTAACAAGGGGGCTTGTATTGATTCAGTACGGTTTATACAGGAGCTGTTTTCTCCCCCCCTTATTGACGGTAATGGTTTATAAAACCTCCACTTCAAGCTTGGCTAAGCCAGCTTCATGCCCAGACATGGCAGGTATTTTGTATCACCTATTTGTTACATTACTGATACACATATCAAGATCATAAACCGGCTGGCGGTATAACCACCACCGAAGTTCAAATTTTCTGATTGCAGGAAATATGAATTGAAGTTTTTCGAACAAAAGCTTCAGTACTTATGCACGAAGGCATATTCAAGGCAGAAGTATTAACTATCCTATTACAAGGAAACACGGTGCCCAAATAAGATCATTGTTCTTTTGGAAAGATGCCAAAGACAGCTATCCAAACCGGCTTCCGGTTCAAGCCTGCTCCTCATCATCCGCCGCTTCAGCTTCCTCGTCTCTACCCATTGGCTGGAAATCAACAGTGGTCCAGTCGATTCCCATTAAAGCTTGGAAAACAGCCTCTTCATGGATCAGGGAAGACGGTTCAATATCAGGAGCGTAAGTATGCTTACGGATTGGAGGAATCAGATTCTCCGCTTCAAGAGTTGGGGCAGGCACTCGCTTGTTCTGATTGTTGTATTGCGCTTGATAATGCGTCAAGTCTGCCTCTTCAGCTAATTGACAAGCCAGAGGTCGCACTGCACGGTTTATTACCCTCAGATCATCTTCGTTAAATTCAGAGCCATCTTCCTTCAGGCTGGGATAGCCTTGAGCTGCTTCCACAGGGTCAAAATCTAGCACCCATGCCTTTGCCCGGATCAAGGCATTAATAGCTCCGGTTCGAGCAGCGGATTTTTTCAGCTCCTCAATCCAGGCCGGAAGCATCGACAACCTGTTAAGAGTGTCCTGGATTAAAGAAGGTGCCGGGTTGTTATGAGAGGCTGTGGTGATGATCCGCTGGGCTCCGGTATATAATTGTTCCACTAAGGTGTAGGCAGCCTTTAGTTTCTTCCGCACATCGTTTCATAAGTGCCCGATGCGTGTGCCTACAACAATATAGGGACGGTCTCAAACCGGATTTACACTACAGCAGGTTCAAATTATCATAGAAGTTAAAAGGAGCTTACCAAAGATCGCAGCGGTCATGGAGTGAATTTGCCGCTTTACGGCCGTAAGTTCATCCAACACCGGTTTAAGGGCAGCTTCAGCATTTTCCGCTCTTTTGGTTAAAGCGGCCTTCTCAGTGGCCCAATCAGCCCGCTCTTTCTTGAAGCCCTCCTTCAGCTGTTCAGCGGTGCTCAAGGCGCTGGTTAATTCTTCCTTTGCCTTGTCTGTTTCAGCCTGTTGGGTTTTCAAGGCCTCCTGCAAATCGGCAATCCGGTCCTCCTTGATTCTCACCTCAGCCTGCATACAGACAGCGTTTAGCTTTACACAAGCGGTCCAAGAAATTGAAGTATCAACCACATAACAAAGTTATACGCATGATACTTGGGGGCTAATGCACCTTCAATTTTTATATATTACTAGATTGCAAAGTCCCAAGCTCAATACAGGTATTCAACTTGGCACTTGGGGGCTAATGGCTATTTGATCAAATTATGTTCTAAGTTTTCTATCGGAGCCCCGGTTTAATTATGCTAAGTTAAGCCGGCCCTTGGGGGCTATACTGATGGATTTCAAAGTGTTGAGGATCGTATTCAAGTCTCGGTTTGACGAAGGTTACAAATCGACCCTTGGGGGCTAGGAGGATTGACACAATGGCAGTAAGTAAAGAAGTAAGTTACCTCAAATTTATCCCTCATCATCTTCACCAGACCAGCTTCACAGTCACGGCTAGTATAAAGACGGTTTAAATAGCCGGAGTGAAGATCTTGGGCACTCAGAGCAGCATATGTCTCCAGTTCAACATCCCATTTTCCTTTGTTCAGAGCGGAAAAATCCTCTTTTGTGGTATGCTTGGTTAAGGTGACAGGATTCCTGGGTTCACAGCGACCTACACCGATAATCACAACGTCATCATCTTTGGACTCGCCGGTTTGTGTTGGTGCGGTCGGTTTGTCAGCGGGACTGTGGGATTTCTCAATCCGGGCGGAGCTGGCAGGCGGGTTAGCAGAGACTGAAGTGTTAATAGGCCTCTCTTCAGGAATAGCATCATCTTGCAAAGGAGGATCATTGGGAATATCTTCAGGGGCAAAATCTTCAAGATCTAGCGCTTTGTCATGTTCTGGGGCTACATCTTCTTCAGCCGCTTTATCCAGGCGGGCCTTCTTGCTTGGTTTCGGTTTGGCCCTGAAAGAAACACAAAGAGTCAAGAAAAAGCATAAGCCATTACACAGTATACTGGAAGCATATGTTTAGTTTAGCTTACCCAACAACTATTTTCAATGGTGGCTGCTGAGTGGCCGACGATTCACCAGAAGATGAATGAGAAGTAACCTGATAATCGAAGTCAGATGGATTAAGTGGTTGACAGAAGAAACCCGCTTTAGGATTTAAATCAATAAAAAGGTCGGAGACCTCGGAGTGGAGTTTTCAAACCGGACTATTTGGTAAACCGGTGGAGGTAACTACCTGGCCACTGTGCCGGGTTGTGTGGCGAGCTTCATGTTGCTGAGTCTTCATAAGAAATTTGGGATCCAAATAAGCAAGAGGATAAGAAAATTTAACTTTCCGGTTTGCCTGGCGAAATTTTGGCAAAGGCAAGATTTCTGAATCGGAAGAGAGAATAATTACCTCAGGAAATTCCGCATTGCTGGCTTCGGCGTCGTCCTGACAAGCATCATCATCAATAAGGCGTGTAAAAAGTAAGCCAAGTGAATCAAGTTCTACCTCAAGGTCCGGGTTACCCACATCATCATCAATAGCTGGATCAGATGAAGCGGTGGTTTTTCTCTTGTGAGCTGGCTTCTTGATAACCTTGGTCTTGGGCCGGGTTGACCGCCCTGCTTTCTCCGTTTTGTCTTGTGGAAGCTTCTTGCTCCAAAACGGATTATCGCCCTGGATCAGCAGTAATCAAATATCAGACGGATAAAGCGGTAACAGGTTCAACAAATAGAGCAATTAAAATCTTACCGCTGGCGGTTTGTTGGTGGTGCAGTAAGGAAGCAGGCCGGTTTGAGCACAGAGGTGCTCCGGTTCATTCAACATCTTCTTTACAGAATCTGTGACTTCATCGTTGGAGAGTTGGATTTTGGTGTGTCGGAGTGGGTCATCGACGCTATCAGTATATTTGCACATCAAACTGGGGCGCCGGCTCAGAGGCAGTATGCTCCATGATATCCAACAACGTGCAAGGTCTATTCCCTTTAAACCGTTGGCCATAAAGGCTCGGAGCTTGGACAGTTGCGGAGCATATTTTATTCTCTCCTTGGCGTTTAGTCTTTGTGGAAAAGGGTGAGTGTTGCTGAGCCGTTCCGGACGGAAGCCAGGCAAGGGATTTTCATTATCAGGGGAGGTATCCTTGCAATAAAACCAAGTTGCATTCCACTCTTTGGGGTGAGTATGGAGTTTGACGTGGGGATAAGTGATCTCTTTCCTCTTCTGGATGGCCATACCGCCCAATTCAGTATTGGGGCCGTCGGTAAACTCAGTGCGACGGTTTAAGTGTAAGCAATCTCTAAACAAATTGACTGAAGGCTCCTCTTGAAGGTATACCTCAGAGAGCACTTGAAAGTGACATAGATTGGTAACAGAATTGGGGCCAATATCCTGTGGACGGAGCTGAAAGTTGGCTAACACATCCCGGTAAAATTTTGAACCGGGCGGTTTGAAGCCCCGGGCCAAGTGATCTGCAAACACCACAACCTCTCCCTCCTGAGGTGTGGGAGGACATTCATTTCCAGGAACCCTCCAGTGGACCGTATCTTTATTGTCTAAAGCGCCGATCAGGACTAGATCATCCAACTGAGATTTTGTGACGCGAGAGGGAACCCAATTGCACTCATATACTTGTTTGGCCATGGCGAGATCTACAAGAAATAGGTGATCCGGTTCAAGAATATGCTGGATAAAAGGAGGTGTTGATATAAACTACGATAAACCGGAGGCAGTACCTATAAACCGGTCTTCTACAATGCGGCATCATATGGATTCTGGCGGTTCAACCAGGGGACTAATGGTATATACCGGTTTAGTAACTTTTTTCTATGGTAAGTTAAACCGCCTGACCTAAGCATCGGAAGCAATTGAAGCTATGGATAACTAGGTATGCAGAAACAAGTTTCACAAGATCTTATTACAGCCGCGGATCTACAGCGAGCTCACAAAAACAAAAAATATTCCGAAGAGTAAGGCAGAAACGGAAGTGAACCATTGAGCGGGTATGTGCGGGAGATCTATGGACTTAGATGAGAAACTACAGGCGGATGCTTAAAGACTACTACTAAACGCAGCAGGGATTCACAGATTCATTCAAGAGTCAAAGAACAAGTATGAGCAAGCGACGAACACAGCATGAACATGGAACCCTAAGAACAGATCTAGGTCAAGAAGAGGAGAAAGCTTACTGGAAACGGAGAAGATGCGGAAAGATGCCGCAATGCTCTGGTACGTTCAGGTTGATGCAGCGGCCCAAGACGAGGCAGAGGTTGACGGCGGTGGCGGAGCTCCAAGGCTGGCGACGCGAGGAAGACGAAGAAGAAGGGACGAAGGGAAAGGAAAGAAATGACCCTTCGGTCTTATTTATAAGGCAACAGAGCTAGGTCAAGCGCGCGGATCCAGGAGCTATTGTTAAAAGAGGGTGTTATAAATGACAAATTTCATGATGACGTCATGCCGGTTTACAGCAACCAGAAATGATGACGACATGGCGGTTTACCAATTACCAGAAGATGTCCAAGACACAAGATTTTGTGAAGGATTGACATGAACCAGTTCAAATCAATCTGGGGACTAATGTTGGGGATATTACCACTAGGCGTAAACCGGCCTACTTGGGCCGGGTTAACTTCATTAGTGGTATAAGCAGATGAAGGCCCAAGGCCTGTAGTCGGTTCAGAACCTGTAGCCGTAAACCGGCCTGATGTATAACTTGTATTGTAAGTTAGGAATAGAGAGATACCAACCGGGATACGAGTATGAACCGGTTGGGACTCTATGGACCGACGGGCGTCACCCGTGTATATAAGGGGACGACCCGGCGGCGGTTCAGGACAGACAACCACAACTCGAGCCTAGGCGAAGCTTGTTTGCTCCCTAGCCATCGAGATCACATCAATTCCGTCACAACTAGACGTAGGCTTTTACCTTCATCGAAGGGGCTGAACTAGTATAAACCCTCGTGTCTTTGTGTCCGCTTTAACCCCTTCAAGTAAACCCGTAGCGATGGCTCCACGACTAAGTCCTTTCGCTAGGACATCTGTCGTGACAAATCCATGACAGACACGGATCACCTTCAACGCCAGCGACGAACCTAAATTCCGAACAGCCCGAGCGCCAGCCGCATTGGTCCTCAGTCCAATAGTGGATGGCTTTCGTCTTACCAAGGTACTCATGGATGGCGGCAGCGGATTAAACCTCATCTACGAGGAAACCCTTCAAAAAATGGAAATAGACTGGAGCCGCATTGAACGCAGCAGCACAACCTTTAGAGGAATAATCCCTAGCCGGGAAGCATGCTGCACAGGAAAAATCACACTTGATGTGGTGTTTGGCTCGCCGGACAATTACAGGTCCGAGGAGGCCACGTTCCAAGTGGCCCCGTTCAGCAGCAGATATCACGCTTTATTAGGACGAGAGGCATTCACAAATTTCCAAGCCATACCCCATTACGGGTACATGAAGCTTAAAATGCCCGGGCCCAATGGAACCATCACCCTTGCCAGTGATCCGGACATAGCACTCCGCGCCGAAAACAAGACAGCCGCATTAGCCCTCGAGGCACTATCCGAAGCCCTAGCGGCGGAGGAACTCACTGCGCTGCGCTCTACGGTGAACAGAGATGATGTGATACTCGATAAGAGATCCAAGTCCACCTCTTTTAAACCACCGGACGAAATAATCAAATTCCAGGTCCATCCAACAGACCCAACAAAGACAGCCTCCATTGGGGCACAGTTAAACCCTGATGTAGACGCTGCACTACGAGAATTCCTTCGGGAGAATTGGGACATCTTTGCCTGGCACCCTTCAGATATGCCAGGAATCCCACGCAGATTGGCAGAACACAGCCTAAACATCCTAAAAGGATTCAAGCCAGTCAAACAGGCTCTTCGGTGATTTTCTGAACCCAAAAGACAGGCAATGGGAGAGGAGCTAGCCAAACTATTGGAAGCCGGATTCATCAGAGACATCAAACATCCGGACTGGCTAGCAAACTTGGTAATGGTACCAAAAAAGGACAAATCCTGGCGCCTATGTGTCGATTTTAAAGACCTCAACAAGGCTTGCCCAAAGGATCCTTTCCCCCTTCCCTGCATCGATCAAATAATCAATGCTACCGCCGGGCACGATTCATTGTGCTTCCTCGACGCATACTCCAGCTACCATCAAATCAAGATGGCGGAGGCGGACGAAGCCGCAACGGCATTCATTACTCCATACGGACCATTCTGCTTCAACACGATGCCCTTCGGACTCAAAAACGCCGGCGCAACATATCAGCGCATCATTCAGACATGTCTGGCTACCTAGATCGGCAAAACAGTAGAGGCATACGTAGACGACGTGGTCGTCAAAACCAAACACGTCGAAACTCAAGTAGACGATTTGAGGCTCACATTCGACAACCTCCGAGCATATGACATTAAGCTGAACCCGGAAAAATGCGTTTTCGGCGTACCAGCCGGAAAGCTCCTGGGCTTCATTGTATCCGATAGAGGAATTGAAGCAAACCCAGCCAAGATCCGAGCTCTGTCACAGCTGGATATTCCAAAAGACCTCAAACAAATACAAAAATTGACTGGATGCATGGAGGCTCTAAGCCGCTTCATCTCCCATTTGGGAGAAAAGGCATTGCCCCTCTATCGCCTCCTCAGGCGCACCGAACACTTCGAGTGGACGGATGCTGCCACTGCCGGACTCGAAGAAATAAAGGCCATATTGGCAACAAATTCGGTCCTGGCCGTGCCTAACCTGGGCGAACCAATGTTGTTATATATCACAGCAACACATCAAGTTGTAAGTGCGGTGCTCATCGTCGAACGAGAAACAGAAGGGCATAAATTCCCTCTTCAAAAACCAGTGTACTACGTATCCACTGTCTTAACTCCCTGCAAGTCCCGGTACCCGCATTATCAAAAGATAGCATACGCGGTGTTCATGGCATCCCGGAAGCTGCGACACTACTTTCAAGAGTGTTCGATAACAGTGGCCTCCGAAGTACCCCTCAACGACATCATAAACAACCGCGACCCAACGGGCAGGATTGCAAAATGGTCCATTGAGCTCTTACCATTTGACATAACCTACAAACCACGGCGAGCTATAAAGTCGCAAGTCTTGGCTAACTTCGTCGCTGAATGGACTGAAGCCGAACTCCCTAAAGAGTACGGTGCATACTCCAATTGGATCATGCATTTCGACGGCTCTAAAATGTTGGCCGGCTTGGGGGCTGTCGTCGTTTTGACGTCCCCAACCGGAGACACAGTCCAATACATACTTCAAATAATGTACATAGACTCCAACAACGCAGCCGAATACGAGGCCCTTCTGCACGGTCTCCGGATGGCAATCTCCATGGGCATTCAATGCCTCGAGGTACGCAGGGATTCAAACCTCGCAATATCACAAGTAAACGGAGACTTCGATGCCAAAGATCCGAAAATGGCAGCCTACCGTAACGCCGTCTTAAAAATGTCAGCTCGGTTCGAAGGACTCGAATTCCACCATGTAGCCCGGGATAATAACCAGGCAGCCGACGTGTTGGCATGCATCGGCGCAAAACGCGACGCCGTCCCTCCAAACATCTTCCTGGAGCGGCTCTTTAAGCCATCCGTAGTATGGGAAGAGGAGTCCGGAAACAACAATCCGGAACCAACCGCACCACCCAACACCGAATATCCTGACACAACCGGTGGCTCAGCCAATGACATAACACCTTCCGCCCATGAAATAATGGCAGTCATTGCCCCGTGGACGGAACCATTCCTAGCCTACTTAATTAGGTAGGAACTTCCCGAAGACCAAAATGAGGCCCGCTGCATAGTTCAGCGATCTAAAGCCTACAAGGTCCATGAGGGGGAACTTTATAAGAAAAGCGCAACCGGAGTCCTTCAAAGGTGTATCTCCGAAGAGGAAGGGCGAAATCTTCTGGCTGAAATTCACGCCGGACTAGGCGGACACCACGCTGCAGCCCGGGCCCTTGTAGGTAAGGCCTTCCGTACAGGATTTTATTGGCCGACGGCCCGGGCAGATGCTCAGGACTTAGTCCAACGATGCGTCGGTTATCAGCTCTTTGCTAATCAGAGCCACATGCCACCCACCGCCCTCAAAACTATACCCATCACCTAGCCGTTTGCGGTCTGGGGGCTTGACATGGTTGGACCCCTTAAAGGGGGAACCCACAAGCAAAAATACCTGCTCATGGTGGACAAATTCACCAAATGGATAGAGGCCAAGCCAGTTAAAACGGCCGAATCCGGACCTGTGATAGACTTCATATCCAGGGTAGTACACCGTTATGGTGTCCCCTACAGCATCATCACCAATAACGGCACGAACTTCACAGCCGACTAGGTTAAACTCTGGTGCAAAAATATGGGCATTAAGCTCGACTACGCTTCAGTCTATCACCCTCAAACCAACGGTCAAGTTGAACGAGCAAATGGTCTAATCATGAGCGGCATTAAACCCGGATTAGTGCGGTCCCTTACGGAATCTAACACGCACTGGGTAGAGGAGCTCGACTCCGTACTCTGGGGGCTGCGGACCACGCCAAACCGTACTACCGGGTTCACACCATTCTTTATGGTATATGGCGCAGAGGCAGTTTTGCCCTGCAACATAATTCATGACTCACCTCGAGTGCGCATGTACAAAGAAAGAGAAGCCGAGTTGGATCGGCAGGACAGCTTGGATGCATTGGAGGAGGAGCGCGATGTGGCCAAGGCTCGTTCCGCATTCTATCAGCAGCAGGCTCGAAGATATCAAAGCAGAGAGGTACGAGCCAAGACTTACAATGTTGGCGAACTAGTTGTACGCCTGCTGATCAAGAAAAAGGACAAACTCAAGCCCAAATGGGAAGGTCCCTTCATCATCGACCAAGTTCTGACTCGAAACGCATCGGACAACCGACTCGAGCCGAACCCATGGAACGCAGCCCGCCTTCGAAGATTCTACGCCTAGCGTCGGACTCAGAGTTCGTCTCCTTCCTCCGTCGACATTTTTACACTTCAGCCGTCTTTTGTTTCTCTCTTTTCTCCCACCTTCTTCATAAAGCCCTTGAGGGCCGATTTGCGCATTGTTCGCACACACTTGATGTGCTACCCGCACTCATTATACCTGGGGGCTTCTTTAATAGAAGCTTACTTATACGGGCTTTATGCCCAACACATGCATCAAACTTCTGCATGTACCTTTTATTCACCATTATATGCATCGATATGACTTAATTTTTGGCCAAGCTGGGTTGCCTGGCTCCTGTGCTTACCCCTACATTCCCGATTGTTCGGCTAGGAGGTAAAGGGAGCACCTCTGCGATTGTTACTGCCGGGTCAGCCGGATGTGTACCTCAGACTGGGTGAAGCCGAAAGCTAGCATTCTTAAGGGAATATTCGGTCGGTGACTTGAAAGATGATTTTTTACCTATTTATTTATCTGCCCCCAGATGTTTTCCTGCTCTTTTCGCAGTCCGGACATGCACTTTAGGGCATACCTCCTAGCGAAAGGAACCCTTAATGGAACTATTCTCCCTGGAAGATGTTTCTTACTAACCATGTAATATAACATAACTAGTTGGGCACTTGTCTGATAAATCACTAATGACCCCTACGCCTGGTCTCCATGCATGCCCCGGTTTTTTCATAACCGAGAAGGTATTCGGACACACTCCGGACTCTAGGGTCCCAAGGTTGAAGAGAAAAGGTCAGCAAAGACAAAGGATCTACAATCCGGCTAGAAGGCATTTTACATGTCATTTTAAATACATCGTCAAATCGACTGACTGTACTCCTCCTCAATCCCGTCTAACAGTTTGTCTAATTTACAGTCCCGTTGGGAATACTTAGCGGCCAACTCTACTTGGCCGTACACTAAGCTCACAGGGATCTCCTTCCCATCGGGCCCCACAGGTCCGACCTCGGCCATGTGGTTTGGATCCGCCTTCTTGTACCGCGTATTCACCATGGCCCAGGCCTCCCTGGCACCTTGACGGCAGGCCGATATCTTCCATAAACGGAAGCGCTGCCGTGCTCCTTGAAGCTTCTCCGCAAGCTCTCCAAGGCCCTCGGGTAGGGAGACGGACGGACATAAGGCCTGGACGACGCCACTCATCGCCTGCCGAACACGTTCAAGCAGTTGCACCAGCTCGGGAAGTTTGTCACCCATTGAACCGGGCATTTCCTCAGCAGGGTGACCTGTGAGCACACCTACAGACATATTTCTGTCAATTGACTTCCTCGCCGAACTCTTCTTTTCAAAAGAGTTTGCTCAAGCACTTACTATAGATGCCGCGACGAAGCCGCTGATTCTCCTTCACGGAGCCAGACAGCTGGGCCCGAACACCTTTTAGCTCTTCTCCAAGCTGGGTGTGGGCATCTTGGAGTTTGTTCCTCTCCTGCTGCACCTTCATAAGCACCCTCTCGCCGGCCTTCAGCTGGCGCAGTAGCTGTTGCTTGTCCGGATCAAGTCCGGCAACATCTGCAATATTATTGTCAGACTTATACGCACGCCGCACACTGCTTATCTTTTTGAAATATGTGTTACCGGAGGGGGTCTCGGTGTCTCCTCCTGCGCCGGCTAGTGCGGCCTCAAGTTGGGCCTTGCACCCTTGTAGCTCCTGAGACAATTGGGCATTCTTCTCCGTGAGATCCTGCATATCAAATGATCCTTAAATCAGTTATTTTAACTACTTTAAGTCTCGGGGGCTACTGGCATATACAACTATTAAAATCCTTTACCCGTGTGTCTTTTACATACTGCTCCGTGGCTCTGGTTAAACCATCTTGAGCGGCACGGAGGTGCACGTCTCCCGCGTTAAAGGCATTCAACACCTCTAGGGAGAAACACGCGTCACGAAGAACTGTACGGCGGTGCCTATGATTCATGGCGCTCTCCACCTCATACCTAGTGGCGGACAGCTTGTCGGCATCCTCCGTTGGAGGAGTATCCGGCTCGCGCCTTGCGCTCGCCTCCCCCTCCGGACCAGGTGTTGGAGCCTGGCTGGCGGAGGCTTGGTTGGCAACCTCTCCGGGCATAGTCCGGCGAGCGCTCTTTCTCCTGGAAAAGTCATGACCATTAATACACCACCTAGGAATCTTTTTCCTAAACAACGGTCGCGAGCTATACCGTTGTGGTGACGTTTCGATTCACACCGCACCCCTCTTCCGCCTGCTGGGCCGGACTGACCCTTGTTGATCAGCCGCCACGGGTTCGGCTTCCCGCCTTGAAGGCACCTCCTGCAAGACACCATTGTATATGGTGGTCAGAAATATGCAAGGACGAAGTAATGGTGTCAGGACTCCGGTCATAATTACCTGGGAAGCCGGAGATAAGCCAGGGTAGTCAGCTGTAATGGCGACTAGAGCATTGTCCATGCTGAGTTGGTGGAACACCCCGTCAATTAGCTCCACCTTTATGTCCGGATCCTCTTCGAAGGCCGGGTCAAGGGATCTTCCCGGGTCCTCGGTTTGTGGAGCCGGACTGTGTATGCCCTCCACATCCTGACGCAGTTCCTGCGTCAAAATCATAAAGTAAGGCACTTAACTTTGAAAGCACGGGTCGGATGAATAAACGTCCGCTTACCCATCTCCGAGGGTTATTCGTGGAGAACCCATTCAATGGGCTTGTCTGGAGGAAGTCCTCCTTCTCCCCCTTGTACAGGCCGAACAGGATCTTCACCAGATCCGCGGCCGATCCCGGCCCCTTGCGGCCATGACGAGTGGCGTCATTCTCCCCGTTGAAATCCTACATGGGGTGGCCCCTATATTGGAGCGGCTGCACCCCTCGCATAATGCACGTGGCCATGACTCCAATCATGGTCAATCCGGAATGGGCCAGCAACCTTATCCGGCCCATCAAATAATGGATGCTCCTGTCTTCCTCCTGTTGAGGGCTCCGCGGGCGCCAACTTAGGCGTTTCTTCAGAGGAGCCTTGCTGAACTCCGGGAGGCCGATCCGAACTGGGTTCGGCAGTGGAGCATCTTCCACATAAAACCATTCCGAGGGCCAGTCTTCGAACGCCTTCTTTGGGGTTCCGGATAGATATCTGGTCTCGGCGATGCGCCATATTTCGGCTCCGCCCACTTGATATATTGACCCCTCGTGAGAACGGGGTACGAGGCAAAATAGTCTCTTCCACAGCGCAAAAATGGGGCTCGATGCCCAGGAACAGCTCGCAAAGAGCTATGAAACCCGCGATGTGCAGAATAGAGGCGGGCGTGAGGTGATGAAGCTGGAGTCCGTAGAACTCCAGAAGCCCCCGGAGAAATGGATGTATGGGAAATCCGAGCCCCCTTATTAGATAAGGGACGAAGCACATCCGCTCTCCTTTGGAGGGACTAGGGGTGGCCTCCGCTTGCTTTCCACCTTTGTAGGTGGCCAGCCCGGCTCGAACTGGGACCATAAAGGTCGGAGGAAGGTATCCCTCCGCTTGGAGTGTCACCAGCTCGTTGTGCAGGACTGAACATCTCCTCCAATCTCCTGGCTGAGGGCTAGGACCACGAGAGGAGGAGCCGCGTCGACGGTCCATGATGGAATGGATTTTTGGTCAGAAGCGCTCCGATGAGTACTCGTGGAAGGAAGATGGTGTGATTTGGATCTGGATTCTTGCCTCTCTTATAGGCAAATTATTTGCGCAACTAGGGGGTAAAATATAAAAATACCCTGGCCTTTCGCATTCGTGCGACACGTGGAAGAGGGCCATTATTGGGCATGGAAGCCAAGGAGCACAACATTTGTAAGGAAGTCAGACACTATTCGGCTGGCACATGGAATTTGGAGGAGAACCCGCCTTGCAACGCCGAAGACAATATA
The DNA here is from genome assembly GCA_963921465.1 of Triticum timopheevii. Lineage (NCBI taxonomy): Eukaryota > Viridiplantae > Streptophyta > Magnoliopsida > Poales > Poaceae > Triticum > Triticum timopheevii. The sequence goes on along the minus strand of OY997270.1, from coordinate 582,879,399 downwards.
CGCGCCGGACTCATCGTCATTGAAGCCTGGTTCGGGGGCTACTGAGGGAGTCCTGGACTAGGGGTGTCCGGATAGCCGGACTATCATTATCGGCCGGACTCCAAGACTATGAAGATACAAGATTGAAGACTTCATCCCGTGTCCGGATGGGACTTTCCTTGGCGTGGAAGGCAAGCTTGGCAATACGGATATGTAGATCTCCTACCATTGTAACCGACTCTATGTAACCCTAACCCTCTCCGGTGTCTATATAAACCGGAGGGTCTTAGTCCGTAGGACGAACAACCATTACAACAATCATACCATAGGCTAGCTTCTAGGGTTTAGCCTCCTTGATCTCATGGTAGATCCACTCTTGTACTACCCATATCATCAATATTAATCAAGCAGGAGTAGGGTTTTACCTCCATCGAGAGGGCCCGAACCTGGGTAAAAACATCGTGTCCCTTGTCTCCTGTTACCATCCGCCTAGACGCACAGTTCGGGACCCCCTACCCGAGATCCGCCGGTTTTGACACCGACACTATGTTTCCCAACAGTAAGATAGTAGTGGCAACAAGAATAGTAATAGTAACAGTGATAGCAGTAGTTTTTTAGCTGTAACGATAGCATGCAGTAGCAGTAGTAACTTAGCAAGAACAATATGTAGGAAAATTGTAGGCATTGGATCAGTGATTCGTTGGATAATATTCATCATGTGTGATGTTGGGAAATGTAGCATGCAATCTCAAAAAAATTCCTATCCTCACGCAAGATTTATCTAGGAGATGCATAGCAACGAGAGGGGGAGAGTGTGCCCACGTACCCTCGTAGACCGAAAGTGGAAGCGTTAACTTAACGTGGTTGATGTAGTCGAACATCTTCTTGAATCAACCGATCATGTACCGAACGTACGGCACCTCCGAGTTTTGCACACGTTCAGCTCGATGATGTCCCTCGAACTCTTGGTCCAGTAGAGGTACAAAGGAGATGAGTTCCTTCAGCACGACGGCGTGCTGACGGTGATGGTGGTGGGATCCGCGCAGGGCTTCGCCTAAGCACTACGACAAAATGACCGGAGGAGTAAACGGTGGAAGGGGGGCACCGCACACGGCTAAGACAATTGTTGTGTCTTGAGGTGCCCCCTGCCCCCGTACATAAAGGAGGGAGAGGGGAGAGGGCCGGCCAGGTGCACCCCCAAGGGGGGAGTCCTACTAGGACTCCCTGCCCAATTCGGACCCCCTTTCCTTTCCAAAGGGGAAAAGGGGGAAAGAAGAGAGAGAGGGAGAAGGAAAGGGGGGTTGCACCCCCTCCCCTAGTCCAATTCGGGCTCCCCATGGGGGGGTGTGCCACCTCATCTGGCCTGCCTCTTCCTCTCCTCTATGGCCCATGAGGCCCGTTACTTCTCCGGGGGGGGGGGTGGTAACCCCTTGGTACACCGAAAAAAACCCGAAACACTCCGAAATCATTCCAGTGTCAGAATATAACCTTCCAATATATCAATCTTTACCTCTCGACCATTTTGAGACTCCTCGTCATGTCTGTGTTCTCATTCGGGACTCCGGACAACCTTCGGTCACCAAAACACATAACTCATATAAAACATATCGTCATTTAACGTTAATCATGTGGACCCTACGGGTTCGAGAACTATGTAGACATGACCGAGACACCTCTCTGGTCAATAACCAATAGCGGAACCTGGATGCTCATATTGTGTCACGCCCAATATGCGACCCTATCCAAAAGGAACTCGAAGGTCCCACCAAGGATAGACCCGCATATTGAGACGCTTTTGCAAGGTGGATATCATTACATCAACATTACATAATAGATGGGGATACATACAAAACATACAAGGTCACATGAATACAACAATACAACATACAAGAATAACATCCGACTACGGATGAATCATAAACAGAAACTCAAACAATATCCACCCTGCTAGCCCAGGCTGCCGACCTGGAACCTATCCCCTGATCGAAGAAAAAGAAGAAGAACTCAACGCAAGCAAGCATTGCTCTCGCGTCATGATCATCGCATATCCTGTACCTGCAACTGTTGTTGTAGTAATCTGTGAGCCACGAGGACTCAGCAATCCCATTACCATGGGTATCAAGACTAGCAAAGCTTAATGGGAAAGGATGGGGTAAAGTGATGAGGTTTCAGCAGCGACTAAGCATGATATGGTGGCTAACATACGCAAATAAGAGCGAGAAGAGGACAAGCGGAACGGTCGTGAAGCTAGCAATGATCAAGAGGTGATCCTGAACACCTACTTACGTCAAACATAACCCAGAAACCGTGTTCACTTACCGGACTCCGCCGAGAAGAGACCATCACGGCTACACACGCGGTTGATGCATTTTAATTCGGATCTGGTGTCAAGTTATCTACAACCGGACATTAACAAATTCCCATCTGCCACATAACCGCGGGCACGGCTCTCGAAAGTTTAAACCCTGCAGGGGTGTCCCAACTTAGCCCATGACAAGCTCTCGCGATCAACGAAGGAATAGACCTTCTCCCAGGAAGACCCGATCAGTCTCGGAATCCTGGTTTACAAGACATTTCGACAATGGTAAAACAAGACCAGCAAAGCCGCCCGATGCGCCGACAATCCCGATAGGAGCTGCACATATCTCGTTCTCAGGGCAACAACGGATGAGCACTCTGTACAACTAAAACCAGACCTCAAGTTTCCTTGAGGGGGCGCTGCAAAGGACTCTAGTTTGGACCAACACTTAGACAAGCATTGGCCCGGGGGGGCTAAAATAAAGATGACCCTTGGGTTAATTACTCCCAAGGGAAAAGGCAGGTGGTGGTGAGGCAAATGGTAAAACCAAGGTTGGGCCTTGCTGGGCAAGTTTTATTCAAAGCGAACTGTCAAGGGGGTCCCATAAATCACCCGACCGCGTTAGGAACGCAAAATCCGGGAACATAACACCGGTATGACGGAAACTAGGGCGGCAAGAGTGGAACAAAACACCAGGCATAAGGCCGAGCCTTCCACCCTTTACCAAATATATAGGTGCATTAATAATATAAGAGATATTGTGATATCCCAACATAACCCTGTCCACCATGGAGCAATCTTCATCTTCACCTATAGCTAGCAACGCTATAAGAGGGGCTGAGCAAAGCGGTAACATAGCCAAACAACGTTTTTCTAGGAATGGTGTCAAAGGTTAGAGGTTCATGGCAATTTGGGAGGCTTGAAGAACAAGTGATAGGTAACGCAGCATAGCGATAGAACGAAGCAACTAGCATAGCAATGATAGTAGTGAGATCCAGGGTAGCGGTCATCTTGCCTGAAATCCCGCAAGGAAGAAGAACTAGTCCATGAAGAAGATGAAGCCACGAAGACGAACCACACGTAGACGAACGAATCCTCACGATTCCAACGAAACGGGAACTATCGAGAAGAAGCACACAACATGGTAAACACACCACACAAAGACAAGACATGATGCACAATAAGCATGATGCATGACAAAGCTACATGAAGCTACTCATGGCAAGAGATGACGCAAACAAGAACAATACATCAAGGCAAGTTTAAATGAGGCCGGAAACAACATATAACAATTCTGGAAAGTCCTCATATGCAAATTTCGAAATTGGTCCAGATCTGAACAAACCTTATGTTCAAGTAGTTAAACAGCAAGTTAAGATGCACCAAGATGATCTACACGAAATTCTAGTCAAGTTACATATAAAGTTCATTAGATTCAGAGCTACGGCCTAGAAGATATGAGCAAAACCAGTTAAGCATGGCATTGATGCAAAATGCACCCAAACATCAAGCAAACACACCAAAACAAGGATGCAACATGATAATATGGAACTACATGCAAAAACAAGCAAGTTTCATATAGAGCACACTCAAAACGGAGCAACGGTGCAACACATACACACTATACAAGTCATAACAACAATCTGTCCAAAACAGCAACTAGGCATATTGCAAGCATCAAAATAATAAGCTACAGCACCCCAACATAAGAACAAAAGGCATGGGCATGAAGTACAGGTAAAGCATAACAAAACATGAACACTGAGCTAACTCCAGAAAAGGCTAGAACGTGCTCAAAATGACATGGTAAGATTGCAAATAATAACAGTTTCAGACTTAGCAGAAAATAATATCAGGTTGCAATGTTTAGAGCTATCAAACAACATGTTACAGGAACATATCATGGCAAACAAAGGCATGGCATGAATCTACTAAAAGCATAGATCAATAGTCCCTTACTGACCATGAGCCAAAAGGGCATGGAAAATATGATGGCACCCATGTAAACATGGCAAGTTATATTACAGATTCATACATGGCAGGAACAATAATAAGTAGGCATGTTGGTGAGCTTGAACCACTCACCACAGAGCAATACATGGCATGGCAAGGCAACCAACAGCAGGCATGTTTGTGAAGCTAAGCATGGCAAGAGCAAGTTCATAGGGTGCATGGATCACTAGAAAAACACATGGGAACAAGTGAACTTAATGTTAACAGGCTGACAGCAACATTATGAAGCAAATTTGGAGCAAGATATGAACAAGCTACAGTAGTCTATAATTGCAACCAAGGGCATGAATGGATAGAGCAAGACATGTAGATCAAAACATGTTTATAGAACATCTCCAGATTATGCACGAAATGGCTAGTAGAAGCATGTTAACATAGCAACAAAATATAACAGAGTCTGTCAGGAAAACAGCAACAGCAACTACCCTACTTAGCAAGCTTGATACACTCAGCACACAACTCACAAAAATACATGGTTGGCACCCCTGGAAAGATGTCATGGCATAGATCAACATACATGTAGACATCAACCTCATAGGATGCACACATAAATCATGGCAAAAATGATAAATGAGCAAGTTATAACAGTTTCAGCAGATTAACATCAACATGCACTCTTCCAACAGCATTTCGGGCATCAAGATGAGCTCAAATGAAAATGATGCAATGGAAGGAAATGAAGTACTCGTCGAGAGGAACAATTTGACATATTACACGCACAAAACGGAGCTACGGGTGCGAAGATGTGATGCGATGAACATGCAACAATTTTATCACAGAAATAATGACTTAGTGAAAAAATGAGGTGGAGAGAGTCAACCGAGCTCTCAGATCGGATCTGGCCGGATCCGAGGTCGAGGTCGACGAGGTCGCCAGAGACGGAGCTCGCCGGAGGGAGGAGAGGACGAGGCCGGGGCGGAGGAGGTCCGGCGGAGGGCGGCCGGCGACGGCGCCGGAGCGGAGGCGCGGCCGCGGGGCGCGCGCGGAGGCGCGGGTCGGTGGGCGCTGCGGCGGGCGGAGGCGGCCGGAGTCGGCGGGCGCGGCGGCGGGCGCGCGGCGGCCGCGGGCGGAAGCGGCCGGAGCGGGCGCGCGGCGGGTGAACGCGCGGCAGCGGCGGCGACGGGCGAGCGCGCGAGCGGGCGCGCGACGGCGGCGAGCGCGCGCGCCGGGCGGGCCTCGCGCGGGCTGCGCTGGCCGGCGGCGGCGGCGGAGGCCGAAGTGCCACGTGGCATGTCGCGGTTGGCTGGGCGGCGCGGACGGACGCGTCCGGTCCGATCCAGACGTGTCCGGCGGCGCGGAGGGGGAATTTTTAGGGTTTGCCCGTGAATTCGGGGGAGGGGTCTATATATAGAGGTAGAGGGAGCTAGGAGAGTCCAAATGAGGAGCGGTTTTCGGCCACGCGATCGTGATCGAACGACCGAGAGCATGGAGGGGAGTTAGATGGGTTTTGGGCCACTTTGGAAGGGGTGTTGGGCTGCACACAAAAGAGGCCTTTGCGGTTACCCGGTTAACCGTTGGAGTATCAAACGGACTCCAAATGGCACGAAACTTGACAGGCGGTCTACCGGTGTTATACCAAGGCCGCTTGGCAAACCTCGGGCCATTCCGAGAAAGTTTAACACCCGCACAAGAGAAGAGGCAAAAGGGGACGCCGGGGAACATAGGAGCGCCGGATTGCAAAACGGACAACGAGGAAAAGGCTCGGATGCATGAGACGAACATGTATGCAGAATGAAATGCACATGAAGACATGATATGAAATGCAGATGATGACATGGCAAAGTGCAACACGCAAGCAAATGACATGGCAACGACAGCGAATAACTGGCGGACACCTGGCGCATCGAATCCGGGGCGTTACAACACTCCTCCACTAACAAGAGATCTCGTCCCGAGATCTTAGGACTGAGACGGAAGGGAAAAGGGATGAGGTGAAACAAAAACTCGAGAGAAGAAGCAAAGAATCGAGAGAAGTCGAGAAGAAGAGAGGAAAAACGAGAATGACGAGAATCAGAAGCTCATTGGAAAACAAGATAGACTCTGGAATCACTCCGGGAGAATGAAAAACAAAGAGGTAGAGCCAACAATGAAAATGATTTGAAATCGATCTTGGAGAAGGCATGTGACTGATGGACTCCATTCTTACGTCACACTTGAAAAGAATTTGAGAATAACTCCGGGGAATTAGAAGAGTTAGGTAAGATCCTGGGAAAAGACCTGGGGGTTAGGGCCCACTAAGGATAAAAACACCGTTGAAAGGGGATGTTGAAGAGATAGATGATGCACCGGAACAATTGAAATATTTGAATGAGGTGGCAACCTCGAATTAATTGGAACACTGACGAATCTTCTGAGATCTCTTGAGCACTCCGGAAGGATAAACTGGCGAGAGGCGAACGAGCAAGGGGAAAACACTTGAGCCGGGGAAAAGAATACGATCGACAACGAAAAACTTGCATTGAGTCCACCGGAGAAGAAAAAATAGATGAAGAATGTCAAACGAGACGAGAATTCACCGGTTGAAATAATTGAGGGAAGAATGAAGAGACTCCATAAGAAGGAAATTGATGCTCGAAAGAGGCTCAGGCTCCGGGAAGAAGAGGGTGGGAGGGCGGGAAAACAAAGGCAACTTGGAAGGGGGAAAACGACGAATATCTTGAAGAGGAAACACCGGTTGAAATCATTGAAGAAAGAAAGCAAAGACTTCACACGAGTAGGATGGATACTCGATTACGTATTTCGGTTCCAAGAACAAGATGGGAGGGCGGGTGGGAAAAGAAAGACAATTGAGGATTGAACTCAAAGATGAAGAGGCTCGAGTCAACTTGACAAAAAATGCACCGGATAAAAGAGCTGGGGAACAACGATCGGAAAACCAACTGCGTGAACCTAAAACAAATTTGAAGGGGAAGAGGGGTAGTTCAAAACACCTACGTCAAGATTCCTCACCAGAGTGACGAAGGGGCAGAGGAGTAAAAAGAATTCCTACTCTCCGATATAACTAGACTCAAAAATCAGTTTTCTTCTAGACTCAACAGCGGCCAAACTACACGATCAATCAAGGGGGCTCCTAGGGTCGGTCGAGGCTCTGATACCAACTTGTCACGCCCAATATGCGACCCTATCCAAAAGGAACTCGAAGGTCCCACCAAGGATAGACCCGCATATTGAGACGCTTTTGCAAGGTGGATATCATTACATCAACATTACATAATAGATGGGGATACATACAAAACATACAAGGTCACATGAATACAACAATACAACATACAAGAATAACATCCGACTACGGATGAATCATAAACAGAAACTCAAACAATATCCACCCTGCTAGCCCAGGCTGCCGACCTGGAACCTATCCCCTGATCGAAGAAACAGAAGAAGAACTCAACGCAAGCAAGCATCGCTCTCGCGTCATGATCATCGCATATCCTGTACCTGCAACTGTTGTTGTAGTAATCTGTGAGCCACGAGGACTCAGCAATCCCATTACCATGGGTATCAAGACTAGCAAAGCTTAATGGGAAAGGAAGGGGTAAAGTGATGAGGTTGCAGCAGCGACTAAGCATGATATGGTGGCTAACATACGCAAATAAGAGCGAGAAGAGGACAAGCGGAACGGTCGTGAAGCTAGCAATGATCAAGAGGTGATCCTGAACACCTACTTACGTCAAACATAACCCAGAAACCGTGTTCACTTCCCGGACTCCGCCGAGAAGAGACCATCACGGCTACACACGCGGTTGATGCATTTTAATTCGGATCTGGTGTCAAGTTATCTACAACCGGACATTAACAAATTCCCATCTGCCACATAACCGCGGGCACGGCTCTTGAAAGTTTAAACCCTGCAGGGGTGTCCCAACTTAGCCCATGACAAGCTCTCGCGATCAATGAAGGAATAGACCATCTCCTAGGAAGACCCGATCAGTCTCGGAATCCTGGTTTACAAGACATTTCGACAATGGTAAAACAAGACCAGCAAAGCCGCCCGATGCACCGACAATCCCGATAGGAACTGCACATATCTCGTTCTCAGGGCAACACCGGATGAGCACTCCGTACAACTAAAACCAGACCTCAAGTTTCCTTGAGGGGGCGCTGCAAAGGACTCTAGTTTGGACCAACACTTAGACAAGCATTGGCCCGGGGGGGCTAAAATAAAGATGACCCTTGGGTTAATTACTCCCAAGGGAAAAGGTAGGTGGTGGTGAGGCAAATGGTAAAACCAAGGTTGGGCCTTGCTGGACAAGTTTTATTCAAAGCGAACTGTCAAGGGGGTCCCATAAATCACCCGACCGCGTTAGGAACGCAAAATCCGGGAAAATAACACTGGTATGACGGAAACTAGGGCGGCAAGAGTGGAATAAAACACCAGGCATAAGGCCGAGCCTTCCACCCTTTACCAAATATATAGGTGCATTAATAATATAAGAGATATTGTGATATCCCAACATAACCCTGTCCACCGTGGAGCAATCTTCATCTTCACCTGCAGCTAGCAACGCTATAAGAGGGGCTGAGCAAAGCGGTAACATAGCCAAACAACGGTTTGCTAGGAATGGTGTCAAAGGTTAGAGGTTCATGGCAATTTGGGAGGCTTGAAGAACAAGTGATAGGTAACGCAGCATAGCGATAGAACGAAGCAACTAGCATAGCAATGATAGTAGTGAGATCCAGGGTAGCGGTCATCTTGCCTGAAATCCCGCAAGGAAGAAGAACAAGTCCATGAAGAAGATGAAGCCACGAAGACGAACCACACGTAGACAAACGAATCCTCACGATTGCAACGAAACGGGAACTATCGAGAAGAAGCACACAACATGGTAAACACACCACACAAAGACAAGACATGATGCACAATAAGCATGATGCATGACAAAGCTACATGAAGCTACTCATGGCAAGAGATGACACAAACAAGAACAATACATCAAGGCAAGTTTAAATGAGGCCGGAAACAACATATAACAATTCTGGAAAGTCCTCATATGCAAATTTCGAAATTGGTCCAGATCTGAACAAACCTTATGTTCAAGTAGTTAAACAGCAAGTTAAGATGCACCAAGATGATCTACACGAAATTCTAGTCAAGTTACATATAAAGTTCATTAGATTCGGAGCTACGGCCTAGAAGATATGAGCAAAACCAGTTAAGCATGGCATTGATGCAAAATGCACCCAAACATCAAGAAAACACACCAAAACAAGGATGCAACATGATAATATGGAACTACATGCAAAAACAAGCAAGTTTCATATAGAGCACACTCAAAACGGAGCAACGGTGCAACACATACACACTATACAAGTCATAACAACAATCTGTCCAAAACAGCAACTAGGCATATTGCAAGCATCAAAACAATAAGCTACAGCACCCCAACATAAGAACAAAAGGCATGGGCATGAAGTACAGGTAAAGCATAACAAAACATGAACACTGAGCTATCTCCAGAAAAGGCTAGAACGTGCTCAAAATGACATGGTAAGATTGCAAATAATAACAGTTTCAGACTTGGCAGAAAATAATATCAGGTTGCAATATTTCGAGCTATCAAACAACATGTTACAGGAACATATCATGGCAAACAAAGGCATGGCATGAATCTACTAAAAGCATAGATCAAAAGTCCCTTACTGACCATGAGCCAAAAGGGCACGGAAAATATGATGGCACCCATGTAAACATGGCAAGTTATATTACAGATTCATACATGGCAGGAACAATAATAAGTAGGCATGTTGGTGAGCTTGAACCACTGACCACAGAGCAATACATGGCATGGCAAGGCAACCAACAGCAGGCATGTTTGTGAAGCTAAGCATGGCAAGAGCAAGTTCATAGGGTGCATGGATCACTAGAAAAACACATGGGAACAAGTGAACTTAATGTTAACAGGCTGACAGCAACATTATGAAGCAAATTTGGAGCAAGATATGAACAAGCTACAGTAGTCTATAATTGCAACCAAGGGCATGAATGGATAGAGCAAGACATGTAGATCAAAACATGTTTATAGAACATCTCCAGATTATGCACGAAATGACTAGTAGAAGCATGTTAACATAGCAACAAAATATAACAGTCTGTCAGGAAAACAGCAACAGCAACTACCCTACTTAGCAAGCTTGATACACTCAGCACACAACTCACAAAAATACATGGTTGGCACCCCTGGAAAGATGGCATGGCATAGATCAACATACATGTAGACATCAACCTCATAGGATGCACACATAAATCATGGCAAAAATGATAAATGAGCAAGTTATAACAGTTTCAGCAGATTAACATCAACATGCACTCTTCCAACAGCATTTCGGGAATCAAGATGAGCTCAAATGAAAATGACGCAATGGAAGGAAATGAAGTACTCGTCGAGACGAACAATTTGACATATTACACGCACGAAATGGAGCTACGGGTGTGAAGATGTGATGCGATGAACATGCAACAATTTTATCACAGAAATAATGACTTAGTGAAAAAAACGAGGTGGAGAGAGTCAACCGAGCTCTCAGATCGGATCTGGCCGGATCCGAGGTCGAGGTCGACGAGGTCGCCGGAGACGGAGCTCGCCGGAGGAAGGAGAGGACGAGGCCGGGGCCGAGGAGGTTCGGCGGGGGGCGGCCGGCGACGGCGCCGGAGCGGAGCCGCGGCCGCGGGGCGCGCGTGGAGGCACGGGTCGGCGGGCGCGGCGGCGGGCGGAGGCAGCCGGAGCGGGCGCGCGGCGGCGGCGGGCGGAGGTGGCCGGAGAGGGCACGCAGCGGGCGAACGCGCGGCAGCGGCGGCGACGGGCGAGCGCGCGAGCGGGCGCGCGGCGGCGGCGAGCGCGCGGGCTGCGCGGGCCGGCGGCGGCGGCGGAGGCCAGAGTGCCACGTGGCACGTCGCGGTTGGCTGGGCGCCGCGGACGGACGCGTTCGGTCCGATCCGGACGTGTCCGGCGGCGCGGAGGGGGAATTTTTAGGGTTTGCCCGTGAATTCGGGGGAGGGGTCTATATATAGAGGTAGAGGGAGCTAGGAGAGTCCAAATGAGGAGCAGTTTTTGGCCACGCGATCGTGATCGAACGACCGAGAGCATGGAGGGGAGTTAGATGGTTTTTGGGCCACTTTGGAAGGGGTGTTGGGCTGCACACAAAAGAGGCCTTTGCGGTTACCCGGTTAACCGTTGGAGTATCAAACGGACTCCAAATGGCAAGAAACTTGACAGGCGGTCTACCGGTGTTATACCAAGGCCGCTTGGCAAACCTCGGGCCATTCCGAGAAAGTTTAACACCCGCACAAGAGAAGAGGCAAAAGAGGACACCGGGGAACATAGGAGCGCCGGATTGCAAAACGGACAACGAGGAAAAGGCTCGGATGCATGAGACGAACATGTATGCAGAATGAAATGCACATGAAGACATGATATGAAATGCAAATGATGACATGGCAAAGTGCAACACGCAAGCAAATGACATGGCAACGACGGCGAATAACTGGCGGACACCTGGCGCATCGAATCCGGGGCGTTACATATTGGTTCCCACATATTCTACGAAGATCTTTATCGGCCGAACCGAAATGTCAATATACGTTATTCCCTTTGTCTTTGCTATGTTATTTGCCCGAGTTTCGATCGTCGGTATCTTCATACCTAGTTCAATCTCGTTACCGAAAAATCTCTTTACTCGTTCCGTAGTGCATCATCCCGCAACTAACTCATTAGTCACATTGCTTGCAAGGCTTCATATGATGTGCATTACCGAGAGGGCCCAGAGATACCTCTCCGATACTTGGAGTGACAAATCCTAATCTCGATCTATGCCAACCCAACAAACACCTTCGGAGATACCTGTAGAGCATCTTTATAATCACCCAATTACATTGTGACGTCTGATAGCACACAAGGCATTCCTCCGGTGTCCGGGAGTTACATAATCTCATAGTCGGAGGAATATATATTTGACATGAAGCAATAGCAATAAAACTGAATGATCATTATGCTAAGCTAACGGATGGGTCTTCTCTATCACATCATTCCACGAATGATGTGATCCCATTTATCAAATGACAACTCATGTCAATGGATAGGAAACTTAACCACCTTTGATCAACGAGATAGTCTAGTAGAGGCATACTAGGGACACGGTGTTTTGTCTATGTATTCACACATGTATCAAGTTTCCGGTTAATACAATTCTAGCATGAATAATAAACATTTATCATGAATAAGAAAATATAAATAACAACTTTATTATTGCCTCTAGGGCATATTTCCTTCAGCTCTCTCTCTTCCTCCCCAAATTAACTACTCACAAATGATAAACATGCTCAAGATCAGAGGGGTATTGAATAGCATAATGGATCTAAACAAATAATCTTCCACCAAATAAACCAGATAATAATCAACTACAAGATGTAATCAACACTACTAGTCACCCACAAGCACCAATCTATAGTTTTGGTACAAAGATTAAACACGAGAGATGAACTAGGGTTTGAGAGCAGTTGGTGTTGTTGAAGATGTTGGTGAACATAGCCCTCCCCAAGATGGAAGAGTTGTTGGTGATGATGATGACGATGATTTCCCCCTCCGGGGGGAAGTTCCCCCGATGGAATCACTCCCCCGGAGGGCAAAAGTGCTCCTGCCCAAGTTCCGCCTCGAGGCGGCGGCGCTTCGTCCCGAAAGTCCTCCTCTTCTGTTTTTAGGTCAAAATGACTTATATACCAAAAGATGGGCACCGGAGGTGGGTCGAGGAGGGCAGAACCTATGCCCACCTGGTGAGCCCCCTCTGGTACTTATTTGCTCCAATAATCCTTAAATATTCCATAAAAATTCCTCAGGAAGTTTCAGCTCATTTGGAGTTGTGCAGAATAGGTAGCTTGACGTAGCTTTTTCAGGTCCAGATTTCCAGCTGCCAGAATTCTCCCCCTTTGTGCATACCTTGCATATTATGAGAGAAAAGGCATTAGAATTACTCCAAAAATTATTATTATACAATAAAACAACATAAATAATAGTAGGAAAACATGATGCAAAATGGACGTATCAACTCCCCCAAGCTTAGACCTCGCTTGTCCTCAAGCGAAAACCGAAATTGAAAAACATCTCCACATGCTTAGAGAGAGAGGTGTCGATAAAAAATACGGACATAGCAGCATCATGTAACTTATTAAAATAGCAACAAACTTTAACATAATGCTTTTATCTTAGAATTTTTATCATAGAGTTCTCATGAACAAGTGACAATTCATCACAGCATCGAAGTATAAAGCATAAACTCTATTGGAAACCAACAAACTTTGTTCTCAGTCAACTTTGCAACTACAATTCATCATCTTTTCAGGAAGGGTCACGTATTGGAGCCTTTAGGCAAGTCCACATCTCAACCATCATTTAGTCTTCTATAATTCCTAACACTCACCGCGTCCACATGAGCAAAACATTTCAACCGGACACATAGAAAAATAGGGGCTTATAGTTTTGCCTCCCAACACACTCGCCTCAAGGGTGATGTCAACAATAATAACTCATGCTACCCATATTCTGTTTAGTTCTACGGTAGGGTGCGTCGACTGCAAACTAAAAATTTCCTACACGCAGAACAACCAGGAACATGCTACGGGAATGGATCACAGGTTGTTACCACTAGACGCGCAGTGCCGTGCAGCGAAAGAAGAGTTGGGGCAGAGCATCCGCATGGTTTGTCTCCTCCTCGTACAATCTCCCTCGAATAGCCGGTCATCGTATCCCTCATATAGGTTCGCCGGAGCGGCGCAAATGCACCGCCTCTAATGGTATCCGTGCATGTAGGAGGAACATCGTGCGGCGGACTGCTAGTCCGATCACACAACCGGTGGCGAGTGGACGTGTCTATTTGCAACACATGCAAACCCTAGTGACAGCGCCAAAGCGATCAACTGAATAAGTGTGCCGTGAGCTCAACACTTGGGCCTTGCACAGATCCTAAAGCCCAAAGTCTACTCGGTCGCGTTCCAAGTCCAGCTCAGATCTCGTCCGACCAGTGTCCTCTGAACCGACCTCGTAGGTTCCTTCCCTTAAGCGCGCGACCCGTTAGGTTCAAGTCGGCTTGGTCACAGTTCGTGTCACCTCCGACCTGCATGGTTGGTAGCAGCCTCTAGCAAGGCATGCCGACCACCAATCAGACTATGAAGCTGGTTAGGCAAACATGTACAATGTGTCACACTTCTATTCCCTTTGCCTCACGATATATGTTGTCGGGCACAAGGCGAGACTATCATCCTTGTGCTAGCCCGACCTCGTCCTCGTTCTAGTGATACCGACCACAAACTCTCATAATCCTTGTCGCATGGCCATGCTTATCCTGGTCGGATCACATGAGGGGCCTAGAGTATATCTCTCCTGATCGGAGGGGCAAATCCCATCTTGCTCGACCATGTCTCGTAGCATGGGACTGGACAAACCCGAAACCTACCTTTGTAACTACCCAGTCACGGAGTAGCATTTAGTCGGCCCAAAGCAAATCTATCACCATCCCGAGTACATGCGTCATCTCAGGTCTTAGGACATAGAACGTATGTTGTACTAGAGACATACAGATGACATATTGCTGTGTCTCATAGTTGGGTCTGTCCGACTCAGACCTTATCACGACTCGGATTCGACTACATCGAATCTGACCAGATCCTTTTGAGTCCATATTATCCGGTTAGCATCCAATGCTCCATGGGTAGTGAGACCAAGCCATTGACCGTGTCATATGCTAGTCTAGTCGACTGCGCGTCCACACAGCCCTTTCGAGTAGGGACCTTTTAGGACAGTCATCATACAATGCATAGTCCCACAAACAAGTCACGTACTTGTTGATACACATAATTGATAATGTCCAAGGACTATCTTTATTCATAAAAACATAGGAAATCATCATACATGATTACCTCTAGGGCATATCTCCAACATATTCAACTGGATATATGTGCCTAGATCTTTCCTCACCACATGATGCTTGCCAAAGGAGAAAAATAAAAGGAATAGAGAGAAAAAAACATTGACACTTGCAAGAAAGTAAATACATGAAAGTAAAAGGCCCTTCGTAGAGGGAAGTAGAGGTTGCCATGCGCTTTTTGTTTGTATGCTCAACCCTTAGTGCAAGAGAATGTCACGTTATATTGCCCCTTGTGATGGCAACCTTTACTATGCAGTCTGTCGCTTTTATTCTTCATCATCACAAGTTCGTACAACGCTCAGTTTTCCCTTACACTAAATGATCTCACATTTTTAGAAGCAATTTTTATTGCCCTTTTTGCACCGATGATAACTTACTTGAAGGATCTTACTCAATCCATAGGTAGGTATGTTGTGTTGGGGAAGGCGGTAATTTCAAAATTTTCCTACGGTCACGGAAGATCTATCTAGGTGATGCATAGCAACGAGAGGGGAGAGTGTGTCCACGTACCCTCGTAGACCGAAAGAGGAAGCGTTAAGTAACGCGGTTGATGTAGTCGAACGTCTTCGCGATCCAACCGATCAAGTACCGAATGCACGACACCTCCGCGATCTGCACACATTCAGCTTGGTGACGTCCCTCGAACTCTAGATCCAGCTGAGGCCGAGGGAGAGTCCCGTCAGCACGATGGCGTGGTGGCGGTGATGATGAAGTTACTGGCGCAGGGCTTTGCCTAAGCACTATGACGATATGAACGAGGTGGAAAACTATGGAGGGGGCACCGCACACGGCTAAAGGTCAACTTGTGTGTCTTTGGGGTGCCCCCTCCCCCTTATATAAAGGAGGGAGTGAGGAGGAGGCCGGCCAGGGGAGGAGGCGTGCCATGGGGGGGCAATCCTACTCCAAGTAGGATTCGGCCCCCCTTACCTATTCCAACAAGGAGAAGAGGGAAGGAGGGGGGGAGAGAAGGAAAGGGGGGCCGGCCCCCTAGTCCAATTCGGTTTGGGCTAGGGGGGGCGCGCGCCACACCTTGGCCTGCCTCCTCTCTACCACCACTTGGCCCATGAGGCCCAATAACCCCCCGGGGGGTTGCGGTAACCCCCCGGTACTCTGAAAATTACCCGATACACCTCTGAACTATTCTGGTGTCCGCATATAATCTTCCAATATATCAATCTCTATGTCTCGACCATTTCGAGACTCCTCGTTATGTCCATGATCTCATCCGGAACTTTGAACAACCTTCGGTACATCAAATCACATAAACTCATAATACCAATCATCATCGAATGTTAAGCCTATGGACCCTACGAGTTCGAGAACTATGTAGACATGACCGAGACACATCTCTGGTCAATAACCAATAGCGAAACCTGGACGCTCATATTGGTTCCTACATATTCTACGAAGATCTTTATCGGTCAAACTGCATAACAACATACATTGTTCCCTTTGTTATCGGTATGTTACTTGCCCAAGATTTGATCGACGGATCATCATACCTAGTTCAATCTCGTTACCGGCAAGTCTCTTTACTCATTCCGTAATACTTCATCCCGTAACTAACTCATTAGTCACAATGCTTGCAAGTCTTATAGTGATGAGTATTACCGAGAGGGCCCAGACATACCTCTCCGAAACACATAGTGACAAATGCTAATCTCGATCTATGCCAACCCAACAAACACCTTCAGAGACACATGTAGAGCACCTTTATAATCACCCATTTAAATTGTGACGTTTGGTAGCACGCAAAGTGTTCCTCCGGTATTTGGGTGTTGCATAATCTCATAGTCTGAGGAACATGTATAAGTCATGAAGAAAGCAGTAGCAATGAAACTGTAACGATCATAATGCTAAGCTAACGGATGGGTCATGTCCATCACAGCATTCTCCTAATGATGTGATCCCGTTCATCAAATGACAACACATGTCTATGGTTAGGAAACATAGCCATATTTGATTAATGAGCTAGTCTAGTAGAGGCATACTAGGGACAATATGTTTTGTCTATGTATTCACACATGTACTAAGTTTCCGATTAATACAATTCTATCATGAATAATAAACATTTATCATGAAATAAGGAAATAAATAATAACTTTATTATTGCCTCCAAGGCATATTTCCTTCAGTCTCCCACTTGCACTAGAGTCAATAATCTAGATTACATAGTAATGATTCTAACACCCATGGAGCTTTGGTGTTGATCATGTTTTGGTTGTGGAAGAGGCTTAGTAAACGGGTCTCCAACATTCAGATCGGTGTGTATCTTGCAAATCTCTATGTCCCCTTCCGACACTTGATGACGGATGGAAATGAAGCGTCTCTTGATGTGCTTGGTTCTCTTGTGAAATCTGGATTCCTTTGCCAAGGCAATTGCACCAGTATTGTCACAAAATATTTCCATTGGATCCGATGCACTAGGTATGACACCTAGATCGGATATGAACTCCTTCATCCAAACTCCTTCATTTATTGCTTCCAAAGCAGCAATGTACTCTGCTTCACATGTAGATCCCGCCACGACGCTCTGCTAGGAACTGCACCAACTGACAGCTCCTCCATTCAATAAAAATACGTATCTGGTTTGTGACTTAGAGTCATCCGGATCAGTGTCAAAGCTTCCATCAACGTAACCATTTACGATGAGCTCTTTTTCACCTCCATAAATGAGAAACATATCCTTAGTCCTTTTCACGTATTTCAGGATGTTCTTGACCGCTGTCCACTGCTCCATTCCGGGATTACTTTGGTACCTCCCTGCTATGCTTATAGCAAGGCACACATCAGGTCTGGTACACAGCATTGTATACATGATAGAACCTATGGTTGAAGCATAGGGAATGACTTTACTTTTATCTTTATCTTCTGTAGTGGTCGAGCATTGAGTCTGACTCAACATCACACCTTGTAACACAGGCAAGAACCCTTTCTTTGACTGATCCATTTTGAACTTCTTCAAAACTTTATCAAGGTATGTGCTTTGTGAAAGTCCAATTAAGCATCTTGATCTATCTCTATAGATCTTGATGCCCAATATGTAAGAAGCTTCTCCAAGGTCTTTCATAGAAGAACTCTTATTCAGGTATCCCTTTATGCTATCCGAAAATTTATATCATTTCCAATCAATAATATGTCATCCCACTCTTATTCAAGTATAATATGTATCCCTTTGTAAAATTTATGCTCCTGTAAATACAGGCTTCTCCAAAAGTTTGTATAAAACCATATGCTTTGATCACACTATCAAAATGTTTATTCCAACTCTGAGAGGCTTGCACTAGTCCATAAATGGATCGCTGGAGCTTGCACACTTTGTTAGCACCCTTTGGATCGACAAAACCTTCTGGTTGCATCATATACAACTCTTCTTCCAGAAATCCATTCAGAGTTTTGACATCCATCTGAAAAAATTTCATAATCATAAAATGCGACAATTGCTAACATGATTCGAACAGACTTAAGCATCGCTACGGGTGAGAAAGTCTCATCGTAGTCAACTCCTTGAACTTGTCAAAAACCTTTTGCAACAAGTCGAGCTTTGTAAACAGTAACATTACCGTCTGCGTCGGTCTTCTTCTTAAAGATCCATTTATTTTCTATGGCTCGCCGATCATCGGGCAAGTCCACCAAAGTCCACACTTTGTTCTCATACATGGATCCCATCTCAGATTTCATGGCCTCAAGCCATTTCGTGGAATCTAGGCTCATCATCGCTTCCTCATAGTTCGTAGGTTCACCATGTCTAGTAACATGACTTCCAGAACAGGATTACCGTACCACTCTGGTGCGGATCTTACTCTAGAAGACCTACGAGGTTCGGTAGTAACTTGATCTGAAGTTTCATGATCATCATCATTAACTTCCTCTCTAATTGGTGTAGGAATCACTGGAACTGATTTCTGTGATGAACTACTTTCCAATAAGGGAGAAGGTACAATTACCTCAACAAGTTCTACTTTCCTCCCACTCACTTGTTTCGAGAGAAACTCCTTCTCTAGAAAGGATCCATTCTTAGCAACAAAGATTTTGCATTCGGATCTGTGATAGAAGTTGTACCCAACAGTTTCCTTTGAGTATCCTATGAAGACACACTTCTCTGATTTGGGTTCGAGCTTATCAGGTTGAAGCTTTTTCACATAAGCAGCGCAGCCCCAAACTTTAAGAAACGACAACTTTGGTTTATTGCCAAACCCTAGTTCATAAGGTGTCGTCTCAACGGATTTTGATGGTGCCCTATTTAAAGTGAATGCATCCATCTCTAAAGCATTACCCCAAAATGATAGCGGTAAATCAGTAAGAGACATCATAGATTGCACCATATCCAATAAAGTACGGTTATGATGTTCGGACACACCATTTCGCTGTGGTGTTCCAGGTGGCGTCGGTTGTGAAACTATCCCATGTTGTTTCAAATGAAGACCAAACTCATAACTCAAATATTCTCCTCCACGATCAGATCATAGAAACATTATTTTCTTGTTACGATGATTTTCCACTTCACTCTGAAATTCTTTTAACTTTTCAAATGTTTCATACTTATGCTTCATTAACTAGATATAACCATATCTGCTCAAATCATCTGTGAAGGTAAGAAAATAACGATACCCGCCACGAGCCTCAACACTCATTGGGCCGCATACATCGGTATGTATTATTTCCAATAAGTCAGTAGCTTGTTCCATTGTTCCGGAGAACGGAGTTTTAGTCATATTGCCCATAAGGCACGGTTAGCAAGCACCAAGTGATTCATAATCAAGTGATTCAAAAAGTCCATCGCATGGAGTTTCTTCATGAGCTTTACACCGATATGACCCAAATGGCAGTGCCACAAATAAGTTGCACTATCATTATCAACTTTGCATCTTTTGGCTTCAATATTGTGAATATGTGTATCATCACTATCGAGATTCAACAAAAATAGACCACTCATCAAGGGTGCATGCCCACAAAAGATATTACTCATATAAATAAAGCAACCATTATTCTCTGATTTAAATGAATAACCGTCTCGCATCAAACAAGATCCATATATAATGTTCATGCTTAACGCTGGCACCAAATAACAATTATTCAGGTCTAAAACTAATCCCGATGGTATATGTAGAGGTAGCGTGCCGACAGCGATCACATCGACTTTGGAACCATTTCCCACGTGCATCGTCACCTCGTCCTTAGCCAATCTTCGTTTAATCCGTAGCCCTTGTTTCGAGTCACAAATATGAGCAGCAGAACTAGTATCAAATACCCAGGCGCTACTACGAGCATTAGTAAGGTACACATCAATAACATGTATATCAAATATACCTTTAACTTTGCCATCCTTTTTATCCGCCAAATACTTGGGGCAGTTCCGCTTCCAGTGACCAGTCCCTTTGTAGTAGAAGCACTCAGTTTCAGGCTTAGGTCCAGACTTGGGTTTCTTCTCTTGAGCAACAACCTTTTTGCCGTTCTTCTTGAAGTTCCCCTTCTTCCCTTTTCCCTTTTTCTTGAAACTAGTGGTCTTGCTGACCATCAACACTTGATGCTCCTTCTTGATTTCTACCTCCGCAGCCTTTAGTATCGCGAAGAGATCGGGAATAGTCTTGTTCATCCCTTGCATATTATAGTTCATCACGAAGCCTTTATAGCTTGGTGGCATTGATTGAAGAACTCTACCAATGACACTATCATTAGGAAGATTAACGCCCAGCTGAGTCAAGTGTTTATGGTTATGGTATGCAGACATTCTGAGTATGTGTTCACTGACAGACTATTCTCCTCCATTTTGCAGTTGTAGAACTTGTTGAAGACTTCATATCTCTCAACTCGGGCATTTGTTTGAAATATTAACTTCAACTCTTGGAACATCTCATATGCTCCATGACGTTCAAAACTTCTTTGAAGTCCTAATTCTAAGCCGTAAAACATGACACACTGAACTATCGAGTAGTCATCAGCTTTGCTCTGCCAGGCGTTCTTAACGTCATCAATAGCATCTGCAGCAGGCCTGGCACCCAACGGTGCTTCCAGGACGTAATTCTTCTATGCAGCAATGAGGATAATCCTCAAGTTACAGACCCAGTCCATGTAGTTGCTGCCATCATCTTTCAAGTTAGCTTTCTCTAGGAACGCATTAAAATTCAAAGGAACAGTAGCACGGGCCATCGATCTACAATAACATAGACATGCAAAATAACTATCAGGACTAAGTTCATGATAAATTAAAGTTCAATTAATCGTATTACTTAAGAACTCCCACTTAGATAGACATCCCTCTAGTCATCTAAATGATCACGTCATCCAAATCAACTAAACCATGTCTGATCATCACGTGAGATGGAGTAGTTTTCAATGGTGAACATCACTGTGTTGATCATATCTACAATATGGTTCATGTTTGATCTTTCGGTCTCAGTGTTCCGAGGCCATATCTGCATATGCTAGGCTCGTCAGGTTGAACCTGAGTATTCTGCATGTGCAAAACTGGCTTGCACCCGTTGTATGTGAACGTAGAGCTTATCACACCCGATCATCACGTGGTGTCTCGGCACGACGAACTATAGCAACAGTGCATACTCAGGGAGAACACTTATACCTTGAAATTTAGTAAGGGATCATCTTATGATGCTATTGTCGTACTAAGCAAAATAAGATGCACAAAAGATAAATATCACATGCAATCAAAGTATGTGACATGATATGGCCATCATCATCTTGTGCATTTGATCTCCATCTCCAAATCATCGCCATGATCTCCATCATCACCGGCGCGACACCTTGATCTCCATCGTAGCATCGTTGTCGTCTCGCCAGCTATTGCTACTACGACTATCGCTACCGCTTGGTGATAAAGTAAAACAATTACATGGAGATTGCATTGCATACAATAAAGCGACAACCATATGGCTCCTACTAGTTGCCGGTAACTTTGTTAGAACACATGATCATCTCATACAACAATATATATCACATAATGCCTTGACCATATCACATCACAGCAAGCCCTGCAAAAACAAGTTAGACGTCCTCTACTTTGTTGTTGCAAGTTTTACGTGGCTGCTACGGTCTTCTAGCAAGAACCATTCTTACCTACGCATCAAAACCACAATGATTTTTCGTCAAGTGTGCTGTTTTAACCTTCAACAAGGACCGGCCTTAGTCAAACTCGATTCCACTAAAGTTTGAGAAACAGACACCCGCCAGCCACGTATGTGCAAAAGCACGTCGGTAGAACCAGTCTCATGAACGCGGTCATGTAATGTCAGTCCGGGCCGCTTCATCCAATAATACCGCCGAATCAAAGTAAGACGTTGGTGGTAAGCAGTATGACTATTATCACCCAGAACTCTTTGTGTTCTACTCGTGCATAGAACATCTACGCATAGACCTGGCTCGGACACCACTGTTGGGGAACACGGTAATTTCAAAATTTTCCTACGATCACGCAAGATCTATCTAGGTGATGCATAGCAACGAGAGGGGAGAGTGTGTCCACGTACCCTTGTATATCGAAAGTGGAAGCATTAAGTAACGTGGTTGATGTAGTTGAATGTCTTCGCGATCCAACCGATCAAGTACCGAATGCATGGCACCTCCGTGATCTGCACACATTCAGCTCGGTGACGTCGCTCGAACTCAAGATCTAGCTGAGGCCGAGGGAGAGTTCCGTCAGCACGACAGTGTGGTGACGGTGATGGTGAAGTTACCGGTGCAGGGCTTTGCCTAAGCACTACGACGATGTTACCGAGGTGGAAAACAGTGGAGAGGGCACCGCACACGGCTAAAGACCAACTTGTGTGTCTTTGAGGTGCCCCCTCCCCCATATATAAAGGAGGGAGGGAGGAGGAGGCCGGCCAGGGGAGGAGGCGCACCATGGGGGTGCAATCCTACTCGAAGTAGGATTCAGCCCCCCTTTCCTATTCCAACAAGGAGAAGGGGGGAGGAGGGGGAGGAGAGAAGGAAAGGGGGGTCGGCCCCCTAGTCCAATTCGGTTTGGGCTAGGGGGCGCCACACCTTGGCCTGCCTCCTCTCTTCCACCACTTGGCCCATGAGGCCCAAAAACCCCCCGGGGGGTTCCGGTAACCCCCCGGTACTCCGGAAAATACCTGATACACCTCGGAACTATTCTGGTGTCCGAATATAGTCTTCCAATATATCAATCTTTATGTCTCGACCATTTTGAGACTCCTTGTTATGTCCGTGATCTCATCCGGGACTCCGAACAACCTTTGGTACATCAAATCACATAAACTCATAATACCAATCGGCATCAAACGTTAAGCGTGCGGACTGAGGGAGTCCTGGATTAAGGGGTCTTCGGATGTCCGGACTATGTAGCGTGGGCTGGACTGATGCCTTACGAAGGTACAAGACAAAAGACTTCTTCCTGTGTTCGGATGGGACTCTCCTTTGCGTGGATGGCAAGCTTGGCGTTCGGATATGTAGATTCCTTTCTCTGTAACCGACTTTGTGCAACGCTAGTCCCCTCTGGTGTCTATATAAACCGGAGGGTTTAGTCCATATAGGCAATCATAATCATACAGGATAGACTTCTAGGGTTTTAGTCGTTATGATCTCGTGGTAGATCAACTATTTTAATACTCATATTCATCAAGATCAATCAAGCAGGAAGTAGGGTATTACCTCCATAGAGAGGGCCCGAACATGGGTAAACATTGTGTCCCCCGCCTCCTGTTACCATCGACCTTAGACGCTGATACATCTCCAACGTTTCTACTTTTCCAAACACTTTTGCCCTTGTTTTGGACTCTAACTTGCATGATTTGAATGAAAGTAACCCGGACTGACGCTGTTTTCAGCAGAACTGCCATGATGTTGTTTTATGTGTAGAAAGGAAAAGTTCTCGGAATGTCCTGGAAATCCACGGAGGCACTTTTTGGAATTAATAAGAATTTTTGGCGAAAGAATCAACACCAGGGGGCCCACAGGCTGTCCACGAGACAGGCGGCGCCCCCCCCCCCCCAAGGGCGCGCCCTCCTATCTCGTGCGCCCCCTGGACCTCCACCGACCTCAACTCCAACTCCATATATTCACGTCCAGGGAGAAAAAAATCAGAGAGAAAGTTTCATCGCGTTTTACGACACAGAGCCGCCGCCAAGCCCTAATCTCTCTCGGGAGGGCTGATCTGGAGTCCGTTCGGGGCTCCGGAGAGGGGGATTCGTCGCTGTCGTCATCATCAACCATCCTCCATCACCAATTTCACGATGCTCACCGCCGTGCGTGAGTAATTCCATCGTAGGCTTGCTGGACGGTGATGGGTTGGATGAGATTTACCATGTAATCAAGTTAGTTTTGTTAGGGTTTGATCCCTAGTATCAACTATGTTCTGAGATTGATGTTGCTATGACTTTGCTATGCTTAATGCTTGTCACTAGGGCCCGAGTGCCGTGATTTCAGATCTGAACCTATTATGTTTTCATGAATATATGTGTGTTCTTGATCCTATCTTGCAAGTCTATAGTCACCTATTATGTGTTATGATCCGACAACCCCGAAGTGACAATAATAGGGATACTTCTCGGTGATGACCGTAGTTTGAGGAGTTCATGTATTCACTATGTGCT
The DNA here is from genome assembly GCA_963921465.1 of Triticum timopheevii. NCBI lineage: Eukaryota > Viridiplantae > Streptophyta > Magnoliopsida > Poales > Poaceae > Triticum > Triticum timopheevii. The sequence continues at coordinate 582,854,625 of OY997270.1, read as the reverse complement.
AGTGCTTTGTTCTGGTTCTCTATTAAAAGGAGGCCTTAATATCCCTTAGTTTCCGCTAGGACCCCGCTGCCATGGGAGGGTAGGACAAAAGATGTCATGCAAGTTCTTTTCCATAAGCACATATGACTATTTACGGAATACATGCCTACATTACATTGATGAATTGGATCTAGTTCTGTGTCACCCTATGTTATAGCTATTACATGAGGAATCGCATCCGGCATAATTATCCATCACTAATCCAATGCTTACGAGCTTTTCACATATTGTTCTTCGCTTATTTACTTTTCCGTTGCTACTGTTACAACTACTACAAAAACCCAAAAACATTTATCTTTACTTTGGCTACCATTACCTTTATTATCATACCATTTTTGCTACTAAATACTTTGCTGCAGATACTAAGTTATCCAGGTGTGGTTGAATTGACAACTCAACTGCTAATACTCAAGAATATTATTTTGCTCCCCTTGTGTCAAATCAATAAATTTGGGTTGAATACTTTACCCTCGAAAGTTGTTGCGATCCCCTACACTTGTGGGTTATCAAGACTAATTTCTAGCGTCGTTGCCGGGGAGCATAGCTCTATTCTCTGAGTCACTTGGGATTTATATCTGTTGATCACTATGAAGAACTTGAACCGAACTACTATTTTGCCCTCAATTACGAGGGGAGGTAAGGAACTGCCATCTAGTCTTGCACTAGATTCTCCTTCTGTTATTAGTAAACTTGCGACACCTAAACCTGCTACTGGTATGAATTCTGGTATGTCGCATGTTATTGATGATGCCACTTCTGCTATGCATGGTGAAACTACTTCTGTGCTTGATACTACTTTGCCATTAGGTGAATTTCTTGATGAACAACTTGCTAGAGTTAGGGGGAATAAAATTACTGAAGAACCTATTATTGATGATAGTGATGATGAAGGTTCTCCCAATGATTATGTATTACCTACTGTTCCCAAGGGTTATGTTATGAATGAAGAAGCTGCTAGGGAAATCTTTACTTGCAATGATAGATATGATCTTAAGAAATTATTAGCTAAATGGAAGCAGCAGTCTCTTAATGCTAGAATGAAACCTGGCCCTGCTTTTGCTACTTCACCTATCTGTGTTACTGATAAGGATTATGAGTTCTCTGTTGATCCTGAGATTATTACTTTAGTTGAATCTGATTCTTTTTATGGCCTTGAATCTGAAACTGTTGTGGCACATCTTACCAAGTTGAATGATATAGCTACCCTGTTTACTCATGATGAGAAGTCTCGTTATTTTTATATCCTTAAGATATTTCCGTTCTCATTAAAGGGTGATGCTAAGACTTGCTATAATTCTCTTGCTCCTGGTTGTGAGCGTAGTCCAGAGGATATGATTTATTACTTCTCTGCTAAATATTTCCCTGCTCATGATAAACAAGCTGCCTTGCGGGAAATATATAATTTTGTGCAAATCAAAGAAGAGAGTATCCCACAAGCTTGGGGGAGGCTTCTCCGGTTACTTAATGCTTTGCCTGATCATCCTCTTAAGAAAAATGAAATACTTGATATCTTTTATAATGGACTAACCGATGCTTCCAAGGACTACTTGGATAGTTGTGCTGGTTGTGTTTTCAGGGAAGAACAGTCAACGAAGCTGAAATACTATTGAATAATATGTTGACGAATGAAAATAATTGGACTCTTCCCGAACCAATTCCTGAAGTAATTCCTGAACCAATTGAGCCAACTCCTGAGCCTATTCCTAAACCCACTCCGAAGAAGAGAGGTGTTTTATTTCTCAGTCCTGAAGTATGCAAGAGGCAAAAAAATCAATGAAAGAAAAAGGTATTAAAGCTGAAGATGTTAAGAATTTACCACCTATTGAAGAAATACATGGTCTTAATATACCGCCTGTTGAAGAACCATATTGTCTTGATAACCCGACACAGGTAGTAAAGGTAAATTCTCTCTATAGATATGATAAAGTTGAAATCCCCTCTACTAAATTTCATATCCCTTGCTTAGATGAATTTGATGACTTTATGGCTAGACAAGAAAGTTTTAATGCTTATGTTGGTAGAGAGTTAAAGGATAATGCTTTCGAGATAGGACGCTTAAGCGATAATCTGGCTAGAGTTAAAGATGAACTTCACCTTGTTAGCAAATATGCTTCTATGGTTGCCACTCAAGCTGAGCAAGTACTTAAAGCTCAGAATGATTTTCTTGATGAATTAAATAATAAAAATGACTTTGCTGTTAGAGTGGCTACTAGAACTGGTAGAATGACTCAGGGACCTTTGTATCCTGAAGGCCACCCTAAGAGGATTCTCAGAGAAACAATCTAGAGGCACCTAGTTCTTCTAAAAAGAAGAAAAAGAAAAACATAGAACTTTGCATGCTTCTAGTGAACCTAATGTAGACACACCTGAGAATCCTAATGATATTTCTATTTCTGATGCTGAAACACAATCAGGTGATGAACATGAACCTAGTGATAATGTTAATGATAATGTTCATGTTGATGCTCAACCTAGCAAAAACAATGATGTAGAGATTGAACCTGCTGTTGATCTTGATAACCCACAATCAAAGAATCAATGTTATGATAAGAGAGACTTTGTTGCTAGGAAGCACGGTAAAGAAAGAGAACCATGGGTTCAGAAACCCATGCCCTTTCCTCCTAAACCATCCAAGACAAAGGATGATGAGGGTTTTGAGCGCTTTGCTGAAATGACTAGACCTATTTTCTTATGTATGCGCTTAACTGATATGCTTAAAGTAAATCCTTATGCTAAGTATATGGAGGATATCATCACGAATAAAGAAAGATATCGGAAGCTGAAATTTCCACCATCCTTGCTAATTACACTTTTAAGGGTGGAATACCAAAGAAACTTGGAGATCCAGGTGTACCAACTATATATACCATGCTCCATTAAAAGAAATTATGTTAGAACTGCTTTATGTGATCTTGGAGCCGGTGTTAGTGTTATGCCTCTCTCTTTATATCGTAGACTTGAATTGAATAAGTTGAAACCTACTGAAATATCTTTGCAAATGGCTGATAAATCAACTGCTATACCTGTCGGTATTTGTGAGGATGTGCCTGTTGTGGTTGCAAATGTCACTATCTTAACGGACTTTATTATTCTTGATATTCCTGAGGACGATAGTATGTCTATTATCCTTGGTAGACCTTTTCTTAATACTGATGGAGCTGTTATTGATTGCAACAAAGGCAATGTAACTTTTCATGTTAATGGTAATGAGCATACAGTACACTTTTCAAGGAAACAATCTCAAGTTCATAGCATCAATTCTACTGAAAAAGTTCCAACTATTATTATTGGAGGTTTTGAATTTCCTCTTCCTACTGTCAAGAAAAAGTATGATATTCTTATTGTTGGGGATTTTCATATCCCTGTTGAGGTAACTTAGTGTTATTCGAAATTTCTTCGGTTCCGTGTTATTCGGAATGAGTTTGTTAAAAAGACTTGATCAACCTTGTTAGTGGATTCATTTTGATGATCACAAGATGGATGAAACTAGAAGGCACAACCTTCTATACCCACTTTTTACTTTCTGTTATTGAGAATATATAAAGCAAAAATAGCATTATCTATCTGTTTTCTGAATTATCCGTGCATTAAAAAAATAGTCCGAAAATAAAAGTGCTCCAAATGGCCTGCAAATTTAGTATGATTTTTTTCTGGAATATTCGAGGATTTTAGGCACCGAAAACACTACAGGAGGGGCATGCACCAGGCCATGAGAGTGGAGGGCCCCCCCCTAGAGGGCGCGCCCCCTGTCTCGTGGGCCCCTGATAGCCCCCCTCCACTTATGCCAGCACCCACACACTTCATATTCTACCCAAAAAAATCCCCATCCAGCTCAAGCACGAGTTCTAGCTCGTTTTGCTGCGATTTTCGATCTCCTTGCTCAAAGCTCCATTTACAAAACTCCTTTGGGAGATTGTTGCTTGGTATGTGACTCCTCCATCGGTCCAATTAGTTTTTGTTCTAGTGCTTTATTCATTGCAAATTTTTGCTGCATAGGTGACCATGTTCTTGAGCTTGCATGTTAAATTTATGAGGTCCCAAGCAATTCCAATGCGTGATAAAGGCTCCAGGCACTTGTAGGAGTAGTTGCTATCAATCTTGTTTAGTTTTATTCACTTTTATTTTGAAGTTACTAAAATTTCAGAAAATTTCAGAAAAATAATTATGCTTAGAAGAATGTACCAAGGTGGTTCCTCGGCAAAGAAAGGGCCAAGGATTGCTATATGTGAGCAAGATGTTGAACTACCGAGGGACGCGGATGTACGAGCTTGTGAGTGGCCATCCGATGATTTTATGGTCGAAGCAGGCTTCAAGGAGGAATTTGACGCGTATGTGCATAATGCCGAGCTGGAGGACTTCTTACAAGATAAGTGTCCTCAGTACTATCAATTGACTGACTCCTTTGTGCGGAGGTTCCAATATATCTGTGCGCGTAATTCTCCTAGTGTCATGTTTGATATTTATGATACATCTTATACCATGGATGTAGAGGATTTCACAACTGCTTGCAAACTCCCGCAGTTGGGTAATATTAATGATCCTAGCAAATCTGAATTTAGAGATTTTCTTGCTAGTATTACTGTGGGAGAATCTAGGGACATAGCACAAGCTACCATAGGGAGCATTCATTTTCCTGCTATACATTATTTTGCTCTCTTTATTGGTAGATGCATTAATGGTAAGGACGAAGCATGTCACATGTGTGTCCCTGATCTTTGTGTCCTCAAGAGTGCTGTGTCAGGTTATAAAGGTTATAACTTGGGGGCAATAGTTGCACGTAGGTTGCAGAATAATAGTAAAAAGGGAGATTTATTTGGAGGAATTTATGCAACTCGTGTGGCTAATTATCTTAATATAGCCCCACGAGAGGGGGATATGATTTTACCTCCTGTTTATTTGGATAAAGAAGCTATGTTCAATCATCATTTTCTTGAGAGGAATGAACAATCCCTCCATTATCGACTAATCTATGATAGACGCAACATCGTCCCTGTTACTCTTCCTGCTCCCTACCTTTTTGATTATCAGGCAAAAGGAAGATATGTTGTCACCAGGGAGGAAGCAGCTGAATACGAGAGGGGAGTGGAGGCAGCTCGCCAACACGCTGCTGCTCAGGAGGCAGTTGCCGCTGCATCTCAGTACAACCCCGGTTTCACTTATGGATATCAGCCAGGCGATCCTTGGTACTAGACCAACTTAGGCCAAAAGCCTAAGCTTGGGGGAGTACGTATTTCTCACCGACTTTACATTCATGTTCACACACTAGTCGTCGGTGCTCATACTCTTTCATTGTATTATCCATGCTAGTTTAAATTTCTTTTTCTAGTCTTCTTCTTGTGTGTTTGATAAACCTTAAGAAAAAACCAAAAAAATTAGTTAGTTTAATTTCCATGCTTGTATTAGAATTAAAATGAAAACCCAAAAAGATTTCTTCTTCTTCTTTTAATTGTTGGGAGCTTTCCCGTGTAAATAGTTTTCTTTTCTTTTCTTTCTTTTCGGGGTCGAGAAGACCATATTGAAATTGCTTAGTGGCTCTTATATGCATGTTTGTTTATTTAACTTAGAGCCCATATTACTTGTCTTCTCTCTTGAGTTGAATGCTTGCAGATTCTAGCTTAGTCCAATGCACGTGCACTCTTATTATTATACACATCATTCGGTCGTGCGAGTGAAAGGCAATATTGACGATATATGATGGACTTATTGGGATGAGAAAAGCTGGTATGAACTCGACCTCTCTTATTTTTGCAAATATGATGAGTTCATCGTTTTTGAGTCAGCTTATTATGAAGTAAACATATTTGCAATGACATTTAGAGATTATAGTTGCTTGTGCCATGCTTGATTATCTATGAGTTATAATGGTTTACCTTGCGTGCCAACATGCTATTAGAATGATTATGATGCGATATGATGGGATGGTATCCTCCTTTGAATGAATTGAGTGACTCGACTTGGCACATGTTCACGCATGTAGTTGAATCAAATCAACATAGCCTTCATGATATTTATGTTCATGGTGGATTTTATCCTACTCATGCTTGTAGTCGATGTGAATCAATTTTATTGCATGTTTACGACTGTTGTCGCTCTGTCAGTTGGTCGCTTCCCAGTCTTTTGCTAGCCTTCACTTGTACTAAGCGGGAATACTGCTTGTGCATCCAAACTCCTTAAACCCCAAAGTTGTTCCATATGAGTCCACTATATCTTCCTATATGCGGTATTTACCTGCCGTTCCAAGTAAATTTGTATGTGCCAAACTCCAAAACCTCAAATGAAATTCTGTTTTGTATGCGCGAGCAGCTCATGTTACAACTAGGGCTGCCTATATCTTCCATGCTAGGTGGGTTATTCTCAAGAGGAGTGGACTCCGCTCCTCATTCACGAGAAAGGGCCGGTAACCGGGATGCCCAGTCCCATGATCCAAAAAGATCAAAGCAAATCAAAATAATTAAACAATACTCCCCCAGGGCTGTTCTTAGTTGGAGGCACTCGTTGTTTCAAGCAAGCCATGGATTGATGCTTGTTGGTGGTTGGGGGAGTATAAACCTTTACCATTCTGTTTGGGAACTGCCTATAATGCATGTAGTATGGAAGATACTGCCATCCCATAGTTGTTGCGTTGACAGCAAAAGTATGCCGCTCAAAATGTTATTCAATCTCTATTTTAAAATCGAGCTATGGCACCTCTACAAATCCCTGCTTCCCTCTGCGAAGGGCCTATCTATTTACTTTTATGTTGAGGCATCACCCTTCTTATTAAAAAGCACCCGATGGAGAGCACACTGTCATTTGCATTCATTATTATTGGATTATATTGGGTATGACTTGTCTGGATCTCTTTTACCATGAATTACAATGTTTAGCCAGTCCTTGATCTTTAAAGGTGCTCTGCATTTATGTTTTGCGGTCTCAGAAAGGGCTAGCGAGATATCATTTTGTTATATCATGTTATGATTATTTTGAGAAAGTGTTGTCATCCGAGTTTTATTATTATGGCTCGCTAGTTGATTATGCTATTGATATGAGTAATTGTGAAACCTAAGTGTTATTGTTAGTATGGTTAGTTCATAATATTTGCTGAATCTTGAATGCTGACTTTTCATGTTACAACAACAAGAGCAAACAGAGTTTGTAAAAGTTTTTCTTTATCACTTTCAGTTTATCAACTAAATTGCTTGAGGACAAGCAAAGGTTTAAGCTTGGGGGAGTTGATACGTCTCCAACGTATCTACTATTCCAAACACTTTTGCCCTTGTTTTGGACTCTAACTTGCATGATTTGAATGAAACTAACCCGGACTGACGCTGTTTTCAGCAGAACTGCCATGATGTTGTTTTATGTGTAGAAAAGAAAAGTTCTCGGAATGTCCTGGAAATCCACGGAGGCACTTTTTGGAATTAATAAGAATTTTTGGCGAAAGAATCAACACCAGGGGGCCCACAGGTTGTCCACGCGACAGGGGGGCACCCCCCCTAGGGCGCGCCCTCCTATCTCGTGGGCCCTCTGGACCTCCACCGACCTCAACTCCAACTCCATATATTCACGTTCAGGGAGAAAAAATCAAAGAGAAAGTTTCATCACATTTTATGACACGGAGCCGCCACCAAGCCCTAATCTCTCTCGGGAGGGCTGATCTGGAGTCCGTTCGGGGCTTCGGAGAGGGGGATTCGTCATCATTGTCATCATCAACCATCCTCCATCACCAATTTCATGATTCTCACCGCCATGCGTGAGTAATTCCATCATAGGCTTGCTGGACGGTGATGGGTTGGATGAGATTTAGCATGTAATCTAGTTAGTTTTGTTAGGGTTTGATCCCTAGTATCCACTATGTTCTGAGATTGATGTTGCTATGACTTTGCTATGCTTAATGCTTGTCACTAGGGCCCGAGTGCCATGATTTCAGATCTGAACCTATTATGTTTTCATGAATATATGTGTGTTCTTGATCCTATCTTGCAAGTCTATAGTCACCTATTATGTGTTATGATCCGACAACCCCGAAGTGACAATAATCGGGATACTTCTCGGTGATGACCGTAGTTTGAGGAGTTCATGTATTCACTATGTGCTAATGCTTTGTTCCGGTTCGCTATTAAAAGGAGGCCTTAATATACCTTAGTTTCCGCTAGGATCCCGCTGCCACGGGAGGGTAGGACAAAAGATGGCATGCAAGTTCTTTTCCATAAGCACATATGACTATTTATGGAATACATGCCTACATTACATTGATGAATTGGAGCTAGTTTTGTGTCACCGTATGTTATAGCTATTACATGAGGAATCTCATCCGGCATAATTATTCATCACTGATCCATTGCCTACGAGCTTTTCACATATTGTTCTTCGTTTATTTACTTTTCTGTTGCTATTGTTACAACTACTACAAAAACCCAAAAACATTTATCTTTACTTTTGCTATCGTTACCTTTATTATCATATCACTTTTGCTACTAAATACTTTGCTGCAGATACTAAGTTATCCAGGTGTGGTTGAATTGACAACTCAACTGCTAATACTCAAGAATATTCTTTGGCTCCCCTTGTGTCGGATCAATAAATATAGGTTGAATACTTTACCCTCGAAAGCTGTTGCGATCCCCTACACTTGTGGGTTATCACACGCACAGTTCGGGACCCCCTACCCGAGATCTGCCGGTTTTGATAGTGACATTGGTGCTTTCATTGAGAGTTCCGTTGCGTCGTCACCAAAAGGTTTGATGGCTCCGTCAATCATCTACAACAATGCAGTCCAGGGGGAGGTTTTCCTCCCCGGACAGATCTTCGTATTCGGCATCTTCGCACTATGGTCCAACTCGCTTGGCCATCTAGAGCAGATCGACAGCTACACCCCTGGCCATCAGGTCTGGTTTGGAAGCTTGAATAAACGTTGACGATATCCGTGGAGACTTGATCTTCGACGGATTTGAGCCCATGGTAGCCGCTCCCTGCCACCATGATGAACATGACCTAAATCTGTCATCGGACCATGCCTAGGAGATAGCACCTGTAACTGCTCCGGCCCTGGATCCGGAGCAGATTGCACCGTCCGAGGACGGGAAGCTCAACCCCCCCCCCCCCCACGGAAGCCGCAGACTCAGCGGCGTTAGAGCCGCACACACATCCAACCTCGAGCAGGGCCTGAGTCACCGAAACCTCAGATTCGTCTCCGGCCATAGGTTCCGAACCGAGTGCATCCGCGCCCATCGAACCTGATTAGGCGCCGATCAATGAATTCAGTTCCGCGGACATCTTCAGGCACTCACCTTTGGGCGATGTGCTAAACTCATTAAAAGCCTCTCCTTATCAGGGGACTCTCAGCTGAACTATATCCAGTTTGGATCGGAGGCTGATGACGAAGAATTTCGCTTCCCACCTGCTACCTCTTGAGCACAACGTTGGTTTCCCCTTGAAGAGGAAAGGGTGATGCAGCAAAGTAGCGTAAGTATTTCCCTCAGTTTTTGAGAACCAAGGTATCAATCCAGTACGAGGCTCCTCACAAGTCCCTCGCACCTACACAAACAAACAAGAACCTCACAACCAACGCGATAAAGGGGTTGTCAATCCCTTCACGGTAACTTGCGAAAGTGAGATCTTATAGAGATGATAAGATAAGATAAGTATTTTTGGTATTTTTATGATATAGATTGGAAAGTAAAGATTTCAAAATAAAGTAGATCGAAAACTTATATGATAAAAGATAGACCCGGGGGCAATAGGTTTCACTAGTGGCTTCTCTTAAGATAGCATAAGTATTACGGTGGGTGAACAAATTACTGTCGAGCAATTGATAGAAAAGTGCATAATTATGAGATTATCTAGGCATGATCATGTATATAGGCATCACGTCCACGACAAGTAGACCGAAACGATTTTGCATCTACTACTATTACTCCACACATCGACCGCTACCCAGCATGCATCTACAGTATTAAGTTCATAAGAACAGAGTAACGCATTAAGAAAGATGACATGATGTAGAGGGATAAACTCAAGAAATATGATATAAAACCCATATTTTTATCCTTGATGGCAACAATACAATACGTGCCTTGCTGCCCCTACTGTCACTGGGAAAGGACACGCAAGATTGAACCCAAAGCTAAGCACTTCTCCCATTGCAAGAAAGATCAATCTAGTAGGCCAAACCAAACTAATAATTTGAAGATACTTGCAAAGATAACCAATCATACATAAAAGAATTCAGAGGAGATTCAAATATTTCTCATAGATAAACTTGATCATAAGCCCACAATTCATCGGATCTCGACAAACACACCGCAAAAAGAGTTACATCGGATAGATCCCCAAGAAGATTGAGGAGAACTTTGTATTGAGATTCAAAGAGAGAGAAGAAGCCATCTAGCTAATAACTATGGACCCGAAGGTCTGTGGTAAACTACTCACAACTCATGGGAGAGGCCTTGGCGATGATGTATAAGCCCTCCATGATCGATTCCCCCTCTGGTGGAGCGCCGGAAAAGGCCCCAAGATGGGATCTCGTGGATACAGAAGGTTGCGGCGATGGAAATAGGTTTTCATGGTTCTCCTGGATGTTTTCAGGGTATGGAGGTATATATAGGCGAAGGAGGTCAGTCAGGGGAGCCACGAGGGGCCCACGAGGGTGGGGGCGCGCCCACCCCCCTAGGGCGTGCCCTCCTGCCTCGTGGCCGCCTCGGCTGCTTCTTGACGTCCACTCTAAGTCTCCTGGATTGCGTTTGTTCCAAAAAGATCGCTCCCGAAGGTTTCATTCCGTTTGGACTCTGTTTGATATTCCTTTTCTTCGAAACACTGAAATAGGCACAAAAAAACAGCAATTCGGGCTGGGCCTACGGTTAGTAGGTTAGTCCCAAAAATGATATAAAAGTGTAAAGTAAATCCCATAAACATCCAAAACGGGTAATATAATAGCACGGAACAATAAAAAATTATAGATACGTTGGAGACGTATCAAGCATCTCCAAGCTTAATTCCTGCTCGTCCTCGAGTAGGTAAATGATAAAAACAGAATTTTTGATGTGGAATGCTACCTAGCAAATTTCTCAATGTAATTTTTTTTATCCCGGCATGAATGTTGAGTTCCAAATGATTCAAAATAAAAGTTCGTATTGACATAAGAGATAATAATATTTCAAGCATACTAACAAGGTAATGTTGTCTTCTCAAAATAAAATGGCAAAGAAAGTTCATTATTACAAAATCATATAGTTAGGCTATGCTTCATTTTTTCACAAAATACTCCCATCATGCACGACCCCGGTTTCAGCCAAGCAATTGGTTCATACTTTTTAACACGCTTGTGCTTTTTTCAACTCTCACGCAATACATGACGTGAGCCATCGATAAAGCACTATGGGTGGAATAGAATATGATGATGGAGGTTGTGTGAAGAAGACAAAAAAAGGAGAAAGTCTCACATTGACGAGGCTAATCAACGGGCTATGGAGATGCCCATCAATTGATGTCAACATGAGGAGTAGGGATTACCATGCAACAGATGCACTAGAGCTATAAATGTATGAAAGCTCAACAAAAGAAACTAAGTGGGTGTGCATCCAACTTGCTTGCTCACGAAGACCTAGGGCATTTTGAGGAAGCCCATCGTGGGAATATACAAGCCAAGTTCTATAATGAAAAATTCCCACTAGTATATGAAAGTGACAACATAGGAGACTCTCTATATGAAGAACATGGTGCTACATTCAAGCACAAGTGTGGAAAAAGATAGTAACATTGTCCCCCTTTTTTTTCTTTGGGCCTTCCTTTTTTTATTTGGCCTTTCTTTTTTTGGCCTTTCTTTTTTTATATGGCCTTTCTTTTTTTATAAGGGACAATGCTCTAATAATGATGATCATCACACTTCTATTTATTTACAACTCAAGAATTACAACTCGATACTAGAACAAAATATGACTCTATATGAATGCCTCCGGCGGTGTACCGGGATATGCAATGAATCAAGAGCGTCATGTATGAAAATTATGAAGGTGTCTTTGCCACAAATATGATGTCAACTACATGATCATGCAAAAGCAATATGACAATGATGAAACGTGTCATGATGAATGGAACGGTGGAAAGTTGCATGGCAATATATCTCGGAATGGCTATGGAAATGCCATAATAGGTAGGTATGGTGGCTGTTTTGAGGAAGATATAAGGAGGTTTATGTGTGATAGAGCGTATCGTATCACGGGGTTTGGATGCACCGGCGAAGTTTGCACCAACTCTCAAGGTGAGAAAGGGCAATGCACGGTACCGAAGAGGCTAGCAATGATGGAAGGGTAAGAGTGTGTATAATCCATGGACTCACATTAGTCATAAAGAACTCATATACTTATTGCAAAAGTTTTATTAGCCCTCAAAGCAAAGTACTACTACGCATGCTCCTAGGGGGGGAGGTTGGTAGGAGTTAACCATCGCGCGCGCCCGACCTCCACACATAAGGAAGGCAATAAAAAGAGCACCCCATGCAACAAATTTGTTACACAACTTTTACCATACGTGCATGCTACGGGACTTGCCAACTTCAACACAAGTATTCTTTAAATTCACAATTACCCAACTATCATGACTCTAATATCACCATCCCTATATCTCAAAACAATTATCAAGCATAAAATTGATCATAGCATCCAATTCACTTCCTATGATAGTTTTTATTATACCCAACTTGGATGCCCATCATTCTAGGACCAATTTTATAACCGTAGCAAATACCATGTTGTTCTAAAAGACTCTCAAAATAATATAAGTGAAGCATGAGAGATCAACAATTTCTACAGAATAAAACCACCGATGTGCTCTAAAAAGATATAAGTGAAGCACTAGAGCAAAACTATCTAACTCAAAAGATATAAGTGAAGCACATAGAGTATTCTAATAAATTCCAAATCATGTATGTCCCACCCAAAAGGTGTGTACATCAAGGATGATTGTGGTAAGCTAAAAGCAAAGACTCATATCATACAAGACGCTCCAGGCAAAACACATATCATGTGGCGAATAAAAATATAGCTCCAAGTAAAGTTACCGATAGACAAAGACGAAAGAGGGGATGCCTTCCGGGGCATCCGCAAGCTTAGGCTTTTGGTTGTCCTTGGATTATCTTGGGGTGCCATGGGCATCCCCAAGCTTAGGCTCTTGCCACTCCTTATTCCATAGTCCATCAAATCTTTACCCAAAACTTGAAAACTTCACAACACAACACTCAACAGGAAATCACATAAGCTCCGTTAGTGAAAGAAAGAAAAACCATACTGTAATGAACTCATTCTTTATTTATATTGGTGTTAAACCTATTGTATTCCAACTTCTCTATTGTTCATACCCCCCGATACTAGCAATAGATGTTGGAAATATGCCCTAGAGGCAATAATAAAATGGTTATTATTATATTTCCTTGTTCATGATAATTTTCTATTGTTCATGCTATAATTGTATTGACTGGAAACCGTAATACATGTGTGAATACATAGACCACAACAAGTCCCTAGTGAGCCTCTAGTTGACTAGCTCGTTGATTAACAGATGGTCATGGTTTCTTGACTATGGACATTGGATGTCATTGGTAATGGAATCACATCATTGGGAGAATGATGTGATGGACAAGACCCAATCCTAAGCATAGCACAAAGATCGTGTAGTTTGTTTGCTAAAGCTTTTCTAATGTCAAGTATCATTTCCTTAGACCATGAGATCGTGCAACTCCCGGATACCGTAGGAATGCTTTGGGTGTACCAAACGTCACAACGTAACTGGGTGGCTATAAAGGTGCACTACAGGTATCTCCAAAAGTGTCTGTTGGGTTGGCACGAATCGAGACTGGGATTTGTCACTCCGTATGACGGAGAGGTATCTCTGGGCCCACTCGGTAATGCATCATCATAATGAGCTCAACGTGACTAAGTAGTTGGTCACGGTATCATGCATTATGTAACGAGGAAAGTGACTTGCCGGTAACGAGATTGAACGAGGTATTGGGATACCGACGATCGAATCTCGGGCAAGTAACGTACCGATTGACAAAGGGAATTGTATACGGGATTACTCGAATCCTCGACATCGTGGTTCATCCGATGAGATCATCGTGGAACATGTGGGAGTCAACATGGGTATCCAGATCCCGCTGTCGGTTATTGGCCAGAGAGCTCTCTCGGTCATGTCTGCATGATTCCCGAACCCGTAGGGTCTACACACTTAAGGTCGATGACACTAGGGTTATAAGGAAGATTTGTATGTGATTACCGAATGTTGTTCAGAGTCCCGGATGAGACCTCAGATGTCACGAGGAGTTCCGGAGTGGTTAGGAGGTGAAGATTTATATATGGGAAGTCATCATACGGTCACAGAAAATATTCGGGGGTATACCGGTATTGTATCGAGACCACCGGAGGGGTTCCGGGGGTCCACCGAGAGGGTCCAGCTGCCCCGGAGGGCCTTATGGGCTGTAGGTGGAAGGGAACCAGCCCCAAGTGGGCTGGGCACCAACACCCCCCCCCTAGGGCCCATGCGCCTAGGGTTGGGGGGAACCCTAAAGGGGGCGCCCCCTTGGCTTGGGGGGCAAGCCCCCTCCCCCCTTGGCCGCCGCCCCCCCCTCTAGATCCCATCTAGAGGGGCCGGGACCCTTTCCCCTTCTCCCTATAAATAGAGGGGTGGAGGGAGGGGTGCAGCACCACATCCAAGGCGCAGCCCCTCCCCTTCCCAACACCTCTCCTCCTCCGCGTGAGCGGCGAAGCCCTGCCGGAGAACTGCCACTCCATCACCACCACGCCATCGTGCTGCTGCTGGAGCCTTCTTCCTCAACCTCTCCCTCCTCCTTGCTGGATCAAGGCGCGGGAGATGTCACCGGGCTGCACATGTGTTGAACGTGGAGGTGCCGTCGTTTGGCACTTAGATCGGAATCCACTGCAATCTGACTCGCTACGAGTACGACTCCTTCATCTGCATTCTTGTAACGCTTCCATCTCGCGATCTTCAAGGTTATGAAGATGCACTCCCCTCTCTCTATTGCTAGTTACTCCATAGATTGATCTTGGTGATGCGTAGAATTCTTTTTAATTTCTGCAACGATCCCCAACAGTGGCATCATGAGCTAGGTCTATGCGTATTTTCTATGCACGAGTAGAACACAAGTTTGTTGTGGGCGTCAATTTTGTCAATTTACTTGCCACTACTAGTCTTATCTTGTTTCGGCAGCATCATGGGATGAAGTGGCCCGGACCGACCTTACACATATGCTTACGTGAGACAGGTTCCACCGACTGACATGCACTAGTTGCATAAGGTGGCTAGCGGGTGTGTGTCTCTCCCACTTTAGTCGAATCGGATTTGATGAAAAGGGTCCTTATGAAGGGTAAATAGCAATTCGCATATCACGTTGTGGTTTTGGCGTAGGTAAGAAACGTTCTTGCTAGAAACCTATAGCAGCCACGTAAAAAAAACTCGCAACAACAATTAGAGGACGTCTAACTTGTTTTTGCAACATATGTCGTGTGATGTGATATGGCCAAAAGGATGTGATGAATGATATATATATGTGATGTATGATATTGATCATGTTCTTGTAATAGGAATCACGACTTGCTGAGTATGACAACCGGCAGGAGCCATAGGAGTTGTCTTAATTTATTGTATGACCTCCATGTCATTGAATAACGCCATGTAATTACTTTACTTTATTGCTAAACCGTTAGCCATAGTAGTAGAAGTAATAGTTGGCGAGACAACTTCATGAAGACACGATGATGGAGATCATGGTGTCATGTCGGTGACAATGATGATCATGGCGCCCCGAAGATGGAGATCAAAAGGAGCAAAATGATATTGGCCATATCATGTGACTATTTGATTGCATGTGATGTTTATCATGTTTTACATCTTATTTGCTTAGAGCGACGGTAGCATAAATAAGATGATCCCTCATAAAATTTCAAGAAAGTGTTCCCCCTAACTGTGCACCGTTGTGAAGGTTCGTTGTTTCGAAGCACCACGTGATGATCGGGTGTGATAGATTCTAATGTTCAAATACAACGGGTATAAGCCAGATTTACACATGCAAAACACTTAGGTTGACTTGACGAGCCTAGCATGTACAGACAAGGCCTCGGAACACAAGAGACCGAAAGGTCGAACATGAATTGTATAGAAGATACGATCAACATGAAGATGTTCAGCGATGATGACTAGTCCGTCTCACGTGATGATCGGACACGGCCTAGTTAACTCGGATCATGTATCACTTAGATGACTAGAGGGATGTCTATCTGAGTGGGAGTTCATTAAATATTTTGATGAACTTAATTGTCATGAACTTAGTCTAAAATATTTGTAATATGTCTTGTAGATCAAATGGCCCATGCTAATGTTGCCCTCAACTTCAACGCGTTCCTAGAGAAAACTATGCTGAAAGACGATGGCAGCAACTATATGGACTGGGTCCAGAACTTGAGGATCATCCTCATAGCTGCCAAGAAAGCATAAGTCCTAGATGCACCGCTAGGTGAAGCACCCGTTTTCCCAGGAACTCAAGACGTTATGAACGCCTGGCAGTCGCGTAGTGATGATTACTCCCTAGTTCAGTGCGGCATGCTTTACAGCTTAGAACCGGGGCTCCAAAAGCGTTTTGAGCAGCACGGAGCATATGAGATGTTCCAAGAGCTAAAAATGGTTTTCCAAGCTCATTCCCGGGTCGAGAGATATGAAGTCTCCGACAAGTTCTACAGTTGTAAGATGGAGGAGAATGGTTCTGTCAGCGGGCACATACTCAAAATGTCTGGGTTGCACAACCGCTTATCTCAGCTAGGAGTTAATCTCCCGGATGATGCGGTAGTCGACAGAATCCTCCAGTCACTCCCACCTAGCTACAAGAGCTTTGTGATGAATTTCAGTATGCAAGGGATTGTGAAAACCATTCCTGAGGTATATTCAATGCTGAAATCAGCGGAGGTGGAGATCAAAAAGGAACATCAAGTGTTGATGGTCAATAAAACCACTAGTTTCAAGAAAGGCAAGGGTAAGAAGAACTTCAAGAAGGACGGCAAGGGAGTTGCCATGCCCGGTAAGCCAGTTGCCAGGAAGAAGCCAAAGCATGGACCCAAACCTGAGACTGAGTGCTTTTATTGCAAGGGAAACAGACACTGGAAGCGGAACTGCCCCAAGTACTTAGCGGACAAGAAGTTGCCGGCAACACCAAAGGTATATGTGACATACATGTTATTGATGTGTACCTTACCAGCACTCATAGTAGCTCCTGGGTATTTGATACCGGTGCGGTTGCTCATATTTGTAACTCAAAACAGGAGCTGTGGAATAAGCGGAGACTGGCGAAGGACGAGGTGACGATGCGTGTCGGGAATGGTTCCAAGGTCGATGTGATTGCCGTCGGCATGCTACCTCTACATTTACCTACGGGATTAGTTTTAAACCTCAGTAATTGTTATTTAGTGCCAGCTTTGAGCATGAACATTGTATCTGGATCTTGTTTAATATGAGATGGCTACTCATTTAAATCCGAGAATAATGGTTGTTCTATTTATATGAGAGATATGTTTTATGGTCATGCCCCGCTGGTCAATGGTTTATTCTTAATGAATCTCGAACGTGATGTTACACATATTCATAGTGTGAATACCAAAAGATTTAAGGTTGATAATGATAGTCCCACATACTTGTGGCACTGCCGCCTTGGTCACATTGGTGTCAAACGCATGAAGAAGCTCCATGCAGATGGACTTTTGGAGTCTCTTGATTACGAATCATTTGACACATGCGAACCATGCCTCATGGGCAAAATGACCAAGACTCCGTTCTCCGGAACAATGGAGCGAGCAACCAACTTATTGGAAATCATACATACTGATGTGTGCGGTCCAATGAGCATTGAGGCTCGCGAAGGCTATCATTATGTTCTCACCCTCACTGATGACTTAAGTAGATATGGGTATGTCTACTTGATGAAACACAAGTCTGGGACCTTTGAAAAGTTCAAGGAATTTCAGAATGAGGTAGAGAATCAACGTGACAGAAAAATAAAGTTCTTACAATCAGATCGTGGGGGAGAATATTTGAGTCACGAATTTGGTACACACTTAAGGAAATGTGGAATTGTTTCACAACTCACGCCACCTGGAACACCTCGGCGTAACGGTGTGTCCGAACATCGTAATCGCACTCTATTGGATATGGTGCGATCTATGATGTCTCTTACCGATTTACCGCTATCATTTTGGGGGATACGCTTTAGAGTAAGCTACATTCACTTTAAATAGGGCACCGTCTAAATCCGTTGAGACGATGCGTATGAATTATGGTTTGGGAAGAAACCTAAGCTGTCGTTTCTAAAAGTTTGGGGATGCGATGCTTATGTCAAGAAACTTCAACCTGAAAAGCTCGAACCCAAGTCAGAAAAATGTGTCTTCATAGGATACCCTAAGGAAACCATTGGGTATACCTTCTACCTCAGATCCGAAGGCAAGATCTTTGTTGCCAAGAACGGGTCCTTTCTGGAGAAAGAGTTTCTCTCGAGAGAAGTAAGTGGGAGGAAAGTAGAACTTGATGAAGTACTGCCTCTTGAACCGGAAAGTAGCGCAACTCAAGAAAATGTTTCTGTGGTGCCTGCACCGAGTAGAGAGGAAGTTAATGATGATGATCAAGGTACTTTAGATCAAGTTGCTACTGAAATTCGTAGGTCCACAAGGACACGTTCCACACCAGAATGGTATGGCAATCCTGTCCTGGAAATCATGTTGTTAGACAACGGTGAACCTTCGAACTATGAAGAAGCGATGGCGGGCCCAGATTCCAACAAATGGCTTGAAGCCATGCAATCAAAGATAGGATCCATGTATGAAAACAAAGTATGGACTTTGACAGACTTGCCCGATGATCGGCGAGCGATAGAAAATAAATGGATCTTTAAGAAGAAGACGGACGCGGATGGTAATGTTACCATCTATAAAGCTCGACTTGTCGCTAAGGGTTATCGACAAGTTCAAGGGGTTGACTACGATGAGACCTTCTCACCCGTAGAGAAGCTGAAGTCCGTCTGAATCATGTTAGCAATTGCCGCATTCTACGATTATGAGATATGGTAAATGGACGTCAAAACGGCATTCCTTAACGGCTTTCTTAAGGAAGAATTGTATATGATGCAGCCGGAAGGTTTTGTCGATCCTAAGAATGCTAACAAGGTATGAAAGCTCCAGTGCTCCATCTATGGGCTGGTGCAAGCATCTCGGAATTGGAACATTCGCTTTGATGAAATGATCAAAGCGTTTGGGTTTATGCAGACTTATGGAGAAGCCTGCGTTTACAAGAAAGTGAGTGGGAGCTCTGTAGCATTTCTCATATTATATGTGGATGACATAATATTGATGGGAAATGATATAGAACTTTTGGAAATCATAAAGGCCTACTTGAATAAGTGTTTTCCAATGAAGGACCTTGGAGAAGCTGCTTACATATTAGGCATCAAGATCTATAGAGATAGATCGAGATGCCTCATAGGTCTTTCACAAAGCACATATCTTGATAATATATTGAAGAAGTTCAATATGGATCAGTCCAAGAAGGGGTTCTTGCCTATATTGCAAGGTGTGAAATTGAGCTCGGCTCAAAGCCCGGCCACGGCAGAAGATAGAGAAAAGATGAGTGTCATCCCCTATGCCTCATCCATAGGGTCTATTATGTATGTCATGCTGTGTACTAGACCTGATGTAAACCTTGCCGTAAGTTTGGTAGGGAGGTACTAAAGTAATCCCAGCATGGAACACTAGACAACAGTCAAGAATATCCTGAAGTACCTGAAAAGGACTAAGGATATGTTTCTCGTTTATGGAGGTGATGAAGAGCTCGTCGTAAAGGGTTACGTCGATGCTAGCTTCGACACAGATCTGGATGACTCCAAGTCACAAACCGGATACGTGTATATTTTGAATGCTAGGGTAGTAAGCTGGTGCAGTTGCAAGCAAAGCGTCGTGGCGGGATCTACATGTGAAGCGGAATACATGGCAGCCTCGGAGGCAGCACATGAAGCATTCTGGATGAAGGAGTTCATTACCGACCTAGGAGTTATTCCCAATGCCTCGGGCCCGATGACTCTCTTCTGTGACAACACTGGAGCTATTGCCCTTGCCAAGGAGCCCAGGTTTCACAAGAAGACCAGGCACATCAAGCGTCGCTTCAACTCCATTAGTGAAAATGTTCAAGATGGAGACAAAGATATTTGTAAAGTGCATACAGATCTGAATGACGCAGATCCGTTGACTAAACCTCTTTCACGGGCAAAACATGATAAACACCAGAACTCTATGGGTGTTCGATTCATCACAATGTAACTAGATTATTGACTCTAGTGCAAGTGGGATACTATTGGAAATATGCCCTAGAGGCAATAATAAAATGGTTATTATTATATTTTCTTGTTCATGATAATTGTCTATTGTTCATGCTATAATTGTATTGACTGGAAACCGTAATACATGTGCGAATACATAGACCACAACAAGTCCCTAGTGAGCCTCTAGTTGACTAGCTTGTTGATCAACAGATGGTCATGGTTTCCTGACTATGGACATTGGATGTCATCGATAACGGGATCACATCATTGGGAGAATGATGTGATGGACAAGACCCAATCCTAAGCATAGCACAAAGATCATGTAGTTCGTTTGCTAAAGCTTTTCTAATGTCAAGTATCATTTCCTTAGACCATGAGATCGTGCAACTCCCGGATACCGTAGGAATGCTTTGGGTGTACCAAACGTCACAACGTAACTGGGTGGCCATAAAGGTGCACTACAGGTATCTCCGAAAGTGTCTGTTGGGTTGGCACGAATCGAGACTGGGATTTGTCACTCCGTATGACGGAGAGGTATCTCTGGGCCCACTCGGTAATGCATGATCATAATGAGCTCAACGTGACTAAGTAGTTGGTCACGGGATCATGCATTACGGAATGAGTAAAGTGACTTGCCGGCAACGAGATTGAACGAGGTATTGGGATATCGACGATCGAATCTCGGGCAAGTAACGTACCAATTGACAAAGGGAATTGTATACGGGATTACTTGAATCCTAGACATCATGGTTCATCCGATGAGATCATCGTGGAACATGTGGGAGTCAACATGGGTATCCAAATCCCGCTGTTGGTTATTGGCCAGAGAGCTGTCTCGGTCATGTCTGCATGATTCTCGAACCCGTATGGTCTACACACTTAAGGTTCGATGATGCTAGGGTTATAAGGAAGATTTGTATGTGATTACCAAATGTTGTTCGGAGTCCCGGATGAGATCTCGGACGTCACGAGGAGTTTCGGAATGGACCGGAGGTGAAGATTTATATATGGGAAGTCATCATACGGTCACCGGAAATATTCGGGGGTATACCGGTATTGTATCAGGACCACCGAAGGGGTTCTCGGGGTCCACCGGGAGGGTCCACTTGCCCCGGAGGGCCTTATGGGATGTAGGTGGAAGGGAACCAGCCCCAAGTGGGTTAGGCGCCACCCCCCCCCCCCTAGGGCCCATGCGCCTAGGGTTGGGGGGGAACCCTAAAGGGGGCGCCCCCCCTTGGCTTGGGGGGCAAGCCCCCTCCCCTCTTGGCCGCCGCCCCCCCTCTAGATCCCATCTAGAGGGGCCGGCCCCCTTTACCCTTCTCCCTATAAATAGAGGGGTGTAGGGAGGGGTGCAGCACCACATCGAAGGTGCAACCCCTCCCCTCCCCGACACCTCTCCTCCTCCGTGTGAGCTTGGCAAACCCCTGTCGGAGAACTGGCACTCCATCACCACCACGTCGTCGTGCTGCTGTTGGAGCCTTCTTCCTCAACCTCTCCCTCCTCCTTGCTGGATCAAGGCGCGGGAGACGTCACCGGGCTGCACGTGTGTTGAACGCGGAGGTTCCGTCGTTCGGCACTTAGATCGGAATCCACCGCGATCTGAATCGCTACGAGTATGACTCCTTCATCCGCGTTCTTGTAACGCTTTCGTCTCGCAATCTTCAAGGGTATGAAGATGCACTCCCCTCTCTCTCGTTGCTAGTTACTCCATAGATTGATCTTGGTGATGCATAGAATTTTTTTTTAATTTTTGCAACGATCCCCAACAATAGATGCATCAAAATAAGCAAACAACACACGAAAAACAGAATCTGTCAAAAACAGAACAATATGTAGAAATATGTACCTTTCAAATACTACTGGAAGTCTAAAAATCCTACCAAAATAGGAAGTCCTGGGAAATTTATCTCTTGATCTACTGCAAAAAGAATCAACTCGAAAGCACGTTTTCGTTATTTATTTAAATTATTCTCGTGCGCACGAAAGTTTCTGTTTTTCAGCAGAATCAAATTAAGTATCACCGTAGGTTATCCTATAGGTTCTACTTGGCACAAATACTAATTAAAACATAAAACCACATCTAAACATAAGCTAGATGATTTATTTATTACAAAACAGAAGAAAAAAAGCAAGGAACAAAAATAAAATTGGGTTGCCTCCCAACAAGCGCTATCGTTTAACGCCCCTAGCTAGGCATAAAAGCGAGAATAGATCTAAGCATTGCCATCTTTGGCATTCAATTCATAAGTGGCTCACATAATTGATTCATAAGGTAATTTAATTTTCTTTCTAGGAAAGTGTTCCATGTGTTTCCTTAATGGAAATTGGAGTCTAATATTTCCTTCCTTCATATCAATAATTGCACCAATCATTCTAAGGAAAGGTCTACCAAGAATAATAGGACATGAAAATTTTCAATCTATATCAAGAACGACGAAATCTATGGGCACATAATTCCTATTTGCAACAATAAGAACATCATTAATCCTTCCCATAGGTTTCTTAATAGTAGAATCTGCAAGGTGCAAGTTTAAAGAGCAATCATCAAATTTACGAAAACCCAGCACATCACATAAAGTTTTTGGAATCGTGGAAACACTAGCACCCAAATCACACAAAGCATAGAATTCATGATATTTAATTTTAATTTTTATAGTAGGTTCCCACTCATCATAAAGTTTTCTAGGTATAAAAACTTCCAACTCAAGTTTTTCCTCATAAGATTGCATCAAGGCACCAACAATAAGTTTGGTAAAAGCCAAATTTTGACTATAAGCATGAGGAGAATTCAACACGGATTGCAACAAGGAAATACAATCTACTAAAGAAAAATTATCATAATTAAATTCCTTGAAATCCAAAATAGTGGGTTCATTGCTATGTAAAGTTTTGACCTCTCCAATCCCACTTTTACCAAATTTAGCATCAAGATCTAAAAACTCTGAATCATTGGGACGCCTTTTAACTAAAGTTGACTCATATCCAGTCCCATCATTATGAAGATTCATATTGCAAAACAAAGATTTAATAGGGACACATCAATAACTTTTAGATCTTCATTGTTATTTTCATGGAAACTAGAAGAACACGCTTTTACAAAGCAATCTTTCTTAGCACGCATCCTAGCGGTTCTTTCTTTGCACTCATCAATGGAAATTCCCATGGCTTTGAGAGACTCATTTATATCATGCTTAGGTGGAATAGATCTAAGTTTCAAAGAATCAACATCAAGACAAATTCTATCAACGTTCCTAGCCAATTCATCAACTTTAAGCAATTTTTCTTCAAGTAAAGCATCGAAATTCTTTTGAGAGATCATAAATTCTTTAACACTATTCTCAAAATCAGAGGGCATCTTATTAAAATTTCCATAAGAGTTGTTGTAGGAATTACCATAATTATTAGAGGAATTACTAGGAAAAGGCCTAGGATTAAAGTTTCCTATATACGCGTTGTTACCAAAATTATTCCTACCAACAAAATTCACATACATAGATTCATTATTATTCTCAATCAAAGTAGACACAGTCATATCATTGGGATCAGTAGGAGCACTCTTATTAGCAAACAATTTCATAAGTTCATCCATCTTTCCACTCAAAACATTAATTTCTTCTATCGCATGAACTTTCTTACTAGTAGATCTTTTAGTGTGCCATTGAGAATAATTAACCATAATATCATCTAGGAGTTTAGTAGCTTCTCTTAAAGTGATTTCCATAAAAGTGCCTCCCGCGGCCGAGTCTAAAAGATTTCTAGAAGCAAAATTCAATCCGGCATAAAAAATTTGTATGATCATCCATAAATTCAAACCATGTTTAGGGCAATTGCGAATCATTAATTTCATTCTCTCCCAAGATTGGGCAACATGCTCATGATCTAGTTGCTTAAAATTCATAATATCGTTTCTAAGAGAGATGATCTTAGTGGGAGTAAAATACTTAGAGATAAAACCATCTTTGCACTTATTCCATGAATCAATACTATTTTTAGGCAAAAAAGAAACCAAGTTTTAGCATGATCTCTAATTGAAAACGGAAATAACTTCAATTTAACAATATCATTATCCATGTCTTTCTTCTTTTGCATATCACACAAATCAACAAAGTTTTTTAGATGAGTAGCGGCATCTTCACTAGGAAGGCTGGAGAATTGATCGTTCATAACAAGATTCAACAAAGCAGCATTGATTTCACAAGATTCAGCATCATTAAGAGGAGCAATCGGAGTGCTAAGTAAATCATTATTATTGATATTGGAAAAGTCACACAATTTAGTATTATCTTGAACCATCGTGACAAGCAATCCAACACACAAGCACACAAAAAGGCAAGCGAAGGAAAAGAGGCAAACGGAAAAGAGAGGGCGAATAAAATGGCAAGGGTGAAGTGGGGGAGATGAAAACGAGAGGCAAATGGCAAATAATGTAATGCGAGGGAGATGAGTTTGTGATGGGTACTTGGTATGTCTTGACTTGAGCGAAGACCTCCTCGGCAACGGTGCCAGAAATCCTTCTTGCTACCTCTTGAGCACTGCGTTGATTTTCCCTTGAAGAGGAAAGGGTGATGCAACAAAGTAGCATAAGTATTTCCCTTGGTTTTTGAGAACCAAGGTATCAATCCAGTAGGAGGCTCCTCACAAGTCCCTCGCACCTACACAAACAAACAAGAACCTCGCAACCAACGCGATAAAGGGGTTGTCAATCCCTTCATGGTAACTTGTAAAGTGAGATCTGATAGAGATAAAAAGATAAGATAAATATTTTTGGTATTTTTATGATATAGATTGGAAAGTAAAGATTGCAAAATAAAGTAGATCGGAAACTTATATGATAAAATATAGACCCGGGGGCATAGGTTTCACTAGTGGCTTCTCTCAAGATAGCATAATTATTACGGTGGGTGAACAAATTACTATCGAGCAATTGATAGAAAAGTGCATAGTTATGAGATTATCTAGGCATGATCATGTATATAGGCATCACGTCCGCGACAAGTAGACCGAAACGATTCTGCATCTACTACTATTACTTCACACATCAGCCGCTATCCAGCATGCATCTAGAGTATTAAGTTCATAAGAACAGAGTAATGCATTAAGAAAGATGACATGATGTAGAGGGATAAACTCAAGCAATATGATATAAACCCCATCTTTTTATCCTCGATGGCAACAATACAATATGTGCCTTGCTGCCCCTGCTGTCACTGGGAAAGGACACCGCAAGATTGAACCCAAAGCTAAGCACTTCTCCCATTGCAAGAAAGATCAATCTAGTAGGCCAAACCAAACTGATAATTCGAAGAGACTTGCAAAGATAACCAATCATACATAAAAGAATTCAGAGGAGATTCAAATATTTCTCATAGATAAACTTGATCATAAACCCACAATTCATTGGATCTCGACAAACACACCGCAAAAAGAGTTACATCGAATAGATCTCCAAGAAGATCGAGGAGAACTTTGTATTGAGATTCAAAGAGAGAGAAGAAGCCATCTAGCTAATAACTATGGACCCCGAAGGTCTGTGGTAAACTACTCACAACTCATGGGAGAGGCCTTGGCGTTGATGTAGAAGCCCTCCGTGATTGATTCCCCCTCTTGCGGAGCACCGGAAAAGGCCCCAAGATGGGATCTCGCGGATACAGAAGGTTGCGGCGGTGGAAATAGGTTTTCGTGGTGCTCCTGGATGTTTTCGGGGTATAGAGGTATATATAGGCGAAGGAGGTCGGTCAGGGGAGCCACGAGGGTGGGGAGCACGCCCACCCCCCTAGGGTGCACCCTCCTGCCTCGTGGCCACCCTGGCTGCTTCTTGACGTCCACTCCAAGTCTCCTAGATTGCGTTTGTTCCAAAAAGATTGCTCCCGAAGGTTTCATTCCGTTTGGACTCCGTTTGATATTCCTTTTCTTCGAAACACTGAAATAGGCAAAAAAAGACAACAATTCAGGTTGGGCCTCCGGTTAGTAGGTTAGTCCCAAAAATGATATAAAAGTGTAAAGTAAAGCCCATAAACA
The DNA here is from genome assembly GCA_963921465.1 of Triticum timopheevii. Lineage (NCBI taxonomy): Eukaryota > Viridiplantae > Streptophyta > Magnoliopsida > Poales > Poaceae > Triticum > Triticum timopheevii. The sequence goes on along the minus strand of OY997270.1, from coordinate 582,828,227 downwards.
TCCAAAACGGGTAATATAATAGCATGGAACAATCAAAAATTATAGATACGTTGGAGACGTATCACCACCCACCACCCACTTCATAGCCACTGTCGAAAACTTAACCGGCATGCTCGATTATGCCTCCGAAGACATCGACGGTATGGATGCCGATGCCAGAGAGGAGCAGGCACAAAAACCACCGCTTATAGGGCGCTGGACAGCCACCTCCTCATATGACGTATACATGGTGGATACACCCAGACAGAACAACGGCGACAATGAAAAGGATCCAGTCAAGGATAACACTCCTGAGAACAGCCAAAGTGTCGATGTCAACGGCGCCGCTCTAAACCACGTCATGGAAAAAATAGCAATACCGGCACAGGAGAAAATAATACTCCGGACGATGCCGAAGACAACGAAGACCCCGTTGAGCCAACCTCCGAACAAGGCGAACGGGAAGATGGGCGAGTTATCCCTGATGAACAGGCCATGAACAAAGACTCGGAGGATAGTAACTACCTTCCGCTCTCCGAGGACGAGGTGAGCCTCGGCAACAAGGATTTTATCGTGCCTGAGGAACCTCTCAAGTAGGAGCGCTTTAAGCGCCAGCTAATAGCCACTGCAAGGAGCCTGAAAAAGAAGCAGCAGCAGCTTCAAGATGATCAAGATCTGCTCAACGATAGATGGACTAATGTCCTAGCAGCCGAAGAATACGACCTCGAGTGCCCAACCAAAAGTTACCTGAGGCGCAAATTGTTACCCCAATTTGATGACGAGGCGCGGCAGCCCGTCCTACCTGCGCATAATGCGGTTAACCGACCACCATGAGGTCGGGGCAAATCGGCAACTCAAGACGAACACCAGCCCGTACCACCTCATAGTAGAGGCAGAGACATGACAGCTCGGGGTCATACATATGGCCTGCGGAAGGACCCAGACAATAGAGCAGGTCAAACAAGATCGATCTACAGATCACGGGATGTGCCCGGATGCGCAACGACGGCCATCTATCCGGACGTGACAAACACAACCACGCCCGGGCCGAGCACCACAGATGAACTCCATCCGACCTATGTCGCGATGTGGCCTGACATAGAGGCGTCGCACACATCCTTTGCTTCATTGATGAAGTAATGGAACACCAATTTCCGGAAGGGTTTAAACTCATGAATATCGAATCATATGATGGAACAACAGACCCCGCAGTATGGATCAAAGATTTCCTCCTCCATATACACATGGCCCGTGGTGATGACCTCCACGCCATCAAATACCTCCCACTAAAACTAAAGGGGCCAGCGCGGCACTGGCTGAACAGCCTCCCTGATAACTCCATTGGCGGCTGGGAAGACTTGGAAGACGCCTTCCGCAATAACTTCCAAGGTACATATGTTTGGTCTCCGGACGCCGATGACCTAAGTCACATCATCCAGCAGCCCGGGGAGTCTGCCAGGAAGCTCTGGACTAGGTTCTTAATAAAAAAGAACCAAATTGTCGATTGTCCGGATGCCAAAGCCCTCACAGCCTTTAAACATAGCGTCCGAGATGAGTGGCTCGCCTGCCACCTCGGTCAAGAAAAACCAAGATCCATGGCTGCCCTTACCACTCTGATGACCCATTTTTGCACGGGAGAAGACAGCTGGCTCACTTGTCAAAGCAACAACACCGATGATCCGGGTACTTCCGAAGTTCGAGACAGCAATGACAAGCCACGACACAATAAACACAAGCGTCGTAATAACAATGAAGGAATGCAAGACATAGCGGTCAACGCAAGATTCAGTGGTTCCAAACTCGGTCAACAAAAAAAGCCATTCAAGGCAAACAGAGACAGACCATCCAATTTAGATAAGATACTGGATCGGCCCTGCCAGATTCATGGCACCCCCATTAAACCAGCCAATCACACCAACAGGAGTTGTTGGGTTTTTAAACAAGTCGGCAAGCTTAATGCCGAACACAAGGTGAAGGGGCCACCCAGTGACAGCAATGACGAAGAGACTCGCCAGCCGAACACCGGGGGTCAGAAGCAATTTCCCCCCACCCCCCAAGTAAAGACAATGAACATGGTATATGTGACGCACATCCCCACAGGGGACTGCAAGCGTGCGCTACGGGACGCAGGCGCCATAGAGCCAGCCGCCCCAAAATTAAACCAATGGGCGGCCCGCCCGATCACTTTTGATTGAAAGGACCACCCAACCAGTATCCTTCATGAAGGTCCGGCAGCTCTCATCCTCGATCCAATTATTGATGGGTTCCATCTCACGAAAGTCCTTATGTACATCGACAGTAGCCTTAATCTACTCTACCAAGACACTACCCGCAAAATGGGCATTGATCCTTCAAGAATCAGGCCCACCACAACTACCTTCAAGGGAACAATATCCGGTGTAGAAGCTCACTGCACGGGCTCGATTACATAGGAAGTCATTTTTGGCTCGCCGAACAACTTTCGAAGCGAAGGCTTGACCTTCGACATTGTCCCGCTCCGCAGTAGCTACCATGCACTACTCGGACGTACCACTTTTGCTCGCTTTAATGCAGTCCCACATTACACCTATCTCCAACTTAAGATGCCAGTCCACATGGCACCATCACGATAAACGGAAATACGGACTGCTCCCTCCGTACAGAGGAGCATACTACGGCTATTGCGGCCGAAATACAAAGCGGCCTTATCAAGCCACACATTTCGTCGGCCGTCAAGCCGCCCAAACGGCGGTGCCGCAAATAAGTTGCACTATCATTATCAACTTTGCATCTTTTGCATCAATATTTTGAATATGTGTATCACCACGATCAAGATTCAACAGAAATAGACCACTCTTCAAGGGTCCATGACCATAAAAGATATTACTCATATAAATAGAACAACCATTATTCTCTGATTTAAATGAATAACCATCTCGCACTAAACAAAGATCCAGATATAATGTTCATGCTCAACGCTGGCACCAAATAACAATTATTCAGGTCTAAAACTAATCCCGAAGGTAGATGTAGAGGTAGAGTGCCGATGACGATTTCATCGACCTTGGAACCATTCCCGACGTGCATTGTCACCTCGTCCTTAGCCAATCTATGTTCAATCCATACTCCCTGCTTTGAGTTACAAATATGAGCAACCGAACTGGTATCAAATACCCAGGCACTACTACGAGAATTAGTAAGGTACATGATACGTTCCAACGTATCTATAATTTTTGATTGCTCCATGCTACTTTATCTACTGTTTTGGACTATATTGGGCTTTATTTTCCACTTTTATATTATTTTTGGGACTAACCTATTAACCGAAGGCCCAGCCCAGAATTGCTGTTTTTTGCCTATTTCAGTGTTTCGAAGAAACGGAATATCAAACGGAGTCCAAACGGAATGAAACCTTCAGGAACGTGGTTTTCTCACCGAACGTGATCCAGGAGACTTGGACCCTGCTCCAAGGAACAACAGAGGTGGTCACGAGGGTGCGGGCGCCCCCTCCATAGGGCGCACCCCCTGCCTCGTGGACCCCCTGTTGCTCCACCGACGTACTCCTTCCTCCTATATATACCTACGTACCCCCAAACGATCAGAAGGGGAGCCAAAAACCTAATTCCACCGTCGCAATTTTCTGTATCCACGAGATCCCATCTTGGGGCCTATTCCGGAGCTCCACCGGAGGGGGCATCCACCATGGAGGGCTTCTACATCAACACCATAGCCCCTCCGATGAAGTGTGAGTAGTTTACTTCAGACCTTCGGGTCCATAGCTAGTAGTTAGATGGCTTCTTCTCTCTTTTTGGATCTCAATACAATGTTCTCCCCCTCTCTCGTGGAGATCTATTCGATGTAATCTTGTTTTTGCGGTGTGTTTGTTGAGACCGATGAATTGTGGGTTTATGATCGAGCTTATCTATGAATAATATTTGAATCTTCTCTGAATTCTTTTATGTATGATTGAGTTATTGCAAGTCTCTTTGAATTATCCGTTTGGTTTGGCCAACTAGATTGGTAGTTCTTGCAATGGGAGAAGTGTTTAGCTTTGGGTTCAATCTTGCGGTGTCCTTTCCCAGTGACAGAAGGGGCAGCAAGGCACGTATTGTATTGTTGCCATCGAGGATAACAAGATGGGGTTTTTATCATATTGCATGAATTTATCCCTCTACATCATGTCATCTTGCTTAAGGCGTTACTCTTTTTTGAACTTAATACTCTAGATGCATGCTGGATAGCGGTCTATGAGTGGAGTAATAGTAGTAGATGCAGAACCGTTTCGGTCTACTTGTCTTGGACGTGATGCCTATATACATGATCATACCTAGATATACTCATAACTATGCTCAATTCTATCAATTGCTCAAAAGTAATTTGTTCACCCACCATAAAATATCTATGCTCTTGAGAGAAGCCACTAGTGAAACCTATGGCCCTCGGTGAGGGAGTCCTGGATTAGGGGGTATCCGGACAGCCGGACTATGTACAACGTCCGGACTATTGAAGCGTGAAGATACAAGACTCAAGACTTCGGCCCGTGTCCGGATGGGACTTTCCTTGGCGTGGAAGGCAAGCTTGCCGATCCGCATATTATATTTCCTTCCTTGTAACCCACTCCATGTAAACCCTATCCCTCTCCGGTGTCTATATAAACCGGAGAGGTTGGTCCTTGGAAGGCCGATCACAATTACATTCATACCATCATAGGCTAGCTCCTAGGGTTTAGCCTCTATGATCTCGTGGTAGATCTACTCTTGTACTACCCATACCATCAATATTAATCAAGCAGGAAGTAGGGTTTTACCTCCATCGAGAGGGCACGAACTGGGTAAACATCTGCGTCCCTTACTTCTTGTTACCATCAGCCTTGACGCACAGATCGGGACCCCCTACCCGAGATCCGCCGGTTTTGACACCGACATTGGTGCTTTCATTGAGAGTTCCTCTATGACGTCGCCTTCAGGCTCGATGGCTCCTTTAATCGTCATTAACGACGCTGTCCAGGGTGAGACTTTCCTCCCCGGATAGATCTTCGTGTTCGGCGGCTTTGCGCTGCCGGCTAATTCGCTTGGCCACTTGGAGCAGATCGATAGCTACCCGGCCATCAAATAAGGTTAGGAAACCTGAACTACACGACGGATATTCGCGAAGACTTGATCTTCGACGGATTTGGGCCAGCGCCAGAAGCGCCGAACAGTCATGATGAGCACGGCTTAGACCTGCTGTCAGACGTCGCTCGGGATATCATCCCGGCAGAAGCCTGGGATATAAATCCGGGATAGGTTGCTTCGCCTAAGGACGGAGGGCTGGACCCCGCCCCTGTAACGCCCTCGATGCGGCTATATCTCCCACGTGTCGAAGCACGACTTAGAGGCATAACCGCATTGAAAGCAATGTCGCAAGTGAGGTAATCTTCACACAACCCAAGTAATACATAAGGGAAAGAGATACATAGTTGGCTTACAGTCGCCACTTCACACAATACATAAATAAACATCCATCATTCAGTTTACACTCAAGGTCCGACTACGGAACCAAAATAGAAGAAGACTACCCCAAATGCAACACAGATCCCCGATCATCCCAACTGGACTCCACTACTGATCGTCTGGAAATGAAACATAGTAACGACCAAGGGCCTCATCAAATTCTCACTTCAGCTCAGTTGCGCCCTCTACGCTGGTATCATCGGTACCTGCATCTGTTTTGGTAGAATCTGTGAGTCACGGGGACTCAGCAATCTCACACCCGCGAGATCAAGACTATTTAAGCTTAAGGGAAAGGTGGTGTAATGAGGTGGATTTGCGGCAAGCGACTAGCATATATGGTGGCTACGATCGCAAAAGAGAGCGAGAAGAGAAGCAAGGCACGGTCGTGAAGCTAGTAGTGATCAAGAAGTGATCCTAGAGCAACCTGCGTCAAACATAACTCCAACACCGTGTTCACTTCCCGGACTCCGCCGAGAAGGGACCATCACGGTTACACACGCGGTTGATGTATTTTAATTAAGGTCAACTTCGGGTTTTCTACAACCGGACATTAACAAATTCCCATCTGCCTCATAACCGCGGGCACGGCTTTCGAAAGATAATACCCTGCAGGGGTGTCCCAACTTAGCCCATCACAAGCTCTCACGGTCAACGAAGGATAAACCTTCTCCCGGGAAGACCCGATCAGTCTCGAAATCCCGGTTCGCATGACATTTCGACAATGGTAAAACAAGACCAGCAAGACCACCCGACTGTGCCGACAAATCCTGATAGGAGCTGCACATATCTCGTTCTAAGGGCACACCGGATAAGCTAAGCGTACAGGTACCGACGTAATCCAAGTTGCCAAGGAATGGTCCCGCACGGTGCTCTAGTTTGGACCAACACTCAGAGGAGCACTGGCCCGGGGGGGGTAAATAAAGATGACCCTCGGGCTCGCGAAAACCCAAGGGAAAAAGGCTTAGGTGGCAAATGGTAAAACCAAGGTTGGGCCTTGCTGGAGGAGTTTTATTCAAAGCGAACTGTCACGGGGGTCCCATAAATCACCCAACCGCGTAAGGAATGCAAAATCAAGGAACATAACACCGGTATGACGGAAACTAGGGTGGCAAGAGTGGAACAAAACACCAGGCATAAGGCCGAGCCTTCCACCCTTTACCAAGTATATAGATGCATTAATTAAAACAATAGATATTATGATATCCCAAAATATCCGTGTTCCAACAAGGAACAAACTTCATCTTCACCTGCAACTAGCAACGCTATAAGAGGGGCTGAGCAAAGCGGTAACATAGCCAATCAACGGTTTGCTAGGACATGGATGGTTAGAGGTTTGACATGGCAATATGGGTGGCATGATATAGCAAGTGGTAGGTATTGCAGCATAGGCATGGCAAAAGAGCGAGCATCTAGCAAGCAAAGATAGAAGTGATATCGAAGGTATGGTCATCTTGCCTGCAAGGTTCTCAGAGTTGTCGAAGGCTTGATCCTCGTAGACGTTCTCAACAGGTTCCTTGTACACGTACTCGTCTCCCGGCTCTACCCAAAGCAAGAACACAAGCAATGGAACAACAATCAAACAAGGAGCAATGCACAAGCAATATGATGCAATACATGACATGCTATGTGAGATGTGATATGCAATGCATATGTGTGCTCCGGAAGGAAAATGATGAACAAGGCATCAACTTGGCAAACCAAGTATGCCGCTGGAAAGATGGGATGATTTCGGTTGAAATCGATATAAAGATCACCGGAATTGGATGCACGGTTTGCAAATGACAAGCAAAACAAGAATGACACGAATCTGCGTTTAACAGCACGATGCTACTTAGCATGCAACAAGAAACTATGCTACAGCACCCCAACATAAAAACAAAGCATATGGCAGTGATCTACAGGAGATGCTTAACAAAAGAGGAACACTGAGCTACGGCTAGATCACATCATATCAGGCTCAAACAAGCATGGTGAAAGTGCAAAAAAATATCAGGTTCACAGACTTAGTGAAAATACTAGCATGCCAGAAATTAACATCAGGAAGGCATGTTTAGAGCAGGCAAACAACAAGCTACAGGAATTTTTAATAGCAAAATAAGGCATGACATGAATCTACTCAAAGCATAGATCAAAAGTCCCTTACTGACCATAAGCCAAAAAGGACCATAAGAAATGATGGCACCCATGTAAACATAGCAAGTTTCGTTACAGATCTCAGACTTAGCAGAAAAACTGGACATGGCAAAAACAGATAACAAGTAGGCATGTTCGTGAGCTCGATGCACTCACTACAGAGCATCTCATGAAAAACTAAGCCTACACCCATCAAGAAGACATGGCATAGAAGCTATACATGGCAAGAACAACATCATAGCATACACGGATCAACTACAACAACCTTGTGAAAATTGAATCTCATGTAAACAATCTGCCAGGAAACATTTTGAAGCAAAAGTAGAGCACGAAAATGACATGCTAGACTACTCCATAAATGCCAACAAAGGCATGGATGGATAGAGCACATCCATATGTTCAAAACACCCTTACTGATCATGCTCAAAATAGGCATAGATCTCTCTGTAACAACATGAACACATGGCATAAAAATAACAGCAGGACATGACTTAGTGAAAACACTAAGTTCCTGAAATCAGCAACATTATCATCCCTAGTTTGCATGCTTGTTCTAGTCACCACATAACTCACAAAAATACATGGCATACAGCCCTGGAAATATGGCATGGCATAGTTCAACACACATGTAGGGCTCAAGTTCATAAGGTGCACACATTAATCATGGCAAAAATGATATAAGTGCAAGTTCTGTTAAGAAACAGAAACTAACATCACATAGCCCTCTTCCAACAGCATTTCGGGCATCAAGATGAGCTCAAATGTAAATGATGCAATGGAATGAAATGATCTACTCCTCGAGACGAACAATTTGATATGCTACACGCCCAAAACGGAGCCACGGGTGCAAAGATGTGATGCGATGAAAATGCAACAATATATTGACAGAATGACTTAGTGGATTTCGGGGGTCGGGGAAAAAGTCAACCGTCGCGTTCTGGATCTGGATCCGGGCACGCGGCTCGAGGACGGCCGGCCGGAATTGGAGCTCGGGGCCGGGGAGGAGGTGGCCGGAGTCGGGCCGGCCGGATCTGGCGGTGGCCGGCGCGGCGGGGCTGGCCGGAGGTGCGGGCGGCGCGAAGGGGCCGCGGGGCGGCGCGAGACGGACGCGGCGGCGGTACTCGCCGGCCGCCGGGGACGGGCGGTGCGGGCAGCGGCCGGCCGGCCGGAGGAGGTCGCCGGGCGCGGGGAGGCGCGGGCTCCAGGCGGCGGGCGACGAACGGGCTCGGGGGGGCCCCCCGGGCCTGGCGGGCCGGGCGCGGTCGACGGCGATGTGGGGACGCGGGGCGCCATGTGGCGGCCCCTGGCTGGCTGCGGGCTCGGCGGCGGACGCGTCTGGCACCGTCCGGACGTGTCCGGCAGCGCGGAGAGGAGCGGGGCTAGGGTTAGGGTGGATTTGACCCGGGATTTCGGGGGAGGGGGTGTTTTTATAGGTAGAAGGAGCTAGGAGGCTCCAAATGGAGTGCAGTTTTCGCCCATCCGATCGTGATCCGACGATGGAGAGCATGGAAGTGACTTAGATGGGTTATTGGGCTGTTTTGGAGGGGTGTTGGCTGCAACTCAAAAGAGGCCTTTGCGAGAGTGCGGTTAACCGTTGGAGTACCAAACGAGCTCCAAATGATCCGAAACTTGACAGGTGGTCTACCGGTGCTATACCAGGGCCACTTGGCAAGGCTCGGTCCATTCCGAGAATGTTCAACACCCGCACACGGAAAAATGTAAAAGGGGACGCCGGGGGACATAGAAGTGCCGGATTGCAAAACGGACAACGGGGAAAATGCTCGAAATCATGAGACGAACATGTTTGCAAATGAGATGCACATGATGACATGATATGAGATGCATGACATGGACAAAATGCAAAATGAAAACAAAACCCAACCACGGAGGGAATATCATAGCACATAGCCGAAAATGGCAAGACTTGGAGTTACAAATATGGAAAGTTACATCCGGGGTGTTACAGCCCCGCAGGCCGTACCTTCATCGGCGATGGAGCCGAACACAGGTTTCACCTCTGAGGGAACCTGTGACTCCGGACCCCCCGGATTCATATCTGGACGCAGGTTCCAGTCTGCGCGCCCCCGAGCCCGCCGATCCTAGTTGGGCTCCGGTGATGGAGTTCACCGCGGCGGACGTTTTTCAGCACTCGCCCTTTGGCGACATGCTGGACTTATTGAAGTCTCTCTCCTTGTCAGGAGACTCTGGGCCGAACTATGTCCGGCTCGAGTGGGAAGCAGACAACGACGGACTTCGTTGCCCACCCACCACCCACTTCATTGCCACGATCGATGATCTAACCGATGTGCTTGACTTCGACTCTGAAGACATCGACGGTATGACGATGTAGGAGAATCACAGGAGACACCGCTCACCGGGCGGTGGACGGCCACCTCCTCATATGATATATATATATATATATATATATATATATATATATATATATATATATATATATATATATATATATATATGGTGGACACTCTGAAGGAAACTAATGGCGATGAGGCAACGGAGGACAACCCCTCGGGAAGAAACTCAAAGAATGGGCGTCGTCGGCGCCGCTCCAAGCCCCGCCATAGCAACACCGGCCCGGAGGCGAAAATAATCCGGATGACGCCGAAGAAGAATATGACCCTGATCAGCCCGCCTTTGAGCAGGCCGAACAGGAAGATGAGCAGGTCATCCCGGAAGAACAGGCGACAGACGCATACCCGGAGGAGGACAACTACATGCCCCCCTCCGAAGACGAGATCAGCCTCGACGACAACGAGTTCGGCGTACCTGAGGATCCCGTGGAGCAGGAGCGCTTCAAGCGTAGGCTTATATCCACTGCAAGGAGCCTAAAGCAGCAGCAGCAACAACTACAAGCTGATCAAGACCTGCTCACAGATAGATGGACTGAAGTCATGGCAGCCGAGGAATATGGACTCGAACACCAAACGGCTGACCGGCCACCCCGTGGCCGGGACAAAACGGGATACCAGCCCGGATACCAGCCCGCACCCCCACGCCGATACACTACGGCTCAGGGCAATAGGCACGACCTGCAAGATATTCTGGACAATAAAGGAGGATAGCCAAGATCGATCTACGGATCGAGGGGGCGTGCCCCAGCGCGCGACGATGACCGTCACGCCAGATACATCATCAACAAATCCGGCTGGGCCGAACATAGCAATCCAGACCAATCCGACCTGCGTAGCCACATAGCCCGGTACAGAGGCACCGCACACCCCCTCTACTTCACGAATGAAGTAATGGATCATGAATTCCCAAAAGGGTTCAAACCCGTAAACATCGAATCATACGATGGCACAACAGACCCCGCAGTATGGATTGAAGATTTCCTTCTCCACATTCACATAGCCCGCGGAGATGATCTACACGCCATCAAGTATCTCCCCCTTAAGCTCAAAGGACCAGCCCAGCACTGGTTAAACAGCCTGCCAGCAAATTCCATTGGCAGTTGGGAAAACCTAGAAGATGCATTCCTTGACAACTTCCAGGGCACATATGTGCGACCACCAGACACCGATGACCTGAGCCACATTACTCAACAGCCCGGAGAATCAGCCCGGAAATTCTGGACTCAATTCCTCACTAAAAAGAACCAAATAGTCAACTGTTCGGACGCCGAAGCCCTGGCGGCTTTTAAGCATAATATCCATGACGAGTGGCTCGCTCGACACCTCGGCCAGGAAAAACCCCAAGTCTTTGGCAGCTCTCACAACCCTAATGACCCGTTTTTGTGCGGGCGAGGATAGCTGGTTGGCTCGTAGCGGCACCATGCCACATTCCGGCACTTCGGACGGCCGCGATGCTAATGGCAAGCCACAGTGCAACAGACATAAGAGATGGAACAATGGCGACAGCACGGAAGACACGGCAGTCAATGCCGGATTCAGCGGACCTAAATCCGAACAGCGGAAAAAATTGTTCAAAAGAAATAATCAGGGACCGTCCAGTCTAGACCACATACTAGAGCGCTCGTGCCAAATTCACGGCACACCAGACAAACCAACCAACCACACCAATAGAGACTGCTGGGTGTTCAAACAGGCCGCCAAGATAAACGCCGAAAACAAGGACAAGGGGTTGCACAGCGACGATGATGATGAACCCCGGCGTCCAAAAACAGGGGGGCAAAAGAAATTTTTCCCCCAGGTGAAAACAGTCAATATGATCTACGCCACCCACATCCCCAAGCGGGAACGGAAGCGGGCACTACGGGACGTCTATGCGATGGAGCCAGTCGCCCCCAAGTTCAACCCATGGTCAGCTTGTCCGATCAGCTTCGACCGTAGGGATCACCCTACCAGCATCCGTCACGGCGGCTCAGCCGCATTGGTCTTAGACCCAATCATCGATGGATTCCACCTCACGCGTGTCCTTATGGACGGCGGTAGCAGCCTAAACCTGCTTTATCAGGACACAGTGCGCAAGATGGACATTGACCCTTCAAGGATCAAGCCCACCAAAACCACCTTTAAAGGTGTTATTCCTGGAGCAGAGGCCCGCTGCACGGGTTCTATAACATTGGAAGTGGTCTTCGGATCCCCAGTCAACTTCAGGAGCGAAGAGCTGATCTTCAACATCATCCCTTTCCGTAGTAGCTACCACGCACTTCTCGGACGAACCGCATTCGCAAGATTCAATGCGGTGCCACACTATGCATATCTCAAGCTCAAGATGCCGGGACCGCGTGGGGTCATCACTGTCAACGGAAATATGGACCGCTCCCTTCGAACAGAAGAGCATATGACAGACCTCGCGGCATAAGTACAATGCGGCCTCCTCCGACAAACCAATCCGGCGACAACTTCGAGCACTGTCAAACGGGTCCGGAGCACCCCGCAACAGGATCAACACGAATGTCAAGATCGTGATTAGCAGTCCGGCCTCCGCTCAAGCCCCTCCAAAACAGCATCCATGCCACGCGTACACAATTACGCACTCAAGATACCTTGGGCATAGGCGGAGGCACATCAACGACCCAGTCAATAATGCGGGTAACCGCTAAATACCTTCATACTTTTTCCCTTTTACCTTTCAGGACACCGCGTTAGGGCAGCATCCTCAGAAGAGCCGAATTGCCGGACTCATATGGAAGAGACACCCAAGGAGGCAACAGACGTTGTGCGCATAAGGAAATACCCAGGTGGAATCTATTTACGATCATTATACCTGCTTTGTCTATCTGCACACGGCTTGCCCCTGGATAGGATAGGTCAAATAGTCCTATTTTTATCTCTACCTAATGCATCTATTGTAAACATATGCTTAAACGTATTTTTCGTCAAATGGAGATTATATATAGCGTCATCTTATTATCCTTATTTGAGTATTTTTCTCTTATAAATGTTTATTTGGTATTGCATCCGTACACCTTGGTATGGCCAGCTTGCCAGGGGCTTCTTACGACGCCCCGTAATATGGCAACTAAAAGACTGAACACTTTCAATAGTGTGGCACCCCGAACTTATAGCACTATATGCATCAGCTCTGAATCATGTCTTGGGTCTACAGTTGGGATAGCCCGGCTCCCTTGTTTTGGTGCCTTACGTTCCGTTATATCGGCTAAGGCAGCGCAGGGAGAACTACTGCAATTGTGTCCCGGTTCTTCCGGACGAGCACCTCAGTAGAGAAAGCCGAAAACTGACCGACATGATGTGGCGAGAGCTGGTCGCTGTTCGAGAGGTACTAAAATTCTTAAAGATTTTCCGCTTTAGGCGATAAATCGGCTTTGTCCAATCAAGGCGTGTATAGCGCCCCAATTCGGCCTTCCGGATTCTAGGGGCTTCGCCGAAATTTAAAATTGTAGACTTCTATGGCTAAGTGAAAGTTATAAAGCCGCATAGTCCAATTGTCTCGTTCACTGCGTTGGACACCTCCTTAAGGGACCAAACATTTGGATAAAGAGTGTCCGGGTTTTCCATGAACACCCTGGTGCTAGTCACGTGGGGGCGGAAGCCGACGACTGGCCTACTTTCAGGATTTTATAAACAGCCGCACAAAAGGTAATATTTTAAATAACAAAAGCGCTACATAGCGCAAGTAACTTCGTCCTTAAAATACAACCATGACAGAAGCAAATTCATTCAAAAATGGTGTCCTTGGTACATTCATCAGCCACGAGGCGAGCACCCTTCATAACGCCATCATAGTACAACTCGGGATGGCGATGCGCCTTGCCCTCCGGCGGTCCGTCCTTGACCAGCTTCTCCGCATCCATCTTGCCCCAAAGCACTTTGACGCGGGCAAGGGCCTGGCGGGCACCCTCGATACACACGGATTGCTTGATCACCTCAAGCCGCGGGCAGGCATCCACCATCCGCTTGATCAGGCCGAAGTAGCTACCGGGCACGAGCTCACCAGGCCACATCCGGACTATGAACCCTTTCACAGCCAGTTCGGCCACCCTGTGAAGTTCGACCAACTGCTTCAGTTGGTCACTCAGAGGCATCGGGTGTTCGGCCCCAGCATACTGGGACCAGGACAGCTTCTCCGTTGAGTTCCCCTCCTGTGCACGGTAGAACTCCGCAGCATCTGATACGCTGCATGGCAGATTTGCGAATGCCCCTGGAGAGCTCCGAATCCGAGTAAGTAATAGAAACGCCTCCTCCACATGTTTGCTTTGCATAAAAAACTTCTTACCCGCTGCTATCTTCTTGGCCTCCTGGATCTCCTGCTGTGCTTTCTCGGCTTCGGCCTTGGTGTCTTTTAAGCTTATAAGGGCCTTCGCAAGCTCGGCCTCTTTGGCCTTCAGATCATGCTCCACGGACTCGCATTTCCTGCCGAGGTCCTGGAGCTCCTGCCGTACCCAACCTACCCTAGCACTTTGCTTTTCGCGCTCCTTACATTCTGAGGCCGCCTTGTCTTCGACCTCGGACAGCGCCTTCTTCAGGGCCGCCACTTCGGCGGGGGCCCCTGTGACACGGTCATGACACTTAGTTGTTAGACACACCAATTCTGCCTATCCTTAACATACATAAGAACGGGAATTACTTACCCTTGTTCTCTTCGAGCTGCCTCTTCGTGAGGTCGAGCTCTCCCTGCGCCTGCTCCAGGTCCTGTTTCAGATCGGCAACCTCGGCAGTACGGGCAGCAGCAGCAAGCAGCATAGCCTGCTTATTCAAAACAATACTTATGATTAGACTCCTGCGGATTTTAATTGACCCTCTGCTCGGCTTTTCTTTCCGAATGCCAAACAGAGTATCAGGGGCTACTACCTATTGGGTGGTAATTTTTCAAATATTTATTACTCACCTCGAAGCCTGTTAGGAGGCTGGTGCAAGCTTCTGTTAGTCCGCTCTTGGCGGATGAAACCTTCCGAATCACCGTACTCATAAGAGTACAGTGCCCTTCGTCCAGGGAAGCGCCGCAAAGCGCTTCCAGCAGACCATCCGGCGCCTCATGCGCAATGGAAGTTCGCGACACAGACGGCTCGCCCTCCTTAGCGAGGGGTGGCCTGTCTGAGTCCTGAACCATCAAAGGTTCCAGAATTGTGTTCGGCTGAGAGCCCGGCTGGCGGTGGCTCTCGTTGACACGATCCGCAGGGATCTTGAACCCCGCGTGTCCGACGTCTGGGACCCCGCCTCGGGGAGTCTCTAGAGTCACCTCCCCCTGCTCCGGGAGCCTTTGGGACAACACCTCCGTGCCATCCGCGGGTTGAGGAGTGGTGGCCGTCGGGAGCGAATTCATCTCCGAATTGCTCAGGGACCCGGAGGAGGATATCTCGGGGTGATCCCTGGCCGGACTGCACATATGTTCGGCATTATAAATACAAAAAATATAAAGTGAAGTCATGATAGAGTGCAAACACTTACGATCGCGCTAGGGGCTTCCCCCTAGGAAGCTACCCCTCCATGCTAAGAGCGGTCGTGGCGGAGTAGTCCGAAGGGGCCCCTTCCCCTTCTTGGACGCCCCAGCCTCCCCTCCTGGGGCGGCTTTTCTCTTCTTCTCCCCCCCGGTGGGGGAAGGTAGGATTTCTTCCTGATTCCCCCCGCCTCCGCGGGAGGAATCCGACTCATCATCATCGGACGACAGGGGAATGACGGCCCTGCGCCGAGGACCTTTTTCGGCCCCCGGGTCCACCTCCCCGGACCCCTCATCCTTTCCGGATGGGGCGTCTTCTTCCTCTTCCTCCTCCCCTTCGTGGGAGGAGTCCGCCTCGCCGTCTTCGGATGAGGCTTATGGCACAACCTTACGCCGGAGACCCTTTCGGATCCCCGGGGCCTCCTTCTCGGCCTTCTTCTCCGGCACCTTGTACGGCGCCGAGACAAGCATACATCTGTTGGGTCTTCTGGCAGCGGAACCGGGCAGTAAACCCGCTCCGCTGTCTCCATGTAATCCTGAAATAAATGTACACAACTACTTAAGGCACTCCCATGAGTATATTGGGAAGAACTGAGTCCGGTGTCAGTCTAAGAACTCACCGGCCTAGGAGCCCGCGCGGCGTGAAGCCCGCGGTCTTTGGATGTCGGAGGAGGCACTTCGGAGGCCTTGAACAGCTCCCTCCATGCGCCTTTGTGTGTCATGTCGTAGAGCCTCTAGAGCGTCCGATCCTCGGTGGGGATGAACTCCCACAAGTTGACTGCCCGCCTCTGGTAGGGCAAGATTCGGTGAACGAGCATGGCCTGGATCACGTTGACAAGCTTGATGTTCTTGTCCTTCATGCTTTTGACACATGTTTGGAATCCGGCCAGCTCCACGGAATCACCCCAGGACAGGCCCTTCCTCTCCCAGGAGGTGAGCCGCATGGGGGCTCCGGATCGGAACTCGGGGGCTGCCGCCCAGTTGGCGCCGCGCGGCTCGGTGATGTAGAACCACCCCGATTGCCATCCTTTTACGGTCTCCGCAAAGGAGCCGTCGAGCGATGTGACATTGGGCATTCGGCCCACCATGGCCCCTCCGCACTCCGCCTGTTGGCCTCTTACCACCTTCGGCTTCACGCAGAAAGTTTGCAGCCATAGGCCAAAGTGAGGCCGGATGCGGAGGAAGGTTGAGGGAGTCCTGGACTAGGGGGTGTCCGGACAGCCGGACTATCATCGTCCGCCGGACTCCAAGACTACGAAGATACAAGATTGAAGACTCCGTCCCGTGTCCGGATGGTACTTTCCTTGGCGTGGAAGGCAAGCTTGGCAATACGGATATGTAGATCTCCTACCATTGTAACCAACTCTGTGTAACCCTAGCCTCCTCTGGTGTCTATATAAACCGGAGGGCTTTAGTCCGTAGGACACAACATACATTACAACAATCATACCATAGGCTAGCTTTAGGGTTTAGCCTCCTTGATCTCGTGGTAGATCCACTCTTGTACTACCCATATCACCAATATTAATCGAGCAGGACGTAGGGTTTTACCTCCATCAAGAGGGCCCAAACTTGGGTAAAATATCGTGTCCCTTGTCTCCTGTTACCATCCGCCTAGACGCACAGTTCGGGACCCCCTACCCGAGATCCGCCGGTTTTGACACCGACATTGGTGCTTTCATTGAGAGTTCCTCTGTGTCATCACCGATAGGAAGGATGCCTCCACCCGTCTTCAAGGACGGTATTTTCGCCGAAAAGGCCTTGGCCGCCGGCCAAACTATCCGGCTAGGCGGTTTTCTTATGACCGCCTGTCCGGCCACTGCTTCGACAATGACTTCTCAAGTCGTCAAAAGCAATCTCCACGTCAGCTCGGAATTCGCCGAGCAGCTGGATCCGATAGAGCTCTCGTCTGTCAACGAACTCTTGGATCGCATCGCCGCCCTGGGAGTCGCTACGGACTACAACCAGATTGGGCTTAAAACCGATCTGAGAGAGATCAACTCTCCCCAGGTTACCCACCACATCGCCGTGGTAGAGGAACAATGCGGCGATCTTCCTCCTGTATTAAAAACTAGACATGTCCGGGCACCCGAACCCCCCACGCTGGATTTCCGCAGGGGAACGGACTCCGATCGAGCATTGAACTTAAAGTCAGGCATCGGACCGGACTCATTGGACAACGTCCAGCAATCCAGGCTTCCAAAATTGGAAACTTCATGGCCTTTAAGCCCCAAGATGGGTAGGGATCCGGATTTTATTCCACCCACCCGCCCAGACATATGCAATCTATCTCTAATATGGCAAGAGCCCGCTGAAACAGTACATCACTACTGGGCCAGATTCCTCCTGGTTATGGATAGGATAAAGGACTGCCAAGAAGAAAACGCAATCTCAATCTTTTGCAATAATTGCACAGACAAGGGAATATTGAACGCCATCGGCCATCGTAAAATCACACGCTTCACCGATCTGGCGTCCATAGTACGAAAGTACTGTGCGATGGAGAGTTTCCGGAAAACCAAAAACCAGTTTTGGGACAATCCGGCCCCGAATACAACCCTAGTCCGCAACAAAAGGGTGCATTATACTCAGGCCCCAGATACAAAAACCAAAAAACAAAAACCCCTTAGAGGGCACGGAACCGTACTGGAGGGATGGCTCAATGGACCCTGTAAGCTTCATAGTACAGAAGGAGCCGTCCCAACACATAGCCTTCGAGCATGTTGGATATTACGGCAGGTGGCCAAAAGTGGCAAGGAGCTTCTAGCCCCGGAAAACCACTCCAACAATACCGGTACGGTATCAACAGTCTTCGAGACCTTCGCATCAAACAATATGCGAAAACGAACAATCCGCGGCCTCGCCGAAGTCTACCAAGTAGCAACTGCAAATCCATGGAGCGACACAGCCATCACCTTCAACGCCACCGACGAACCTAAATTCCGAACAGCCCGAGCACCAGCCGCACTGGTGCTTAGTCCCATAGTGGACGGCTTTCGACTTACAAAGGTCCTCATGGATGGCGGCAGCGGACTAAACCTCATCTACGAGGAAACTCTTCAAAAAATGGAAATCGATTGGAGCCGTATTGAGAGAAGCAGCACAACCTTCAGAGGAATAATCCCTAGCCGGGAAGTGCGCTGCACCGGAAAAATCACACTCGATGTGGTGTTTGGCTCGCCGGACAATTACAGATCCGAAGAAGTCACGTTCCTAGTGGCCCCGTTCAACAGCGGATATCACGCTATATTAGGACGAGAGGCATTCACAATTTTTCAAGCCGTACCCCATTACGGGTATATGAAGCTCAAAATGCCTGGGCCCGGCAGAATAATCACTCTCGCTAGTGATCCGGACATAGCACTCTGCGCCGAAAACAAGACAGCCGCACTAGCCCTGGAGGCACTATCCGAGGCCCTAGCGGCAGAAGAACTCACCACGCTGCGCTCTACGGTAAACAGGGATGATGTGATACTTGACAAAAGATCCAAGTCCACCTCCTTCAAACCAGCAGATGAAATAGTGAAATTCCAGGTCCACCCAATGGACCCAACAAAGATGGCCTCCATTGGGGCACAATTAAACCCCGAGGTAGACGCCGCACTGCGCGAATTCCTTCGGGAAAATTGGGACATTTTCGCCTGGCATCCTTCAGACATGCTCGGAATCCCACGCAGATTGGCAGAACACAGCCTAAACATCCTAAAAGGATTCAAGCCGGTCAAACAGGCTCTTCGACGATTTTCCGAACCCAAAAGACAGGCAATGGGAGAAGAGCTAGCCAAACTATTGGAAGTCGGATTCATCAGAGATATCAAACACCCGGATTGGCTAGCAAATCTGGTAATGGTACCAAAGAAGGACAAATCCTGGCGCCTATGCGTCGATTTTAAAGACCTCAATAAGGCTTTCCCAAAGGATCCCTTCCCCCTCCCCTACATCGATCAAATTATTGATGCTACCGCAGGGCACGATTCGTTGTGCTTCCTCGACGCATACTCTGGCTACCATCAAATCAAGATGGCGGAAGCAGACCAAGCCGCAACGGCATTCATCACTCCATACGGACCATTCTGCTTCAACACGATGCCCTTCGGACTTAAAAACGCCGGCGCAACATATCAGTGCATGATTCAAACATGTCTGGCTACCCAGATCGGCAAGACAGTCGAGGCATACGTAGACGACATAGTCGTCAAAACAAAACACGTCGAAACTCTAGTAGACGATTTGAGGCTCATGTTCGACAACCTCAGAGCATATGACATCAAGCTGAATCCGGAAAAATGCGTTTTCGGCGTACCAACCGGAAAGCTGTTGGGCTTCATTGTATCCGGTAGAGGAAATGAAGCAAACCCGGCTAAAATCCGAGCTCTGTCACAGTTGGACATTCCAAAAGACCTCAAACAGATACAAAAATTGACAGGATGCGTGGCAGCCCTAAGCCATTTTATCTCTCGCTTGGGAGAAAAGGCACTGCCCCTTTATCGCCTCCTCAGGCGCACCGAACACTTCGAGTGGACGGATGTTGCCACTGCCGGACTCGAAGAAATAAAGGCTATATTGGCAACAAATCCGGTCCTAGCTGCGCCAAACCTAGGCAAACCTATGTTGTTATACATCGCAACAACACATCAAGTTGTAAGTGTGGTACTCGTTGTTGAACGAGAGACAGAAGGGCATAAATTCCCTCTTCAAGAACCAGTGTACTACGTATCCACTGTGTTAACACCCTGCAAGTCCCGTTACCCGAACTATCAAAAGATAGCGTACGCGGTGTTCATGGCATCCTGGAAGCTCCGACACTACTTTCAGGAGTGTTCGATAACAGTGGCCTCCGAAGTACCACTCAATGACATTATAAACAACCGCGACGCAACGGGTAGGATTGCAAAATGGGCCATTGAGCTCCTACCATTCGATATAACCTACAAGCCTCGGCGAGCTATAAAGTCACAAGTTTTGGCTGACTTCGTCGCCGAATGGACAGAAGCCGAACTCCCTAAAGAGTACGACGCATACTCCAATTGGACTATGCACTTCGACGGCTCCAAAATGTTGGCCAGACTGGGGGCTGGCGTTGTCTTGACATCCCCAACCAGGGACACAGTCCAATACGTACTTCAAATAATGTACACGGACTCCAACAATGCAGTCGAATACGAGGCCCTCCTACATGGTCTCCGGATGGCAATCTCCATGGGCATTCAACGCCTAGAGGTGCGCGGGGACTCAAACCTTGCAATATCCCAAATAAACGGAGACTTTGACGCCAAGGATCCGAAAATGGCAGCATATCGCAACGCCGTCCTAAAAATGTCGGCTCGGTTTGAAGGACTTGAATTCCATCACGTAGCACGAGAAAATAACCAAGCAGCCGACGTACTGGCACGCATCGGCGCAAAACGTGACGCTGTCCCTCCAAATATCTTCCTAGAACGGCTCTTCAAGCCATCCGTACTATGGGAAGGGGAATCCGGAAATGACAAACCGGAAACAACCGCGCCAACCGGCGATTCAGCCGATGACATAACACCTTCAGCCCACGACATAATGGCAGTAATTGCCCCGTGGACAGAACCATTCCTAGCCTATTTGCTTAGACAAGAACTTCCCGAAGACCAAAATGAGGCCCGCTGCATAGTCCGGTGATCGAAAGCCTACAAGGTCCATGAGGGAGAACTTTATAAGAAAAGTACAACCGGAGTCCTTCAAAGGTGTATCTCCGAAGAGGACGGGCGAAACCTCCTGGCTGAAATTCATGCCGGACTAGGCGGACACCACGCAGCAGCCCGGGCCCTTGTAGGAAAGGCATTCCATACAGGATTTTATTGGCCAACGGCCCGAGCAGACGCCCAGGACTTAGTACAGAGATGCGTCGGTTGTCAGCTCTTTGCTAATCAGAGCCATATGCCACCCACCGCGCTCAAAACCATACCCATTACCTGGCCGTTCGCGTTCTGGGGGCTTGATATGGTCGGACCCCTTAAAGGGGGAACCCACAAGCAAAGGTACCTATTGGTCATGGTGGATAAATTCACCAAATGGATAGAGGCCAAACCGGTCAAAACGGCAGAGTCCGGACCAGTGATAGACTTTATATCCGGGGTCGTACACCATTACGGCGTCCCCCACAGCATCATCACCGACAATGGCACGAACTTCACGACCGACGAGGTTAAGTCATGGTGCAAAAACATGGGCATTAAGCTCGACTACGCCTCAGTCTATCACCCTCAAACCAACGGTCAAGTGGAACGAGCAAATGGTCTAATAATGAGCGGCATTAAACCCAGACTAGTGCGGTCACTTACAAAATCAGACACGCACTGGGTAGAGGAGCTCGACTCCGTACTCTGGGGGTTGCGGACAACGCCCAACCATACTACCGGATTTACACCATTCTTCATGGTATACGGTGCAGAGGCAGTTCTGCCCTGCGACATCATTCATGACTCACCTCGAGTGCGCATGTACGAAGAACGAGAAGCCGAGCTAGATCGGCAGGACAGCTTGGACGCATTGGAGGAGGAACGCGATGTCGCCAAGGCTCGTTCCGCATTTTATCAGCAGCAGGCTCGAAGATATCAAAGAAGAGAAGTACGGGCCAAGACTTACAACGTTGGCGAACTAGTTCTATGCCTGCCGGACAAGAAAAAGGACAAGCTCAAGCCCAAATGGGAGGGCACCTTCACCATCGACCAAGTCCTGACTGGCGGGGCATACCGTCTACGAAATGCGTCGGACAACCGACTCGAGCTGAACCCATGGAACGCAGCCCGCCTCCGAAGATTTTACGCCTAGTGCCGGACTAAGAGTTCGTCCCCTTCCCGCGTTCAAATTTTTACACTTCATCTGTCTTTTGTTTCTCTTTCTTCTCTTAACCCCTTTTACTAAACGGCCCTTAAGGGCCTACTTGCGCATTGTTCGCATACACTTGATGTGCCATCCGCACTCATTATACCTGGGGGCTTCTTTTCCAGAAGCTCAATTATAAGGGCTTCATGCCCAGCACATGTGTCAAGCTTCCACATATACCTTTTACTCACCATTATATGCATCGATATGACATAAGTTTTGGCCAAGCTGGGTTGCCTGGCTCCTATGCTTACCCCTACGTTCCTGATTGTTCGGCTAGGAGGTAAAGGGAGCACCTCTGCGATTGTTACTGCCGGGTCAGCCGGATGTGTACCTCAGACTGGGTGAAGCCGAAAGCTAGCGTTCTTAAGGGAATATTCGGTCAGTGACCTAAAAGAAGATTTTTTACCTACCTATTTATCTGCCCCCAGATGTTTTTCTGCTTTTTTCGCAGTCCGGACATGCACTTTAGGGCATGCCTCCCGGGGAAAGGAACCCTTAACGGAACTATTCTCCCCGGAAGATGTTTCTTACTAACCATGTAATATAACATAACTAGTTGGGCACTTGTCTGATAAAGCACTAATGACCCCTACGCCTGGTCTCCATGCATACCCCGGTTGTTTTTTAACCACAAAGGTATTCGGACACACTCCGGACTCTAGGGTCCCGAGGTCGAAGCGAAAAGGTCGGCAAAGACAAACGATCTACAATCCGGCTAGAAGGCATTTCACATGTCATTTTCAATACATCATCAAATTTACTGATTGTATTCCTCCTCAATCCCGTCTAACAGGCTGTCTAACTTACAGTCCCGTTGGGAAAATTTAGCAGCCACCTCCACTTGGCCGTATACTAAACTCATAGGGATCTCCTTCCCATCGGGCCCCACCGGTCCAACTTCGGCCATATGGTTGGGATCCGCCTTCTTGTATCGCGTCTTCACCATGGCCCAAGCCTCCCTGGCACCCTGGCGGCAGGCCGAAATCTTCCATAAACGGAAGCGTTGCCGCACTCCCTGGAGTTTCTCCGCAAGCTCCCCAAGGCCCTCGGGTAGGGAGACGGCTGGCCATAATGCCTGGACGACGCCGCTCATCGCCTGCCGAACTCGTTCGAGCAGTTGCGACAGCGCGGGAAGTTGATCACCCGTCGATACGGGCATCTCCTCTGCAGGGCGACCTGTGAGTATACCTACAAGACACATTCTGTCAATCGGCTTCCTTGCCGGACTCTTCCTTTCAAAGGAGTTCGTTCAAGCACTTACTATAGATGCCGCGATGAAGCCGCTGATTCTCCTTAACGGAGCCGGACAGCTCGGCCCGAACGCCTTTCAGCTCCTCTCCAAGCTGGGCATGGGCATCTTGAAGCCTGTTCCTTTCTTGCTGCACCCTATTCAGCACCCTCTCGCCGGCCTTCGGCTGGCGCAGTAATTCTTGCCTGTCCGGATCTTGTCCAACGGCACCTGCAATGTCATTATTAGACTTGCGCACACGCCGCACAGCGCTTATATTTATTAATAAAAATGTGTTACCAGGAGGGGTCTCTGCGCTTCCTCCTGTGGTAGCAAGCGTGGCCTCAAGTTGGGCCTTGCATTCTTGCAGCTCCTGAGACAGCTGGGCATTCTTCTCGGTAAGAGCCTGCGTTTTAAATGATCCTTAAATCAGCTAACATAACTACTTTAAGTCTCGGGGGCTACTGGCATACATAACCATTAAAATTCCCTTACCCGTATGTCTTTTACATACTGCTCCGTGGCTCTGGTAAAACCGTCTTGAGCAGCACGGAGGTGCGCGTCCCCTGCGTTGAAGGCGTCCAATGCCTCAGGGGAGAAGCACGCTTCACGAAATACTGTCCGGCGGCGCCTGTGGTTCATGGCGCTCTCCACCTCAGACTTGGTGGTGGATAGTCTGTCGGCATCCTCCATTGGAGGAGTATCCGGCCCGCGCCTTGCGCTTGCCTCCCCCTCCAGGCCGGGCGTTGGAGCCTGGCTGGTATGGGTCGGATCGGCAACCTCTACGCCCGCAGTCCGGCGGGTGCTCTTTCTCCTACAAAGATCATGAGCACTCAGACGCTTCCTAGGAACGTTGCTCTGAAAATTTATAATACGAGTTATACCTTTGCGGCGACGTTTCAGTCCGTACCGCACTCCTTTTCCGCCTGCTGGTCCAGACTGACCTTTGTTGGTCAGCTGCCGCGGGCTCGGCTTCCCGCCTTGAAGGCGCTTCCTGTAAAACACCATCGTCCGCGATGATCAGAAATGGGTAAGGAAGAGATAATGGTGTCCGGGCCTCGATCACAATCACCTGGGAAGCCGGATATAATCCGGGGTAGTCCGCCGTAATGGCGACCAAAGCATTGTCCATGCTGAGCTGGTGAAACACCCCGTCGATCAGCTCCACCTTGGTATCCGGATCCTCTTCGGAGGCTGGATCTTGGGATCTCCCTGGATCCTCAGGTTGCAGAGCCGGACTTATCATGTCCTCCACAATCCGGCGCAGTTCCTGCGCTGAAGACATAGTGTAAGAAGCTTAAACTCTAAAAGCACGGGTTGAGCCCTTAAAAAGTGTTCGCTTACCCATCCCCGAGGGTTGTTCATGGAAAACCCATTCAGAGGGTTCGTTCGGAGGAAGTCCTCCTTTTCCCCCTTGTACAGACCGGACAGGATCTCCACCAGGTCCTCGGTCGAATCCGGCCCTTTGCGGCCGTGGCGGGTGGCGTCCTCCTCCCCATTGAAATCCCACATGGGGTGGCCCCTGTATTGCAGTGGCTGTACTCCCTGCATGATGCATATCGCCATGATTCCGATCATAGTCAATCCGGAGTGGGCTAGTAATCTTATTCGTCCCATCAGGTAATGGACGCTCTTGTCTTCCTCCAATTGGGGACTCCGCGGGCGCCAACTAAGGCGTTTCTTCAGAGGAGCGGCATTGAACTCCGGGAGGCCGACCCGGATTGGGTCCGGCAGCGGAGCGTCTTCTATGTAAAACCATTCGGAAGGCCAGTCTTCGGACGCCTTCTTAGGGGTACCGGGTGGATATCCGGTCCCGGCAATGCGCCATACTTCAGCGCCGCCCACTTGGTATATAGATCCCTCGTGAGAACGAGGTACGAGGCAGAACAGCCTCTTCCACAGCGCAAAGTGGGGCTCGATGCCCAGGAACAGCTCGCAAAGAGCTACGTAACCCGCGACATGCAGGACAGAGGCGGGTGTGAGGTAATGGAGCTGGAGTCCGTAGAACTCCAGGAGCCCGCGGAGGAACGGATGTATAGGAAATCTGAGTCCCCTTATTAGATATGGGATGAAGCACACCCGCTCCCCTTTGTTGGGACTTGGCGTAGCCTCCGCTTGCTTCCCACCTTGGTAGGTGGCCAGCCCGGCTCGAACCGGGACCATGAAGGCCGGAGGGAGATATCCCCCCGCTTGGAGCTTCACTAGCTCGTTATGTGCAACAGAGCATCTCCTCCAATCTCCTAGCAGTGGGCTGGGAGCACGAGAGGAGGAACCGCGCCGACGGTCCATGGTGGAATGGATTGTTGGGTCAGAGGCGCTCCGATGAGTATTCGCGGAAGGAAGATGGTGTGATTTGGATCTGGATTTTTGCCTCTTTTGTAGGAGGATGACTTGCACGACTAGGGGGTGAAACGTAAAAAACACCCTGGCTTTTCGCATTCGTGCGACCCGTGGAGGAAGACCATTATTGGGCGTAGAAGCCAAGAAGCACAGCATTTATGAAGAAACCGGACACTGTTCGGCCGGTACGTGGAACTTAAAAGGAGAAGCCGCCTTGCAACGCCGAAGACTATATACGCGCCGGATTTATTGTCATTGAAGCCTGGTTCGGGGGCTACTGAGGGAGTCCTGGACTAGGGGGTGTCCGGACAACCGGACTATCATCGTCCGCCGGACTCCAAGACTACGAAGATACAAGATTGAAGACTCCGTCCCGTGTCCGAATGGGACTTTCCTTGGCGTGGAAGGCAAGCTTGGCAATACGGATATGTAGATCTCCTACCATTGTAACCGACTCTGTGTAACCCTAGCCTCCTCCGGTGTCTATATAAACCGGAGGGCTTTAGTCCGTAGGACACAACATACATTACAACAATCATACCATAGGATAGCTTTAGGGTTTAGCCTCCTTGATCTCGTGGTAGATCCACTCTTGTACTACCCATATCATCAATATTAATCGAGCAGGACGTAGGGTTTTACCTCCATCAAGAGGGCCCGAACCTGGGTAAAACATCGTGTCCCTTGTCTCCTGTTACCATCCGCCTAGACGCACAGTTCGGGACCCCCTACCCGAGATCCGCCGGTTTTGACACCGACAAAGGCCTCGCACACGACGATGAACACCGAGATGTTGAGGACGAAATTCGGGGCTAGATCGTGGAAATCTAGCCCGTAGTAGAACATAAGCCCGCGGACGAAGGGATGGAGTGGAAATCCCAGTCCACGGACGAAGTGGGCGATGAATACGACCCTCTCGTGGGGTCCTGGGGTCGGAATGACCTGCCCGGCGTTTGGTAGATGGTGTGCTATGTCCGCGGCCAAGTATCCGGCCGCCCGAAGATTGGTGATGTGCTTCTCCTTGAAGGTGGAAGCTACCCACTTGCCTCCTACTCTGGACATGTTTAGCTGTGCGGGAAAGACTTGGGCTTGGGCGCTGGAGCTCGAGGGGGCAAGAGTTGGCAAAGGAGGAAGAAGGCGTGGGTGAAAATGGGGGAATCCTATCCCTTTATAGAGGCGCCAGAAGCGGTGCGCCTCCCCACTTGCCCATTGGGAATCGCTTGTTTCCCAAGCGCCACGGTTAATGGCGCAGTTAGATTACCCATGCCCGTATTGATGAGAATCCCGTGATAAGGGGACATGATCTCTGCTTTGACAAGACATGTCACAGAAACCGCCTCATGATATGCGTTTTAGCTGGTTGTGTGGAAACGGTTCGAATAATGGATCCGATCATAATAACGTGTCACGTCATCAGAAAAAATTGTCAACAGATTGCATTTGTGAAATATCATTCACTCTACGGTGGTATGGGAAGATCATTTCTTAGATCCGGACACGATTTGGGTGCTCGATAATTACTTTGGAGTATTCGGAGGAGGAACCCACCTTGCAATGCCGAAGACAATTCTGCGCGCCGGACATGTCATCATTGAAGCCTGGTTCAGGGGCTACTAAGGGAGTCCTGGATTAGGGGGTATCCGGACAGCCGGACTGTGTACAACGTCCGGACTATTGAAGTGTGAAGATACAAGACTCAAGACTTCGGCCCGTGTCCGGATGGGACTTTCCTTGGCGTGGAAGGCAAGCTTGGCGATCCGGATATTACATTTCCTTCCTTGTAACCGACTCCATGTAAACCCTAGCCCTCTCCGGTGTCTATATAAACAGGAGAGGTTGGTCCTTAGAAGGCCGATCAAAATTACATTCATACCATCATAGGCTAGCTCCTAGGGTTTAGCCTCTACGATCTCGTGGTAGATCTACTCTTGTAGTACCCATACCATCAACATTAATCAAGCAGGAAGTAGGGTTTTACCTCCATCGAGAGGGCCCGAACCTGGGTAAACATCTGTGTCCCTTACTTCTTGTTACCATCAGCCTTGACGCACAGATCGGGACCCCCTACCCGAGATCCGCCGGTTTGGACACCGACACCCGGGTCTATTCTCATCATATCAATCTCCATTACTTTAATACTTGCTTTGTTTTTACTTTGCTTTTTACTTTTCACTTTGCATCTATATACCAAAAATACCAAAAAATATTATTTATCATCTCTACCAGATCTCACTCTCGTAAGTGACTGTGAAGGGATTGACAACCCCTAATCGCGTTGGTTGCGAGGAGCTATCGTTTTGTGTAGGTACGAGGGACTTGTGTGTGGCCTCCTACTGGATTGATACCTTGGTTCTCAAAAACTAAGGGAAATACTTACGCTACTTAGCTGCATCATCCTCTCCTCTTCGAGGAAATCCAACGCAGTGCTCAAGAGGTAGCAAGAAGAATTTCTGGCGCCGTTGCCGGGGAGGCTCACGCAAGAGCAAGTCAACCATACCAAGTACCCATCACAATCCCTATCTCTCGCATTACATTATTTGCCATTTGCCTCTCGTTTTCCTCTCCCCCACTTCACCCTTGCCGTTTTATTCGCCCTCTCTTTCCCAATCTCCTCCTCTTTTTCCCGTTGCCTTTCTGCTTGCTTGTGTGTTGGATTACTTGTTGCCATGGCGCAAGATAATACCAAATTGTGTGACTTCTCGAATACCAATAATAATGATTTCCTTAGTACTCCGATTGCTCCTCTTAATAATGATGAGTCTTGTGAAATCAATACCGCTATGCTGAATCTTGTTATGAAAGATCAATTCGTCGGCCTTCCTAGTGAAGATGCCGCTACTCATCTAAACAATTTTGTTGATTTGTGTGATATGCAAAAGAAGAAAGATATGGATAACAATATTGTCAAATTGAAGTTATTTCCGTTTTCACTTACAGATCGTGCTAAAGTTTGGTTTTCGTCTTTGCCTAAAAATAGTATTGATTCTTGGAACAAGTGCAAAGATGCTTTTATCTCTAAGTATTTTCCTCCCGCTAAGATCATCACTCTTAGGAACGACATTATGAATTTTAAACAACTTGATCATGAGCATGTTGCCCAATCTTGGGAAAGAATGAAATTGATGCTTCACAATTGCCCTACTCATGGTTTGAATTTATGGATGGTCATACAAAAATTTTATGCCGGTTTGAACTTTGCTTCTAGAAATCTCTTAGACTCGGCCGCGGGAGGCACATTTATGGAAATTACGTTAGGAGATGCTACAAAATTGCTTGATAATATTATGGCTAATTATTCTCAATGGCACACCGAAAGATCTTCTAGTAAAAAAGTGCATGCTATAGAAGAAATCAATGTTTTGAGTGAAAAGATGGATGAACTTATGAAGATGTTTGCTACTAAAAATACTCTTCTTGATCCCAATGATATGCCTTTGTCTACTTTGATTGAGAATAATAATGAATCTATGGATGTGAATTTTGTTGGTAGGAATAATTTTGGTAACAACGCATATAGATGGAATTTTAATCCTAGGCCTTATCCTAGTAATCCTTCTAATAATTATGGAAATTCCTACAACAACTCTTATGGAAATTTTAATAAGATTCCCTCTGATTTTGAGAATAGTGTTAAAGAGTTTATGAATTCACAAAAGAATTTTAATGGTTTGCTTGAAGAGAAATTGCTTAAAGTTGATGATTTGGCTAGGAACGTTGATAGAATTTCTCTTGAGGTTGATTCTTTAAAGCTTAGATTAATTCCTCCTAAGCATGATATCAATGAGTCTCTCAAAGCCATGAGAATTTCCATTGATGAGTGCAAAGAAAGAACCGCTAGGATGCGTGCTTCCAAAGATGCCTTTATTAAAGCGTGTTCTTTCAATTCCTATGAAAATCAACATGAAGATCTAAAAGTTATTGATGTGTCCCCCATTAAATCTTTGTTTTGCAATATGAATCTTGATGAAACTGAATATGATCTTCCTTTACCTAGAAGGCGTTCTAAGAATTCGGAGTTTCTATATCTTGATGATGAAATTGATAAATGTGGGATTGAAAGAAATAAAAACCTAGATGTTGCTAAACCCACTATTTTGGATCTCAAGGAATTTAATTACGAAAATTGCTCTTTAATTGATTGTATATCCTTGTTGCAATCCGTGCTAGATTCTCCTCATGCTTATAGTCAAAATAAGGCCTTTACCGAACACATTGTTGATGCCTTGATGCAATCTTATGAAGAAAAACTTGAGCTGAAAGTTTCTATCCCTAGAAAACTCTATGATAAGTGGGAACCTACTATTAAAATTACAATTAAAGATTATGAGTTTCATGCTTTGTGTGATTTGGGTGCTAGTGTCTCTACTATTCCCAAAACTTTGTGTGATTTGCTAGATTTCCGTGACTTTGATGATTGCTCTCTAAACTTGCATCTTGCGGATTCCACTATTAAAAAGCCTATGGGAAGAATTAATGATGTTCTTATTGTTGCAAATAGGAATTATGTGCCCGTAGATTTTATCATTCTTGATATAGATTGCAATCCTTCATGTCCTATTATTCTTGGTAGACCTTTCCTTAGAATGATTGGTGCAATTATTGATATGAAGGAAGGGAATATTAGATTCCAATTTCCCTTAAAGAAAGGCATGGAACACTTACCTAGAAAGAAAATAAAATTACCATATGAATCTATCATGAGAGCCACTTATGGATTGCCTACCAAAGATGGCAATACCTAGATCTATCCTTGCTTTTATGCCTAGCTAGGGGCGTTAAACGATAGCGCTTGTTGGGAGGCAACCCAATTTTATTTTTAGTTTTTTTATTTTTGCTTCTGTTTAGGAATAAATAATCCATCTAGCCTCTGTTTAGATGTGGTTTTATGTTTTAATTAGTGTTTGTGCCAAGTAGAACCTATAGGATAACCTACGATGATAGTTGATTTGATTCTGCTGAAAAACAGAAACTTTGCGTGCACGAATATAATTTTGCTAAATCACAGAAACGTGCTTTTGCGTTGATTCTTTTTGCTGATGTTCAATAAACAAATTTTCCAGGACTTACTATTTTGTTAGGATTTTTAGAGTTTCAGAAGTTTGCATTAGTTACATATTACTACAGACTGTTCTGTTTTTGACAGATTCTGTTTTGCGTGTGTTGTTTGCTTATTTTGATGAATCTATGGCTAGTAAAATAGTTTATAATCCATAGAGAAGTTGGAATACAGTAGGTTTAACACCAATATAAATAAAGAATGAGCTCATTGCAGTACCTTAAAGTAGTCTTTCGTTTTCTTTCTCTAACGGAGCTCACGAGATTTCTATTGAGTTTTGTGTTGTGAAGTTTTCAAGTTTTGGGTGAATTATTTTGATGAATTATGGAACAAGGAGTGGCAAGAGCCTAAGCTTGGGGATTCCCATGGCACCCCCAAGATAATCCAAGGACACCAAAAAGTCAAAGCTTGGGGATGCCCCGGAAGGCATCCCCTCTTTCGTCTACTTCCATCGGTAATTTACTTGGAGCTATATTTTTATTCATCGCATGATATGTGTTTTGCTTGGAGCGTCTTGTATTATTTGCGTCTTTGCTTGTTAGTTTACCACAATCATCCTTGCTGTACACACCTTTTAAGAGAGCCATACAAGAATTGGAATTTGCTAGAATACTCTATGTGCTTCACTTATATCTTTTGAGCTTGATAGTTTTGCTCATAGTGCTTCACTTATATCTTTTGAGCGTGATAATTTTTGCTCTAGTGCTTCACTTAGATATTTTGGAGCACGGTGGTGGATTTGTTTTAAAGAAACTATTGATCTCTCATGCTTCACTTAGATTATTTTGAGAGTCGTTAATAGCATAGTAATTTGCTTAATATTAATATACTTGGTATTCAAGATATGTGAAACTTTCTTTTGAGTGCGTTGAATACTAAGATAAGTTTGATGCTTGATAATTGTTTTGAGATATGGAGGTGATAATATCAAAGTCGTGCTAGTTGAGTAATTGTGAATTTGAGAAATACTTGTGTTGAAGTTTGTGATTCCCGTAGCATGCACGTATGGTGAACCGTTATGTGATGAACTCGGAGCATGATTTATTTATTGATTATCTTCCTTATGAGTGGCGGTCGGGGACGAGCGATGGTCTTTTCCTACCAATCTATCCCCTAGGAGCATGCGCGTAATACTTTGCTTTGATAACTTCTCGATTTTTGCAATAAGTATATGAGTTCTTTATGACTAATGTTGAGTCCATGGATTATACACACTTTTTCCCATCCTTCCACCATTGCTAGCCTCTCTAATACCGCGCACTTTTCGCCGGTATCATACACCCACCATATATCTTCCTCAAAACAGCCACCATACCTACCTATCATGGCATTTCCATAGCCATCCCGAGATATATTGCCATGCAACTTTCCACCGTTCCATTTATTATGACACGCTCCATCATTGTCATATTGCTAGCATGATCATGTAGTTGACATCGTATTTGTGGCAAAGCCACCGTTCATAATTCTTTCATACATGTCACTCTTGATTCATTGCATATCCCGGTACACCGCCGGAGGCATTCATATAGAGTCATACTTTGTTCTAAGAATCGAGTTGTAATTGTTGAGTTGTAAGAAAAATATAAGTGTGATGATCATCATTATTAGAGCATTGTCCCAAGTGAGGAAAGGATGATGGAGACCATGATTCCCCCACAAGTCGGGATGAGACTCCGGACGAAAAAAAATGAAAAAAGAAAAAAGAGGCCATAAAAAAATAAAAAAAGAGACCCAAATAAAAAAATATGAGAGAAAAGAGAGAAGGGACAATGTTACTATCCTTTTACCACACTTGTGCTTCAAAGAAGCACCAAGATCTTCATGATAGAGAGTCTCTCATTTTGTCACTTTCATATACTAGTGGGAATTTTTCATTATAGAACTTGGCTTGTATATTCCAATGATGGGCTTCCTCAAATGCCCTAGGTCTTCGTGAGCAAGCGAGTTGGATGCACACCCACTTAGTTTCTTTTGTTGAGCTTTCATATACTTATAGCTCTAGTGCATCCATTGCATGGCAATCCCTACTCACTCACATTGATATATATTGATGGGCATCTCCATAGCCCGTTGATACGCCTAGTTGATGTGAGACTATCTTCCCTCCTTTTGTCTTCTCCACAACCACCATTCTATTCCACATATAATGCTATATCCATGGCTCACGCTCATATATTGCGTGAAGATTGAAAAAGTTTTGAGAATGTCATAAGTATGAAACAATTTCTTGGCTTGTCATCGGGGTTGTGCATGATTTAAATATTTTGTGTGGGGAAGATGGAGCATAGCCAGACTATATGATTTTGTAGGGATAACTTTCTTTTGCCATGTTATTTTGAGAAGACATAATTGCTTTGTTGGTATGCTTGAAGTATTATTATTTTTATGTCAATATGAACTTTTGTCTTGAATCTTTCGGATCTGAATATTCATGCCAAAATAAAGAAGATTTACATTGAAATTATGCCAAAGTATCACTCCGCATCAAAAATTCTCTTTTTATCATTTACCTACTCGAGGACGAGCAGGAATTAAGCTTGGGGATGCCTGATACGTCTCCAACGTATCTATAGTTTTTGATTGCTCCATGCTACTTTATCTACTGTTTTGGACTATATTGGGCTTTATTTTTCACTTTTATATTATTTTTGGGACTAACCTATTAACCGGAGGCCCATCCCAGAATTGTTGTTTTTTTTTGCCTATTTCAGTGTTTCGAAGAAACGGAATATCAAACAGAGTCCAAACGGAATGAAACCTTCGGGAACGTGATTTTCTCACCGAACGTGATCCAGGAGACTTGGACCCTGCTCCAAGGAACAACAGAGGTGGTCACGAGGGTGGGGGCGCCCCCCTAGGGCGCGCCCCCCTGCCTCGTGGACCCCCTGTTGCTCCACCGACGTACTCCTTCCTCCTATATATACCTATGTACCCCCAAACGATCAGAAGGGGAGCCAAAAACCTAATTCCACCGCCGCAACTTTCTGTATCCACGAGATCCCATCTTGGGGCCTGTTCCGGAGCTCCACCGGAGGGGGCATCCACCATGGAGGGCTTCTACATCAACACCATAGCCCCTCCGATGAAGTGTGAGTAGTTTACTTCAGACCTTCGGGTCCATAGCTAGTAGCTAGATGGCTTCTTCTCTCTTTTTGGATCTCAATACAATGTTCTCCCCCTCTCTCATGGAGATCTATTCGATGTAATCTTCTTTTTGCGCTGTGTTTGTTGAGACCGATGAATTGTGGGTTTATGATCGAGCTTATCTATGAATGATATTTGAATCTTCTCTGAATTCTTTTGTGTATGATTGAGTTATCTTTGCAAGTCTCTTCGAATTATCCGTTTGGTTTGGCCAACTAGATTGGTAGTTCTTGCAATGGGAGAAGTGTTTAGCTTTGGGTTCAATCTTGTGGTGTCCTTTCCCAGTGACAGAAGGGGCAGCAAGGCACGTATTGTATTGTTGCCATCGAGGATAACAAGATGGGTTTTTATCATATTGCATGAATTTATCCCTCTACATCATGTCATCTTGCTTAAGGCGTTACTCTGTTTTTAACTTGATACTCTAGATGCATGCTGGATAGCGGTCGATGAGTGGAGTAATAGTAGTAGATGCAGAATCGTTTTGGTCTACTTGTCTTGGACGTGATGCCTATATACATGATCATACCTAGATATACTCATAACTATGCTCAATTCTATCAATTGCTCAATAGTAATTTGTTCACCCACAGTAGAATATCTATGCTCTTGAGAGAAGCCACTAGTGAAACCTATGGCCCCCGGGTCTATTCTCATCATATCTATCTCCATTACTTTAATACTTGCTTCGTTTTTACTTTGCCTTTTACTTTTCACTTTGCATCTATACACCAAAAATACCAAAAATATTATTTATCATCTCTATCAGATCTCACTCTCGTAAGTGACCATGAAGGTATTGACAACCCCTAATCGTGTTGGTTGCGAGGAGTTATCGTTTTGTGTAGGTACGAGGGACTTGTGTGTGGCCTCCTACTGGATTGATACCTTGGTTCTCAAAAACTGAGGGAAATACTTACGCTACTTTGCTGCATCATCCTCTCCTCTTCGGGGAAATCCAACGTAGTGCTCAAGAGGTAATAGTACACATCAATAACATGTATATCAAATATACCTTTGTTCACTTTGCCATCCTTCTTATCCGCCAAATACTTGGGGCAGTTCCGCTTCCAGTGACCAGTCCCTTTGCAGTAGAAGCACTCAGTTTCAGGCTTGTGTCCAGCTTTGGGTTTCTTCCCGGGAGTGACAACTTGTTTATTATTCTTCTTGAAGTTCCCCTTCTTTTTACCCTTGCCCTTCTTCTTGAAATTAGTGGTCTTGTTAACCATCAACACTTGATGCTCCTTTTTGATTTCTACCTCCACGGCCTTTAGCATTGCGAAGAGCTCGGGAATAGTCTTTTCCATCCCTTGCATATTGTAGTTCATCATGAAGCCTTTGGAGCTTGGTGGCAGTGATTGAAGAACTCTGTCAACGACACAATCATCTGGAAGATTAACTCCCAGCTGAGTCAAGTGATTATGGTACCCAGACATTCTGAGTATGTGCTCACTAAGAAAACTGTTCTCCTCCATCTTTCAGCTATAGAACTTGTTGGAGACTTCATATCTCTCAACTTGGGCATTTGCTTGAAATATTAACTTCAACTTCTGGAACATCTCATACAGTCCATGACGTTCAAAACATCTTTGAAGTCCTGATTCTAAGCCGTAAAGCATGGCACACTGAACTAATGAGTAGTCATCAGATCGAGCTTGCCAGGCATTCACAATGTCAGCTTCTAGTCCTGCAGCAGGAATTGCACCCAGCAGTGCATCAAGGACATAATTCTTCTGTGCAGCAATCAGGATAATCCTCAAGTTACGGACCCAGTCCGTGTAGTTGCTACCATCATCTTTCAACTTAGCTTTCTCTAGTAATGCATTAAAATTCAAAGGACGATAGCACGGGCTATTGATCTACAACATAGATATGCAAAAAAAAACTATCATGACTAAGTTCATGATAAATTAAGTTCAATTAATCATATTACTTAAGAACTCCCACTTAAATAGACATCCCTCAAGTCATATAAATGATATGTGATCCAAATCAACTAAACCATGTCCGATCATCACGTGAGATGGAGTAGTCTTCAATGGTGAACATCACTATGTTGATCATATCTACTATATGATTCACATTCGACCTATCGGTCTCCAGTGTTCCGAGGCCATATCTGTATATGCTAGGCTCGTCAAGTTTAACCCGAGTATTCCACATGTGCAAAACTGGCTTGCACCCGTTGTATTTGAACGTAGAGCTTATCACACCCGATCATCACGTGGTGTCTCAGCACGAAGAACTTTCGCAATGGTGCATACTCGGGGAGAACACTTATACCTTGAAATTTAGTAAGGGATCATCTTATAGTGCTACCGCCATACTATGCAAAATAAGATGCATAAAAGATAAACATCACATGCAATCAAAATATGTGACATGATATGGCCATCCTCATCTTGTGCTTTTGATCTCCATCACCAAAGCAACGTCATGATCTCCATCGTCACCGGCTTGACACCTTGATCTCCATCGTAGCGTCGTGCTCGTCTCGCCAACTATTGCTTCTACAACTATCGCTACCGCTTAGTGATAAAGTAAAGCAATTACATAGCCTTTGTATTTCATGCAATAAAGCGACAACCATATGGCTCCTGCCAGTTGCCGATAACTTTTACAAAACATGATCATCTCATACAAAATCTTTATATCACATCATGTCTTTGACCATATCACATCACAACATGCCCTACAAAACAAGTTAGACGTCCTCTACTTTGTTTGTTGCAAGTTTTACGTGGCTGCTACAGGCTTCTAGCATGAACCGTACTTACCTACGGCACAAAAACCACACTGTGATTTATCAAGTTTGTTGTTTTAACCTTCACAAGGACCGATCGCGGTCAAATTCGATTCAACTAAAGTTGGAGAAATAGACACCCGCCAACCACCTTTATGCAAAACTAGTTGCATGTCTGTCGGTGGAACCGGTCTCGTGAACGCGGTCATGTAAGGTTGATCCGGGCCGCTTCATCCAACAATACCGCCGAATCAAAATAAGACAATGGTGCTAGGCAGTATGACGATCACCGCCCACAACTCTTTGTGTTCTACTCGTGCATATCATCTACGCATAGACCTGGCTCGGATACCACTGGTGGGAAACGTAGCATGAATTTCAAAAAAATTCTTACGCTCACGCAAGATCTATCTAGGAGATGCATAGCAACGAGAGGGGGAAAGTGTGTCCACGTACCCTCGTAGACCAAAAGAGGAAAGGTTAACTTAACGCGGTTGATGTAGTCGAACGTCTTCTCGAATCAACCGATCAAGTACCGAAGTACGGCACCTCCGAGTTCTGCACACGTTCAGCTTGATGACGTCCCTCGA
Organism: Triticum timopheevii; assembly: GCA_963921465.1. Taxonomy (NCBI): domain Eukaryota; kingdom Viridiplantae; phylum Streptophyta; class Magnoliopsida; order Poales; family Poaceae; genus Triticum; species Triticum timopheevii. Next base: position 582,790,861 of record OY997270.1, on the reverse strand, counting down.
ACTCTTGATCCAGTAGAGGTATGAAGGAGATGAGTTCCATCAGCACGACGGCATGGTGACGGTGATGGTGATGTGATCCGCACAGGGCTTTGCCTAAGCACTACAGCAATATGACCGGAGGAGTAAACGGTGTAGGGGGGCACCGCACACGTCTAAGACAATTGTTGTGTCTTGAGGTGCCCCCCTGTCCCCGTATTTAAAGGAGGGAGAGGGGAAAGGGCCGGTCAGGGCGCGCACCCAAGGGGAGTCTCACTAGGACTCCCAGTCTAAATCAGACCACCTTCCTTTCCAGAGGGGGAAAAGGGGGAAGGGAGAGAGAGGGAGAAGGAAAGGGGGGGCCGCGCCCCCTCCCCTAATCCAATTCAGACTCCCCAATGTGTACGATCAAGATCAGGGACTCACGGGAAGATATCACAACACAACTCTAAACAAAAATAATAATACAATCTTTATATTACAAGCCAGAGGCCTCGATGGCTCGAATACATAGCTCGAAACACAAGCATCAGCGGAAGCAACAATATCTGAGTATAGACATAAGTTAAACAAGTATGCCTTAAGAAGGCTAGCACAAAAGCAACACGATCGAAGAGGCAAGGCCTCTTGCCTGGGACCTCCTAACTACTCCTAGTCGGCGGCGGTCTCCACGTAGTAGTATTCGTCTGCGGTGGCATCTGGCTCCAGGGATCCACCATCTGGTTGCAACAACTGAAAGGAAGAAAGAAGGGGAAAAGGGGTAGCAAAGCAACTGTGAGTACTCATCCAAAGTACTCACAAGCATCAAATCTATACTAAGTATGCATTGGTATCAATTGGAAGGTTTGTATCTGTGGACTAAACTACAGAATGCCAGAATAGAGGGGGAAGGCCTAGCCTATCGAACACTAGCATCTTCAAGTAGCTCCAAGCATCTTGCAGCATGTAGAAGAGTAAAGAATAGCAGTTTATAATTATCAAATGTTATAGCATCAACACCCAGAGATCCTTCCTCGACTCCCGTGACAAAGCAATCTTGGAGCTACATATCCATCACATATCTCAAGTATCCATTTCTAGTTATACTAGATCAGGGTATAAGTCTGAACGTCCATTACCGTGGACACGACTATTAATAGATAATCTTCCCTGCAGGGGTGCACCACATTTTCCAACACGCTTGATTACTCTGGTCGGACACACTTTTCCGGGTCAATGCCCGGCCTCGGAAGATCAACCCGTCACAACCCTACCTAGCCTCAACAGAGAGGTCCCCGCCGGTCTACATCCTAAGCCCTCCAGGGTCTTGGGCCCATTGCCCGTTGCACTCCGTGTCATTGCGAGTAGGGCAGATCCAGGCTCCACCACTATAGGATGGTGCCGGCCTAGCCGTGCCGCACTGCTGAACTAGACATTTGACAAAGCTTCGGCCGATACTATGACGCCAAGGCCCATAACTATTCTTGCATGATGGTTAGTGCATAAAGGCCAGAGGCCAACTCAGAACAAATACCCAAATCATTAGTGCGTTGGGAGCTCGCGAAGACGAGAAGAGACTCACGATCGATGTGAGTGGTTGGAAAAAGCGGTAGGCGTAAGCGAGGCGGTTGGCCTTCGCCTAGTGCCTAGGCGGTGCCTAAGCGCCCTAGGCGCGGCCTAGGCGGTAATAAAGTTTTTACATAGTGTATTTGTGATTATTATATGGGTGTTGATATTAGTTTAGGGCATATAAATAAGTTAATTACCGTCTACTACCATTGGAATATAACCCGTTTGGCATACTACTACAGTGTGTGGCATGATTTCTTGCTTGCGTAGGCAATTCCTTGCTTGCCTTGCCTAGACCTCCATTTATGCCCTAGGCGAGGCGTTTGGCCATTGCCTAGCGCCTAGGCATGCCTAAGCGCCTCCTAGGCACTGCCTTTTCCAATAGAGGATGTGACCCCGTCGCCCCGTCTCATGGACTTGCGGCAAGGGCCCAGAATGCCCGACCGTGCCATGTAATTATCTCGCAGGTGCTCTCCGGACCCGCCTGACTTTCACATCAACTCGCGGGTACCCCTCAGGGCCGACCCGACTTCAACAACGGTCTCAAATAAAAGTTCGGGTAATTGTGTGTCCAAAACATCAAGAGGGAAAACCCGAGGAATCACCCTCGGTGGATTCCACTCGATGTAATCATCAAGGTGAATGTGGGAGGAATCACCCTCGAGGTCCACACTTGAGAGGTTGCACAATAGAGTCGTATTGGGAGTGGTGAAGGAGGAATAACCCTCGATGACCATGACCGAAGCTACACTACAGAGTTATCACCAAGAGTGTGTTACAAGGTATCACCCTCGGCACTTGATAGTATCTCTGCAAAGTCGGGCAACAAAGAGGGTGTGATGTGACGTGAGGTGTCGGGCTCTGGTCGTCGATCATGTTGATCGAGTCGTCGATGATGAAGCAGGGGCAACAAGGACAAGGTGGGGGTCACTGATGGATCACTAACCAACCTATACTAAGCAGTTTAGGATGAGCAGGTAAGGTACAACAACAGGTACAAAAGCAGGCTATGCATCAGAATAGGAGCAATCAATTACAGTAGCAAAATCTAATGCAAGCATGAGAGAATGAAATGGGCGATATCGGGATGATCAAGGGGGGGGGCTTGTCTGGAAGCTCCGCTAAAAGGGAAGAAGTGTCGTCGGTGACGTAGACGATCACAGAGGCATCCACTCTGGTCTCGGGGTCTACCGAAGATAAGAGGGGGAAGAAACAGTAAATACAGAGCAAACAAGAGCAATACTATGCATGACAAGACAAAAGTTGCGCCAGGGGTGTTCTAACGCAGTGTTACATGATACCAGTGACAGGGGATAACATCCGGGAAAGTTTCCCCAGAGTTGGGCATTTTGAATAGACGAACCAGAGGGGAAATGTTCGATCTTCTCTATGCTAGGGACGTGTGGCAGACGAACGGACCACATATTCAGATTTGTCTCATTGTTCTGAGCAACTTTCATGTATAAAACTTTTTCATCCGAGTTACGGATTATTTTCTATTAATTTCTAAAGTTTTAGTAATATTCTGAAATTATTATTAATTCGAAATTAATTGGAAAAATGCTATATGCACCCAACACAGGGCACATAGAAGTGTACCCAGGGGCTCACAGGTGGGCCAGGGGGTCACAGTTGACCAGTCAACGTTGACTGGTCAACAGGGGGTGGGGCCCCCTGTCATTGAGACATTTACTAGTTACAGATTAATTAGCTAGTTAATTAACTTTTTAATTCAATTATTATAATTATTGTTTATTTATTATTATTTTACAGGAAAAGGGGCTGGGGACCCCACTGGGCTATGACCTAGAGTGGGTCAGCGGGCGCGGCTAAACGGGTGTCGACGGGGCCCCAGGCGCGCGGTGCTGGTGCTGCCTGGGCGTCGGCTGAGCCCGGCGCGACAGGGTGTCGGCGGCCGGTGGTGGGGCGAGGCAAACCACAAGGGAGGGCGGCGCGGCCAGGCACAGGTGCGAGGCGCGGGCGACAACGGGTGCGCACGGGCAGCCGCTCGCGTGCAGCGTGGGCGCTACCACGAGCGAGCGACGAATGGGGGCTTCCGCAGCAGCGGCAAGCCGTAGTGTAGTAGTGGGAGGATACGAAGCAGCAGGCTACATCACTAGCAGCGCAAGGAGCCAGGGGTGGAGGCAGTGGGAGTGTGTGTGTGGGAGATGAGGGCCGGTCATGGCGGATGGAGTGGGTCGCGGTCGTCGCGCGGCTGGGCGGTAGCGGAGTCGCAGTGGTCGGCCAGGGCATGGAGGGACGGCTGTAGTAGCGCGGGTCGGGCGCAACGACGCAACTCCAGGCAGGGGAAGTGGGACGCGACCTACGGCGTCAAGGGAAAAGGGAAGCGGGGCGCAGGAGCTCACCGTGTGGGCGCACGGGGGCCTGGTGACGGACTAGTAGCAGCAGCGGTGCGGCAACGATGATGGGAGACGGCGGCGGCCCGAAGAAGAAGAGGGAGCGGGCGTCGTCTTGGAGGTCCTCGGCGCCGTCACGGTGGTGCAGACGGGGCCGCGGAGTATGGTGGTCCTTCTGGACACGCGAGCGGGGCTCGGGGTCGTCGAGGAGCACGCAGACGACGAATGCGACGGCGACGGCAGCACATCGGGCGCAACGGCTTCGGGCGCCCGAGGGCGGAGGCGAGTCCAGAGGGGGGAGGAAGTGGATCTGGAGAGGGCAGAGAGGGGGGAAATGGAGCAGGGAGGCGAGGGGACCGAGGGGAGGGCGACCTTATCCCCTCCTCGTCGGTGCCGGCGAGACGGTCGGGGGCGACCCGTCCCTGTAGTGACTCGGTCGCACAAATAGGAGAGATTGGAGGGACCGGGGATGGTGGGCTGGGCTGGCGGTCCAGCTGGGCCGAGGCCCAGTGAGGAGGGAGGCCAGGGCTTTTCTTCTTCTATTTTTGTTTAAAAAAATCTGTTTCCATTTCCTTTCACCGTTTTGCATCTAGTTGGGATACCAAATGATTTTTGTTTTGAACAAAACTTGGCACATAATTTCAACACAATACCTTGAGATGGCACAAAAAGTTTGGGGGCAAAAGGAGTTGCCTAACCATTTTTAGAAATTGGAAAGGCCAATTTAATTGTTGCTGGACCACCAAATAAATTTCCAGGGGCACCTGGGAATCCAAAAGAGGTTGGTTCCAACATGACAAATAACCAGAGATTATTTTCCACACTTTAAACATTTTAGTTTGCATGTTTGAGGAATTTGAATTTGAATTTGAATTACGATTTGGGTCAAGTGAGGATTAGCAACAGTAATGTGATGACATGGCACCATTAGCGAGGGGCTACTATAGCTTAATTATCCGGGTGTTACAAATCTCCTCCGCTACAAGAAATATCGTCCCGAGATTTTAGGAGGTAGAAGGAAACAAAAGCGGGGTATCCATCACGAAGACGGTCCTCGAGTTCCCAAGTGGCTTCATCTTCATAAGGATTTGACCACTGAACTTTAAGCAATTTGATAGCCCTCTGACGGTTGTGACGTTCAACTTGATTGAGAACACAGACTGAACAGATACTTCAGACTTCGATGTAGCGTTTTCAATTCTCACAAAAGGAGAAGCATTTCACGCATTCAAGGAATAAATCCGTGCTTCGGCATTACAAACAAGATGAGCATGGTAACTTATTATCTCATTTAAAGGATGTAGTAGATGGACGGTTTTAGTGGCGCAAATGATAGAAGCGGTATGTGTTTTCAACCATTCTATTCCAGAATGAGGTTGATATTGGAAGACTTCAAAACAATGGGGAAAACATGAAATTCCAAACCTTCAAGTTCATCAGGGACGTTGTGACTAACCATGATGGTTCGACATTGGCCCGCGGAATGGAGCTTGAAATTTCGGCCAAGTGGTGGCAGTTACAAAAGGTAAGGAACGCATGTGGCTGTCCCACCATTGAGCATCGGGGCCCTTCAGGTAATAAGCAGCGAAGGTGACATAGTTGGCAGGGGCTACATCAGCTAACTCCAACTCGAAAGTGATGTTACAGAGCCAGTCATCAGCATCAAGGGGCTGAGTTGAGCTGCGGTAGATGACAGGGTTGAGACGCGCAAAGTCTTGTAGTGTCACTGGGGTTGGTTGCTGATTCATATTGGGACACGGAAACTGAGCCACGACTCCTTCCATGAACTGGCAATTCAGCTCAACTATTGTATCATTCCAACCATGTATTAGGAAGGTGGCAGATTGTTGCCACCATGGCCACGACCAACAGATCTAACCATCCTGCTTAAATGCAACATGGGGGTAGTTTAGCCAGGGTGGAGCAAGTGGATGGAGTAATCCATGATGTAAGCTGAACAGTGAGCAAAGGGGCAGTATGTACAAAGCAATAGTCATTAAAAGACATACCGATACATATATAGAGCCAATTACACGCTGTTCATATGAGTTCAGACAAGAGAAACATCACAGACATACTAGGCGGCACACATGCACGCGATGGAGGGATACAACAATAGACATAACAAAGGCTACATCAGCATCAGAGAGAACCACTAGAGTGAGCAATTTGCAAGTGACGACACAGGGTGCCCTCAATAAGAGGATCCCGCGGTCAGTGAACATTGGGAAGCAGATCTTGGCCCTCAATTCAACAAAGGCGTAGTACAAACCTCCGGATGGATGTGATCACGAGATCCTAAGGTTTGAGTTAGCAAAATCATTTAACCTGAATAGAAGAGAGATCAGAGTCCCAGAGTACAGACGAGGAACAAAAGATCCTAATACCACCCAATGGCGACGTGGGCCCATAAGCCACACAACCATGTTAGTAAAACAGTTTTTCAAAGACTAGACTCAACTTCGGCCAAGGAGTTGGAAAGGGGGTTCCCATAGGCAGTCGGCTCACCGTGTAAGCCACCAGAATCTTGCAAGATTCCTGTCGGTGTCAAAACCGGCGGATCTCGGGTAGGGGGTCCCGAACTGTGCGTCTAGGCGGATGGTAACAGGAGACAAGGGACACGATGTTTTACCCAGGTTCGGGCCCTCTTGATGGAGGTAAAACCCTACGTCCTGCTTGATTAATATTGATGATATGGGTAGTACAAGAGTGGATCTACCACGAGATCAAGGAGGCTAAACCCTAAAGCTAGCCTATGGTATGATTGTTGTAATGTATGGTGTCCTACGGACTAAAGCCCTCCGGTTTATATAGACACCGGAGGAGGTTAGGGTTACACAGAGTCGGTTACAATGGTAGGAGATCTACATATCCGTATTGCCAAGCTTGCCTTCCACGCCAAGGAAAGTCCCATCCAGACATGGGACGGAGTCTTTAATCTTGTATCTTCGTAGTCTTGGAGTCCGGCGGACGATGATAGTCCGGCTGTCCGGACACCCCCTAGTCCAGGACTCCCTCAGTAGCCCCTGAACCAGGCTTCAATGACGATAAGTCCGGCGCGCATAATGTTCAGCATTGCAAGGCGGGTTCCTCCCTTGAATAATCCAGAGAAGATCATGAACACCAGGATAGTGTCCGGCTCTACGAAATAAATTCCACATTCTACCGTAGAGAGAATAATGCTCATAAATCCAATCTGCTGACGTATTTTGCGGCATGACATCACACCGCTACCAGGTCTTTACTTGAATCGTTTTTTATTATACCACCTTAGCACATTTAGCGAAGCGGTTTCCTTGGCACGTCTTGTAGAAGCAGAGATCGTGTTCCCCTTATTCCGGGATTCTCATCAATACGGACGTGGGTAACCCAACCGTGCCCGTCGCCACGTCTCCTCTATCGAAGGTGAATCACGAACGGTCACGGAGACGGCTCTTGGTATTTTCCCCCTTTATAAGGGGACCAAGGCTCGTTCCTTTCTCTTAATCTTCCATCGAATCCTCTCCTTGCTCCCAGTTCCAACACCCAGAGCCCCAGATTCGAGCGCTTCGGATCTTCAACCATGTCCGGCTCCGACCTTCAGGGTCGGTGGATGCCCTCCTCCGTTACGGAGGAGGACGTGCTAAAGCTGCGTGAGGCCAAGTACCTGTCCTACGAGATTTCGCACAGGTTGCCCGCCCAAGGGCAGGTCGTGCCCACTCCCGAGCCCGGTGAATACGTCGTCTTCGTATCCCACCTCCGTCGGGGTTTAGGCCTCCCGACGGACCCCTTCGTGAGAGGGCTCATGTTCTACTACGGGCTGGATTTTCACGACTTGGCTCCGGAGTCCATCCTCCATATCTCCGCGTTCATTATCGTCTGCGAAGCCTTCCTCCGCATCACCCCTCACTTCGGCCTGTGGCTGAAGACCTTCAATGTGGAGCCGAAGATGATCGGGGGGCGTCAAGCGGAGTGCGGCGGGGCGGCCATAAGCAGAAGGGCCGATGCCCCGTGGCCCGAGGGCTCCTTCCAAGAGGAGTTCGGCTTGTGGCAGCAGGAGTGGTTCTATATCACCACTCCGAAGGGCAGCAAGCAAAAGCCGCCGCCTTCATTCCACCCGGGACCTCCACGCCGACTGATGTCGTGGGTCAACCAAGGGCTCAATTGGGGGCCGTCCGAAGACGCGCCCTTATTGCAGGGCCGGATTCGAGACCTCCAGGCGAGGGAGATCAATCTGGTGGTGGTGATGCAGGTTATGCTAATCAGGCGTCTTCTGCCCTGCAAACGCCGTCCTCTCCGGTTATGGGAGTTCAATCCGGAGGGACCACGAATTCTCCAGCACTTCATGGGTACAACACCCATGGAGATGTACAAGTTGTTCTTCGGACCGCAGGTAGCTTGTCCGGAATTGACCGAGGACGCAGGCTTAAGCTGCAATCGCCCGGATACTCGGGTAAGTAGCTCAGAGTCCGGACGTTCTGTTTATTTGCTTTTCTAGAGTTCGCCTCCTGGCCCATTACTTCTTCATCAGGAGTGGGTAGCGCGATCGAAGCTGATAAGGTGTCCGGCCCCCCTCCCAGAGACCGCACCGGAGCCCGTGCTGGTCAGAATGTTGGAGGCCGCGCCCGTAGAAGGGGGCGATGGGGAAAATAGAAGAGCTATCACCTCGCCCAAGGGGGCGCCTGAAGAGGGGGGATCGACAATCCCTCCTTCCAGGGGGAGAAGAGGACCGCCTCCGAAGACCCGGAGGCCAAAGCCCCTAAGCGGGGGAAGAAATCCTTACCGGAGGGTCCTGCGTCCGGGGGAAGTCCGGACGTACAATCGTCTCTAAAGGATCAGCCCTCCAGCGAGCCGTGAGTAAAAAAAGGGGGTTCATTAATGAGAAAATGTGACACTCCAAAATTTCTGCTTTGGTTTTCAGCAAAAAATTTGTGGTTTTTGAAAAGAGGCCATTTAAAATTTTTCCAGAAAACCTTCCTCTTAAAAACTTCCTTTTCTTTGGCAAGGTTTTTATTTTTTTTCAGACTATGCTGTTTGATCTTTTGAAACTTCTTCTCTGTTGGTTCCCTCTCAAATTATTTTGGGAGTTTAATCTTTTTCTTTTTAAAAAAAAACTCTATGAAAATTTGGATTTTCATATCTTTGAAGCCACCCATGGCTTTGTATTTTGCCCATGTGGTAAAACCCCTCCAAAACCTCCCCTCCTCCTTGTAATCAACCTAAGTTCTCTGTCCCAACTCATCCAAGCAAGTTTTGGATTTTATTCTAATTATTTTTTCCCTCAAATCATTTCTGAAAATTATTTGGAGCCTGAGAGATTTTCAAAGCAAGTACCCTATTGCATTTGAGTTTTGACCTCAGACCAACTCTCCTGGATAGTCCTTTGAACCCACAACCCAGAACCATCTTGATCCACTCCTCCTCTTTTCAAATTTTTCAAAATTTAGTCTCTACAAGTTTGGACCAGATTTGCCAAATTTGATGAAATTCATATCTACACTTCTCCAAAAATTCCACCAAAATTCAGGCAGCCTTCTTGAGCAATGAGAAGCCACTCCACCAAAAATCAGCTCAAGGAAAAATTCCTAGATGCCTAGATCATTCTGTCGAACACCTGAGCTGCACTGTTCCTTTGCAAATTCAGAAAATTCAGTTTCAGTGTCGTTTTCGTCCGTCAGTTTCAGTCACGCGGCCACAGTGCGCTTGGCGCGTTGCACGCGGCTCCTTCCCCCTGGCCAGCACCCCCGCACGCGCGCTTAGCGTCTTCCCGGCGTCGGTGGCGCCCTGGCCGCCCGCGCCGGCGTGTCTTGCGGCGGCCGAAACCCTGTTACAGCCGACAGGGAACAAGAACGGCGGCTCAATGCCGTTCGGCGCCGCCCAACGCTTCTCCACTCTCCGCGTGGCCTCATGCATGCCAGCGCACGCCCATGGCACCGTCGCCGTGGCCCGGCAAGCACGGAACGTGCTCTCTGCCGCCGACGGGCCCGCGCCGCCCCGTTCTGTCGAACTCACCCCAAAGCACCAAATCCCAGCCCATTTAGCACCTAAATGGAGCCAGTGGACCTCCGTGATGACGCCCGACTCCCTAATCACCCCGACCGAGCACTGCGCCACCGTAACCATCGCCGGAAATCCCCGTTCACGGCCACCGCCTCGGACCGCCTATATAAAGGGCCCCCGAGCTCACCCTCGTGCACGCATCATCACTACACCTCACCAACGCCCCGCCAGGCCACTAGGAGGACCTCGAGGAGGTCTCCTCCCCCAGCTCCGACCGCCCCGATCCGCCTCGGCCTCCACCTCGATTCACTCCGGTGAGGCCGTCTCCGGTGCCCAAACCCCGTCAGTTACTCCCTCTAGCTACCAGAAGCCTAACCCGCTCCTCAATTTGATCACTGCAGCTCTCTCCGGCGAGTCCCTCGACCACCCGAGCCGCCGTCCGCCGGAGCAAAGCTCGCCGTCAACGTGGTACTCGCCGGCGACCACCACCACCACCAACCGACGCGGAATGGCGCCCTGAGCACGGAGGCACCCTCCGATCTCCCTGCCTCGCCGTGGATCGCCGCCGGCGACCACCGCGGCTCTCGGGCACCGGCGAACTCTGCCGCCCCGTTCAAATATTTAAACCTGACGGGCGGGACCTGCCTGTCAGCCTCTCTGTCCTGTCTAAACGAATCGTTTTCTGAAAACGCCTTTTTGCCAAATTCGCTTTCCCTCTGGGATGGCGTAGTTGCTACCGAAGCGTTTTCTGTTTTTATAAGCTAGCCCCTGGAAACTTTCTGTTTCATTACAGATGAGTCCCTGGACAAAAACCTTTATAACTTTTTAACAGAAAAGTATTTTTGATTGATTCTTTTTCTGTCCTCTTTAAAATTTTGTCTAGTTTTTTATCAGATTTATTTGAAAATTATTTGGTATACTTTTTGTGCACCTCTTGGTATTTATGATAGCGCATATATTTTCTTTATACCGTAGATACCGAAGGAGGTGACGGGACCGCAAACTTCACCGAGCTAGGCTCCGACTACTCTGAACCAGGCAAGCGTGTTTGAACTTTTGATATGATGAGTGTCTTGGTATGTTTTGCATTTAGTTAGTCTCATGGCATGTTGATGAGCATGCCGATGAACGTTATTTCCATGCACTGTTGATGGTAAGTGAGTACGATGATCCATGAGTGGATGGATGTGAATATGAATGGCCATGTGTTGGCATGAGAATGGGTAAGATGGCAGTGTTGTAGCATGCCAGTCTTATGCCAGACTATGTGACTGCAGTGTCAAACCGTATCGGTCCAGTTCCTTCCATTCTTCCTTCCGTGTACTACCACATGTTTTCCGCAAGGAATATGGCTTAGTAAGTTGTAAACCGCTTTCCTGGTACACACCAAAAGGAGAGGCTGTGATGATGGTTCCATGGCCCTGGATTAAAGCCAGTCATCCGGTCAGGGGGCATGGGTGTTTCCGGTTGGGACCGAGAGGGGGGCACCCCTTAGAGCGCGCGTATATAAATTTGATCCCATGCTATTCGAGATTGTGATCTCCCCGTCTCAAAAGTTTTTCTTGGACGATATCTAGGGTGATTCCTAGCATCGAGAGGTAGAATGGGTGTGTACTGATTAGCTGTGTTTTCTACCGAAAAACCGTAAACGGAACTAGTCCTTCGTGACTACGGAAATCCGTTGGCTGTGGGAAAAATTTTGTACAAACTCTGCAGAGTCATATATTCCTTCAAATCATCTATTCCATGTCCAAGTTCGATATTAACTTGTCCTGACCAAATGTCAGTTTTGATGACAGAGACTCCGGTGAATCGCATGAGTGCTAAGTCCGGTTAAATGATTATTCCTGTGGATGGACTAACCCATTTATTTTCATGAATTGAATGTTTATTATGAGTAATATTTACTTGTGGACAAAAGCCCTTTATGTGGCGTCGCTCAGACGCCCGACTGTGGCATTTCTTTTAAAGCCCTTTATGTGGCATCGCTCAGACGCCCGACTGTGGCATTTCTTTTAAAGCCCTTTATGTGGCGTCGCTCAGACGCCCGACTGTGGCATTTCTTTTAAAGCCCTTTATGTGGCGTCGCTCAGACGCCCGACTGTGGCATTTCTTTTAAAGCCCTTTATGTGGGGTCGCTCAGACGCCCGACTGTGGCATTTCTTTTAAAGCCCTTTATGTGGCTTCGCTCAGATGCCTGACTGTGGCATTTCTTTTAAAGCCCTTTACGTGGTGTCGCTAAGACGCCCGATTGTGGTATTTCTTTTAGCGCCCTTTCTGTGATGTCGCCCCGACGTCCGACTGTGGTATTTCTTTTAACGCCCTTTCTGTGATGTCGCCCCGACGTCCGACTGTGGTATTTCTTTTAAAGCCCTTTATGTGGTGTCGCTAAGACGCCCTTTCTTTTATACCACAGTCGGGCATCTTAGCGACACCACATAAAGGGCTTTAAAAGAAATACCACAGTCGGACGTCGGGGCGACATCACAGAAAGGGCGTTAAAAGAAATACCACAGTCGGACGTCGGGGCGACATCACAGAAAGGGCGCTAAAAGAAATACCACAGTCGGGCGTCTTAGCGACACCACGTAAAGGGCTTTAAAAGAAATGCCACAGTCAGGCGTCTGAGCGACGCCACATAAAGGGCTTTAAAAGAAATGCCACAGTCGGGCGTCTGAGCGACGCCACATAAAGGGCTTTAAAAGAAATGCCACAGTCAGGCGTCTGAGCGACGCCACATAAAGGGCTTTAAAAGAAATGCCACAGTCGGGCGTCTGAGCGACACCACATAAAGGGCTTTAAAAGAAATGCCACAGTCGGGCGTCTGAGCGATGCCAAATAAAGGGCTTTAAAAGAAATGCCACAGTCGGGCGTCTGAGCGACGCCACATAAAGGGCTTTTGTCCACAAGTAAATATTACTCATAATAAACATTCAATTCATGAAAATAAATGGGTTAGTCCATCCATAGTAATAATCATTTAACCGGACTTAGCACTCATGCGATTCACCGGAGTCTCTGTCATCAAAACTGACATTTGGTCAGGACAAGTTAATATCGAACTTGGACATGGAATAGATGATTTGAAGGAATATATGACTCTGCAGAGTTTGTACAAAATTTTTCCCACAGCCAACGGATTTCCGTAGTCACGAAGGACTAGTTCCGTTTACGGTTTTTCGGTAGAAAACACAGCTAACCAGTACACACCCATTCTACCTCTCAATGCTAGGAATCACCCTAGACATCATCCAAGAAAAACTTTTGAGACGGGGAGATCACAATCTCGAATAGCATGGGATCAAATTTATATACGCGCGCTCTAAGGGGTGCCCCCCTCTCGGTCCCAACCGGAAACACCCATGCCCCCTGACCGGATGACTGGCTTTAATCCAGGGCCATGGAACCATCATCACGGCCTCTCCTTTTTGGTGTGTACCAGGAAAGCGGTTTACAACTTACTAAGCCATATTCCTTGCGGAAAACATGTGGTAGTACAAGGAAGGAAGAATGGAAGGAACTGGAATGATACGAGTTGACATTGAAGTCACTTAGTCTGACATAAGCCTGGCATGCTACAACACTGCCATCTTACCCATCCTCATGCCAACACATGGCCATGCATACTCACATTCATCCACTCATGGATTATCGAACTCACTTACCTCAACAGTGCATGGAAATAACGTTCATCGGTATGCTCATCAACATGCCATGAGACTAACTAAATGCAAAACATGCCAAGACACTCATCATATCAAAAGTTCAAACATGCTTGCCTGGTTCAGAGTAGTCGGAGCCTAGCTCGGTGAAGTTCGCGGCTCCGTCACCTCCTTCGGTATCTACGGTATAAAGAAAATATATGCGCTATCGTAAATACCAAGAGGTGCACAAAAAGTATACCAAATAATTTTCAAATAAATATGATAAAAAGCTAGACAAAATTTTAAAGAGGACAGAAAAAGAATCAATCAAAAATACTTTTCTGTTAAAAAGTTATAAAGGTTTTTGTCCAGGGACTCATCTGTAAGGAAACAGAAAGTTTCCAGGGGCTAGCTTATAAAAACAGAAAACGCTTTGGTAGCAACTACGCCAGCCCAGAGGGAAAGCGTATTTGGCAAAAAGGCGTTTTCAGAAAACGATTCATTTAGACAGGACAGAGAGGCTGACAGGCGGGTCCTGCCCGTCAGGTTTAAAAATTTGAACGGGGCGGCAGAGTTCGCCGGTGCCCGAGAGCCGCGGTGGTCGCCGGCGGCGATCCACGGCGAGGCAGGGGGATCGGAGGGTACCTCCGTGTTCAGGGCACCCTTCCGCGTCGGTTGGTGGTGGTGGTGGTGGTCGGCGAGCACCACGTCGACGGCGAGCTTTGCTCCGGCGGACGGCAGTTCGGGTGGTTGCGAACTTCGTCGGAGAGAGCTACAGTGATCAAATTGAGGAGGGGTTAGGCTTCTGGTAGCTAGAGGGAGTAACTGACGGGGTTTGGGCGCCGGAGACGGCCTCACCGGAGTGAATCGAGGTGGAGGCCGAGGCGGATCGGGGCGGCCGGAGCTGGGGGAGGAGACCTCCTCGACGTCCTCCTAGTGGCCTGGCGGGGCGTTGGTGAGGTGTAGTGATGATGCGTGCACGAGGGTGAGCTCGGGGGCCCTTTATATAGGCGGTCCGACGCGATGGCCGTGAACGGGGATTTCCGGCGATGGTTACGGTGGCGCAGTGCTCGGTTGGGGTGATTAGGGAGTCGGGCGTCATCACGGAGGTCCAATGGCTCCATTTAGGTGCTAAACGGGCTGGGATTTGGTGCTTTGGGGTGAGTTCGACAAAACGGGGCGGCGCGGGCCCGTCGGCGGCAGAGAGCACGTTCCGTGCTTGCCGGGCCACGGCGACGGTGCCACGGGCGTGCGCTGGCATGCATGAGGCCACGCGGAGAGCGGAGAAGCGTTGGGCGGCGCCGAACAGCGTTGAGCCGCCGTTCTTGTTCCCTGTCGGCTGTAACGGGGTTTCGGCCGCCGCAAGACACGCCGGCGCGGGCGGCCAGGGCGCCACCGACGCCGGGAAGACGCCAAGCGCGCGTGCGGGGGTGCTGGCCAGGGGGAAGGAGCCGTGTGCAACGCGCCAAATGCACTGTGGCCGCGTGACTGAAACTGACGGACGAAAACGACACTGAAACTGAATTTTCTGAATTTGCAAGGGAACAGTGCAGCTCAGGTGTTCGACAGAATGTTTTTGGCCTCTGGGGATTTTTCCTTGAGCTGATTTTTGGTGGAGTGGCTACTCATTGCTCAAGAAGGCTGCCTGAATTTTGGTGGAATTTTTTGGAGAAGTGTAGATATGAATTTCACCAAATTTGGCAAATCTGGTCCAAACTTGCAGAGACTGAATTTTGAAAAATTTGAAAAGAGGAGGAGTGGATCAAGATGGTTCTGGGTTGTGGGTTCAAAGGACTATCCAGGAGAGTTGGTTTGAGGTCAAAACTCAAATGCAATAGGGTACTTGCTTTGAAAATCTCTCAGGCTCCAAATAATTTTCAGAAATGATTTGAGGGGAAAAAATAATTAGAATAAAATCCAAAACTTGCTTGGATGAGTTGGGACAGAGAACTTAGGTTGATTACAAGGAGGAGGGGAGGTTTTGGAGGGGTTTTACCACATGGGCAAAATACAAAGCCATGGGTGGCTTCAAAGATATGAAAATCCAAATTTTCATAGAGTTTCTTTTTAAAAGAAAAAGATTAAATTCCCAAAATAATTTGAGAGGGAACCAACAGAGGAGAAGTTTCAAAAGATCAAACACCATAGTCTGAAGAAAAAATAAAATCCTTGCCAAAGAAAAGAAAGTTTTTAAGAGGAAGGTTTTCTAGAAAAATTTTAAAAGGCCTCTTTTCAAAAACCACAAAGTTTTTGCTGAAAACCAAAGTAAAAGTTTTGGAGTGTCACATGATTCCTAGCATCGAGAGGTAGAATGGGTGTGTACTGGTTAGCTGTGTTTTCTACCGAAAAACCGTAAACGGAACTAGTCCTTCGTGACTACGGAAATCCGTTGGCCGTGGGAAAAATTTTGTACAAACTCTGCAGAGTCATATATTCCTTCAAATCATCTATTCCATGTCCAAGTTCGATATTAACTTGTCCTGACCAAATGTCAGTTTTGATGACAGAGACTCCGGTGAATCGCATGAGTGCTAAGTCCGGTTTAATGATTATTCCTGTGGATGGACTAACCCATTTATTTTCATGAATGGAATGTTTATTATGAGTAATATTTACTTGTGGACAAAAGCCCTTTCTGTGATGTCGCTCAGACGTCCGACTGTGGCATTTCTTTTAAAGCCCTTTATGTGGCGTCGCTCAGACGCCCGACTGTGGCATTTCTTTTAAAGCTCTTTATGTGGCGTCGCTCAGACGCCCGACTGTGGCATTTCTTTTAAAGCCCTTTATGTGGCGTCGCTCAGACGCCCGACTGTGGCATTTCTTTTAAAGCCCTTTATGTGGCGTCGCTAAGACGCCCGACTGTGGTATTTCTTTTAACACCCTTTCTGTGATGTCGCCCCGACGTCCGACTGTGGCATTTCTTTTAAAGCCCTTTATGTGGCGTCGCTCAGACGGCCAACTGTGGCATTTCTTTTAAAGCCCTTTCTGTGATGTCGCTCAGACGTCCGACTGTGGCATTTCTTTTTAAAGCCCTTTATGTGGTGTCGCTAAGACGCCCGACTGTGGCATCATTTCCTTATTTTTATTTGTTCACCTTTCGAGGCGTCGCTTCAGACACCCGATCGGTCTTCATTTGCGTTTTGTTGGGATTTCAGGCGGACTACCGCCGTTTCCCTTTTACTTACCTCGTTATGCTAATTTAATTTTAATGTACATCGGTGAATTAATCATGACGCATTCATGCATGCATTTGTTATATCTTACGTCCGAACTGTCTTGCGAGTACTTTCAAAGTACTCACTGGCTTGTTGATTTGGCCAGATGCTGACGAAGGCGATCTCATGGATGAAGAATTTGATAGCGAGTCCGACGCCTAGAGGAGTCCCAGTCAGTCTCGTGCGACCCTGGATTTGGTCACTATATTATATCCGCTTTCGCTACCAAATAAATTCATCGAGCCTCACCTCGACGCTCGATGAGATGACAGTTTTAGAGTCCTGTATCCCTCTCCCCGCTGCGTTTATCCACCACCATCCTATCCTCGAGTCAGTAGTATGCCTCCACACCACTGTGTCATGTCCGCCATTATGTATAATTATTGGCGTGCTTGTAATAATTTGGTTGAGCAACCGTAGTTCGACCCTGTAATATATTTTATGCTACTGGCTTATTGTATCAAGAATTTGTCTACCAGTGAGGGGGATTTCTCTCATACTGGACTCAATAGATTGGTTTCTCAATAAATATTTTTATTGGAAAACCGGTCGTGACAAGCTTGGTACCAGAGCCAGGCTGACTGTAGGAAGCCACTAGGTGCGATCGCTAATTGGTTATTAGCATAATAGAGCCATTTTATATTTTTCTGCAATTGTAGACATTTCTGACAGTCAGCATAAATTTATGATCTGACCATGCAGAATTTTTGCCTACTTTTGTAGATGGCCGACAACAGCTGCGAGTCTCAGACCTTCGCCAACGTGCCCGATGGGTTCATCAAGCTTCTTTCCTTCATCATTCAGGTCGCGATGGGGCCATCTGTGCGCCCAGTCTTCACACTCTGCCGGCACTGAGTCAACGACAGTCTGACCATGCACCAGGCTGCGGTGCAGTTCAAGGGAGGGCGTGGTGAGTTACGCCGCTTCCGGTTCTTGGGAAGAGCCATGCCTACGGAGAGGCATGCTATGCAGATGGCAGCCCGCGAGGCGATAGCTCGTCTCAGGGATGTCCTCCCCGTGATGAAGACTCGTCGTTACCATTATCTTCCATGCCATGTGCCTTACACCTATCACTACGCATTCTCCTGCCCCAGAGGAGAACGAGACGAGGCTTTTGAGATGCTTATTGAGTATCTCCGGGCCCTGGAGGCAGCCTTCGACAACCTGGTGGACGACTTCGTGGCTGCCCGCATGGACTCAGTTCATGGCTGTGCTGCCAACAGGAGGGAGCTCCTACCCACCGCACCGCCACTGACTTTGGTCTCGTCCTCAGCATCTTATGCGCCTACTCGTCGCCTGCCTTCTACCGAAGAATTCAACCAAGTTATTGCGCCCACTCCAGTGCGCACTGCACCAACCTTCGCGCCCACTCCTGTTCGTGTTGTTCTGCCCCTGGCAACCGCTCCGTCCACTCTGCGCAATACTACTCGTATGGAGCCTATTAGCGAGGAGGAAGTCGAGTCCCCAGCCTCGCTACGCCTCACCCTCGGCAGGGCAACGGAGGTCGTCAACATCTCCGCCTGAGTACGCTTAGCCGCCATGTAATGTGCCGCTTTGTATGATATGTTTATATGTACATAGGTTGTGAGAAGTAGCCTGTTTGCGCATCATGTAGGATCTGGAGAAGTGCACTAGCCTAAATAACATGTCAGGATTATGTACGCATATCCTGAGTGATGTATTGTATAATTACCGCCGCGTGTAAGATATGTAATGAGCAGTCCTTCTCCGTGCGCAAGTCGATTTGTTTTTCTTAAGTAAGCTTGGTTATTTAATTTTATTTGCCAGCTTTATGCATTTATGGAATTGTTTTTGCGACTCTTTCCGCTTTTCTTATGGGTTTTACAAAATATTCCCAGAGTGAAAAATGTCCCGTCCTTGGACTCGCTCCATGCCAACTCCACCAGAGGAAAATTATGATACGCAACCCAGCAACGAGTTCACTCAGGGACAGTCAAGCCAACAGGGCAGCGAATCGGCACTTTCACAAATGTGTCGCCTTTATGAGCAAAGTCAGCAACAACATCGGGAAATGATGAACCAAGTCATCAACATGGGAAATCACCATGGACAGTATCAGCAGCATTCCAAGTTATCTGAGCTACAGAAGACACGTCCCCAAACATTTTCTCATACTGACAAGCCTCTTGAGGCCGAGGATTGGCTTCGAGATATGGAGAGAAAATTAATAATTGCAAAATGTTCAGATCTCGAGAAAGTATTATATGCTCCGCACTATCTCACAGGAGCAGACGCATCATGGTGGGAGAATTTTCTGCACATGCACCCCAACGAAAATGATATAACCTGGGATGATTTCAAGGAAGGTTTCCGTGGTGCACACATTCCCAAGAGTATTATGAAAATTAAGAAGAGAGAATTCGATGACCTCAAACAAAGGAACATGACAGTGTCAGAATACAACGGTCAATTTACCCTATTGTCTCGCTACGCCAAAGAAGAAGCACAAAATGCTCCGGATATCGTACTCGGTACGTTTCCTGTCAACACAATACCTGCAACGGTTTTGTTTGATTCTGGAGCTTCTCACTCATTCATTTCGAAAAATTTAGCTTTGCAAAATAATTTTTCGATGTTTCCCTTGGAAAAATCCATGATCATCAAGTCCCCTGGGATTCAGCAAGTTACTCAGATTTATTGTCAGAATGTGGCCATTGAGTTCGAAGGATTGAAATTTTACGCCAATCTTATTGTGTTGGAAAACAAAGGACTGGATGTCATCCTAGGGATGGACTGGTTAACCACCAACAAAGGTTTTATTGACTGTTTCAACTGGACCGTAATTCTCACGCACCACCACGGGAAGACAATAAAAGTATCAGCCAAGGAAAGAAAAATATCCCGGCAACCGAGATTGAATAAGGTGGACATTTCTGAGTTAAGCAAGGTTCCAGTAGTATGTGAATTTCCAGACGTATTTCCCGAAGAACTACCAGGCATGCCACCAGACCGAGAAATAGAATTCAGCATTGAGCTAACACCAGGAACCACCCCCATATACAAGAAACCAAACAGAATGGCACCATCCGAGTTGATTGAGTTGAAGAAACAAATAAAGGAATTACTGGACAAGGGATACATTCGAGCCAGCTCCTCACCATGGGGATCACCAATTTTATTTGCCAAAAAGAAGGATGGAACACTGAGATTGTGCATAGACTACCGAGCACTTAACATGGTCACAGTCAAGAACAAATACCCGATGCCATGAATAAATGATTTATTTGATCAGCTCGCTCAGGCCAAGGTATTCTCAAAGATTGACTTGAGGTCAGGATACCATCAATTAAAAGTGCGAACAGAAGATATCCCCAAAACAGCCTTCACCTCCAGATATGGACTATATCAGTTCACAGTTATGCCTTTTGGATTAACTAACGCCCCCGCATATTTTGTTCACCTCATGAACAAAGTATTTATGAAGTTTATGGACAAGTTCGTTATGGTATTTATCGATGATATTCTGATATACTGCAAAACACCAGAAGAGCACGCGGAACATCTCAGGATTGTTCTAGGAGAACTCAGGAAGCATCAATTGTATGCCAAGTTCAGCAAGTGCGAATTTTGGCTAAGGCAAGTGGGCTTTCTAGGCCACGTGCTGACCCAAGACGGTATCGCAGTGGACCCCGAGAAAGTTAGGGCCATACTTGACTGGAAGGCACCAGCCAGCGTAACGGACATACGAAGTTTCTTGGGAATGGCAGGATATTACCGCAGATTTATTGAAGGATTCTCCACTCTAGCCAAGCCAATGACGCAGTTGCTCAAGAAAGACAAGAAGTTTGAATGGACAGAAGCCTGCGAAAAAAGTTTCCAAGAGTTAAAACGGAAATTAACCACAGCACCGGTATTAATTGTGCCAGACATACACAAAAAACTTTGTGGTGTATTGTGACGCATCCCGAAAAGGTCTCGGGTGCGTGTTGATGCAGGAAGGCAAGGTTGTCGCATACGCTTCACGGCAACTCCGCAAGCATGAGGAAAATTATCCCACTCATGACTTAGAAATGGCAGCAGTCATTCATGCACTTAAGGAATGGAGGCATTTCTTACTTGGGAATCGATGTGAAATATACAGACCATAAAAGTCTCAAATATATTTTCACACAGCCGGAACTAAACTTACGGCAACGACGCTGGTTGGAATTGGTAAAGGATTATGACGTTGGTATCCACTATCATCCAGGGAAAGCAAATGTAGTGGCCGATGCTCTTAGTCGAAACCCCAGCTCCGACGAAAACAGACTGCAAAGTTTGAGACCTGAATTCCAACAAGAATTTGCAAAACTCAACTTGTTAATGATCGCGGAAGGCACCATATCAAACTTGGAAATAAAGCCCGACCTTGTGGAGAGAATTAAAGAAGCTCAGCCTGGTCACCCCAGCATTGAAGGAATTAAAAGAAAGGTGAGTATGGGCAAGGCCTCGGAATTTGTCATAGGCGATGATGGAATATTACGGTACAGGGATAGACTTTGTGTGCCAAACATAGAGGACCTCAAACAGCAAATCCTAGCTGAAGCACACACCACTCCATATTCAATCCACCCTGGAGGAACCAAAATGTATAAGGATATTCAGGAAAGATTTTGGTGGCACGGTATGAAGAGGGACATAGCCACTTTCGTTGCATGTTGCGATTCTTGTCAACGCATAAAAGTTGAGCATCAAAAACCAGCCGGACTACTGCAACCAAACAAAATACCTGAGTGGAAATGGGATGAAATAGGGATGGATTTTATTGTCGGACTACCTCGGTCACGACACGGGTATGATGCCATATGGGTCATCACCGATAGATTAACCAAGGTGGCACATTTCATTCCAGTGAAGACAACCTACAACACTCAGAAGCTTGCCAGGATTTATCTCTCCCGTATAGTTTGTCTGCATGGAGTCCCGAAGACTATAATATCCGACAGAGGCACTCAGTTTGTCTCGAGATTCTGGGATCATTTACAACAGGCTCTGGGAACTCAATTGGCCTTCAGCACAGCCTACCACCCCCAGACTGATGGACAGACTGAACGCGTAAACCAAATTTTAGAAGACATGCTGAGAGCATGTGTCCTCACCTATGGAACCAGTTGGGAAGAAAGCCTGCCATATGCCGAGTTTGCATACAACAACAGTTACCAGGCCAGCCTGCAAATGGCACCTTTTGAAGCCCTATACGGACGGAGATGTCGTACCCCGCTAAATTGGTCAGAGATCGGAGACAGCCGTATCTTCGGCCTAGACATGCTCAAAGAAGCCGAGGAAAAAGTCAAGCTAATCAGGGACCGACTCAAGACCGCTCAAAGCCGACAAAAGAGTTATTACGATCAGAAACATCGTAGGGTCAATTTTGAACCCGGTGAATTTGTGTACCTACGAGTATCACCTATGAAGGGACTGCAACGGTTCAAGATTAAAGGAAAGTTAGCACCAAGATTCATTGGACCATTCTGCATAGTGGCACGAAGAGGCACTGTAGCCTACCAGCTAGACTTACCCGAAGATTTGTCCGACATTCACGACGTGTTCCAGGTCTCTCAATTAAGGAAGTGCGTAAGCAAACCAGAGAAACAAGTATCTCATGAGAACATTGACGTACAACCAGATCTCACCTACCGAGAACGCCCAGTAAAAATATTAGAGGAGTCTGAAAGGAGAACCCGACAGAAGACCATCAAGTTTTTCGGAGTTCAGTGGAGCAACCACACCGAAAGCGAAGCAACCTGGGAAAGAGAGGATTTTCTTCGGACAGAGCATCCACACTTATTTGAGGAACAGTTGAAATCTCGCGGACGAGATTTTTCCTAAGGGGGTAGGTGTTGTGACACTCCAAAACTTTTGCTTTGGTTTTCAGCAAAAACTTTGTGGTTTTTGAAAAGAGGCCATTTAAAATTTTTCCAGAAAACCTTCCTCTTAAAAACTTTCTTTTCTTTGGCAAGGTTTTTATTTTTTTTCAGACTATGGTGTTTGATCTTTTGAAACTTCTTCTCTGTTGGTTCCCTCTCAAATTATTTTGGGAGTTTAATCTTTTTCTTTTTAAAAAATAAACTCTATGAAAATTTGGATTTTCATATCTTTGAAGCCACCCATGGCTTTGTATTTTGCCCATGTGGTAAAACCCCTCCAAAACCTCCCCTCCTCCTTGTAATCAACCTAAGTTCTCTGTCCTAACTCATCCAAGCAAGTTTTGGATTTTATTCTAATTATTTTTCCCCTCAAATCATTTCTGAAAATTATTTGGAGCCTGAGAGATTTTCAAAGCAAGTACCCTATTGCATTTGAGTTTTGACCTCAGACCAACTCTCCTGGATAGTCCTTTGAACCCACAACCCAGAACCATCTTGATCCACTCCTCCTCTTTTCAAATTTTTCAAAATTCAGTCTCTACAAGTTTGGACCAGATTTGCCAAATTTGATGAAATTCATATCTACACTTCTCCAAAAATTCCACCAAAATTCAGGCAACCTTCTTGAGCAATGAGAAGCCACTCCACCAAAAATCAGCTCAAGGAAAAATCCCTAGATGTCTAGATCATTCTGTCGAACACCTGAGCTGCACTGTTCCTTTGCAAATTCAGAAAATTCAGTTTCAGTGTCGTTTTCGTCCGTCAGTTTCAGTCACGCGGCCACAGTGCGCTTGGCGCGTTGCACGCGGCTCCTTCCCCCTGGCCAGCACCCCTGCACGCGCGCTTGGCGTCTTCCCGGCGTCGGTGGCGCCCTGGCCGCCCGCGCCGGCGTGTCTTGCGGCGGCCGAAACCCCGTTACAGCCGACAGGGAACAAGAACGGCAGCTCAACGCCGTTCGGCGCCGCCCAACGCTTCTCCGCTCTTCGCGTGGCCTCATGCATGCCAGCGCACGCCCGTGGCACCATCGCCGTGGCCCGGCAAGCATGAAACGTGCTCTCTGCCGCCGACGGGCCCGCGCCGCCCCGTTTTGTCGAACTCACCCCAAAGCACCAAATCCCAGCCCGTTTAGCACCTAAATGGAGCCAGTGTACCTCCGTGATGACGCCCGACTCCCTAATCACCCCGACCGAGCACTGCGCCACCGTAACCATCGCCGGAAATCCCCGTTCACGGCCACCGCCTCGGACCGCCTATATAAAGGGCTCCCGAGCTCACCCTTGTGCACGCATCATCACTACACCTCACCAACGCCCCGCCAGGCCACTAGGAGGACCTCGAGGAGGTCTCCTCCCCCAGCTCCGGCCGCCCCGATCCGCCTCGGCCTCCACCTCAATTCACTCCGGTGAGGCCGTCTCCGGCGCCCAAACCCCGTCAGTTACTCCCTCTAGCTACCAGAAGCCTAACCCCCTCCTCAATTTGATCACTGCAGCTCTCTCCGGCGAGTCCCTCGACCACCCAAGCCGCCGTCCGCCGGAGCAAAGCTCGCCGTCGACGTGGTACTTGCCGGCGACCACCACCACCACCAACCGACGCGGAATGGCGCCCTGAGCACGGAGGTACCCTCCGATCTCCCTGCCTCGCCGTGGATCGCCGCCGGCGACCACCGCGGCTCTCGGGCACCGGCGAACTCTGCCGCCCCGTTCAAATATTTAAACCTGACGGGCGGGACCCGCCTGTCAGCCTCTCTGTCCTGTCTAAACGAATCGTTTTCTGAAAACGCCTTTTTGCCAAATACGCTTTCCCTCTGGGCTGGCGTAGTTGCTACCGAAGCGTTTTCTGTTTTTATAAGCTAGCCCCTGGAAACTTTCTGTTTCATTACAGATGAGTCCCTGGACAAAAACCTTTATTACTTTTTAACAGAAAAGTATTTTTGATTGATTCTTTTTCTGTCCTCTTTAAAATTTTGTCTAGTTTTTTATCAGATTTATTTGAAAATCATTTGGTATACTTTTTGTGCACCTCTTGGTATTTACGATAGCGCATATATTTTCTTTATACCGTAGATACCGAAGGAGGTGACGGGACCGCAAACTTCACCGAGCTAGGCTCCGACTACTCTGAACCAGGCAAGCATGTTTGAAATTTTGATATGATGAGTGTCTTGGCATGTTTTGCATTTAGTTAGTCTCATGGCATGTTGATGAGCATACCGATGAACGTTATTTCCATTGCACTGTTGATGGTAAGTGAGTACGATGATCCATAAGTGGATGGATGTGAATATGAATGGCCATGTGTTGGCATGAGAATGGGTAAGATGGCAGTGTTGTAGCATGCCAGTCTTATGCCAGACTATGTGACTGCAGTGTCAAACCGTATCGGTCCATTTCCTTCCCTGTACTACCACATGTTTTCCGCAAGGAATATGGCTTAGTAAGTTGTAAACCGCTTTCCTGGTACACACCAAAAGGAGAGGCCGTGATGATGGTTCCATGGCCCTGGATTAAAGCCAGTCATCCGGTCAGGGGGCATGGGTGTTTCCGGTTGGGACCGAGAGGGGGGCACCCCTTAGAGCGCGCGTATATAAATTTGATCCCATGCTATTCGAGATTGTGATCTCCCTGTCTCAAAAGTTTTTCTTGGACGATGTCTAGGGTGATTCCTAGCATCGAGAGGTAGAATGGGTGTGTACTGGTTAGCTGTGTTTTCTACCGAAAAACCGTAAACGGAACTAGTCCTTCGTGACTACGGAAATCCGTTGGCCGTGGGAAAAATTTTGTACAAACTCTGCAGAGTCATATATTCCTTCAAATCATCTATTCCATGTCCAAGTTCGATATTAACTTGTCCTGACCAAATGTCAGTTTTGATGACAGAGACTCCGGTGAATCGCATGAGTGCTAAGTCCGGTTAAATGATTATTCCTGTGGATGGACTAACCCATTTATTTTCATGAATGGAATGTTTATTATGAGTAATATTTACTTGTGGACAAAAGCCTTTTCTGTGATGTCGCTCAGACGTCCGACTGTGGCATTTCTTTTAAAGCCCTTTATGTGGCGTCGCTCAGACGCCCGACTGTGGCATTTCTTTTAAAGCTCTTTATGTGGCGTCGCTCAGACGCCCGACTGTGGCATTTCTTTTAAAGCCCTTTATGTGGCGTCGCTCAGACGCCCGACTGTGGCATTTCTTTTAAAGCCCTTTATGTGGCGTCGCTAAGACGCCCGACTGTGGTATTTCTTTTAACGCCCTTTCTGTGATGTCGCCCCGACGTCCGACTGTGACATTTCTTTTAAAGCCCTTTATGTGGCGTCGCTCAGACGGCCGACTGTGGCATTTCTTTTAAAGCCCTTTCTGTGATGTCGCTTAGACGTCCGACTGTGGCATTTCTTTTTAAAGCCCTTTATGTGGTGTCGCTAAGACGCCCGACTGTGGCATCATTTCCTTATTTTTATTTGTTCACCTTTCGAGATGTCGCTTCAGACACCCGATCGGTCTTCATTTGCGTTTTGTTGGGATTTCAAGCGGACTACCGCCGTTTCCCTTTTACTTACCTCGTTATGCTAATTTAATTTTAATGTACATCGGTGAATTAATCATGACGCATTCATGCATGCTTTTGTTATATCTTACGTCCGTACTGTCTTGCGAGTACTTTCAAAGTACTCACTGGCTTGTTGATTTGGCCAGATGCTGACGAAGGCGATCTCATGGATGAAGAATTTGATAGCGAGTCCGACGCCTAGAGGAGTCCCAGTCAGTCTCGTGCGACCCTGGATTTTGTCACTATATTATATCCGCTTCCGCTACCAAATAAATTCATCGAGCCTCACCTCGACGCTCGATGAGATGACAGTTTTAGAGTCCTGTATCCCTCTCCCCGCTGCGTTTATCCACCACCATCCTATCCTCGAGTCAGTAGTATGCCTCCACACCACTGTGTCATGTCCGCCATTATGTATAATTATTGGCGTGCTTGTAATAATTTGGTTGAGCAACCGTAGTTCGACCCTGTAATATATTTTATGCTACTGGCTTATTGTATCAAGAATTTGTCTACCATTGAGGGGGATTTCTCTCATACTGGACTCAATAGATTGGTTTCTCAATAAATATTTTTATTGCAAAACCGGTCGTGAAAGAAAATACCCCTACTTGTGCTTCTGTGGATGACCGAAATTTTTACCTTGCAGTTCGGATCTGCGGCCTTCTCAGATGAGTTCGTCTTCGGGGGATCTTCGTCCGGAGATGATGGAGAGCGAAACGCCTCCGTCTGCTGCGCCGTCGGATAGGGCAGACGAGCCTGAAGTATCGTCACGGAGGGTATCCCAGAGTCCGGAGGGGCCGGAGAGTTCGGCGCCCACTAGTGTCCGGCCGGGGGAGCTGAAGAATCTGCTTGAGAGGGCCTCCATCTCAGAAGATCACCGTGCTTTGGTGCGTATGGTGATTGGAAGGATTTCGTCCGTCGAAAGCGGATTGCATAATGCCGTCAGGAGTTTACTGACGGGATTTGAGGTACGCAAGAACTACGCACCTTTTTGACAGTTTGGCACATAGAAGTGTGCCCTGTATAGATAGTAGCCCCTGAGACTCGGTAGGTTGTCGAAAGTGATAGCGTGCCGAGGATCAAAATCTCAGGTAATGAATGCCGCCGTTCATATGCAGGTGGCGGATAGTCCGGGGGCTAGCCGGACTAGTGGAGTTGCCGAGTTAATGCGGCAACTTGACGTGGCGGATGCGGACATCGCGCTTGTCAACCGGCGACTTGACGAGTCGCAAGGTAAATGGATTCTCCGCAGTCACTTATTTAAGGGAGTCGAAGCCCGCCTCTGATAATGTATATGCTGTGATACAGACGGTGCTGCTGCTGTGGAGAGCCTTCGGGCCGAGCTTGCTCAAGCTAAGGAGCAAGCCCGAAGGAGTGATGCGGCTGCCTTGAGGGCGGCCGAGGAGTTGGAAGCCGAAAAGGCTGCACACTGCCTAAGCAGGGAGAAGATGGCCGAATTGGCCGTGAAATTAAAAGATGATGCCGACCGCAACGAGGCTCTTGAAAAGGAGCACTTATCGGAGCGGGAAAACCTGGGGAAGGCCACCGCTGAGGCCAAGGATGCCTGTTCTGCAATGCGGGCTATGAAGGAGGAGCTGCGCCAGGCCGGAGAGATTGTGGCTGGCAAGCCGTTTTTGCTGCGTCGCCGGTTTACGGATCAAAAATATGCCCAACTTGGCCAGCTGTGGGGTCCGGAGGATCCATATATGGACTTAGCGGCAAGTGCGGCTGATGCCGTTGAGCACTTCCGGAGCCAGAAGGATCACAAGACGGAAGAGCTATTTTGGTCTCAATTCCATAGTCCGGATCGTTCACTTCCATTGACCGATCGGTTGGCCGAATGGGCTGAGTTGAATAGATTGTCCGGACTTGCCATGACTGATATCGTGGCTCATGTCTGGCCAGAGAGACCCAAGGCGACAAGCTATTTCGACTTATTGCAGCAATTTCTTGGAGCGGTGCCGCACGTCAAGGAGATGAAGCGGTCGGCCTGCATAGAAGGCGCGCGGATGGCCCTTGCCCGTGTGAAAACACATTGGACAGAGATGGATGCCACCGCTATTGCCGCCCAGGGTTCGGACGAAAGCCGGTTACCCGCCTAGCACTATTTTGGGGAAGTTATGCGTGGCGCTCGTGTAATAGAGTCGCAGTGCTCAAAAAAATGTCACGTTCAAATGAACGTTTTTTATCTTGTAAGACAATGATTATGATGTAACCGCTTTTTATACTTGTGCGTTCCAAGTGTTAAAATATCTCTGATGCGGCCGTTTATGTATACATTTGTATAACCTGAAAGATTGCAGTCTTCGGCTTCAGCCCCCACGCACAAGGTGCGGGGGTGTTCGCAAAAAATAGCGCGTTTCACACTTAATCTGACGTCTCGGTCCTGTTAAGGAGGTGGTAGCGTAGCGAACGAGGCAATCCGGACTATGATGCTTTATCACTTTCACTTAGCCAGTGGAGTTCGAGGGTGGGGCTACGATATAGCCCCTTGGGGCACCGCGCTTCTCCGAATTCGGGCGCGTGCGTGCCTGACCGGGAAACGGTCCTTCGTCAAAGCGGGGAATTCTAAACATTCCGGTAGTCGATCGAGTGGTTGACCAGTCTCTCGCTGTATCATGACAGTCAGTTTTCGGCTTTCTCTACTGAGGTGCTCGCCCAGCCGAACTGGGGCACAATCGCAGTAGTTCTCCTGGTGCCACGTTAGCCGATGATACGGAACGTAAGGCAGCAAAACACAGGAGCCGGGCAAACCCAACATTTGACCAAAGACATGATTCGGAGCTGATGCATATAAGGCCTAACTCGAGACGCCGAACACTCCCTAAGGTGTTCGGTCTTTGTAATAATGGGCAAAACAATGCCCTAAGCCCCTAGTGTCCAGGTACGGGCATGGTCTTCTGACGCGGCCGATGCCAAAACGTCAGGCTCCGCTTTGGTTATAATGAGAAACCAAGGGATTGTAACAACAAGAGACAGTAAAAAAGGTTTACGCAGGGTCTTAATCTGAAAAGAATCCTCGCGACGGGTCCCTACTGCACGTCTGCGCCTGTGTCTCCGTTGTGCCGTTATCCTGGACGGGTGTGCACGTTGTTCATCTGTAAAAAGAGAGGAACTTAGCTTGAAAGGAACTTGTGCAAAAAATATATACTAAGGAAGAAATATAAATAAGTAAAGTGGAGTCTGTGTGAGCTCGCTGTTGCTTGTGCGCGCAACCCATTGTAAAGGGATGTGCGGCTAGGGAGCCCCTAGCTTACTTATGCCGGACTCGTCTGACCGTGTCCGGGGTCTTTAAATGACCCTCGCACTGAAATGACGTCGTGTGGACCGGGCATCTTGAGTGTAAGAGACGCGTAATGTGGTATGGCGTTGAAGCGGACAAAAGCCTCTCGTCCCAAGAGTGCTTGATAGTCACTTTTAAATGGGACGATATGAAAGATTAGTTTTTCGCGTCGAAAGTTGTTCGGTGATCCGAACACGACTTCTAGTAATAGGGAGCCTGTGCACTTGGCGTAAGGGCCTGGCGTCACTCCTTTAAAGGAAGTGCGGCTGTGCCGAATTTTAGTAAGGTCTATCCCTAGCTTGCGGATTGTGTTTGGATACAGCAGGTTTAAGTCGCTGCCTCCGTCCATCAGGACTTGTGTACATTGTAGTCCGTCGATTATAGGATCCAATATCAGGGCAGTCCATCCTGCGTTTCGAACGCTTCTGGAATAATCCAGGTGGTCGAAAGTGATTGGTTTTGATGTACAATCTCTATGTTCCGCTGGGTTGGACCGTGCGAGACCCTTTTTAGAGGGTGCCGCACTATTTTTCCGTATTATCACATGAAGTGAGTTTACTGCTTTGACCTCTTGTGGGAAAGTCTTTTGTTTTCCGGTGCTCTGCTGGTGGGGTTTGTCATCATCTTCGCTTGATGTGTCGAGCCCCTTGTGTTCGGCGTTTAGCCGGCCGGACTGTTTGAGAACCCAACAATCTCGGTGGGTGTGGTTTGCAGGCCTTCCGGGGGTACTGTGAATTTGACATATCCGACCCAAAATTTTGTTTAAACTGGATAGCTCGTCGCTGTTATCCTTAAGGGGCGGTGTTTTGTTGTTTGGCCGCGAGCTTTTGAATCCGGCGTTGACTGCCGTGCCCTTCGGGCTTTTCTCTTTATTCCGGCGCTGCTCTTTTCTGCGCCGTGATTTTCTGTTTCCATCTCTGATCTCGGATGTACTTGGGTCGCTGGTGCTGCATCTTGCTAGCCAGCTATCCTCTCCCGCACAAAAGCGGGTCATGAGGCTTGTTAGCGCGGACATTGTCCTCGGCTTCTCTTGGCCGAGGTGTCTGGCGAGCCATTCGTCTCGGACGTTGTGTTTAAAAGCTGCTAAGGCTTCGGCGTCCGGACAGTCGACTATTTGGTTCTTTTTGGTGAGGAACCTGTTCCAGAATTTGCGCGCTGACTCTCCGGGCTGTTGAGTTATATGACTTAGATCGTCTGCATCCGGAGGGCGGACATAAGTTCCTTGAAAATTTGCTCTAAACGCGTCCTCGAGCTCTTCCCAACTTCCAACAGTGTTTTCTGGGAGGCTTTTGAGCCAATGACGGGCTGGCCCTTTGAGCTTGAGGGGTAGGTATTTTATGGCGTGGAGATCATCTCCTCTGGCCATGTGTATGTGTAGTATATAATCTTCTATCCAGACTCCAGGGTCTGTTGTTCCGTCGTAGGCCTCTATGTTTATGGGTTTAAACCCTGCTGGGAATTCGTGATCCAGCACCTCGTTGGTGAAACATAGTGGGTGTGCGGCGCCCCTGTATTTGGGTGCACCGATGTCTTCGGTCACTTGGCGTGTTGTATTGCCTCCTGGGGCCCTCTTCTTTGACCCATAAATGGACCTGGCTGGGCCATATGTCCTTCCAGGGTCGTTGGTCGGTTTATATGCGGCGCCGCTTTCAGATTTCGGCCTATCATCTGGCCGTCTATCCAACCAGGCGGCTTCTTTGTTTTTTGACAGTGGGGGCTCTATGGCCTCCTCATCAAATTCTGGCAGTAGCTTGCGCTTCGGGTAGCTCTTTGATTGATGGCCGTTGCCGTATTTGTCTGCGGTTTTGAGCACTTTGCTCCATCTCATTCTGAGTGTATCTTCCGCTGTTTTGAGCTTCCGTTTTTCCTTTTTCAAACTTCTTGCGGTGGCGACGAGTCTTTTCCGGAGGTTTTTATTCTCCGGCGGTGTGTCTGGCGTGAGATCGTCCGGACTATTTTTTCCGCCGGGCCCGGACTGATTGTCTGACTCGTCTTGTTCGGACGGTTGCTTGTTGTCGTCCACTGGTTTGCCCTGCTGTATTGCTGGGCCATTAAGAGCACTGTTGTTGTCGAGGCGGGACTTAGGGCGGCGTCTGTGTCGCCGTTTTCGTTGTTTGTCGGCGGGATTATCTTCTGCCGCGCCCCGTTGGTCCTCGTTGTCGCTTTCTTTTGGGGTATCCACCATGTATACGTCGTATGACGAGGTGGTTTTTACGTGCCTTATAGGCGTTAGTTCTTGTTCGTCTCCGGCATCGTCGTCCATGCCGTCGATGTCTTCGGAGCCGTAGTCTAGCATGTCGGTAAGATCGTCGACAGTGGCTACAAAGTGGGTGGTGGGTGGGCTCTGAATTTCTTCGTCGTCCGTATCCCAACCATCCTGGCCATAGTCCGGCCAGGACTCTCCTGATAGCGAGAGATGCTTTAGCGAATTTAGGATGTCGCCAAAGGGCGAATGTTGGAAGATGTCAGCGGCGGTGAATTCCATAACCGGCGCCCAATCCGATTCGACTGGTAGGGGCGTGGGAGGTCCGGAGTCCGGCAGGGAGTCCAGCACCTCGGAATCACGAGTTTCGCGAGGGACAAGGTTAGTGTTCGGCTCCATCGCCGTGGAAGTTGAAGCCCCTGAGGTGGTGTCCATCCACCGGTCCTCGATCTGGGCGATCGGCTCCGGACTAAGGGCCGAAGCGGATTCGTGTGCGGTCTCCAAGGCACTGTTCGACGGCAGAGCTAGATCATGCCCATCACCACAGTGCGGCGCGCTTGGCTTTGGCTCGAGCCCGTCGAAGATCAAGTCCCCGCGGATGTCGGCTGTGAAGTTTAGGCTTCCGAATCTGACCTGATGGCCAGGGGCGTAGCTTTCGATCTGCTCCAGATGGCCAAGTGAATTAGCCCGCAGTGCGAAGCCGCCGAATACGAAGATCTGTCCGGGGAGAAAAGTCTCACCCTGGACAGCGTTGTTGATTGAAGATGCCATCGAGCCTATCGGTGACGACACAGAGGAACTCTCAATGAAAGCACCAATGTCGGTGTCAAAACCGGCGGATCTCGGGTAGGGGGTCCCGAACTGTGCGTCTAGGCGGATGGCAACAGGAGACAAGGGACACGATGTTTTACCCAGGTTTGGGCCCTCTTGATGGAGGTAAAACCCTACGTCCTGCTTGATTAATATTGATGATATGGGTAGTACAAGAGTGGATCTACCACGAGACCAAGGAGGCTAAACCCTAAAGCTAGCCTATGGTATGATTGTTGTAATGTATGGTGTCCTACAGACTAAAGCCCTCCGGTTTATATAGACACCGGAGGAGGTTAGGGTTACACAGAGTCGGTTACAATGGTAGGAGATCTACATATCCGTATTGCCAAGCTTGCCTTCCACGCCAAGGAAAGTCCCATCCGGACACGGGACGGAGTCTTTAATCTTGTATCTTCGTAGTCTTGGAGTCCGGCGGACGATGATAGTCCGGCTGTCCGGACACCCCCTAGTCCAGGACTCCCTCAATTCCAAAGGGAGTTTCCTTACTTGGGAAACAAGGCATAGAAGTTGGACTCGGTCACGGGTTATACTACGACCCGGACACTGTTGTAATACCAGGGCCTCCACATGTATATAAAGGGGAGCCCCTGGGGCAGAAAAGATTAAGTTACAAGCTCTCGAGTACTAGGTTGGCCAAGTCGCACCCTAGTAATCGAGATCTCTAGCAATAATCATCAAGCATGAAGTAGGTTATTACCTCCACCGAGAGGGGCTGAACCTAGGTAAACCCTTGTCTCTCGATTCTGTTCAACCCTGTTCAAGCTACTACCTCGCGGCGATGGCCTCACGACTAAGTCCTTTCACGAGGACATATGCCGTGACAAAACCACGACACTCCCGGTCCAGAAAAAAGCACCGTAAAATTCCATCGTGTCTGGACTTTGTTTGGTATGGTTTTTCTACGAAACAAGGAAATAGACAAAAAACAGAAACTGACACTGGGCACTAAGTTAATAGGTTAGTCCATAAAAACTATATAAAATGGCATATAAAGCATACAAGAATGATAACATAATAGCAAGAAACAATCAACAATAAGACATGTTGGAGACGTATCAGTGATCTTCAATATACCATTGTGCACCAACGAACATGAGGACTTTTGGTCTTAGAATCTTGAAAAGGAGTGACACTTTACCTGTTCGCTCCCAATATCGCATGTTGGCGGTGGCGAAGAAGAGAAGGGAGGGGTGGCTCGATGAGCGCCTTGGCCATTCGAACGCAACGAATGAAGAGCTGGGGTGGTGCAGATTATGGAAAGTTGATGTCCCAACAAAGCTCCACATGTTCCTTTGGTGTTTGGCAAGGGTGTCCCATTTGAAGATGTTTGCAAGCACCGCAATATGTGCATCTCATCTATTTGCTCTGTGCGACACTGAGGATATGTGGAAACACTGTCTGATCAAGTGTTCTATGAGCTGATGCGTATGGTCGTTGGTAGATGGGGATATGCTTGAGCACATGATGGCCACGAATAAACCCAACCCCAAGTCATGGTTATTTTCCATGTTCAAGTCCATTACACACAAGCAGCTGGTTCATTTGGTGGTTACGTTGTGCTCAATCTGGACGACGAGGAGGAAGGTGATCCATGAGAATATTTTCCAGACTCCATTCATGACACATGAATTTGTGAATCGATACATCTCTAAGCTTGATGATCTGAAAAATTAAAGCTGACAAAACCGTTAGTGCATGTAGCACCAGAGCATAATACCACGGTTTGAAATTTCCCCCGGTAGGGTCTGCTAAGATCAATGTGGATGGTGGAATCTCCATGTCTGGGAATACTGGTGTGGTTGCCAGTTGCCACGGTATGCAAAGGTGAACAATGCCTTTGCATGTCTGCTTCTGCTCTTGTCTTGCCAGGGGTCATTGATCCATCCACTCTGGAAGCAATGGGCCTTGCGTTGGCATTGGATCTTAACCTCCGAAGACTACACGTTTGTTTCAAAGTGTGATATAGCCATCAAGTAGGGGGAAACATGAAGTTGTGATAAGAGAAATTTTAGCATCCATATCCTTTTTCACTATGTGTAATTTCATCCATAAAAAGGCTCAAATTACGAATCCGTTTGCATCTACTCTAGACCAAGGGAGAAACACATGGTTTGGCCTCCTCATGATACTCTTTGTATTCCGATGATTATTATTCAATAAAATCTAGTGGATTATGCTTAAAATACGACAACAGGCGGAACGAAGCGACGCAGAAAGAAACGACTCGCTACAGATGAAAAATATGAACTAAGAATAAATGGATGAATAGTAGTACTATATATACCATATTCTTGCAAAGAAAAAAGAACGTTGTTACACACACGGTAGAATCTGGACAATTTGTGCACGAGACAACACATAAAGCCATCCATGCATAGAGGAAAACTGACTATAACCGTTCGATCCTCCATCGTCCACAGCTCGTCCAAACGAAGTCGTCCACGTAGTGGTTTCACAAGAAAAAAAGTAGTATTATACCATATGATTTTTTTTGTATGCTCACCTTTTTCCTGCACTACCGCTGTGAATCAAAGAGGCTCTTGTCTCTGAATTTTGGCCGTCGTGTATATTCGTGCACCCACACGGGCGAGACATCGGGCCCGTGAGCGTGCTTTCCCTTTCAAAAACCTAGGAGAGGAAGGTCAGCCATCGGATCAAGCTCGGCCAGTGCCACCCGTCCATTTGTATCTCTCGCCCCGAGGCCCCGAGCATTCCGCCCCCTGTCATCCACCACCGCCAGCCGATTCCATCTCCCTCGTGTTTATTTCGCTTCCCCTCTCCCCACCCCACCCCAATCCAAAACCAAAACCCTCGCAAAACCCACCCCTCCCCTCCGCCATTTCCACCCCCTTCCAATGCCGCGGCAGCAGTAGCCCCGCCCCGCCGCCCCCCTCCCCCTCCGCCCGCGATGGCCCTCTCCCGCGCCGCAGCGCTCCGCCTCCCGCTCCCGCGCCTCCTCCGCGGGCCCTCCGCCTCCCTCATCGCCGCCGCCGGGGCCGCCTCCCGCCGCCGCGCCGCCGCGGGGCCCGCGCCCGCCCTCCGCTTCCTCTGCGCCGCCCCCTCCCCCTCCTCCTCGCGCTCCGGGAAGTCCGTCCCCCGCGCGCGCCGCCGCGACGGCGACAACGACGGGGATGGGGCCGCCCTGACCAAGGAGCGGATTGTGCAGGTGGAGCTCCACAAGGAGGCCACCGACGCGTACATGTCCTACGCCATGTCCGTGCTGCTCGGCCGCGCCCTCCCCGACGTCCGCGACGGGCTCAAGCCGGTGCACCGCCGGATACTGTGAGTTCCCCCCTCTCGTTTATTTACCCCAGCTTGCTCGGTGCGCGCCTTCGCTTGTCGGATTAGAGGCGTCGCTGGATTTACATGTTCGCCAAGTAATTTCGGTCGATTGGGGCTTGGGTGTGCTTGAGCTTGTTTAGGAGCTAGGTTGAAAAGCTGGTTCGTTTGCAGCTCGGTCGTCTAACTCGTTCACCAGCGACACCCGATTGCCTTACCATCTCGTTAGTCCATACTACTTTGTAAACAATTGGTGTAAGTTTTCTGGAGAGGGTTTGGTTTTGCCACATGCTTGTAGACTGCAGGGTCTGGAAGTATTCAGGAACGACCTCTAGTGGTAAACCAATAATGGTTGAGCTCTCCAATGGGTTTGAAAAGGAAGTATGAATTGTGCATAGTTTGTGATCAGAGAGTACGTCACAATATATACTGTAGTTGTGAATGGTTCTGGGTTGTTTTTTCTCACTTTGTTCATGTGTCGGATCGCTGTGGGTGTGTTCATTGCTGAATGCAGTCAGATTAGGATTTTGTCCCCATCTCTTTGTAAGAGTAGCCTTGATGGCCGTTTTGGCAATACTAGCCTGTCTAATAAGTCATATCAGTTTGAAGAAAAACAAATTGATGTTTTCTTAATAAATGTTATTATGTTCTGTTGCTCACCCTTAGATTGTTGTTGAGTTAAGCAATCAAGTTGTTACCATTAATTACCAGATAACTTTGTACAGTGTAGCTGCCTGGAGATGCTTATCTTTTGTCAAACTGCTCCCATTGCAGTGAATGTATAGTAAAACAGCTGTTGTGCCTGAATCTGTCTCTTGTGCTAATCTACATTCTGAAGTATCTTAGGTTTACATAGCATCTGAATTCGTACTCTGAAGAAGTACTGGACGATCATATGAGTATTCTTCCATTTCTGAAGTTATCTGTATGACTAGTGCTACGCTAGCACATTTTGCAGATTAGTTTCATCCTAGTATTGTTATTAACCTTGCTCCAACCCATCTGGGTGATATCCTCATTTTCTCTGCAGCTATGCAATGCATGAAATGGGCCTTGCATCTCGTAAGCCATACAGAAAATGTGCCAGAGTCGTTGGTGAGGTATGCATGAAGGAACTCTTGTGTCATTGGTGATTTGAAGCATATATTCCCCTCCTGCTGTACCATGCTGTTGGTTTGTTTTACTTTGCTGTTGCACATAAGACTTTGTATTGCGCAAATAATACGCTCACTCTTACAGCTCCTCTGAGTCCATTAGAGGTCAGACCAAGCTGATATGACCAGGATCTAAAAAAACTGAAAACTAAGTACCTTAGTTTCATTCATGAAAGAGAGTCAAATATCTTACAATTTCAGAATAGATCTGTAGATATTTTTTTTTTTGCTTTGCTACTATTGTGAAGATGGCTTAAAAGGCTTTTGTTTCTTTGGTGTCTCGGTGTGATAGCACTTGGATAGGAGAAGTGTGCATTACCTGTGTAATCAAGCATTTTGTGTTGATAACAGTGTTGCAGTTGCACCATGTAATGGGGTCGTGAATTAGTTGACTTAGTTATACTGCATGGAGTTCAAAAATGGAAATGGTGGCACTATATTGGGTTTACATGTTAATCCACCGTGATTTTATAGAATGCCTTAAGTGTGTCCACATGGATAAAAGACAAACTGCACACCCCAAACCATGTTGTTCCCTCATAAGTAGAAACACTAACATGTACATTAGAACCATCGAATCATCAGGAGTACAGTCCCCTTCCTCCCTAGTATGGCTTCCCTAGTATTTGGATGCGGTGGACACGCTATAATGGTGATTTTCCCATTTAACATCAGTATCCAGCAAAGCACTTTCCAAATAATCGCTCTCTCAAATAGTAAATTTATTTTCATGCTGTGCGTTGAAGTTTTCGAGACTCCGCTCTGTCAAAGAAGCAATTTGTTGCAGTTATTGTGGTATGACTGTAAGCTAATAGGTGTTCTTTTCTTTGTTCAATTGCATCTTCATGGCGAACAAACTATTTGCTTCTGGGCTTCTAGGGTATCATATAACAGCAGCAATAACCATTAAACCAATACACTAAAAAGAGTTTTGTTTTGGAGCAGGCACATTTTGTTAATACCATTGTGATCATATTTTCAGTTTATTTTGCACCACTTATTTTGCTACAGAACTGGTGGTCTCAAAACTGCATATCATGTTTGTCTAGCCTGCCCATGGATTTGGAGTTATCTAGTTAACTTTGCATATATCGGCTCACCTATCTAGTTCCTTACCCTTAGAGGCAGGACCAAAAATTTTATAATCACCTAGGCTGAGTTGTGAATGAGCTGCTACTTGCCACATTTGACATAGTTACAATGATAAATTGGAAAATTTCAGGTTGTAAATGAATCAGCAAAAAATATATATATGTTGATGGATAATGTCAGAGCAGCATTACCTCTGTACCTCTTTTGATAACATTTTTTAACAACATTGTGCTTTTTGGGTAATGCCTTTCTGCCTATTAGGTGTATGGACATGAACTTTTCATATTTCTTGCAGGTACTCGGTAAATTCCATCCTCATGGAGATTCAGCCGTCTATGAAACTTTAGTGCGAATGGCTCAGGTAACATTACTGTGTAGATGTTATTTTTAAGGCCAGGTGGTGTCATGACATTTGACAGGTCATCTGTTTAAGTTTTTTTATCTGTCTACGTATTCCATGAAAAAATGCCATACAATGTAATTTCGTGCACTTCACCAGACCTATTCCCCTCTTGGGTGGGTCACGATAAGCAGATGCTGATTGATCCTCATTTAAACTTGGGTACTTGCATTATATGTCAATTTAGATAGCCATGACCAGAAACAGAGTTTAGTGACTGGACAACCTCTGTAAACTATATTACAGTAGTATTAATTCATTAATATGAAAATAGTAGTGACAATTCAGTTCATGTTAGGCAGATACCTGAATATTTCAAATTGTACATACTAATTTTTGCATGTAGAATTTCTATATCTATCACATCTCTCCAATTTAAAACGAAGCTACACTCGTGAAGCTGCATCACATATGTCAAATTTGCTTATTTCATTTTAGCTGAAGAGCCTTTTCTGTATGCAATCTTGCAGGACTTTTCAATGAGGTACCCACTTGTTCAAGGACATGGTAACTTTGGTTCAATAGATGCCGATCCTCCCGCTGCAATGCGATACACAGAGTGCCGCTTGGATGTAGGTTTTGGTTCACTTCAATTTTTTTAAGCGAGCTGACTTTTTCACCAACTGAAGTCTCACGGCCCCTCTTGTTATTTTGCAGCCATTAACAGAAGCCATGTTCCTGACTGATTTGGAGCTGAATACAGTAAATCTTTGCGCTATGTGTTTCTCTTTGTGTGTGCATGCACATGTTTGTGTGGATGTTCCTTTTTCCTACCTATTTCATGCTACTTGTTTGCCATTGGACAGGTTGACTACGTTCCGAACTTTGATAATTCACAGAAAGAACCATCTCTGTTGCCAGCTCGTGTTCCATCACTACTGTTGAATGGATCTTCTGGAATTGCAGTATGAGCTCTTTTATAAGCTTATTAAGAAGAGTTCAGCTTATTTCGACCTATTTATGCTAAAAAGAGATGTGATGTTCTGGATATGATTTTTTTTATGTGGTATTATCTCAGGTTGGAATGGCGACAAATATCCCTCCCCACAATCTGGGAGAACTTGTTGATGCACTCTCTGCTATAATTCAAAACCCTGATGCTACAGTAAGTATTCTATCATTATCTCCTTTTCGATCAATCGATCTTTGTTTGTTAATTGCATCGTAGTACATAGCATGATGAATCCATAAATAACC
This sequence comes from Triticum timopheevii, assembly GCA_963921465.1. Classification (NCBI taxonomy): domain Eukaryota; kingdom Viridiplantae; phylum Streptophyta; class Magnoliopsida; order Poales; family Poaceae; genus Triticum; species Triticum timopheevii. The sequence goes on along the minus strand of OY997270.1, from coordinate 582,751,286 downwards.
AGTTGTTGGTCGCTGGTGGCACATTTGGTTAAAGCACTCAGGCGATGCCTGGTAGGCCTTTAGTGATAGAATTTGTCAATGCATGTTCATATAAATCAAGGGAAAAGTGCATGCTGCCCTTTTCTGATATATGGTCATGCACGGTTATATATGGTCATGCTGCACTTCTCTGATCATGACCAAAGCTTTGGAAGTACAATTGCAATGCTAGTTACTTAGCCTTCATTCTTTTGTGCTAAAACTACGTGGAAGACACTAGGGCCAGGATACTAGTACTCCCTCCGTCCCATAATATAAGATCATTTTTCAAGCTATGTTGTGGGACGGAGGGAGTATAAGGCAATTGCCCAGCCGAAACTTGCTGATGTAGCATGTCAGGTCTGTTGGCCAATTATAAGTGCTGCCATGCTGGTCTTGGATTGTGTCCGGGAAGCCTTCCGAATGATTGCCCTTAGTAGCAGAATGTTGAAATAGCTTCTTTGGCCGAACTGAAGTGTATAATTTACGCATTCACAAATCTGAGCTGTAGAAGCAACGCCACTAAATTGTTACGTACTCCCTCCGTTCCATATTAGTTGTCGCTCAAACGGATGTATCACTGTTTCGGTGACAACTAATATGGAACGGAGGGAGTATGTTAAGTAGCTGCTACTCTTTCTCTTAAGCAGAACAAGTGGACAACAATCTCTGCGGGCAAACTCTTGTAGTTGTTTGTTTTACTTAAGGCATAGTGAATCACTTAAGGCATAGTGAATCAATCTAATTGTCTAAAAGAAAAGGGCAGCATGCAAGTGTACTGTGCTCAATAATTGTCTGATTTTCTCTTAATAAAAAGTACATGTGCATCATTTGCATGTTCTCTAAAGAAAATATCCTCAGAACATTGGCATTGGTGTAGTCATACTAGGTTAAATTCTTAGGTTCACAGCAGTTGACTGTTGCTCTTAAATGGATTTCTCTAGTTCTGTTCACTTCCAAGTCTTCTACTCCTTCTGCTTCTATATTTTATTGATTCTCATTATCTTGATTGTGATTCTCTGTTGTATGCAAGCTCCAAGAACTACTGGAATACATGCCTGGTCCTGACTTTCCTACAGGAGGGATACTCATGGGAAATGATGGGTACTGGATTCATATTTCATTGGTCTTGTTTCCCTTTACCATACACTAAGGTGTTATATTCTGCATTTCTTTTTCTGCTTGCATAGTATTTTGGAGGCCTATAGAACTGGGCGTGGTCGAATTGTGATGAGAGGCAAAACCGTCATGGAAACAATTGATGAGAAAACCAAGCGCACGGCTATCATAATTAATGAGGTTTGTTTCCTGTTAGTATTTTCAGAGCAATGCCTTTTTGGCAGTCCATATTACCTTGTAATCAAGTTACCTTGTAACCAAGTGAACATATTTTACAATTTGTAATTCTTTATCCTTATGTGCAGGTTCCGTACCAGACAAATAAATCTACTCTAGTCCAAAGGATAGCTGAGCTTGTTGAAGACAAGGTAACTTCATTTGGGACATAATTAGTTGCATTTCTCCTGTATCAGGAATATTATTTTTTGTTATTCGTGCTGTAGCCTTTTGGTGTTTGGGTTTATCCATAAAAAAACAGGACGTAAGTTAGCTGGTTGGCTGTAACTTAAGCTTAATTTGAATTCTGTCATTGATACCACCACTATGAACCACCAACCCATTTTCGTTACTAAGTGCAGGTGTTAGAAGGCATCAGTGATATTCGGGATGAAAGCGACCGTGCTGGAATGCGTGTAGTTATCGAGGTTTGTACTATCATCTTTGACTTTATGTGCTGAGCTTATCTTTATCAATTAAGACTGAAATTACGGGTCCAAGGATATTAGTTGTCTTGTTGCTTATGTGGAATCCATTACCTTCTCTTTCATACCGTTCCAGGTGAAAAGAGGTGCAAATCCTGCCATAGTCCTGAACAACCTGTATCGTCATACAGCATTGCAGTCTAGTTTTAGCTGCAACATGGTAGCGTAAGTAATCATTTATATAGTTGTATGATTTTGTTTCGTTTGGTCATGTGTTCTATGGTAAAAGCAAGACTAAATTGTTCACATGGTGCATAGTATTTGCTCTTCATTTTCTTTTCTGATGTTGTTCCTTTGCCAAATTATCTTAGATGTGAGTTCACATTAATAGGAGTATGAATTGTTTTACCTCGGTTCGACTTCCCCAGTATTGTTTACTTCATTAAATATTCTTAAATGTTCGGACTTTGGTTGCTGTTGCTCTTTTAAATTCATATAGTTAAACTATTTTAAGGCGCTTCCTCAATATTTATGTCAACCAGCTGCATTATGCACTGTTATAAGAAAATATATGGTACATATGCTTGTCTGTTAAATTTGATAGCAAATATTTATCTTTGCATCATAATACCAGTCCATTCTAGGATAGCAAGTATACTATACATGAAGCTAGAAAAATATTGAAATGCCATAGTTAAGTGTATCTGCTGCAAATATCAAAAATAGAATTGACAGGGAGACTATCAATCATGTTTCACCCTTAGCCACTAGAAGTCCATTGACCCATACCATGCATTAACTTATTTGCAAAAAATGCAATCTCATATGGAGAACTGGATGCCATGTTTGATGCAATACACACGTCAAACGTGATACGTACCAGCGCGACTAAAATAATTGGCAGAATTGTTTATTTGATGTAACAACAGCTATTTAAGGCCTTATGTGAAGCTCCTGCGAAGAAGATTACCTTACATCAAGCTATGCATGCATCCCTGTATGCAGGCAATCTGATGAGCCAAATAAAATATTTAAGATCTCGATTGACGTGTTTGAGCTCTTTATTAAAAAAAATACTATTATGGTTATCTGTACCATACAAATCACATTTTAGGTTCGGATGCTCCCATTCAAAACCTTTAATCCAATTTAATAAATATACATCCAGTGGTTGTGGACTAATGTACCCTACCCTAATTTCTCCTGTACTTTTAAGTTCTTTATTGTCGTTATTGCCTCCTAATTACACTCTAAATAAAAAATGTTGCTATTTGTTTAATAAAAAATGTCCATTTCTGACTCTCAAGACGTGCATGTTATCTATACTGGCCTTTCTTAAAAGTGTGCACAAACATGTTTTGATAATTCTCGTCCACATCAAAGTTTCAAGATAAGAACATGTAAAAATTGGTAAGTATACATGTAAATTATAAGAGGGTTGTTTTTTTCATGCTTTGATTATGTTAATCAAACGTGCATTGTCCGTGCATGGTTGCCATACCATCTACAATTTGTATCTATGTCATTGCATTTTTAAACAGTAACTAACTTGACCTGTCTTCAGTTCTTACATCTGTTTTTTTCCTTGATTGACTTGTTCAGTATTCTTGATGGGCATCCAAAACTGATGGGACTGAAGGAAATTCTTCAGGTGCTGTGATGTTAACCCTATCCTGTCCATTCCCATTCCATGTCATGTTCAATGAAGTTAATGTTTCTGTATGTCATGTCCACTAGAAAATATGTGTTGATTCTATCTGAAGTTGCAAATGCTAGCGTGCTATACTGTATACCATGACATTAAGTAACTAACTGTTGGACAATAATTAACCTTCAGTAGTTTATCTTTGAGGAAAAGCTTTCAGGAGATACATTCAGCAATTGTAGTTACTGCGCATGCACACTCCAAGTTTATGATTGATTACTAGGATACATGATCTAGCAGTTTATGTCCTTTTGAACTTCAGGCCTAACTTTCCATTGAAATCCTGATTGTGCTCTAGGCGTTCCTTGACTTCAGATGCTCTGTTATTGAAAGGCGTGCAAAGTTTAAGCTTTCACAAGCTCTAGAAAGAAAGCATATTGTGGAGGTAACTCATTTGGATATTCTGCCTTGTTTGGACAACAAAAGGTCGATGGTTAATTTGCTTAGTCCTGCAGGGCATTGTCATTGGTCTTGACAATTTAGATGCTGTAATTCAAGTGATAAGAGAAACATCAAATCACACCGTGGCAAAGGAAGCTTTGGCAAAGGGTAACGTTTTCTAGTTCAATTTTGTCGGTTTTATTTCATTTAGTCATAATGTTGATCTTTCCATGAGGTAAAATCTAGAAATTGTTTAATGCTGTGGCTCACACTATCTCCTATTTTCTGTTCTTCTCACCTTAGCTCTACAGTTATACAACAGTTCCATTAAAAATACCTAGTTGAGTGCTTTTTAGTTGTTATCTTTAACTCACAGGATTCACAGCTATAATGTGGCCAAGCTTAAACAAACATAGTTGCAGGTTGCATTTGTTATCCAACTTCTCCTAGAGATTCCGTTGTGGAAACTGGTGTTCAGGCTATAATTGGCTGTGGCAAATTATAATGCAGCCGAATGCTGTACAGTTATTCCTGCATCATGCAAATTTGCAGTACAAGGGCACTAGTATGGACATGTTTTTGTTCAATATTTTCCTTGATTAATTTTGTTACTGGAACTCAAGAATGAAGATTTGATTTTGAGTTCTGCACATAACTAACACTAGCTCCACTGTATTCTTATCCTTCCAATTTTTCCATGCTGGTTAATGTTGAATGTATATGTGGATTTCCTAGCCCTTTCCATCAGTTCGGACTTTTGGTTGCGTTGGCTAGTGCATGAAGCTTAACAGTTAACACTGGTTTTGTTTTCAAAGTACCATGAGTGATTATATTAAGAAGAGCAATCAACTATGTGAATGGTTTCTTCATGTATTGACCACATTAACATCCATTATTACAAAGTAGTGATGTCAAATAACGTGCTGATTTGACTATATATGCTTTTGGCAGATCTGTATGTTTTACCCTGAATTACATTTGCAGAATATGGTCTGTCTGAGAAGCAAGCAGAAGCACTTTTGGACATTACACTCAGGAAACTTACTTCCCTTGAGGTTGCCATTTATAGATTCCATTTGTCTCACAATTAATCAAAATTATTTACCTATTTGGAGAAATCTGAATGGACCTCTGTTTGTTGCAGCGGAAGAAGTTTATTGATGAAGCTAATTCATTGTCGGAGAGCATTTCAAAGTTAAATGAGCTCCTGTCAAGCAAGAAACTTATGTTTCAGGTTCGTCATTTTAAGCTCTTCATCTATTCTGCTTGTTCTATATTTATCTGGCATTATATCCTGTTATCTTCTGAGCTCTATGAACTATTTTCTTGATATAGGAAAAGTATTAACAATATACCTAAAAATCTGAATTCTCTTCAGTTTTGTTGGTAAAGAATATCAATGCTAAGTGTTAACATGTGAGAACATGAAAACCTGGTGATAAAACTGGTCATTTTCCTGTCATTTCACTTGACTTTCTGTGTCCCTTGCTTTCTCATCTCCTATGTCTCTAACTTCTGATTCCTAGATATATCCGAAGGTACTTTTCAATGGGTACTCATGTTAGTTTCATCAAATAAATAGCATGACAGGCCAAATATCACCTTCCTTTGTCAGGAGTCACTGATATATGTATGATGCATGTGATGGTGCCTTCCTGCCATGCTATTAGCTCAGTTGCTGAAAATACAGTATCATTGCGATATCTAGGATGTCTGGTTCATTTTTGACCGGTCGAGCATTTTGTTTCCGTTTGCGGAGAATGAGAGAGTTTATTGATCAAACCAACTCCAGACGCCAATCTAGCTATATCATGAACAACCTATTACACTCTCTCGAAACCTTGGACACACGAGCACCTGGCAGAAGAAGTAAAACAACTGTGGCCTCATTGCTTACCTGATGAATAACCAATCGATCATCCTTTGAGAAATTAGGGCTCGCACGACCGCCACACTGGACTCTGGCAATGGGCTAATGGCATAGATGCATAGTCGAAGGCCCTCCAGGCATGCGAGGACCTCCCCTAACTCTGCACTAGCACATGCTGTCAGAACATGCTATGCCGTTAAAACAACTTAAGCTCGTGAGTCCCAAATTACCATACCTGCACTCGAAGCACCATCAGTTTGGTTAAATAAGGTATCCACATTTCATTTTCACCCACCCCTCTGGTGGGGATTTCCACTTAGGCTTGTCCAGGGAGTTCTGGCATGTGATACATTGACCCAATTATTCTCCAGAGATTGAATTGTTCCGCAAATGCCATGCTTACCAAAAGATGGAACTGTTCTGCAAATGCTATGCTCACCAAAACAGTATCAGAATTTCTCCCTTGTCGACTCGCCGGCGCTAGCAAGCATGTTTAGCAGCCACTCCTTCTGTGGGCAGAACATCTTTCAGCAGAGAGACTCCAGGCCAAACTCATCTCAGCCCGCAATGCTCTAGCCTCTTTGTAGCAGAGGAATATGTTCCTAACCTCCACGTGAACACCTTTACTTTCTGTGGCACTTTACAAGTCCAAACTGTTCCTAGCCTTTACTTGGCTCGAACCAGTTAAGAGCTTCTTTAATGACCTGAGCCTGGTGTGCATTGCCCCTCATAAACATCATACTCCCTCCGTCCGGAATTACTTGTCGAAGAAATCGATAAAAATGGATGTATCTATAACTAACATATGTCTAGATACATCCATTTCTCCGACAAGTATTTTCGGACGGAGGGAGTACTATCATCTGGAAAACGCAAATGAGAATTCCCTGTAGCTCTCCCTACAGTTTTTTAGCTACCAACCTCATCATGAGTAGTATGAGAGAGTTCTAGCAACAAACAAGAACATGTATGGTGAAAGAGGGCCACCTTGTCGAGCACAGTTTGTGCAGATTCAAGCCACTGTACATTCAATACAACTGGTAGAAAATGCTTTCTAGGCTCTGTAATTTCTTAACTGTTAATTAACTAGTGTCTGCACTGTTTTTTCTGCTGGGATAAATATCTTCTGATTGCACTCCCAGTTATTAACGCTTTTTTCTGGTGGGTGTGCTAGCTTATCGAACAAGAAGCAGCTGATCTAAAGAGCAAATTTGCTACCCCACGACGTTCTTTCCTAGAAGATTCAGCAAACGGCGAAGTTGATGATATGGATGTTATTCCTAACGAAGAAATGCTTTTGGTAAGAAACACAAATATGTATTAATGTACCCTTATGGTCCTAGGTAGATTTTTGCTGAATCCATTTTCCTTTTCTTACTTGTGTTTGCACCTCTCTTAACCTGACAACATTTGGTACCTGAAGATTCTTAGCGAGAAAGGCTATCTTAAGCGGATGAATCCCAACACCTTCAATTTACAAAACCGGGGGACAATTGGAAAATCTGTTGGAAAGATGCGAACGAATGACAATATGTCGGATTTCATTGTCTGCCAAACACATGACCATGTTCTTTATTTCAGGTATGTGAACCCTTATTGGGAAAATTCCTCTTCTATTGGAATTGAACTGTTTCAGACAGGGCCTTCCTGTGTATGTGGGAAAGTGATTCGTAACTTTTATATAGTGTTTTCAGTCAACTAGAATGTTCAACTGAGTCCCTTCAAGTTCATTCCATTACTATTGTTTACAGCTTGTCTGGAATAGTGACATTTGAATTGCCCTTCATAAGCTATGGCACTCTACCAATTAAATAATATCTTGAAAACCAAAATATACTCTTGAAATATGTTTTCGCATTTGAAGCAGTTCACATGGCTTGCCTGAATTTAAAATTTAAATTATGTTTCATTGTTTTGTTCTCTCATGTAACTGGATTATTGAACGATGTTTGATTCAGTGACAAGGGGATAGTGTACTCTGAACGTGCTTATAAGATACCTGAATGCACAAGAGTTGCTGCTGGGACTCCATTAGTACAGGTACAGGGCTTGATAATATGCCATGCTAATGTAATTTAGCAGATGACAAACTGACTGACCATTACTTTGATTGTTCGTCTTCAGCTGCTCAATTTGTCTGATGGGGAGAGAATAACCTCCATTGTTCCTGTGAATAAATTTGTTGAAGACCAATATTTAGTGATGCTGACTGTTAATGGCTATATCAAGAAAGTTCCTCTTAATGCCTTCGCGTCAATCAGGTCAACAGGAATCATTTCAATGCGCCTGGTAATACTATCTCATGTGTCCGTGTTTCTTCTGAATAACATACTTCTGGGTTATCTTGAATTTGTGATGTATCATTTACCATTTTAACATGTTAGGTTCCCAGTGACGAGCTCAAGTGGGTCCGTCTCTGTAGGGATGACGACCTTGTTGCTTTGGCTTCACAAAGCGGGATGGTTATAGTCAACACATGCAACAGGGTAGGTTGCAAAAATGCATCTCCGTGTATTGTATTTTTTGTGATTAACTGGTGCTTGCGAAGTCGAATGACCAATGGTGCAAGTGGAGAAAATGTTGACTGAACTGGTTTTCCATGTGATAGAAAGTTATATACTCCAAAATATAAGTTGTATCGATTTTCATGCAAGTCAAACTTGTGTATGTTTGACTGAGATTATAGAATAAAATATAAACATCTACAATACAAGTAAATAAAATATGAAAATACTTTTCATGATGGATCTAATGATACAAATTTGGTACTGTAGATATCGATATCTTTATCTAAAAACTTGGTCAAACATGCACAGGTTTGACTTTTGAAAAAACTAATACACCTTATATTTTGTAAGGGAGGGAGTATGATGAAAGAAATATTGGGGCTTATTTTGATTTCTCAAATCACATGTTCGCAGATATCTGGTAATTGATTGAGCTGAGCATGCCATTGTTCAGAAATATCAGTTCAAATAATTTTATCTAAAGCCTATCACTAATTTCAGCAAGTATTATCTTTCTTGTGTTATGCTAGTGACTTTAAATGTTTCAGAAGTGACAAGCAATAATACTTGATTTAAGTCTGCTAGGAACTATGGATCAGATATTTCTTCTGTTCTTTTATTGTCTGTTTCGTGTTAGAAATGATATTTTGTCTCCTTCAGATTTGTTTGCCTGCTGCTTCATGTGTACCATTTTTTCTTTGCCAATTCAACACCTATTCTTTATATTAATTATATTTGCTCTACATCCCAGCTTCGTCCGCATGGAAGAACTACAAGAGGTATGGGTGCAATGAGGCTGAAGGAAGATGACAAGATGGCAGCCATGGATATAATTCCATCCACAACCCATACAATGCCTGGAAAAACTGTCAGCAGGTAGTTTGGCACCAATTTTTTTTGAATTTTTAAAATCAGCTTGTAATTAGCAAGACCAGATGGATGAAGTTCATCAAAATTTAACAGTTTGGTAAAATACGAAGGAAGAAAATTTGTTCTTTTGAAAAATCGAATGCATTGATGATAGGTGAATTGGATTCAGTTTAGCGTGTTTCAGTGCATTTAAGTCCTCTTTGACAATGCTTTTTGATGCCAGTGGTTTGTGCAACATTGCAGTCTGAACTGCCCTTCGGCTACTGCCCAATCACTGACCAAATTATCTTTGAACTATTTATGCATTCCAGGGTCAGAGACTTGAGTCCTCCATGGCTGCTCTTCATAGCTGAAAATGGTTATGGGAAGCGTGTGCCCCTAAATGCTTTCCGTCAATCAAGCTTCAATAGAGTAGGCTTGCGAGGCTACAAGGTATAGTAAAGTTTCTGATTTAGCGTGTTCAGCGAATCGTTTTGTCTAGAGTACCTCATATTGAATAAAACGTGAAGTACACCTTGGAACTTGTAGCTTCTGTTGTCACTGAAATTTGTCATGCCTAAAATATTCAAGGACTTTTAACCTGAAAATAACCTTCAGATGGTTACATCATTCATCTGAGCTTCATGGAGTTGTTGATAGTATATGCTATTTTGGCTTGCAGCTTCCAGAAGATTGCCGCTTAGCTGCTGTGTTTGTCGTTGGGGAACCGACTGGTAACTTCTGCTGCAGCCCTTTTTTGTTTCCTAACGACAGATAAGCTTTGTTTTAACATGTTGATTTTTTGTGTGTACAAATCAAATGACAGATGACGATGCAAGTGAGGAGCAGGTTGTTTTAGTTAGCCATGGTGGCACTGTAAACAGAATCAAGGTCAAAGACATATCCATCCAGGGTCGCGGGGCAAAGTAATATTCTCTCTCTCTCTCTCTCTCTCTCTCTCTCTCTCTCTCTCTCTCCGTTTATAATGTAATCTAAATGCTTCTGCCGAGTATGTCAAAGCCGAGATGTTCCTTGTTTCAAGCATTGATCTAGGACAAGCTCTGTAGTATTCAAGTTCTTCTCGCATTCCCTTAAAGGCCTTTACCTCGTGCTTGTACACTCGACACTAATGCTCTGCTTGGTGTGCCACAGGGGAGTAATTCTGATGAGGCTGGAGCATGCTGGGAAGATCCAGTCAGCTTCACTGATATCAGCAGCAGCCGCGGAAGAGATCTTGGAAGATTGATTCAGCTTCCATTACAAGACGGAAGAGGCTAGTAGATTCTGCTGGTTGGTGTTGCATTCCAAGCTGGGGAGAGCTGCAAATTTTGTTATGTTGGGTGGCTCATGCTGTTCTCCAGTAGAAGCTAGGAATGACACGGTGATTTGACGCTGATTCGGCGGGGTAGAAGTAGAACTCTGGCTGCCATTAACGTGTGTCTAGAAACTGATATACTCATCATGCCATTAGCATTCGATGTAAATCTTGCACGCTGGGTTGCAAAATTTGTTTCTCTATGGTCAGAGAGACCCCTTCAGTGCTCTTATCGTCGGCTGCAGCATAGTTTAACATGATGGGGTAGTTTGGAAGTCACACAGAAATGGCCTTCCACCACAGCCCTAGCACTTTGACTACCTAGCAAATGTAGATCGAAAGCTTGTTTCAGAGCAGACAGTACCCATTCCAAAATCTTTGTCAGGTGCGTGGGGTAACTTTCCCGCTGCTGCAAAAAGGCAAGACCCTTGAGCAATGCTGCCCAGGCCCCATCACCTCTAGTTTCAGATAAAGCAGCGTCGACATTCAGCATCACCTCTGGTGGTGGCTTCCGCTTGGGCGGCGAGGCAGCTATTTGTTTGGCTAAGGTGATGAGAATAATGCGCATCCTCTTTTGCTCCGGCAAGTTATTCAGGTGGAGATCGGGCACTTTTATTCCTCAAGGCCGCACGCGAGCGCATCCAATGATATTCCTACGCAAGGATGATGAAACGCCACATCCAATGATGTGCTATCCCTCCCTGGGCAGTTCTGTTTCCAGATCGAGCTCCTAACTTTCTCCTTCCAATCCGCACCTGATGATAACTTTGTATGCCGACTTAACAAGCCCTTGGCAGGCGATGTGAAGTCGGTCATGTTGCTCGCATAAGGGACCTTCTCGTCTTGCCATGTGAAATGCTCTTTCTGAGGTGTGCCTTTGAGCAGCTCCATGCCTATCCTCATCAAAGTAACGTGAAAAGCATATGGTACTATCTTCTTCCCCAAGTGCTACGAACAAATGCGCAAATTAAAGTGGAGCAGTGCTGAATACATACATGCATAGATAGATAGATGATAGATAGATGCTTGAAGACTTATTACGAAATTGAACAAGACTCTCTTTAGCTGTTTACTTCAGAAACATCTTAGGGCTCAAAATACAATAAAACAATAGTATGACAGTGAAACCACAGCCGGAGCTGGCTCAGTAACTGTTGATCTCAGGAAAATACACAGTACATACGGGAATAGCATAGCACCATCCCATCCCAACACAATCCCTAGGTACCCGGTGATTCAATCGTCCATCCAAAGCGCTCCTAGCTCTCCTTCAAAATCTTGACGAAAATTTAGGACTGCAAGCACACGTTCAAATGGATGGCATTAATGAACCGACAAACAAGTCGTAGTTTTGCAGACAGCAGACAATGAAAGTCTATGCATACCTTGCTGGCAATGTTGCTGGACAGCCAGTCCAGGCCTTCATACAGTCCCTCCCCTGTTGTAGCACAAGTGCTCTGGATGTACCTGCAAGCAACAACAACAACTATTCATCAAGTTGTCTGCTGTATTACCTAAGCAATATGCATTAGTGCATTACCAAGCCAAAGGGCAGTAGATATGAATTTCATTTTCTTCACACAAATACTGTAAGAAATTAGATGTGTTGGTTGGGGGAAATGAGCCAGTTATAATGACGAGGATGACGATCATATATATCTTCAAATACAGAAAAAACAAACAAGGGAAGTCTGCGCATGGCTACCAGTGTCGCTGGCGAAGGGAGTGCAGGCCAAGCTTATCAGTGATCTCAGCAGCATTCATGGCATTTGGAAGATCTTGCTTGTTAGCAAACACAAGCAGCACAGCATCACGTAACTCATCCTGCAATCAGTGAACATGTGAACTGTGAGCACTCGAAAACGCTAGGATAAAGTCCAACAAGTAATGCAGATGGGACCGTTGCGTAGTGCAAGAATTTACCTCATTCAGCATCCTGTGGAGCTCATCCCTTGCTTCAACAACACGGTCCCTATCGTTGCTGTCCACAACAAAGATGAGACCCTGTGTGTTCTGGAAGTAATGCCTCCACAGTGGCCTGATCTGTTTTTACAAACATGGTAAACATTAGAATCCATTTAACAAAAGATGCGTGACCAATCCAGAGAAGGGAGATACGAGCTCTATATTGTTCCATAGTGTATTAGAAATTAGGTGTGAGATACTAGTACATCATATATTGCAGGTACTATAAAAACAATTCCTATATTGTTCCATGGTGTATTAGAAATTAGGTGTGAGATACTAGTACATCATATATTGCAGGTACTACAAAAACAATTCCTATATTGTTCCATAGTGTATTAGAAATTAGGTGCGAGATACTAGTACATCATACATTGCAGGTACTATAAAAACAACAGTTTCAAGGTACATAGTATGTTATTTATGTACCTTGTCCTGACCCCCGACATCCCAGACAGTGAAGCTGATGTTCTTGTACTCCACAGTTTCAACATTGAACCCTGTATTCGAAGAAAAGACAATTTTGAGAAAAACGGAGAGAACATATGTTGCGGATTAACAAATGTCCAAATCTGACCTATAGTAATATAATTTGCATGAAAAACGGAGAGAACATGTGTTGCGGATTAACAAATGTCCATATCTGACCTATAGTATAATATAATTTGCATGAAAGACCAAGATGGTCTTGCCTTTTAGCACAATCCATAAAATGCACACGAGGACATTATACTGGCAAATAATATCATCCAATGACATACAAAGCAGGCAGTCATTTACAGAAGGGAATACTAAGTCAACTTCAGTGTACATTGAGATAGGGAAGCTAGCTGGTTGTAGTGGCTTTTAATTACTCACTGGATGCTCCAAAAACTGCATGAGCGTTACTATCAATGACTTCCTGTTGGCGTATAGGCATTTGTTTGTTACTATCAATGACTTCCTGTTGGCATGTAGGCATTTGTTTAAAGGGAAACTTGACCATACCAAAGTAGCTGGAACTTTGCCGAAGGACATCTAGCTCAGGATTAATTTGTTTTAACGTTTATATGGCTATAAGAAAGAAATGCAACAACTGGTAAATCTGAGACTTGTCTATCGTTTTGTCCATATATATCCCTATGAACATAAGTGCACTAGCCGTGACCTGCACAGAGATCCTAATGAACAAAAACTACCTAACCATTTTTTAGATCATCCAACTACCTACCCATTGATAGCTTCATATTGATATTCTAGCAGTTATTTTGCAAAACTTGCGTTTCAAAATAGCACCGGCTGGGATCACATTGACAAGCATTTGCATGTTCCGCTACAGATTCCTAATATAAGCAGTTACTTGGTATGAATAAATAGGCACGTATCACGCGATGCGCGCAGGACCGGTGCTCACCGATGGTGGGGATGGTGGTGACGATCTCGCCGAGCTTGAGCTTGTAGAGGATGGTGGTCTTTCCGGCGGCGTCGAGACCCACCATCAGGATCCGCATCTCCTTCTTGGCGAACAGGCGGCTGAACAGCTTGGTGAACGTGAGCCCCATCTTCTCTCCTCCCGCGTAGGCGCTCTTCCTCCGGGCTCGCCTCTCCTGCAAGACAGAATCACGATCCCCACGCGTCAGACGGCACCCCATTTCGCTAGATCTAAACGGGGCGCGCCAGATCCGGCCCCCAACCGAACGGCCGCGGGATCACCGATCGCCATGCGCACGGCCCCGCGATCTACGCGCCGGGCCCGGGATCCGCGGGCGGATCCAGCGCGCGGCGAGGAGACCGCGGTGCGGGAATGGCCATGGACCCCTGCGAGATCTACCGAACCGGCGACCCGCTCGGCGTGATCCACCGACGGAACGGACGGATCTCGCGAATGGAGGAGCGCGCCCGCAAAGGGGAAGGAGGGGGAGGGGGTGGATCCAGGGAGGCGGGTCGGTCACCTGATCGGAGGAATCGCTCGATCCGCGGTGGGTTCGCCGGCGCCGGAGCCGGAGAAGGTGGGCGGAAACAGGAGGTCGCGAGAGAGAAGGGGGAGAGAGTGGCCAGGCGTTGGGGCCTGCGGCGTCGTATTTAAGCGACGCGAGGGTGGAGAGCCAGCGCTTGTGTTGTACGGGTCGCGTCGGTTGAACGCGTCTCGCTCTATCGACACCTTTTCCATTGCCCGCAACAATAATTTTCTCACCAGTTCAAATAAAAAACAATAATTTCCTCGCTCACCTTTTCTTTTCCTATAATATTATTAGTTAGAATGACAAAAAAAAGACAATACTGGCTCTTTTGCCAAATTAAGATTAAGAAACACCATGTGATATATTTTTATTTTGTTTCAGAAAGACACATAGTACCGTATACGATATATCTCATAAAACTCTAAGCTAACAAGAAATGTTGGTTCCTGGTACATCGCGACCGGGAACAATGCTTGAGCCCGGTGTCTACCTGCTAGGCGAGCCCGTATTAGTCGGTTTGGTTTGGATGTCCCTTCATTGTCACCACTTCCCAACGTGTTTCGCTTCCTTCGTTCTTGCCTTGGTCTCCTTTCTATCAGGAATAGGGTCTCCTTCCACAAGCGCCACTGGTGAGCACCACCTCCACCAACTCAACCCTCTCGTGCAAATGCTATAGGACTTGCCATGGAGAGCTGTGGGCTGTCTCAATTTCATTAAAATGCGTTTTTTGGATCAAATTCATCGGCTCCCGCGTCACCATTTTGAATGAAGCAAAAAAAAAACACTTCCAACACTGGACACTCTCATGCCCGGTTTGGCGCTCTCCTGATCTGGACCCCGGACTCCCCTGCCTCCTGCGTGTGGATGCAACTGCGTCCAGGAATCATCATCCACGTCAATCAACCGCTACAGATTCGTCTCATCTTCCAACTCTATTGAGACTATGGGATATGTGGCGGGGCTTCTTGCATGGATGAGCTCGTGGCAAAGCAGGCATCCCACGTGGAGGAGCGCGTGCACCATGGAGGGTTGCCGCCACGGAGGAGGATGGCGATGCGGAGGACAGGCCGACTAAGAGAGAGGTCAACTGAGCTTGAGATAGATGGGGCGGCCATATGAGTGAGAGAGAGAGAGATGGTAGAGCTTTGGTGAGATGAAAGATTAAAAGAGAGGACGATTTGAGAAAGATTGCGAGTGAGACAAGAGCGGGAGGTTGGGAGGAGGTTGAGAGATCGAGATGGAAATGAGAGAGGTGAGAGAGGCTTATGGTGATATGTGGTTGTTGCTTATACATAATTACAAATATTATGTTTGCTACTATTTATGGTTGTTGCTTATGTATTGGTGCTAAACATTTGTATTGTTGCTATCGAATACACGACAAGCATCACCGTGTTCAAAAATCAATTTCCAGATTTGCATTGGACACATGAAATCGGTACAAGTGTGGGTGTACTTATCGTTCACCGCTTAATATCATGGTCACTAATATTGATGATTTTTTGCACCTTAGATTTGCTAAAAACATGGTTGTGCCTTGTGAAATTAATATGAAAATGGTGTGATGATCAGGACAACTAGGAGTTGCTTGGTTGAGAAAAACACTTCTTGATGCTTATGATTGGTGATTTTGAACATGAGATGGTAACTGATAACCTTTATTCTTCCTGTGTTATGGTATAATATAATAACTTTGTTGTTTTTTAAGAGATCAATGACTTGTACTAGCATCATTCCACTCGCATCACTACCAAAAAGTCTTAAGATAACATAGTTGATTGGTTCAAATTGTTTAGAAGTCAAAATCCATGTCATCTGTCAAGTTGTCTGGAGTCTTACCTGCACATCCGGGATGCATCATAGACGCCTGACTAACCTAATGGATGACAATATAAGGTTTATATCCAAGCGAGACCATTTGGAATCCACCCTAGGTGTCCGATGGCAGCTTAGGGAGCTTCCCGGACAGTTAAACAAAGCAATGTTTTCATCTGGCATTTCCCAACCGTGTCGAACTGCAAGTTGGATGTCTAGACATCTCATAACTAAAACTAGTAGTTTTTTTTCACCTAGACGGACAATTCGGGATTCATCCTGGATGTCCGGGCATCATCAGGACTGACCATGTTTCTACCGAGACAACCGGGCGATGCCTCATCTCTCTTCGTTCTTGGTTGTGCTCTTCGAAAGGTAGAGGGCCCAGATATCTCGGTTGCTACTCGGACGTCTAGACCCTTACAGAAAATAGCCAACCGACTCTATTTTTTTGGGCACTATATATACCTGATACGTCTCCAACATATATATAATTTTTGATTGTTCCATGCTGTTATATTATCATTCTTGGATGTTTTACAATCATTTTATAGCAACTTTGTATCATTTTTTGGGACTAACCTATTGACATAGTGCCCAAGGCCAGTTGCTGTTTTTTGCTTATTTTTTACTTCGCAGGAAATCAATACCAAACGGAGTCCAAACGCAGTGAAACTTTTTGGTGATTTTTTCTGGACCAGAAGACACCAGATGGGCCAAAGAAGTACCAGAGGGGTGCCCCGAGGGGGGCACAACCCACCTAGGTGTGCCTGGGGGCTAAGCGTGCCCTGGTGAGTTATGACCACCTCGGTGGCCTCTCGCATCGCCTCTTTGCTCTATAAATACTCCAATATTCCAGAAACCCTAGGGGAGTCAACGAAAATCAATTCCAGCCGCCGCAAGTTCCAGAAACCATAGATCCAACCTAGACACCATCATAGAGGGGTTCATCATCCTCATTGGTGCCTCTCCGATGATGCGTGAGTAGTTCATTGTAGACCTACGGGTCCATAGTTAGTAGCTAGATGGCTTCCTCTCTCTCATTTGATTCTCAATACAATGGTCTCTTGGAAATCTATTTGATGTAACTCTTTTGCGGTCTGTTTGTTGGGATCCGATGAACTTTGAGTTTATGATCAGATCTATGTTTTTATCCATGAAAGTTATTTGAGTCTTTTGATCTCTTATATGCATGATTACTTATAGCCTCGTATTTCTTCTTCGAATGTTTGGTTTAGTTAGGCCAACTAGATCGATTTTTCTTGCCATGGGAAGATGTGCTTTTTGATGGGTTCAATCTTACGGTGCTTGATCCCAGTGACAAAAGAGGAACCCACATATATGTATCGTTGCTATCAAGAATAACAAGATGGGGTCTATTTCTACATAAATAGATCTTGTCTACATCATGTCATCGTTCTTATTGCATTACTCTGTTTCTCCATGAACTTAATACACTAGATGCATGCTGGATAGTGGTCGATGTATGGAGTAATAGTAGTAGATACAGGCAGGAGTCGGTCTACTAATCTTGGACGTGATGACTATATAATGATCATTGCCTAGATATCGTCATGATTATTTGAAATTCTATCAATTGCCCAATAGTAATTTGTTTACCCATCGTATGCTATTTTTCTCGAGAGAAGTCACTAGTGAAATCTACTGCCCCCGGGTCTCTTTATTATATTTGCCTCTGAGATCTATTTTTATTTGCTTTTATTTTTAGATCTATTAATCCAAAAACACAAAAATACCTTGCTGCATTATTTATTTATTTTATCTCGCTTTCCCGCAAGATCTATTTATCCAATCTACTACAATTTTACCTACCTTTTTACCCGTGAGGGATTGACAACCCCTATCTTACGTCGGGTTGCAAGTACTTGTTCTTTGTGTGCATGAGCTGTTTACGTGGTGTTGCGTGGTTCTCCTACTGGTTCGATAACCTTGGTCTCGTCACCGAGGGAAATACCTACCGTAGATGTGCTGCATCATCCCTTCCTCTTTGGGGAAATACCGACGTAGTTCAAGCCGCGTCAAAAGGAACTTCTAGCACCGTTGCCGGGGAGGATCAAGTCAAGATAGTCTCCCATCAACTAGCCATTTCTGGTGCTGTTGCCGGGGAGACATCATCAACATCTACCAGGTTCCTAATCACAAATCTCATCTCCTTGCAATTTACATTATTTGCCATTTGCCTCTCATTTTCCTCTCCCCCACTTCACAAATATTTGTCATTTTATTCGCTCTCTTTTTCGTTCGCCATTTTCTCGCCTGATCTGTTTTTGAGTGCAATCCTGTTGCGTAGTCACGATGACTCAAGAGAACACCAAGTTGTGTGATTTCTCCAATACCAACAACAATGATTTTATTAGCACTCCTATTGCTCCTCCCCGCCACTAGTGCGGAATTTTGTGATATTAATGCCATCTTTTTGAATCTTGTTATGAAAGATCAATTTTCCGGTACTCCTAGTGAGGATGTCGCGTCCCATCTTAACACATTCATGGAATTATGCGATATGCAAAAGAAAAAATATGTGGACAATGATATTGTGAAGTTGAATTTATTCCCGTTTTCTTTGCGAGATCGTGCAAAAATTTGGTTTTCTTCTTTGCCTCGCAATAGTATCAGTTCTCGGGATAAGTGCAAAGATGCCTTTATTACTAAGTATTTTCCGTCCGTGAAAATTATCTCCCTTAGGACACAAATCATGAATTTTAGACAACTTGAGCATGAACATGTTGCACAATCTTGGGAAAGAATGAAATTGATGCTAAGAAATTGTCCTACTCGTGGTTTAAATCTTTGGATGATCATACAAAAATTTATGCGGGATTGAATTTTGTTTCTAGAAATCTTTTAGATTCCGCCGCGGGTGGTACTTTTATGGAAATTACTTTGGGTGAAGCCACTAAATTGCTAGACAATATTATGTCAAATTATTAACAATGGCATACCTAAAGAGCTCCTACTAGTAAAAAAGTTATTTCGGTTGAAGATATTTATTTTTTGAGTGAAAAAGTTGATGCTGTTATGAAATTGGTTACTTGCTCCTATTGATTTTAATGATGTGCGTTTGTCTACTTTGATTGAGCAAAATAGTGATGCCGTAGATGTGAATTTTATCTCTGGAAACAATTTCAATAATAATGCTTATAGAGGTAATTTTAATCCTAGGCCTTTTCCTAGTAATTCCTCTAATAATTATGGTAATTCCTATGGTAATCCTTCTTATAATAATAATAGGAACACATCTGATCTTGAAATTAATATTAAAGAATTTATCAATACTCAAAAGGTTTTTAATGCTATCATAGAAGAAAAGCTGAATAAGATTGATGATATGTCTAGAAGTATTGATAGAGTTTCTCATGATGTATAAAATCTCAAGATGAAATTTTTTATGCCTAAGGTTGAGGTATCAATTAAAGCTTTATATGTTTCTATGGATGAAAGTAAGAAAAGAACCGCTATGCTTAGAGCTAAAAGAGAGTTTTTAGAAAAAAGCATTTTGTAGTGATTGCTTTCATAAAAGTGATGAAGATCTTAAAAATTGGTGTTTCCTCTATTGATTCCTTGTTTAGTAAGATTAAAATTGATGATAAAGGGACTGGAGAAGAGTCAACTTTAGCTAGAAGGCGTCCCGATAATTTGTAGGGTGAAAACCTTGTTGAGAAAATTGATAAAAGTGGGTTTGGAGAGGTCAAAACTTTAACTAGTGATGTTCCCACTCTTTTGGATTACAAAGACTTTAATTATCATAATTGCTCTTTGATTGATTGTACTTCTTGTTGGGCATAGCATGCAATTTCAAAAAAAATCCTACGATCACGCAAGATCTATCTAGGAGATGCATAGCAATGAGAAGGGGAGAGTGTGTCCACGTACCCTCGTAGACCGAAAGCGGAAGCGTTATGTTAACGTGGTTGATGTAGTCGAACGTCTTCACGATCCAACCGATCTAGTACTGAATGTACGGCACCTTCGAGTTCAGCACACGTTTAGCTTGATGACGTCCGTCGAACTCTTGATCTAGCAGAGGGTCGAGGGAGAGTTCGTCAGCATGACGGCGTGATGACGGTGATGGTGATGTGATCCGTGCAGGGCTTCGCCTAAGAACTACGACGCTATGACCAGAGGTGTTAACTATGGAGGGGGGCACCGCACACGGCTAAGAGAACAATTGATGTGCCTTTGGGGTGCCCCCTGCCCCCGTATATAAAGGAGGGGAGGAGGAGGCCTGCGGCCAGGAGGGGCGTGTCGCACGCCATGGGGGCGAGTCCTACTAGGACTCCACTCCTAGTAGGATTCCCCCCCTCTTTCCTTTCTTCCACCAGAGGGAAAAGGAAGGAGAGGGAGAGGGAAAGGGAAAGGGGGGTGAGGGAGTCCTGGATTAAGGGGTCCTCGGACGGCCGGACTATTAACATGGGCCGGACTGTTGGGCTACGAAGATACAAGATAGAAGACTTCTTCTCGTGTCCGGATGGGACTCTCCTTGGCGTGGATGGCAAGCTTGGTGATTCGGATATGTAGATTCCTTTCTCTGTAACCGACTTTGTATAACCCTAGACCCCTCCGGTGTCTATATAAACCGGAGGGTTTAGTCCATAGAGGCAATCATAATCACATAGGCTAGACTTCTAGGGTTTCAGCCATTACGATCTCGTGATAGATCAACTCTTGTAATACTCATATTCATCAAGATCAATCAAGCAGGAAGTAGGGTATTACCTCCATAGAGAGGGCCCGAACCTGGGTAAACATCGTGTCCCCTGTCTCCTGTTACCATCAACCTTAGACGCACAGTTCGGGACCCCCTACCTGAGATCCGCCGGTTTTGACACTTACATTGGTGCTTTCATTGAGAGTTCCGCTGCGTCATCACCAAAAGGTTTGATGGCTCCTTCAATCATCTACAACAATTCGGGCCAGGGGGATGTCTTCCTCCCCGGACAGATCTTCGTATTCAGCGTCTTTGCACTACGGGCCAACTCGCTTGGCCATCTGGAGCAGATCGACAGCTACGCCCCTGGCCATCAGGTCAGGTTCGGAAGCTTGAATTACGTTGCCGATATCCGCGGAGACTTGATCTTCGACGGATTCGAGCCCTTGCCAGCCGCTCCCCGCCGCCTTGATGAACATGACCTAAATCTATCATCAGGCCGCACTCAGGGGATAACGCATGTACCCACTCTGGCCCTAGATCTAGAGCATATTGCGTCGTCCGAGGACGGGAAGCTTAATCCTGCCGCGGAAGCCGCAGACTCAGCGGCGATAGAGCCGCACACAGATCCAACCTCGAGTGGGCCCTGTGTCATCGGAAGCTCGGATTCGTCTCTGGCCATAGGTTCCGAACCACGTGCATCTGTGCCCATCGAACCTGATCGGGCGCCGATCGTTGAGTTCAGCTCCGCGGATATCTTCCGGCACTCGCCTCTTGGCGATGTGCTGAACTCATTAAGAGCCCTCTCCTTATCAGCAGAATCTCAGCCGAACTATATCCGGTTCGAATTGGAAGCTGAGGCGAAGAATTTCGCTTCCCACCCACCACCCACTATGTAGCAACCGTCGAGGACTTAACCGACATGCTCGACTACGACTCCGAAGACATCGATGGTATGGACGATGATGTCAGAGAGGAGCAGGCACAAAAACCACCGCTTACAGGGCGCTGGACAGCCACCTCCTCGTATGACGTATACATGGTGGATACACCCAAAGAGAACAACGGCGACAATGAAAATCTAGTCGAGGATAAACCTCCTGAGATACAGCCAAAGCACCGGCGCTAGCGGCGCTGCTCTAAGCCACGCCATGGTAAAAACAGCAATACCATCATAGGAGAAAACAATACTCCGGACGATGCCGAAGACAATGAAGCCCCCGTGGAGCCAACCTCCGAACAGGACGAACGGGAAGATGGGCGAGCCAACCCTGATGAACAGGCCATGAATGAAGACTCGAAGGATAGTAACTATATTCCGCTCTTCGAGGACTAGGTGAGCCTCGACAACGAAGAATTTATCGTGCCTGAGGAGCCCATCAAACAGGAGCGCTTTAAGCGCCGGCTAATTGCCACTACAAGGAGCCTGAAAAAGAAGCAATAGCAGCTTCAGGCTTATCAAGATCTGCTCAACGATAGATGGACTCACGTCCTAGCAGCCGAAGAATATGGCCTCAAGCGCCCAACCAAAAGTTACCCGAAGCGCAAGTTGTTACCCCAATTCGATGACGAGGCGCTGGAGCCCGTCCTACCAACGCACAATGCGGCTGACTGACCACCACGTGGTCGGGACAAAGCGACAACTCGAGCCGAACACCAGCCCGCATTACCTCGCCATAAAACAGAGACACAACAGCTCGGGGATACACACATGACCTACGGTGTGACTTGAAAAACAGAGCAGGTCAGACAAGATCGATCTACGGATCGCGAGGCATGCCCCCACGCGCTATGATGGCCACCCGTCCGGACGTGACAAACATAATCACGACCGAGCCGACGACCGTAGACGAACTCCATCCGAGCTACTTCACAACCTGGCCCGATATAGAGGCGCCACACACCCCCTCTACTTCACTGCTGAAGTAGTGGAACACAATTTCCCAGAAGGGTTTAAACCCGTGAACATCGAATCATATGATGGGACAACATACCACGCGGTATGGATTGAGGATTTTCTTCTCCATATTAATATGGCCCGCGGTGATGATCTTCACGCCATGAAATACCTCCTGCTAAAACTCAAAGGACCAGCTAGGTATTGGTTGAACAGTCTGCCCAAAAACTCCATTGGCAGCTGGGAGGACTTGGAGGACGCCTTTCACGAAAACTTCCAAGGTACATATGTCCAACCTCCGGATGCCGATGACTTAAGTCACATAGTTCAACAGCCCGGAGAGTCAGCCAGGAAATTCTGGACTAGGTTCTTAACTAAAAAGAACCAGATTGTCGACTGTCCGGATGCCGAAGCCCTAGCGGCCTTTAAGCACAACATCCGTGACGAATGGCTCACCCGAGACCTCGACCAAGAAAAGCCGAAGTCCATGGCAACCCTCACGACACTCATGACCCGCTTCTGTGTGGGCGAAGATAGCTGGCTAGCCCATAGCAATAACAACGCAAGCGAACCTGGCACTTCTGAAGCCAGAAACAGCAACAGCAAGCCCCGATGCAATAGACACAAGCGTCGAAACAACGGTGACAACACCGAAGACATGGCAGTCAATGCCGGATTCAGCGGCTCTAAGTCCATTCAGCGGAAGAAGCCATACAAAAGAAACAATCCGGGCCCGTCCAGTTTGGACTGCATACTCGATCGTCCATGTCAAATCCACGGCACCCCTGATAAACCAACCAATCATACCAACAGAGAGTGTTGGGTCTTCAAACAGGCCGGCAAGTTAAATGCCGAGAACAAGGAGATGGGATCCCAAAGCAAGGACGATGACGAGGAGCCTCGGCCATCGAACACAGGGGGACAAAAGAAGCCCCCCCAAGTTAAAACGGTGAACATGATATATGATACACATATCCTCAAGAGGGAGCGCAAGCGCGCGCTCAGGGACGTCTACGCGATAGAGCCAGTCGCCCCAAAATTCAACCCATGGTCATCCTGCCCGATCACCTTTGATCGCAGGGATCATCCGACCAGTATCCGCCATGGCGGTTCAGCCGCATTGGTCCTCGACCCAATCATTGATGGATTCCACCTTACGCGAGTCCTCATGGATGGTGGCAGCAGCCTGAACCTGCTCTATCAGGATATAGTGCGCAAAATGGGTATCGATCCGTCAAGGATCAAGCCCACCAAAACCACCTTTAAAGGTGTCATACCAGGTGTAGAGGCTTGTTGTACGGGCTCAATCACACTAGAAGTGGTCTTCGGATCCCGGACAATTTCCGAAGTGAAGAATTGATCTTCGACATCGTCCCCTTCCGCAGTGGCTATCACGCACTGCTCGGGTGATTCGCATTCGCTCGATTCAATGCGGTATCACACTACGCTTATCTCAAGCTCAAGATGCCCGAACCACGTGGTGTCATGACAGTGAATCGAAACACGGAACGCTCCCTCCGTACAGAGGAGCACACCGCTGCCCTTGCAGTAGAAGTACAGAGCGGCCTTTTTAGGCAGAACCTTAATTCGGCGGCCAAGCTCCTGGACACTGTGAAACGAGTCCGAACTACCCTGCAGCAGGACAGTCTAGCTCGTGAAGAGCTTGACTAGAAATCTAGCCTCCGTCCCAGTCCCGACCAAGCGGCAACATTTGTACCGCGCGTACATAACTACGCACTTAAAATACCATGGACATGGACGGAGGCCCAGCTAGATCGTGGTCCATAGTATGACTCAACCACTTCTGGATCCGCATACTTTTACTTTTACTTTTTCTTTTAGGTCTCTTTTTCTTTCCCAGGTAGTTCCTAGTGACCTGATCGACGGACCTATAGAGGGACGGATACACCAAGACGGCAAGAAGCATGGGCGTATGGGGGAAATTCCAGGTGGTTTCTTTAAATAATCGTTATGCCTGCCTTAAGGACCCGCACGCAACTCTCCCTTGGTCGCGGCATGTTAAATAGCCCTTTTGCTTATCGCACTATTTGCACAAAATACACTTTGACGTATTAATCAAACAACAATGGAAAATGGTTTGCGACCCAATTTCTGTGGCATTAGCCTATTACTTTATTTTCCTTTTTTCTTGATATTTTTATAAATTGCACCCGTACACTATGGTACATCTTAATTCGCCAGGGGCTTCATTATGCACCATAATACGACAACAAAGTCCGAACACTTTTTCACAGTACAGTTCAGCACCCCGAACTTATAGCATTATATGCATCGGCTCCGAATCATGTCTTTGGTCAATAGTCGGGTTGGCCGGCTCCTGTGCTTACTACCTTACGTTCTGCTATACCGGCTAGGGTAGTAAAGGGAGAACTACTGCGATTGTGTCCTGATACGTCTCCAACGTATCTATAATTTTTGATTGTTCCATGCTATTATATTATCCGTTTTGGATGTTTAATGGGCTTTACTATGCACTTTTATATTTTTTTGGGACTAACCTATTAACCAGAGGCCCAGTTCAAATTGCTGTTTTTTTGCCTATTTTAGTGTTTCGCAGAAAAGGAATATCAAATGGAGTCCAAATGGAATGAAACCTTCGGGAGAGTTATTTTTGGAACAAATGCAATCCAGGAGACTTGGAGTGGACGTCAAGAAAGAAA
The DNA here is from genome assembly GCA_963921465.1 of Triticum timopheevii. Lineage (NCBI taxonomy): Eukaryota > Viridiplantae > Streptophyta > Magnoliopsida > Poales > Poaceae > Triticum > Triticum timopheevii. The sequence continues at coordinate 582,725,914 of OY997270.1, read as the reverse complement.
CAAGGCGACCACGAGGCAGTAGGGCGCGCCCAGGGGGTAGGCGCGCCCCCACCCTCGTGGGCCCCTCGTGGCTCCCCTGGCCGACTTCTTTCGCCTATATATACTCATATACCCTGAAAACATCCGAGAGCACCACGAAACCCTATTTCCACCGCCGCAACCTTCTGTACCCGTGAGATCCCATCTTGGGGCCTTTTCCGGCGCTCCGCCGGAGGGGGAATTGATCATGGAGGGATTCTACATCAACACCATAGCCTCTCCGATGAAGTGTGAGTAGTTTACCACAGACCTTTGGATCCATAGTTATTAGCTAGATGGCTTCTTCTCTCTCTTTGAATCTCAATACAAAGTTCTCCTCGATCTTCTTGGAGATCTATTCGATGTAATACTTTTTGCGGTGTGCTTGTCGAGATCCGATGAATTGTGGGTTTATGATAAAGATTATCTATGAACAATATTTGAATCTCCTATGAATTCTTTTATGTAGGATTTGTTATCTTTGCAAGTCTCTTCAAATTATCAGTTTGGTTTGGCCTACTAGATTGATCTTTCTTGCAATGGGAGAAGTGCTTAGCTTTGGGTTCAATCTTGTTGTGTCCTTTCCCAATGACAGCAGGGGCAGCAAGGCATGTATTGTATTGTTGCCATCAAGGATAAAAAGATGGGGTTTATATCATATTGCTTGAGTTTATCCCTCTACATCATGTCATCTTGCCTAATGCGTTATTCTGTTCTTATGAACTTAATACTCTAGATGCATGCTGGATAGCGGTCGATATGTGGAGTAATAGTAGTAGATGTAGAATCGTTTCGATCTACTTGTCGCAGACGTGATGCCTATATACATAGTCATTCCTAGATATTCTCATAATTATGCACTTTTCTATCAATTGCTTAACATTAATTTGTTCACCCACCGTAATACTTATGCTATCTTGAGAGAAGCCACTAGTGAAACCTATGGCCCCCGGGTCTATTTTCCATCATATAAGTTTCTGATCTATTTATTTTGCAATCTTTACTTTCCAATCTATATCATAAAAATACCAAAAATATTTATCTTATTATCTCTATCAAATCTCACTTGTGCAAGTGGCCGTGAAGGCATTGACAACCCCTTTATCACGTTGGTTGCAAGGTTCTTATTTGTTTGTGCAGGTACGAGGGATTTGCGTGTATCCTCCTACTGGATTGATACCTTGGTTCTCAAAAACTGAGGGAAATACTTACGCTACTTTGCTGCATCACCCTTTCCTCTTCGAGGGAAAACCAACGCATGCTCAAGAGGTAGCAAGAAGGATTTCTGGCGCCGTTGCCGGGGAGTCTACGCACAAGTCAAGACATACCAAGTACCCATCACAAACTCTTATCCCTCGCATTATATTATTTGCCATTTGCCTCTCGTTTTCCTCTCCCCCACTTCACCCTTGCCGTTTTATTCTCCCTCTTTTCCCGTTCGCCTCTTTTTTGCTTGCCTCTTGTGTGCCTGTGTGTTGGATTGTTTGTCACGATGGCTCAAGATAATACTAAATTGTGTGATTTTTCCAATACCAACAATAATGATTTTCTTAGCACTCCGATTGCTCCTCTTACCTATGCCGAATCTTGTGAAATTAATGCTGCTTTGTTGAATCTTGTCATGAAAGATCAATTCTCTGGCCTTCCTAGTGAAGATGTCGCTACTCATCTAAACAACTTTGTTGATTTGTGTGATATGCAAAAGAAGAAAGATGTGGATAATGATACTGTTAAATTGAAGCTATTTCCGTTTTCGCTTAGAGATCGTTCTAAAACTTGGTTTTCGTCTTTGCCTAAAAATAGTATTGATTCATGAATAAGTGCAAAGATGCTTTTATCTCTAAGTATTTTCCGCCTGCTAAGATCATCTCTCTTAGAAACGATATTATGAATTTTAAGCAACTTGATCATGAGCATGTTGCACAATCTTGGGAGAGGATGAAATTAATGATTCGCAATTGCCCTACACATGGATTAAATTTATGGATGATCATACAATTTTTTATGCTGGATTGAATTTTGCTTCTAGAAATCTTTTAGATTCGGCCGCGGGAGGCACTTTCATGGAAATCACTTTAGGAGAAGCTACTAAACTCCTAGATAATATTATGGTTAATTATTCTCAATGGCACATCGAAAGATCTACTAGTAAAAAGGTTCATGCGATAGAAGAGATTAATGTTTTGAGTGGAAAGATGGATGAACTTATGAAATTGTTTGCTAATAAGAGTGCTCCTATTGATCCTAATGATATGCCTTTGTCTACTTTGATTGAGAATCATAATGAATCTATGGATGTGAATTTTGTTGGTAGGAATAATTTTGGTACAACGATTATAGAGGAAACTTTAAGCCTAGACCGTTCCCCAGTAATTGCTCTAAGAATTATGGTGATTCCTGCAACAACTCTTGTGGAAATTTTAATAAGTCGCCCTCTGATTTTGAGATTAGTGTTAAAGAGTTTATGATTTCTCAAAAGAATTTCAATGCTTTGCTTGAAGAAAAATTGCCTAAGATTGATGAGTAGGCTAGGAACATGGATAGAATTTTCTTGAAGTTGATTCTTATAAACGTAGATCTATTCCACCTAAGCATGATATCAATGAGTCTCTCAAATCTATGAGAATTTCCATTGATGAGTGCAAGGAAAGAACCGCTAGGATGCGTGCTAAAAAAGATTGCTTTGTAAAAGCATGTTCTTCCAGTTTTCATGATAATAGGGATGAAGATCTATAGGTGATTGATGTATCTCCTATTAAATCTTTGTTTTGCAATATGAATCTTGATAATGATGGGACTGGAGATGAGTCAACTTTAGTTAAAAGGCGTCCCAATGATTCGGAGTTTTTAGATCTTGATGCAAAAATTGGTAAAAGTGGGATTGAAGAGGTCAAAACTTTACATAGCAGTGAACCCACTATTTTGGATTTCAAGGAATTTAATTATGGTAATTGTTCTTTAATAGATTGTATTTCATTGTTGCAATCCGTGTTAAATTCTCCTCATGCTTATAGTCAAAATAAAGCTTTTACTAAACATATCGTTGATGCTTTAATGCAATCTTGTGAAGGAAAACTTGAATTAGAAGTTTCTATCCCTAGAAAACTTTATGATGAGTGGAAACCTACTATTAAAATTAAAATCAAAGATCATGAATGCTATGCTTTGTCTGATTTGGGTGCTAGTGTTTCCACGATTCCAAAAACTTTGTGTGATGTGTTAGGTTTCTGTGAATTTAATGATTGCTCTTTAAACTTGCACCTTGCGGATTCCACCATTAAGAAACATATGGGAAGGATTAATGATGTTCTTATTGTTGCAAATAGGAATTATGTGCCCGTAGATTTTTATTGTTCTTGATATAGATTGCAATCCTTCATGTCCTATTATTCTTGGTAGACCTTTCCTTAGAACGATTGGTGCAATTATTGATATGAAAGAAGGAAATATTAGATTCCAATTTCCATTAAGGAAAGGTGTGGAACACTTTAATAGGAATAAAATCAAATTACCTTATGAATCTATTATGAGAGCCACCTATGAATTGAATAACAAAGATGGCAACACCTAGATCTATTCTCGCTTTTATGCCTAGCTAAGGGCGTTAAATGATAGCTTGTTGGGAGGCAACCCAATTTTATGTTTGTTATTTACATTTTGTTCCTGTTTAGCAATAAGTAATTCATCTAGCCTCTGGTTAGATGTGGTTTTATGTTTTAATTAGTGTTTGTGCCAAGTAAAACCTATAGGATCATCTCGGGTGATAGTTAATTTGATCTTGCTGAAAAAACAGAAACTTTTGCACGGATGAATATAATTTTAATAAATCACAGAAACGTTCTTTTCAGTTGATTCTTTTTGCAGAAGATTAATAAACAAATTTCCTAGTACTTCCTATTTTGGTAGAATTTTTGGGGTTCCAGAAGTATTCGAAAGTTACAGATTGCTACAGACTGTTCTGTTTTTGACAGATTCTGTTTTTCGTGTGTTGTTTGCTTATTTTGATGAATCTATGGCTAGTATCAGGGGGTATGAACCATAGAGAAGTTGGAATACAGTAGGTTTATAACCAATATAAATAAATAATGAGTTCATTACAGTACCTTAAAGTGGTGGTTTGTTTTATTTTGCTAACGGAGCTCATGAGATTTTCTGTTGAGTTTTGTGTTGTGAAGTTTTCAAGTTTTTGGGTAAAGATTTGATGGATTATGGAATAAGGAATGGCAAGAGCCTAAGCTTGGGTATTCCCAAGGAACCCCAAGGTAAAATTCAAGGACAACCAAAAGCCTAAGCTCGGGGATGCCCCGGAAGGCATCCCCTCTTTCGTCTTCGTCCATCGGTAACTTTACTTGATGTTATATTTTTATTCACCACATGATATGTGTTTTGCTTGGAGCATCTTGTATGATTTGAGTCTTTGATTTTTAGTTTACCACAATCATCCTTGCTGTACACACCTTTTAGGAGAGACACACATGAATCAGAATTTATTAGAATACTCTATGTGCTTCACTTATATCTTTTGAGCTAGATAATTTTGCTCTAGTACTTCACTTATACCTTTTTAGAGCACGGTGGTGGTTTTATTTTATAAAAATTATTGATCTCTCATGCTTCACTTATATTATTTTGAGAGCCTTTTAGAACAACATGGTAATTTACTTGGGTTATAAAATTAGTCCTAATATGATGAGCATCCAAGATAGGTATAATAAAAACTTTCATATAGAGTGCATTAAACACTATGATAAATTTGATACTTGATAATTGTTTTGAGATATAAAGGTGGTAATATTAGAGTCATGCTAGTTGGGTAATTATGAAATTGAGAAATACTTATGCTAAAGTTGGCAAGTCTCGTAGCATGCACGTATGGTGAACGTTGTGTAACAAATTTGAAGCATGGGGTGTTCTTTGATTGCCTTCCTTATGAGTGGATGTCGGGATCGCGCGATGGTTAACTCATACCAACCCTTCCCCTAGGATCATGCGTAGTAGTTCTTTGCTTCGAGGGCTAATAAACTTTTGCAATAAGTATATGAGTTCTTTATGACTAATGTGAGTCCATGGATTATACACACTCTTACCCTTCAGCAACTTGCTAGCCTCTACGGTACCGTGCATTGCCCTTTCTCACCTTGAGAGTTGGTGCAAACTTCACCGGTGCATCCAAACCCTGTGATATGATACGCTCTATCACACATAAACCTCCTTATATCTTCCTCAAAACAGCCACCATGCCTACCTATTATGGCATTTCCATAGCCATTCCGAGGTATATTGCCATGCAACTTTCCACCGTTCCGTTTATTATGACACGCTCCATCATTGCATATTGCTTTGCATGATCATGTAGTTGACATCGTATTTGTGGCAAAGCCACCTTTATAATTCTTTCATACATGCCTCTCTTGATTCATTGCATATCCCGGTACACCGCCGGAGGCATTCACATAGAGTCATATTTTGTCCTAAGTATTGAGTTGTAATTTTTGAGTTGTAAGTAAATAAAAGTTTGATGATCTTCATTACTAGAGCATTGTCCCATGTGAGGAAAGGATGATGGAAGCAATGATTCCCCCACAAGTCGGGATGAGTCTCCAGACTTTATGAAAAATAAAAGAGGCCAAAGAAGCCCAAATAAAAAATGAGAGAAAAAGAGAGAAGGGACAATGTTACTATCCTTTTTCCACACTTGTGCTTCAAAATAGCACCATGATCTTCATGATAGAGAATTTCTTATTTTGTCACTTTCATATACTAGTGGGAATTTTTCATTATAGAACTTTACTTGTATATTCCAATGATGGGCTTCCTCAAAATGCCCTAGGTCTTCGTGAGGAGGCAGGTTGGATGCACACCCACTTAGTTTATTTTTGACGAGCTTTCATATATTTATAGCTCTAGTGCATCCGTTGCATGGCAATCCCTACTCCTCGTATTGACATCAATTGATTGGCATCTCCATAGCACGTTGATTAGCCACATCAATGTGAGACATTCTCTTTTTTTGTTTTCTCACATAATCCCCATCATCATACTCTACTCCACCCATAGTGCTATGTCCATGGCTTACGCTCATGTATTGCGTGAGGGTTGAAAAAGCTGAAGCGCGTTAAAAAGTATGAACCAACTGCTTGGCTGAAACCGGGGTTGTGCATGATGTGAGCATTTTGTGTGACGAAAATGAAGCATGGCCAAACTATATGATTTTGTAGGGATAAGCTTTCTTTGGCTATGTTATTTTGATAAGACATAAACTGCTTGGTTAGCATGCTTGAAGTATTACTATTTTTATGTCAATATTAAATTTTTATCTTGAATCTTTTGGATCTGAACATACATGCCACAATAGAGAGAATTACATTGAGAATTATGTTAGGTAGCATTCCACATCAAAAATTCTGTTTTTTTCATTTACCTACTCGAGGACGAGCAGGAATTAAGATTGGGGATGCTTGATACGTCTCCAATGTACCTACAATTTTTGATTGTTCCATGCTATTATATTATCCGTTTTGGATGTTTAATGGGCTTTACTATACACTTTTATATTATTTTTGGGACTAACCTATTAACCTGAGGCCCAATCCAAACTACTGTTTTTTTGTGCCTATTTCAGTGTTTTGCAGAAAAGGAATATCAAACGGAGTCCAAACGGAATGAAACCTTCGGGAGAGTTATTTTTTGAACAAACGCAATCCAAGAGACTTGGAGTGGATGTCAAGAAAGAAACAAGGCGGCCACGAGGTAGGAGGGCGCGCCCCCACCCTCGTGGGCCCCTCGTGGCTGCCCTGACCGATTTATTTTGCCTATATATACTCATATACCATGAAAACATCCGAGAGCACCACGAAACCCTATTTCCACCGCCGCAACCTTTTGTACCCGTGAGATCCCATCTTGGGGCCTTTTCTGGTGCTCCACCGGAGGGGGAATCGATCATGGAGGGCTTCTACATCAACACCATCGCCTCTCCGATGAAGTGTGAGTAGTTTACCACAGACCTTCGGGTCCATAGTTATTAGCTAGATGGCTTCTTCTCTCTCTTTGGATCTCAATACAAAGTTCTCCTCGATCTTCTTGGATATCTATTCGATGTAATACTTTTTGCAGTGTGTGTGTCGAGATCCGGTGAATTGTGGGTTTATGATAATGATTATCTATTAACACTATTTGAATCTCCTTTGAATTCTTTTATGTATGATTTGTTATCTTTGCAAGTCTCTTCGAATTATCAGTTTGGTTTAGCCTACTAGATTGATCTTTCTTGCAATGGGAGAAGTGGTTAGCTTTGGTTTCAATCTTGCGGTGTCCTTTCCTAGTGGCAGTAGGGGCAGCAAGGCACGTATTGTATTGTTGCCATCGAGGATAAACATATGGGGTTTATATCATATTGCTTGAGTTTATCCCTCTACATCATGTCATCTTGCCTAATGCGTTACTCTGTCTTATGAACTTAATACTCTAGATGCATGCTGGATAGAGGTCGATGTGTGGAGTAATAGTAGTAGATGCAGAATCGTTTCGATCTACTTGTTGCGGACGTGATGCCTATATACATGATCATGCCTAGATATTCTCATAATTATGCACTTTTCTATCGATTGCTCGACAGTAATTTGTTCACCTACCGTAATACTTATGCTATCTTGAGAGAAGCCACTAGTGAAACCCATGGCCCCCGGGTCTATTTTCCATCATATAAGTTTCCGATCTATTTATTTTGCAATCTTTACTTTCCAATCTGTATCATAAAAATACCAAAAATATTTATCTTATTATCTCTATCAGATCTCACTTTTGCAAGTGGTCATGAAGGGATTGACAACCCCTTTATCACGTTGGTTGCAAGGTTCTTATTTGTTTGTGCTTGGTACGAGGGATTTGTGTGTAGCCTCCTACTGGATTGATACCTTGGTTCTCAAAAACTGAGGAAAATACTTACGCTACTTTGCTGCATCACCCTTTCCTCTTCAAGGGAAAACCAACGCATGCTCAAGAGGTAGCATGTCCTGGTTCGTCCGGATGAGCACCTCAGTAGAGAAAGCCAAAAACTGACTGTCATGATGAGGCGAGAGTCGGTCAGCTGTTCGAGAGGTTGCAAAGCGGTAATGATTTTTTCCGCATTATGCGATGAATCGGTTTTCATCCGATCAGTGTTGACAACATCCCAAGTTCAGACTTCCGAACACCAGGGGCTGCGCCTAAATTTTTATTGTCAAACTCCTATGGCTAAGTGAGGGTGATTGTAAGTGCATCTAGTGCCACCCCTAGTTGGTTTTGGAGTATTGACGACAAAGTTGGTTGAGGGACTAATGCGTTTGTGAGAATTGCAGGATAACGCAGGTAGTGTCCCTCATTGATTCGGTTTACCTACCGGAGATGACCCCTAAAAATGTATGAAGACATTGAAGACAATGGTGGTATGAGAAGATATTCATATTGAAGACTATGACATGAGAAGACATTAAGTGAAGACTATGGTGCGCGAAGACTGTGTGGTTTCGTCGTTTCCTTTTCTTCTTTGTTGAGTCATAGGAACCACCGTACTATTAAGTGGGGTCCAAGTGAACTAAGTCAGAGTGACTGAAGTGATGCTCAACTCAAATCCTATGTCTTTGAGCGAAGACAATGAGAGCAAATCTTATCCAGAGTTGGATGAGTCAGCTTTGCTTGTAGCCCAAGTAAAGCTGCCGCGTGTGTTTGAAAACTGACCGTTGGAACACGTGTCAGTTCCTTAGTGACCCAGGGTCATTTTGGACAAATCAGGTCGGGTTGCCTAGTGGCTATAAATATCCCACCCCCTACACCATAAATTGGTGGCTGCTCAGAGTTTGTGCACGACTTTTGTCGTTTGAGAGCAACCCACCTCGAAGCATTTGAGAGAGAGAAATCCTTGCGAGGACAAAGCCCAAACACCCAGAGCCAAAGAGTGTTAGGCATCACTGAAGTCTTTCTGTCTGTGTGACCTGAAGACTTATTACACTTGAGGACTGTGAATCCTCCAGCCGGTTAGGCGTCGCGTTCTAAGCATCCAAGAGTCATTGTGGATTGCCGGTGAACAAAGTCTGTGAAGGTTTGGAAGTCTCCCTTGAAGACTTACCAGAGTGATTGGGCGAGGACTGGGTGTCCTTAGCTCAAGGGGAATAAGGTGAAGACACGGTCTTCTGAGTTAAATCTCAGCCTCCCTAACCAGACGTACAGTTGTCACAACAACTGGAACTGGTCCAAAAAATCCTGTGTCTTCAACAAGCGACTGGTTCTATCCCTTCCCAACCTTACTCAAGTTTGTCTTCGTGAAGTCATTGACTATCTGTGTATCTGTTTGACTTCATTGCTTGACTACTACTGTTGATTGGCTTCATACTATCTTCCGTCCTGATCCTTACTACTTGACTGCTATTAGTCCTGTACTTTCACATCATTGTATACTTGACTATGGCTTGCTTATGGTAGTTTATCTTCTGTTGCATATCAACTAGGTCATTTTTGTTGTTTGTCTTCGAAACTTGAAAGTTTTGAAGACTTTCATAAAAATCGCCTATTCACCCCCCCTCTAGTCGATACTAGCACTTTCAATTGGTATCAGAGCAAGGTACTCCCTTGTTCTGTGTGATTCGGTTTAACCACCTGGAGTTTCAGCTATGTCGACTGCAGGGATAATCAAAGTCTCCGTTGCTTGCCCCGTGTTCGATGGAACAGAATATCCCTACTGGAAGAATAAGATGCGTATGCATCTTGAAGCCATTGATGTTGACCTCTGGTATGTCGTAAAGAACGGCGTTCCCAAAACTGGTGAAGGTGTCACCCCTACTGATGTCAAGAAGTTCATTCAACTGGACTCTACTGCAAAGAACATCATCTGTGGTCATCTGACCAAAGGACAGTATGGCCGTGTGAGTGCTCTAGAAACGTCGAAGCTAGTCTGGGACTGGCTATCCAAGGTCAACGAAGGCGTATCAACCTAGAGATATCAAAGAATCAGTGTTCTTCGCAACCTCTTCAACCGCTTCAAGAGAAACGACAATGAAAATGTCTAGCTCACGTTCGATCGCCTCACTGACATCACCAATGAGCTTCAAGCTCTTGGCGCAACTGAGATTACCAAGCATGAAATCGTCAAGACACAGCTGAGATCACTTGACAGCTCCTTTGACACCCTTGCCCTCATGATACAAGAATGTCCTGACTTCAAGACACTCGATCCGTCTGATATACTTGAGAGGCTCAACACACATGAGTTCTAGCTATCTGAGAAAAGAGATATTTATGGCCCAAACTATGGCCGAACTCGCGCTTTGAAGGCAAAAGTTGTTTCCTCATCTGAAGAAGAATCTGACTGCAGTTCTGAAGATCCTGAAAACATTGGAAAGGAACTTGCTATGCTTGTGAAGAAGTTCCAGAAATTCACTAAGAAGAAAGGCTTCAGAAAGTCTTCACGATCCAGCTCAAGGAATGATGAAGCTTCCACCCATGATCACAAGAAGAGAACCTGCCACAAGTGCAAGAAACCTGGTCACTACATATCTGAGTGTCCACAGTGGGACAATGAGAAGAAGAAGAAGAGCAAGGGATATGATTCTGATGACAACAAGAAGAAGAAATCCTCAAAGTCTTCTTCTAAGTCTTCTTCCAAATCTTCATCATACAAGAAGAGCTCATCTGGCAAGGCTCGTGATTTTGTTGGCAAGGAAATGGATTCAGAGGAGGAGTCTGCTTCTGAGGAGGCGGAGGTGGAGTCTGGAGAGGAGTCTGACCCTGGCGTTGCAAGTCTGGCTCTAGCCACAGCCTATGTTGCCAAGTCCATCTTCAACACCGAAGATAATGACTTCCACACCAATGCTGAAGCTAATGATGAAGACAATCCTACTCCCACCTACTGCTTCATGGCACGTGGTGCCAAGGTAAAATCACGTGATGCTTACTTTCAAACTTCAAGTGAAGATGACTCTGATTGTGAATCCAAACACAACTACAAAACACTTGCTAAAATTGCAACTGAACAACAAAAGGCTATGGAACATACTCAAAAACTGTTAGACAAAAGCGATGACCTGTTGGACGCTGAAATGACACGTTCACAGTCCTTAGTTGATGACATAAAAAATCTTCATGCTAAGTACCAAGAACTTGAAGGTCGTCATGAATCGCTCTCAACTACTTATGAAAGGCTCTCCTATGATTATCTTCAAAGGAAACAAGAGCTTGAGAAATTGAGAGCGGCTCATGAAGATCTTCAAAAGGTGAATGAGTCACTTCGCGCTCAACAGATCAGTTCCGCTCAGGATGGATTTGAACCACCATGTCTAAAATGCATTGAGCGTGATAACGCTACATCTGTTGCTGAATGTTCCACTTCTGCTACTGTTTCATTGTCTTCACCTACTGATGTGGTTACTAACCCCTCTGCGGAGGATACCACTGCTGTTGCTGATGAAAATGCTATGTTGAAGACATTGCTTGAAACAGGGATGTACAAAAGTTTGAAGGGACATCAGACTCTCTGTGATGTCCTCAAAAAGCAGATTCTGAACCGAAACCCTAGGAAGGAGGGTGTTGGGTTCGAAAGGGAAATGAATGTTGATGGCTCGTACTGGAAGCCTGAGCAGTACCCCAAAACCACATGGGTTGCTGCAAAGGAACCTTCAGTAGATCCATCCACTTTATCTGGCTTTACCTGTGCTAATCCTATTATCATTGATGAATCCTTTGATGCAAACTATAAGCTGTTCAAAAATCAGAATGGTGAAGTGTTTGCCAGGTACATTGGTACTAACTGCAGGAATGGATCACCTATGAAGAAGATTTGGGTACCTAAGCAGTACATTGAGAATCTTCCTGTGAATGTCGTCATAACACCACCAAGGAAGAAGACAAACCCCAGACCTATAGCTTCATGTGGCCCAAAGGCTTCATACAGATACAGGACTCACATGAGTCACCCTAACGCCAATGTTTTGCAGGGAAATCATGCTCAGACTTATGAATACGAGCGTGTATCTTTGAACCGCTATGTTCATAGGACTAAGAACTTTTCTGCTTATTCATATGAGTATCATTCATCTCCTGCAAGGCTATTTGCTAGGGCTTCAAAGCCAAAATTCTCAGATGCTGCACTTAGACTCATTGCTTCTAAGCCACCACTGAAGATGTGGGTGGCAAAGAAGAACTAACTCTCTTTTGCAGAATACGGTCTCCAGCCAGCAATCAATGGCGTCCAATACTATTGCTGGGGACCTAAAACCCATTTTGGACGCACGATAAAATGTCATTCTATATACTTCACATCTGAATCACTTATCAGTCATACTATGTCCTAACTTTGAGATAAGCTGTGACTGTCCCTGTATGTGTCAAATGCTTATGCTTCACAACACTCTTGTGAAGCCTATCCTCCTAACTGCACTGTAGGGTACATCACCAAAAGCTTCAGAATGGATTATGGACAGTGGATGCACAAATCATATGACTGGTGATCGAAGTCTTCTCATGGACTCAACCTTACGTCCATCCGACAAGAGTCACATTACATTTGCTGACACTGGTAAAAGCAAGGTATTGGGTCTAGGTAGAGTTGCAATCTCAAAGGATCAACACATGGATAAAGTCATGCTTGTTGAATCCCTTGGTTTCAACTTAATGTCTGTCTCAATGCTTTGTGACTTGAACATGATTGTGATATTTGGAAAATATCGTTGCCTTGTACTAATGGAATCTGACAAATCTCTAGTCTTTGAAGGGTATCGAAAAGATGATCTATACATGGTAGATTTCTCAGCAGGTCCACAACTTGCCGTATGTCTTCTCACAAAAGCTTCAGAATGCTGGCTCTGGCATCGAAGGCTAGGACATGCTGGCATGAGGAACTTACACTCACTCGTCAAGAAGAAGCATGTCATTGGCATCGAGGATGTTAAGTTCAAGAAGGATCATCCGTGTGGTGCCTGTGAAGCTGGAAAGATGACAAGGGAAAAGCACCCCTTGAAGACAATCATGACAACATCTCAACCCTTCGAGCTGTTACACATGGACTTATTTGGACCTACTCACTACTCCACCCTCACAACAACTGCCTGTCTCTATGGCTTCGTCATTGTTGATGACTACTCAAGATACACATGGGTTCATATAATTCTTTACAAGATTGAAGTGCAAGATGTCTTCAGGCGCTTCACAAATCGAGCAATGAACAATTATGGCGTGAAGATCAAGCAAATCAGAAGTGAAAGTGGCACTGAATTCAAGAACACTAGACTTGATCTGTATCTGGATACAATGGGAATCACTCATGAGTTCTCTGCTTCATACACACCTCAACAAAATGGCATCGTTGAGCGCAAAAACAGAACCCTCATTGAGATGGCTCGAACAATGCTAGATGAGTACAAGACACCAAGAAAGTTCTGGCCTGAAGCTATTGATACAGCATGTCACATCATCAACCATGTGTACATCCATAAGCTTCTGAACAAAACATCGTATGAGCTCCTTACTGGCAAGAAGCCAAACGTTAGTTACTTCAGAGTATTTGGAGCTAGATGCTGGATCAAAGATCCCCATCACAAGTCAAAATTTGCACCTAAGGCTCACGAAGGCTTCATGCTTGGCTATGGAAAGGATTCACACTCCTACAGAGTCTTCAACCTTTATCTCTACAAAATCGTTGAAACTGTGGATGTGAAATTCGATGAAACCAATGGTTCACAGAGAGAGATTCTGCCAAGTACACTAGATGAAGCTCCTCCAAGCGAGTCTATCAAGCTGATGGGAACTGGTGAAATCATGCCCTCTGAAGCACAGCCTGAAGAGGAACTTATCATCTCTGCACCAAATCAACCTAAAGACAATGCTCAGACCGAAGATAATCCTCCCAATGATGACAATGATCAGCGAGAGCAAAATCTTCGTCCGGTTCATCCTCGTGTTGCAAATGAAGTTCAAATAGAGAAGATAATTGACAGCATCAATGCGCCTGTCCCACTCACTCGATCAAGAGCAACACAGCTAGCAAACTTCTGTGGGCACTTTTCATTTGTGTCAATATCAGAACCCAAGAAAGTTGCCGAAGCTTTTATGGAACCTGAATGGATTCAAGCCATGCAAGAAGAACTTCAACAGTTCAAGCTGAATAATGTTTGGGAACTTGTCAAGCGACCTGACCCTCACAAGCATAACATTATTGGAACAAAGTGGATATATCAAAACAAGCAAGATGAGCATGGTCAAGTCGTCAGAAACAAAGCACGTCTTGTGGCTCAAGGATATACTCAAGTTGAAGGAATTGACTTCGATGAAACATTTGCTCCTATTGCTAGGCTTGAAGCTATTCGCATACTGCTAGCCTACGCTAATCATCACAACATCTTGCTATATCAAATGGATGTAAAGAGTGCATTTCTCAATGGCAAGATTGAAGAAGAAGTATATGTCGCACAACCACCTGGCTTTGAAGATCCAAAACATCCTGATATGGTGTACAAGCTAAACAAAGCACTGTATGGCCTCAAACAAGCTCCTCGTGCATGGTATGATACAATCAAAGACTTCCTGAAGAGCAAAGGCTTCAAACCTGGATCCCTCGATCCCACACTCTTCACGAAGACATATGATGGTGAACTGTTTGTGTGCCAAATATATGTGGATGACATAATCTTCGGCTGCACCAACCAGAAGTATAGTGATGAGTTTGGGTACATGATGTAAGAGCAATATCAGATGTCCATGATGGGTGTGTTGGGGAACGTAGTAATTTCAAAAACTTTCCTACGCACACGCAAGATCATGGTGATGACATAGCAACGAGAGGGAGAGTGTTGTCCACGTACCCTTGTAGACCGTAAGCGGAAGCGTTAGCACAACGCGGTTGATGTAGTCGTACGTCTTCACGATCCGACCGATCCAAGTACTGAACGTACGACACCTCCGAGTTCAGCACACATTCAGCTCGATGACGATCCTCGGGCTCCGATCCAGCAAAGCTTCGGGGATGAGTTCCGTCAGCACAACGGCATGGTGACGATGATGATGTTCTACCGGCGCAGGGCTTCGCCTAAACTCCGCGACGATATGACCAAGGTGGAATATGGTGGAGGGGGGCACCGCACACGGCTAAGGAACGATCCGTAGATCAACTTGTGTGTCTAGGGTGCCCCCCCGCCCCCGTATATAAAGGAGCCAGGGGGGAGGAGGCGGCCAGCCAAGGAGGGCGCGCCAAGGGGGGAGTCCTACTCCCACTGGGAGTAGGACTCCCTTCTTTCTTAGTTGGAGTAGGAGAAGGGGGAAGGAGGAGGAAGAGGGGAAGGAAGGGGGGGCGCCCCCCCTCTCCTTGTCCTATTCGGACTAGGGAGGGGAGGGGGCGCGGCCCACCTCTTGCCTCCTCTCCTCTTCTCCCTTACGGCCCATGTAGGCCCAATAACCCCCGGGAGGGTTCCGGTAACCCCCCGGTACTCCGGTAAAATGCCGATTTCACCCGGAACACTTTCGATGTCCAAACATAGGCTTCCAATATATCAATCTTTATGTCTCGATCATTTTGAGACTCCTCGTCATGTCCGTGATCACATCCGGGACACCGAACAAACTTCGGTACATCAAAACTTATAAACTCATAATAAAACTGTCATCGTAACGTTAAGCGTGCGGACCCTACGGGTTCGAGAACTATGTAGACATGACCTAGAACTATTCTCGGTCAATAACCAATAGTGGAACCTGGATGCCCATATTGGTTCCTACATATTCTACGAAGATCTTTATCGGTCAAACCGCATAACAACATACGTTGTTCCCTTTGTCATCGGTATGTTACTTGCCCGAGATTCGATCATCAGTATCCAATACCTAGTTCAATCTCATTACCGGCAAGTCTCTTTATTCGTTACGTAATGCATCATTCCGTAACTAACTCATTAGTTACATTGCTTGCAAGGCTTATAGTGATGTGCATTACCGAGAGGGCCCAGAGATACCTCTCCGACAATCGGAGTGACAAAACCTAATCTCGAAATACGCCAACCCAACATCTACCTTTGGAGACACCTGTAGTACTCCTTTATAATCACCCAGTTACGTTGTGACGTTTGGTAGCACCCAAAGTGTTCCTCCGGTAAACGGGAGTTGCATAATCTCATAGTTTCAGGAACATGTATAAGTCATGAAGAAAGCAATAGCAATATACTAAATGATCAAGTGCTAGGCTAACGGAATGGGTCATGTCAATCACATCATTCTCCTAATGATGTGATCCCATTAATCAAATGACAACACATGCCTATGGTTAGGAAACATAACCATCTTTGATTAATGAGCTAGTCAAGTAGAGGCATACTAGTGACGTTATGTTTGTCTATGTATTCACACATGTATTATGTTTCCGGTTAATACAATTCTAGCATGAATAATAAACATTTATCATGAAATAAGGAAATAAATAATAACTTTATTATTGCCTCTAGGGTATATTTCCTTCAGTCTCCCACTTGCACTAGAGTCAATAATCTAGTTCACATCACCATGTGATTTAACACCAATATTCATATCTGTATATGATTAACACCCATATTTCACATCGTCATGTGACCAACACCTAAAGGGTTTACTAGAGTCAATAATCTAGTTCACATCGCTTATGTGATTAACACCCAAAGAGTACTAAGGTGTGATCATGTTTTGCTAGTGAGAGAAGCTTAGTCAACGGGTCTGTCACATTCAGAGCCGTATGTATTTTGCAAATATTCTATGTCTATAATGCTCTGCACGGAGCTACTCTAGCTAATTGCTCCCACTTTCAATATGTATCCAGATTGAGACTTAGAGTCATCTGGATCAGTGCCAAAACTTGTATCGACGTAACCCTTTACGATGAACCTTTTTGTCACCTCCATAATCGAGAAACATATCCTTATTCCACTAAGGATAATTTTGACCAATGCCCAGTCATCTACTCCTAGATCACTATTGTACTCCCTTGCCAAACCAGGGCAGAGTATACAATAGGTCTGGTCCATAGTATGGCATACTTTTATAGAACCTATGACTGAAGCATAGGGAATGACTTTCATTCTCTTTCTATTTTCTGCTGTGGTCGGGATTTGAGTCTTACTCAATTTCATACCTTTGCAACACAGGCAAGAACTCTTTCTTTGACTGTTCCATTTTGAACTACTTCAAAATCTTGTCAAGGTATGTACTCATTGAAAATCTTATCAAGCGTCTTGATCTATCTCAATAGATCTTGATGCTCAATATGTAAGCAGCTTCACCGAGGTCTTCCATTGAAAAAACTCCTTTCAAACACTCCTTTATGCTTTGCAGAATAATTCTACATTATTTCCGATCAATAATATGTCATTCACATATACTTATCAGAAATGTTGTAGTGCTCCCACTCACTTTCTTGTAAATACAGGCTTCACCGCAAGTCTGTATAAAACTATATGCTTTGATCAACTTGTCAAAGCGTATATTCCAACTCTGAGATGCTTGCACCAGTCCATAGATGGATTGCTGGAGCTTGCATATTTTGTTAGCACCTTTAGGATTGACAAAACCTTCTGGTTGTATCATATACAACTCTTATTTAATAAATCCATTAAGGAATGTAGTTTTGACATCCATTTGCCAAATTTCATAAAATGTGGCAATTCCTAACATGATTCGGACAGACTTTTAAGCATCGATACGAGTGAGAAAATCTCATTGTATTCAACACCTTGAACTTTGTCAAAAACCTTTTTCGACAAGTCTAGCTTTCTTAGATAGTAACACTACTATCAGCGTCCGTCTTCCTCTTGAAGATCCATTTATTTTCTATGGCTTGCCGATCATCGGGCAAGTCCACCAAAGTCCACACTTTGTTCTCATACATGGATCCCATCTCAGATTTCATGGCCTCAAACCATTTTGCGGAATCTGGGCTCATCATCGCTTCCTCATAGTTCGTAGGTTCATCATGGTCTAGTAACATGACTTCCAGAATAGGATTACCGTACCACTCTGGTGCGGATCTTAATCTGGAAGACCTACGAGGTTCTGTACTAACTTGATCTGATGTTTCATGATCATCATCATTAGCTTCCTCACTAATTGGTGTAGGAATCACTGGAACTGATTTCAGTGATGAACTATTTTCCAATTCGGGAGCAGGTACAGTTACCTCATCAAGTTCTACTTTCCTCCCACTTACTTCTTTCGAGAGAAACTCCTTCTCTAGAAAGGATCCATTCTTAGCAACGAATGTTTTGCCTTCAGATCTGTGATAGAAGGTGTACCCAATAGTCTCTTTTGGGTATTCTATGAAGATGCACTTCTCCAATTTGGGTTTGAGCTTATCAGGATGAAACTTTTTCACACAAGCATCGCAGCCCCAAACTTTAAGAAATGACAACTTGGGTTTCTTGCTAAACCATAGTTCATAAGGTGTCGTCTCAACGGATTTAGATGGTGCCCTATTAAACGTGAATGCAGCTGCCTCTAATGCATAACCCCAAAACGATAGTGGTAAACCGATAAGAGATATCATAGATCGCACCATATCTAGTAAAGTACGATTACGATGTTCGGACACACCATTACATTGTGGTGTTCCAGGTGGCGTGAGTTTGTGAAACTATTCCACATTGTTTTAATTGAAGACCAAACTCGTAACTCAAATATTTGTCTCCGCGATCAAATCACAGAAACTTTTATTTTCTTGCTACGATGATTCTCCACTTCACTCTAAAATTCTTTGAACCTTTCAACTATTTCAGACTTATGTTTCATCAAGTAGATATACCCATATCTGCTCAAATCATCTTGTGAAGGTCAGAAAATAACGATACTTGCCACGAGCATCAACACACATTGGATCGCATACATCAGTATGTATTATTTCCAATAAGTCAGTAGCTTGTTCCATTGTTCCGGAGAACGGAGTTTTAGTCATCTTGCCCAAAAGGCACGGTTCACAAGCATCAAATGATTCATAACCAAGTGATTCCGAAAACCCATCTTTATGGAGTTTCTTCATGCGCTTTACACCGATATGACCCAAACGGCAGTGCCACAAATAAGTTGCACTATCATTATTAACTTTGCATCTTTTGGCATCAATATTATGAATATGTGTATCACTACGATCGAGATCCAACAAACTATGTTCATTGGGTGTATGACCATCGAAGGTCTTATTCATGTAAACAGAATAACAATTATTCTCTAATTTTAAATGAATAACCGCATCGCAATAAACATGATCAAAGCATATTCATGCTCAACGCAAATGCCAAATAACATTTATTTAGGTTTAACACTAATCCCAAAAGTATAGGGAGTGTGCGATGATGATCATATCAATCTTGGAACTACTTCCAACACTCATCGTCACTTCCCCTTCAACTAGTCTGTGTTTATTCTGTAACTCCTGTTTCGAGTTACTAATCTTAGCAACCGAACAAGTATCAAATACTAAGGGGCTACTATAAACACTAGTAAGGCACACATCAATAACATGTATATCAAATATACCCTTGTTCACTTTGCCGTCCTTCTTATCCACCAAATATTCAGGGCATTTCCGCTTCCAGTGACCATTTCCTTTGCAGTGTAAACACTCAGTTTCAGGCTTTGGTCCAGCTTTGGTCTTCTTCACGGGAGTGACAACTTGTTTGCCATTCTACTTGAAGTTTCCCTTTCTTTCCCTTTGCCTTTTTCTTGAAACTAGTGGTCTTGTCAATCATCAACACTTGATACTCTTTCTTGATTTCTACCTTCGTTGATTTTAACATCACGAAGAGCTCGGGAATCGTTTTCGTCATCCCTTGCATACTATAGTTCATCACGAAGTTCTAGTAACTTAGTGATGGTGACTAGAGAATTCTGTCAATCACTATATTATCTAGAAGATTAACTCCCACTTAATTCAAGCGATTGAAGTACCCAGACAATCTGAGCACATGCTCACTAGTTTAGCGTTCTCCTCCATATTTTAGCTTTTAGAACTTGTTGGAGACTTCATATCCCTCAACTCGGGTATTTGCTGGAAATATTAACTTCAACTCCTGGATCATCTCATATGGTCCATGACGTTCAAAACGTCTTTGAAGTCCCGATTCTAAGCCGTTAAGCATGGTGCACTAAACTATCAAGTAGTCATCATATTGAGCTAGCCAGATGTTCATAACGTCTGCATCTGCTCCGGCAATAGGTCAGTCACCTAGCGGTGCATTAAGGACATAATTCTTCTGTGCAGCAATGAGGATAAACCTCAGATCACGGATCCAATCCGCATCATAGCTACTAACATCTTTCAGCATAGTTTTCTCTAGGAACATATCAAAATAAACATATGAAAGCAACAACGCGAGCTATTGATCTACAACATAATTTGCAAAATACTACCAGGACTAAGTTCATGATAAATTTAAGTTCAATTAATCATATTACTAAAGAACTCCCACTTAGATAGACATCCCTCTAATCCTCTAAGTGATTACGTGATCCATATCAACTACACCATGTCCAATCATCACGTGAGATGGAGTAGTTTCAACGGTGAACATCAATATGTTGATCATATCTACTATATGATTCACGCTCAACCTTTCGGTCTCCGTGTTCCGAGGCCATATCTGCATATGCTAGGCTCGTCAAGTTTAACCTGAGTATTCTGCGTGTGCAAAACTGGCTTGCACCCGTTGTAGATGGACGTAGAGCTTATCACACCCGATCATCACGTGGTGTCTGGGCACGACGAACTTTGGCAACGGTGCATACTCAGGGAGAACACTTCTTGATAATTTTTAGTGAGAGATCATCTTAAAATGCTACCGTCAATCAAAGCAAGATAAGATGCATAAAGGATAAACATCACATGCAATCAATATAAGTGATATGATATGGCCATCATCATCTTGTGCTTGTGATCTCCATCTCCGAAGCACCTTCATGATCACCATCGTCACCGGCGCGACACCTTGATCTTCATTGTAGCATCGTTGTCGTTTACGCCATCTATTGCTTCTACGACTATCGCTACCGCTTAGTGATAAAGTAAAGCAATTACAGGGCGTTTGCATTTCATACAATAAAGCGACAACCATATGGCTCCTGCCAGTTGCCGATACCTTCGGTTACAAAACATGATCATCTCATACAATAAAATATAGCATCACGTCTTGACCATATCACATCACAACATACCCTGCAAAAACAAGTTAGATGTCCTCTACTTTGTTGTTGCAAGTTTTACGTGGCTGCTACGGGCTTAGCAAGAACCGTTCTTACCTACGCATCAAAACCACAATGATAGTTCGTCAAGTTAGTGTTGTTTTAACCTTCGCAAGGACCGGGCGTAGCCACACTCGATTCAGCTAAAGTGAGAGAGACAGACACCCGCCAGTCACCTTTAAGCACGAGTGCTCGTAACGGTGAAACCAGTCTCGCGTAAGCGTACGCGTAATGTCGGTCCGGGCCGCTTCATCTCACAATACCGCTGAACCAAAGTATGACATGCTGGTAAGCAGTATGACTTGTATCGCCCACAACTCACTTGTGTTCTACTCGTGCATATAACATCAACGCATAAAACCTAGGCTCGGATGCCACTGTTGGGGAACGTAGTAATTTCAAAAAATTTCCTACGCACACGCAAGATCATGGTGATAACATAGCAACGAGAGGGGAGAGTGTTGTCCACGTACCCTCGTAGACCGTAAGCGGAAGCATTAGCACAACGCGGTTGATGTAGTCGTACGTCTTCACGATCCGACCGATCCAAGTACCGAACGTACGACACCTCCGAGTTCAGCACACGTTTAGCTCGATGATGATCCCCGGGCTCCGATCCAGCAAAGCTTCAGGGATGAGTTCCGTCAGCACAACGGCGTGGTGACGATGATGATGTTCTACCGGCGCAGGGCTTCGCCTAAACTCCGCGATGATATGATCGAGGTGGAATATGGTGGAGGGGGGCACCGCACACGGCTAAGGAACGATCTGTAGGTCAACTTGTGTGTCTAGGGTGCCCCCCCGCCCCCGTATATAAAGGAGCCAGGGGGGAGGAGGCGGCCGGCCAAGGAGGGCGCGCCAAGGGGGGAGTCCTACTCCCACCGGGAGTAGGACTCCCTTCTGTCCTAGTTGGAGTAGGAGAAGGGGGAAGGAAGAGGAAGAGGGGAAGGAAGGGGGGGCGTCGCCCCCTCTCCTTGTCCTATTCGGACTAGGGAGGGGAGGGGGCGTGGCCCACCTCTTGCCTCCTCTCCTCTTCTCCCTTATGGCCCATGTAGGCCCAATAACCCCCGGGAGGGTTCCGGTAACCCCCCGGTACTCCGGTAAAATGTCGATTTCACCTGGAACACTTCTGATGTCCAAACATAGGCTTCCAATATATCAATCTTTATGTCTCGATCATTTCGAGACTCCTCGTCATGTCCGTGATCACATCCGGGACTCCGAACAAACTTCGGTACATCAAAACTTATAAACTCATAATAAAACTGTCATCGTAACGTTAAGCGTGCGGACCCTACGGGTTCGAGAACTGTGTAGACATGACCTAGAACTATTCTCGGTCAATAACCAATTGCGGAACCTGGATGCCCATATTGGTTCCTACATATTCTACGAAGATCTTTATCGGTCAAACCGCATAACAACATACGTTGTTCCCTTTGTCATCGGTATGTTACTTGCCCGAGATTCGATCGTCGGTATCCAATACCTAGTTCAATCTCGTTACCAGCAAGTCTATTTACTCGTTACGTAATGCATCATTTCGTAACTAACTCATTAGTTACATTGCTTGCAAGGCTTATAGTGATGTGCATTACCGAGAGGGCCCAGAGATACCTCTCCGACAATCGGAGTGACAAAACCTAATCTCGAAATACGCCAACCCAACATCTACCTTTGGAGACACCTGTAGTACTCCTTTATAATCACCCAGTTACGTTGTGACGTTTGGTAGCACCCAAAGTGTTCCTCCGGTAAACGGGAGTTGCATAATCTCATAGTTTCAGGAACATGTATAAGTCATGAAGAACGCAATAGCAATATACTAAACGATCAAGTGCTAGGCTAACAGAATGGGTCATGTCAATCACATCATTCTCCTAATGATGTGATCCCATTAATCAAATGACAACACATGCCTATGGTTAGGAAACATAACCATCTTTGAATAATGAGCTAGTCAAGTAGAGGCATACTAGTGACGTTATGTTTGTCTATGTATTCACACATGTATTATGTTTCCGGTTAATACAATTCTAGCATGAATAATAAACATTTATCATGAAATAAGGAAATAAATAATAACTTTATTATTGCCTCTAGGGTATATTTCCTTCAGGGTGAGCTAAAGTTCTTCCTTGGTCTTCAAATTCGTCAGCAAAGAAATGGCATCTTCATATCTCAAGAAAAATACCTCAAAGATTGTCTGAAGAAGTTTGGAATGGAAGATTGCAAAGGCTACACGACACCAATGCCAGCCAAACATCATCTTGGTCCCGACGACAATGGTATAGAGTTCGATCAAAAGGTATACCGCTCCATGATTGGTTCTTTGCTTTATCTATGTGCATCTAGGCCAGATATTATGCTTAGTGTTTGCATGTGTGCTCGATTCCAAGCGGCACCAAAGGAATTGCATCACTTAGCTATGAAGCGAATTCTTCGATATTTGGCTTACACCCCAACACTCGGATTATGGTATCCCAAGGGCTCAAAATTTGATTTGGTTGGATTCTCGGATACTGATTATGCTAGTGACAAGGTGGATCGCAAGTCTACATCAGGCACATGTCATTTTCTTGGTCGATCACTTGTCTGTTGGTCTTCAAAGAAGCAGAACTATGTATCACTCTCAACTGCTGAATCTGAATACATTGCTGCTGGATCCTGTTGTGCTCAGCTTCTATGGATGAAGCAAACTCTCAAGGATTATGGCATCAACCTGAACCAAGTACCTCTTTTCTGCAACAACGAAAGTGCCATCAAGATAGCCAACAATCCAGTTCAGCACTCAAAGACAAAGCACATTGAAATTTGTCATCACTTTCTCAGAGATCATGTTATGAAGAAAGATATCGATATCATTCACGTCAACACTGAAGAGCAACTGGCAGATATCTTCACAAAGCCCTTGGATGAGAAAAGGTTTTGCAAGTTACGGTGTGAGCTAAATATCTTGGAATCCTCTAATGTCCTGTGATCAGGCACACATCCTAACACTTATGCATGTTGATGACTTAGATGTGCAACACACAAAGTAATGTATATCTTCAATCAATGAAGATTTACACTCTGAGTGTGAATACATTAACATGGAATTTGACTTCGGAGCGCCACGATAATTGTGCGCCGTGTCTGGGTCTAATACTTCCTATACGGTGGGTAACGCCACTACCAAATTTCTCTGTTTGAAGTGTTTCACTCATGGCGTTATATTGCAATGACTTCGCATTTGGTTTGTCTTCAGTTTCAATTTATCTTCATGATTTTCTACACTATGATGATTTGATCGCTTTCTGATATATATATATATATATATATATATATATATATATATA
Source organism: Triticum timopheevii (assembly GCA_963921465.1). Lineage (NCBI taxonomy): Eukaryota > Viridiplantae > Streptophyta > Magnoliopsida > Poales > Poaceae > Triticum > Triticum timopheevii. The sequence continues at coordinate 582,701,348 of OY997270.1, read as the reverse complement.
TATATATATATATATATATATATATATATATATATATAATATACTAGTGTTCTGTCCTCTACAACATTCACTTATAGCTATGTCTTCAAGATTGGATCTTTTGAACTAAGTGAATGTGATCGGACCCTAACCTCTCTATGCTTCCTATCTCAAACTCTATCTGTCCAAATCATATGCATTCTATTGAAACTGTCGAATGTCTTCTCTGCGTCCTAGTCAGCAGAAGGCAAAGAGACAAACATTAAATCTGTTTTAAATGACTTATCTTTATTGTTGAAATCCGGAGAAGCCGGAACAACTCTCCGACATGCCTGGCGGGCGTGGGAACGTGGGACAACTCTGAGTATGTTGCATGCTTGCCACGTGCCCCTCAGATGTGAACTGCCAGGGGCACCAGCGTAATTGCGCTGTGTCGCTCACCTACTTATAAATACTTGTCCCCTGCGGTAAAGAAATCCTTCTTCCACCTCTCCACCTCCGCGAACATCGTCCTCACGCCGGCCGCGACTTCTCCGACTCCGTCTTCACACTGGCCGCGGACATCGTCCTCTCCACCGTTGCCGTAGGTGTCCTCCGTCGCCAAGTTAGGGCACGGTGGGCCGAACTGCTCGGTCTCCTATTCATCCCATCTAGCAGTTCTTCGTGCGGTAATTATAACTCTATTTTTACCACCTTTTTGATCTTCAAGATTCATCCTGTTTACCGAAAGTGGTTTCTGCCTATTCAATGTTAGATCTATTCTGTCTGCATCTCATACTGCCTAGTCAATTCACTTAGATTTCCTGTCTAGTTTGATTCCTCACTTGTACTTATTCACGGATTGGTACAAATCTGGAAGCAACTCACCTATATAAGTGAATGTCTTCGCATCATGAGGTCAATGTCTTCAAACTGATTTATCTTCAAAATCTTCTGAGAATGCATATGACCTCTTCCCCTTCCCTCGCATCTCTAATGCTGTCACAGGTACATGTCCGTGGGAGAATCCCTTGGTTCTCATAGTCTGCATTCGTTTGCAGAATACTTACAACATCATATCAATTCTCCCGAAGCCAGTTCCTGCTTGACCAGCAAGCGTAAGTCTCTGAAGCCTTTGAACGTATTGAAGCCATTCAGTTTGAAGTTCATGGCTGCAGAAAAATCAGCAAGGAAGGGTGGCAGACAGCACAGAGAAGGAACATCCAAAGATCTGCCTGATGACCTAGCAGAACTCTACAAGACAGATCCCGAAGAGAATTATCATCAGAGAAAGACACGAATCCAATGGATTCGACGCTATTGGGCTGAGGAATGGTTCAAGTACAAGTTTGTGATGAAGGAATATGCAGAGAAGAATGCCATCAAGAGATCTTGGGGTGATATCCTCTATCGAGGCCTTCAACCCAAGAACAGAGCTGAAGCCATTGCTCAAGGCTTCTATCTTGCATGGTCCGTGGACCACAGCCTTAGAACGCCGATCCCACTTCACTACTCTGGTGTCGTGACGACTCTCTCTTCAAGCGCAACTTCCAGTTTGCTGTGGCTTCGGGCAAGAAGAACAAGAAGTCATTGGGATTGGACTTCAACCCAGGTCCCTCTGCTCCCCGTGCTGACGTCTCCCGTGATGCTGATCCCAATGTTATCGGCCCCTTCTCCAACCTTGACGGCCTCATAACCTACATCGTGGTCCAAGGTGCCAGAGTAGATCATTCTGAAGATGATGCTGACTCCGATGAAACCCCAGCTCCTCCTCCAAAGCCGCAGAAGCAAAAGAAGCCAAAGGCTTCAAGATCAGCTGCACCTCCGAAGACTTCTCGTGCGAAGCCACTGGCCACTGCACCTCCTGAAGCCAGTGTGCAGTCTGAAGATCAATCCCGTGTCTCCAAGAGAACGGAGAAGAAAAAGCAACTTGTCAGACCAACTGATCAAGCCTTAACTCCTGCCGCCATTCTGCGCGAAGAACCCATTGATCTGTCGAGTGATGAAGATCTTGCTGATGATGCCCTTGAGCAGCTGATAAAGAGCAAGGAAGAAGCAGAAATCTTCAACAACTTTCCTCTCTTTGATGTGGCAATCATCCACAACTTCATTGATGAGTGGTTCGACACCCCCAATCTCAGCTTTGAAGATTTGCAGCTTCCCATTAGCCTCAGTGTCGCCTTTAATGGAGCCATTGCTTCTGAGCTAGCTCTCGCTCAGCGCATCCTTGAGCTCAAGAACAAGATTGATTATGAGAAGGCTCAATTCAAGAAGCATGTGGCCAAGCTAAGTGTTCAAGATGTCAGAAACTTCAAGGTCATGCTGCATGAGCTTAAAGAAGCTTTTCTCAAGAAACGCCAAGAAGCTTAGGGCTCTCGAGAGCGCACGAAGATTTTGGCTGATAAGTGTGTGCTTGCCTACAATAAGGCTGAGAAGCGCAAGTCACTTGGCCGTCCTGGCATTGACCCCAGGATGGCTGCAAAGAAAAAGAAGAAGCTTCCTGCTGACCAGCCTGAACCTTCAAGCCAAGAAGCCCCTCGCATTATCTTCCCAAGCAACATGACTGGCTCGAAGCCAAAGGTCACCACAACCGCTTCAGAACAGAAGAAGACGAGGGCTGCCGAGGCTGAAGCCAGAAAGAGAAAGAATACTGAAGCCTCTGATGCCGCTCCCTCCAAGAAGAAGCGCAAGACCAAGAAGACTAGGGCTGCTTCCACAGAGCCCTTAGTTGTTGAACCCATTTTAGTGGTTCGCCCAGCGTCAGAACATCAAGAACGAAGGATGATAGTCCATGAGCCTGCTCCCACAGAGGCTCATGAAGCTGAAGATATTCCAGCAGCTGAACCCATCGCTGCTGAAGACATTGGTCATGATGACAATGTAGCAGATGATAAAGTTCTTCCTCAGATCGAACATGACGTGGTATCATCGCCTGTTCGTACGAACAGCGAACTCATTAGCATTGGTCGTCCACTGACGCCAATTGCTCAGGATGCATCGTGGGCTGATCACCTACAGCTACAAGACTCCCCCAGTACTCCCCAACAACAACAACAAGCTACACCCCCCGTGCAAGAAGAGGATGAAGACTTTGAGGCCCAGCCATCTCCATCTCCTAAGGCGTTGCCAGCATTTCGCAGGCTTCGCAAAGGACAAAGGCCTCAAGTCCCTCTGTCGAGCGTTCCAGAAGGAGAAGTGCAATGTTCACCTGTTGCTCGTCAAGTCTTTTCTGAACCTACTCCAATTGTGAATGTATCCGAGTCTGAAGCACAAGCTGCTGAAGACATTCCGGCTGCATCAGCCGAGGAAAATCAAGAAGAAGTATGTGTCCCTACTCCCCTAGTAATTGAAGAAGCAGTTCCTGATGTGAACATGCCTATGCCCGACCCTCCTGTTCGTCAAGAGGAGGTTGAAAATGTTGAAGCTACCACCGCCAATGCCAATGAAGCCAATGATGTAGTCATGGCTGACGCTAATGTGGAGCCTGCACCAACCAGTGTGCCTGAAGCAAATGTGGCCACTGAACCTGAAACCAATGAGGCTGCTGCACCTGAAGCTAATGAGATAACTGCTCCTGAAGCACCTGTTGTGCAGCCTGACGCCTCAGCTATTGCCCCTGCTCCTGTTCCGCCACCAAGGCCCCATACTATTGAGCAAGCATACAATCATGGTCAGCTAACCACTGTCCGATGGCCCATTCTGGTACCTCCGCCTACTGGACCTCAATTTGACTATCATATTGAGCATAGGCCTCAGGTCCAGAAGCCAAAGCCTAGGCTGCCAAGGTTTCCAGGTACTGCAAACTCACCAGGGTCCTTCAATGCAAATGGCTTCAAAAGCCACAATACCTTCTTTGACAGCGCCAAGAACCCCTACTCCAAGCCAAGAATTGTTGGGGAACGTAGTAATTTCAAAATTTTCCTACGCACACGCAAGATCATGGTGATGGCATAGCAACGAGAGGGGAGAGTGTTCGTCCACGTACCCTCGTAGACCGTAAGCGGAAGCGTTATCACAACGCGGTTGATGTAGTCGTACGTCTTCACGATCCGACCGATCCAAGCACCGAACGTACGGAGCCTCCGAGTTCAGCACACGTTCAGCTCGATGACGATCTCCGGCCTCCGATCCAGCCGAGCTCCGGAGATGAGTTCCATCAGCACGACGGCGTGGTGACGATGATGATGTTCTACCGGCGCAGGGCTTCGCCTAAACTCCGCGACGATATGACCGAGGTGGAATATGGTGGAAGGGGGCACCGCACACGGCTAAGGAACGATCCGTAGATCAACTTGTGTGTCTATGGGGTGCCCCCTACCCCCGTATATAAAGGAGTGGAGGAGGGGAGGGCCGGCCCTCTTCTATGGCGCGCCCTAGGGGAGTCCTACTCCCACCGGGAGTAGGATTCCCCCTTTCCTAGTCCAACTAGGAGTCCTTCCATGTATTAGGAGTAGGAGACAAGGAAGGGGAAGAGAGAAGGAAAGGAAGGAGGGGGTGCGGCCCCTCCCCTTAGTCCAATTCGGACTAGGGCAAGGGGGGGGGGGGGTGCGCGGTCTGCCCTAGGCAGCCCCTCTCTCTTTCCCGTATGGCCCATAAGGCCCAATACTTCTCCCCGGCGAATTCCCGTAACTCTCCGGTACTCCGATAAATACACGAATCACTCGGAACCTTTCCGAACTCCGAATATAGTTGTCCAATATATCGATCTTTACGTCTCGACCATTTCGAGACTCCTCGTCATGTCCCCGATCTCATCCGGGACTCCGAACTCCTTCGGTACATCAAAACTCATAAACTCATAATAAAACTGTCATCGAAACCTTAAGCGTGCGGACCCTACGGGTTCGAGAACTATGTAGACATGACCGAAACACGTTTCCGGTCAATAACCAATAGCGGGACCTGGATGCCCATATTGGTTCCTACATATTCTACGAAGATCTTTATCGGTCAGACCGCATAACAACATACGTTGTTCCCTTTGTCATCGGTATGTTACTTGCCCGAGATTCGATCGTCGGTATCCAATACCTAGTTCAATCTCGTTACTGGCAAATCTCTTTACTCGTTCCGTAATACATCATCTCGCAACTAACTCATTAGTTGCAATGCTTGCAAGGCTTAAGTGATGTGCATTACCGAGAGGGCCCAGAGATACCTCTCCGACAATCGGAGTGACAAAACCTAATCTCGAAATACGCCAACCCAACATGTACCTTCGGAGACACCTGTAGAGCACCTTTATAATCACCCAGTTACGTTGTGACGTTTGGTAGCACACAAAGTGTTCCTCCGGTAAACGGGAGTTGCATAATCTCATAGTTGTAGGAACATTGTATAAGTCATGAAGAAAGCAATAGCAACATACTAAACGATCAAGTGCTAGGCTAACGGAATGGGTCAAGTCAATCACATCATTCTTCTAATGATGTGATCCCGTTAATCAAATGACAACTCATGTCTATGGTTAGGAAACTTAACCATCTTTGATTAATAAGCTAGTCAAGTAGAGGCATACTAGTGACACTGTGTTTGTCTATGTATTCACACATGTATTATGTTTCCGGTTAATACAATTCTAGCATGAATAATAAACATTTATCATGATATAAGGAAATAAATAATAACTTTATTATTGCCTCCAGGGCATATTTCCTTCAGTCTCCCACTTGCACTAGAGTCAATAATCTAGTTCACATCGCCATGTGATTTAACACCAATATTCACATCTGTATGTGATTAATACCCATAGTTCACATCTTCATGTGATCAACACTCGAAGGGTTTACTAGAGTCAATAATCTAGCTCACATGCTATGTGATTAACACCCAAAGAGTACTAAGGTATGATCATGTTTTGCTTGTGAGAGAAGTTTAGTCAATGGGTCTGTCATATTCAGAGCCGTATGTATTTTGCAAAAATTCTATGTCCACAATGCTCTGCATAGAGCTACTCTAGCTAATTGCTCCCACTGTCAATATGTATCCAGATTGAGACTTAGAGTCATCTGGATTGGTGTAAAAGCTTGCATCGTTGTAACTTTTTACGACGGGCTCTTTTATCACCTCCATAATCGAGAAACATCTCCTTAGTTCTCACTAAGGATATTCTTGACTTCTGTCCAGTGATCTACTCTTAGATCAAAATTGTATTCCTTTGTCAAACTCAGAGCAAGGTATACAATAGGTCTGGTTTACAGCATAGCATACTTTATAGAACCTATGACTGAGGCATAGGGAATGACTTTTCATTCTCTTTCTATTTTCTGCCATGGTCGGGTCTTGAGTCTTACTCAACTTCACACCTTTGCATCACAGGCAAGAACTCCTTCTTTGACTGTTCCATTTTGAACTATTCAAAAATTTATCAAGGTATGTACTCATTGAAAAATCTTATCAAGCGTCTTGATCTATCTATATAGATCTTGATGCTCAATGTGTAAGCAGCTTCACTGAGGTCTTGCTTTGAAAGAACTCCTTTCAAACACTCCTTTATGCTTTGCAGAATAATTCTATATTATTTCCGATCAACTATATGTCATTCACATATACTTATCAGAAATGCTGTAGTGCTCCCACTCACTTTCTTGTAAATACAGGCTTCACCGTAAGTCTGTATAAAACTATATGCTTTGATCAACTTATCAAAGCGTATATTCCAACTCCAAGATGCTTGCACCAGTCCATAGATGGATTGCTGGAGCTTGCACATTTTGTTAGCACCTTTAGGATTGACAAAACCTTCTGGTTGCATCATATACAACTCTTCTTTAAGAAAACCATTAAGGAATGCAGTTTTGACATCCATTTGCCAGATTTCATAAAATGTGGCAATTGCTAACATGATTCGGACAGACTTAAGCATCGATACGAGTGAGAAAATCTCATCGTATTCAACCCCTTGAACTTGTTGAAAACCTTTTGCAACAAGTCGAGTTTAGTGGATAGTAACACTACTATCAGTGTCTGTCTTCCTCTTGAAGATCCATTTATTTAACATGGCTTGCTGATCATCGAGCAAGTCAATCAAAGTCCATACTTTGTTCTCATACGTGGATCATATCTCAGATTTTATGGCCTCAAGCCATTTCACGGAATCTGGGTTCATCATCGCTTCCTCATAGTTTGTAGGTTCATCATGGTCTAGTAACATGACTTCCAGAACAGTATTACCGTACTACTCTGGTGCGGACTGTACTTTGGAAGACCTACGAGGTTTTGTAGTAACTTGATCTGAAGTTTCATGATCATCATCATTAGCTTCCTCACTAATTGGTGTAGGAATCACTAGAACTGATTTCCGTGATGAACTAATTTCCAATTCGGGAGAAGGTACAAATTACCTTATCAAGCTCTACTTTCCTCCCACTCACTTCTTTCGAGAGAAACTCCTTCTCTAGAAAGGATCCATTTTTAGCAACGAATATCTTGCCTTCGGATCTGTGATAGAAGGTGTACCCAACAATTTTCTTTGGGTATTCTATGAAGACGCACTTCTCCAATTTGGCTTTGAGCTTATCAGGATGAAACTTTTTCACATAAGCATCGCAGCCCCAAACTTTAAGAAACGACAACTTGGGTTTCTTGCTAAACCACAGTTCATATGTTGTCATCTCAACGGATTTAGATGGTGCCCTTTTAATGTGAATGCAGCTGTCTCTAATGCATAACCCCAAAACAATATTGGTAAATCAGTCAGAGACATCATAGATCGCACCATATCCAGTGAAGTGCGGTTACGACGTTCGGACACACCATAACATTGTGGTGTTCCAGGTGGCGTGAGCTGTGAAACTATTCCACATTGTTTTAATTGAAGACCAAACTCGTAAATCAAATATTCGTCTCCGTGATCAGATCGCAGAAACTTTATTTTCTTGTTACGATGATTTTTCCACTTCACTCTGAAATTCTTTGAACCTTTCAACTATTTCAGACTTATGTTTCATCAAGTAGATATACCCATATCTGCTTAAATCATCTTGTGAAGGTCAGAAAATAACGATACTTGCCATGAGCCTTCATACTCATTGGTCTGCATACATCAGTATGTATTATTTCCAACAAGTCAGTAGCTCGTTCCATTGTTCCGAAGAACAGAGTTTTAGTCATCTTGCCCAAAAGGCACAGTTCGCAAACATCAAATGATTCATAACCAAGTGATTCCGAAAATCCATCTTTATGGAGTTTCTTCAGGCGCTTTACACCGATATGACCCAAACGGCAGTGCCACAAATAAGTTGCACTATCATTATTAACTTTGCATCTTTTGGCATCAATATTATGAATATGTGTATCACTACGATCGAGATCCAACTAACTATTTTCATTGGGTGTATGACCATTGAAGGTTTTATTCATCTAAACAGAACAACAATTATTCTCTGACTTTAAATGAATAACCGTTTTGCAATAAACATGATCAAATCATATTTATGCTCAACGCAAACGCCAAATAACATTTATTTAGGTTCAACACTTATCTCGAAAGTATAGGGAGTGTGCGATGATGATCATATCAATCTTGGAACCACTTCCAACACACATCGTCACTTCACCCTCAACTAGTTTCTGTTTATTCTGTAACTCCTGTTTCGAGTTACTAATCTTAGCAACCGAACAAGTATCAAATACTCAGGGGCTACTACAAACACTAGTAAGGCACACATCAATAATCTGTATATCAAATATACCCTTGTTCACTTTGCCATCCTTCTTATCCACCAAATATTCAGGGTATTTCCGCTTCCAGTGACCATTTCCTTTGCAGTGTAAACACTCAGTTTCAGGCTATGGTCCAGCTTTGGGCTTCTTCGCAGGAGTGACAACTTGCTTGTCTTTCCACTTGAAGTTCCCTTTCTTTCCCTTTGCCCTTCTCTTGAAACTAGTGGTCTTGTCAATCATCAACACTTGATGCTCTTTCTTGATTTCTACCTTCGTCGATTTCAACATCACGAAGAGCTCGGGAATCGTTTTCGTCATCCCTTGCATACTATAGTTCATCACGAAGTTCTAATAACTTAGTGATGGTGACTAGAGAATTCTGTCAATCACTATCTTATCAGGAAGATTAAGTCCCACTTGATTCAAGCGATTGAAGTACCCAGACAATCTGAGCACATGCTCACTAGTTGAGCGATTCTCCTCCATCTTTTAGCTATAGAACTTGTTGGAGACTTCATATCTCTCAACTCGGGTATTTGCTAGAAATATTAACTTCAACTCCTGGATCATCTCATATGGTCCATGACGTTCAAAACGTCTTTGAAGTCCCGATTCTAAGCCGTTAAACATGGTGCACTAAACTATCAAGTAGTCATCGTACTGAGATAGCCAAACGTTCATAACGTCTGCATCTGCTCCTGCAATAGGTTTGTCACCTAGCGGTGCATTAAGGACATAATTCTTCTGTGCAGCAATGAGGATAAACCTCAGATCACTGATCCAATTCGCATCATTGCAACTAACATTTTTCAACATAATTTTCTCTAGGAACATATCAAAATAAACATATGAAAGCAACAACGCAAGCTATTGATCTTACAACATAATTTGCAAAATACTACCAGGACTAAGTTCATGATAAATTTAAGTTCAATTAATCATATTACTTAAGAACTCCCACTTAGACAGACATCTCTCTAGTCATCTAAGTGATCACGTGATCCAAATCAACTAAACCATAACCGATCATCACGTGAGATGGAGTAGTTTTCAATGGTGAACATCACTATGTTGATCATATCTACTATATGATTCACGCTCGACCTTTCGGTCTCCGTGTTCCGAGGCCATATCTGCATATGCTAGGCTCGTCAAGTTTAACCTGAGTATTCCGCGTGTGCAAAACTGGCTTGAACCCGTTGTAGATGGACGTAGAGCTTATCACACCCGATCATCACGTGGTGTCTCGGCACGACAAACTTTGGCAACGGTGCATACTCAGGGAGAACACTTCTTGATAATTTTAGTGAGAGATCATCTTAAAATGCTACCGTCAATCAAAGCAAGATAAGATGCATAAAGGATAAACATCACATGCAATCAATATAAGTGATATGATATGGCCATCATCATCTTGTGCTTGTGATCTCCATCTCCGAAGCACCGTCGTGATCACCATCGTCACCGGCGCGACACCTTGATCTCCATCGTAGCATCGTTGTCGTTTACGCCATCTATTGCTTCTACGACTATCGCTACCGCTTAGTGATAAAGTAAAGCAATTACAAGGCGTTTGCATTTCATACAATAAAGCGACAACCATATGGCTCCTGCCAGTTGCCGATAACTTCGGTTACAAAACATGATCATCTCATACAATAAAATATAGCATCACGTCTTGACCATATCACATCACAACATGCCCTGCAAAAACAAGTTAGAAGTCCTCTACTTTGTTGTTGCAAATTTTACGTGCCTACTACGGGCTTAGCAAGAACCGTTCTTACCTATGCATCAAAAACAACAACGATAGTTCGTCAAGTTAGTGCTGTTTTAACCTTCGCAAGGACCGGGCGTAGCCACACTCGATTCAGCTAAAGTGAGAGAGACAGACACCCGCCAGCCACCTTTAAGCACGAGTGCTCGTAACGGTGAAACCAGTCTCGCGTAAGCGTACGCGTAATGTCGGTCCGGGCCGCTTCATCTCACAATACCGCCGAACCAAAGTATGACATGCTGGTAAGCAGTATGACTTGTATCGCCCACAACTCACTTGTGTTCTACTCGTGCATATAACATCAACGCATAAAACCTAGGCTCGGATGCCACTGTTGGGGAACGTAGTAATTTCAAAATTTTCCTACGCACACGCAAGATCATGGTGATGGCATAGCAACGAGAGGGGAGAGTGTTTGTCCACGTACCCTCGTAGACCGTAAGCGGAAGCGTTATCACAACGCGGTTGATGTAGTCGTACGTCTTCACGATCCGACCGATCCAAGCACCGAACGTACGGAGCCTCCGAGTTCAGCACACGTTCAGCTCGATGACGATCTCCGGCCTCCGATCCAGCCGAGCTCCGGAGATGAGTTCCGTTAGCACGACGGCGTGGTGACGATGATGATGTTCTACCGGCGCAGGGCTTCGCCTAAACTCCGCGACGATATGACCGAGGTTGAATATGGTGGAAGGGGGCACCGCACACGGCTAAGGAACGATCCGTAGATCAACTTGTGTGTCTATGGGGTGCCCCCTACCCCCGTATATAAAGGAGTGGAGGAGGGGAGGGCCGGCCCTCTTCTATGGCGCGCCCTAGGGGAGTCCTACTCCCACCGGGAGTAGGATTCCCCCTTTCCTAGTCCAACTAGGAGTCCTTCCATGTATTAGGAGTAGGAGACAAGGAAGGGGAAGAGAGAAGGAAAGGAAGGAGGGGGTGCGGCCCCTCCCCTTAGTCCAATTCGGACTAGGGCAAGGGGGGGGGGTGCGCGGTCTGCCCTAGGCAGCCCCTCTCTCTTTCCCGTATGGCCCATAAGGCCCAATACTTCTCCCCGGCGAATTCCTGTAACTCTCCGGTACTCCGATAAATACACGAATCACTCGGAACCTTTCCGAACTCCGAATATAGTCGTACAATATATCGATCTTTATGTCTCGACCATTTCGAGACTCCTCGTCATGTCCCCGATCTCATCCGGGACTCTGAACTCCTTCGGTACATCAAAACTCATAAACTCATAATAAAACTGTCATCGAAACCTTAATCGTGCGGACCCTACGGGTTCGAGAACTATGTAGACATGACCGAAACACATTTCCGGTCAATAACCAATAGCGGGACCTGGATGCCCATATTGGTTCCTACATATTCTACGAAGATCTTTATCGGTCAGACCGCATAACAACATACGTTGTTCCCTTTGTCATCGGTATGTTACTTGCCCGAGATTCGATCGTCGGTATCCAATACCTAGTTCAATCTCGTTACCGACAAATCTCTTTACTCGTTCCGTAATACATCATCTCGCAACTAACTCATTAGTTGCAATGCTTGTAAGGCTTAAGTGATGTGCATTACCGAGAGGGCCCAGAGATACCTCTCCGACAATCAGAGTGACAAAACCTAATCTCGAAATATGCCAACCCAACATGTACCTTCGGAGACACCTGTAGAGCACCTTTATAATCACCCAGTTACGTTGTGACGTTTGGTAGCACACAAAGTGTTCCTCCGGTAAACGGGAGTTGCATAATCTCATAGTTGTAGGAACATTGTATAAGTCATGAAGAAAGCAATAGCAACATACTAAACGATCAAGTGCTAGGCTAACGGAATGGGTCAAGTCAATCACATCATTCTTCTAATGATGTGATCCCATTAATCAAATGACAACTCATGTCTATGGTTAGGAAACTTAACCATCTTTGATTAATGAGCTAGTCAAGTAGAGGCATACTAGTGACACTGTGTTTGTCTATGTATTCACACATGTATTATGTTTCCGGTTAATACAATTCTAGCATGAATAATAAACATTTATCATGATATAAGGAAATAAATAATAACTTTATTATTGCCTCTAGGGCATATTTCCTTCAAGAATATCATCAGATCGGTTCTGGAGCTATCAGCAGAGAAGCTATTACTCCTGCGTTCTATATGATCAAGGGCGCATTTTCCCTCATATGCGCCTTGACACTGAAGCCATTGCTGGACTGCCGTGCTTAGAATAAGCACTTGATTGCTTTCGTGATGCTGGTCTTCTCCACTTTGTGACAGACAAAGAACATTGGAATGAAGAGCTATCGCTTCAATTCTATGCTACTCTACACATTCGCGGCTACTACAGAGATATCAAGACATGGGTTCTCGAGTGGATGATTGGAAACGTTCATCATGAAGCCAAAGCTATGGATATCATCGAGCTCACGGGGCTAGCCACTCCTGGAGAACTATATGAACCTGACTGTCAGCTAGACCGCAATGCAGTGGAGAGTATCTTCCATAAGCCAGAACCCAATATGAGCCAGATGTTGAGCATGATGAAGCCCTTGCCATCTGACGCTGAATATCCAACAGAGTTCTTTGTTGAAGACCTTGAGTATCTGCCTCGCACCATATATCATATCATCAGGAGAACTCTATGGCTTGTCAAAGGACATTCATCAGCGACCAAGCTTGAAGGAGCTATGAAGACTCTGGTCTTCTATATTCTCAATGGCATCAGCTTCAACACTCAAGAATTATTCATCAGGCAACTTGCTGCTTCTGGCTCTGACCTATTTGGTCTGAAGTTCTATGCTCCATGGGTCATGCGCCTCATCAAGCGACACTCAACTGTCAACTATCAGCCATCTACTCGCAATCATATGATCTTTTTGCCAGAGGTTGATATGTCAGTTGAAGCCATATACTCCGACCCTGCCAAGAAGCCTCTTTGTCTTCAGAATGCCAAGCACCAAAGCTTCACTCAACCCATTGAAGGTGTTCAAGCAGCAACCCGATTCTATCCATTGGCTGGAAATACTCGTCTGCCTCATCGAGCGCCTACTGAAGCCACTGAAAGCACCATTGCACAAAGGCCTCGGAAGCGTTCTCGTGTTCTCAATGGCCGAGAACTTCTTGTGGCCCTTCATCAGAAACAGGATAAGCATCATTTTTGGCTCAAGAGACAGATGCAAAGCCTCTTGGTGGATGTCAATCGCATTCGCAACCTTGCCACCAAGAATGCCTTTGTTGCTCATGAAACTTGCCCGCGATCATGGAAGAGTTTGACCCTGCTTAGTGCTGAAGCAGATCTTCAAGACGATGGCTTCAATGAAAGATTCCAGTTTGACTCCACTCCTCCACGGACTGCTGTCCTACGTCGAACTCCATCTCTTGAAGACTCTAAATATTCTTCCTCCGCGGCAACGGTAAATGCCAGAGTGATCGATGATGAAGATGATGCTACTTCACCACCTACTACTACTGCACGCATCGACACTACACCAAGTTCATCTGCACCACCAACCAACGACAACAACCCTGCTGCTTCACCTACTCATGAGGACGAGTAGATCCTCTATGTCTTCAAACCTTTTTGGTCCTTACTGACAAAAGGGGGAGAAGCGTATGAGTTGATAGTCTTCAAGCGGGTTCATATGGGCGGTTGCATTATATTTTGCTTTGTGCTTACAACTCTTGCTTTTGAAACATTTAGTTCTCTGAGTTGTAACACCTAAACTTGATGGTTGTCTGCTACTTATTTGCTTCACTGTGATGCGATGATAAATTCCGCATGTGCGATGATAACTTCCGCACTTAGATCATTCTGCAGACGTCCGTTTTTCATTATGCATGTCATTCTATTTGCTATATCATTTCATGCATGATGAATTATCTTCATAAGTTGAAGTGGATCTCCACAAACACAACCTGCCATGTGCATTTGCATTCCAAAAGCAAATTACTTATATGCACATCTTCAGGGGGAGCCCTTTCTACTTATGAAGACAATACCCTATCCTTTACAATTTCACATATTTTATCCCTGTTGAAAACTTCAACCAGTTTGTCATCAATCACCAAAAAGGGGGAGATTGTAAGTGCATCTAGTGCCACCCCTAGTTGGTTTTGGAGTATTGATGACAAAGTTGGTTGAGGGACTAATGCGTTTGTGAGAATTGCAGGATAACGCAGGTAGTGTCCCTCATTGATTCAGTTTACCTACCGGAGATGACCCCTAAAAATGTATGAAGACATTGAAGACAATGGTGGTATGAGAAGATATTCATATTGAAGACTATGACATGAGAAGACATTAAGTGAAGACTATGGTGCGCGAAGACTGTGTGGTTTCGTCGTTTCCTTTTCTTCTTTGTTGAGTCATAGGAACCACCATACTGTTAAGTGGGGTCCAAGTGAACTAAGTCAGAGTGACTGAAGTGATGCTCAACTCAAATCCTATGTCTTCGAGCGAAGACAATGAGAGCAAATCTTATCCAGAGTTGGATGAGTCAGCTTTGCTTGTAGACCAAGTAAAGCTGCCGCGTGTGTTTGAAATCTGACCGTTGGAACACGTGTCAGTTCCTTAGTGACCCAGGGTCATTTTGGACAAATCAGGTCGGGTTGCCTAGTGGCTATAAATATCCCACCCCCTACACCATAAATTGGTGGCTGCTCAGAGTTTGTGCACGACTTTTGTCGTTTGAGAGCAACCCACCTCGAAGCATTTGAGAGAGAGAAATCCTTGCGAGGACAAAGCCCAAACACCCAGAGCCAAAGAGTGTTAGGCATCACTGAAGTCTTTCTGTCTGTGTGACCTGAAGACTTATTACACTTGAGGACTGTGAATCCTCCAGCCGGTTAGGCGTCGCGTTCTAAGCATCCAAGAGTCATTGTGGATTGCCGGTGAACAAAGTCCGTGAAGGTTTGGAAGTCTCCCTTGAAGACTTACCAGAGTGATTGGGCGAGGACTGGGTGTCCTTAGCTCAAGGGGAATAAGGTGAAGACACGGTCTTCTGAGTTAAATCTCAGCCTCCCTAACCAGACGTACAGTTGTCACAACAACTGGAACTGGTCCAAAAAATCCTGTGTCTTCAACAAGCGACTGGTTCTATCCCTTCCCAACCTTACTCAAGTTTGTCTTCGTGAAGTCATTGACTATCTGTGTATCTGTTTGACTTCATTGCTTGACTACTACTGTTGATTGGCTTCATACTATCTTCCGTCCTGATCCTTACTACTTGACTGCTATTAGTCCTGTACTTTCACATCATTGTATACTTGACTATGGCTTGCTTATGGTAGTTTATCTTCTGTTGCATATCAACTAGGTCATTTTTGTTGTTTGTCTTCGAAACTTGAAAGTTTTGAAGACTTTCATAAAAATCGCCTATTCACCCCCCCTCTAGTCGATACTAGCACTTTCAGTGATAAAGCCGTATAGTCCGATTACCTTGTTCGCTGCACTAAACACCTCCTTTAAGGACCAAACTTTGGAGTAAAGAGTGTTTAGATTTATCCCGAACACCCCCGTACTACCTACATGGGGGCGGAAGCCGACGATTGGCCAACTCTCAGATTTAACAATACGGCCGCACAAGAGGTAAAATTTTAAATAACAAGCATTATATTATATGACAATCTTGTTTCATATTACAGGACAGGATAACATGAATGTATTCATTCAAAGATAACATCCTTAGCACATTGCTCCACCACACGGCGGGATCCGTCCAGGACACTGTCAAAATACAGTCGGGCGTGCGGTGCTCCTTGCCCGCTGCCAGTCCCTCGGTCGCAACCTTCACGGCATCCATCTAAACCCAATGCATCTTGACTCGGGCGAAGGCCATGTGCGCGCCTTCGATGCAGACCGAACGCTTGATAGCATCAAGCCGAGGGCGGGCATTGACCAACCGCTTCACGAGCCTGAAGTAGCTGCTGGGGATGGCTTCAGCAGGCCATAGTCGGTTTATTAAATCCTTCATGGCTAGTTCGGCCGCCTTGTGCAGTTCGACCAGCTGTTTTAGCTGATCGCTCAAGGGCACCGGATGTTCTGGCGCGAGGTATTGCGACCAAAACAGCTTCTCCGTGGAGCTCCCCTCTTCGGCTCGGGAGAATTCTGCAGCATCTGAAGCGCTGCGCGGCAGATCCGTAAACGCCCCTGGAGAATTCCAAATCCGGGTCAGTAAGAGGAACCTTTTCTCCACATATTTGCTCTGCGTAATAAAGGCCTTACCCTCCGCGATCTTTCTGGCCTCCTGGATTTCCTGGAGGGCGCCCTGGGCTTCAACCCGGGCATCATGTGCGTTTTGGCGGGCCTTGGTGAGCTCGGACTCTTGATCCTTAAGGTCACGCTCCAAGGACTCGTACTTCTTGACGGCATCCTGGAGCTCCTGTTGGACCTCACTGACCCTGGCCTCGTGCTTCTCATGGGCGGCCTTTTCCTTGGCCGCTTTCTCCTCAGCCTTGGCCAGCGCCTTCTTGAGGGTCTCCACCTCGGTCGCCGCTCCTAACAAATAAAATGGAACTTTGGTTAGCCCAAATCATTCATCCTTCTTGAATATACACAAGGTTACTTCATACCTTGACTATCTTCCAACTGCTTTTTCACGTGGCCGAGCTCCTCCTCGGTCCGCCCCAGACTTTGCTTTAGTCCGGAGACTTCCACAGTATGCGAGGTCGCAGCCAGTAGTGATGCCTGTTTGTTCACATAGACATATTAAGTTAGACTCCTGTGAAAATTATTTGATCCTCTGTTCGGCTTTTCTTTCCGAACACCGGACAGAGTATCAGGGGCTACTGTCTACACCGTGACATTCTTTTTATAATTGTGTTGCTTACCTCAAAGCCGGTTAGAAGGCGTGAGCAGGCTTTGGTCAGTCCGCTCTTCGCGGACTGGATCCTCTCAATCACCATACCCATAAGGGTATGATGTTCTTCAACAATGGAAGCGCCTCGCAGCGCTTCCAGCAAGCTATCAGTGCCTCTGGATGGACAGAGGTCTCCGGTGGAGTAGGCGCAGCTCCCTCTTTTGAAAGAGGCGGTTGTCCTAATTACGGAGCCATATGGGTCTCCGGAACTGTATTCGGCTGGGGGCCGAACTGGATACGGACCCCATCGTCAGTATCCATGGGGGTTTGCTCCCCCATGTGTCCGGTAGCCGAGGTTTCGCCCTCCGGCGCCTCCCTGACGGCCTCCTGAATATCTCCCGGGCCTGGCATCCTTCGGGATGACGCCTCGGTGCCATCTATGTCCTTGGGAGAGGAGGCCGCGGGAAGAGTCCCGCTGTCCATCGCATCCGGGTCCAGCGAATCCTCTGAAGATAAGGATCGCTCAAGGTTGGACCGAGCCGGACTGCAAATACATGGTTCAACACGTCAAAACAATGAAGTAGAAGGGCCGGATATATGAATGTGTCCGGATAGTTACGATTTGGCCAGGGGCCTGTCCATGGGCTCCCACTCCCAGCTGTTGTCGGTGGCCGCTGCGGAGCTGTCGGGAAGGGAGGTTTTCCCCTTCTTGAAGGCCTTAGCCTCTAGACGCGTGGAGGCCGTCCTCTTCTTTCTCCCTCCTGCAGGGGGGAATGTCTTTCTTCTTCCTCCTCCTCTTCCTTGTCGTCCTCGGTGGCGGAGGAGTGAGCCTCAGCTTCTTCGGACGTCATGTACGAATTGCCCTTGCGACAGAGGCCACCTCTGGTCCCCTTGGCCTTCTTCTTGGCCTTCTTCTCCGGCACCTGATAAGGCGCCGGAACCAGCATCTTCGTTAGAAGCGGGATTTCTGGGTCCTCTGGCAGTAGAGCCGGATAGTTGATCCACTCCGCCTTCTCTGTCCAGGTCTAAAAGAATCAATAGGGATGCTTAGACACCTTCCTCGAGTATGCAAGTAAAGGGGTACACCTTGAAAACATGAAAGAACTTACCGGACTAGCAGGGTGGGTTAAGTCATGCCCGCGATCCTCGGTCGTGGGCGGCGGCACCTCGTTGGCCTTGAAGAGTACCTTCCAGATGTCTTCGTGCGTAGTGCCGAAGAGCTCCAGTAGGGTCTGGTGCTTGGCCGGATCGAACTCCCATAGATGACAAGTCCGGGTTGGCATGGAAGGATCCAGCGAACAAGCACCACCTGGATCACATTGACGGGCTTAATTTTCTTGTTTATCATGTTCTGAACGCGCGTCTGGAGCGCTGTCAGCTCGTCCGAAGAAGACCAGGTCGGGCCTTTCTCTTGCCAGGAGGTGAGCCACATCGGGACTCCGGACCGGAATACGGGAGCTGTGACCCAGTTGGTGCCGCGCGGCTCTGTGACGTTGAACCACTTTGACTGCCACCCTTTGACAGTCTCCACGAAGGAGCCTTCAGGCCATGTAACATTGGGCATCTTGTTGACCGCTCACCACCTTCGGCTTCACATTGAAGGTCTTTAGCCATAGCCCAAAGTGAGGTGGGATGTGGAGGAAGGCCTCAAACACAACAACAAATGCTGAGATGTTGAGGATGGAGTTGGGGGCCAGGTCATGGAAGTCCAGCCCGTAGTAGAACATGAGTCCATGGACGAACGGGTGGAGAGGGAATCCCATCCCGCGGACGAAGTGGGAGATGAACACCACCCTCTCATTGGGCTCGGGGGTGGGTACGATCTGTCCCTCGGCCGAAAGCCGATGGGCGATTTCCTTCGCCAAGTACCCGGCCTCCCGAAGCTTAGTAATATCCTTCTCCTTGACGGAGGAGGCCATCCACTTGCCTTGCGCTCCGGATCCGGACATGGTTGGAGTGCTCTTTTTTGGCGGAAAGGATGAGAGCTTGGGCGCTGGAGCTCGAGAATGGATGGGCAGAGAAGGACAAGGCGTGGGTGAAAAGGGGTGAATCCTTATCTCTTTATAAAGGCAGTGAATATTAAGCGCCTCCCCACTCGGCGTAAAACTCGCCTATTCCCCAAGGGCCATGCCGATGGCACGATTAGGTTACCCATGCCCGTATTGATGGGAATCCCGCAATAAGGGACACGATATCTCTGCTTTTGACAAGACGTGCCAATGAAACCGCGTCTCGAAATATGGAGCGGCAGGCTAAAAAATAGTTCGAATAATGGCCGGGCGGTGACGTGATGTCACGCTACAAAAAGTTGTTAGCGGATTGGACTCGTGAAATATTATACTCTCTACGGTTGTGTGTGGTACTTGTTTTGCAGAGCCGGATACTTTTTCTGTGTTCAAAGACTATTGTGGAGTACTCAGAGAAGGAACCCGCCTTGCAATGCCGAAGACAATCTGCGTGCCAGACTCGTCGTCATTGAAGCCTGGTTCAGGGGCTACTGAGGGGGTCCTGGATTAAGGGGTCCTCGGACGACCGGACTATTAACATGGGCCGGACTGTTGGGCTATGAAGATACAAGATAGAAGACTTCTTCCCGTGTCCGGATGGGACTCTCCTTGGCATGGATGGCAAGCTTGGTGATTCGGATATGTAGATTCCTTTCTCTGTAACCGACTTTGTATAACCCTAGACCCCTCCGGTGTCTATATAAACCAGAGGGTTTAGTCCGTAGAGGCAATCATAATCACATAGGCTAGACTTCTAGGGTTTCAGCCATTACGATCTCGTGGTAGATCAACTCTTGTAATACTCATATTCATCAAGATCAATCAAGCAGGATGTAGGGTATTACCTCCATAGAGAGGGCTCGAACCTGGGTAAACATCGTGTCCCCTGTCTCCTGTTACCATCAACCTTAAATGCACAGTTCGATACCCCCTACCCGAGATCTGCCGGTTTTGACACCGACAGGGAGCGCCGCCCCTTCCCCTATTCCAATTTGGACTGCCATGGGGGGGGGCACGCGGCCACCCCCTTCTCTCTCTCTCCACTAAGGCCCATGTAGGCCCAATACTTCCCCGGGGGGTTCCGGTAACCCCTCGGTACTCCGATAAAATACCCGAACCACTCAAAACTATTCGGATGTCCGAATACTACCTTCCAATATATGAATCTTTACCTCTCTACCATTTCGAGACTCCTCGTCATTTCCGTGATCTCATCCAAGACTCTGAACAAACTTCGGTCACCAAAACACATAACTCATAATACAAATCATCATTGAATGTTAAGCATGCAGACCCTACGGGTTCGAGAACTATGTAGACATGACCGAGACACATCTCCGGTCAATAGCCAATAGCGGAACCTGGATGCTCATATTGGTTCCTACATATTCTACGAAGATCTTCATCAGTCAAACCGCATAACAACATACATTATTCCCTTTGTCATTGGTATGTTACTTGCCCGAGATTTGATCGTCGGTATCCTCATACCTAGTTCAATCTCGTTACCGGCAAGTCTCTTTACTCGTTCCGTAATGCATCATTCCATAACTAACTCAATAGTCATATTGCTTGCAAGGCTTATAGTGATGAGCATTACCGAGAGGGCCCAGAGATACCTCTCCGATACACGGAGTGACAAATCCTAACCGCAATCTATGCCAACCCAACAAACACCTTCGGAGACACATGTAGAGCATCTTTATAATCACCCGGTTACGTTGTGACATTTGATAGCACACAAGGTGTTCCTTCGATATTTGGGAGTTGCATAATCTCATAGTCAGAGGAACATGCATAAGTCATGAAGAAAGCAATAGCAATAAAACTTAACGATCATTATGCTAAGCTAACGGATGGGTCTTGTCCATCACATCATTCTCTAATGATGTGATCCCGTTCATCAAATGACAACACATGTCTATGGTCAGGAAACATAACCATCTTTGATTAACGAGCTAGTCAAGTAGAGGCATACTAGGGACACTCTGTTTGGTCTATGTATTCACACATGTACTAAGTTTTCGGTTAATACAATTCTAGCATGAAAATTAAACATTTATCCTGATATAAGGAAATACAAATAACAACTTTATTATTGCCTCTAGGGCATATTTCCTTCAGTCTCCCACTTGCACTAGAGTCAATAATCTAGAGTACATAGTAATGATTCTAACACCCATGGAGTCTTGGTGTTGATCATGTTTTGCTCATGGAAGAGGCTTAGTCAACGGGTCTGCAACATTCAGATCTGTATGTATCTTGTAAATCTCTATGTCTCCCTGCTTGATTTGATCGCGGATGGAGTTGAAGCGTCTCTTGATGTGTTTGGTTCTCTTGTGAAATCTGGATTCCTTCGCCAAGGCAATTGCTCCAGTGTTGTCACAAAAGATTTTCATTGGACCCGATGCACTAGGTATTACACTCCTATACCCTAGAAACATCAAGGAGAGCCACGAAACCACTTTTCCACCACCGCAACCTTCTGTACACATGAGATCCCATCTTGGGGCCTTTTCCAGCGATCTGCCGGAGGGGGAATCGATCATGGAGGGATTCTACATCAACACCATTGCCTCTCTGATGAAGCGTGAGTAGTTTACCATAGACCTTCGGGTCCATAGTTATTAGCTAGATGGATTATTCTCTCTCTTTGATTCTGAATACAAAGTTCTCCTCGATGTTCTTCGAGATCTATTCGATGTAATATTCTTTTGCGATGTGTTTGTCGAGATCCAATGAATTGTGGATTTATGAACAAGATTATATATGAATATTATTTGGTTCTTCTCTTAATTCTTGTATGCATGATTTGATATCTTTCCAAGTCTCTTCGAATTATCAGTTTAGTTTGGCCTACTAGATTGATCTTTCTTGCCATGGGAGAAGTGCTTAGCTTTGGGTTCAATCTTGCGGTGTCCTTTCCCAGTGACAGTAGGGGCAGCAAGGCACGTATTGTATTGTTGCCATCGAGGATAAAAAGATGGGGTTTATATCATATTGCTTGAGTTTATCCCTCTACATCATGTCATCTTGCTTAATGCGTTACTCCGTTCTTATGAACTTAATACTCTAGATGCATGCTTGATAGCGGTCAATGTGTGGAGTAACTGTAGTAGATGCATAATCGTTTCGGACTACTTGACACGGACGTGATGCCTATGTTCATGATCATTGCCTTAGATGTCATCATAATTATGTGCTTTTGTATCAATTGCTCGGCAGTAATTTGTTCACCCACCGTAATACATGCTATCTCGCGAGAAGCCACTAGTGAAACCTATGGCCCCCGGGTCTCTTTTCCATTATATTGCATCTATTTTCCATATTGTTGAATCTTTTTTACTATTTTGCAATCTTTACTTTCCAATCTATACAACAAAAATACCAAAAATATTTACTTTATTATCTCTGTTAGATCTCACTTTTGCGAGTGACCGTGAAGGGATTGACAATCCCTTTATCGCATTGGTTGCAAGGTTCTTGATTGTTTGTGTAGGTATTCGGTGACTTATGCGTCGTCTCCTACGGGATTGATACCTTGGTTCTCAAAACTGAGGGAAATACTTACGCTACTTTGCTGCATCACCCTTTCCTCTTCAAGGGAAAACCAACACAAGGTTAAGAGGTAGCAAGAAGGATTTCTGGTGCCATTGCCGGTGAGACCGACGCCAAGTCAAGACAAGATTTGATCTC
This sequence comes from Triticum timopheevii, assembly GCA_963921465.1. Taxonomy (NCBI): domain Eukaryota; kingdom Viridiplantae; phylum Streptophyta; class Magnoliopsida; order Poales; family Poaceae; genus Triticum; species Triticum timopheevii. Next base: position 582,678,447 of record OY997270.1, on the reverse strand, counting down.
CCGTCAACTTGCCGATTTCTGGCACCGTTGCCGGGGAGATCTATGCTACATCTTGAGCTTGCAATGGTTTTTTCCTTGAAGAGGAAAGGGTGATGCAGCAAAGTAGCGTAAGTATTTCCCTCAGTTTTTGAGAACCAAGGTATCAATCCAGTAGGAGGCTCCTCAAAAGTCCCACGCACCTACACAAACAAACAAGAACCTCACAACCAACGCGATAAAGGGGTTGTCAATCCCTTCCTGGTAACTTGCGAAAGTGAGATCTGATCGAGATAATATGATAAGATAAATATTTTTGGTATTTTTATGATATAGATTGGAAAATAAAAGATGCAAATAAAAGTAGATGGGAAACTTATATGATAAAAGATAGACCCGAGGGCCATAGGTTTCACTAGTGGCTTCTCTCAAGATAGCATAAGTATTACGGTGGGTGAACAAATTACTGTCGAGCAATTGATAGAAAAGCGCATAGTTATGAGATTATCTAGGCATGCTCATGTATATAGGCATCACGTCCATGACAAGTAGATCGAAACGATTCTGCATCTACTACTATTACTCCACACATCAACCGACTCCTGCCTGCATCTAGAGTATTAAGTTCATGAAGAACAGAGTAATGATTAAGAAAGATGACATGATGGAGAGGGATAAACTCATGCAATATGATATAAACCCCATCTTTTTATCCTCGATGGCAACAATACAATACGTGCCTTGCTGCCCCTGCTGTCACTGGGAAAGGACACCGCAAGATTGAACCCAAAGCTAAGCACTTCTCCCACTGCAAGAAGGATCAATCTAGTAGGCCAAACCAAACTGATAATTCGAAGAGACTTGCAAAGATAACTTAATCACACATAAAAGAATTTAGAGGAGATTCAAATATTTCTCATAGATAAACTTGAACATAAACCCACAATTCATCGGATCTCGACTAACACACTGCAAAAAGAGTTACATCGAATAGATCTCCAAGAAGATTGAGGACAATTTTGTATTGAGATTCAAAGAGAGAGAAGAAGCCATCTAGCTAATAACTATGGACCCGAAGGTCTAGGGTAAACTACTCACAACTCATCGGAGAGGCCTTGGAGATGATGTAGAGGCCCTCCATGGTCAATTCCCCCTCCGGCGGAGCGCCGACAAAGGCTTCAAGATGGGATCTCGCGGATACAGAAGGTTGCGGCGGTGGAAATAGTTTTTCGTGGTGCTCCCGGATGTTTTCGGGGTACATGGATATATATAGGAGGAAGAAGTAGGTCGGTGGACGCTCGAGGGGCCCACGAGGGTGGGGGCACGCCCACCCCCAGGGGCGCTCCGGGCACCCTCGTGACCACCTCGCTTGTTGCTTGACATCCACTCCTAGTCCCCTGGATTGCGTTTGTTCCAAAAAGATCGCCCCCGATGGTTTCATTCCGTTTGGACTCCATTTGATATTCCTTTTCTTTGAAACACTGAAATGGGCAAAAAAGCAGCAATTCGGGCTGGGCCTCCGGTTAGTAGGTTAGTCCCAAAAATGATATAAAAAGTGTAAAGTAAAGCCCATAAACATCCAAAACGGGTAATATAATAGCATGGAACAATCAAAAATTATAGATACGTTGGAGACGTATCAAGCATCCCCAAGCTTAATTCCTGCTCGTCCTCGAGTAGGTAAATGATAAAAACAGAATTTTTGATGTGGAATGCTACCTAGCATAATTCTCAATGTAATTTCCTTTATTGTGGCATGAATGTTCAGATCCAAATGATTCAAAATAGAAGTTCATATTGACATAAGAAATAGTAATACTGCAAGCATACCAACTAAGCAATCATGTCTCCTCAAAATAACATGGCATTAGAAGGTTCATCCCTACAAAATCATATAGTTAGGCTATGTTTCATTTTCATCACACAAAATACTCCCATCAAGAACAACCCCGATTTCAGCCAAGCAATTGGTTCATACTTTTTAACACGCTTCTGCTTTTTCAACTCTCACACAATACATGAGCATGAGCCATGGATATAGCACTATGGGTGGAATAGAATATGATGATGGAGGTTGTGTGGAGAAGACAAAAAAGGGAGAAAGTCTCACATTGACGAGGCTAATGAATGGGCTATGGAGATGCCCATTAATTGATGTCAACATGAGGAGTAGGGATTGCCATGCAACGGATGCACTAGAGCTATAAATGTATGAAAGCTCAACAAAAGAAACTAAGTGGGTGTGCATCCAACTTGCTTGCTCACGAAGACCTAGGGCATTTTGAGGAAGCCCATCGTAGGAATATACAAGCCAAGTTCTATAATGAAAAATTCCCACTAGTATATGAAAGTGACAACATAAGAGACTTTCTATATGAAAAACATGGTGCTACTTTGAAGCACAAGTGTGGAAAAGGATAGTAACATTGTCCCCTTTTTTATTTTATTTTATCTTTTTGGGCCTTTCTTTTTTTCTTTGGCCTTTCTTTCCTTTTTTTCTTTTTTGGACTTTCTTTTTTTTTCTTTCTTTTTGGCCTTTTTTTCTTTTTTATTTGGGGACAATGCTCTAATAATGATGATCATCACACTTCTATTTATTTACAACTCATGAATTACAACTCAAAACTAGAACAAGATATGACTCTATATGAATGCCTCCGGTGGTGTACCGGGATGGGCAATGAATCAAGAGTGACATGTATGAAAAATTATGCATGGTGGCTTTGCCACAAATACAATGTCAACTACATGATCATGCAAGGCAATATGACAATGATGATGCGTGTCATGATAAACGGAACGGTGGAAAGTTGCATGGCAATATATCTCGGAATGGCTATGGAAATGCCATAATAGGTAGGTATGGTGGTTGTTTTGAGGAAGATATAATAAGGAGGTTTATGTGTGATAGAGCGTATCGTATCACGGGGTTTGAATGCACCGGCGAAGTTTGCACCAACTCTCAAGCTGAGAAAGGGCAATGCACGGTACCGAAGAGGCTAGCAATGATGGAAAGGTAAAAGTGCGTATAATCCATGGACTCACATTAGTCATAAAGAACTCATATACTTATTGCAAAAGTTTTATTAGCCCTCGAAGCAAAGTACTACTACGCATGCTTCTAGGGGGGAGGTTGGTAGGAGTTAACCATCGCGCGCCCCCGATCTCCACTCAAGGGAAGGCAATCAAAAGAGCACTTCATGCAATAAATTTGTTACACAACTTTTACCATACGTGCATGCTACGGGACTTGCCAACTTCAACACAAGTATTCTTTAAATTCACAATCACCCAACTAGCATGACTCTAATATCACCACCTCCATATCTCAAAACAATTATCATGTATCAAATTGATCATAGCATCCAATTCACTTCCTAAGATAGTTTTTATTATACCCAACTTGGATGCCCATCGACCAATTTTATAACCATAGAAAATAACATGCTGAGGTCAACAATTTCTACAAAATTAGACCACCGCCATGCTCTAAAAGATATAAGTGAAGCACTAGAGCAAAAACTATCTAGCTCAAAAGATATAAGTGAAGCACATAGAGTATTCTAATAAATTCCAAATCAAGTGGGTTTCTCCCAAAAGGTGTGTACAACAAGGTTGATTGTGGTAAACTAAAAAGCAAAGACTAATATCATACAAGACGCTCCAAGCAAAACACATATTATGTGGCGAATAAAAATATAGCTCCAAGTAAAGTTACCGATAGATGAAGATGAAAGAGGGGATGCCTTCCGAGGCATCCCCAAGCTTAGGATTTTGGTTATCCTTGAATATATTGGGGTTCCATGGGCATACCCAATCTTAGGCTCTTGCCACTCCTTATTCCATAGTCCATCAAATCTTTACCCAAAACTTGAAAACTTCACAACACAAAACTCAACAGGAAATCTCATAAGCTCCGTTAGTGCAAGAAAGAAAAACCACCACATAAGGTAATGTAATGAACTAATTCTTTATTTATATTGGTGTTAAACCTACTGTATTCAAACTTCCCTATGGTTCATACCCCCCGATACTAGCCATAGATGCATCAAAATAAGCAAACAACACGCGAAAAACAGAATCTGTCAAAAACAGAATAGTCTATAGCAATCTGTAACTTTCGAATACTTCTGGAACTCTAAAACTCCTACTAAAATAGGAAGTCCTGGGAAATTTGTCTATTGATCTACAGAAAAAAGAATAAACGCAAAAGCGCATTTCTGTGATTTACTAAAATTATTTTCATGCGTGAAAAAGTTTCTGTTTTTCAGCAGAATCAAATTAACTATCACCGTAGGTTATCCTATAGGTTCTACTTGGCACAAACACTAATTAAAACATGAAAAAACATCTAAACAGAAGATAGATGAAATATTTATTACTAAACAGAAGTAAAAAGCAAGAAACAAAAATAAAATTGGGTTGCCTCCCAACTAGCGCTATTGTTTAACGCCCCTAGCTTGGCATAAAAGCGAGAATAGATCTAAATATTGCTATCTTTGGCATTCAATTCATAAGTAGCTCGCATGATAGATTCATAAGGTAAATGTAAAATGCCTTTCCTTAATGGAAATTGGAATGTAATATTCCCTTCCTTCATATCAATAATTGCACCAATCGTTCTAAGGAAAGGTCTACCAAGAATAATAGGACATGAAAGATTGCAATCTATATCAAGAACGATAAAATCTACGGGCACATAATTCCTAATTGCAACAATAAGAACATCATTGATACTTCCCATAGGTTTCTTAATGGTGGAATCCGCAAGTTGCAAGTTTAAAGAGCAATCATCAAAATCATGGAAACCTAGTACATCACATAAATTTTTCGGAATCGTGGAAACACTAGCACCCAAATCACACAAAGCATAGCACTCATGATCTTTAATTTTAATCTTTATAGTAGGTTCCCACTCATCATAAAGTTTTCTAGGTATAGAAACTTCCAAGTTAAGTTTTTCTTCATAAGATTGCATCAAGGCATCAACAATATGTTTGGTAAAAGCTTTATTTTGACTATAAGCATGAGGAGAATTCAACACAGATTGCAACAAGGAAACACAATCTATTAAAGAACAAATATGATAATTAAATTCCTTGAAATCCATAACAGTGGGTTCAATGCTATTTAAAGTCTTGACCTCTCCAATCCCACTTTTACCAATTTTAGCATCAAGATCTAAAAACTTTGAATCATTGGGACGCCTTTTAACTAAAGTTGACTCATCTCCAGTCCCATCATTATTAAGATTCATATTGCAAAACAAGGATTTAATAGGGGACACATCAATAACTTTTAGATCTTCATCATTATTTTCCCCTAACCCTTCTGGTTTGGCAGACATCTTATTGACCAAGGTGGCTTGCTTATCAGAAATTTGGGCTATTGATTTTCCAAGACAAGCAATCTGAGAATTCAAACCATAAAATTCCTTAGACATATCATCAAGCTCTTTTTTCATGTACTCCATAAAGCTTTTTTTGTTCTATAAGCTCTTTTCTAAAGAAGCTATTATGCTCAATTTGTAAATTCATAAAGCTTCTAATGTTTAATTCAATCTCTTCCAACCTTCTAAGATGAAGGTCAGTGTTCTTAGGCAAAGCCATAAGGGCCAACAGGCACACAAGAGGAAGCGAAGGAGAGAGGAGAACGGGAAAGAGAGGGCGAATAAAATGGCAAGGGTGAAGTGGGGGAGAGGAAAACGAGAGGCAAATGGCAAATAATGTAATGCGAGGGAGATGAGTTTGTGATGGGTACTTGGTATGTCTTGACATGAGCGAAGACCTCCCCAGCAATGGCGCCAGAAATCCTTCTTGCTAGTCTTGAGCTTGCGTAGGTTTTTCCCTTGAAGAGGAAAGGGTGATGCAGCAAAGTAGCGTAAGTATTTCCCTCGGTTTTTGAGAACCAAGGTATCAATCCAGTAGGAGGCTCCTCAAAAGTCCCATGCACCTACACAAACAAACAAGAACCTCGCAACAAACACGATAAAGGGGTTGTCAATCCCTTCACGGTAACTTGCAAAAGTGAGATCTGATAGAGATAATATGATAAGATAAATATTTTTAGTATTTTTATGATATAGATTGGAAAATAAAAGATGCAAATAAAAGTAGATGGAAAACTTATATGATAAAAGATAGACCCGGGAGCCATAGGTTTCACTAGTGGCTTCTCTCAAGATAGCATAAGTATTACGATGGGTGAACAAATTACTGTCGAGCAATTGATAGAAAAGCACATAGTTATGAGATTATCTAGGCATGATCATGTATATAGGCATCACGTCCGTGACAAGTAGATCGAAACGATTCTGCATCTACTACTATTACTCCACACATCGACCGACTCTTGCCTACATCTAGAGTATTAAGTTCATGAAGAACAGAGTAACGCATTAAGAAAGATGACATGATGTAGAGGGATAAACTCATGCAATATGATATAAACCCCATCTTTTTATCATCGATGGCAACAATACAATACGTGCCTTGCTGCCCCTGCTGTCACTGGGAAAGGACACCGCAAGATTGAGCCCAAAGCTAAGCACTTCTCCCATTGCAAGAAAGATCAATCTAGTAGGCCAAACCAAACTGATAATTCGAAGAGACTTGCAAAGATAACTTAATCACACATAAAAGAATTCAGAGGATATTCAAATATTTCTCATAGATAAACTTGATCATAAACCCACAATTCATCGGATCTCGACAAACACACCGCAAAAAAGGTTTCATTGAATAAATCTCCAAGAAGATCGAGGAGAACTTTGTATTGAGATTCAAAGAGAGAGAAGAAGCCATCTAGCTAATAACTATGGACCCGAAGGTCTGGGGTAAACTACTCACAACTCATCGAAGAGGCCTTGGAGATGATGTAGAGGCCCTCCATGGTCGATTCCCCCTCCAGCAGAGCACCAACGAAGGCTCCAAGATGGGATCTCGCGGACACAGAAGGTTGCGGCGGTGAAAATAGTTTTTCGTGGTGCTCCCGGATGTTTTCGTGGTACGTGGATATATATAGGAGGAAGAAGTAGGTCGGTGGATGCTCGAGGGGCCCACGAGGGTGGGGGGCGCGCCCACAACAAGGGGCGCACCGGGCACCCTCGTGGCCGCCTCGCTTGTTGCTTGATGTCCACTCCAAGTCCCCTGGATTGCGTTTGTTCCAAAAAGATCACTCCCGAAGGTTTCATTCCGTTTGGACTCCGTTTGATATTTCTTTTCTTGGAAACACTAAAATAGGCAAAAAAACAGCAATTCAGGCTGGGTCTCCGGTTAGTAGGTTAGTCCTAAAAATGATATAAAAGTGTAAAGTAAAGCCCATAAACATCCAAAACGGGTAATATAATAGCATGGAACAATCAAAAATTATAGATACATTGGAGACGTATCAATCTATGCCAAGTCAAGCCATACCAAGTACCCATCATAAACTCTTCTCCCTTGCATTACATTATTTGCCATTCGCCTCTCATTTTCCTCTCCCCCACTTCTAAAACGATTTTCGAAAACCTTTGCCTTTTTTCGCCCTTCTTCCGTTCAATCTTTTGCTTGCTTATGTTACCATGTGCCTTCTTTTTGCTTGCTAAAAGTTTATGGATTCCCATCCACTTGCTAACCTCTTTAAGAGATCCAATTATGATGAACCAACCTCTTGTGATTTGAGTGCACTAGATTATCTTTATGAGGTTTTGCTTGAAATTCATGAATCTAAAAATTGTGATGAAGAAATTTATGAAGAGATTCACGATAGCTCCTTGAATAAAAAGCATGATTGCAATGATTTTACTATAAATTCTATTGATGTAAATTGTGCTAATAATATGCAAAACCCTAAGCTTGGGGATGCTAGTTTTGCTATGACTACTATTTGTTGCAATGATCATGATTGGGGTGATTCTTCTTTTGATCTTGAATATGAGATTGATAATAATGTTTGCAATAATATTGAAAGTGGGTTTGGAAGTGTCAACTTTAAATCCCACATATTTGGAGGATGTTCAATCTTATGAAATTTTTGGTAAAAGTGGGTTTGGAGAGGTCATGACTTTAGTTAATGTTAGTCCCACTATTTTGGAAGAGTGTCAACTTTGCATGCATGTGGATCGTGTTTAGAGTATGTTTTGTGATAGCTATTTTGTTGAATTTGCTTATGATCCCACATGTAATTATTATGAGAGAGGAAAATATGGCTGTAGAAATTTTCATGTTACTAAATTACCACTCGTTATGTTGAGATTGCTATTGTTTCTTTCCGCTTCCTTGCATATGCTAGCTTTTTCTTGCTATGATAATTTGTTTGCCTAAAAGATGCCTATGCATAGGAAGTATGTTAGACTTAGATGTGTTTGTCACGTGTTTCATCATGCTCTCTTTGCGCTTCAATTCTTGTCTTTCATGTGAGCTTCATCAAAATCTCAATGCCTAGCTAGGGGCGTTAAAGGATAGCGCTTGCTGGGAGGCAACCCAATTTTATTTTTGTTCTTTACTTTTTGCGTAAATAATTTATCTAGCTTCTGTTTAGATGTGGTTTTATGTTTTAGTTAGTGCTTGTGCCAAGTAGAACCTTTGGGAAGACTTGGGTGAAGTCTTTGCGATCTTGCTGTAAAAAACAGAAACTTTTGCGCTCATGAGAATAGCTGTCATTTTTACAGAAGAGTGATTTTAGGTTTATTCTTTTTTCAGATGATTAATAGAAAAATTCCTCACGTCCACCAATTTATTTCATAAATTTTGGAGTTACAGAAGTATTCGAAAGTCACAAATTGCTACAGACTGTTCTAATTTTGACAGATTCTATTTTTCGTGTGTTGTTTGCTTATTCTGTTTTTCGGGGGTATGAACCATAGAGAAGTTGGAATACAGTAGGTTTAACACCAATATAAATAAATAATGAGTTCATTACAGAACCTTAAAGTGGTGGTTTATTTTCTTATACTAACGGAGCTCATGAGATTTTCTGTTGAAGTTTTGTGTTGTGAAGTTTTCAAGTTTTTGGGTAAAGATTTAATGGATTTTGGAATAAGGAGTGGCAAGAGCCTAAGCTTAGGGATGCCCAAGGAACCCCAAGGTAAAACTCAAGGACAACCAAAATCCTAAACTTGGGGATGCCCCGGAAGGCATCCCGTCTTTCGTCTTCGTCTACCGGTAACTTTACTTGAGGCTATATTTTTATTCACCACATGATATGTGCTTTGCTTGGAGCGCCTTGTATGATTTGAGTCTTTGCTTTCTAGTTTACCACAATCATCCTTGCTGTACACACCTTTTGGGAGAGACACACATGAATCGGAATTTATTAGAATACTCTATGTGCTTCACTTATATCTTTTGCGCTAGACAATTTTACTCTAGTGCTTCACTTATATCTTTTAGAGCACAGTGGTGGTTTTATTTTATAGAAATTGTTGATCTCTCATGCTTCACTTATATTATTATGAGAGTCTTTATAACAGCATGGTAATTTGCTTTGGTTATAAAATTAGTCCTAATATGATGGACATCCAAGATGGGTATAATAAAAACTTTCATATAAAGTGCGTTGAATACTATGAGAAATTTGATTCTTTATGATTGTTTTGAGATATGAAGATGGTGATATTAGAGTCATGCTAGTAGAGTAGTTGTGAATTTGATAGATACTTGTGTTAAAGTTTGTGATTCCCGTAGCGAACTAGCATGCACGTATGGTGAACTGTTATGTGATGAAGTTGGAGCATGATTTATTTATTGATTGTCTTCCTTATGAGTGGCGGTCGAGGATGAGCGATGGTCTTTACCTACCAATCTATCCCCCTAGGAGCGTGCACATAGTACTTCATTTCGATAACTAATAAATTTTTGCAATAAGTATGTGAGTTCTTTATGACTAATGTTGAGTCCATGGATTATACGCACTCTCACCCTTCCACCATTGCTAGCCTCTCTAGTATCACGCACGCCAGTGCCATACACCCACCATATACCTTCCTCAAAACAGCCACCATACTTACCTATTATGGCATTTCCATAGCCATTCCGAGATATATTGCCATGCAACTTTCCACCATTCCGTTTATTATGACACGCTCCATCATTGTCATATTCCCTTGCATGATCATGTAGTTGACATCGTATTTGTGGCAAAGCCACCGTTCATAATTTTTCATACATGTCACTCTTGAATCATTGCACATCCCGGTACACCACCGGAGGCATTCACATAGAGTCATATTTTGTTCTAAGTATTGAGTTGTAAGTAAATAAAAGTGTGATGACCTTCATTATTAGAGCATTGTCCCAGTGAGGAAAGGATGATGGAGACTATGATTCCCCCACAAGCGGGATGCGACTCCGGACTAAATAAAAATAAAAATAAAAAAAGAGGCCATAAAAAAAGAGAAAAGGCCCAAAGAAATGAGAGAAAAAGAGAGAAGGGGCAATGCTACTATCCTTTTGCCACACTTGTGCTTCAAAGTAGCACAATGATCTTCATGATAGAGAGTCTCCTATGTTGTCACTTTCATATACTAGTGGGAATTTTTCATTGTAGAACTTGGCTTGTATATTCCAATGATGGGCTTCCTCAAAGTGCCCTAGGTCTTCGTGAGCAAGCAAGTTGGATGCACACCCACTTAGTTTCTTTTGTTGAGCTTTCATACACTTATAGCTCGAGTGCATCCGTTGCATGGCAATCCCTACTCACTCACATTGATATCTATTGATGGGCATCTCCATAGCTCGTTGATACGCCTAGTTGATGTGAGACTATCTTCTCCATTTTGTCTTCTCCACAACCACCATTCTATTCCAGCTATAGTGCTATGTCAATGGCTCACGCTCATGTATTGCGTGAAGATTGAAAAAGTTTGAGAACATCAAAAGTATGAAACAATTGCTTGGATTGTCATCGCGGTTGTGCATGATTAAATACTTTGTATGATGAATATAGAGCATAACCAGACTATATGATTTTGTAGGGATAGCTTTCTTTGTCCATGTTATTTTGAGAAGATATGATTGCTTTGTTAGTATTCTTGAAGTATCATTATTTTTATATCAATATTAAACTTTTGTCTTGAATATTTTGGATCTGAACATTCATGCCACAATAAAGAAAAATTACATTGATAAGTATGCTAGTGAAGGAAATATGCCCTATAGGCAATAATAAAGTTATTATTTATTTCCTTATTTCATGATAAATGTTTATTATTCATGCTAGAATTGTATTAACCGGAAACATAATACATGTGTGAATACATAGACAAACATAGTGTCACTAGTATGCCTCTACTTGACTAGCTCGTTGATCAAAGATGGTTGTGTTTCCTAGCCATAGACATGAGTTGTCATTTGATTAACGGGATCACATCATTAGGAGAATGATGTGATTGACTTGACCCATTCCGTTAGCTTAGCACTTGATCGTTTAGTCTTCATGACTTATACATGTTCCTATGACTATGAGATTATGCAACTCCCGTTTACCGGAGGAACACTTTGTGTGCTACAAATGTCACAACTCCCATTTACCGGAGGTAGCATTACTTTGTTACCTTGTCCTTGCAAATTGATATATCATATTGTGTTGTTTAGCTTTTACATATTGTTGTTATCATTGACTCACCTTTACAATTTTTAGGCTCACATTTATATTTCACACTTTCTTAAAATTGCTAATAAGTAATTAAAATTTGTAATTGTACACATTCACGCCCCCTCTAGGTCCATCTCGATCTTTTTAGTTGGTTTGGATGTTTTCAATTGATCCGAATTAAGTTTTGTTAGAGCTTGCTAGATAGTTAAGAACATTGTTATCAAGAAATGTACACATAAGCTAGGACAAATACCTGAAATTTGGAACATTGTAGTTTGTTGGTATTCATGTAATTAAGACCTACATAATCATGAAACTTTTGTGTGATAACCTCCAAATTATAGGTTTATATCATAGAGGTTAGAGAGCTAGAATTTATTTGAAGAAGCTTTAGAAGAAGGACAATATGACAGAACTTAGGTCACAATTTATGTAGCTTGATTAGCCACATGTGAGATGTATGTGCTCCCAGGCTTAGCAAAACGCGCCTGATCATCTATTATTATACATAAGCAAATCCTTACAAGAGCCCCTTTACAGGAATGCGAAATTACAGTCAAGTTCCTAAAAAACAACACCATCTTTCTTCTGCATCCCTTTGTGGGGTGCCCAAAGCTCATTGTTGCCTCTAAGCCTTCAAAGCAATCTGGTTGAAACATAGTAACTTGTAGAAGCAGCGACATGGAAGTTGTTAATGTTGACCCGATGGCAGAGATGAGTCCTGTGGAGGAGTTCACACACAAGGGTGTCATGATCTTCACATCATAGGATCAAATCAGGGAGGGTAACTAGCTGTGAGCAATCGGGATAACTAGCTTTAACCCATCATGGTTGGATGAGACTCCTACATTGGGGAAGGCTATCTGAAGTTGCAAGAACTTTGAAATGTTGTCCACACAATCGCAGAATCACAAAGTAGGACAAACTCACATAAAACTTCTAGAACCATAGAGCATGCATTAGGGGGAACCAGATGCTCCTTCTCGCGGATCCGGATGAACTCACAAGAGCAAAGGTGAGAAGAATCTCTCTTGGTCTCGCTGCATAATCTTGTAGCTGAATGGTTTGACAAAATGTTCACTAAGATGATTTGTAACTAGGACAATACCACTTAGATGGATTCCTTGGGGACAACAAGCATTCAACTTGGAGAGTCATTGGAAAGCTTCCGAATTCTCGCGCATCATTGATAACGTGTTCACCTTCCACCAAAATGGTCATGACTTTTGATACACTACTCCAAATGATGCAAGGTTTTTTGGGTTGGAAGTAGACTTCAATGATCTTCTGGTGGTATAGCCCATTGTCATGTTTCATCTTCCAAATGATTGCATGATAGCAAAAGATCATAGGCACATTCTGATGCTTGAGATTCATATTCAAAACTTGTTTTGGCAAACTTTATTTCTTCGTAAGCTCAAAGATTGCTGATTTCCCTCAACTTGCCCCGAGTTCAGACAACAACAAAGGTGATGAAAGTACAACCACTTCACCAGTTTGGGAAATTAAGTTAGTGTTCACCCAATAAGTTATTTGCTTGGCGCGACTTCTTGTGATTGGATGTATAGTTGGAGTCTGGTCGATGGCAGTGATGTCATTCTTGCCCTCTTAAAAAGAGTCATCCTCGATTCTGATGGGCCAAATACGGAGAAAGATCAGAGGCATTGAAAGATGGACCAACTCCATACTCCGTTGGAAGGTTAATATTGTAGGCATTATCATTTATCCTCTCAAGCACTTTGAATGGGCCATCTCCACATGGCTGCAACTTGCACTTCCTTTGACCGGGAAAATGATCCTTCCACAAGTGTACCCACACAAGATCTTCTTGTTCAAATAAAATATTCTTTCTTCCCTTATTTGCTCATTTTGCATATTGCCTAGTCATCTTCTCAATGTTTTCCTTGGCCTTCTCATGAATGCATCAAGGTTGGACTGTTCCTGCAATATTAAAGGCAAAAGATCTATGGGAGTAGCAGGTTTGAACCAATATGCAATCTCAAATGGACAAAGTTAAGTGCTTGGATGTATTGCCCTGTTGTATGCAAACTCCACGTGAGGCAGACACTCTTCCCACATCTTCACATTTTTCTTTAAAACTATTCTTAGCATCATGGACATTGTGCGGTTTACAACTTCGGTGATCTGTTTGTGGGTAACATGTGGTGGAAAAGAGTAGTTGGCTCCAAGCTCTGCCCACAAAGTTATCCAAAAATAGCCCTTAAGCTTTGTGTAATAGTCGAAAACAAATGGTGTGTGTCACTTTATGCAACAACACAACTTTCCTTGAGAAATAATTCAATAGTATGTGAAGCTTTTGTGACATGGAATAAAACGAGTCATCTTGCTAAACCTATCAACCACCCAGACCGAATCACCCCCCTTCTTAGTACGTGGCAAACCAAGAATGAAGTCCTTAGAAATATCTTCCCAAGGTGTACTAGTAATTGATAAAGGCGTATGAAGTCCATGAGGGGTTTAAATGTGCCTTTAGCTTTGCGGCAAATCTCACAACACAAAACATAGCGCGCCTCATCCTTGGCCAAAAGAAATGGTCAACCAACACACTCTAGGTTTTCTTAGCTCCAAAATGCCCCATGCAACCACCAACTTGAGCCTCCTGCAAAAGTAACAAACAACGGAACAAACTAGGATGCACAATTTGTTAGCTCGAAACAAAAAACCCTTCGTGCAGGTGGAAATTTTCCCAACCTTTTCCATCACTACATTTGGAGCATGGTTCAGAAAAATATGGGTCTTCAACATATAGTTCCTTCATGCGTTGTAACCAAGAAGTTTGGTATCAAGTTGTGAGGGTAAAATATGACGTATAGACAAAGCATCAACTACAACATTGTCCTTCTCTTTACTGTATTTAACAATTTACGAAAATGACTATATGAATTCACTCCACTTTGCATGCCAACAACTTAGTTTTATTTGACCCCTAAGATGCTTAAAAGTCCCATGGCCAGAGTGTATAAAAAAATCTGTAGGCCATAAAGAATGTTGCGATGTTTCCAAAGCTATCACAACTGCATATAATTCTTTGTCATAAATAGAATAACTGAGAGTTGGGCACCTATTTTCTCACTTAAATATGCAATGGCCTACCTTTTTTGCATGCATACTCCTCCAATACCAACAACACTCGCATCACATTAAATTTCAAAATATTTATCCAAGTCGGGCAGTGCATGTTGGGGAACATAGTAATTTCAAAAAGATTCCTACGCACATGAAAGATCATGGTGATGCATAGCAATGAGCGGGGAGAGTGAGCCCACGTACCCTCTTAGACCGAAAGCGGAAGCGTTAGCACAACGCGGTTGATGTAGTCGTACGTCTTCACGATCCGACCGATCCAAGTACCGAACGTACGGTACCTCCGAGTTCAGCACACGTTCAGCTCGATGACGTCCCACAAACTCCGATCCAGCAGAGCTTTGCGGGAGAGTTCTGTCAGCACAACGGCGTGATGACGGTGTTGATGATGCTACCAATGTAGGGCTTCGCCTAAGCACCGCTATGATATTATTGAGGTGGAATATGGTGGAGGGGGGCACCGCACACGGCTGGGAGAGATCAACAGATCAACTTGTGTGTCCATGGGGTGCCCCTTGGCTCAGTATATGAAGTAGTGGAGGAGGGGGGAGGGCCGGCCCTCCTATGGCGCGCCCTGGAGGAGCCCTACTCCCACCGGGAGTAGGATCCCCCCCCCCTTCCAAGTAGTAGGAGTAGGAGTCAAGGAAAGGGAAAAGAGAAGAGAAGGAAGGAGGGGGCGCAACTCCTCCCCCTTGTCCAATTCGGACTAGGCCTTCGGGGGGGGGGGGGGGGGGGGCAGCCTCCCCTCTCTCTTTCCCCTAAAGCCCAATAAGGGCCATATACTCCCCGGCGAATTCCTGTAACTCCCCGGTACTCCGAAAAATACCCGAATCACTCGGAACCTTTCCGATGTCCGAATATAGTCGTCCAATATATCGATCTTTACGTATCGACCATTTAGAGACTCCTCGCCATGTCCCCGATCTCATCCAGGACTCCGAACTACCTTTGATACATCAAAACACATAACTTATAATATAAATCGTCACCAAACTTTAAGTGTGCAGACCCTACGGGTTCGAGAACTATGTAGACATGACCGAGACACGTCTCCGGTCAATAACCAATAGCGGAACCTGGATGCTCATATTGGCTCCCACATATTCTACGAAGATCTTTATCGGTCAAACCGCATAACAACATACGTTATTCCTTTTGTCATCGGTATGTTACTTGCCCGAGATTCGATCGTCGGTATCTCAATACCTAGTTCAATCTTGTTACCGGCAAGTCTCTTTACTCGTTATGTAATGCATCATCCCGCAACTAACTCATTAGTCACATTGCTTGCAAGGCTTATAGTGATGTGCATTACCGAGAGGGCCCAGAGATACCTCTCCTACAATCGGAGTGACAAATCCTAATCTCGAAATATGCCAACTCAACAAGTACCTTCAGAGACACCTGTAGAGCACCTTTATAATTACCCAGTTATGTTGTGATGTTCGGTAGCACATAAAGTGTTCCTCGGGTAAACAGGAGTTGTATAATCTCATAGTCATAGGAACATGTATAAGTCATGAAGAAAGCAATAGCAACATACTAAATGATCAAGTGCTAAGCTAACGGAATGGGTCAAGTCAATCACATCATTCTCCTAATGATGTGATCCCGTTAATCAAATGACAACTGATGACCCACAAGTATAGGGGATCAATCATAGTCCTTCCGATAAGTAAGAGTGTCAAACCCAACGATGAGCAGAAGGAAATGATAAGCGGTTTTCAGCAAGGTATTCTCTGCAAGTACTGAAATAAGTGGAAACAGATAGTTTTGTGATAAGATAAATTGTAACGAGCAACAAGTAACAAAAGTAACTAAAGTGCAGCAAGGTGGCCCAATCCTTTTTGTAGCAAAGGACATTCCTGGACAAACTCTTATAATAGGAAAAGCGCTCCCGAGGACACATGGGAATATCGTCAAGCTAGTTTTCATCACGCTCATATGATTCGCGTTCGGTACTTTGATAATTTGATATGTGGGTGGACCGGTGCTTGGGTGTTGTTCTTACTTGAACAAACATCCCACTTATGATTAACCTCTATTGCAAGCATCCGCAACTACAACAAAAGTATTAAGGTAAACCTAACCATAGCATGAAACATATGGATCCAAATCAGCCCCTTACGAAGCAACACATAAACTAGGGTTTAAGCTTCTGTCACTCTAGCAACCCATCATCTACTTATTACTTCCCAATGCCTTCCTCTAGGCCCAAATAATGGTGAAGTGTTATGTAGTCGATGTTCACATAACACCACTAGAGGTTAGACAACATACATCTTATCAAAATATCGAACGAATACCAAATTCACATGACTACTAATAGCAAGACTTCTCCCTTGTCCTCAGGAACAAACGTAACTACTCACAAAGCATATTCATGTTCATAATCAGAGGGGATATAATGTGCATAAAGGATCTGAACATATGATCTTCCACCAAATAAACCAACTAGCATCAACTACAAGGAGTAATCAACACTACTAGCAACCTACTAGCACCAATCCCGGACTTGGAGACAGGAATTGGATACACGAGATGAACTATGGTTTGGAGATGAGATGGTGCTGATGAAGATGTTGATGGAGATTGCCCTCTCCCGATGAGAGGAGCGTTGGTGATGACGATGGTGATGATTTCCCCCTCTTGGAGAGAAGTGTCCCCGGCAGAACAGCTCTGCTGGAGCCCTAGATTGGTTCCGCCAAGGTTCCGCCTCATGGCGGCGGAGTCTCGTCCCGAAAGGTTGCTTATTATTTTTTTCTCATCGAAAGAGCTCATATAGGAGAAGATGGGCATCGGAGAGCCACCAGGGGGCCCACGAGGTAGGGGGGCGCGCCCAGGGGGGAGGGGCGCGCCCCCCACCCTCGTGAGCAGGGTGTGGGTCCCCTGGCCTTCATCTTTGGCGACGATTTTTCTTTATTTATTTTAAGATATTCCGTGGAGTTTCAGGACTTTTGGAGTTGCGCAGAATAGGTCTCCAATATTTGCTCCTTTTCCAGCCAGAATTCCAGCTGCCGACATTCCCCCTCTTCATGGTAAACCTTGTAAAATAAGAGAGAATAGCCATAAGTATTGTGACATATCGTGAAATAACAGCCCATAATGCGATAAATATCGATATAAAAGCATGATGCAAAATGGACGTATCAACTCCCCCAAGCTTAGACCTCGCTTGTCCTCAAGTGAAAAGCCGATAACAATAAATATGTCCTCATGTTTAGAAGTAGAGGCGTCGATAAAAATAAAATACGGACATGAAGGCATCATGATTATTTTCATAACAGCAACATATATAGATTTGTCATAAGATTACTTATGTTCAAGTGATGATATTTTCACAAAGCCTAAGTATGAATCATAAACCTTATTGAGCACCAACAAATTATACCCTCAGTCATTGAAGCAATTGCAATTTATCATAACATCGGAAATAGTCTATGTTAGAGCTTAAAAGCAAGTCCACATACTCAACTATCACTTAGTCCTTCATAATTGCTAACACTCACGCGATACTTGTGGTTACGGAGTTTAGTTCGGACACAGAGAAAGATAGGGGCTTGTGGTTTTGCCCCACAACCTTTTACCTCAAGGGTAATGTCAACAATAATAATTCATGCTCCCCCACATCCAATTAGATATATATATATATCATGTTCTTTCCAACATGCTGAGCTTGCCAAAGGATAAAATGAAAAAGGAAAGGTGAAGACCACCGTGACTCTTGCATAAAGTAGAGGATAATAATAAAAGATAGGCCCTTCGCAGAGGGAAGCAGAGGTTGCCATGCGCTTTTATGGTTGGATGCACAAAATCTTAATGCAAAAGAACGTCACTTTATATTGCCCCTTGTATGTGAACCTTTATTATGCAATCCGTCGCTTTTATTGCGTCCACAACAAGTTCGTACAAAGCTTATTTCTCTGCACTAATAAGTCATGCATATTTAAAGAGCAATTTTTATTGCTTGCACCGATGACAACTTACTTGAAGGATCTTACTCAATCCATAGGTAGATATGGTGGACTCTCATGGCTAAACTGGTTTAAGGGTATTTGGAAGCACAAGTAGTATTTCTACTTAGTGCTGAGAATTTGGCTAGCATGAGGGGGAAAGGCAAGCTCAACACGGTAGAGGAACCATGACAACATACTTTATCTCAGATGTAAGAAAACATAACTCATTATGTTGTCTTCCTTGTCCAACATCAACTCTTTAGCATGTCATATTTTAATGAGTGCTCCCAATCATAAAAGATGTCAATGATAATATATCTATATGTGAAACCTCTCTCTCCTTATTACTTCCTATTAATTGCAACGATGACCAAAGCTATATTTGCCAACTCCCAACAACTTTTAGTCATCATACTCTTTCTATGTGGAGTCATTACTTTCACTAAGATCAATATAAACTCTTTGTTCCTTTTTATTCTTTTCTTTATTCACCCAAGATCATGGCAAAGTAATCAAGCCCTTGACTCAACACTAATCTTTATTATATATAGCTCACGGACTCGATTGCATAGAGGGATCATAAAGCAAAACTCAAAACTAGATCGTGCCATGACTTTATTCTACTAAATCAAGATACTACTGATAGGATCGAACTAATAAAAACGGTACAGATGGGAGTTGTGATGGTGATACGATACCGGGGCACCTCCCCCAAGCTTGGCAGTTGCCAAGGGGAGTGCCCATACCCATGTGATTATGTCTCCTTCTTTGTTGTTGGCGGTGGAGGTGTTGTTGATGAGGCAAGCTTGTCGTCCACCTTCCATGGCATAGGCTCACCCTCATAGAAGGATGATCGAGTCTCCGGAATCCTCAAATCTGCAACAGAAATAGCTCGAAACGAAAACAGAGGATATTTGCGTGATACGGTCGTCAAAACCTTCGGGAGAATATATAATGAATTTTTACCGACCAAAATACGTATCGTGCAAGAAAACGGAGTCCGGAGGGCGCACCGGTTGCTCACGAGGTAGGGGGGCGTGCCCAGGGGGGCGCCCTCCACCCTTGTGGAGGCCTCGTGTCCTCGCTGGACTGCTACTTATTTTTCTATTTTTCTAAATATTCCAAAACGGAGAAATATTGCTTTAAAAATTGTTTTGGAGTCGGTTTACTTACCGTACCACATACCTACTCCTTTCCGGAGTCTGAAACGTTCTGGAAAGTGTCCCTTATGTATTCCTCAGGGGTTACGGTTTCAATAACATTGGTTTCAACATTTATAGGATTACCTGAGATATAGTGTTTGATTCTTTGACCGTTTACCACCTTCGGATTTGTGCCTGCGAAGTTGTTGATTTTTATGGCACCGGAATGATAGACCTCCTCGATATCGTAAGGACCTTCCCATTTGGAGAGAAGTTTTCCTGCAAAAAATCTTAAACAGAGTTGTATAGCAATACATAGTCACCTACATTAAACTCATGCTTTTGTATCCTTTTATCATGCCACCTTTTAACTTTTTCTTTAAACAGCTTGGCATTTTCATAAGCTTGGGTTCTCCATTCATCAAGTGAGCTAATATCAAACAACCTCTTCTCACCGGCAAGTTTGAAGTCATAATTGAGCTCTTTGATAGCCCAATATGCCTTATGTTCAAGTTCAAGAGGTAAATGTCATGCTTTTCCATAAACCATTTTATACGGAGACATACCCATAGGATTTTTGTACGCAGTTCTATAGGCCCATAATGCATCATTCAGTTTTTTGGACCAATTCTTTCTAGACTTATTGACAGTCTTTTGCAAAATTAATTTGAGCTCTCTATTGCTCAACTCTACCTGACCACTAGACTGCGGGTGATAAGGAGATGCAATTCTATGATTAACATCGTATTTAGCAAGAATCTTACGGAAAGCACCATGAATAAAGTGTGAACCACCATTAGTCATTAAATATCTAGGGACTCCAAACCTCGGAAAAATAACTTCCTTAAGCATTTTAATAGAAGTGTTATGATCGGCACTACTAGTTGGAATAGCTTCTACCCACTTAGTAACGTAATCAACAACAACTAAAATATGAGTGTATCCATTAGAGGCAGGAAAAGGTCCCATATAATCAAAGCCCCAAATATCAAATGGTTCAATAACAAGTGAATAATTCATAGGCATTTCTTGACGTCTACTAATATTACCAATTCTTTGACATTCATCACAAGACAAAACAAACTTACGGGCATCCTTGAAGAGAGTAGGCCAATAAAAACCAGATTGTAATACCTTATGTGCAGTTCTATCTCCCGCGTGGTGTCCTCCATAAGCTTCGGAGTGACACTTGCGTAGGATCTGTTCATGTTCATGCTCAGGTACACAACGTCTAATAACACCATCTACTCCTTCTTTATAAAGATGTGGATCATCCCAAAAGTAATGTCTCAAATCATAAAAGAACTTTTTCTTTTGTTGGTATGTGAAGCTTTGATGTCCTTGGGACATGGCATATTTTCAATAGCGTCAACCTTGGCTTTATCAACTTCAATACCTCTTTCAGAAACTTTGTGCCCCAAGACAATACCTTCATTAACCATAAAGTGGCACTTTTCCCAATTCAACACAAGATTAGTTTCTTCACATCTCTGCAAAACTCGATCAAGATTGCTCAAGCAATCATCAAAAGAGGAACCATAGACGGAAAAGTCGTCCATGAAAACCTAACAAATCTTTTCACAAAAATCAGAGAATATAGCCATCATGCATCTTTGAAAGGTAGCAGGTGCATTACATAAACCAAAAGGCATACATCTATAAGCAAAAGTACCAAAAGGGCATGTAAAAGTAGTCTTTGATTGATCTTTAGCCGACACAGGTATTTGAGAGAAACCAGAATAACCATCTAGAAAGCAATAATGTGTATGTTTGCATAATCTTTCTAGCATTTGATCAATAAAAGTTAAGGGGTAATGATCTTTCTTAGTAGCTTTATTTAATTTGCGGAAATCAATTACCATCCTATAACCTGTGATAATTCTTTGCAGGATCAATTCATCTTTATCATTAGGGACAACAGTAATACCTCCCTTCTTAGGGACACAATGGACAGGACTTACCCACTGACTATCAGCAACGGGGTAAATTATACCTGCCTCCAGAAGCTTGAGTATTTCCTTTCTTACCACTTCTTTCATTTTAGGATTCAAACGTCGTTGAGGATCACGAACTAGTTTGGCATCCGCTTCCAAAATGATTTTATGTTGACATAGAGTGGGACTAATGCCCTTAAGATCATCAAGAGTATATCCAATAGCCGCACGGTTGAGGGAGTCCTGGACTAGGGGGTGTCCGGATAGCCGAACTATCATCATCGGCCAGACTCCAAGACTATGAAGATACAAGATTGAAGACTTCGTCCCGTGTCCGGATGGGACTTTCCTTGGCGTGGAAGGCAAGCTTGGCAATACGGATATGTAGATCTCCTACCATTGTAACCGACTCTGTGTAACCCTAGCCCTCTCCGGTGTCTATATAAACCAGAGGGTTTTAGTCCATAGGACGAACAACAATCATACCATAGGCTAGCTTCTAGGGTTTAGCCTCCTTGATCTCGTGGTAGATCCACTCTTGTACTACCCATATCATCAATATCAATCAAGCAGGAGTAGGGTTTTACCTCCATCGAGAGGGCCCGAACCTGGGTAAAAACATCGTGTCCCTTTTCTCCTGTTACCATCCGCCTAGACGCACAGTTCGGGACCCCCTACCCGAGATCCGTCGGTTTTGACACCGACATTGGTGCTTTCATTGAGAGTTCCTCTGTGTCGTCACCAATAGGCTTGATGGCTCCTTCGATCATCAACAACAACGCGGTCCAGGGTGTGACTTTTCTCCCCGGACAGATCTTCGTATTCGGCGGCTTTGCACTGCGGGCCAATTCACTTGGCCATCTGGAGCAGATTGAAAGCTACGCCCCTGGCCATCAGGTCAGATTTGGAAGTCTGAACTTCACGGCTGACATCCGCGGAGACTTGATCTTCGATGGATTCGAGCCACAGCCGAGCGCGCCGCACTGTCACGATGGGCATGATTTAGCTCTGCTGCCGGACAGTGCCCTGGAGGCCGCACACGAGCCCGCTCTGATCCTCAATTCGGAGCCGACTGCGCAGATCGAGGACGGGTGGCTAGACACCGCCTCGGGGGCTGCTACCTCTACGGCGATGGAGCCAAATACTGACCTTGTCCCTTGTGACGCTCGTGACTCCGAGGTGCCGGACTCCTCGCCGGACTCCGAACCTCCTGTGCCCCCTCCAATCGAATCCGATTGGGCGCCGATCATGGAGTTCACCGCCGCGGACATCTTTCAACACTCACCTTTTGGCGACATCCTGAATTCGCTAAAGTATCTCTCGCTATCAGGAGAGCCCTGGCCGAATTGCGGTCAGGATGGTTGGGATGCGGACAACGAAGAAATTCAAAACCCACCCACCACCCACTTTGTACCAACCGTCGACGACCTAACCGACTTGCTAGACATCGACTAAGAAGACATCGATAGTATGGACGATGATGCCGGAGACGACCAAGAACCAGCGCCTACTGGGCACTGGAAAGCCACTTCAACTTATGACGTATACATGGTGGATACACCAAAAGGAAGCGATAACAAGGAACAGCGGGACATGGCGAAGGATAATTCCCCCGAAAAACAACCAAAACAGCGACACAAGCGCCGCCCGAAGTCCCGCCTCGATAACAACAGCACCCATAATGACCGAGCCGTAGAGCAGGGCGAACCAGTGGACGATGAACATGCGACCAAACAACCATCCGAACAGGATGAATTGGACAAGCAACCCATCTCCGGCGAAAATAACAGTCCAGACGATCTCACGCCAGACACATCACCGGAGCATAAGAACCTTCACAAAAGGCTCGTCGCCACTGCAAGAAGTTTGAAGAAGCAGAAGCGAAAGCTCAAACCAGCGGAAGACGTACTCAGAATGAGAAGGAGCAAAGTAATCAAGACCGCAGACAAATACGGCAATAATCACCAAGCAAAGAGTTACCCGAAGCGCAAGCTGTTGCCCGAATTCGACGAGGAGGCCGTAGAGCCACCACAATCAAAAAGCAAAGAGGCCGCCTGGCCGGATAGACGACCAGATGACAGGCTAAGAGCGGCAAGCGGCGCCGCACACAAGCCGGCACAAGATACACATAAAGATCCCCGCAAAAGGATGGCCCGGTCAGGTCCATTTATGGGCCAAAAAAGAGGGCTCCAGGAAGCAACACAACATGCCGAGTGTTCGAAGATAACGGCACACCTAAATACAGGGGCGCCGCACACCCACTATGTTTCACCGATGAGGTGCTGGATCATGAATTTCCAGCGGGATTTAAGCCCGTAAACATAGAGGCATACGACGGAACAACAGACCCCGGAGTCTGGATTGAGGATTACATCCTACACATACATATGGCTAGAGGAGACGATCTCCATGCCATAAAATACCTACCCCTCAAGCTCAAAGGGCCAGCTCGGCATTGGCTCAAAAGCCTCCCAGAAAATACTATTGGAAGTTGGGAAGAGCTCGAGGATGCGTTTCGAGCAAATTTTCAGGGGACTTATGTCCGCCCTCCGAATGCAGACGATTTAAGTCACATAACTCAACAGCCCGGAGAGTCAGCATGCAAATTCTGGAACAGGTTCCTCACCAAAAAGAACCAAATAGTTGACTATCCGGACGCCGAAGCCTTAGCAGCTTTTAAGCATAACGTCCGAGATGAGTGGCTTGCTAGGCACCTCGGCCAGAAAAAACCAAGAACAATGGCCGCGCTGACAAGCCTCATGACCCGCTTTTGCGCGGGGGAGGATAGCTGGCTGGCAAGATGCAGCACCAGCGACCCGAGTACATCCGAGGTGAGGGATGGAAATGGGAAATCATGACGCAGAAAAGATCAGCGTCGGAATAAGGAAAATGGCCCAAAGAGCATGACGGTCAACGCCGGGTTCAAAAGCTCTCGGCCGAACAACAAAACACTGCCTCTTAAGGACAATAGTGACGAGCTATCCAACCTAAACAAAATTTTGGATAGGATATGTCAAATCCACAGTACCCCCGGGAAGCCTGCAAACCATACCCACTGAGATTGTTGGGTCTTCAAGCAGTCCAGCCGACTTAACGCCGAACACAAGGGGCTCGACACGCCAAGCGAGGACGATGACGAACCCCACAAGCAGAGCGCCGGAAAACAAAAGACTTTCCCACAAGAAGTCAAAATAGTGAATTCACTTCAAGTGATAACAAGGAAAAATATGGCGGCACCTACCAAAGCACATGCCGCACGGTCCACCCCAGCGGAATCCCGAGATTGGATGTCAAAACCAATTACTTTCGACCATGTGGATTACTCCAGAAGTATTCGAAACGCAGGATGGACTGCCTTGATATTGGATCCTATAATCGACGGACTACAATTTACACAAGTCCTAATGGATGGCGGTAGCGATTTAAACCTGCTATATCCGGACACAATCCGCAGAATGGGGATAGACCCTACCAAAATTCGCCATAGCAGCACTTCCTTCAAAGGAGTGACGCCAGGCCCTTACGCCAATTGCACGGGCTCCTTACTACTAGAAGTTGTGTTCGGTCCATCCGACAACTTCCGTCGTGAAAAGTTAATCTTCCATATCGCCCCATTTAAAAGTAGCCACCAAGCACTATTGGGACGTGAAGCTTTCGCCCCCTTTAATGCAATACCGCATTAAGCGTCTCTTACACTTAAAATGCCCGGTCCACGCAGCATCATCTCTTTAAAAGGTCGTTCAAGACCCCGGACACGGCTAGGCAAGTCTGGCATAAATAAGCTAGGGGCTTCCTAGCTGCATACCCCTCTACAAGGGGCTGTGCGCACGAACAATGAAGAGCCAATAAAGCTCAACTTTATTCATTTTTTAATCACACTATGTTTTAAATACATTTCTTGCATGATATCTTTTAAAACTAAGTTCTTCTCTTTTTCAGATGAACAACGTGCTACACCCGTCCAGGATACAGCACAACGGAGACACAGGCGCAGACGTGCAGCAGGGACCTGTTGCAAGGATTCTTTTCAGATTAATACCCTGCGTAAACCTTTCTTACTGTCTCTTATTGATACACATCCCCCAGTTTCCTACCATAACCGACGAGGAGGCTGGCGTTTTGGCATCGGCCGCACCAGAAGTTTTTGCTCGTACCTGGACACTAGGGGCTTAGGGCATTGTTCTGCCCGTTATCATAAAGACCGAATACCTTAAGGGGTGTTCGGCGTCTCGAGTTAGGCCTTATATGCATCAGCTCCGAATCATGTCTTTGGTCAAATGTTGGGTTTGCCCGGCTCCTGTGTTTTGCTGCCTTACGTTCCGTATCATCGGCTAACGCGGCACCAGGAGAACTACTGCGATTGTCCCCCGGTTCGGCCAGGCGAGCACCTCAGTAGAGAAAGCCGAAAACTGACTGTCATGATATAGCGAGAGACTGGTCAACCACTCGATCGACTACCGGAATGTCTAGAATTCCTCCGCTTTGACGAAGGACCATTTCCCGGTCAGGCACATACGCGCCTCGAATTCGGAGAGCGCGGTGCCCCTAGGGGCAATATCGTAGCCCCACCTTCTAACTCCTATGGCTAAGTGAAAGTGATAAAGCATTATAGTCCGGTTGCCTAGTTTGCTATGCTACCACCTCCTTCACAGGACCAAGACGTTGGATTAAGTGTGAAAAGGCGCCCTTTTGCAAACACCCCCGCACTATGTGCGTGGGGGCTGAAGCCGAAGACTGCCATCTTTCAGGTTATATATACATATACATTAGCGGCCGCACAAGAGATATTTCAATACTTGAACGCACAAGTATAAAAAGCACTTTTATTATAAATATGGTTTTACAAATCATACACGTCATTTGAACATAACATCTTTCGAGCACTGCGACTCTATTAAACGAGCGCCCTGCAGGACTTCCCCAAAATAGTGCTCAGCGGGTAACCGGCTCTCGTCTGAACCCCGGGATGCAACAACGGTGGCATCCATCTCCGCCCAGTATGTCTTAACACGGGCAAGAGCCATCCGCGCACCCTCTATGCATGCCGACCGCTTCATCGCCTTGATATGCGGCACCGCCCCAAGGAATTGCTGCAATAAGACAAAATAACTCTTCGGCTTGGGCCTATCCGGCCACAGATGAGCCACTACATCCGTCATGGCAAGTCCGGACAATCTATTCAGCTCAGCCCACTCAGCCAACCGATCGGTCAACGGAAGTGAACGCTCCGGACTGTGGAATTGAGACCAAAAAAGCTCTTCCATCTCGTGATCCTTCTGGCTTCGGAAGTGCACAACAGCATCCGCTGCACTCGCCGCCAAATCCAGATAAGGATCCTCCGCACCCCACAGCTAGCCCAGCTGAGCATACTTCTGATCTGCGAACTTCCTGCGCAACAAAAAGGGCTTTCCAGCCGCAATGTCTCCGGCCTGACGCAGCTCCTCCTTTATAGCCCTCATTGCAGAACGTGCATCCTTGGCTTCGGCGGTGGCCTTCTTCAGGTCCTCTTGCTCCGCTCAGTGTTCTTTTTCAAGAACCTCATAGCGGTCGGTAACATCCTTCAGCTTCACGGCCATCTCCTCCCTGCTTCGGTAGTGAGCAGCCTTTTCGGCTTTTAGCTCTTCGGCTGCCTTCAAAGCAGCAGCATCACTCCTCCTGGCCTGCTCCTTGGCTCGAGCAAGCTCGGCCCGAAGGTCCTCCACAGCAGCGGCACCATCTGCATTAAGCATACATGTTGTAAGGAGTGGGCATCAGCTCCCTTACTAGGTGACCATGGAGAAACAACCTACCTTGTGACTCGTCAAGTCGTTTATTGACCAGCGCGATGTCCGCATCTGCAACATCGAGCTGCCGCTTTAGCTCGGCAACTCTATCAGTCCGGTTGGCCACCGGGCGATCCGCCACCTACATAAGAAAGGCGATAATTAATAACTGAGATTATGATCCTCGGCACGCCGTCGCTTTCGACAACATACCGAGTCTCAGGGGCTACTATCTATACAGGGCGCACTCTATGTGCAAAACTGTCAAAAGGTATGTCATTTTTACGTACCTCAAAACCCGCCAGTAAACTTCTGACAGCATCATGCAACCCGCCCTCAGCAGATGAAATTCTTTCAATCACCATACTCATCAATGTACGGTGATCTTCTGAGATAGACGCCCTCTCGAGCAGATCCTTCAGCTCCCCCAGCCGTACACCAGTAGGTGCCGAACTCTCCGGCCCCGCCGGACTCGGGGAGACCCTCCGCGATGACACTTCAGGGTCGTCCGCCCCGCCTGACGGCACGGCAGATGGAGGCATCTCGCTCTCCATCATCTCCGAACGAAGATCCCCCGAAGATGAGCTCAGCTGAGAAGGGCGGAGATCCGCACTACAAGGTAAAATAAACTTCGGTTATCCTCAGAAATAAAAATAGGGATGTCCCTTATTACAAAACTCCCCTTCTTTTACTCATGGCTCGCTAGAGGGCCGATTCCCTTGGGGAGATGGTGCGGCCGAGGCTTCTCCTGGCGCAGGACTCTCTGGTGAAGATTTCTTCCCCCGCTTCAAGGCCTTGACCTCCGGATCTTTGGAAGCGGTCCTCTTCTCCCCTTGGAGGGAGGGATTCTCGATCCCCCCTTTCCCAAGAGCCTCCTCAGTAGAGGCGGTAGTTTTCCTGTTTTCCCCTTCGCCCTCTTCTGAAGGCGCAACCTCTAGCATCTTGACCAACACCGGATCCGACGTGGTCTCCGGGAGGGGGGCCGGACACCGTATCAATTTTGCTTGCGCTATCCACTCCTGTCCAAGGGATAGCTGGTTAAAAAGGCAAATCCATGATAAACAAATGGACGATATGTCCGGACACAGGGTCACTTACTTGAGTATCCGGGCGATTGCAGCTTAGGCCAGCATCCTCGGTCAAGTCCGGACACATCTCTTGTGATCCGAAGAACGGTTTGTACATCTCCACGGGTGTTGTACCCATGAAGTGTTGAAGAGCTCGTGGTCCCTCCGGATTGAATTCCCACAGGCGGAGGGGGCGATGTTTGCAGGGAAGAAGACGCCGAATCAACATAACCTGCATCACTATGACCAAATTGATCTCCCTCTCTTGGAGGTCTCGAATCCAGCCCTGCAATAGGGCTACGTCCTTCGACGGCCCCCAGTTAAGCCCTCTGTTGACCCATGACATCAGCCATTGTGGAGGGCCCGAGCGAAAGATGGGCGGCGGCTTCTGCCTGCTACCCCTGGGAGCAGTAATATAGAACCACTCATGTTGCCACAAACCGAGCTCCTCCTGAAAAGAGCCCACGGGCCATGGAGCTTCGGCCCTCTTTCTTACAACCGCCCCGCCGCACTCTGCTTGACGCCCCTCGATCATCTTTGGCTCCGCGTTGAAGGTTTTGAGCCACAAACCAAAGTGAGGGGTAGTGCGGAGGAAGGCCTCGCAGACGACAATAAATGATGAGATATGGAGGATGGACTCGGGAGCCAAGTCGTGGAATTCCAACCCATAGTAAAACATGAGCCCCATTACGAAGGGATCCATCGGGAAGCCTAAACCCCGACAGAGGTGAGACACGAACACGACGCTCTCGCCTGGCTCAGGAGTAGGAATGACTTGCCCTTGGGCAGGCAACCTATGCGAAATCTCGTAGGTTAAGTACCTGGCTTCTCTCAGATTTAGCACGTCCTCTTCCATGACGGAGGAGGGCATCCACCGGCCCTGTAGGTCGGAGCCGGACATTGTCGAAAGTCCGAAGCGCTCGAATCTGGAGCCCTGAGTGCTGGAACTTGGGGCGAGGGGTAGATTCGATTGAGGATTGAAGAAAAGAAACGAGCCTTGGTCTCATTATAAAGAGGGAGAATACCAAGAGCCGTCCCCGTGACCGTTTGGAACTCGCCTTCGATGGAGGGGGTGTGGCAACGGGCGCGGTTGGGTTACCCACGTCCGTATTGATGGGAATCCTGGAATAAGGGGAACACAATCTCTGCTTCGACAAGACGTGCCAAGGAAACCGCTTCGCTAAACGCGCTGAGGTGGTATAATAAAAACGATTCAAGTAAAGGCTTGGTAGTGGTGTGATGTCACGCCACAAAATACGTCAGCAGATTGAACTTGTGCAAATATTATTCTCTCTACGGTGGTACATTGAGTTTATTTTGCAGAGCTGGACACTATCCTGGTGTTCACAATCTTCTATGAATTATTCGGAGGAGGAACCCGCCTTGCAATGTCGAAGACAATATGCGCGCCGGACTCGTCATCATTGAAGCCTGGTTCAGGGGCTACTGAGGGAGTCCTGGACTAGGGGGTGTCCGGATAGCCGAACTATCATCATCGGCCGGACTCCAAGACTATGAAGATACAAGATTGAAGACTTCGTCCCGTGTCCGGATGGGACTTTCCTTGGCGTGGAAGGCAAGCTTGGCAATACGGATATGTAGATCTCCTACCATTGTAACCGACTCTGTGTAACCCTAGCCCTCTCCGGTGTCTATATAAACCAGAGGGTTTTAGTCCATAGGACGAACAACAATCATACCATAGGCTAGCTTCTAGGGTTTAGCCTCCTTGATCTCGTGGTAGATCCACTCTTGTACTACCCATATCATCAATATCAATCAAGCAGGAGTAGGGTTTTACCTCCATCGAGAGGGCCCGAACCTGGCTAAAAACATCGTGTCCCTTTTCTCCTGTTACCATCCGCCTAGACGCACAGTTCGGGACCCCCTACCCGAGATCCGTCGGTTTTGACACCGACATTGGTGCTTTCATTGAGAGTTCCTCTGTGTCGTCACCAATAGGCTTGATGGCTCCTTCGATCATCAACAACAACGCGGTCCAGGGTGTGACTTTTCTCCCCGGACAGATCTTCGTATTCGGCGGCTTTGCACCGACAACGGTGCTTCTTCAGAGTTTTCAATAATCTTTCTTCTTCATGATCTGAAAGGTTAGCACTAATAATAACAGGATATATTTTCTTTTCATCAAGATAAGCATATTTAAGATTATCAGGCAACGGTTTAAGCTCAAACACGGGATCACCCTTGGTGGAGGAGGGTCCCCTAGGATTTCAACAGGCGAATTGTGTTTCAGAATAGGTTCTTGTTTAAAGAATACTTCATCTATTTCCCTTCTTTCATTCATAAACATATCATTTTCATGGTCTAGCAAATAATGTTCCAAAGGATCACTAGGAGGCACGGCAATAGAAGCAAGACCAATAATTTCATCCTTACTAGGCAATTCTTCCTCACGATGTTGTTTACTAAATTTAGAGAAATTAAACTCATGAACCATATCATCCAAGCCAACAGTAACAACATTCTTTTTACAGTCTATCATAGCATTAACGGTATTCAAGAAGGGTCTACCAAATATAATGGGACAAAAGCTATCTTGTGGGGAACCAAGAACAAGAAAATCAGTGGGATATTTGGTTTTCCCACACAAGACTTCAACATCTCTAACAATTCCCATTGCAGAAATAGTATCTCTATTGGCAAGTTTAATTGTGACATCAATACCTTCTAATTCAGCAGGTGCAATTTCATTCTTAATTTCTTCGTATAAAGTATGTGGTATAACACTAGCACTCGCACCCATATCACATAAGCCATGGTAACAATGATCTCCTATTTTAACAGAAA
Source organism: Triticum timopheevii (assembly GCA_963921465.1). Lineage (NCBI taxonomy): Eukaryota > Viridiplantae > Streptophyta > Magnoliopsida > Poales > Poaceae > Triticum > Triticum timopheevii. Next base: position 582,647,120 of record OY997270.1, on the reverse strand, counting down.
TAACAGGCACGCCTACCACAGGTCTATGTTTATCTTCAGCACAAGGTTTAGCAATTCTAGCAGTTTCACCTTCGAACTGAATAACATGCCCATCAATATTATCAGACAAGAGATCTTTAACAATAGCAATATTAGGTTCTACTTTGACTTGCTCAGGAGGTGTATAAGTTCTAGTATTGCTTTTACGAACAACAGTTGAAGCTTTAGCATGATCCTTTACTCTAGAAGGGAAAGGCGGTTTCTCAACATAAGAGGTAGGAACAATAGGATCATTATAAGTGATGGTTTCTTCTTCAACTTTAATAGGTGCAGCTACTTTTACTTCTGTGGGAGGATGATATTTAAACCACTTCTCCTTGGGGAGATCAACATAGGTAGCAAAAGATTCACAGAAAGAAGCTACTATCTCAGAGTCAAGTCCAAATTTAGTGCTAAACTTACGGAAAATATCGGTATCCATAAAATATTTAACACAATCAAACTTAGGTGTCATACCTGACTCCTTACCTTCGTTGAGGTCCCAATCTTCAGAGTTGCATTTAATTCTATCCAATAAATTCCATCTGAATTCAATAGGCTTCATCATAAAAGAGCCAGCACAAGAAGTATCAAGCATGGTTTTATTATTATCAGGGAGCCGAGCATAAAAATTCTGAAGAATTGTCAATTTTGAGAGCTCATGATTGGGGCATGAATATAACATGGATTTAAGCCTCCCCCAAGCTTGAGCGATGCTTTCTCCTTCGCGAGGCCAAAAATTATATATATAATTGCGATCACGATGAACAAGATGCATAGGGTAATACTTTTGATGAAATTCCAATTTCATTCTTTTATAGTTCCATGATATCCTATCATCACATAGCCTATACCATGTCGATGCGTCTCCTTCAAAGATAAAGGGAAAGCCTTCTTCTTAACAACATCATCGGGTATACCTGCAAGCTTAAATAATCCACAAATATCATCCAAATAGCGTAGATGCTCGTCGGGATGCTTTGTCCCATCTCCTGTAAAAGTATTAGCCAGCAGTTTTTCCATAATACCCGAAGGAAATTCAAAAGGAATTTCATTTTCAATAGGTTCAGTAGGTTGAGGAGCAACTCTTTGCTCTACTAGACGGGGTGAAGATACCCCGAACAAGCCCCTCAGAGATTCACTTTCCATAGTAACAAGTGACAAAAAATTTCAGCACACTATATAAATTTTTCCTTACCAAATTCCACCTACCAAAGGCGCTACACTCCCCGGCAACGGCGCCAGAAAAGAGTCTTGATGACCCACAAGTATAGGGGATCAATCGTAGTCCTTTCGATAAGTAAGAGTGTCGAACCCAACGAGGAGCAGAAGGAAATGATAAGCGGTTTTCAGCAAGGTATTCTCTGCAAGTACTGAAATAAGTGGTAACAGATAGTTTTGTGATAAGATAAATTATAACGAGCAACAAGTAACAAAAGTAAATAAAGTGCAGCAAGGTGGCCCAATCCTTTTTGTGGCAAAGGACAAGCCTGGACAAACTCTTATAATAGGAAAAGCACTCCCGAGGACACATGGGAATATCGTCAAGCTAGTTTTGATCACGCTCATATGATTCGCGTTCGGTACTTTGATAATTTGATATGTGGGTGGACCGGTGCTTGGGTGCTGTTCTTACTTGAACAAACATCCCACTTATGATTAACCTCTATTGCAAGCATCCGCAACTACAACAAAAGTATTAAGGTAAACCTAACCATAGCATGAAACATATGGATCCAAATCAGCCCCTTACGAAGCAACCCCTAAACTAGGGTTTAAGCTTCTGTCACCCTAGCAACCCATCATCTGCTTATTACTTCCCAATGCCTTCCTCTAGGCCCAAATAATGGTGAAGTGTTATGTAGTCGATGTTCACATAACACCACTAGAGGTTAGACAACATACATCTTATCAAAATATCGAACGAATACCAAATTCACATGACTACTAATAGCAAGACTTCTCCCTTGTCCTCAGGAACAAACGTAACTACTCACAAAGCATATTCATGTTCATAATCAGAGGGGATATAATGTGCATAAAGGATCTGAACATATGATCTTCCACCAAATAAACCAACTAGCATCAACTACAAGGAGTAATCAACACTACTAGCAACCTACTAGCACCAATCCCGGACTTGGAGAGAAGAATTGGATACAAGAGATGAACTAGGGATTGGAGATGAGATGATGCTGATGAAGATGTTGATGGAGATTGCCCTCTCCCGATGAGAGGAGCGTTGGTGATGACGATGGTGATGATTTCCCCCTCCCGGAGGGAAGTGTCCCCGGCAGAACAGCTCTGCCGGAGCCCTAGATTGGTTCCGCCAAGGTTCCGCCTCGTGGAGGCGGAGTCTCGTCCCGAAAGGTTGCTTATTATTTTTTTCTCATCGAGAGAGCTCATATAGGAGAAGATGGGCATCGGAGAGCCACCAAGGGGCCCACGAGGTAGGGGGGCATGCCCAGGGGGGAGGGGCGCGCCCCCCACCCTCGTGAGCAGGGTGTGGGCCCCCTGGCCTTCATCTTTGGCGATGATTTTTCTTTATTTATTTTAAGATATTCCGTGGAGTTTCAGGACTTTTGGAGTTGCGCAGAATAGGTCTCCAATATTTGCTCCTTTTCCAGCCAGAATTCCAGCTGCCAGCATTCCCCCTCTTCATGGTAAACCTTGTAAAATAAGAGAGAATAGCCATAAGTATTGTGACATATCGTGAAATAACAGCCCATAATGCGATAAATATCGATATAAAAGCATGATGCAAAATGGACGTATCACAACTCATGTCTATGGCTAGGAAACTCAACCATCTTTGATCAACGAGCTAGTCAAGTAGAGGCATACTAGTGACACTATGTTTGTCTATGTATTCACACATGTATTATGTTTTCGGTTAATACAATTCTAGCATGAATAATAAGCATTTATCATGATATGAGGAAATAAATAATAACTTTATTATTGCCTCTAGGGCATATTTCCTTCAGTCTCCCACTTCCACTAGAGTCAATAATCTAGTTCACATCACCATGTGGATTAACACTAATATTCACATCTGCATGTGATTAACACCCATAGTTCACATTGTCATGTGACCAACACCCAAAGGGTTTACTAGAGTCAATAATCTAGTTCACATCGATATGTATTAACACCAAAAGAGTACTAAGGTGTGATTATGTTTTGCTCGTGAGAGAAGTTTAGTCAACGGGTCTGTCATATTCAGAGCCGTATGTATTTTGCAAATATTCAATGTCTACAATGCTCTGCATGGAGCTACTCTAGATAATTGCTCCCACTTTCAATATGTATCCAGATTGAGACTTAGAGTCATCTGGATCGGTGTAAAAGCTTGCACCGATGTAACTCTTTACGGTGAACTCTTTTATCACCTCCATAATCGAGAAACATTTCCTTAGTCCTCACTAAGGATATTCTTGACCACTGTCCAGTGATCTACTCCTAGATCCAAATTGTACTCCCTTGCCAAATTCAGAGCAAGGTATACAATAGGTCTGGTACACAGCATAGCATACTTTATAGAACCTATGACTGAGGCATAGGGAATGACTTTTCATTGTCTTTCTATTTTCTGCCATGCTCGGGTTTTGAGTCTTACTCAACTTCACACCTTGCAACACATGCAAGAACTCCTTCTTTGACTGTTCCATTTTGAATTACTTCAAAATCTTATCAAGGTATGTACTCATTGAAAAATCTTATCAAGCGTCTTGATCTATCTCTATAGATCTTGATGCTCAATGTGTAAGCAGCTTCACCGAGGTCTTTCATTGAAAAACACTTATGCAAGTATCCTTTTATGCTATCCAGAATTTCTATATCATTTCCGATCAACAATATGTCATCTACATATAGTTTTAGAAATGCTACAGAGCTCCCACTCACTTTCTTGTAAATACAGGCTTCTCCAAAAGTCTGTATAAAACCATATGCTTTGATCAACTCATCAAAGCGTATATTCCAACTCTGCGATCCTTGCACCAGTCCATAGATGGATCGCTGGGGCTTGCACATTTTGTTAGCACCTTTAGGATTGACAAAACCTTTTGGTTGCATCATATACAACTCTTCTTTAATAAATCCATTAAGGAATGTAGTTTTGACATCCATTTGCCAGATTTCATAATATGTGGCAATTGCTAACATGATTCGGACAGACTTAAGCATCGATACGAGTGAGAAAATCTCATTGTAGTCAACACCTTGAACTTTGTCAAAAACCTTTTTCGACAAGTCTACCTTTGTAGATAGTAACACTACTATTAGTGTCCATCTTCCTCTTGAAGATCCATTTATTTTCTATAGCTTGCCGATCATCGGGCAAGTCAACCAAAGTCCAAACTTTGTTCTCATACATGGATCCCATCTCAGATTTCATGGCCTTCAAGCCATTTCGTGGAATCTGGGCTCATAATCGCTTCCTCATAGTTCATAGGTTCATCATGGTCTAGTAACATGACTTCCAGAACAGGATTACCGTACCACTCTGGTGCGGACTGTACTTTGGAAGACCTATGAGGTTCTGTAGTAACTTGATCTGAAGTTTCATGATCATCATCATTAGCTTCCTCACTAATTGGTGTAGGAATCACTGGAACTGATTTCTGTGATGAACTACTTTCCAATTCAGGAGAAGGTACAATTACCTCATCAAGCTCTACTTTCCTCCCATTCACTTTTTTCGAGAGAAACTCCTTCTCTAGAAAGGATCCATCTTAGCAACGAATATCATGCCTTCGGATATGTGATAGAAGGTGTACCCAATAGTTTCCTTTGGGCATTCTATGAAGACGCACTTCTCCGATTTGGGTTCGAGCTTATCAGGTTGAAACTTTTTCACATAAGCATTGCAGCCCCAAACTTTAAGAAACGGCAACTTTGGTTTCTTGCCAAACCACAGTTCATAAGGCGTCGTCTCAACGGATTTTGATGGTGCCCTATTTAAAGTGAATGCAGCTATGTCTAATGCATAACCCCAAAACGATAGTGTTAAATTGGTAAGATACATCATAGATCACACCATATCCAATAAAGTGCGGTTACGACGTTCGGACACACCATTACACTGTGGTGTTCCATGTGGCGTGAGCTGTGAAACTATTTCCACATTGTTTTAAATGAAGGCCAAACTCGTAACTCAAATATTCTCCTCCACGATCAGATCGTAGAAACTTTATTTTCTTGTTACGATGATTCTCCACTTCACTCTGAAATTCTTTGAACTTTTCAAATGTTTTAAACTTGTGTTTCATTAAGTAGATATACCCATATCTGCTCAAATCATCTGTGAAGGTCAGGAAATAACGATACTCGCCACGAGCATCAACACTAATTGGATCGCATACATCGGTATGTATTATTTCCAATAAGTCACTAGCTCATTCCATTGTTCCGGAGAACGGAGTTTTAGTCATCTTGCCCATAAGGCACGGTTCGCAAGCATCAAATGATTCATAATCAAGTGATTCCAAAATTCCATTTTTATGGAGTTTCTTCATGTGGTTTACACCGATACGACCCAAACGGCAGTGCAACAAATAAGTTGCACTATCATTATGAACTTTTTAGCTTTTGGTATCAATATTATGAATATGTGCATCACTACGATCGAGATCCAACAAACTATTTTCATTGGGTGTATGACCATCAAAGGTTTTATTCATGTAAACAGAACAACAATTATTCTTTGACTTTAAATGAATAACCGTATTGCAATAAACATGATCAAATCATATTCATGCTCAACGCAAACGCCAAATAACATTTATTTAGGTTCAACACTAATCCCGAAAGTATAGGGAGTGTGCGATGATGATCATATCAATCTTGGAACCACTTCCAACACACATCATCACTACACCCTCAACTAGTCTCTGTTTATTCTGTAACTCCTGTTTCGAGTTACTAATATTAGCAATCAAACAAGTATCAAATACCCAGGGGCTACTATAAACACTAGTAAGGTACACATCAATAACCTGTATATCAAATATACCCTTGTTCACTTTGCCATCCTTCTTATCTACCAAATATTCAGGGCATTTCCGCTTCCAATGACCATTTCCTTTGGAGTAGAATCACTCGGTTCCAGGCTTTAGTCTAGCTTTGGGCTTCTTCACGGGAGTGACAACTTGCTTGCCATTCTACATGAAGTTCCCTTTCTATCCCTTTGCCCTTTTTCTTGAAACTAGTGGTCTTGTTAATCATCAACACTTGATGCTTTTTCCTGATTTCTACCTTCGTCGATTTCAGCATCATGAAGAGCTCGGGAATCATTTTAATTATCCCTTGCATACTATAGTTCATCACGAAGTTCTAGTAACTTGGTGATTGTGACTAGAGAACTCTGTCAATCACTATCTTATCTGGAAGATTAACTCCCACTTGATTCAAGCGATTGTAGTACCCAGACAATCTGAGCACATGCTCACTACTTGAGCTATTCTCATCCATCTTTAGCTATAGAACTTGTTAGAGACTTTATATCTCCCAACTCGGGTATTTGCATGAAATATTAACTACAACTCCTGGAACATCTCATATGCTCCATGACGTTCAAAACGTCTTTGAAGTACCGATTCTAAGTTGTTAAGCATGGTGCACTAAACTATCAAGTAGTCATCATATTGAGCTAGCCAAACGTTCATAACGTCTGCATCTGCTCCTGCAATAGGCTTGTCACCTAGCGGTGCATCAAAGACATAATTCTTATGTGCAGCAATGAGGATAAACCTCAGATCACGGACCCAGTCCGCATTATTGCTACTATCATCTTTCAACTTAGTTTTCTCTAGGAACACATATAAAACAAAGAGAAGCAACAACGCGAGCTATTGATCTACAACATTATTTGCAAAATACTATCAGGACTAAGTTCATGATAAATTAAAGTTCAATTAATCGTATTATTTAATAACTCCCACTTAGATAGACATCCCTCTAATCATCTAAGTGATCATGTGGTCCAAATCAACTAAACCATGTCCGATCATCACGTGAGATTGAATAGTTTTCAATGGTAAACATCACTATGTTGATCATATCTTCTATATGATTCACGCTCGACCTTTCGGTCTCCAGTGTTCCGAGGCCATAGCTGCATATGCTAGGCTCATCAAGTTTAACCTGAGTATTCTGCGTGTGCGAAACTGTCTTACACCCGTTGTATTTGAATGTATAGCTTATCACACCCGATCATCACGTGGTGTCTCAGCACGAAGAAATTTCACAATGGTGCATACTCAGGGAGAACACTTATACCTTGAAATTTAGTGAGAGATCTGTAGGACCTTGAGAAGAGGTGTCTAGAGGGGGTGATTAGACACTAAGTACCAAAGTTGCAGTTTTTAAGTTTCTTTAAGTTTAAGTGGAGTTTGGGCACAAGTTTAACATTCACAATACATATCAAGCAAGCATGCAAAGAGTATATGAGCAGCGGAAAGTAAAGGGAAGGGTTTGGAGGATTCAAACGCAATTGGAGACACGGATGTTTTTGGCGTGGTTCCGATAGGTGGTGCTATCGTACATCCACGTTGATGGAGACTTCAACCCACGAAGGGTAACGGTTGCGCGAGTCCACGGAGGGCTCCACCCACGAAGGGTCCACGAAGAAGCAACCTTATCTATCCCACCATGGCCGTCGCCCACAAAGGACTTGCCTCACTAGCGGTAGATCTTCACGAAGTAGGCGATCTCCTTGCCCTTAAAAACTCCTTGGTTCAACTCCACAATCTTGTCGGAGGCTCCCAAGTGACACCTAGCCAATCTAGGAGACACCACTCTCCAAGAAGTAACAAATGGTGTGTTGATGATGAACTCCTTGCTATTGTGCTTCAAATGATAGTCTCCAGAACACTCAACTCTCTCTCATAGGTTTTGGATCTGGTGGAAAGAAGATTTGAGTGGAAAGCAACTTGGGGAAGGCTAGAGATCAAGATTCATATGGTAGGAATGGAATATCTTGGCCTCAACACATGAGTAGGTAGTTCTCTCTTAGAAATGGTAAGTTGGAAGTGTAGGTTCGTTCTGATGGCTCTCTTCACGAATGAAGAGGAGGTGTAGGGGTATATATAGCCTCCACGCAAAATCTAACCGTTACACACAATCTACCAAACTCGGTGGGACCGAATCGTCAAACTCGGTCTGACCGATTTAGCAAATAATGTGACCGTTAGGGTTTTCGGTGGGACTGAAATGCAACTCAGTGAGACCGATACAGTTAGGGTTAGGGCATAACGTAATCTTGGTAAGACCGATTACACAAACTCGGTGAGACCGATTTTGGTAATAAGCTTTCCAGAGAGTTGGTCAGGAAAACTCGGTGGGACTGATTACTCAAACTCGGTGGGATCGATTTTGGTAATAAGTTATCCAGAGAGTTTGCATTGTAGTCTCGGTAGTACCGATTGCTCAAACTCGGTGAGACCAATTTTGATAATGGACATACACAGAGAGATTACAATCCCATCTCGGTGAAACCAAGATCCCTATCGGTAAGACCGATTTGCTTAGGGTTTGTGGCAGTGGCTATGACTTTTGAAATCGGTGGCGCCGGATAGGAAGAATTGGTGTGACCGATTTTGGCTTTGGGTTTAAGTCATTTGTGGGTGTGGGAAAGTAGCTGAGGGTTTTGGAGCATATCACTAAGCACATGAAGCAAGAGGCTCTTTAAGCAACACCTCATCCCTCCTTGATAGTATTGGCTTTTCCTATAGACTCAATGTGATCTTGGATCACTAAAATATAAAATGAAGAGTCTTGAGTTCTTGAGCTTGAGCCAATCCTTTGTCCTTAGCATCTTGAGGGATCCACTTTCATCATTTAGTCCATGCCACTCCATTGTTGAACTCATCTGAAACATGCTAGATAAAAGTGTTAGTCCAACAAGAGATATGTTGACATTAATTACCAAAACCACCTAGGGAGCACTTGTGCTTTCAATCTCCCCCTTTTTGGTAATTGATGACAACATACATCAAATCTTTAGATAAAGATATAAAGAGTAGCAAGTAAAGCTTTGGAAAGACATGTAACAGGCATAGGCTCCCCCTACATGTATGCAATCATGTGAATATGGAATATAGAAGCATGTGAGAGCATAAACATGATAGAGCAGGCAATGTGTTACATGTATCTTGGCCATATGCATCAGAGCAAAGAATATTAGAGAAAATACCTTCATGCTCATGAGTCCTTCTTGCAAATAGTATGTATATCAGCAAGAATTCCTCATACACATGATTGTGATGCATATACTTACCTTGCAGTCTTGAGTTGGCTTAGGATGAAATGAACCTGCGTAAATAAGGTTAGATAACACAAATACATCTACTGGCCAGAGCAAACAAAAGAAACCACAAGAATACCAAGACTGGGATGACATGTAGAGAGTGAGTACTAAGTACCACATTGGATTAGACATGTCCCCAAGAGTAAAGATATGCAATGAATTTAAATGATTTCTTTCCCTTAGATGTCTTGCTCCCCCTGAATCTAACATGGGATACTGGGAGAAGATAGGGAATAGAAAATCAGAGCTGAAGGATATGAATGATGAACAGAGCTAATGCATGCTAATGCAAATGCATGCTAATGCAAATAAGCACAAAAGATCATAAGAACATGTCTCTCCCCTCAAGAAGACATGTGGGCATCTCTCCTCTTGAACACCAAGCATCTGGGATCCTTGAGAAATACGTCTACTTAAGTATTCTCTCCCCCTGGAGATCTCTCTCTCCTCTTTGAGGGTCTCTCTCCCCCTTGAGGATCCCTCTCCCCCTCTGAGGGTCTCTCTCCCCCTTAAGTTAAGAAGGTGATAAACTCTTTCTTTGATGTGATCTCTCTCTAAATGATAAGCTTTGATGTTCTCTCTCTCCCCCTTTGACATCAATTTCCAAGAAGGGCCTTCTAGAATCTGTCTAATGGGTTTGGTCCTTGAGACACAGCACAAAGCAATGATGAAAATGTGATGCTTGTAGAGGACAAGATTCATTGAGTGGAGCTGGATCAGAAGAAACATAGAATATGTGGCAAACTGTTTTTCCTGTTGTGAAATCGGTGGCACCGAGTGATATGCTTCGGTTGTACCGAAAGGATTCGGTTGGGCCGAAAATAACTGATCGGTGAAACCGAGTTCATCGCAGAGAAAACACTTGTCACCTCAGCTCACTTGACTAGTAAGATCTCACAAAGATTTGCAAGGAATTTACTGAAAGATGTGCAATGAATTTGATGCAGAAAATGCAGAGCAAATAGAAAGAAATCTAGATGAAGTTTTTTTTTGAAAGGGGAAACAAATATGCACGAGACAAATGCAAAAACACAGAAAAGAACACAAAAGAACTTCATCTAGAGATGGTCGGTGACTGAGTCACCTATGTTAGAGTATATTGACTTAGGAGTCAAGTGAGGTCACTTGATCATAGGTCATACTCATCGTTTAAGCTCAAAATGGGGTTGCCATTTTTCGTTTAAGCATCTTGATGTATTCACATCTTGTCGAGTTGCTTTAGCTCATGACTTGGAGTAAAGCTTCTCTAAGATGGAATATCATACCTTTTGTTGGTGGTGTTGTCCATGTAGTTGAACTTGTGTGAGTTGCTCAAGGTTGATGTAGCTCATCAAGAATTTGGAGCACCACTTGGAATTTAAGTCCATCTACCTACATGGGTTAGTTCTTGCGAGGAAGAGCACTTGTGTATCCAATGATGACAGTCATGAAACTCAATAGAGAAATTGTCAAAAGGATATGTTTGAGTGGTTTCGTGCTTCCTTGTCTTCAACCACCATAGTGTAGAAACTTGGTGATGTAGAGATTGCTCAAGATGTGAGTAGATTACAATCTCATGGAGTTTGATTCCACCAAGTACCTACATGGGTTAGATAACATGCAAGATACAAATATATCCAAGATGTAAGATTTTCATCATAAGAGAAATATCAAGGATTAGTCATAAGCTTATATCTTGCATGTATCCAATGGAGTTTCTACTCCAAGTTTGAGGCATCAATGATATTCAATTCTCCTCTTAACCTGCAAAACACTTTCTCATCAAGAGGTTTAGTGAATATATCCGCTAATTGCTTTTCGGTGCGAACATGCTTAAGATCAATGTCACCCTTAGCAACATGATCGCGAATGAAGTGATGACGAACTTCAATATGCTTAGTTCAAGAATGTTGCACAGGATTATGACCAATTTTGATAGCACTTTCATTGTCACAAAGCAATGGAACATGTCTCACATATATCCCATAATCTTTAAGAGTTTGGGTCATCCAAAGTAATTGAGCACAACATGAACCATCGGCAATATATTCAGCTTCGGCGGTGGATAAGGATACCGAGTTTTGTTTCTTGGAGGACCAAGACACAAGAGATTTACTAAGAAATTGACAAGTACCCGAAGTGGAATTTCTATCAACCTTGTCTCCGGCATAGTCCGAGTCGGAATAGCCAACAAGATCGAAGGAGGCCCTCTTAGGATACCAAATGCCAAAGTTTGGTGTATGGATTAAGTATCTCACTATCCTTTTCACGGCCTTAAGATGACATTCCTTAGGAGCAGCTTGATATCGTGCACACATGCACACACTTAGCATGATATCGGGACGTGAAGCACATAGATATAACAATGAACCAATCATAGAGCGATAAACCTTTTGATCAACCGGTTCACCATCTTTGGTCAAGTCATTATGTCCACTAGTAGGCATGGGTGTAGACATACCTTTGCATTCTTGCATATTGAACTTCTTGAATAAGTCCTTGGTGTACTTCATTTGAGAAACAAAGGTACCTTCCTTAGTTTGCTTGAATTGCAATCCAAGGAAGAATTTGAGTTCACTCATCATAGACATCTCAAACTTCTCCGACATTAGCTTTCCAAACTTTTCACTAAAAAGAGGGTTAGTCGAACCAAATATAATATCATCAACATAGATTTGGCACACAAATAGTTCTCCATTAACCCTTTTAGTAAAAAGAGTAGAATCAATTTTCCCAATTTCAAATCCTTTTTCAATAAGAAATTTGGTCAAGCATTTATACCATGCTCTAGGAGCTTGTTTAAGACCATAAAGAGCTTTGTGAAGTTTGTAAACATGATTGGGTTTCTTAGGATTGACAAATCCGGGGGGTTGCTTAACATAAACTTCCTCCTCTATTTCACCATTTAGAAAAGCACTTTTAATGTCCATTTGGTACAAGGTGATATCATGATGATTAGCATAGGCAAGTAAGATGCGAATGGACTCAAGTCTAGCAACGGGGGCGTAAGTCTCACCATAGTCCATACCTTCGACTTGTGTGTAGCCTTGGGCGACGAGACGTGCTTTGTTGCGAACTACTTGTCCATCTTCATCTTGCTTGTTGCGAAACACCCATTTGGTACCGATGACGTTGTGGTTGTTGTCGGGCTTCTCAACCAATGTCCAAACTTGGTTCCTCTCAAAGTTGTGTAGCTCTTCATGCATAGCATTTATCCAATCCGGATCTTCCAATGCTTCTTCAACCTTCATAGGTTCAATGCTAGAGATGAAAGAATAGTTTTCACAAAAGTTAGCTAAACGAGTTTTAGAGCGAGTGATTCTCCCGGTTTGAATGTCATTGTAGATTTGCTCGATGGGATGATCTTTAGCAACTCTTGCTCGAACTCGTGAAAGCTTTTGCTTGGGTCTTTGTTGAACATCTTCTTCATCTTGTTCTTCTTCTTGGCCTTCTTCATTGTTGGCGTTGTCGTTCTCTTGTCGTGGTGGAGAAGGAGGTTGTTGATGTTCATCTTGATGCGCTTCCTCGTTTTCTTCATCTTGGTGTGTCCCACTTGTGGATGCTTCCGTATCAACTCTTGGTTCACCTTGCTGTGAAGTAGAAGCTTCCACTTGGACGGACGAGGTACTCTCCTTCACCTCCGTTGGACGAACCTTGTCAATGGCCAAGTCTTGAATTGCTTCTGAAGGATCTTTGTCACCTACATCAATTGGCAATTGCTCTACTTGTGAGCCGTTAGATTCATCAAACTTCACATCTACCGTCTCTTCAACCTTTTGGGTGAAACTGTTGTAGACACGGTAAGTGTGAGAGTTTGAGCCATAACCTAGTAGGAAACCTTCATGAGATTTAGGAGCAAATTTAGAGAGACGATGCTTATCAAGAATGTAGCACTTTGAGCCGAATAATCGAAAGTATCCAACTTGGGGTTTATTACCGGTGAGGAGCTCGTATGCCGTCTTGCCGAGTAGCTTGTGAAGATACAAGTGATTTGTCGCATGACAAGCTATCTCAACCGCTTCTGCCCAAAAGTGCTTCGGCATCTTGTACTCATCAAGCATCGTTCTCGCCATTTCAATGAGCGTCCGATTCTTTCTCTCAACAACTCCGTTTTGTTGAGGTGTGTACGTAGCCGAGAACTCGTGTGGAATCCCTTCTTCGTCAAGAAAGGTGTCCACATTTGCGTTCTTGAACTCCGTTCCGTTGTCGCTGTGAACCTTCTTGATCTTCACTTCAAATTGATTTTGGGCCTTCCTTGCAAAGTTTTTGAAGATCTTTTGGACCTGCGATTTACCATCGAGAAAGAACACCCACGTAAATCTTGAAAAATCATCAATGATAACTAGACCAAAAGAATTTCCACCGAGACTATTGTAAGAGTTGGGACCGAAAAGATCCATGTGAAGTAGCTCGAGTGGCCTCCTTGTGGTCATGATGTTCTTCACGGGATGTCTTCCTCCAACCTGTTTACCTGCTTGACAAGCACTGCAAAGTCTATCCTTATCAAATATGACATCGTTAACTCCAAGGATATGATTTCCTTTAATAAGCTTGTCAAGGTTTCGCATACCAACATGACCTAGTCGTCTATGCCATAACCAACCTTTTGAGGATTTAGCAATGAAGCAAGTTTTAGGTTGAGCCTTTTTAGTGAAATCAACAATGTATAGATCACCTCTACGCACACCGGTAAAGACCATTTTATGATTGTCTCGACGAAACACTTGGCAATCTACTTCAGTAAATAGAACATTGAAACCGAAATCAGCAAGTCTAGATACTGAAAGTAAGTTGTATCCAAGAGATTCAACGAGCATGACATTTTGTATGGAGCTATCATGTGATATGGCCACCTTACCGAGGCCAACCACCTTACCCTTTGAGTTGTCACCGAAAGTGACATACTTTCGAGGACTATCATTATCAGCAAGCTCACGAAACATGTCTTTATCTCCGGTCATGTGATCGGTACATCCACTATCAAGAACCCATTCCTTTCCTCCTGACATATATCCCCGAAGATTTGCCATAAGACCAAAGTGTCTCATTGCATCATCAAGATCGAAGTCACTATCATCATCCTCATCAAGTATCCATGTTCAACATTGTCATGTGGTGGATCAAGTCCTAGAGAGGGTGATTCATTAGAATGAGTTTGACAATGATCTTGCTTATGAATTTTTATAGCTTCGGAAATAATATCACTAATAATCCCAACATTTCCTTTGGCACGCATAAGGTTTGTAAGCTCAAATAGACGATCACCAAACATAGGATCACTAGTATTCATCTTACTCAAGGCAATAGACTTATGAAGAATTTCATCAAGATTTTTCAAGGAACAATCTGGAAATCGTTCCTCAAGAAATTTCCATATAGTGTAGGCACACTTAAAAGTAGGCAAGCATCCAAGCAAGTTTCTAGGCAATCCTCTAATGATAAGTTCGGCAGTTCTTAGATTCCTAATCATGTCAATTGACTCATCATGGGTAGGATGCATAGGATCAACATAAGGTGCACAAGGGCTAGCAATGTACTTGTTCAAATGATATTGATAGAAAATAACAAGCATCTCATTTTTCCACTCACGAAAATACTCTCCATCAAGAATAGGCACTCTATGTCTAAGACTCCCAATAGTAGACTCATCCATCTTCCTCCAATGGTGATTAAACCAAAGCAATGGAAACCAATGCTCTAATACCACTTGTAGGACCTTGAGAAGAGGTGTCTAGAGGGGGGGTGATTAGACACTAAGTACCAAAGTTGCAGTTTTTAAGTTTCTTTAAGTTTAAGTGGAGTTTGGGCACAAGTTTAACATTCACAATAAATATCAAGCAAGCATGCAAAGATTATATGAGCAGCGGAAAGTAAAGCATGCAATTTGCAAGAAAGTAAAGGGAAGGGTTTGGAGGATTCAAACGCAATTGGAGACACGGATGTTTTTGGCGTGGTTCCGATAGGTGGTGCTATCGTACATCCACGTCGATGGAGACTTCAACCCACGAAGGGTAACGGTTGCACGAGTCCACAGAGGGCTCCACCCACGAAGGGTCCACGAAGAAGCAACCTTGTCTATCCCACCATGGCCGTCGCCCATGAAGGACTTGCCTCACTAGCGGTAGATCTTCACGAAGTAGGCGATCTCCTTGCCCTTACAAACTCCTTGGTTTAACTCCACAATCTTGTCGGAGGCTCCCAAGTGACACCTAGCCAATCTAGGAGACACCATTCTCCAAGAAGTAACAAATGGTGCGTTGATGATGAACTCCTTGCTCTTGTGCTTCAAATGATAGTCTCCCCAACACTCAACTCTCTCTCATAGGTTTTGGATCTGGTGGAAAGAAGATTTGAGTGGAAAGCAACTTGGGGAAGGCTAGAGATCAAGATTCATATGGTAGGAATGGAATATCTTGGCCTCAACACATGAGTAGGTAGTTCTCTCTCAGAAATGGTAAGTTGGAAGTGTAGGTTCGTTCTGATGGCTCTCTTCACGAATGAATAGGAGGTGGAGGGGTATATATAGCCTCCACACAAAATCTAACCGTTACACACAAACTCGGTCTGACCGATTTAGCAAATAATGTGACCGTTAGGGTTTTCGGTGGGACTGAAATGCAACTCGGTGAGACCGATACGGTTAGGGTTAGGGCATAACGTAATCTCGGTAAG
Source organism: Triticum timopheevii (assembly GCA_963921465.1). Taxonomy (NCBI): domain Eukaryota; kingdom Viridiplantae; phylum Streptophyta; class Magnoliopsida; order Poales; family Poaceae; genus Triticum; species Triticum timopheevii. Next base: position 582,631,141 of record OY997270.1, on the reverse strand, counting down.
ACCGATTACACAAACTCGGTGAGACTGATTTTGGTAATAAGCTTTCCAGAGAGTTGGTCAGGCAAACTCGGTGGGACTGATTACTCAAACTCGGTGGGACCGATTTTGGTAATAAGTTATCCAGAGAGTTTGCATTGTAATCTCGGTAGTACCGATTGCTCAAACTCGGTGAGACTGATTTTGATAATGGACATACATAGAGAGATTACAATCCCATCTCGGTGAAACCGAGATCCCTATCGGTAAGACCGATTTGCTTAGGGTTTGTGGCAGTGGCTATGACTTTTGGAATCAGTGGCGCCAGATAGGAAGAATCGGTGTGACCGATTTTGGCTTTGGGTTTAAGTCATTTGTGGATGTGGGAAAGTAGCTGAGGGTTTTGGAGCATATCACTAAGCACATGAAGCAAGAGGCTCTTTAAGCAACACCTCATCCCTCCTTGATAGTATTGGCTTTTCCTATAGACTCAATGTGATCTTGGATCACTAAAATATAAAATGAAGAGTCTTGAGTTCTTGAGCTTGAGCCAATCCTTTGTCCTTAGCATCTTGAGGGATCCACTTTCATCATTTAGTCCATGCCACTCCATTGTTGAACTCATCTGAAACATGCTAGATAAAAGTGTTAGTCCAACAAGAGATATGTTGACATTAATTACCAAAACCACCTAGGGAGCACTTGTGCTTTCAAGATCATCTTATAATGCTACCGTCAATCAAAGCAAAATAAGATGCATAAAAGATAAACATCACATGCAATCAATATAAGTGATATGATATGGCCATCATCATCTTGTGACTTTGATCTCCATCTCCAAAGAATCGTCATGATCTCCATCGTCACCAGCATGACACCATGATCTCCATCATCTTGATCTATATCAATGTGTCGTCACATGGTCGCCTCGCCAACTATTGCTCTTGCAACTATTGCTATCGCATAGCGATAAAGTAAAGCAATTATTTGGCGCTTGCATCTTAGGCAACAAAGAGACAACCATAAGGCTTCTGCCAGTTGCCGATAACTTCAACAAAACATGATCATATCATACAACAACTTATATCTCATCACGTCTTGACCATATCACATCACAACATGCCCTGCAAAAACAAGTTAGACGTCCTCTACTTTGTTGTTGCAAGTTTTACGTGGCTGCTACGGGCTGTGCAAGAACCGTTCTTACCTATGCATCAAAACCACAACGATATTTCGTCAAGTTACTGCTGTTTTAACCTTCGCAAGGGCCAGGCGTAGCCACACTCGGTTCAACTAAAGTTGGAGGAACTGACACCCGCCAGCCACCTGTGTGCAAAGCACGTCGGTAGAACCAGTCTCGCGTAAGCGTATGCGTAATGTCGGTTTGGGCCGCTTCCTCCAACAATACCGCCGAACCAAAGTATGACATGCTGCTAAGCAGTATGACTTGTATTGCCCACAATTCACTTGTGTTCTACTCATGCATATAACATCTACGCATAAACCTTGCTCGGATGCCACTATTGGGGAACGTAGTAATTTCAAAAAAATTCGTACGCACACGCAAGATCATGGTGATGCATAGGAACAAGCGGGAAGAGTGAGTCCACGTACCCTCGTAGACCGAAAGCGGAAGCGTTAGCACAACGCGGTTGATGTAGTCGTACGTCTTCACGATCCGACCGATCCAAGTACCGAACGTACGGCACCTCCGAGTTCAGCACATGTTCAGCTCGATGACGTCCCACGAACTCCGATCTAGTAGAGCTTTGCGGGAGAGTTCCGTTAGCACGACGGTGTGATGACGGTGTTGATGATGCTACCGACGCAGGGCTTCGCCTAAGCACCGCTACAATATTACCGAGGTGGAATATGGTGGAGGGGGGCACCGCACACGGCTGGGAGAGATCAACAGATCAACTTGTGTGTCCATGGGTTGCCCCTTGCCTCAGTATATAAAGGAGTGGAGGAGGGGGGAGGGTCGGCCCTCCTATGGCGCGCCCTGGAGGAGTCCTACTCCCGCCGGGAGTAGGATTCCCCCCTTCCAAGTAGTAGGAGTAGGAGTCAAGGAAAGGGAAAAGAGAAGAGAAGGAAGGAGGGGGCGCAGCCCCTCCCCCTAGTCCAATTCGGACTAGGCCTTGGGGGCGCACAGCCTCCCCTCTCTCTTACCCTTAAAGCCCAATAAAGCCCATATATTCCCCGGCGAATTCCCGTAACTCTCCGGTACTCCAAAAATACCCGAATCACTCAGAACCTTTCCGATGTCCAAATATAGTTGTCCAATATCGATCTTTACGTCTCGACCATTTCGAGATTCCTCGTCATGTCCCCGATTTCATCTGAGACTCCAAACTACCTTCGGTACATCAAAACACATAACTCATAATATAAATCATCATCGAACTTTAAGCGTGCGGACCCTACGGGTTCGAGAACTATGTAGACATGATCGAGACACGTCTCCGGTCAATAACCAATAGCGGAACTTGGCTGGTCATATTGGCTCCCACATATTCTACAAAGACCTTTATCGGTCAAACCGCATAACAACATACGTTGTTCCTTTTGTCATCGGTATGTTACTTACCCGAGACTCGATCATCGGTATCTCCATAGCTAGTTCAATCTCGTTACCAGCAAGTCTCTTTACTCATTATGTAATGCATCATCCCGCAACTAACTCATTAGTTACATTGCTTGCAAGGCTTATAGTGATGTGCATTACTGAGAGGGCCTAGAGATACCTCTCTGACAATCGGAGTGACAAATCCTAATATCAAAATATGCCAACTCAACAAGTACCTTCGGAGACACCTGTAGAGCACCTTTATAATCACCCAGTTACGTTGTGACGTTTGGCAGCACACAAAGTGTTCCTCCGGTAAACGGGAGTTGCATAATCTCATAGTCATAGGAACATGTATAAGTCATGAAGAAAGCAATAGCAACATACTAAACGATCAAGTGCTAAGCTAACGGAATGGGTCAAGTCAATCACATCATTCCCCTAATGATGTGATCCCGTTAATCAAATGACAACTCATGTCTATGGCTAGGAAACTCAACCATCTTTGATCAACGAGCTAGTCAAGTAGAGGCATACTAGTGACACTATGTTTGTTATGTATTCACACATGTATTATGTTTTCGGTTAATCTAATTCTAGCATGAATAATAAACATTTATCATGACATGAGGAAATAAATAATAACTTTATTATTGCCTCTAGGGCATATTTCCTTCAGTGCAAGCAATGTTGTAGATGTCAACTTAGCTTTCAATTCTTGGAAGACCTTCTCTTGTATTTTGCCCAACTTGAAGGGAATTTCTTTCTTTGTTAGCTCGCTCATTGGAGCAACAATGGTGGTAAAGTCCTTCGCAAACCGACGATATAAACCAGCAAGCCCAAGAAAGCTTCGTAATTGGCTGATATTTTTGTCATGGGAGCCATTCACGAATGGCCTTGATCTTCTCTACATCTATTTCTGCACCTTGAAATAAAACAACAAAGCCAAGAAACACAACCTCATAGGTGAAAATTGTGCACTTTTCAGTGTTAGCACATACCCCCCTAAGGATAAAAACCACACATCATATTTGTTCAACATGCTCGTCCAAAGTTTTTTGCCATGAATCAGAATATCATCAAAGTAGACAACTACAAACTTGCCAATGTAAGCTCTAAGAACATGATTCATCAACCTCGTGAAAGTAGCAGGTGCATTTTTTAATCAAAAGGCGTAAACAACCACTCACATAAGCCAAAATTTGTTTTGAAAGCAATTTTCCACTCATCACTGTCTTTCATTCTTATTTTTTGGTAGCCACTTTGTAAATAAATTTTAGAGAAGATAGTGTAGCCACTAAGTTCATCAAGCATATCATCAAGTCTAGGTATTGGACGCCTATACCTCACGGTTATGTTGTTAATAGCTCGACAATCTACACTCATTCTCCAAGACCCATCTTTCTTAGGTACTAAAAGGACCGGTACAACACGAGAAGAAAGAGTTTACCTTAATAACCTTCTTTAGTAGGTCCTAAACTTGTCACTGAATCCCCTTGGTTTCCTCCGGGTTTGTGCGGTACGATGGACGATTTGTCAATGGTGCTCCTTTGTGGTGGCAATCCCGATGGTACTTCCTCGGAAAACACATCTTCATACCCCTGCAAAACTGCAAGATCAACACTAGGAGTGCTAGAGGGTAAGAAAATTGTAGAAACAAAATTGTCCTTGTACAAAAGTACGAAGAACGTAGAAACCATCATCACTAATCCATGTTTTTCCCATGTCTTGGTTAATTTGAGCTGTAGAGTTTTGTTTGGCATTGGATTCTCTCTCTCTCTCACTATGTTGGTGGATCTCACTCAAGTGTTTCTCTCTCTCTCGCTCTTTCTTTTTCAGATCATCCATTAATATCTCTTTGTGTGTCAAAGGGAGCAAGGATATGAGTTCTCCTTCACATGGAATGTGAGGTGATTAACACGCTGCTAATTTGAACATCATGAGAAAACAACCAAGGTCTTCCCAACAATAGTTGGCAGGCTTGCATTGGCACCACATCACACTCCATTTGATCTCGGTACCTCCCATTGTAAAACTGAACAATCACCAACTTACTCACTCGAAAAATCCCACAATCATTGAGCCATTGCATCTTATAGGGACTTGTGTGCCTTATTTGTCCCACTCCCAACCTCTTCACTAAATCTGAATTTGCAATGTTATTACAACTGCCATTATCAGCAAGAATTCTGCATACTTTGTTCTTGGTGGTTCCACGAGTGTGAAAAATATTATACCGCCCTCTCTTCTCTAGTTGCATTGACACTAAGAACTCGACGGGAAATAAAGAAACCCCCTGCTCGGTCCGCACATTACTTCTGCGACTTGTTTCTTCTTTAGATTCATCACCATCTTGTTCCCCATTATCTTCATGTTCACTCCCAGATTCCCATTCACCTTGCTCACTGACGAATAAAACTCTTGTTTCGACACTCAAAATAAATATGACCATGTCATTTGCACTTCCAACACTCAATATCTCGGCATCGAGATGATGGTATAGCCGCGGGTGTAGAACTACTGGCGGTAGTAGCAACATGACACTTGTCAACATTACGAGGAGCTAGTGATGATGCCGAAGAAATTGCAGGTCGCCGGGTGGCAGCTGGTTGAGCCAAATGGTGTGGTGTATGCTAGCGGAGAACCACCATGAGAGGCACCTAGTTGTGATCTATGCAATTGTGTGGTGGTGCGTTCTGATATGAACGAACATGGTTGCTCCGCTACACCTTCTTCTCTGTGCGCTTTGCTTGCTCCAAAATATCTTGTAGAGTGTTGTAGGTAAACACCTTTACAAATTATGAAATCCCAGTATTAAGATCATGCATAAATCTTGCCATCTTTGACTTTCATCATTTATAAATCCGGGAACAAACTAAAAGTGATTCCAACTCCTTGCAATACTCCTCAATTGTGCGGGAGCCTTGGGTGAGCCGTAGCAATATATTTTCATAGCTCACTTTGATATTGTGAGGGAACAAACGACGACCCAACAAAGATGATTCTTATTCCACCAAGTAAGTGCATAATGAGAAAAACTCAACAGAAGTAAGTTTGACTCTCTTTGGATTAGTGAGATTGTGAATGTGGTAAATCATACTATACTGCTCTTACCAATCAAAATATGCATATGGGTCTTCCCTTTTTGATTTAAAAGTGTTCACTCATTTTAAAGACATTCTCAATTTTTCTAAAAAATCCTGATTTTTATTTTTTGTGAATTCTAAATTTTTTCTAGTAATTTTAAAAATGTCTGCAAAAATTAAAAAATTTCTAACATTTTTCAAATGCCTGTTACTTAAAAATGATCATGAATTTCAAAAAATATGAAAAAAAGAGGTAACAAATAAGGACAGTGAAAAGAAAAATGGAAAGCAGAAAAAAACAAAAAAAAACAGAAAAGAAAACCAGTCGAAAGAAATAAAAAAATGTTAGGGCCCTTACGTTGGGAGGCCAGGCCCAGAAGCAGTTGTTTTTGGAGAATGACTACAACACCTCGTTTGCATAATCGCAATATATTTGCCTAAAAAAACATAATCGCGGTATATATAGTTTAGTCCGTACCAGCCTTCCGATTTTGCTAACCGGGAGTTTTCCTCATCTACGTCAGTCGATCGTCTCCTTGGCGAGTAAACCTAAACACGGCAGGTACGCACGGCAACTTGCTATCGCTAACTCCCGCTTTGCCCTAATTCATTCCATATTATTTTTTGGTATTACCACAACGTGATTCTGATTCCGTACGAGCACTACTTGTCTGAAATTGGAACTTAATTTCTAGTCTTGCTGCTGCATCGTAAAGCCTTCGATTCGAGCTATTGTTGACAAGTTATCGATCGATCTGTTACCATGTTATATGATATGGTGTTAGAACATTTGATGTAGATTGGCAATGGCGACGAATTGTCCCGGCAAAAACAACGGCGTGGCCGGCCAGCCCGGCGCTCCGCCACCGGCACAGCCCACCCCGACGCCGGACCCCAACTCCTTGCCGTCGACGTCGCAGCAGTCGTCCCCGCTCTTTTTCTTGCCACCGCCGTGTAATTATCCGTCGCAACCAGATGAATGGTCGAACATCTCTGCGCTCGACAACGATGACGCCATGAATGCCAGCGTTTTTATCTTAACCCCTCAATGCCGCCTCTGTTGGACGCCACCCCGTTTGCACCCTTCGTGCAGCCGGCGATGCCTCCGCCGTCGCAGCAGCAGCAGCATCGTTATCCATCGCAACCAGATGAAGAGTTGAGCATCCCTGCGCTGGGCAACAACGACGCCATGAATGCCAGCCTTTTTGGCGATTATTTTAACGCCTCACCGCCGCCGCCGCCACCGCCGTTGAGCGCCACCCCGCTAACACCCTCCGTGCAGCCGGCGATGCAACTGCCGCACTACAGCCAGCAGCTACCAGCCATGACGACCATGGGAGAAACTCAGTACTACTACCCCGGAGCCGCTCCAGAGCACGCCGTACTCCCGGACGCGCCACCACCGCCGGCAGCTGAAACCACCAAGCCGGCCGGAGGGCGGCGCCGCGGCCGGCCTCGTGGCAGCACCGCAAAGTCCAAATCCAAGTCGAAGGTCGCCAACACCGCCGCTGCAGCTGCGCGCTGGCAGCAAGAAGCTGCTACCGCGTCTGCCATCATCGCCCGGCAGGAAACCGTGGGCGCCGTCAGCGCGGGGGTGCAGGAGGAGGAGGAGCAAGAGGTGGTGGAGTACGCGGACACGAACATCCCGGGCATCCGGTTCAAGCCGACGGACGCGGAGATCATCTGGTACCTGGAGAGGAAGTACCACGGCCACCCGTTGCCCGTCAACTTCATCAAGGAGTTCGACGTCTTCGAGGACCATCCCGACACGGTCCAAGGTTCGTGTGATTTGGTATATTCTGATCATGGTTAATTAATTAAGGCTTACACGAATTGGAGTAAGTACAAAAACTTGTGATACTTCATCAACTCTGCATCTTTTTACAGAGAAGTACGGGGAGAGCCAGGAAGGGGTATGGTACGTGTTCTCATCCAGGGACCGGAAATACAAGAACGGCACCCGGCCAGTTCGGTCCGTCGGGACAGTGGGCTTCTGGAAATCCAGCGGCAAAGAGCAAGATGTACTAGGCAAGAATAATGTCAAGATCGGGAGAATGAACGGTCTCACATTCAAGCTCGGCCACCAGCCAAAGGGGACGTCGACCCCCTGGAGGTTGAAGGAGTACCGCATGGAGAAGTACCAGGAAGACCCTAATCCCTCCTCCATGCTGGTAACCTTTTCTCTCTCTTTTTTTTTCTCTTTTGCAATTTGATTCGTCTACCAATGTGGTATAATTCGGAGGTTCATAAATAATTTGCGTACTATTCGCAAAAAAAAACTAATTTGAGTACGAAAAGTATATGTTTTTCAGCGGTACAGTCAAGCGCCCTTGGCACAAATTTCCGTGATTTTTAATCCTCCAGGACGTAACTAAGAGACGTGACATTATTTGGTTTTTGCCTTTTCAATTGTCGTGCTTTAGAAATCCTACTACTAGTTCAGATAAGCCCTTAGAATTTTAAATATATCTTTTTTACATGAATTGTACATATTTAATCCTCATGCACTCGATCGTATTCCTCCAGTTTAATCGCGCCGCTGAAAAGTTGTTCGCTTTGCTGCAGCTTGACCCCTGGGTGATCTGTAAATTGTTCCGTGCTAAAGATCCACCATCCGGCCAGCATGATTTGCCTGTTCAGGCGGGAGATCAACCAGATGAGGGTGATGAACACGCCAGCGAGGCAAATGGCCGCGGAGGCCAAGACGGGAATCAGCCGCCCAATGGCCCTGGTTTAGAGCTGGGCATGGAAAACTGCTACTTCTCACTTGATGACCTTACACATGGAGATCCGAAAGATCAATGATGATCGGAGTGATTGGAGGTTTTAAATCTGAATGTGTGGATGATAGTTAAATTTAATTTTATTTAGTTGGTAGTAGAAGTGGGATATGCTCTTTATTCTTTTCCTGCATTTCATGGTCTCGGTCCATTTGGACTATGTGGCAAATGAGCCTTGATGAAGCCAGCAAAGGCACGTTGAACTTTAAATTATATCGCGTGTTCTTTTGGATCATTTGTAGTATCAACGTTACCTGCATTAGATGACATTAACTATGCACAGCTCAAATATCAAAACATGAAAAATGTATGAGTACACCGTCTTGCTATTCCTAGGATGAAACCGTACCAAAGAAAAAATATAGCTTTTGTCCCATTGTCACCGTTGAAACAATAGGCACGAACCATCTCTCCCTACGTCTGTCGCAGCATAAGTTCAACACATGTGAGCCGTTTATCTCGGCTGCGTCCAACGGTTGTGAGTGCTTCTAAGGGAGGTGGGGAGAAGAAAACCCTAGCCACTCCACCCTTTACGATGGCATTGTGAATTTGAGAGAGTGGGAGAGAACACAAATGCACACACAACCCATGAGAGGGAGGAAGAGAAGGATAGATCACTATTCAGGTTTGTTGCATTTGATTAGAGGTGTTCAAGTTGGTGATTGAAGGCTCAAACATGCTTGATTGGCACCAAACTTGGTAAGATCATTCCTTACTTTGACCACTTCGATTTGATTAGCTAGTTTGAGGATTGGGTCAGTGGAGCATCTAATTTGATAGTGGTTTTGTTTGTCCGGACTGTTGCAGTATCATCACAAAGTAGTTTTGGGAAACAAACATATTGGGTAGACAACGATGTTTGATTGAGCTTAAATATTGAGAGGAATCTCAAGGACTCGTGTCTCTATTTGTCCGCCAAAATTGGTGTTGCTTGGTTAAGAGTCCGAGAGCAGCTTGCAAAATATAAAAGGGGGCAGAAGCTGTGTAAATTCTGTTTTGCTGAAATATTGCCTCTTTGTGGTTTTTGTTGCTTTTTTCGGTTGCAAATGTGGAGAGCAAGTTGTTGTAAATCTCTAAGATTTTCTAGAGAAAACTTTGTACTCGCATTATTCTCATAATGAAGTTGTGTGGACCGGTTGGTCCACATCCGTGGTTTTTACTCCTCAAATTGAGGAGGTTTTCCCATGTTAAATACCGTGTCACATGTGCATGTTGTTTGTGTTATCTTGTTGCTTACTTGTTGGTTGAAACTATCATCAAAGTTCACTACAAGTGGAGGGGATTGATTAGTGTGCATATTCATTGTGCCGGTGAATTGTTGCATTGATTGTTGTTGTTCATTGTCCATCAAAGTGGGGTATAACAACAGTGCAGCCGCAAGGCCCGCAACACAGTAAGATCTCCTCAACTCGCCCTTATTATGGTGGGGCTTCTTCGTATCGTCGAGAGGCGTGGGGAGGATCGTGTGTCCCAAAATATGGGCTCCGGGTATTTCTAACTACTATTGTTTTATTGTATATAATGAAATTAACCGTGTGTGCTACAAGTACAGTTACAATTTCACTACGCACTTCTAATTCTATGAATGCCATAATGTTAGAGTAGAACTCTGTTTTTGCTAAATAATTATATTATTTTTAAAATTTCAAGACATTTGGTTGAACCATCTTTCGTCCAAATCTAAGTAAATGATAAAAATTACAATCATTATAAAAAGAATTATGCATATATGTATTATTGTGTGTGTGTGTGCGCGCGCGGGCACGTGCGCGCGTGTGCGTGTTTATTTTAGTATCCTACCATCCTCAAATATCTGGATGTATTACAAACTTACAATACACAATCTTTTTGTGTGGCTTGCAATTCAGGGTAAATCATAAAATTATACGCACATATACATTACATCCTTGTGTGTGTGTGTGTGTGTGTGTGTGTGTGTAGTTCTTTTTTAAACTAAAAGGATTGATTTTAGATTATTTTTTTAAAATAAAAGGACTCCATGTAGCTCGGCCTCCAAAACACCCAACTCTACGGTTTTTGAAAATTATCGCATAAACTACATGCAATTTTTTAGTAAAATAAACAACATATTAAAAGTAACTCAATTTTTTGAGTTTGTTTATATAGATGTAACTCAAAAAGTATCATACTAAATGATGCACCATGCGTTGTTGCAAGAATCTTGCTAAAAGAAATACATAAAAGTTGATAACAACATCTAGAACTAATGTGAAGAAAATTTAAGATTAAAAAAACGAAATAAAAACACAAAGAGTATAAAAATAGAAAATGTGAATTTGTAGTTAAAAGAATGACATTCCAACAAAAATGTAGAGGGTGACCTTCATAGGTACGATGCAATCGCCCAACACATGTATTGTAAATACAAAATATAATTAAAAAATAACTTATGACTAACTTGCATAAATTGATGGTGCGACATGGTTGCTCGTAATTTACGATTTGCATGCATGGCTTCATGGTTGGATGTCCAGAAAAAATAGGCAGTGGGTTATATCTATTTAGAAACAGAAGATTCTGTGGACGGGCCTGGGCCTGTAGTACCCAACCGGCCCATCTACGGATCCACGGAACGAAACCCTAACCACGAATAGGCGGACGAGGAGCGGACACGCTCTGCTTGGAATTGGATCTCGTGCGAGGAGGAAAGAGGAAGAGGAAGATGAAGGTCCGCGCATCGGTGAAGCGGCTGTGCGGCTTCTGCAAGGTGGTGAAGCGGCGGGGGATCGTCTTCATCCACTGCACCTCCAACCAGAAGCACAAGCAGCGCCAGGGCTTCTCCACCATCGCCGCCTGCCTCCCGCCCCCGCCGCCGCCCGCCGCCGCGTTCGCCGAGTAAGAAGGCCTCCCCGCCCCCCCTCTCTCGCCCCCCGCGGTACGGTCTGTCTTTATTAATAATCGTACCGGCGAAGCAGCGCGGGCTTGGTCTGGTCGTGTGCTCGTGATTCGTAGGACAAATTAAGGATGCGAATTAGAGCTAGTGATGGGATTGGATCTTGATCCTGGTCCTGGTCCCTAAAGAGGCAAGATTGTGAGCGTGTTTGATATCCAAGTGGTGAACAATTTTGGGACCTGTTGTTCAGTAACCTGACATCTGGATCCAAGCGAACAATTTACGCTTACACAAGTACCGCCTGCCTGACAAACCATTTCTTGTATTTTTCACTAGAAGAATGACTGACCTCTCTTTACAAGGCAACAGTAGCCGATAAAAAATGTGCTCGGCCAATGGTTTCAGCTTGGATGGTAAGCTAACTTTTCCAACTTAGCCACTTGCTGGTTAAGTTGATTACATGAAAATCTCCATTTGCAATGTTCACAAGTTTGTGTTGTGAACCAACTTACCTATTTGTCCCATTGCATATTTGTATGTGGCCTTTGTTTAGTGATTCCAATTTTAAGTTCATTTGTTGCAGTTGGCATGGTTTCTGTTGTGTACCTGTACCCGTCCTTGGGTGATAATTTTGTGTTGCATTTATCTACTTTATATGGTATGGTGATCTTCATACTAAATTGAAATATCAACAAGGGACAGGAGAGTAGAGCTTCTGTCAAAACGTAACAGTTTGGGTCACCACAGGCTGCCTTTGCCCTTTGCTTATAGCTTCTTTAGTGTGTACTCCCTCCGCCCGCGAATAAGTGTACTTCTACCATTTGTCCTAAGTCGAAGTTTTATAATTTTGACCCAACTTTTTAGAAAATAGTAGTAGTATATATAACATCAAATTGGTATATTATGAATATACATTTCAAAACAAATCTAGTGATACTAATTTAGTGCCATAAATGCTGCTACTTTTTTCCTATAAAGCTGGTCAAAGTTTCAAAACTTTGACTTAGAACAAAAGCTAGATGTACACTTATTCGTGGACGGAGGGAGTAGAATAATAGCGCAGTCTCTTCTCCTTTTGGATCCATGTCCTGAATTCTTAGAATGTTCTTGAGTTTGTGCTGTGAACCAATTTACCTACATATCTCATTGCATATTTTGCCTGTGGGCTTTGTTAAGTGATTCTGATGTTAAATTTACTCATTGCAATTAGCATGGTTTTTGCTATGTACCTTTGTTGAGTTGTATTTTTATTCTGCATTTACCTACTATATGGTATGATGATCTCCATAGTAAGTTGAAATATTAACAAGGGCCAACGACGGTGGAACTTCTGTCAAAACATTATAGTTGATTAGTTTCTTAGGGTGTAAAATAAAATAATACTGCAATACACTTTTCCTATTGGGTCCATGTCCTGAATTCTTATTGGTTAATCATTTGTTCAGTAGGACTTATCCTGTAGCCTAATTTGACACTTGATGTCTCATCTTTGCTTTGTAGGGCTTCCAAGGTGGCCCGGCAGGAGATGTCAACGAAGTTCAACTGGCCACTGGGTCTAGCTGCCCTGCTCAAGAATGGTGACAAATAATCAGGCGATGAATACTAGCTAGTCGGTGTTTTGATATTAAGTGGAGTTTCCAGTTGAGGAATTCCTGTAACGAAAATAGCATATCATCATGTATCTGATATCATTGGTTAAACTGTTCGTTTCATGGAATAATATTGGCATACACTCTTACTCTGTCTCTTGATACGTTCGATTCAAAGAGAGCCACTTTGTCTTCTCTACTGGCCATCTTGCTGACTATGTGCGTTGTATTTTTGCTGGATTGCTAATAATATCAGCGTGTGCCACCTGTATGTTGCATCAGATGTTAATGAAACCTAAAGAACTTGCAGATAAGAGGACTCTGTTGTTTCTTTCTCTCTCTTTCAAATCAAGCAGTTCTGGTTAAATTTCTGCTGCTGATCATTTTCTGTAAAGCAAGACTCTGAAGCATCTGGTGACAAAAACTCTTAGACTTGAGCACGTTTTCTTCATGCCATTACTAATAGCTCCAGATCTAGCCATGGCTTTGAACCAACCAGGTAGCTTCAGGGCATATCTCCACCCTAACTCATCTTATGTCTTTGCCACAGGAAATTTAGAACTTCCATAATACTCCCTCTGTCCCATAATATAAGAACGTTTTTGACAGGGAGTACCTTTTATCATATGAAATTTACCAAAAAAATGCCCATTTTTTATTGTTGAAGAACGAACTAGTTAAGAACTTCAACAACAGAAGCTCTTTTCATCTTCTGAAACTATAATGGTAACCAAAACTATGGCCAGCACCCTTGGTGCAAACAAACTATGAAATCTACTAAGGGTGATTTTTCGAGGCAAACAAGCTATATTTACCAAGCATAACCTCAGAAAATCTACTATTATACATCTATTCAAGCAAATTTGGATCATGACTCTTTATACAGACCAAATAGACAGTACAGTTTCCCCAAATAGAATAGTTCAAGCATGTACTATACTAGAGTAAATAAAATGTAGCTGGCATCACACCAATAGCTGGTCAATGGAAGACACAAGACAGATACTCTAGCTGGCCAATGGAAGACAGCGTTGTCGAAAGTACTAATTCAGATGTAGTCTTCAAATTCAAGATTGTCCACAGGTTCCTAGAATCGCACTTTACAAATCAAGAAATTGCACGTAATTCAAGACAGTTCATCAACTCCTAGACCCACACTACAAATCCAAAACATACTGATCCCCACAATGCACATAGCTGTTACAAATTTACAACAGGAAGATACGCTAATTTGCTACCAAAATCCAAGATTTCAGGATTGCGAGTCTCCTCAATATCATACTCTGCAAATTTAAAAAACAGCATCCCACAATGAACATGACAGGCTTGAACTAACAAGCCATCACCGCTTAAGAAACCCATGAAAACACTAATACTACAGAGCAGCAAGTTTGCATAGCACAATCAGCACTAGCAAACCATAACAGGTAAAATCACATAGCATGAGCACTAACAAAAGTCCCCTCAATATCACACTCTAGAATCTACTCACAGCCAATGAAACATATATTGGTACATGTTAATAACATATACAAAAGTGACCCATCTCTTGAGTCATCTTTTACTGCCAAACAAGCAATAATCATACATTCATACACATCCAACATAACAGCAAACACACCACGGCCTGATAAGCACACAGCAAGAACATCAGAGCAACATCAAAATGCAAATACACTGACCTAAATCAGTATCAGTAATTTGTAACATCATCAAGCAGCACGAATCCTCGCCATATCACACCTTTGGTTCTCTAAATAGATTTCGGCCGCTCCATGTACCTGAACAATCATGCACATATCAAAAATCTCAAGCGAACACCCCTGTTTAACAGACCATTGACATCCACAGCATAGATATACCTACTAATTAAAGTATCAAATTCAAGTTCCATCCGAGTTATGTTCATCATCAATACGGAACCACCGCAAGCGCAGATTACAGCACCAATCTCCCATTAAAGCATCAAATTCAATTCAAGTTACACACCACAGCCTGATAAGCACACAGCAAGAACATGAGAGCAACATCAATGTGCAAATACACCCACCTAAATCAATACTAATAATTTGTACATGAATCCTCGCCGTATCACACATTTGGTTCTCTAAATAGATTTCAGCCGCTCCATGTATCTGAACGATCATGCACATGTCACAAGTTTCAAGCAAACACCCCTGTTTAACATATCATTGACATCCACAGCATAGACATACTAACTTAAGTATCAAATTCAAGTTACATAAGAACACAGGACAACCCAAGCAGATGCTATCAATCAACGAGTCATGTTCATCATATCGATGTCGAACCACCGCAAACACAAACATACCGCGGCAAGCACAGACTACAGGACCGATCTCCGACTCAACAGTTCCTCTCGACGATTTCTAACTAAATAAACAAACACGGGCAGAGGCATCCATGGATCAGGCGTCGTTGGCGGAGGGGGTCTTGGATCCGACGCCGTACTTCTCCTGGAGCCTGGTGATCTCGTCCTCCTTCTTCTTGATGTCCGTCTTCTTGGACATCCTGTTGAGCTGCGAGTAGAGCACGATGAGGTAGCGGTTGGCGACGTTGAAGCCCGAGAGGTGGTCGACGGCGTTCTTGGCGTCGTAGATGTCCTCGTACACCACGTACGCCGTCCCCCGCGTGTCCTTGGCGTTGCCCAGCCGGATCTGCCGGATCGCCCCGTACTTGCCGAAGATGTCGTACATCTCCTCGCTCGAGATGTTGAACGGCAGGTTCCGCACGAACAGCGCCCTGTTCACCTCCGGCGGCAGCCTCGCGTTCCCCTTCCTCAGGCTCGCCGCCGCCATCTCCTCCTCCTCCTCCGCCGCCGCCGCCTAGGGTTTGGTCTGGGTCTGGGTCTGGTTGGGGGCTCGGTGGTGTCTGGTCCAAATCGATTTGGGGGTAGTTTCCTTCTCTTCCCCTCCTTTTTATTAGGACGATGATTACCGACTTCACTTGGGAACGGATAGCCGGCTGACATGTGGGCCCAGGGGTCGACGCTGGACCCACACGGCAGTGAGCGGGATCTGAGCCGAGGTGTCTCGAACGTGCGGGGCTCTTGCACGAATCTTGGCGCATATTGGCCCGCCTCCGTCCGTCCTCCTTGCCGCCGCCGGCCTCTCCCTCAGCTCGAACTCGAAGCTTCTTCCGCACCCCCCCGCTCGCCCCCCGAACCTTCCAGAAGCTTCCGCGAGCGTACCTCGAGCGCCGAGCGGCATGGCGTCCGCCATCTCTGCGGGTCCCACGCCGCCGGCCGCGGCGCCGTCGTCGGTGGAGTGGCACCAGCGGCCGCCGAACCCGAAGAACCCGGTGGTGTTCTTCGACGTGACCATCGGGTCCATCCCGGCCGGACGCATCAAGATGGAGCTCTTCGCCGACATCGTCCCCAAGACCGCCGAGAACTTCAGGTAGCTGCGCCCTCGCCGCACCGCCCTTAAACCCTAGGTTCCGTTTGATTCATCACTTCTACTGCTGACGGATCTCTGCTCTGTTTGTTCTTTGGCCGCAGGCAGTTCTGCACCGGCGAGTACAGGTGAGGATTAGATGTATGCCCGGCAATTGGTTATCGTAATTGCCGATACTTCTGAGGCTAATTCTGCAACCCTGAATCCTTTCCCACTTAAACATTTAGCTTCCTTGTGCGAATGTTGCTTAAGCTTGTGTTAGTAGGAGTACATATCATGGGTAATATTGTTAAATTATTAACTGGGAGAGATTAGTTGGTGTGCAAAGTCATGTAAAGAAGAATTTGTAGTTTGACTTGCACTTTACTTCCGCTGTTTGTTATGATTGATGAACAATTTTAGCTTGTAGAGTGTAAACACTTTGGAGCATTGCCACTTATGCACTGTGTGATTTTTCCTCCTTGCTTCTATTTTAGCTTGTAGACTGCAAATAAATTGTTGGGGCAGTGGAAGGGTGTGTTTTTGGATCTGTAGTATGATGTCCGAAACGTTGAGGTGGACACATGATTTTGGGCAGAATTTATTTTCCTTTTGCACATATAATTGCATGCTTTTTGAATATGTATTACTACTTCGTAGATTGATAGTCATGACATAGGTAGGAAATTGGTGTAACAGTTTGACTGTTCCTTTTCTTAGTGGGAGGTGGTTGTTATTGTTTCATTCAGGACACTATGTAAATAAAGCAATAACTTGCCACTGCAAGTCTGCAATTTTGGATGGTTGCATACTTGCATTAGTAGTTTTATTTGGTGTGCAGCTATCCTTAGTTTTAACATGCTGATTGCAGGAAGTCAGCTATTCCACAGGGGTATAAGGGTTGTCAGTTCCATCGAGTGATCAAAGATTTCATGATTCAGGGAGGTGACTTCGTAAAGGTTTGTGCCATCCTGTTAACTCCATGCATGAACAGCATATAAATTAGCATAATCTTTTAGGCATGCTGTTTTGGACTGTGGCATTTATGTGCATTGATGCAACTGAACTTAAGCTATTGAATTATTTGATAAAATGGAGCATCTTGCTTTGAGCCTCTATGGCTTATTGCAATTTAGTTTTGAGTGACCTACTGTTCCCGAGTAATTTGTGCTGAGAACTGAAGTGTTTGTTTGGTATAAACTAAAACTTCCTTCATGTCCTGTAGGGTGATGGTAGTGGATGCATATCAATATATGGTACCAAATTTGATGATGAAAATTTCATTGCGAAGCATACTGGTCCTGGCCTGCTCTCCATGGTATTCTTCTCTCCATCTCATTTTCTGAACTGAAACTATTGTCAGATGCTACTTTGCTAATGCCATGTTCTTTTGCAAGAGATCTACTGCTTGGGCTAATGTCTTAGTTCTGTTTGTATAAAATTTCCCTTCCACTCCATGTATTTTGTATATTTTCGTTTTTTTATCAGTTCTCTCATGTACCTTCTGTATGGGACTTCTGCTCACTGAGTGACCAGAATATATACTCAAATTAGCAAATCTCTTTTACTATGGTGACCTTCAAATGGTGTACATAATTATGGAGATACTGTGCACAATATAAAGTGAATGGTCTAAATTTGGCATTTTGGGTGTTCACCTTCAACATTGTAGTTGGCTAGGTTAGGTTTGACCTACATCAAAACAGACTGGGGCAATCTCATGGCAATGCATTATTTTAAGTCATGGTGAATGGTGATGTGTTTCCAGATCTCTTTTATGTAGTATTGATTTCTTAATCCTCATAGGTGCATTTTTCTCATGGTTACTTAAAAATAAGCATCCACCTTGGTTGGGTTTACTATTTAGCTGGTTTTACACTAGAATAGTTTTGTTTTAGTATAAATGACTACTGGTGTTTCGTTTCCTTTTCTCAGCAGTGTCTTGCACAATGATAGGGAATATTCATTAATTTGTTTAAGAAATATTTTAAAAATCCCATCTTATATGGATCTAAATGGCTGTCAATTTATTTTCAGGCGAACAGTGGAGCTAACTCTAATGGATCTCAGGTACTTCATCTTTAAACGATTGTTTCTTTTCATTTCAGCATGATCTGAATGTGTGCTCTGTTACCAATTTGTTGTGATGTTATAGTGCCGTTGTTCTTATATCTGTTCATATATGGATTTCCCCTTTCTTGTCTATACCACCAATCTCCTTTCACATATTTTCCAGTTAGATATTACTGTATATATCTTATAGAATAATGAATGAAATCTTATTTTCTACCATGTGTTTTGCAGTTCTTTTTAACTTGTGCAAAGTGTGAATGGCTGGACAACAAGCACGTGGTTTTCGGGGTAAGAGTGCTTGATTTTAATGCATTATTATTTGGTACCAGCATTTGAACACCATATATGGTGTGGGCTGTTTGATCTATTACAATTCACAAGTAAATATGTGTCTACAACTAATGCGAAGAGACAATAAAATGTACTCCCTCCGTCCGGAAATACTCGTCGAAAAAATGCATAAAAATGGATGTATCTAGAACTAAAATACGTCTAGATACATTCATTTCTCCGACAAGTATTTCGGGACAGAGGGAGTACTCCGTATCTATGTGTGCTAAGCTGTACATTGTCCTCCTGCCTTCCTATGGCAATTACTCCCTCCGTTCCTAAATACAAGTCTTTGTAGATATTCCACTCTGAACTACATACGGATGTATATAGATGCATTTTAAGTGTGGATTCATTCATTTTGTTCCGTATGTAGTCCACCTAGTGGAATCTCTACAAAGACTTACATTTAGGAACGGAGGAAGTAATACGTGTGAGTTCAACTAACGCCTTGTGCTATTTCAGAGGGTGCTGGGAGATGGTCTGCTTGTGCTGCGAAAGATTGAAAATGTAGCAACTGGGCCAAACAACCGGCCGAAGCTTGCCTGCGTGATTAGCGAGTGTGGCGAGATGTAAGATTGCTTTTCGAGCGCGGCATTTCCTAGAGCTGCCTTGACATCGATGAAAGCACAGAATCACTGGAAACAGCATGGAGTTATTGTGACATTTCCTAGCGCTGCATTCCTTGTATTAATCTACTTATTGTGAGCATGCGGAATTTGGTCTCTGACAAACTGGCAACGTGTATCTGTACCATCCAATGCCGTGGAGCCTTTTAAAAGCGTGTATGGTGTTGAATAATGTTTGAAGCAGGAGATATATGACCATGTGGTCTGATGACTAAACTGCTGCTAATTTGTTGAATATGGAGCCCCCCAATTTGTCGTCCATCCAACAACACTTGCTCTCATATACCACCCGCTCCACACAGTTTTGTTTTTCTTCTTTATTCTGTCAGTTTTTTTTTACCTCTGTCACTATGTTTGAAGATATAACATCGATCCCCTTTGAAAAGCATGATAATTAATTCTTACAGTGATTCATAATGAACTGTTGCGGGGTATAACAAAGCGAATATGTTTGCGATACCAGGAACAAAGTCCAGTAGAAACATATCCATCGAGTCATTGTCAATATATATCGACGCAATGCAAGTGGGCTGCCACGAACAAACCAAATAAGATACTCTATCGGAAGGGGTGATGGATGTCCTCGTCAGCGCATCATGCGGTGGTCAAACCGCAGATAGCAGCATGAACTAATCAGCACCAAAATCGTCGGCGCTCATGGCTGCTGTGAGTACGTGTGTCGGTGTAATGCCACCACGTCGTGCACGGTGCACCGCCTCGAACCAGCGTGCATGCCGTCACGTCGCGCTAGCTCGGGGGTTCAGCTTAAAACACTCCGAGGGCTCGCTGCCGTCGAGCTCCTAGAGAGTCTCTCTCTGCCGCCACCGCCACCTCTTCGGTTCCCCCGCGCCGCGGTTCGCCGGACCATGCCGCGCACCACGCCTTCGAGCCCGCTGTCCCGCGCGACGCCGCCGCGCTCCCCGACGGCCGCGAGCCGCCTGGCCGTCGCGCCGGCGTCCCCGACCACGCCGCAGTGCGCCATCCCGGCCTCACCGCGCACGCCGCCGGCGCCGTCCAGGGCGTCCACCCCGCCGCCGACCACGCCGCGCACGCCGCGTCCTGAGATCACGCTCAAAGAGCCATCGTCGACGCACGAGAAGCGCACGCCCGCGGCCGTCCGGGGCCCACCGTCGCGCGCGCTCCGCGCCATCCGCGCGCTGCTCCGCTCCTTCCCCATCATCGCGCCGGCCGCGTGCCGCCCGGCGTCGGCCCTCCCCAGGCGCCACGGCAAGCCGCACGACGGCCACGCCGGCGGCCGCGCGCGCGTCACCGGCACCTTCTACGGCCACCGCCGCGCCCGCATCGCGCTCGCCGTGCAGGAGCGGCCCGGCAGCCTCCCCACCCTGGTCCTCGAGCTCGGCGTGCTCACGGGGAAGCTCATGCAGGAGATCTCCGCCGGGGGCCACGTCCGCATCGCCCTCGAGTGCGAGAAGAAGTCCAAGAAGTCGCCCGAGGCCGGCGAAGGCGGCGGGAGCGTCAGCCTGCTGGAGGAGGCGATGTGGACGGCGTACGTCAACGGCCGGCGCGTCGGGTACGCCGTCAGGCGGGAGGCCACGGACGGCGACATCGCGGTCATGCAGCTGTTGAGCACCGTGTCGGTGGGCGCCGGCGTGCTGCCCGGGGACGTGGTGGACGAGCCGCCCGGCGGGGCGGCGGACGCGGACGGCGAGGTGGCGTACATGCGCGCGGGGTTCGACAGGGTCACCGGGAGCAAGGACTCGGAGTCGTTCTACATGGTCAGCCCGGACGGGGACGGCGGCGCCGGCGCCGGCGGTGGCACGGAGCTGAGCATTTTCTTTGTCAGGGTGTAAAGGGAGACCGCCTTGCCGTCGCCGGCGGTGAGAGTTAGCTCTGTCGTTAGTCGTCGTTGCTTCTTTTCTTTTTGGAAGACGTGGGTACCTTCGCTGTAACAAGTGTGTGACGCTGTATTTGTGTTGGTGCAGTGCATATCTGTGTGACCGCGAACAATCTTGTATGGACTGTGTAAACTGAATCTATACATAGAGAAATCATAATCTTATAAATTCCTCCGAAATTCTCCCTGAACAATACTCCCTCCGTTTCAAAATGTAAGACTTTTTTTAGCCTAAAATAGCCTAGAAAAACGTCTTATATTTTGAGAGATGGAGGTAGTAGTTGATTGCGGTTAAGAGCCTCTTTGATTCACAAGATTCTAGGAGTGCAAAGATAGGAAAACAAAAGGGTTACAATATTTTTTCTATTTGAATCTTATAGCATTTTTTATTTTATTTTTGCGGGAGAAATCCTATAGTATTTTAGGTTGCCCCCTTTGTTTGGGCTATAGATTCCTAAGAATCGGCTTCGGCTTTGGGATTTCGATTGAAATCCCCTTTATGGGTGTTTTACGTAGAAATACTATTTTTTGCTTATTTTGACTGTTCCCTATACAGAAAAGATAAAAAGGGTTCAGGAATTGTTAAATTTAGATATAGGACCCTAGAAGAAGAATATAGGACTCGAGCCGACTTCTTGTATTTTTTGTGAGTTGTGTATCCACTCCAATAATACTATTGTCAAGTATCTTTAGGGATGAAGATCTCGGCAAGATATGACGTTCTTGAAGAATTAAAAAAAACGATCTACTTCTTTTTGGTCCGTTTTATGAAATATCTGCTGAGAAAGCAAAAGAAAAAAAAAGAGACAGGTGGTTTATCTTAAAATTAATTCATCAAGTTGATGAGAAAATTCATGGGCGTACTACTGGGCCCTACTCACTTGTTACACATGCTTTTGTACCCTTTCTTTAAAATGTAAAGTGGACATTCCGGCATGAATCTCCACAATTACTTGTTCGGATTTTACATATTGATCATTTTGCAATAGAATCAAGCTTTTTGAGGGAATATTCACACTATATAGAATATCTTGACTCTGAATAGTTACATGCAAGTCTATATAACATAGAAAAGCAGGCTGCCCATGACGGGTACGTGTGGGGTGAACCAAATTCTCATTGAATTTTATTTTTCCATTCGAAGGGGATATAATAGCGCCTAAGGGCCCAAAAATTTCTTGAATAGGAATTCTAGGATTCCATTCTTTTATCGCATTGGGATGTTTTGAATTCTTGAATAAACCAATTCGAGAACAGTTGGATGCCGACAAAATCATCAAAGAGTGGTATTCTTTATTTCGATTCAACAAAGATACTGGATCTGCACATACTTACTGACAATATCCATAAATGGCTTGTTTTTGGTAATCGACGAAGGTTACCATATTGATATTCGGGCGCATGGTAAACATCTCTCTCATTCCTTTTATTGAGCACAATGATGCGAATCGGGCTTTAATGAGTTCTAATATGCAGCGCCAAGTAGTTCCGCTTTCTCGGCCCGAGAAATGCATTGTTGGAACTGGATTGGAAGAAATGCATTGTTGGAACTGGATTCCTAAAATCAGCTACAGTTGTAGATTCTGAGAATCAGAAGCAGGCTGTTTGTTTACACTGCTTCAGAGAAACCGAAAGTGTTGTGAAATGTCTGCAACACCCCGAATGCCAGGAGCAGGGAAGCTGCCCAATGATGTAGTAGAGCATAGATCGTGGAAGGGTGTGGTTTGTCAGGCCGGACCATATCGTAGAAAGGTGTGGTTGTTGGTGAGGGGCGAAGGGCCAACATGGCCACTGGAGGGGACGATGCAGGTGGATCTCCGGGCAAAGCAGGTGGAGGCTGGGACCATGGTGGAACGGCGGGCACATGTTGAGGCCATGGATGCCAATCGACCGGAGCTAGCTGGAGTGCCCTTGCAGAGTATGGTGGCTAGAGCTCGGGGAGGGGCGACATACGCGGAGATCGGAGGCGGCACGTCGCTGAAGGAAATATGCCCTAGAGGAAATACTAAAGTTATTATTTATTTCCTTAATTCATGATAACTGTTTATTATTCATGCTAGAATTGTATTAACCGGAAACTTAAAACATGTGTGAATACATAGACAAAACTTATAGTCCCTAGTATGCCTCTACTTGACTAGCTTGTTAATCAAAGATGGTTATGTTTCCTAACCATAGACATGTGTTGTCATTTGATGAACGGGATCACATCATTAGGAGAATGATGTGATGGACATGACCCATCCGTTAGCTTAGCATTATGATCGTAACAGTTTCTTTGCTACTGCTTTCTCCATGACTTATAAAAGTTCCTCATACTATGAGATTATGCAACTCCCGAATACCGGAGGAACACTTTGTGTGCTACCAAACATCACAATGTAAATGGGTGATTATAAAGGTGCTCTACAGGTGTCTCCGAAGGTGTTTGTTGGGTTGACATAGATTGAGATTAGGATTTGTCACTCCGTGTTTCGGAGAGGTATCTCTGGCTCCTCTCGGTAATACTCATCACTATAAGCCTTGCAAGCAGTGTGACTAATGAGTTAGTGTAGGACCTTGAGAAGAGGTGTCTAGAGGGGGGGGGGTGATTAGACACTAAGTACCAAAGTTGCAGTTTTTAAGATCTTTAAGTTTAAGTGGAGTTTAGGCACAAGTTTAACATTCACAATACATAACAAGCAAGCATGCAAAGAGTTTATGAGCAGTGAAAAGTAAAGCATGCAACTTGCAAGAATGTAAAGGGAAGGGTTTGGAGGATTCAAACGCAATTGGAGACACAGATGTTTTTGGCGTGGTTCCGATAGGTGGTGCTATCGTACACCCACGTTGATGGAGACTTCAACCCACGAAGGGCAACGGTTGCGCGAGTCCACGGAGGGCTCCACCCACGAAGGGTCCATGAAGAAGAAACCTTGTCTATCCCACCATGGCCGTCGCCCACGAAGGACTTGCCTCACTAGCGGTAGATCTTCACGAAGTAGGCGATCTCCTTGCCCTTACAAACTCCTTGGTTCAACTCCACAATCTTGTCGGAGGCTCCCAAGTGACACCTAGCCAATCTAGGAGACACCACTCTCCAAGAAGTAACAAATGGTGCGTTGATGATGAACTCCTTGCTCTTGTGCTTCAAATGATAGTCTCCCCAACACTCAACTCTCTCTCATAGGATTTGAATCTGGTGGAAAGAAGATTTGAGTGGAAAGCAACTTGGGAAGGCTAGAGATCAAGATTCATATGGTAGGAATGGTGTCGGTGTCAAAACTGGCGGATCTCGGGTAGGGGGTCCCGAACTATGCGTCTAGGCGGATGGTAACAGGAGACAAGGGACACGATGTTTTTACCCAGGTTCGGGCCCTCTCTATGGAGGTAAAACCCTACTCCTGCTTGATTGATATTGATGATATGGGTAGTACAAGAGTGGATCTACCACGAGATCAAGGAGGCTAAACCCTAGAAGCTAGCCTATGGTATGATTGTTGTAATGGTTGTTGTGTCCTACGGACTAAAACCCTCCGGTTTATATAGACACCGGAGAGGGCTAGGGTTACACAAAGTCGGTTACGATGGTAGGAGATCTGCATATCCGTATCGCCAAGCTTGCCTTCCACGCCAAGGAAAGTCCCATCCGGACACGGGACGAAGTCTTCAATCTTGTATCTTCATAGTCTTGGAGTCCGGCGGACGATGATAGTCCGGCTGTCCGGACACCCCCTAGTCCAGGACTCCCTCAGTAGCCCCTGAACCTGGCTTCAATGACGATGAGTCCGGCGCGCATAATGTTCGGCATTGCAAGGCAGGTTCCTCCTCCGAATAATCCATAGAAGATTGTGAACACCAGGATAGTGTCCGGCTCTGCAAAATAATTTCCACATTCCACCGTAGAGAGAATATCATGTACACAGGTTCGATCTGCTGACGTATCTTGTAGCGTGACGTCACGCCACTACCAAGCCTTTACTTGAATCGTTTTTTATTATACCACCTCAGCGCGTGCACGTCTTGTCGAAGCAGAGATCGTGTTCCCCTTATTCCGGGATCCTCATCAATACGGACGTGGATAACCCAACCGCGCCATTGATGGTGGCGCTTGGGAGATAAGCGAGTTTTACTAGGCCGGTGGGGACGCATAGTCTTTGTCCGCCTATATATAAGGGGATAAGGATTCACCTTTTCACCTACGCCTTCTTCCTCCTTTGCTTATCCATCTCCGCGCACTCTCGAGCTCTAGCGACCAAGTCCGTGCGTCTCCCCTCGACCTTCTCCGACCATGTCCGGAGCGGGAGGCAAATGGCTGGCCTCCACCGTTAAGGAGGAGCACATCGAAAAGCTGCGCGGCGCCGGATACCTCTCCAGCGACATCGTGCACCGGCTGCCCGACAAGGGGCAGCTCATCCCCACCCCCAGGCCCCATGAGAGGGTCGTTTTCCTTCCCCACTTCCTCCGCGGACTGGGCTTTCCACTTCACCCTTTTGTCCGGGGGCTCATGTTATACTACGGCCTAGATTTCCATGATTTGGCGCCGAACTTCATCCTCAACATCTCGGCGTTTATCGTCGTGTGCGAGGCCTTCCTCTGCATCCAGCCCCACTTCGGCTTGTGGCTCAAGACCTTCAATGTCAAGCCGAAGGTAGTGAAGGGCACTCAAGCGGAGTGCGGAGGCGCCATGTTGGGCAAGATGCCCAACGTCCTCTGGTTCGAAGGGGCCTTTGTGGAGTCCATCAAGGGATGGCAATCGAGGTGGTTCTACATCACCGAGCCGCGCGACTCTACGTGGGCGGCGGCCCCCGAGTTCAGATCTGGTATCCCTTCGCAGCTCACCTCCTGGAAAGAGAAGGGCTTGCTATGGGGTAGTTCGGAGGAGCTGACAGGACTCCAAGCCTGTATCCAGAAGCTGGTGAACAAGAAGCTCAGGCTTGTCAATGTGGTCCAAGTCATGCTCATCCACCGGATTCTCCCCTGCCAACAATGGGCATTTAAATTGTGGGAGTTCAATCCGGCACAGCACCAAGCATTGAGTGGGCTCTTCGACACGACGTACGAAGGCGCCTGGAGAGTGCTGTTCAAGGGCGCCAAAGCTCCCGCATCCGCTACTGAAGATCGCGGATTTCGCTCGCAGCGACCAGCTGACGAGGTAAGTGATTCTACCCCTTTACGGGACACTTATTTTCAATAGTTTGACCCTATGCGGGTTTCAATCTTCCTTTTCCTTTGACAGGACTGGATGAAGAAGGCCAAGCAGATCATCTGCCCGGCTCCCATGCCAGAAAACCCAGTAGACGCCCGTCTAGCAGGGCTGCTGGTTCCGGCACCGCATGTGGTGCCGGAGAAGAAGGCCAAGAAGGAGGCCACGGGTACTCGAAAGAGTTCCCGTTTTCAGGTGTCCGACGACTCCGAGGCGGACTCCTCCCCCGAAGGCGAGGAGGAGGAAGAAGACTCTCTCCCAGAGGAAGGAGAGAGGAAGAGGAAGGCTTCCCCGACAGGGGAGGCCGAGGGGTCCAAGAGGGGAAGAACTATTCCCCCAGACAGCTCCGCCAACGCCAACGTTGGCGAAGAAGAGTGGTCCTCGAGGGCCAGGCCTCCGGCGAGATCGTAAGTATCCTGATTCTGAATGATCTGTAATTTCTTTTTTGTCACATAGTGTCCTTCTAATGCCGCATACTGCCTGCAGTCCGGCCGACGATGATCTCCCCGCTTCGTCGAGCGGGTCGTTGGCTCCGCCGGATGTGGATTCCATCCCGACTGCCTCTACCCCTCGCACCGCTGAGGACGCCGAGGTGGGATCCCAGGAAGGGACCCATCAGGAGGAGGCTCTGGAGGCGCCGCAAGGCAGCCTCCCGGACTTTGCGTCGGACTCCACGCTGGAACCCGCAGCGGTTTCGGAGTCCGGCAGGCGGCCCCTTCGCAAGAAGGGAAAGACCGTGACGCCGGCGGCCCCCGTCCAACCGGAGGCGCCGGACAACTTGTTGGAGGCGCTCAAAGGCGCTTCCATCGAGGAAGAACACCGCACTATCATGAGTGCGGTGATTCAGAAGGTTCAGCTCGCCAAGAGCGGGCTGACCGAAGCCTGCAGCAGCCTCCTAACAGGCTTTGAGGTAAGAAGTTAAAAATATGTAATGTAATACCGCATAGACAGTAGCCCCTGATGCTCGGTTTGGTGTTCCGAAAGAAGAGCCGGACTGAGGATCTATAAAGATATACGCAGGGTTGCTAAAAATTATGTCAATATGGGTTTGCAGGCTGCGCTGCTGACCTCTGCCGCACTGACTGCGGAGGTCGGTGCATTAAAGCAAGATCTTGAGTGGTCCGAGCAAGATCTCGGCCGTGCCAAGAAGCAGCTCGAGGACAAAGAAGGTGAGTAACACCACTTTGAATATTTACCTTACAGAAAAGGATTTCGGTTGCAATAAAAATAACAAGGATAACATGGGTACTGCAGGGGCCACGAACGAGGTGGCGGCCCTGAAGGAGGCCATGTCCGCGACCGAACGCAATGCGGCCGCGGAACGAGCGGAGCGAGAGAAGCAGGAGGCGCGGATGGCGGAAGTGCGGTAAGAGCTCCAGGCTCTCATGGAAAAGCATGAGAGTTTGGAGCGCGACTCAAAGACTCGAGAGTCCGAGCTTGCCTCGGCTCTCGAAAGTGCCAAAGCCGCCAAGGCCGAGGCCCATAAGGCCCTTCAGGAGATTGAGGCGGTGAAGAAAATAGCGGCGGGTAAGGCATTTTTCATGCAAAGCAAGCATGTTAATGTAAACTACCTGACACTTACCCGAATTCGGAGCTCTCCAGGGGCGTTTGCAGATCTGCCTTGCAGTGTGTCCGATGCCGCCGCATTCTACCGAGCCGAGGAGGGGAGCTCAACGGAGAAGGTCTTCTGGTCTCAGTACGCTGAGACCGGCCATCCGGTGCCCCCTAGCGACCAGCTGAAGCAGTTGGTCGAGCTCCACAAGGTAGCCGAGCAGGCCATGAAGGGCCTCATAGTCCGGCTGTGGCCTGGAGGGGCCATGCCTGGGAGCTACTTCGGCCTCGTGCGGCGGCTGGTGGATGCGTGCCCCTGGGTGGAGGTCATCAAGCGTTCCGCCTGTATTGAAGGTGCTCGTCGGGCCCTTGCCCGCGCAAAGGTGCATTGGGGCAGGCTGGATGCGGAGAGGCTTATCACTGACGCGCCGCCAGCGGGCAAGGAGTACCGTACGCCCGAGATGTACTATAAGACTGTCCTGAAGGGTGCCCGCAAGATTGCGGATGAGTGCCCCAGAGATGTAATTATTGAGTAGACTCGCTATGTATTATCATGTGCGCTGAAAACTTTGTTCATATGCGCTAAGCAATGCTTGTTTGATTTAAAATATTACATTCTGTGCGGCCGTTTACAAAATCTGAGAGATGGGGTGTTGGGGTGTTCAAGATAAACTTGAGCACTCTTGTTCCCATTTTTGGGTCCATCTAGGGAGGCGCTCAACACAACGAACAAGGCAACCAGACTTATAATGCTTGAACACTCTCACTTAGCCATAGAATTCTATAATTTTAAATTTCGGCGAAGCCCCTAGTATTCGGAAGACCGAGTTCAGGGCGCTATCCATGCCTTGGCCGGACATTATCCGGTTCTTCGCTTGAAGCGGCATAAGTCTTTAAGGACTCGAAAAGACCTCTCGAACAGCGACCAGTCTCTCGCCTTATCATGACAGTCAGTTTTAGCTTTCTCCACTGAGGCGCTCGCCCAGCTTAACCGGGGCGCAATCGCAGTGGTTCTCCCAGTGCCACCTTAGCCGACAGAACCGAACGTAAGGTACCAAAACATGGGAGCCGGGCAAACCCAACTATTGACCCAAGACATGATTCAGAGCCGATTCATATAATGCTATAAGTTCGGGGTGCCACACTTGTGAAAGTGTTCGGACTTATCACACCATAATGCGGGGAACATAAGCCCCTGGTGTATTCGGCCGTACCAAAATATACGGGTGCAAGATGTCATTAGTGAACATATATGTAAAGTAATGCAATTACAGGCAAAAAGTGCTGCATTATTTATTCAAGGAATTCTGCTATGAGTGCGGAATGATACAAATAGTGCGGTAAGCAAGGGATTGGACTAATTAAACATGTCCCCCTCCAGGGGTGGGCTGCGGACTGGTGTATATAATCAAATTTAATGCTCGTAATGGAGACCACCTGAGTGTTCATCGCAGCCTTTTTCCCTCCCTGGCTGTTGCATCGTGAGTTCGGCGGGTTCGCCGCCGGACAGGGCCTCTGGTGAACTGAGTCCTGTGTATACAAAGAAGGAAAAATAAAAAATAAAAAAGAGCGACACACTTGTGAGCCCCTAGTGTGGTCGAGCCGCACTCTGGGTCTGTTGTGGTCGTGCCCCTCCCCCTAGGCCCATGGTATCTCTAGAGCGTAATGATGTACGCGGAGGGTTGGTCTTGCAATCATGCGAGGGCTGGGGTTGGGGCCGCATTGCTACGCGTGCTCGGAACGTGCCAGGTGGTCTTGGTTGACGTTGCTCCGGGCGCGTTTGGCCGTGTCCGGCCGTTTAACGGCCGGACTCGAAAATTGCCTTAGAAGGCTGCTCTGCACTTCTGCCGCGAGAGCCGCTGTATGTTCCTCCGTTCGGAGGGAGCGTTCCGTATTTCCGTTGACCGTGATGACTCCACGAGGGCCTGGCATCTTGAGCTTGAGGTATGCGTAATGCGGCACCACGTTGAACTTTGCGAACGCGGTTCGTCCGAGCAGAGCGTGATAGCCGCTGCGGAACGGGACTATGTCGAAGATTAAATCCTCGCTCCGGAAATTATCCGGGGATCCGAAGACCACTTCCAGTGTGACTGAGCCTGTACAATTGGCCTCAACACCTGGTATGACGCCTTTGAAGGTCGTCTTTGTAGGTTTAATCCTTGAGGGGTCTATGCCCATCTTGCGCACTGTATCCTGATAAAGCAGGTTCAGGCTACTGCCGCCGTCCATCAGGACTCTCGTGAGGTGAAATCCATCAACGATTGGGTCTAAAACCAATGCGGCGAATCTGCCATGGCGGATACTGGTCGGATGGTCTCTTCGATCGAAAGTGATCGGGCAAGAGGACCATGGATTGAACTTAGGGGCGACTGGCTCCATCGCGTATACGTCCCTTAGTGCACGCTTCCGCTCCCTCTTGGGTATATGGGTTGCGTATATCATGTTTACCGTCCGCACTTGTGGGGGGAAACCCTTCTGTCCTCTACTGTTCGGCGGTCGGGTCTCTTCCTCGTCGTCGCTGTGCAGCCCCTTGTCGTTGTTTTCGGCAATTAACTTGCCTGCCTACTTAAATACCCAACAATCTCTGTTGGTGTGGTTAGCTGGCTTTTCGGGGGTGCCATGTATCTGGCATGAGCGGTCGAGTATTCAGTCCAAATTGGATGGACCCGGAGTAGTTCTTTTGAATGGCTTCTTCCGCTGACCGGGTTTAGAGCCTCGGAATCCGACGTTGACTGCCGTATCCTCATCGTTGTCGCCGTTAACGCGGCGTTTGTTTTTGCTTCGACACGACCTGCCGTTATGGTCCTTAGTATCCGGACTGCCAGCATTTTTACCGAGGTTGTTGCTGCGAGCTAGCCAGCTATCTTCTCCCGCACAGAAGCGGGTCATTAATGATGTGAGGGCTGCCATGGATTTTGGCTTTTCCTGTCCTAGGTGCCGGGCTAGCCATTCGTCGCGGATGTTATGTTTGAAGGCTGCGAGGGCCTCTGCGTCCGGACAGTCAACGATTTGATTTTTCTTCATTAAGAACCGTGTCCAGAATTGTCTGGCCGATTCGTCTGGCTGCTGAATTATGTGTCTTAGGTCATCGGCGTCTGGTGGTCGCACATATGTGCCCTAGAAGTTGTCGAGGAATGCGGCTTCCAGGTCCTCCCAACACCCAATTGACTCTGCGGGCAAGCTGTTAAGCCAATCCCGGGCTGGTCCTTTAAGCTTGAGTGGGAGATACTTGATGGCGTGGAGATCGTCGCCGCGGGCCATATGGATGTGAAGGAGATAATCTTCGATCCAAACCGCGGGGTCTGTCGTGCCATCGTAGGATTCAATGTTTACGGGTTTAAACCCTTCAGGGATTTGATGATCCATTACTTCG
This sequence comes from Triticum timopheevii, assembly GCA_963921465.1. Classification (NCBI taxonomy): domain Eukaryota; kingdom Viridiplantae; phylum Streptophyta; class Magnoliopsida; order Poales; family Poaceae; genus Triticum; species Triticum timopheevii. The sequence continues at coordinate 582,599,899 of OY997270.1, read as the reverse complement.
TTTGTGAAGCATAGTGGGTGTGCGGCGCCTCTGTATTGAGCAATATCACGACGTAGCTCAAGGGAGCGTTGTCTGCTGTATTCCGCCCGGCCAGAGTATTTGTATCCGGCGCGACGATATTCGTCGTGGGTCGTGGGGCGCCCACGTGATCCATAGATAGATCTGGATTGTCTGGCCTTGTCCTCCAATATATCCCGCAAGTCCGGCACGTTCCCCCGTGGATTCGTACTTTTCGAACGATGCCGGGGTATGGTCTTGATGGAGGGCCTGGATGCCTCTCTGTCGCGACCACGGGGTGGTCGGTCGGTCGTATTGTGCGCTGGTGATGAAGGTATGTATGCTTCCTCCTCTAATCAGGGGAGCAACTTGCATTTTGGGTAGCTCTTGGAGGGGCGTTCGAGTTCATACTCTTCGGCCGCGAGGACCTCGGTCCATCGGTCGGCCAGCAGGTCTTGATCAGCTTGAAGCTGCTGCTGCTTTTTCTTTAGGCTATTTGCTGTGGCCATTAGCCTGCGTTTGAAACGCTCTTGTTCGACGGGATCCTCAGGCACGACGAATTCGTCATCGTCGAGGCTTGCCTCGTCTCCGGAGGGAGGTATGTAATTATCATCCTCGACCTCTTCGTCAGCCGCTTTTTCGTGAGGGCTTGCTTCTGCATCCTCCTGCGCTGAATCTTGCAGGAGGGGATTGTCTTCGGCACTTTCTGGGGTGTTGTTATCTCCTGTGCCGGAATCTCCATTCTTGCTGTGGCGGGATTTAGAGCGGCGCCGCTGACGTCGGCGCTTGGGCTGTTTCTTTAAGGAATCTGCCTCCGCTGCTTCTTCTCCGTCCCCATCCTTTGGGGTGTCCACCATGTATATGTCGTATGACGAGGTGGTCTTCCAATGCCCTGTGGGCGCTGGTTCTTGATCGTCTCCGGCATCGTCGTCCGTACCGTCGATGTCGTCGGAGTCGTAGTCTAGCATGTCGGTTAGATCATCGACAGTGGCTACAAAGTGGGTGGTGGGTGGGTCTTGAATTTCTTTGTCGTCCGCGTCCCAACCATCCTGGCCGTAATCCGGCCAGGGCTCTCTGGATAGCGAGAGATGCTTTAGCGAATTTAGGATGTTGCCAAAGGGTGAGTGTTGAAAGATGTCCGCGGCGGTGAACTCCATGATCGGCGCCCAATCGGATTCGATTGGCAGGGGCGCAGGAGGTTCGGAGTCCGGCAGGGAGTCCGGCACCTCGGAGTCACGAGCTTTATAAGGGACAAGGCCAGTGTTTGCCTCCATCGCCGTGGAAGTCGCAGCTACCGAGGCGGTGTCCAGCCACCCGTCCTCGATCTGCGCAATCGGCTCCAGACTATGGGTTGGAGCGGATTCATGTGCGGCCTCCAAGGCACTGTCCAGCGGCAGAGTTAGATCATGCCCATCGTGATAGTGCGGCACACACGGCTGGGGCTCGGATCCATCGAAGATCAAGTCTCCGCGGATATCCGCCGTGAAGTTTAGGCTTCCAAATCTGACCTGACAGCCAGGGGCGTAGCTTTCGATCTGCTCCAGATGGCCAAGTGAATTGGCCCGCAGTGCGAAGCCGCCGAATACGAAGATCTGTCCGGGGAGAAAAGTCTCACCCTGGACGGCGCTGTTGTCGATTGAAGAAGCCATCAAGCCTATCGGTGATGACACAGAGGAACTCTCAATGAAAGCACCAATGTCGGTGTCAAAACCGGCGGATCTCGGGTAGGGGGTCCCAAACTGTGCATCTAGGCGGATGGTAACAGGAGACAAGGGACACGATGTTTTTACCCAGGTTCGGGCCCTCTCGATGGAGGTAAAACCCTACTCCTGCTTGATTGATATTGATGATATGGGTAGTACAAGAGTGGATCTACCACGAGATCAAGGAGGCTAAACCCTAGAAGCTAGCCTATGGTATGATTGTTGTAATGGTTGTTGTGTCCTACGGACTAAAACCCTCCGGTTTATATAGACACCGGAGAGGGCTAGGGTTACACAGAGTCGGTTACGATGGTAGGAGATCTACATATCCGTATCGCCAAGCTTGCCTTCCACGCCAAGGAAAGTCCCATCCGGACACGGGACGAAGTCTTCAATCTTGTATCTTCATAGTCTTGGAGTCCGGCGGACGATGATAGTCCGGTTGTCCGGACACCTCCTTGTCCGAATATCTTGGCCTCAACACATGAGTAGGTGGTTCTCTCTCAGAAATGGTAAGTTGGAAGTGTAGGTTTGTTCTGATGGCTCTCTCCACGAATGAAGAGGAGGTGGAGGGGTATATATAGCCTCCACACAAAATCTAACCGTTACACACAATTTACCAAACTCGGTGGGACCGATTCAACAGACTCGGTCGGACCGATTTAGTGGCTAATACTTTTACAGGAGATGGAACAAAGCATCCCGACGAGCATCTATGCTATGTGGATGATATTTGTGGATTATTTAAGCTTGCAGGTATACCCGATGATGTTTTTAAGAAGAAGGCTTTCCCTTTATCTTTGGAGGGAGACACATTGACATGGTATAGGCTATGTGATGATACGAGATCATGGAACTATAAAAGAGTGATATTGGAATTTCATCAAAAGTATTACCCTATGCATCTTGTTCATCGTGATCGCAATTATATATATAATTTTTGGCCTCGCGAAGGAGAAAGCATCGCTCAAGCTTGGGGGAGGCTTAAATCAATGTTATATTCATGCCCCAATCATGAGCTTCCAAGAGAAATAATTATGCAAAGTTTTTATGCTCGACTTTCTCATAATAATCAAACCATGCTCGATACTTCTTATGTTGGCTCCTTTATGATGAAGACTATTGAATTCAGATGGAATTTATTGGATAGAATTAAACGCAACTCTGAAGATTGGGACCTCGACGAAGGTAAGGAGTCAGGTATGACACCTAAGTTTGATTGTGTTAAATCTTTTATGGATACCGATATTTTTCGTAAGTTTAGCACTAAATATGGACTTGACTCTGAGATAGTAGCTTCTTTTTGTGAATCTTTTGCTACTTATGTTGATCTCCCCAAGGAGAAGTGGTTTAAATATCATCCTCCCATAGAAGTAAAAGTAGCTGCACCTATTAAAGTTGAAGAAGAGACTATCACTTATAATGATCCTATTGTTCCCACCTCTTATGTTGAGAAACCACATTTCCCTGTTAGAGTAAAGGATCATGCTAAAGCTTCAACTGTTGTTCGTAAAAGCAATACTAGAAATTATACACCTCCTGAGCAAGTCAAAGTAGAGCCTAATATTGCTATTGTTAAAGATCTCTTGTCTGATAATATTGATGGGCATGTCATTCAGTTCTCTGGTGAAACTGCTAGAATTGCTAAACCCTGTGATAGAGATAAACATAGACCTGTGGTAGGTGTGCCTATTATTTCTGTTAAAATAGGAGATCATTGTTATCATGGCTTATGTGATATGGGTGCTAGTGCTAGTGTTATACCCATTGACTTATATAAAGAAATTATGCATGATATCGCACCTACTGAGTTAGAAGATATTGATGTTACAATTAAACTTGCCAATAGAGATACTATATCTGCAATGGGAATTGTTAGAGATGTTGAAGTCTTGTGTGGAAAAACCAAATATCCCACTGATTTCCTTGTTCTTGGTTCTCCACAAGATAGCTTTTGTCCCATTATTTTTGGTAGACCCTTCTTGAATACTGTTAATGCTACGATAGACTGCAGAAAGAATGTTGTTACTGTTGGCTTGGATGATATGGTTCATGAGTTTAATTTCTCTAAATTTAGTAAACAACATCGTGAGGAAGAATTGCCTAGTAAGGATGAAATTATTGGTCTTGCTGCTATTGCCGTACCTCCTAGTGATCCTTTAGAACACTATTTGCTAGACCATGAAAATGAGATGTTCATGAATGAAAGAAGGGAAATAGATGAAGTATTATTTAAACAGGAACCTATTCTGCAACACAATCCTCCTCCACCCAAGGGTGATCCCGTGTTTGAGCTCAAACCGTTGCCTGATAATCTTAAATATGCTTATCTTGATGAAAAGAAAATATATCCTGTTATTATTAGTGCTAACCTTTCAGAGCATGAAGAAGAAAGATTATTGAAAACTCTGAAGAAGCACCGTGCCGCTATTGGATATACTCTTGATGATCTTAAGGGAGTTAGTCCCACTCTATGTCAACATAAAATAAATTTGGAAGCGGATGCCAAACCAGTTCGTGATCCTCAACGACGTTTGAATCCTAAAATGAAAGAAGTGGTAAGAAAAGAAATACTCAAGCTTCTGGAGGCAGGTATAATTTATCCCGTTGCTGATAGTCAGTGGGTAAGTCTTGTCCATTGTGTCCCTAAGAAGGGAGGTATTACTGTTGTTCCTAATGATAAAGATGAATTGATTTCGCAAAGAATTATCACAGGTTATAGGATGGTAATTGATTTCCGCAAGTTAAATAAAGCTACTAAGAAAGATCATTACCCCTTACCTTTTATTGATCAAATGCTAGAAAGATTATGCAAACATACACATTATTGCTTTCTAGATGGTTATTCTGGTTTCTCTCAAATATCTGTGTCGGCTAAAGATCAATCAAAGACTACTTTTACATGCCCTTTTGGTACTTTTGCTTATAGACGTATGCCTTTTGGGTTATGTAATGCACCTGCTACCTTTCAAAGATGCATGATGGCTATATTCTCTGATTTTTGTGAAAAGATTTGTGAGGTTTTCATGGACGACTTTTCCATCTATGGTTCCTCTTTTGATAATTGCTTGAGCAATCTTGATCGAGTTTTGCAGAGATGTGAAGAAACTAATCTTGTCTTGAATTGGGAAAAGTGCCACTTTATGGTTAATGAAGGTATTGTCTTGGGGCACAAAGTTTCTGAAAGAGGTATTGAAGTTGATAAAGCCAAGGTTGATGCTATTGAAAAGATGCCATGTCCCAAGGACATCAAAGGTATAAGAAGTTTCCTTGGTCACGCTGGATTTTATAGGAGGTTCATTAAGGACTTCTCAAAAATCTCTCGTCCTCTGACTAATTTATTACAAAAAGATATACCATTTGTCTTTGATGATGATTGTGTAGAAGCATTTGAAATACTTAAGAAAGCATTAGTCTCTGCACCTATTGTTCAGCCACCTGATTGGAATTTACCCTTTGAAATTATGTGTGATGCTAGTGATTATGATGTAGGTGTTGTTCTAGGGCAAAGAGTTGATAAGAAATTAAATGTTATCCATTATGCTAGTAAGTCTCTAGACAATGCTCAAAGAAATTATGCTACTACTGAAAAGGAACTCTTAGCAGTTGTGTTTGTCTGTGATAAATTCAGACCCTATATTGTTGATTCTAAAGTAACTATTCACACCGATCATGCTGCTATTAAATATCTTATGGAAAAGAAAGATGCTAAACCTAGACTTATTAGATGGGTTCTCTTGCTGCAAGAATTTGATTTGCATATTGTTGATAGAAAAGGAGCTGAGAACCCAGTTGCAGACAACTTATCTAGGTTAGAGAATGTTCTTGATGACCCACTACCTATTGATGATAGCTTTCCTGATGAACAATTAAATGTCATAAGCACTTCTCGTAGCACTCCATGGTATGCTGATTATGCTAATTATATTGTTGCTAAATTTATACCACCTAGCTTCACATACCAACAAAAGAAAAGGTTCTTTTATGATTTGAGACATTACTTTTGGGATGATCCACATCTTTATAAAGAAGGAGTAGATGGTGTTATTAGACGTTGTGTACCTGAGCATGAACAGGAACAGATCCTACGCAAGTGTCACTCCGAAGCTTATGGAGGACACCACGCTGGAGATAGAACTGCACATAAGGTATTGCAATCTGGTTTTTATTGGCCTACTCTCTTCAAGGATGCCCGTAAGTTTGTTTTGTCTTGTGATGAATGTCAAAGAATTGGTAATATTAGTAGATGTCAAGAAATGCCTATGAATTATTCACTTGTTATTGAACCATTTGATGTTTGGGGCTTTGATTATATGGGACCTTTTCCTGCCTCTAATGGATATACACATATTTTAGTTGTTGTTGATTACGTTACTAAGTGGGTAGAAGCTATTCCAACTAGTAGTGTTGATCATAACACTTCTATTAAAATTCTTAAGGAAGTTATTTTTCCGAGGTTTGGAGTCCCTAGATATTTAATGACTGATGGTGGTTCACACTTTATTCATGGTGCTTTCCGTAAAATGCTTGCTAAATATGACGTTAATCATAGAATTGCATCTCCATATCACCCGCAGTCTAGTGGTCAAGTAGAATTGAGTAATAGAGAGCTCAAACTAATTTTGCAAAAGACTGTTAATAGGTCTAGAAAGAATTGGTCCAAGAAACTTGATGATGTGTTATGGGCCTATAGAACAACATATAAGAATCCTATGGGTATGTCTCCGTATAAAATGGTTTATGGAAAAGCATGTCACTTACCTCTCGAATCAGAACATAAGGCATATTGGGCTATTAAAGAGCTCAACTATGATTTCAAACTTGCCGGTGAGAAGAGGTTATTTGATATTAGCTCACTTGATGAATGGAGAACCCAAGCCTATGAAAATGCCAAGTTATTTAAAGAAAAAGTTAAAAGATGGCATGACAAAAGGATACAAAAGCGTGAGTTTAATGTAGGTGATTATGTATTGCTATACAACTCTCGTTTAAGATTTTTTGCAGGAAAACTTCTCTCCAAATGGGAAGGTCCTTACGTTATCGAGGAGGTCTATCGTTCCGGTGCCATAAAAGTCAACAACTTCGCAGGCACAAATCCGAAGGTGGTAAACAGTCAAAGGATCAAACACTATATCTCAGGTAATCCTATAAATGTTGAAAATAATATTATTGAAACCGTAACCCCGGAGGAGTACATAAGGGACACTTTCCAGAATGTTCCAGACTCCAAAAAGGAATAGGTATGTGGTACAGTAAGTAAACCGACTCCAAAACAATTTTTAAGGCAATATTTCTCCGTTTTGGAATATTTAGAAAAATGGAAAAATAAGTAGCAGTCCGGGGAGGACACGAGGCCTCCACGAGGGTGGAGGGCGCGCCCTACCCCCTGGGCGCGCCCCCCTACCTTGTGAGCACCTCGTGTGCCCTCCGGACTCCGTTTCCTTGCACGATACGTATTTTGGTTGGTAAAAATTCATTATATATTCTCCCGAAGGTTTTGACGACCGTATCACGCAAATATCCTTTGTTTTCGTTTCGAACTATTTCCGTTGCAGATTTGAGGATTCCGGAGACTTGATCATCCTTCTATGAGGGTGAGCCTATGCCATGGAAGGTGGACGACAAGCTTCCATCATCAACAACACCTCCACCGCCAACAACAAAGAAGGAGATATAATCACATGGGTATGGGCACTCCCCTTGGCAACTGCCAAGCTTGGGGGAGGTGCCCCGGTATCGTATCACCATCACAACTCCTATTGAGGGAGTCCTGGACTAGGGGGTGTCCGGACAGCCGGACTATCATCGTCCGCCGGACTCCAAGACTACAAAGATACAAGATTGAAGACTCCGTCCCGTGTCCGGATGGGACTTTCCTTGGCGTGGAAGGCAAGCTTGGCGATACGAATATGTAGATCTCCTACCATTGTAACCGACTCTGTGTAACCCTAGCCTCCTCCGGTGTCTATATAAACCGGAGGGCTTTAGTCCGTAGGACACAACATACATTACAACAATCATACCATAGGCTAGCTTTAGGGTTTAGCCTCCTTGATCTCGTGGTAGATCCACTCTTGTACTACCCATATCATCAATATTAATCAAGCAGGACATAGGGTTTTACCTCCATCAAGAGGGCCCGAACCTGGGTAAAAACATCGTGTCCCTCGTCTCCTGTTACCATCTGCCTAGACGCACAGTTCAGGACCCCCTACCCGAGATCCGCCGGTTTTGACACCGACATTGGTGCTTTCATTGAGAGTTCCTCTGTGTCATCACCGATAGGTTCGATGGCATCTTCAATCAACGACGCTGTCCAGGGTGAGACTTTTCTCCCCAGACAGACCTTCGTATTCGGCGGCTTCGCACTGCGGGCTAATTCGCTTGGCCATCTGGAGCAGATCGAAAGCTACGCCCCTGGCCGTCAGGTCAAATTCGGAAGCCTAAACTTCACGGCCGATGTCCATGGAGACTTGATCTTCAACGGACCCGAGCCACAACCAAGCGCGCCGCACTGTTGCGATGGGCATGATCTAGCTCTGCCGCCGAACAGTGCCTTGGTGGCCGCACGAATCCGCTCTGGCCATTATTCCGGAGCCGATTGCGCGGACAGAGGATCGGTGGATAGACACCGCCTCGGGGGCTTCAACCGCTACGGCCATGGAGCCGAACACTAATCTCGTCCCTCGCAAAACTCATGATTCCGAGGTGTCGGACTCCTTGCTGGACTCCGAACCTCCCACGCCCCTGCCAATCAAATCGGATTGGGCGCCGGTTATGGAATTCACCGCCGCCGACATCTTCCAATACTCGCCTTTTGGCGATATCCTGAATTCACTAAAGCATCTCTCGTTATCAAGAGAGCCCTGGCCGGACTATGGCTAGGATGGTTGGGATGCGGACGACGAAGAAATTCAGAGCCCACCCACCACCCACTTTGTAGACACTGTCGACGATCTAACCGACATGCTAGACTATGACTCCGAAGACATCGACGCTATGGACGATGATGCCAGAGACGAACAGGAACCAGCGCCTACAGGGCACTGGAAGACCACCTTGTCATATGACATATACATGGTGGATACCCCAAAAGATGGGGACGGCGAAGAAACAGCGGAGGCAGATCCTTCAAAGAAACAGCCCAAGCGCCGGCGTCAGCGGCGCCGCTCTAAATCCCGCCACAGCAAGAATGGAGATTCCGGCACAGGAGATAATAATACCCCAGAGAGTGCCGAAGACAATCCCCTCCAGCAAGACTCAGCGCAGGAGGATGCAGAAGCAAGCCCTCATGAGAGGGCGGCAGACGAAGAGGTTGAGGATAATAACTATATGCCTCCCTCCGAAGACAAAGCAAGCCTCAACGATGACGAATTCGTCGTACCTGAGAATCCCGTCGAACAAGAGCGTTTTAAACGCAGGCTTATCGCCACGGCAAACAGCCTAAAGAAAAAGCAGCAGCAGCTTCAAGCTGACCAGGACCTGCTGGCCGATCGATGGACCGAGGTCCTCGCGGCCGAAGAGTATAAACTCGAACGCCCCTCCAAAAGCTATCCAAGACGCAAGCTGCTCCCCCGATTAGAGGAGGAAGCATACATACCTCCATCACTAGCGCACGATACGGCTGACCGACCACCCCGCGGTCGTGACAGAGAGGCATCCAGGCCCCCAGCCAAGACCGTACCCCGGCATCGCTCCAAAAGTACGAAGCCAAGAGGGAACGCGCCGGACTTGCGAGATATATTGGAGGACAAAGCAAGGCAATCCAGATCCATCTACGGATCACGTGGGTGCCCCACGACCCATGACGAATACCGTCGTACCGGATATAATAACCCCGGCCGGGCCGAACACGGCAGACAGCGCTCTCTCGAGCTGCGTTGTGATATTGCTCAATACAGAGGCGCCGCACACCCACTATGCTTCACTGACGAAGTAATGGATCATCAAATCCCTGAAGGGTTTAAACCCATAAACATTGAATCCTACGATGGCACAACAGACCCCGCGGTTTGGATAGAAGATTATCTTCTCCACATCCATATGGCCCGCGGCGACGATCTCCACGCCATCAAGTATCTCCCACTCAAGCTTAAAGGACCAGCTTGGCATTGGCTTAACAACTTGCCCGCAGAGTCAATTGGGTGTTGGGAAGACCTGGAAGCCGCATTCCTCGACAACTTCCAGGGCACGTATGTGCGACCACCAGACGCCGATGACCTAAGCCACATTATTCAGCAGCCAGACGAATCGGCCAGACAATTCTGGACACGGTTCTTGACAAAGAAAAACCAAATCGTCGACTGTCCGGATGCAGAGGCCCTTGCAGCCTTCAAACATAACATCCGGGACGAATGGCTAGCCCGGCACCTGGGGCAGGAAAAGCCGAAATCCATGGCAGCCCTCACATTGTTAATGACCCGCTTTTGCGCGGGAGAGGACAGCTGGCTAGCTCGCAGCAACAATCTCCGTAAAAATTCTGGCAGTCCGGATACTAAGGACAACAACGGCAGGTCACGTCGAAACAAAAACAAACACCGCATTAACGGCGACGATAAGGAGGATACGGCAGTCAACGCCGGATTCCGAGGCTCTAAACCCGGTCAGCGGAAGAAGCAATTCAAAAGAACCACTCCGGGTCCGTCCAATCTGGACCGAATACTCGACCGCTTATGCCAGATACATGGCACCTCTGAAAAGCCAGCTAACCACACTAATAGAGATTGCTGGGTGTTCAAGTAGGCCGGCAAGTTAATTGCCGAAAACAATGACAAGGGGCTAAACAGCGACGACGAGGAAGAGACCCGACCGCCGAACAATAGAGGATAGAAGGGTTTTCCCCCACAAGTGCGGACGGTGAATATGATATACGCGACCCATATACCCAAGAGGGAGAGGAAACGCGCACTAAGGGACGTCTATGCGATGGAGCCAGTCGCCCCGAAGTTCAATCCGTGGTCCTCTTGTCTGATCACTTTCGATCGAAGAGACCATCCGACCAGCATACGCCATGGCGGATTCGCCGCATTGGTTTTAGACCCAATCGTCGATGGATTTCACCTCACGAGAGTCCTGATGGACGGCGGCAGTAGCCTGAACCTGCTTTATCAGGATACAGTGCGCAAAATGGGCATAGACCCCTCAAGGATTAAACCTACAAAGACAACCTTTAAAGGTGTCATACCAGGAGTGGAAGCCAACTGTACAGGCTCAGTCACACTGGAAGTGGTCTTCGGATCCCCGGATAATTTCCGGAGCGAGGAGTTAATCTTCGACATAGTCCCGTTTTGCAGCGGCTATCACGCTCTGCTCGGACGAACCGCGTTTGCAAAATTCAACGCGGTGCCGCACTATGCATACCTAAAGCTCAAGATGCCAGGCCCTCATGGAGTAATCACGGTCAATGGGAATACGGAACGCTCCCTCCGAACGGAGGAACATATAGCGGCTCTCGCGGCAGAAGTACAGAGCAGCCTTTTAAGGCAATTCTCGAGTCCGGCCGTTAAAAGGCCGGATACAGCAAAACGCGCCCAGAGCAATGCCAACCAAGACCACCTGGCGCGATCAGAGCACGCGTAGCAATGCGGCCCCAACCCTCGCCCGCGCATGATCGCAATAATAACACTCCGCGTACATCATTACGCTTTGGAGATACCATGGGCACAGGGGAGGGGGCACGATCGCAACGGACCCAGAGTGCGGTTCGACCACACCGGGGGCTCGCAAGTGTGCCCCTCTTTTTTTATTTATTTTCCTTCTTTTATGTACATAGGACTCCGTTAACCAGAAGCCCTGTCCGGCGGCGAACCTGCCGAACTCATGATGCAACAGTCAGGGACTAAAGAAGGCTGCGACGAACACTTAGGTGGTCTGAATTACGAGCATTAAATTCGATTATATACACCAAGTCCGCAGCTCACCCCTGGAGGGGGACGTGTTTACTTAGTCCAAATCCCTTGCTTACCGCACTATTTATATCAGTCCGCTCTCCTAGCAGACTTTCTTTCATAAATGCAGCACCTTTTTGATTGCAATTGCATTACCTTTTATATATATATGCTCATTATATGACATCTTGCGCCCGTATATTTTGGTACGGCCTAATACGCTAGGGGCTTATGTTCCCCACTCTATGGTGTGATAAGTCCGAACACTTTCATAAGTGCGGCACCCCGAACTTATAGCATTATATGAATCGGCTCCGAATCATGTCTTGGGTCAATAGTTGGGTTTGCCCGGCTCCCACGTTTTGGTGCCTTACGTTCCATTCTATCGGCTAAGGTGGCACTGGGAGAACCACTGCGATTGCGCCCCGGTTGAGCCGGGCGAGCGCCTCAGTGGAGAAAGCTAAAACTGACCGGCATGATAAGGCGAGAGACTGGTCGCTGTTCGAGAGGTTTTTTCGGGTCCTTAAAGACTCACGCCGCTTCGAGCGAAGTTCCGGACAATGTCCGACGAAGGCGTGGATAGCGCCCCGGATTCGGTCTTCCGAATACCAGGGGCTTTGCCGAAATTTAAAATTATAGAATTCTATGGCTAAGTGAGAGTGTTCAAGCATTATAAGTCCGGTTGCCTTGTTCGTTGTGTTGAGCGCCTCACTCGATGGACCCAACAATGGGAACAAGAGTGCTCAAGTTTATCCCGAACACCCCAGCACTCGTGGCTTGGGGGCTGAAGCCAACGACTTGCCATCTCTCAGATTTTATAAACGGCCGCACAGAAGGTAATATTTTAAATTAAAAAAGCGTTGCTCAAAGCGCACATGAACAAAGTTTCAGCGCACAGGATAATACATAGAGAATTCACTCAAAGATTACATTTCTGGGGCACTCATCCGCAATATCGCGGGCTCCCTTCAGGACAGTTTTATAATACATTTCGGGCGTGCGATACTCCTTGCCCGGTGGCGGTGGGTCCGTGAGAAGCTTCTCCGCATCCAACCTGCCCCAATGCACCTTTGTGCGGGCGAGGGCCCGGCGAGCGCCTTCAATACAGGCGGAGCGCTTGATGACATCCACCCAGGGGCATGCATCCACCAGCCGCCGCACGAGGCCAAAGTAGCTCCCAAGCATGACCTGTTCAGGCCACAGCCGGACTATAAGGCCCTTCACGGCCTCCTCAGCTACCTTGTGGAGTTCGACCAGCTGCTTCAGCTGGTCGCTTGGGGGCACCGGATGGCCGGCCTCAGTGTACTGAGACTAGAAGACCTTCTCCATCGAGCTCCCCTCCTCGCCACGATAGAATGCGGCGGCATCAGACGCACTACGCGGCAGATCTGCAAACGCCCCTGGAGAGCTCCGAATGCGGGTAAGTGTCAGGTAGTTTACATTAACATGCCTGCTTTGCATGAAAAATGCCTTACCCGCCGCTATCTTCTTTATATCTTCAACCTCCTGAAGGGCCCTATGGGCCTCGGCCTTGGCGGACTTGGCACTTTCGAGAGCCGAGGCAAGCTCGGACTCTCAAGTCTTAGAGTCACGCTCCAAACTCTCATGCTTTTCCATGAGAGCCTGGAGCTCTTGCCAAACTTCCGCCACCCGTGCCTCCTGCTTTTCTCGCTCTGCCCATTCCGCGGCCGCACTGCGTTCGGCTGCGGACACAGCCTCCTTCAGGGCTGCCACCTCGTTAGTGGCCCCTGCAATACACATATTATCCTTGTTAACTTTATTGCAACCAAAATCCTTTTTTATAAGGTAACTATTCAAAGTGGTGTTACTCACCTTCTTTGTCCTCGAGCTGCTTCTTCGCATGGCCGAGCTCTCGCCCGGACCGCTCGAGATCCTGCTTTAGCACATCGACCTCCGCCGTTAGTGCGACAGAGGTCAGCAGCGCAGCCTGCAAACCCATATTGACATATTTTAAGCAACCCTGCGTATATCTTGTCAGATCCTCAGTCCGGCTTTTTCTTTCCGAACACCGAACTGAGCATCAGGGGCTACTGTCTATGCGGTATTACATTACATAATTTTAACTTCTTACCTCAAAGCCTGTTAGAAGGCTGCTGCAGGCTTCGGTCAGCCCGCTTTTGGCGAGCTGAACCTTTTGAATCACCGCACTCATGATAGTGCGGTGTTCTTCCTCGATGGAAGCGCCTTTAAGCGCCTCCAACAAGTTATCCAGCGCCTCCGGTTGGACGAAGGCCGCCGGTGTCACGGTCTTGCCCTTCTTTCGAAGGGGCCGCTTGCCGGACTCTGGAACCACTGCGGGTTCCGATGTAGAGTCCGGCGCAAAGTCCGGGAGGCTGCCTGACGGTGCCTCCGGAGCCTCCTCCTGATGGGTCCCTCTCTGGGATCCCACCTCGGTGTCCTCGCCGGCGCGGGGGGTAGTGGCCGTCGGAAGTGAATCCACATCCGACGGGGCCAAGGACCCGCTTGATGAAGCGGGGAGATCATCATCAGCCGGACTACGGACAGAATGCGGCGTTAGAAGGACACTACGCGACATGAAAGATATTGCATATCAAGGATCCGTATACTTACGATCTCGCCGGACGCTTGGCCCTTGGAGGCCACTCATCCTCGCCAACGGTGGTATTGGCGAAACTGTCCGGGGGGATAGTTCTCCCCCTCTTGGACCCTTCGGCCTCCCCTATTGGGGAAGCCTTCCTCTTCTTCTCTCCCTCCTCCGGGAGAGAGTACCCCTCCTCCTCCTCGTCTTCGGGGGAGGAGTACGCCTCATCGTCAGACGCCTGATTGCGGGAACTCTTTCGAGTCCCCGCGGCCACCTTCTTGGCCTTCTTCTCCGGCACCACGTGCGGTGCCGGAACCAGCAGCCCTGCTAAACGGGCGTCCACTGGGTCTTCTGGCATGGGAGTCGGGCTGATAAGCTGCTTGGCCTTCTCCATCCATTCCTGTCAAAGGAAAGGAAAGAATGAAACCCCCTTATAATCAATTCAATTGCTACAAAGTGTCCCGTAATGGGGTTGAATCACTTACCTCGTCAGTTGGATGCTGCGAGCTGAATCCGCGATCTTCCGTCGCGGATGCGGGGGCTTCGGCGCCCTTAAACAGCACCCTCCAGGCGCCTTCATATGTCATATCGAAGAGCCCGATCAGCGCCTGGTGCTGTTCCGGATTGAACTCCCACAGATTGAATGCCCGTTCTTGGCATGGGAGAATCCGGCGGATGAGCATGACTTGGACCACGTCGACAAGCCTGAGCTTATTGCTAACCAGCTTCTGGATGCAGGCTCGGAGTCCCATCACCTCCTTCGGATCGCCCCACAACAAGCCCTTCTCTTTCCAGGAGGTGAGCTGCGTGGGGATGCCAGATCTAAACTCGGGGGCCGCTGCCCATGTGGGCTTGCGCGGCTCGGTGATGTAGAACCACCCCGATTGCCACCCCTTGACGGAGTCCACGAAGGCCCCTTCGAGCCAAAGGACGTTGGGTAATTTACCCAACATGGCGCCTCCGCATTCCGCTTGCGTGCCCTTCACAACCTTCGGCTTGACGTTGAAGGTCTTGAGCCACAGGCCGAAGTGGGGCCGGATGCAGAGGAAGGCCTCGCACACGACGATGAACGCCGAGATGTTGAGGATGAAGTTCGGCGCCAGATCGTGGAAATCCAGGCCGTAATAGAACATGAGCCCCCGGACGAATGGATGGAGCGGAAAGCCCAGTCCGCGGAGGAAGTGGGGAAGGAAGACGACCCTCTCGTGAGGCCCAGGGGTAGGGATGAGCTGCCCCTCGTCAGGCAGCCGATGCGCGATATCGCCGGAAAGATATCCGGCGCTGCGCAGTTTGGTGATGTGCTCCTCCTTAACGGTGGAGGCCAACCATTTGCCTCCCGCTCCGGACATATTCGGAGAAGGTCGAGGCGAGATGCGCGAGCTTGGGCGTTGGAGCTTGAGTGCGCGGAGATGGATAAGCAAAGAGAAGAAGAAGGCGTAGGTGAGAAGGTAAATCCTTATCCCTTATATAGGCGGACGAAGCTGTGCGTCCCCCACCGGCCTGGTAAAACTCGCTTATCTCCCAAGCGCCACCATCAATGGCGCGGTTGGGTTACCCACGTCCGTATTGATGAGAATCCCGGAATAAGGGGAACACGATCTCTGCTTCGACAAGACGTGCCAAGGAAACTGCTTCGCTAAACGTGCTGAGGTGGTGTAGTAAAAAATGATTCAAACAATGGCTTGGTAGCGGTGTGATGTCACGCCGCATAATACGTCAGCAGATTGAACTAGTGTACATTTTATTCTCTCTACGGTGGAATGTGGAATTTATTTTGCAGAGCCGGACACTATCCTGGTGTTCATGATCTTCTCTGGATTATTCAAGGGAGGAACCCGCCTTGCAATGCCGAACATTATGCGCGCCGGACTTATCATCATTGAAGCCTGGTTCAGGGGATACTAAGGGAGTCCTGGACTAGGGGGTGTCCAGACAGTCGGACTATCATCGTCCGCCGGACTCCAAGACTACGAAGATACAAGATTGAAGACTCTGTCCCGTGTCCGGATGGGACTTTCCTTGGCGTGGAAGGCAAGCTTGGCGATACGGATATGTAGATCTCCTACCATTGTAACCGACTCCGTGTAACCCTAGCCTCCTCCGGTGTCTATATAAACCGGAGGGCTTTAGTCCGTAGGACACAACATACATTACAACAATCATACCATAGGCTAGCTTTAGGGTTTAGCCTCCTTGATCTCGTGGTAGATCCACTCTTGTACTACCCATATCATCAATATTAATCAAGCAGGACGTAGGGTTTTACCTCCATCAAGAGGGCCCGAACCTGGGTAAAAACATCGTGTCCCTCGTCTCCTGTTACCATCTGCCTAGACGCACAGTTCGGGACCCCCTACCCGAGATCCGCCGGTTTTGACACCGACACCTATCTTTACCGTTTTTTCTTAGTTCGATCCTATTAGTAGTATCTTGATTTAGTAGAATAAAGTCATGGCACGATCTAGTTTTGAGTTTTGCTTTATGATCCCTCTATGCAATCGAGTCCATGAGCTATATATAATAAAGATTAGTATTGAGTCAAGGGCTTGATTACCTTGCCATGATCTTGGGTGAATAAAGAAAAGAATAAAAAGAAACAAAGAGTTCATATTGATCTTATTGAGAGTAATGACTTCACATAAAAAGAGTATGATGATTGAAAGTTGTTGGGAGTTGGCAAATATAGCTTTGGTCATCGTTGCAATTAATATGAAGTAATAAGGAGAGAGAGGTTTCACATATAGATATATTATCATTGACATCTTTTATGATTGGGAGCACTCATTAAAATATGACATGCTAAAGAGTTGATGTTGGACAAGGAAGACAACATAATGAGTTACGTTTTCTTACATCTGAGATAAAGTATGTTGTCATGGTTCCTCTAACATGTGGAGCTTGCCTTTCCCCCTCATGCTAGCCAAATTCTCAGCACCAAGTAGAGATACTACTTGTGCTTCCAATTACCCTTAAACCAGTTTAGCCATGAGAGTCCACCATATCTACCTATGGATTGAGTAAGATCCTTCAAGTAAGTTGTCATCGGTGCAAGCAATAAAAATTGCTCTTTAAATATGCATGACTTATTAGTGCAGAGAGATAAGCTTTGTACGAACTTGTTGTGGACGCAATAAAAGCGACGGACTGCATAATAAAGATTCACATACAATGGGCAATATAAAGTGACGTTCTTTTGCATTAAGATTTTGTGCATCCAACCATAAAAGCGCATGGCAACCTCTGCTTCCCTCTGCGAAGGGCCTATCTTTTATTATTATCCTCTACTTTATGCAAGAGTCACGGTGATCTTCACCTTTCCTTTTTCATTTTATCCTTTGGCAAGCTCAGCATGTTGGAAAGAACATGATATATATATATCTAATTGGATGTGGGGAGCATGAATTATTATTGTTGACATTACCCTTGAGGTAAAAGGTTGTGGGGCAAAACTACAAGCCCCTATCTTTCTCTGTGTCCGGTTAAAACTCCGTAACCACAAGTATTGCGTGAGTGTTAGCAATTATGAAGGACTAAGTGATAGTTGAGTATGTGGACTTGCTTTTAAGCTCTGACATAGACTCTTTCCGATGTTATGATAAATTGCAATTGCTTCAATGACTGAGGGCATAATTTGTTGGTGCTCAATAAGGTTTATGATTCATACTTTGGTTTTGTGAAAAGATCATCACTTGAACATGAGTAATCATATGACAAAATCTATATATGTTGCTGTTATGAAATAATCATGATGCCTTCATGTCCGTATTTTATTTTTATCGACGCCTCTACTTCTAAACATGAGGACATATTTATTGTTATCGGCTTTTCGCTTGAGGACAAGCGAGGTCTAAGCTTGGGGGAGTTGATACGTCCATTTTGCATCATGCTTTTATATCGATATTTATCGCATTATGGGCTGTTATTTCATGATATGTCACAATACTTATGGCTATTCTCTCTTATCTTACAAGGTTTACCATGAAGAGGTGGAATGCCGGCAGCTGGAATTCTGGCTGGAAAAGGAGCAAATATTGGAGACCTATTCTGCGCAACTCCAAAAGTCCTGAAACCCCACGGAATATCTTAAAATAAATAAAGAAAAATCGTCGCCAAAGATGAAGGCCAGGGGGCCCACACCCTGCTTACGAGGGTGGGGGCGCGCCCCTCCCCCCTGGGCGCGCCCCCCTACCTCATGGGCCCCCTGGTGGCTCTCCGACGCCCATCTTCTCCTATATGAAGTCTTTCGATGAGAAAAAAATAATAAGCAACCTTTCGGGACGAGACTCCGCCGCCACGAGGCGGAACCTTGGCGGAACCAATCTAGGGCTCCAGCAGAGCTGTTTTGCCGGGGACACTTCCCTCCGGAAGGGGGAAATCATCACCAACGCTCCTCTCATCGGGAGAGGGCAATCTCCATCAACATCTTCACCAGCACCATCTCATCTCAAAACCCTAGTTCATCTCTTGTATCCAATTCTTGTCTCCAAGTCCGGGATTGGTGCTAGTAGGTTGCTAGTAGTGTTGATTACTCCTTGTAGTTGATGCTAGTTGGTTTATTTGGTGGAAGATCATATGTTCAGATCCTATATGCATATTATTACCCCTCTGATTATGAACATGAATATGCTTTGTGAGTAATTACGTTTGTTCCTAAGGACAAGGGATAAGTCTTGCTATTAGTAATCATGTGAATTTGGTATTCGTTTGATATTTTGATAAGATGTATGTTGTCCAACCTCTAGTGGTGTTATGTGAACGTCGACTACATAACACTTCACCATTATTTCGGCCTAGAGAATGCATTGGGAAGTAATAAGTAGATGATGGGTTGCTAGAGTGACAAAAGCTTAAACCCTAGTTTATGCGTTGCTTCGTAAGGGGCTGATTTGGATCCATATGTTTCATGCTATGGTTAGGTTTACCTTAATACTTTTGTTGTAGTTGCAGATGCTTGAAATAGACGTTAATCATAAGTGGGATGCTTGTCCAAGTAAGGGCAGTACCCAAGCACCGGTCCACCCACATATCAAATTATCAAAGTATCGAACGCGAATCATATGAGCGTGATGAAAACTAGCTTGACGATATTCCCATGTTTCCTCGGGAGCGCTTTTCCTATTATAAGAGTTTGTCCAGGCTTGTCCTTTGCTACAAAAAGGATTGGGCCACCTTGCTGCACTTTATTTACTTTTGTTACTTGTTGCTCGTTGCAATTTATCCTATCACAAAACTATCTGTTACCACTTATTTTAGTACTTGCAGAGAATACCTTGCTGAAAACCGCTTATCATTTCCTTCTGCCCCTCGTTGGGTTCGACACTCTTACTTATCAAAAGGACTACGATAGATCCGCTATACTTGTGTGTCATCACCAACCACAGAGGGAATATCATAACACATAGCCGAAAATGGCAAGAGTTGGAGTTACAAATATGGAAAATCACATCCGGGGTGTTACAACACTCCACCACTACAAGAGGATCTCATCCCGAGATCTACGACTGAAAGAACTCCGGATATTCGGAACGGAGGTGATCCTTGCGCTCCAAGGTGGCTTCTCGGTCGGAATGGTGTGACCACTTCACTTTCAGGAATTTGATTGACTTGTTGCGAGTCTTGCGCTCGGTTTCTTCAAGAATAGCAACGGGGTGCTCATGATAAGAGAGATTTTCTTGGAGGTCAATTTCTTCGATGTTGATAGTGCGCTGAGGAGTCTTGAAGCACTTGCGAAGCTGTGACACGTGAAACACATCGTGCACGTTTGCAAAGTTGGACGGAAGCTCAAGTTGATAGGCGAGGTCACCTCTTTTGCCAATGATCTTGAAGGGACCCACGTATCTAGGGGCAAGCTTCCCTTTTATACTGAAGCGACGAGTGCCTTTCATTGGAGAGACATGGAGGTAGACATGGTCTCCGATTTCAAAAGCCACATCACGGTGCTTGTCATCATAATAGATCTTTTGGCGCGATTGTGCGGCCTTGAGATTCTCATGAATGACTTTGCACATTTCTTCGGCTTCTGTGATCAAGTCGTTGCCAAGAAGTTGGCGTTCACCAGTCTCGGACCAATTGAGAGGAGTACAGCACTTTCTGCCATATAGAATTTCGAATGGGGCCTTGCCCGAACTCGCTTGGAAGCTGTTGTTGTAGGAGAACTCGGCATATGGAAGACAATCTCCCCACTTCATACCGAAAGAGATGACACAAGCCCTGAGCATGTCTTCGAGGATTTGATTGACTCGCTCGACTTGGCCACTTGTTTGAGGATGGAAAGCTGTGCTGAAGCAAATGTTGGTGCCCATGGCCTTCTGAAAGGAGTCCCAGAACTTAGAGGTGAAAATGCTTCCACGATCTGAAAAAATCAATTGTGGAATGCCGTGCAAGGAGACAATCCTGGAGGTGTATAACTCTGCCAACTGAGCTGCTGTGATAGATTCTTTGATAGGGAGGAAATGAGCCACTTTAGTAAGCTTGTCAATGACAACGAAGATAGCATCATTTCCACGCTTGGACTTAGGAAATCCAGTCACGAAGTCCATCTCGATATGGTCAAACTTCCATTCTGGAATAGCAAGAGGTTGGAGGAGACCAGCTGGTCGTTGGTGTTCTGCTTTCACCCTTCTGCAGATGTCACATTCATTCACGAATTGAGCAATTTCTCGCTTCATCCGAGTCCACCAATACGACTGCTTGAGGTCATGGTACATCTTCATACTTCTAGGATGAATGGATAGAAGGGAATTGTGTGCCTTGTTCATAATGACTTTTCTCAGATCACCTTTAGGAACCACAATTCGATCCTCGAAGAAAAGAGTATCTTTGTCATCAATGTGGAAGCACTTTTATTTGGAAATGCCCTTGTTGATACCACGTTTCACCTTTTTCACCATGGTATCCAGGAGTTGTGCCTCACGAATTTGGTCTTCCAAAGTTGGAGAGACTATGAGGTTGGCAAGAAAGCCTTGAGGAACAACTTGAAAATTCAGTTTGCGGAAAGCTTCACAAAGGTCCGGTTGGAAGGGCTTGAGAATTAAGCTGTTGCAATAAGCCTTTCTGCTCAGAGCATCTGCAATCACATTCGCCTTGCCAGGAGTATATTCAATACTTGGATTGTACTCTTGAATCATTTCGACCCATCGAGTTTGCCTGAGGTTGAGGTTGGGTTGAGTGAAGATATGCTTGAGGCTCTTGTGATCGGTGAATATGTCCACTTTCCTTCCCAACAAGAGATGCCTCCATGTTATTAAAGCATGGACAACTGCCACCAACTCAAGATCATGAGTGGGGTAGTTCTTTTCGTTGGGCTTCAACTGACGATAGGTATAGGCCACAACTTTCTTCTCTTGCATTAACACAACACCGAGACCTTGAAGAGAAGCATCACAGAAAACTTCGAATGGCTTGGATTCGTCAGGAGGAGTCAAAACAGGAGCTAAGACAAGCTTCTCTTTGAGGGTGTTGAAAGCAACGTCACACTCAGGCGTCCAGACATACTTGACATGCTTCTGGAGGAGGTTGGAAAGCGGCTTTGCAATCTTAGAGAAATTCTCAATGAATCTTCGGCAATAGCTTGCAAGACCAAGAAAACTGCGGAGCTGCTTGACATTCTGAGGAGGTTCCCAATTCACAATTGCAGACACCTTCTCGGGATTAACAGTGATGCCCTTGGAGGAGATGATGTGACCAAGATAAAGAACTTCATCAAGCCAGAACTCACATTTGGAAAACTTGGCATAGAATTGATACTCTCTGAGCTTGTCGAGCACCAATCGCAAATGTTTGGCATGATCCTTCTTATTCTTGGAGAAGACCAAAATATCATCGAGATACACCAGAACAAATTCATTGGTGTAGGGGTTGAAGATGAAGTTCATCATTCGAGAGAATGTTGGAGGAGCATTGACAAGGCCGAAAGACATGACAGTATATTCATAAGAACCAAAGCTTGTTCTGAATGCTGTCTTGGGAATATCTTGTTCACGAATGCGAATCTGATGATAACCCATACGAAGGTCAAGCTTGGAGAAAACTTTAGCACCTTTGAGTTGCTCGAATAGCTCATTGATGTTGGGAAGTGGATACTTGTTCTTGATTGTCTTCTTGTTCAATGGACGGTAATCGACGCAAAGTCGGTCCGTGCCATCCTTCTTCTGGACAAAAAGAACTCCACAACCCCATGGAGATGAACTCGGTCTAATCAAACCCAGACGCTCTTGTTCATCGAGCTGTTTCTTCAATTCCTTCAGCTCTTTAGGTCCAAGGTTGTATGGACGCTTGCAAACGGGTTCAGTACCAGGCTCAAGATCGATAACGAACTCAACTGGCCGGTGCGGAGGCATACCCGGAAGCTCTTATGGAAAGACATCTTGGTACTCACAAACGACTGGAATCTAGGAGATTGTGTCTAGCTCGCCCTTCTCATTGAGAGAAAACAACCGAATGGTTTCATCACGAGCGGCATAGATGATGACATCCTCAGAAGAGTGTGTCAATTGAATTTCCCAGGCAGCACAATCAAGTTGAGCTTTGTGCTTAGAAAGCCAGTCCATCCCGAGAATTAGATCAATATCCGAGTCACCAAGAACAATTGGAGAAGACAGAAATTTATAGTTTCCCATCTGGATAGAGACATCCCGAACCATGGAGCTTGAGTTCATGCATTTACCCGGAGAGACAACTTCTAACGGTCTAGGCAAATCTTGGAAAGACAACTCATGCTTAGATGTAAAAGGTCTTGAGATGAAACTATGCGATGCACCAGTATCAAATAGAACTTTTGCAGGAATATCATTAACTGAGAGATTACCCATTATCACATCAGTAGATTCCTCCGCTTGCGCTACATTCATCATGTTCACCTTTGCAGACTTGGGATTATGCTTGACCACCGCATTGCTTGAAGATCTCATAGGAGGAGGAGGCGGAAGGCGCCTTTGGTTGAAGCACTTGTTCGCGTAGTGACCTTTCTGCTAGCACTTGTTGCAAGTTACCTCTGAGAGCGGACGATGATAAGGAGCATTTGATCTTGGAGCTTGAGAATTTGACTTGTTCTGATAGCCTGGGTTGGGTGGGTGGGAAGATCCACGACCACCTGAGTTCTTCTGCTGGTAAGGCTGACGAAACGGAGGAGGAGGAAGGTAGAAGTTCTGCTGCTTAGCTGCCACTTGTGAGGAAGAAGAAGACTGAACTGCATCCCTGATTCTCTTCTTAGAAGCCTCACACTTGAGCTGAGCACCTTCTTGCTTGAGGGCCATATTGTAGAATTGATCAAACTGAGTAGGCTCAACAAGAATGAGAGCTAACTGCAGATCCTCTCTAAGGCCACCTCTGAATTGATAGATCATACTCTTTTCATCAGGAACATCTTGTTTAGCGAAGCGAGCAAGTTTCTGGAACAGCTTGTTGTATTCTTACATAGACATGCTGCCTTGCTTGAGATTGCGGAACTCCTCACGCTTGCTCTCAACAACACTGGTAGGAATGTGGTGAGCTTTAAAGTCCCGACAGAAGTCAGTCCAAGTAATCACTCTACCTCCTCTGGAATCTTTGTATTGCTGGAACCAATCAGCTGCTTGGTCCATGAGCTGAAAAGAAGCGAACTTGACGCAATCCTCAGGCCTGACATTGCTAAATTCAAAATGCTTGTTGATATCCACGAGCCAATCATCGGCGTCTGTGGCCTCGGCACGGTAGCTGAAAGACTTCGGCTAATTTGCAAGGAACTGGTTGAGGGTAGGAAACTAAGGCTGATGGTTGAACTGCCCTTGACCTTAATTCCCTTGGTTTCCTTGGCCTTGGTTGCGCTCCTGCATGAGCTGAATCATCATCTGAGCATTGGCGTTTGTGGCTGCCATCAAAGCTTGCCATGCCTCCGGAGGCAGAGGTGGAGGTGGAGGGTTCGCCTGACTCCCATCATTGAGTTCCGGATTCTGACGCGTTGGCGGAGCCATCCTAAAGAGGGTGACATCCGTTAGCATCTTGATAGACAGAAAGACAAGTTGAATCAACGGATAGAAATTGCAACATATAGTCTTCACAATAAACATTCGAACAAGGATGAACGAATGAATTCCAAAGCTAACATCACGTCCATTAAGGTGAGAAGCCACTTGATAAGAGATTGATGAAAGAAAACCCAAGGTACGAATGGAACAAATAAGTGGTAAGGATTACCCAATCACAAACCAAATATCTGCGGGAAGAAATGCTAGATCTACTTGAATCCCACCTATAAACTCCCGAAACTTTTTGGTTATGCAATCATGTGTTGGGGATATAGGGGAAGCAATATATCTCACCCAAACTAACAATCCCTACATCCAGATGTATCCATCCGTCAACACATAACCAAGAAACCTTCGGAAATCGTGTACCTCAACCTTCGAAAAGCATCTGTTATACGAGTTATGGCAATACTCCCGAACTCCCCAGTACTGGGTGACGTCGAGGTTATCTCACCAACAACTGCATAAAAGAGATTTTTGATGTCGGCAAAACTCAGGTATTCCAGAACTGCAACGATAAAATTGTGATGACAACACCTCGGAGCTCAACTCCCCGGGACACTGCCACAACCCCTAAATGTCAGGAGGCACCAAGAACAATGTTCTCGTCACAAGACTATCGGAACGATCCCAAGATACCCGCGTGATCCTAAAAAAATTTAGTGAAATTTGAGGAGAGGAAAGTCAAAACATCTACGTCAGGAGACCTCACCAGAGCGACGAAGGGACTGAGGAGTAAAAAGAATCCTACTCTCCGATATATATAATCCTAAGACTCAAAACATTTTTGATCTAGACTCAACAACGCCAGCGATTCGATCAAGCAGGGGGGCTCCTAAGTCGGGGATGGCTCTGATTACCAACTTGTAACGCCCACGATGCGCCTATATCTCTCACGTGTCGAGGCACGACTTAGAGGCATAACCGCATTGTAGGTTTTGTCGCAAGAAGGGTCATCTTCACACAACGTAAATGGGTGATTATAAAGGTGCTCTACAGGTGTCTCTGAAGGTGTTTGTTGGGTTGGCATAGATCGAGATTAGGATTTGTCACTCTGTGTTTCGGAGAGGTATCTCTGGGCCCTCTCGGTAATACTCATCACTATAAGCCTTGCAAGCAGTGTGACTAATGAGTTATTTGCGCGATGAAGTATTACGCAACGAGTAAAGAGACTTGCCGATAACAAGATTGAACTAGGTATGATGATACCGACGATTGAATCTCGGGCAAGTAACATACCGATGACAAAGGGAACAACGTATGTTGTTATGTGGTTTAACCGATAAAAATCTTCGTAGATTATGTAGGAACCAATATGAGCATCCAGGTTCCGTTATTGGTTATTGACCGAAGATGTGTCTCGGTCATGTCTACATAGTTCTCGAACCCGTAGGGTCCGCACGCTTAACGTTCGATGATGATTGATATTATGAGTTTATGTGATATGATGTACCGAAGGTTGTTAGGAGTCTCAGATGTGATCACGTACATGACGAGGGGTCTCGAAATGGTCGAGACATAAAGATTGATATATTGGACGGCTATGTTTGGACACCGAAAGTGTTCTGAAGAAGTCTCGGATAAAACCGGAGTACCGAGGGTTACCAGACCCCCCCCCCCCCCGGGAAGCTATTGGGCCTCATGGGCCTTAGTGGAGAAGAGAAAGGGCCGGCCAGGAGATGGTGCGCGTCCCCCTTGCCCTAGTCCGAATTGGACAAGGAGAGGGCGGCGCCCCCCTCCTTCCTTCTCTCCTCCTCCTCCTTCCCCCCTTCTCCTTGTTGGAATAGGAGGGGGGCGAAACCTACTTGGAGTAGGGTTGCCCCCCCTTGGCGCGCCTCCTCCCCTGGCCGGCCTCCTCCTTCCTCCCTCCTTTATATACGAGGGAGGGGGCACCCCATAGACACACAAGTTGATTGTTTAGCCGTGTGCGGTTCCCCCCTCCATAGATTTCCACCTAGGTCATATCGTCGTAGTGCTTAGGCGAAGCCCTGCGCCGGTAACTTCATCATCACCGTCACCATGCCGTTGTGCTGACGGAACTCTTCCTTGGCCTCAGCTGGATCTAGAGTTCGAGGGACATCACCGAGCTGAACGTGTGCAGATCGCGGAGGTGACGTACCTTCGGTGCTAGGATCGGTTGGATCGTGAAGACCTACGACTACATCAACCGCGTTGTCATAACGCTTCCGCTTTCGGTCTACGAGGGTACATAGACAACATTCTTCCCTCTCGTTGCTATGCATCACCTAGATAGATCTTGCATGATCGTAGGATTTTTTTTGAAATTACCGCGTTCCCCGACAGTCGCAGGCGGAGTTCGTGGGCAGCGGCGAAGCAGAGCCCAGTGGCTGGAATACGGGGAGGGGCGGAGGTGTTGGCGCCGGATCTACTTGTTCTGGGGCGGACTGGGCCAGAGAAGCTGGTGACGCGCCGGCGCAGGAAGAGAGCCCCGCATCGCCCTTGTATCTATGTATTTTCGTTCGTGGGAGAGGATAACCTGTGGTGGAGAATTTGGGTCAGGGGAGGAGTGGCATTCTCGTTGTAATAATGGGGAGAACTTGGGCTAATCTTCTAGTTCGTTAAGTGGCAGTTCGGGAATCACCGAGAACCACCAGATACGTAGCTTCGGCTTGGACATGGGTGGTTGTTCATTATTTAGAAGCGATTCTAGGAATTTGGGATGAGAATCTGTGTGTTTGTTCTAGATTCAGATTTAGGAGGTCTAGAATCCGAGAATCAGTAGGTGCAGCTCAAACAAAGTCCACCTTAGGATGGAATGATTCAATCATACGAATCAAATGTTCAAAATAACAATTATTCATAAAGATTGTAGTCTTCTAGAATTTGTATAAAATCATATGAACCGAAGAGGCGGTAAGTATTGTTTTGGTATCTGGTGTTAATTATTGTGTGCTTATTGTGTAACTCTTTTGTGTAGTGTTTTGTTGATTCTCTGTCGCCTAAAAAATTCCTAGTGTTGTGTATTTTGCTGATTCTAAGTCACCTAATAATTTGCTAGTTCTCAGCTACAATGAGAGTTCTCGATCAGACATCAAGATTCATGTAATTCATATTTTCTAACTTTTGGGAAAAAACACACCTTTTTTGGCACAGCATGAACAAACTATTACATTGTTGTTTTTTGCACTACATGGACAAACTATTACAGCGTGGTGATCTTTTCTTTAGATATATAATAATTTTGGAAAGATGGTTGAGAATTAGTTTCTTTTAGGGGTTGAGAATTAGTTTATCCTTGTACCTAAATGAACTATTTTGATAACATGATGGACTTTTCTTAAAAATATTACATTTCTTTTTTTGTAAAATTGATAGGGAATTAACTAACACACAGTCAATCTAGAGATGGGGGCTCCTATTGGTTTTCAGGAACTGCGAAATTGGTGATACTTATTTTTGCTTAGCCTAGTATTTCTGCCTTCATGGCAAAGTGGTGCTTGAGCATATGTAAGTCCACATAAATAATATAATTTCAACTCACCTCCATGGTCAAAAAATATAAATCCACTCACCTCCATGAAAAAGTAATGTGCATAAACAATATTACTCAAACTCGCCACCATGATCAAATGGAATAAGATATTCTTTTTTTAACACGATACAGACACAAGCGCTCGTATGAACGCGCATACACTCACTCCTACAAATGCACACACGCACACTCTATCCCTATGAGCACCTCTGAGAGACCGAGCCGACATATCATCTTGAGATTTTACGAAGTCACCATAAGCGCCTCGTAGTCGATGGGAACGTCTCCTCCCACTGAAAGCATATCGCCGGAAATCCTGAATTAAATCCAGGATAAATGCGAGCACCATGACTTGAACCCTTGTGGGTTAGGGATACCATTGTCCACCTAACCATTCCAACCACATGTTGGTTCGCAAATGGAATAAGATATCCAATAGAGGGAAAATAGCCTTACAAACATGAGTAAACATTCTGTTGATAGACATTTACTTTAGGATTTTCTCTGGCGTACGAAGACACAATGACAAGGCACGTGGATTTTTTTTTTTTTTTTTTTGCGGGGTAAAAGGAGATTGTATTGATCTAGGGAGGCATAATATCGTTCATACAAAGAGTGACAATCTCCTCCGTACCTGAGCCTAACCACACCGCGGTTCGAGGCAAACTACGCCCATAAGCTGCTAATGCATGACTCACTATATTCTGGGAGCGGCTAATAAGCTTGATCTCCATCTCTCTGCCATTCTCCATGAGCGCCTTAATATCCCTGATACATGCCATGTTGCTAGAGCGATCCTGAGACACCGACTTTGCCATGAAGGCACGTGGATTGTGTGTCTGTGATTTCAACGAGGTTCTTTCCCAGGACGAGCATTGTGGCCCTCGGGGTCGATCTGAAGCGCAAATCAATTCATTTCGGGAATGTCTCGCGGATTATGAGCGTTTGGATCTTGGTTTCTCAGGGGCCATGTACACTTGGTATAATTCGGCAGGATCCGGAATGATATGTCAACGTCCATCTCGATAGGGTTGTTGCTAATAGCGCCTTCATTAACATGCATGTCTTTGGTGTTGTTGAGTATGTGATCATCACGTCCTCTGACTGTTACTCTTCCAGATTTCCAGTCGGACGGCTTTGGGAAAATTTTGTTTTTGCCACTCTAGATTTTTGCCAATTTTTCTTATGCCACTCTAGCTTTTGACATTTCACTTTTGCCACTCTTAGATTTTGATAATTATCACAAGTGTCATTTTGTGGAAAAGGCAAAATAATTTTATTTCATTTTTGCCACTCTTAGCACTTGACAATTATCACAATTGCCAATCTGAAAATTTTGCTTTTGCCACGGGAATGGCAATTGTGATAATTGTCAAAAAGTAAGAGTGGAAAAAGTGAAATGTCAAAATTTAGAGTGGCATAAGGTAAATTGGCAACATCTAGAGTGGCAAAAACAAAATTTTACGCTTTTAGCAACTCCAGTCATGCTGCTGGAAGGGGTTAACGACCAGTGATGCGAGGCTTTAAATATTAGGCCATGTGGCTCTGGTCTGTTGTAGAAGGGGCACCTCCAACAAGGCTGGGCATATGGCAAAGAGGGCGAAATCTCCTTGCAAGCTACCTAGCATAATTTGCATCGAGTTGCTGGTGCTTTAAAGGTCCAAAGTCGGGATTCTTTTGGATTGGTTCACCGACAAATTTCCAAACTTGAGAATCTCAATTGTTCACGATGAGATGCTTCGCTTGCTGATGGAAGGGGCATTGAAACTCAATTGTGTGAGCTCATCCAGAAGAAATTATGGCGTAGCATCGGTCTAGGGTGGTTTGGCTCCGTGAAAGGGAACAACTTCTTCCATGCCCGTGCAACATCACCTAAACATGCCAATAGGATTCCTTCATTGGTTCACGATAATGGCTCCATTTGAGACTCTCAAGGTGAGACCAAAGATCTCGTGCATAATTTTTATGAGCATCTAATTCACTTCTAAACCTTGTGATGATGCTGATGTTGTCCTTGATGTTATTCCTCACAAGATTTATGATTAGATGAATGATGATCTTTGATACACTAATGAGGAGATAAAGGGTGCATTTTTCATATGGCGGAGTTCTTGTGAAAGAGGGAGAACGAGCACAAGAAGGCGGAGATGAAGACGGGGGACAAAGCTGGCCCCTCCAGTGTAATCAACCTCAACTCCGACCATGAGGTTCAGCCCACCGACGAGAGTGGCGAGTACGATGACATTTATTAGGACAACCTTTAGTTTAAGTTTACATGTGTGTAGTTTAAGTTTGAATGTATGTACTCGAAATATGCTTGGAAGTTTGGATCAAAGTATGGAATACGATCAAAGTAGTTTGAATGTTTTTATTTAAGTTTTTGCTGTTTTGGGTGCCCTATTTTAAGGCAACTATTGGAGACACTCGTTTTTCCGTGTCTTAAAAACACATTTTTGTGCCCTAAATTTTACTCCAAAGGTTTTTGGTGCCCTAAAGGGAGCTATTGGGGATGATCTGATTACGTGAATTGATGGATGTGTGCGTATGCAATCCGTCCTTGGCCCTACTTCTTACCCCGGGCCAAGCGGCCACTATGTTTTTATTTTGAGCCATGGGCTAACCGGCTGATGTGTACCTAGCAGCCCCCCCTGATTTTAGGGGCCCGAGTCGACCCTAGCAGAGACCATGATGGCTTTTGCGTTGTGGCACAATCCTTACAACGTTTGAGCCTGAATGTTGAAGCATTGGTCTCGAGATGTGTTGTTCAGTTGGCGCGAGATGAGCTAGTCTCTATCTTTGCCTTTGATTGTTTATATGTGGTGTAGAGGCTAAAATCTCCCGTAACTGACCGCTCACACGTTGGCTTGCTTGTTGTTGATATCAAGTATGTTTCTGTTGGCTTCGCCTCGGCGATATTCAAACATGTCCGTCGGCATTTAAATGTAGAAACTCATTTGTTAGCTAATTCTTGTATGCACTCTATCAATCCTAGTATTTTCCACTATTTTTCGGATTGTATCAAGGAACTTCGTGCAATGCTGCTAATAATAAAAAAGCTAGCATTCTCTCTAAAAACACCCAAGTATCAGCCGGTTTGTGCAAAATTTTGGGTGCAACAGGTCGAAACAGAGGCATCAAAGGTGCAGCGATTTTTTACGAGGCCATGCACATTAAGAGCAAAAGTAAATTATTAATATACGAGTAAGAGAGACTTAGAGCAATAGTTTTTTTTAGAATCAAGAGCAGTACTCCTTTTTTAGCAGCTCAAGAGCAATAGTGAATGAACATTTTCTTTTTAGGAATACAATAGTAAATGAACAGAAAAGTAGGAAAAAACTGCTACGGCTCTTAAGGCCCACACGCCTATCTCTCGTCATTCAGCCCATATAGGAGCAAAGTCAAGCCCAACGAGACGTAGTACCTCCCAGACAGCGCGCCTCTTCCCGGCTTCACGCCCGCCGCTGCTGGTGCGCTTGGGTTTTTAGTCCCACCTCGCTCAGCGGAGAGCATCGAGCGGGGGAGCTGGCTATAAGAGGAGGGCGAGGTGCAGCGTTGTTCCATACTTACCTGGACGGGGTCGACGGGCGATCAAGAAGGCCCGTGGCCTGGGACAATGGCCCACATTGCACTTGGTGGGTGCGTTGGCCCACCATCTCCCCAAGTGGGAGAGTGGACGTCATAATTTGTGGTAGAGGGGGTACGCGTTCGCGCGGCCCCTGCCAATTCTGTAAAATTAAATTTTGGTCCTCGGTCTAGCCCTGCTTATTGCAGCTGATTTTACAACCCAGTCCTCGGTCAGGTTCTGAGAGGGAGCCAACAGCAAATCTCATTTGTTTTTTACACCTTCGATCACATGAACGAGAGAGGCAACGGTGTTCTCTGAGCAAAGAAAAAAATAATGGTTTGAACTTCTGGTCCAAGTTTTTCTCTGAGCAACATGAACGACCAAACATATTAGCATATGAATCTGGTGCTGTCAGGTTGTATATTCTGGTGTTCTTCAGCTTCTGCTTACAACCAAGTAAAATTTGGCAAGAAATTCACTTCTGCACACGCAGAAACACCCAGATAGGACTGACGAAAGTCTTTGCAGTCTTGAGCTTCTTATAGCCTGTCAGTTCAAGCAGAGACCAGTGTAAATGTAAATTCAAGAACTTTTTTTTTGCAACTGTAAAGGCAAGAACTTAAATCTGCCACGGAAGGAAAGACAACACGGCTGGCTGGTGGATAAGGCGAGTGCTACGCGGCCGAAAGGTGAGGGGGAGTGCTATAGGGTGCGTGGTGCATGAGGCAGGAGAGCTCTTTTCCTCCTCCACACAGACCAACCCAGCAACAACCACCATGGCCCTCAGGGTTGCTCCGTCGCCGCTCCTCGCCTCCGGCGGCGGTGCCACCGCCTTCGCTACCCCGCTTACGCCCAAGAAGAGAGGCGCCGGCCTGCTCCTCGTAAGCAAGCGCTCCAGAATCTCCGCGCAGCTCGGTACCCACGATTCCTCCTCAATTTCTCTTATGTTGCATTTTGTTTGAGCCCATACGCTATGCGTGTATGCAGGTGGTGGCGGTGGTGGAGATGGAGAGACCAAGCCTGACGGCAAGAAGTTCATCACCAGAGAACAGGAACCAGAGCAGTAAGGATGCAACTCTCATCATCATATTATGAGTTGATGTATGTGTGGGTGTGGTCAATTGCCAAATGGTGTGGATAAAATGGATGATGATGATGATGATGTAGGTACTGGCAGACTGCCGGGGAGAGGAAGGGGGAGAACCCCATGATGACGCCGCTGCCCTACATCGTCATCTTCGGCTTCTCCACCCCCTTCATCATCCTCGCCATCGCCTTCGCCAACGGATGGATCAAGGCGCCCCTCATCCGCTGAGCTCCGGTCGAGCTCTCCTCCTTCCCCTTCCAGCGAGAGAGATGATGACTTGCTTCCATTCTATAGAGATTACTGTAAAAATGTATGTAATTCATTTCTTCAGAGATCTTTATATAGTGGAGTCACCGGTTGCTCTGCATTCATGGCTGCATCTGGTCATGCATAGAGTGAAAAGCCCTGTATTTGTTAAGCTTGTGAACACTTTCCACAGTTCAAGATCGATCGATCGATCAAGAAACTGGGGAAAAAAAGATAGAATGGCATCGGTGCCAGCGACTACAAATTTCAACCAAGGAGGCAAGAATCTACACATAAGCACATACAATACAACATGCGACCGCTACAGATAACAGATTCATCTCATGTCGGACATACAACAAACAACTAAACCACATTCTAGCAAGATTCATGAGATTCTGCATACCATAGAATACCATTGGCTATTTCTTCTCATAAACTTGCAGATAACAAAGACATGTTTTTCGGGCCTAGCCAGTAGCCCACAGCAGTATACAGTTAAAGCTTTTGCGCATACGGACACATCATATGGCAGCCACCTAGCTAGCGCGGTTTCCTATCAAATTCTGACTCACGACAGTGTGGGTCAAGCCAGTCGCGACGAGAACTTTTCGCCATGCCCCTACTATCTGTTGTCACAGCCCCCATGAGCTCTCTTAGGCTTTCCACCTTGTTCTCCTGAGCATTGCCACTGGATTTCCTGTCTGCTTCCTTCAGCTTGTTTCTGAAACTCTGCTTACGGCCAACTGTGTTAAGTTGCTGCTGCTTTGCTCCTGATGGTGGCGCCCCATGAGGTCCCAGGTATATCTTCTCCTCTTTAGCCTGTTCATTCAAATACGAATTTACATCTCAATGAACTAATTCAAACCACTGCGCTATCCGAGTAGTTGTTCAAGTTGCATGAACTGAAAGTCAAGTCTCATGATGGACATTGCGGCGAAAAGATCTGGAACTCGCCTGCTGAGGTTCAGGATCCCTTGCTTTGGGGACACTGTGTGTAGTAACATCAACATCATCATCATCATCTTGAATAGTCACATCAGGAATAACAAATCCATCCGCATCTGTAATTGTAGCATCAAAATTGTATAAGAACTCAAATAAACCTCATGTGTTTTGAATGTACAACAGTTGGACATGTATTGTTGATTTTAATAGCAGAATAAATATGTGTAAAACAGCGTCTCTGCAGCAGTGCCACATTTCACCAAAAATTCTGTAGCATTCAAGTAATGAGCCACAACTACGATTCGATAAAAGTAAGCGATGAGATATATAGTGCAAGCAAGTCACTAGCATAACAGCCGGCGATAGAAGGGAGTTAGTAGCACATAAATCTCCTGATTATTATAATTCATGAACATCCTAAAGCATGCCAAACATTCATATCAACGGTTTCAGAAACAAAAAAAACATTCTTAAGTAAAAATACCCACAAAGAGATGGAACCAGGTTTAGGTATCTCTGTGAGCACATCCTGATAGATAGCTATGATGGGCATGAACAACTTGTGATTATCACTAGAATATATTAATAACATTCCTATTTCCATTCAATGAGGATTGTCTGCATTGTGCATTGCCTACTGTCATAGAGGAAAGGGCTTGTATTTAAGCATGAATCATCATGAGAAACAAATCGCGCCCTTCAGTTGGCATCACTCATATTATTATATTACCAGTTATGAAGGTGAATCAAGAGGGACTCCTCATAAACTTGGCCCTGGGTTGGTACTTATGCGTGACAAATGCAGACATATACTTTTTAAATCTATTATATATCAAAACATGAATGAAGTTTACACATTGTTTTCTTCAAACCAGCAGATGCTTTTTACATCTTGTAACCTTAAGTAAGCAAAATATTGCCCAAAGCAATACGCTTTTCGATTCCACCTCAAATATCTCAAAATTGCTCCAGCACAGCTAGTTTCAACCAGTTTGTGCATATTTGTCCCGTAAAGATAGGCATACGTATAACTTCAACATACCAGATCTGTTCAAACCGAGTATGATTATTTCCCAGGTAATGCATACTTTCTTGAATTAATACAACTGGTGTGACTCATCAAAAAGGGCATGTTTGCTGCTCCCGGGAAATTGATATATGTCCCAGGAAAACTCCCCGGACCATGCTCAAGCGGGAGCTACGTGCACTGGGCTGCCCTTTTTTTTATACGTTGTTTTCTTCAAACTAGCAGATGTTTTGAAAGTTTACTATAACCTAAACAGTAAGGAAAATATTGCCCAAAGCAATATAGTAGGCTTTTCCATTCCACCTCAAATTCCTCAAAACTATTCCCACACTACTAGTTTCCAACTAGTTTGTGGTATATTAATAGCATTCCTATTTCCATCCGATGAAGATTTTCTACATTTTTTTCCAAACCTTGTGCGGATTGTCTACATTGTCTCCTGTCATAGAGGAAAGGCCTCATATTTAAGCATGAACCATCATGAGAAACAAATCGTACCCTTCAGTTGGCCCAACTCATGTTATTACATTATCAGAGAGAGTTGTGAAGGTGAATCAAGTGTGACTCCTCATAACGCACCAAGATACCAAGACCGATGGCTCAATGCTAGTAAACTTGGTATTTGGTTGGCACTTACGTGTGACAAATGGAGGCATATATTTTACACGTTGTTTTCTTCAAACTAGCAGATGTTTTTACATTCTATGGCCTAAGCAGTAAGCGCCCAAGGCAATATGATTTCGATTCCACCTCAAATTTCTCAAAATTGTTCCAACACCGCTAGTTTCAACCAGCTTGCGGGTATTGTCCCATAAAGATAGGCGTATAGCTTCAACACACCAGGTCTGTTCAAACCTAGTATGATCATTTCCCAGGTAATGCATACTTTCCTTGAATTAATACAACTGCTCAAAAAGGGCATGTTTGCTACAGTAACTGATCTATGTCCCAGGCAACTCCCCAATAATACAATGGGTACGAGCAAGAGAATAACACTCAAAGAAAGCATCACGCATCTAGATCAGACTCCTCTTCAAGACAATCACGGCAGAAGAACATGAGTAGGATACGCTGGGGGCTTTAGCAAGCTAGAAAAGCAGCAAGAAAGAAGGGCACGGAGCAGAGGCGGTGGTAGTTAGTTTACCCCACTCGTCGTCGGAGGCAGAGGCATCCAGGGGCAGCGGGATGCTTCCGCCGACGAAGGTTTGGTATTGGGTTGGTATTTATGTCCAGGGGCGGCGGGAACGCTTCCACTCGTCCGGTGGCTCAATACTGGCACTGGATTGTTATTTATGTGCGACAAATGCGGTCATAACTTTGTTCAGTCTATTTAATATCAAAACATGGATTAACTTCACACGCCGTTTTCTTCAAACTAGCAGATGTTTTTACATTTTATAACCTATAAGCAGTAGGCAATTCCACCTCAAATATCTCAAAATTGTTCCAACACAACTAGTTTCAACCATTTTAGTTGATACTGTCCCATAAAGATAGACATATAACTTCAGCATACCAGGTCTGTTCTTCAAACCTAGTATGATTACTTCCCAGGCAATGAATACTTCTCTCGAATTAACACAACTGCTGTGACTCGTAATAAGGGCATGCTTGCTACAGTAACTGATCTATGTCCCAGGCGATTCCCCGATAATACGCGGATGGGTGCGAGCAAGAGAATATCAGTCAAAGAAAGCATCACGCATCTAGATCGAACTTCTCCTCAACACAAATCATGGCAGAAGAACAGGAGTAGGGTACGCTGGGGGCTTTAGTTAGCCAGCTAGAGGCGCGGCAAGAAACAAGGGCGCGGAGCAGAGGTGGGTGGTAGTTGGTTAGTTACCCCACTCGTCGTCGGAGGCGGAGGCGGAGGCGGAGGCGGAGAGGGGCGGCGGGGACGCTTCCGGCGGCGAAGGGGCGGGGGCGGGGGCGGCCGCCATGGAAACCGGTGAGCGGCGAGGAGGATCCCCCTCCCCCTCCTCCAAGGATACCTACCTCTCGGTTTTGGAATTGGATTCCGATTCCAGTGCTCCCTGTCGCCGCCCGTCTGGGATTAATAACGCACACCGACCCTGGTACTGGGCCGGCCCATTTCGCGGTGCCTTGCTGCCATCCGTTTCTTTTTGTGCACCGGCTTCAGCCGGCTTTCGTCTGGCTTTCGTTCTCTGCTCTCCCATTTTCCTTTTTCTTTTCTTTCTCTTTTCATTTTTATTCTTTTCCTGTTCTAGGGTTTCCTCTTTTGGGGGAAAAAACAAGCGAATGCTTTTCTCAAGTGCACGTGAACATGAATATCAAGTTGTTTGACGGCACAATCAGAATTGCATTTTAACATTTACTCCCTTCGTTCCTAAATATTTGTCTTTCTAGACATTTCAAATGGCTACCATATACGGATGTATGTAGACATATTTTAAAGTGTAGATTCATTCATTTTGCTTCGTATATAGTCAATTGTTGAAATATCTAGAAAGACAAATATTTAGGAACGGAGGGAGTATATTCTAAAAAGCATAAGAATTTTAAACCATGAACATTTTAAATATATATATGAGCATTTTCTTCAAAAAAGAGCATTATCCAAGCATGTGATTTTTTAAATACATGAGAATTTTTTAAACAAAGACGAATATTTTAACCAAGTATATATATGGATTTTTTAATGTTGTAATACATATATGAATAAATGAATATATTTTTATGAATAAAAAAATCTCAGCTGATTTTTTTTATTATTTGAATATATGACAATTTGTTTCCCCTTAGTACTTGTATTTTCAATAAATTTTTCTTTGCTACATAAAGAAATAAAAATAACATGATGATATTAGGCCAACCCATTTAGGGCATCCATATGCATTGTATGGTCAATTTCATGCATAACGCGAAGAGTAGGAGAACCCCGTCTCTCTCTCTTTTGAGGATCAATTCCCTTTTTTGGATTTTCAATATTTTTTGGAAAAAATATCTGAACAAAAATATCACAAATGTAAAGACAAACTATGACATTTCTTAGTGGGTTAGTCCTCAAAATAATTCATCATTCGATAAAAAATGGGGAAAATATACTTGATTAAACTCTGAAATGAATAGATGTATATGAGATGTATTAGTACCCTAGGGTCCATATCACAACATCGTTCCAAGTTTATGGCTCATAACTCTTGATTTAGTTTGGGTAGTTCATGCCCTTACTTTTATTATTTGCTGCCAACAAATAGGTAGCCAAACAAATTAGTAGCCAAATACCGATGCACTTTTTCGGCAAACAACAACCATGTGTGTTAATTAAGCTCGTAGAGTCATAGTCAGGTTGTTAGAGTCATAGAGTCCATAATTGTAGCAATAACCCCACTAAAAAGACAAAATAGAAAGCACTCCATAGAAAAGACATGTACACCCTCTATTGTTGGTGGATGATCCATGTGATGGGCTTGAGCACATCAACTGCTCCACACTTCGCAATGACTCCCATGTCACAGTTGCATACCAAAGTTGAACAACAAGCGAAACATATGGTTGTCATCGACAAGACAAGGACACCGTTAAGGGCTTTCAACACATCCTAACATCCCCACTGGGTCGCATGCTCCACAACAACCGTAGCTGCAAGAGTGGAGCAAAGAAAACAAACCTGAGCCAACCAAGAAGCTCTAGCATCAAGGCAAGCTCTAAACCAGGGATACACTCCCTCAACTAGGTTCAATGAGAGGGAAGCTATTCTCATGTGTGTATGAATGATGACAGAACATCATTTGAGAATTTTGGGAGGGGGAGAGACAAATACGAGGAAAGAAATACATGGTCAACACCCAAATCACCTTCCTCCGAACGAGGAGGAGGTAAACAACAAGAGCCATCGAAGGATTGCCAAAGGAATAAATGAAAGGAAGATGAAGGCCAACTTTGGAGACTAGACAAACCAACGGTGGGGGATTTAATAAGGAGTAAAACAAAGAGAAACATACGCATGCTACAGCTAGGGGTGCTACCAACCCAATCGCCTCACCAGATACAAACAAGAGTGACAAGGGATAATTTTTTTTGGATCTCAAAGATGTAGACTGAAAGGGACCTGGGTTAACCCCCGCCCCTCAAGAAAGGTGACCGCACGTATGCAGGCTTCTCCAATGAGAATCCACCAAAGGGTTGGTAGATTGAATCAAGGACATAGACAAACATTAGTCGAAGACCGACAATGAGAACTTGCTAACTTGAGAAACTGCCATGAATGACATGATCAAGGAACAAAAACCTAACTACGCAACTAGGGGAGAAATGGGTCGTCCTACTCATTGCCGGTGAAAGCTAAGATATATATATATAGAGAGAGAGAGGCGATGAAATGGGTGGTCTGGAGGAGCTCCGAAGGTGGGAAGAATGAGGAGGGCATTAAAAAGGCCACTCCATCTTCTCATCAATGCATTGGAACTATTTTTTCTATCGTTGGAAGCCCATGATCTACACGCAGTGCACCACGAGCTATAGCAAGACCATGTGTATATGTAACCAATTCGGTGATGGTACATATCTTGTCACATATCAGTGGACAGTCAGTATGGTTTGCCATGCATGTTAGTTGAACAACATAGTGATGCTATGCGACTCGATTAGAAACCACACCTACCACGACATACTACATAATTATAAAATAGTATGTACGTCACTTCGATTAATGTTGTGTTCCGTAGCAATCACCGCTTTCTGCCACTCCAACATTCTTGGTCTAGCTCCGCCACCGGTAGCAATGCACGTGGCACTTTGCTAGTTCATGTAATGTAGTATAGACTTGAAACTAAGTTTTAGTGAGAATGATGATTCTGAATCACAACACATGGAAAATGGCCACTTCTGTCCTATCTAGTGTGGCATGAAAGAATTGTCATCGATTAATGTTGAAACGCCATCAACAATGTAACCTATGGTTGTCACCGGCAAGAGGGGGAATCATTAAGGGCTTTCAACACACCCTAACATCCACACTTGGTCACAGGCTCCACAACAACCATAGCTGAAGAGTGAAGCCGGTAAAACACACGGGAGCCAACCAAGAAGCTCCGACATCTTGGCAAGCTCTCAGTCTGGGGGTTACTCCCTCAACTAGGTTCAGTGAGAAGGAGGCTATTCCCATGTGTTTGAAGGATGAGAAAACATCACTTGAGAAATTTGGGATGGGGAGGGCCAAATATGAGGAAAGAAATACATGCTCAACACCTAAATCACCTTCCTCCGAATGAGGAGGAAGTAGACAAGAAAAACCATCGAAGGATTACCAAAGGAATAAATAAAGGAAGAGGAAGATCAACTTTGGAAACCAGAGAAACCAATGGTAGGTGATTTAATTTAGCTAGGAGTAACCTAAAGAGAAACATATGAACGTCATAGACTAAGGGTGCTACCACCACGACCGCCTCACCAAAGACAAACAAGAGAGGCAAGGGATAAAAGAACTGGATCTCAAAGATCTATACTCGAGGGACCTGCATTACCCCCGCATCCTTCAAGAAAGGCGATCACACGTACGTAGGCTATTCCAACGAGAATCTACCAAAGGGTTGGCAGATTGAATTAAAGGACAAAGACCAACATTAGGCAAAGGTCGCCGATGAGAACTTCCTAACTTGAGAAACTGCCATAAATGGCATAATCAAGGAACAGAAAACCTAACTACACAACCAGGGGAGCAAGGGCTCGTAGAGAGGGAGGGGTGAAGGGGGGGGGGGGGGGTTCTTGAGGTGGGAAGAATGAGGAGGGCGTTAAAAAGGTCCCTCAATCTTCCATCAATGCACGTGGAACTATTTTTTTCTATTGTTGGAAGCCCACGATCTACGCGCACTGCGTCATCAGCTATAGTGACACCATGTGTATACGCAACCGATACAGTGAGGATACATATATTGTCACACGTAACTGGACACTCAGTATTGTTTTTTGTAGGTAAAGCAGAGCTTTATAAACAATGGTGCCCAGTCAGATTGCCTAAGACACATTTAGCCACTTCGAGCGGTACAATAGGGTTCCAGCTAATACTATCATTTGGCAAACATAAACGACCAATACGTGCAAGCTCATGAGTTACCGAATTTGCACCTCTACGGCATACATTGACACTAAGCTTGTAGAACTAGAGTTTGAGTTGATACTTAGTAGTCTTCGATGACTGTTGCGAGAGGTGAGGAAGCCACCTTCCAAAGATGGATCACATTAGCCAAGAGTTGGGAATCCGTCTTGAAGATCACCTTAAGCCCCAAGATGTGCTACAGTTTGGACCGCTACGGACATAGCCAACAATTCAGCGCCAAATGCATCATGAACCTGTTCACAACGCCATCCCTGGCCATGCTATCTCTGACGACCATAGCCCAACAACCATGGTTATTTCCAGGTGTATAGGCCCCGTCGAGATTGGCCTTGAGCATACTATCACCAGGTGGTTTCCACTTTCTCTTTGGAATGAACTATTGCATATATTCCATGGAATCAGCACGTACTCGTCCGATCATTTCATTCACTGTACCGACATCTCACCTTCGCGAACTTTGTTTGTGTTATTCCACCAAAGGGTGACTATTTGGATGCTAGTATTTTCACTTAGCCCCCATAAAGAGTCCATCATTGCATGCACGCCCGAGAAACTTCCAAGTTGCTCCCTCATTTTTGCCAACTCCAGACCGTGCCATAGCTCCTTCACAACCTTACACTTTATGACAAGGGGCCCTCACCATCAAAAAAAAAGACAAGGGGCCCTCCATCCTCCTCAGCTTGAACGATGGCAGAGAAACCAATGTTAGCGAATTTAATTTAGGGGCAAAGGAAAGAGAAACATATGCACACTATCGGCTAAGGGTGGCTTCACCACAGCCGTCTCACCAAAGACAAACGAGAGTGACAAGGGATAAAAGATTATCTTGAACGGGGCCTTTGCTAGTCCCTCTAATGTAGTATAGACTTTTAACTAAGTTGTAGTGAAAATGATTATCTTGAATCACAACACGTGGAAAATGGGCACTTCTATTCTATCTAGTGTAAACAACAAGGTTGTTTGGCTAGTGTGGCAAGAAAGAACCGTCATCGGTTATTGTTGAAACATCATCAACAAGTGAAAACCTATGGCTGTTGTCGGCAACATGGGGACATCATTGAAGGCTTTCAACACACCCTAACATCCACACTTGGCCGCTGGCTCCACAACAACCGTAGCTGCAAGAGTGAAGTCAAGAAAACACACCGAAACCATCCAACAAGCTCCGACATCCAGTCAAGCCCTAAACTAGGGGTCACTCCCTCAACTATGTTCAAGAAGAATGACATTATTCTCATGCGCATGTGAAGGATGAGAAGGAAATAAATGCATGCTCAACGTCCAAACCACCTTCCTCCGAACTGGGAGGAAGTAGACAAGAGGAACCATCGAAGGATTGCCAAAGGAATAAATAAAGGAAGAGGAAGATCAACTTCGACATCTAGAGACACCAATGGTAGGGGATTTAATTTATGAGTAAAAGAAAGATAAACATACACACATTATCGGGCAAGGGTGCCACCACCGCGGTCGCCTCACCAAAGACAAACAAGAGCGACAAGGGATAAAAGAACGATATCTCAAAGATCTAGACCCCGATGGACCCAGGTTAACCCCCACCCCTCTCAAGAAAGGTGATCACATGTACGTAGGCTTCTGCACTGAGATTCCACCAAAGGGCCGGTGGATCGAATTGAAGGACAAAGACGAATAGGCAAAGACAACTTCCAAACTTGAGAAACTTCCATAAATGACGTAATCAAGGGACAAAAACCTAACTAGTACAACTAGAGGAGCAAGGGGTCTCCCTATTCACCACCAATGAAGGGCGAGAGAGAGGGGAGGGGGCCGATGAAGGTGTGTGTGTGTGTGGGGGGGGGGGGGGGGGGAGGGTTGTGTGGAGGAGGAGGAGCTCAAGAGGCGGAAAGTAGGAGGAGGGCATTGGCAATGGTTCCTCAATCTTACCGTCAATGCACTTGAATTGGTTTTTTCTATTGCTAGAAGCCAATGATCCACGCACACTGCATCAAGAGATATGGCGACGCCATGTGTATATGTAACCGATTCGACGACAAGATTTTGTGGCTAGTGTGGCAAGAAAGAATTGGTCCAATGAGCCAAAACGGACCCCATTGAGAGATACTCCGAGGGCGTAAATGCAAGAAGTCCATTGAGAGGGGGAGCAGGAGCACGGGCGCCGTGAACTCAAGCGGCAGGCGGAGGAGGGAGACGAGACCGGAGCGGAACGCTGGCAAAGCTACTCCCCGTTCCGCTAGAAGAGAAGAGAGATGAGGTGGGAGAAAGAGAATTACGCGTCGCCCACCAACGAGCCCCACGCCTCCACCCTTCTCCTCCCCCCCGCCCCGCATCATCCCCCCTCCCCTCCCCTCCCCCTCGGCACATCCATCCATCCTCACTCCGCACGGGCCCAGCCCAAATACCCTCCCACCCCTCTCGCCGCAAACCCTAACCCTAGCCCCCGACCCCCTCGCCGCCGCCCCTATCTTCGCCGCGCCGGCGGCCGCTCCCCTCCGAGGTAACGACACGCTCTATCCAGGGTCCCTGCCCGCCGCTGCCGCCGATTCCGGTCCATTTGGTTTCTTCTCCGCCCGCCGCGCGCTTGCTCGCACCGAGGGGTTTTCGGGGGTTTTGGGGTGCACGCACGCGCGGGTTCCGAATCCGTCCGAGTTGCTCGCCGGCGCGCCCGTGTTCGTTCTGGGCGGTGATTCGAGGTCCCAACCTGCTATCGCCGCTGCTTCTCTCGGTATAGGCATCTGCTCTTGCTGTGCTATCCTGATTAGCGGGGTTTGGGCA
Organism: Triticum timopheevii; assembly: GCA_963921465.1. Lineage (NCBI taxonomy): Eukaryota > Viridiplantae > Streptophyta > Magnoliopsida > Poales > Poaceae > Triticum > Triticum timopheevii. The sequence continues at coordinate 582,556,546 of OY997270.1, read as the reverse complement.
TATGCTCTTGCCGCTATCCTGTTTGGTGGGGTTCGGGGATGGGCCTCTCGCGGCTTCTGGCGGCTTGGTTGCTTGGTTCATCGATGTATCTGCTGGCTAGCTGCGATTACTGTCTATATGGTGCCATGATTGTGATGTGGTGTTTCATTTCAATGCACGCAGGTACAGCGCGGCCTTGGTCCGGGGATAGGCGCGTTCCGCCATGGATGGGCTCGGGAACTCTGCGCTGAACGCCTCAGAAGCGGTGATGAAGAGGCCCAGGAGCGTCGCGTCCAGGAGGCCGAGGCCCAAGGAGCAGCTCGCTTCCGAGTACAAGGACATATCGTGCGCGCCGTCGCGGAGCATTTCCCCGGAAGATGAGGCAGCCGCCGAGGCCAGCGGGCACCAGCGGAAGGAGCTGTACCTCAACGGCCCTGAAGGTAGGGGCTCTACCCACCATAGGAATGCCCTGTCCAAGAAGATAAAGAAAGAGGAGGGATCTGCAGGGGATAATGATATTGGCCACAATCGGAGCAGCAAGCCCAGCGATGCCAAGCATATTACCCATGGTGTTCTTGCACTGGCCTCCTCAAGAAACTCTGGATCCACTGATGCCTCGCAGTTGTCCTCAAGGGACACCCCTGTGCCAGTGGAAAATAGGGTGAGAAAAGTTAAGCTCAAGGTTAGCGGACTTAACCGAATCATACCGAAACAAGAGCCTGTTGACGTTGGCATGCCTGGCACATCGGATGTCACTTTCCATCGCCAAAAGCAGAAGGTTTGTTGTTTCTACTTAACGGAGAAACCTGCGCAAACGGAATATGCTATCATATAGAAATTTGCTTAATTTTTTCAAGTAGAACTAAGCATTGTCTGTAGGTAATTGGTGAGAGATGCTTTTACTTGTCATTTAATAGTAGTACAATGTACTTATTTTAGAGCTCAAATGAAATAACTCAACCCCATCCAATTATTCCTGATATGAAAATAGGACTGATACAGCTGTAGCAACGATTATTCTTTTGTCGCTTGTCGGAATGGTAGTATTTACTCCAGTGACGTAATCTTATGTGCTTATGAGTCAATGTCGTTTTGCTTTCGGTTCAACTCTCTTGTCTATGCCTTTGCAAAATGCCCTGTTATAGTTTCTGTTATAGTTTCTCTTAGGTATCTGATTGACTGAAATGGTAAATATGAGGTGCTCCTATTTAATTTATGTTGATAGCTTTGAAAACTGCCCATTTTCATTTTTTGTTGGTACTATATTTAATTTATGTTGACGTACTATGTTTAATTTATAGCGACTACTCTTTTATCGGTTGTCGGAATGGTAGTATTTGTTGTAGTGAAATAATCTTATATGCCAATGAGTCAATGTTGTTTTGCTGTTGGTTCAACTCTCTTGTCTATGCCTTTGCAAAATTCCCTGTTCTGGTTTGCCTTATCTTATCTATGCCTTCGCAAAATGCCCTGATATGGTTTGCCTTATCCATGCCTTTGCAAAATGCCGTATTATGGTTTATCCTGTATATGCCTTTGCAAAATGCCCTGTTACGGTTTCTTTTAGGTATCTGATTGACTGAAATGGTAAATATGAGGTGCTATTATTTAATTTATGTTGATAGCTTTGAAAACTGTCCGTTTTCGTTTTTTGTCGGTACTATATTTAATTTATAACGACTACTCTTTTGTCGGTTGTCGGAATGCTAGTATTTGTTGTAGTGAAGTAATCTTATATGCCAATGGGGTCAATGTTGTTTTGCTGTTGATTCAACTCTCTTGTCTATGCCTTTGCAAAGTTCCCTGTTATGGTTTGCTTTATCTTATTTATGCCTTTGCAAAATCCCCTGTTATGGTTTGCCTTATCTTATCTATGCCTTTGCAAAATGCCCTGTTATGGTTTGCCTTATCCATGCCTTTGCAAAATGCCGTGTTATGGTGTATCTTGTATATGCCTTTGCAAATTGCCCTGTTTTGGTTTCACTTAGGTATCTTGACTGAAATGGTAAATATGAAGTACTATATTTAATTTATGTTGATAGCTTTGCAAACTGCCTGTTTTCATTTTTTGTCGTGCTCTAAGTGGGTCCCGTCTTTTTATAGGATTCTGGTGAGCAGAAACATCACAGCACAAGAAAGATTAGTCATGGTAATCACGTTGATGGAAAACGTGGAGATAAGCATGACATTTCACCATCTTCTGACTTGGTTCGCAAAAGCAAAAGGGTCCCTAAGAAGCGAACTCTTGATTCTGATGATGAAGATGGTGAATTACGTTATCTTGAAAAACTTAAAGTGGCTAAAGCTGCACCAGAACAGCCCATGGCTACTGACCAGCCTCTAGCTTATGGTTATGGTGAGGATGGTCTCAGGAAGAAGAAGCTATCCAAGGTTTCTAAAAATAAGAGCACTCCTTATGAAGTGGACAACGACTTCACTATGTCACAATTTAGCAGAGATGTTAGGAAGAAGGTGAAACTGGAGGATACCAGTGATTTTATTGTAGAGGAGGAATTTGGGTTGGATGTGTCTGATAGATTAATTGAAGCTGATTCACCTTCGGGTGTAAAGATTGAAGCTCCTGGCCTAACAACAAGGCAGCGAGCCCTCCAAGGCAGGGGTGGCCATGGTGAAAGCATGATTGAATTTCCCGACGGGTTACCAGCTGCTCCATCATCTAGAAGTACAGTTCCTAGACTATGTTATTATGAGTATATTTATTGATAACTAATGTGCTGTATCTCATATAAAATGCTAAATGGTCTTGGTATTTAACGCTGCAGGGCAAAAGGATAAGCTTTCAGATGTGGAGATACAAGCCAAAAAAGCAGAAGTGGCTCAGAGGCGTAAGATGCAAGTAGAGAAGGCAGAGAGAGAGCAACAGGTTTGTTTTTCTTCTGGCTCATAGCTTCCTTTCTTCTTTTTTTTTTATGTTGGGTGACCCAATTTTAATGGTCCCTACTGTACAGGCTGAAGCAATGAGGAAAATATTGGGGATTGACACCGAGAAGAAGAAGGAAGAGAAGAAGCAGAAAGAACGTGAAGACAAGGTACAATACATCGGAGTTGTATAGTAGCTGTCCTTTCTTCCCTTGCTAGCTATAATAGCAATTGCATCATTTTTTTTCTCATTCTTGCCTCGCAGGAAAAGCAAGCAAAATTCGAGGAATATAAAAGAAGCTGCATCCAGTGCGTAATGCGACCAGAAGGAACAGTTGTTACATTCCCTGATACCATGGGCCTTCCTAGCATATTTAACTCCAAACCTATCAGGTTAAACACAATGCCTACTTCTGGTTATTTCACATGCATCATTTGTGAGTGACTAGTTCATTTTGATTCTCATTGTGGTAATGTGTGCTTACATTCAACACCCCTGGCTTGGCTTTCATTTCTCCAGCTACCCACCTCCAAGGGAGAAGTGCGCAGGCCCCTCGTGCCCAAACCCTTACAAGTACCGTGACTCCAAGACGAAGCTCCCGCTCTGCAGCCTGGAGTGCTACAAGGCCGTCCAGGGAGGTGCTGGGACGATGGCGTGCTGATGCTACAGAGTTGGTGGTGCAAGTAACGCGCAACCGCGGGCGGACATGGAGGAGCTGGAGAACTGCATCTCACCCAATGCGCTGCCTGTTTTGCCGTTTTTGCGTTGCCTTTGCTAGTCTGAGGATTGAAAACCAACCGATGACAGATGATGTTGAGGTGCCTGCTGCTGGTTCCCTTTGTTGGTCCCCGTGGATGTATGTATGTAGCTGGGCCGTGCAAAAGAGTCTGGTTTATGTGTGTGGCAAGTGGAGGATTAGTTGTGAATTGTGTACAGCGATGGTCGGGCTTGACGCTAAGGCGTTGGCCATGATGGTATGAGTTGACTTCGCTCGTTATCCATCATTGTTTCTTGTTGTACTCTTGTTCCGTGCTGTGATCTGTCTCTGGAAGCAGCTGTCTGGGAGTCCATCTCTGTGGACTGTCGTGATAAATCAGTCACTGGGGAGTCCATCTCTGTGGGCTGTCGTGATAATTAGTCCATCTCTGTGGACTGGCGTGATAATTTACTGGAAGCAGCTCCATCTCTGTGGACTGTCGTGATAATTCACTGGGAGTCCATCTCTGTGGACTGTCGTGATAATAATTCATTGGAAGCAGCTGTCTGGTAGTCCATCTCTATGGTCTTGTAGTGTCCTGTTCTGCGCAGGTTGTGCTGCAGCCTTCTTATAGATGAATTGTGCTGGAACCTGGTAAGGATAATCACCACGGGCGCCATGTTAACTTCGATTCTTTTTTCTCCTATTGAAAACCATCATTGATAGATGACGCCGAAAGTTGGCATGCTATATATATAGAGAGTTGCTTGTAGCTTTGGGCAGACACAACCACAACAAAACCATCATTCCACGAGCAGATCGACAGGTCTTGGAAGACCAAGTTTAGGACCGACCAACGAACGATGAAGAGTGGCATGCTGGTGGCGATCCTACTTCTCCAGACTGTCATGGTCATGGGGATCCTCTCACACTCACAGGCCGTGGCCGCGGACGGTACGTACTGCTCCCTCCGTTCCTAAATATAAGTCTTTTTAGAGATTCTACTACTCCCTCCGTCTAGGTGTGTAAGTCATTTTAGGTTGCGCACCGCGATCAAGGTGGAGGGGAAAACAAGGAAACTTAATGTCTTTTTGCTAATTAATAACATTGCATGCAATGAACTAACCACTGCATGTCGTGTTTGGTAGTCTCAAGTCATTTAAAACTTGCATGACCCACATCTCTTATTGGTTGATATGTCACGAAACAAGAAACGAGATGAGAGTTAATGTACCGTGCCTAAGTGTTTTGGGATTATTTGGTTTTCGTAAGATGACTTACACACCTAGACGGAGAGAGTACAAACTACATACGGATGTATATAGATATATTTTAAAGTGTAGATTCACTCATTTTGCTTCGTATATAATCCATAGTGAAATCTTTAGAAAGATTTATATTTAGGAACGGAGGGAGTACGTTGCTTATGCTTATCATCGTCGTTCCAATTAATTATATGTCCCGCGCGCAGCAATGTCTGATTCCATTTCCATTCCATCGACTGTGCAGACGGTTTCCCCAAGTGCTGCGACCACTGCAACTCCTGGTCGGGGGCTCAATTCTGCGACGACGTGGGCCCCAAGTGCCGCGACGGCTGCGTCAACTGCCGCGTGGTGCAGACGCGCCCCGTGAAGACGTTCCGGTGTGGAGATGGACGCTCCGCCTACCCATACATTCCTTGCCCGCCGCCGTGCAAAAAGAACTGATCGCTCCACCTCATCACACAGTGACATCGATGTCGGGCCGGAAAATATAAAATAAAAAGTATATAGTTGATGTTGCTCCGTAATAAATAAATAAGCTTTGTAAAACCTGGTTCCGTGTCCCGCTGGTAGGCTCGGAGTTAGTTGAGACTGTTTACTAAATTACAGTGATTCAAAAAAAAAGTTTATATATGGTCTCTGCTCAATCAAATGAAAATCAGCTGATGTGTGCGATATATTTGTGCTGTCCAATACAACGGTGAACGGATCCTTCTCGGTGGTCAAGCATATATGTACAGTTGTCTGTGAGTCGGAATAATTTTGTTTTCCAACATAAGGATAAACTCCGGCTTTGCATCAAAGATACACAACGGACATTTGTAGTCCAGTGCAGCGATGGACGGATCCTTCTCGGTGGACGACGGTTCATGGCACGCTAGAGCTAGGACATGCGCATTCTGGGCCACATGATTGCGTCGTGATCTGTAAAGTGGATAGGTCATGTGCTTACAGCTTAATCCCGTGTGAATTCCTTCATGATACTATGATATAGGTTTTGGCAGAGGCAACACGGTTCACCCACACACCTCTCATGCATTTTCTCTTAACTTCACAATTATAAGCCAATGTATCTTTTGGATAAAAAATCCAATTTGTATTTCATTTGCACATTCGTGTTAGTTGCAACGAGGGCTTTGGGAGAAGTAGGGGCGGAGCTACGGCTGGGCCAAACCAGGCCATGGCTCGCCCAACCCAGCAGGAATCCAGTGAAGACTAGTGCTGAATCTGGGTCCTGAAAGCAAAATTTCAATGGTATTTTCTAATCAGGCCTATTTTGGCCCTCCCAGTGAAGTGGCTGAAGCTCCGCCACTGGGGAGAAGGCCACTCTTCAACATGTTTGGACAAGTATTTGAAACTTCACCAAGTTTCAACTACTGGAACTTGATAAGAACGAATGATAAATTCACTCTCATTCACCAAGTTTCAAAACTTCAACTGAAAGACAAAATTTAAACCCTAAGGCCTAGTTTGGCAATATAGTTTTCTCAAAACCGTAGTAATCTAAAACCTTAGTATTCAATTACCTAGGCAACGAATATTCAGTTTCTAAAAACCACAATTTTTTCTTCTTCAGCCTAGCAAAAAGTGGTCAAGACTTCTTAAATACCACAGAAAACCATGGTATCGGAGATACCACAGTTTATAAAACTGTGATATTTGTTGAAGCCAAGCACCTCAAAGTTTTGAAAACTATGGTTTGTGATAAAACTATAGTATTGTCCAAATACATAAAAAAAACTGAGCTGCCAAACACATCCTAGTTTCTAAAACTAAAACTTATAACTAAACTGCAAGCCCTAAACTCTAAACCTAGAACCCTAAAAGCAATGAAACTCGGTAAAATAACTTAATATTATCACTCCCAAGTTTGAATATGTAAACATTGGATTTTTTTTGAACTTGTCATAATATACTCAAGATTGGTCTTATTCGAAAGTTCGCGTCGCAACAAACACAAATATGCAAATGGAACTTAATTTGGACTTTTGGTTCAAAAGATATAAGAGATTATGGGAGGTGTGGTGGATGGTGCATGAATGGTGCGATGACGGATGATGGTGAGGTGCATGCTGCTGGTTTCCTTTGTTGGTCCTCATGGATGTATGTAGTAGCTGAGCCGTGCAAAAGAGTCTGGTTTATGTATGTGGCAAGTGGAGGATTAGTCATGCATTGTGTACGTGAAGGCGGGCTTGACGCTAAGGCGTTGGCTATGATGGGGTATGAGTTGAGTTCGCTCGTTATCCATCATTGTTTTTCGTTGTACTCTTGTTCTGTGTTGTGATCTGTCTCTGGAAGCAGCTGTTTGGGAGTCCATCTCTGTGGGCTGTCGTGATAATTCACTGGGAGTCATCTATATGGACTGTCGTGATAATACACTGGTAGTCCATCTCCGTGGACTCGTGATAATTCACTGGTAGTCCATCTCTGTGGACTGTCGTGATAATTCATTCACTGGGAGTCTATCTGTGTGGACTGTCGTGATAATCCACTGGAAGCAGCCCCATCTCTGTGGGCTGTCGTGATAATTCAGTAACTGGGATTCCATCTCTGTGGACTGTCGTGATAATTCAGCTGTCTGGGAGTCAATCTCTGTGGTCTTGTAGTGTCCTGATGCCTAACAGGTCCAAGCCAGGGAAAAAGGACACTACAAGACCAAGCTAAGCCGGGAGTCAAAACAAGTTTTTCCCAGACACCTATCCACCTACTAGATAACAATTGATAGATGACGCCGAAAACTGGCATGCTATATATAGAGAGAGTTGCTTGTAGCTTTAGCCAGACACAACCACAACACACACAAAACCATCATTCCACGAGCAGATCGACAGGACTGGGAAGGCAAGAGCTTCGCTCGACAAGTTTAGGACCAACCAACCAACGATGAAGAGCAGCACGCTGGTGGCGATCCTGGTCCTCCAGACCGTCATGGTCATGGGAATCCTCTCACAGGCCGCCGCCAAAGGTACGTACGTACGTTCCAGTATTCTGTCCCGGCCGCAACAACGTCTGATTGCATGTATGTGATCCATGGCGTTGAGATCTTAGCTCATAAGTACGTACATGTGATAATTAGCTGATGCGAATCCAGTTAGCATGCAAGATTGAGATTTGATTACATGCGGATGCGGTTCGTGCAGACAATTTCCCCAAGTGCTGCGACAACTGCAACTCCTGGTCGGGGTACCAATTCTGTGACGACGTCGGCCCCAGGTGCCGCCGCGGCTGCGCCAACTGCCAGGTGGTGCAGACGAGCCCCGTGAAGACGTTCCGGTGTGGAGATGGACGCCCCGTCTTCGACGGGCACGACACGCCCACGCCCTGCCCGCCGCCGTGCAAAAAGCACTGATCGCTCCAGCTCCCGCAGACACTGATGAGATCGATGTTGCGCCCAAAACATAAAATAAAAAGGCTCCGATGAGATGAGATGAGCAGAGCCACGCCCAGTCCTCTCTTTCCTTTGAGAGATAATATAGTTGATGTTGCTCTTTTTAAATAAATTAACACGGGTATCAGTTTATATATGCATGCGTCTCTGCTTAATCAAATAAAAATCAGTTTATTTGTGCGATATATTCGTGCTTTCCAGTGCGCAGCGGTGAACGGAACCTTCTCGGTGCTCAAGCATGTATATGTACGATTGTCACACTCGGTGCGAGTCGGAATAATTATTTTTTCCAATGTTTCCAACTTAACGATAAACTCTGGCTTTGCACAGGTTTTCAATTTAAGGATAAACTCTGGCTTTGCACCAAAAGATACACGGCTGACGTTTGTACTGTCCAGTGCAGCGATGAACGGTCCTTCTTGGTGGACAACCATTCGTGGCACACAAGGACCAGGACACGTGGATTTTGGGCCACATGATTGCGCCCATGATCAGTAAAGCGGACTCGTCACATGCATGTGTTTAGACCCTGCATGTATCTGAAGCTTAATCCCTTGTGAATTCCTGCATGAGACAGGCAGAGATAGCACGGTTCACCCACCACACCTCCCATGCCTTTTCTCTCGACTTCTAATTTTAATCCATTGTATTTTTTGGGTCCAAAATCCAATATGTATTTCGTTTGCACATTCATGTTAGTTGCAACGAGGGATTTGGAACAAGACCACTCTTGAACATGTTTGGACAAGTGTTTGAAACTTCATCAAGTTTCAACTACTGAAAACTTGATAAGAACGAATGATGAATACACCAAGTTTCAAAACTAAAACTTAAACACAAAACCCAAATGCTGTAGGGTGGAACCCTAAGTGAAGATCTTTCACGAATTGGAGGGGCAATCCCCAAGAACAAGATGAATACAAGAGAGAAAACAAGAGGAACACTCAAGAACAAGTCCAATCACACATCCACTAGACCAACAAACACACAAGATCCACAAGGTACATGAACAATCAAAGGGAAACAAGATACATGGTAGAGTTCATCCCAAATCCTATGAAGGAGATGAGGGCTTGATGATCTAGGAAGATCCTTCCCTCAAGGGGGTCTTGAATCCCTAAGGATCTTCTCCAAAGGAGGCCTTGAACTCCAATGGAGTGTCTCTCTCTCTCGCTCTCAAGAGGAGGAATCCCACAAGGGGATGTACATGAGCTAAGCTCTATGATTTGTGTCTATTCTTAGCTAAGTCTAAATAGAGGCGGGAGAGGAGTATTTATAAGTCCAAGGGGTGAAGGGGTAAGCAGGGGTGAAGGGGTAAGCAGGGGATTACATGGGCAAAGCCCACAGCAACACTCAGGGGGCCCCGTGTGCACGGGGTAAGTGGAGCCCGTGCACACGGGGTATCCAGAGACCTGACGCATGAGCCCGTGCGCACGGGGTCCGTGAGGCCCGTGGGCACGGGGGTCCCGTGGGCACGGTACACGCCCGTGCGCACGGGGTCTTCAGGACCGCCAGCCTGGGAGGCCCGTGGGCACGGGGTTGGGGAGGCCCGTGCGCACGGGGTCGCCTTGGAGCTGCTGCCTTCTTCTTGGCGCTTCCTTCTCCGCTTCCAGACTTCCGTCTTGGATGGTGTAGCTGTTCTCTTGCGCTTGGACTCCTCCCCGATGACTATGTAGCTCCGCTCGCACTTAAGTATGCACACGAGAGAGGGGTCAAGTAGTATACCATCCTCGAAAGGTACAACTGGACACGTGTAAAGGAGATGATTCACCTTTGTATGCATGAAGTAGATGTGGCACGTGTCACTTGCCAAATGGACTCTTGACATGGTGATGACCATAGGATGCTCCGCATCACCAAACCCTAAGTTTCTAAAAGTAAAACTTAAAACTAAGCTGTAAGCCCTAAGCTCTAAACCCTAAGCCCCAAATCCTAAACCTAGAACCCTAAAAGCGAATGAAATTTGGTAAAAACTTAATATAACAACTATCTGAATATTTAAACTTTGGATTTTTTAGAAGTTATCGAAATATATTCAAGGTCGGTCTTGTTCGAAAGTTCTCTTCGCAACGAACACAAATATGCAGACAAAACTTAACCTTGACTTTTGATTCAAAAGATATAGTAGACTCAAATTTGAAGATGAAATGGAAAGGCATGTGAGGTGGGGTGGACGGCACATGTAACTCTGGCATAAGCCACCAAAAGCATGCACGGATGGACCCCGCACTACAGTAATCAAAGGCCTTAAGACCAAACAAGTTTACGAATATTAAAGCAATTTGACCGGTGCATGCGTGCGTGCTCCTGTCCCTGGGAGTTTCTGCATTGTTCCAGCGCGCCCTTGCAAGTTTCTGCGTTCTGGAAAACGATTTCACACTCGGTGCGAGTCGGAATAATTATTTTTTCAACATAAGGTAAACCCCAAATTTGCATAGAAGATACACATAGTTGTAGATTATTAATTTAAAACAATATCATCTTATGAAAATAAAAAAGAAGGCTACTACTACAAAAGGGACTACAAGTGGCGAGCGCAAAATAGCTATCAGAGGCAGGTAGGACGGCCGCCACTAATAAGTAGCCACTGATAATACAGTTACTAGTGGCGAGCGTCCGCCACAGGTGAAAGACCCTAGATGTGTTGAGCAAACATTCAGACCCGCCACTCAACTCCAAGGATTTGAGCACAAACAGATGCTCACGCTTTGCAGATAGAAAGGGCTATGCATGTCATCAAATTTCGCGATATCGAGTCCACCTCGGGTATGAATTTCGATAGAAGTTTTCCAGTTATTTCTTTCTCTGAAGATGATATTATTCAGAAAGCTTCAAGAATTGGGGTATCTTTAGGTAGTAACGTTCACGAAGTTTCCCCTTCGGCGAATGAGTTGTTGAACTCAGAGACCGACATAGTGTTGGTGATGCTAAAAAAAGGGCTGCCAAAGCACCCATTGAGGATGATGATCCTTGATACGTCCATTTTGCATCATGCTTTTATATCAATATTTATTGCATTATGGGCTATTATTACACATTATATCTCAATACTTATGGCTATTCTCTCTTATTTTACAAGGTTTACCATGAAGAGGGGGAATGCCGACAGCTGGAATTCTGGCTGGAAAAGGAGCAAATATTGGAAACCTATTCTGCACGGCTCCAAAAATCCTGAAACTCAATGGAAGTCAGTTTTGGAATTAATAAGAATTATTGAGGTAAAGAAACACCAGAGGGGGCCCACACCCTGGCCAGGAGGGTGGGAGGCGCGCCTACCCCTACTGGGCGCGCCCCTGCCTCCTGGGCCCCCTGGTGGCCCTCCGGTGTCTATCTTCTACTAGATGAAGGCTTTTACCCTGGAAAAAATCACAGGCAAGCTTGCGGGACGAAACTCCGCCGCCACGAGGCGGAACCTTGGCGGAACCAATCTAGAGCTCCGGCAGAGCTGTTCTGCCAGTACGTCCATTTTGCATCATGCTTTTATATCAATATTTATTGCATTATGGGCTGTTATTACACATTATATCTCAATACTTATGGCTATTCTCTCTTATTTTATAAGGTTTACCATGAAGAGGGGGAATACCGGCAGCTGGAATTCTGGCTGGAAAAGGAGCAAATATTGGAAACCTATTCTGCACAGCTCCAAAAATACTGAAACTCCACCGAACTTATTTTTGGAATTTATAAGAATTATTGAGCGAAAGAAACACCTGACGGGGCCCACACCCTGGCCAGGAGGGTGGGGGGCGCGCCCCTGTCTCCTGGGCCCCCTGGTGGCCCTCCGGTGTCCATCTTCTGCTATATGAAGGCTTTTACCCTGGAAAAAATCGTGGGCAAGCTTACGGGACGAAACTCCGCCGCCACGAGGCGGAACCTTGGCGGAACCAATCTAGAGCTCCGGCAGAGCTGTTCTGCCGGGGAAACTTCCCTCCGGGAGGGGGAAATCATCACCATCGTCATCACCAACAATCCTCTCATCGGGAGGGGGTCAATCTCCATCAACATCTTCACCAACACCATCTCCTCTCAAAACCCTAGTTCATCTCTTGTATCCAATCTTGTATCAAAACCACAAATTGGTACCTGTGGGTTGCTAGTAGTGTTGATTACTCCTTGTAGTTGATGCTAATTGGTTTACTTGGTGGTAGATCATATGTTCATATCCTTAATGCATATTATTACTCCTTTGATTATGAACATGAATATGCTTTGTGAGTAGTTACGTTTGTTCCTGAGGACATGGGTGAAGTCTTGCTATTAGTAGTCATGTGAATTTGGTATTCATTCGATATTTTGATGAGATGTATGTTGTCTCTCCTCTAGTGGTGTTATGTGAACGTCGACTACATGACACTTCACCATTATTTGGTCCTAGAGGAAGGCATTGGGAAGTAATAAGTAGATGATGGGTTGCTAGAGTGACAGAAGCTTAAACCCTAGTTTATGCGTTGCTTCGTTAGGGGCTGATTTGGATCCATATGTTTAATGCTGTGGTTAGGTTTACCTTAATACTTCTTTTGTAGTTGCGGATGCTTGCAATAGGGGTTAATCATAAGTGGGATGCTTGTCCAAGTAAGGGCAGTACCCAAGCACCGGTCCACCCACATATCAAATTATCAAAGTACCGAACGCGAATCATATGAGCGTGATGAAAACTAGCTTGACGATAATTCCCATGTGTCCTCGGGAGCTCTTTTCTCATTATAAGAAATTGTCTAGGCTTATCCTTTGCTACAAAAATGATTGGCCACCTTGCTGCACTTTATTTACTTTATTTACTTGTTACTCGCTACAATTTATCTTATCATAAAACTATCTGTTACCTACAATTTTAGTGCTTGGAGAGAAAACCTTACTGAAAACCGCTTATGATTTCCTTCTGCTCCTCGTTGGGTTTTACACTCTTACTTATCGAAAGGACTACGATAGATCCCCTACGCTTGTGGGTCATCAAGACTCTTTTCTGGCGCCATTGCCGGGGAGTGTAGCGCTTTTGGTGAGTGGAACTTGGTAAGGAAACATTTATATAGTGTGCTGAAATTTTCTGTCACTTGTTACTATGGAAACTAATCCTTTGAGGGGCTTGTTCGGGGTATCTTCACCCCGACCAGAAGAGCAAAGAGTTGCGCCTCAACCTACTGTACTTATTGAAAATATTTACTTTGAGATTCCTTCGGGTATGATAGAGAAACTGCTAGCTAATCCATTTGCAGGAGATGGAACATTGCATCCCGATTTACACCTTCTCTTTGTGGATGAAGTTTGTGGATTATTTAAGCTTGCAGGTATTCCCGATGATGTTGTCAAAAGGAAGGTCTTCCCTTTATCTTTGAAGGGAGATGCATTGACATGGTATAGGCTATGTGATGATACGGGATCTTGGAATTATAAACGATTGAAGTTGGAATTTCACCAGAAGTTCTATCCTATGCATCTTGTTCATCGTGATCGTAATTACATATATAATTTCTGGCCTCGTGAAGGAGAAAGCATCGCTCAAGCTTGGGGGGAGGATTAAGTCAATGTTATATTCATGCCCCAATCATGAGCCCTCCAGAGAAATGATTATTCAAAAATTTTATGCTCGGCTTTCTCTCAATGATCACCACATGCTCGATACTTCGTGTGCTGGTTCTTATATGCTGAAGACTATTGAATTCAAATGGGACTTATTGGAAAGAATTAAACGCAACTCTGAAGATTGGGGTTCCGACGATGGTAAGGAGTTAGGTATGACACCTAAGTTTGATTGTGTTAAATCTTTTATGGATACCGATGCTTTTCGTGGATTTAGCGCTAAATATGGACTTGACTCTGAGATAGTAGCTTCTTTCTGTGAATCTTTTGCTACTCATGTCGATCTACCTAAGGAGAAGTGGTTTAAATATAATCCTCCCATTGAAGTAAAAGTAGTTGCACCTATTACAGTTGAAGAAAAGACTGTCACCTATAGTGATCCTATTGTTCCTACTACTTATGTTGAGAAACCTCCTTTTCCTGTTAGGATAAAGGATCATGCTAAAACTTCGACTGTTGTTCGTAAGAGTAATACTAGGACTTATACACCTGCTGAGCAAATCAAAGTTGAACCTAGTATTGCTATGGTTAAATATCTCTTGGATGATGATTTAGATGGGCATGTTATTTATTTCTATAGAGAGACTGCTAATATTGTTAGACCAGATACTAAGATTCATAGACTTGTTGTAGGCATGCCTGTTATTTCTGTTAAAATAGGAGATCATTATTATCATGGTTTATGTGATATGGGTGCTAGTGCTAGTGCAATACCCTAAGAAATTATGCATGATATTGCACCCGTTGAATTGGAAGGTATTGATGTTACTATCAAACTTGCCAATAGAGATACTATTTCACCAATTGGGATTGTTAGAGATGTTGAAGTCTTGTGTGGGAAGGTTAAATATCATGCTGATTTTCTTGTTCTTAGTTCCCCACAAGATGACTTTTGTCCCATTATATTTGGTAGACCCTTCTTGAATACAGTTAATGCTAAGATTGATTGCAAAAAGGATACTGTTACAACTGGCTTAGAGGGTATGTCTCATGAGTTTAATTTTGCTAAGTTTCGTAGACAACCTCGTGATAGGGAATCACCTAGTAAGGATGAGATTATTGGTCTCGCTTCTATTGCCGTGCCTCCTACTGAGCCGTTAGAACAATATTTGCTAGACCATGAAAATGATATGTTTATGAAGGAAAGAAGGGAAATAGATAAAGTGTTCCTTCAACAGGAACCTATGCTGAAACACAACCTACCCGTTGAAATTCTAGGTGATCCCCCTCCACCTAAGGGTGATCCCGTGTTTGAACTCAAACCATTACCTGATAATCTTAAGTATGCTTATCTTGATGAAAAGAAAATATATCCTGTTATTATTAGTGCTAACCTTTCAGAGCAAGAAGAAGAAAGATTATTGAAAACTCTAAAGAAGCACCGCGCTGCTATTTGGATATACTCTGGATGATCTTAAGGGCATTAGTCCCACATTATGCCAACACAAACTTAATTTGGAGGATGATGCCAAACCAGTTAGAGATCCTCAACGACGATTGAATCCTAAGATGAAAGAAGTGGTAAGAAAGGAGATACTAAAGCTCCTTGAGGCAGGTATAATTTATCCCGCTGCTCATAGTGATTGGGTAAGACCTGTCCATTGTGTTCCTAAAAAGGGAGGATTTACCGTTGTTCCTAATGATAAAGATGAATTGATCCCGCAACGAATTATTACAGGTTATAGGATGGTAATTGATTTCCGTAAATTAAATAAAGCTACTAAGAAAGATCATTACCCTTTACCCTTTATTGATCAAATGGTAGAAAGACTGTCCAAACACACACATTTGTGCTTTCTAGATGGCTATTCTGGTTTGTCTCAAATACCTGTATCAACGAGGGATCAATCAAAAACTACTTTTACTTGTCCTTTCGGTACTTTTGCTGATAGACGTATGCCTTTTGGTTTATGTAATGCACCTGCGACCTTTCAAATATGTATGATGGCTATATTCTCTGACTTTTGTGAAAAGATTTGTGAGGTATTCATGGATGACTTCTCCGTTTATGGATCCTCTTTTGATGATAGCTTGAGCAACCTTGATCGAGTATTGCAAAGATGCGAAGACACTAGTCTTGTCTTGAATTGGGAAAAGTGCCACTTTATGGTTAATGAAGGCATTGTCTTGGGGCACAAGATTTCTGAGAGATGTATTGAAGTCGATAAAGCTAAAGTTGATGCTATTGAAAAGATGCCATGTCCCAAGGACATAAAAGGTATAAGAAGTTTCCTTGGTCATGCCGGTTTTTATAGGAGGTTCATTAATGACTTTTCTAAAATCTCTAGGCCTCTGACTAATTTTTTGCAAAAAGATATTCCTTTTGTCTTTGATGATGATTGTGTAGAAGCATTTGAAATACTTAAGAAAGCTTTGATCACTGCACCTATTGTTCAGCCACCTGTTTGGAATTTACCCTTTGAAATTATGTGTGATGCTAGTGATTATGCTGTAGGTGCTGTCGTAGGGCAAAGAATTGATAAGAAATTGAATCTTATCCAGTATTCTAGTAAGACTCTTGATACTGCCCAGAGAAATTATGCTACTACTGAAAAAGAGTTCTTAGCAGTTGTGTTTGCATGTGATAAGTTTAGACCCTACATTGTTGATTCCAAAGTTACTATTCACACTGATCATGCTGCTTTTAAATATCTTATGGAAAAGAAAGATGCTAAGCCTAGACTTATTAGATGGGTTCTCTTGCTCCAAGAATTTGATTTGCATATTATTGATAGAAAGGGAGCTGAGAACCCCGTTGCAGACAACTTGTCTAGGTTAGAGAATGTTCTTGATGACCCACTACCTATTAATGATAGCTTTCCTGATGAACAATTAGCAGTCATTAATGCTTCTCGTACTGCTCCTTGGTATGCTGATTATGCTAATTACATTGTTGCTAGATTTATACCACCTAGTTTCACATACCAGCAAAAGAAAAAGTTCTTTTATGATTTAAGACATTACTTCTGGGATGACCCACACCTTTATAAAGAAGGACTAGATAGTTTTATTGGACGTTGTGTACCTGAGAATGAACAGGAATAGACCTACGCAAGTGTCACTATGAATCATATGGAGGACACCACGCTGGAGATAGAACTGCACATAAGGTATTGCAATCTAGTTTTTATTGGCCTACTCTCTTCAAAGATGCTCGTAAGTTTGTCTTATCTTGTGATGAATGTCAAAGAATAGGTAATATTAGTAGACGTCAAGAAATTCCTATGAATTATTCTCTTGTTATTGAACCATTTGATGTTTGGGGCTTTGATTATATGGGACCTTTTCCTGCCTCTAATGGTTATACACATATTTTAGTTGTTGTTGATTGATTACGTTACTAAGTGGGTAGAAGCTATTCCAACTAGTAGTGCTGATCATAACACTTCTATTAAAATGATTAAAGAAGTTATTTTTCCAAGGTTTGGAGTCCCTAGATATCTTATGACTGATGATGGTTCACATTTTATTCATGGTGCTTTCCGTAAGATGCTTGCTAAGTATGATGTTAATCATAGAATCGCATCTCCTTATCACCCGCAGTCTAGTGGTCAAGTAGAGTTGAGCAATAGAGAGCTCAAATTAATTTTGTAAAAGACTGTCAATAGATCTAGAAAGAATTGGTCCAAGAAACTTGATGATGCATTATGGGCCTATAGAACCGCATACAAAAATTCCATGGGTATGTCTCCGTATAAGATGGTTTATGGAAAAGCTTGTCACTTACCTCTTGAACTTGAACATAAAGCATATTGGGCTATTAAAGAGCTCAACTATGACTTCAAACTTGCCGGTGAGAGGAGGTTATTTGATATTAGCTCACTTGATGAATGGAGAACCCAAGCCTATGAGAATGCCAAGCTATTCAAAGAAAAAATCAAATGCTGGCATGACAAAAGTATACAAAAGCCCGAGTTTAACGTAGGTGATTATGTGTTATTATTCAACTCTCGTTTAAGATTTTTTGTAGGAAAACTTCTCTCTAAATGGGAAGGTCCTTACGTTATCGAGGAGGTCTATCGTTCTGATGCTATAAAAATCAACAACTTCGAAGGCACAAGTCCAAGGGTGATGAATATTCAAAGAATTAAACATTATATCTCAGGTAATCCTATCAATGCTGAAACTAATATTATTGAAACCGTAACCCCGGAGTAATACATAAGGGACACTTTCCAGAATGTTCCAGACTCCGAAAAGGAATAGGTATGTGGTACGGTAAGTAAACCGACTCCAAAACAATTCTAATGGCAATTTTTATCCGTTTTGGAATATTTAAGAATTTTAGGAAGAAAGAAGTAGTCCGGGAAGGACACGAGGCCTCCACGAGGGTGGAGGGCGCGCCCACCCTTCCTGGGCGCGCCCCCCTGTCTCGTGGTCACCTCATGTGCCTCCCGGACTTTGTTTTCTTGCATGTTACGTATTTTGGTCGATAAAAATTCATTATATAACTTCCCGAAGGCTTTGACCACCGTATCACGCAATTATCCTCTGTTTTTGTTTCGAGCTATTTTTCTGACAGATCTAGAGCACCATGACGTCACCTTCCTTCAACAATGATGACAAGGATGCTTGGCTATTGAAGATAGAGCTGAAAAGAGAAGAACCGGAGGATATCAACAAGGATGAAGGGATCAAGAAGTCCGTGGAGGATCAAGCTCCGGTGGTGGAAGAAGATAACATCCCTCAACCTTTACCTAACCTCTTTACTCCAACTGAGATTGAAGCTTTCAAGATGGTTGAGTTAGCTCGCATACAGAATAAGTATCTCACACAGGAGAATATTTTGTTGAAGGATCATATCGCCGGACTCAAGGCATTATCCGCAAGCTAGAGGAGCTTTTACGCTCGATGTGCGATTATCCACCATCATCATCACCACCTCCATCACCTCCGAGGACATAATCACATGGGTATGGGCACTCCCCTTGGTAACTGCCAAGATTGGGGGAGGTGCCCCAGTATCGTATCACCATCACACTCCTATCTTTACCGTTTTTATTTAGTTCGATCCTTTTCGTAGTGTCTTGATCTAGTAGATTGAAGTTTTGGTATCAAGTAGTTTTGAGTTTTGCTTTGTGATCTCTTTATGTAATCGAGTCCGTGAGCTATCTATAATAAATATTAGTGTTGAGTCAAGGGCTTTGCTATCTTGCTATGATCTTGAGGAAGTAGATACAATAAAAAGAATAACATAGTTCATATTGATCTTATGGATAGTAATGACTTCACACATAGAAAGTATGAGGCATAAAAGTCGTTCAGAGTTGACGAATGTAGTTTTGGTCATCGTTGCAATTAATAGGAAGTAATAAGGAAAGAGAGGTTTCACATACAAATATACTATCTTGGACATCTTTTATGATTGTGAAGCACTCATTAAGTATGACATGCTAAAAGAGTTGATGTTGGACAAGGAAGACAACGTAATGGTTTATGTTTTCTCACACCTCAGTTAAAGTATATTGTCACTGACCTTCCAAACATGTTGAGCTTGCCTTTCCCCCTCATGTTAGCCAAATTCCTTGCACCAAGTAGAGATACTACTTGTGCTTCCAAATATCCTTAAACCCAGTTTTGCCATGAGAGTCCACCATACCTAGGCTCCGGTGCTTATAACATATGGAGTATATTGTGCCGAGCTGATGTTCTTTGAGTCCCCAGCTGCGAGAGAGATTCCAGTTGAGCCGCAGAGCTTGACTACTGGGATTGTGAAGGTGACCCAGGGTGAGGTTTCTGAAGCTCAGATTGTGCAGCGACTTCAGGAACTGGCTCCGGGAGATTTTCAGTGGGAGCTTGTTCTCATGGAGGAGCGCATGTTCAGGGTTGATCTCCCGTCGGTTGAGGACCTGCGGCGGTTGCTGAGCTTTGGGATGTGCAAGGTTCCGGGAACTAATGGTATTCTGGAGTTCCAAGAGTGGAAGAAAGTGGAGCCTAAGGGGAAGCCCCTTACTCAGGTGTGGCTGCATTTTTCTGGGGCACCTTCTGAGGCTCTGTCTGATGTCCGTGTGGTGGCCAGTTTGGGTACCTTGGTTGGCAAGACTGAGAAGGTGGATATGAGTTTCACCCGCGCCAATGGGATCGCCAGACTGCGAGTGAGTATTCTGGATATTGAGTTCATCCCAGATGTGGTTAACTGGACTTACAGGGGTGAGGTCTTCCCTCTGGAGATTGAGTTTGAGGACGCTGAGTTGTTCGCTGACGTGGATGGTAACAATGATATGGAGATTAACGAGGGCGATGATAATGCGGGGGCTAGGAAGGATCCGACGAATGAGGATAATCGAAAGAGAACCTCCGGGTCAGGACCGAGTGCTCAGTTGCCCCAGACTGGATCTGGGGTAGAGCCGGCCACATCTCCATCGATACCTAACAGCACGTTGAGGTTCGGATCTTTTCAGCCTGCGTCCGCTCCACCCAGACTTTGGAGCGAGAGGGTGGAGTCTGAGGATGCTTTTGAGCGCTCGCTTCCGGCGCTGGATATTTTGTCTGGGAGCTCGGACGGACGTGAGGTGGTTGAGTCGCCTTCGTTACCGTCTCAGGCTGGCCGTGAGGGAGACCGTCTGGGGCAGGAGGCCTTGGACCATTCCTTGTCGGCGCCGGCTGCTGCTGCCTCTCCTATGCTGGTCGGTGGTGGTCAGGGGCACGTGGTTCGATCGGAACCGTCTTCGCCGCAGCCAGTCGGCCGAGAGGGAGGCTGTCTGGGGCAGGTGGCCTCAGACCTTCCTCCTTCGGCACCTACTGGTACGTCTTCTCCCATGGCGCCTCGCGGGAGCCTGGGGCAGGTGGCCCCGGGCCATGCCGCGCCTTCGGTCGTTGGGATGAGCTCGCCCTCACGCTTGAGGGTTGGGGCTGAAGGGGTGCTCGGGCAGGAGGCCCAGGCACACCCCTCTCCTCGGTCTGGGAGCCGTGGAAGCCCCCCGGCGCGACCTCCTGCGACTGGAGCTACTCGTGAGGAGGTTATTGCTTTCGGCGGGATTCCTGATCCAGTCTCTGAGGGGAGATGGATGAGCTCTCGTATCCAGGACCTACCGGAGGTTGATGACATGCAGCAGAGGTGCGCTATGAGGGCGGCCAAGCTCCGTGACATTGAGGTCACTACGGGTATGTCAGTCAACTTATCCAATTCTATTTTGCATTTTTCTTCGGATGAGATTATTCATAATGCAAACCAAGTAGGAGTTTCGCTAGGGAATACAAATTCTGAAATTTCCAACTCGGTTAATGATCTTCTTGATTTGGAAGCGGAACGCGCTCTAGAAACTATTCGTAACATAGCGGCCGTGAAACCTATGAACGATGCTGAGATAAATGCATTGGGGGTGAGAGTGCTTGAGAATTGGTGTGCGGACCTTGAACCTTCCACTAATGAGTCTGACAAGGAGGAGGTTAGTGTTGAAGTTATTGTTAATCAACCACCGAAGACCGGTTCTGAGGACCGGATGGTGGGCAATGTTAAACCCAAACGTAAGTGGAAGCAGAAGGTGTATCCCGCATCCGCGGTACGTAGGAGTGCTAGGATCTGTACGACAAAAAAATTTCATGATGACCTATGAAAGGAATCTTTTGGAATAGCAGAGGTCTGAAGGACTTGGCTAAAAGAAGATTTCTCGCTGAAGCATCTTTGGAGCATAGATTAGATTTTATCGCTCTTTCTGAAACGGGTAGAGATAATTTTGCTCCTCAGTTTCTTTCCTCTCTTGCGGGTGGTGTTGAATTTGATTGGCATTGCCTACCTCCGCGAGGACGATCGGGTGGTATCTTGCTGGGAGTGAGATGCGATTCCCTTGAGGTCCGGAGTGTAGTGATGGGCAACTTTGTGGTTAAGTTTTGGGTTAGGTCTAAGATTGATGGTTTCAACTGGGCCTTGGTGGCGGTGTATGGTTCCGCACAGCCGGAGCTTAAACCGGAATTTCTGGCGGACCTTGTTCGAGTTTGTGGGTCCGAGCAGCTTCCGATGTTAGTGGGGGGTGATTTCAATATCATTCGGAGGAGAGAGGAGAAGAATAATGATAACTTTGACAGCAGATGGTCGTTTATGTTCAATACCATTATCGAAAGCCTGGATCTGAGGGAGATAGAGCTTTCCGGTAGAAAGTTTACCTGGGCTAATGCCCTGCCTACCCCAACATATGAAAAGCTTGATCGAGTTCTCGCGAGTGTGGAGTGGGAACAGAAGTTCCCTTTGGTGACAGTCCAAGCTCTCTCGCGAGGAATATCTGATCACACACCACTGTTCGTGGACTCCGGGGAGCCGAACCATGTGGGAAACAAAAACTCTTTCTCATTCGAGATGGCCTGGTTCGAGCGTGAGGGGTTTTTCGACCTCATTGCCAGGGAATGGGCTAAGGGAGTAGGGGGTAAGACTGCTGTCGAGCGTTGGCAGAATAAAATTAGGCATTTGAGAAGTTTCCTACGGGGATGGGCTAAGAACCTTAGTGGGGTGTACAAGATTGAGAAGGATAGACTCCTTGCTCTAATACACGCCCTGGACATAAAAGCTGAAACCGCGATTCTTATGCCGGCTGAGATCCAGGTTAAAACTGAGGCGGAGAAGAGGTTGAAAGAACTTCTACGTGAAGAAGAGCTGAAGTGGGCGTTGCGAGCTAAGGTTCACAAAGTGGTCCAAGGGGACGCCAACACTCAATTCTTTCACCTGATTGCCAATGGAAAGCACAGAAAGAAGCGGATTTTTCAGCTCGAGCAAGATGAGGGTACTATCGTTGGGCAGGATAATCTCAAAACATATATTACAGAATATTATAGGCAGCTATTTGGACCACCGGAGGTTAATTGTGTAACCCTCGATGAGTCCAGGACTGAGGATGTACCTCAACTGTCTACTGCCGATAATGATATCCTACTTGCCCCGTTCTCGAAGAAGGAGGTTTTTGATGCTATTGCACAAATGAAAAACAATAAGGCTCCCGGTCCGGATGGGTTCCCGGCTGAGTTCTATAAAAAGTGCTGGCACATTATTAAGGGGGATTTGTTACCTATGTTTCATGATCTTTTCTCTGGACAGCTTCAATTATTTCACTTGAATTTTGGAACTATCACATTGCTCCCTAAGAAAACAGAGGCTGTGAGAATTGAGCAGTTCAGGCCGATTTGCCTTCTCAATGTGAGTTTCAAAATCTTTACCAAGGTCGGGACTAATAGGCTCTCACAGATTGCGCACTCTGTGGTGCAACAATCCCAAACTGCTTTCATGCCGGACAGAAACATCCTTGAAGGGGTGGTTGTCCTTCATGAAACGCTCCATGAAATTCACTCCAAAAAATTAGATGGGGTAATTTTTAAGGTGGATTTCGAAAAAGCGTATGATAAGGTCAAGTGGCCGTTCCTCCAACAGGCTCTGCGTATGAAGGGATTCGATGAGGCATGGCGCCGGCAAGTAGAATCATTTACGCAAAAAGGCAGTGTGGGAATTAAACTGAATGACGATATAGGTCATTATTTCCAGATTCATAAAGGCCTCGGGCAAGGAGATCCGATGTCCCCTATCCTGTTTAACATTGTGGTGGATATGTTAGCATTATTGATAGGAAGGGCTAAGGAGAATGGTCAAGTGGGTGGTTTGGTACCTCATCTTGTGGATGGAGGTGTCTCCATCCTTCAATACGCTGATGATACAATCATCTTTATGGAGCACGATTTGGCCAAGGCGAGAAATATGAAGCTGTTGTTATGCCTCTTCGAACAATTGTCTGGGTTAAAGATTAACTTTCATAAGAGTGAGCTGTTCTGCTTTGGTAGAGCCAAGGACGAACAGGAGTCTTACAGGCAATTGTTTGGATGCGAGTTGGGGAGTTTGCCATTCTCATACCTTGGTATTCCCATTCACCATCGGAGGCTGTCAAACAGAGAGTGGAAGTGTATCGAGGACCGATTTGAGAAGAAACTGAGTTGCTGGAAGGGTAAGCTCATGTCATACGGAGGCCGATTAATCTTGATTAACTCGGTGCTCACTAGTATGCCTATGTTCCTCTTATCGGTATTTGAGGTCCCAGTTGGTGTTAGGAAAAGACTGGACTTTTATCGATCACGCTTCTTCTGGCAGGGTGATGATCTTAAAAGGAAATACAGGCTTGCTAAATGGGATATTATCTGTCGACCAAAAGACCAAGGAGGGCTTGGTATTGAAAACCTTGAAGTTAAGAACAGATGCCTCCTTAGTAAGTGGCTGTGGAAGTTTGCCTCTGGGACTGACGCCATGTGGGCGCAGATCCTTCGTAGCAAGTACCTCCAGTCTAGAACTCTGTCCCAGGTAACAGTTAGGCCGACTGACTCGCCTTTCTGGAAAGGACTCATGAAAGTCAAACAATTACTATTTAATAGGACTAGAGTTGTTTTTGGAGACGGTGTTAATACACGTTTCTGGGAGGATACTTGGCTTGGTGATTCACCCTTAGCCGTTCAATATCCGTCTTTATATCGTATTGCTCAACGACGTGAGGTGTTCGTGGCAACGGTATTTCAATCTATCCCCCTTAATATTCAGTTTAGACGGTCGATAG
Source organism: Triticum timopheevii (assembly GCA_963921465.1). Lineage (NCBI taxonomy): Eukaryota > Viridiplantae > Streptophyta > Magnoliopsida > Poales > Poaceae > Triticum > Triticum timopheevii. The sequence continues at coordinate 582,532,239 of OY997270.1, read as the reverse complement.
CGGGCAATCGTTGGGAAGTTTGGCTCCATTTAGTTAGGAGACTGATGGAAGTTCAACTCTCTGACCAACCTGATGAATTATGCTGGAAGTTGTCTAGGTCTGGAGTATTCATAGTTAAGTCAATGTATATTGATGTAATTAATTCGAGCTCCATTCCAACTTCCAAGAATGTCTGGGATGTCAAAGTGCCTTTGAAAATAAAAGTGTTTATGTGGTTTGTCCATAAACAAGTTATTCTAACAAAGGACAACCTATTAAAGCGTAATTGGACAGGACCTACTAGGTGTAGTTTCTGTGACCGGGACGAGACGATTAAGCATCTCTTTTTTGATTGCCCGCTGGCCAAGGTCCTTTGGAGGACGGTCCACATTGCTTTCAATATCACTCCACCCAATACTGTTAATGCTTTATTTGGGAATTGGCTTCATGGGATTGAGACTAATTTAGCAAGACATATTCGGGTTGGAGTTTGCGCTTTATTGTGGACCATCTGGCTGTGCAGAAATGATTTGGTTTTTAACAGAACATCACAGATTCATTTTTTGCAGGTTATTTTCCGAGCTACGGCTGCGATCCGTTCGTGGTCGCCACTCACTACGATGGAGGCCAGGGAGCTTTTGGTTACTAGGTCTATCCGCTGGGAGATGGTCGCTCGGGATATCTTCAGCCGGTTTGGATGGCGGTCATGTAATAGGATAGGCAATTAGTTTACCTATCTTTGTTTGGCCAGCCGGTTGTGGCATTTTGTTCATGGCTAGTCTGTGTTTCTAGCCTTTTAGCGCTCCGTGTGAGCTGCCTTTCTTTTATCAGACTTGAGATCTTCGAACTTTGTTGGCACAATTTTAGTTAATAAAGATGGCCGTATGCATCACTTGATGCAGAGGCCGGGGAGTCCCCCCTTTTCGAAAAAAATACCTACCTATGGATTGAGTAAGATCCTTCAAGTAAGTTGTCATATTGCAGGCAATAAGAATTGCTCTCTAAATATGTATGACTTATTAGTGAAGAGAAAATAAGCTTTATACGATCTTGTTGTGGAAGCAATAAAAGCGACGGACTGCATAATAAAGGTCCACATACAAGTGGCAATATAAAGTGACGTTCTTTTGCATTAAGATTTTATGCATCCAACCCTAAATGCACATGACAACCTCTTCTTCCCTCTGCGAAGGGCCTATCTTTTACTTTATGTTTTTACTTTATGCTTGAGTCAAGGTGATTTTCACCTTTCCCGTTTTCATTTTATCCTTTGGCAAGCTCCTCGTGTTTGAAAGATCTTGATATACATATATATATATATATATATCCAATTGGATGTAAGTTAGCATGAACTATTATTGTTGACATCACCTAAAGGTGAATACGTTGGGAGGCAACCCAATAAGCCCCTATGTTTCTCAGTGTCCGGTTGAAACTCTATAACCACAAGTACCGCGTGAGTGTTAGCAATTCGAGAAGACTACATGATAGTTGAGTATGTGGACTTGCTGAAAAGCTCTATTCTTGACTCTTTCTGATGTTATTATAAATTGCAATTGCTTCAATGATTGAGATTATAGTTTTTTAGTTCCCAATGAAGTTTCTGAACCATGCTTGATATTGTGAACTGATCGTTACTTGAGCATAAGAAATCATATGACAAAATCTATTTATGTTGCTGTTATAAGAATGATCATGATGCCCTCATGTCCGTATTTTATTTTTATCGACACCTCTATCTCTAAACATGTGGACACATTTTTCGATTTTGGCTTCCGCTTGAGGACAAGCAAGGTGTAAGCTTGGGGGAGTTGATACGACCATTTTGCATCATGCTTTTATATCAATATTTATTGCATTATGGGCTATTATTACACATTATATCTCAATACTTATGGCTATTCTCTCTTATTTTACAAGGTTTACCATGAAGAGGGGGAATGCCGACAGCTGGAATTCTGGCTAGAAAAGGAGCAAATATTGGAAACCTATTCTGCACAGCTCCAAAAATCCTGAAACTCAACGGAAGTCAGTTTTGGAATTAATAAGAATTATTGAGGTAAAGAAACACCAGAGGGGGCCCACACCCTGGCCAGGAGGGTGGGAGGCGCGCCCACCCCTACTGGGCGCGCCCCTGTCTCCTGGGCCCCCTGGTGGCCCTCCGGTGTCGATCTTCTACTAGATGAAGGCTTTTACCCTGGAAAAAATCACAGGCAAGCTTGCGGGACGAAACTCCGCCGCCACGAGGCGGAACCTTGGCGGAACCAATCTAGAGCTCCGGTAGAGCTGTTCTGCCAGGGAAACTTCCCTCTGGGAGGGGGAAATCATCACCATCGTCATCACCAACGATCCTCTCATCGGGAGGGGGTCAAGCTCCATCAACCTCTTCACCAACACCATCTCCTCTCAAAACCCTAGTTCATCTCTTGCATCCAATCTTGTATCAAAACCACTAATTGGTACCTGTGGGTTTCTAGTAGTGTTGATTACTCCTTGTAGTTGATGCTAATTGGTTTACTTGGTGGAATATCATATGTTCATATCCTTAATTCATATTATTACTCCTCTGGTTATGAACATGAATATGCTTTGTGAGTAGTTACATTTGTTCCTAAGGACATGGGTGAAGTCTTGCTATTAGTAGTCATGTGAATTTGGTATTCGTTCGATATTTTGATGAGATGTATGTTGTCTTTCCTCTAGTGGTGTTATGTGAACGTCGACTACATGACACTTCACCATTATTTGAGCCTAGAGTCAGGCATTGGGAAGTAATAAGTAGATGATGGGTTGCTAGAGTGACGGAAGCTTAAACCCTAGTTTATGCGTTGCTTCGTAAGGGGCTGATTTGGATCCATATGTCTAATGTTGTGGTTAGGTTTACCTTAATACTTCTTTTGTAGTTGCAGATGCTTGCAATAGGGGTTAATCATAAGTGGGATGCTTGTCCAAGTAAGGGCAGTACCCAAGCACCGGTCCACCCACATATCAAATTATCAAAGTACCGAACGCGAATCATATGAGCGTGATGAAAACTAGCTTGATGATAATTCCCATGTGTCCTTGGGAGCTCCTTTCTCATTATAAGAAATTGTCCAGGCTTGTCCTTTGCTACAAAAAGGATTGGGCCACCTTGCTGCACTTTATTTACTTTCATTGCTTGTTACCCATTACAATTTATCTTATCACAAAACTATCTGTTACCTACAATTTCAGTGCTTGCAGAGAAAACCTTACTGAAAACCGCTTATCATTTCCTTCTGCTCCTCGTTGGGTTCGACACTCTTACTTATCGAAAGGACTACGATAGATCCCCTACACTTGTGGGTCATCACACCCCTGAACATCCAATTTAAGAGGGCCTTGATTGGCGATAACTGGACGACTTGGCTCTATTTAGTTCGCAGGTTGATGTCAGTCAACCTGATGCTTATGCCTGACATTGTTGGATGGATACTAACTAGAACGGGATATTTATTGTTAAGTCTACGTGTGCAATCAATATGGGCCCAGTGATTCGTTGGAAACATATTTGGAAAATCAATGTACCATTAATGATTAAACTTTTTATCTGGGTCCAACGGCAGGTGATTCTTACCAAAGATAATTTGTCTAAAATAAGCTAGCATGGATGCAAAAAAATCTCTAGACCTCTGACTATTTTATTGCAAAAAGATATTCCTTTTGTCTTTGATGATGAATGTGTAGAAGCATTTGAAATACTTAAGAAAGCTTTGATCACTGCACCTATTGTTCAGCCACCTGATTGGAATTTACCCTTTGAAATTATGTGTGATGCTAGTGATTATGCTGTACGTGCTGTTCTAGGGCAAAGAGTTGATAAGAAATTGAATGTTATCCAGTGTGCTAGTAAGACTCTTGATACTGCCCAGAGAAATTATGCTACTACTGAAAAAGAGTTCTTAGCAGTTGTGTTTGCATGTGATAAGTTTAGACCTTATATAGTTGATTCCAAAGTTGCTATTCACACTGATCATGCTGCTATTAAATATCTTATGGAAAAGAAAGATGCTAAGCCTAGACTCATTAGATGAGTTCTCTTGGTCCAAGAATTTGTTTTGCATATTATTGATAGAAAGGGAGCTGAGAACCCCGTTGCAGACAACTTGTCTAGGTTAGAGAATGTTCTTGATGACCCACTGCCTATTGATGATAGCTTTCCTGATGAACAATTAGCGGTCATTAATGCTTCTCATACTGCTCCATGGTATGCTGATTATGCTAATTACATTGTTGCTAAATTTATACCACCTAGTTTCACATACCAGCAAAAGAAAAAGTTCTTTTATGATTTAAGACATTACTTCTGGGATGACCCACACCTTTATAAAGGAGTAGATGGTGTTATTAGACGTTGTGTACCTGAGCATGAACAGGAACAGATCCTACGCAAGTGTCACTCTGAATCCTATGGAGGACACCACGCTGGAGATAGAACTGCACATAAGGTACTGCAATCTGGTTTTTGTTGGCCTACTCTCTTCAAAGATGCTCGTAAGTTTGTCTTATCTTGTGATGAATGTCGAAGAATTGGTAATATTAGTAGACGTCAAGAAATGCCTATGAATTATTCTCTTGTTATTGAACCATTTGATGTTTGGGGCTTTGATTATATGGGACCTTTTCCTGCCTCTAATGGTTATACACATATTTTAGTTGCTGTTGATTACATTACTAAGTGGGTAGAAGCTATTACAACTAGTAGTGTTGATCATAACACTTGTATTAAGATGCTTAAAGAAGTTATTTTGCCGAGGTTTGGAGTCCCTAGATATCTTATGACTGATGATGGTTCACATTTTATTCATGGTGCTTTCCGTAAGATGCTTGCTAAGTATGATGCTAATCATAGAATCGCATCTCCTTATCATCCGTAGTCTAGTGGTCAAGTAGAGTTGAGAAATAGAGAGCTCAAATTAATTTTGCAAAAGACTGTGAATAGATCTAGAAAGAATTGGTCCAAAAAACTTGATGATGCATTATGGGTCTATAGAACTGCATACAAAAATCCTATGGGTATGTCTCCGTATAAGATGGTTTATGGAAAAGCATGTCACTTGCCTCTAGAACTTGAACATAGAGCATATTGGGATATTAAAGATCTCAACTATGACTTCAAACTTGCCGGTGAGAAGAGGTTATTTGATATTAGCTCACTTGATGAATGGAGAACCCAAGCTTATGAGAATGCCAAGCTATTCAAAGAAAAAGTCAAACGCTAGCATGACAAAAGGATACAAAAGCGTGAGTTTAACGTAGGTGATTATGTGTTATTATTCAACTCTCATTTAAGATTTTTGCAGGAAAACTTCTCTCTAAATGGGAAGGTCCTTACGTTATCGAGGAGGTCTATCGTTCCAGTGCCATAAAAACCAACAACTTCGAAGGCACAAGTCCGAGGGTGGTGAACGGTCAAAGAATTAAACATTATATTTCAGGTAATCCTATCAATATTGAAACTAATATTATTGAAACCGTAACCCCGGAGGAATACATAAGGGACACTTTCCAGAACGTTCCAAACTCCGAAAAGGAGTAGGTATGTGGTATGGTAAGTAAATCGACTCCAAAACAATTCTAATGGCAATTTTTATCATTTTTGGAATATTTAAGAATTTTAGGAAGAAAGAAGTAGTCCGGGAAGGACACGAGGCCTCCACGAGGGTGGAGGGCGCGCCCACCCTTACTAGGCGCGCCCCCTGTCTCGTGGCCACCTCGTGTGCCTCCCGGACACCGTTTTCTTGCACGTTATGTATTTTGGTTGGTAAAAATTCATTATATAATCTCCCGAAGGTTTTGACCACCGTATCACGCAAATATCCTCTGTTGTTGTTTCGAGCTGTTTCAGTTACAGATCTAGAGCATCATGACGTCTCCAAGCGCTCCCAAGGACAAGTTTTTCGAGAGGGTTATCAACCCCTATCTCGCGGAGGTGCTGCAACACCCTCAAACCATTGAGATGCGTGAGGGGGTGGTGCACATCCACGATGTGGAGGGACCAAGGCGTACCAGAAGCATGGAGACAAAGCTCGAAGCCAGGGAGCAGGAAGTTTTCAAGTGCCAAGAGATGGTGGAGCGTGGACTCAACGCCAACCAGATGATGATCACGGAGTTCACCAATGCCCACAAGCTAGATGCTAAGGTCATTGGGGAGACCATCTTCAAGCTTCAAGAGAAAATCGAGCACCTCCAAGCCTAGATCTATGACCTGCAAAACCAAAACTGTGAGTATGAATATAGATTCAAGAGGATGAGTTTGGCTGCAGATTTAAGAATCTCGGAGACTCGATCATCCTTCTATGATGGTGAGCCTATGCCTTGGAAGATGGACGACAAGCCTATGTCATCAACAACTCCTACTTCACCACCTCCGAGGACATAATTACATGGGTATGGGCACTCCCCTTGGCAACTGCCAAGCTTGGGGGAGGTGCCCCGGTATCGTATCACCATCACACTCCTATCTTTACCGTTTTATTTAGTTCGATCCTTTTAGTAGTATCTTGATCTAGTAGATTGAAGTTTTAGTATCAAGTAGTTTTGAGTTTTGCTTTGTGATCTCTTTATGTAATCGAGTCCGTGAGCTATCGATAATAAAGATTAGTGTTGAGTCAAGGGCTTTGCTTTCTTGCTATGATCTTGAGGAAGTAGAAAGAATAAAAAGAATAAAAGAGTTCATATTGATCTTATGGATAGTAATGACTTCACACATAGAAAGTATGAGACATAAAGGTTGTTGAGAGTTGACAGACGTAGTTTTGGTCATCGTTGCAATTAATAGGAAGTAATAAGGAAAGAGTGCTTCACATACAAATATATTATCTTGGACATATTTTATGATTGTGAAGAACTCATTAAGTATGACATGCTAAAAGAGTTGATGTTGGACAAGGAAGACAACGTAATGGTTTATGTTTTCTCACATCTCAGTTAAAGTATATTGTCATTGACCTTCCAAACATGTTGAGCTTGCCTTTCCCCCTCATGCTAGCCAAATTCCTTGCACCAAGTAGAGATACTACTTGTGCTCCCAAATATCCTTAAACCCAGTTTTGCCATAAGAGTCCACCATATCTACCTATGGATTGAGTAAGATCCTTCAAGTAAGTTGTCATGTTGCAGGCAATAAAAATTGCTCTCTAAATATGTATGACTTATTAGTGCAGAGAAAATAAGCTTTATAACATCTTGTTGTGGAAGCAATAGAAGCGACAGACTGCATAATAAAGGTCCACATACAAGTGGCAATATAAAGTGACGTTCTTTTGCATTAAGATTTCATGCATCCAACCCTAAACGCACATGACAACCTCCGCTTCCCTCTGCGAAGGGCCTATCTTTTACTTTATGTTTTTACTTTATGCTTGAGTCAAGGTGACCCTCACCTTTCCCTTTTTCATTTTTTCCTTTGGCAAGCTCCTCGTGTTTGAAAGATCTTGGTATATATATCCAATTGGATGTAAGTTAGCATGAACTATTATTGTTGACATCACCTAAAGGTGAATACGTTGGGAGGCAACACAATAAGCCCCTATCTTTCTCAGTGTCCGGTGGAAACTCCATAATCACAAGTACTGCGTGAGTGTTAGCAATTGTAGAAGACTACATGATAGTTGAGTATGTGAACTTGCTGAAAAGCTCTATTCTTGACTCTTTCTGATGTTATGATAAATTGCAATTGCTTCAATGACTGAGATTATAGTTTGTTAGCTTCCAATGAAGTTTCTGAACCATACTTGACATTGTGAATTGATTGTTACTTGAGCATAAGAAATCATATGACAAAATCTATTTATGTTGCTGTTATAAGAATGATCATGATGCCCTCATGTCCGTATTTTATTTTTATCGACACGTCCATCTCTAAACATGTGGACATATTTTTTCGATTTTGGCTTCCGCTTGAGGACAAGCGAGGTGTAAGCTTGGGAGAGTTGATACGTCCATTTTGCATCATGCTTTTACATCAATATTTATTGCATTATGGGCTGTTATTGCACATTATATCTCAACACTTTTGGCTATTCTCTCTTATTTTATAAGGTTTACCATGAAGAGGGGGAATGCCGGCAGCTGGAATTCTGGCTGAAAAAGGAGCAAATATTGGATACCTATTCTACACAGTTCCAAAAATCCTGAAACTCCACGGAACTTAATTTTGGAATTAATAAGATCTATTGAGCGAAAGAAACACCTGAGGGGGTCCACACCCTGGCCAGGAGAGTGGGGGCGCGCCCACCCCTACTGAGTGCGCCCCTGTCTCCTGGGCCCCCTGGTGGCCCTCCGGTGTCCATCTTCTGCTATATGAAGGCTTTTACCCTAGAAAAAATCGTGGGCAAGCTTACGGGACGAAACTCCGCCGCCACGAGGCGGAACCTTGGCGGAACCAATCTAGAGCTCCGGTAGAGCTGTTCTGCCGGGGAAACTTCCCTCCGGAAGGGGGAAATCATCACCATCGTCATCACCAATGATCCTCTCATTGGGAGGGGGTAAATCTCCATTAACATCTTCACCAGCACCATCTCCTCTCAAAACCCTAGTTCATCTCTTGTATCCAATCTTGTATCAAAACCACAAATTGGTACCTGTGGGTTGCTAGTAGTGTTGATTACTCCTTGTAGTTGATGCTAATTGGTTTACTTGGTGGAAGATCATATGTTCAGATCCTTAATGGATATTATTACTCCTCTAATTATGAACATGAATATGCTTTGTGAGTAGTTACGTTTGTTCCTGAGGCCATGGGTGAAGTCTTGCTATTAGTAGTCATGTGAATTTGGTATTCGTTTGATATTTTGATGAGATGTATGTTGTCTCTCCTCTAGTGGTGTTATGTGAACGTTGACTACATGACACTTCACCATTATTTGGGCCTAGAGGAAGGCATTGGGAAGTAATAAGTAGATGATGGGTTGCTGGAGTGACAGAAGCTTAAACCCTAGTTTATGCGTTGCTTCGTTAGGGGCTGATTTGGATCCATATGTTTAATGTTGTGGTTAAGTTTACCTTAATACTTCTTTTGTAGTTGCGGATGCTTGCAATAGGGGTTAATCATAAGTGGGATGCTTGTCCAAGTAAGGGCAGTACCCAAGCACCAGTCCACCCACATATCAAAATATCAAAGTACCGAACGCGAATCATATGAGCGTGATGAAAACTAGCTTGACGATAATTCCCATGTGTCCTCGGGAGCTCTTTTCTCATTATAAGAAATTGTCCAGGCTTATCCTTTGCTACAAAAAGGATTGGGCGACTACTACGTCTTGAGCTTGCGTTGGTTTTCCTTGAAGAGGAAAGGGTGATGCAGCAATAGTAGCGTAAGTATTTCCCTCAGTTTTTGAGAACCAAGGTATCAATCCAGTAGGAGGCTCATCAAAAGTCCCACGCACCTACACAAACAAACAAAGAACTCGCAACCAACGCAATAAAGGGGTTGTCAATCCCTTCACGGCCACTTGCGAAAGTGAGATCTGATAGAGATAGTATGATAAGGTAAATATATTTTTGGTATTTTATCAAATAGATGCAAAAAGTAAAGATGCAAATAAAAGTAGACTGAAAGTAAATATGATAAAAGATACACCCGGGGGCCATAGGTTTCACTAGAGGCTTCTCTCAAGATAGCATAAGTATTACGGTGGGTGAACAAATTACTGTCGAGCAACTGATAGAAAAGCGAATAATTATGAGATTATCTAGGCATGATCATGTATATAGGCATCACATACGCAACAAGTAGACCGACTCCTACCTGCATCTACTACTATTACTCCACACATCGACCGACTCCTGCCTGCATCTAGAGTATTAAGTTCATAAGAACAGTGTAACGCCTTAAGCAAGATGACATGATGTAGAGGGATAAACTCATGCAATATGATATAAACCCCATCTTTTTATGCTCGATGGCAACAATACAATACGTGCCTTGCAACCCTTTCCGTCACTGGGTAAGGACAGCGCAAGATTGAACCCAAAGCTAAGCACTTCTCCCATGGCAAGAAAGATCAATCTAGTAGGCCAAACCAAATTGATAATTCCAAGATACTTGCAAAGATAACTCAATCATACATAAAAGAATTCAGAGGAGATTCAAATATTTCTAATAGATAAACTTGATCATAAACCCACAATTCATCGGATCTCGACAAACACACCGCAAAAAGAGTTTACATCGAATAGATCTCCACAAGAGAGGGGGAGAACATTGTATTGAGATCCAAAAAGAGAGAAGAAGCCATCTAGCTAATAAATATGGACCCGAAGGTCTGTGGTAAACTACTCACAACTCATCGGAGGGGCTATGGTGTTGATGTAGAAGCCCTCCGTGGTCGATTCCCCCTCCGACGGAGCGCCAGTGAAGGCTCCAAGATGAGATCTCGCGGATACAAAAGGTTACGGTGGTGGAAATTGTGTTTCGTTCGCTCCCTGGATGTTTTCGGGGTACGTAGGCTTATATAGGAGGAAGAAGTACGTCGATGGCCGGCCGAGGGGCCCACGAGATAGGGGCGCGCCCTATAGGGGGGGGGGGTACCCTCTCGTGGCTGCCTCGGCTGCTTCTTGACTTGCACTCCAAGTCCTCTGGATCACGTTCATTCAAAAAATCACGCTCCGAAGGTTTCATTCCGTTTGGACTCCGTCTGATATTCCTTTTCTTCGAAATACTAAAATAGGCAAAAAAAACAACAATAAGGGCTGGGCCTCCGGTTAGTAGGTTAGTCCCAAAAATGATATAAATGTGTAAAATAAAGCCCATAAACATCCAAAAGGGGTAATATAATAGCATGGAACAATAAAAAATTATAGATACGTTGAAGACGTATCAAGCATCCCCAAACTTAATTCTTGCTCGTCCTCGAGTAGGTAAATGATAAAAAACAGAATTTTTGATGTGGAATACTACCTAGCATAATTCTCAATGTAATTTTCTTTACTGTGGCATGAATGTTAAGATGCAAATGATTCAAAATAAAAGTTAATATTGACATAAGAAATGGTGATACTTCAAGCATACTAATCAAAGTAATCATGTCTTCTCAAAATAACATGGCCAAAGAAAGTTATCCCTACAAAATCATATAGTCTTGCTGTTGCTCTATCTTCATCACACAAAGTATTTAATCGTGCACAACCCCGATGACAAGCCAAGCAATTGTTTCATACTTTAATAATCTCAAACTTTTTCAACTTTCACGCAATACATGAGCGTGAGCCATGGACATAGCACTATATGTGGAATAGAATGGTGGTTGTGGAGAAGACAAAAAGGAGAAGATAGTCTCACATCAACTAGGCGTATCAACAGGCTATGGAGATGCCCATTAATAGATATCAATGTGAGTGACTAGGGATTTCCATGCAACGGATGCACTAGAGCTATAAATATATGAAAGCTCAACAAAAGAAACTAAGTGGGTGTGCATCCAACTTGCTTGCTCACGAAGACCTAGGGCAATTTGAGGAAGCCCATCATTGGAACATACAAGCCAAGTTCTATAATGAGAAATTCCCACTAGTATATGAAAGTGACAACATAGGAGACTCTCTATCATGAAGATCATGGTGCTACTTTGAAGCACAAGTGTGGAAAAAGAGATAGTAGCATTGTCCCTTCTCTCTTTTTCTCTCATTTTATTTCTTTTCTCTTTTTTTATTTGGCCTTTCTTTTTTTTTTCTTTTTCGCCTTTTTTTCTTTCTTTTTCTCCTTTTTTTTCTTTTTGTAAAGTCCGAAGTCTCATCCCGACTTGTGGGGGAATCATAGTCTTCATCATCCTTTCCTCACTAGCACAATGCTGTAATAATGAAGATCATCACACTTTTATGGATTTACAACTCAAGAATTACAACTCAAAGCTAGAATAAGATATGACTCTATATGAATGCCTCCGGCGATATACCAGGATATGCAATGAATCAAGAGCGACATGTATGAAAATTATGAAGGTGGCCTTGCCACAAATACGATGTCAACTACATGATCATGCAAAGAGCAATGTGACAAAAGTAAGCCTGTCATATGAACTGAACGGTGGAAAGTTGCATGGCAATATATCTCGGAATGGCTATGGAAATGCCATAATAGGTAGGTATGGTGGCTGTTTTGAGGAAGGTATATGGTGATTGTATGGTACCGGCAAAAGTTGCGCGGCACAAGAGAGGCTAGCAATGGTGGAAGGGTGAAAGGGTGCGTATAATCCATGGACTCAACAATAGTCAAAAGAACTCATGTACTTATTGCAAAAATCTACAAGTCATCAAAAACAAAGCACTACGCACATGCTCCTAGGGGGATAGATTGGTAGGAAAAGACAATCGCTCGTCCCCGACCGCCACTCATAAGGAAGACAATCAATAAATAAAATTATGCTCCAACTTCATCACAAAGCGGTTCACCATACGTGCATGCTACGGGAATTACAAACCTTAACACAAGAATTTTTCATAATCACCTCAACTAGCATGACTTTAATATCACTACCTCCATATCTCAAAACAATTATCAAGCATCAAATTGATCATAGCATCCAATTCACTTTCTATGATAGTTTTTATTATACCCAACTTGGATGCTCACCATTCTAGGACCAAATTTGTAACCATAGCAAATACCATGCTGTTCTAAAATAGTTTCAAAAAGATATAAGTGAAGCATGAGAGACTAGCAATTTCTTCAAAATTAATCCACCGCCGTGCTATAGAAGATATAAGTGAAGCACTAGAGCAAAAACTATCAAGCTCAAAAGATATAAGTGAAGCACATAGAGTATTCTAGCAAATTCTAATCAAGTAGGCTTCTCCCAAAAGGTGTGTACAGAAAGTATGATTGTGGTAAACTAAAAAGCAAATACTAATATAATACACGATGCTCCAAGCAAAACACATATCATGTGGCGAATAAAAATATAGCTCCAAGTAAAGTTACCAATGAACGAAGACGAAAGAGGGGATGCCTTCCCGGGGCATCCCCAAGCTTAGGCTTTTGGCTATCCTTGAATATATTGGGGTGCCATGGGCATCCCCAAGCTTAGGCTCTGGCCACTCCTTATTCCATAGTCCATAAAAGCTTTACCCAAAACTTGAAAACTTCACAACACAAAACTCAACAGGAAATCTTATAAGCTCCGTTAGTGAAAGAAAACAAAACCACCACATAAGGTACTGTAATGAACTCATTCTTTATTTATTTGGGTGTTAAACCTACTGTATTACAAATTCTCTATGGTTTATAAACTATTTTACTAGCCATAGATGCATCAAAATAAGCAAACAACACACGAAAAACAGAATCTGTCAAAAACAGAATAGCCTGTAGAAATCTGTAACTAACGCAAACTTCTGGAACTTTAAAAATCCTACCAAAATAGGAAGTCCTGGAAAATTTGTCTATTGATCAGAAGCAAAACTAATCAACACAAAATCACATTTCTGTGATTTAACAAAACTAAATTCGTGCGTGCAAAGTTTCTGTTTTTCAGCAGAATCAAATCAACTATCATCATAGGTTATCCTATAGGTTCTACTTGGCACAAACACTAATTAAAAGATAAAAACACATATAAACAGAAGGTAGATGCAAGATTTATTACTAAACAGGAACAAAAACAAAAAACACAAAGAAAATTGGGTTGCCTCCCAACTAGCGCTATCGTTTAACGCCCCTAGCTAGGCATAAAAGCGAAGATAGATCTAAGTAGTGCCATCTTTGGCGCTAAATTCATAAGTAGCTCGCATGATAGATTCATAAGGTAATTTCAATTTCTTTCTTGGAAAGTGCTCCATGCCTTTCTTTATTGGAAATTGGAATCTAATATTTCCTTCCTTCATATCAATAATCGCACCAATCGTTCTAAGGAAAGGTCTACCAAGAATAATAGGGCAAGAAAGATTGCAATCTATATCAAGAACGATAAAATCTACGGGCACAAAATTTCTATTTGCAACAATGAGAACATCATTGATCCTTCCCATTGGCTTTTTAATGGTGGAATCCGCAAGGTGCAAATTTACAGAGCAATCATCAAGATCATGGAAACCTAGAATATCACATAAAGTTTTCGGAATCGTGGAAACACTAGCACCTAAATCACACAAAGCAAAACACTCATGATCTTTAATTCTAATCTTTATAGTAGGTTCCCACTCATCATTAAGTTTTCTAGGTATAGAAACTTCCAAATTAAGTTTTTCATCATAAGATTGCATCAAGGCATCAACGATACGTTTGGTAAAAGCTTTATTTTGATTATAAGCATGAGGAGAATTAACAACGGATTGCAACAAGGAAATACAACCTTCTAAAGAACAATTATAATAATCAAATTCCTTGAAATCCGAGATAGTGGGTTCAATACTATTTAAAGTGATGACCTCTCCAATCCCACTTTTACCAAATTTAGCATCAAGATCTAAAAACTCCGAATTCTTGGGACGCCTTCTAGGTAAAGTTGACTCATCTTCAGTCCCATAATTATCAAGATTTATATTGCAAAACAAAGATCTAATAGGAGACGCATCAATAACTTTAAGATCTTCATCATTATTTTCATGGAAACTAGAAGAACACGCTTTTATAAAGCAATCTTTCTTTGCACGCAATCTAGCGGTTCTTTCCTTGCACTCATCAACGGAAATTCTTATGGCTTTGAGAGACTCATTGATATCATGCTTAGGAGAAGAAGATCTAAGTTTAAGAGAATCAACATCAAGCGAAAGTCTATCAACGTTCCTAGCCAAATCATCAACTTTGAGCAATTTTTCTTCAAGCAAAGCATTAAAATTCTTTTGAGAAACCATAAATTCTTTCACACAATTCTCAAAATCAGAGGGCATATTATTAAAATTACCATAAGAATTATTGTAGGAATTTCCATAATTCTTAGAGGAATTACTAGGGAACGGTCTAGCATTAAAGTTTCCTCTATAAGCATTGTTTCCAAAACTATTCCTACCAACAAAATTCACATCCATAGATTCATTATTATTCTCAATCAAAGTAGACAAAGGCATATCATTGGGATCAAGAGGAGTATTTTTAGTAGCAAACAATTTCATAAGTTCATCCATCTTTCCACTCAAAACATTGATTTCCTCTATAGCATGCACTTTTTTACTAGAAGATATTTCGGTGTGCCATTGCGAATAATTAGCCATAATATTATCAATAAGTTTTGTAGCATCTCCTAATGTGATTTCCATAAACGTGCCTCCCGCGGCCGAATCTAAGAGATTTCTAGAAGCAAAGTTCAAACCGGCATAAATTTTTTGTATGATCATCCATAAATTCAAACCATGAGTAGGGCAATTGCGAATCATAAATTTCATTCTTTCCCAAGATTGGGCAACATGCTCATGATCAAGTTGTTTAAAATTCATAATATCGTTCCTAAGAGTGATAATCTTAGCGGGAGGAAAATACTTAGAGATAAAAGCATCTTTGCACTTGTTCCAAGAATCAATACTATTTTTAGGCAAAGAAGAAAACCAAACTTTAGCACGATCTCTAAGTGGAAACGGAAATAACTTCAATTTAACAATATTGTTATCCGTATCTTTCTTCTTTTGCATATCACACAAATCAACAAAGTTGTTTAGATGAGTAGCGGCATCTTCACTAGGAAGGCCGGCGAATTGATCTTTCATAACAAGATTCAGCAAAGCAGTATTGATTTCACAAGACTCAACATCATTAAGAGGAACAATCAGAGTACTATGGAAATCATTATTATTGGTATTCGAGAAATCACACAATTTGGTATTATCTTGCGCCATGGCAACAAGTAATCCAACACACAAGCAAACAGAAAAAGGCAAGCGAAAGAGAGAGGAGGAGATTGGGAAGAGAGGGCGAATAAAACGGCAAGGGTGAAGTGGGGGAGAGGAAAACGAGAGGCAAATGGAAAATAATGTAAATGCGAGGGAGATGAGTTTGTGATGGGTACTTGGTATGTCTTGACTTGAGCGAAGACCTCCCCGACAATGGCGCCAGAATTCCTTCTTGCTACGTCCTTAGCTTGCATTGGTTTTCCTTGAAGAGGAAAGGGTGATGCAGCAATAGTAGCGTAAGTATTTCCCTCAGTTTTTGAGAACCAAGGTATCAATCCAGTAGGAGGCTCCTCAAAAGTCCCACGCACCTACACAAAAAAACAAAGAACTCACAACCAACGCAATAAAGGGGTTGTCTATCCCTTCACGGCCACTTGCGAAAGTGAGATCTGATAGAGATAGTATGATAAGATAAATATATTTTTGGTATTTTATAATATAGATGCAAAAAGTAAAGATGCAAACAAAAGTAGATTGAAAGAAAATATGATAAAAGATAGACCCGGGGGCCATAGGTTTCACTAGAGGCTTCTCTCAAGATAGCATAAGTATTACGGTGGGTGAACAAATTACTGTCGAGCAATTGATACAAAAGCGAATAATTATGAGATTATCTAGGCATGATCATGTATATAGGCATCACGTCCGCAACAAGTAGACCGACTCCTGCCTACATCTACTACTATTACTCCACACATCGACCGACTCCTGCCTGCATCTAGAGTATTAAGTTCATAAGAACAGTATAACGCCTTAAGCAAGATGACATGATGTAGAGGGATAAACTCATGCAATATGATATAAACCCCATCTTTTTATGCTCGATGGCAACAATACAATACGTGCCTTGCAACCCTTTCTGTCACTGGGTAAGGACACCGCAAGATTGAACCCAAAGCTAAGCACTTCTCCCATGGCAAGAAAGATCAATCTAGTAGGCCAAACCAAACTGATAATTCCAAGATACTTGCAAAGATAACTCAATCATACATAAAAGAATTCAGAGGAGATTCAAATATTTCTGATAGATAAACTTGATCATAAACCCACAATTCATCGGATCTCGACAAACACACCGCAAAAAGAGTTTACATCGAATAGATCTCCACAAGAGAGGGGGAGAACATTGTATTGAGATCCAAAAAGAGAGAAGAAGCCATCTAGCTAATAAATATGGACCCGAAGGTCTGTGGTAAACTACTCACAACTCATCGAAGGGGCTATGGTGTTGATGTAGAAGCCCTCCATGGTCGATTCCCCCTCCGACGGAGCGCCAGTGAAGGCTCCAAGATGAGATCTCGCGGATACAAAAGGTTACGATGGTGGAAATTGTGTTTCGTTCGCTCCCTGGATGTTTTCGGGGTACGTAGGCTTATATAGGAGGAAGAAGTACGTCGGTGGCCGCCCGAGGGGCCCACGAGACAGGGAGGCGCGCCCTATGAGGGGGGGGGGCTACCCTCTCGTGGCCGCCTCGGCTGCTTCTTGACTTGCACTCCAAGTCCTCTGGATCACGTTCATTCAAAAAATCACGCTCCCGAAGGTGTCATTCCGTTTGGACTCCGTTTGATACTCCTTTTTTTTGAAATACTGAAATAGGCAAAAAAACAGCAATACGGGCTGGGCCTCCGGTTAGTAGGTTAGTCCCAAAAATGATATAAATGTGTAAAATAAAGCCCATAAACATCCAAAAGGGGTAATATAATAGCATGGAACGATAAAAAATTATAGATATGTTGAAGACGTATCAGCCACCTTGCTACACTTTATTTACTTTATTTACTTGTTACTCGCTTCAATTTATCTTATCACAAAACTATCTGTTACCTACAATTTCAGTGCTTGCAGAGAAAACCTTACTGAAAACCGCTTATCATTTCCTTCTGCTCCTCGTTGGGTTCGACACTCTTACTTATCGAAAGGACTACGATAGATCCCCTACACTTGTGGGTCATCAATCCTCAAGGGCTTTCGATCCCCTATATTCAGAAGAATGTGCGAGGACATGAATGCTGATGAGGTATGTTTTTACTGGAAAATCATATGGTTATCCCGAAGACAATGTTAAAATACCTCGCAAGTGCAGGAAGAAGGTGTTTGATCTTTTTGTGGTGCGATGTAGTTCACATCTAAAGCTTAGAAAGAAATTGCATGACAAATTAGAGGAATATTTTGGAATAATAGAGGTCTTTGGGACTTGGCTAAACGACAATTTTTTCAGACACTTCTTGGGAGCAAAATTTAGATTTCATTTCTCTAGTGGAGATAGGGCTCGAAACTTTGTGTCACCATTCTTGAGATTCCTGTGTATGGGCCTAGATTTTGCTTGGTATTGCCTACCACCGAGGGTTAGGTAGTTGCAGTATCTTGCTTGGTGTGAAAAAATCAATAGTTGAGGTTCTTATTATGAAGGTTGGTGGTTTTTCCGTCAAACTCCATGTGCGCTCGAAAGTCGATGACTTCTCATGGGCACTAGTGGTAGTTTGTGGGGCCGCACAGCCGAAACTTAAGCCTAATTTTTGTAGAGCTAGTTAGAACCTGTGGGTCAGAGTCTTTACCCATGCTGGGTGGAGATATGAATATCATTCAGCGTAATGACGATAAAAATAATAGTAACTTTGATAAAAAAAATAGTTGTTTATGTTCAATGCAATCATTGAGAGCTTAGACACTTGGTCAAGTCAAATCCTCAAAGTCAAAACTTTACATATAAAAGTCAAATCAGAAGGGGACACTAATACTAAGTTTTACACCCTCACCCCTCTGCATGGTAGATTATGCACCCGAGCGGGAGGCATATGAGTTTCTCACAAAACTTATAAAATGGTCTCGACGTGCTAAAGTTAAGTCTATTCGGGAAGGGGACACTAATACTATGTTTTTCCATTTTAAGTGTAGGAAGAAGAGAATCTATCAACTGGAACAAGATGAAAGTACTATTGTTGGTCGGGACTTACTTAAGGCATATATTACCAACTATTAGAAGCATCCTTTTGGGCATCCGACCTCCAATTTTGCCATGATGGACAAGAAGGTGGTTGATGATATACCTCGGCTCTCTCTTGAGGAAAATGCTATTTTCAACACCTTTTTCATATAAGGAGATCTTTGACGCCATTTCTCAAAGGGAAAGGAAAATGGCTCCGGGACCGGATGAGTTCCCTACGGAGTTTTAGCAGAAGTGTTGGGGGGATAATCAAGGGCGGCCTTTTACCAATGTTTGAGGATCTTTTCAATGATGATTTAGTGTTGTTCCGCCTCACTTCAGGATAATCATGTTACTTCATAAGAAGGAAGATGCAATTCAAATTGAGCAGTTCAAACCTATATGTTTGCTGAATGTCAGCTTCAAAATATCCATGAAAGTGGGTACTAATGGCTTATCCGTTATTGCCCTATGGTTTGCCATACGCAAACTCCTTGCATGCCTGGATGAAATATCTAGGAGGGGTGGTTGTCCCCCATGAAACTATTCATGAGCTTCACAAAAAGAAACTTGATGAAGTTATCTTTAAAGTGGACTTCAAAAAGGAGTATGATAAATTCAAATGACCTTTTCTTCAACAAGCTCTACATATGAAAGGTTTTGTGGGGAATATGCGACCTCGGGTTGAATCTTTTGTTCAGGGTGCGAGCATAGGGGTCAAGTTAAATGATGACATTGGTCATTATTTCCAGACCTTGAAAGGTTTGCGACAGGGTGATACTATGTCTCCCATCCTCTTCAAAATTTTCGTTGATATGCTGGCCATCCTTATCCATGCTAAGAAGGATGGCCAAGCCGGTCGACTCATCCAACACTTGGTGCATGTGTGTGCGTCTATCCTTCAGTATGCCAATGCTATAATCATTATTACGGAGAACAATTTACACAAGGCCATAATATGAAATTGATCCTTTGACTTTTTTGAACAACTATTTGTTCAAAAAATAAAGTTCCATAAGAGTAAGCGGTAGAGGCAACCAATATAGGCAACTCTTCGGGTGTGAGGTGTGCTCCCTCTCATTTACTTATCTCGGAATACCCATTCATCAACGTAAGGTAACCAATGAAGAATGGAAAATTATTAAGGACCGACTAGAAAAAAAGTTGGGTTGATGGATGGGTAAACTCATGTCGTATGGGGCACGGTTAAATCTTATCAACGTGCTTCTCACATGTTTACCCGTGTTTATGTTGTTCTCTTTTGAAATACCAAAAGGGGTTTTGAAAAGACTTAATTCCTTCAGACAATGTGATGAACACAAACGGAAGTATAGACTGGCTAAATGGGATATCTTGTGTAGGCCTAAGAACCAAGTAAGGTCGAGTATAGAACACTTGGAATTTAAAAATTGGTTCTTGCTCAGTAAATGACTATTCAAGTTACAAAATGAGGAAGGTGTCAAGCAAGAACTCCTTCATAATAAATATCTTAATTCCAAAACCCTATCTCAAGTGGAAGCCAAACCTACATATTCTCCATTTTGAAAGGGCTTGATGAAGGTTAAGTCTCCCTTCTTTATGCGAGACTCTTCGTTATTCAACGTGGTGCGAAGGAAGGATGCCACCGTTCAATCTGTTGGATCAACACCCTGATACGTCCATTTTGCATCATGCTTTTATATCAATATTTATTGCATTATGGGCTGTTATTACACATTATATCTCAATACTTACGGATATTCTCTCTTATTTTACAAGGTTTACCATGAAGAGGGGGAATGCCGGCAGTTGGAATTCTGGCTGGAAAAGGAGCAAATATTGGAAACCTATTCTGCACAGCTCCAAAAATCCTGAAACTCCACGGAACTTATTTTTGGAATTAGTAAGAATTATTGAGCAAAATAAACACCAGAGGGGTCCCACACCCTGGCCAGGAGGGTGGGGGGCGCGCCCACCCCTACTAGGCGCGCCCCTGCCTCCTGGGCCCCCTGGTGTCCCTCCGGTGTCCATCTTCTGCTATATGAAGGCTTTTACCCTGGAAAAATCACAGGCAAGCTTACGGGACGAAACTCCGCCGCCACGAGGCGGAACCTTGGCGGAACCAATCTAGAGCTCCGGTAGAGCTGTTCTGCCGGGGAAACTTCCCTCCGGGAGGGGGTCAATCTCCATCAACATCTTCACCAGCACCATCTCCTCTCAAAACCCTAGTTCATCTCTTGTATCCAATCTTGTATCAGAACCACAAATTGGTACCCGTGGGTTGCTAGTAGTGTTGATTACTCCTTGTAGTTGATGCTAATTGGTTTACTTGGTGGAAGATCATATGTTCAGATCCTTAATGCATATTATTACTCCTCTGATTATGAACATGAATATGCTTTGTGAGTAGTTACGTTTGTTCCTGAGGACATGGGTGAAGTCTTGCTATTAGTAGTCATGTGAATTTGGTATTCGTTCGATATTTTGATGAGATGTATGTTGTCTTTCCTCTAGTGGTGTTATGTGAACGTCGACTACATGACACTTCACCATTATTTGGGCCTAGAGGAAGGCATTGGGAAGTAATAAGTAGATGATGGGTTGCTAGAGTGACAGAAGCTTAAACCCTAGTTTATGCGTTGCTTCGTAAGGGGCTGATTTGGATCCATATGTCTAATGCTGTGGTTAGGTTTACCTTAATACTTCTTTTGTAGTTGCCGATGCTTGCAATAGGGGTTAATCATAAGTGGGATGCTTGTCCAAGTAAGGGCAGTACCCAAGCATGGGTCCACCCACATATCAAATTATCAAAGTACCAAACGCGAATCATATGAGCGTGATGAAAACTAGCTTGACGATAATTCCCATGTGTCCTCGGGAGCTCCTTTCTCATTATAAGAAATTGTCCAGGCTTGTCCTTTGCTACAAAAAGGATTGGGCCACCTTGCTGCACTTTATTTACTTTCATTTCTTGTTACCCGTTACAATTTATCTTATCACAAAACTATCTGTTACCTACAATTTCAGTGCTTGCAGAGAAAACCTTACTAAAAACCACTTATCATTTCCTTATGCTCCTCGTTGGGTTCGACACTCTTACTTATAGAAAGGACTACGATAGATCCCCTACACTTGTGGGTCATCAAGAATCTTTTCTGGCGCCGTTGCCGGGGAGTGAAGCGCCTTTGGTGAGTGGAACTTAGTAAGGAAACATTTATATAGTGTGCAGAAATTTTTTGTCACTTGTTACTACGGAAACTAATCCTTTGAGGGGCTTGTTCGGGGTATCTTCACCCCGACCAGAAGATCAAAGAGTTGCTCCTCAACTTACTGAACCTACTGAAAATATTTACTATGAGATTCCTTCGGGTATGATAGAGAAATGCTAGCTAATCCATTTGCAGGAGATGGAACATTGCATCCCGATTTACACCTTATCTTTGTGGATGAAGTTTGTGGATTATTTAAGCTTGCAGGTATTCCTGATGATGTTGTCAAAAGGAAGGTCTTCCCTTTATCTTTGAAGGGAGATGCATTGACATGGTATAGGCTATGTGATGATACGGGATCTTGGAATTATAAACGATTGAAGTTGGAATTTCACCAGAAGTTCTATTCTATGCATCTTGTTCATCGTGATCGTAATTACATATATAATTTCTGGCCTCGCGAAGGAGAAAGCATCACTCAAGCTTGGGGGAGGCTTAAGTCAATGTTATATTCATGCCCCAATCATGAGCTCTCCAGAGAAATGATTATTCAAAATTTTTATGCTCGTCTTTCTCCCAATGATCACAACATGCTCGATACTTCCTGTGCTGGTTCTTATATGCTGAAGACTATTGAATTCAAATGGGACTTATTGGAAAGAATTAAACACAACTCTGAAGATTGGGGTTCCGACGATGGTAAGGAGTCAGGTATGACACCTAAGTTTGATTGTGTTAAATCTTTTATGGATACCAATACTTTTCGTGGATTTAGCACTAAGTATGGACTTGACTCTGAGATAGTAGCTTATTTATGTGAATCTTTTGCTACTCACGTTGATCTCCCTAAGGAGAAGTGGTTTAAATATAATCCTCCCGTTGAAGTAAAAGTAGTTGCACCTATTACAGTTGAAGAAAAGACTATCACCTATAGTGATCCTATTGTTCCTACTACTTATGTTGAGAAACCTCCTTTTCCTGTTAGGATAAAGGATCATGCTAAAACTTCGACTATTGTTCATAAGAGTAATACTAGGACTCATACACCTCCTGAGCAAATCAAAGTTGAACCTAGTATTGCTATGGTTAAAGATCTCTTGGATGATGATTTAGATGGGCATGTTATTTATTTCTGTGGTGAGACTGCTAATATTTTTAGACTAGATACTAAGATACATAGACATGTGGTAGGCATGCCTGTTATTTCTGTTAAAATTGGAGATCATTGTTATCATGGCTTATGTGATATGGGTGCTAGTTCTAGTGCAATACCCTATGACTTATATAAAGAAATTATGCATGATATTGCACCCGCTGAAATAGAAGACATTGATGTTACTATTAAGCTTGCTAATAGGGACACCATTAAACCAGTTGGGATTGTTAGAGATGTTGAAGTCTTGTGTGGGAAAGTTAAATATCCTGCTGATTTTCTTGTTCTTGGTTCCCCACAAGATGACTTTTGTCCCATTATTTTTGGTAGACCCTTCTTGAATACAGTTAATACTAAGATTGATTGTGAAAAGGATACTGTTACAATTGGCTTAGAGGGTATGTCTCATGAGTTTAATTTTGCTGGGTTTTGTAGACAACCTCGTGATAGAGAATAACCTAGTAAGGATGAGGTTATTGGTCTTGCTTCTATTGCCGTTCCTCCTACTGATCCGTTAGAACAATATTTGCTAGACCATGAAAATGAGATGTTAATGAAGGAAATAAGGGAAATAGATGAAGTGTTCCTTCAACAGGAACCTATTCTGAAACACAACCTACCCGTTGAAATTCTAGGGGATCCTCCTCCACCCAAGGGTGATCCCGTGTTTGAACTCAAACCATTACCTGATAATCTTAAGTATGCTTATCTTGATGAAAAGAAAATATATCATGTTATTATTAGTGCTAACCTTTCAGAGCAAGAAGAAGAAAGATTATTGAAAACTCTGAAGAAGCACCGTGCTGCTATTGGATATACTCTGGATGATCTTAAGGGCATTAGTCCCACGTTATGCCAACACAAAATTAATTTGGAGGACGATGCCAAACCAGTTAGAGATCCTCAACAACGATTGAATCCTAAGATGAAAGAAGTGGTAAGAAAGGAGATACTAAAGCTCCTTGAGGCAGGTATAATTTATCCCGTTGCTGATAGTGATTGGGTAAACCCTGTCCATTGTGTTCCTAAAAAGAGAGGTATTACCGTTGTTCCTAATGATAAATATGAATTGATCCCGCAAAGAATTATTATAGGTTATAGGATGGTAATTGATTTCCATAAATTAAATAAAGCTACTAAGAAAGATCATTACCCTTTAGCTTTTGTTGATCAAATGCTAGAAATACTATCCAAACACACACATTTATGCTTTCTAGATGGTTATTCTGGTTACCTGTGTCAGCTAAGGATCAATCGAAAACCACTTTTACTTGCCCTTTCGATACTTTTGCTTATAGACGTATGCCGTTTGGTTTATGTAATGCACCTGCTACCTTTCAAAGATGCATGATGGCTATATTCTCTGACTTTTGTGAAAAGATTTGTGAGGTATTCATAGATGATTTCTCCGTTTATGGATCCTCTTTTGATGATTGCTTGAGCAACCTTGATCGAGTTTTGGAGAGATGCGAAGACACTAGTCTCGTCTTGAATTGGGAGAAGTGCCACTTTATGGTTAATGAAGGCATTGTCTTGGGGCACAAGATTTCTGAGAGATGTATTGAAGTTGATAAAGCTAAAGTTGATGCTATTGAAAAGATGCCATGTCCCAAGGACATAAAAGGTATAAGAAGTTTCCTTGGTCATGCCGGTTTTTATAGGAGGTTCATTAATGACTTCTCTAAAATCTCTAGGCCTCTGACTAATTTTTTGCAAAAAGATATTCCTTTTGTCTTTGATGATGATTGTGTAGAAGCATTTGAAATACTTAAGAAAGCTTTGATCACTGCACCTATTGTTCAGCCACCTGTTTGGAATTTACCCTTTGAAATTATGTGTGAGGCTAGTGATTATGCTGTAGGTGCTGTCGTAGGGCAAAGAGTTGATAAGAAATTGAATGTTATCCAGTATGCTAGTAAGACTCTTGATACTGCCCAGAGAAATTATGCTACTACTGAAAAAGAGTTCTTAGCAGTTGTGTTTGCATGTGATAAGTTTAGACCCTATATTGTTGATTCCTAAGTTACTATTCATACTGATCATGCTGCTATTAAATATCTTATGGAAAAGAAAGATGCTAAGCCTAGACTTATTAGATGGGTTCTCTTGCTCCAAGAATTTGATTTGCATATTATTGATAGAAAGGGAGCTGAGAACCCCGTTGCAGACAACTTGTCTAGGTTAGAGAATGTTCTTTATGACCCACTACCTATTAATGATAGCATTCCTGATGAACAATTAGCGGTCATTAATGCTTCTCGTACTGCTCCTTGGTATGCTGATTATGCTAATTACATTGTTGCTAGATTTATACCACCTAGTTTCACATACCAGCAAAAGAAAAAGTTGTTTTATGATTTAAGACATTACTTCTGGGATGACCCACACCTTTATAAAGAAGGAGCAGATGGTTTTATTGGACGTTGTGTACCTGAGCATGAACAGGAATAGACCTACGCAAGTGTCACTCTGAATCATATGGAGGACACCACGCTGGAGATAGAACTGCACATAAGGTATTGCAATCTGGTTTTTATTGGCCTACTCTCTTCAAAGATGCTCGTAAGTTTGTCTTATCTTGTGATGAATGTCAAAGAATTGGTAATATTAGTAGACGTCAAGAAATTCCTATGAATTGTTCTTTTGTTATTGAACCATTTGATGTTTGGGGCTTTGATTATATGGGACCTTTTCCTGCCTCTAATGGTTATACACATATTTTAGTTGTTGTTGATTGATTACGTTACTAAGTGGGTAGAAGCTATTCCAACTAGTAGTGCTGATCATAACACTTCTATTAAAATGATTAAAGAAGTTATTTTTCCAAGGTTTGGAGTCCCTAGATATCTTATGACAGATGGTGGTTCACATTTTATTCATGGAGCTTTCCGTAAGATGCTTGCTAAGTATGATGTTAATCATAGAATCGCATCTCCTTATCACCCGCAGTCTAGTGGTCAAGTAGAGTTGAGCAATAGAGAGCTCAAATTAATTTTGCAAAAGACTATCAATAGATATAGAAAGAATTGGTCCAAGAAACTTGATGATGCATTATGGGCCTATAGAACCGCATACAAAAATTCCATGGGTATGTCTCCGTATAAGATGGTTTATGGAAAAGCTTGTCACTTACCTCTTGAACTTGAACATAAAGCATATTGGGCTATTAAAGAGCTCAACTATGACTTCAAACTTGCCGGTGAGAAGAGGTTATTTGATATTAGCTCACTTGATGAATGGAGAACCCAAGCCTATGAGAATGCCAAGCTATTCAAACAAAAAAAATCAAACGCTGGCATGACAAAAGTATACAAAAGCCTGAGTTTAACGTAGGTGATTATGTGTTATTATTCAACTCTTGTTTAAGATTTTTTGTAGGAAAACTTCTCTCTAAATGGGAAGGTCCTTACGTTATCGAGGAGGTCTATCGTTCTAATGCTATAAAAATCAACAACTTCGAAGGCACAAGTCCAAGGGTGGTGAACATTCAAAGAATTAAACATTATATCTCAAGTAATCCTATCAATGCTGAAACTAATATTATTGAAAACGTAACCCCAGAGGAATACATAAGGGACACTTTCCAGAACGTTCCAGACTCCGAAAAGGAATAGGTATGTGGTACGGTAAGTAAACCGACTCCAAAACAATTCTAATGGCAATTTTTATCCGTTTTGGAATATTTAAGAATTTTAGGAAGAAAGAAGTAGTCCGGGAAGGACACGAGGCCTCCACGAGGGTGGAGGGCGCGCCCACCCTTCCTGGGCGCACCCCCCTGTCTCGTGGTCACCTCGTGTGCCTCCCGGACTTTGTTTTCTTGCATGTTACGTATTTTGGTCGGTAAAAATTCATTATATAACTTCCCGAAGGCTTTGACCACCGTATCACGCAATCATCCTCTATTTTCGTTTCGAGCTGTTTTTCTGACAGATCTAGAGCACCATGACATCACCTTCCTTCAACAATGATGACAAGGATGCTTGGCTATTGAAGATAGAGCTGAAAAGAGAAGAATCGGAGGATATCAACAAGGATGAAGGGATCAAGAAGTCCGTGGAGGATCAAGCTCCGGTGGTGGAAGAAGATAACATCCCTCAACCTTTACCTAACCTCTTTACTCCAACTGAGATTGAAGCTTTCAAGATGATTGAGTTAGCTCGCATACAGAATAAGTATCTCACACAGGAGAATATTTTGTTGAAGGATCATATCGCCGGACTCAAGGGCATTATCCGCAAGCTAGAGGAGCTTTTATGCTCGATGTGCGATTATCCACCATCATCATCACCACCTCCGTCACCTCCGAGGACATAATCACATGGGTATGGGCACTCCCCTTGGCAACTGCCAAGATTGGGGGAGGTGCCCCAGTATCATATCACCATCACACTCCTATCTTTACCGTTTTATTTAGTTCGATCCTTTTCGTAGTGTCTTGATCTAGTAGATTGAAGTTTTGGTATCAAGTAGTTTTGACTTTTGCTTTGTGATCTCTTTATGTAATCGAGTCCGTGAGCTATCTATAATAAAGATTAGTGTTGAGTCAAGGGCTTTGCTATCTTGCTATGATCTTGAGGAAGTAGATACAATAAATAGAATAAAAGAGTTCATATTGATCTAATGGATAGTAATGACTTCACACATAGAAAGTATGAGGCATAGAAGTCGTTCAGAGTTGACGAACGTAGTTTTGGTCATCGTTGCAATTAATAGGAAGTAATAAGGAAAGAGAGGTTTCACATACAAATATACTATCTTGGACATCTTTTATGATTGTGAAGCACTCATTAAGTATGACATGCTAAAAGAGTTGATGTTGGACAAGGAAGACAACGTAATGGTTTATGTTTTCTCACACCTCAGTTAAAGTATATTGTCACTGACCTTCCAAACATGTTGAGCTTGCCTTTCCCCCTCATGTTAGCCAAATTCCTTGCACCAAGTAGAGATACTACTTGTGCTTCCAAATATCCTTAAACCCAGTTTTGCCATGAGAGTCCACCATACCTACCTATGGATTGAGTAAGATCCTTCAAGTAAGTTGTCATATTGCAGGCAATAAGAATTGCTCTCTAAATATGTATGACTTATTAGTGCACAGAAAATAAGCTTTATACGATCTTGTTGTGGAAGCAATAAAAGCGACGGACTGCATAATAAAGGTCCACATACAAGTGGCAATATAAAGTGACGTTCTTTTGCATTAAGATTTTATGCATCCAACCCTAAAAGCACATGACAACCTCTTCTTCCCTCTGCGAAGGGCCTATCTTTTACTTTATGTTTTTACTTTATGCTTTAGTCAAGGTGATTTTCACCTTTCCCGTTTTCATTTTATCCTTTGGCAAGCTCCTCGTGTTTGAAAGATCTTGATATACATATATATATATATATATATATATATATATATATATATATATATATATATATATATATATCCAATTCGATGTAAGTTAGCATGAACTATTATTGTTGACATCACCTAAAGGTGAATACGTTGGGAGGCAACCCAATAAGCCCCTATCTTTCTCAGTGTCCGGTTGAAACTCTATAACCACAAGTACCGCGTGAGTGTTAGCAATTCTAGAAGACTACATGATAGTTGAGTATGTGGACTTGCTGAAAAGCTCTATTCTTGACTCTTTCTGATGTTATTATAAATTGCAATTGCTTCAATGATTGAGATTGTAGTTTTTTAGTTCCCAATGAAGTTTCTGAACCATGCTTGATATTGTGAACTGATCGTTACTTGAGCATAAGAAATCATATGACAAAATCTATTTATGTTGCTGTTATAAGAATGATCATGATGCCCTCATGTCCGTATTTTATTTTTATCGACACCTCTATCTCTAAACATGTGGACACATTTTTCGATATCGGCTTCCGCTTGAGGACAAGCGAGGTCTGAGCTTGGGGGAGTTGATACAACCATTTTGCATCATGCTTTTATATCAATATTTATTGCATCATGGGCTATTATTACACATTATATCTCAATACTTATGGCTATTCTCTCTTATTTTACAAGGTTTACCATGAAGAGGGGGAATGCCGACAGCTGGAATTCTGGCTGGAAAAGGAGCAAATATTTGGAATTAATAAGAATTATTGAGCGAAAGAAACACCAGAGGGGGCCCACACCCTGGCCAGGAGGGTGGGAGGCGCGCCCACCCCTACTGGGCGCGCCCCTGTCTCCTGGGCCCCCTGGTGGCCCTCCGGTGTCTATCTTCTGCTAGATGAAGGCTTTTACCCTGGAAAAAAATCACAGGCAAGCTTGCGGGACGAAACTCCGCCGCCACGAGGCGGAACCTTGGCGGAACCAATCTAGAGCTCCGGCAGAGCTGTTCTGCCAGGGAAACTTCCCTCTGGGAGGGGGAAATCATCACCATCGTCATCACCAACGATCCTCTCATCGGGAGGGGGTCAATGTCCATCAACCTCTTCACCAACACCATCTCCTCTCAAAACCCTAGTTCATCTCTTGTATCCAATCTTGTATCAAAACCACAAATTGGTACCTGTGGGTTGCTAGTAGTGTTGATTACTCCTTGTAGTTGATGCTAATTGGTTTACTTGGTGGAAGATCATATGTTCATATCCTTAATTCATATTATTACTCCTCTGGTTATGAACATGAATATGCTTTGTGAGTAGTTACGTTTGTTCCTGAGGACATGGGTGAAGTCTTGCTATTAGTAGTCATGTGAATTTGGTATTCGTTCAATATTTTGATGAGATGTATGTTGTCTTTCCTCTAGTGGTGTTATGTGAACGTCGACTACATGACACTTCACCATTATTTGAGCCTAGAGTCAGGCATTGGGAAGTAATAAGTAGATGATGGGTTGCTAGAGTGATGGAAGCTTAAACCCTAGTTTATGCGTTGCTTCGTAAGGGGCTGATTTGGATCCATATGTCTAATGTTGTGGTTAGGTTTACCTTAATACTTCTTTTGTAGTTGCGGATGCTTGCAATAGGGCTTAATCATAAGTGGGATGCTTGTCCAAGTAAGGGCAGTACCCAAGCACCGGTCCACCCACATATCAAATTATCAAAGTACCGAACGCGAATCATATGAGCGTGATGAAAACTAGCTTGACGATAATTCCCATGTGTCCTTGGGAGCTCCTTTCTCATTATAAGAAATTGTCCAGGCTTGTCCTTTGCTACAAAAAGGATTGGGCCACCTTGCTGCACTTTATTTACTTTCATTGCTTGTTACCCATTATAATTTATCTTATCACAAAACTATCTGTTACCTACAATTTCAGTGCTTGCAGAGAAAACCTTACTGAAAACCGCTTATCATTTCCTTCTGCTCCTCGTTGGGTTCGACACTCTTACTTATCGAAAGGACTACGATAGATCCCCTACACTTGTGGGTCATCACACCCCTGAACATCCAATTTAAGAGGGCCTTGATTGGCGATAACTGGACGACTTGGCTCTATTTAGTTCGCAGGTTGATGTCAGTCAACCTAACGCTTATGCCTGACATTGTTGGATGGATACTAACTAGAACGGGATATTTATTGTTAAGTCTACGTGTGCAATCAATACGGGCCCGGTGATTCATTGGAAACATATTTGGAAAATCAATGTACCATTAATGATTAAACTTTTTATCTGGGTCCAACGGCAGGTGATCCTTACCAAAGATAATTTGTCTAAAATAAGCTAGCATGGATGCAAAAAAATATTGTTTCTATGATCAAGACAAAACAATTATACAACTTTTCATTTCCTACCCTTTTTGTTGCTTTGATCTGGCAAACTGCAACTTTTCACCCTTAGTAAGAATCCCAAATTTGTTTGGTAAGTTGTGAGTTGGTATCAATCCAAAGTTTAGGGTCATATATATAGGGGTTTGTGCCTTACTTTGAGCAATTTGAAATTGCCTAAATGACTACATATTTAACAGACCACGTTCTAGAAATCTTTTGTAGGTTATCATCTGAGCGGCATCATATACTCGTACGTGGTTAACACTTCAGCGTGGGGACACTCTGGAGCACATGGCCTTTGGGTGTAACCATATGGTGATGGCTACTCAGGCGTATTCAACTTGTTTGGTTGGCATGCCACTATTAGATTATGTGGTTAACTCATGTAATCTTCTTTTCCGACCGGTTGTGGTCTTTCCACTTTGTATTTTAGCACTTTGAAATACTAGAACCACTTTTTAATAAATTTGGTGCATCATGATGATGCAGAGCCCACCACCTTCTTGAAAAATAAGTGCATAACAATTTTGTATTTCCTTCAAGGTATTATGTTACCTCTTCTGTTATGTATGAAATAAATTTTGGGTTGTGATAACAGAACTATATCTGTTTGGGTATCCGACCTCCAATTTCGCCATGATGGACGAGGAGGTGACTGGTGATATACCTCGACTCTCTCTTGAGGAAAATGCTATTTTGACAGCACCTTTCTCACATAATGAGATCTTTGACGCCATTTCTCAAATGGAAAGGAATAAGGCTCTGGGACCGGATGAGTTCCCCGAGGAGTTTTATCACAAGTGTTGGGGGATAATCAAGGGCGGCCCTTTACCCATGTTTGAGGATCTTTTCAATGATGATTTGTTGTTGTTCCTTCTCACTTTGGGATAATCAGGTTGCTTTATAAGAAGGAAGATGCAATTCAAATTGAGCAGTTCAAACCTGTATGTTTGCTGAATTTTAGCTTTAAAATATTCATGAAAGTGGGTGCTAATGGGCTATACATTATTGCTCACTCCATGGTTCACCCTACAAAAACTCCTTTCGTGCCTGGATGAAATATCTATGAGGGGCGTGGTTGTCTTCCATGAAACTATTCATGAGCTTCATAGGAAGAAACTTGATGAAGTTATCTTTAAAGTGAACTCCGAAAAGGCGTATGATAAGTTCAAATGATCATTTGTTCAACAAGCTCAGCGCATGAATTTTGGCAATGTGATGAACACAAATGGAAGTATAGACTAGCTAAATGGGATATCTTGTGTAGGCCTAAGGACCAAGTCAGGTTGGGTATAGAAAATTTTGAATACAAAAATTAGTTCTTGCTCGGTAAATGGCTAATAAGTTACAAAATGAGGAAGGTTTCTTGCAAGAACTCCTTCATAATAAATATTTTAATTCCAAAACGCTATCTCAAGTGGAAGCCAAACCAACATATTCTTAGTTTTGAAAGGGCTTAATGAAGGTCAAGTCTCCCTTCTTTATGCCAAGCTCTTTTGTGGTTCATGATGGCCGATCCACGGTTTTCCGGGAAGATACATGGCTGGGAGAGAATCCAGTTGCGGTCCAGTATCCGTCATTATTCAGTGTGGCACGAAGGGAAGGATGCCACCATTCAATCTGTTCTTGGATCAACACCCCTGAACATCCAGTTTAGGAGGGCCTTGATTAGCGATAGATCGACGACTTAGCTCCATTTAGTTCGCTGGTTCATGTCGATCAACCTGACGCTTACGCCTCACATTGTTAGATGGATACTAAACTAGAACGGATATAAACTGTCAAGTCTATGTATGTGATGAATACGGGCCTGGTGTTTCATAGGAAACATACTTGGAAAATCAATGTACCATTAAAGATTAATTTTTTATCTTGTTTGTTCAATGGTAGGTGGTCCTTAGCAAAGATAATTTGGCTGAATGAAACTGGAATGGATATAAAAAATGTTGTTTTGTGATCAAGAGAAAATAATTATACATCTTTTCATTTCCTGCCCTTTCTGTTGCTTTGATCTGGTCGCACTACAACTTTTCAGACCCAATAAGTATCCCAAATTTGTTTGGCAACTTGTGAGTTGGTATCAATCCAAAGTTTAGGGTCATATATATAGGGGTTTGTGCCTTACTTTGAGCAATTTGAAATTGCTGGAATGACTGGGTTTTTAACAGGCCATGTTCTATAAACTTTTTGTAGGTTACCATCCAGGCCACATCATATATCCGTATGTGGTCAGCACTTCAGTGTGGGGATGCTCCAGACCACATGGCCTTTGGGTGCAACGGGCTAGCGATGGCTGCTCAGGTGTTATTTAACTTTTTTGGTTGATGTGTCACTTATAGATTATGTGGTTAAGTCATGTAATCTTCTTTTCCGACCGGTTACGGTCTTTCCACTTTGTATTTTATCACTTTGAAATAATAGAAACACTTTTAATAAATTTGGTCGTGTGCATCATGATGATGCAGACCCCCCTCTCTTTTTGAAAAGGAGTGCATAATAATTATTTATTTCCTTCAAGTTATTATGTTACCTTCTATTACGTATGAAATAAATTTTGGTTTGTGACAACAGAACTGCATTTTCCTTAGATAATAAGTTATTGATGTATCATGGATTGTATTCTCGTTCATTGGTCCATTCAGTGGCAAGATGACATTATTAACAAATATAATGAGAAAAGAAAACTCATGCACACAGACAAACATAAAATAGGGCGGCAAAGCACACTTTCCTTCTAAGTTCTGATATACCAAATAATAATTATGAGAAAATGGGTGCATGCACGAGGCATGGAAGAGGGAGAACTGGAGATGTATGCCTAACAAGTCCAAGTGAGGGAAAAGACACAAGACCAGGGTATGCGAGGAATCAAACAAGTTTATCCCAAACACCTATCCACCAGGACCGGATACTGACGACGAGTGCATGACTATTTGGGAGAGCAGGTCCATGAAACCCCGCCCTTTGTGATCCTGCATGGGAAGAAGATGTTGGGGAACGTAGCATGCAATTTCAAAAAATTTCCTGCGATCACGCAAGATCTATCTAGGAGATGTATAGCAACGAAAGGTGGAGAGTGTGTCCACGTACCCTCGTAGACCGAAAGCGGAAGCGTTAGTTTAACGTGATTGATATAGTCGAATGTCTTCACGATCCAACTGATCAAGTACCGAATGTACGACATCTCCGAGTTTAGCATGCGTTCAGCTCGATGACGTCCCTCGAACTCTTGATCCAGCAAAGTGTCGAGGGAGAGTTCTGTCAGCATGATGGCGTGGTGACGATGATGGTGATATGGTCCATGCAGGGCTTCGCCTAAGCACTACGACAATATGACCTGAGGAGTAAACGGTGGAGGGGGGCACCGCACACGGCTAAGAAACAATTGATGTGCTTTGGGGTGCCCCCTGCCCCCGTATATAAAGGAGGAGAGGGGAGCAGGCCGGCCTAGGGGGCGCGCCAAGTGGGGGGAAACCCACTTGGACTCCTAATCCTATATATCTGCCCCCCTTCCTTCTTTCGAAGGGGGAAAGGGGGAAGGAGTGTTGGGGAACGTAGTAATTTCAAAAAAATTCCTACACACACGCAAGATCATGGTGATGGCATAGCAACGAGAGGGGAGAGTGTCGTCCACGTACCCTCGTAGACCATAAGCGGAAGCGTTATGACAACGCGGTTGATGTAGTCGTACGTCTTCACGATCCGACCGATCCAAGTACCAAACGTACGGCACCTCCGAGTTCTACACACGTTCAGCTCGATGACGATCTCCGGCCTCCGATCCAGCCGAGCTCCGGAGATGAGTTCCGTCAGCACGACGGCATGGTGACGATGATGATGTTCTACCGGCGCAGGGCTTCGCCTAAACTCCGCGACGATATGACCGAGGTGGAATATGGTGGAGGGGGGCACCGCACACGGCTAAGGAATGATCCGTAGGTCAACTTGTGTGTCATGGGGTGCCCCCCTGCCCCCGTATATAAAGGAGCAAGGGGGAGGGGGCGGCCGGCCTAGGAGGGGGCGCGCCATGGGGAGTTCTACTCCCACCGGGAGTAGGACTCCCTCCTTCCTTGTTGGAGTAGGAGAAGGGGGAAAGAGGGGGAGAGGAGGAAGGAAAAGGGGGCCGCACCCCTTGTCCAATTCGGACCAGAGGGGGGCTGCGCGCCTCCTTCCTTTCGGCCTCTCTCCTCTAATCCCGTATGGCCCAATAAGGCCCATATACTCCCCGGCGAATTCCCGTAACTCTCCGGTACTCCGAAAAATACCCGAATCACTCGGAACCTTTCCGAACTCCGAATATAGTCGTCCAATATATCGATCTTTATGTCTCGACCATTTTGAGACTCCTCGTCATGTCCCCGATCTCATCCGGGACTCCGAACTCCTTCGGTATATCAAAACTCATAAACTCATAATATAACTGTCATCAAAACCTTAAGCGTGCGGACCCTACGGGTTCGAAAACTATGTAGACATGACCTAGAACTATTCTTGGTCAATAACCAATAGCGGGACCTGGATGCCCATATTGGCTCCTACATATTCTACGAAGATCTTTATCGGTCAAACCGCATAACAACATACTTTGTTCCCTTTGTCATCGGTATGTTACTTGCCCGAGATTTGATCGTCGGTATCCAATACCTAGTTCAATCTCGTTACCGGCAAGTCTCTTTACTCGTTATGTAATGCATCATTCCGTAACTAACTCATTAGCTACATTGCTTGCAAGGCTTATAGTGATCTGCATTACCGAGAGGGCCCAGAGATACCTCTCCGACAATCGGAGTGACAAAACCTAATCTCGAAATACGCCAACCCAACATGTACCTTTGGAGACACCTGTAGTACTCCTTTATAATCACCCAATTACGTTGTGACGTTTGGTAGCACCCAAAGTGTTCCTCCGGTAAACGGGACTTGCATAATTCTCATAGTTACAGGAACATGTATAAGTCATGAAGAAAGCAATAGCAGTATACTAAACGATCAAGTGCTAGGCTAACGGAATGGGTCATGTCAATCACATCATTCTCCTAATGATGTGATCCCATTAATCAAATGACAACTCTTTTGTCCATGGTTAGGAAACATAACCATCTTTGATAAACGAGCTAGTCAAGTAGAGGCATACTAGTGACACTATGTTTGTCTATGTATTCACACATGTATTATGTTTCCGGTTAATACAATTCTAGCATGAATAATAAACATTTATCATGAAATAAGGAAATAAATAATAACTTTATTATTGCCTCTAGGGCATATTTCCTTCAAGGAGAGGGAGAGGGAGAAGGAAAGGGGGCCCGCGCCCCCTCCCATTGTCCAGTTCGTACTCCCCATGGGGGGGGGGGGGCGCCACCCCCTTGTGGGCTGCCCTCTCTCTCCCTATGGCCCATGTGGCCCATTACTTTCCCCGGGGGGTTCCGGTAACCTCCTGGTACTCCGATAAATACCGGAAACACTCCGAAACTATTCCGGTGTCCGAATACCATTGTCCAATATATCAATCTTTACCTCTCGACCATTTCGAGACTCCTCGTCATGTCTGTGATCTCATCCGGGACTCCGAACAATCTTCGGTCACCAAAACACATAACTCATAATACACATCGTCATCAAACGTTAAGCGTGCGGACCCTACGGGTTCGAGAACTATGTAGACATGACCAAGACATCTCTGATCAATAACCAACATCGCAACCTGGATGCTCATATTGGTTCCTACATATTCTACGAAGATCTTTATCGGTCAAACCGCAATAACAACATACGTCATTTCCTTTGTCATCGGTATTTTACTTGTCCGAGATTCGATCGCCGGTATCTTCATACCTAGTTCAATCTCGTTACCGGCAAGTCTCTTTACTTGTTTCGTAATGCATCATTCCACAACTAACTCATTAGTCACATTGCTTGCAAGGCTTATCATGACGTGCATTACCGAGAGGGCCGAGAGATACCTCTCCGATACATGGAGTGACAAACCGTAATCTCAATCTATGCCAACCGAACAAACACCTTCGGAGACACCTGTAGAGCATCTTTATAATCACCCAGTTATGTTGTGACGTTTGATAGCACACAAGGTGTTCCTCCGGTAGTCGGGAGTTGCATAATCTCATAGTCAAAGGAATATGTATAAGTCATGAAGAAAGCAATAGCAATAAAACTTAACGATCATTATGCTAAGCTAACGGATGGGTCTTGTCCATCACATCATTCTCCTAATGATGTGATCCTGTTCATCAAATGACAACACATGTCTATGGTCAGGAAATTTAACCATCTTTGATTAACGAGCTAGTCAAGTAGAGGCATACTAGGGACACTTTGTTTTGTCTATATATTCACACATGTATCAAGTTTCCGGTTAATACAATTCTAGCAAGAATAATAAACATTTATCATGAAATAAGGAAATATAAATAACAACTTTATTATTGCCTCTAGGACATATTTCCTTCAGAAGAGTGATAAGGTTACTGGGGAATGTCTCGGCGCGACTACTCACTACTGTTTGCCTACTTCCACGACTTCAACTACTTCCTCGGCCTCCCCACCGACGTTATGGGTGACAATATCAACATCTCAAACAAGAAGGCTGCTGAAGCCTCTGCCGCCATAGTTTTTTCCTTTCGAAGTAGAGGGTATGATCCATTCATCCCTCTCTTATCTGTTCATGTGTTAGCCATACTTTTTTTTGCGGGTGATATGTTAGCCATACGTGTTGTTATCATACATGTTTCTGTTCTATGCTTATTACATGCTCACATGTTTAGCTCTCAGTATGAGATTAATATTCTTAGCGATGTCATCATGCTTTATTTGTGAATTAAATTAATCAAAATAATAATAATATATGAAATAATAATTATGACAAAATAGGTGCATGCACCGGACGTGGAAGATGGAGAATTGGAGATGTATGCCTAACGGGTCCAAGCCAGGGAAAGGCCAAGCCAAGCCAGGAGTCAGACGGGTTTATCCCAAACACATATCCACCAGGATAACAATTGATAGATGACGCAGAAAATTGGCATCGAACATCTATATATGGAGTTGCTTGCAGCTTTGGCCAGACACAACCACAACAAAACCATCATTCAACGAGTAAATCGACAAGACTGGGAAGAGCTTTGCTCCACAAGTTCAGGACCAACCAACGATGAAGAGCAGCACGCTGGTGGCGATCGTAGTCCTCCAGGCCATCATGGTCATAGGAATCCTCTCACACGCCGCCGACGGTATGTACGTTCCACTTATCTGTCCCTGCTGCAGCAACATCTGCTTGGTTTGATTGCATGCGTGCATGCGTGCAGACAATTTCCCCAAGTGCTGCGACCACTGCAACTCCTGGTCGGGGTACCAATTCTGTGACGACGTCGGCCCCAGGTGCCGCGACGGCTGCGTAAACTGCCACGTGGTGGAGACGAGCCCCGTGAAGACGTTCCGGTGTGGAGATGGACGCCCCGTCGACAGCGGGCACGGAACGCCCACGCCCTGCCCGCCGCCGTGCAAAAAGCATTGATCGCTAGAGCTCAGACAGTGAGATCGATGTTGCGCCCAAAACATATAAAATAAAAAGGCTCCGATGAGATGAGCAGAGCCACGCCCAGCGTTCTCTTTCCTTTGAGAGATAATATAGTTGGTGTTGCTTTAAATAAATAAACACGGGTATCAGTTTGTATATACGTCTCTGCTTAATCGAATAAAAATCAGTTTATTTTGTGCGATGTATTTGTGCTGTCCAGTGCGTAGCGGTGAACGGAACCTTCTCGGTTCTCAAGCATGTATGTACGGTTGCCACACTCGGTCGAGTCAGAATAATTATTTTTTCCAACGTTTCCAACGTAAAGATAAACTCTGGCTTTGGAGCGAAAGATACACGGCTGACGTTTGTATTGTCCAGTGCAGCGATGAGCGGATCCTTCCCGGTGGACGACGATTCGTGGCACGCAAGGGCCAGGACACATGGATTTTGGGCCACATGATTGCGCCGTCGTCAGTAAAGTGAATTGGTAACATGCATGTGTTTAGACCTTTGCATGTGTTTCAAGCTTAATCCGCTGTGAATTCCTGCACGAGACAGGTTTTGGCACAGATAGCACGGTTCACCCACCACACCTCCCATGCTTTTTCTCTTGACTTCAAATTTTAATCCATTGTATTTTTTTTGGATCCAAA
Source organism: Triticum timopheevii (assembly GCA_963921465.1). Classification (NCBI taxonomy): domain Eukaryota; kingdom Viridiplantae; phylum Streptophyta; class Magnoliopsida; order Poales; family Poaceae; genus Triticum; species Triticum timopheevii. Next base: position 582,493,239 of record OY997270.1, on the reverse strand, counting down.
ATCCAATTTGTATTTCGTTTGCACATTAGTGTTAGTTGTGACAAGGAACTCAGTGGGAGGAGACGTTCCCGTCGACGACGAGGCGCCTACGGTGACTTCGTAAATCTCAAGATGATATGCCGGCTCAGTCTCTCAGAGGTGCTCATAGGGGTAGGGTGTGCGTGTGTGCGTTCATAGGGATGAGTGTATGCGCGTATATATGAGCGCTTGTGTCTGTACTGATGCTCAAAAAAAAAAACTGGGAACAAGACCACTCTTGCACATGTTTGGACAAGTGTTTGCAACTTCACCAAGTTTCAACAACTGAAACTTGATAAGAAAGAATGATAAATTCACCAAGTTTCAAAACTAAAACTTAAACACAAACCCTAAACCCTAAGTTTCTAAAACTAAAACTTAAAACTAAATTGTAAGCCCTAAGCCCTAAACCCTAAACCCCAAATCCTAAACCTAGAACCCTAAAATCAAATCAAACTTGGTAAGAACTTAATATGACGATTATCTGAATATTTAAACCTTGGATTTTTTTCAAGAAGTTTTCAAAATGTATTCAAGATCGGTCTGGTTCGAAAATCCTCGTCGCAACGAACACAAATATGCAAACAAAACTTAACTTGGACTTTTGATTCAAAAGATATAGTAGATTCAAATTTGAAGATGAAATGAAAAGGCATGGGAGGTGGGGTTGATAGGGCATGTAACTCTGGCAAAAGCCACCAAAAGCATGCATGGATGGACCCCACACTATAGTAATCAAAGGCCTTAAGACCAAACAAGTTTGTGAATATTAAAGCAATTTGACGGCTGCATGCATATGTGCTCCTATCCCGTGAGTTTCTGCTTCTCGCTGACCGTTATTACACTCGGTGTGAGTCGGAATGGTTATTTTTTCAACATAAGGTAAACCCCAGATTTGCATAGAAAGAGACACAATTGTATATTATTAATTTAAAACAATGTCATCCTAAAATAAATAAATAAATAAATAAGACCTAGTATTGCAAAAAGGACTACAAGTGGAGAGCGCAAAATAGCTATCAATGGCAGGCAGGACGCCTGTCACTAATAAACCGCCACCGATAATACAGTTACTAATGGCGAGCGGCTGCCACTGGTGAAAGACCCTAGAAGTGTTGAGCAAACATTCCCACCCACCACTAAAGTCCAAGGATTCGAGCACAACCAAATGCTGATGCTTTGCAGATAGGATTGCAGATAGGATGGGCTATGCATGTCGCCAAACTTCGCGATGGAGTCCACCTCAGGCATGAATTTCAATAAAAGTGTCTTTATTTCTTTATCTGACGATGATATCATTCAGAAATCTTCAAGAATTGGGTTATCTTTGGGTAGTAACAGTCACGGAGTTTCCTCTTCGGTGAATGAGTTGTTGAACTCAGAGACCGACATAGTGTTGGTGATGCTAAAAAAGGGTTGCCAAAACACCCATGAGGATGATGATCCTCAAGGGCTTTGGATCCCCGATATTCAGAGTATGTGTGAGGACATGAACGCAGAGGAGGTACATTTTTACCGTAAAAGCATATAGTTATTTCGGAGACAAGGTTAAAATACCTCGCAAGCGCAGAGGAAGCTGTTTGATCTTTTTGCGGTGCGACATAGTTCACGTCTAAAGTTTAGAAAGAAATTTCATGACAAATGAGAGGATTTTTTTTTGGATAGCAAAGGTCTTTAGGACTTGGCTAAACGACAATTTTTTCAGACACTTCTGTGGAACAAAATTTAGATTTCATTGCTCTAGTGGGGACAGAGCGTCCAAACTTTGCGGCACCATTCCTGAGCTTCCTGTGTAGGGACCTAGATTTTGCTTGGTATTGCCTACTGCCGAGGGGTAGGTCGGGCTGTATCTTGCCTGGTGTGAACATTGCCAGTTGAGGTTCTTAATATGAAGGTTGGTGGTTTTTCCGTCAAATTCCATGTCTGCACTCGAAAGGTGATGACTTCTCATGGGCACTAGTGGTTATCTGTGGGGTCGCACAACCAAACTTAAGCTTGATTTTGGTAGAGCTGGCCAGAATTTATGGGTCAAAGTCTTTACCCATGTTGTCGGGTGGAGATATTAATATCATTCGGTGTAACAAGGAGAAAAATAACAGTAACTTTGATGCAAAATGGCTGTTTATGTTTAATGCAATCATTGCGAACTTAGACATGAGAGAGATTGCTCTGTCAAGTGAAAAGGTTGATAGTTTACCTCAGCGAATAATCTTGAAATTCCAACATATGGAAGCTTGATCGCGTGTTGATGATTGTTGAGTGGGAGCAAAGTTTGCTCTTACTATTAGAGCCCTCTAGAGAAGCATCTCTGATCGCACCCGACTTCTTTTGGACTCCGGTGAGATTCTCATTTAGGGAATAAAGCCACCTTCTCTTTCAAAAAATCATGGTTTGGTGTCCCACAAATGGTTAGGAAATGAGATGCAACTAATATTGAGCGCTGTCAATTCAGAATCCGCCAGCTTTGGGGATGGGCGAAGAACTTGAATGGTGTTTATAGAAAAGAAAAAGAGTGTATTTTGGATATTGTCAACACTTTAGATATCAAAGTCAAATCCTCACCCCTTTGCATGGCAGATTATGCAGCCAATCAGGAGGCAGATGAGTTTTTCACAAAACTTATGTGGGAGAAAAGAGTTAAAATGGTCTCGGCGCACTAAAATTAAGTCTATTTGGGAAGGGGACACTAATACTAAGTTTTTCCATTTGATTCCAAATGGAAAGTGTAGGAAAAAGATAATTTATCAACTTGAAGATGAAAGTACTATTGCTGGTGAGGACTTACTTAAGGCATATATTACCAACTATTACAAGCATATTTTTGGGCATCCAACCTCCAATTTCGCCATGATGGACGAGGAGCTGACTGATGATATACGTAGGCTCTCTCTTGAGGACAATGCTATTTTGACAACACCTTTTTCAGATAAGGAGATCTTTGACGCCATTTCCTAAAGGGAAAGGGATAAGGCTCCGGGACCGGATGAGTTCCCTGCGGAATTGTATCAGAAGTGCTGCATAATAATCAAAAGTGGCCTTTTACCCATGTTTGAGGATCTTTTCAATGATGATTTAGCATTGTTCCGCCTCAGGGATAATCAGGTTGCTTCATAAGAAGGAAGATGCAATTCAAATAGAGCAGTTCAAACCTATATGTTTGCTGAATGCCAGCTTCAAAATATTCACAAAGTGCGTACTAATGGGCTATTCATTATTGCTCACTCTGTGGTTCGCCCTATGCAAACTCCTTTCATGTCTGGATGAAATATCTAGGAGGGGTGGTTGTCCTCCATGAAACTATTCATGAGCTTCACAAAAAGAAACTTGATGAAGTTATCTTTAAAATGGACTTTGAAAGGCATATGATATTAAGTAAAATGACCTTTTCTTCAACAAGCTCTACGTATGAAAGGTTTTGCCGCGAATTGGCGACATCAATTTGAATCTTTTGTTCAAGGTGGGAGCATAGGGGTTAAGGTAGATGATGACATTGGTCCTTATTTCCAGGCCGTGAAAAGTTTGCGACAGGGTGATACTACATCTCCCATCCTCTTCAATATCGTCATTGATATGTTGGCCATCCTTATAGCACAGACTAAGAAGGGTGGCCAAGTCTGTGGACTCATTCAACACCTGGTGCATGGGAGGTGTCTATCCTTCAGTATGCCAATGATATAATCACTATTATGGAGAATGATTTGCAGAAGGCCAATAATATGAAATTGATACTTTGCCTTTATGAACACTGTCTGGTCTAAAAATAAATTTCCATAGGAGTGAGCGGTAGAGCCAAAGAAATAAAAAGCCAATACAGACAACTCTTCGGGTGTGAGGTGTGTGCTCCCTCCCGTTTACTTATCTTGAAATACCCATTCATCACCGTAAGCTAACCAACCAAGAATGGAAAATTATTAAGGATTGACTCAAAGGAAAGTTGGGTTCATGGACGAGTAAACTCATGTCATATGGGGCACGTTAAATCTTATCAACGCGGTTCTCCCAAGTTTACCCGTGTTTATGTCCTTTTTCGAAATACCCAAAGGAGTTTTGAAAAGACTAAATTTCTTTTTTTCAATGTGATGAACACAAACGGAAGTATAGACTGGCTAAATGGGATATCTTCTGTAGACCTAACGACCAAGTTAGGCTAGGTATAGAAAACATGGAATTTAAAAATTGGTTCTTGCTCAGTAAATAGCTATTCAAATTGCAAAATGAGGAAGGTGCCCGGCAATAACTCCTTCATAATAAATATCTTAATTCCAAAACTCTATCTCAAGTGGAAACCAAACCTACATATTGTCGGTTTTGAAAGGGCTTGATGAAGGTCAAGTCTCCCTTCTTTATGTGAGGCTCTTTTGTGGTTGGTGATGGCCGATCCATGAGTTTCTAGGAAGATATATGGCTAGGAGACAATCCACTTGCGATTCAGTATCCGTCGTTATTCAATGTGGCGCGAAGGAAGGATGCCACCGTTCAATCTATTCTTGGATCAACACCCCTGAACATCCAATTTAGGAGGGCCTTGATTGGCGATAACTGGAAGGCTTGGCTCCATTTAGTTCGTAGGTTGGTCAGTTGGTGTCGGTCAACCTGACCCTTACGTCTGAAGTTGTTAGATGGAGACTAAACTAGAACAGGATATTACTGTCAAGTTTATGTATGCAATCAATACGGGCCCGATGTTTCATTGGAAACGTATTTGGAAAATCAATGTACCGTTATAGATTAAAGTTGTTATCGGGTTTGTTCAACGGTTGGTGGTCCTTACCAAAGATAATCTGACTAAAAGAAACTAGCATGGATGTAAAAAAATGTTGTTTTTGTGATCAAGAGAAAACAATTACACATCTTTTCATTTCCTTCCCTTTTTGTTGCTTTGATCTAGCACACTACAACTTGTCACCCCCAATAAATATCCCAAATTTGTTTGGTAACTTGTGAGTTGGTATCGATCCAAAGTTTAGTGTCATATATAGGGGTTTGTGCCTTTGAGCAATTTGAAATTGCCGAAATGACTTCGTTTTTAACAGACCATGTTCTATAAATCTTTTGCAGGTTATCATCCGGGTGACATCATATATCCGTATGTGGTCATCACTTCAGTGTGGGGACACTTCGAAGCACATGGACTTTGGGTGCATTCGTCTAGCGATGGCTGCTTAGGCCTATCCAACCTGTTTGGTTGGTGTGTCACTATTGGATTATGTGGTTAAGTCATGTAATCTTATTTTCCTACCGATTGTGGTCTTTCCATTGCATTTTAGCACTTTGAAATACTAGAACCACTTTTAATAAATTTGGTGCATCATGATAATGCAGAGCCCCCCCCCCCCCCCCTCAAAAAAGAAGTCCATCACAATTTTTTATTTCCTTCAAGTTATTATGTTACCTCTTCTGTTATGTATGAAATAAATTTTGGGTTGTGACAACGGAACAACATTTTCCTTAGATAATAAGTAATTGGTATATCATGCATTGTATTTTCGTTCATTAGTCTATTAAGTGGCAAGATGACATTATTAACAAATATAATGAGAAAAGAAAACTCATGCACATTGGTAAAAATAAAATAGCACGGCAAGGCACAATTTGTTCCTAATTTATGATATACCCAATAATAGTTATGAGAAAATGGGTGCACGCATGGGGCATGGAAGATGGAGAACTGGAGATGTATGCCTGACAAGTCCAAGTCAGGGAAAAGACACAATACCAAGGTATGCGAGGAATCAAACAAGTTTATCGCAAACAACTATCCACCAAGACCGTATATGGCTGATTCCATTCCGACGCGCGTGCATGACTGTTTGGGAGAGAAGGTCTTCGAAACCCCTCCCTTTGTGATCCTGCATGGGAAGAAGAGCGATAATGTTTATGGGGAGCGTCTCAGAGCGACTACTCGCTACTGTTTGTCTATGTCCACGACTTCGACTACTTCCTCAACCTCCCCACCGACGATATGGGTGACAACATCAACATGTCAAACAAGAAGGCTGCTGAAGCCTCTACCGGCACAGCTTTGCCCTTTTCACCTAGAGGGTATGATCTATCCATCCCTCTCTTATCTATTCATGTGTTAGCCATACTTGTTATCATAGATATTTGTGTTCTATACTTAGTACGCGCTCACATGTTTAGCTCTCAGTGTGAGATTAATATTCTTAGCGATGTCATCATGATATATTTGTGAATTAAATTAAACAAAAAGTTACAATATATGAGATACTAATAATTATGAGAAAATAAATAGGTGCATGCACTGGACGTGGAAGATGGAGAATTGGAGATGTATGCCTAACAGGTCCAAGCAAGGGAAAGGCCAAGCTAAGCCAGGAGTCAAGCAGGTTTATCCCAAACACATATCCACGAGGATAACAATTGATATATGACGCAGAAAATAGGCATGGAACATCGATTCTATATATAAAGACTGCTTGTATAGCTTTGGCCAGACACAACCACAACAAAACCATCACTCCACGAGCAGACAGGAGTACTGGGAAGAGCTTTGCTCGACAAGTTTAGGACCAACCAACGATGAAGAGTAGCACGCTGATGGCAATCCTAGTCCTCCAGGCCGTCATGGTCATGGGAATCCTCTCACACTTACTGGCCGCCGACGGTACGTACGTTGCTGATCCTCATCGTCCGTCCTTGTAGTTAATTTATCTATCTCGGCCGCAACAAGGTCTGACTGCATCTTTGTGATGGCGTTAAGAGAATTTCCGGAAGTGCTGCGACAACTGCAACTCCTGGTCGGGGGCCCAATTCTGTGACGACGTGGGCCCCAAGTGCCGCGACGGCTGCGTGAACTGCCACGTGGTGCAGACGAGGCCCGTGAAGACGTTCCGGTGTGGGGATGGACGCGCCGCCCTCCCAGAGAATCCCTGCCCGCCGCCGTGCAAAAAGAACTGATCGCTTGCTCGAGCTAACCACACAGGGAGATCGACGTTGCGCCGAAAATAAATAAGAAAGCTCCGACGAGATGAGCAGAAACGGCCGGTGTGGTGTACATGCACGTGGCCCACGCCCAGCAACACTCGAGAGATAGTTGATGTTGCTCCGTAAATAAACACGTGTATCAGTTTATATATGCGTCTCTGCTTGATCAAATAAACAGTCAGTTTGTTTGTACGATACATTTGTACTATCCAGTTCACCGGTGAATGGATCCTTCTCGATGCTCAAGCATATGTACGGTTGTCACACGCGGTGCGAGTCGAAATAGTTTTTTTTTTCTTTTTTTCCAACATAGGGTAAACCCCGGCTTTGAATCAAAAGATAGACACAACTCTGTATATTTTTCAAATATATTTTTAATTCAAAATTAATATCATCTTAAAGAAAAAAGATCCACTACTGCAAAACAGGCTACGAGGCGTAGGCGCAAAACATCTATCCGTAACCCGCCATTGATAATACAGTTACCAACTCCGGGCGACCGCCACTAGTGAAAGACCCCGGCATTGGCAAGCAAGCTGTCGCTCAGTTAGAAAAAATAATGATGCATTTGCGTTTAGCTACCATGGCAGCGTTTTTTGTTGTTGCTGTAACAGCAACTATATATAGTTGGTGTTTATGAAACTAGTTAACAGTACAACCGAAAAAAAAAGAAACTAGTTAACAGTAATATATATTATGTCTCAAAAAGTACTTTGAAGTATAATACAACACTAGTACCGGTAGAAGCTATTGATGAAATTTTTGATAGCTACATGAAGTCTACTCGTAATTCTCAAAGATATACCACAGAGGAAATATCGAAGGTTCCCGCAAAAAAGGGATATTGAAGGGGAAGATGCCAGCCCACGAAGAATGGAACGTTTCGGAGGAAAAGTCTCTGTGTCGGCTGCACCTTAGCCCCCATCGCCTGTGCACCATGCCACTTTATCTATTGACGGCTCATTCCTAGAATTGGATGGATCGGTGGCTCCAGGTATGATACTCATGAGAAATGATGGGAGTGTTATCTTTGCCATCGGTTTATATTCAACTACAGAGATGCTTTGGAAGCGGAGACACATGCTCTTATGCAAGGGGTGACGTTGGCTATTCAACATACGAACCTCCCGATTCTTGTCCAACCGGATTCCTCAGAGGCAACATCTGTGTTATCAGGTGATGGAATTGCTCGCTTAGCTTATGGGCATCTTGTCATGGAGATTAGAGCTTTGATGAATGGCGAGTTTATTCCACAGAAGATTCCACGGGAACAACCCAGAGTTGCAAATCGACTGGCAAACTATAGTTGAACTTTGACTACACATGATGCCCCCCATGTATCGAGAAACTTTTGCCTCTTTGACTATAACACTATAATTATGGAATAAAACTTCTATTTACAAAAAAATGGGATTGAGATAGTATATAGTAATAAACCCTTTGGAAGGTAGACCTGCATCTTCCGTGCATGTTAACTTTTTGTTTTTTTTTTCATTGAAAACTGGATTCGCTAGATGAGGCTGCAACTGAAAAATCTTTCTCACTAGTCGGAAGGAGGGAAATGAGTGGTCCTATTTGGGGCATAGGGATGTGCGGGGCGCACCAACGCACACCCCCGCGGTTTGGGATGACCCAAAGCGGCGGGAGGGGGCATTGTTTTTTTTGGTTTTATTATTCTTTTCCTTGCTTCCTTTTAATTTTTTGCTTTAATGAAGTTGAAAAATGCTCACGAATTTTAAAAAATATTCACAAATACAATACAAATCATGAATGTTAAAAGGGATGGTGAATTTGAAAATTTCATGGATTTCATAAAATATTCTAATTCCAAAAAGTTCATAGATTGGAATTTTTTCTAAATTTTTTAAAAACTGGATTTTAAAAAGTGAACATGAATTCACCGTATTTTAATCATTTTTCCAAATTATAAAAAAAGTTCACATATTTGGAAATTGTTCGTATATTAAAAAATATTCATGAATTTCGAAACAAATTCATGACTTTAAAATTATTCCCGAATTTTCAAAAATGTTCACGACTTCAAAACTCTTACCGAATTCAGAAGAATTATGAAGTAAAAAATATCATGACTTCAAAATTGTTCACAAATTAAAAAAAAATCATGACTTCAAAATTTTGTTTCCTAATTTACAAACAAATTCAAGACTTTAAATTTTTTCCTGAATTCAGAAAAAAAATCAGGAATTAAAAATGTTCATGACTTCAAAATTTTGTTCCCAAATTTACAAAAAAAATTATGACTTCAAAATTGTTCCTGAATTTAGAAAACAAATCATGAATTAAAAAATATCATGACTTCAAAATTGTTCAGGAATTTTAGAAAAATGATCATGGCTTCAAAAAATTATCCCCGAAAGATATTCAGGATTTAAAAAATTCGAAATTTGAACATAAATTATAGGAAATGTTGAAATTACAAAATCTTTGAAATTTGGAAAAATAAGAATTTTCAAATATTCTCAATTTGTTTAATTAACATTTTTTTAGAAAAATAGAAAATCGAATAAAACTAACAGAAAAATTCCATGAAAGAAAGACGCAGCCGATCCCGTAAATGTCTAGTTGAAAGTGGGCCAAGCCGAGAATACTGGTAGATGTGTTGGGCTTTATGTGGGTGGTTCCCAGTTATGCTTCCGATGGCATGAGTGAGTGAGAAAATTATCCATTTCTCAAAAAAAAAAAAGAGTGAGAAAATTATCCTCGAAAATATCCTAAAAAGGTGTGACTGAGAAAATTGCGGACCCGAAAAACAAAATGGCGAGTGGGAAAATTGCGGTAATTAACAAAAAAGAAGTGGCTTTCAGATTGATGATAACGAAAATTTGGCATGGGATGATTTGAGCTTTTGAAGTCCTTTTACGTGTAGTAGGATTCTAAGCAACCCTTGTGACTGAAGGAATGGGGCGAGACGACCTTGACAGACAAACCAAGGCCAAGAGAGATCCTACCTGTGAAACTCGACCGATGATGTTTCTTTCTTGAAACAAAATTTGACAGATAATTTACCTTGCATGGCATACAGTCTCTGAATAAAACGAATAAAGACCCATGCGGACATACAAGAAGAAGAAGAAGACGAAGAAGATGATGATGATTCGTCACAACGTACTTACGTTGGACGACGACCGATCGATCGCACATCCACGAAAGGGAGCTGAAGGCGCTGCCACGATCGACGACACATTCCCCAGAGGCAGAGCTGTCGATAGAAAGGAGGTGAAGCCTATTTCGAATCGAAAAGGAAAAAAAGGAATAATAAAGATAGACTGCGGATGAGCCGATAGCTGCCTGATAACTAGCGTTGTTGACCAGAAGTTGCTAGCGTGCGAGTGCTGCGTACAGGCCACACGAAAGAGAGACTTTCGTAAAGCCGTCCCCCGTGCTGGATCGGACATGATGTGCGTGGGTGGCGTGCATGCATGCATGTTGACTTCCTCTTCGTTTGATCGTCATCTGCCTCTGCGTGTGTCGTCCGGCCGGCCGGCCGGCTAGCTTTTCCACCAAAAGCGACGCAGGATTTTTCCAGTGCGAGCTGCCCGAAACTCCCAATGGGCCGGTTGACCTCTAACAATCTTAATCTCTCTCACACCATGGCCAACTTTCGGTGCGCATGAACTGTACTTGGAAAGTGTGTGCACCACCTCTGTCCTAAAACAGCAGGGCGCTGTCGTGCAAAAGCCGTGACAACTCCAATCTGAAAAGAATGGCATCTTTCGTTTCAACCACGCGCACGCACACTGTTCCGCTTGGGCAGGTCCGTCTGATCATACAAATTGTTTCTCCCTTTCTCCCCTCCTGCCTTCTCTTTTGGCCCAAACCAGGAACGGTCGCTGTCTCAGCCTCACACAGGGGCGCGGCGCCCGAGGCCTAATTGCTTACTACCACCACAGTATGATGGATCGATGGACAAATTATTCTGAATCCCCCGCGGGACAAGTGCCCGTAACTGTGGCGTGCCTGCCTCTACAGTCTCAGTTCAGGCTTTCCTTTCAGCGGAAGCATGTAGCATTTCGCCCTGTCTCGTGCAGTGGGCATCAGTCACCATACTGTTCGTCACCACAGTGCTAGTAGGATGCATGCACATGGTCCAGGGGCACTACTACAAGAGATTTTTCTTTCTTCCGTGGACTAATAATTTAGCTCATCAACATTAATAAATGGTAGTAAGTACGTAGGATGACCTACTGTACGTAGTTGATCTACGCATGCACCACGGCTAGCTTTCTCTAATCTTGCCAAAAAGCAACAGATTAACTAGTGCGTGTTCCATCCCATCGACCTATTAAGAAAAGGTGGCGCGCGCTCGACCGTGGCGCTGATCATCTGGCCGGGAAAGTAACTTTCGGGCCGATCGAACATGGTTTCACTCCTGACACTCACATGCACGCAGCGCTCCGTCCGTGCGAGTGCGCGCGTGTCCGTCCGCTCCGCCCGAGTCTCTTCTTTTGAGTAACCACGCATGCATGCACGGCGACTACCCCGTTGGTGAACGAGCGAGAGTGACCGAGTGACTTCTCACGATCCGAGGAACAACTCAAACCACCTTTACCTTTTTTTTACCATTGCACGCAGCGGGCAGGACAGGAGACACCCAAACATGCCGCGCCAGTAGAGTAGGGCACGAAGGCTGTCGACGACGATCATCTATCTCTCCATTCATTTCGTCGATCGACCATGGCTCCAAAGGTCTTTTTGGCCGCCTCCCCGTCTTTTAGCGCCTCGCCTCGCGGTTAATCATGGACTCTCGAGCGCGCATGTCAAAAGCTACCGATCATTCATAACCCTTTCCATCTTGAGCGTGGTACGTTACCGTGCCGGCTATAGCGAGAGCTAGGCGCCGTGGTTTGACCTCCGCATTAGTGATTACGACTTGGAGATCGAAAAGGCAGTAATAACTTTCCCAATGAGCGCAAAGTGGAGAGCTATCTAGGTAGCCGTAGGTAGAACATGATGGATATATGGATGAGACTCTCCGGGTCAGCTTGGTTCCTAGCTGATACTTCCCACATTTTACCATTGGCTCTCTTCGGTAATTACTTTGATATATATGATGGAACTAGGTTCTTCCACCTTCTTGTCAATTAGTGGTCCACGCAAGTGTCGGAACTCTTTTTCTTGGGTTAGCCAGCCTTTGCGTGTTTTACAAGTGTAGCAACTGTAAAGTGAACCTTGTAAAAAAGGGGAACATACCAATTGTCACTAACTAATTGGTTGGCCGTATATATGTTGTTTTTCCTTTTGCCAAAAATCGTGCCATGTTTTGGCACGTATGTAGAAGGTGGTTTCATCCTACAAATCCTGCAATGTTAGTTTTGCTAATCCTAAGTGGCAAAAAATAATAGTATATGGTCTTTGGCCTTTTCGCAAAAAATATAAGTTGCATGATATTTCTTTTATTTATGCCTTAATTAATTTTTATTTGTTGTGAAAATGTCTTGGTCAATTTCTGAAAATTACAATGTTTAGTTTACCCAAAGTTATACTAAAGTATTCGGCACACCGCCCTAGAAGAGTTCAAAGAATTCGATGCAGGTTAAACATGGAGACTATAAGTACCTCTTTCAATAAAAATGATAATATAGTCTCTTTTTTTCTTATCCAAGTCGATCAATTTAATACACTGATCTGGCGGCTAACTGGAAATACTACCTCTCTCTCAGTTTACAGGGCGTGCGCGTACCCCTAGGTCGTCAATTTGACCAACCTAATACACGTCATATATTACAAAAAATATACCAACATAAACTTTGGAGTTTCTACTTTCAAAAGGTATAATTTTTGTGTTATATAGTTTATATTAGGGTGATAAAATTTGCAACCTAGGTATACACGTAGTATCCTTTTTAAGTAACTTTAATGTTTGTGTAAACTTGTGGGGGTGTACCGAAGCAAAACCCATTTATCAAAGCAAAAAAAAAATATGAAAAAACAACAAGCTTGCACTTCCACTAACCCGAATTTATAGCTTTTAGGTTATATTTAGACATAAAGAAAAATCTCAGTCGACGTGTGGATGGACCCCACTAAATCAGTTTATGGGACTAGAAAAGCGTGGCATGCTAATGACGGGGGTTCCAAGCACATATCTAACGTGCGCACAACAGCTGTGAAAGCAAAGAGATAGAGCATAATTGGTTTGATGCCAACATTTGGCATTGCCAATATGTGGCAAGCCAACATTTGGCAAAATCAAAAGTTGCCAAATGTTGGCAACTTTTTGTGAGGTTGAGAAGAAAAACTGGTAGCCAACCAATCACTAGCCAACATTAGGTATTTGCCAAATATTGGCATGCCAACTTTCGGCATCGAACCAATCATGCTCATAATCTGCCGCCAACTTGGGAATTGGATTAGCGAAAGGCAGAGCCCTTTGCCTAGCTACAATGCAACAAAGCTTGGGTTGTAAGGTAGGTGTGAAATGAAAGGGGAGACATACATAGGCAAAAGGAATGGAAGGAGCCGACTAGCCGAGATAGAAAGAATCAAAGAAAGAGAGAGAGAAAGGCGATGCTTGTATAAAGTGGTTAAGGCCGGGCACGCAGACGCGGTGATGATTAGCAGTGATTAGTTAGAGGAATGAAAAGGTGGCAACCATGATTAGCAATTGATAGGGAGAGCGGTGAGGTGGAGACGGACGGGCGCGGGGCCTTTGAGCATGACGGCATGATCGTCACGTGCGAGGAGAGAGGAGAGATGGATTGAAGAAAGGGACAGAGCGTTTGGTTGGTTGCATTGCATGTATGGGACCGGCAAAGGGAATGATGATTGCCGCTGACACAACTCGCAGCACGCGTGCCCCGGATCCTCTACGCCCTCCTCTCCACACCCTCTCTTTGTGCCCTCTGATCCTCTCTCACTCCGTCTCCGTTTCTCTCTCCTTATGCTATGTGGTTAATTATCAAAACGTACTCGTGGTCAGTACTACAGGCCTGCTCGTTCATTCATGGCCAGTACTTTAGTCCCACATAAGGAAGGCATTAAGGATACACACATGCATGTATATACAGTAGTACTCCCTACTTGTACGTACGTGCCATGCATTATGTACGTGACGACCGGTGCAGTGCATCTCTATCTTGTACTAGCACACATTCCGTGCGACAAGGGGCACATGAAATGAAGGCCGCGTGCGCGCGTAGCTAGCTTGTACCGTAGGTATCACGTACCGAACTGCACATGACAGCAGCAGCTCTGCTTACATAATTATAGAGGGAGAACGGACGAGAGAGACGTGCATGTGTGTGTGTGTGTGTGTGTGTGTGTGTGTGTGTGTGTGTGTGTGTGTGTGTGTGAAAATTAAGGATGGTCCCGGGGCTAGCGATCGACTCGTACACGAGGGTGACGCGGACCCAACCCTGTAGTAGTACTTGCGGTCGATCCCCTTGCGTGCGGGCACGCTTCCTTTGTACCCACGCGACGGACAAGTACCCGCCGTCACCACGCCGAGCTACTTGCGCCGGTGGGGTGGCCGTCCATCTCTCTCCGCGGCTACCACGTACGTACGTGCTCTGGGTCCATCCATCCACAGCACCGCAACCACCGCCGTACGTACGCATTTGATGGAGCTCTAGTATCTTTTTTGATGGAGCTGGATCTTATGGATGGACCTGGGGCGGTAGTCAGATCGTCCCGTCTACGTACACAGTGGACGTGACATGCTTGATGGTACCCTCGATAGGCCTTGGTAAAGGTGGATGCATGATAGCTCCGGGCTCCGGGCGGTGCCGGAGGCGATGACGACGACTGTGGGTGTCGCTCCCTCTCGAGGGCGTCGCAGTAGGTCCTCTTACGGTACCATGGTTCCAGGGTGAAAACTTTCGTACATCCTTTCGGGCTCGACGACGGTGGCCTTGTGCATCGTCATCCTCTTGAGGGCACCGCCATGGAGCCTCGGTGCCCCTCGGTTGTAGCTGGCCAACAGCTTCGGGCTTGCCTTGTCATCGACATGTAGGGTTCTCGACTCTGGCGTAGGGTGGTCTCGGTGTTCTCCTCTCTTCTAAATGTGACCCATACTCTCCCTTCTCAGTATGGTTGTGTGCATCAAGAGATGCAGAGGCTGGAGGTATTCCTCCTTTTCCAAAAAAAAGTCTCCCTTCTCAGTCCTTACCATCCCCTAATACGAGCGGTGCTTCACGACCCGAAGCGAGGGGGCTGTCTCAGCGGCTATTTGCCCCTTCCTGGAGATGGTTTAGTGTCTTCGGTACCACGATGTCCAGTGATTTCTCCAATCGACACGACTATGGTCCTATTTCAGCAGTCTTGGATGTCTCTTGTTAGGTGTATAGTCTGTTTGGAGCTTAAAGATGGACATAGAGAAGCATGGTTTAACATTTTGGAAACGAATATATTTTCACCCCTCACTGAAATGAATGAAACATTTGATCATTCCGAACTTACTTATAGAATATTTCGAATGAATTTAACCAATATTTGAACCTATTTATTTATTTTAGTGCAACATTTTGAGAGAAAAAGAATATTTTGGTACACACCAAAATTGCCGACAAAAGTTTCAACCCTAGCCGGGGAAATGGTGGCAAGTCGAGTACACGAGTAGGAAACAAAAGGCGCTGGCTCGATGACGAAGAGAAGAATTCAACTTTTTTGAAATACAAACAAATATTTCATGACAGCGTCAAACATTTCATAAAGTATGATGGATTTTGACCATTATTTCAGTTAGCTTTGAATCTAGCTCAAGAATAAATCGGCACATGCTGAAATAACCCATTTTTTTCTCGCTCTTTCATTAAAGAAACTGGCTTGTATGAAATTCGCGTGAAACTACCCATATGGAAAAGCTCCCAAAGATAACGAACACTGTGAAGAACTCATGGTTTTGCTGCCATTCGGCGGTCGCACGACACTGCTTTGTTGGGAGAGGGACGTACGGCGGTCGCTGTTACAAGAGAGGGGACACTTAATTGGCCCTCGTCCCTGGAAAATCAGCACGAGGATTTGGTTCTAGGGTTCATGAGGTCACATCGGCACTTGGGATTTTCCTTTTCCATTTCATCTTTCAAATTGGAATATGATTAAATACGTACACACGTGTACTCTACAAGATGTGCATCGGTCGTGACGAACTCGTATTTACCCTCTGGTTATTGTCACCGTGCAGGGCGGCTGATTTAGAGCCTTACGTACGTACGTGCACAGCGACACATGCACATTCTCTACACACAAGGATACATGTTCAATACACATTCCCACTGGTTCGTCGTGTTGTCACTTTCGTGTACATGCACGTGTTCGTCTTGCGGCCATTTTCTTTCGCTCATCGTCTGCAATCTGGAGGACGACTGGACGAGCGGCGGCCAGCCAGCTAGCGGCGCCAGTCTATCTCTCTTCTCGTCTTTCTCGCGCGCGTGTGGCCCGTGGCGTCGCCGATGGAGCCAGCAGTCGATGGAGGCACGGCCATAAAAGGAAGAGGCAGCCGGTCTCGCTAGCACTGGACAAGGACCAGAGCAAATTTAGTTAAACACGATTTATTTTTTAATGTCTTCATGGACTGGAATATAATTAATTTCAGTCAATCTTACAAATTTATCCATACGTTTTTTTACTCTTACAAAATTTACTCATCTATATCCACCTCAATTTTTTTTACTCATCTATGAAAAATGAAATCTGAACTCGGTAGTTGTCAATTTGGCTAATCCTTAGTTGATATACATTTTTGTTCATTAATATCTGATCTTGGTGGTAATAATTTGATCGTGTGTGGTGGAAAAATAGTAGGCTTTTTTTTTCTCAAAGTTCATTTTTCTTAATAAAATCTTGCACAGTTCTAACATCATATCAACAATACTCGGTACCAACTGAGGACTAAGAAAATCCATATGGATTCCATTCATATATATTGAGTATGATTGAACCAAATCCGATATTGGACATCTAAATTAAATGAGAGAGCTCCAAAATTAAGGAGCATAGTGTATTCATAGATAGATTGCTGGTGATGACTGCGATCTGTAGCCCTTGATTTTTGTAGAGCGTCACATGCATTTAAAGACTCATAACCACTAAAAATTTGCACATAATGGTGTATTTTGAACCGAATAATCATTTTTAAACAGATTTATATTTTATATATATATATATATATATATATATAATTTGCAACTTAATGAAATTCAAATATGAAGTTCTAACCTAGGTGGTGATGTGGCGTCATATATTTTCTCCATTCGGGTTTATAGGGCCGCGCTTATGGAGAGATGTTTCTCCATTATTTTGTTTGATAAAATATTAGTTATATACCATGAAAAATATATCACTAGATTCACATTAAAAATAGTTTCCAATGCGTTATGGTGAATAACTTATACTCCCTACGTTCCTAAATATAGTCTTTTTAGAGATTCAAATGCGGACTACATATGGAGCAAAGTGAGTGAATTTACACTGTGAAAAATATCTATATACATCTGTCTGTAGTCCTTGTTGAAATCTCTAAGAAGATTTATATTTAGGAAGGGAGGGAGTATTTCCATGATGATTCGATGGTTTTTTTTTTCATAAAATACGTGCTTAAATCATGAAAACAATGCATACCCGTACGCATCATAACTCTGAACAATTAATATTGCATTCTCTCTGCCGGGAGCTCGGATCAGAACTTCTGCCATGCCCTGCTAGCTACCATCTAGCCCGGCCCTGCCCTGCCCTGACATACATATGTATATATACAGTCGTACAGACACACGTCATTCTTTTCTTATCTCGATGTAGAAAACATGTGATTCCTGCAGCTGGCTCTCGTCTGATAAAAAGATTGGAACTAGCAACGACATACTAGTACTGTGCCGCAGAGACACAGCCTTACGTACACATATGCATGTGATCTTCTGAAAGTCTGTTCTCCTTAATGATGTATTAGTAGTATTGGTAAAACAATGATGGAAACTATGATGAAATAATTACATAAATACTCCATGACTCCATGTGTCTTTTGGCCTCTCTCTTAGCTTTCAATGATTCAAATGAGTTTGTTCTTTTAAGAGTTCAAATCCTTGGAATTTTTGTTGACACCAGATTTTGGCGTGGTTAAGAATCCGGGTTCGTATGCCGGAGTGAACCCTTGCCGGAGTACAAACCTTGCCGGAGTACAAATCTTGCCGGAGTGAAAACCTTGCCGGTGTGAAAGCTTGCCGGATAGAAACATTGTCGGTGTGGAAAGCTTACTCGGATAGAAAACTTGCCGAATTGGAGGCTGTGATAGTCAAACGGACAAGAAATTGAAGATGGGCTCAAAGGGTTATTCAGATGATCTCGGATGGAAAAACGTTCAACATGAAAGTTGTTCGTCTCGTCGAAACGGTCGATTTTGATATAAAAAATGTCCCAATCCGAATTCTTATGCAAAAGTTATGGCCGCTACAAGATGCTGCTACATTAGATGGCCGGACACTCCGGAGGCAACCCTCCGGATTCCATATTTTTCTGCTGCAGACTTCGGAAAACAGCCAAAAACTCACTCAAGATGGCTTCTAATCAAAAAACGTTCAACATGAGAGTTGTTCGTCTCGTCGAAACGATCGATTTTGATATAAAGATCGTTCAAATCCGAATTCTTATGCAAAAGTTAGAGCCCGCACAGCGCGACCCTCCAATAGGCAAAATATGACGCCCGGAACCAGACACATGTGTGGGTATGTCTGATGAGCTGCGTGAGTATTTAGCTGTTTTGCGCGAGCAATTTGGCCATGAATATGACCTCGGATCAAAAAACGTTCAACATGAAAGTTGTTCGCCTCGTCGAAACGGTCAAGATTGCTTTTGGGCTCGTTTTCATCCGAAGTCGTTTACCGCCACAAAAAAGACCCGCAAGGTGCAGCCAGTTTAAACCGAACAGTTTTGGAAAGTTCGGACAAAACCAATCCGAATTTGACTAGGGTTTTGGACGTGAATCCAAACTTTTTCTTGCACGGGAAGTCCAGCCGCCTCTTATATACCCAAGGGGTGATGGCCGATTGAACAACACACAATCAAACAAATCAATCTACTACTTTTTCGTGTTCATCTATCTTTATCCCCTACCCTTGTATCTTTCTTTCTCGTTCTTCGTTCGTTCTTCGCGTTGGAGGGCAGCGATCCACGAGGCTCTAGGGGCGAGCGAATCGACCTAGGGCAGCCCATAGCCGCCGCAAGCCCTGACGGGGTCCCTCCCGGGCAAGCGGGGCTTCGGGTCTGCAAAAGCGCCCGCCGACTGTTTTGCGTATCGCGCTGTCGGTCGGGCCTCCTTCGACGTGAGCTGCGGTGCATCACCCCTGACGTCGAGGGTACACGTAACGTGTTCGTGTGTCAACACACTTTTTGGCGACTCCGCTGGGGACAGAAGATCAATCATCATCATCCACCATGTCCGATCTTCCCAAGCCATCTGAGGTAGACGCCGATAACATCATTAAGCCTAGTCTTGATGAGATATCGGCCGATCATCGCCAAGTCTATGAGGAGTACAAGAAGGCGCGCGAAGAGAAGGATTTGCAGGAGTTCCTTGCAAAATTCAAGAAGGATCGCCAAGGCAACATCACTCCGATTGAAGAAATCAAGTTCCCTCCTCTTCAAGCCGAGCAGGTTAAACCCGCTGTGAGTACTACCTTTTCTCATGAGCAGTGGGCTGAGATTGAGAGTCGTATTGCTGATGGTAACAATCTGGTCTATCAAACTTTCATAGAAAATACCAATGCTCAGAAAAATATATCTCAATCATCTAGTGGTAATGATGGTGTAGCTGCTAGTGTGCAAAACCCTAATCTGGCTTTACCTATCTCATCGGTGCCTCCCATGCCGATGACTTATTATCCTACTCAAACAAACCAGATTGTGACTGCACCCATTAATCCTATTATGAGCATGCCAGGTTCGGTGGCAACGCCGAACCAAACCCTACCTACAGCTACAACCACTCGGCCATTACCGAACTATAGTCCGGCATACATGCCACAGTTCATACCTACTGCTAGTAGTCCTACTCCTCCTATGCCGCTGCCACAAGTTGCATCGTCCACTATGGATGATGGTCTAGCTAATCTTAGAGAGGAGATGGCTAAGATGCTTCGAGAGAATTTTGGAGTTGAGTTACCTCGGAATCGGATTTACCAAAAGCCGTACCCCGAGTACTTTGATGCCATCCAGTGCCCTCCGGGATATAAGATTCTAGATTTTGTTAAGTTCAATGGAGAGGGCACAAAAACCACATGGGAGCATGTTAGTCAATACTTGGCACAACTAGGTGAAGCAGGTTCATTGAATGAATTGAAAGTGCGTTTGTTTCCTTTATCATTAACTGGTACTGCATTTTCATGGTTCTCTTCTTTACCACATGGTTCCATTCGGGTTTGGTCGCAGTTAGAGCAGAAATTTCATGATCACTTTTATAGCGGCGACAATGAACTCAAGTTGTCACATCTAACATCGGTTAAACAGAAGCATGACGAATCGGTCTCCGATTATGTCAAGAGATTTAGAGAAACGAAAAACCGGTGTTTTAGTTTGGTGATAACCGAGAGAGACTTGGCAGACCTAGTGCTGAGTGGTTTGAGAACTCCCATTAGAGAAAAGTTAGAAGGCTATGAGTTCTTAAATATCAACCAAGTCTTACAAAGGGCTTTGGCTCAGGAAAGCCGAAGCAAAGACCTCAAAGAAGTGCATAGATACAGAGCCGATCGTCCAAAGATGAATATGGTGGAATATGACAGTGATCTCTCGGACGATGAGGGTGATGTTTTTGCTACTGAATTTGTTTGGCCATCTAAGGCCAAACCCTTTACTTGCAATGATCTGAAACCGATTCATAAGAATCGTGAGGAAGAGATGAAGTTTACTTTTAACATTGCTAAGTGTGATAGAATATTTGATGCTTTGCTGCAGGCTAAGATTATTAGAATATCTCATACTTTACCGCCGTTTGAAGAGCTAAAATGGCGTGCTTATTGCAAGTATCATAATTCTTTTTCTCATGCTACTAACGATTGCAATGTTTTTCGACGACAGATACAATCGGCCATTAATGATGGACGATTGAACTTTTCTGAGATGCAAGTTGATAAACAACCTTTTCCAATGAATACCATGGATTTGGAGGGGAAGAAGCTACTCATTCGGCCGGAGGTAGCCGAATCTACTAATAAAGCTAATGTCATTGTTGGTGAGCCCAGGAAAGACAAGGAGGACAACAAGATCTTGGGAAGGCAGGTTGTGCTTGATAAGCAACCTGGTGGCAAGGAGGTAATCAAGATCACCATCAAGAATCCGACACTCGGGAGGCAACCACAAGTGCAAAAGAACACTCATGTTAAATTTGTCAAGCCCAGGAGTCCAGAAGTTGGCAAGTGGAAAACGAATGAAGCTAAAGTGCAGTGCAAGAAAATCAAGCCAACTTTTGATATGTTGCTGCCCAAGTATGCTAGTCATGCAGCCGGTTCTAGCTCCAACCAGTCATCAAATCTGAAGCGCTCAAGATCACCTCCTCGGGAAGAATTTCAGCATCATGCAAGACCATATGGGTCGTGGGCGCCGGGACCATGGGCGCCGCCACCCCCCTATGTGCCATACTACATGGGAGACTTCAATGGAGGATGGTGGCAGCCCCCAACGGCCCCTTATGCTTTTCATCCGGGTTGGGCAGAGCCAAGGAGGCCCGTTCATGAGAGACTTTCTTATCCCACACGAGGCCATTTGAACAATAGTGTCAATCGGCCAGTGCAAGATAATCAAAAAGGGGTCGGCAAGCAAGAATGGCGTGTTAAGTCGCCAAGTGCTGTAACGGTCGAGTCAAGCAAAGGCAAGGAAAAAACCGATGCCGACTCACTCATCTTGGGCACCGAAACATTCACCATACAACAGCCGATTATGCATAGCAATCCGACTGAGCTGATACTTGCTATCGCGCCAAAGCACTCGGCTAATGATCATGAAGCAAGCACCAGCCAAGTAAAAACGAGAGATCCTAAATACACTCAGCCAAAGTGGTGTCCTCCAGGGCTAACAAAGACACAAAAGAGGAAACTACGGAGGTTAAGGAGTCAAGAGATGGCAGAACAAGAGGCCGAGAAGCAAAGGGATAAGTTGTTCAATGACACTCGGCCTATGTTACCTACAAAACAAGTGTGGAGGCACAAACAAATACAAGATGCAGTGGCTTCTACACCTATCACAGCAGCACCTACACCACCAAAAGAGGACGACTCAATCATTGCATCGTCTATGTTACCTATTGCTTCCTCTTTACTCGGACAAATTTCAGAATCGGTGGATACACTCGACGAGGAGGCTGATATGTTAGATTACGAGTCTACACCGATTCATGAAGGTATGGATATTAATATGGTGTATTATTTACCCGCTGAGTTTCGTGCTGTAGATGAGGAAGGGGAGGTGGCTCAGCTGGATTTTGGCCCTAAAAATGCAATATTCGAGAAGCCAAAAGACCCAGTAACGCATCTGAAACCGTTATATCTCAGAGGTCATATCAATGGGTCACCGCTCACTCGGATGCTTGTTGATGGTGGTGTTGTGGTAAATCTTATGCCGTATTCGGTCTTCAAAAAATTGGGGCTGCATGATGAAGAGTTGATAAAGACCAACATGGTGCTCAATGGATTTGAAGGCAAAGAGAAAACTGAAGCCAAAGGTGTGATGTATGTGGAGCTCACGGTGGGAAGTAAAACTTTGGCTACCGCATTCTTTGTCGCTGAGGTGCAAGGTAACTACAACGTCATACTAGGCCGTGATTGGATTCATGCAAACCAGTGCGTGCCATCCACCATGCACCAATTTTTGATCCAGTGGGTTGATGATGAAGTGGAAGTCATTCATGCGGATAACTCGGCCTGTGTTGCTTTGGCCGAGGCATCGGTGGATTGGCAACACCCAAATGCTACTTGCTTGACGGGACGTGACTTGTCAGAGTTCGATTTTCTCAGCGCAACCAAGAATGGTTTCGTGCCCGTCTCTTTAAAGCCGACTGAGTGCAATCGGCTCCAAGGTATGATATGTTTAAATGGATCCTAATTCAGATTGGTTACAAAGGCAACTTGTAGAATATCGGTCCAATGAGAACGATATGTATGAGTCCATAGAAGAGTTAGATGATATGGATAAATTAGGGCAAGGTTTTACGTCGGCCGATCCATTAGAGGAGATAGATATAGGAGATGGTTTGATTCCTAGGCCGACATTTGTAAATGCAAATTTAAGAGCCGATCATAAAGCTAAGTTGATCGAGCTGTTGAAAGAATATGTTTGTTGCTTTGCATGGAAATACCATGAGATGCCAGGTTTAAGCCGAGAGCTAGTGGAGCATCGGTTACCTATAAAGGCTGGTTTTCGACCATATAAACAATCGGCCAGAAAGTTTAATCCAAAAACATATGACCGGATCAAGGAAGAGATCGGCCGTTTGCTTAAAGCTAATTTTATTAGACCTTGCAGGTATGCCGAATGGATTTCTAACATTGTCCCAGTGGAGAAGAAAGAATCTGGCAAGTTGAGGGTGTGCATTGACTTCAGAGATTTGAATAGGGCTACACCCAGGGATGAGTATCCTATGCTAATAGCTGATATGCTTATTAATGATGCTTCTGGACATAAGGTTATTAGCTTTCTAGATGGTAATGCCGGATACAATCAAATTTTTATGGCCGAAGAGGACATGTCCAAGACAGCTTTTCGTTGCCCTGGTTTTCTTGGTTTATTCGAGTGGACAGTGATGACATTCGGATTAAAAAATGCTGGCGCCACATATCAAAGGGCTATGAATTTGATTTTTCATGATTTACTCGGTGTCATACTTGAAGTCTATATTGATGATATTGTTGTCAAATCGGGCGCTTTTGAATCTCACTTGGCCGATTTGCGTTTAGCTTTTGAAAGAATGAAAAAGTATGGACTGAAGATGAATCCTTTAAAATGTGCATTCGGTGTGTCAGCTGGTAAGTTTTTGGGTTTCATTATTCATGAAGATGGCATAGAGATTGATCCCAAAAAGATAGAGGCCATACAGAAAGTGGAGGCTCCAAAATGCAAAAGAGATACGCAAAAGTTCCTTGGCAAGATCAATTATTTGAGAAGGTTCATAGCTAATTTGTCAGGGAAAGTTGATGCATTTACTCCTATCCTTCGGTTAAAGAATGATGCTGATTTCACTTGGGGGGCAAAACAGCAAGAAGCATTTGATATGATCAAGAATTATTTGTGCACCCCTCCGGTGATGAGAGCACCCAAGCATAGGGAACCCTTCAGACTTTACATTGCAGCAGAGGAAGGAGTTATTGGTGCTGTTCTAACTCAAGAGACCGGAGGAAAAGAACATGCCATCGCTTATTTGAGCCGCCGCTTATTGGACGCAGAGACAAGGTATACATTTATTGAGAAATTATGTCTATGCTTATATTATGCTTGCACAAAATTGAGACATTATTTAATGCCGAGTGCTTGCGTAGTAGCTTGTCAGACCGATGTCATTAAATACATGTTGCATAGGCCAATTCTTAGTGGTAAAATTGGCAAGTGGGCTTATGCTTTGATTGAATATGATTTGGCTTATGAATCTCTAAAATCCGTGAAGGGCCAAATTGTTGCTAATTTCATTGTTGAACATCGGATTAATGACAAGCATGATGTTGATATGAACCTTATTTCATTAGTACCATGGAGATTATACTTTGATGGTTCAGTTTGTAGCAATGGCCAAGGTGTTGGTATTGTTTATATATCTCCTCATGGTGCTGTTTTTGAAGCCTCATGCCGCTTAGAATATGTTTGCACGAACAATCAAGCCGAATATGAAGCATTGTTATTCGGCCTAGAGATGTTACTTGCTATAGGTGTTACACATATTGAGGCTTACGGTGATTCGTTACTAGTAGTGCAGCAAATATCCAAAGTCTTTCAATGTTTGGACGAATCACTTAATGTTTATCTTGATAAATGTCTAGATATAATCTCTACTTTGGATTATTTTAGCATTGCACATATATCTAGACATGACAACTGGAAAGCAAATGAGTTGGCACAGCAAGCATCTGGATACCATGTTGATCATGTCATGTTTCATATTTCTCAAAGTCCGATGTCTTGTCTTACCAGTATAGAAGAGGCCGAACCGGAACCCACTGATTCGGTCATTAACAAAAAATCTAGTGCAGGTGACAATTCCGACTGGAGGAAGCCCATTGTTGCTTACTTGAGTAATCCGAGTGAAAGGGTGGACAGGTCTGTTCGGCGTATGGCTTTTAAATATACTATGAGGGATGGTGATCTTTATCGCCGAACAGTTGATGATGTTATTTTAAAGTGCTTGGATGAGGACCAAGCAAGAGTTGCTATGGGAGAGGTACATGAAGGCATTTGTGGTACTCACCAATCGGCTCCCAAGATGAAATGGTTGTTACGACGTGCTGGGTTTTATTGGCCGACCATGATTAATGATTGCTTCAGATATTATAAAGGGTGCGAAGCTTGTCAAAAATTTGGTGATATTCAGTTGGCTCCTGCTGCTATGTTACATCCCATTATCAAGCTGTGGCCTTTCAGAGGATGGGGTTTAGACTTTATTGGGCAAATTCATCCGTCTTCCTCAAAGGGGCATCGGTTCGTATTGGTGGCAACCGATTATTTCACTAAATGGTCTGAAGCAGTACTTCTCAAGAACATGACACATACGGAGGTGATTAAATTCATAACCGAGCACATTATTCATAGATTCGGCATTCCTCAAACATTGACTACAGATCAAGGCTCCTCTTTCATGTCACACCAAGTTAGAGAATTTGCCGAATCTTATAACATAAAATTGCTCAATTCATCTCCATATTATGCCCAAGCTAATGGACAAGCTGAGTCTAGCAATAAAATTTTAATCAAGCTCATCAAGAAGAAGGTTGAAGATAATCTAAGGAGATGGCATGAGTTGTTGTCTGAAGCTTTGTGGGCACATAGGATCTCAAGGCATGGTGCTACGAAGGTAACTCCATATGAGCTAGTATATGGTCAAGAGGCTGTTTTACCGGTGGAGGTGAATTTGAATGCTTTGAGAATAGCCAAGCAAAATGATTTATCGGCTGTAGACTTTTATAACTTAATGATGGATAACATTGACGAAGTTGCCGATAAACGTTTGACTGCTTTGAAGGCCATAGAGAGAGACGAGTTGAGGGTGGCAAGAGCTTACAATAAGAAAGTCAAGTTGAAGAATTTTCAAGTTGGTGATCTCGTATGGAAAGTGATTCTACCGATTGGTTCAAAAGATAGAAAATTTGGGAAGTGGTCTCCAAGTTGGGAAGGTCCTTTTAGGATCGCAAGAGTAGTTCCCGGAAATTCATATTTGGTGGAATCCATACAAGGGGCGCTGTTACCTCGGGCTCTCAATGGCAAATACTTGAAGAAGTACTACCCGAGTGTGTGGCAAGAAGCCTAAATAGGCAATGGCCGATACATAGTTATCGCCCTAAGAACAATAAATGGCCGATGGGGTGTTGACTTCGCCCTTAGAACAAACACAGTACAAGTTATTTTTCGGCACACAAGCTTTGCCAAAAAACAGGGGGGCATGTGTTGACACCAGATTTTGGCGTGGTTAAGAATCCGGGTTCGTATGCCGGAGTGAACCCTTGCCGGAGTACAAACCTTGCCGGAGTACAAACCTTGCCGGAGTGAAAACCTTGCCGATGTGAAAGCTTGCCGGATAGAAACATTGTCGGTGTGGAAAGCTTACTCGGATAGAAAACTTGCCGGATTGGAGGCTGTGATAGTCAAACGGACAAGAAATTGAAGATGGGCTCAAAGGGTTATTCAGATGATCTCGGATGGAAAAACGTTCAACATGAAAGTTGTTCGTCTCGTCGAAGCGGTCGATTTTGATATAAAAATCGTCCCAATCCGAATTCTTATGCAAAAGTTATGGCCGCTACAAGATGCTGCTATATTAGATGGCCGGACACTCCGGAGGCAACCCTCCGGATTCCATATTTTTCTGCTGCAGACTTCGGAAAACAGCCAAAAACTCACTCAAGATGGCTTCTAATCAAAAAACGTTCAACATGAGAGTTGTTCGTCTCGTCGAAACGATCGATTTTGATATAAAGATCATTCAAATCCGAATTCTTATGCAAAAGTTAGAGCCCGCACAGCGCGACCCTCCAATAGGCAAAATATGACGCCCGGAACCAGACACATGTGTAGGTATGTCTGATGAGCTGCGTGAGTATTTAGCTGTTTTGCGCGAGCAATTTGGCCATGAATATGACCTCGAATCAAAAAACGTTCAACATGAAAGTTGTTCGCCTCGTCGAAACGGTCAAGATTGCTTTTGGGCTCGTTTTCATCCGAAGTCGTTTACCGCCACAAAAAAGACCCGCAAGGTGCAGCCAGTTTAAACCGAACAGTTTTGAAAAGTTCGGACAAAACCGATCCGAATTTGACTAGGGTTTTGGACATGAATTCAAACTTTTTCTTGCACGGGAAGTCCAACCGCCTCTTATATACCCAAGGGGTGATGGCCGATTGAACAACACACAATCGAACAAATCAATCTACTACTTTTTCGTGTTCATCTATCTTTATCCCCTACCCTTGTATCTTTCTTTCTCGTTCTTCGTTCGTTCTTCGCGTTGGAGGGCAGCGATCCACGAGGCTCTAGGGGCGAGCGAATCGACCTAGGGCAGCCCACAGCCGCCGCAAGCCCTGACGGGGTCCCTCCCGGGCAAGCGGGGCTTCGGGTCTGCAAAAGCGCCCGCCGACTGTCTTGCGTATCGCGCTGTCGGTCGGGCCTCCTTCGACGTGAGCTGCGGTGCATCACCCCCGGCGTCGAGGGTACACGTGACGTGTTCGTGTGTCAACAGCCTCTCTCTTAGCTTTCAATGATTCAAATGAGTTTGTTCTTTTAAGAGTTCAAATCCTTGGAATTTTTATTGAGTAATGAATCTTCGGAAAAAAAATGTGGAACTTTGCTCTCAGTTTTAAAGGAAATTTTTTACCGAGTCTAACTTCTTGGAAAATTCTCTATAGGTTCCTATTTTCCTCTCCTTGTCGAATTCAAACACATTATTTGGTGTTGATTATGGATTGACACATGTAATATGCTTATCTCTTTTAAAGGGATATTTCGTTCACTCAAAACATCGCACCAAGATATCAAAAATGATGTCAAGTGGGTAAGATAGAACCCACCCGGGTGAGATAGGATTGGAACCCTAGGTAATCAACATGGATGCACCACTATGAACCTACCACTAGGCAGAAACCCAGACCTCACTTGAAATGAAGTCTTATCCGGTCTCTGCATAACAATGTGCCCTATCTATTTTGAATCATATGAATCAAATTAAGTTCTTATGTATGATGTAACTCAATTTCTCACTATTTTCAAGTATATTGCAATATGGACATGGATGACGATTTTTATTCATGTTTTCAGAAAGAAGACACTGATTGGTTTTAGTTGATTATTGCTTGCGTACATGAAATGCCTGATTTTTTTTTTCCATTTCAACTTGACATGTCCATGGATTACTTACCATATACACAGTGTCACAATAACAAAACCAATCACATTTACTTCCACGCCCTAGATTCAAGCGTTTAGGTATGTGTATTCATGTGACCTACTTCTGCATGCCAACTGCCAAGCTAGCCAGCAAAGTAGCCATGCCATTGCCAGCCCCAGCAAGTAGCTAGTGTGGGCAGAAAGCACATCACAGCAATGGCTTGGTTACAAGTTTACATTTTTACACACACCCATGTCTTCCTTTTGTCCCCACAAAAGAGCATGCACACAGACACAGTGGGGTGGCCTGACATGGAGATCTCTGCCCCTCCCTCCTCCCTCTAAAAAAGCCATAGAGGAGCAAGATTACAAAAGGAAACCAGCAAGAAACAAAAGCTCATCCACCTTCCCCCCTTTCCCAGACCAGACAGGGCATGCAGCAGCAGGCATCAGCATGCATGTAGTACCAGTACTAGCAAACTAGTCCATGCATGCACTCATGTGTAGTCATGAGAGCTAGCTGCTCACTCTGCTGCATGCCACACTGGCTAGCCATACTACTGTGCACTGCAGCATGCACCAACACAAGCAATCATTGATTGGTTCCCCTTTCCTCTCCTCCATATTCAAACAATCAAACTGGCATATGCATGCCTAGATCATTCAATATGTCCAAGCCCCAAACATTCATTCATTCACAAGACCAGACAGACAGGAAGCATGCTGCTACATTGCTATGCAATGCGTTGGAACAAACATCTTTGTTTTGATCTCAGGACTTGCCATGCATTGCTACATGTATGCATGCAAACATCTTTGTTTGATCCGAAGACTTGTCTTACATGCATGCATGCATATAAGGCTAGCTAGCTGCATGCCCTGACATGATCAAAAATGGACTTGTGGGATCTTGTAAACAGAAATGCTTCCAGAGTTATCCAATGTATATGTAGCATATGGCAATCAAGTCTGGAACTTTGCATTGTGCATATATTCTGACATTAACTGTTATTTTAGGGGCTGGGTTTGCCATGGCTTTGAAGCAACATTTGATTAAAGCTCAAGCAAACCCTAATGGTAAAAGAGTAGTAATATATATCCCTAATTATACATGGCATATTGGCATCACCAAGGAGAGTCAGCCATATAGTGGTATATATGGAGAATTGAAGCTAATTAACCATCACACAAAACTAGTTAACTTTGAAAGCAAATTAACACGCTGTATAGTAGTAGTACCATTACCGGTAATGGCATGCATGAGATCGATCGCCATATGCAACCGTATCAGATACTATGAGCTATGGCCGCCGGCCGGCCAACTAGCTGATTGATTAAGCCGCCGCTTGCATGTTCATGTCAGCGACGCGTCTCCTCTTGGGTCGGTCGCCGGCGGCAGCCCCCTGCCTCTCCACGAGGGCCCTCAGAGCCTCCTTGAGGAAGTCGGCGCGGCCGTCCTCGGAGGATGAGGAGTAGTCGTCGTCAGCGTGTTCTCCGGCGTCGCGCGCGAGGACGAGCACGTTGCGGACGCGGCCGCCGAGGGTGGCCATCTCGGCGCGGAGCGTGCGGAGGCGGAGCGCGCGCAGCGTGTCGATGAGCCCCGGGAGGAGGTCGGAGCGGTCGTCGCAGCAGAGGGAGGCCTCGAACACAGCCGCCGCGCCGCCGGCACCGCCGCCTGAAGCGAGCACCACGATCTCGTCGTGCTCCGTGGGGAACAGGTGGCTCGCCGGCGCGGCCGCCTCGCCGACGACGCCGGCCATGCGCTGCTTCAGCTCCCGCACTCTCTCTACCGCCTTGGCCAGCAGCGTTGCCTTGTCTATCTGTAAACACACATGTACAAGATAAGTTCATGAGCTAAAGTTCATCAAGAAATCTTGTTTGCACAATCAATCTCTCAGATGACGAACCCTAGAGCTTATGATTGATCAGAAATGAAAAAGGGTAGAGAGGAGAAGGTGAAAAATTATGCAAAATTGTAGACATGGTACTAGGCACAAAAGAAGCAAATCATGGAGAGGAACAAGCCAAGAGACGACCCAGCCCTAACCTGACCTAGCTAGTCAGTGTCATTCATAGGATGATAGCAGCTAGTAGTTAGGAGAGGCTCCATTCTAGTGCTACTTGCACACACAAAATCCAGCTTTAATCACAAGGATTAGCTGAGCTGAGAACCGTAGCAGCTAGCTACTCATGGGGATAGCATCTAGCCACTGCAATACACATCAGAATTCTAGATGGATGACAGGCAATCCCGTTCTTCCATAAAAGATTTCGTTTGATCGATCTCGCATCGATCGAGCATGTTGCGTAGAAACTAAATTAGGGGGAAATCACGAGGGCACAGGACTTAGATGTGTAATAAAATTTGCCTTGGGGTCGCAGGCGAGGACGGCGCGGAGGCGGTCGAGGTGCGACTTGATCCGCTCGCGGCGGCGCTTCTCGGCCTCACGGTGGTTCCGCGTCGCCGCCACCGCGCGGTCGTGCGCCGCCTCGGCAGCCGCAGCGGCGGCTACCTCGTCCTCCTCGGACAAGGCAGCCGCGCCTCCGCCCGGGGCCGACTGCCACATGGAGCCCACGAAAAAGGGCGGCAGCATGGCCGCCTCGGAGCCGGCGAACGACGCCTCCACCGGAAACATGCCCGCCAGAGCTAGCTAGAGCTTCTCGCTGAGGTTCTCCCTCGATCACACCTCGTCAAGCTGCTAGCTAACTAACAAACTAATTGCCGCGGTGGTGTTGTGCTGTGAACTAACTACTGTTCCTCGGACATGGACTGCAATCGAAGAGAGGAGAGAAGAGAGAGACGGATGGGATGGGGGAACGAGGAGAGGCGAGAATAAATAAACAGGGCTTCGAGGAGAGAGAGGGAGAGCGCATGTGGGTGGATAGAGATAGAGAGAGAGGGGAATGTTAGAGAGAGACGGGGCGAGGTGAGGTGAGTGAGTGGCCGGTGGGCCCGCTTGTTGACCCGTCAGAGATAGAGGGCTGTGCCTGTACGAGCCCTGTGAGCTAGGGATGACGGGATGATGGCCGATGGCCTAGAGTGGTAGAGATGTCCCGGCGGGGGCGGTTGGACGGCTGCGATGGTGCCGACCTTGCGCCGGCCGTCGCGCTCCGACGAGATACGGCCGTGGCGGTGATGGCGATCCGTCGTTTGACTCCCGTGCAACAGCGTACGCTGGCTCTCGCTACGGGGGAATGTTTTGCCTTGCCTTGCCGCGTTGTGGCACTACCACTGCTTGAACTAGCTTAGCCAGTTGGGTGAAAGTGAAACCCGAGTAGGTCTCTCTCTATCCACCTATGGAGAATTGAGCAGTGCGTCCCGGCTTTTCCTTGCGTGACCAGATCATGCTGATATTAACAAGTTCATTTGAAATCAAAATTAAGGATTGGTATTAATACCAGGGTATTGGTTCACACTGGTTGATTTTTTATTTCAGAAAATATCACACTGGTTGATGATGGCAGACCCCTTGCTGGTTCCTATTCGGCGCCTTAAGCGCCCGCTACAGTACTAATTACAAACGGGCGCATACCCCCCTTCACCGCTGGGCCGGCCCATCTAGCTTTTCTCTCTGTATTTATCACACCGCAAATACAAACGGGCGCATACCCCCCTTCACCGCTGGGCCGGCCCATCTAGCTTTTCTCTCTGTATTTATCACACCGCAAAAAAATCTGCTAGTAGCAGGAATCGAACCGGGGAAGTCCTGCTAAATACTAAGCTGTAGTAACCACCCCGCCATCACCAACAAGACATGCTAACTTTCATATATTTATCTCTTTTGGTCTTTCTTTTATTCTTCTGTTTTCGATTTTATTTTTAATTTTCTTTTTTTCCTGTTCTTCTTCCTATGTTCGATGAACTTTTCCAAATTCGCGAAATCCTTCTTCAAAATCGATGAACTTTTATCAAATTCAATGAACTTTTATTCAAACTTGATGAACTCCTTTCAAATTCAGTGAACTTTTTTCCAAATTCGATGAACTTTTCTTTAAATCCAATGAACTTTTTTCAAGATTGGTGAACTTTTTTCAAAATCGATGAACTTTTTTTCAAATCGATGAACTTTTTCCAATATTTGATGAACTTTTTCCAATATTTGATGAACTTTTTTTAAAATTGATGAACTTTTTTCAAATTGAGGAATTCTTTTTCAAAATTAATGATTTTTATTTATTATTTTTTTCGAAAAGTCAACACAGTCAACTATGAATTGGTCAAAAGTTGAACGGTCTACTGAATTGAACGGTCGACGGGTCTGTTGAATCTAACGAGCGATTTTTCTGTTTGTCGAGCTATCGAAGAAGGGATCGATCCAGCTAAATGGGCTGGCCCATTTGAGCTGGGACGTGAGCGCCAGCATGCAAAAGCGGCGCTTAAGGCGCCAACGAGGAGGACTCAGACCCCTTGGTGTACTCGTAGGCCGTCAGTCGGCTCATTGGGCCATAGGGCGGCCCAAGCCCACGACCTAAACAATGGAGGGGGCGCATCATCAACTTGGTGCAAGTCAGTAGCGGAGCATCAAGCATATTGAAGGACAGACCGGTCACTTGCTCAGTGGGCCATCGGTGGTTCTTGGGCCAAATTTGTAACAACTCTGGAGAGAAAGCCTGAGACAAAAACGGGCTACGGCCCAACTTGGTCCCCATGACGCTCCGTCGCTGGTGTAAAGCCCCTCAAAATTCAACTTGGTGTACAAGATTATCATGGCCGGGATCTAGGAGTATCCCACGAGATTAGGCTTGATTGCACCGACCAGGGAATCACGTAAACCCTAGCTTTGTCCCCCTATATAAGGCATGGCTAGGGTCTTCTCTCGATAAATCATCTCATACCTACATGATCCTTGTGATCTCACCATTGTACTCAAAACCCTAGTTCTCATACGAGGCTAGTCCACCATTATTACATCAAAGAAAGAGTAGGGTGTTACCTCGACAGTGAGGGCCTGAATCTGATAAACTGCCCTGTGGGAATCCCATCTAGGCAACCAGCTACGTGCACAATCCTATGATGATTACTGATGGATCCTGAACCGACACTGGTAATCGTGATTGTCAACCACTGAGGGAGTCCTGGACTAGGGGGTGTCCGGACAGCCGGACTATCATCGTCCGCCGGACTCCAAGACTACGAAGATACAAGATTGAAGACTCCGTCCTGTGTCCGGATGGGACTTTCCTTGGCGTGGAAGGCAAGCTTGGCGATACGGATATGTAGATCTCCTACCATTGTAACCGACTCTGTGTAACCCTAGCCTTCTCCGGTGTCTATATAAACCGGAGGGCTTTAGTCCGTAGGACACAACATACATTACAACAATCATACCATAGGCTAGCTTTAGGGTTTAGCCTCCTTGATCTCGTGGTAGATCCACTCTTGTACTGCCCATATCATCAATATTAATCAAGCAGGACGTAGGGTTTTACCTCCATCAAGAGGGCCCGAACCTGGGTAAAACGTCGTGTCCCTCGTCTCCTGTTACCATCCGCCTAGACGCACAGTTCGGGACCCCCTACCCGAGATCCGCCGGTTTTGACACCGACATTGGTGTTTTCATTGAGAGTTCCTCTGTGTCGTCACCGATAGGCTCGATGGCATCTTCAATCAACAACGCTGTCCAGGGTGAGACTTTTCTCCCCGGACAGATCTTCGTATTCGGCGGCTTCGCACTGCGGGCTAATTCACTTGGCCATCTGGAGCAGATCGAAAGCTACGCCCCTGGCCGTCAGGTCAGATTCGGAAGCCTAAACTTCACGGCCGACATCCGCGGGGACTTGATCTTCGACGGGATCGAGCCACAGCCAAGCGTGCCGCACTGTTACGATGGGCATGATCTAGCTCTGCCGCCGAACAGTGCCTTGGTGGCCGCACAAGAATCCGCTCCGGCCCTTAGTCCGGAGCCGATCGCCCAGATCGAGGACCGGTGGTTGGACACCGCCTCGGGGGCTTCAACTTCCACGGCGATGGAGCCGAACACTAACCTTGTCCCTCGTGGAGCTCGTGACTCCGAGGTGCCGGACTCCTTGCCGGACTCCGGACCTCCCACGCCCCTGCCAATCGAATCTGATTGGGCGCCGGTTATGGAATTCACCGTCGCGGACATCTTCCAACACTCGCCCTTTGGCGACATCCTAAACTCACTAAAGCATCTCTCGCTATCCGGAGAGTCCGGGCCGGATTATGGCCAGGATGGTTGGGATACGGACGACGAAGAAATTCAGAGCCCACCCACCATCCACTTTGTAGCCACTGTCGATGATCTAACCGACATGCTAGACTATGACTCCGAAGACATCGACGGTATGGACGACGATGCCGGAGATGAACAAGAACCAGCGCCTACAAGGCACAGGAAGACCACCTCGTCATACGACATATACATGGTGGATACCCCAAAAGGAAGCGATAACGAGGACCAACGGGGCGCGACAGAAGATAATCCCGCCGACAAACAACCAAAACGGCGACGCAGACGCCGCCCTAAGCCCCGCCTCGACAACAACAGCGCTCCTAATGACCCAGCAATACAGCAAGGCAAACCAGTGGACGACGAACACGCAGACAAGCAACCATCCGAACAGGACGAGTCAGATAATCAGTCCAGGCCCGGCGAAAACAACAGTCCAGACGACCTCACGTCGGACACACCACCGGAGAATAAAAACCTTCGGAAAAGACTCGTCGCCACCGCAAGAAGCTTGAAAAAGGAAAAACGGAAGCTCAAAACAGCGGAAGATACACTCAGAATGAGATGGAGCAAAGTGCTCAAAACCACAGACAAATACGGCAATGGCCATCAATCAAAGAGCTACCCGAAGCGCAAGCTGCTGCCGGAATTTGACGAGGAGGCCATAGAGCCCCCACAGTCAAAAAACAAAGAGGCTGCCTGGTTGGATAGACGGCCAGATGACAGGCCAAAATCTGAAAGCGGCGCCGCACATAAGCCGGCTAATGACCCTGGAAAGACAGATGGCCCAACCAGGTCCATTTACGGGCCAAAGAAGAGGGCCCCAGGAAGCAATGCAACACACCAAGTGTTCGAAGACAGCGGTACACCCAAATACAGGGGCGCCGCATACCCACTATGTTTCACCAACGAGGTGCTGGATCATGAATTCCCAGCAGGATTTAAACCCATGAACATAGAGGCCTACGACGGAACAACAGACCCTGGAGTCTGGATAGAAGATTATATACTACACATACACATGGCTAGAGGAGATGATCTCCACGCCATAAAATACCTACCCCTCAAGCTCAAAGGGCCAGCCCATCATTGGCTCAAAAGCCTCCCAGAAAACACTGTTGGAAGTTGGGAAGAGCTCGAGGACGCGTTTAGAGCAAATTTTCAAGGAACTTATGTCCGCCCTCCGGATGCAGATGATCTAAGTCATATAACTCAACAGCCCGGAGAGTCAGCGCGCAAATTCTGGAACAGGTTCCTCACCAAAAAGAACCAAATAGTCGACTGTCCAGACGCCGAAGCCTTAGCGGCTTTTAAACACAACGTCCGAGACGAATGGCTCGCCAGACACCTCGGCCAAGAGAAGCCGAGGACAATGTCCGCGCTAACAAGCCTCATGACCCGCTTCTATGAGGGAGAGGATAGCTGGCTAGCAAGATGCAGCACCAGCGACCAAAGTACATCCGAGATTAGAGATGGAAATGGAAAATCACGGCGCAGAAAAGACCAGCGCCGGAATAAAGAGAAAAGCCCAAAGAGCACGGCGGTCAACGCCGGATTCACAAGCTCACGGCCAAACAACAAAACACCTCCTCTTAAGGATAACAGTGATGAGCTATCCAACTTAAACAAGATTTTGGGTCGGATATGTCAAATCCACAGTACCCCCGGAAGGCCTGCAAACCACACCCACCGAGATTGTTGGGTTTTCAAACAGTCCGGCCGATTAAACGCCGAACACAAGGGGCTCGACGCATCAAGCGAAGATGATGATAAACCCCACCAGTAGAGCACCGGAAAACAAAAGACTTTCCCACAAGAGGTCAAAGCAGTAAATTCACTTCATGTGATAATACGGGAAAACAGTGCGGCACCCATTAAAATGGGTCTCGCACGGTCCAACCCAGCGGAACATAGAGATTGGACATCAAAACCAATCACTTTCGACCACCTGTATTATTCCAGAAGCGTTCGAAACGCGGGATGGACTGCCCTGATATTGGATCCTATAATCGACGGACTGCAATGTACACAAATCCTGATGGACGGAGGCAGTGACTTAAATCTGCTGTATCCAAAAACAATCCGCAAGTTGGGGATAGACCTTACTAAAATTTGACACAGCCGCACTTTCTTTAAAGGAGTGACGCCAGGCCCTTACGCCAAGTGCACAGGCTCCTTATTACTAGAAGTTGTGTTCGGATCACCGAACAACTTTCGACGCGAAAAACTACTCTTTCATATCGTCCCATTTAAAAGCAGCTATCAAGCACTCTTGGGATGAGAAGCTTTTGTCCGCTTCAACACCATACCACATTATGCGTCTCTTACACTTAAGATGCCCGGTCCACGTGGCATCATTTCAGTGCGAGGGTCATTCAAAGACCCCGGACACGGTCAGACGAGTCCAGCATAAATAAGCTAGGGGCTCCCTAGTCGCACATCCCTTCACAAGGAGCTGCGCGCACAAGCAACAGCGAGCTCATATAGACTCTGCTTTACTTGTTTATTTATATTTTTTCCTTCGTATATATTTTTTCGCACGATTTCTTTCCAAACTAAGTTCGTCTCTTTTTACAGATGAACAACGTGCACACCTGTCCAGGATAATGGCACAACGGAGACACAGGCGCAGATGTGCAGTAGGGACCCGTCGCAAGGATTCTTTTCAGATTAAGACCCTGCGTAAACCTTTTTTTACTGTCTCTTGTTGTTATAATCCCATGGTTTCTCATTACAACCAAAGTGGAGCCTAACGTTTTGGCATCGGCCGCGTCAGAAGACCATGCCTGTACCTGGACACTAGGGGCTTAGGGCATTGTTCTGCCCATTATTATAAAGACCGAACACCTTAGGGAGTGTTCGGCGTCTCGAGTTAGGCCTTATATGCATCAGCTCCGAATCATGTCTTTGGTCAAATGTTGGGTTTGCCCGGCTCCTGTGTTTTGCTGCCTTACGTTCCGTATCATCGGCTAACGCGGCACCAGGAGAACTACTGCGATTGTGCCCCAGTTCGGCTGGGCGAGCACCTCAGTAGAGAAAGCCGAAAACTGACTGTCATGATACAGCGAGAGACTGGTCAACCACTCGATCGACTACCGGAATGTTTAGAATTCCCCGCTTTGACGAAGGACCGTTTCCCGGTCAGGCACACACGCGCCCCGAATCCGGAGAAGCGCGGTGCCCCCAGGGGCTATATCGTAGCCCCACCCTCGAACTCCAATGGCTAAGTGAAAGTGATAAAGCATCATAGTCCGGATTGCCTCGTTTGCTACGCTACCACCTCCTTAACAGGATCGAGACGTCGGATTAAGTGTGAAAACGCGCTATTTTTTGCGAACAGCCCCGCACGTTGTGCGTGGGGGCTGAAGCCGAAGACTGTCATCTTTCAGGTTATACAAACGTATACATAAACGGCCGCATAGGAGATATTTTAATACTTGAAACGCACAAGTATAAAAAGCGGTTACATCATAATCATTGTTTTACAAGATAAAACGTTCATTTGAACGTGACATTTTTCGAGCACTGCGACTCTATTACACGAGCGCCATGCATAACCTCCCCAAAATAGTGCTCGGCGGGTAACCGGCTTTCGTCCGAACCCTGGGCTGCAATAGCGGTGGAATCCATCTCTGTCCAATGTGTCTTCACACGGGCAAGGGCCATCCGCGCACCTTCTATGCAGGCCGACCGCTTCATCTCCTTGATATGCGGCACCGCTCCAAGAAATTGCTGCAATAAGCCAAAATAGCTCGTCGCCTTGGGCCTCTCTGGCCAGACATGAGCCACGATATCAGTCATGGCAAGTCCGGACAACCTGTTCAGCTCAGCCCATTTGGCCAACCGGTCGGTCAACGGAAGTGAACGATCCGGACTATGGAATTGAGACCAAAATAGCTCTTCAGTCTTGTGATCCTTCTGACTCCGGAAGTGCACAACGGCATCCGCCGCACTTGCCGCTAAGTCCATATATGGATCCTCCGGACCCCACAGCTGGCCAAGTTGGGCATACTTTGGATCCGTAAAACGGCGACGCAGCAGAAAAGGCCTGCCAGCCACAATATCTCCTGCCTGGCGCAGCTCCTCCTTCATAGCCCGCATTGCAGAACGGGCATCCTTGGCCTCAGCGGTGGCCTTCCTCAGGTCTTCTCGCTCCGATAGGCGCTCCTTTTCAAGAGCCTCATTGCGGTCGGTAGCATCCTTCAATTTCACGGCCAATTCGGCCATCTTTTCCCTGCTTAGGCAGTGCGCAGCCTTTTCGGCTTTCAACTCCTCGGCCGCCCTCGAGGCAGCCGCATCACTCCTTCGGGCTTGCTCCTTGGCTTGAGCAAGTTCGGCCCGAAGGCTCTCCACAACAGCAGCACCGTCTGTATCACAGCATACATATTGTCAAAAGCGGGCTTTGGCTCCCTTAAATAAGTGACTGCGGAGAATTCATTTACCTTGCGACTCTCAAGTCGCCGGTTGACAAGCGCGATGTCCGCATCCGCCACATCAAGTTGCCGCATTAACTCGACAACTCCACTAGTCCGGCTAGCCCCCGGACTATCCGCCACCTGCATAGGAAGGGCGACATTCAATACCTGCGATTTTGATCCTCGGCACGCTGTCGCTTTCGACAACCTACCGAGTCTCAGGGGCTACTATCTATACAGGGCGCACTTCTATGTGCAAAACTGTCATAAAGGTGTGTCGTTCTTGCGTACCTCAAATCCCGCCAGCAAACTCCTGACGGCAATATGCAATTCGCTTTAGGCGGACGAAATCCTTCCAATCACCATACTCATCAAAGCACGGTGATCTTCTGAGATAGACGCCCTCTCAAGCAGATCCTTCAGCTCCCCTGGCCGGACACTAGTCGGCGCCGAACTCTCCGGCTCCACCGGGCTCTGGGATACCCTCCGTGACGATACTTCGGGCTCGTCCGCCCTGTCCGACGGTGCAGCAGATGGAGGCGTTTCGCTCTCCATCATCTCCGGACGAAGATCCCCCAAAGACGAACTCATTTGAGAAGGCCGCAGATCCGAACTGTAAGGTAAAAATTTCGGTTATTCACAGAAGCACAAACAGGGGTATTTTCTTATTAATGAACTCCCCTTTTCCTACTCACGGCTCGCTGGAGGGCTGATCCTTTAGAGACAATTGTACATCCGGGTTCTCCCCGGACGCAGGACCCTCCGGTGAAGATTTCTTCCCCCGCTTAGGGGCTTTGGCCTCCGGGTCTTCGGAGGCAGTCCTCTTCTCCCCCTGGAAGGAGGGATTTTTGATCCCCCCTCTTCAGGCGCCCCCTTGGGCGAGGTGATAGCTCTTCTACTTTCCCCATCGCCCCCTTCTACGGGCGCGACCTCCAACATTCTGACCAGCACGGGCTCGGGTGCGGTCTCTGGGAGGGGGGGCGGACACCTTATCAGCTTCGATCGCGCTACCCACTCCTGATGAAGAATAATGGGTTAGAAGGCGAATTTCAGAAAAGCAAACAAACAGAATGTCCGGACTCTGAGCTACTTACCTGAGTATCCGGGCGATTGCAGCTTAGGCCTGCGTCCTCGGTCAATTCCGGACACGCCACCTGCGGTCCGAAGAACAACTTGTACATCTCCACGGGCGTCATACCCATGAAGTGTTGGAGAATTCGTGGTCCCTCCGGATTGAACTCCCATAACCGGAGAGGACGGCGTTTGCAGGGCAAAAGACGCCTGATTAGCATGACCTGCATCACCACAACCAGATTGATCTCCCTCGCTTGGAGGTCTCGAATCCGGCCCTGCAATAAGGGCACGTCTTCGGACGACCCCCAATTGAGCCCTTTGTTGACCCACGACATCAACCGGCGTGGAGGTTCCAGGCGGAATGAAGGCGGCAGCTTTTGCTTGCTGCCCTTCGAAGCGGTGATATAGAACCACTCCTGCTGCCACAAGCCGAGCTCCTCTTGGAAGGAGCCCTCGGGCCACGGGGCATCGGCCCTCCTGCTTATGGCCGCCCCGCCGCACTCCGCTTGACGCCCCCCGATCATCTTCGGCTCCACATTGAAGGTCTTCAGCCATAGGCCGAAGTGGGGGGTGACGCGGAGGAAGGGTTCGCAGACGATAATGAATGCGAAAATATGGAGGATGGACTCCGGAGCCAAGTCGTGAAAATCCAGCCCATAGTAGAACATGAGCCCTCTCACGAAGGGGTCCGTCGAGAAGCCTAAACCCCGACGGAGGTGGGATACGAAGACGATGTACTCACCGGGTTCGGGAGTGGGTACGGCCTGCCCTTGGGCGGGCAACCTGTGCGAAATCTCGTAAGACAGGTACTTGGCCTCACGCAGCTTTAGCACGTCCTCCTCCGTGACGGAGGAGGGCATCCACCGACCCTGAAGGTCGGAGCCGGACATTGTTGAAGGTCTGAAGCGCTCGAATCTGGGGCTCTGGGTGTTGGAACTTGGAGCAAGGAGAGGATTCGATGGAAGATTGAAGAAAAGAAACGAGCCTTGGTCCTCTTATAAAGGGGGAAAATACCAAGAGCCGTCTCCGTGACCGTTCGGGATTCGCCTTCGATAGAGGAGGCGTGGCGACGGACACGGTTGGGTTACCCACGCTCGTATTGATGAGAATCCCGGAATAAGGGGAACACGATCTCTGCTTCGACAAGACGTGCCAAGGAAACCACTTCGCTAAACGTGCTGAGGTGGTATAATAAAAAACGATTCAAGTAAAGGCTTGGTAGTGGTGTGACGACATGCCGCAAAATACGTCAGCAGATTGGACTTGTGTGCATTTTATTCTCTCTACGGTGGAATGTGGAATTTATTTTGCAGAGCCGGACACTATCCTGGTGTTCATGATCTTCTTCGGATTATTCAAATGAGGAACCCGCCTTGCAATGCCAAACATTATGCGCGCCGGACTTATCGTCATTGAAGCCTGGTTCAGGGGCTACTGAGGGAGTCCTGGACTAGGGGGTGTCCAGACAGCCGGACTATCATCGTCCGCTGGACTCCAAGACTACAAAGATACAAGATTGAAGACTCCGTCCCGTGTCCGGATGGGACTTTCCTTGGCGTGGAAGGCAAGCTTGGCGATACGGATATGTAGATCTCCTACCATTGTAACCGACTCTGTGTAACCCTAGCCTTCTTCGGTGTCTATATAAACCGGAGGGCTTTAGTCCGTAGGACACAACATACATTACAACAATCATACCATAGGCTAGCTTTAGGGTTTAGCCTCCTTGATCTCGTGGTAGATCCACTCTTGTACTGCCCATATCATCAATATTAATCAAGCAGGACGTAGGGTTTTACCTCCATCAAGAGGGCCCGAACCTGGGTAAAACGTCGTGTCCCTCGTCTCCTGTTACCATCCGCCTAGACGCACAGTTCGGGACCCCCTACCCGAGATCTGCCGGTTTTGACACC
This sequence comes from Triticum timopheevii, assembly GCA_963921465.1. Classification (NCBI taxonomy): domain Eukaryota; kingdom Viridiplantae; phylum Streptophyta; class Magnoliopsida; order Poales; family Poaceae; genus Triticum; species Triticum timopheevii. The sequence goes on along the minus strand of OY997270.1, from coordinate 582,451,169 downwards.
GACAACCGCCCTTGTTTTTTTTGCGGAAACGAACATACACAAAAGAGGGAACAAACCTCACAAGTTCCCCGACGAATAGTATTTAGTTGGCTTCAGCAGACGGAAATGGATTTGGAGAACAAAAATATGCGGCAACATCATCCCGTCTGCATGTTGTCGCCGAAGATAAATGCTAATCACACCAGACTGAGTGCTCGGCAATCGACACCGACCCTCTGACTCATCAACACCACTCCAAGGAAGGCCAATGACATACGGAAAGCCGATGAACCACTATTCACATCGTTTCCACTCCCCAACTTCACCAGCGATGAAAAAACTCAATTAACCGACAAGACACATACCAGACACATAGATCTGAGGTTCCCCCATCCTCTCGCTGCCGTGGCGGCTGATGAAAGGCAGAGGGACTTGCGGCAATGCCGACAAGTCGTTGAGAAAAGTTGGCCGCGTCCTTGTTGCCTTATGTCTTTCAAACCCTAGAACACGTATGTATCAACATAGTTGTTTGCCTATTCGTCCCTAACCTCCCTTCATGAATGGGACTACAGGAAAAATAGTATGGGGGCACAAGTTTGTAAACGGTAGTGAAGCGTGGTGAATCTCACTTAGTACAAGGAACCATTGAGCTAATTAAGTTGCATTGAGTGTATGTTATATGGTTCATGGAATCGTGGTATTTGTTGAAGTTAATCTGGACAAAAACTCATTTGAATTTTTTTTGCGTGGCCATTGTTCGATGTATTCTACTAATCGTGGAACTATAGATCTTAGTCCCTGTTGATGGAAAAAGATGTCAATTCTAAAACAAAACTTTGAATAATACGAGGTGTAATATATATTTTAGATTATTGGAGAGGGGCTTAGCTCCTTCCACTATTCTCCTCCCTTTTTGTCATCGTCGAACGGACATCGAACTCAATTGGTAGCGAAGCATTAATATTTCAAACATAGCCAAAGGTGTAAGCATGCTCAGTCGCTAAATGCAGGAACCCTTACCAGTGACAGGATCCAATTTACTGCCTAAAAAAGGTAGGGCTCTCATGTGCTTCAATTTCTCTTTCAGTTGGCAATTGTAAACACCCCAAAGGATTTTTCTCCAAAAAGTAGAAAGAAGAATTCTAGTGATGTGGACAAAACAAAGGGATGTTATTATAAGCAATAAAATGAATTAGTGTCCCCTTATGAACATTAGATGTGGACAAACAAAGAGATGTGAAAGGAAGAGTGTTTTGTACCGACACGGGTAAGATGGCTGCTATAGCTGTTTTCTGCACTAATGAGTTGAATAAAACATTGACAACTGAATTACCATTGTATTATATCTACTCTAGCCCTCGCCAAAAAGAAGTGAGGGTCATGCTACTAGAGGAGAACCCCTCCGTTGTCCGGTGCCGGTCCCTCTCGCCTCTTCTCGTGTGACCCTTTGTTTTAGTGTAAATTTATATCTCTAATTTCAATTATTATTTTCTATTCCCTCTCGTAATGGAGGGAGTAGATTTTCCCTTGTTCTTCTCTATTGAGTTCTCCATCTGGGTATTTTTATCCTTCGCTGAATTTATGATAGTTCTGACTTCCTGCAAACCAACGTCCATGGCGAGTCTTGCTGCAAGCAAATTTTCTTACAACCAATATGGGAAGAAAAGAGAGATCTCTGATGGTGAACTTCATTCCTAGTGTCACCATCGATGACAGTGAATACACGGTTTGCAAGGTAAGGAGTTGACGGCATGGATGAATTATGATACGTCTTACTCTCACACCTATCCACCTGTGAATTTGATGATATCATGCTACATTCACCTAAATTTACTGTCTAACCGAAAAAGTATGTAATCTCACCCTCGCTGAAAGAAGTGGGTATTATGCTACTAGTGGACAACCCCTCAATTGTCCGGTGTCGGTCCCTCATGCCTCTTCTCGAGCGTTCTCACTGTTGTTTAGTGGGCAAGGAGCCTTTATTTTTAGTGTAATTTTAGATCTCCAATTTCATCCTTTTTAGATTTTTTGTTCTTCTCTTATGCGTTCTCCGCCGGGGTATTTTTATCCTTGGCTAATTTTATCATATATCACCAACTTTCTAGAAACCAACATCCATTGCAAGTTGGCTGCAAACAAATCTTCTCTTATATTTTTATTTTGACCTTTTCTCTTAAACATTTTTATGTTGTAGCGAACAATACAACCAATATTGGTAGAAAAGAGGGATCTTTGATGGTCCACTTCATTCCCGGTGTCACCATCGATGAAAATGAATACACGGTTTGCAAGGTAAGGAGTGGACGAGATGGATGGAGGATGATACGTCTTACTCTCACTTCCATCCACCCATGGATTTGACGATATCATGATGTGTCCAGCTAAATTTATTGTCTAGCAAAAAAGGTATCTACTCTAGCCCTCGCTAAAAAGAAGTGGGGATTATGCTATACTAGAGGACAACCTCTCCGTCGTATGGTGCCAGCCCTCTCGCCCCTTCTCTAGCATTGCCATTGTTGTTGAGTGAGCAAGGAGCCTTTGTTTTTAGTTTAAATTAGATCTCTAATGTAAAAAAAAATAGATATTTTGTTCTTCTTTGATGAGTTCTCCATCCGGGTATTTTTACCCTTGGTCGATTTTATCATATACCACCAACTTCCTAGAAACCGACATCCATGGCGAGTTGGGAGAAAAGGGAGATCTTTGATGTCTACTTCTTTCCCGGTGTCACCGTCGATGACAGTGAATACACGGTTTGCAAGGTAAGAAGTTGACGACATGGATGGATGATGACACATCTTACTCTGGAATCCATCCACCAGTGGAACCGATGATATCATGCTATGGTCACCTAAATTTACTGCGTACCCCCGAAAAAAAAACTAGGGGCGCTCATTTGCTTCAACCACTCTTTTCCGTTAGCAGTTGTAATCAAATCAGAGGAATTTTCTACTGATGTGGACAAAGCAGGGAGATGTTCTACAACAAGAAAAGAAGAGAATTAGTGTTCACTTACAAACATTAGACGTGGACAAAACAAAGAGAGATGTGAAAGCAAGAGTGTGTGTTCTCCACTGATGTGTATACATATGTAGGCAACACATTGCATCATCATAATGGCATGTAGGGGTGAGAAGAGGGTAATGATTGTGCAAGGCACGAGTGCCCCGTGCGAACCGCAATTATGCTGGCTGCTTGGCAGCTCAATGAGGGTGCCGCCTCCCGCTTTGCGGCCTTCGCCCACCAAAGCGCCCTGCAAACACACCGTCTTATTCCACGACGCCATCATTCATCACATATTGTTAGTGCAGATCCATCCATCAGCCCAAAAATGCGTGGCCATGTTACTCAAAAAAAAAAAACATGCGTCGCCATTTGCGTAGAGAAAACCAAAAATATTCCGTCGCCGGGACTTGAACCCGGGTCTCTCGGGTGAGAGCCGAGTATCCTAACCACCTAGACTACGACGGATCACGTTAAGACTTGCTACAGCTGCGATAATATTGTAGACAGGCTTTAGTTTCAGTCAGGTTAGAACGGTCTAACCACGCCCGTTGATCACATGGCCAAAGTTAATACAACCATATGTGTTCCTCTGTCCAAATAAATAAATTATATTTACTTGAACAGCGTCAATAGTAGGCAGTAAATATTACTCCCTCCGTCCCAAAATAAGTGTCTCAACTTTGTACTAAGCTTAAGACACTTATTTTGGGACGGAGGGAGTATGAATCAGTAAATATTTTTTTTTGAATTACGATGCATATCTCCGAGTTTCGTTTATCATGAGAAACCGGTAACATAGGGCGCCCCACTGGTGCCCCCCAAAAGGGTTTGGTCAGGACATTAGGGAACCAGAAAGGTTAAAAAGAAAACTTTACAGCGCAAAACAGAACAATCTGGCCATACCCACACAGCCAGAAAAGAAACATCACTGAAGTTCTAAGCACTTCAACACAGCCCCAAAATAAAGCTAAAACACACCCTAGCATTGTATTCACAACTTAAATCTGTTTTCTTTTTGCGGGGTGTATTCACAACTTAAATCAACAATGCTTTTTTTATCCATGATATTTCTACAACAAAACAATATTCTTATAAATACATGCAAGGAGATTGATATACAAAAAGTCTGGACTAGTCCATCTGCAGAAAAGCATTGTTGATTTAAATAAAATGAAACAGGACGAAAAGCCTGTTGATCTGAAGAAAACATATCATGCACTACAGATTGCTCAGCTGCCGATTTCTAAGCATCGTACAATCTCCGGTGAATGTCACGGTGTTCAGGAAATGAACAACAGTTCCCTGATTAAAATAACAGGAGCGATATAGCTTAAGGACGAATGCCTAACGTAATCCGCCTCCATAGTATAGCCCTTGGAATTCTTCAAATATGGGCGGCTGTATACCACTACCACATCACCATTACGGGCGCCTTGACCCTTTCTCGTATTTGCAAAAAATGATGAAAGACACAGGCATCAGCCTTAGGCCTTGGTGCAGCACAGGTGAATCCAAGTCGTGACAGAAACATGCCATTGAAAACTCTGCTTGCAATTGGACGATGATGGTGCTCCAGGCATTTCGTGACAAGAATTATATTTCTTGACTCATCTCAAATGCACGCTGTTGTTGGAATGATGGCATCTTAATCCGCCGGAATGGGGCGCACCGGTCTTTCTTCAGGTGAATCAGCTTCCCAGAAAACAGACTGCCTATGATCCAGCTTGCTGGCTGCACGAGAGAGATACAGGAGAATTAGAGGCACTGGAGATGATAAATACCAGTTTGAGAAAAAAGGATAAAGCGTAGGGAAACATTTGAATGGTAAATACAGCGATACGGCCATGTATAATGTGAATCAAGTAAACATGTCTTATTGGCAGCAGGGAAGCAAGCCGTTCGGATCCTAATCAGTTGACTTTACCGAAAAAGGCTTTCGCCCCGCTTTATATATAAAGCACCATCAGTTGACTTTTATAGAAGGTCTAGATGAAACAACATGACTGAATTACGAGAGGTAGACAATGGATTAAGATATGTTGTGACAAGTTACTTCTCTGTACTGACTTATAGAGCTACTAGTATTCAAGCATTGAAAGACAGTCTACTCTATCTGAGCAGTTGCTGCATATATTCAGTCATTTCCTATATCTGGAATGGAAGTTTCTACATTCAAAACTGAACTAACCGCTGTTTTTATGTCATGCTCCAGACCACAATGGCTTAGATGGCGTGATGCGCTCGCCTCATTTGCAACAAGAATGATTCCACGCGAACAACTTTTATCCTTCAAGCTTTGGATTAATCCTTGAAGAGATACAAAAACTTGGCCACCTCCATGCTGTGGAACACAAATATAATGTAAGGGCCACATCGTGTAGACAAGGAAACTAGTCATGTATATATCTGACACAATCAGTAGTGAAAAATCAGATGCATCAAATTAAGAGTGAACTAAAACAATGCCTCTTAACTATGACAATAGTATATGATGTATTACAGTTCACTAAAAAATATTGCTTGATTAGTAAGTCATCCATCATGTTTTCTCACCAGGCTTGCAACATACCTTGATAATATTAGAAAATTTTGAACAGAAGCTGATTTTGCCGTGGATCAAGAATCCTACTCCATGAAATACCAATTTATTATTTCTTAGGTAAACTGGTTGGCCAAATGTTGAAATCTCCACTGTATGCCTTTGTCGAATTAAATACCTAGCAAATGGGTATATCAAAAATTGAGCATCAAGAACAAAGTATTTTAACCTAATCCATATGGACAACAGAGCAAATGTTCCTCGCTGAATTTTTAGTTGCTGAAAATAAAGCTAGAATAAACAATCTTCTAGCAAAGTGCCTTGAGTATGTTTGACACCCGAATCGATCGGCTCGGATTCTTACAAAGCAACCTCATCTTAGATGGACTAATATACTTACCTAAAAGCATCTACATCGACTTTCCATGTGTTGTATGAGAAATATTCAGAATTACAGTGTGAACAATTAAGCTAATTAATCGTGTCAGTGTTAAGATAACCATTTAAAAGGATAGTTCTTAGGTACACTATGTTGCTTGAGTTTAAGTTCGGATAATTTAGCCCATCAAACGAAATATCTTTCATTTCTTAGAAGAGCTTGGCATCGAATTGAGAAAGCTTCATGTGGGCTTTTGACAGATCCCAACATGCATATACACTTTCAAGGTGTTTGGTAATTTTCCCTCGACTACAAGAAAGATATGAAAACTGAAGCTTTCACGAACAAAGATGTGATAAAATTTAAAATTCCACTTTCACAGGGTAGGTGTGCTGCAAGGTGTCATTGCTTACTTTCCAGGTTGCAACAGTAAACCAGCTTGAAGAGAATCAAAAAGCCAATTGGAATTCAAAATCCAGGAATCGGTAGCACAACCATATAAGAACTTAGCTGTTGAGACCTGTTGCAACAAACACCTATCAGACACAGTGCAATTTGGTACTGTAAAGAAAATGGATGTGCAATTTTAAATGGGAGCCTACAGCCCTACACCAATTTCTCCTACAGGCTACATCATATACTAAAACTATAAAAGGATACATGATGAACGAGAGATGGTACCCCAAGAAACAAAAGGGAAATGGTGTAACAAACCTTTTTAGGGGAAAGAACTACAGGAGGCTTCCACCTCACAAGCTCTGCAAGCTTGCTTTTTTTATCAAATGGACAGGGTGGCACTTTTGAAAGAACACAACCTCCAAATTTCCATATTACAGACACAATCTCTTTCTCCTTATGACTTTGAAATCCAGTCACCAAAAACTCTAGTCCATGAAATAGGGCTTGTTTTTTGCCAGTGCATTCCCTGGGCTCCTGCATGTCAGCAACTCTGCTTTCAGACCCTGCAAAGATACAAGAGTGAGGATCACCAAAAGTATGTACTGACCATGCACATATTTACTCAAGATATGTAGTACATATCTAGCATAAGAGATCATAAACCAGAACGTACAACTGAATCGAGATTTAACCCTTCTGCTCTTGGTTTGTCTAGTACTAAGTTTAGCATTCAACAATTGGGGTCCTTTTCTTTTAAGGCCTCGTTTATCAACGCTCAAATGTGTTGAGGGTTGAGGCAAAACTTCTGATGGGATATATTGCTCTTTGCTGTGATGCTCATTATCATCGTGAGCATCAGATGACTTCTTCTGAACCAAAGAAAATTCATTCAAGCTTCCAGCTTCAGCATTGTTTTCTATGAACTGATTAGAGGCTCGGATACGCTGTATCTTCTTATTTAAGATTATCGTTGTGCCTCTCTCCTTCTGACAAGCTGCCACATTAACATCATTATGAGCCAGACTATCTCCCGAGATGTTTGATATAGGTCCTAGCATGCTAAAAGGCCTGAGGGAACTGTGTATTCTTCGCCTCCATGGATTAGATTCTGGTGCCTTATCTAACGGCACAGAAGATGGACCGGCCTCTACATCTAGGTCATTCTTCAGAGATTCCCTGCGATATACCGGTTCACTGTTCTCCTCATTCCTCTGTTTGCATTCAGCAGGTTGACTAGTGGGTACTTCATTGCAAGATATGCTACATGGAACAAATGAACAGAGAGGATCCTCAGGTGATAAGCTTGAACATACTACTTGATGGCATGACTCTGCACTTTGATCCTCTCCATGGAAACCTTCATTCTTTTGGAGAAAAGATGCTCTTGAAGAGGCAACCATTTCTGTCGATATCGCTCTAGGTGCAGGAGAGCACTCATTCATGCTATCCATTGACTCAGAAATGAAGCTAGTCCTTATATGCCTCCTTGCACGACCACCAAACTTCGTCTCTTCAACAATTCTTCCAGCTTCCTGGAAATATATTTTACATTGTAATTACATAGATGAAGAGTGCTGAAGGAGATAGGCATAGGATTGATTAAGTTTGTTATAACAAAATGTTCATGGGCAACAAATTTACCTTCGTGATATTTTGACCTCTTACTGGATCCCTCAAGTTTTCAGTAAAAGCATGGTTGTTTTGAGTCAACTTCTGGAAAACAGCTTCCTCATTTCTCGAGCAAGAGATTGCTTTATCTCGAGCTGGTTGCTTTACAGAAACACATCCTGGACTTGATTCTTTTACTAGCGTACCAGCAGAAATGTTCTCTGCCAAAGAATCAGGTACGTGGTCACTGGTACAATCATCTTGGCTGCGCCATTCTTTATTTTGCTCCTCGGAAGAACAAATGTCTACATCATGTGGGGCACAACTAGGCTGAGATGCTCTGTTTCAAGTTAGTTGTGTTGTGGCCTTGAGATGAACAAGCAGTTTGAACAGTACACAGGCCAACATCTTCGAATACATCAAGCATTTCGATCTCATCCAATTTGGCAAGCCAATCACTCTCATCCAGACCATTTTGAAAGGATCCACTATCATGTTGTATTTCCTCAAGAAAACACTGTTTCCGAGCTTCCTTTACATGCAAAGCAGCTTCGAGGGCAGCTGCAGTCAACTTATCAGGCTGGCAATCATCAAGTATCATTTCTGCAATAACCATAGCCTCAGAGGCAGCAATAGATAGTTCAACCGCATCATTAGCATCTGCCTTACGGAGCTTCTGAACATCAACTTTTCCACCAGAGGGTTGATGTTTTCTTGCACCAAGTGGTTTACTGACATCCTTGCTAGCTACTCTACGGACTCCTGGTTGCGTATCATCCTGAAGGCCTTTAGCCTCTTGCACAGCTTTGATCTCTTGTGCTTGACCATCAGCATAAGAGCCCTTTAATGGTCCTTTGCATGTACCGCAGTTTAGAATCTGAGGTCTAACATTGGCTTGAACTGAGGAGATATCCTTGCTAGCCACTCTACAGACTTCTAGCTGCTTATCATCCTTAAGGCCTTTAGCCTCTTGCACAACTTTGATCTCTAGTCCATGACCATCAGCATAAGAGCCCTTTAATGGTCCTTTGGATGCAGCAGAGTTTAGAATCTGAGGGCTAACATTAGCTTGAACTGAGGAGATATCCTTGCTAGCCACTCTACAGACTTCTAGCTGCTTATCATCCTTAAGGCCTTTAGCCTCTTGCACAACTTTGATCTCTAATCCATGACCATCAGCATAAGAGCCCTTTAATGGTCCTTTGGATGCAGCAGAGTTTAGAATCTGAGGGCTAACATTAGCTTGAACTGAGGAGAGTTGTGCTGCACTTTCTGAAGAAAGGTGCAGAGAGAAAGGCAGCACCTGGAGGGAAAATATTCAACCCATGTTATAACAGCACACGACAAGAGGAAAGAGCCAATTATTTTGGCTGTTACAAGCCTATGTTTGCTACTCCCTCCGTTCCTAAATATAATTCTTTTTAGAGATTCCACTACAAACTACATACAGAGTAAAATGAGTGAACTTACACTCTAAAATATGTCTATATGCACCTGTATGTAGTTTGTAGTGGAATCTCTAAAAAGACTTATATTTAGGAACAGAGGAAGTACTATACTAACTTGTTCACTCATAATGCAGTCCATCAAGGTGATTGAAAATGAAAACACATGCACAAAGTTTAGAACCCCATTAAAACCATAAGCACATTTGACATGAAGAAACACACAATAGGCAAGATGAAAATGGCATACTGAACCTACAATTTTATTCTTTCCCCATTCAAAAGAAGATTACAGACAGATGGAACAAAAATTAGTACACTGTACGAGTGTGCATCCCTGGAACAAATAATGTAACTCGGAGCAAAGAAGAAATCCACAGAGTCATAACTCTTATGCAGGATTGAATCATTAAAGGCTACAGGTACATGTACTACCATCCCCTGATTTATTTGATCCAACGGAATGACAATAACCTAAGTTGTGATCAAACTTCAGTGATTAGCATCGAGAATCTTAGCCTACCTCTCTGCCTGTTGGAGTACTTGCAGCAGGTGTATCCTCGTCTCCCGACAAATGCAGACGGAACCCGCTGTAACCGCCAGCGTTTACCGTGGCATTCCGACAACTCCGTTGCTCTTGTGCAGGGTCCAGAATGAACACACAGTCCTGCAGTTCAGTGAAGAGAACACACTACACCAGATCAGAACAGACAGTGCACCGAGAAACGTATATAGATAAATATGCACAAACACAGCAAATGCATTCAGATCCAATTCAATCTTATGCCATTCCGTACCAATGACCAATCTCCAGTTTCAGTTGTTGTCGATAAGGTGGGATGGTCAGGCAAAAAAATAAATTGAACCGGGCTTTCCCCCCTTTCCGCAACACGCTCGACTGAATACAGCAAGGCTCTTGCAAGCATTTGAGAAATCAAAGGACAGACACTCGGAGCCTACAGGGACAGGGTTACCACCAAATCGACGCACAAATAAGATTAGAAAATCACCTCACAAGGCGGCGACGACACGCCGGCGCTGTCTCTTGGGTGCTCACCGGCTGTCGGCTGCCGGTGCGGCTGAAGCCACTGCGGGAGCCACGCATTATCCTGAAGAACTCGAAGAAGCACAAAAGGGCGTCAGAAGAGGGAGGGCGCATCCCCGCAGTTCACATCTCCCTCCCCTCCCAACCGAGAGAGAGAGAGAGAGAGAGAGAGAGAGAGAGGGTTACCTCAGAGAAGCACGGCGAGTGGTAGGCGCAGGTCGACATGGCGGCGGGGCAGTCGCCGGCTGCGGCTGGGCCTGGGCGCCGCCAAGAGAGGGGGAGGGTCCTCTGGTTTTCTCTCTCTACTAAATCTGGCTTGCTTGATAAGCCTCTCTCTCCTCCGTCTCCCGCCACCGGCCACCGCAGCGGTTCGCGCCATAAATATGACTGCAAGGTGTTTTCTTCCCGCCGTATCGTCTGACAGGTGGGCCCGGCCTGGTGCCCCCGAGGCATGGGCCTGGGCCGTCATCTTCTGATGGATCTATTTTTAGGGTGCCTTTTGTTGAAAATTTGTTACTGTTATCAACGTTGCCTCAAAAAAAAAGTACTGTTATCCACCTGCCAAAGGTAACAATTTCCTTCCCACACTTATTTTTTCTTTTAATTTACCTAAAAAAACTTATTTTTGCTTTTTAAAAGGAAATATTATTTCGTGATACTCAACAGCATCACATTTTTTGGGTAAACGCATCAAACATCATTTTTTTTTGGTAAACGCATCATATGTTTCGACCACGCCGTCACCGGTGGTAATTTTCTACGCATAATTTTAGAAAGAATATCAGTTCGTATGCTTCACAAAACTGAAGAAATATTATTTAGTGACACCCAACAGCAGCGCATTTCTGCCTCGAAAATTAACAGCAATAGATTTACATGGCCAATTATCGGAGCGCCGGTGGGAGAATTCCGACATTTACAGAAAGTTATGCTCGGACTTTAGCTCTGCTGGTGCTGGTAAAAGAGAAAGAAAGAAAGAAGACGAGAAAACCTACACAAAATTGGGTCATAAGAGCTGAAACGCACGTCCCAAAAAAGTTACAGAAACAACGAAGGACAGCTGCACAAATTTATCATCAGACGGTACAAACAACAGTTGGGCGGGCGCTGATCGATGCTCCGAGATCGCTCTCTAGCTCTTCAAGTCCGCCAGCGCGGTCTTGGTGGCGGCGGAAATCACGGCGTCCGAAGCGTTTGGCAGGTAGTAGTATTTCCCTGGCACAGCAAGGAAAAAGGCTGTGTTCATGGAAGGTTATGCAGATAACAAATTTACGATATGTCAATGCTTATAGTTAGTGATGAAGATGGCAGCTGTATCTTTTTAAGTGGCGACAAGGTTCCTCGGACTCCACTCATATTACCTTATAATACCATGAAAATGCGTTAAAAAATCAAAACAAGAACAGGCATGGTTTCCTACAGGTTTCAGATGGAGTAGTGTAATTATTCTTAGTAATCTGAGAGATGTAGTGTCGAGAATACCTTGGGCAACCCTTGCGATTTCCTTGGCGAATCCTGTAGATACAAACTTGTTCTCGGTATCGATGACGAGAAGCGACATTCCTGCCTTGAATATTTTTGCAGACACATCGAGTATCTCATCCTTGCAAAGAGGAACAAAATTCTTCAGTGCCTTTTGAACAGAGCAGGAAACTTCAAAATGATGGCCCAAGGATACATTGTTTGGTGTTAGGATAAGAGTGGTACCTTCAATTCTTGAGTAGATGGTCTTGGTGTGTCTGAAGCAGCGGCAGCTTCTGGGTCATTGGATTTCTTCAGTGATACATTAGCTCTTCCATCGGTGATTGCAACGATCATGATACGCCCAACGTCGCCACTCTTTTCAGCGTTCAATCCCACTCTGACAGCCTTGAAGAAGAATCCACAATGTTATCCAGATTATAGATGTCCTGGCACTACAGAAGAATTCAACGCAGTTCTTGGTTCTTACTGTACTCAGGCCATGAGCTAAAGGAGAACCACCACCGCATGGTAGCTTTTCAAGACGTTTGCGAGCCATTGCAATGGATCTTGATGGTGGAAGTAGAACCTCAGCATAGTCTCCACGGAAGGGAATAATTGCAACCTGAGGGATGCCAAAATGGAAGCTGAAGTTAGTGCACACAAACTGTCCATATAACGATGATTACCCAAAGGGGGAGCACAAATGGAGATGGCTTACAAGGTATGCAACAAGTAACAAATGCTAATCACTAAAAAAAGATAGTAACAAATTCTAATGCTAAACTTTTACATTTCAATAGTACCTGATCTCTGCTTGTGTAACTTTCTGCAAGCAACTTCAATGCTGCACCTTTGGCATTCTGCATGCGGTTCAGAGCCATGCTGCCACTAGCATCCACAACAAATATGACCTGTCATGAAATAAGTCCAAACAGAGTTGTGAAGTCTCGCGGTAAGAAAAATCAGGTTTGCCACATACATAAAACATGACTGGCCTAATATACAGATTCCCATGAAATTGCACAAGCAAATGTGGAGAGAGACAGACAGACAGACAGAGACAGACCAGAGCACCGGCTTTTCGAGCCATTCTCTTGGCTCTCATGTCAGTCTTTTCAACAAAAACTTTTCTTGTCTTGTCAAGACTTTTCTCTCTCCGCAGTTTTTGGTATGGTGCAGCTGCTCGAAGTGTCGCGTCAACAGCTAACCTCCTGACTGGACCCTACATCAGAATGAACTGTTTAGATGAGCCAATTTGGTGAGAAAGGGTACCCAAGCAATAATGTAGGAGTGATATACAAAGGAGTCTGCTATATCAGTAAAATTAATGGAAAAGACCGGAAGGCATTGGAGGCATTCAAAAAGCAATAAAACAGACCTAGATAAGGAGAAGTGCCAAAGCATTATTTCAATAAAGAAACAAACATGAGCATGGATTCAGGAATGTTTGAACAATCAAGTGTTCTAAGTTGCAGCGTTGACAAGGTAAAACTTAAGACCTTTGGAAGCATAGGCTTTATGTATCGGCCCCTGTCTTCTGAGAATATGACATTTTTTGCTCGTCCAGCCTTTCCTTTTTTTCTTTGTGCTTGCTGAGCAAAGAAAAGGAGCTTATCATCTACTAGTCCACCTTCAGCATCAAAAATAAACTCCTCGGGTATCTGGTCATCTTGTTTTTCGTTTTCTTCATCATCATCCTGTCAGAAAACAACAACTAATGAGCTATAAGAAACAAATGAATAGGCATCAAGTACGGGTTGCTCAATCATAAAATTCAACCTCCTTTTCCTCCTCATCCTTCTCCTCATCTTCTTCCTTCTCATCTTGATCTTCTGCGTTATCTTGATTTTGTGGAGGCGGTGGAGGTGGGGGTGGAGGCGGTTGGTTTTGCTGCTCTTGTGGGTTATCAGATATGATCGAACGAGGTAGAATAACTAGCTCTACCTGCAAGAAGATGCCATGCGTGTCAAATATTAAGTAGAACACACTTCAAATTTTTGACACAGATGCAAACAGAAATAGCATAGCAAAAGAAAGAAAGAAAATGAGTTATGCCAGCACTAACATTTCCATGCTACTTTATAGTTTATTTTTAACAACCAGACACAATAAACTTCATTTGGAACAGTCAAGTTAAGAGATGAAGAAAACAATTAACTAAAATTCCATGTGGTTTGTTGCTTCATTACTTAATGAAGAATCCGCAAGCATAAAAATACTTAACAGCTTTCTTAAGGTCCTCCGCGAAAACTTTTTCACGTCCTTCCATAGCAGCAAGACATTTTGCCACTCGAGCAGCATACAACTCAGCCCGGTGCCCCTGCAACAAGTTTCAAGACTCAGAAATGAATATATAAATATGAAAACACATTCATTTTAACTTTCCAACTCAGCACTAACCACAATAAATAAGCATAACTGTCTCAACAAGCAATACGTTGGTGTGATGGACATCAAACAGGTATAGCTGTGTAAATGTGTAGTATCTAGATTAGGGATGACAACGGTGCAGATCTTTCCGCCAGTTCCGCAGAAAAACGGAAACGTAGGGAAAATATGGAAACAGAAACAGAAACAAACACAGAATGACGTTTCCTGGTGGAGCACATACGGAAATGGAATTTTCGTATCCAAAGGCGCTGAATGTTCCGTTTACGTTTTTCATATATCTAGCCCATTCCAACAGGCAAAAGCCCATATACCTTTGGCCTGGCCCAACCCAGCCCTAATCTTAACACACCTAAACTTAATCTCACAATCGTTCTTCCCTACTCACTGCCTCATTGGGTCATACCCCGCTGCCTCCTCGCACGCACTTGCACCCGGGCGACCAAAGCGGGCTTCATCGCTGGCACGACACGATGGTGTCGGCAGTGTCCTCCAGCCATCTATTGGTCATCCACCGCCAGTTCCCCGCACGTTACTGTTGTACTTTTATTTTCAATGTGTTACTCGCTTATATTGAGAACTTGTCACGATGAATTGATAATAAACCATGGTATATCATAAATAACTGAACAAGTTTGTTCATTTGCTTTGTGTTTTTCTGCATGATTCAAGGGGTCTCTTAGATTTTTTTTCCTTTTGCATCGAAGGTGTCTCTTGAAGGGGAGCCTTGGCGCAGCGGTAAAGCTGTTGCCTTGTGACCATCAGTTCACGGGTTCAAGCCCTGGAAACAGCCTCTTGCAGAAATGCGGGGAAAGGCTGTGTACAAAAGTCCCAAAGTGGTCGGGCCCTGCGCAATCGGGAGCTACGTGCACCGGGCTGCCCCCTTTATCGAAGGTGTCTCTTAGTTCCAGCAAACACACTTTCATATCCTTGTCCGCACCGTATTCGCTCCGTATTCATTTCCAGCAATATGTATTTCCGTATTTGTTTCTGAGGTTCCTGTTTTCGCCCCCCCCCCCCCCCCCACCCACCCACACCCACACACAAAACAAAAATAAAAGCGTAGGGGTAGAAGTAGAATGACATCACCGGTTACGACGTATAACAAGTTGATCACATGAGGTTATAACATACCAAACAGGCACAATGAAATAGCCCAGGTGGCATGTTGCAACTGGAGGTAACAACAGGAAATGGGGTCGACTTTACTGAGACAAGGTTAAAAAAATCAGTAACCTTGGCTTTGTTGCCAAAAGCTCAAATAGTTTGGAGCACTTGAAAATGGGTTGATTAGTCTATCCAGTTACATTTGATGTACATATATAGAGAAAAGATTCACCGAAGACCTTGAATAATGATATCAAACTATAGAAGGTATGCATATTTCCAATTATGCCAATCATGGCTAAATATGTTGACTGTTATCTGCAGCTGGTAGTACTGCGCATAATACAAAACAACATTGATTCTATAAACAGTTGGCTCAATGCCTCAAAGGAAGCTCATTGGCTGGAAGAAGATCAAGCTTCAACAAGTCAACTAACCTGACAACCACCCCGTATAGCTTCCATGACAAGATATTTGAGCTGCTCTGTGCTGATAGCAACATCCTTCAGATATTCTCTTGCCAAAATTATCTGAGTGACCATGTATAATCATTGTGAGACGCGCAGTACATAACACAGATTTTAACTCAAATACTACCTTGTCACTACATATAAGCTGTTTTTTTTTACCCTTTTAGTCTTGACTTGAGATTTTGCATACTTCAAAACAAATGATAAAAGTTGTATATAGTGGAAGTCATGTGGTCAATCTACGTGCTCATGTCTAATATTATTCATAATTTGTGTTTCCTGTCTATATATGCCAACTGGATGAGCGACATGCATCCTTTGTGTTTCCTGTCTAATATATGCCTACCTTGTTTACTCAATAATATGCAGTTAAAAGAGAGATCTGTCCCTTGATTTCACAACTGAAGACAACTTGAGTTTCCAATGTTTTCACATATAAACCATGCCTCCTTTTAAGGACAAAGTTCTCACATTCACTCCATCAATGCCCTTTACTTAGTTGCAAGATCATGCGAAACATTAATATTGTCTCATGCATCAACACATCTTAAAATGGTAATTTTATAAAATTCATTATTTCACACAAACTAAATTGATTTATATAAAATGAAGGAATATACGTTAAGTTTTTGCATGTGTTGCACTTGTGCCAGATGTAATTTCTTGTTTTTCATATGAGCACTGTTTTCTCCTTTGTAATCATGAGTGTTTGATAGCTACATAATTGTGGACCCTATACATTTTGTAACTGAATGATTTCATGTATACAATGCTCTTGGAAGGTGTTTTGTATCCAACAAAAAGGAAAACGAAAACTGAAACTAAATGGAATTTGCACCCTACTCTGATTTGATAAAGCAAGTACAGTGCAGCTTTGTTAATTAATGATCTCAGTAACTCGGCCATTCAGTAGTACCTGAGTTTTTGCGACCTCAGTTTCCTCTTCCACCATCTTAAAAACATCTTTGCTAGACTCCTGAAATTGGGTTGCAATATTGACGGCTGCCACGCGGTCATCAAAACTTAATGGAAGGTCAGCACTGTGAAATGAAACATTATGACAATGAACAAACCATGAATTTGGTAATAAAAGTAAATAAGCAAGCAATCTTTCAAGTCTAAAGTACCTTAAATTAATTGCAATACGATCAAGTAAGTGTTCACGTACGGATCCTTCCTCCGGGTTGTACGTAGCAATTAGAAGTGGTTTGCATGGATGACGGAAGCTAATTCCCTCTCTTTCCACAATATTAACTCCTTCCGTCAAGACATTCAGAAGCAGATTGCTTATGCCGTCGTCCAATAGATTTATCTCATCAACATAAAGGACACCTCTGTGAGCTTCAGCAAGAAGACCAGGTTGAAACACAGTAGTCCCTGATCTCACTGATTGTTCAACATCAACAGACCCAATGAGTCTGTCCTCTGTGACACCAAGTGGAATCTGTCATAGGGAAACCTGCGGCATTATTAAACTAACAACGATCTGGGAAGATACCATGACACTAACTCGGTGTGCCTTACCTGCACAAAAGGTGCTTTGACAATCTCAGATTTGACATTACCATCAGCATCATATTGCACTTGGTCAGCCAAATGGTCCTCCCATCTACCATAAGAGGAGCTTAATCAAGTAAGCTGATGAAACGTTTAAGAAACAAGAAGCTGAACATCAGGTGACGAAATGATCGAAGCATTTTTCAGATATGGCATTGTGAAGTCGTTACTCTTCTGGAATGTTGGGGTCAGCGTTTGCGATTGAGCCAACAACCACTTCGATTGGCGGAAGCATAGCGTGCAAGCCACGGGCCATCACCGTCTTTGCCGTCCCGCGCTTCCCGGAGATGGCGATGCCTCCAACCTCACGGTCAATCGCCCCGAGCAGCAGAGAAGTTTTAATTGCATCCTGGATAGCCACATGAAATTATTCACAGGTTACAACAAAGTAGAGTTCACACAGCAATGTAGGAAACCATGGGAGGAAAACTACAGCTTGCAGGCGATTGATTGGCTACCGCATTTTCAGCTCCAGAGTCCGGAAAGCCTTACTGGGAATAAATCATAACAAATTGAATGACATTTTCCGCGAACAACTCTAAATCATGTAAATTTGCGCGTGTTGGCTTCTGCTACTTCTACATTGTGGTTGAAATGGCATAAGTTCTCGACCAGAACGACCTAATGCGCCTAACCAGCTCGGGGAAATGCTGCGACCAATCCCACAGCCCAATCAGTCAACCAGCAGTACCCAGGGCAGCACGAATCGTCCGAAGGAAATCTCCTCACCTGCCCGACGACGGCGGCCAGCGGGAAGTACTCCCGGCCGTACCGCTGCTGCCCCGACGGAGCGGGGCTCGTGGGCGCGGGAACGGCGCCGTTGGTGGAGTCGAGGACCTCGGAGGCCGAGGCGACGGCCGCGAGGCGAGGAGGAGCCTCTCGCCGCCGGATGCCGCGGGGGGCGAGGGATACCGCGGCGGCGGGAGACGAGGGGAGGCGGCGGGGCGGGAGGTGCGGTAGGGAGGCGGAGAGGGCGGTGGCCATGGCAGCCATGGGGACTGGGGAGTGTGGGCGTGAGAGCGCTTATCGTTTCTTATCTGGTTCCCGGGGGATCCGCATCGCACGCATCTCGGCCGCGTGGTTCTTGCTCGGGGATCCCACGGCCGTCCGATCGGAAACGGCAGGATGTAAATAGCTTACCGAACACCATTTAGGCATTTACCCAACTTTTATGTGCTCTGGTCAACCACCGTGGGTTTTTTCCCGGCTCGTTTCGGCTCCTCGGATAGATCCTGGTTTGGGAGACAAATGATCCTCTTCTTGCCAAGCTCGAGGTGATGTCGTGGTCTATGTGCAATGATTTCAAGACACATATAGCAAGAAACAAGACAGGTCAATCCGTTTAGCCTTGGAGACAATTATCTGACAAAAAAGACCCGTCACGACCTAAGAGCCATAACTACCGAGAGAAGCCAACGGAACATGACAGCGGGACACACGTTACATCAAGGAGCGCCGTCGGTGTAATCGAATGTTATTGGTCCACCGAGACGAACCGTGATGTGTATTGTCAACGTAATCAAAAGGTGGTGCACATGTGAGGTGCACTATGCCGTGGCATCACCTGTGTTGTAGGGTGCATTCAAAAGGGCGGCTTGGCCGAGATGACGTCACGGTCCAGCGCTGTACGCGAGGGTGCAACAGAACAAGCTGAGGGTTGGCAGGCCGCTCGAGCAGGCTAGGCGGTGGCCTCGCATGCACGGCCAACGAACAACCAAGGCGCGTATGGCACCAGTCCCACCATCGACATCTTTTACCTGTATCGACATGAGACATGATGTCTTCACCACACGCACAGCAAACTTCATGCCACTTTGATCATCTACACGGAGTAAACTTATACGGTCCCCTCAACATCCATTGTACGAGTACACCCACAAAAATAATCATCATCTAGCACATCTATAAGAGACATCACCGACATGCAACCCGCATGACATGCCGATGTTGAAAGGATGCAATTCTTCACTCCACTCCATTTTTTTCTTATCTTTTCCCTCAATAAATAGTAGTCTTGAAAGAAAGTGCCAACTTATTGTTCTTGGAATGTTAATTTACATGGATTTCTTCTTGGCATATCCCTATGACTTGATGACTTGTCACGGTAGGGCATTAACACTCTGTTGGGAAATATAGTAGAAAACAAAAAAAAAATTGCCGATGTTGAAAGGAACAGTATGAAGATGCATAAACGGTTTGGATCCGATCGTTACTAACTCTGAGTTACAACAAAAGAAGACGAGTTGGTGTAGATCATACTTGGAGTCCCTCCAACCGTAAATGAACGATCCCGCGGACTGCCCATGAACAGTCCTTCGAACCGAAGACCGAAAGCATGACCTCTCTACGAGTTGCAAGCGTACGATCTTCACAATCAGGCAGCGCTTCGCCATCCAGAGCTAATCATCGCCGAAGAATTAGAGAGAGGAGATTAGAACCGCAATGGGCTTCTAATTATGAGGATTAGAGGATCTAGGTCAAGCTCCAGTTGATCAACTAGGACCAACTAAAAGTAGAAGTAGCGAACTAGAGGAGTCTCAAAACTTGTATATTCAAAAGGGCCAAAAGCCTCTAGTATATATAGGTTGGAGGAGGAGAAGGGGTGCCACAAGGGGATGGGAAGTCTCCCACCCTTGGCCAGCCAAGAGGAGTGGGACTTCCCCTCCAATTCGGCATCCCTCTCCCCTTACCATGGGGAGAAGGGGGCGCCACCACTATTGTGCCACTCCTTCCACTACTTGGCCTTTTAAGGCCCATTGATATTAAATTAAATATAAAAGCCTCCTAACAATTATTAGAGCCTTTATTATTAATTTCACATCTGATACATCTTCAATGTATCCATATTTTTTTTATTGTTCAATACTATTATATTATCCATCTTGGATGTTTTATATGCATTTTGGTGTTATTTTGTATCATTTTTGGGACTAACTTATTAACCCAGTGCCAAGTGTCAGTTGTTGTTTTTTTCCTTCTTTCTGTCTTTTACAGAAAATCAATACCAAATGGAGTCCAAACGGAACGATACTTTTTGACGATTTTTCTTAGAGAAGAAGACACCCATGAAGCTTCGGGAGGAGGCCAGAAGAACCACGAGGAGGCCACAAGCCTGCTGGCCGCGCCTTAGAGGGTGGCACGCCCTCAAGGCTTGTGGGCCCCTCGGGACTCCTCTAACCCTAATCTCTGCTCCATAAATACCCAAATATTCCCTACTCCAGAGGGCACACCAAAAATACTTTTCCGCCGCCTCAATCTTCTGTTCTCGTGAGATCCCATCTTGGGGCATTTTCTGGCACTCTGCCGGAGGGGGATTCGATCACGGAGGGCCTCTACATCAACCTTGTTGCCCTTTCGATGATGGGTGAGTAGTTTATCACAGACCTACGGGTCCATAGCTAGTAGCTAGATGACTTTTTCTCTCTCTTTGATCTTAAGTAGAATGTTCTCCTCGATGTTCTTGGAGATCTATTTGATGTAATCTTCTTTTGCGGTGCGTTTGTTGAGATTCGATGAATCGTGGGTTTATGATCAGATTATCTATGAATATTATTTGAGTCTTCTCTGAACTCTTCTATGCATGATTAAGATAGCTTTGTATTTCTCTCCGATCTATTGATTTGCACTGGTACTGTAAGGTGCTATACAAACGGTTTTTAACCCCTTTCCGCGGCGGCATTTGGAACCATCGCCAAGTGAGTGTGGGCGATAGGGGGGTCCTTCGCACATGACCCAGAAACCGTTAGGGATGGGCGAGCGGCTACTGACGATCATCATAGAATAAAAGTATGAGAAGCCGCCCCAGTCCCACATGTTACATCTCGATGTTACATTTCTGATCAGAGAGACATCCCAAACGATTATGCCGCTATAGTCGTGTGAAAAAGGTGGACATCAACATTTAATCTGCTGATATGTTTATGATAGATACGTTATCACACATGGTTCAAGAATGTAAAATATGTGCGGTGCCTCTACTAACGTCAATGTGTCCATTTTCATAACTGTGTATGATTGGTATTTCTATCACACACGCACACTGGTTTGAAAGTTTGCCGTATTACCATGAATCGTACACGCATATGAGACGAAACCGTGTGTGCGTTCGTCGGGCATTGCAAATGTTTCACGTCAAAGAACTATCTGTTTTCTTTTTTTCATTGCACATGTTGTTTTCTTTCTAACCGTGTGCACATTATTTTATACGCTCCTGTACATTTTTTTGGTTGTAATTTATTATTCGAATTGGAAATTTTGAAATATGAAACGTGCAATTCAAATTCTCAGCACAATGGTTCAACAACGAATCCATAAATAAAATTGATAGTACAATATGTTCAGTAATTACATGAGTAGACATCAATTAACTATAATGAACCACAATATTTACAGGCGGTAAAGGTGAAGAGACAAGTGTAAATTATTTTGACTGCCGATGATGTTGAAGAAGTAGAATGCTCATAATGTGCCTTCCTGCATGCCATATGCACAAACAACTTTTGTCCAACCCCTTGTGACGATCGCCCGCCCATCTTTCACTGCCTTCCGGAAGACTTCTAGAGCATTATCATGGTAGCATGAATTATATACTTTAACCTTAGTTGCCTCCACTCCGGTCATGTAGTTTGCAAGGAATCATCAGTAAATAGCTTCGGAAACCATTGAAAATAGAAAAATATCAGATGATGAGGTCTAATAGAGTAACTTGTTGTGGGCAGGGGGGAAAGGCAACACATTACTTACCATCCTAAAGTTCATTGTTGTCTTAGACAAAGTGTAAATAAAGAGCTTAATTCCCATCATCCATTTTTTTCGCCTAACAATCTTTCTTAGTTTCCTCACTTGACGTGTGTTCATGAATATCTCATTACCCCATACGCAAAAGGGATCGAAGCGTGGATCAGTACCGCTCATATATGTACCTACAAGCAACCTGTAAATGTTAGAAGCCAGACTGAGATTGCACAAATAATGTAAAATACAACTACCTGCATTCCTAAGTACAAGTATTTTTAAAGATTTCAATATGAACTACATATAGATGTATATAGAATTATAGTTAGAATCTAGATTCACTCATTTTGCTCCTTATGTAGTCTATATTGGAATCTCTAAAAATACTTAAAAATTTAAGAATAAATGGTATATAAGAGATGGGATGCAACTAACCTTGACGGCAAGCAACATCATCGCCCATTGTAGCCCTGTGTAAATACATGGAAAGCCAATGTTAACTACAACAGGGTTAACATCCACCAAAAATAGCAAATGGTAATAAAATGACAACATATGTAGTGATATCTTCATTGCGAAAGAGTAGCACGGTAGCAAAGGGACGGATTAAAAAATTGATACAATTGTTAATTGCAACAGGCTTAACAGCATCATAATTCATGTGTTTGTAGGTTTGTAGCCATTGAAATACAACTGTTTAAAAATGGATACAACTGTTAATTGCAACAGGCTTAATGGCCATTGAAATCAATACTGATAAAAATGCAATTGGCAGAGTTAAACATCACAAGGCAGGTGTAGCCAAAGCAGATAATGACCCAGTTGTCCATAAAAAGGTAGGGAAAATAGCTAAAACATGTTAGGCATGTTTACTACAAGATGCTTAAGACATCAAACGTACAAAACATAACCATTAATTGCAATTGGTATTGATAAGATTGAACTGATGAGCTCATACTTGGTAAGTCCTGAGAGGTAGTTGCTGGGGCACTTCATCTTGGCCAAAGCCCGCCCAAAGTCAGCGGCGGCGGAGGCAAGCTCTTCCTCCGGGTCGAAGTGTGGATCAGTGCCCCCGACATGTGTACCTACAAGAAGCAAGTAAATGTTAGAAGCCAAACTGCAATTGCACAAATGATGTAAAATACTATAAGACAAAAATACTACAAGACATGGGATGCAGCTAACCTCGGCGGCAAACAACAACATCGCCCGTTATGGCCCTCGTAAGTATATGGAAAGGCATGTTAAGTACAACAAGGTTAGCATCCACCAAAAATAGCAAATGGGCAGCATCTCTAGTATATCTTCATTGCGGAGAGTAGCATGGTAGCAAAGGGAAAAATTAAAAATGGATACAACTGTTAATTGCAACAGGCTTAACAGCATCCTAGGTCATGTTTTGTAAGTTTGTAGTCATTGAAATACAACTGTTTAAAAATGGATTCAACTATTAATTGCAACAGGCTTAATAGCCATTGAAACCAGTACTGATAAAAATGCAATTGGCAAAGTTAAACATCACAAGACAGGTGCTGCCAGAGCAAATAATGGCCCAATTGCCTATAAAAAGGTAGGGTAAGTAGCTAAAACGTGTTGGGCATGCTTACTAGAACATGCTTAATACATCGACCATATAAAACATAGCCATTAATTACAACCGGTATTGGTAAGATTGAACTGGTGAGTACATACTTGGTAAGTCCTGAGAGATAGTTGCTGGGGCACTTCATCTTGGCCAGAGCCCGCCCAAACTCAACGGCGGCGGAGGCGGGCTATTCCTCCGGGTCGAAGCGTGGATCAGTGCCACTGACATGTGTATCTACAGGCAACCAGTAAATGGTAGAAATTAAACTGCAATTTAACAAATGATGTGAAATATTGTAAGACATGAGATGCAACTAACCTCGACGGCAAACAACAGCATCGGCCGTTATGACCCTGCGTAAGTACATGGACAGGCATGTTAAGTACAACAGGGTTAGCATCCACCAAAAACAGCAAATGGGCAGCATCTCTAGTGATATCCTGAGTCATGTATTGTGTTTGTTGCTGGTATTGGTGAAATTGAACTAGACAGTTAATACTTGAACATAACACAGTGTGTAGTACTGAAATAAACAAGGCGTGAACATGATTAATACATCAACCGTACAAAACATAGCCATTGCAAGTGGTATTGGTAAGATTCAGCTGGTCAGATCATACCTGTTAAGTCCTGGGGGGTAGTCGTTGGGGCACTTCATCTGGGCCAGAGCCTGCACCATGTCTAGGATTATTAGAAGAATTACTAGGGAACGGTCTAGGATTAAAGTTTCCTCTGTAAGCATTGTTACCAAAATTATTCCTACCAACAAAATTCACATCCATAGATTCATTATTATTCTCAATCAAAGTAGACAAAGGCATATCATTGGGATCAATAGGAGCACTCTTAGCAGCAAACAATTTCATAAGTTCATCCATCTTTCCACTCAAAGCATTAATTTCTTCTATAACATGCACTTTTTTACTAGTAGATCTTTCGGTGTGCCATTGAGAATAATTAGCCATAATGTTATCAAGAAGTTTGGTAGCTTCTCCTAAGGTGATTTCCATAAACGTGCCTCCCGCGGCCGAATCTAAAAGATTTCTAGAAGCAAAATTCAAACCGGCATAAAAATTTTATATGATCATCCATAAATTCAAACCATGAGTAGGGCAATTGCGAATCATTAATTTCATTCTTTCCCAAGATTGGGCAACATGCTCATGATCAAGTTGTTTAAAATTCATAATATCATTCCTAAGAGAGATAATCTTAGCGGGAGGAAAATACTTAGAGATAAAAGCATCTTTGCACTTATTCCATGAATCAATACTATTCTTAGGCAAAGACGAAAAACCAAACTTTAGCACGATCTCTAAGTGAAAACAGAAATAACTTCAATTTAACAATATCATTATCCATATCTTTCTTCTTTTGCATCTCACACAAATCAACAAAGTTGTTTAGATGGGTAGCGACATCTTCACTAGGAAGGCCGGAGAATTGATCTTTCATAACAAGATTCAACATAGGAGCATTGATTTCACAAGACTCAACATCATTAAGAGGAGCAATCGGAGTACTAAGGAAATCATTATTATTGGTATTGGAAAAGTCACACAATTTGGTATTATCTTGCGCCATCATGACAAACAATCCAACACACAAGCAAACAAAAAGGCAAGCGAACGAGAGAGGAGATTGGGAAACAGAGGGGAGATAAAATGGCAAGGGTGAAGTGGGGGAGAGGAAAACGAGAGGCAAATGGCAAATAATGTAATGCGAGGGAGATAAGTTTGTGATGGGTACTTGGTATGTCTTGACTTGAGCGAAGACCTCCCCGGCGACGGAGCCAGAAATCCTTCTTGCTACGTCTTGAGCTTGTATTGGTTTTCCTTGAAGAGGAAAGGGTGATGCGGCAAAGTAGCGTAAGTATTTCCCTCAGTTTTTGAGAACCAAGGTATTAATCTAGTAGGAGGCTCCTCAAAAGTTCCACGCACCTACACAAACAAACAAGAACTCGCAACCAACGCAATAAAGGGGTTGTCAATCCCTTCACAGCCACTTGCGAAAGTGAGATCTGATAGAGATAATATGATAAGATAAATATATTTTAGGGATTTTTATGATATAGATTGGAAAAGTAAATATGCAAATAAAAATAGATTGAAAGCTTATATGATAAAAGATAGACCCGGGGGCCATAGGTTTCACTAGTGGCTTCTCTCAAGATAGCATAAGTATTACGGTGGGTGAACAAATTACTGTCGAGCAATTGATAGAAAGGTGAATAATTATGAGATTATCTAGGCATGATCATGTTGGGGAACGTAGTAATTTCAAAATTTTCCTACGCACACACAAGATCATGGTGATGCATAGCAACGAGAGGGGGAGTATATCTTCATACCCTTGAAGATTGCTAAGCAGAAGCGTTTATCAACGTGGTTGATGTAGTCGTACATCTTCACGATCCGACCGATCCAAGTACCGAACGCACGGCACCTCCGAGTTTTGCACACGTTCAGCTCGATGACGTCCTCACCTTCTCGATCCAGCAAGACGAGCGAAGTAGTAGATGAGTTCCGGTAGCATGACGGCGTGGCGACGGTGTTGGTGAAGAACAATCTCCGCAGGGCTTCGCCTAAGCACTACGGGAACTATGACGGAGGATAAACTAGAGGGGATGGGGTTCCCGACACACGACTTGGTGTTTCTTGATGTCTCTGTGGTGCTAGCCCTGCCCCTCTATTTATATGTTGAGCCTTGGGGTCAAAACTTGGAGTAAAAGCCTCCACAAAGTCGGTTTCACCCGAAACGCAAGAGTCCTTCTCGGACTCCAGGGCCAGATGCCAGGGTTCCCGGCGTCTGGACCCAGACGCCAGGGACCCTGGCGTCTGGCCCCTGGACTCCGCAAAACTTCCTTTTGCGCTTTCCAAAAACCTTGTGGGCTTTCCCCTTTTGCCCAAATAACGTGTTCTCGTACCCAAACATTTCGGGAAACATCCGGAACCCCTTCCGGTGAATTCCGAAACCCTTCCAGAGATCAAACACTATTATCCCATATATCAAACTTTATCTCCGGACCATTCCAGAGTTCCTCGTCATGTCCATGATCTCATCCAGGACTCCGAATAACATTCGGTTACCAACATACATAACTCATATAATACTATATCGTCAACGAAATGTTAAGCGTGCGGACCCTACGGGTTCGAGAACTATGTAGACATGACCGAGACACGTTTCCGGTCAATAACCAATAGCGGGACCTGGATGCCCATATTGGCTCCCACATATTTACGAAGATCTTCATCGGTCAAACCGCATAACAACATACGTTGTTCCCTTTATCATCGGTATGTTACTTGCCCGAGATTCGATCGTCGATATCTCAATACCTAGTTCAATCTCATTACCGACAAGTCTCTTTACTCGTTACATAATGCATCATTCTGTAACTAACTCTTTAGCTACATTGCTTGCAAGGCTTATAGTGATGTGCATTACCGAGAGGGCCCAAAGATACCTCTCCGACAATCGGAGTGACAAAACCTAATCTCGAAATACGCCAATTCAACATGTAGCTTTGGAGACACCTGTAGAGCTCCTTTATAATCACCTAGTTACGTTGTGACGTTTGGTAGCACACAAAGTGTTCCTCCGATAAACGAGAGTTGCATAATCTCATAGTTGTATGAACATGTATAAGTCATGAAGAAAGCAATAGCAACAAACTAAACGATCAAGTGCTAAGCTAACGGAATGGGTCATGTCAATCACATCATTCTCCTAATGATGTGATCCCGTTAATCAAATGACAACTCATGTCTATGGTTAGGAAACATAACCATCTTTGATTAATGAGCTTGTCAAGTAGAGGCATACTAGTGACATTAAGTTTGTCTATGTATTCACACATGTATCATGTTTCCGGTTAATACAATTCTAGCATGAATAATAAACATTTATCATGATATGAGGAAATAAATAATAACTTTATTATTGCCTCTAGGGCATATTTCCTTCAGTCTCCCACTTGCACTAGAGTCAATAATCTAGATTATACAGTAACGATTCTAACACCCATGGAGTCTTGGTGCTGATCATGTTTTGCTTGTGGAAGAGGCTTAGTCAACGGGTCTGCAACATTTAGATCGGTATGTATCTTGCAAATCTCTATGTCTCCCACCTGGACTTGGTCCCGGATGGAATTGAAGCGTCTCTTGATGTGCTTGGTCCTCTTGTGAAATCTGGATTCCTTTGCCAAGGCAATTGCACCAGTATTGTCACAGAAGATCTTCATTGGTCCCGATGCACTAGGTATGACACCTAGATGGGAAATGAACTCTTTCATCCAGACTCCTTCATTTGCTGCTTCCGAAGCAGCTATGTACTCCGTTTCGCATGTAGATCCCGCCACGACGCTTTATTTAGAACTGCACCAACTGACAGCTCCACCGTTCAATATAAACATGTATCCAGTTTGCGATTTAGAATCGTCCGGATCAGTGTCAAAGCTTGCACCAACGTAACCATTTACGACTAGCTCTTTGTCACCTCCATAAACGAGAAACATATCCTTAGTCCTTTTCATGTATTTCAGGATATTCTTGACCGCTGTCCAGTGATCCACTCCTGGATTACTTTGGTACCTCCCTGCTAAACTTATTGATAAGCATACATCAGGTCTGGTACACAACATTGCATACATGATAGAGCCTATGGCTGAAGCATAGGGAACATCTTTCATTTGCTCTCTATCTTCTGCTGTGGTCGGGCATTGAGTCTGACTCAACCTCACACCTTGTAATACAGGCAAGAACCCTTTCTTTGCCTGATCCATTTTGAACTTTTTCAAAACTTTATCAAGGTATGTGCTTTGTGAAAGTCCAATTAAGCGTCTTGATCTATCTCTATAGATCTTGATGCCTAATATGTAAGCAGCTTCACCGAGGTCTTTCATCGAAAAACTTTTATTCAAGTATCCCTTTATGCTATCCAGAAATTCTATATCATTTCCAATTAATAATATGTCATCTACATATAATATCAGAAATGCTACAGAGCTCCCACTCACTTTCTTGTAAATACAGGCTTCTCCAAAAGTCTGTATAAAACCATATGCTTTGATCACACTATCAAAGCGTTTATTCCAACTCTGAGATGCTTGCACCAGTCCATAAAGAGATCGCTGGAGCTTGCACACTTTGTTAGCACCTTTTGGATCGACAAAACCTTCCGGCTGCATCATATACAACTCTTCTTCCAGAAATCCATCCAGGAATG
The DNA here is from genome assembly GCA_963921465.1 of Triticum timopheevii. NCBI lineage: Eukaryota > Viridiplantae > Streptophyta > Magnoliopsida > Poales > Poaceae > Triticum > Triticum timopheevii. The sequence goes on along the minus strand of OY997270.1, from coordinate 582,422,235 downwards.
CAGTTTTGACATCCATTTGCCAAATTTCATAATCATAAAATGCGGCAACTGCTAACATGATTCGGACAGACTTAAGCATTGCTACGGGTGAGAAAGTCTCATCGTAGTCAACCCCTTGAACTTGTTGAAAACCTTTCGCAACAAGTCGAGCTTTGTAGACAGTTATATTACCATCAACGTCAGTATTCTTCTTGAAGATCCATTTATTCTCAATGGCTTGCCGATCATCGGGCAAGTCAACCAAAGTCCATACTTTCTTCTCATACATGGATCCCATCTCAGATTTCATGGCCTCAAGCCATTTTGCGGAATCTGGGCTCATCATCGCTTCCTCATAGTTCGTAGGTTCGCCATGGTCAAGTAACATGACTTCCAGAATAGGATTACCGTACCACTCTGGTGCGGATCTTACTCTTGTAGACCTACGAGGTTCGGTAGTAACTTGATCTGAAGTTTCATGATCAATATCATTTGCTTCCTCACTGATTGGTGTAGTTGTCACAGGAAACCGGTTCTTGTGATGAACTACTTTCCAATAAGGGAGCAGGTACAATTACCTCATCAAGTTCTACTTTCCTCCCACTCACTTCTTTCGAGAGAAACTCCTTCTCTAGAAAGGATTCAAATTTAGCAACAAAAATCTTGCCCTCAGATCTGTGATAGAAGGTGTACCCAATAGTCTCTTTTGGGTATCCTATGAAGACACACTTCTCTGATTTGGGTTCGAGCTTATCTGGTTGAAGTTTCTTTACATAAGCATCGCAGCCCCAAACTTTAAGAAACGACAACTTTGGTTTCTTGCCAAACCACAGTTCATAAGGCGTCGTCTCAACGGATTTTGATGGTGCCCTATTTAACGTGAATGCGACCATCTCTAAAGCATAACCCCAAAATGATAGCGGTAATTCAGTAAGAGACATCATATATCGCACCATATCTAGTAAAGTACGATTACAACGTTCGGATACACCATTTCGTTGTGGTGTTCCGGGTGGCGTGAGTTGCGAAACTATTCCGCATTGTTTCAAATGTAAACCAAACTCGTAACTCAAATATTCTCCTCCATGATCAGATCGTAGAAATTTTATTTTCTTGTTACGATGATTTTCCACTTCACTCTGAAATTCTTTGAACTTTTCAAATGTTTCAGACTTGTGTTTCATCAAGTAGATATACCCAGATCTGCTCAAATCATCTATGAAGGTGAGAAAATAACGATACCCGCCGCGAGCCTCAATATTCATTGGACCACATACATCAGTATGTATGATTTCCAACAAATCAGTTGCTCGCTCCATAGTTCCAGAGAACGGCGTTTAGTCATCTTGCCCATGAGGCACGGTTCGCAAGTACCAAGTGATTCATAATCAAGTGATTCCAGAAGTCCATCAGTATGGAGTTTCTTCATGCGCTTTACACCAATATGACCCAAACGGCAGTGCCACAAATAAGTTGCACTATCATTATCAACTCTGCATCTTTTTGTTTCAAGATTATGAATATGTGTATCACTACTATCGAGATTCAATAAAAATAGACCACTCTTCAAGGGTGCATGGCCATAAAAGATTTACTCATATAAATAGAACAACCATTATTCTCTGATTTAAATGAATAATCGTCTCGCATCAAACAAGATCCAGATATAATGTTCATGCTTAACGCTGGCACCAAATAACAATTATCTAGGTCTAAAACTAATCCCGTCGGTAGATGTAGAGGTAGCGTGCCGACCGCGATCACATCGACTTTGGAACCATTTCCCACGCGCATCGTCACCTCGTCCTTAGCCAATCTTCGCTTAATCCATAGTCCATGTTTCGAGTTGCAAATATTAGCAACAGAACCAGTATAAAATACCCAGGTGCTACTGCGAACATTAGTAAGGTACACATCAATAACATGTATATCACATATACCTTTGTTCACTTTGCCATCCTTCTTATCCGCCAAATACTTGGGGCAGTTCTGCTTCCAGTGTCCAGTCTGCTTGCAGTAGAAGCACTCAGTCTCAGGCTTAGGTCCAGACTTGGGTTTCTTCTCTTGAGCAGCAACTTGCTTGCTGTTCTTCTTGAAGTTCCCCTTCTTCTTCCCTTTGCCCCTCTTCTTGAAACTGGTGGTCTTATTGACCATCAACACTTGATGCTCCTTCTTGATTTCTACCTCCGCAGCTTTTAGCATTGCAAAGAGCTCGGGAATAGTCTTGTCCATCCCTTGCATATTATAGTTCATCACGAAGCTCTTGTAGCTTGGTGGCAGTGATTGAAGAATTCTATCAATGACACTATCATCAGGAAGATTAACTCCCAGTTGAATCAAGTGATTATTATACCCAGACATTTTGAGTATATGTTCACTGACAGAACTATTCTCCTCCATCTTACAACTATAGAACTTATTGGAGACTTCATATCTCTCAATCCGGGCATTTGCTTGAAATATAAACTTCAATCCTGCAACATCTCATATGCTCCATGACGTTCAAAATGTCGTTGAAGACCCGGTTCCAAGCCGTAAAGCATGGCACACTGAAGTATCGAGTAATCATCAGCTTTGCTCTGCCAGACGTTCTTGATGACCCACAAGTATAGGGGATCTATAGTAGTCCTTTCGATAAGTAAGAGTGTCGAACCCAACAAGGAGCAGAAGGAAATGATAAGCGGTTTTTAGCAAGGTGTTCTCTGCAAGTACTGAAATAAGTGGTAACAGATAGTTTTGTGATAAGATAAATTGTAACGAGTAACAAGTAACAAAAGTAAATAAAGTGCAGCAAGGTGGCCCAATCCTTTTTGTAGCAAAGGACAAGCCTGGACAAACTCTTATAATAGGAAAAGTGCTCCCGAGGACACATGGGAATATCGTCAAGCTAGTTTTCATCACGCTCATATGATTCGCGTTCGGTACTTTGATAATTTGGACCGGTGCTTGGGTGCTGTTCTTACTTGAACAAGCATCCCACTTATTATTAACCTCTATTGCAAGCATCCGCAACTACAAAAAAAGTATTAAGGTAAACCTAACCATAGCATGAAACATATGGATCCAAATCAGCCCCTTACGAAGCAACGCATAAACTAGGGTTTAAGCTTCTGTCACTCTAGCAACCCATCATCTACTTATTACTTCCCAATGCCTTCCTCTAGGCCCAAATAATGGTGAAGTGTTATGTAGTCGACGTTCACATAACACCACTAGAGGCTAGACAACATACATCTTATCAAAATATTGAACGAATACCAAATTCACATGACTACTAATAGCAAGACTTCTCCCTTGTCCACAGGAACAAACATAACTACTCACAAAGCATATTCATGTTCATAATCAGAGGGGTAATAATGTGCATAAAGGATCTGAACATATGATCTTCCACCAAATAAACCAACTAGCATCAACTACAAGGAGTAATCAACACTACTAGCAACCTACTAGCACCAATCCCGGACTTGGAGACAAGAATTGGATACAGGAGATGAACTAGGGTTTGGAGATGAGATGGTGCTGGTGAATATGTTGATGGAGATTGCCCTCTCCTTATGAGAGGAGCGTTGGTGATGATTTCCCCCTCTCGGAGGGAAGTGTCCCCGACAGAACAGCTCTACCGGAGCCCTAGATTGGTTCCGCCAAGGTTCCGCCTCGTGGTGGCGGATTCTCGTCCCGAAAGGTTGCCTTCTATTTTTTTCTCATCTAAAGACTTCATATAGGAGAAGACGGGCGTCGGAGAGCCACCAGGGGGCCCACGAGGTAGGGGGCGCACCCAGGGGGGGCGCGCCCCCCATCCTCGTGAGCAGGGTGTGGGCCCCCTGGCCTTCATCTTTGGCGATGATTTTTCTTTATTTATTTTAAGATATTCCGTGGAGTTTTAGGACTTTTGGAGTTGCGCAGAATAGGCCTCCAATATTTGCTCCTTTTCTAGCCTAGAATTCCAGCTGCCGGTATTCTCCCTCTTCATGTAATCCTTGTAAAATAAGAGAGAATAGCCATAAGTATTGTGACATAACGTGAAATAACAGCCCATAATGCAATAAATATTGTCATAAAAGCATGATGCAAAATGGACATATCAACTCCCCCAAGCTTAGACCTCGCTTGTCCTCAAGCGAAAAGCCGATAACAATAAATATGTCCTCATGTTTAGAGGTAGAGGCGTCGATAAAAAAATAAAATACGGACATGAAGGCATCATGATTATTTCCATAACAGCAACATAAATAGATTTTGTCATATGATTACTCATGTTCAAGTGATGATCTTTTCACAAAGCCAATGTATGAATCAGAAACCTTATTGAGGGCCAACAAATTATAACCTTAGTCATTGAAGCAATTGAAATTTATCATAACATCGGAAAGAGTCTATGTCAGAGCTTAAAAGCAAGTCCACATACTCAACTATCACTTAGTCCTTCATAATTGCTAACACTCACGCAATACTTGTGGTTACGGAGTTTTAATCGGACACAGAGAAAGATAGGGGCTTATAGTTTTGCCCCACAACCTTTTACCTCAAGGGTAATGTCAACAATAATAATTCATGCTCCCCCACATCCAATTATATATATATATATATATATATATATATATATATATGACTCTTGCATAAGGTAGATGATAATAATAAAAGATAGGCCCTTCGCAGAGGGAAGTAGAGGTTGTCATGCGCGTTTAGGATTGATGCACAAAATCTTAATGCAAAAGAACATCACTTTATATTGCCCCTTGTATGTGGGCCTTTATTATGCAGTCCGTCGCTTTTATTGCGTCCACAACAAGTTCGTACAATTTCTCTGCACTAATAAGTCATGCATATTTAGAGAGCAATTTTTATTGCTTGCACTGATGACAACTTACTTGAAGGATCTTACTCAATCCATAGGTAGATATGGTGGGCTCTCATGGCAAAACTGGTTTAAGGGTATTTGGAAGCACAAGTAGTATTTCTACTTGGTGCTGAGAATTTGGCTAGCATGAGGGGGAAAGGCAAGCTCAACACGTTAGAGATCCATGACAACCTACTTTATCTCAGATGTAAGAAAACATAAATCATTATGTTGTCTTCCTTGTCCAACATCAACTCTTTAGCATGTCATATTTTAATGAGTGCTCCCAATCATAAAAGATGTCAATGATAATATATCTATATGTGAAACCTCTCTTTCCTTATTACTTCCTATTAATTGCAACGATGACCAAAGCTATATTTGCCAACTCTCAACAACTTTTAGTCATCATACTCTTTCTATGTGAAGTCATTACTTTCAATAAGATCAATATGAACTATTTGATTCTTTCTATTCTTTTTCTTCTGATCACCCAAGATCATGGCAAAATACTCAAGCCCTTGACTGAACACTAATCTTTATTATATAGCTCACAGACTCGATTACAAAGAAGGATCATAAAGCAAAACTCAAAACTAGATCATGCCATGACTTTATTCTTGCTAAATCAAGATACTACTAATAAGATCGAACTAAGAAAAATGGTAAAGATGGGAGTTGTGATGGTGATACGATACCAGGGCACCTCCCCCAAGCTTCGTAGTTGCCAAGGGGAGTGCCCATACCCATGTGATTATGTCCTCGGAGATGATGGAGGTGGTGATGATGACGGTGGATAATCGCACATCGAGCGTAAAAGCTCCCCCAACTTGCGGATAATGCCCTTGAGCCCAGCGATATGATCCTTCAACAAAATATTCTCCTGTGTGAGATACTTGTTCTATATGCGGGCTAACTCAATCATCTTGAAAGCTTCAATCTCTGTTGGAGTGAAAAGGTTAGGTAAAGGTTGAGGGATGTCTTCTTCTTTCACCACCGGAGCTTGAACCTCCATGGCCTTCTTGATCCTTTCATCCTTGTTGATCTCTTCTGGTTCCTCTCTTTTCAACTCTATCTTCAATAGCCAAGCATCCTTGTCTTCGTTGTTGGAGGAGGGAGAAGTCATGGTGTTCTAAATCTGCAACGGAAATAGCTCGAAACAAAAACAGAGGATATTCGCGTGATACGAGAGTCAAAACCTTCGGGAATATATATAATGAATTTTTACCGACCAAAATACGTATCATGCAAGGAAACGGAGTCCGAAGGGCACACGAGGTGCTCACGAGGTAGGGGGGCGCGCCCAGGGGGGTAGGGCGCGCCCTCCACCCTCGTGGAGGCCTCGTGTCCTCCCCGGACTGCCACTTATTTTTCTATTTTTCTAAATATTCCAAAACAGGGAAATATTGCCTTAAAAATTGTTTTGGAGTCGGTTTACTTACCGTACCACATACCTATTCCTTTTCGGAGTCTGGAACGTTCTCGGAAGTGTCCTTTATGTATTCCTCCGGGGTTACGGTTTCAATAATATTAGTTTCAACATTTATGGGATTACCTGAAATATAGTGTTTAATCCTTTGACCGTTTACCACCTTCGGATTTGTGCCTGTGAAGTTGTTGATTTTTATGGTACCGGAACGATAGACCTCCTCGATAACGTAGGGACCTTCCCATTTAGAGAGAAGTTTTCGTGCAAAAAATCTTAAACGAGATTTGTATAGCAACACATAATCACCTACATTAAACTCACTCTTTTGTATCCTTTTATCATGCCATCTTTTAACCTTTTCTTTAAACAACTTGGCATTTTAATAAGCTTGGGTTCTCCATTCATCAAGTGAGCTAATATCAAATAACCTCTTCTCACCGGCAAGTTTGAAATCATAGTTGAGCTCTTTAATAGCCCAATATGCCTTATGTTCTAGTTCGAGAGGTAAGTGATAAGCTTTTCCATAAACCATTTTATACGGAGACATACCCATAGGATTTTTGTATGCAGTTCTATAGGCCCATAATGCATCATTCAGTTTCTTGGACCAATTCTTTCTAGACCCATTGACAGTCTTTTGCAAGATTAATTTGAGCTCTCTATTTCTCAGTTCTACCTGACCACTAGACTGCGGGTGATATGGAGATGCAATTCTATGATTAACGTCATATTTAGCAAGCATCTTACGGAAAGCACCATGGATAAAGTGTGAACCACCATCAGTCATTAAATATCTAGGGACTCCAAACCTCGGAAAAATAACTTCCTTAAGCATTTTAATAGAAGTGTTATGGTCAGCACTGCTAGTTGGAATAGCTTCTACCCACTTAGTAACATAATCAACAGCAACTAAAATATGAGTATATCCATTAGAGGCAGGAAAAGGTCCCATATAATCAAAGCCCCAAACATCAAATGGTTCAATAACATGGGAATAATTCATAGGCATTTCTTGACGTCTACTAATATTACCAATTCTTTGACATTCATCGCAAGACAAAACAAACTTACGGACATCCTTGAAGAGAGTAGGCCAATAAAAACCAGATTGCAATACCTTATGTGCAGTTCTATCTCCAGCATGGTGCCCTCCATAAGCCTCAGAGTGACACTTGCGTAGGATCTGTTCCTATTCATGCTCAGGTACACAACGTCTAATAACACCATCTACTCCTTCTTTATAAAGATGTGGGTCATCCCAAAAGTAATGTCGCAAGTCATAGAAAAACTTTTTCTTTTGTTGGTATGTGAAGCTAGGTGGTATAAACCTAGCAACAATATAAGTAGCATAATCAGCATACCATGGAGTGCTACGAGAAGTGCTTATGACATTTAATTGTTCATCAGGAAAGCTATCATCAATAGGTAGTGGGTCATCAAGAACATTCTCTAACCTAGACAAGTTGTCTGCAACGGGGTTCTCAACTCCTTTTCTATCAACAATATGTAAATCAAATTCTTGCAACAGGAGAACCCATCTAATAAGTCTAGGTTTTGCATCTTTCTTTTCCATAAGATATTTAATAGCAGCATGATCTATGTGAATAGTTACTTTAGAATCAACAATATAGGGTCTGAATTTATCACAAGCAAATACAACTGCTAAAAGTTCCTTTTCGGTAGTAGCATAATTTCTTTGAGCATCTTCTAGAGTCTTACTATCATAATGGATAACATTTAATTTCTTATCAACTGTTTGCCCTAGAACATCACCTACAGCATAATCACTAGCATCACACATAATTTCGAAGGGTAAATTCCAATCAGGTGGCTGAACAAGAGGTGTAGAGACTAATGCTTTCTTAAGTATTTCAAATGCTTCTACACAATCATCATCAAATACAAATGGTACATCTTTTTGTAATAAATTAGTCAGAGGCCGAGAGATTTTTGAGAAGTCCTTAATGAACCTCCTATAAAATCCGGCGTGACCAAGGAAACTTCTTATACCTTTGATGTCCTTGGGACATGGCATCTTTTCAATAGCATCAACCTTGGCTTTATCAACTTCAATACCTCTTTCAGAAACTTTGTGCCCCAAGACAATACCTTCATTAACCATAAAGTGGCAGTTTTCCCAATTCAAGACAAGATTAGTTTCTTCACATCTCTGCAAAACTCGAGCAAGATTGCTCAAGCAATCATCAAAATAGGAACCATAGATGGAAAAGTCGTCCATGAAAACCTCACAAATTTTCTCGCAAAAGTCAGAGAATATAGCCATCATGCATCTTTGAAAGGTAGCAGGTGCATTACATAAATCGAAAGGCATACATCTATAAGCAAAGGTACCAAAAGGGCATGTAAAAGTAGTCTTTGATTTATCTTTAGCTAACACAGGTATTTGGGAAAAGCCAGAATAACCATCTAGAAAGCAATAATGTGTGTGTTTGCATAATCTTTCTAGCATTTGATCAATAAAAGGTAAGGGGTAATGATCTTTCTTAGTAGCCTTATTTAATTTGCGGAAATCAATTACCATCCTATAATTTCCTGTGATGATTCTTTGCGGAATCAATTCATCTTTATCATTAGGGACAACAGTAATACCTCCCTTCTTAGGGACACAATGGACATGACTTACCCACTGACTATCAGCAATGGGATAAATTATACCTGCCTCCAGAAGCTTGAGTATTTCCTTTCTTACCACTTCTTTCATTTTAGGATTCAAACGTTGTTGAGGATCACAAACTGGTTTGGCATCAGCTTCCAAATTTATTTTATGTTGACATAGAGTGGGACTGATGCCCTTAAGATCATCCAGAGTATATCCAATAGTGGCACGGTGCTTCTTCAGAGTTTTCAATAATCTTTCTTCTTCATGCTCTGAAAGGTTAGCGCTAATAATGACATGATATATTTTCTTTTCATCAAGATAAGCATATTTAAGATTATTAGGCAACGGTTTAAGCTCAAACATGGGATCACCCTTGGGTGGAGGAGGATCCCCTAGAATCTCAACAGGCAAATTGTGTTGCAGAATAGGTTCCTGTTTAAAGAATACTTCATCTATTTCCCTTCTTTCATTCATGAACATATCATTTTCATGGTCTAGCAAATATTGTTCTAAAGGATCACTTGGAGGTACAGCAATAGAAGCAAGACCAATAATTTTGTCCTTACTAGGCAATTCTTCCTCACGATGTTGTTTACTAAATTTAGAGAAATTAAACTCATGAACCATATCATCCAAGCCAATAGTAACAACATTCTTTTTGCAGTCTATCTTAGCATTAACAGTATTCAAGAAGGGTCTACCAAATATAATGGTACAAAAGCTATCTTGTGGAGAACCAAGAACAAGAAAATCAGCGGGATATTTGGTTTTCCCACACAAGACTTCAACATCTCTAACAATTCATATTGCAGATATAATATCTCTATTGGCAAGTTTAATTGTAACATCAATATCTTCTAACTCAGCAGGTGCAATATCATGCATAATTTCTTTGTATAAGTCAATGGGTATAACACTAGCACTAGCACCCATATCACACAATCCATGATAACAATGATCTCCTATTTTAACAGAAATAACAGGCACGCCTACCACAGGTCTATGTTTATCTCTATCACAAGGTTTAGCAATTCTGGCAGTTTCACCACAGAATTGAATAACATGCCCATCAATATTATCAGACAAGAGATCTTTAACAATAGCAATATTGGGTTCTACTTTGACTTGCTCAAGAGGTGTATAAGTTCTAGTATTGCTTTTATGAACAATAGTTGAAGCTTTAGCATGATCCTTCATTCTAATAGGGAAAGTTAGTTTCTCAACATAAGAAGTGGGAACAATAGGATCATTATAAGTGACAATCTCTTCTTCAACTTTAATAGGTGCAGCTACTTTTACTTCTACGGGAGGATGATATTTAAACCACTTCTCCTTGGGGAGATCAACATAAGTAGCAAAAGATTCACAGAAAGAAGCTACTATCTCAGAGTCAAGTCCATATTTAGTGTTAAACTTACGGAAAATATCGGTATCCATAAAAGATTTAACACAATCAAACTTAGGTGTCATACCTAACTCTTTACCTTCGTCGAGGTCCCAATCTTCAGAGTTGCGTTTAATTCTATCCAATAAATTCGATCTAAATTCAATAGTCTTCATCATAAAAGAGCCAGCACAAGAAGTATTGAGCATGGTGCGATTGTTATCAGAAAGCCGAGCATAAAAACTTTGCATAATCACTTCTCTTGCGAGCTCATGATTGGGGCATGAATATAACATTGATTTAAGCCTCCCCAAGCTTGAGCGATGTTTTCGCCTTCGCGAGGCCAAAAATTATATATATAATTGCGATCACGATGAACAAGATGCATAGGGTAATACTTTTGATGAAATTCCAATTTCAATCTTTTATAGTTCCATGATCTCATATCATCACATAGCCTATACCACGTCAATGCGTCTCCCTTTAAAGATAAAGGGAAGGCCTTCTTCTTAACAACATCATCGGGTATACCTACAAGCTTAAATAGTCCACAAACATCATCCACATAGAGTAGATGTTCATCAGGATGCTTTGTTCCATCTCCTGTAAAAGTGTTAGCTAGCAGTTTTTCCATCATACCCGAAGGAATCTCAAAAGGAGTTTCATTTTCAATAGGTTCAGTAGGTTGAGTAGGTTGAGGAGCAACTCTTTGCTCTACTGGACTGGGTGAAGATACCCCGAACAAGCCCCTCAAACAATTACTTTCCATAGTAACAAGTGACAGAAAATTTCAGCACACTAAATAAATTTTTCCTCAACAAATTCCACCTACCAAAGGCGCTTCACTCCCCGGCAACGGCACCAGAAAAGAGTCTTGATGACCCACAAGTATAGGGGATCTATCGTAGTCCTTTCGATAAGTAAGAGTGTCGAACCCAACAAGGAGCAGAAGGAAATGATAATCGGTTTTCAGCAAGGTGTTCTCTGCAAGTACTGAAATAAGTGGTAACAGATAGTTTTGCGATAAGATAAATTGTAACGAGCAACAAGTAACAAAGGTAAATAAAGTGCAGCAAGGTGGCCCAATCCTTTTTGTAGCAAAGGACAAGCCTGGACAAACTCTTATAATAGGAAAAGCGCTCCCGAGGACACATGGGAATATCGTCAAGCTAGTTTTCATCACGCTCATATGATTCGCGTTCGGTACTTTAATAATTTGATATGTGGGTGGACCGGTGCTTGGGTGATGTTCTTACTTGAACAAGCATCCCACTTATGATTAACCTCTATTGCAAGCATCCGCAACTACAACAAAAGTATTAAGGTAAACCTAACCATAGCATGAAACATATGGATCCAAATCAGCCCCTTACGAAGCAACGCATAAACTAGGGTTTAAGCTTCTGTCACTCTAGCAACCCATCATCTACTTATTACTTCCCAATGCCTTCCTCTAGGCCCAAATAATGGTGAAGTGTTATGTAGTCGACGTTCACATAACACCACTAGAGGCTAGACAACATACATCTTATCAAAATATCGAACGAACAAACATAACTACTCACAAAGCATATTCATGTTCATAATCGGAGGGGTAATAATGTGCATAAAGGATCTGAACATATGATCTTCCACCAAATAAACCAACTAGCATCAACTACAAGGAGTAATCAACACTACTAGCAACCTACTAGCACCAATCCCGGACTTGGAGACAAGAATTGGATACAAGAGATGAACTAGGGTTTGGAGATGAGATGGTGCTGGTGAAGATGTTGATGGAGATTGCCCTCTCCCGATGAGAGGAGCGTTGGTGATGACGATGGTGATGATTTCCCCCTCCCGGAGGGAAGTGTCCTCGGCAGAACAGCTCTGCCGGAGCCCTAGATTGGTTCCGCCTCGTGGCGGCGGAGTCTCGTCCTGAAAGGTTGCCTTCTATTTTTTTCTCATCGAAAGACTTCATATAGGAGAAGACGGGCGTCGGAGAGCCACCAGGGGGCCCACGAGGTAGGGGGGCGCTCCCAGGGGGCGCCCCCACCCTCGTGAGCAGGGTGTGGCCTCCTGGCCTTCATCTTTGGCGATGATTTTTCTTTATTTATTTTAAGATATTCCGTGGAGTTTCGGGACTTTTGGAGTTGCGCAGAATAGGCCTCCAATATTTGCTCCTTTTCCAGCCCAGAATTCCAGCTGCCGGCATTCTCCCTCTTCATGTAATCCTTGTAAAATAAGAGAGAATAGCCATAAGTATTGTGACATAACGTGAAATAACAGCCCATAATGCAATAAATATTGTCATAAAAGCATGATGCAAAAGTTCTTAATGTCGTAAGTTGCATCTGCAGCAGGCCTGGCACCCAGCGGTGCTTCCAGGACGTAATTCTTCTGTGCAGCAATGAGGATAATCCTCAGGTTACGGACCCAGTCCGTGTAATTGGTACCATCATCTTTCAACTTAGCTTTCTCAAGGAACGCATTAGAATTCAACGGAACAACAACACGAGCCATCTATCTACAACAAACATAGACAAGCAAAATACTATCAGGTACTAAGTTCATGATAAATTTAAGTTCAATTAATCATATTACTTAAGAAATCCCACTTAGACAGACATCTCTCTAGTCATCTAAGTGATCACGTGATCCAAATCAACTAAACCATGTCCAATCATCACGTGAGATGGAGTAGTTTCAATGGTGAACATCACTATGTTGATCATATCTACTATATGATTCACGTTCAACCTTTCGGTCTCCGTGTTCCGAGGCCATATCTGTATATGCTAGGCCTGTCAAGTTTAACCTGAGTATTCCGGTGTGCAACTGTTTTGCACCCGTTGTATTTGAACGTAGAGCCTATCACACCCGATCATCACGTGGTGTCTCAGCACAAAGAACTTTCACAACGGTGCATACTCAGGGAGAACACTTCTTGATAATTTAGTGAGAGATCATCTTAAAATGCTACAGTCAATCAAAGCAAGATAAGATGCATAAAGGATAAACATCACATGCAATCAATATAAGTGATATGATATGGCCATCATCATCTTGTGCTTGTGATCTCCATCTTCGAAGCATCGTCGTGATCACCACCGTCACCGGCGCGACACCTTGATCTCCATCGTAGCATCATTGTCGTTACACCATCTATTGCTTCTACGACTATTGCTACCACTTAGTGATAAAGTAAAGCAATTACAGGGTGTTTGCATTTCATACAATAAAGCGACAACCATATGGCTCCTGCCAGTTGCCGATAACTCGGTTACAAAACATGATCATCTCATACAATAAAATATAGCATCACGTCTTGACCATATCACATCACAACATGCCCTGCAAAAACAAGTTAGACATCCTCTACTTTGTTGTTGCAAATTTTACGTGGCTGCTACGGGCTTAGCAAGAACCGTTCTTACCAACGCATCAAAACCACAACGATAGTTTGTCAAGTTGATGCTGTTTTAACCTTCGCAAGGACCGGGCGTAGCCACACTCGGTTCAACTAAAGTGAGAGAGACAGACACCCGCCGGTCACCTTTAAGCAACGAGTGCTCGTAGCGGTGAAATCAGTCTCGCTTAAGCGTACGCGTAATGTCGGTCCGGGCTGCTTCATCTCACAATGCCGCTGAACCAAAGTATGACATGCTGGTAAGCAGTATGACTTATATCGCCCACAACTCACTTGTGTTCTACTCGTGCATATGACATCTACGCATAAAACCAGGCTCGGATGCCACTGTTGGGGAACGTAGTAATTTCAAAATTTTCCTACGCACACACAAGATCATGGTGATGCATAGCAATGAGAGGGGGAGTGTATCTTCATACCCTTGAAGACCTCTAAGCGGAAGCGTTTATCAATGCGGTTGATGTAGTCATACATCTTCACGATCCGACCGATCCAAGTACCGAATGCACGGCACCTCCGAGTTCTGCGCATGTTCAGCTAGATGACGTCCTCGCCTTCTTGATCCAGCAAGACGGGCGAAGTAGTAGATGAGTTCCGGCAGCACGACGGCGTGGTGACGGTGTTGGTAAAGAACAATCTCCGCAGGGCTTCGCCTAAGCACTACAGAAACTATGACGGAGGATAAACTAGAGGGGACGGGGTTGCCGGCACACGGCTTGGTGTTTCTTGATGTCTCTTTGGTGCTAGCCCCGGCCCTCTATTTATATGTTGAGCCTTGGGGTCGAAACTTGGAGTGAAAGCCTCCACAAAGTCGGTTTCACCCGAAATGCAAGAGTCCTTCTCGGACTCCAGGGCCAGACGCCAGGGTTCCCGGCGTCTGGCCCCTGGACTCCGCAAAACTTGCTTTTGCGCTTTCCAAAAACCTTGTGGGCTTTTCCCTTTGGCCAAAATAACGTGTTCTCGTACCCAAACATTTCGGGAAACATCCGGAACCCCTTTCGGTGAATTCCGAAACCCTTCCAGAGATCAAACACTATTATCCCATATATCAAACTTTATTTCCGGACCATTCCGGAGTTCCTCGTCATGTCCATGATCTCATCCGGGACTCCGAATAACATTCGGTTACCAACATACATAACTCATATAATACTATATCATCAACGAAATGTTAAGCGTGCGGACCCTACGGGTTCGAGAACTATGTAGACATGACCGAGACACGTTTCCGATCAATAACCAATAGCGGGACCTGGATGCCCATATTGGCTCCCACATATTCTACGAAGATCTTTATCGGTCAAACGGCATAACAACATACGTTGTTCCCTTTGTCATCGGTATGTTACTTGCCCGAGATTCGATCGTCGGTATCCCAATACCTAGTTCAATCTCGTTACCGGCAAGTCTCTTTACTCGTTACGTAATGCATCATTCCGTAACTAACTCTTTAGCTACATTGCTTGCAAGGCTTATAGTGATGTGCATTGCCGAGAGGGCCCAGAGATACCTGTCCGACAATCGGAGTGACAAAACCTAATCTCGAAATACGCCAACTCAACATGTACCTTTGGAGACACCTGTAGAGCTCCTTTATAATCACCCAGTTACGTTGTGACGTTTGGTAGCACACAAAGTGTTCCTCCGATAAATGGGAGTTGCATAATCTCATAGTTGTACGAACATGTATAAGTCATGAAGAAAGCAATAGCAACAAACTAAACGATCAAGTGCTAAGCTAACGGAATGGGTCATGTCAATCACATCATTCTCCTAATGATGTGATCCCGTTAATCAAATGACAACTCATGTCTATGGTTAGGAAACATAACCATCTTTGATTAATGAGCTAGTCAAGTAGAGGCATACTAGTGACATTAAGTTTGTTTATGTATTCAAACATGTATCATGTTTCCGGTTAATACAATTCTAGCATGAATAATAAACATTTATCATGATACGAGGAAATAAATAATAACTTTATTATTGCCTCTAGGGCATATTTACTTCAGATCATGTATATAGGCATCACGTCCGTGACAAGTAGACCGCCTCCTACCTGCATCTACTACTATTAGTCCACACATCGACCGCTATCCAGCATGCATCTAGAGTATTAAGTTCATAAAGAATAGAGTAACACATTAAGAAAGATGACATTATGTAGAGGGATAAACTCATGCAATATGATATAAACCCCATCTTTTTATCCTCGATGGCAACAATACAATACGTGCCTTGCTGCCCCTGCTGTTACTGGGAAAGGACACCGCAAGATTGAACCCAAAGCTAAGCACTTCTCACATTGCAAGAAAGATCAATCTAGTAGGCCAAACCAAACTGATAATTCGAAGAGACTTGCAAAGATAACTTAATCACACATAAACGAATTCAAAGGAGATTCAAATGTTTCTCATAGATAAACTTGATCATAAACCCACAATTCATCGGATCTCGACAAACACACCGCAAAAAGAGTTACATCGAATATATCTCCAAGAAGATCGAGGAGAACTTTGTATTGAGATTCAAAGAGAGAGAAGAAGCCATCTAGCTAATAACTATGGACCCGAAGGACTGTGGTAAACTACTCACAACTCATCGGAAGGGCCTTGGAGATGATGTAGAGGTCCTCCATGGTAGATTCCCCCTCCGGCGGAGCGCCGGCAACGGCTCCAAGATGGGATCTCGCGAATACAGAAGGTTGCGGCGGTGGAAATATGTTTTCGTGGTACTCCTCGATGGTTTCAGGGTACGTGGGTATATATAGGAGGAAGAAGTAGGTCAGTGGATGCTCGAGGGGCCCATGAGGCAGGGGACACGCCTAGTAGGGGTGGGCACGCTCTCCACCCTCGTGGCTGCCTCGATTGTTTCTTGACTTCCACTCCAAGTCCTCTGGATTGCGTTTGTTCAAAAAGATCGCTCTTGAAGGTTTCATTCCGTTTGGACTCCGTTTGATATTCCTTTTCTTCGAAACACTAAAATAGGCAAAAAAACAGAAATTCAGGTTGGGCCTCCGGTTAGTAGGTTAGTCCCAAAAATGATATAAAAGTGTAAAGCAAAGCCCATAAACATCCAAAACGGGTAATATAATAGCATGGAACAATCAAAAATTATAGATACATTGGAGACGTATCACCTAGCATTGCAATACCATTTACGCTCACTTTTATTATTAGTTACCTTGTTGTTTTTATTTTTTCAGATTACAAAAACCTATATCTACCATCCATATTGCACTTGTATCACCATCGCTTCGCCGAACTAGTGCACCTATATATTTGCCATTGTATTGTGTGTGTTAGGGACACAAGACACTCTTTGTTATTTGGTTGCAGGGTTGTTTGAGAGAGACCATCTTCAACCTACGCCTCCCACGGATTGATAAACCTTAGGTCATCCACTTGAGGGAAATTTGCTACTGTCCTACAAACCTCTGCACTTGGAGGCCCAACAACGTCTACAAGAAGAAGGTTGTGTAGTAGACATCAAGCTCTTTTCTGGCGCCATTGCCGGGGAGGCGAGGTAAGCAGCACTAACAACCCGTCAACTAAGCTCTTTTCTGGCGCCGTTGTTGGGAGGTGTGTGCTTGAAGGTATATATTTATATCTTGCAATCGAATCTTTTAGTTTCTTGTTTTATCACTAGTTTAGTTTATAAAATAAAACTACAAAAAATGGAATTAAGGTTGCCTCATATGCTTCATCTTTTTAATGTCTTTCGTGAAAATGATGGGAAGGAAAATTGTGCTCAAGTAGTAGAAGAAGAATTACATAGAATGCTCGTCATAAAATATGTGAATGATGAGCATGATTGCAATGTTGTTAGTATGAATTCTTTGAATACCTATGATGCTAATGATATGCAAAGCCACAAGCTTGGGGATGCTATGTTTGATAAAGATGATTTTTTTTGTCCCCCAAGTTTTGATGAGCAAATTTATTATGATGAAAGCATGCCTCCTACGTATGCTATAAAGAATAAAGATAACCATGAAACTTGTCATCTTGATTTTCAATTGGATTATGCTTCACATGATAGTTATTTTATTGAGTTTGCTCCCGCTGCTATTGATGAGAATAAATTTGCTTATGTGGAGAGTAGTAAAATTTCTATGCAAGTAGATAATGAAAAGAATGCTTTATGTGCTGGTTATTGATGACCCGCAAGTATACATGATAGTTGTAGCCTCTTTCGACAAGTAAGAGTGTCGAACCCAATGAGGGGCTAAAGGTAGAACAAATATTCTCTCAAGTCCTATCTGCCACTGATACGACTCTACGCATGCTTAGTGTTCGCTTTACCAAGAACAAGTATGAAACTAGAAGTACTTTGTAGGTGTTGTTGGATAGACTTGCAAGAAATAAAGAACATGTAAATAAAAAGTAGGGGCTGTTTAGATAAATAAGCAATAAATTAAATATAGCGAGTGTGGAAAAGTGGTGGTAGGAGTTGTGAAATTGTCCCTAAGCAATTGACTACTTTACTAGACCGATAGCAAGTTTTATGTGGGAGAGGCATAAGCTAACATACTTTCTCTTCTTGGATCATATGCACTTATGATTGGAACTCTAGCAAGCATCCGCAACTACTAAAGATCATTAAGGTAAAACCCAACCATAGCATTAACATATCAAGTCCCCTTTATCCCATACGCAACAATCCCCTTACTCGGGTTTAAGCTTCTATCACTCTAGAAACCCACTATAAGCGAATCATGAACGTATTGCAACACCCTACAGCGGGAATCCCTCACGCTTGCGCGGCACAGAGGGCACAATAGGACAACAACATAACCACAAGCAAATTAAACCAATAATAGCAATTCATGAATCACCGGTACGACAACGAAAATCTACTCAGACATCATAAGATGGCAACACATCATTGGATAATAATATGAAGCATAAAGCGCCATGTTCAAGTAGAGGATATATACAGCGGGTTGCGGGAGAGTGGATCGCTGAATATAGATGGGGGAAGGTGATGGAGATGTTGGTGAAGATGGTGGAGGTGTTGGTGAAGATCGCGGTGATGATGATGGCCCCCGACAGCGCTCCGGCGCCACCGGAAGCAAGGGGGAGAGAGCCCCCCCTTCTTCTTCTTCTTATTCTTCCTTGACCTTCTCCCTAGATGGGAGAAGGGTTTCCCCTCTGGTCCTTGGCTCCCATGGCTTGGGAGGGGCGAGAGCCCCTCCGAAATTGGATCTATCTCTCTGTCTCTCTCTGTTTCTGCGTTCTAGGATTCTGCCCTGGCACCGTTTCTTTTAAATCCGGAGATCCGTAACTCCAATTAGATTGAAACCTTCGCCCAGATCTTTTTCCAAAAAATAGCTTTCTTGCAGCCAAAGAAGGGCATCAACCGCCTTACGAGGGGCCCACGAGGGTGGGGGGCACGCCCACCTGGAGTGGGCGTGGGCCCCTGTCTCGTGGCCACCTCGGGCACCGTCTCGCGTTGATTTTACTTCACAAAAATCACAAATATTCCAAAATAATTCTCCATCCGTTTTTATCCCGTTTGGACTCCGTTTGATATGGGGTTTCTGTGAAATATAAAACATGCAACAGACAGGAACTGGCACTGGGCACTGGATCAATATGTTAGTCCCAAAAATAATATAAAAAGTTGCCAAAAGTATATGAAAGTTGAATAATATTGGCATGGAACAATCAAAAATTATAGATACGACAGAGATGTATCAGCTATATTGTTGAATTCATTCATGATGCTACTGAAAATTATTATGAGGGAGGAATATATGCTTGTAGGAGTTGCAATGATATCAAGTTTCTTCTCTATGTGCTTAAAGTTTTGAAGTTATGCTTGTTTTGCCTTCCTATGCTAGTTGATTATTGTTCCCATAAATTGTTTGCTCACAAAATCTCAATGCATAGGAAGTGGGTTAGACTTAAATGTGTTAGTAATATGCTTCATGATGCTCTCTTTATGTTTCAATTCTTATCTTTTATACAACATCATTTTCATCATCATGCCTAGCTAGAAAGGCATTAAAGTAAGCGCTTGTTGGGAGACAACTGTCAGGACCCCGACTCAATGCCACACTAATCTAGCATGTAACACCTCATATCACTTTGCGGCCTCACGCATGGTATTCCCACGGGTGTCGCCTTACCAGGCCCGGGACCGTTTGCACCTTTTGGCTCACGTATATGATAGTGTTGCTAGCATCCATATGACAAAGAACCCGGGCTGACATGGCTAGTCGTAAACCCAAAGTGGCACTAACTTACAGGGACAAGCATACATGACCCAACAACGAATGTGTCGGTCATCAGCGAGTGAATCTGGGCTGTAGCAACTGGGCTAGCAGGACTCCGGTACACACCGCGTGACATTTCCCCGAAGGGACAGACATAGGAACGAAGAAGGACACATGCCGGCCAGCCTAAGTGTTCTGGAGCAGTAGCAAGCTACCAGGGCTCAGTGGAAGCACTAGGAGACATTTCCCGGTAAGAGAGGCTACCAAGGATAAACAACTAGATAGTCAGATCCCACACATACCAAGCATTTGAATAACATACACACAATATGCTCGATATGTGCAAATACAACATGGCATCACAACATGACTCTACAACTCAAGTATTTATTCAATAGGCTCCAAGGAGCGAGATATTACAAACATGGGTCTCATGACCCAACATTCAGAGCATACAAGTCAAAGCACAAGCGGAAGCTTAACATGTCCGAGTACAGACATCTACAAATGAAAAAGGCTGAGAAGCCTGACTATCTACCAGATCCTGCCGACGGCACAAGATCATAGCTGAGGTAACAAGCTAAACGTCGAAGCCCACGCGGAACTACTAGTGAGACTTAAGTCTCTCTGAAAAAACATAAAATAGGCAAACGTGAGTACAAATGTACCCAACAAGACTTACATCAGAACTAACTTCATATGCATCATTATCAACAAAGGGGTGGTGGGGTTTAACTGCAGCAAGCCAGCTTTGACTCGATGGCTATCCTGAATTACGACTGCAAGTAACTCTTTTGAGGTGGCGCACACGAGTCCACATATTCACCATATCAATACAGCACTATGGATCCGCTCAGGTCTCCCTACGAGAACGCCATCCATAGCACTCACGCTTATCTTGCGTATTTTAGAGTATCCACTTTCACTTGTCTATGAACTGTATAGGCAACCCAGAGGTCCTTAACCATGGACGCGACTATTCGGATAGATGATGTTAACCCTGCAGGGGTGTACTTCTTCACACACGCTCTCACCACTTACCGCCGTTTACACGACATGTACTCGGCAACCTTCAAGCGGAAGCCCAGCGAGGGTGTCGGCCACGGCCTACCTAAGCACTCAAGTCTCTAGTCCAGGTTTATTGCCTATTCAGGTTCCATCCGCAGGGAGTCCGGCCGAGGTTTCCACATACGGCCCTGAACGATGTGTGCAGGGTTCCCGAGACACCAAACGGGTGCCCGGTACACCGTGCCACATGCCTACCGCATCACAGCCCACCTCTCGGGTCAGCGCTGCGCATGGCCTCCAACATACTACAAACACCAGAAACTACTTGCAACTCCTGGACAGAGGACAAGGGTGATTAAGAAGTCGAGAGGGTCAATTAAGGATCCCAATGAGTGGTAGTAGCTGTTCATGGATCACAGACACAGAACCCAGTTGCTGAGGACGGCTTCAATGAGACAACCCACCATGTACTCCTACATGGCCTCTCACCGCTACCTTTACCAAATCGTGTTCACACACTTAGCTCACACACAGTAGGCCAAGTTCACACACCTCTGATTCATCCCTGATGAATCAGACCTAACTCACCTCTAAGCAGTAGCAGGCATGACAAACAAGCATGAATGAGTAGGCACATTAGGGCTCAAACAACTCCTACTCATGCTAGTGGGTTTCATCTATTTACCGTGGCAATGACAGATCATGCAGAGGAAAAGGGGTTCAGCTACCGCAACAAGTAACACATGAGTCGTTGTTGTCCTAATGCAGTAAAAAAGAGCAGAGCGAGAGAGTGGGTTTGTATCGGAATGAACAAGGGGGTTTTGCTTGTCTGGCACTTCTGAAGATAGTATAGATATTCATCGGTGTCATCGATCTCATCGTCGGAACCACGTCTACTGAGAGTGGACAATTGCCGGCAACAGAGAAGGAAACACAATCAATGCAATGCACAATATGATGCATGATCATGGCATGTCAATATGCTGTGGTTTGAGCTAATGCAACTAGCAGCAGGTTAAATGAAGTTGGTTTGAACCCTAGGTTCAAATTCAAACTCCATATGTGAAGGTTTAAATGCCATTATAAGATTTGGCCTAAACAGCAGCCATAAGTTGTTATATCATGCATGAAAATTGTACAGATGGATAGATTGGATTTTTCTGATCATTTTTCATATATAGATTATCTCATTTGGAGTTACGGTTGAATTTTATATGAATTTTAGAAGTTTTGACCATTTTCTGGAATTTCCTAAAAAGAATAAATCCAGAAAGACCTATTATTGCGTCAGCATGACGTCGGTGTGACGTCAGCAGGTTAACAGACCGGGTCCAGGTCAAACCTGACGTGTGGGGTCTACACATCAGTGACTAACTAATCTAAATTAATTAGTGTTAAACTACTACTAACTAAAAATGTTAGTGGAGTTAATTAAAATTAATTAAAAACTAAACTAGGATTAGCTGGGGCCTGGGCCCACTTGTCAGCGACCCAGGGAGGGTCAAACCCCTAGTCAGCAGGGTCAAACCCGCAAGCGACTCGACGCCGGCGAGGCCCGAGACGGCGACGCAGCTCGAAAAACGCCCACAGGGCACGGACGAGGCCATTCTTGGGCTCGTTGGAGAGCTCTTGCAGGCGCGCGTCAAGTGGTGGTGGCAGCTGGGCCTATGGTGGCCGGAGCCGACGACAGCGAGCTCCAAGGCGGTGGCCGGAGTTCGAGTTAGCACGGGGGCGACATTAGGGAGCACACGGGGTGCGGAGGTGTGCTATAGCCTCCTAGGGGTGCACTAAGCACGTCTGCATGCTTGGTTTAGACGGAGGCGAACCAAAACGATGACGACGACAAGTCCGACGCCGGTGAGGTCTCGGTCTCGACGGAAATGAAGGCTACGATGAGCTAATGGACATGGGAGAAGTAGGATCGGTAGAGGAGCTCACGACTAGTGCAGAGGTGGCCTCGGCGTGCTCGGGGAAGCGCCAGAGCGAGCGGGGCAGCGAGAGGGATCTCCGGCGGCCGGCGACGAAGGTGATGAAGATGGCGTCGATGCAGGGCCTCCGGCGAGGCATGGCTGGATGGAGAGGATGCGGGAGGCATGGTGATGCTCGTGGACACGTCGGGGAGCGCGAGGGGAGCACAGAGGCTGCGTCTATGGTGGCGCGGCTGCGGCTGCGCTCGGGCAGAGAGGAAGAGAGAGCAGAGGAGGGGGAAGAGGTCGGGAGAGAGTGAGAGGGTTCCAGGGGGTTGCGTGGTGCTGCGAGAGACGCCCAGGGGGACGAGGAGGCAGCCAGGCAGGAAGGAGGTGGCCGACGTGTGGCTGCGCGCGCCGGGCACACGCCCCTGCCTACTGGCGCGAGGAGGAAGGCGACAGGGAGGAGGCAGTGGTGGGCTGGGCCGGTTGGTGGCGCCAGGTAAGTTTCTTCTCTCTCTCTCTCTTTTATTTTTCTTTTCTATTTGTGTTATTTTGTTTTGATTTGATTTAGAACATCAAATCATTTTTATAAACTTTCTGTAAATTGTTATGTGAGCTCAGGACTAGCCCAAGGTCACATGCAACTTAAAAAAATGTTTGAGCTTTATTTCTTATATAATAGAAATAAATCCAACTCAAATATGTCATTGATTTAATTCAAAAGGCCCAAAATAAATATTTCAGTCACTCCAAAAATATTGGTTTGAATTTTACCTCATGCCAATATTTTCACAGAATAACAGGAACATTTTCTTGGACTCATTTGATGAGATTTAAATGATGGTTATTTTTAGAGGTTTTCTGAGGCTTTTGAAAATTCCTCAATTCAAGTTTCATTTGAATTTAAACATGATGCTCACATGGAAGCTACCATAGGTCAGACCAGAATTAGGGATGTGACAACTCACCCCCACTAAACAAGAATCTCGTCCCGAGATTCAAGCGTAGGGTAAGATGAAGGGGGAACGCAAACTAACACAATCTTCACGATCCAGGACACACTTCATAAGAATGTTGATTCGGTCACCATCATTGCCTTGATGTCTTGCTCTGAGAACTCCAACTAGCATGACAAGGAGAGGAAAGGAAATACTATAGAAGAATCGATCTTCTCGAAGATCGAACAACTTAGGATCAACTCATGGGATGAGACATTGAAACATCTCTCGAGCTGAGACATGAAGCATACATCTGAAGGGATGGAGTGAAACAGACGATGAAGGTTCACTAGGTAGACAACAATTTCACACTTAAGAAAGTGGTGATCGATTGTCAACATAGCGAGGAGTTGAGTTGGCATGATATCATAACGAGATGTCTTGGAAGAGGCGACTCGCTGAAATATCCCTTTAAGTGGCAAAAAGAATTACCTTTGATTCAGAGATCGCTAAGACTCTTTATACCAGCCTAAGGCAATTCACCAGCAATCATTTGGCGAGGGTACGAAGGGATGGCATACCCAAACTATAATGGATGATGTGGATTACCTTGTTGAAGACAACGCAATGGATGGTTTTGCTTATCACCAGAAATGGATGGAACTCATGGTAGGACCACTTTGAGGATGATCCTGATCAGTAATTACTGAGAAGGGTAGTCCATAGTAGGATGGCACAATGACGATGCAAGCTGGGAGAAAAATGCAAATGCTGGGAATGATTCCAATAACTGGGGAGAAACTCAACACTAGAGAATGAATCCACTGTTTGAAAGGGTTATAGCATAACCGGGAAACTGAGAGCACTATGCAATTAATGCCGACGATAAAAACCTAGCACTTGCGCGTGCTCTCAAGAACTTGAGCATTTCAATATTCATCAAGGTTTTACCAACATCCGTGTCAAGGATCCTGGCAACACAACGTACTACCATGACGAGTATTGGTGGAGGAAGTAGATGCAAGGAGGACAACACTTTCTCAGATTTCACCTTAGCGAGGCCAAGGGGCAAAATCTGGACGATCGACCGAGAGACATTTAGCACTCCGCTTCTAATGTTCTCCTTGATGTGCTATCGTAACCCATTTATTGAAATGGTCTGGTATCTAGAACATCAAGTAAAGGTCGGACTTCAGAAACACAAAAATCCATAAGGGACATCTAGGGAGTAAATCCTATGAAATCCCTAAGGGAAGGTGGCCAACTTTCTTCAATCGAGATACTACAATAATAGGTCTTTCGGCTGGGTGTGTTGGCCACGACATCCACTTTACCGGTTATCGAGAGAGCAATATTATAGTTCTTGGAGAATGCTCCAACCATCATATCTGCATGAGATTCAGATCTGGTTGGCATCAGGATAATCCAGACTCATCGAGTCTGGAAAGTAAAATGAAAGTTTGCAACACAAATCAACGAGACGGCGTTGGGAGATTCTCGGGAAATGAACTACGATAGTAAGCTCCAAAACACGAGCTGGTTCTGCTACACATATGTGAACACGTTGTCTCATACAAGCATGACCACGTAGTAGTCTTATAATAAAGCACTAACGAGTTCAGGTGGGGAACCATCATCGAGGATATCAAAGTCCTTGCATAAGGTATACTCTTACGAAGGGGCTTCTTCTCCTTGAACAAATCAATCAGTGGCTTGGTGTGCTATGGAATACATATGGAGTGGAGGTAATTAATCTACCAAACCATAATATACTTTGCACATGTGTGTCTAACTTGGGATGATTCCAAGGAAGCAACATTGACTTTATCGAATTCACGGCGACAACTTGCATCAAATGCACATGAATTAGAGGAAGTCACTTCTTCCATCCATGCATATGCTTCATGAGCTAGCATGAAGAAATGCTTTCAGAAGTTTCCAATACTAGCTTAATGTTCAACAAGATTATGGAGAAGATAAGGATGTTGTCGATGGGCTCAACAACAATCCATCCTGGTTTCCATATAAATGGAATTCCACAATTATGTGAACATGGTGATAGCATTGGTCAGACCAAAAGATATAATGGAGTATGCTCGAGGAGGAACCACGAGTAAGACAACATTATGAACATCGTTGGTTCTGATTTGATTTGAGAATAGCCCACACTCAAATCAAAGTTTTGATAAGATAATAGGTCCAACAACGGATCATAGGGACCAACCGATGAAGATATCATCTTTATTCAACATACATACAAGATATCCCTTAATATGAACTAAGTCGGACAAGCTTTTATCTTCCAGCTCTCCAAGTTGATGTATAGCTTAACCAACTAGCCCAGGGGTATCCAACACGGATTCTTGGAGAAAGGGTGGTTTACAGGAATAAACCAACTTGATCACGAACTCAACATAAGGGTCAGGGGACAACCTGGTAATATTTCCGAGAAGATATTCGGAAAATCATGAACCACCAATATGCTACTAAGCTCGAGAACACTTGCTTTTCAGGCAAGACGATATGATCAAATGAGCGAGGGGTTGACAAAATCCTAACTCACCGACCGAAGAGTGCACCGGAAATAAGTACTAGGTAGCACAATCAACCTTAGGGTGATGATTCAATAATCAACACGCTAGAATGAGGCTATTGTCCATTTAACTACCAAGCAATGGAGTTGCTAGGGGTATAGATTTCACACATCACGATTCACTTGTCGGCATTCCGGTTGCGACAACACGGAACTGAGGAATGAATAATGATGGCGAGAAGTATCACTACGTCAAGAATTCATAAGAGAGGGTGCAGTTCTGATGACATTCCTGACATAAAGTGGGTAATACTTCAGGGTAGAATAGAGCAAAAGCTGGATTAGCAATTTGATCTGCGGAGTACGACTGCTTTGACCCAATCCTGGAATTGGACAAGGTACTGGAGTTTGTTTCTCCTAGTCATTCCGGAATAGAATGGCTTGGCAGACCACAGGAATAATAGGCATCGATGAACACGAGTGCACGACTACTCCTGACTATCAATTGATAGACGGGGGCCAGAATACAGCTAAAGAGGGACAACTCAAGGAGCATATAACTTTCTGAGTTGTGGATGCATAGATCAGTATGTCGAACCAAGTTCAACAGGTTTCTTCTGGATAACCCATGCAAGAAGGTAGAAATGATAGAGTCACAACATAGAATCAAGAACTCGACAAGAGCACACTGATTGTGATCTTTCGGTTCAGCGAGGAACTTCTGCCATAAGCAGTACATGGTATTTGGAAGAAGGAAATACCACGGACATCAAGGACTATCACAAAGGTTACTAATAACCTAAAAGAACAAGCAAACACTAACGACAAGAGGTAGATAGGGTGAATCTCGGGTCATAACCCAGGAGTGGAATATCTACTAACTAAATGGCATCACGGGATGCTTTCAAGAAATAATGGCCAGAATCATCACACTGGGAACGCAAAACAAGGTTCGATTACTAGGTGGCACTCTAAGACACCTAGGGTCATAATAATAACTCCAACATATATGTCAAGGCAACAGAGTACCTCAACTCACCGATTAGTGTGGTTAATCTGGCCCAAAGGGACATCGAAACAGGAGGAAGGGATTTTGCAAATGCTTCAGACTATTTAGAAACCTGGGATAACTCGGACAACATAACGACTGTAAATGCTCAAAAGAATTTGAGACATGCTACAAAAATGGTGGCATAACCACTCAGAAGCACAATATCAAGGTTTCGAGATCAACAGTTAACATACGGAGGTAGAAACTGAACTGAGGCTTAAATCCAACAATCTTATGACTCTACTGATTAGTAACACATGATCCTGATAGAAAGAAGAGAAAGCCTAGTTCCTTAACCCCGTAGGAAAGATATGATGACTCAGATTAGAAGGGGATAAGGTATAAGGAGTAAAAAGAGCCTTGCGTTCCATCCCACAATCAATTCCCCTACATATAACTAAAGCATTTCTAGACTCAACTTCGACCAGTTTGGCTTGGTAATCCTACTCATAGTCAGGCTCTGATACCAAAGCTGTCAGGACCCCGACTCAATGCCACACTGATCTAGCATGTAACACCTCATATCACCTTGCGGCCTCACGCACGGTATTCCCATGGGTGTCGCCTTACCAGGCCCAGGACCGTTTGCGCCTTTTGGCTCACGTATATGATAGTGTCGCTAGCATCCATATGACAAAGAACCCGGGCTGAAATGGCTAGTCGTAAACCCAAAGTGGCACTAACTTACAGGTACAGGTTGGTCATCACCGAGTGAATCCGGGCTGTAGCAACTGGGCTAGCAGGACTCCGGTAGACACCGCGTGACATTTCCCTGAAGGGACAGACACAGGAACGAAGGACACATGCTGGCCAGCCTAAGTGTTCCGGAGCAGTAGCAAGCTACCAGGGCTCAGTGGAAGCACTAGGAGACATTTCCCGGTAAGAGAGGCTACCAAGGATAAACAACTAGACAGTCAGATCCCACACATACCAAGCATTTCAATAACATACACACAATATGCTCGATATGTGCAAATACAACATGACTCTACAACTCAAGTATTTATTCAATAGGCTCCAAGGAGCGAGATATTACAAACATGGGTCTCATGACCCAACATTTAGAGCATACAAGTCAAAGCACAAGCAGAAGCTTAACATGTCCGAGTACAGACATCTACAAATGAAAAAGGCTGAGAAGCCTGACTATCTACCAGATCCTGCCAAGGGTACAAGATCGTAGCTGAGGTAACAAGCTAAATGTCGAAGTCCACGCGGAACTACTAGTGAGACTTAAGTCTCTCTGCAAAAACATAAAATAGGCAAACGTGAGTACAAATGTACCCAGCAAGACTTACATCAGAACTAACTTCATATGCATCATTATCAACAAAGGGGTGGTGGGGTTTAACTGCAGCAAGCCAACTTTGACTCGGTGGCTATCCTGAACTACGACTGCAAGTAACTCTTTTGAGGTGGCGCACACGAGTCCACATATTCACCATATCAATACACCACTATGGATCCGCTCCCGTCTCCCTACGAGAAAGCCATCCATAGCACTCACGCTTATCTTGCGTATTTTAGAGTATCCACTTTCACTTGTCTATGAACTGTATAGGCAACCCAGAGGTCCTTAACCATGGACGCGACTATTCGGATAGATGATGTTAACCCTGCAGGGGTGTACTTCTTCACACACGCTCTCACCACTTACCGCCGTTTACACGACATGTACTCGGCAACCTTCAAGCGGAAGCCCAGCGAGGGTGTCGGCCACGGCCTACCTAAGCACTCAAGTCTCTAGTCCAGGTTTATTGCCTATTCAGGTTCCATCCGCAGGGAGTCCGGCCGAGGTTTCCACATACGGCCCTGAACGATGTGTGCAGGGTTCCCGAGACACCAAACGGGTGCCCGGTACACCGTGCCACATGCCTACCGCATCACAGCCCACCTCTCGGGTCAGCGCTGCGCATGGCCTCCAACATACTACAAACACCAGAAACTACTTGCAACTCCTGGACAGAGGACAAGGGTGATTAAGAAGTCGAGAGGGTCAATTAAGGATCCCAATGAGTGGTAGTAGCTGTTCATGGATCACAGACACAGAACCCAGTTGCTGAGGACGGCTTCAATGAGACAACCCACCATGTACTCCTACATGGCCTCTCACCGCTACCTTTACCAAATCGTGTTCACACACTTAGCTCACACACAGTAGGCCAAGTTCACACACCTCTGATTCATCCCTGATGAATCAGACCTAACTCACCTCTAAGCAGTAGCAGGCATGACAAACAAGCATGAATGAGTAGGCACATTAGGGCTCAAACAACTCCTACTCATGCTAGTGGGTTTCATCTATTTACCGTGGCAATGACAGATCATGCAGAGGAAAAGGGGTTCAGCTACCGCAACAAGTAACACATGAGTCGTTGTTGTCCTAATGCAGTAAAAAAGAGCAGAGCGAGAGAGTGGGTTTGTATCGGAATGAACAAGGGGGTTTTGCTTGTCTGGCACTTCTAAAGATAGTATAGATATTCATCGGTGTCATCGATCTCATCGTTGAAACCACGTCTACTGAGAGTGGACAATTGCCGGCAACAGAGAAGGAAACACAATCAATGCAATGCACAATATGATGCATGATCATGACATTGCAATATGATGTGGTTTGAGCTAATGCAACTAGCAGCAGGTTAAATGAAGTTGGTTTGAACCCTAGGTTCAAATTCAAACTCCATATGTGAAGGTTTAAATGCCATTATAAGATTTGGCCTAAATAGCAGCCCTAAGTTGTTGTATCATGCGTGAAAATGGTACAGATGGATAGATTGGATTTTTCTGATCATTTTTTTATATAATTTATCTCATTTGGAGTTACGGTTGAATTTATATGAATTTTAGAAGTTTTGACCATTTTCTGGAATTTCCTAAAAAGAATAAATCCAGAAAGACCTATTATTGCGTCAGCATGATGTCGGTGTGATGTCAGCAGGTCAACAGACCAGGTCCAGGTCAAACCTGACATGTGGGGTCCACAGGTCAGTGACTAACTAACTAATCTAAATTAATTAGTGTTAAACTACTACTAACCAAAAATGTTAGTGGAGTTAATTAAACTTAATTAAAAACTAAACTAGGATTAGCTGGGGCCTGGGCCCACTTGTCAGCGACCCAGGGAGGGTCAAACCCCCTGGTCAGCGGGGTCAAACCCGCCGGTGACTCGACGCCGGCGAGGCCCGAGACGGCGGCGCGGCTCGGAAAATGCCCACAGGGCACGGACGAGGCCGTTCTTGGGCTCGTTGGAGAGCTCTTGCAGGCGCGTCTCAAGTGGTGGTGGCGGCTGGGCCTATGGTGGCCGGAGCCAACGACGGCGAGCTCCAAGGCAGCGGCCGGAGTTCGGGTTAGCACGGGGGCGGTGTTAGGGAGCACGACAGGGGGTGCAGAGGGGTGGTATAGCCTCCTAGGGGTGCACTGAGCACATCTGCTTCTCGGTTTAGACGGAGGCGAACCAAAACGATGATGGCGACAAGTCCGGCGCTTGTGAGGTCTCGGTCTCGACGGAAATGAAGGCTACGATGAGCTAATGGACATGGGAGAAGGGGGGGTCGATAGAGGAACTCGCGGCTGGTGCAGAGGTGGCCTCGGCGTGCTCGGGGAAGCGCCAGAGCGAGCGGGGCGGCGAGAAGGATCTCCGGCAGCTGGCGACGAAGGTGATGAAGATGGCGTCGATGTAGGGCCTCCGGCGAGGCGTGGCTGGACGGAGAGGACACGGGAGGCGTGGCGATGCTCATGGACACGTCGAGGAGGTGAGGGGAGCACAGAGGCTGCGTCTACGGCGGTGCGGCTGCACTCGGGCAGAGAAGGAGAGAGAGTAGAGGAGGGGGAAGAGGTCGGGAGAGAGTGAGAGGGTTCCAGGGGGTGGCGTGGCGCTGCGAGAGGCGCCCCGGGGGGGGGGGGGGAGGAGGCAGCCAGGCAGGGAGGAGGTGGCCGGCGTGAGGATGCGCGCGTCGGGCACGCGCCCCTGCCTACTGGCGCGAGGAGGAAGGCGACATGGAGGAGGCGGTGGTGGGCTGGGCCGGCCAGCTGCAGTGCTGGGCCGGTTGGTAGTGCCAGGTAAGTTTCTTCTCTCTCTCTCTCTTTTTTTCTTTTCTATTTCTGTTATTTTGTTTTGATTTGATTTAGAACATCAAATCATTTTTATAAACTTTCTTTAAATTGTTATGTGAGCTCAGGACTAGCCCAAGGTCACATGCAACTTACAAAAATGTTTGAGCTTTATTTCTTATATAATAGAAATAAATCCAACTCAAATAGGACAATTTTTTAATTCAAAAGGCCCAAAATAAATATTTCAGTCACTCAAAAAATATTGGTTTGAATTTTACCTCATGCCAATATTTTCACAAAATAACAGGAACATTTTCTTGGACTCATTTGATAAGATTTAAATGTTGGTTATTTTTAGAGGTTTTGTGAGGCTTTTGAAAATTCCTCAATTCAAGTTTCATTTGAATTTAAACATGATGCTCACATGGAAGCAAGCATAGGCCCAGACCAGAATTAGGGATGTGACAACAACCCAATATTTACCCTTATTGTTTTTGTGTGTTCACATGATTAATCTACTGTAGTAATCATGTTTTATAGATTTTGTTTCAATAAAGTGCCAAGTAAGACCTTTAGGATAGCTTACAATGATAGTTGTGTTGATCCCGCTGAAAATCAGAAACTTTTGCACCCAGTAAATTAGTTTTGATAATTCACATAAACGTTATTTTGATCGGACTCGTTTTGCTCTGGATTTTTACACAAATTTCTCAGGATTTCCTAATTGGGTAGGATTTTTGGAGCTACAGAAGTATTCGAGAGTTACAGATTACTACAGACTGTTCTGTTTTTGACAGATTCTGTTTTTCGTGTATTGTTTGCTTATTTTGATGAATCTATGGCTAGTATCGGGGGTATGAACCATAGAGAAGTTGGAATACAGTAGATATTACACCTATATGAATTTAGAATGAGTTCACAACAATGCCCAAGTGGTGGTTTTATTTTCTTATACTAACGGAGCTCATAAGATTTTCTGTTGAGTTTTGTGTTGGGAAGTTTTCAAGTTTTGGGTAAAGATTCGATGGACTATGGAATAAGGAGTGGCAAGAGCCTAAGCTTGGGGATGCCCAAGACACCCCAAGGTAATATTCAAGGACAACCAAGAGCCTAAGCTTCCGGGGCATCCCCTCTTTCGTCTTCGTTCATCGGTAACTTTACTTGGAGCTATATTTTTATTCACCACATGATGTGTGTTTTGCTTGGAGAATAATTTTCTTTTGTTATTATTTGCTTGATGTTATTTAGAATAATGTTTTGCATCTATATTTTCAATAAAAATGTCAAGGATAGCCTTTACCATGCTTATTTTGCAAGTATACATGTTGCTGTTTCAAAACAGAAAGTTTACCGCTGTTGCAAAAATTCCCTAGAAAAATCAGAAAATGATAAAATGTTGAAACTTTTTTCATATTGAGATCTGATAAATTTTCTACAGTGTAGTAGTTTTTTCATAATTTTTGGAGTTAGGGAAGTATGATGAATCTTGCATTCTTTATAGACTGTACTGTTTTGGCAGATTGCTGTTATGTTTGCATTGTTTGCATATGTTTGCTTGTTTAATGATTCTATTTGAGGATAGGAGTATTAAATATGCAGAGACATTTAGTATGCAATGTTGAATAATATTTTTTGCGATTTTCTACAGTAGAAAATGATAAGGTTTTTGCATTGGTTTATAATAACTTATCTCACGAGTTCTTGTTGAGTTTGGTGTGGATGAAGCTTTCGAGATTTAGGAAACCGAGATATAAAAGGAATTAAGGAGACACAAAAGCTCAAGCTTGGGGATGCCCAAGGCACCCCAAGATAATATTTCAAGAAGTATCAAGCATCCAAGCTTGGGGATGCCCCGTTAGGCATCCCACCTTTCTTCTTCAACAATTATCGGTTAGTATCGGTTGAACCTAAGTTTTTTGCTTCTTCACATGATGTGTGCTATCCTTGAAATGTCATTTTGTTTTGTTTTGCTTGCTGTTTGAATAAAATACCAAGATCTGAAATTCTTAAATGTTAGAGAGTCTTCACATAGTTGCACAATTATTTGACTACTCATTGATCTTCACTTATATCTTTTGGAGTAGTTTGTCTTTTGCTCTAGTGCTTCACTTATACCTTTTTAGAGCACGGTGGTGATTATTTTGTAGAAATTATTGAACTCTCATGCTTCACTTATATTATTTTGAGAGTCTCTAAACAACATGGTAATTTTCTTGGGTTATAAAATTAGTCCTAATATGATGGGCATCCAAGTTAGGTATAATAAAAACTTTCATATAGAGTGCATTAAATACTATGATAAATTTGATACTTGATAATTGTTTTGAGATATAAAGGTGGTAATGTTAGAGCCATGCTAGTTGGGTAATTATGAAATTGAGAAATACTTGTGTTAAAGTTGGCAAGTCCTGTAGCATGCACGTATGGTGAACGTTGTGTGACAAATTTGAAGCATGGGGTGTTCTTTGATTGCCTTCCTTATGAGTGGAGGTCGGGATCGCGCGATGATTAACTCCTACCAACCCTTCCCCTAGGAGCATGCATAGTAGTACTTTGCTTTGAGGGCTATTAAACTTTTGCAATAAGTATATGAGTTCTTTATGACTAATGTGAGTCCATGGATTATATGCACTCTTACCCTTCCGCAATTTGCTAGCCTCTATGGTACCGTGCATTTCCCTTTCTCACCTTGAGAGTTGGTGCAAACTTTGCCGGTGCATCCAAACCCCGTGATACGATACGCTCTATCACACATAAACCTCCTTATATCTTCCTCAAAAAGCCACCATACCTACCTATTATGGCATTTCCATAGCCATCCCGAGATATATTGCCATGCAACTTTCCACCGTTCCGTTTATTATGACACGCTCCATCATTGTCATATTGCTTTTGCATGATCACGTAATTGACATTGTATTTGTGGCAAAGCCACCTTTATAATTCTTCCATACATGTCACTCTTGATTCATTGCATATCCCGGTACACCACCAGAGGCATTCACATATAGTCATATTTTGTTCTAAGTATTGAGTTGTAATTCTTGAGTTGTAAATAAATAGAAGTGTGATGATCTTCATTATTAGAGCATTGTCCCATGTGAGGAAAGGATGATGGAGACTATGATTCCCCCACAAGCCGGGATGAGACTCCGGACTTTATTAAAAATAAAAGAGGCCAAAGAAGCCCAAATGAAAAAAAGAGAGGCCAAAGAAGCCCAAATAAAAAAATAAAAAAAAATGAGAGAAAAAGAGAGAATGGACAATGTTACTATCCTTTTACCACACTTGTGCTTCAAAGTAGCACCATGATCTTCATGATAGAGAGTCTCCTATGTTGTCACTTTCATATACTAGTGGGAATTTTTCATTATAGAACTTGGCTTGTATATTCCAATGATGGGCTTCCTCAAAATGCCCTAGGTCTTCGTGAGCAGGCAAGTTGGATGCACACCCACTTAGTTCTTTTTGATGAGCTTTCATACATTTATTGCTCTAGTGCATCCGTTGCATGACAATCCCTACTCCTCGTATTGACATCAATTGATGGGCATCTCCATAGCTCGTTGATTAGCCGCGTCAATATGAGACTTTCTTATTTTTTGTTTTCTCACATAATCCCTATCATCATACTCTACTCCACCCATAGTGCTATGTCCATGGCTTACGCTCATGTATTGCGTGAGGGTTGAAAAGGCTGAAGCGCGTTAAAAAGTATGAACCAATTGCTTGGCTGAAACCGGGGTTGTGCATGATGGAAGCATTTTGTGTGACGAAAATGAAGCATGGCCAAACTATATGATTTTGTAGGGATAAGCTTTCTTTGGCTATGTTATTTTGATAAAACATAAATTTCTTGGTTAGCATGCTTGAAGTATTACTATTTTTATGTCAATATTAAACTTTTATCTTGAATCTTTTGGATCTGAACATTCATGCGACAATAAAGAAAATTACATTGAGAAATACGCTAGGTAGCATTCCACATCAAAAATTCTGTTTTTTATCATTTACCTACTCGAGGACGAGAAGGAATTAAGCTTGGGGATGCTTGATACGTCTCCAACGTATCTATAATTTTTGATTGTTCCATGCTATTATATTACCTGTTTTGGATGTTTAATGGGCTTTACTATACACTTTTATATTATTTTTGGGACTAATTATTAACCGGAGGCCTAGCCCAAATTGCTGTTTTTTTGCCTATTTCAGTGTTTCGCAGAAAAGGAATATCAAACGGAGTCCAAACAGAATGAAACCTTCGGGAGAGGTATTTTTGGCACAAACGCAATCCAGGAGACTTGGAGTGGACGTCAGGGAAGCAACGAGGTGGCCACGAGGGTCCAGGGTGCGCCCTACCCCCCTGGGCACGCCCCCACCCTCATGGGCCCCTTGTGGCTCCCCTGACCGACTTCTTTCGCCTATATATATCCATATACCCGAAAACATCCAGAAGCACGATAGATTGGGAGTTCCGCCGCCGCAAGCCTCTGTAGCCACCAAAAACCAATCGGGACCCTGTTCCGGCACCCTGCCGGAGGGGGGGATCCCTCACCGGTGGCCATCTTCATCATCCCGGCGCTCTCCATGACGAGGAGGGAGTAGTTCACCCTCGGGGCTGAGGGTATGTACTAGTAGCTATGTGTTTGTTCTCTCTCTCTCTCTCTCGTGTTCTTGATTTGGCACGATCTTGATGTATCGCGAGCTTTGCTATTATAGTTGGATCTTATGATGTTTCTCCCCCTCTACTCTCTTGTAATGGATTGAGTTTTCCCTTTGAAGTTATCTTATCGGATTGAGTCTTTAAGGATTTGAGAACACTTGATGTATGTCTTGCGTGGGATACCCGTGGTGACAATGGGGTATTCTATTGATGCACTTGATGTATGTTTTGGTGATCAACTTGCAGGTTCCGTGACCTTGGGAATCTATGCATAGGGGTTGGCACACGTTTTCTCTTGACTCTCCGGTAGAAACTTTGGGGCACTCTTTGAAGTACTTTGTGTTGGTTGAATAGATGAATCTAAGATTGTGTGATGCATATCGTATAATCATGCCCACGGATACTTGAGGTGACATTGGAGTATCTGGGTGACATTAGGGTTTTGGTTGATTTGTGTCTTAAGGTGTTATTCTAGTACAAACTCTATGATATATCGAACGGAAATAATTGCTTCGTGTTATTTTACTACAGACCCTTGAATAGATCGATCAGAAAGGATAACTTTGAGGTGGTTTCGTACCCTACAATAATCTTTTCGTTTGTTCTCCGCTATTAGTGACTTTGGAGTGACTCTTTGTTGCATGTTGAGGGATAGTTATATGATCCAGTTATGTTATTATTGTTGAGAGAACTTGCACTATTGAAAGTATGAACCCTAGGCCTTGTTTCCTAGTATTGCAATACCGTTTACACTCACTTTTATCATTAGTTACCTTGTTGTTTTTATATTTTCAGATTACAAAAACCTATATCTACCATCCATATTGCACTTGTATCACCATCTCTTCGCCGAACTAGTGCACCTATACAATTTATCATTGTATTGGGTGTGTTGGGGACACAAGAAACTCTTTGTTATTTGGTTGCAGGGTTGTTTGAGAGAGACTATCTTCAACCTATGCCTCCCACGGACTGATAAACCTTAGGTCATCCACTTGAGGGAAATTTGCTACTGTTCTACAAACCTCTGCACTTGGAGGCCCAACAACGTCTACATTAAGAAGGTTGTGTAGTAGACATCAAATATCGCACAGGTATCTGACTTATGGATCATTAACGCAAAAAATGCACACGGGTACGACATAGAAACCGTGTGTTTTGTGATCTTCTAATGATTAATGCAAAAAAACGCACACGGGCACACATGCTAATCAACGCTCAAAGCCCTCAAAGGATGCTCTTACCAACATTGTACGTTAATACTACAAACTTAAAGTATTACTGGTAATTTGCTCTAATACTACAAACTTAAACTACTTCTCACATGCTGTCATCAGGGCATGCTGGCCAGATGCCGGCATTCTCCTTCCCAGCTTTGTAGGCGGCAGCCCACCGTGCTTCGATCTCCGCCAAGCTCTCCTCACCATGGTGTGCGGCCTCTTCTTTCTTGCGGTGGCGTGACTCTCTTTTCTTGACTGCTTTCTGCCTTTTCCGATCCTCCTGTGTGGCTTTGGCCGCTTCTAGATCCACCGCCCATTTGGCCATGGCAGCCTCAAAGTCCGCCCACGTAACTGTGTGGCCGCCGGCGGCGATGAACTCGGCGCGGCGATATGCCATCACTTCCTTGCCATGTGTGCGGTCGTGGGCGGCGAGGAACGCGACACGGCGGGATGCCATTGCTTCCTTACCAGCTACTGTGCGCCGCGGTGCCATGAATGACGCTTGGAGAGAGCTCTGGGACGGAGGGGGCGGGAAGCCTTACAGTGCGGTGGTTTTTAAGAGCTCAACGAGAAGGAGGAAAATATTACGACATACTAGTGGGGTGGTACCAAAAACCAAAGGAAAATTAACTATAAAGCATGGTGGAAGATGT
The DNA here is from genome assembly GCA_963921465.1 of Triticum timopheevii. Taxonomy (NCBI): domain Eukaryota; kingdom Viridiplantae; phylum Streptophyta; class Magnoliopsida; order Poales; family Poaceae; genus Triticum; species Triticum timopheevii. Next base: position 582,384,322 of record OY997270.1, on the reverse strand, counting down.
GCATACCAACAAAGCGAGAAGGAGGAATGTGATTTCATGTTTTGCATTTTTTTAAACCCAGCTTTGCTGGGAAAGAAATTTTGACGCCTCTTGAGCGACCCTGAATCACTGTGTGCTCAAGTGTTACATGCAAAATACAACCCGGTTGGGTATTTGCTCAATGTAGTGCTCAAAAAAGGATCTTCATTTACTTGGCAAAGTATCATGGCATGAGTTAAGATCTTTAAGAGTGAAGCGATTTGGCAACCAGACAATGGTCTAACTATTAACATTCATGAAGATCAGTGGATTCCCTCTAACCACGATAGAAAAGTTGTTACCCTTCAACCAATGTCTTCTTGAAAAGGTACATGAATTGGTTGTCAGGAGGATGGGATGAACAATTCAATAGGGAAAAAATGTTGTCCGTTGGATGCAGGAAGGATTTTCAAAATTCCATTGTCGTCACATGACTAGTTGGGCTTCATTGTTTGGCAGTTTACAAGGATCTATTGTTTTACTTTCTCATCAAGTTATTACTCTGAATGGCATGCACAATACATGACTAAATCTTGTCAGAATTGGGGGAGGGGGCTTCTTTGGAGCTGACATAGCTAACTAATTGGCACGCTTGCTCGATATTTAGCTAGCTCAATAAACCTGTTAATTTAGTACTGTAGTTCTTGATGGCTTTTCAATAAACATGGTCAACTATGCAACATTAGACTCCAGTCAAATTTTATAGGCCTTCTTTCCATATATGGAGGGAGTGGTATTTTGACCTAGAGCGTCAAACTATATGAATTAATTCACTCAACATGTATAGAAAGTTCTAATAGAATGGAAGTTCTCCTGCTTGTTTGCATGTTGAGGTGGTATTTTAATTATGCATGGTTGCATGTTGAGGTGGACATTTTCCCATGCATATTCATGGTGAGGTGGCATGCTTGCATGTGCAAAGAAAAATATGCTAGTGGGGGCTAGCTATTGGGATATGAACATTGATGCACCCATTAATTACCCAAAAAATTTGAACTGATAGAGAGTGACAGACGATATATTTAAGACTCCTCCTCACATCTAGGCTCATCCAAACTTTAGATGTGAGATCGGTGTATGCCGCAAATACTTTTATTTAATAGCATGTTGCCCGGGTCTTGAAATTGAGACCTCTCAACTCTGATATCATATTGCTCCAACTAGTTATTATTCCAAAAGTCTGAACTTATAGATAGGGACGGACAATATATTCCAACGGAAATGAGTGGAACAATTGACAAAGGTGAGAAAGGGAATGAGAAATTTGTGAATGCGAGCCAGAGCATAGCGGGGCAACAGTGGCGCCAAGAGACGTGCCATGGGAGGAAAGGTTCATAGAGAAAAGGGGAGAGGGGGCAAAGAGGGAGAGGCATTTTTTAGAATATTGAGGGAAAGAGAAATGGAGGGGGGGGGGGTGAAAGATGATATTTGATCATTTTCATTATGACATCGATCGTATATTGCTTCTTCGTAGTACCACACACTTACTAATGATCTTTGAAGACACACTTAATAATGAAAAAAAGACTCGCGTTGGTAAAAAAGCGGTTAGCTACCAATCGAGGTTGTCTTTTATTTTGACCCCAAAATAGTAGGAAAAGATCCTAGTGTGTTTTTATAATATAAAAGTAATTCAAAGGTTTATGTACAAAAAAGTCACTAATCAGAGAGCAGGAGAAGGGACAGAAGTGACTATGTGCATGGGACGTGAGAGACTAGAGTTAGTATCTAAGAATTAGAGATGTTGCTGAATCCAAGTGTTCATGCTAGCCTTGTGCTTCTGCTTGATTCTATTGGCGAAAAGGATAAGATCTTCTCTGAGGTTACCGCGCCAGTTCCGAAGAGTTGGGACGGTGCAACGGAAAACTTTGTTATTCCTTTGCTTTCATAGGTTCCAGCAGGCATCATCGATAACTAGAAGCATACCCGCGCTTTGCTGCGCTGTTTTACCTTTCTACCATTTATTTGTTTGATTGTTAATTCACAAATAGATTTCTTGCTGCTCTATTTGCGGGTCGGGGGCTGTTGTTTATTTCATGGGCCTTTTGTGTTTTGGCTTCAATAATTTTGGGGTCAGAACACTCTTTATTGTATTCCAGGGTATGTTTAGTTGCTAGGACACATCATCATTTACTTGGTAAGATATTACTCAGTTTTTTTACAACTATTGTTCTTCGCAAAAATGGTATGTTAGCAGCACTGCCAAAAACATATCCAAAGTAGTGGTTGGCGTCAAACATGTCACGGACCTGCAGGGTTAAACCATAGTGCTGGATGGACATGATAATGTAAATCTGCAAAACTAATTCAAAACGATGATAAGGCATAACTGAGGCTTGTGATTGTAGTATCATCTACAACAATCATACAACTCTATGATTTGACCAACCGATATTTCATAACTTACCTTGGTCACAGACAAATAATACAAAACACCAACAATAAAGGTCTGCAATAATGGTAAAAGGGAAGTGAAAGTGAGAAATACTAGAAAGTTGCAACACAACACCAAAGTATATGGGTTTTGGTTTTCAATATTGATCATTCATATGCGTAGTTAGAATCGAAATAGAAAGAACATATTTGAAATGAAAGCAATGATTTGCATAGACTAACGACAGGAAAGGGAATGAAGCATGTTTATAACGGCTTCTAAGAGGAAGAGATGGAAATGGAGGATAGAGAGATAATAGTACAAGTAATTGATCTCAGTTTTCATTTGAATGCAATATTATTGATGCATTAATAAGGCATGATCAACTGTGTACATAAGTGACCCAGTGACAGTTAAGCAAATTATCTTCACAGAAAAACCTAGTTATCATCAGCTGTGTACATAACTGACCCAGAGACCATGCTCCTTAGGCGTGGAACAATATGCTAATTAATACTCCCTCCGTTCTAAAATATAGTACATACTTTGTTTTGAAAAGTCAAACGTACCAATGTTTGACCAAGTTTTAAAAAATCAACATCCACATGTACTATTATAGTTTATTTATTTAGTACTTCAAATATTGATAGTTTATTCTAGAAACTTGGTCAAATGGACATCTTTGACTTTTGAAAAACTAATATGCACTACATTGTGGAACAGAGGCCGCATAAAACATGCCATGTATAAACTGCGTGAGGTTGTTAATCCACAAGCACAGAGATGTACTCAAGCAGTGAAGCATGAGATTTTTAAATTGAAGCCTTACATAATGAGATAAAATCCCGGTATAATCTGCTACTTGTTTAGCACCGAAGCGAGCGAGATTGAATTTGAATCAGGCTGCCAAAGAAAGGATGACAGAGGGAGAGGAAGGAGGTATTAGGAGTTTTACTGCAGACCTTGTGGGCCATGGCATGTTGATGAAGGTGACCAAGTTCCAAAGACGACAGTCGTCTCTAGGTCCCGAGCATCGTTGTCGTTGGAAGTTAACTACCGCACAAAAGAAGGGGAGAAAGATGGAGTGATGGGCGGGGTGTGCGGCATGGTGGTCGACAGACAAAGCCCGTGCAGTCTTGTGGTGCGGAGGAGGCGGTGTGGGACAGGCGCCCGTGCAACCGTGTGGTGCGGATGAGGCGGTGATGGACTGGCGGTGCTGTGCAACCATATGATGTGGAGGAGCAGGTGATGGGTTGGGTGCCTGTGCAACCGTGTGGTGCGGAAGAGGCGGTGATGGCTCAGGCATACTGCCATGACAGAAGGGGAGAAAGATAGAGAGATGGGCGGGGCATGCGATGTGGTGGTGGACTGACGGCGCCCATGCAGCCATATGACATAGAGGAGGCGGTGATAGGACAAGCTGGCGGTGACCGTGCCGCTATGCGATGATACATCACTTTGATGTACATGAGCGACATATAAACCTTTTTCTTCTCGCAGAAAAAGTAGTCCCTCTGATCTACAATAAATGTCGTGGTTTTAGTTCAGGGAGTAAGTGACACGTAACACATCAAGTGTTGGACACACGTAGTTGGATGGTTGGCCCAGACCGTAAACAATACTTACTGCTTACTGCTGGATGGTTAGGTGGACATTGCTATTCCCTGCCACCAGTCCCAGACTTTACGTTGGTGCTCGCATTTTTCTGGATTTATTTCAGGCCTTTCGGCGGTGTGCATCAGTGGGAGGAGACATCCCACCAACTACGAAGGCGTCTGTGGCGACTGAATCAATCTTAAGATGATGTGTCATCCCAGTCTCTCAGAAATGCTCATAAGGGTAAGGTGTGCATGCGTGCATTCATAGAGGTGAGTGTATGCTCGTGTATGTGAGCGAGTTTGATTGTACTGTGATAAAAAAAATAATACCTATTTATTTAATAAAAGGCCGCGGTTAAAATCTAAGTGGTTCTTTAAAAAGAATAAGCAACATGCTCACTTGACCCTCTCAGCCCTGAAGCGCTCACATCCCTTACATTCAAGGGAGCTTAGATATTGTAGTGATAACTGAACCTGATGTTAGGCGACCTTCAAAAAAAAAAGAAGCAGATCATCCGAAACAAGGCAGGAACGTGTGCGGTTAGGCATTTATTCGGTTATTTAAAACTGAATAAACTGCAGACTGATGTCGCTCCTTTCTGCCAACTCATGAACGAACTCCAGTCCAGTCTTCAGTACCAACCCAAACGGTGACTTGGCGCTCGCCCAGATAATAGACTGCTTAGTTAATTTGTTCTAGTAGTCACTCTAGATTTGCCAGGTTAGTTAGCTCAGAGTGTGAATATGGAGAGGGTTTGTGCACCTTTTAGAAATTTTGGGCCGCACGCAGTCATGCATGCAGGCATGCAGCCAACCGGTCGTCCCGCCGACCAACAAGGCAACAACTCTGGGAATCTAACGAAAAACATGACACTTGCTTGATGCTTTTCTCAACTGTCGATTTTAAGCTTTCACAAGGTGTTGCTAGTACTCCCCCTCGGGTTCTTTTTAGTCTGTATATAAGTTTTGTCCGAAGTCTAAGTATCTTTATTTTGACCAAACTTATCGAAAAAAGTATTAACATTCACAATACCAAATCAATGACATTAGATTTATTATGAAATGTAATTCATAGTATATATATTTGGTATTGTAGATGTTGATATTGTTTAATCTAAATTTGGTCAAACATTGTAAAATTTGATTTGACGCAAATCTAATACGCGGAGTAAAAAGAACCGGAAGGGGTATTACAATCGGTCCGGGAATCCTTTTGTCCTTGCAGCGTCTCATTTAAGCTAACAGGAATTGACGTCGAATACGTATATATGTACACAGATATAGCCACTGCATGCTTGAACAATTCAACTCCTGTACAGTTGATTGTACGCAAGAATTACTGTAGATTTGACAAATTCAGAACGCTGATCGTATCCATCGTCTCTATTCGTTTTTGTTTCAGCTCACGGCCGATTGCTCTGCCCAACTCGGCCTTTGCATGCATGCATGCATGCATGCCGTACGTGTTGATCGCAATCTTTGTGCGGTCACCAGTTACGTGCACATGCGATTTCCCAGTTCTTTCAATAAATCGACGCAGTATCATCGACCGGGTGTGTGCACCAAGTCTACAAGCCTTGGTCAACAGTACTCACTTTCTTGTCGTCTGCTTTCTGTTGCTTGCTGCAGTGTCTATCTGCTCACTTGCTTGTCAATGCTAATCACCGTGGATTCACTAAACAAATGACGATGGATTACACGGCCCGGTCGAGGAGTGGCCAGTCAAAAAGCACCACGGAGAACCGCGACTGCACTGCCTCTAATCATTCAATCACTCGCCTAACCATCCACACGACTGCGGCGATCGTCGGCTTAATCAATCGCTCAAGGCCCGCATGCGCGCGTGCGGTAGGCCATGTCTAGCCACTATATACACACACATACACACACCATGTCTCCGTGCAACCAACCAAGCAAACTACCATTGCACATTCTGCAAGCTAAGCTTAGGTAGAGCAAGAGAGTTTTGTGCGATGGGGAGTGGGAAGAAGAGGGCGGCGCTTGCGTCCCTGTTCGGGTTCAAGAACAAGAGACAGGAGGATCAGGAAGAGGCCACGGCGGCGACGCGGCAGCAGCAGCATGCGGCAGCGGCACCGCATCAGAGGTACCATCACATTCACAGGGTGCGGCCGAGCGACGACGACGACTACGCCCGGCACTGGTACGCCGAACGCGACATCGACCGGAGGGCCTCCGAGTTCATCGATAAGGTCCACCGCCGGATGCTCGCCAACGAGCAGGATGGATAGTATAGCCACTGGCCGGGTGGTCTACCTCGTCGATGCAGGCTATGTGCACATGCCTCTGTGTGTGTGTGTGTGTGTGTGTGTGTGTGTGTGTGTGTGTGTGTGATTAGTTGCTTTGCTTTGATGGGTATGTCGCCGGATGTATGTAACTATGGTGTGGGTTGCCACGTTCGTCCATTGTTTCGGTAGGATGATACTTAAATTTGATGTATGAAATGTAAAAATAAATCTACAGCCAAATGATTTGGACCTAAGGGTAATTTTAACCACTCAGCGACGAAGGGTGTGATATTAGTTTTTCTTTTAGCGGACAGTGCAATATTGGTCACTAATTGAAGAGGAGAATTGGGGAATAGTGATAATCTAGTGACCCATTTTTTTTTTCGAAACGGAGGCAAAAGATTTGCCTTATCGATTAATTAAGAAGAAGAGAATTGCCCGGTTAATTAACGGAAAACCAGGCGAAAACCGATACATATAGATCACATGCGGACTACTCGCTAAGAAAGAAACTCCATGACCTCACGGTCAACCCGATAAACATACATAACACGCAACAACCACAAACCCTGGCACTTCTATGTCGCAAAGAAACCTCAACAAAACCAATGTTGAATACATCAGACGCCAAGAAATCCACGGAGAGGAGCCACTCAGAGATGGAGGACAAAGAGACTGAGTATTCTCCATTAAGCAGCCGCAGATGCCTTATCAATGGCGCCACTCTTCTTGCCTATGCTCCTGAGAGCCTTCTTCACCTTCTTTATTTTGCCTGTAGAAACCTCATCAACGAGGAGGTAAGCAATCACATTACGAGACCCAGGACAAGTTGCCTCTAAGGAGGCAAGCAAACGGTCAAGCTTTTTCACGAAGACCACCTCATCAATACGTGCCAACATAGCGTCACGGTCAAAGATGGGCGATTGAATGGGCTTCGGCGCCTCAGAAGTAGCTGCCAAAACACCGATCTCATCAACCTCGGCACCCACGGATGCCACCTGGGCAACAACCTCAGATGAGAGAGCAATAGCAACATCCAAACCTCCACGGTCCACATAGGCGAGTGGCTGACTGGACTCCAACGACAACGGTAAGGTCGTAGTCGGCATCGCCAAGTCCCCTCCAAGCGACCCCATCTCCTTAGGAAGCACCATCGAAATAGGCGAAGTGGGCTCCCCACAAAGCTTCTGCAGCTCAGGCATAATTTGCAGCACCGGAGCCACGACCTCGACAACTTCACTCCCAGAAGCAATCAGCACGACGGGCAACGACAACCGACAAGATATAGCACGAGGGGAGAGATCTCCATACATGCGTGCTTCCCCATCGGCAGAACCAACCAGGATCTCAAGGGACGGGGACAAATCAGGGGCAACCCCAATCTAAAGCTCAGGCAGCGAAGACACATCCGGCACCACCTCAAGTTTAGCGAGAGCGGCCTCCGCTCTCACCAAAACACTCCCGACGCGCTCTAGTGACCCATTTCCCTTCTACAAGAACCATGCATGGATTAACAAAGTTCACCTAGGCTAATAGTGATAATCTACTCTAGCCAGTAAGTGGTCGATCATCCGAAACAAGCAGGAACGTGTGCGGTTAGGCATTTATTCGGTTATTTAAAACTGATGTCGCTCCTTTCGGCCAACTCATGAACGAACTCCAGTCCAGTCTTCAGTACCAACCCAAACGGTGACTTGGAAAGAGTGAACTCGCATGTCTCTCAGGCTACTATTCAAGACATTAAGCATATTTTCCTTGTTTCTAATCTTGATGCTAATTTCACCCATCTTGGTCATCCTCTCATTCTCCCTGCTAATAATAGATTGGCTGCTTACAATTTTGTTCTTGATAAATTTTTAAATAAGTTGCCTTCTTACAAAGCAAACTTGCTCTCTCATGCTGCTAGACTTGAACTAATTCGCTCAATTTTCTCGGCTATTCCTGTTTATTACATGGCAAATATCTTGTTTTGTAAGAAATTCATTGCTAAACTCACGGCTGTTATAAGAAACTTCTGGTGGACAGGTGTTCGAGAGACTGACTCTAAAAAGAGTCTTTGCCTTAGGGCCTGGAAAGATATTTGTAATTCTAAAACAGAAGGTGGCTTGGGTATTAGGAATCTTAAAGCAATTAATGAAAGCCTCATTCTCTCAACTGCTTGGAGGTTAGCTAAAGCCCCTTCTTCTCATCTATACCTTGTGCTTAAGGCTAAGTACTTCCCTGATACTTCAATTTGGAGAGCCACTACAACCCCTCCTAAATCTGCTTTTTGGGCCTCTATTTTGAAAATGTTGCCTAAGCTGACATGTCATGCTTTTTATCAACTCACGAGTGGTAATCTTTCTTTATGGAGCATGCCTTGGTGTAATCTGTGGCATACTATTTATGATTCTCTTATTCCCCAACAAGCTGGTTTTATTTACCCCTCTCTTGTTAGGGAGCTTTGGCTGCCTGATCAAAAAAGTTGGAATCATGATCTCATCTTTTCTCTTTTCCAGCAGCCTCTTGCGTCTCAAATTGTTAACACTGAAATTATTGATGATGATGGTCCGGATTTGCTGTGTTGGGATCTCACCCCAAATGATATTTTCTCTTCTAAATCTGCTTACAAGCTTTGCCTCCAGGAGCTTCATAATAATCCTACAAATGCTCCTATGGATATTCCTTTGGATTTGAAAGACTTTCTCAAGCTCATTTGGAAGCAAAAAAGTTTGCTCCCTCGTATTCAAACTTTTGCTTGGAGACTTCTTCGTAGGGCTTTGCCTACGGGCATGAGAGCTGGCCGCTTCTCTGTTCACATCTCTCAGTCTTGTTGTAGATGCGGACAGCAGGAGGATGAATTTCACCTCTTTCTCCTCTGCGACTTCGCGAGAGCACCTTGATTTTCTTCGCCTTGGCTTATTCGAGCGGATGTTCTTACTCAAGGGCACTCTTCTATGCATTCCATTCTCAAATTTCTTACTAATATGAGTCACCCTCATGCTTCTATTCAGAATGTTCTTAATTTTTTATGGTGCCTGTGGAAAGCTCGAAATGATTTTCTTTTTGATAGGAAAAATCATCGTCCTCATCAGGTTAATATTGCTCCTACAACTTTGGACTTTGGGCATTTGCGTAATTTTTACAATCCTTCTTCTGAGCAACCTACTAATTAGGTTGGCGACTCCTCCCGACTCCTCCCGTGTCGCCCCTGCGCGGCGACCGGGGGGAACCCTAGCGCCGCCGCGTCCTCGCCCCTCCTCCGACCTCTCCTCCTCGCCGCCGCCGGGGCGTGCCGCCAGGCAAAGCCCGGTCGGCGTCGGCGTCGGCGGGATCTCTTCTCCCATGGCTCACTAGATCTGGCGCGGGCGGATCACGGCGGTGGTTGGCGGCGCGCTGGAGGCGGGGCACACCGGCGCGGGCTTGGGGGCGATGGCAGTTTTCCCTGTGTGTGGGAGTCCGCACGGGGCGCGCGGCGGCGGCCCTCGGCAAACGGTGGCGGGCGCTGGGCTCTCGGCGGCGCTCCAGCGTGTGCAGGCGGCGGCGGTCCCTGTGCGTTGTCGGCGGCTCCGTCTCTGACGCGGACGGCGCGGGGGATGGCGGCGGCCCGGCGTGGCCGGCGATCTGGATGCGTTGATGCCGGCGGCTCGCTGACCTGCCGGTGCTCCAGGGTTCTGCCTGGTGGTGACGGCGGCCCGTGCACGAGAGTTGGATCCCTTTGAACTGATTTGGGTGAAAACTTGCCTTCGGCGTGTGCTAAGGCCGGCGGTGGCGGCGCTATCTGCGTCGTTCCCTTCTTGAAGGCATCGCCGTGGAGAAGTTCAAGGCCACTCTCTGCTACCTCTCGGGGAAACCCTAGATCGGATGATCGGATGATGGCGGCGCTCTGGTGTCGTTCCTTCCTTGGGGGCGTCATTCTTGGAGGTACACACGTGATCGAGGGACCAAAGGACAGATTCTTTGGTGGAGCGATGCTTCATCCTACACACTGATGGCGACGGATCTTGACGGCGTGGCGCAGTGCAGATTCGGAGTTCGCTGTGGGAGGATGGACTCGCGCAGGAGGATGACGCTGTCCGGGTCGTGGTGGCGTCGATGGCAGAGAGACCTGAAACGATACATGCAACAGTACAACTCTGAAGATGGATTGGTGGCAGGTGGCTGCGGCGGCCTCATACCCGGCAGACGTCCTGGTTGAGGAGTGCGCCGGACTGGTAGGTGCCCCATACCCGGCAGGCGTCCTGGTTGGGACCTTAGGTCTTAAATGTTTAGGTTTGGCTGCTATGTCTGTTTGGTATTAGGCCCAGACTATCCACGCCCCTTCATCAATTGGATAGGTGTAGCGACAATTGTTGCTTAGACGGTGGCTTTAGTCTTACTGTTGTATGGCTTTGTAAGGTCTTGTGAGAATAATTAATAAATTGGTCGTATGCATCGCCCAGATGCAGAGGCCGGGGGTCATCCTCCTTTTCTAAAAAAAACCAATCATCATTCTACTGATATTTTACCTAAGCAGGGCAAAACGCTTAAATCGGATTTATTAATTTTTGGGACTAAAATTTTCTCTGATGAAACATTTAGATCTTCCAAAATCCCAGGACTCGCTCGAGGACATGTGTGCACATGTATAGGTGTTCATATTTCCATGCCTTCGGATCAAGGTGATATTAGTATTTAGGTTCAAGCTTCGGCCTCTTCAACTTCAACTCCCCTTCAAGCCGAGGTAGTTGCCCTTTCTTATGCAGATCATCTTGCCGCTCAGCTTAATATTACTAATCCCACGTTTCTGACGGGCTGTCTTTCTCTTGCTTCTGATGCTGCCTCAAGAAATATTTCAGATTCTACTACTCATTGGAACATTAGAAAAGAGTTGGCTACTTTCTCAAAGTTACGTCTAATTTAGCTGCTCAAGTGTTTCATGTTTCCAGGGAAATCAATGGTGTCGCTCATAATCTGGCTCAGCAGGTTTTCCGATCTGTCGGAGAGACGCAAGTTGCCTGTTTTGCTCATGCTCACTCAAGTTCTCCATGTCCAGTGGTGGCCCTTCTTTCAAACTTTCAACTTGCAGGTATTCAACAGCACACAGTGCATTGCTTCTAAGGCAGGTCAAGCATCTCTGGCACAAAATATTGCTGGCAGTTTTCTTGCCCAACGATTCATTTATTGGGTTGCTTGTTCGGAGGAGATCAGAGTCTTCTTTGTTTTCTTTTTCTCAGATGTTTTCTCCTCTAGTTCCGATCATGTTGCTCACGACATAGTGCTTCTGGCCACTTTGCCCTATTAGGTGTTGGAAATATGCCCTAGAGGCAATAATAAAATGATTATTATTATATTTCCTTGTTCATGATAATTGTCTATTATTCATGCTATAATTGTATTAACCGGAAACAGTGATATATGTGTGAATACATAGACCACAACATGTCCCTAGTGAGCCTCTAGTTGACTAGCTCGTTGATCAACAGATGGTCATGGTTTCCTGACTATGAACATTGGATGTCATTGATAACGAGATCACATCATTAGGAGAATGATGTGATGGACAAGACCCAATTCTAAGCATAGCACAAGATCGTGTACTTCGTTTGCTAAAGCTTTTCTAATGTCAAGTATCAGTTCCTTAGACCATGAGATTGTGTAACTCCCGGATACCGTAGGAGTTCTTTGGGTGCACCAAACGTCATAACATAACTGGGTGACTATAAAGGTGCACTACAGGTATCTTCGAAAGTGTCTGTTGGGTTGGCACGAATCGAGACTGGAATTTGTCACTCCGTATGACGAAGAGGTATCTCTGGGCCCACTCGGTAATGCATCATCATAATGAGCTCAATGTGACTAAGTGGTTGGTCACGGGATCATGCATTATGTAACGAGTAAAGTGACTTGCCGGTAACGAGATTGAACGAGGTATTGGGATACCGATGATCGAATCTCGGGCAAGTAACGTACCGATTGGCAAGGGGAATTGCATACGGGATTACTTGAATCCTCGACATCGTGGTTCATCCGATGAGATCATCGTGGAACATGTGGGAGCCAACATGGGTATCCAGATCCCGCTGTTGGTTATTGGCCGGAGAGCTGTCTCGGTCGTGTCTACATGATTCCCGAACCCGTAGGGTCTACACACTTAAGGTTCGATGACGCTAGGGTTATTAGGAAGACTTGTATGTGATTACCGAATGTTGTTCATAGTCCCGGATGAGATCCCGGATGTCACGAGGAGTTCCGGAATGGTCCAGAGGTGAAGATTTATATATGGGAAGTTATCATACGGTCACCGGAAAAGTTTGGGGGCATACCGGTATTGTACTGGGGCCACCGGAGGGGTTCCAGGGGTCCATCGGGAGGGGCCACCTCTCTCGGAGGGCCTCATGGGCCATAGTGGGAAGGGAACCAGCCCTTGGAGGGTTGTGCGCATCCTCCCCTTGGGCCCATGCGCCTAGGGTTGGGGGGAAACCCTAAAGGGGGCGCCCCACTTGCTTGGGGGGCAAGCCCCCTCCCCTTGGCCGCCCCCCCTCTATATCTCATCTAGAGGGGGCCGGCCCCCTTCCCCCTTCTCCTATAAATAGAGGGGCAAGGGGAGGGCTGCAGCACCACACCTAAGGCGCAACCCCTCCTTGTTGGGGAACGTAGCAAAAATTCAAAATTTTCCTACGTATCACCAAGATCTATCTATGGAGAGACCAGCAACGAGGGGAAGGAGAGTGCATCTACATACCCTTGTAGATCGCTAAGCGGAAGCGTTCAAGTGAATGGGGTTGATGGAGTCGTACTCATCGTGATTTGCTGTTTCATGAAGTATCCCTTCTTGCCCTTGCCCTTCTTGAAACTAGTGGTTTCACCAACCATCAACAATTGATGCTCCTTCTTGATCTCTACTTTTGTGGTGTCAAACATCACGAATATCTCAAGGATCATCATATATGTCCCTGATATATTATAGTTCATCACGAAGCTCAAGCAGCTTGGTGGTAATGACTTCAGAGAACCATCACTGTCTTATCTGGAAGATCAACTCCCACTCGATTCAAGTGATTGTTGCACTCAGAAAATCTGAGCACAGGCTCAACAATTGAGCTTTTCTCCCTTAGTTTGTAGGTTAAGAAAATCGTCGGAGGTCTTATACCTCTTGACGTGGGCACGAGCCTGAAATCCCAATTTCAGCCCTCGAAACATCTCATATGTTTCACGACGTTTCAAAAACCGTCTTCGGTGCCTTAACTCTAAACCGTTTAACTTTACTATCATGTAGTTATCAAAATGCGTATGTCAGATGTTCGCAACATCCACAGACGACGTTCGAGGTTCAGCACACTGAGCGGTGCATTAAGGACATGAGCCTTCTAAGAAGCAATGAGGACAATCCTCAGTTTACGGACCTAGTCCGCATAATTGCTACTATCAACTTTCAACTAAATTTTCTCTAGGAACATATCTAAACAGTAGAACTGAAGCGCGAGCTACGAGATAATTTGCGAAGACCTTTTGACTATGTTCAGGATAATTAAGTTCATCTTATGAACTCCCACTTAGATAGACATCCCTCTAGTCATCTAAGTGATTACATGATCCGAGTCAACTAGGCCGTGTCCAATCATCACGTGAGACGGACTAGTCAACATCGGTGAACATCTTCATGTTGATCGTATCTTCTATATGACTCATGTTCGACCTTTCGGTCTTCTGTGTTCCGAGGCCATGTCTGTACATGCTAGGCTCGTCAAGTTAACCCTAAGTGTTTTGCATGTGTAAAACTGTCTTACACCCGTTGTATGTGAACGTTAGAATCTAACACCCGATCATCACGTGGTGCTTCGAAACACGAACTATCGCAACGGTGCACAGTTAGGGGAGAACACTTCTTGAAATTGTTGTAAGGGATCATCTTATTTACTACCGTCGTTCTAAGCAAATAAGATGTATAAACATGATAAACATCACATGCAATCAAATAGTGACATGATATGGCCATCATCACTTTGCTCCTTTTGATCTCCATCTTCGGGGCTCCATGATCATCATCGTCACCGGCATGACACCATGATCTCCATCATCATGATCTTCATCATCGTGTCTTCATGAAGTTGCCTCGCCAACTATTACTTCTACTACTATGGCTAACGGTTAGCAATAAAGTAAAGTAATTACATGACGTTTAAGTTGACACGCAGGTCATAAATAAATAAAGACAACTCCTATGGCTCCTGCCGGTTGTCATACTCATCGACATGCAAGTCGTGATTCCTATTACAAGAACATGATCAATCTCATACATCACATATATCATTCATCACATCCTTTGGCCATATCACATCACATAGCATACCCTGCAAAAACAAGTTAGACGTCCTCTAATTGTTGTTTGCATGTTTTACGTGGCTGCTATGGGTTTCTAGCAAGAACGTTTCTTACCTACGCAAAGACCACAACGTGATATGCCAATTGCTATTTACCCTTCATAAGGACCCTTTTCATTGAATCCGATCCGACTAAAGTGGGAGAGACAGACACCCGCCAGCCACCTTATGCAACTAGTGCACGTTTGTCGGTGGAACCGGTCTCACGTAAGAGTACGTGTAAGGTTGGTCCGGGCCGCTTCATCCCACGATGCCGCCGAATCAAGATAAGACTAGTAACGGCAAGCATATTGAACAAAATCAATGCCCACAACTACTTTGTGTTCTACTCGTGCATAGAAACTACGCATAAACCTGGCTCTGATACCACTGTTGGGGAACGTAGCAGAAATTCAAAATTTTCCTACGTATCACCAAGATCTATCTATGGAGAGACCAGCAATGAGGGGAAGGAGAGTGCATCTACATACCCTTGTAGATCGCTAAGAGGAAGCGTTCAAGTGAACGGGGTTGATGGAGTCGTACTCGTCGTGATTCAAATCACCGATAATCAAGTGCCGAACGCACGGCACCTTCGCGTTCAACACACGTACAGCCCGGTGACGTCTCCCACACCTTGATCCAGCAAGGAGAGAGGGAGAGGTTGAGGAAGACTCCATCCAGTAGCAGCACAACGGCGTGGTGGTGATGGAGGAGCGTGGCAATCCAGCAGGGCTTCGCCAAGCACCACGGGAGAGGAGGAGGAGAAGCAAGGCTGCACCAAGAGGGAGAAGGGAGAGATTCTCGTGTTTTGGGCAGCCCCTAGGCCTCACTATTTATAGGGGGAGAGGGGGGCTGCGCCTCCCTCTAGGGTTTCCCACCCCCAAGGGGTGCGGCCAGCCCTAGATGGGATAGGGGGTGGCGGCCAAGAGGGGGAGGAGAGGGAGGCGCAGGGAGCATGGGCCTTAGGGCCCATCTACCCTAGGGTTTGCCCCCTCCCACTCTCCCCTGCGCCTTGGGCCCCTTGTGGGGGGCGCACCAGCCCACCTGGGGCTGGTTCCCTCCCACACATGGCCCATGCAGCCCTCCGGGGTTGGTGGCCCCACTTGGTGGACCCCCGGGACCCTCCCGGTGGTCCCGGTACGTCACCGATAACCCCCGAAACTTTTCCGGTGACCAAAACAGGACTTCCCATATATAAATCTTTACCTCCGGACCATTCCGGAACTCCTCGTGACGTCCGGGATCTCATCCGGGACTCCGAACAACATTCGGTAACCACATACAAGCTTCCTTTATAACCCTAGCATCATCGAACCTTAAGTGTGTAGACCCTACGGGTTCGGGAGACATGCAGACATGACCGAGTCATTCTCCGGTCAATAACCAACAGCGGGATCTGGATACCCATGTTGTCTCCCACATGTTCCACGGTGATCTCATTGGATGAACCACGATGTCAAGGACTTAATCAATCCCGTATGCAATTCCCTTTGTCTAGCGGTATTGTACTTGCCCGAGATTCGATCGTCGGTATCCCGATACCTTGTTCAATATCGTTACCGGCAAGTCTCTTTACTCGTTCCGTAACACATCATCCCGTGATCAACTCCTTGATCACATTGTGCACATTATGATGATGTCCTACCGAGTGGGCCCAGAGATACCTCTCCGTTTACACGGAGTGACAAATCCCAGTCTCGATTCGT
This sequence comes from Triticum timopheevii, assembly GCA_963921465.1. Classification (NCBI taxonomy): domain Eukaryota; kingdom Viridiplantae; phylum Streptophyta; class Magnoliopsida; order Poales; family Poaceae; genus Triticum; species Triticum timopheevii. The sequence continues at coordinate 582,368,056 of OY997270.1, read as the reverse complement.
GCCAACCCAACAGACACTTTCGGAGATACCTGTAGTGCACCTTTATAGTCACCCAGTTACGTTGTGACGTTTGGTACACCCAAAGCATTCCTACGGTGTCCGGGAGTTGCACAATCTCATGGTCTAAGGAAAAGATACTTGACATTAGAAAAGCTTTAGCATACGAACTACACGATCTTTGTGCTAGGCTTAGGATTGGGTCTTGTCCATCACATCATTCTCCTAATGATGTGATCCCGTTATCAATGACATCCAATGTCCATGGTTAGGAAACCGTAACCATCTATTGATCAACGAGCTAGTCAACTAGAGGCTTACTAGGGACTTGGTGTTGTCTATGTATCCACACATGTATCTGAGTTTCCTATCAATACAATTATAGCATGGATAATAAACGATTATCATGAACAAGGAAATATAATAATAACTAATTTATTATTGCCTCTAGGGCATATTTCCAACACTCCCCTCCCCAACACCTCTCCTCCTCCGCAAGAGCTTGGCGAAGCCCTGCCGGAGTACTGCCTCTCCATCACCACCACGCCGTCGTGCTGCTGTTGGAGCCCCTCTTCCTCAACCTATCCCTCCTCCTTGTTGGATCAAGGCGCGGAAGACGTCACTGGGCTGCACGTGTGTTGAACGCGGAGGTGTCGTTGTTCGGCACTAAGATCGGAATCCATGGCGATCTGAATCGCTTCGAGTATGACTCCCTCATCCGCGTTCTTGTAACGCTTCTGTATCGCGGTCTTCAAGGGTATGAAGATGCACTCCTCTCTCTCTCGTTGCTAGTTCTCCATAGATTAATCTTGGTGATGCGTAGAAAATTTTTATTTTCTACAACGATCCCCAACAGTGGCATCATGAGCTAGGTCTATGCGTAGTTTCTATGCACGAGTAGAACACAATTTTTTTGTGGGCGTAGATTTTGTCAATTTACTTGCCACTACTAGTCTTATCTTGTTTCGGCGGTATCGTGGGATGAAGCGGCCCAGACTGACCTTACACGTACACTTACGTGAGACAGGTTCCACCGATTGACATGCACTAGTTGCATAAGGTGGCTAGCGGGTGTCTTCTCTCCCACCTTAGTCGGATCAGATTCGATGAAAAGGGTCCTTATGAAGGGTAAATAGAAATTGGCATATCACGTTGTGGTTTTTGCGTAGGTAAGAAACGTTCTTGATAGAACCCTATTACAGACACGTAAAAACATGCAACAACAATTAGAGGACGTCTAACTTGTTTTTGCAGCATATGCCTTGTGATGTGATATGGCCAAAAAGGATGTGATGAATGAAATATATGTGATGTATGAGATTGATCATATTCTTGTAATTGGAATCACGACTTGCATGTCGATGAGTATGACAACCGGCAGGAGCCATAGGAGTTGTCTTTATTTATTGTATGACCTGCGTGTCACTGAACAACGCCATGTAATTACTTTACTTCATTGCTAAACCATTAGCCATAGTAGTAGAAGTAATAGTTGGCGAGACAACTTCATGGAGACACGATGATGGAGATCATAATGATGGAGATCATGGTGTCACGCCGGTGACGATGATGATCATGGCGCCCCGAAGATGGAGATCAGAAGGAGCAAAATGATATTGGCCATATCATGTCACTATTTGATTGCATGTGATGTTTATCATGTTTTTGCATCTTATTTGCTTAGAACGATGGTAGGAAATAAGATGATCCCTCATAATAATTTCAAGAAAGTGTTTCCCCTAATTGTGCGCCGTTGTGAAAGTTCGTTGTTTCGAGGCACCACGTGATGATCGGGTGTGATAGATTCTAACGTTCACATACAACGGGTGTAAGGCAGATTTACACATGCAAAACACTTAGGATGACTTGACGAGGCTAGCATGTACAGACATGGCCTCGGAACACAAGAGACCGAAAGGTCGAACATGAGTCATATAGAAGATACGATCAACATGAAGATGTTCACCGATGATGACTAGTCCGTCTCACGTGATGATCGGACACGGCCTAGTTGACTCAGATCATGTATCACTTAGATGACTAGAGGGATGTCTATCATGAACTTAGTCTAAAACTTTTGCAAAATGTCTTGTAGATCAAATGGCCCACGCTCATGTCAACCTCAACTTCAACGCGTTCCTAGAGAAATCCAAGCTGAAAGACGATGGTAGCAACTATACGTACTGGGTCCGGAACTTGAGGATCATCCTCATAGCTGCCAAGAAAGCATATGTCCTAGAAGCACCGCTAGTTGAAGCACCCGTCCCAGCGAACCAAGACGTTATGAACGCTTGGCAGTCGCGTGTTGATGATTACTCCCTCGTTCAGTGCGGCATGCTTTACAACTTAGAACCGGGGCTCCAAAAGCGTTTTGAGCAACACGGAGCATATGAGATGTTCCAGGAGCTGAAAATGGTTTTCCAAGCTCATGCCCGGCTCGAGAGATATGAAGTCTCCGACAAGTTCTATAGTTGTAAGATGGAGGAAAATAGTTCTGTCAGCGAGCACATACTCAAAATGTCTGGGTTGCACAACCGCTTGTCCCAGCTGGACATTAACCTCCCGAATGAGGCGGTCATTGACAGAATCCTTCAGTCGCTCCCACCTAGTTACATGAGCTTTGTGATGAACTACAATATGCAGGGGATGGTGAAAACTATTCCTAAGGTATTTTCAATGCTGAAATCAGCAGAGGTAGAAATAAAAAAAGGAACATCAAGTGTTGATGGTCAATAAAACCACTAGTTTAAAGAAAGGCAAGGGTAAGAAGAACTTCAAGAAGGATGGCAAGGGAATTGCCGCGCCCGGTAAGCCAGTTGCCGGGAAGAAGCCAAAGCACGGACCCAAACCTGAGACTGAGTGCTTTTATTGCAAGGGGAATGGTCACTGGAAGCGGAATTGCCCCAAGTACTTAGCGGATAAGAAGGCCGACAACACCAAAGGTATATGTGATATACATGTTATTGATGGTACCTTACCAGTACTCGTAGTAGCTCCTTAGTATTTGATACCGGTGCGGTTGCTCATATTTGTAACTCAAAACAGGACCTGCGGAATAAGCGGAGACTGGCGAAGGACGAGGTGACGATGCGCGTCGGGAATGGTTTCAAGGTCGATGTGATCGCCGTCGGCACACTACCTCTACATTTACCTACGAGATTAGTTTTAAACCTCAATAATTGTTATTTAGTGCCAGCTTTGAGCATGAACATTATATCTGGATCTCGTTTGATACGAGACGGCTACTCATTTAAATCCGAGAATAATGGTTGTTCTATTTATATGAGAGATATGTTTTATGGTCATGCCCCGCTGGTCAATGGTTTATTCTTAATGAATCTCGAACGTGATGTTACACATATTCATAGTGTGAATACCAAAAGATGTAAGATTGATAATGATAGTCCCACATATCTGTGGCACTGCCGCCTTGGTCACATTGGTGTCAAACGCATGAAGAAGCTCCATGCGGATGGACTTTTAGAGTCTCTTGATTTCGAATCATTTGACACGTGCGAACCATGCCTCATGGGCAAAATGACCAAGACTCCATTCTCCGGAACAATGGAGCGAGCAACCAACTTATTGGAAATTATACATACTGACGTGTGCAGTCTAATGAGCGTTGAGGCTCGCGGTGGATATCGTTATGTTCTCACCCTCACTGATGACTTAAGTAGATATGGGTATGTCTACTTAATGAAACAAAAGTCTAAGACCTTTGAAAAGTTCAAGGAATTTCAGAATGAGGTAAAAAATCAAGGTGACAGAAAAATAAAGTTCTTACGATCAGATCATGGGGGAGAATATTTAAGTCACGAGTTTGGTACGCACTTAAGGAAATGTGGAATCGTTTCACAACTCACGCCGCCTGGAACACCTCAGTGTAACGGTGTGTCCGAACGTCGTAATCGCACTCTATTGGATATGGTGCGGTCTATGATGTCTCCTACTGATTTACCGCTATCATTTTGGGGATACGCTTTAGAGACAGCTACATTCACTTTAAATAGGGCACTGTCTAAATCCGTTGAGACGACACCGTATGAATTATGGTTTGGAACCAAACCTAAGCTATCGTTTCTAAAAGTTTGGGGATGCGATGCTTATGTCAAGAAACTTCAACCTGAAAAGCTCGAACCCAAGTCGGAAAAATGCGTCTTCATAGGATACCCTAAGGAAATAATTGGGTATACCTTCTACTTCAGATCCGAAGGCAAGATTTTCGTTGCCAAGAACGGGTCCTTTCTGGAGAAAGAGTTTCTCTCGAAAGAAGTAAGTGGGAGGAAAGTGGAACTTGATGAAGTGCTACCTCTTGAACCGGTAAGTAGCGCAGCTCAGGAAGATGTTCCTGTGGTACCTGCACCGACTGGAGAGGAGTTAATGATGATGATCAAGGTACTTCGGATCAAGTTACTACTGAACTTCGTAGGTCCACAAGGACACGTTCCACACCGGAATGGTTTGACAACCCTGTCCTGGAAATCATGTTGTTAAACAACGGTGAACCTTTGAACTATGAAGAAGCGATGGCGGGTCCAGATTCCAACAAATGGCTTGAAGCCATGCAATCCGAGATAGGATCCATGTATGAAAACAAATTATGGACTTTGACAGACTTGCCCGATGATCGGCGAGCGATAGAAAACAAATGGATCTTTAAGAAGAAGACGGACGCAGATGGTAATGTTACCATCTATAAGGCTCGACTTGTCGCTAAGGGTTATTGACAAGTTCAAGGGGTTGACTACGACGAGACATTCTCTCCCGTAGCGAAGCTGAAGTCCGTCCGAATCATATTAGCAATTGCCTCATACTATGATTATGAGATATGGCAAATGGACGTCAAAACGGCATTCCTTAATGGCTATCTTAAGGAAGAATTGTATATGATGCAGCCGGAAGGTTTTGCCGATCCTAAGAATGCTAACAAGGTATGCAAGCTCCAGCGATCCATCTATGGGCTGGTGCAAGCATCTCGGAGTTGGAACATTCGCTTTGATGAGATGATCAAAGCGTTTGGGTTCATGCAGACTTATGGAGAAGACTGCATTTATAAGAAAGTGAGTGGGAGCTTTGTAGCATTTCTCATATTATATGTGGATGACATACTTTTGATGGGAAATGATATAGAACTTTTGGACAGCATAAAGGCCTACTTGCATAAGTGTTTTTCAATGAAGGACCTTGGAGAAGCTGCTTATATATTAGGCATCAAGATCTATAGAGAGAGATCCAGACGCCTCATAGGTCTTTCACAAAGCACATACCTTGACAAGATATTGAAGAAGTTCAATATGGATTAGTCCAAGAAGGGGTTCTTGCCTGTGTTGCAAGGTGTGAAATTGAGCTCGGCTCAATCCCCGACCACGGCAGAAGATAAAGAAAAGATGAGTGTCATCCCCTATGCCTCGGCCATAGGGTCTATTATGTATGCCATGCTGTGTACCAGACCTGATGTAAACCTTGCCGTGAGTTTGGTAGCAAGATACCAAAGTAATCCCGGCATGGAACACTGGACAGCGGTCAAGAATATCCTGGAGTACCTGAAAAGGACTAAGGATATGTTTCTCGTTTATGGAGGTGACGAAGAGCTCGTCGTAAAGGGTTACATCGATACTAGCTTCGACACAGATCTGGATGACTCCAAGTCACAAACCGGAAACGTGTATATTTTGAATGGTGGGGCAGTAAGCTGGTGCAGCAACAAGCAGAGCGTCGTGGCGGGATCTACATGTAAAGCGGAGTAGATGACAGCCTCGGAGGCAGCGCATGAAGCAATCTGGATGAAGGAGTTCATCACCGACCTAGGAGTTATTCCCAATGCGCCGGGGCCGATCACTCTCTTCTGTGACAACACTGGAGCTATTGCCCTTGCCAAGGAGCCCAGGTTTCACAAGAAGACCAGGCACATCAAGCGTCGCTTCAACTCCATTCGTGAAAATGTTCAAGATGGAGACATAGGTATTTGCAAAGTGGATATGGATCTGAATGTCGCAGATCCATTGACTAAACCTCTTTCGCGAGCAAAACATGATCAACACCAGAACTCTATGGGTGTTCGATTCATCACAGTGTAAAGACTCTAGTGCAAGTGGGAGACTGTTGGAAATATGCCCTAGAAGCAAAAATAAAATGATTATTATTACATTTCCTTGTTCATGATAATTGTCTATTATTCATGCTATAATTGTATTAACTAGAAACAGTGATACATGTGTGAATACATAAACCACAACATGTCCCTAGTGAGCCTCTAGTTGACTAGCTCGTTGATCAACAGATGGTCATGGTTTCCTGACTTTGGACATTGGATGTCATTGATAACAAGATCACATCATTAGGAGAATGATGTGATGGACAAGACCCAATCCTAAGCATAGCACAAGATCGTGTAGTTCGTTTGCTAAAGCTTTTCTAATGTCAAGTATCAGTTCCTTAGACCATGAGATTGTGTAACTCCCGGATATCGTAGGAGTGCTTTGGGTGTACCAAACGTCACAACATAACTGGGTGACTATAAAGGTGCACTACAGGTATCTCCGAAAGTGTCTGTTGGGTTGCCACGAATCGAGACTGCAATTTGTCACTCTGTATGACGGAGAGGTATCTCTGGGCCCACTCGGTAATGCATCATCATAATGAGCTCAATGCGACTAAGTGGTTGGTCACGGGATCATGCATTATGCGACGAGTAAAGTGACTGGCCGGTAACGAGATTGAACGAGGTATTGGGATACCGACGATTGAATCTCGGGCAAGTAACGTACCGATTGACAAAGGGAATTGCATACGGGATTACTTGAATCCTCGACATCGTGGTTCATCCAATGAGATCATCGTGGAACATGTGGGAGCCAACATGGGTATCCAGATCCCGCTGTTGGTTATTGGCCGGAGAGCTGTCTCGGTCGTGTCTACGTGATTCCCGAACCCGTAGGGTCTACACACTTAAGGTTCGATGACGCTAGGGTTATTAGGAAGACTTGAATGTGATTATCGAATATTGTTCGGAGTCCTGGATGAGATCCCGGACGTCACGAGGAGTTCCAGAATGGTCCGGAGGTGAAGATTTATATATGGGAAGTCGTCATACGGTCACCGGAAAAGTTCGGGGGCATACCGGTATTGTACCCGGGCCACCGGAGGGTTTCCGGGGGTTCACCGGGAGGGGCCACCTCTCTCGGAGGGCCTCATGGGCCGTAGTGGGAAGGGAACCAGCCCTTGGAGGGCTGGGCTCATCCCCCCTTGGACCCATGCGCCTAGGGTTGGGAGGGAGGGGGGAAACCCTAAAGGGGGCGCCCCCCTTGCTTGGGGGGCAAGCCCCCTTCCCTTGGCCGCCCCCCTCTAGATCTCATCTAGAGGGGGCCGGCCCCCTTCCCCCTTCTCCTATAAATAGAGGGGTGAGGGGAGGGCTGCTGCACCACACCTAAGGCACAACCCCTCCCCTCCCCAACAACTTTCGTCCTCCGCAAGAGCTTGGCGAAGCCCTGCCGGAGTACCGCCTCTCCATCACCACCACACCGTCATGTTGCTGTTGGAGCCCCTCTTCCTCAACCTCTCCCTCCTCCTTGCTGGATCAAGGCGCAGGAGACGTCACCGGGCTGCATGTGTGTTGAACGCGGAGGTGCCATTGTTCGGCGCTAAGATCGAAATCCACCGCGATCTGAATCGCTTCGAGTACGACTCCCTCATTCGCGTTCTTGTAACGCTTCCGTCTTGCGGTCTTCAAGGGTATGAAGATGCACTCCTTTCTCTCGTTGCTAGTTACTCCATAGATTGATCTTGGTGATGCGTAGAAATTTTTTATTTTCTGCAACGATCCCCAACACTAGGATCCTTTCTTCAGCTCCCCCTCATAGTTTCTGCATCTTTTTCTTTCCATCTTTGGCAGATCTATGTAGCACATTTTGTTCAATCTCTTTGAGCTGAATGAAATATGTGGCACCTTTTGGTGCCTTTGCTTGTTCAAAAAAACGGTGACTTGGCGGTCGCCCAGAGGTTGCCAGCAGTAATAGACTGCTTAGTTAATTTGTTCTAGTAGTCACTCAAGATTTGCCAGGTTAGTTAGCTCAGGGTATGGAGAGGGCTTGTGCACCTTTTAGAAATTTTGGGCCGCACGCAGTCGTGCATGCAGCCATGCAGCCAAGCGATCGTCCCGCCGATCAACAAGGCAACAACTCTGGGAATCTAACGAAAAACATGACACTTGCTTGATGCTTTTCTCGACTGTCGGTTTTAAGCTTTCACAAGGTGTTGCTAGTACTCCCTCCGGTCCTTTTCAGACTATATATAAGTTTTGTCCGAAATCAAAGTATTACTTTGACCAAACCTATCGAAAAAAGTATTAACATTCACAACACCAAATCAATGTCATTAGATTTATTATGTAATGTAGTTTGATAGTATATATATATTTGGTATTGTAGATGTTGATTATTTTTAATCCAAATTTGGTCAAACATTGTAAAGTTTGACTTGACACAAATCTAATACGCGGAGTAAAAAAAGTAGAGGGAGTATTTCTTTCACAACTTCATTTGTTCATTGGACGATTCATCCTCGGATAATGAAGAGCTTGTGGTGGCTGCATTGGTCGTCCACGAGCACATTAGTAGGAAGCGGCCTCAGTTCAGGGGATCAACCCCCGGCCATGCTCCGGCCTTGAACTGCAATAGGAAGAGAGGCCACACCCTTCTCCATGTCGATTACTTTGAGAATAGCGCACTCTTCAAACCACACAAATTTCGTCGCCCATTTCGAATGAGGAGACATGTGTTCAATCATATTCCGGAGGGAGTGGTAGCATACAGCCCATACTTTGAGTGCAAAGAGGATGCCCTTGGCAAGCTTGGCTTCTCCTCTTACCAGAAATGCACTGCGGCTATTCGCATGCTTGCATATGGAATTTCTGGTGATCTTGTGGATGAGTATGTGTGTATGAGTGAGTCCACATATCTCCTATCAATGTATAGTTTTTGTAAGGCCGTGGTGGCAGGGTTCGGTCCTTAGTACCTGAGAGAGGCAACTACTGCTGATACAGAGAGGTTGTTGGCGATCAATGCCGATATTCCGGGCATGCTTGGTAGTATAGATTGTATGCACTGGAAGTGAAAGAACTGTCCATTTGCTTGATAGAGGCAGTACAAGGGGCATGTCAAAGGTGCCACTGTCATACTTGAAGCGGTGACTTCATAAGATCTGTGGATATGGCATTCTTTCATCGAAATGGTTGGTTCTCACAATGATATCAGTGTTCTTCAGCGTTCCCCAGTGTTTGCAAGGCTTGCAGAAGGCCACTCCCCGAAGGTCAACTATGAGATCAATGGCCACTATTACAACAAGGGATATTATCTAGCTGATGGTATCTATCCTTAGTGGTCCACTCTTGTGAAGACCATACCCAATCTGTAAGGAGAGAAGAGACAGAGGTTTGCCCAAATGCAGGAGAGTGCCAGGAAGGATGTGGAGCGTGCTTTCGGTGTGCTTCAGTCTCGATGGGGTATCGTTCGAAACCCTGCATTGACATGGAGCACTGAGAAGCTTTGGGAGGTGACGACTGCTTGTGTAATCATGCACAAGATGATCGTGGAGGATGAGCGTGGTGATAGCATCAACGACCAAGGGTTCGATTTCCAGGGTGAAAATGTTGAGCCTGAGCAGCCACCTCCTGCAACTTTTGAACAGTTTGTCCATTTTCCGTGAAATGCGTGATTGGCATAGTCATGTCCAGTTCCAAGATGACTTGGTTGAGCACGTGTGGACTCACATTGGCAACCAGTAGATTGTTGGAAATATGCCCTAGAGGCAATAATAAATTGATTATTATTATATTTCCTTGTTCATGATAATCGTTTATTATCCATGCTATAATTGTATTGATAGGAAACTTAGATACATGTGTGGATACATAGACAACACCAAGTCCCTAGTAAGCCTCTAGTTGACTAGCTCGTTGATCAATAGATGGTTACGGTTTCCTAACCATGGACATTGGATGTCATTGATAACGGGATCACATCATTAGAAGAATGATGTGATGGACAAGACCCAATTCTAAGCATAGCACAAGATCGTGTAGTTCGTATGCTAAAGCTTTTCTAATGTCAAGTATCATTTCCTTAGACCATGAGATTGTGCAACTCCCGGATACCGTAGGAGTGCTTTGGGTGTGCCAAACATCACAACGTAACTGGGTGGCTATAAAGGTACATTACAGGTATCTCCGAAAGTGTCTGTTGGGTTGGCACGAATCGAGACTGGGATTTGTCACTCCGTGTAAACGGAGAGGTATCTCTGGGCCCACTCGGTAGGACATCATCATAATGTGCACAGTGTGATCAAGGAGTTGATCACGGGATGATGTGTTACGGAACGAGTAAAGAGACTTGCCGGTAACGAGATTGAACAAGGTATCGGGATACCGAAGATCGAATCTCGGGCAAGTATCGTACCGCTAGACAAAGGGAATTGTATACGGGATTGATTAAGTCCTTGACATCGTGGTTCATCCGATGAGATCATCGTGGAACATGTGGGAGCCAACATGGGTATCCAGATCCCGCTGTTGGTTATTGACCGGAGAGTCATCTCGGTCATGTCTGCATGTCTCCCGAACCCGTAGGGTCTACACACTTAAGGTTCGGTGACGCTAGGGTTATAGAGATATTAGTATGCAGTAACCCGAAAGTTGTTCGGAGTCCCGGATGAGATCCCGGACGTCACGAGGAGTTCCGGAATAGTCCGGAGGTAAAGAATTATATATAGGAAGTGCTATTTCGGCCATGGGGACAAGTTTCGGGGTCACCGGTATTGTACCGGGACCACCGGAAGGGTCCCGGGGGTCCACCGGGTGGGGCCACCTGCCCCGGGGGCCACATGGGCTGTAGGGGGTGCGCCTTGGCCTATATGGGCCAAGGGCACCAGCCCCAAGAGGCCCATGCGCCAAGAGAAGAGGAAAAGGGGAGAGTCCTAAAGGGGGAAGGCACCTCCGAGGTGCCTTGGGGAGGATGGACTCCTCCCCCCCTTGGCCGCACCCTTCCTTGGAGGAATGGGCAAGGCTGCGCCCTCCCCCTCTCCCTTGGCCCTATATATAGTGGGGGGAAGGGAGGGCAACCAAACCTAAGGCCTGGCGCCTCCCTCTCCCTCCCACGACACATCTTCCTCCTCCCGCAGCGCTTGGCGAAGCCCTGTTGGAATCCCGCTACTTCCACCACCACGCCGTCGTGCTGTTGGATCTCCATCAAACTCTCCTTCCCCCTTGCTGGATCAAGAAGGAGGAGACGTCGCTGCTCTGTACGTGTGTTGAATGCGGAGGTGCCGTCCGTTCGGCACTAGGATCATCGGTGATCTGAATCACGACGAGTACGACTCCATCAACCCCGTTCACTTGAACGCTTCCGCTTAGCGATCTACAAGGGTATGTAGATGCACTCTCCTTCCCCTCGTTGCTAGTCTCTCCATAGATAGATCTTGGTGACACGTAGGAAAATTTTGAATTTCTACTACGTTCCCCAACATAGATCTATCGGTTTAATCTCATTTCATGCAAACAAAATTCGATTGGGTTGTAAAACTATTTGATATTGTTTTTATTTCGATTCTATTATAAGACTATTTCGAATATGGAACTATTTGCTATTTTTGATTTGAATTATTTGCTATTCTTCATTTTATTATGCTTGTTGATCTCAAACGGACGAGATGTGGCCGAAATGCGGCGTTGGATGCGCGGCCAGCGCATCCATAAATCTGAGCAGACGCGGCTTCAATGCCACCCCTAAACGGACGTCCGTTTGGGTTCGTGCGTTGGAGGTGGCCTTACGGCGCCGGTTCAGAAGCGTTGGGATGGTGTAACAAAAAACTTGTCATTCCTTTGCTTTCATACGTTCCAGCAGGCAATTGGTGGTACAAATCGATTGGGTGTCAGACAGAAAACAGAGCCTACGGTCGCCACCAAAGAGAGAGAAAAGGAAGAACTGTTTCCGTTCGTCGCGCGTTGATCCTCCTAGCAAAGCTAGCTTGTTGACACCATATTTTGGCACGGTCAAGACCTTATTTAAAATGACATCGAATGGAGAAGATCTACATGAGAGAGTTCCGTATTGTTGATATGAACGTCTTTGAAGTTTGGGCCATCGCCTTCCAATTTCATCTCGATGGCCGAAACTATGCTCAAAGTACTAAGATCTTATATTCAGAGTACAGTTTGGCGGATTAAGCCCCCAAGACGACCTCAAATGGAAAACCTTTCTACATAAGTTGTCTTCGTCTCATCGAAACGGTCGATTTTGATATAAAAATCTTCTTAATCCGAGGTCGTATCCAACCTGTGGAGGCAAAACAAGGACAGAAACAGAAGCTGCAGAGTCATTTTCGGACAGACCGAGTTGGTTGACTCGGTGAGACCGAGTTGATCCGAGAAATTATAGAAAGTTACAGAAAGTTGGCAGCGCTCACTCGGTGGGACCGAAGCAAACTAATCGGTGAGACCGAGTTGATCCGGGAAATTACAGAAATTTACAGAGAGTTGGCCACGTTCACTCGGTGGGACCGAAGCAAACCAATCGGTGAGACCGAGTTGATCCGGAAAATTGCCAAAGATTCCTATCCGAGTTAGGTTAGGGTTTTTGACGTTTTGGATGGACTTTTTAGTCCTTTTCTTGTACGGGAAGTCCAGCCGCGTCATAAATAGATGAGAGGTGACGGCCGATTGAACAACACACAATCGACAAATCAATATACTACTTTTTATCCTAGTTTTTACATCTCTCCCTTGGTCTTTCTCTCTCGTTCTTCGTTCGTTCTTCGTGTTGAAGGGCAGCGATCCTCGAGGCTCTAGGGGCGAGCAAATCGACCTAGGGCAGCCCATAGCCGCCGCGCGTCCAGACGGGGTCCCTCCCGGGTGCTTGGGGTTTCGGGTCCTGAAAAGCACCCGCCGGATTGCTTGCATACCGCTCTTCCGGACGGGTTTCCTTCGACGTGAGCTGCGGTGCATCACCCTCGGTGTTGGAGGTATATGGTGATGTGTTCGTGTGCGAACACACTTTTTGGCGACTCCGCTGGGGATGAAAGATCAAGAATCATCATCAACCATGTCTAATCTCCCCAAGCCCTCAGAAGTTGACGCCGATAACATCATTAAGCCTGGTCTTGATGAACTATTGGATGAACATCGCCAAGCCTACGAAGCGCGCAAGAAGCAGCGTGAAGAGGCTTTTGAGGGGCTCAAGAATAAGCGCGAGGAGGAGGATTTGGAAGCATTTCTTTCAAGTTTCAAGAAGGACCATCAAGGCAACATCACTCCAGTTGAAAACGTCAATTTTCCTCCCCTCAACGACGAACAAGATGTAATCACTGTGAGTAAAGTTTTTCCTCCGGAGCAAGTGGCTGTGATTGAAAGTCTTGTTAGTAAGGGTAATGTGATGGCATACAATTCTTTTGTGGCTAGTGCTAATGCTCAGAAAAATATGCCTCCGTCATCTAGTGGTACTGTTGGTGTATCTGAAAACGCTAGTCCAACTTTACCTATTTCATCGGCACCTCCTATACAACAACAATATAGTATGTCGTTGAATTTTTACCCTAGTCAAACCAACCAGCCTGTGACTACACCTACATACCCTAATCCTATTATGAGTGTGCCCAATTCGGCGTCAACACCGAATCATTTTGTCACACCACCCATAGACGCAAGTATGTTTGGTCTTCCGCCGAATTATGGTTCGGCGCCCATCCCACAAGTTGCACCAATAGCTAGTACTCAGGTTGCTCCTATGTCATTGCCACAAACATCTTCATCTACCTCGGATCCAATTTTAGCTAAATTAAGGGAGGATTTGCATAAGATGTTTCTAGAAACTTTCGGGAACGAGCCAAAAGTAAAGAGTCGTGTGTATCAAAAGCCTTATCCTGAACACTTCGATGCAATTTCTTACCCTCAAGGTTATAAGGTTCCTGATTTTGTTAAATTTAGTGGTGAGGGTACGAAAACAACTTGGGAGCATGTGAGTCAGTATCTAGCACAGTTGGGTGAAGCAGGTTCCAAGAAGAGTTGAAAGTGTGTTTATTTCCCTTGTCTTTAACTGGTACCGCATTTTCATGGTTTGCTGCTTTACCATGGCTCAATTCTCTTATGGTCGCAATTAGAGCAAAAGTTTCATGATCACTTTTATAGCGGCGATAATGAGCTAAAGTTGTCACATCTTACATCGGTTAGGAAGAAACATGATGAATCGGTCACCGATTACGTCAAGAGATTTAGAGATATAAAGAACCGATGTTATAACTTAGTGATAACTGAGAGAGACTTGGCGGATCTTGTTCTTAATGGTTTAAAAACTCACATTAAGGAGAGGTTGGAAAGTTATGAGTTTTTGAATATTAACCAAGTCTTGCAAAAGGCCTTGGCTCAAGAGAGTCGAAATAAAGAGGTTCATAGGTCTACAATCGATCGTCCTAGAATGCATATGATTGAACACAATGATGATAATTCGGACGATGAGGTTGATGTCTATACTACTGAATTTGTTTGGTCCTCAAAGGCCAAACCCTATATGTGCAATGCTCTTAAGCCGATTCGCAAGAATCGTGATGAGGATATGAGGTTTACTTTTGATATATCAAAGTGTGATAAAATATTTGATGCTCTCTTGCAAGACAAGATGATTAGAATATCACACACCATACCGCCGTTTGAGGAGCTAAAACGGCGTGCTTATTGCAAGTACCATAATTCATTTTCTCATGCTACTAATGATTGCAATGTTTTTCGACGACAGGTACAATCGGCCATTAATGAAGGACGATTGAATTTTGCTGAGATGCAATTTGATAAACAACCCTTCCCGATAAACACCATCGACTAGGAAGGGAAGAAAAATGTTAATTCAGCCTAACATAGCCGAATCCGCTAATAAAGATAATGTTGTTATTGGTGAACCCAGGAATAGCATGGAGGGCGACAAGGTCTTGGGAAGAAAGATTGTGCTTGAGAAGCAACCCGATGGCAAGGAAGTGCTGAAGATCACTATAAAAAATGCTACACTCGGGGGGCAGTCACAAGTGCAAGAGGATACTCATGTTAAATTGACCAAGCCTAAGAATTCAGAAGTTGACAAGTGGAAAAAGAATGAAACTAAGTACAAGAAAATCAAGCCAACTTTTGATATGTTGCTATCCAAATATGCAAGTCAAGCGGCCGGTTCTAGCTCTAATCGGCCATCACATTCAAAACGTTCTAGATCGCCTCCGGAGCAAGAGTTTCGACGCTATGCAGGGCCATATGGGTCATGGGTACCGACACCAAGGATGTCACAACCCCACTATGCGCCATATTACATGGGAGACTTCAATGGAGGATGGGGGCAAGCCCCAATGACTCCTTATGCTTTTCATATGGGGTGGGCAGTACCTAGAAGGCCTGCTCGTGAGAGGCTTTATTATCCCACACAAGGCCGTTTGAGCTATGGTGCTAATCGGCCAACAAGATTTTCTCCAAGCAAGGTCAATAAAAAAGTGTGGCGCGTTAAGTCGCCCAATGCGGAAATTTCAGAATGTGACAAGCAAAAGGAGATCGAAAAGCCGGTTGTTGGTAATCTGGCTACTTCTAATGGTGATATTGTTATTGTTCAGCAAGGTTCCATGGTTAATGATCATGAGGCGAGCACAAGAAAGACCAAACCAAGGGATCCCAAATATACTCAACCTAGGTGGTGTCCTCCCGATTTAACTAAGACCATGAAAAGGAGATTACAACGCATGAGGAACCACGAGAAGGTAGAGCATAATGAGGAGAGGCAAAGGGACGATTTTTTCAGTAAAATTCGGCCCATGGCACTCACAAAACAAGTGTGGAGGCCTAAACAAAACAAAACACAGATGCTTCTACATTAGCTGCAGCAATACCTTCACCATGGAATGAGGATGATGCGACTTCTATTACATCGTCCATACCACCTGAAACATCCCCTTCAATTGAGGAAACTTTAAGCCCAATATACACATTGGGAGATGAAGATGAGATGGTGGATTATGAATCTACGCCGGTTCAGGAAGGTATGGATATTAATATGGTATATTACTTACCTACCGAGTTTCATGCTAAAGGTGAAGAAGGGGAGGTAGCCCAGCTGGATTTTGGTCCTAAGAATGCTATTTTCGAGAAGCCAAGAGAACCGGTGAAACACTTGAAGCCATTGTACCTCAAAGGTCATATTAACGGATCGCCGGTTGCTAGGATGCTCGTTGATGGTGGTGCTATGGTAAATCTTATGCCCTACTCAGTCTTCAAAAAGTTGGGGTTAGATGATGATGCATATATGAAGACCAATATGGTACTTAATGGATTGGAGGGTAAAGAAAAGACAGAGGCCAAAGGTGTGATGTGCATGGAACTCACCGTGGGAAGCAAAACTTTGGCCACCACATTCTTCATTGCCGAGGTGCAAGGTAACTATAATGTTATATTAGGTCGTGATTGGGTTCATGCTAACCAATGTGTGCCATCTACCATGCATCAATTTTTAATACGATGGATCGATGATGAGGTAGAAACCATTCACGCGGATAATTCGGCTTGTGTTGCTTTGGCCGATGCCTCGGTGGATTGGAATCATCCCGATGTTACTTGCTTAACAGGGCGTGACCTCTCGGAGTTTGATTCCTTAGTGCTACAAGAAACGGCTTCATTCCCATCTCTTTAAAGCCGATTGGTGGTAATCGGTTACAAGGTATGATGTGAACCAGAAGTTAAAATCAATGGCCGATATAAAATTATCGCCCTAAGCATAAACATAGCCGATACATAATTATCATCTTGAGAAAAATAAATGGCCGATGGAGTGTTGACATCGTCCTTAGAAAAAGCATCGTGCAAGTTATTTTTCGGCTCACAAGTTTGCCGAAAAACAGGGGGGCATGTGTTGACACCAGGTTTTGGCACGGTCAAGACCTTATTTAAAATGACATCAAATGGAGAAGATCTACATGAGAGAGTTCCGTATTGTTGATATGAACATCTTTGAAGTTTGGGACATCGCCGTCCGATTTCATCTCGATGGCCGAAACTATGCTCAAAGTACTAAGATCTTATATTCAGAGTACAGTTTGGCAGATTAAGCCCCCAAGACGACCTCAAATGGAAAAACTTTCTACATAAGTTGTCGTCGTCTCGTCGAAACGGTCGATTTTGATATAAAAATCGTCTTAATCCGAGGTCGTATGAAACCTGTGGAGGCAAAACAAGGACAGAAACAGAAGCTGCAGAGTCATTTTCGGACGAACCGAGTTGGTTGACTCGGTGAGACTGAGTTGATCCGAGAAATTACAGGAAGTTACAGAAAGTTGGCAGCGCTCACTCGGTGGGACAGAAGCAAACTAATCGGTGAGACCGAGTTGATCCGGGAAATTACAGAAATTTACAAAGAGTTGGCCACGTTCACTCGGTGGGACTGAAGCAAACCAATCGGTGAGATCGAGTTGATCCGGAAAATTGCCAAAGATTCCTGTCCGAGTTAGGTTAGGGTTTTTGAAGTTTTGGATGGACTTTTTAGTCCTTTTCTTATACGGGAAGTCCAGCCGCCTCATAAATAGATGAGAGGTGACGGCCGATTGAACAACACACAATCGACAAATCAATATGCTACTTTTTATCCTAGTTTTTACATCTCTCCCTTGTTCTTTCTCTCTCGTTCTTCGTTCGTTCTTCGTGTTGAAGGGCAGCGATCCTCGAGGCTCTAGGGGTGAGCGAATCGACCTAGGGCAGCTCATAGCCGCCGCGCGTCCAGACGGGGTCCCTCCCGGGCACTTGGGGTTTCGGGTCCTGAAAAGCACCCGCCGGATTGCTTGCGTACCGCTCTTCCGGACGGGTCTCCTTCGACGTGAGCTGCGGTGCATCACCCTCGGCGTTGGAGGTACACTGTGACGTGTTCGTGTGCGAATATAGCTCAAGACGAAAAGAACCATGCATGGATTAACAAAGTGCACAGTGCACCTAGGGTATAATCTACTCTGGCCAGTAAGTGATCAATCATCTGAAACAAGCAGGAACCTGTGCGGTTAGGCATTTGTTCGGTTAAAACTGAATAAACTGCAGACTTTAGGTGCCTTGGGCTCCTTCTTCCTTCTCTGAGCTCCGGGTCCTCTCCAATGGCCTGGTTGGGGTTACCAAGTGGTTATTTTGGGTCGGTCTTACAGCGGTTTGTTAGGCCCTGTGGACAACCAGAAATGAGTTTACCATTGAACATATTTTTCCTGCTAAACATTTGATTGCATATATAAATCTTGCATGTTCCTTCAGCAGTGGAGATCATTGACTAAGACGGAAGACCGGGACGCTTTCATTCTTCTATCCTCTAAGATTCGGGCTTCGGCGTCTTCTCTATTGCGGCAGAAGCCGGAAGGCTAGTTGTCCTAACTGTCCTTTTGACTTAGTTGCTGGCTTAGTCTGTTCCTCGGTGTTAGCTCCTTTCTCCTAGTTCCGGCCTGCGTGCCGAGGTTGTGGCCTTGTGCCCTGTATCCCGTACTCTCGTGATGACTATGGATGTGGCCGTTGCTGTATGGTTTGTCTGAAACGCTGCCTCGTGGCTTTATTTATAAAGTCGGGCTGATGCCTTTTCTTAAAAAAAAATACACTGCAGACTGATGTCGCTCCTTTCTGCCAACTCATGAACGCACTCCAGTCCAGCCTTCAGTACCAACCCAAACGGTGACTTGGCGCTCGCGCAGATAATATAGACTGCTTAGTTAATTTGTTCTAGTAGTCACTCTAGATTTGCCAGGTTTGTTAGCTCTGGGCGTGAATATGGAGAGGGCTTGCCAGGTTAGTCATGCATGCAGGCATGCAGCCAACCGGTCGTCCCGCCGACCGACAAGGCAACAACTATGGGAATCTAACGAAGAACATGACACTTGCTTGATGCTTTTCTTGACTGTCAATTTTAAGCTTTCACAAGGTGTTGCTAGTATTACAATCGGTCAGGGAATCCTTTTGTCCTTGCAGCGTCTCATTTAAGCTAGCTGTTTGTAGGAATTGACGTCGAATACGTATATATGTACACAGATAGCCACTGCATGCTTGAACAATTCAACTCCTGTACAGTTGATTGTACGCAAGAACTTTCGAATAAATCGACGCAGTATCATCGACCGGGTGTGTGCACCAAGTCTAGAAGCCTTGGTCAACAGTACTCACTTTCTTGTCGTCTGCTTTCTGTTGCTTGCTGCAGTGTCCATCTGCTCACTTGCTTATCAATGCTAATCACCGTGGATTCACTAAACAAATGGCGATGGATTACACGGCCCGGTCGAGGAGTGGCCAGTCAAAAAGCACCACGGAGAACCTCTAATCATTCAAATCACTCGCCTAACCATTCACACGACTGCGACGATTGTCGCCTTAATCAAATACTCAAGGCACGCATGCGCGCGTGCGGTAGGCCATATCTAGCCACTATATATACCCACATACACACACACACACACACCATGTCTCCGTGCAGCCAACCAAGCAAACTACCATTGCACATTCTGCAACGGAGCTAAGCTTAGTTAGAGCAAGAGAGATTTCTGCGATGGGGAGTGGGAAGAAGAGGGCGGCGCTTGCGTCCCTGTTCGGGTTCAAGAACAGGAGACAGGAGGAGGATGAGGCAACGGCGGCGAGGCGGCAGCAGCAGCATGCGGCGGCAGCGCCGCAGCAGAGGTACCAACACATTCACAGGGTGCGGCCGAGCGACGACGACGACTACGCCCGGCACTGGTACGCCGAACGCGACATCGACCGAAAGGCCTCCGAGTTCATCGACAAGGTCCACCGCCGGATGCTCGCCAACGAGCAGGACGGATAGTATAGCCACTGGCCGGGGTGGTCTACCTCGTCGATCTTTGCTGCTAGCTATATCGTGCATCCAGGCTATGTGCACATGCATGGTTGCTTGCGTGTGTGTGTGTGTGTGTGTGTGTGTGTGTGTGTGTGTGTGTGTGTGTGTGTGTGTGTGTGTGTGTGTGTGTGTGTGTGATTAGTTGCTTTGCTTTGATGGGTATGTCGCCGGATGTATATGTAACTATGGTGTGGGTTGCCACGTTCGTCCATTGTTTCGGTAGGATGATACGTGTTTTCTTAAATTTGATCTATGAAATGTAAAAAATAAATCTACAGCCAAATGATTTAGACCTAAGGGTAATTTTAACCACTCAGCGACGAAGGGTGTGATATTAGTTTTTCTTTTAGCGGACAGTGGTCACTAAATGAAGAGGAGAATTGGGGATTATATGTCTTATCTTGTGTCTGATGGGCTTAAAGGAGGCTTGAGTTTGAGCCTCAACGGTCTTGAATATGGGTTTGAATAGAGACAATTACTTGTTAAATGACAACGGGGCCTTTTTGATGACCTTGTAGGAAAACATGATTTATTTTTTTGTCTTTGAACAAACAATATAAGAGTTATGATGCTATAATAGTAGGTCATATTCTAAGCGGCAACATATAAATCAAGTATCATAGGCACATATATAACATGAAGTACTAAAACAAAGTCACCTTCAACTCATTATTATAAAAACATGACACATGTAAATAAAGTAATACAACAAATGAGTAGTTCATGGTAACCTAGAATGGCATATGCACTGCTTTAGGTTACCCTTAGAGAGGGCATGTTAAACACAACTATATTTTCTTCCTATTGTCTTATTAATTACCTAGAGAACATGAAAGACATGAGAGAACACGATTTTATTTACTACGGGCAGTCACAGTGCTCCACCTTGGACTATATCTTAATCATGGTACCTAAGCAGATATGCCGCCTTATTTAATGAGGAAAGAGAAATTTACCATTTCTTATTCTAGATATAGCTCTTAATACCAACCCAAAACCAAGACAACTCATACCTTTTCTCTCACAAAACAAATGAAATAAGAGATCTTTTAGATACAACAATAGGATTTGATTCATTAGAGGGGGTATATCTAAATACATATTAAATCATGACTTTTGGTTTCATCTCCGCGAGCCTGCGTGCTCTGTTGCAGCCGGATATGGCTTGTAATCTAGACTTTGATTCCCTCGCCCTGCCTGATCTTTTGAGGGTGCTCGTCGCCTTGTAAGACTTTATGTGTGTGTACGCTGCCTGCCTGTTGTGGGCTTTGTTCAGTTAAAGCTGGACGCTTCTAGTGTCTTCGTTCTAAAAGAATACATATTAAATGCATATGATATGGATTAAGATATAATGGATTCGAAGTGCCCTAACATATAATGCACTGGGAGTGCCCTAAACTTACACTAAATCCAAGACCCACTCACGATGTAAATCTTCAAAGTTAACGAAGAGAATGAATGTAGAATAAACAACAATATTAAATAACCATGCAATTAAAATATATTTAATATAGAAAATAAATATGCATGTACAAATATGTGAAAACAATACTAGAAAAATAAAACTTGATATGGATTATCACTAGTACATAAGCGGGAATTAGAGGCACCCCTCAGCGGCGGGTTGTTACCCAACGGATTTAAGCCGCCTGGTGAGAATTAGGATCGGCATCATCGCAGATCCGGTGTGCTACGTCTCGATCGAGATGGCTCGGCTGGGAGGGGGTGGCGGCTACCGAAAGAAGAATGTCGTCGCCTACGACCTCCACTGAGGCTTCTAACGGTGGAAGTACATCACCTGGGAGGACCCCTTACGACTACTTCTTCCCGGATCCCCAGCACGGTGAGCTCCTAAGTGTTACCAACAAGGTTGTCAGAATCGTGATTCTGAATCGGATCGGAGCTCTGATGGCAGGATCACAAATTGTAGAATCTTCACTATCAGGATCGTAAAAACGTAGATTCCATGAACCAAAATCGTAGAATCATAGGGGTTAGTTTGGATCATAAAGTCGTAGAATCGTACAACAGAATCGCGATTTTGACAACATTGGTTACCAACCTTCACACCGATGGATTTTGTAGGGTTACTTGATGTAAGCTTATGTATGTTTGTATGGTTAGCTACTGTATTTAGGATAAAAGATCAATGTTTAGGGTTTAGAGTTTAGGCCATAGTATTTAGGATCAGATATCCAACTATTCTAGTGGTGTTGCACTACCATATAGATCAATGATGAAGCTTGTAGCCTTTACACATATCAAATATGTGGCTCTCTTGCCGTTATATGTTGAAGCATAACTTTTCCAAACAACCATATCCCTCATCCATGAGCCACTACCAGTTGGGCCCCACGAAACACCCATCTCTCTCTCTCTCTCTATTGGACTTGCGGCTAGGGCCTGTTTGGTTACATGCATCTGCCGAACGGGCCAATTGGATGCAAGAAAAACCCACTTGGTTTCACACATGAGTTGTTGGCCACACGCGCACGAACCTTAAAGCATCCTAGAGCCTGGCCCACTAGGAACATTTTTTTTGCGACAGTACTAGGAACATTTAAATATGTAGTTTCTAACAAGCCAGACTGAGTCGAGGGCAAATGGGGGCACATTGTGCATGGCAGTGCAGGGGGAATCGATGTGGAGATGGTGAGAAACCAAAATCTATCGGCACGGGCCAGATGGTGCGAAATCGAACTCATCCCTCCCCCCTTTACTTGCTCACCTCTAGCAGTAAGAAATCCAGCCTCAGTTCTCAGTGAAGGAAATATGCCCTAGAGGCAATAATAAAGTTATTATTTATTTCCTTATTTCATGATAAATGTTTATTATTCATGCTAGAATTGTATTAACCGGAAACATGATACATGTGTGAATACATAGACAAACATATAGTCACTAGTATGCCTCTACTTGACTAGCTAGTTTATCAAAGATGGTTATGTTTCCTAGCCATGGACAAAAGAGTTGTCATTTGATTAAACGGGATCACATCATTAGGAGAATGATGTGATTGACATGACCCATTCCGTTAGCCTAGCACTTGATCGTTTAGTATATTGCTATTGCTTTCTTCATGACTTATACATGTTCCTGTAACTATGAGATTATGCAACTCCCGTTTACCGGAGGAACACTTTGGGTGCTACCAAATGTCACAACGTAACTGGGTGATTATAAAGGAGTACTAAAGGTGTCTCCAAAGGTACATGTTGAGTTGGCGTATTTTGAGATTAGGTTTTGTCACTCCGATTGTCGGAGAGGTATCTCTGGGCCCTCTCGGTAATGCACATCACTATAAGCCTTGCAAGCAATGTAGCTAATGAGTTAGTTACAGAATGATGCATTACGTAACGAGTAAAGAGACTTGCCGGCAACGAGATTGAACTAGGTATTGGATACTGACGATCAAATCTCGGGCAAGTAACATACCGATGACAAAGGGAACAACGTATGTTGTTATGCGGTTTGACTGATAAAGATCTTCGTAGAATATGTAGGAGCCAATATGAGCATCCAGGTTCCGCTATTGGTTATTGACCAAGAATAGTTCTAGGTCATGTCTACATAGTTCTCGAACCCGTAGGGTCCGCACGCTTAAGGTTTCGATGACAGTTATATTATGAGTTTATGAGTTTTGATGTACCGAAGGAGTTCGGAGTCCCGGATGAGATCGGGGACATCACGAGGAGTCTCGAAATGGTCGAGACGTAAAGATCGATATATTGGACGACTATATTCGGAGTTCGGAAAGGTTCCGAGTGATTCGGGTATTTTTCGGAGTACCGGAGAGTTACGGGAATTCGCCGGGCAGTATATGGGCCTTATTGGGCCATACGGGAATAGAGGAGAGAGGCCGAAAGGAAGGAGGCGCGCAGCCCCCCTCTGGTCCGAATTGGACAAGGGGTGCGGCCCCCTTTTCCTTCGTCCTCTCCCCTTCTTTCCCCCTCTCCTACTCCAACAAGGAAGGAAGGAGTCCTACTCCCGGTGGGAGTAGGACTCCCCTTGGCTCGCCCCTACTAGGCCGGCCGCCCCCTCCCCCCTTGCTCCTTTATATACGGGGGCAGGGGGGCACCTCTAGGCACAACAACAATTGATCCCTTGGATCTCTTAGCCGTGTGCGGTGCCCCCCTCCATCATAATCCACCTCGATAATATCGTAGCGGTGCTTAGGCGAAGCCCTGCGTCGGTAGTACATCAAGATCGTCACCACGCCGTCGTGCTGACGGAACTCTCCCTCGACACTCGGCTGGATCGGAGTTCGAGGGACGTCATCGAGCTGAACGTGTGCTAGAACTCGGAGGTGCCGTAGTTTTGGTGCTTGATCGGTCGGGCCGTGAAGATGTACGACTACATCAACCGCGTTGTTCTAACGCTTCCGCTTTCGGTCTACGAGGGTACGTGGACACACTCTCCCCTCTCGTTGCTATGAATCACCATGATCTTGCGTGTGCGTAGGAAAATTTTCGAAATTACTACGTTCCCCAACACTCAGCACCGACGACAGAGCGAATCAAATCAACAGAAGATATGGCAGTGGCTACTTAAATCTCAGTCTACAGGACCCGTTCCTCCCCTTCGTCTATGTATCTGCCTCATCTCCAGCATGGTCGGGTCGTCGGCTCCAATGGCGGCAAGTAGCATATAACCACCCTGCATTGTTAGGTTGTTAGGTAGGGTGTAGGGTCGATTTCACTAGGATGAACGGATGAAGCTGGTAGTTCAGGCAGCATCACTCATAGCTGTGATTCACACATGAGTCATATTGGTCCACAAGAGAGCTCTTCGTCGCAATTCAAAGCATGTGGTACCTTATGGTCCATCATTAGCCCAAGATAGGGAGAGGATGTCTAATCTAAACTACATCTACAACAATGATGTAGAGGTCATGAACATGCTTCGAATGCGAAGAACAACTTTCGCCAAGTTTGTGGCCACATTAGGGCAAGGGGGTTGCTACAAGATAGCATCCACACCTCTATGGAAGAGCAAGTAGTAATGTTCCTTCATGTTGTGGGCCATAACCATAGGTTCAGAGTGATTCACAACATGTTCAAGAGATCCAACGAGACAATTTCCAGGAATATCAATCAAGTCTTGTATGCAATTGGGGAGCTCAGAAGAGAGATGATCAAGGCACCAACTAGGCAAACTCCTTCCAGATCCGCACGAGCCCTAGATGGTATCCATATTTCAAGATGAGTAGTACTCACTGTTCAAGATATCTTCCGATATTCTGATAAATCGGCCGATTTATCGCTGACCGTTGTCTGACCGATAAGATAAATCGGCCGATAAATCAGTCGATATGGTGATAAATCGGCCGATATGTCGATAAACTGGCCGATTTACCCCTTATCATGCGTCGAACGATAAGTTCCCGATAAGCGATATCCCCAACATTGGTAGTACTCTTAGTTCATGCCATGACATGCTTGTCTTGTTGTGAGCGAGTCATAACAGTTTTTTCATGCCATCATATGATTGTATTTGGCGCAATAAATGATACCCATGTGTTTGTTAGAGTGCGGAGATCACATACTGCAGCAGATAGGGTTGAAAGCACTACACAAGCCATAATATGCTTGTGGTTGTTGATTTTGACCTAAAGTTCACGTATGTGTTAGCTAGATGGGAAGGATCAACCCGTGATGCTAACATTCATGCTTACAACATGTCTTGACCTGATGGGATAAATATCCCCAATGGGAAGTTCTACATAGATGATACTGGATATGCATGTCGGCCTAGTATTCTTCCATCCTTTAGGAAAATCAAATACCATCTGAACGAGTAACTTTCTAGGACGAACTCCCGTTTATTTTAAGTAGGTAGGACTGGTATGATGTTAATTTGGTATTGTCCACGTACTCCATTGTGTGGTAAGGTCACAAAAATACGCATACAGCTAAACCATGCAAAGAACATGTTTTATAATATATATTTACTCACCCAGGCTGGCCAAGGCACAGATGCAAATAGTTCTAAATAGACGTAGGTAACCAAACATGCCCTATAGATTAGCTCAAGACGAGAATAACCATGCATGCATGGATTAAGGAAGGTGTGCGGTTAGGCATTTATTCGGTTAAACCGGATATACTGCAGGCTGATCTCGCACCTTTCTGCCAACTCATGAACGCACTCAAGTCTTCCATATACCAATCCAAATGGCGACTTGGCACTTGCGCAGAGTTTGATACTACTACTGCGAGTAGTAATAGACTGCTTATGGTTGATTTGCTATATATAGTCATTAGATTTGTGTAGCCAACAGGTTAGTTAGCTCAAGGGTGTGAATACCGAGGGCTTTGTGCGCACCTTTCGAACATTTTGGGCCGCGGCGACGCAGTCATGTCATGCATGCGGAGCCAACCGGTCATCTCGCTGACCAACAACTCTGGGAATCCAATGAAAACCATGAGAGTGGCTTGAGATGCCTTTCTTCGCTATCGATTTTAAGTTAATCTTTTGTACCCTTGTAGCGTCTCATCTAAGCTGTCTGTTGGAATTTTGATGTCGATTTAATTGTTTAGGCAGAAGCACTGCCTGTTTGAGCGTGCAATTCAACTTCACTGAGTTGTTTGTGCTCAAAAGTATACCATAGGGTTTGTCAAATTCAGAATGCTGACCATCTCGACCGCTCTATTCGTTTTTTGTTTGGGCTTGCAATTGTTATGCCCAACTCGATCTTTGCATGTATGGACGACCGGTAGTCATGTACACCTTTGCACGATCACCAATTAGGCCCCGTTTTTAGCAGATGATTTTAACAGGATATTCATATGCTCTGTAATCGATTTTTTTCCTACTATGGCACCCTTTGGATCGTAAATTGGTCTTAAGTTTTTTTCCGATCGAATACCCCTTTGCATGTATGGACGACCGGTAGTCATGTACACCTTTGTACGCTCACCAATTAAGCCCCGTTTTTAGCAGATGATTTTAACAGGGTATTCATATACTCTTGTACTGCAATGAAATCTTATCGATTTTTTTTTGTACTATGGCACCCTTTGGATCGTAAATTGGTCTTAATTTTTTTCCGATCAAATCCCGTTCTCCCTCCTTCCATCTATATAGGGCCTAATGCATTTTTCAAGGCTAACTTTGACCAAGTGTTAGAGCAATAATATATGACATGCAACCTACACAAAGCATACCGTCAAATTCGTACGTGAAAGAAGCTTCCAATGATATAATTTTCACATTATACATCTCATGTATTATTAATCTTATCAATGTCAAAAGCGGACTTGAAAAACGCATTAGGCCCTATATAGATGGAAGGAGTGAGTAGTTTAAAAAAACATAATGTTCTAACGGCCGCAGTCATCCGGCCATGATCGGTTGGCTTCTCTCCTGCGGGTTCCTGACGTTGCCGGTGTGGTTGCCGGGACCCTGGCCGCGGGAGAAGCTGGTGGAGGAGATCCAGATTGGAGGAAACCCCTTGGTCAGCCCCGGCCAGCCGCGCTGCCGACGACGCTCAAGGGCGCCGCTTTTCTTCTTGAAGACGTCGGTCTACCCATCTCTGCCTCTCGGGTGAAAACCCTAACTCCGGTGGGCGGCGGCCGCGTCCTTGACGCCGTGACCTTCCTGAAGGCGTCGTCTTGAGGGTTGAGTGGTGGTGGGCACTGTATGGGCCCTTGACGGTTGCTGGTGATGGGCACTGCTTCGGGGGAAACCCTAGGATCTGGTTTTCCAGATCGGACGATGGCGGTATTGCGGTGCCGTTTCTCTCCAGGGAGCATCGTTTGTGGAGCAGCGCTGGAAGACACAGGTAGGAGGTGGAGCGGCTCCGTCTTGCATGGAGCTTTGGTGGAGCTGTGAAGTCATGCCTGGCCGATAGGTACTACGCTGAGTCATGCCTGGTTGGCAGGTGCTACGCACGACAGATCTTCCAGAGTCTTCGTGTCTGGACGGACGAGGCAGGACGGTGGCGCCGTGGTGGCGTCGACGGATGTCCGAACTGGTAAGGATGATGCGGATCTATCTCCTGAAGATGGGTCAGTGGTCTGATGAAGATGGCGGCTTCTAAAACGTGTGCATGTGGTGTGTGCTTTATGTCTGCTTCACCAGCTGTTAGTCCGGATACGTTATGTGGATGGATCGGCGACGACACTGGTTTTAGATATGGGGAGTGAGAGCACTCCTCATTATCGTATATGTAGGTGTGAGTGGTGGCTTCAGGTGATTTGATGTATGTCATTGTCAGACCTTTGTGAAATAATTAATAAAGATGGCTGCATGCATCAATTGATACAGAGGCTGAGGGTTTAACCTCCTTAAAAAAATATGTTTGGAATTTTTTCCATTAGGTTCGAGGTAATATTGTTTTCTTTACACGGCCCGGTCGAGGAATGGCCAGTCAAAAAGCTCCACCGAGAACCGCGGCCGCGCGCAGCTAATCATTGAAATCCCTTGCCTAACTATCCACACGACTGCGGCGATCATCGCCTTAATCAAACTCTACTGCAGGCATATCTAGCCACTATAAATACACACACACGCACACCATGTCTCCGTGCAGCCAACAAGTAAGTTTCCTTTGCACACTCTGCAACGGAAGCTAAGCTAGCTAGAGCAAGACAGATTTGTGCGATGGGAAGTGGGAAGAAGAGGGCGGCTCTTGCGTCCTTATTCGGGTTCAATAACGCCCTCTCCCCCTCTTTCCCCCTTCTCCTACTCCAACAAGGAAGGAGGGAGTCCTACTCCCGGTGGGAGTAGGACTCCCCTTGGCTCGCCCCTACTAGGCCGGCCGCCCCCTCCCCCCTTGCTCCTTTATATACGGGGGCAGGGGGGCACCTCTAGGCACAACAACAATTGATCCCTTGGATCTCTTAGCCGTGTGCGGTGCCCCCCTCCACCATAATCCACCTCGATAATATCGTAGTGGTGCTTAGACGAAGCCCTGCGTCGGTAGTACATCAAGATCGTCACCACGCCGTCGTGCTGACGGAACTCTCCCTCGACACTCGGCTGGATCGGAGTTCGAGGGACGTCATCGAGCTGAACGTGTGCTAGAACTCGGAGGTGCCGTAGTTTCGGTGCTTGATCGGTCGGGCCGTGAAGACGTACGACTACATCAACCGCGTTGTTCTAACGCTTCCGCTTTCGGTCTACAAGGGTACGTGGACACACTCTCCCCTCTTGTTGCTATGCATCACCATGATTTTGCGTGTGCGTAGGAAATTTTTCGAAATTACTACGTTCCCCGACAGTGGTATCCGAGCCTAGGTTTTATGCGTTGATGTTATATGCACGAGTAGAACACAAGTGAGTTGTGGGCGATACAAGTCATACTGCTTACCAGCATGTCATACTTTGGTTCAGCGGTATTGTTGGATGAAGCGGCCCGGACCGACATTACGCGTACGCTTACGCGAGACTGGTTTTACCGCCGTGCTTTGCACACAGGTGACTAGCGGGTGTCTGTTTCTCCAACTTTAGTTGAACCGAGTGTGGCTACGCCCGGTCCTTGCGAAGGTTAAAACAACACTAACTTGATGAACTATCGTTGTGGTTTTGATGCGTAGGTAAGAACGGTTCTTGCTCAGCCCGTAGCAGCCACGTAAAATTTGCAACAGCAAAGTAGAGGACGTCTAACTTGTTTTTGCAGGGCATGTTGTGATGTGATATGGTCAAGACGTGATGAGATATAAGTTGTCGTATGAGATGATCATGTTTTGTTGAAGTTATCGGCAACTGGCAGAAGCCCTATGGTTGTCTCTTTGTTGCATAAGATGCAAGAGCCAAATAATTGCTTTACTTTATCGCTATGCGATAGCAATAGTTGCAAGAGCAATAGTTGGCGAGACGACCATGTGACGACACATTGATATAGATCAAGATGATGAAGATCATGGTGTCGTGCCGGTAACGATAGAGATCATGACAGTACTTTGGAGATGGAGATCAAAGGCGCAAGATGATCATGGCCATATCATGTCACATATTTTGATTGCATATGATGTTTATCTGTTATACATCTTATTTTGTTTTGTTTGACGGTAACATTTTAAGATGATCTCTCACTAATTATCAAGAAGTGTTCTCCCTGAGTATGCACCGTTGCGAAAGTTCTTCGTGCTGAGACACCACGTGATGATCGGGTGTGATGGGCTCTACATTCAAATACAACGGGTACAAAACAGTTGCACACGCGGAATACTCAGGTTAAACTTGACGAGCCTAGATGAGGGAGTCCTGGACTAGGGGGTGTCCGGACAGCCGGACTATCATTATCCGCCGGACTCCAAGACTACGAAGATACAAGATTGAAGACTCCGGCTCGTGTCCGGATGGTACTTTCCTTTGCGTGGAAGGCAAGCTTGGCAATACGGATATGTAGATCTCCTACCATTGTAACCGACTCTGTGTAACCCTAGCCCTCTCCAGTGTCTATATAAACCGGGGGGCTTTAGTCCGTAGGACAACATACATTACAACAATCATACCATAGGCTAGCTTCTAGGGTTTAGTGATGGAGTCATGTACCTAGGGTAGGGTCACAGACCTGATCTAAGTACCCTGCCCAAGGACACCCTTAGAAAAGATCACCTTCCAGTCGACCGATGCGGAACTCACTCGACTGACTGGAAGGACTCGACCACGAAGACTCACTCGACCACCAGAAGGTCAAGAAGCGCTCTGTACTGCAACGGTCTGTAATTAAGTAGACTTTATGATAATTAAGACCCTTTATGTGGGGCGTTACCAGTAACGCCCCAGACTTTATGTACCTTAAACCCTTCATTACGTGGGTCGGCTGGGTCCTGGGCACTCTATATAAGCCACCCCCCTCCACAGGTAGAAGGGTTCGCACCCCCTGTAACTCATATACGCATAATCCACTCGACCGCCTCCGGGCTCCGAGACGTAGGGCTTTTACTTCCTCCGAGAAGGGCCTGAACTCGTACATCCCTTGTGTTTACAACCTCTCCATAGCTAGGACCTTGCCTCTCCTTACCTACCCCCA
Organism: Triticum timopheevii; assembly: GCA_963921465.1. Taxonomy (NCBI): domain Eukaryota; kingdom Viridiplantae; phylum Streptophyta; class Magnoliopsida; order Poales; family Poaceae; genus Triticum; species Triticum timopheevii. The sequence goes on along the minus strand of OY997270.1, from coordinate 582,337,201 downwards.
CTCTACTGTCAGACTTAGAACCACGACAGTTGGCGCCCACCTTGGGGCACGGTGTTTTAGCGATTTTGTGGAGAAGTTGCGATTTTTCCGAGTACTTTCATCATGGTGGCTGCTGGAGTTTTGGTTGAGGGGCATGAGGTCCGCCTCGACGCTCTCACCTTCGTCGCCGACGACTCCGCCTGGCTCCAGGAGGCTCCACTCGACGTTGATGCACTCCCCGTCCGCGGGGCGACGCACTTCCGCGCATGTGTCCGCGGCGTCCTGCTGCGGCAACCGTCGACCCCGTATCGGTTGACTCCCTTATCGACCACCCTCCCGGTCTCCTGCCAGCGCAAGCGCTCTGGTCGGTCGAGGCTTCAGCGGTGGGTGAGACACGCGGTGGCTCGCCAGACGGCCACCACTCAAGTTGTGGCGATCGAGCCCGACGAATCTCTCTACGGCCTGTTCGATCTGTCGACTGGCTCCGTAGAGACTGCATTCGAATGCAATAGCAGTGATCCAGCGGCGGAAATCCTGATGGTCAACGGGCCTCGCAGTCCGCCTGGCTTCGCCCATGATGGTGGGGCAGGCGATGGAGACAACCCCGCACGAGGCCACGAAGAGTACCAGCCCGAGCCACTTGAAAAACGCATTAGGCCCTATATAGATGGAAGGAGTGAGTAGTTTAAAAAAACATAATGTTCTAACGGCCGCAGTCATCCGGCCATGATCGGTTGGCTTCTCTCCTGCGGGTTCCTGACGTTGCCGGTGTGGTTGCCGGGACCCTGGCCGCGGGAGAAGCTGGTGGAGGAGATCCAGATTGGAGGAAACCCCTTGGTCAGCCCCGGCCAGCCGCGCTGCCGATGACGCTCAAGGGCGCCGCTTTTCTTCTTGAAGACGTCGGTCTACCCATCTCAGCCTCTCGGGTGAAAACCCTAACTCCGGTGGGCGGCGGCCGCGTCCTTGACGCCGTGACCTTCCTGAAGGCGTCGCCTTGAGGGTTGAGTGGTGGTGGGCACTGTATGGGCCCTTGACGGTTGCTGGTGATGGGCACTGCTTCGGGGGAAACCCTAGGATCTGGTTTTCCAGATCGGACGATGGCGGTATTGCGGTGCCGTTTCTCTCCAGGGAGCATCGTTTGTGGAGCAGCGCTGGAAGACACAGGTAGGAGGTGGAGCGGCTCCGTCTTGCATGGAGCTTTGGTGGAGCTGTGAAGTCATGCCTGGCCGATAGGTACTACGCTGAGTCATGCCTGGTTGGCAGGTGCTACGCACGACAGATCTTCCAGAGTCTTCGCGTCTGGACGGACGAGGCAGGACGGTGGCGCCGTGGTGGCGTCGACGGATGTCCGGACTGGTAAGGATGATGCGGATCTATCTCCTGAAGATGGGTCAGTGGTCTGATGAAGATGGCGGCTTCTAAAACGTGTGCATGTGGTGTGTGCTTTATGTCTGCTTCACCAGCTGTTAGTCCGGATACGTTATGTGGATGGATCGGCGACGACACTGGTTTTAGATATGGGGAGTGAGAGCACTCCTCATTATCGTATATGTAGGTGTGAGTGGTGGCTTCAGGTGATTTGATGTATGTCATTGTCAGACCTTTGTGAAATAATTAATAAAGATGACTGCATGCATCAATTGATACAGAGGCTGAGGGTTTAACCTCCTTAAAAAAATATGTTTGGAATTTTTTCCATTAGGTTCGAGGTAATATTGTTTTCTTTACACGGCCCGGTCGAGGAATGGCCAGTCAAAAAGCTCCACCGAGAACCGCGGCCGCGCGCAGCTAATCATTGAAATCCCTTGCCTAACTATCCACACGACTGCGGCGATCATCGCCTTAATCAAACTCTACTGCAGGCATATCTAGCCACTATAAATACACACACACGCACACCATGTCTCCGTGCAGCCAACAAGTAAGTTTCCTTTGCACACTCTGCAACGGAAGCTAAGCTAGCTAGAGCAAGACAGATTTGTGCGATGGGAAGTGGGAAGAAGAGGGCGGCTCTTGCGTCCTTATTCGGGTTCAAGAACAAGAGACAGGAGGAGGAGGAGGCCGCGGCGGCGAGGCGCCAGCAGCAGCATGCAGCAGCAGCGCCGCAGCTGAGGTACCAACACATTCACAGGGTGCGGCCGAGCGACGACGACGACTACGCCCACCACTGGTACGCCGAACGCGACATCGACCAGAAGGCCTCCGAGTTCATCGACAAGGTTCACCGCCGGATGCTCGCCAACGAGCAGGACGGATAGTATAGCCACTGGCCGGGTGGTCTATCTCGTCGGTCTTTGCTGCTAGCTAGATCGTGCATGCAGGTTATGTGCACATGCATGGTTGCTTGCTTGGGTGTGTGTGTGTGATTAATTGCTTTATTTTGACTAGCAAAAGAGCCGTGTGTTGCAACGGGAGAGAAAACATAACACACACTCTTAAATCAACAACCATCAGTCAAGACCACAATAGATCCATCTCCTTTATGTTTGCGAGGCATCATATTTGTGTTGCCGCTTATCCTCCTTCTCGCCCTCGCCGGCGATGGTCTCGGTGTTCACACAAAACAACAAAAAACTTGTGTTGAATATGGTTAATCCTAAGGCGTCTCACTCTCCCTCTCTCCTCCCTCTCCCTCCTCCCCCCCCCCCTCTCGCTCGCTTTCTCTCACACTCGCGATGAGAAATCCGTTGTTTTCCCTTGCGACATTTTCAGAGGTATGCACGTGTAGTTATCGATGTTTTCTTTTCCGTATATGGTTATAGTGGGGTATTTATTTGCAATCTGGATCGCCGCCGGTATGACAAAAACGGATGTTGCGCTATAAATTATAAGTTTGCTTCCATAACAAAATTTTAAAATATTTAACAGGTAAAATTAACATCATATTTAGATTCCACACATTTTTCTAATAAAATTTCATATATAATATGTTAAAATCAAAGTTACGGTTTAAAAGATACAGATAATTTAGAAAATCATTTGGTTTGACTCAAATATATTCCAAAATAATATTTAAAAATACTTAACAGGTAAAAATAATCTCATATTCATATTCTACATATTTTTGTAATCAAATTTCATATATAACATGTTCAAATCGGAGTTACGGTTTAAAAGATATGGATGATTTTAAAAAGCATTTGTTTGAGTTAAATATGATCCGTAGATGAATTACTAAAACATCAGGGGGGTTTTCAAAAAATGTAAAATAACGGTTCGGGTGTGACTTAAATCCGAACGGCGGGTTGATTTCAAGAAAAGACGGAGGCTTTTGTGTAAAATACGAAAATAACGCCCTCTCCCCCTCTTTCCCCCTTCTCCTACTCCAACAAGGAAGGAGGGAGTCCTACTCCCGGTGGGAGTAGGACTCCCCTTGGCTCGCCCCTACTAGGCCGGCCGCCCCCTCCCCCCTTGCTCCTTTATATACGGGGGCAGGGGGGCACCTCTAGGCACAACAACAATTGATCCCTTGGATCTCTTAGCCGTGTGCGGTGCCCCCCTCCACCATAATCCACCTCGATAATATCGTAGTGGTGCTTAGGCGAAGCCCTGCGTCGGTAGTACATCAAGATCGTCACCACGCCGTCGTGCTGACGGAACTCTCCCTCGACACTCGGCTGGATCGGAGTTCGAGGGACGTCATCGAGCTGAACGTGTGCTAGAACTCGGAGGTGCCGTAGTTTCGGTGCTTGATCGGTCGGGCCGTGAAGACGTACGACTACATCAACCGCGTTGTTCTAACGCTTCCGCTTTCCGTCTACAAGGGTACGTGGACACACTCTCCCCTCTCGTTGCTATGCATCACCATGATCTTGCGTGTGCGTAGGAAATTTTTCGAAATTACTACGTTCCCCGACAGTGGTATCCGAGCCTAGGTTTTATGCGTTGATGTTATATGCACGAGTAGAACACAAGTGAGTTGTGGGCGATACAAGTCATACTGCTTACCAGCATGTCATACTTTGGTTCAGCAGTATTGCTGGATGAAGCGGCCCGGACCGACATTACGCGTACGCTTACGCGAGACTGGTTTTACCGCCGTGCTTTGCACACAGGTGACTAGCGGGTGTCTGTTTCTCCAACTTTAGTTGAACCGAGTGTGGCTACGCCCGGTCCTTGCGAAGGTTAAAACAACACTAACTTGATGAACTATCGTTGTGGTTTTGATGCGTAGGTAAGAACGGTTCTTGCTCAGCCCGTAGCAGCCACGTAAAATTTGCAACAACAAAGTAGAGGACATCTAACTTGTTTTTGCAGGGCATGTTGTGATCTGATATGGTCAAGACGTGATGAGATATAAGTTGTCGTATGAGATGATCATGTTTTGTTGAAGTTATCGGCAACTGGCAGAAGCCCTATGGTTGTCTCTTTGTTGCATAAGATGCAAGTGCCAAATAATTGCTCTACTTTATCGCTATGCGATAGCAATAGTTGCAAGAGCAATAGTTGGCGAGACGACCATGTGACGACACATTGATATAGATCAAGATGATGAAGATCATGGTGTCGTGCCGGTAACGATAGAGATCATGACAGTACTTTGGAGATGGAGATCAAAGGCGCAAGATGATCATGGCCATATCATGTCACATATTTTGATTGCATATGATGTTTATCTGTTATACATCTTATTTTGTTTTGTTTGACGGTAACATTTTAAGATGATCTCTCACTAATTATCAAGAAGTGTTCTCCCTGAGTATGCACCGTTGCGAAAGTTCTTCGTGCTGAGACACCACGTGATGATCGGGTGTGATGGGCTCTATGTTCAAATACAACGGGTGCAAAACAGTTGCACATGCGGAATACTCAGGTTAAACTTGACGAGCCTAGCTGAGGGAGTCCTGGACTAGGGGGTGTCCGGACAGCCGGACTATCATTATCCGCCGGACTCCAAGACTACGAAGATACAAGATTGAAGACTCCGGCTCGTGTCCGGATGGTACTTTCCTTGGCATGGAAGGCAAGCTTGGCAATACGGATATGTAGATCTCCTACCATTGTAACCGACTCTGTGTAACCCTAGCCCTCTCCAGTGTCTATATAAACCGGGGGGCTTTAGTCCGTAGGACAACATACATTACAACAATCATACCATAGGCTAGCTTCTAGGGTTTAGTGATGGAGTCATGTACCTAGGGTAGGGTCACAGACCTGATCTAAGTACCCTGCCCAAGGACACCCTTAGAAAAGATCACCTTCCAGTCGACCGATGCGGAACTCACTCGACTGACTGGAAGGACTCGACCACGAAGACTCACTCGACCACCAGAAGGTCAAGAAGCGCTCTGTACTGCAACGGTCTGTAATTAAGTAGACTTTATGATAATTAAGACCCTTTATGTGGGGCGTTACCAGTAACGCCCCAGACTTTATGTACCTTAAACCCTTCATTACGTGGGTCGGCTGGGTCCTGGCGCACTCTATATAAGCCACCCCCCTCCACAGGTAGAAGGGTTCGCACCCCCTGTAACTCATATACGCATAATCCACTCGACCGCCTCCGGGCTCCGAGACGTAGGGCTTTTACTTCCTCCGAGAAGGGCCTGAACTCGTACATCCCTTGTGTTTACAACCTCTCCATAGCTAGGACCTTGCCTCTCCTTACCTACCCCCCACTCTACTGTCAGACTTAGAACCACGACAGTTGGCGCCCACCTTGGGGCACGGTGTTTTAGCGATTTTGTGGAGAAGTTGCGATTTTTCCGAGTACTTTCATCATGGTGGCTGCTGGAGTTTTGGTTGAGGGGCATGAGGTCCGCCTCGGCGCTCTCACCTTCGTCGCCGACGACTCCGCCTGGCTCCAGGAGGCTCCACTCGACGTTGATGCACTCCCCGTCCGCGGGGCGACGCACTTTCGTGCATGTGTCCGCGGCGTCCTGTTGCGGCAACCGTCGACCCCGTATCGGTCGACTCCCTTATCGACCACCCTCCCGGTCTCCCGCCAGCGCAAGCGCTCTGGTCGGTCGAGGCTTCAGCGCTGGGTGAGACACGCGGTGGCTCGCCAGACGGCCACCACTCAAGTTGCGGCGATCGAGCCCGACGAATCTCTCTACGGCCTGTTCGATCTGTCGACTGGCTCCGTACAGACTGCATCCGAATGCGATAGCAGTGATCCAGCGGCGGAAATCCTGATGGTCAACGGGCCTCGCAGTCCGCCTGGCTTCGCCCATGATGGTGGGGCAGGCGATGGAGACAACCCCGCACGAGGCCACGAAGAGTACCAGCCCGAGCCACTCGACTCTCTGCAAAGAGAGGAACTTCGCCGCAGGAATATGGATGCCCTGCATACTCCCATCGCAGGAGAAAGCCCCGAGGCTCGCGCCTTGGAGGAGGCACGATTGGCCAATTTGGCCGAACGTGCTCGCTTGGATAATCTTCAGCGAGCACTCGACGAGCGCGCGCGACAACGAGTTCCTGACGCCAATCGACATCAACTCTTCCCGCCAACTCAGGTATATCGAACCCCAATCCAGAATTTAGCAGCTGCGACCCGTATAGCAGAGTCCATCCAGCCCTCTCAGTCGGAAGCTGGCAGAGGCTTGATGCAGATCAGAGATTTGCTCCGGGCAGCAGGAGACCAGAATTCAGCCGTGTCGCAGTCGCGCAACAGAATTCACAGTCGATCCGTCGCCGCGAATACGGTTTAGTCGGCCCACAGTCCCAGATTGCCTCCGCGGCGAGAAGGGCGCGAGAACCGGCAGGACCAGTACGGAGACCGACACGACCGAGATGATAGGCGTCGAGTGCCCGCTTCCCCTCCGAGGGTAGGGTCTTACGCTCCTCGGCGGCAAGACGGCAGGCGTCAGCTCAGTGTGGGGCGAAGATCTCCAGTCGACCTCAGAGAACCAGACTTCGACGCGCGATCCATTATCGTGCAAGGCTTGGTCGACCGGAACAGAGCCCATCTGGATGGACCCGACAGAGATGCGCCCACAAGCAGTCGAGTGCATGTTACTGGTCCGGAGTGTTTCAGCAGAGCTATCAGAGCCGCACTGATCCCCCCCAATTTCAGGTTGGCAACAGGAGTCAGCAAGTTCACCGGTGAGTCTAAGCCTGAAACTTGGCTTGAGGACTACCTAGTGGCGGTTCAGATTGGTGGTGGGAACGACGAGGTGGCCATGAAACATTTACCCCTCATGTTGGAAGGTTCTACCAGAGCGTGGTTGAATCAGTTACCTCCTGGTAGCATTCACACTTGGAAATATTTGTCCCGAGTGTTCGTCAGAACGTTTGAAGGAACTTGCAAGCGACCGGCTGGATTGACAGAGCTGCAAGTCTGTGTGCAAAAGACCAATGAGACTCTCAGGGAGTATATTCAGAGATGGATCACTTTGCACCATACTGTGGAGAATGTGTCTGATCATCAGGCAGTCTGCGCCTTCAAGAACGGCGTCAAGAACAGAGAACTGAGTCTGAAATTTGGTCGAACCGGAGACATGACCCTGAGTCGGATGATGGAGATTGCTACTAAGTACGCCAACGGTGAAGAAGAAGACCGACTCCGAAGCGGCAAGTACAAAACGAGTCAGTCGGAGAAGGGAAACACTAGTCGGAAACAGAAGTGGAAGGCTGAACCAGCAGCTCCTGGAGAGGCTCTGGCCGTGACTCAAGGAAAATTTAAAGGGAAACCAAAAGGATCCTGGAACCCTAAGAAGGTAAAGGATAAAGAAGGGAACGACGTGATGGATATGCCGTGTCACATCCACACGAAGAAAGACGAAGAGGGCAATATCATTTACCCAAAGCATACCACGCGCCAATGTCGACTCCTGATCCAGCAGTTTCAGGGAAAACAGTCTAAGGACAAGGAAAAGGAGTTGGACAAGGCCGAAGACAAGGAGGACAGTGAGGAAGGATATCCGCATGTCAACTCCACTCTGATGATCTTTGCAGATGTGGAAAGCAAGAGTCGACTGAAAGTCATTAACCGTGAGGTGAACATGGTTGCCCCAGCAAAAGCAAGTTATCTGAGATGGTCCCAAACACCCATCACATTCGACCAATCTGATCACCCGACTCATATTGCCACCCCTGGGAGGCAAGCTTTGGTGGTCGATCCAGTTGTCGAAGGCACTCGACTGACAAAAGTGCTGATGGACGGTGGTAGTGGGCTGAATCTGTTGTATGCAGACACACTGAAAGGAATGGGCATTCCGATGTCCCGACTGAGCACCAGTAACATGAGCTTTCATGGAGTTATACCAGGGAAGAAGGCCGAGTCACTCGGCCAAATAGCTCTGGACGTGGTGTTTGGTGATTCGAAACATTTTCGCAAAGAGAAGTTGACATTTGAGGTCGTGGATTTTCAGAGTGCGTATCATGCAATTTTGGGGAGACCAGCTTATGCACGGTTCATGGCTCGACCATGTTACGTGTACCTCAAACTGAAGATGCCCGGCCCCAAAGGAGTGATCACTGTCACCGGTGATCGGAAAAAGGCAGAAGAGTGCTTTCAGAAGGGCTCAAAGATTACCGATTCCCAGGTGACAGCGGTCGAGTTTGAAGAATACAAGCAAAACGCAAATCCGAGTGATTTACTGCGATCCAAGAAACCCGCCACAGAATCTGCATTTCAGTCGTCCGGTGAGACGAAGCCTGTTCACATTCACCCGACCGATCCCAATGCAGCCCCGACCCACATCTCCACAACACTCGACCCAAAATAGGAAGAAGCGCTCATCCAGTTCCTCTGTGAGAACTGGGACATTTTTGCATGGAAGCCCGCTGACATGCCAGGTTTTCCCAGGGGACTGGCTGAGCATCGCCTAAGAGTCGACTCATCAGCAAAACCAGTTAAAGAGCATCTTCGGTGGTCCGCCGTCCAGAAGAGAAAAGCCATTGGTGAGGAAGTGGCTCGACTGTTGGCGGCAGAATTTATCCAAGAGATATACCACTCCGAGTGGCTCGCCAATGTCGTCATGGTTCCTAAGAAGGACAAATCGCTCTGAATGTGCATTGATTTGAAGCACATCAACCGGGCCTGCCCAAAAGATCATTTTCCTCTCCCTTGCATAGATCAAATTGTTGACTCGACCACGGGATGCGAGAGATTGTCTTTTCTAGACGCTTATTCCGGGTACCACCAGATCCGTCTGTACGGGCCCGATGGGATAAAAACAGCTTTCGTCACTCCATTCGAGTGCTTCTGCTATATCACCATGCCATTCGGCCTCAAGAATGCCGGAGCCACATTTATGCGAATGATTCAGAAGTGTCTGCTCACTCAAATCAGTCGGAATGTGGAAGCGTATATGGATGATATCGTCGTCAAGTCACGAAAAGGTTCCGACCTGCTCGCTGACCTCGCCGAAACGTTTGCCAACCTCAGAAGGTATGATATCAAGCTCAATCCATCAAAGTGCACATTCGGAGTTCCTAGTGGCAAGTTACTCGGTTTTCTCGTTTCCGAGCAAGGGATCGATGCTAATCCAGAAAAGATCGGCACTATTCTCCGAATGAAACGCCCTGTTCGAGTGCACGATGTCCAGAAGCTTACTGGATGCTTGGCCGCATTAAGTCGATTCATCTCACGACTCGGTGAAAAGGCATTATCTCTTTACCGACTGATGAAGAAGGCAGACAAGTTCGTGTGGACTCCAGAAGCTGATGCAGCGTTTGCCGAGCTAAAAGCTCTGCTCTCCACCCAGCCGGTGCTTGCTGCTCCAATCAGCAAAGAGCCTCTGTTGCTTTATATTGCAGCCACAGGACAAGTCGTCAGTACACTGCTTACGGTCGAGCGGGAGGAAGAAGGAAAAGCCTTCAAAGTTCAACGCCCAGTGTATTATTTGTCTGAAGTTTTGACTCCATCCAAGCAGAGATACCCTCATTATCAGAAGCTTGTGTATGGAATATACATGACCACGAAGAAGGTTGCTCATTATTTCTCTGATCATTCCATCACAGTCGTCAGCGACGCTCCACTATCAGAGATTTTGCACAACAGAGATGCAACCGGTCGAGTGGAGAAATGGGCGATTGAACTTCTTCCCCTTGATATCAAGTTTGAGGCAAAGGAAGCCATTAAGTCCCAGGCAATAGCAGATTTCCTCGCCGAGTGGATTGAACAACAGCAGCCGACTGAAGTTCACTCGGAGCATTGGACCATGTTCTTTGATGGCTCTAAAATGCTGAATGGTTCCGGTGCTGGGGTGGTCTTGGTTTCCCCAGAGGAGATAAACTTAGATATGTGCTCCAGATTCACTTTGATTCCTCCAACAATGAGGCCGAGTATGAGGCCCTCTTATATGGATTACGCATGGCCATTTCACTCGGCGTCCGTCGCCTGATGGTCTATGGTGATTCAGATTTAGTGGTCAACCAAGTGATGAAGGAGTGGGACGTGAGAAGCCCAGCCATGACTGGATACTGCAATGCAGTGAGGAAGCTGGAAAGAAGTTTGAGGGGTTAGAGCTCCATCATATACCCCGACCAAAAAATTAGGCAGCAGATGATCTAGCAAAGATAGGTTCCAAGAGAGAAGCCATTCCGAGTGGTGTGTTTTTGGAGCATATACACACTCCGTCAGTCAAAGAAGATCCTTTCACCGAAGAAGCTCCACAGCCCAAGAGTGCCACAGATCCGACTGAGGTCGAGGTCCCAGCAGTGGTCGACTTGATCATGGAGGTCTTAGTGGTCATTCCGGACTGGACAGTTCCATATATCACGTATATCCTAAGAAAAGAACTCCCAGAAGATGAGGAAGAGGCTCGACAGATCGTCCGTCGATCCAAGGCCTTTACCGTAATCAAAGGGCAGTTATACAGAGAAAGCGCGACGGGAGTTGGTCAGAAATGCATAACGCCAGAAGAAGGTCGAATCATCCTTAATGATATCCACTCGGGGACCTGTGGTCATCATGCGTCCTCTCGGACCATTGTGGCCAAAGCATACCGAGCCGGATTTTATTGGCCAAAGGCGAATGAGATGGCAAAGGAAATAGTGGACAAGTGCGAAGGATGTCAGTTCTACTCGAATATGTCGCACAAGCCTCCATCAGCTCTGAAGACCATTCCACTCATCTGGCCTTTCCCAGTATGGGGGTTGGACATGGTTGGTCCTTTGAGAACGGGTCGAAGTGGCTTCACGCATGTACTGGTGGCAGTCGACAAGTTCACCAAGTGGATTGAGGCTAAACCAATCAAGAACCTTGACGCCGGGACTGTTTTTAGCTTCATTAGGGAACTGATATTCACATATGGAGTGCCACACAGCATCATCACGGATAATGGGTCGAACTTTGACTCGAAGGAATTCAGAGATTTCTGCAACTCTCAAGGAACACGAATTGACTACGCCTCAGTCGCCCATCCGCAGTCGAATGGACAAGCAGAGCGAGCCAATGGCCTGATCCTCAAGGGATTAAAGCCCCGACTGATGCGCGATCTCAAGCATGCGGCTGGAGCGTGGGTCGACGAACTTCCCTCGGTGCTTTGGGGACTGCGGACCACACTTAATCGGTCGACCGGAAGAACTCCATTCTTCTTGGTCTACGGAGCCGAAGCAGTCTTGCCGAGTGATCTCCTCCACAATGCTCCTCGAGTTGAACTCTACAACGAAGCAGAAGCTGAACAAGCACGGCAGGACGCAGTCGACCTTTTAGAGGAAGAAAGGGAGATGGCCCTGATCCGCTCGACCATCTACCAACAAGACTTGCGTCGTTTCCACGCCAGAAATGTGAGGGGTCGAGCCTTCTAGGAAGGGGACTTAGTTCTCTGAGTGGATCAGAAAAAACAACACAAGCTTGCTCCTTCTTGGGAAGGACCCTTCATCGTCACCAAAGTTCTCCACAACGGGGCGTACCGTCTTTACAACGTCGAACATAATATCGACGAGCCCCGAGCTTGGAACGCGGAGCTACTCCGCCCATTTTACACTTAAGTTTATCACTCGGATGAGTTGTAATAAAATACTTCCGCAGTTCATGGGTTTCAAAATAATAGTGCCATAATCCCTCCATAATTTTTGTCATTTTTATTTTCCCCCCAGCGGGTGACTTAGCCGCGAATCCGTTTCGCCTAAGTTTGTAAAAATCCCTACCGAGTGGTGAGCCAGACTCCCACTCGGGGACTTAGCCGCGAATCCGTTTCGCCTAAGTTTGTAAAAAATCCTTACCGAGTGGTGAGCCAGACTTCCACTCGGAGGCTTAGCTGCGAATCCGTTTCGCCTAAGATTAAATAAAATCCTACCGAATGGTAAGCCAGACTTCCACTCGGAGGCTTAGCTGCAGTCCAAAGTACTCGCCTAAGTTATTTAAATCCTACCGAGTGGCGAGCCAGACTCCCACTCGGAGGCTTAGCTGCAGTCCAAAGTACTCGCCTAAGTTATTTAAATCCTACCGAGTGGCGAGCCAGACTCCCATTCGGAGGGCTTAGCTGCAGTTTAAATACTCGCCTAAGTACAATGTGCTCCCGCAAGGAGGACGAGGTGCAGGTCGACTGCGACTCTCTCCTCTGAGCTACGCCACAAATACAACGTACGCTCGAAAGGAAGATGAGGTGCAGGTCGACTGCGACCCTCTCCTCTGAGCTACGCCCTAAGTACAATGTGCGCTCGTAAGGAGGACGAGGTGCAGGTCAACTGTTACCCTCTCCTCGGAGCTTCGCCACAAGTACAATATAAAATCCTACCGAGTGAAGGGGAAAACCCTCATTCGGGGGCTTAGCTGCAGCCCAGTACTCGCCTAAGATATGAAAATCCTACCGAGTGAAGAGCAAACCTCTCACTCGGGGGCTTAGCTGCAGCCCAGTGCTCGCCTAAGATATGAAAATCCTACCGAGTGAAGAGCAAACCTCTCACTCGGGGGCTTAGCTGCAGCCCAGTGCTCGCCTAAGATATGAAAATCCTACCGAGTGAAGAGCAAACCTCTCACTCGGGGGCTTAACTGCAGCCCAGTGCTCGCCTAAGATACGAAAATCCTGCCGAGTGAAGGGCAAAACCCTCACTCGGAGGCTTAGCAGCATCCCAGTGCTCGCCTAAGATATGAAAAACCTGCCGAGTGATGGGCACAACCCTCACTCAGGGGCTTAGCTGCAGCCCAGCGCTCGCCTAAGTGGATTAAGGAATAAGTCGGCTGCAGTAAGCGTCTTGCTTTGAACCTGCAAAAAGACATTTCGAGGCAAAAACAATCATATTCAAACATCGAATCCAAGTTCGGATTGGTACCTAAAGGAACCGAGAGTGCTCAGGCGCTAAGCCTGTTAAGGTTTATCGGTTACAACTCCACTCGGCATACCGAGGCAAATTTAAAGGGTCAAGCTTAAAAGAAGTTTTTTACCCCTCCTGTGGAGGGCTGGAAGGAGCGAGAACTCATCAAGATCAATTCCATCTGCGATCCGAGTGGCAGCAGCAATGAAGGTTTCCATGAAGGACCTGAAGTCGTGTTTCTTGGTGTTGGCCACTCGGAGAGCCGCCAGCTTGTCTTCTCGTGCGTCTTTGTAGTGGACTCGGGCCAGACACAGAGCAACGTCTGCACCGCACCGAGCCGACGACTTTTTCCACTCCTGCACTCGACCAGGGACCGTGTTCAGGCGAGCCATCAGCGACTCAAGGTCGTTTTGGAGTGTCTCCCTAGGCCAGAGCGATGAGTCGATGCGAGATGTGGCGACCTTCAGCCTTGCAAGATAGTCCACGACAGCTGCAACACGGGACTCTAGTCAGAAAACATTCATGGCAACTTCATCGTTCACCGGAGAATTGATGGGGTCAAGGTTTGGTTCCAGCCGGCTAGTCTCTTCTTCAAAGTTTTGACAAAATTCTGCAAGGACAATCACCGAGTCAAGGCAATGGTCAATGGAAAAATCATAGTTGAAAATGATTGTTGAGAGCAAAGAGTTACCTTCAAGCATAAGGAACAGCTTCTTGGCAAGACCACTCAGGAAGGCCTCCAGATCATTTTTCTTCCCAGTCAACTGGCTGACTTGGTCGGTCAGTGCAGCTTTGTCAGTTTTCAGTCGACTGACTTCCTCGTTGGCGATCCCAAGAGCAGCTTTCAGATTGGTATTTTCTTGTTCAAGCTTGGTGACTGAAGCTAACTTTTCGTCAGCAAGCTTGATCTTATCAGCTAGTTCAAGGTCTCTCTTCTGTTGGGCCTCCCTCACCTTACCTGCAAGTTACAGCAAGATCAGATTTTGAAACAAACGAAGGGAAAAAGCAGTCGTCGAGGCCTCACCAAACATACCTTCGGTCTCCTCCTTTGCCTTCGTCAGATTCTCCTGAACCAGCTTCAAATCCAGCTCGAGCTGAACGTGCTTGTTTTCCAGCTTGGTGTAACGAGCCGCAAGGTCACAGGATTTCTGCGAAGAACCAATCGACTAAATGTCAAGGAAAATTCACTTCTGAGTGGAAAAGGAAAAATCATGCGTTTCTAAGACTACAGCCGAATACAAGCATTCGACCGTAGTCTTGGGGACTACACCCAGTGGGTGCACTCAGCGTGCCCCCACTAATCCTATTGAAGACAGAGTCGACCAGTCGACCTCAAAAAAAAAACAAGATGTATTCTTTGAGTCTATAATCGACTGCAAGCAGTCGACCATAGTCTCGGGGACTACACCCAGTGGGTGCACTCAGCGTGCCCCCACTAATCCTATTGAAGACAGAGTCGATCCATTCGCCTCAGTCGAATGACAGAAAGACTGAACTTATAAAGCCTAAGGCCGACTGCCAGTAGTCGACCTTAGCCTTGGGGACTACACCCAGCGGGTGCACTCAACGTGCCCCCGCTAACACGGAGTTTGAATCGACGCACCCAGCGGGTGACTGCTACGAATTTCGGAAAAGAAATATTTGGTAGCATATCCTAACAGAACAAGTGGTGGTCGACTGACCTGAACATTGCTTTGAAGGGCAGAACTGGCGTCGTAAGCTGCTTGGCTCGCATCCCGGATGATCTTCACCTGCTCCATCATGATCCCTGCCTGGCGTATCGCCTCCTTCGCGGCCCCAGCTTGGTCCTCTGGGACGTGGTACGTCGTGAAGAGGGAGGGCGGTGCGGCACTCGACGAAGCAGGGAGAGCACTCGTCAGTGGATCTGCGAAGGACACAGTGTGTCGAGTGGTGTTTTCCTCCTCCGCGACTAGAGTCTCGGGCGCCGTCACATCCTGGAGCATCCTGCCGGCAGACGCTTTCCTGCTCCTTCTGTGCTTTAGCGGTTCCTCATCTTCATCATCATCAGGAAGAGTGATAACAACGTTGGATGGAGCTACAGAAAAGAATCAGAATTAGAGATCATGAGTCAGTCGACTAAAAACAGAATTATGAGTTTAGTACCAAGGTTTGAGGTTGCTGCGTCCTCCATCTCATGGTCATCAGCCCTGGCTGAGGTCTCAGAAGTGGCAGCACTGCAATCCCAAAGAATTAGTCGACTGGCTCAAACGTCAACCAGAGATAAAGCTTGCACAGAACAGGAAGATTTAAGCAGCAATGATTACCCTGATATGGTGGGGATGGACACCTTCATCTTTGGCAGGAGTTTGGTCGGCTTTGACGGGGCCGCCCTGGGCTGCTTCGACACCCTCTCAGTCGGCACCGAAGAAGTGGTCCGAGGGTGCTTGGTCGACTGCGCCACAGTCGCAACTCCCTTGCCATGTTCAGTCGCAGCGTCATGGACAAGCTTCGACCGCCTTTCCGAGCGTGGTGGTGCGACCTCCTCCTCCTCTTCTTCTTCGTCCTCCTCATCATCGTCATCGTCGTCATCATCATCCTCAGCGGCATCCGAGTCCCACTCCTCCTGGCTCTCGCCCCCGCTCGCCTCTCCCTCCTCAGTCGGAGCCTGTGCCCCATTGGGCATCGAGTACAGCTCGGTGAGGGCCTGATAGACATCAAGACGAAAGTCAATCGACCGATTGGCAGAGAAAACAGAAATCAATATGGCAAGAATACAATGGGAAGTGGAGCAGACATACCTTGTTTGGAACACTGAGGTGGTCGAGTGGAGGAATCCTTCTGGCTCCACGAGGGTTATCCTTGTTCCCAGTAACAGCGACCATCCACCTTTCCAGAGTGGCATCGTCGACTGCTTCTGGATTGATCCGAGTCTCATCTTCAGTCCCGCGGTACAATCACATGCAATGGCTCCGGAACTGAAGAGGCTGGATACGACGCCTAAGGAACACCTCCAGGAGATCCATACCCGTCACTCCCTCCCGAACCAACTGAACTACGCGCTCCATCAACATCTTCACGCCAGCTTTCTCCTCCGAAATCACCTTCAGAGAGGAGGGCTTGTTCACTCGGTCCATGGTGAACCAAGGAAGTCCACTCAACTTCCCCGGCGTCGGCTGATCCTGGCAGTAGAACCAGGTCGACTGCCAGCCTCTGACTGACTCGGGAAACGTCATGGCTGGGAAGGTGCTCTTGTTCCTCACCTGGATCCCCAGACCTCCGCACATTTGGACAACTTGGGTTCTTTCGTCGCCTGGGCTTGCCTTCTTCACGGCCTGAGAGCGGCACGTGAATATATGCTTGAACAATCCCCAATGCGGTCGACAACTCAGAAAATTCTCGCACATGGACACAAACGCGACGAGATAGGCGATGGAGTTCGGGGTGAAGTGGTGGAGTTGCGCTCCAAAGAAGTTCAAGAAACCACGAAAGAAAACACTCGGTGGCAAAGAAAACCTGCGGTCGACATGGGTGGCCAGAAGCACGCACTCACCCTCTGCCGGCTGGGGCTGCCACTCCCTCCCCGGAAGCCTCGCGGCTCCATGGGGGATCAGCCCGTCGTTGGCCATGTCGAGAAGATCCCCTTCCGTGATGGTCGACTGGATCCAATCTCCCTGGACCCAGCCTTTCGGCAGGCGAGATCTAGACGAGGACCCGCCGCGCCTGGTGGATCTCCCCTTCTCCTTCTCCGTCGCCGACGCCTTCTTCGCGCGTTCCAGCGCCGCCGTCTTATCCTTGACCATGGCTGCCGGCAAGACGCGCGAGGAGAAGTTGTGCGGAGGCGAGAGCGAGCGTGTTGGGCGGAGACGAAGGAAGCAGAGAGAGAATGCTGAGGCACTGTTCAAAAAACCCTCGTCGGGCGCATTTATAAGAACCTTTCCGAGTGGATGACAGGTGGGCCCGGTCGGTCTAATCATATCCCGAAACAGTTGCGTGGGCATGATACGTGGCGAAGAACGCGGCGCGGAGATCGAGGCGTCTATGCCCTATCCCATCCGAACGCCGCGGTCCGCCCCGCTTCGCGCGCTTCCCCAAATTTCGTATCCCGTGGAATCCGCGAACGGCAGATCGGTCCGCCGAACGCGGGATTTCCTGTGATCCGTCACTCAGAAATCGGCGAAGTCCAAAAGGTCACTCGACGAAAGAAAAGAATGGATCGAGTCGACTGAAGAAAAGTTGCTCACTATCAACAAAGAGATTTTTTACAAACTTAGGCGAAACGGATTCGCGGCTAAGTCACTATCAACAAAGAGATTTTTTACAAACTCAGACTTAGAACCACGACATTTAGCCTCCTTGATCTTGTGGTAGATCTACTCTTGTACTACCCATATCATCAATATTAATCAAGCAGGACGTAGGGTTTTACCTCCATCGAGAGGGCCCGAACCTGGGTAAAAACATCGTGTCCCTCGTCTCCTGTTACCATCCGCCTAGACGCCCAGTTCGGGACCCCCTACCCGAGATCCGCCGGTTTTGACACCGACATTGGTGCTTTCATTGAGAGTTCCTCTGTGTCGTCACCGATAGGCTTGATGGCATCTTCAACCAACGACGCTGTCCAGGGTGAGACTTTTCTCCCCGGACAGACCTTCGTATTCGGCGGCTTTGCACTGCGGGCAAATTCACTTGGCCATCTGGAGCAGATCGAAAGCTACGCCCCTGGCCGTCAGGTCAGATTTGGAAGCTTAAACTTCATGGCCGATGTCCGCGGAGACTTGATCCTCGACGGACTCGAGCCACAGCCGAGCGCGCCGCACTGTGACGATGGGCATGATCTAGCTCTGCCACCGAACAGTGCCTTGGTGGCCGCACACGGATCCGCTCCGGCCATTGGCCCGGAGCCAATCACCCAGATCGAGGGCCGGTGGATAGACGCCGCCCTGGGGGCTCCAACATCCACGGCGATGGAGCCGAACACTAATCTTGTCCCCTGCGAAACTCATGATTCCGAGGCGCCGGACTCCTCGCCGGACTCCGAACCTCCCGCGCCCCCACCAATCGGTCCGGATTGGGCGCCGGTTATGGAATTCACCGCCGCAGACATCTTCCAATGCTCGCCTTTTGGCGATATCTTGAATTCACTAAAGCATCTCTCGTTATCAGGAGAGTCCTGGCCGGATTATGGCTAGGATGGTTGGGATACGGACGACGAAGAAATTTAGAGCCCACCCACCACCCACTTTGTAGCCACTGTCGACGATCTAACCGACATATGCTAGACTACGACTCCGAAGACATCGATGCTATGGACGACGATGCCGGAGACGAACAGGAACCAGCGCCCACAGGGCACTGGAAGGCCATCTCGTCATACGACGTATACATGGTGGATACCCCAAAAGATGGGGACGGCGAAGAAACAGCGGAGGCAGATCCCTTAAAGAAACAGCCCAAGCGCCGGCGTCAGCGGCGCCGCTCTAAATCTCGCCACAGCAAGAATGGAGATTCCGGCACAGGAGATAATAATACTCCAGAGAGTGCCGAAGACAATCCCCTCCAGCAAGACTCAACGCAGGAGGATGCAGAAGCAAGCCCTCATTTATTTGACTTAAATATATTCCAAAATAATATTTAAAAATACTTAACAGGTGAAAATAATCTCATATTCATATTCTCCATATTTTTCTAATCAAATTTCATATATAACATGTTCAAATCGGAGTTACGGTTTAAAAGATATGGATGATTTAAAAAAACATTGTTTGACTTAAATATGATCTGCGGATGAATTACTTAAAATATCAGGGGGGGTTTCGAAAAATGTAAAATAACGGATCGGGTGTGACTTAAATCCGGACTGCGGGTTGATTTCAACAAAACACAAGGACTTTTGTGTAAAATATGAAAAACGGTTCGTTTTAACTTAAAACAGGACTGCGGGTTGAATTCTCTGAAATAAAAAGACTTTTCTGAAAAATTCCATGACGGACGAAAGAAACCCAATTTGCTTTATTATTAGGTAAAGAGGTAAAGATTGGGTATCTGTTACTTTGTTGTTTCCATGTGGCCGAATGTGTATGTGTAATTACTCGTAAAAAAAAGTGTATGTGTAATTAGACCATGATGAAGTTTGTTGCCGTGTCTGATGATAGGTACTTCCTCTGTCCCATAATATAAGAACGTTTTTGACACTACACTAGTGTCAAAAACGTTCTTATATTATGGGACGGAGGGAGTATTTCGTAAATTTACATGTGCCGCCTGAAATATTTAGAATAGTAAAAAGACAAGCAATATTTTTATCTTTAGTGAGGTAAATCAAACCAAGTATTCCCTCTCTTACTATCACCGAATGCAATTCACAAATATGGGTGTACTCTATCTAATGCACACCAGTCTCACACTCTCACTAATGTTCTTTCATCTAAACTACCCAATGAATAGAAAAAATAGAATGCAGAGCAATATATATCTATAAACAATGCATACAATCATGATGATCTAAAGGTGAAGTAATTATTCATCACATAAAAAGATTCACTGCTAGGATTGTGTATGAATGATCATAATCATGTAAGAGAGCTCGTGTGGTATAAACCCCCAAACATATAGATAGGTGATGCTACATATAGGTTACTATTTTAACCTATTTTGGTGGTGTTGCAAATTTGGAGTAATTTTTTAACATATAGGACATCTATCGGGGCACTATTTTAACCCAAAAAGTGGTCCTGCCTTATTATTGTGCACCTATTGTAGATGCTCTAATCCAAAGGGTTGCCTTATTGTCGCCTTCCTTGGCGGCCGCGTTGGCTTGCCGAGGGAGACCTCAGGCAACGACGAGGAGGAGGGCCAGTAGTAGGGGGCCGTGGTGGCTAGGGTTTCAAGTGGGTTTGAAAGGGGGAGCGACTCTCAATGGCTCTATGTGCAAAGAAAAGTGCCTCACTTGATGTTTTTCCAGGCAATTTGCCAATAGAGGGTCCCGATGAATTGTGGGTTGTGTGTATGTGTGGTCTTCTTCTAACAATGGTCTTTTTGATTCAAAGGGCTATAATTCCTAGAAAAAACATTCTATGTTGGTCGTGTGATTCTTTTTTTAGAACACAGTACAGACGCATGCGCTCATAAATACGCGCGTAGACTCACCCCTATGAACAAACACACACCTTCTCCTTATGAGCACATTGAAGAGACTGAGCCGGCATATCAACTTCAGATTGATGATGTCACCACGGGCACCTCGTAGTCGACGGGGCGTCTCCTCCCACTGAATGCACATCACCAGAAATACTGAAATAAATCCAAAAAAATGCGAGCATTAGCACTTGAACCTTGATGGACTGGGGATACCACTGTCATTCTAACCATCCAACCACAGGTTGGTTCGCGTGATCCGTAGGGTTAAGTCATATATGATTTTTTTTCCTAAACCATTTTACTATATTCCGGCCTATTGGAAAACTAGCATCCACTCAAACCTTTTGAAAAATTTATTTATTTTCGGAAATGTTAAAAATCTGATGTCAGGTTTTTAGTGCTAAAAAAATCTGACAACCAGGTTTGCCTTGCGAAAACTAATAAAACTGTCAAGTTTGTATATAAGGATATGCCATGTTCTACATTGGAAATTGCCATGCAACGCAAAACAGCAACAGAAAATTGCCATGCTGCAGCGCTTATTTTCCATGAGTTTGGTTGGGATCCGACGTACCTAAGAGCATCAAGTTTTAACCCAAAAAATCCGACGTCAGATATATATATATATATATATATATATATATATATATATATATATATATATATATATATTGAATTCTTTAAAAAAATTTGTGATGCAATCAAATCAAATCATGTACAATGTGAACAACGACATTTCAATCTTGTGTTTTTCTAAGAATTCGCTTTTACAATACCGCGAACCAAAGAGGCCCTTAATTTTGTATGTTGACATTATGATCCATGTCCATAAACATTGGTCGTTTTTTCGTAGTAAGTGTTTATTTTCTCTGCATATTAGGATTGACTGAAGTCAAACTTCATATAGTTTGACCAAATTTATAGAAAACAATATAAACATTTACCATAACAAATTTATATGATGTGAAAGTACATTCAACAATGAATTTAATGATATTGATTTTTTATTATATATGTTAATATTTTTATTTATAGACTTTGTCAAAGTTTGCAAACCTTGACTTTGACCAAAGTTAATACTTGGACTAAATAAAAACGAAGAGAGTACATGTATCCAATGTGTAGTCGAACTTGCTATTTTGTACCCAGCTACCTCGGTTCAAGCTCCGACATGGTCACCCCATTCTTTGAAACACTTTCGCTACGACGAGCACGTGACGCGGTGACCGCGCCGCCAGTGGAGCCGGCGTAGAAGGCCGGCCTGGAGGGCGTGCGCCTCGACGTGGACTGGCTGCTGAGCATGAGCAGGACCTCCGACGCGTCGGGCCTGAGCTCCGGCTTCTTCTGGACGCAGAGGAGGCCGATGTGCATGCAGCTGAGCACCTGGGCCCGAGGGTACTGGTCGCCCAGCGACGCGTCCGCCATCTCCGCCGCTGTCCCGGCCCTCCACTTCTCCCACACCTCGCTCAACAAGCTGTTGGTGTGGTCCTGGACGGGGCTGCTGTTCCTTCGGCCGGTGACGATCTCCAGCACCATGACGCCGAAGCTGTACATGTCCGACTTGACGGAA
This sequence comes from Triticum timopheevii, assembly GCA_963921465.1. Taxonomy (NCBI): domain Eukaryota; kingdom Viridiplantae; phylum Streptophyta; class Magnoliopsida; order Poales; family Poaceae; genus Triticum; species Triticum timopheevii. Next base: position 582,315,408 of record OY997270.1, on the reverse strand, counting down.
ACGTGGCCGCAGTAGGCGTACTCCGGCGACATGTATCCGCTGTACACATCCCGTGCATCAGTACAAAGCAAAAGACAGCTCGTTCAGAGGGAGAGATGTTCATAACAATGGAGGTAGGTGGCTTAATTACAGGGTGCCCGCCGCTCGCTTGGTTACATCCCTGGACTGGTCTCGGCGGAAGGCTCGAGACAGGCCGAAGTCAGAGATCTTGGGGTTCATGTGCTCGTCCAGCAACACATTGCTGCGCTTGAGGTCCCGGTGGATGACCCTCAACCGCGACTCCTCGTGGAGGTAGAGCAGGCCACGGGCGATCCCGCAGATGATGGTGTGCCTCTTCCTCCAGTCCAGGCCACGCCGCCGCCGCCCACTATCTACGCACGCGCACAGTTGGGACTTGAAGAGTGAAGACACAAGGGGAGATATATATAGTAGAGGAAATTCGTATTGGTACGTACGGAAGAGGAGGGTGTCGAGGCTCCTGTTTGGCAGGTACTCGTACACGATGAGCTTCTCTTTCTCCTCCAAGCAGACCCCGAGGATCTGCACGAGGTTCCTGTGCCGGAGCTTGGCCGCCAGCACCAGCTCGTTTTTCAGCTCATGGAACCCCTGCGAGGAGCTCTGGGACAGCCTCTTCACTGTTATCGCCTGTCCATTCGGCAGCTTGCCCTGCGAACATATCATCGTAAACACCACTAGCACTCACAGCCACTGAAAAAAAAGTGCATGGTACTAGCTAATTGGTCGATCGCATACCTTGAATACCTGGCCGAAACCTCCCTCGCCAAGCTTGTTTTCTGGGGCGAAGTTGCCCGTCGCCGCCCTTAGCAACGGCAGAGTAAACTGCTCCGGACTAACGTACGTGTTGCTGCTATCTTCTCTGGCACCATCTGCCACAGTGTCACAGGAGTGAGTACCTGAAACACTAGATTTTTTTTTTTTCCTGAAATCCATGGGCATGTGACAAGTCGCAAGTGTGTGTACCCCGTGCTCTCTTGTTCGCCACCGTCCTCCTCCTCCTCTTCATGTAAACACAAAGGAGCGCGACGAGTAGCACGACTAGTAGCGTCCCGGTTGAAATCGCGCCTGCAAGGACGGCACGTTTTGACGGCCTCCCCTTTCCTGCAAGTTTTTTGTGCGATTTTAGCGTCTGTCACTCCGTGCACAAGGCCAAAAGCAGAGGCGTGCTCGACCCGTACGTACGGGCAGGAGGAAAATTCGGCCTCGATGGCGATGGCAGTATCCCCGCGGAGTTTGACGGGTCAAGACGGCGACTCTTCTCCAGTCCAGTCTCCGACTCTCCGGTGTTGGAAAAAGGTTACTTACTGGGATTTTCTCCGGTGGACGGCGGCGATGAAGCACCCGGTGGCGAAGGTGGTGGGGGAGCCGGAGCTGGAGGCGGCACGTCCAGCGCCAGGTCGTAGTAGGTGTACACCTGGACCAGGAGGTGGCAGTTGAAGCCGAGCGCCACCCCTCCCTGATGCCCCCCGCAGCACGTCGGAAGCTGCGGCACAGCGTCTGCAGGCACTGTTGGCACTCGGCGTCGCTGCGGTCCCTCATGCACTGCACCAGCCCGTACATGGTCCCGATGGGGTCGTCGCGGGCGTACACCGCCTCCCCCGTGGCGAACATGCTTGTCCGCGCCGACCGGTTCCCGCCACCGGCGGCCGCGCGCGCCACCAGGCGGCTCATCAGCGCGTAGTACGCCCGGTCGTAGCTGTCCGGGTCGGCCACCTTGCCGGCGTCGTACAATACCTGGCCGATGCGCCCCTCGTAGATGGCCGAGTCGTTGGTATCGGCCTAGCTGATGTAGACTTGTCTGCACCACGCCCCCACGCTCCGGCTGGAGGCGCACCTGCCGCTCAGGTCCCGGACGGCCTCCTGCAGGTCCGCCAGGCACACGGACTGGTTTATGTCACCGCGACAGAGGCCGCGGACGAAGGCGCGGTCGCGGCCGGCGCCCCGGGAGAGGGAGGCGAAGCCCGTGGGCGCCGCGGCATGGGGGAGCGCGTCGAGGAGTGCCAGGATATTGGCCTGGAACACGCTGCTGTTTGACGACGTCGGCGATGGTGCTGGTGCTGGGGAGGGAGAGGCGGCCGAGGGGCCGCACTCTACCGCCGCTTGTGAAGCTGCGAAGCTCACCGCGAGGCGGAGGAGCACGATGTGCGGCGCCATGGTGATGGTGGATGCACGCACCGGCGATGGCTATGTTCAGCGTGTGGTGATGCAAATCGGGACACTATTATTTAACCAACTAACTGGACCATAGTGGTCAGCAGAGTGGGACACATCTTCTCACATATATGACCAAGAAAGGAAAGAAGTTTCCTGTTCAAAAAAAAAAAGTTTGAATGGACGATGGTGATCACTGATTAGCCAACTGTATTCCTCTGACATTTTGTTCGGGGGCTCCAGCAACCATGACTCGGTCCGTGTCCTGCAGTCACACGGTTTACTGAAGTCGGAGCCCCAGATGAGAAAAGCGGCCATAACGTGTGTGTTTCGTCTAAACCCCATCATCAAGCTTAATTTAGTTTTTTTTTCTTTTGTGCTTGCATTTGGTTTTTGCTCGATTTTCTTTAAAAAAATCCCGCTTCTTGGACAAAAACTGGCTCAAGAGAAACCATTGGGAAGGTCAGCTCCACTTTCAATTGGTTAGTTGGGCTGATAGCCCAATAAGCATGCTTTAGACCCGTTCGAAGGAAAGGCGGGCAAGTTTGAGTTGGAACGGTGAAGGAACATGTCGAGTGAACCGGTATGCTGCCCCGAGGTCACATGGGGTTGGCATATTGAGTAATAATCTTCAACTCCACCTCCTTCAAATTTTGTGGAGTTCATCCTGCTTCTCGTTTTTGTACTGTGAGGGAACTTTGCTCCGCGAAGCTGGCTCCTCTAAGTTGCGATGTTCGGGCCGGCTCTAGCGCGGTGCCGATGAAGCTGGGAGCGGGAGAAGATTCGAACGGGGCCTAACTCTCTTTTTTGATGCAATTGCCGGAGGTCCCCGCCTTCTGGCGAGGTTTCATAAAAAAAAGTGGTCGGGAGAGGAGCCGACAAGATGTCGCCCACACTCTTCGGAACTCTATCCTCCTTCATCGTGTCATGCTTCTTCGTTGTATGCTCTAGCTGGCCATGTTGCAGCATCATAAAGTCTAGTTCCAAACGAGAACCATCACAATATAAATCAAAGCTCTTATGTATACATTAGGTGAATGGAATGTTTTTTAATAGCAGAGGTCTTCGTGACTTGTCTAACATTGCGGAATGTAATAGGGAATATAATTTAGATTTTTTGGCTATCTCTGAAACGGGGAGACGTGATTTCTCAGTAAGTCTGCGTAACAGTCTTTCTGGCGGGATAGACTTTACTTGGGTTTCACGATCGCCTAGAGGTCATTCTGTGGGCATTTTACTTGGCATAAATACAGGGACTATGGACGTTTTGGCTAGTTCGAATGGGGAGTTTCACGTTAAACTCCATATTCGCAACAAGGCCGACAACTTCACATGGGCCCTCGTCGCCATGTATGGGGCAGCCCAGGATGAGCTCAAGGCTGACTTTCTTCGTGAATTGGTTAATCTAGCGAAAGATAATCCCTATCCCATTCTTATAGGTGGGGATTTCAACTTGCTTCGATTTTCAAATGAGAAAAGCCGCGGTAGGTTCGATAATCATTGGCCTTTCCTTTTCAATGATGTCATCGACAGTCTAGATTTGCGAGAGGTTTCTATGATTGGAAGACAATTCACATGGGCAAACAGTCTTCCGGAACCGACATATGAGAAACTAGATCGCGTTTTAATGGATACCGACTAGGAATCAAAATTTCCTATGGTTTCTATTCGTGCTCTACCTCGTATCGAGGCTATATCAGACCACGCACCCATTCTTCTAACTACTGGGTTGCCACGACCACAACATAGACGCAAGTTCAAGTTCGAATTTGGGTGGTTGCTTCGGGATGGCTTCCATGACATGGTCAAGGGGATGTGGGAGAAACCGGTCGCCGGGCCTACCCCAATACACATATGGAATAATAAAATGCATGCATTACGTAAATTCCTTGGTGGTTGGGCCAGGCATACGGTGGGTATACCTCAAAAAGGAGAAGCTTCGTCTTACGTCTATCATTGATGAATTAGAAGATTTAGAAGATTTGGCACAGATAGTTAACATGCTGCGTGAAGAGGAACTCAAATGGTACCAACATTCTAACTCTCAAATTATCCTGAAAGGTGATTCGAATACTAGATATTTCCATGGAATCGGCAATGGCAGACACCGGAAGAAAATTATTCATTCCCTACAACAGGATGAGGGAGTGATTGAGGGGCATGAGCAACTTAAATCTTATATCACTACTTATTGTAAAAATCTTTTCGGAGCCCTAGAGGAAGGAAACTTCTCGATGGATGAGACCCGAATAGATGACATCCCTCAGGTCTCTGATGAGGAAAACAACCTTATAACAGCCCCATACTCCAAGGAGGAAGTTAGAAAGGCGGTTTTCCTAATGGAGCACAACAAAGCCCTGGGTCCGGATGGTTTTCCCACTGAGTTCTATCAGAAATTCTGGGAAGTCATCAAACCGGATCCCCTACTTTTGTTTACCAACCTACATGCTGGCCAACTCAAATTGTTTCGCTTAAACTTCGATGAGATTATTTTATTACCTAAGGTTAATGAGGCTGAACGGATACAACAATATAGACCTATTTGACTCCTTAATGTTAGTATTCAAATATTCACAAAGGTTACGACTATTAGACTAAATTCGGTTGCTGAACATGTGGTTCGGCCTTCACAGACAGCTTTTATGCAAGGCAGACACATCCTAGATGGAGTTGTTATCCTTCATGAAACAGTCCATGAATTACACAGGAAAAAATTGAATGGGCGGTACTCAAAATAGACTTTGAAAAGGCTTATGACAAAGTCAAGTGGCCTTTTCTTCAACAGACTCTCAGAATGAAAGGGTTTTCTGCAGAGTGGCGCGCTATGATCCATAGCTTCATTTTTGGAGGTAGTGTTTCCATTAAGGTCAATGATGACGTTGGACACTATTTCCAAACGAAGAAGGGATTGCGACAAGGTGACTCGGTATCGCCCATGCTATTCAATATAGTGGCGGATATGCTAGTGGTCATGATTGAGCGTGCCAAGGTTGATGGCCAAATTGATGGGCTAGTAAATCATCTAGTTGATGGTGGTCTCTCTATACTTCAATATCCGATGATACGATTCTCTTCATGGATCATGACCTCAAGAAAGCGAGAAATCTGAAACTGATTTTATCAGCATTCGAGCAACTCTCGGGTCTTAAGATCAATTTTCATAAAAGTGAATTGTTTTGCTTTGGCGAGGCTCAAGACAAGGCCCACCTGTACGCTGACCTGTTCGGATGCGGGTTGGGTCAGTTTCCGATCACATATTTGGGGATACCGATACATTATCGGAGACTCACAAATGTTGAATGGAAACACGTCGAGGAGAGAATGCAAAAAAGACTTAGCAGTTGGAAAGGTAAACTGTTGTCTCTGGGTGGAAGATTGGTCCTCATAACTTCAGTACTAAGTAATATGGTGTTGGGGAACATAGTAATTTCAAAAAAATCCTACGCACATGCAAGATAATGGTGATGCATAGCAACGAGAGGGGAGAGTGTTGTCCACGTACCCTCGTAGACCAAAAGCGGAAGCATTAGCACAACGCGGTTGATGTAGTCGTACGTCTTCACGATCCGACCGATCAAGTACCGAACGTACGGCACCTCCGAGTTTAGCACACGTTCAGCTCGATGACGTCCCACGAACTCCAATCCAGCAGAGCTTTGCGGGAGAGTTCCATCAGCACGACGGTGTGATGACGGTGTTGATGATGCTACCGACGTAGGGCTTCTCCTAAGCACCACTATGATATTACCGAGGTGGAATATGGTGGAGGGAGGCACTGCACACGGCTAAGAGATCAATGATCAATTGTTGTGTCTAGAGGTGCCCCCCTACCCCCGTATATAAAGGAGCAAGGGGGGAGGCGGCCGGCCAAGGAGGAGGGCGCGCCAAGGGGAGTCCTACTCCCACCGGGAGTAGGACTCCTCTTTTCCTTGTTGGAGTAGGAGAGGGGAAGGAAGGGAGAGAGGAGAGGAAGGAAAAGGGGGTGCGCCGCCCCCCCTCCTTGTCCAATTTGGACTAGAGGGGGAGGGGGCGCGCGGCCTGCCCTGGCCGCCCCTCCTCTTCTCCACTAGGGCCCATGAGGTCCCGTAAACCCCCCAGGGGGTTCCGGTAACCCCCCGGTACTCCGGTATATGTCCTAAACCTCCCGAAACACTTCCGGTGTCCGAACATAGTCATCCAATATATCGATCTTTACGTCTCGACCATTTCGAGACTCCTCTTCATGTCCGTGATCATATCTGGGACTCCCCTTCATGTACATCAAAACACAAAAACTCATAATACTGATCGTCACCAAACTTTAAGCGTGCGGACCCTACGGGTTCAAGAACTATGTAGACATGACCGAGACACGTCTCCGGTCAATAACCAATAGCGGAACCTGGATGCTCATATTGGCTCCCACATATTCTACAAAGATCTTTATCGGTCAAACCGCATAACAACATACGTTGTTCCCTTTGTCATCGGTATGTTAGTTGCCCGAGATTCGATCGTCGGTATCTCAATACCTAGTTCAATCTCATTACCGACAAGTCTCTTTACTCGTTACGTAATGCATCATCCCGCAACTAACTCATTAGCTACATTTCTTGCAAGGCTTATAGTGATGTGCATTACCGAGAGGGCCCAGAGATACCTCTCTGACAATCAGAGTGACAAATCCTAATCTCGAAATACGTCAACTCAACAAGTACCTTCGGAGACACCTGTAGAGCACCTTTATAATCACCCAGTTACGTTGTGATGTTTGGTAGCACACAAAGTGTTCCTCCGGTAAGAAGGAGTTACATAATTTCATAGCCATATGAACATGTATAAGTCATGAAGAAAGCAATAGCAACATACTAAACGATCAAGTGCTAAGCTAACGGAATGGGTCAAGTCAATCACATCATTCTCCTAATGATGTGATCCCGTTAATCAAATGACATCTCATGTCTATGGCTAGGAAACATAACCATCTTTGATCAACGAGCTAGTCAAGTAGAGGCATACTAGTGACACTCTGTTTGTCTATGTATTCACACATGTATCATGTTTCCGGTTAATACAATTTTAGCATGAATAATAGACATTTATCATGATATAAGGAAATAAATAATAACTTTATTATCGCCTCTAGGGCATATTTCCTTCAGTCTCCCACTTGCACTAGAGTCAATAATCCAGTTCACATCACCATGTGATTTAACACTAATATCCACATCTGCATGTGATTAACACCCATAGTTCACATCGTCATGTGACCAACACCCAAAGGATTTACTGGAGTCAATAATCTAGTTCACATCGATATGTGATTAACACCCAAAGAGTACTAAGGTGTGATCATGTTTTGCTCGTGAGAGAAGTTTAGTCAACGGGTCTGTCACATTCAGAGCCGTATGTATTTTGCAAATATTCTATGTCTACAATGCTCTGCACGGAGCTACTCTAGCTAATTGCTCCCACTTTCAATATGTATCTAGATTGAGACTTAGAGTCATCTGGATTGGTGTAAAAGCTTGCACCAATGTAACTCTTTACGACGGATCTTTTTTCACCTCCATAATCGAGAAACATTTCCTTAGTCCTCACTAAGGATATTCTTGACCACTGTCTAGTGATCTACTCCTAGATCAAAATTGTACTCCCTTGCCAAACTCAGAGCAAGGTATACAATAGGTCTGGTACACAGCATAGCATACTTTATAGAACCTATAACTGAGGCATAGGGAATGACTTTTCATTCTCTTTCTATTTTCTGCCAAGGTCGGGTTTTGAGTCTTACTCAACTTCACACCTTGCAACACAGGCAAGAACTCCTTCTTTGACTGTTCCATTTTGCACTACTTCAAAATCTTATCAAGGTATGTACTGATTGAAAAATCTTATCAAGCGTCTTGATCTATTTCTATAGATCTTGATGCTCAATTTGTAAGCAGCTTCACCGAGGTATTTCTTGGAAATACTCCTTTCAAACACTCCTTTATGCTTTCCTGAAAATTTAACATTATTTCTGATCAACAATATGTCATTCACATATACTTATCAGAAAGGCTGTAGTGCTCCCGCTCACTTTCCTGTAAATACATGCTTCACCGCAAGTCTGTATAAAACTATATGCTTTGATCAACTCATCAAAGCGTATATTCCAACTCCGAGATGCTTGCGCCAGTCCATGGATGGATCACTGGAGCTTGCACACTTTGTTAGCACCTTTAGGATTGACAAAACTTTCTGGTTGCATCATATACAACTCTTCTTTAATAAAGCCATTAAGGAATGCAGTTTTGACATCCATTTGCCAAATTTCATAAAATGTGGCAATTGCTAACATGATTCGGACAGACTTAAGCATCGATACGAGTGAGAAAATCTCATCGTATTCAACACCTTGAACTTGTCGAAAAACTTTTTGCGACAAGTCGAGCTTTGTAGATAGTAACACTACTATCAGCGTCAGTCTTCCTCTTGAAAATCTATTTATACAATATGGCTTGTCGATCATCGGGCAACTCCACCAAAGTCCACACTTTGTTCTCATACATGGATCCCATCTCAGATTTCATGGCTTCAAGCCATTTCGCGAAATCTGGGCTCATCATCGCTTCAGCATAGTTCGTAGGTTCATCATGGTCTAGTAACATGACTTCCGAAACAGTATTACCGCACCACTCTGGTGCGGACTGTACTTTGGAAGGCCTACGACGTTCTGTAGTAACTTGATCTGAAGTTTCATGAACATCATCATTAGCTTCCTCACTAATGGTATAGGAATCACTGGAACTGATTTATGTGATGAACTACTTTCCAATTCGGGAGAAAGTACTTTCCAATTCGGGAGAAAGTACAATTACCTTGTCAAGCTCTACTTTCCTCCCACTCACTTCTTTTCGAGAGAAACTCCTTCTCTAGAAAGGATCCATTCTTAGCAACGAATATCTTGCCTTCAGATCTGTGATAGAAGGTGTACCCAACAGTTTCCTTTGGGTATTCTATAAAGAATAACTTCTCCGATTTGGGTTCGAGCTTATCAGGTTAAAAGTTTTTCACATAAGCATCGTAGCCCCAAACTTTAAGAAACGACAACTTTGGTTTCTTGCCAAACCATAGTTCATAAGGCGTCGTCTCAATGGATTTTGATGGTGCCCTATTTAAAGTGAATGCAGCTGTCTCTAATGCATAACCCCAAAACAATAGTGGTAAATCGGTAAGATACATCATAGATCGCACCATATCCAATAAACTGCAGTTACGACGCCCGGACACACCATTACGCTGTGGTGTTCCATGTGGCGTGAGCTGTGAAACTATTCCACATTGTTTTAAATGAAGGCCAAACTCGTAACTCAAATATTCTCCTCCATGATCAGATCGTAGAAACTTTATTTTCTTGTTACGATGATTCTCCACTTCACTCTGAAATTCTTTGAACTTTTCAAATGTTTCAGACTTGTGCTTCATTAAATAGATATACTCATATCTGCTCAAATCATCTGTGAAGGTCGGAAAATAACGATACCCGCCTCGAGAATCAACACTCATTGGACCGCATACATCGGTATGTATTATTTCCAACAAGTCAGTAGCTCGTTCCATTGTTCCGGAGAACGGAGTTTTAGTCATCTTGCTCAAAAGGCACGGTTCGCAAGCATCAAATGATTCATAACCAAGTGATTCCAAAAGTCCATCTTTATGGAGTTTCTTCATGCGCTTTACACCGATATGACCCAAACGACAGTGCCACAAATAAGTTGCACTATCATTATTAACTTTGCATCTTTTGGCATCAATATTATGAATTTGTGTATCACTACGATCGAGATCCAACAAACTAATTTCATTGGGTGTATGACCATCGAAGGTTTTATTCATGTAAATAGAACAACAATTATTCTCTGACTTTAAATGAATAAGCGTATTGCAATAAACATGATCAAATCATATTCATGCTCAATACAAACGCCAAATAACATTTATTTAGGTTTAACATTAATCCCGAAAGTATAGGGAGTGTGCGATGATGATCATATCAATCTTGGAACCACTTCCAACACACATCGTTACTTCACCCTCAACTAGTCTCTGTTTATTCTGTAACTCCTGTTTCGAGTTACTAATTTTTAGCAACCGAACAAGTATCAAATACCCAGGGGCTACTATAAATGCTAGTAAGGTAGACATCAATAACCTGTATATCAAATATACCCTTGTTCACTTTGCCATCCTACTTATCCACCAAATATTTAGGGTATTTCCGCTTCAAGTGACCATTTCCTTTGTAGTAGAAGCACTCAGTTTCAGGCTCTGATCCAGCTTTGGGCTTCTTCACGGGAGTGACAACTTGCTTGCCATTCTACTTGAAGTTTGCCTTTCTTTCCCTTTGCCCTTTTCTTGAAACTAGTGGTCTTGTCAATCATCAACACTTGATGCTCTTTCTTGATTTGTACCTTCATCGATTTCAACATCACGAAGAGTTCGGGAATCGTTTTTGTCATCCCTTGCATACTATAGTTCATTACGAAGTTCCAGTAACTTGGTGATGGTGACTAGAGAACTCTGTCAATCACTATCTTATCTGGAAGATTAACTTCCACTTTGTTCAAGCGATTGTAGTACCCAGACAATCTGAGCACATGCTCACTAGTTGAGCAATTCTCCTCCATCTTTTAGCTATAGAACTTGTTGGAGACTTCATATCTCTCAACTCGGGTATTTGCTTGAAATATTAACTTCAACTCCTGGAGCATCTCATATGGTCCATGACGTTCAAAGCGTCTTTGAAGTCCCGATTCTGAGCCGTTAAGCATGGTGCACTAAACTATCAAGTAGTCATCATATTGAGCTAGCCAAACATTCATAACGTCTGCATCTGCTCCTGCAATAGGTCTGTCACCTAGTGGTGCATCAAGGACATAATTCTTATGTGCATCAATGAGGATAAACCTCAGATCACGGACCCAGTCCGCATTATTGCTACTATCATTTTTCAACTTAGTTTTCTCTAGGAACACATATAAAACGTAGAGAAGCAACAACGCGAGCTATTGATCTACAACATAATTTGCAAAATACTATCAGGACTAAGTTCATGATAAATTAAAGTTCAATTAATCATATTACTTAAAGAACTCCCACTTAGATAGACATCCCTCTAATCATCTAAGTGATCACGTGATCCAAATCAACTAAACCATGTCCGATCATCACGTGAGATGGAGTAGTTTTCAATGGTGAACATCACTATGTTGATCATATCAACTATATGATTCACGCTCGACCTTTGGGTCTCCAGTGTTCCTAGGCCATATCTGCATATGCTAGGCTCGTCAAGTTTAACCCTTGTATTCTGCGTGTGCAAAACTGGCTTGTACCTGTTGTAGATGACCGTAGAGCTTATCACACCCGATCATCACGTGGTGTCTTGGCATGAAGAACTTCGGCAACTGTGCATACTCAGGGAGAACACTTTTACCTTGAAATTTAGTGAGAGATCATCTTATAGTGCTACCGTCAATCAAAGCAAAATAAGACGCATAAAGGATAAACATCACATGCAATCAATATAAGTGATATGATATGGCCATCATCATCTTGTGCTTGTGATCTCCATCTCCGAAGCACCGTCATGATCACCATCGTCACTGGTGCGACATCTTGATATCCATCGTAGCATCGTTGTCGTCTCGCCAACTATTGCTTCTACGACTATCGCTACCACTTAGTGATAAAGTAAAGCAATTACAAGGCGATTGCATTGCATACAATAAAGCGATAACCATATGGCTCCTTCCAGTTGCCAATAACTTTGTTACGAAACATGATCATCTCATACAATAAAATTTAGCATCATGTCTTGACCATATCACATCACAACATGCCCTGCAAAAACAAGTTATACGTCCTCTACTTTGTTGTTGCAAGTTTTACGTGGCTGCTACGGGCTGAGCAAGAACCGTTCTTACCTACGCATCAAAACCACAATGATAGTTTATCAAGTTAGTGATGTTTTAACCTTCTCAAGGACCGGGCGTAGCTACACTCGGTTCAACTAAAGTTGGAGAAACTGACACCCGCCAGCCACCTATGTGCAAAGCACGTCGGTAGAACCAGTCTCGCGTAAGCGTACGCGTAATGTCGGTCCGGGCCTCTTCATCCAACAATACCGCTGAACCAAAGTATGACATGCTGGTAAGCAGCATGACTTGTATCACCCACAACTCACTTGTTATCTACCCGTGCATATAACATCTACGCATAAAACCTGGCTCGGATGCCACTGTTGGGGAACGTAGTAATTTCAAAAAAGTTCCTACGCACACGCAAGATCATGGTGATGCATAGCAACGAGAGGGGAGAGTGTTGTCCACGTACCCTCATAGACCGAAAGCAGAAGTGTTAGCACAACGCGGTTGATGTAGTCGTACGTCTATATGATCCGACCAATCAAGTACCGAACGTACGACACCTCCGAGTTCAGCACACGTTCAGCTCGATGACGTCCCACGAACTCCGATCCAGCAGAGCTTTGCGGGAGAGTTCCGTCAGCACGACGGCTGATGACGGTGTTGATGATGCTACCCACGCAGGGCTTCGCCTAAGCACAGCTATGATATTACCGAGGTGGAATATGGTGGAGGGGGGCACCGCACACGGCTAAGAGATCAATGGTCAATGGTGTCCGAACATAGTCATCCAATATATCGATCTTTACGTCTCGACCATTTCGAGACTCCTCTTCATGTTCGTGATCATATCTGGGACTCCCCTTCATCTACATCAAAACACAAAAACTCATAATACCGATCGTCACCAAACTTTAAGCGTGCGGACCCTACGGGTTCGAGAACTATGTAGACATGACCGAGACACATCTCCGGTTAATAACCAATAGCGGAACCCGGATGCTCATATTGGCTCCCACATATTCTACGAAGATCTTTATCGGTTAAACCGCATAACAACATACGTTATTCCCTTTGTCATCGGTATGTTACTTGCCCGAGATTCGATCTTCGGTATCTCAATACCTAGTTCAATCTCGTTACCGACAAGTCTCTTTACTCGTTACGTAATGCATCATCCCGCAACTAACTCATTAGCTACATTGCTTGAAAGGCTTATAGTGATGTGCATTACCGAGAGGGCCCAGAGATACCTCTCCGACAATTGGAGTGACAAATCCTAATCTCGAAATACGCCAACTCAACAAGTACCTTCGGAGACACCTGTAGAGCACCTTTATAATCACCCAGTTACGTTGTGATGTTTGGTAGCACACAAAGTGTTCCTCCGGTTTGCATAATCGCATAGTCATAGGAACATGTATAAGTCATGAAGAAAGCAATAGCAACATACTAAATGATCAAGTGCTAAGCTAACGAAATGGGTCAAGTCAATCACATCATTTTCTAATGATGTGATCCCGTTAATCAAATGACAACTCATGTCTATGGCTAGGAAACTTAACCATCTTTGATTCAACGAGCTAGTCAAGTAGAGGCATACTAGTGCACTTTGTTTGTCTATGTATTCACACATGTACTATGTTCCCGGTTAATACAATTCTAGCATGAATAATAAACATTTATCATGAAATAAGGAAATAAATAATAACTTTATTATTGCCTCTAGGGCATATTTTCTTCATATGGTACTATATATGATTTCCTTCTTCCAGTTACCGAAAGGAGTTTTGCATAGACTGGATTACTTCCGATCAAGATTCTTTTGGCAAGGAGATAGCGAGAGAAAGAAATATCGACTGGCCAAATGGAGTGTTGTTTGCTGTCCCAAAGACCAAGGCGGGTTGGGCATTCATGACCTTGAGGTTAAGAATAGGGCCCTCCTCGGGAAAATGGTTGTTTAAATTACTAACGGAAGATGGTGTATGGCAAACCCTCCTAAGGAGGAAATATTTGGGTTCCAAGGCGGTATTCCAAGTATATTGGAAGCCTGGGGATTCCCACTTTTGGGCGGGTATAATGGCTACGAAGAAATATTTCTTCTGCTATGGATCCTTCTCGATTAAGGATGGCTCAGAAATTAGATTCTGGGAGGACAAGTGACTAGGTAATGCCACACTCCAGGAACAATATCCGGCTCTATACAACATTGTGCGCCACAAAGGTGATATTATTGCCACGGTAATGGAATCATTTCCGCCAAATGTGACGTTCAGAAGAGCCTTAATTGGACCCAGACTCCAATCATAGAACATCCTGCTCCAACGGTTATCCACGATGCAATTGTCACATGGGTTTGATGTATTCCGATGGAACCTCCATGGGAATGGACAATTCTCAGTGGATTCTATGTATAGAGCGTTAATCCAGTCTGATGTGCCAGTTGTTAATAATAAGAAGATCTGGAAGATGAAGATACCTCTAAAGAATAAAATCTTTGCTTGGTATCTTCGTCACGGAGTCATTCTTACTAAAGATAACCTTATTAAGAGGAATTGGCATGGAAGCCCACAATGTGTCTTTTGTCACCATGAGACAATAAAACATTTATTCTTCCAATGCAAATTGGCTCGTTCTATATGGTCAGACATCCAAATAGCTTCTGGCTTGTATCCTCCCTGTAGTGTTGCTAATGTATTTGGCAACTGGTTACATGGGATTGGTCACATGTTTAGAACTCTTCTTAGAGTGGGAGCGCTTGCCATCATTTGGTCACTTTGGCTATGTAGAAATGATAAGGTTTTTGACGATAAAAGTACTTCTCTGTTGCAGGTTATCTATAGATGTACTAGGACTCTTCGGTTATGGTCCTATCTACAATGGGTGGAGAATCGAGGCCTATTTACGGAGGTGTGTACACGAGTGGAGGCTACGGCGAGGGATACTTTTACCCAACATGGGTGGCAGCATGATCTAAGGATTGGCCCCCCTCCGCTTTAGGCGTTATACGGACTCTACACGTTTCGTTGTAATTCACCTTTTTATTTTTATTTTGTGTGAGAGGATCTTATTTGGCTATGTGCATCTTAGTTATGCAGAGGCCGGGTGTAATGCTTAATTCTTTTAAGTAATAAAGCGCCCCTTTTCGAAAAAATGTATACTTAGGAACTACTAGTGCACTTGTGAGTCTTTTCTAGCTCTTGGAAGCTCTTTTCGTACTTCAGGTCCATTTAACTTTCTTTTTCTTTTTTGGTACAACTATTCCATCAACTTGAAAATGCTTGAGAATCTTCTATGAATTGATAGTTCAATCCCAAAATACTTTAAACTTTAGTCATTGTGTTGTGTTGTTGCCAGTTAAATAGTATAGTGAGTTTTGCGGGGTTAGCGGTAACTAGAGATGACATGTCCCATAGATCCTAATTCCTCAAGGCAGGACTCAAAGTTACTAAACATACCATATAGCTGGAGTTTCTTGAGTTTTCTCCACTACCCGATTCAAGATAAGAGCATGTTGGTCGGTTGACTTTGATTAGAGGTGGATGTTATCTACGAATACCATGATGAACTATACATGTACTCCATGTACACTTTGTTCATAAGGTTCACAAAGTACACTATTGTGTTGGTTAATGAACGAAATCATCATGCACTCCTACATGCCATATTGATTGAAAATGCAATCCTCATGATGCCAGTTGCTGGTATTATAGGATCATATAATGACCTTCCTTTGTTTGCCCAAGTGTAGTGGTTTCTAGGACATCAGCGAGTTTCCCTTGAGTATGTGGCTGGAGGTTTATCAAAACCAAAGGAGAAAATGGCGGGGTATCTTCTCCCTTCGGGTATCACTAAATCAAATAAAAGCAACCTACTTGTGCACCAACAATTCTAGTGTGCTTTTCAAACACATTAATCATGGTAGCTGTCGGTGTCAAAACCGGTGGATCTCGGGTAGCGGGTCCCGAACTGTGCGTCTAAGGCTAATGGTAACAGGAGGCGGGGGACATGATGTTTAGCCAGGTTTGGGCCCTCTCGATGGAGGTAATACCCTACTTCCTGCTTGATTGATCTTGATGATATGAGTATTACAAGAGTTGATCTACCACGAGATCGTAGAGGCTAAACCCTAGAAGCTAGCCTATGATTATGATTGTTGTTGTCCTACGGACTAAACCCTCCGGTTTATATAGACACCGGAGGGGGCTAGGGTTACACAGAGTCGGTTACAGAGAAGGAGATCTACATATCCGAATTGCCAAGCTTCCCTTCCATGCAAAGGAGAGTCCCACCCAGACACGGGACGAAGTCTTCAATCTTGTATCTTCATAGTCCAACAGTCCGGCCAAAGTATATAGTCCGGTTGTCGAGGACCCCTTAACCCAGGACTCCCTCAGTAGCCCCTGAAACAGGCTTCAATGACGATGAGTCCAGCGTGCAGATTGTCTTCGGCATTGCAAGGCGGGTTCCTTCTCCGAATATTCCATAGAAGATTTTGAACACAAGGATCGTGTCCGGCTCTGCAAAACAAATTCCACATACCACCGTAGAAAGCACAATATTCCACAAATCTAATATGCTAACAACTTTTAATAGCATGACATCACACCACGGCCTGGTTGTTACGAACCGTTTTCCCAGCCTGCCACTGCACTTGCTGCGAGGTGGTTTTAATGGCACGTCTTGTCGAAGCAGAGATCGCGTTCCCCTTATCACGGGATGCTCATCAATACGAGTGTGGGTAACCCAACCGTGCTTGTTAGTATGACTGCTCGATTTTAGGCAAGTACCAAACGGCCACACGGAGGACATTTGATATTCACCCACTTTATAAAGGGGCCAAGGCTTGGCCTTTTCTCCCCACGCTCGATCCTTCCCTTCCTCCACCAAAAGTTCCAACACCCAAGGCTCAGGCTAAGCGCTTCGAACCTTCAACCATGTCCGGATCCAACCTTCAAGGCCGGTGGATGGCCTCCTCTGTCGCAGAGGAGGACATCAAGAAGCTTAGGGAGGCCAGGTATCTCACAGCCGAAATCCCGCACAGGCTGCCTGCTCAAGGGCAGGTCATCCCCACTCCCGAACCCGACGAGAGTGTTGTATTTGTTCCCCACTTCCTCCGAGGGCTAGGTTTTAGTCTTGATCCCTTTGTGAGAGGGATCATGTTCTATTACGGGCTAGATTTCCATGATCTAGCTCCAGATTCCATCCTTCACATCTCGTCGTTGATCGTCGTGTGTGAGGCCTTCCTCCGCATCACCCCACACTTCGGCTTATGGATCAAGACCTTCAGTGTGAAGTCGAAGATGATCGACGGGCGACACGCGGAGTGCGGAGGCGCTGTAATAAACAAAGGCGCCGACGCCCTGTGGCCAAAGGGTTCCTTCTCGGAGGTGTCCGACTTATGGCAATGGGAGTGGTTTCATATCACAGCTCCCCGAGGTACAAAGCGGGCAGCCCCCCTGTCTTCCGCCCGGGCCCTCTGCCTCAATTGGCGTCATGGGTCAACAAGGGGCTAGACTGGGGGCCAGTTGATGACGTGCTGACATTGCAAAGCCACATCCGAGATCTCCTCAAGAGGGATGTTAGTTTCGTAAGTAATGCAAGTAATGCTAGTTCGTCGGGTCCTGCCATGCCAACGTCGATCTCTCCGTATGTGGGAGTTCAACCCGGAAGGACCTCAAACTATTCAACAATTCTTCGGCGTGACGCTCGAAGGGATGTATGGATTGTTCTTCGGATCACGAATAAAGTGTCCGGACACCACCAAGGATGTGGGTCTTAACTGCAACCGTCCGGATATCCAAGTAAGTAATTCCACAACCAAACATGTCTTCTTTTATATTTGTTACAACATCATACTGAAACATTGCTCTCGGCCAGGGCTGGATAAGAAAGGCGGAGAGGATCGGGTGTTCAGCCCCCCTTCCCGAAGGCTCGCCGGATCCTGTTCTAACCAGGATGCTCGAGCGCGCACCTTATCAAGTGCCATCAGGAGAAGATGAAGGAAGGAATCAAGAAGCCGAGAGCGGGCTTCACATATTACACATCCAAACCGGGGGAATTATTGTTTCCACGAAGGAGGATAATCGGAGAGGTGAGTCTAGAATCCCCTCTCCTCAAGGAAAGAAAAGGGCCGCCCCTGAAGACTTAGAAACGGAGGCTTCCAAGCGAGGGAAGATGTCTTCGCCAGGGGGCCCTGCCCCGGAGGGCGTCCTTACCGCACAGTGCCCGCAAGGGGGCCAACCCTCAACCGAGTTGTAAGTGGATCAAAAAGTAATTTGGTAAATATATCCTGCTTCATCTCTGAGAATAATAATCGAGACGTATATCTTGCAGTCCGGCTCGCAACCCTTCTCAACAGAGTTCGTCTTTGGGGGATCTTCTTCCGGAGATGATGGAGAGCGAAACGCCTCCTCCCGCCTCCCCGCCTCATGGGGCGGACGATGCCGAGGTGTCGTCATGGAGGATTTCTCCTAATCCACCAAGGCCAGAAGGTAACTCTTCGGCCGCCCGAAGTCCAGAGTATTCGGCTCCTAAGGAGAGCAACAGGAAGAGTCCGGGACTGTCCGATGCACAACAGGACACACTGATGGGTCTTCTGGAGCAAGCGGCTATCTCAGAGGCGCATCGTACCTTAATGGGTATGGTGGTTGAGAGGATTTCATCCGCCAAAAGCGGGTTGAATGAAGCTTTTACGAGCCTGCTAAGAGGCCTTGAGGTACGCAAAGTAACATATATGTATTCTTGACAGTATCACACATGCTAGGTGTGCTCTGTATAGATAGTAGCCCCTGAGACTCTGGTTGCCGTCCAGAGGTGGCAAACAGAGGATCATAGTCCCAGGTAATGATCGTGTTGCTTTTATGTGCAGGCAGCTGAGGGTCCGATGGCTGGCCGGACTGCTGGTATTGCCAAACTGAGGCGGCAGCTTGACGTGGCGGATGCCGACATCGCGCTTGTGAACAAGCGGCTTGACGAGGCATAGGGTATGTATTTTTAGGTGGTCAGCAAATATTAAGAGGAGCATGATGCTAGTATCTATAATATGATGTGACTGCAGATGGAGCTGCTGCCATGGAGACCCTTCGGGCAGAACTTGCCCGAGCCAAGGAACAAGCCAGGATAAGTGATGCGACCGCCCTGAAGGCGGCCGAAGAGTTAAGAGGCGAACAGGCTCCTCATCGCTAGAGCGAGGACAAAATAGCCCAGATGGCTGTTGAGCTGAAAGATGCCACCGGCCGATATGAGCTCCTTGAAAAGGAACGAAAGCGGCTGACCTGAAGAAGGCCTTGGAAGCAACCAAGGAGACGCGCTCTGAATATAGAGCGGTAAGGGAGGAGCTTCGTGAAGCCGGAGATATCGCGGCTGGGAGGCCCTTTTTGTTGCGGATGAAGTTCGAAGATCCGAGTATGCCCCTCTGGAACAATTATGGCGTGCTGCAGACGCGTATTCGGACTTGGCAAAGAGTGTTGCTGATGCGACCGAGTTTTTCAAAGATTAGAAAGATCATGAGGTGGAAAGGTTGTTCTGGTCGCAGTTCAGTGCTCCGACGCGTCCGCTGCCGTTGAATGAACAAATGGCCCAGTGGGCCGAGCTCCATAGGTTGTCCGGGCTTGCTATGAGGTCTGTCGTGGATCATCTTTGGCTGAAGGGACCAAGGCCGGACAATTATTTTGGTTTTGTGCAACGATTCCTTGGTGCTGTGTCGCATATCGACGCTGTGAAGAGGTCGGCGTGCGTAGAGGGTGCGCGGATGGCTCTTGCCCGTGTTAAAACATATTGGGCAGGGATGGAGGCCATCGCTATTGCAAGCTGGGGTCTGGTGGGAGGCCAGGACCCGACCGAGCACTATTTCGAAGAAGTCCTAGAAGGTGCTCGTTTGATAGAGGCTCAGTGCTCGAAGAGTACCATGTTCGAGTGACATGTATCTCAATTGTAAAAACAATGCTATTTTGACTATAAAGGCTGTGTTTATACTTTTCCGCGAAAGTATTAATAGTGCCTCTTGTGCGGCCGTTTATGTATATATATATATATATATATTCTGAAAGTTTGCAGTTGTCGGCTTCAGCCCCCACGCATGTAATGCGGGGGTGTTCGGAAAAGCGCGTACTCACACTTGATCCAACGTCTTGGTCCATTAAGGAGGTGATAGCACGGAGAACAAGACAATCAGACTATATAGCTTTAACACTTTCACTTAGCCATAGGAGTTTGACGGTGGGGCTACTATATAGCCCCTGGTACTTCCGCGTTCATCCGAATACGGTGCACGTACGTACATGACCGGGAAACCGGTCCTTCGTTAATGCGGAGGAATCGTGAAGATTCCGCTGAGTCATCGAATGGTTGACCAGTCTCGCGCTATATCATGACAGTCAGTTTTCGGCTTTCTCTACTGAGGTGCTCATCCAAATGAACTAAGGCACAATCGCAGTAGTTCTCCCGGTGCCACCTTAGCTGATAGAGCGGAACGTAAGGTAGCAAAACACGGGAGCCTGGCAAACCCAACTATTGACCAAAGACATGATTTGGAGCTGATGCATATAAGGCCAAACTCGCGACGCCGAACACTCCCTAAGGTATTCAGACTTTACAACATATACTGGGTTGAGTAACACCCTCGATAATGAGCCCTGAGTTTCTAGGTACATGCATTAGTCTGGCGTGACAAAATGTCAGTAACGCCAGTATCCCTCCGATTGTGTTAAGTGTCCGGAGGGTATGAAGCAACAAGAGACATTAAAAAAAGGTTTATGCAGGGTCTTAATCTAAAAAGAAACCTTTGAGCGGGGCCCTGTTGCATGTCTGCGCCTTTATCTCCGTTGTGCCGTATCCTGGAAGGGTGTAGCACGATGGTCATCTGTAAAAAGGAAAAACCCAGGTGAAAGACTTCGTGAGAGAAGTTGGTTATTCTGAACGAACAATGAAAATGCAATCTATTATTGTATTAATAGGGTCAAGCCGAACTATGGGCTTTTCTACATGCGGGCAGCCCCTAGCGCCACCTATGGGGGTATATCCATCGTCCCAAGCTCAGGTTTATTTGGGCTATTACAATTGGTGGTGCGCCGAACTCGTCTAAATGTGTCTGTGGTCTCGACGACCGATCATTTATTTTGGTTGGAGAGGTCGTCCAGTGTTCGGCTGCTAGAGCCGCCACATATTCTTCCGCACGTAAGGAACGCTCTATATTTCCGCAAACTGTGATGATGCCACGTGGACCGGGCATCTTAAGTTTAAGATAAGCGTAGTGCGGTACTGCATTAAAACGAGCGAAGTGTCACAGCCTGGTTTTTGCCCTCTTTTCTTTGCTTGATTTTCATCTGAGTTGGTTTGGATTTGGAGTTTTGAATCATTCCATTTGGACTTGATCACTTTGGTATCCCTTGCTTTTCACCCAAGTGCCCCCTCTCCTCTTCTAATCCATCATTTCACCCCTAGCCAACCCAAAAATATTGCTTGGAATATTTTTCTTAAATGAAAAATATTCATTTTGCCTCCTAAACCCTAGCTAAAATCTTTAACCTCCAAAGCAACCTGTTGGGAAACGTAGTAATTTAATAAAATATCCTACGCGCACGCAAGATCATGGTGATGATATAGCAACGAGAGGGGAGAGTGTTTGTGTATGTACCCTCGTAGACCGTAAGCAGAAGCGTTAGCACAACGCGGTTGATGTCGTCGTACGTCTTCACGATCCGACCGATCCAAGCACCGAACGTACGGGGCCTCCGAGTTCAGCACACGTTCAGCTCGATGACGATCTCCGGACCTCCGATCCAGCAAAGGCTCCGGAGATGAGTTCCGTCAGCACGACGGCGTGGTGATGATGATGATGTTCTACCGGCGCAGGGCTTCGCCTAAACTCCGCGACGATATGACCGAGGTGGAATATGGTGGAAGGGGGCACCGCACACGGCTAAGGATCGATCCGTAGATCAACTTGTGTGTCTTTGGGGTGCCCCCCGCCCCCGTATATAAAGGAGCCAGGCGGGAGGAGGCGGCCGGCCTAGAGGGCGCGCCAAGGGGGGAGTCCTACTCCCACCGGGAGTAGGACTCCCTCTTTCCAAGTAGGAGTAGGAGAAGGGGGGAAAGAGGAGGAAGAGGGGAAGGAAAGGGGGGGCGCTGCCCCCCTTCCCTTGTCCTATTCGGACTAGGAGGGGGAGGGGCACGCGGCCCCCTCCTGGCTCCTTCCCTCTTCTCCCTCGAGGCCCATGTAGGCCCATTAACCCCCCGGGGGGTTCCGGTAACCTCCCGGTACTCCGGTAAAATGCCGATTTCACCCGGAACTATTCCGATGTCCAAACATAGGCTTCCAATATATCAATATTTATGTCTCAACCATTCCGAGACTCCTCGTCATGTCCGTGATCACATCCGGGACTCCGAACAAACTTCGGTACATCAAAACTTATAAACTCATAATAAAACTATCATCGAAACGTTAAGCGTGCGGACCCTACGGGTTCGAGAACTATGTAGATATGACCTAAAACCATTCTTGGTCAATAACCAATAGCAGGACCTGGATGCCCATATTGGTTCCTACATATTCTACGAAGATCTTTATCGGTCAAACCGCATAACAACATACGTTGTTCCCTTTGTCATCGGTATGTTACTTGCCCGAGATTTGATCGTCGGTATCCAATACCTAGTTCAATCTCGTTACAGGCAAGTCTCTTTACTCGTTCTGTAATACGTCATCTCATAACTAACTTATTAGTTATAATGCTTGCAAGGCTTAAGTGATGAGTATTACCGAGAGGGCCCAGAGATACCTCCCCGACAATCGGAGTGACAAAACCTAATCTCGAAATACGCCAACTCAACATGTACCTTCGGAGACACCTGTAGTACTCCTTTATAATCACCCAGTTACGTTGTGACGTTTGGTAGTACCCAAAGTGTTCCTCCGGTAAACGGGAGTTGCATAATTCTCATAGTTACAGGAACATGTATAAGTCATGAAGAAAGCAATAGCAGAATACTAAACGATCAAGTGCTAAGCTAACGGGATGGGTCATGTCAATCACATTATTCTCCTAATGATGTGATCCCATTAATCAAATGACAACACATGTCTATGGTTAGGAAACATAACCATCTTTGATTAATGAGCTAGTCAGGTAGAGGCATACTAGTGACTATATGTTTGTCTATGTATTCACACATGTATCATGTTTCCGGTTAATACAATTCTAGCATGAATAATAAACATTTATCATGATATAAGGAAATAAATAATAACTTTATTATTGCCTCTAGGGCATATTTCCTTCAGTCTCCCACTTGCACTAGAGTCAATAATCTAGATTACATAGTAATGATTCTAACACCCATGGAGTCTTGGTGCTGATCATGTTTTGCTCGTGAGAGAGGCTTAGTCAACGGGTCTGCAACATTCAGATCCATATGTATCTTGCAAATCTCTATGTCTCCCACTTGGACTTGGTCCTGAATGGAATTGAAGCATCTTTTGATGTGCTTGGTCCTCTTGTGAAATCTGGATTCCTTTGCCAAGGCAATTGCACCAGTATTGTCACAGAAGATCTTCATTGGTCCCGATGCACTAGGTATGACACCTAGATCGGAAATGAACTCCTTCATCCAGACTCCTTCATTTGCTGCTTCAGAAGCAGCTATGTACTCCGCTTCACATGTAGATCCCGCCACGACGCTTTGTTTAGAACTGCACCAACTTACAGCTCCACCGTTTAATAAAAACACGTATCCGGTTTGCGATTTGGAATCGTCCGGATCAGTGTCAAAGCTTGCATCGGCGTAACCATTTACGACTAGCTCTTTGTCACCTCCATATACGAGAAACATATCCTTAGTCCTTTTCAGGTATTTCAGGATGTTCTTGATCGCTGTCCAGTGATCCACTCCTGGATTACTTTGGTACCTTCCTGCCAAGCTTATTGCTAAGCATACGTCAGGTCTAGTACACAGCATTGCATACATGATAGAGCCTATGGCTGAAGCATAGGGAACATCTTTCATTTTCTCTCTATCTTCTGCTGTGGTCGGGCATTGAGTTTGACTCAACTTCACACCTTGTAGCACGGGCAAGAACCCTTTCTTTGCCTGATCCATCTTGAACTTTTTCAAAATTTTGTCAAGGTATGTGCTTTGTGAAAGTCCTATTAAGCGTCTTGATCTATCTCTATAGATCTTGATGCCCAATATGTAAGCAGCTTTACCGAGGTCTTTCATTGAAAAACTTTTATTCAAGTATTCCTTTATGCTATCCAGAAATTCTATATCATTTCCAATTAATAATATGTCATCTACATATAATATCAGAAATGCTACAGAGCTCCCACTCACTTTCTTGTAAATACAGGCTTCTCCAAAAGTCTGTATAAAACCATATGCTTTGATCACACTATCAAAACGTTTATTCCAACTCCGAGATGCTTGCACCAGTCCATAAATGGATCGTTGGAGCTTGCATACTTTGTTAGCACCTTTTGGATCAACAAAACCTTCTGGCTGCATCATATACAACTCTTCTTCCAGAAATCCATTCAAGAATGCAGTTTTGACATCCATTTGCCAAATTTCATAATCATGAAATGCAGCAATAGCTAACATGATTCGGACAGACTTAAGCATCGCTACGGGTGAGAAAGTCTCATCGTAGTCAACCCCTTGAACTTGTCGAAAACCTTTCGCAACAAGTCGAGCTTTATAGACAGTTACATTACCATCAGCGTCAGTCTTCTTCTTAAAGATCCATTTATTCTCAATGGCTTGCCGATCATCGGGCAAGTCAACCAAAGTCCATACTTTGTTTTCATACATGGATCCCATCTCAGATTTCATGGCCTTTAGCCATTTTGCGGAATCTGGGCTCATCATCGCTTCCTCATAGTTCGTAGGTTCATCATGGTCAAGTAACATGACTTCCAGAATAGGATTACCGTACCACTCTAGTGCGGATCTTACTCTGGTAGACCTACGAGGTTCTGTAGAAACTTGATCTGAAGTTTCATGATCAATATCATCAGCTTCCTCACTGATTGGTGTAGTTGTCACAGGAACCGGTTCTTGTGATGAACTACTTTCCAATAAGGGAGTAGATACAATTATCTCGTCAAGTTCTACTTTCCTCCCACTCACTTCTTTCGAGAGAAACTCCTTCTCTAGAAAGGATCCGAATTTAGCAACGAAAATCTTGCCCTCAGATCTGTGATAGAAGGTGTACCCAATAGTCTCCTTTGGGTATCCTATGAAGACACATTTCTCCGATTTGGGTTCGAGCTTATCGGGTTGAAGTTTCTTCACATAAGCATCGCAGCCCCAAACTTTAAGAAACGACAACTTTGGTTTCTTGCCAAACCACAGTTCATAAGGTGTTGTTTCAACGGATTTTGATGGTGCCCTATTTAACGTGAATGCGGCCGTCTCTAAAGCATAACCCCAAAACGATAGAGGTAAATCAGTAAGAGACATCATAGATCGCACCATATCTAGTAAAGTGCGATTACGACGTTCGGACACACCATTTCGTTGTGGTGTTCCGGGTGGCGTGAGCTGCGAAACTATTCCGCATTGTTTCAAGTGTAGACCAAACTCGTAACTCAAATATTCTCCTCCTCGATCAGATCGTAGAAACTTTCTTTTCTTGTTACGATGATTTTCCACTTCACTCTGAAATTTTTTGAACTTTTCAAATGCTTCAGACTTGTGTTTCATTAAGTAGATATACCCATATCTGCTCAAATCATCTGTGAAGGTGAGAAAATAACGATACCCGCCGCGAGCCTCAACATTCATTGGACCACAAACATCAGTATGTATGATTTCCAACAAATCAGTTGCTTGCTCCATAGTTCCGGAGAACGGCGTTTTAGTCATCTTGCCCATGAGGCACGGTTTGCAAGTACCAAGTGATTCATAATCAAGTGATTCCAAAAGCCCATCAGTATGGAGTTTCTTCATGCGCTTTACACCGATATGACCTAAACGGCAGTGCCACAAATAAGTTGCACTATCGTTATCAACTCTACATCTTTTGGTTTCAACACTATGAATATGTGTATCACTACTATCGAGATTCAATAAAAATAGACCACTCTTCAAAGGTGCATGACCATAAAAGATATTACTCATATAAATAGAACAACCATTATTCTCTGATTTAAATGAATAACTGTCTTGCATCAAACAAGATCCAGATATAATGTTCATGCTCAACGCTGGCACCAAATAACAATTATTTAGGTCTAAAACTAATCCCGATGGTAGATGTAGAGGTAGCGTGCTGACTGCGATCACATCGACTTTGGAACCATTTCCCATGCGCATCGTCACCTCGTCCTTAGCCAATCTTCGCTTAATTTGTAGTCCCTGTTTCGAGTTGCAAATATTAGCAACAGAACCAGTATCAAATACCCAGGTGCTACTGCGAGCATTAGTAAGGTACACATCAATAACATGTATATCACATATACCTTTGTTCACTTTGCCATCCTTCTTATCCGCCAAATACTTGGGGCAGTTCCGCTTCCAGTGTCCAGTCTGCTTGCAGTAGAAGCACTCAGTTTCAGGCTTAGGTCCAGACTTGGGTTTCTTCTCTTGAGCAGCAACTTGCTTGCCGTTCTTTTTGAAGTTCCCCTTCTTCTTCCCTTTGCCCTTCTTCTTGAAACTAGTGGTTTTGTTAACCATCAACACTTGATGCTCCTTCTTGATTTCTACCTTCGTTGCTTTTAGCATTGCGAAGAGCTCGGGAATAGTCTTGTTCATCCCTTGCATATTATAGTTCATCACAAAGCTCTTGTAGCTTGGTGGCAGTGATTGAAGAATTCTGTCAATGACACTATCATCAGGAAGATTAACTCCCAGTTGAATCAAGTGATTATTATACCCAGACATTTTGAGTATATGTTCACTGATAGAACTATTCTCCTCCATCTTGCAGCTATAGAACTTATTGGAGACTTCATATCTCTCAATCCGGGCATTTGCTTGAAATATTAACTTCAACTCCTAGAACATCTCGTATGCTCCATGACGTTCAAAACATCGTTGAAGGCCCGGTTCTAAGCCGTAAAGCATGGCACACTGAACTATAGAGTAGTCATTAGCTTTGCTCTGCTAGACGTTCTTAACGTCGTCAGTTGCATCAGCAGCAGGCCTGGCACCTAGCGGTGCTTCCAGGATGTAACTTTTCTGTGCAGCAACGAGGATAATCCTCAGGTTACGGACCCAGTCCGTGTAATTGCTACCATCATCTTTCAACTTTGCTTTCTCAAGGAACGCATTAAAATTCAATTGAACAACAGCATGAGCCATCTATCTACAAACAAACATAGACAAGCAATATACTATCAGGTACTAAGTTCATGATAAATTTAAGTTCAATTAATCATATTACTTAAGAACTCCCACTTAGACAGACATCTCTCTAGTCATCTAAGTGATTACGTGATCCAAATCAACTAAACCATGTCCGGTCATCACGTGAGATGGAGTAGTTTCAATGGTAAACATCGCTATGTTGATCATATCTACTATATGATTCACGCTCGACCTTTCAGTCTCCGTGTTCCGAGGCCATATCTGTATATGCTAGGCTCGTCAAGTATAACCTGAGTATTCCGCGTGTGCAACTGTTTTGCACCCGTTGTATTTGAACGTAGAGCCTAGCACACCCGATCATCACGTGGTGTCTCAGCATGAAGAACTTTCGCAACGGTGCATACTCACGGAGAAGACTTCTTGATAATTAGT
Source organism: Triticum timopheevii (assembly GCA_963921465.1). Classification (NCBI taxonomy): domain Eukaryota; kingdom Viridiplantae; phylum Streptophyta; class Magnoliopsida; order Poales; family Poaceae; genus Triticum; species Triticum timopheevii. Next base: position 582,287,605 of record OY997270.1, on the reverse strand, counting down.
GAGAGATCATCTTAAAATGCTACCGTCAATCAAAGCAAGATAAGATGCATAAAGGATAAACATCACATGCAATCAATATAAGTGATATGATATGGCCATCATCATCTTGTGCTTGTGATCTCCATCTTCGAAGCACCGTCATGATCATCATCGTCACCGGCGCGACACCTTGATCTCCATCGTAGCATCGTTGTCGTTACGCCATCTACTGCTTCTACGACTATCGCTACCGCTTAGTGATAAAGTAAAGCAATTACAGGGCGTTTGCATTTCATACAATAAAGCGACAACCATATGGCTCCTGCCAGTTGCCGATAACTTCGGTTACAAAACATGATCATCTCATATACAATAAAATATAGCATCACGTCTTGACCATATCACATCACAACATGCCCTGCAAAAACAAGTTAGACGTTCTCTACTTTGTTGTTGCAAATTTTACGTGGCTGCTACGGGCTTAGCAAGAACCATTCTTTCCTACGCATCAAAAACCACAACGATAGTTCGTCAAGTTGGTGCTGTTTTAACCTTCGCAAGGACCGGGCGTAGCCACACTCGATTCAGCTAAAGTGAGAGAGACAGACACCCGCCAGTCACCTTAAGCACGAGTGCTCGTAACGGTGAAACCAGTCTCGCGTAAGCGTACGCGTAATGTCGGTCCGGGCCGCTTCATCTCACAATACCGCCGAACCAAAGTATGACATGCTGGTAAGCAGTATGACTTGTATCGCCCACAACTCACTTGTGTTCTACTCGTGCATATAACATCAACGCATAAAACCCGGCTCGGATGCCACTGTTGGGAAAGGTAGTAATTTCAAAAAAATTCCTACGCACACGCAAGATCATGGTGATGATATAGAAACGAGAGGGGAGAGTGTTCGTCTACGTACCCTCGTAGACCGTAAGCAGAAGCGTTAGCACAACGCGGTTGATGTCGTCGTACGTCTTCACGATCCGACCGATCCAAGCACCGAACGTACGGGGCCTCCGAGTTCAGCACACGTTCAGCTCGATGACGATCTCCGGACCTCCGATCTAGCAAAGGCTCTAGAGATGAGTTCCGTCAGCACGACGGCGTGGTGACGATGATGATGTTCTACCGGCGCAGGGCTTCGCCTAAACTCCGCGACGATATGACCGTGGTGGAATATGGTGGAAGGGGGCACCGCACACGGCTAAGGAACGATCCGTAGATCAACTTGTGTGTCTTTGGGGTGCCCCCCGCCCCCGTATATAAAGGAGCCAGGGGGAGGAGGCGGCCGGCCTAGAGGGCGCGCCAAGGGGGGAGTCCTACTCCCACCGGGAGTAGGACTCCCTCTTTCCAAGTAGGAGTAGGAGAAGGGGGGAAAGAGGAGGAAGAGGGGAAGGAAAGGGGGGGCGCTGCCCCCCTTCCCTTGTCCTATTCGGACTAGGAGGGGGAGGGGCGCGCAGCCCCCTCCTGGCTCCTTCCCTCTTCTCCCTCGAGGCCCATGTAGGCCCATTAACCCCCCGGGGGGTTCCGGTAACCTCCCTGTACTCCGGTAAAATGCCGATTTCACCCGGAACCATTCCGATGTCCAAACATAGGCTTCCAATATATCAATATTTATGTCTCGACCATTCCGAGACTCCTCATCATGTCCGTGATCACATCTGGGACTCCGAACAAACTTCAGTACGTCAAAACTTATAAACTCATAATAAAACTATCATCGAAACGTTAAGCGTGCCGACCCTACGGGTTCGAGAACTATGTAGACATGACCTAAAACCATTCTCGGTCAATAAACAATAGCGGGACCTGGATGCCCATATTGGTTCCTACATATTCTATGAAGATCTTTATCGGTCAAACCGCATAACAACATACGTTGTTCCCTTTGTCATCGGTATGTTACTTGCCCGAGATTTGATCGTCAGTATCCAATACCTAGTTCAATCTCGTTACCGGCAAGTCTCTTTACTCGTTCTGTAATACGTCATCTCATAACTAACTTATTAGTTATAATGCTTGCAAGGCTTAAGTGATGAGTATTACCGAGAGGGCCCAGAGATACCTCTCCGACAATCGGAGTGACAAAACCTAATCTCGAAATACGCCAACTCAACATGTACCTTCGGAGACACCTGTAGTACTCCTTTATAATCACCCAGTTACGTTGTGACGTTTGGTAGTACCCAAAGTGTTCCTCCGGTAAACGGGAGTTGCATAATTCTCATAGTTACAGGAACATGTATAAGTCATGAAGAAAGCAATAGCAGAATACTAAACGATCACTGCTAAGCTAACGGGATGGGTCATGTCAATCACATTATTCTCCTAATGATGTGATCCCATTAATCAAATGACAACACATGTCTATGGTTAGGAAACATAACCATCTTTGATTAATGAGCTAGTCAGGTAGAGGCATACTAGTGACTATATGTTTGTCTATGTATTCACACATGTATCATGTTTCCGGTTAATACAATTCTAGCATGAATAATAAACATTATCATGATATAAGGAAACAAATAATAACTTTATTATTGCCTCTAGGGCATATTTCCTTCACAACCGTCATTTCTGTTGCCCCAAAAATCCTGAGAAAATTCCAAATATTCTTTGGACCCTAGGGCACATTTCTGAGCAAAAATATTTCACCACTTTTGGAGTATTTTTGCTATAGAAAATATAAACACTTATGTGCTGAAATGGTAGTTTCTAAAGCAACTACCTTTTTACTAGCTCCATTGTATCTGGTTTTCCCTGTGCTTATTCACCTTAGTAAGAGTCAGTAAAACCCCAAAGATCGGCCCTTGAATCACTGTGGTTTGACCACATTAACTGTTCAAAGTTTCTGTTACACCCTGCATTTTGTAACATTTCATTTGCATTAATAAAGCATAAAAATGTGGGCCAACAAAAACTTTTACATTATCTGGCTTTTATTTAGAGTTGGTTTTCTCTCTGTGATTTTTAAGTGCTCCTTAAAGTCAACACGACTCCACCTTATATACTTCATCTCCTTGCCCCAAACTTCTTCCCAATGATCATGACATGTGTATAGTGCAATATAGTATTATCTTACAAAAATAATTTGGCCAAATAGTATTTTCAAAAATTAGTTTTCCAAAAACCGTAAATTGAGGTTTGCACTGCAAGTACTTGATTTGGGGTATGAAAAATATTTCAAAGAGTATATTTGAGACCTATTAGATATAGGACTCCCATAAACCACAAAAATATAATTTTAGAAGTTATTTTTCTACTTTATTTAAAAGCTTTTTCTTAAGGCCAGAAATGGTCTTTAATAGGAAAAATTATTTTATTGTTTCAAAAATATTTGACAAAAATCAGGGAAACTCAGTGGACATATATTTCCCATATATAAGAGTTTCAACTCATGGTCATGTTCAAAATATTGGACAAAACCTCCCAAAACCATTTCTGCCCATTTCAAGGATTTGAAATATTTCTACAGAAAATATTTTCATAAAAATCCAAGGAAAATCCAGCAAGTCACAAATGCATATTGTGATCACCTTGCAAAGCCTCATGTCAATTAAAGTCATTTTGGTTCACCAAAATTCCCCAAAACCCTCTCTAACCAGAACAAAATTTGAACAACTTTGTACTACCAACTTTCTCTCCTTGACCCCAACTTTTGTGAGCAAGTTCACATGACCAAATGAGGCCACTACACCAAGTGGTGCATCAAGGAGAAGTGATTTGCTCAACTAGATCTACACAAGTTCATTTCTGCTACTTTCTAGGGTTTGCCAAAGTTTCATTATCAAACTCCTCCAAATGAGCTCATCTTCCTTTTTCCCTGTCATTTTGTCATGAAAAACACCCCTGCCAAGTGCCAAAAGAAGTAAGTTAGTGCAAGTACCCCAAAACCATATCAAACACCTTCTGCATGTTAACAAAAAACCCTGTTTGGGGCTCTTCCACTAATCTCCATGAGCTCCACTTTTTACCACAACCCTTACTAGTCCCCTTTCACCCCCAGTAACAATGGCAAACACACAACTCAATTATTGGATGGGTAAAACCCCACTTTCTCTCTCTGGACAGCCCATTTCTCCCTCTTCTTCTACCTCTCTCTTCCCCTACTGGCCACCCAGGGCATCCAAGGCCATCTCCTACTTCTTTACTCCCTCCTAGAGCTACCAGACACCTTTGGCCGTGACCACGTGCATAGAAAATGGCCATGCCGGCCATTTGGGCGCTCTGGAGCGCGCTACAGTGCGCTCCCGCACTGTAGCCGCCCCTTCCAACCGCCTCCGGCCACCTCGGGCCTCCCCAGCACGCCCGACGATGCACCTCGATGTCTGCGTCACGCCACGCCTCTGTCCTCCTCCTCCCTCTCCCTCCTCTCGCTCCTGCTCGCACGCGCGCTGGCCGCCCGAGCGCGCCAATGGCGTGGCTCACACGCGCGACGTCTCTGACCCCTCCTCGCTCTCTCCCTTAGCTTTCCTCGGCGTAGTCCACAGACACAGCGCCAACTCCTCCTGAGCCCTATGGCAACGAGCAGGAGCTCGCCGGCGCACGGGTCCACGGCACCCCACCGTTCGCCTATTTAAGGGTCTCCCCGAGCCCTCCTCTCCTCACCACTCGCTATCCCACTCCCCAAAACATCCTCCTGCGCCCCAGTTCCTCTCCAGAGCCGCCCGAGCTCGAGATCGAGCTCGAGCTCCGCCGCTTCGGCTCACCGGAGTTCGCGAGCTACAGGCCTCCCCCGCTCCTCCTTTGCCCCTATGTGAAACCGCCTCCTCCCACTGATCATTTCACCTCTCTCCCCCGCCTCGTTTGCAGCCGGAGTCGACCGGAACGACCACCACCCGACGCTCCTCCGCCGTGCCTCCTCGTCGCTGGCGAACCAGGCCACCCCGCGACCGCAACCACCACCAGCCGAATGGCGACACGACACTGAGCCCAGCCGTGCCCTCGCCCGACCTTGCCGTGCCCTGCATCGTCGCCGGTAAGCTCGCTGGTCGTCTGGACTCGGGGTTAGGGATGACAGGCGGGCCCCGCCTGTCAGCCTCTCCCCTCCATCGCCCCCCTCTGTCTCGTTGACTCCTGGGCCCCGCCCGTCAGGTTTAAACCTGGCGCGCATGCGTGCACCAGCGCGCCGGGCCGCCTCGCTGGCTGGGCCGCTGCCCTACGGCTGTTCTGGCCCAGCAGGCACAGAGCCCTTTTGCCTTTTTCTTTTTCTGTCACCCTTCCAAAAATTCCATATATTTAAATATTTGTCTAAATAAATTAATTCCAACTCCTAAATTCCTGAAGTATTGCAACCTATTTAATGGTGCAACTTTCATTCAAAGCCAACAACCTTTTTTTCACTGTAAATATTTAAATGTGATTTTAAGCATTTAAATATAGCTTTGTAAATCCATTTCTTCTATTTTGCTACTCCAAATCCAAAACTAGGAACTTTCCCCTTCTTAGTTTTCACCCTAGTATAACAAAAATGAGTTGACATTTTTCTGAGCACTTTGGTTTTTCTGTTTTATTATTGCCTTATTTTTCTCGTTATTATTTTGCGACGATAGATTGTGTTGCTGACGAAGGATTTGGACCAAAAGACTTTGAAGACCCAGAAGACTTTGTTGAGCCAGGCAAGCAGCCCTTTGACCATGTCTATGAAACCCTTTTTATGCATGTCATATAGCACTTTCATTGCTTGCATCGGAGACATGGTACTATGGAGACCACATGGGGTGGTTTGCCACCGTTACTTCCTCGTTGATACTTGCATTGTGCATGACCCTACCTTCTTATGAGGATTATGCCGGTGGGAGTAGATAGGATGCTAAAGTAGATGCTACGCAAAAAGGGACGGGAATATGCATGATGAAGGAGACAAAGTGTTTTCAAAGGACTTTTCAAAAACCCCGTCAGGTGCCACTTATGCCCGAGAGAGATGATGAGATGGGTAACCACTTGATGACGAAGTGGTGTACCGAGGCAAGTGTGTGTTGTTTTTGAAAACGGATTAGATTTAAGATTTGTCGACTATCCCAACCTTACATGCGCAACCACTCTACCCTTGTATGGGAAAGGGCATTATTGATTACCTAGGCCGATACTAGCTTGGAGCCCGCATTACTAGTGACGGGGGAGAGTTGGTGCTCTCTCTCGGGACGGGGTCATGCCAGGTAGGGTGGCCATGACTGTTTTCACAGGGCACCGGATACACCGTTGTGTCCCCTCTCGGATGTTACAATCTCGAGTGAGTCTCGTATGATGTACATCATGAGGATACGGAACAACGAGTGGACTCCTTGTTAGTGTCGTCTAGGGAAAGATAGTGATCGGGTGCTGACCCCGGATACTTGAGGTATCGCCGGTCGTGGATGACACGGAAGTTCCCCGAATCTTGTGGGTAAAGTGTGCAACCTCTGCAGAGTGTAAAACTATTCGAATAGTCGTGTCCACGGTCAAGGACAGTTGGGCGGTGCTGCTTAAACTACGTCCAGAGTTTTGCAAGTCGTGTGTGTGTTGATAAAACTACTTGGGTCAAGTCAAGGGACTTGACATGACTGAGTTGGGTTGGTGCCCACTCTATTTATGATGATATCTGTAACCTGTCCTCATGGTTACTTGAATTCTCCTGATGCATGTCTTACAAGTTGTTGAACATGTCATTGCACTCAAAACTAGCTTTCTGCAAAAATTTACCTATATCATGTATTGTTACATCTTGGACCAAAACATGGGTTGCTTGCGAGTACATTCAAAGTACTCATTGGCTTGCCACTGGTTATTTAATTGACCAGGCATGGAAGAACCGGAGTTTGAAGAAGAGTTCTTTGGAGACGAACATGCGAATTAGGACGTTTCCCAATCAGAATGCCTGTAGGGTTAAGGCAGATGGCATGGGTTCTACTTATCGACGAAGATTTCCACTGCTTGTGTTTTATTTGATGTTCAGCCCTTAAGGCTTTATCCATGTAAGACTTGACCTTAATGGTCATAATTTGTGTAAGATGGTATGTATGGATGTAAGACTCTTGTTATTCAGGTTCTGTGTGTTCAGTGAGCATTGATCTCTGGGATCACTGTACACGTGCATTCGGTGATCTCGACTTATGAGTCGGGGTCCCCACAGTTTCTGTCCAGTAATTAAACATCTTCACCATTTCACTTCTACTGCACCTAGAAACCAACCGAGCCGTGGTAACACCTAAAGTTACTAAGGACTACACGCCAGACATCATGGTTAGTGCATATGTGGCCTAATGTCACGGTCCACGTGGTGACCGCGTTCGTCCGAGGGTGCTGGCATGCCAAACGCGCGCTCTGCGCGTCGCCTGCGCCTCTGTGGCACGCATGCATGCTTCTCGGCCAGCCAGAGCATGTCCCCCCTCGCCACCATCCTCGTCTCCACCCCCTTTACTCCTCCCTACCGCTCGCCGACGCCGGAGCTCGGCGCAGCGAGCACGGGCATGGTCCAGCCAACGGCACGGTGCCCGCGCACTGTGTTCGTCCCTTTCCTCCATGCTCCTGTGCTCGTCTGTGTCTATGCACAACTCCCGCGTGAACCCGTCGCCTTCTCCCTCTCTCTCTGGCACCATTCGTTGCCGGGCGCCGGAGACAGCTATCCTCCAGCGGAGCCCGAGCCCTCCTCGCCGCCCCACCTATATAAACCCCCTCCACAGCCTCCTGGAGCATTGCACCTCACCACAACTCCCTCCCATAGCCACTAGAAGCCGTAGCCCGGCCGGGCAGGCCGCAGGCTGCCGTCCCCGAGCCGAGCTTGCCGGCGATCCCCCTGGATCGACCCCACAGCTCCGGCCACTCCCAAGCCGAGGCGACCCCGCCAGGGCCTCCGCCTCTCCTCCGTGAAGCTAACGAGCCAAGCCCGAGCCCCTGGAGCTGCCCCTAGCAGCCGTCTTCCTCATCTCCGGCGACCTCCGTGTTCTGCGTCCGCTTGCGAGGAAGAAACCGACGCCGTCCGGTCACCATTTGCCACGCCACGGGTACGGGCAGGTGCGCAAGAACCTCCGCCGTTGATCCCTCCCTCTCATTTTCCTCCAAGATGCCTCAATGCCGGCGTAAGCTCCAGCGAAGCGCCGCGCCTCTCTGTTTCTTTCCCCCTCCCTCCGGCCTGACTAGCAGGGCCCGCTAGTCAGCCACTCATAATGCGCGCGAAGCGGTATGAGTGGTGGCGCCCCGGGAAAATACGCCATCGACGTCACCCCCTCTCTCTGTTTTCTTTTTCAAATTCATTTAAGTTCCAGTGGCATTCAAACAGCCATAACTTTTATTCTACAAGTCCAAATGCAGTGATTATTTTTGCATTGTGTTCTTTCTCCAAAAATCTAACAGCTCCCTAAAGATGGGATTTTTCCTTGCTCCCTAGATTTTCTGGCAATTTTTAGAAGATTTCTTGATATTTTCTTTTGTGGTTTTTGAATTGTTTTCAGAGGAACCAGCTTGTCTTGAGGATCACCAGGAGCCTTGTGAACCTCATCAGTACTAAGGCAAGCCACAGTAACATTTTCATGGTGCCACTTCAATATTTATGATTTTCATACTTGAACTTATGAATATTGATGCATTTAAATTAGTTATATAATAAATATATTCTATTATATGCTTGTTATGTTAAAATGATTGAACTTCAGTAGGTTTAAAGTAAATATTGTTGGTAAGATGATGAGAACTTAGTTGTTAGTGATAAATAAATAATATGGTCATAAAGTTTGATGAGTAATTTGAATATTATTTTGCATGAGGTAAAATGTTGATAATACTAGAAATAGTCCTGGTATAGGTAAAGAGAGGTTTTAACCAGTATGGTAGCATGAGTTTATGTTGGCTCCGTGGGAGCGTAGTTGGTGCAGTCTTTGCACGGTTATGTGATGCATATGTTAAGTGATGCATGGTATGGCAGTATGACACCGGTTATTTTCTTTTCACACTAAAGTTGAACCTGATTAATAATTCAACTTGAACATGTTGTTGACCGGGTCGTGGTGCCGCTGAAACGAGTCTTTCCCAGTGCAACCACATTTGCTGGTATGGGATGGCCTTAATGCATTTCATTGCCGTGCCTCTGGTCGGTACCTCAATTTAGGGAAGGTTATGGGCGTGTTGTACCCTGGCCCGGTAGGCAAGCATAACCTTGTGAGCCCGTTGTTAAGTTAATTTTGGTACCGGGTCCCAGTGTGGATCATGGCCGCGACGGTGGTCGAGGTGTCTGGAGGTAGACACGGGGCCACCCAGGACTAGCCCGGTGGGGTCTGAGTCGGAGGGGCCGGGAGAGTGTCATGAGAGTGAAATGGTTTTGTCGGAACGTTGTTGGTCCACTCAGATGGGAGAGTGAGGCCATGGGTTCTGTAGTATGGGTAAAGTGTACTAACCTCTGCAGAGTGTATTTAATCTATCGATAGCCGAGTCCACGGATACGGACACGCTCGAAAGTATGGTACACCATGGGTCAACACTTAATAAATATGCACACTAAATTGCACTAAGGATGACAGTGAGGTCATCGTGTTGAGTTGGACATGAGTTGTCGGGTTGTGATCGCCGTAAGGATCATGGGCCACGAGTTGGTCGGGTTGTGATCACCGTAAGGATCACGGCCCACAAGTTGGTCGGGTTATGATCGCCGTAAGGATCACGGGCCATGAGATGGTCGGGTTGTGATTGTCGTAAGGATTACGAGTATGTGTTGGTAATATAAAGTTTGTGGGTCACACCAGGTAAGCAAGTTGGAGAATGAGCACCTGTTGAGCATAGTCACATCATGTTGGTTATATAGCTGCATTGTTGATTAAATTGGATAAATATCATAATATTATCTGTCATCTTTTTTATGTTTATTGTGAGCTTGCAAGTACATTCAATGTACTAACCTGGCGTGTCATGCCAGATTTCAGGAAAGTCCCGTTGGAAAGGAGTGTTGTCCGAGTCTAGACCGTGTCCACGTCGGTGCCCTTGTGTTATGGAGTCCCGCTATGACGTTGTTCCGCTGCCGAGTAGTTGTCGTGATCGAGGCCCCTTTATGTTTACTAAATAATGTACATATTGTTCAGCCGCACCGTGTGTGCCGCTTGGCCTTGATAACTGTTGTAATATTAACTATGTTCCGCTAGCATGAATAAAGCGGTTGTATTCTGTGCCATGTTGTTGTGTTTTGCTAGAAGACAAGATCTCTGGGCTGGCAATGCAAGGTAAACCGGTCGCTCTGAGCCGGGGTGCCACATGAAGGCCGTTCTTCCAAGTAGTGTGTTATAGCCGCTTCGGAATGGAGCGATGTCAAAGATTAATTCTTCGCTTCTGAAGATGTCGGGAGAACCGAATACAACCTATAGTAGTAGAGAGCCCGTGCAGCGGGCCTCGACGCCTGGTATTACTCCTTTAAAGGTAGTATTGCTTTGGCTGATTCTTGATGGGTCTATCCCCATTTTTCATATAGTGTCCTGATATATCAGATTAAGTCTACTGCCGCCGTCCATAAGGACTCGGGTGAGATGGTATCCGTCAATTATTGGGTCGAGCACCAAGGTAGCCGACCCTCCGTGCCGGATACTAGTTGGATGATCCCTGCGATTGAAAGTGATCGGGCAGGCCGACCAAGGATTGAACTTGGGGGCGACGGGCTCTACAGCGTATACGTCTCGGAGTGCGCGTTTGCGCCTTCTCTTTGGTATGTGAGGTGCGTAAATCATACTCACTGTTTTGACTTCTGGTGGGAATTTTTTCTGTCCCCCAGTGTTCGGCTGGCGAGGCTCATCCTCGTCTTCACTTCGCGTCTCCCTCCCTTTGTGTTCGGCGTTTAGCTTGCCGGCCTGCTTGAAAACCCAGCATTCTCTGTTGGCGTGATTTGCAGGTTTTTCGGGGGTGCCATGAATCTGACATAATCTGTCTAGAATCTTGTTTAGGCTGGACGGTCCATCTCTGCTGCCTTTAAATGGCTTTTTCCGTTGACCGGGTCGAGAGCACCTGAATCCGGTGTTGACCGCCGTGTTATCTGGGCTGTCTTCATTATTTCGACGCTTGTTTTTATTGTGTCGCGGTTTCCGATTGCCATCCCTGACTTCGGATGTGCCTGGGTCACTGGTGCCGCTACGTGCCAACCAGCTGTCCTCGCCCGTGCAAAAGCGGGTCATAAGGCTTGTTTGGGCTGCCATTGTCCTTGGCTTTTCTTGGCCAAGGTGTGTGGCGAGCCATTCGTCTCGGATACTGTGTTTGAAAGCCGCTAAGGCTTCGGCATCTGGGCAGTCGACGATTTGATTCTTCTTAGTGAGAAATCTGTTCCAAAGCTTACGGGCTGACTCTTGCTACATCTTGAGCTTGCGTTGGTTTTCCTTGAAGAGGAAAGGGTGAAGCAGCAATAGTAGCGTAAGTATTTCCCTCAGTTTTTGAGAACCAAGGTATCAATCCAGTAGGAGGCTCCTCAAAAGTCCCACGCACCTACACAAACAAACAAAGAACTCGCAACCAACGCAATAAAGGGGTTGTCAATCCCTTCACGGCCACTTGCGAAAGTGAGATCTGATAGAGATAGTATGATAAGACAAATATATTTTTGGTATTTTATAATATAGATGCAAAAATTAAAGATGCAAATAAAAGTAGATTCAAAGCTTATATGATAAAAGATAGACCCGGAGGCCATAGGTTTCACTAGTGGCTTCTCTCAAGATAGCATAAGTACTATGGTGGGTGAACAAATTACTGTCGAGCAATTGATAAAAAAGCGAATAATTATGAGATTATCTAGGCATGATCACGTATATAGGCATCACGTCCGTGACAAGTAGACCGACTCCTGCCTGCATCTACTACTATTACTCCACACATCAACCGCTATCCAGCATGCATCTAGAGTATTAAGTTCATAAGAACAGAGTAATGCATTAAGAAAGATGACATGATGTAGAGGGATAAACTCAAGCAATATGATATAAACCCCATCTTTTTATCCTCGATGGCAATAATACAATACGTGTCATGCAACCCTTTCTGTCACTGGGTAAGGACACCGCAAGATTGAACCCAAAGCTAAGCACTTCTCCCATGGCAAGAAAGATCAATCTAGTAGGCCAAACCAAACTGATAATTCGAAGAGACTTGCAAACATAACTCAATTACACATAAAAGAATTCAGAGAAGATTCAAATATTTCTCATAGATAAACTTGATCATAAACCCACAATTCATCGGGTCTCGACAAACACACTGCAAAAAGAGTTTACACCGAATAGATCTCCACAAGAGAGGGGGGAGAACACGGTATTGAGATCCCAAAAGAGAGAAGAAGCCATCTAGCTAATAACTATGGACCCAAAGGTATGTGGTAAACTACTCACAACTCATCGGAAGGGCTATGGTGTTGATGTAGAAGCCCTCCATGGTCGATTCCCCCTCTGGCGGAGTGCCGGCGAAGGCTCCAAGATGGGATCTTGCGGATACGGAAGGTTACGGTGGTGGAAATTTGTTTTTGTTGGCTCCCTGGATGTTTTCGGGGTACGTAGGTATATATAGGAGGAAGAAGTACGTCGGTGGCTGCTCGTGGGGCCCAGGAGACAGGGGCGCGCCCAGGAGGGGTGGGTGCACCCTCCTATCTCCTGGCCGCCTCGATTGCTTCTTGACTTGCACTCCAAGTCCTCTGGATCATGTTCGTTCCAAAAATCACGCTCCCAAAGGTTTCATTCCGTTTGGACTCCGTTTGATATTCCTTTTCTCCGAAATACTGAAATAGGCAAAAAAAAAACAGCAATACGGGCTGGGCCTCCGGTTAGTAGGTTAGTCCCAAAAATGATATAAATATGTAAAATAAAGCCCATAAACATCCAAAAGGGGTAATATAATAGCATGAAACAATCAAAAATTATAGATACGTTGGAGACGTATCAAGCATCCCCAAGCTTAATTCCTGCTCGTCCTCGAGTAGGTAAATGATAAAAACAGAATTTTTGATGTGGAATGCTACCTAGCATATTTCTCAATGTAATTTTCTTTATTGTGGCATGAATGTTCAGATCCAAATGATTCAAAATAAAAGTTCATATTGACATAAGAAATAGTAATATTTCAAGCATACTAATCAAAGCAATCATGTCTTCTCAAAATAACATGGCTAAAGAAAGTTATCCCTACAAAATCATATAGTCTGGCTGTTGCTCTAGCTTCATCACACAAAGTATTTAATCATGCACAACCCCGATGACAAGCCAAGCAATTGTTTCATACTTTAGTAATCTCAAACTTTTTCAACTTTGATGCAATACATGAGCGTGAGCCATGGACATAACACTATATGTGGAATAGAATGGTGGTTGTGGGGAAGACAAAAAAGGAGAAGATAGTCTCACATCAACTAGGCATATCAATGGGCTATGTAGAGGCCCATTAATAGATATCAATGTGAGTGAGTAGGGATTGCCATGCAACGGATGCACTAGAGCTATAAATATATGAAAGCTCAACAAAAGAAACTAAGTGGGTGTGCATCCAACTCGCTTGCTCACGAATACCTAGGGCACTTTTGAGGAAGCCCATCATTGGAATATACAAGCCAAGTTCTATAATGAAAATTCCCACTAGTATATGAAAGTGAAAACATAGGAGACTCTCTATCATGAAAATCATGGTGCTACTTTGAAGCACAAGTGTGGTAAAAAGGATAGTAGCATTGTCCCTTCTCTCTTTTTCTCTCATTTCATTTTTTCTTTTTCTCTTTTTTTGGGTCTTTTTTTTCTTTTGGCCTTTCTTCTCTCTTTTTTTGTTCTTTTTTTCTTTCTTTGGTGGGCTCTTTGGTCTTTTTTTTGTAAAGTCATAAGACTCATCCCGACTTGTGGGGGAATCATAGTCTCCATCATCATTTTCTCACTGGGACAATGCTCTAATAATGAAGATCATCACACTTTTATTGATTTACAACTCAAGATTACAACTCAAAACTAGAACAAGATATGACACTATATGAATGCCTCCGGCGGTGTACCGGGATATGCAATGAATCAAGAGCGACATGTATGAAAATTATGAAGGTGGCCTTGCCACAAATACGATGACAACTACATAATCATGCAAAGAGCAAGATGACAATAATGATGCGTGTCATATAAACGGAATGGTGGAAAGTTGCATGGCAATATATCTCGGAATGGCTATGGAAATGCCATAATAGGTAGGTATGCTCGTTGTTTTGAGGAAGCTATGGTGGGTGTATGGTAACGGCGAAAGTTGCGCGGCACAAGAGAGGCTAGAAATGGTGGAAGGGTGAGAGTGCGTCTAATCCATGGACTCAACATTAGTCAGAAAGAACTCATATACTTATTGCAAAAATCTACAAGTCATTAAAAACAAAGTACTACGCGCATGCTCCTAGGGGGATAGATTGGTAGGAAAAGACCATCGCTCGTCCCTGACCGCCACTCATAAGGAAGACAATCAATAAATAAAATTGTGCTCCAACTTCATCACAAAGCGGTTCACCATACGTGCATGCTACGGGAATCACAAACTTCAACACAAGCATTCTTTAAATTCATAATCACCCTATTAGCATGACTTTAATATCACTACCTCCATATCTCAAAACAATTATCAAGTATCAAATTGTTCGTAGCATCCAATTCACTTCCTATGATAGTTTTTATTATACCCAACTTGGATGCCTACCATTCTAGGACCAATTTGTAACCATAGCAAATACCATGCTGTTCTAAGAGACTCTCAAAATAATATAAGTGAAGCATGAGAGACTAGCAGTTTCTACAAAATTAAGCCACCACCATGCTCTAAAAGATATAAGTGAAGCACTAGAGCGAAAACTATCAAGCTCAAAAGATATAAGTGAAGCACATAGAGTATTCTAACAATTTCAATCAAGTAGGCTTCTCCCAAAAGGTGTGTACAGCAAGGATGATTGTGGTAAACTAAAGACCAAATACTAATATCATACAAGACGCTCCAAGCAAAACACATATCATGTGGCGAATAAAAATATAGCTCCAAGTAAAGTTACCAATGAACGAAGACGAAAGAGGGGATGCCTTCTGGGGGCATCCCCAAGCTTAGGTTTTGGCTACTCTTGAATATCTTGGGGTGCCATGGGCATCCCCAAGCTTAGGTTTTTCCACTTCTTATTCCATAGTCCATCAAATCTTTACCCAAAACTTGAAAACTTCACAACACAAAACTCAACAGGAAATCTCATAAGCTCCGTTAGTGAAAGAAAAGAAAACCACCACATAAGGTACTGTAATGAACTCATTCTTTATTTATTTTGGTGTTAAACCTACTGTATTCCAAGTTCTCTATGGTTCATACCACTTAATACTAGCCATAGATGCATCAAAATAAGCAAACAACACACGAAAAACTATATCTGTTAAAAACAGAACAGTCTGTAGCAATCTGTAACTAACACAAACTTCTGGAACTTTAAAAATCCTACCAAAATAGGAAGTCCTGGGCAATTTGTCTATTGATCAGCATAAAAACGAATCAACGCAAAAACACGTTTCTGTTATTTAACAAAACTCATTTTGTGCGAGCAAAGTTTCTATTTTTCAGCAGAATCAAATTAACTATCACCATAGGTTATCCTATAGGTTCTACTTGGCACAGACACTAATTAAAACATAAAAAACACATCTAAACATAAGGTAGATGCAAAATTTATTAAATAACAGCAAGTAAAATATTGGGTTGTCTCCCAACAAGCGCTTTTCTTTATAGCCTTTTTAGTTAGGCATTGAGATTTCAATGATGCTCACATGAAAGACAAGAATTGAAGCACAAAGAGAGCATCATAAAACATGTGAAAAACACACTTAAGTCTAACATACTTCCTATGCATAGGCATCTTGTAAGCAAACAAATCATCAAGGCAAGCAAAAACTAGCATATGCAAGGAAGAACAAAGAGATGATAGCAATCTCAACATGAAGAGAGGTAATTTAGTAACATGAAAATTTCTACAACCATATTTTCCTCTCTCATAATAATTACATGTAGGATCATAAGCAAATTCAACAAAAATAACTATCACATAAAATATTTCCAACACGATCCACATGCATGTGAAGTTGACACTCTTCCAAAATAGTGGGGTTAACATTAACTAAAGCCATGACCTCTCCAATCCCACTTTTATCTAAAATACCATAAGATTGAACATGCTCCAAATATGTGGGATCTAAAGTTGACAATCTTACAAACCCACTTTCAATATTATTGCAAACACTATTATCAATCTCATATTCATCATGTGGCTTAAATAAATTTTCAAGATCATAAAAAGAATCACTCCAATCATGATCATTGCAACAAGTAGTAGACATAGCAAAACTAGCATCCCCAAGCTTGGGGTTTTGCATATTATTAGCACAATTGACATCAAGAGAATTTATAGCAAAATCATTGCAATCATGCTTTTTATTCCAAGATCTATTGTGAATCACTTCATAAAGTTCTTCATCACAATTTTCAGATTCACGAATTTCAAGCAAAACTTCATAAAGATAATCTAGTGCAGAAAACTCACTAGCAATTGGTTCATCATAATTGGATCTCTTAAAAAGATTAGCAAGCGGATGAGGATCCATAGATCTTAGCTTCTTTGTTTAGTAATAAATACACAATTATTCCAACCAAACGAGCAAACGAGCCAAGTAAGACATTAAGGTAAACGAAAAGACGAATGGAAAAAGGGCGAATAAAACGGGAAGGGTGAAGTTGGGGGAGAGGAAAACGAGAGGCAAATGGCAAATAATGTAAATGCGAGGGAGATGAGTTTGTGATGGGTACTTGGTATGTCTTGACTTGAGCGAAGACCTCCCCGACAACGGTGCCAGAAATCCTTCTTGCTACATCTTGAGCTTGCGTTGGTTTTCCTTGAAGAGGAAAGGGTGATGCAGCAATAGTAGCGTAAGTATTTCCCTCAGTTTTTGAGAACCAAGGTATCAATCTGGTAGGAGGCTCCTCAAAAGTCCCACGCACCTACACAAACAAACAAAGAACTCGCAACCAACGCAATATAGGGGTTGTCAATCCCTTCACGGCCACTTGCGAAAGTGAGATCTGATAGAGATAGTATGATAAGATAAATATATTTTTGGTATTTTATAATATAGATGCAAAAAGTAAAGATGCAAATAAAAGTAGATTGAAAGCTTATATGGTAAAATATAGACCCGGGGGCCATAGGTTTCACTAGTGGCTTCTCTCAAGATAGCATAAGTATTACGATGGGTGAACAAATTACTGTCGAGCAATTGATAGAAAAGTGAATAATTATGATATTATCTAGGCATGATCATGTATATAGGCATTATGTCCGTGACAAGTAGACCGAGTCCTGCCTGCATCTACTACTATTACTCCACACATCGACTGCTATCCAACATGCATCTAGAGTATTAAGTTCATAAGAACAGAGTAACACATTAAGAAAGATGACATGATGTAGAGGGATAAACTCAAGCAATATGATATAAACCCCAGCTTTTTATCCTCGATGGCAACAATAAAATACGTGCCTTGGAACCCTTTCTGTCACTGGGTAAGGACACCGCAAGATTGAACCCTAAGCTAAGCACTTCTCCCATGGCAAGAAAGATCAATCTAGTAGGCCAAACCAAACTGATAATTCGAAGAGACTTGCAAACATAACTCAATCATACATAAAAGAATTCAGAGAAGATTCAAATATTTCTCATAAATAAACTTGATCATAAACCCACAATTCATCGGATCTCGACAAACACACCGCAAAAAGAGTTTACATCAAATAGATCTCCACAAGAGAGGGGGAGGACATGGTATTGAGATCCAAAAAGAGAGAAGAAGCCATCTAGCTAATAACTATGGACCCAAAGGTCTATGGTAAACTACTCACAACTCATTGGAAGGGCTATGGTGTTGATGTAGAAGCCCTCCATGGTCGATTCCCCCTCCGGCAGAGCGCCGGTGAAGGCTCCAAGATGGGATCTCATGGATACAGAAGGTTACGGTGGTGGAAATTGTTTTTCGTTGGCTCCCTGGATGTTTTCGGGGTACGTATGTATATATAGGAGGAAGAAGTATGTTGGTGGCCGCTCGTGGGGCCCAGGAAACAGGGGGCGCACCCAGGAGGGGGTGGGCGCGCCCTCCTATCCCCCGGCCGCCTTGATTGCTTCTTGACTTGCACTCCAAGTCCTATGGATCACGTTCATTCCAAAAGTCACGCTCCCGAAGGTTTCATTCCGTTTGGACTCCGTTCGATATTCCTTTTCTTCGAAATACTGAAATAGGCAAAAAAACAGCAATACAGACTGGGCCTCCAGTTAGTAGGTTAGTCCCAAAAATGATATAAATATATAAAATAAAGCCCATAAACATCCAAAAGGGGTAATATAATAGCATGGAACAATCAAAAATTATAGATACGTTGGAGACGTATCAACTCTCTGGGTTGTTGGATTATGTGACTTAAATCGTCTACATCCGGACGTCGGACATAGGTCCCTTGAAAATTGGCCCTGGAAGCATCCTCAAGTTCGTCCCAACTACCAATTGAGTTTTCGGGGAGGCTTTTCAACCAATGCCGAGCTGGTCCTTTCAACTTGAGGGGCAGGTATTTAATGGCGTGGAGATCATCTCCGCGAGCCATGTGGATGTGAAGGATAAAGTCCTCAATCCATACCCCAGGGTCTGTCATTCTGTCGTATGCCTCTATATTCACGGGTTTAAATCCCTTTGGAAATTCATGATCCAGCACCTCACCGGTGAATCATAGCGGGTGCGCGGCACCCCTGTATTTGGATGTGTCATGGCATGCTGTCGACGGTTGTTGTGTTCGGTGTTGATTCCGAGCTGGTATTCGATTGATATGATCGTTTTGGTGGCTGTGATCCTGCACCGGAGCACGCTTCCTAGATCCATAGATGGACCTAGCCATGCCGGATTTTTTGTCCAGGAGCTCACGTAAATCGTGTGCTGACTTGTGTGCGGCATCATTAGCCGCCCTGTCGCGGCCACGGGGTGGTCGATCCTGTGGATCGGCTGTATTATTTTTTGGCGGGATGGGCTCTATGGCCTCGTCATCGAATTCGGGCAGCAGCTTGCGCTTTGGGTAGCTCTTTGCGGTTGAGCGTATCCTACGTGGCCTTAAGCCTTAGCTTCTGCTTCTTCATGCTCCTCGCGGTGGCAATAAGCCTTCTATGGAGGTTCTCTTGTTCCAAGTGTTTTTCCGAGATGATGAGTGCATCGTCGTCCAGACTATTCTCCTCTATGGAGACAGGTTGATGAGTTTCACCCTCGGGGTCGCCATCATCGGACATCGGCTCCGGACTATGTTCACCGTCCCCTGGCTCATCCTGCTCCATCGCTGGGTCCATGGGGACGTCGTTTCCTTTGGAGTCGACCGGGGTGTTATTCTTTCTTGCGTTGTTATCGCTGTTTTTACTGTGGCGGGATTTAGAGCGGCGCCTACATCGTCGCTTTGGTGGCTTCTCGAGGGGATTATCCATTGTTGCATCCTTCCGTTCCT
Source organism: Triticum timopheevii (assembly GCA_963921465.1). NCBI lineage: Eukaryota > Viridiplantae > Streptophyta > Magnoliopsida > Poales > Poaceae > Triticum > Triticum timopheevii. The sequence continues at coordinate 582,268,130 of OY997270.1, read as the reverse complement.
CGCCGTTATTTTCTTTGGGTGTATCCACCATGTATATATCATATGATGAGCTGACTGTCCAGCGCCCCGTGGGTGGTGGTTCCTGTTCGTCTCTAGCATCGTCGTCCATACCGTCGATGATTTTGGAGTCAAAGTCAAGCGTGTCGGTTAAGTCATCGACAGTTGCTATGAAGTGGGTGGTGGGTGGGGAACGAATTTCTTCGTCGTCCGCTTCCCACTCGAGCCGGACATAGTTCGGCCAAGAGTCCCCTGACAGAGAGAGAGACCTTAATGAATTTAGCATGTCGCCCAAGGGCGAGTGCCGAAAGATATCCGTGGAGGTAAACTCCATGACCGGTGCCCAATCAGATTCGATAGGCGCGGACGTACGCGGTTCGGATCCTATGGCCGGAGACGAGTCCGAGGGTCCGATGACACAGATCTCTTTGGAGGTGAAGTCTGTGTTCGGCTCCAGCGCCGATGAGTGTGCGGCCTCCGTGGCGGGGTCCATCCACCCGTCCTCGGATGGCGCGATCTGCTCCAGATTAAGGGCCTGGGCAGCGGCAGGTGCGATCTCCCGAACACCGTCCAACGGCAGATCTGAGTCATGCTCATCGTGACTGTTCGGCGCTCCTGACATGGGCTCGAATCCGTCGAAGATCAAGTCTCCGCGGATGTCGGCAGTATAGTTAAAGCTTCCAAACCTGACCTGATGGCCAGGGGCGTAGCTATCGATCTGCTCCAGGTGGCCAAGCGAGTTGGCCCGTAGTACAAAGCCACCGAATACGAAGATCTGTCCGAGGAGGAAAACATCACCCTGGACCGCATCGTTGAATATGATTGAAGGAGCCATCAAACCTTATCGGGACGACCAGTGGAACTCTCAATGAAAGCACCAATGTCGGTGTCAAAACCGGCGGATCTCGGGTAGGGGGTCCCGAACTGTGCGTCTAAGGCTAATGGTAACAGGAGGTGGGGGACACGATGTTTACCCAGGTTCGGGCCCTCTCGATGGAGGTAATACCCTACTTCCTGCTTGATTGATCTTGATGATATGAGTATTACAAGAGTTGATCTACCACGAGATCGTAGAGGCTAAACCCTAGAAGCTAGCCTATGATTATGATTGTTGTTGTCCTACGGACTAAACCCTCCGGTATATATAGACACTGGAGGGGCTAGGGTTACACAGAGTCGGTTACAGAGAAGGAGATCTACATATCCGAATTGCCAAGCTTGCCTTCCACGCAAAGGAGAGTCCCACCCGGACACGGGACGAAGTCTTCAATCTTGTATCTTCATAGTCCAACAGTCCGGCCAAAGTATATAGTCCGGCTGTCCGAGGATCCTTTAATCCAGGACTCCCTCAGTAGTTACCATAGGTTATATAAAGTAGTTTTTGAATGTAATGGGATTGATATTTTGATGATTTTCTTATGGAGCAAATTGGACTGGGAATCATATGTTCACTTGTAACGTTCCTCATCTACTATATAAAAATAGCTAGCCCCCATTACTAGGAATTCTCTGCCTTCTTATTGTGCCACATCATTCAAATTAATTCAGCCGTTGGACATACTAGATTAGTCAACAATAGTCATCGATCTACACTTTGAAAACAGCTGCACCAAGCGCATGTGGTAACTGACGCATGCATGCCATATGCATGCAGTAACTGATAGTAAAGTACTCCCTCCGTTCCTAAATATTTGTCTTTTTAGGATTTTAAATGGACTACCACATACGAATGTATATAGACATAAAGTGTAGATTCACTCATTTTGCTTCGTATGTAGTTATTTGTTGAAATCTCTAGAAAGACAAATATTTAGAAACGGAGAGAGTACTAAAGTATGTTGACCATGCATGTAGCTCACAACACGGTGCACCATGAAAGAAAATTGAGGCATGCATATCTTTTCGTTCTGCTCCAATTTGGACTTATACAAAGACATTCTCATTTATTCATTTTTAAAATATTGGTAACCAAATTTTCTTGTTATTGGAGAAACCATAAAAACACTATCTAGATTGATTAGTTCAATGCAGTTTTTAGTTTATACAAATTTCCGCATCAACGTGCGGGGCATTTGTCTAGTTAACATAGTGACACATTATATATATATATATATATATATATATATATATATATATATATATATATATATATATATATATATATATATACCTAAGAGAGTCATCCTTATTAACACAGTAACACTTTCTTTCTTTGAAATGCCTGGATCTCACACCGACATTTGTGTGCTCCATCGATCTCCTGTGTTGGACACTTTGTAATGGAGAATCACCAAGATGCTGTAAGCGTGGGAGCGTGAGAGCCCTCCCCACGTCGCTGGCCACCCCAGCCGCAGCGGCCACCAGATCCCGCCGCTGCCTGCCTCGGGCAGTGACGCCACCTCCCCCCTGTCATGGGGCGCCCCCGCTCCAACTCCTCCTTGCACTCAGCCCGGCCCCGCTCGCAGGACAGCGAGGGGTGGGGCCGGCCAGCCCCCGTGCCTGCCCGGTCTGGATCCAGCGGTCCGTCGATGGTGCCGGACACCCAGCTGCCTCCTCCCGCGTCAATGGCCATCCCCAGCTCCCCACCGCGAATCCTGTTGCGAGGCGAGTGCTCCAAGATGGCGCCACCCCTTTCCACTCCGGATCTTGAGCGCCCCCCCCCCTTTCTGGGCGACCACGGCTTTAGTCCATCATCGTTAGGCCTTCCCCGCGGCAGAGCTCTTCCCCTTCCGGCAATGGATTCGAATGGACGGAGGTCCAGTCCCGCAAGTCACGGCGCGCCAGCAAGCGCCCGACAGGCAGCAGAGAGCACGCGCAACGGCACCAGCGAGGCCGCCGGCCCTCCTTCAATGCGCCTGCCAGCCGTGAGGCCTTTTTAAGGCGCTTCCGCGGGCTCTGCTTCAGATGCCTCAGCACCGAGCACCGCCGCATCGACTGTAGAGATCCTCTCCACTGCTTAGAGTGCAAGCTGCCTGGTCACCGTGCCCGCGACTGCCATCTTCGGCGCGGCTCGGCTCGGCCTCGGCCTCTCCCTCCCCGGGGAACTGTTCACGAGCGGCTGCGGTTCCCATTGCCGCTCGCGCCGGCCATGGAGCGTGCCTTCCACACCGACCCCTCGCGCCGCCCGAGGACCAGCCACAAGGTGGTGATCGAGACCCCGGAGATGGAGCACCAGATCTTCGGTGGGCCGCGCCTTCGAGGCCAAGCTGCGCACTCCGGCGCACCTGCTGCACGTCATGAGCCACGACCCCGAAGACTTCCTCGTCCACTTCGAGCTGCCGGCACACCGCGACAACGCCGTCCGCCTGGGCTGCATCAACGCCGACAGGGCCTGCTTCACCGTCAAGACCTGGCATGAGGACGACCACGCCGTGCACCAAGACTTCATGCTCCACATCCGCGTCGTCATCGAGAAGATGCCCATGCAGCTTTGGTCCGTCGCCGGGGCTGAAGAGGTGCTGGGCGACAAGTGCATCATCGACCGGCTCGACTCCCGCACGCACGAGCGCGGGCACTCCAGAACCTTTGCCTGTTGGGTGTGGGTGTGGGATGTGGCATTCATCCCCACCAAGCACACGATCTGGAGGCCTGCTCGCAACGCCGGGCGCGTCAAGGCAATGCTTGGATTCTTGCCGCCGAGCAGGGAGGTGACACCGCTGCCACGTGTCAAGAGGCACGACATGCTCATCCACGTCAACCGTGTCGAAGACTGGTCTCCGCTATCGCCGCGGTCGTCCCACTCCGCTCAGAGCGGCCTCCCATCCTCGGGCTCGAACGACAGCCGCACGGTCCCCACAACCTGGCCGGGCACTTGGACCATGCACGTGGAAGACGGCCAGAGGCAGGGATGGAGGCACCCTGCTCTGGTCTCCCCGTCGGGATGCGGAGGGCTGCACCTCGGGCAGCGTCGTGACCACGACGACCAAGACGGAGCGCAGGGTGGGCGGCGGTCATGGAAGGACACTCTGGTCGGGCGAGACAAGCTCCCCAGGCGCTTTGGAGCCAGCTCCTCGCGCCACCGCAGCCACACCCCCGACAGCCGTCACGGTGGAAGAAAGCGTTCCCAGCAGCCTCCACAACTCAAGGCCACCCCTCCCCTGCCACTGCCTCCCAAGCAGGAGATGCAGGCTGCGGTGGCCGCCGCCGAGCCCGTGGGCGACCCGGTCTCTGCCTTCTTCGACTCCGCAGGCCGGGCGCTCCCTACGCCGCCGCGCGCCGACGAGGTCCAGCGGGAGCTGGACGAGACGATGGCGGACGCGCTCGCCAACCCACTCGAGTTTGCTGCATGCTGTGCACCCCCCTCCGCGGTGGCCACCACTCTGCAGGTGGGCGCGGTGACACAGCAGGTGCTGCAGCTGCAGCTCAGTGGGGGCGAGGCTGCGGTGGTAGAGCAGCCCAAAGTCTTCTCTGACGTGTCACCGCCCATCATCGCCACGTTGCCCCAGAAACGTCCATCCGCGCCACCCAAGACCAGAGCCTCCTCAACCCCTGTCAGGCAGAGTGCAAGACAAGCAGAGAGCAAGTGCAAGGTGCCAGTCACCCAGCATGCCTCCCTGCTGCTGGTCAAGCGCCTGGGGATGCTCGGGCCAAAGGAGAAGATGACGGCAAAGGCAGCCGAGGCCCTCATCCGCCGCTTCGATGAGCCACTGTCATAGGAGGACATTGCGATCATCGCCAAGCTCACCCGCCTCGACCCCGACGCCCTGCGCATCGCCGGCGGCCTAGCAGGCCCAGATGCAGAGACTGCAGATGCAGTGTAGTTTACCCAATGTTAGCACATCACTGTAACCGTTTTCATTGTAGTCGTAGCAGCAGTAGTCTCCGTCAGCCATTGGCCTTAAGCCAGCGTAAGCTAGGGTTGATGTTCTCGTCTTCAGTGGTAGCAGTAGGGCTCAGTGGATCGCTTGTCGTCGGAGAATTATGGGGCCTATTGGCGGTCTCCGGCGACCCCTTGTACGACGGCATGTGTATCTGTTCTTCTACTTTAATAGAATGTTCAGTTGGCGAAGTTTACTTTGTGATCCATGATTAGTACAAACTATATCACCATGAGCTGGAATGTGAGAGGACTAAACGCCCCTGCAAAGAGAGCTGCAGTCAGGGAGGTGGCCGAAGCGCACCGCGTGACAATTCTATGTTTACAAGAAACGAAGATTGATTGTTGGTCACCAGAGCTTGTGAGAGACCTGGGCGGTAGTACGCTGGAGGGCTGCGCGTCCTTGCCTGCCATGGGAACAAGAGGAGGAGCTGTGATACTATGGAACAAAAGCCTGGTTAACATCACAACTCACATGATTGGCTGCGTCTCGATCACGACAAAGGTGACTGAATTTCAGAGCAGCTGTGATTTTTGGCTGACGACAGTGTATGGACCAACGGATGATACGCGAAGGGACGATTTCCTGACTGAGTTAGTGAGAGCAGCCCCTCCAATGGGAGAGCCATGGATGATCAATGGAGATTTCAACGTCATCTATGAAGCAAGAGACAAGAGCAACTTGAATTTAAATAGGAGGCTGATGGGAAGATTCAGAGCAGCCCTTGACAGAGCACACCTGAAGGAAATTAAATGCAAGAACAGGAGGTTTACCTGGACAAATGAGAGGGAGGATCCAACCATGGTCAGCATTGACAAGATGTTTTGCAATCCAGAATGAGATGCCCTGTTCCCATCATACATGTTGTTTGCTGCATCCACCGCTTGTTCTGACCACTGCCCCTTGGTCATTGCAAACACTGCTGCTCCCCGAAGAAAACCAACTTTCAGATTTGAATCTTTTTGGCCTCAATTCCCGCACTTCCAGGAGACTATCCAGCGAGCTCGGCAGCGACCAGTGAACCACACTTGCCCCATTGCAAGATTGAAAGTTAAGATGAGAAGAACTGCCGCCGACCTGAAGATCTAGGCACGCTCCCTATTCAATGATGCAAAACTTTAGTTTCACCTGGCATGTGAGGTGGTCCTGCGGCTTGATGTGGCACAAGAGAGGAGAAGATTATCTACAGCAGAATTCAACCTTCGCAAGATGTTAAAGCAGAGATTGCTTGGATTGGCTGCAGTGGAGCGTGCTCGGAAACGACAGGCCTCCAGAGTCACTTGGCTTCATGCTGGTGATGCTAGGACGACATTCTTTCAGGCCAAAATTAACTCAAGGCGAAGAAAGAACTACATCCACTCCCTGCAGACAGATTCGGGCACGGCCACGACCCATGATGACAAGGCGGCGGTAGCACATGAGCACTTCAGTAATCTGCTCGGCACGAGAAGCAGCAGAGCAAACACGTTGAATTGGGATGAATTGGACCTCCCCTCGGTCAGCAATGACGGGCTGGATAACCCCTTCACTGAAGCAGAGGTGTGGACGGCGATCATGGCATCTCCCGCTGAAAAGGCCCCTGCCCCGATGGCTTTTCGGGAACCTTTTTCAGAGTTTGCTGGAACGTGATCAAAGGCGACATTATGGCTGTTTTCCATCACCTCTACAGCCTTGCTGATGGAAGCTTCTCCGATCTTAACACGGCTATGATCATTCTCATCCCGAAGAAGGATGGGGCCTCTACCATGGGGGATTTCAGGCCCATCAGCTTGGTTCACTCCATCGGGAAGCTCACCAAAGTTCTATCAATGCGCCTGTTAACTGTGATTAACAGAATCATCTCGCCGGCACAATCTTCCTTCCAAAAAAAGTGCATCCATGACAGCTACCTCTTCGTGCAAAACAGAGTCTGAGCCATGCACCGCAGCAAAACCCCAGCCCTCCTGCTGAAACTCGACATTGCTAGAGCTTTTGACAGTGTTTCCTGGGAATACGTTCTAGATCTGATGAGTAAAATGGGCTTCCCTCCACGCTGGCGCGACTGGACTGCACTGCTGCTGTCCTCCTCGACATTGACTTGCCTGCTAAACGGCGTCCCTGGGTACTACATCGACCACCTTTGAGGCCTCCGACAGGGAGACCCCCTGTCTCCCCTGCTCTTCATCCTCTGCATCGACCCCTTGCATCGCCTTCTAGAGGCGGCTACGCGTCAGGGTATTCTATTGCCAATCCCGGGGCCGGCAACCACGATGAGAACCAGCCTTTATGCAGATGACGTCATAATCTTCATCAACCCGGATCGCCAGGAAGTAGATATTCTACTGCAAATCCTTGCTAACTTTGGTAACGCTACTTGGCTTCGGGTTAACCTAGCGAAATCATCTGTTGTGCCCATTAGCTGCGCCGAGATCGACCTCGCCGACGTCTTGCTAAACTTTGGAGGGGCTACGGTTCAGTTCCCCATCAAATACTTAGGTCTGCCGATCACGACTAGTAGAATAAGATTAGACCATCTTCAATTCATTCTAGATAGGATCAGAGCCAGGCTCGCTAGCTGGAAGGGCAAGCTGCTGCCGCTGGCCGGGCGCCGGGTCCTTGTGCGATGCGTGGTCTCCGCCATGCCAACCTTCGCCATCACGGTGCTGCGAGTCCCCAAGAAGTTCTTCAAGGAGATAGACAAGGCCAGAAAGCGCTTTCTTTGGGCGCAAGATGAGGAGATTAGTGGGGGAAAATGCAAGGTTGCTTGGAAGATGGTGACCACGCCGGAGGACCGCGGCGGGCTGGGCATCCACGATCTCTCGACGTTTGCCCGTGCCCTTCACCTCCGGTGGCTTTGGCTCAGCTGGACAGACCACAACAGGCCATGGGTTGGCACGGGCACCCCCTGTGACGCCAAGGACAGATGCCTCTTCGCCACGGCCATGGTCGTGACCATCGGGGACGGGGCCACGGCCTCCTTCTGGGCTTGCTCGTGGCTGGGTGGACGGCCACTCAAGCAAGCTTTCCCGGCGGTCTTCGCACACTCGAGGCGAAAGAACAGATGTGTTCGAGACGCCCTGGAAGATGCCAGATGGATCCAAGACCTAAACCATGGCGACTTCAACAGCATCCTGCCGCAGATTGTGCAGCTAGCCAGAGAGATCAGAAGAGCTGGAATCACCACGCTTGAGGGGAGGCCGGACACCATCCGCTGGACCCTGAGCAACTCCGGGCAATACACAGCGAAGACGGCATACAATGCTCAGTTCGACAGCGGAAGTACGTGCCAGTTCCGCGCACTGATCTGGAAGATTTGGGCCCCGGGAAAGATCAAAATGTTCCTCTGGCTACTGCACCGTGATCGCCTCTGGTGCAACGACCGTCTCCAAAGAAGAGGATGGGAGAACTGCTACTTCTGTCCGCTCTGCCAAAGAAGCTTGGAATCGTCAGTCCACCTCTTCTGGGAGTGCCCGACCTTGTTGCAAGTCTGGCGCAGCGCCGCGGGCTGGCATGGATGCGGCGCCCTGGATCACAGCACCTGGCCGGCGTTATCAAGCACAACTGAGCACGTTCAGTCCATCGTCGACCATGCGGCCCAGGGGGGATAAGAGGGGCACCAAGACGATGATCGCCATGCTCACTTGGCACATCTGGTTGGAACTTAACGAGGCCATCTTCAGAGGCAAGAACCCTAGCACGAGGAACATTGTCGACGCTTGTCGACGCGACCTAGAGCTGTAGAGATTAGCTGGAGCAAAATGCATAGAGCACCCATTCGGGAAACTAAACGTGAGATAAAAACCTAAACGTTTTAGGGTGCCTCAGCCAGACCCTAACGTGGCTGCATGTAATCTTATCTGCCTCCTGATCACTTGATCAAACCCTGTAAACCTCTCTCTCTCTGCTAAATCAATGGAAACCAGCAAGTGCTGGATATTTCAAAAAAAAAAACTACACTATCAACGGCCACAACTACACTATCACCAGGGTCTGCGGGCACCGTTGGCACTCGGCGTCGCTGCGGTCCCTCATGCACTGCACCAACCCGTACATTGTCCCTGTGGGGTCGTCGCGGGTGTACACCGCCTCTCCCATGGCGAACATACTCGTCCGCGCCGAGCGGTTCCCGCCGCCGGAGGCCGCATGCCCCACCAGGCGGCTCATCAGCGCGTAGTACGCTCGATCATAGTTGTTCGGGTAGGCCACCCTGCCGGCGTCGTAGATTATCTGACCGATGCACCCCTCGTAGACGGCCTGGTCGTTGGTGTCGACGTAGCTGATGTAGCACTTGTCGTACCTCATGGGGGAGCGCGTCTTCATCCGCAGCCTCTGCCGCAGCGACGCCCCGGGAAAGGGAGGCGAAGCCCGTGGGCACCGCGGCATGGGGGAGCGCGTCGAGGAGTGCGATGATATTGGCACGGAACACCCTGCGGTTGGTGGTGGTGCACGATGTTGACGATGGTGCTGGTGCTGGGGGAGGGAGAGGCGGCCGAGGGGCCGCACTCTACCCACGCTTGTGAAGCTCCGAAGCTTGCCGCGAGGAGGAGCACGATGTGTGGCGCCGTGGATGGGCTTCGCCTTCATCGACGACATGGTGAGTGCACAGGGCGATGGCTATGTTCAGCGTGTGATGATGCAAATGTGTCGCTGGGAACACTATTATCATTTAACCAACTAACTGGACCATAGTGGTCGTGAACCAACCTGTGGTTGGATGGTTAGGAGGGCAGTGGTATCCCAGCCTGTCAAGGTTTAAATTCTGGTTCTTACATTATTTCCGGATATGCGTGGGCGTGATAGAGAGGAGTGTATGCGCATATATACGAGCCTTACTGCATTCAGAAAAAAGAAACTGGGCCATAGTGATCAGCAGAGTGGGATACGTCTTCTCACATATATGACCAAGAAATGACAGAAGTTTCCTGTTGAAAAAGGAAATCTGAATGGACGAGGGTGATCACTGATTAGTCAACTGTATTCGTCTGACCGTGTCTTGCAGTCGCACGGTTTACGGAAGTCGAAGCCCCAGATGAAAAAAGCGGCCAGAACGTGCGTGTTCGTCTAAACCACATCATCGAGCTTTAGTTTTTGAAAAAGATTGCTATTCATTACGCATAACTTTTACGAAAACTTTACGTACTGTTTAGTTTTTCTTCTGTGGTTGTATTTGGTTTTGGTTTTTGCTCGACTTTGCTTCAAAAATCAAGAGATGTCAATTTTTTATCCGGTTTCTCCCGTTAACCGGACTAACTCTTTTTTCTCTAATGCAACAGCGGAAGCTGTCCATCCTCTGACGACGTTTCGCCAAAATAAGCGGTCGAGAGAGGACCCGATGAGATGTCGCCCACCTTCTTTGCAACCCTGCCCACCTTCGCCTTCTCGTGCTTCTTGGTTGTTTGCTTCAGCTGGCCGTTCTGAAGCATCACAAAATCTAGTCCCTCAAAACAGACTTTTGTTCCGCTTTAGAGCATGTACAGCCGGACTTGGCAAATTCGGTCCCTCAAACGTCCGCAAGCACTGACCAAGCACCCCTCAAATGTTGTGTCGCATATCCACATATCGTAAATTCTGATTCTCAAATTCATGCAATCCATGCACGTCGATCATATGGTACAAAATGTCTGAATGCTAAAGTTCAAAACAAAGCAAATCAAATCATAGTTCAACAAACCGGACATGGCAAAATGAATCAATGTCCGAGCGTGACGGATGGCCTCAGTTCACTGGTTGGGCCAGCTCCTAGCTGAAGGCGTCCTACTCCACGCGGAATGTGTTTTGCTCGTCCTACTCTGCCTGCATCCGGGCAGCCTCCTTCGCCTGCAGCCGGGCTAGCTGCTCCGCCTGCATCCGGGCCGCCTCCTCCGTGCGAGTTGCAACCTATATTTCTCAAGCTCTATGTCGCCAAATGTCTTGGCCTTCTCGAGCTCCCATTTGATCGCCGCTTGTTACTTCTTCAACTCGATCTTCTCCCTCTCAATTTCTAGCTTCTTCTCCGCCCTCTTTCGGTCTCACTCCATCCTTTCCTTTTGCGCATCCAACATAAGCTTGTACCTCTCCTCCTTTTTGTTCTCCCTCACCGAAAAATGCCCATCCATGTTGATGACATTTTGGTAGCCACAGCATCACGGACGGCACGTGCCTTCACCCACTTGTTTCCCATGACTTGGTGGTTGTCCTTTGGCACGGTGCTTTTCCATTCATCACGAAAACATCGTCCTCTTCATCGTCCAACTCAATTGATTGGTTGGAGCTTGAGCCATCATTCCTCTTCTTGCGGGACTTGAGGTCGGCCACAAGTTGGTTCCACTTTGGCTTGCCATTCAATATGACCCAACAATGGCTAAAAGCAAATGGCTTCTTCTCCACCTCGTGATACAAAGTGGCAGCCACCGCATTCTAGCAAACAACGTATGTATGAGCACGAGAATGCAAACACAAGAAGCATATGCAGTGGTGGTGGCCTCCAATTCACTCCATTTGGGTCGGATCTTCATTGTCATTGATCATGTTCGACAAGAACACCTCCTACATGATTATAGCTTACAAGCATTCATCATGAGCGAAATGAACTAGTGGTCTATGCTAAAATTTGATCAGACAAGGGCAAAGAAAACGCACAGACTCTTGTTCGGTCATTTCGTCGAACATGTCGAGGGCAGCCCGGGCACTGCCGGAGCCTGTGCTGATCCGCGCTCGAACGAGCTGCGGCGACTCACACACGTCGATCGCCAGCATCTGCGTGGTCGCAAAGCTCTCCGGAATGGCCCAGTCAGTGGTCGAATCATCCTCTGTCCCAATGGGCTCGGACGGCATAATTCGCGTAGGTGCTTAGAAGGAAGGGGTGCGGGGATACAGACGCGGCGGAGGAGACAACTGCTCCACCACGTCCAAACCTCCCTGTGATGCTGCCGCCGCCTCCCTCTCTCGCCGTCGGCATCGCCGCAACTTGCGGGCAACGTTCTCCGCCTTGCAAGTCGCAGCCAACGAATTGACGCCGCCGACGGACAAGGCGAACTGTGTCTCCGTTGCGATGGTGCGGGTCGGGCTGGACGACATTTCCGGCGGCGGATAGGGACCGGAGGAGAGGATAGGGAGCAAGGGTGGAGGACGGTGAGGGTCCGGGCGCGGGAATGGTTGGAGGGCTGCGGGAGGAGGACGAAGAGTTTGGTGGATTTGGTGCAATTTGGGGTGGGGTCGGGCTGTCGGGTCCGACGTGGCAGGCGTCCCGAACGCCCACAATCCACCCTATATTTGGCTGGATATGGGGATGCCGGTCAGCCCGGGCGTTTGAGGCCCGTTTAAGGAGTCCGTCTGGGTAAAAAAATCATGACCGGACAGTCACCGGACGGCCGCCCGGGCCTATGAGACGGGTTTGAGAGCTTCGACTATAGATGATCTTATATACAGAGCATAGACCACAAGTAAACAGCCAAACGAGACATGTGAAAGACCTTAAACAAAGCAAACCTTAGAAGAAAAAAAGACAAAATAAATCGGCCGGAGCATGCTTATGCCGCCGAGCAAAAATAGAGGACCTAAAGACTAAAGCAGCCACGCCCAAAGCAAACTGGGCTCCTCGGTAACGCCCTCAAAAAGGGAAACGACACTAAGCGTCGCCATCGCCGCGCCTGATGGAACGGACCGTTTTCACCCAGAACTATGAAGGACGAAGCGAACCTGCGGCGGCATCCTCGAGAGGAGAGCGGCACACAACGGGCGCCATCGCAGTCGACGCTGAAGCGCAGAGCTTTCGCCTAGTTGCTTCCACCAGCCATATATGAACTAAGTCGGTCACCGCGACGTTGCCAAGAACTCCAGAACAAGAATTGGGCACCTCCCCTGCCGCAACAGAGAAGACACAAGAACCTCCCAACGCAACACCCCTCGCCGTCCACACGACCGCGGAACACAACCACCACCGCCACCCAGTGACCCATTGGAGTGCCAATCGGGTAGCCCACCACCCAAGGTCATCGCTGCGGTATCCCTCTTTAAACCTCTCCCTGATGCCATAGCACGCAAACGACACCAACCGGAGGGAAAGCAGACACCTTCCGGCAAACCCTCAGGGCCCACCACACAAGCGATTGGATGGGGGCCATAGTCGGGTAGGAGCGTGCGCCGCCATGGGTGACCTGCGAACAAGGATTAGGCCGTTGGAATGGAGAAAGCATGTCCTGAGCAGAACATCTAACCCTCGCACCCGAGCCTGCCCAGCGAACCCTATTATATCTGGTCACTCCAGATCTCAACGGAGAGCCACAAGGAACAGGCATCTCCGGTTGCCAGGGAACCTCGGTAGCGCCAACCGCGGCCATACAGCAACCCAGCGAATATCGCCATTTCTTCATCTTCCCACGTCCACGCACCCACGTAGAAGGGCGGAACCCCAACAACCGTTCGTCACCGGCACGCACACCGCCACAACCAAAAACCGTCGGGCCCCCACTACTGACTACCGACTTCCATCGATGGCACCATCACAGCTATCGACCGGTGCCGCCCATGGCCCGCATCGCCGGACGGGGCTTGCCTGCTCCGCCCCGGTACTCCCATCCGTGCGCCGCGCACTTCCTTCCGCATCGAACGGTTCCCCTTTTTTCTCTCCGTGGCCCTTTCCTTCGAAGAGAAAATCACAAACAACTATGTATAATTTCCTTCCATAATACTCACACATCGTTAAAACTGGAGCTCTATCGCAGTGGCTATGTCCATGTCGGCCTCGTCGACGTCGGCGATACTCCCGGCCTAGTGCCAAGAGGACATGGGACCTTCTTAATGTCGGCGTCAAGCCCAAGGCCATGAGAACTGCCTCTTCCCTCCGACGCGGCAAGCTCGTCGTGCTGCCGCCGCCGGCTAGCCGTCTTTGAGGAGATCACAGGCGTGTAGCTAGTGGACAAGGTCAAGGAGAACATCCCATCCATGCACAGCTTGCTCGAGTACGCTCGTCTGCTTGTCCGTCAGCGCTGGAGCCGTGACGACCACCGACGACAGCCTCATTGTCGCTGCAGCCGCTTTCCCATTGATGCTGCTTCCGGCTTGCCGCCAAACAACATCGGCAACCAAGCTAGATGAGTACGATGGCGAGTAGTGCTTGAGACTAGGAGCCGCTGCTACCACACCGTGGAATCCATCGGGTATATAATCAGATGTGATGAGATATGTGCGTACGGGTATGGGAAGGACACAGAATACATGGTTGTTTGTGAATTATTTCTTCGAAGGAAAGAGCCACGGAGAGAAAAGAACGGGAACCGTTCGATGCGGAAGGACGTGCGCGGAGCACGGATGGGAGTACGGGGGCGGAGCAGGCAAGCCCCATCCCGCATCGCCGTCTGCTATCGTTCGAAGATCTGAGAGAAGCCCATGACAGCGGCCCCCTCTAGCAGGCTTCCTGCCTCGCTGTGGAGCCCACTAGTCATCACCGTCGGGACGAGATCCCCGTGCCGCTGTGTCCCACCCAAGTGCGGTGCGTGGTCCATCAAATCTGGCCCGCACTAGAGCCTACGTGCGAGGAGACGAGATGTCTCGCGCCGTCGATGCTGGCCGGGCTTCACTTGGCCGCACCCTGTGGAGGCGGCAGGGGAGGATTATGGAGGGAGCGCACGGCGGCATCTAGGGTTTCCCTACCCATCTCCAACAGGGGCGGCGGGGTGGGGTGGGAGGGGTAGCTCGAATCAAGGCTATCTCCTTGCCTTATTTTATCAAAAAATCTAGTCCCAAACTAGAATCATCATTAGAAACATTGAAGTTCTTATATGCACCTTAGGAACTACTAGCAGTGCAGGCGTGAATCTTTTTTTAGCTCTTGGAAGCTCTTCTCGTACTTGAGGTCAATTTTACTTTCTTTTTCTTTTTTGCCCGGCTATGCCATCGACCTGAAAATGCTTAGGAATCTTTTACGAATCGATAGTTCAATCGTAAAATACTTCGAACCTTAGTCATTGTGTTGGGTGGTCGTTGGTCCAACACTATAATGATCTATGGCAACTCCTCTAGTAGATATGACATGTCCCAAGGATCCTACTTCCTATGAGCATATTTGTCAGTTGACTTTGAGTAGATGAGGATGTCATCTGTGAATACCATGACGAACAATACATGTACTATATGTATACTTTGTTCGTGAGGTTCGTAAAGTATGTAATGGTGTTTGTTAATCCAAACGACATCATTGTGCACTCACGATAGCCATATTGGTTGAATATGCAATCTTCGGGATGTCAGTTGGTGGTATCAGGACCATATATTAATCTTGTAGAAGACTTGAGCTTCGTTTGTTGGCCCCAAGTGTAGAGGTTTGTAGGGTATCAGCGAGTTTCCCTTAAGTATGTGACCTAAGGTTTATCAAATCCAGATGAGACAATGGCAAGGTATTTTCTTCCTTGGGCACCAGTGAAACAAATAAAGCAACCTACCTGTGCCCCCAACAATTCTAGTGCGCTTTTCAAACACATTAATCTTGATAGCTACGACAACCTGTGACTAGATATATAAAGTATTTTTGGATTAATTGATAACTAAACATAAAAGTGAATGTAAATGGGATTTCGATGGTTTTCATATGGAGCAAATTGGACCGGGGTTCATAATTTCACTATAGCATCCCTCGTTAACACAATGACACATAATAATAAGCATATGCATGTGAATTGAGCGATCCAAACAATCTTAGCCATCTTATGCATAGGTTAAGATGACCTGTATTGGTATTGCATTCATAAATCCAATAGATCAACACACATTAGAGCTAATGGCTAATACTCCACACCAGATGATCGAAGCCCTCATATACACTCTAAGCATTAAGTTATAAAAAGAAACAATCTCATAGAGCATGACGACATACGGTCGAAAACACAACCACCCAAAGCTAGTTACATAATATTTTTTACCATTTGTGAGGCAAACCTATCAAACTATATTTCTCTTCTTCTTAGGAGACAAGTTTTCATAAAAGAAGATGCATGTTGTTAAATGTGAGTATATTACCAATCCTTTAGAGCTAGGATGTAATAGAAAGATGCCAAGTCCTCCATGATGCAATGGATCAGCTTCCCTGAGAAAGAAGCAACATGGAAATGAGAAGATTGTGGTAGACATGTGCGCTTTTTGCATTTTATCTAACCTGTTGGAGTCTTGGGACTAGATTATTGTGATGTGGGGTGAGTTGTCACATCCCCAGTTTACTAAATAGTAATAAGAATTTGTCATGTGAATCATGATCATTATTCATAACATCGTTTGTTTGAACTTGAAATTGAAGTTAATTCAAAGCCTCATGTTTAAAAGACAAACACATCTACTCTTGTTCAAGGTACCCTAAATGCCCTTCAAAAGTTCTGAGATTCTTGTAGAGTCTTCACCAATATGTCTGTTGCTCTATCTAAATTATCAACAAATTGCTAATTTAGATGAAAGAGCATTAGTTTGACCGGTGTGCATTAGATAGAATAGACTCATATTTACCGAAAGTCATCTTCTGCTCGCAAGCTCATTTGAGCTCATGATGAACAGTAAAATCCAAATAAAATGGTTGTTTTTCAAAGAATTCTGATTTTTTTGGCAAATTTTGACAAACGTTTTCAGTGCTTGGAAAATTTCATCACGAAATGACATTCATGATAGTCGTGGCAAAACAAACAAAATCAACACTCCAAAATGCTTTGAAAATAACACTTTTGGAGCATCCTTTTTTTCTACCACGACTTCAGCGAATGTAATTTCATGATGAAATTTTGTGAGTGCGCTATTTTTTTCAATATTTGCACCCAAAAAAATTCAGAATGTTTTCCTTTTTTGGATTTTTACTGTTTACCCGAACTTTGTTTGAGCTCGGGCTCAGGAACACCGCGTCCCATGTTGAAGTACATTCGGTGATAGTAAGAATGGTAATACTTAGTTAAATTTTCCTCGCTAGGGACTAAAATATTGCTCGATTTTTTGTTATTTGCACCACAGGTGGTAAGAACATTAGTTAGATGGGCTCACTAAGGGTTAAAATATGAGGTAATATCACCAAGAGTCACACAACTTGCGTTGGATGTTCAGTTTAGTGCTAGAACTTTGAAAATACGGATTTATGGTCATCTAACTTGACTAAACGTTCAAATACGGTAACAACACACGTATACAGACACATTAGTATGGATGGACTCATCAGCCACTGAGTGAGCGATGCATTTTTTCCAGAGAACACCCTTGTATTACTTTTTTGAGAAAAGCCAAACACTGCAATGAATTTTTGCATGAAACCCTGTCATCTTTTTTTATTTGTGCAAAAGACAGACCACGGTACTGCTCATAAAAGAGGCAACCAAAAATTATTAAACGAGTCGTTATAACTAATACACCATTCACGTGTACTCTCTATAAAGGGTAACAAAATCTATTGAACCAAGCGGTGTGTGGACCTTAAACAGGCTGCAGGTACTGCAACCTTTTTTGCACTCGCTATTTTCTTTAAGATAATTGTAAAACGCAGGTTATGCTCATATATTTGTGTGTTAAAAATATATATACAGACGATGATAAGTAAATAAAACATTTAAATATTGTTCTTGACTTACCATATACAATTATGATCTTTAGTAATAAAAATAATGTTTAAATATTCATGTATTATAAATATTGTAAACACCACTGAAATAACCTACTTTTAATTTGTTCATGTATTATTATTTTAAAATTTATATATACTTAAAAATATTTATGAATTTTAAAAATGTTTTTATAATTTCAAATAATACAAATATTTGTAAAATTACAATTCAAACATATTAATTTAATTATATGAATATTTCAATAATTGTACGCACATTTTTGTAGTCCAGTGTTTGTATAATTAAAATATTCCAAAACTTAAAATTTGAACTGCTGATATGGATATTCAATCTTGTCCAATATTGAAATTACATATTTTTTTAGGATACATTAAACATATTAATTAAAAAAAATAAACTGTTGATATGGATATTCAATGGTGTCATGAGTAAAAAAAAATCCATATTAACTTCACATTCTATTTTTTTGTGTACATTAAACATATTTATTTAATAAACATTTTAAACGTCCATATTAACTAAACAATTTTTATACAACACACAGGTTTATATTTAATTTTTTATTTACTAATCATTGTTTGTATGTATATTTGTAACACACAAATATTTAAGCATAACTTATTTCCTATGGTTTACAGTTTCTTAAAGAAAATAGCGCATGCAAGTTAGAGGCTGGAGTATGTGCAGCTGTTTAAGCTCCACAATAGGCTTGGTTCAATAGATATAGTTATCCATTTTAGACAGTACAACTGGACTTGTGTAGTGGCTGTAGCGGGGCTCATTTGTTGATTGTTGGACGCGGGTGTTGGAGACCTACCGTCCCCCCCTTTTTTTTAATTTGCTCATTTATGAGCACTCCACAAAAAAAAAAAGTGACGCTGTTTCGTGCAAAAAATCATCGCAACATTTGACTTCTTTCGCAAAAATAAAAATACAAGGGTGTTTTGGGCAAAAATACATCATGCACTCACTGACAGCTGGGGTTGTACACACAGATCCGTCCACATACGCGTGTTGTGACCGTAGTTGCATGCTTGAGTCAAGTTAGATGACCATAAATCCGTATTTTCAAAGTTCTAGCACCAAACTGAACATCCAACGCAAGTTCTATGACTCTTGATGATATTAGCTCTTAAAATATTGTTTATATAGTACATCCGACAAGATGGAAACAACAAAGCACGTAGCCAGTCAAAACAAAGCAATTGATCACGCGCGCGCACACACACAAAAGGCAACCATGCACACAGAACCTGCATGCACGACGTAGCTAGCAGCAAAGTTCGACCAGATAGACCACCGACACAGCTAGATCCATCGGCATGTTGTACTATCCGTCTTGTTCGTTGGCGAGCATCCGGCGGTGGACCTTGTCGATGAACTCGGAGGCCTTCCGGTCGATGTCGCGCTCGGCGTACCAGTGCCGGGCGTAGTCGTCGTCGTCGCTCGGCCGCACCCTGTGATGATGGTACCTCTGCTGCGGTGGTGCCGCCGCATGCTGCTGCTGCCGCGTCGCCGCCGTGGCCTCTTCCTCCTCCTGTCTCTTGGTCTTGAACCCGAACAAGGACGCAAGCGCCGCCCTCTTCTTCCCACACCCCATCGCGCAAATCTGTCTTGCTCTAGCTAAGATTAGCTCCGTTGCAAAATGTGCAATGGTAGTTTGCTTGGTTGGCTGCACGGAGACATGGTGTGTGTGTGTGTGTGGGGGGGGGGGGGGGGGGGGGGGGGGGGTTAGAGAGGGCCCACCGCACGCGCGCATGCGCGCCTTGAGAGTTTGATTAAGGCGACAATCGCCGCCGTCGTGTGGATGGTTAGGCGACTGATTTGAATGATTAGAGGCGGTGCAGCCGCGGTTCTCCGTGTTGCTTTTTGACTGGCCACTCATCTAGCGGGCCGTGTGATCCATCGCCATTTGTTTAGTTAATCCGTGGTGATTAGTGTTGACAAGCAAGTGATCAGATGGACACTCGAGCAAGCAAACAGACGACAAAAGGTGGGAACTATTGACCTGGTCGATGATACTGTATCTATCGTAATTGAAAGAACCGTGCGTGCATGCATGCATGCATGCATATGCGTGACGCGCACAAAGGTGTACCTACAGGTTGCGATCAGCGCAATCGATACGGTGAGCGCTCTGAATTTGTCAAATCTATGGCGTTCTTGAACACTATCAACTGTACCAGAGTTGAATTATTCAATCCGACGTGTACACATATATTTCAAATCCTACAAACAGCTTAAATGTGACGCCAATGCCTACAGACAGCTGGCTTAAATGAGACGCCGCAAGGACAAAAGGATTCCCGGGCAAATTGTAGTAGCAACATCTTGTCCAATCTTGAAATCAACAGTCAGTCGAGAAAACGCATCGAGCAAGTGCCATGTTTTTCGTAGGATTCCCGGAGTTGTTGGCTGCATGCCTGCATCTATCTCCATGCATGACTGCGTCGCGACGCAGAATTTTCAAAAGGTGCACAAGCCATTGAGCTAACTAACCTTGTGGCTAGTATATACTCGTAGTAAACCAATCTACCACACAACAAATTAACTAACCAATCTATTACTAGCAAGCTCCGGGAAATTGCCATGTCACCGTTTGGATTGGTAATGGGGACTGGAGTGCGTTCATGAGTTGGCAGAAAGGAGCTAGTAGATCAGTATGCAGTTTATTCAGTTCTAACCGAATAAATGCCTAACCTCACACGCTACTGCTTGTTCCAGTCTTCCAGATGATCACTTACTAGCTAGAGTAGATAGATTATCATCAGCCTAGGTACACTTTGTTAACCCATGCATCGTTCGTTTCGTCTTGAGATAAGCTAGCTTTCACGGAGGGTAGCTATGCAAGTCCAACAACAAACACAACACGTAGGATGGAAAACGGATATACTTACCGTAGCGAGTTCCGTACACGCTAGGTTTTTCTTTTATTTTCGATAAATCGACGGGGGCATCATCTTTTCATTTAGACGAAATATATATTTCCTCCGTCTCTAACATCCCAATTTTCAATTTGGATGTTATACATAGATCATCTTATGAATATCATATTTTATTTGCATTTAGTTGAGATCCACGAAATCTTAAGCAACTCAAGGACCCAAGGAAAGAGTTGGAGGTTTCACAAAATTTTCATATTTAAATTTATTTCAAATTTGAAAAGGGTATCAATTTGATTTTCAATAATTTCTTTCCAATTATTTCCAGCAATAAAATAAATGAGAGAAGATAATATGACTTCTTCAAAAACAGAGGAGAAATGTTGAAAAAGAAATTTTGAAATCAAATTATTATTTTATTTGCATTAGAGAAAAACATGCACTTCTAAAATTGCATTTAGTCCAGAAAAATGTTGATAGTGTCCCAAGGTTTAGGTAGGGACTGTGAAAATTATTTTTGAAATTTTCTGGAATTTATTTATATTCGGCCGGACCCGGTCCCTCTCCTCCTCACAATCGCCCCGCCGCCGCCGCCCGCGCCTCCGCCTAGAGCCATCGCCGCTACCCGCCACCCACGCCGCCGCCGCCTGCCGGATCACGCCGTTGACCTCGCCACGCATTGACCGGTATAAACCGTTTGGTTTTTTCCGGTTCTTTCGGGTTTTTTTCGGTTAGTTAGGTTAGATCAGTTTTTCTTTTTGTTTTAGTTTAGTTCAGGATCGTTCACCCGTTAGTTTCTTATAACGAACGAATTCGTTCGTTTAGTTCTGTTAGCGAACGTTCGTTTTGTAGATTTTTCATTTTAGTTTTATTTTCGGCCAGGGACCTATCTGTGAATAGTTTTCTCGCGATTTAGGCCCTGATCTTAAAACTAGCATAACTTTTAGCTCGTTTATCCAAATTAGATGAAACCAACGCCTAGATCTTCGTATCGATCTCTTCTTTCCAGTAAACCAACTTGAACATGATTTTGACAATTTAATTTAAGTTTATTCAGATTAGTATTCAATCTTGTTTTGTTCGTATCTTGAGTTTCGTAGCTCCATTTGAGTTGTTTCTTTTTGCAAATCGTAGCTAATCACATGTACCTACTGTTAAGACCTAATCCACATGAAAATAATGCTGTTAGGTTTTGTTTTCTGTTTAGTTTAGTCATTTGCTTGTTTCGAGTTGATTTGGATCTTTTCTCGTTTTGTCTTGTTTGAGTGATTGCTTATGTATACTACTGTTTGTCTACGCTAGATTATCTGGAGTGTGAAGCTTGTTACTACGAATCTCTAGAGTTTGCAGATCGTCAACAAGGCAAGTTACACTTTGATCATACTTTTTTATACCCAGTTTTTACTATGCATTAGTTCTGCCCTCAAATATTTGCATGAGTAGGATTGGGAACATGTGGTTTGGTTGTAGTAATATGAGGTAGGATTCTAATACCTTTGATCACCCCGGGAATATATGTTATGCTCTATTATTGCTTAGCCATGCTCGTAGACGGGGATTGGATCGTGATACACATGGAAGTTATGAGAGTTATTAATCTTAGATAACATTAAGATGGCAACTTTAATACATGTCTGGGTGGATTGCTTGGGGCACCTGGAGAATCCAGTGTTTGTCCATTTGGGAAATCCCGGAGTACCCGTGTGATTTTTCCTCGATTCATCACCCAGGCTCAAAGGGATCATATGATTTTTCATGCCTAAAAACTTTCGTGTGCAGCCACAAGCCATTATGGGCTCTGGCGTAGTTGAGTAAGTTGCGTGAGCTCTCGAAAAGGTGGACTAACAGACGTAGGGGAAAGTAGGTGTACCGGTCTGCCCGGAGTAGAGAGTTAATGCTTCAGAAAGACTATGTCTCGATCTTCCGATCATGGATGCGGTCGAGTCTTGTGGGGAAAAGTGCGCAACCTCTGCAGAGTGTATAAACTAATCATGGTTAGCCGTGTCCTCGGTTATGGACATCTTGAGTATCTGGAATTGGATATTATTGTTGATCTCATCACTCTTTAATTAATTGAATTGGGTTTAATGATGATACTTGTTTATTTGGGATTTGAGTTGGAGGAACCTTCTCAAATATTGGTACAACTTGGGAGTGGTAAATAAAATTTATTCCTTTGTTATAGGGAAAAACTAACTTTATGCAAACTCATAAACTTAGAGCCACCACCAGCGAAATATTGCATGTAGATATAGTTCTTGCATTTATTGCTTTACAGTGTAACTCTGCCAGCATATTCCATGTGCTGACCTACACGGTTGCAATGTCTCATGTTGCAGACTACTCAGAGGATGAATAAGGTGCGATAGGTCGTTGTCATGCACTCAGCTATGCCGTTGGAGTTGATGGACTCATTTACCTTCGAAGCTTCCACTGTTATTTAGTTTAGATGGCCTTCAGCCATTTTATTTTGTGTAATCATACTCTTTATGAGGACCTCGATGTAATAAGTGTGTGATTGAACTCTGTTATAATTCCTCGAGTACTGTGTGTGTCAGCATTACCGATCCAGGGATGACACTTAAGCATAGAGACTTTGGTCCATTGGGATCATAGTTGTTGAAAGTGCTAGTTAACGACTAGAGGGGGGTGAATAGGAGATTTTTTCGAAAGTCTTCAAAACATGGAAGTTTCGAAGACAAACAATAGAAATGACCTAATTGATATGCAGCGGAAGATAAACTACAACAAGCAAGCCATAGTCGAGTATGCAACAGTGTGGAAGTACAAAGACTAATAGCAGCTTGGTAGTAAGGATCAGGATGGAAGATAGTATGAAGCCAACAAACGATAGTAGTCAAGCAATGAAGTCAAACAGGTACGACAAATAGGCAATGACTTCACGAAGACAAACACTAAGTAAAGGAAGGGAGAGGATAGAACCAGTCACTTGTTGAAGACACAAGATTTGTTGGACCAGTTCCAGTTGCTGTGACAACTGTACGTCTGGTTAGGGAGGCTGAGATTCAACTCAGAAGACCGTGTCTTCACCTTATTCCCCTTGAGCTAAGGACACCCAGTCCTCGCCCAATCACTCTGGTAAGTCTTCAAGGTAGACTTCCGAACCTTCACGGACTTCGTTCACCGGCGATCCACAATGACTCTTGGATGCTCAGAACGCAACGCCTAACCGGCTAGAGGATACACAGTCCTCAAGTGTAATCAGTCTTCAGGTCACACAGACAGAAAGACTTCAGTGATGCCTAACACTCTTTGGCTCTCGGTGTTTGGGCTTTGTCCTTGCAAGGATTTCTCTCTCTCAAAGGCTTCGAGGTTGGTTGCTCTGAAACGACAAAAGCCGTGAACTAACTCTGAGCAGCCACCAATTTATCGTGTAGGGGGTGGGCTATTTATAGCCACAAGGCAACCCGACCTGATATGTCCAAGATGACCCTGGGTCACTAAGGAACTGACACATGTTCCAACGGTCAGATTTCAAACACACACGGCAACTTTACTTGGGCTACAAGCAAAGCTGACTCATCCAGCTCTGGATAAGATTTGCTCTCATTATCTTCGCTCGAAGACATAGGATTTGGGTTGAGCATCACTTCAGTCATTCCGACTTTGTTCACTTGGACCCCACTTAACAGTATGGTGGTTCCTATGACTCAACAAAGAAGAAAAGGAAACAACGAAACGACACAGTCTTCGCGCTCCATAGTCTTCACTCAATGTCTTCTCATGTCATAGTATTCAGTATGAATATCTTCGCATACCACCATTGTCGTCAATGTCTTCATACATTTTTAGGGGTCATCTCCGCTAGGTCAACCGAATCAATGAGGGACACTACCTGCATTATCCTGCAATTCTCACAAACGCATTAGTCCCTCAACCAACTTTGTCGTCAATACTCCAAAACCAACAAGGGGTGGCACTAGATGCACTTACAATCTCCCCCTTTTTGGTGATTGATGACAAACTGGTTGAAGTTTTCAACGGGGATAAAGTATGTGAAATTGTAAAGGATAGGGTATTATCTTCATAAGTGGCAAAGGCTCCCCCTGAAGATGTGCATATAAGTAATTTGCTTTTGGAATGCAAATGCACATGGCAGGTTGTACTTGTGGAGATCCTCTTCAACTTATGAAGATAATTCATCATGCATGAAATGATATAACAAAAAGAATGACATGCATAATGAAAAATGGACGTCTGCAGAATGATCTAAGTGCGGAAGTTATCATCGCACATGCGGAATTTATCATCGCATCACAGAAAAGCAAATAAGTAGCAGACGACCATCAAGTTTAAGTGTTACAACTCAAAGAACCAAATGTATCAAAAGCGAGAGTTGTAAACACGAGGCAAAATATAAAGCAACCGCCCAAATGAACCCGCTTGAAGACTATCAACTCATACGCTTCTCCCCCTTTTGTCAGTAATGACCAAAAAGGTTTGAAGACATAGAGCATCTACTCGTTCTCATGAGTAGGTGAAGCATCAGGGTTGTCGTTGTTGTTTGGCGGTGCAGACGTACTTGGTGCAGTGTCGATGCGTGCAGAAGTAGGGGGCGGTGAAGTAGCATCGTCTTCATCATCGATCACTCTGGCATTCACAGTTGCCATGGAGGAAGAATAGTCAGAGTCTTCAAGAGATGGGATTCGACGTAGGACATCATTCCGTGGAGGAGTGGAGTCAAACTTGAATCTTTCAGTGAAGCCATCATCTTGAAGATCTGCTTCAGCACTAAGTAGTGTCAAACTCTTCCATGATCATCGACAGGTCTCGTGAGTGACAAAAGCATTTTTGGTGGCAAGATTTCGAATGCGATTTACGTCCACCAAGAGGCTTTGCATCTGTCGCTTGAGCCAAAAGTGATGCTTATCTTGTTTCTGATGCAGTGCCACAAGTAGTTCTCGGTCATTTAGAACGCGAGAGCGCTTCTTGGGTCTTTGGGCAATTGTGCTCTCAGTAGCTTCAGTTTGCGCACGATGAGGCAGACGAGTGTTCCCAGCCATTGGATAGATACGAGTTACTGCTTGGACTCCTTCCATGGGCTGAGTGAAGCTTTGGTGTTCAGCATTTTGAAGACAAAGAGACTTCTTGGTAGGCTCAGGGTATATGGCTTCAACTGACATATCAACCTCTGGTAGAAAGATTAGATGATTGCGAGCAGAGGGCTGATAGTTGACAGAGGAGTGTAGCTTGATGAGGCGCATGACCCATGGAGCATAAAATTTCAGGCCAAAAAGGTCAGATCCAGAAGCAGCAAGTTGCCGGATGAAGAATTCTTGTGTATTGAAGCTGATGCCATTGAGGATGTAAAAGACCAATGTCTTCATGGCTCCTTCAAGTTTGGCCGCTGATGAATGCCCTTTGACAGGCCATAGAGTTCGCCTTATGATGTGATATATTGTGCGAGGCAGATACTCAAGGTAATCAACAAAGAACTCCTTAGGGTATTCAGCGTCAGATGCCAGAGGCTTCATCATGCTCAACATCTGGCTCATGTTGGGCTCTGGCTTATGGAAGATGCTCTCCAGTGCATTGCGGTGGAGTTGACAATCAGGTTCATACAACTCTCCGGGAGTGGGTAGGCCAGTAAGCTCAATGACATCAAGAGCTTTGGCTTCATGATGAACATTTCCTGTCATCCACTCGAGAACCCATGTCTTTGTATCCCTGTTGTAGCCGCGAATGTGGAGGGTAGCATAGAATTGAAGCAAAAGTTCCTCATTTCAATGTTCTTTGTCTGTCACAAAGCTGAGCAGACCTGCATCACGAAAGCAGTCAAGTGCTTCTTCTAAGCATGGCAGTCCAGCAATGGCTTCAGTGTCGAGGCGCATATGAGGGAAAATGCGCCCTTGATCATACAGAACGCAAGAGTAATAGCTTCGCTGCTGATAGCTCCAGAAACGATCAGATGATATTCTTGGCTTTGTGTAGGGGTTCTTTGCGCTGTCAAAGAAGGTGTTGTGGCTTTTGAACCCATTAGCATTGAAGGACCCTGTTGAGTTGGCAGTTCCTGGGAACCTTGGCAGTCTTGGCTTTGGTTTCTGGACCTGAGGCCTATGCTCAACATGATAATCAAACTGAGGACCAGAAGCAGTAGGCGGAGGGACCAGAACGGGCCATCGGATAGTGGTTAGCTGACCATGATTGTATGCTTGCTCAATAGTATAGGGCCTTGGTGGCGGAACAGGAGCAGTGGCAACAACTGATGCTTCAGGATGCACAACAAACACTTCAGGAGCAGTTGCATCATTTGCTTCGGGCACATTGGTTGGTGCAAGCTCCACATTAGCTTCAGCCATGACTACGTCATTGGCTTCATTGGTGTTGGTGGTGGCAGCCTCAAGATTTTCAACCTCCACTTGATGAGCTGGAGGGTCGGGCACTGGCACGTTCACATCTGGAATAGCTTCTTCAGTATTGGGGGGAGTGGGGACACGTACGTCTTCTTGATTTTCATCGGCTGATGCAGCCGGATTGTCTTCAGCAGCTTGGGCTTCAGACACGGAGACATTCACAGTCGGAGTGGCTTCTGGAAACACTTGACGTGCAACAGATGAGTGGTGCACTTCTCCTTCTGGAATGCTCGAAAGAGGGACCTGAGGCCTTTGTCCTTTGCGAAGCCTGCGAAATGCTGGCGACGCCTTTGGGGATGGAGTTGGCTGGGCCTCAAAGTCTTCTTGTTCTTCTTGCACAGGTGGTGTGACTTGTGGTTGTTGTTGGGGAGTACTCGGGGAGTCTTGTTGTTATGCGTGATCAGCCCATGATGCATCCTGAGCAATTGGCGTCAGAGGACGACCAATGCTGATGAGTTCGCTGTTCGTGAGAATAGGCGATGATACCAGGTTGTGTTCGATCTGAGGAAGAACTTCATCATCTTCAACATTGTCATTGTGACCAATGTCTTTAGCAGCGGTGGGATTAACTGCTGGAATGTCTTCAGCTTCATAAGCCTCTGTGGAAGCAGGCTCATGAACTATCATCCATCGTTCTTGGTGTTCAGATGCAGGGCAAACCGGGAAAATTTTGTTTTTGCCACTCTAGATTTTGCCAATTTTCCTTATGCCACTCTAGATTTTGACATTTCACTTTTGCCACTCTTAGTTTTTGACAATTATCACAATTACCATTCCCGTGGCAAAAGCAAAATTTTCAGAGTGGCAATTGTGATAATTATCAAAAGCTAACAGTGGCAAAAATGAAATAAAATTATTTTGGCTTTGCCACAAAATGGCAATTGTGATAATTGTCAAAAACTAAGAGTGGAAAAAGTGAAATGTCAAAATCTAGAGTGGCATAAGGAAAATTGGCAAAATCTAGAGTGGCAAAAACAAAATTTTCCCAAGGTTCAACAACTAACGGCTCTGTGGGAGCAGCCCGATTCTTCTTGGTTTTGCGCTTCTTCTTGGAGGGAGCAACATCAGAGGCTTCTGTATTTTTCCTGTTTCTGGCTTCAGCCTCGGCAGCCCTCGTCTTCTTCAGTTCTGAAGCGGTTGACATGACCTTTGGCTTTGAGCCAGTCATGCTGCTTGGGAAGACTATGCGAGGTTCTTCCTGCCTTGAAGGTGCTGATGGGTCAGTTGACAACTTCTTTTTCTTTGCAGCCATTCTGGGGTCAATGCCAGGACGACCAAGAGACTTGCGCTTCTCAGCCTCATGGTAGGCTAGCACACATTTGTCAGCCAGACTCTTCATGCGCTCACGAGAGCCTTGAGCTTCTCCACGCTTCTTGTGAAAGGCTTCTTTGAGCTCGTGCAGCATGATCTTGAAGTTTTTGACATCTTGCACGCCGAGCTTGGCCACATGCTTCTTGAACTGAGCTTTCTCATAGTCAATCTTGTGCTTCAGTTCAACGATGCGCTGAGCAAGAGCTAGCTCAGAAGCAATGGCGCCATTGAAGGAGACGCTGAGGCCAATGGGAAGTTGCAGATTTTCAAAGCTGAGACTTGGGGTGTCAAACCACTCATCAATGAAGTTATGGATGATTGCCACATCAAAGAGAGGCAAATTATTGAAGATCTCTGCTTCTTCCTTGCTCTTGATCAGTTGCTCAAGGGCATCATCTGCAAGATCTTCATCGCTTGACAGATCAATGGGCTCTTCTCGCAGAATGGCAGCAGGAGTCAAGATTTGATTAGTGTGCTTGACGATTTTCTTTTTCTTCTCCATCTTCTTGGAGATACGTGATAGATCTTCAGACTGCACACTGTCTTCAGGAGGTGCAGTGGCCAATGGCTTCATATGTGAAGCTTTTGGAGGAGCAACTGATCTTGAGGCCTTAGGCTTCTTTAGCTTCTGCGGCTTTGAAGGAGGAGCTGGGGCTTCATCAGTGTCAGCATCATTATCAGAATGATCCACTTTGGCACCATGGACCAAGATGTAAGTGATGAGGCCATCAAGGTTGGAGAAGGGGCCAATGACATTGGGTTCTGCATCACATGAGCCGTCAGCACGGGGAGCAGAGGGACCAGGGTTGAAGTCTAATCCCAATGACTTCTTGTTTTCTTTGGCAGAAGCCTTTGCGTGCTGGAATTTGCGCTTGAAGAGACTGTCGTCTAGACACCAGAGCAATGATGTTGGGTCAGCAATTTCAGGCTGAGGTCCACGGACCATAGAAGGATAGAAACCCTGTGCAATAGCTTCAGCTCTGTTCTTGGGTGGAAGGCCTCGATAGAGAATATCACCCCAAGGACTTTTGATAGCATTCTTTTCAGCGTATTCCTGGGTCAAGAACTTGTATTTGAACCATTGTTCAGCCCAATATCGTCGAATCCATTGGATTCGTGTCTTGCGCTGATGATAATTCTCTTCAGGATATGTCTTGTAAAGCTCTGCGAGGTCATCAGGCAAATCTTTTGATGTTCCTCCTCGACGCTGTCTGCCACCCTTCCTTACTGATTTCTCTGCAGCCATGAACTTCAAACTGAATGGTTTCAATATGTTCAGAGGCTTCAAGGGCTTTCGCTTGCTGGATAAACAGGAACTGGCTTCGGGAGAGTTAATGTGATGCTGTAAGAATTCTGCAAACGAATGCAGACTATGAGAACCAAGGGATTCTCCCACGGACATGTACCTGTGACAGCATTAGATATGCGAAAGAAGGGGAAGAGGTCATATGCATTCTCAGAAGATTTTGAAGATAAATCAGTTTGAAGACATTGACCTCATGATGCGAAGACATTCACTTATATGTTGAGAGTTGGTTCCAGATTTGTACGAATTCGTGAATAAGTACAAGTGAGTAATCTAACTATATATGAAGCTTAAGTAAATATACTAGGCAGTATGAGATGCAGACAGAATAGATCTAACATTGTATAGGCAGAAACCAATTTTGGTAAATAGGATGAATCTTTGAGGATCAAAAAGATGGTAAAATAGAGTTATATTTACCACACGAAGAACTGCTAGATGGGATGAATAGGAGACCGAGCAGTTCAATCCACCGTGCCCTAACTTGGCGACGGAAGACACCTACGGCGGCGGCGGAGAGGACGATGTCCGCGGCCGGCGTGAGGATGGCGTCGGAGAAGTCGCAGCAGCTAAGCGCTTCGTCGCCGGCGTCGTTGAGAGCTAGCGGTGGCGCTAGGGTTTTGACGAGGTGGAGAGGTGGAAGAAGGTTTTCTTTACGTCAGGGGACATGTATTTATAAGGAAGTGTGCGGCACAGTGCAATTACGCAGGTTCCCCTGGCGGTTCACATCTGAGGGGCACGTGGCAAGCATGCAACATACTCAGAGTTGTCCCACGTTCCCACGCCCGCCAGGCATGTCGGATGGTTGTTCCGGCTTCTCCGGATTTCAACCAATAAAGATGAATTATTTAAAACAGACTTAATGTTTGTCTCTGTGTCTTCTGCTGACTAGGACGCAGAGAAGACATTCGACAGATTCAATAGAATGCATATGATTTGGACAGATAGAGTTTGAGATAGAAAGCACAGAGAGATTAGGGTCCGATCACATTCACTTAGTTCAAAAGATTCAACTAGGAAGACATAGCTATAAGTGAATGCTGTAGAGGACAGAACACTAGTATATATATCAGAAAGCAATCAAATCATCATAGTGAAGAGAATCATGAAGATAATTGAAATTGAAGACAAACAAAATGTGAAGTCATTGCAAAAATAACGCCATGAGTGAAACACTTCAAATAGAGAAATTTGGTGGTGGCATTACCCACCGTATAGGAAGTATTAGACCCAGACACGGCGCACAATTATCGTGGCGCTCCGAAGTCAATTCCACTTTAATGTATTCACACTCAGAATGTAAGTCTTCATTAATTGAAGATATACTTTACTTCGTGTGTTGCACATCTAAGTCATCAACATGCATAAGTGTTAGGATGTGTGCCTGATCACAGGACATTTGAGGATTCCAAGATATTTAGCTCACACCATAACTTGCAAAACCTTTTCTCATCCAAGGGCTTTGTGAAGATATCTGCCAGTTGCTCTTCAGTGTTGACGTGAATGATGTCAATATCTTTCTTCATGAAATGATCTCTAAGAAAGTGATGACGAATTTCAATGTGCTTAGTCTTCGAGTGCTGGACTAGATTGTTGGCAATCCTGATGGCGCTTTCGTTGTCGCAGAAAAGAGGTACTTGTTTCAGATTGATGCCGTAGTCCTTGAGAGTTTGCTTCATCCATAGAAGCTGAGCGCAGCAAGATCCAGCAGCAATGTATTCAGATTCAGCAGTTGAGAGTGATACACAGTTCTGCTTCTTTGAAGACCAACAGACAAGTGATCGTCCCAGAAAGTGACATGTGCCTGATGTAGACTTGCGATCCACCTTGTCACCAGCATAATCAGCATCCGAGAATCCAACCAGATCAAATTTTGAGCCCTTTGGATACCATAATCCGAGTGTTGGGGTGTAAGCCAAATATTAAAGAATTCGCTTCACAGCTAAGTGATGCAATTCCTTTGGTGCCGCTTGGAATCGAGCACACATGCAAACACTAAGCATAATATCTGGCCTAGATGCACATAAATAAAGCAAAGAACCAATCATGGAGCGGTATACCTTTTGATCGAACTCTTTACCATTGTCGTCGGGACCAAGATGGTGTTTGGCTGGCATTGGCGTCGTGTAGCCTTTGCAGTCTTCCATTCCAAACTTCTTCAGACAATCTTTGAGGTATTTTTCTTGAGATATGAAGATGCCATTTCGTTGCTGACGAATTTGAAGACCAAGGAAGAACTTCAGCTCACCCATCATGGACATTTGATATTGCTCTTGCATCATGTACCCAAACTCATCACTGTACTTCTGGTTGGTGCAGCCGAAGATTATGTCATCCACATATATTTGGCACACAAACAGTTCACCATCATATGTCTTCGTGAAGAGTGTGGGATCGAGGGATCCAGGTTTGAAGCCTTTGCTCTTTAGGAAGTCCTTGATCGTATCATACCAAGCGCGAGGAGCTTGTTTGAGGCCATACAGTGCTTTGTTTAGCTTGTACACCATATCAAGATGTTTTGGATCTTCAAAGCTAGGTGGTTGAGCAACGTATACTTCTTATTCAATCTTGCCATTGAGGAAAGCACTCTTCACATCCATTTGATATAGCAAGATGTTGTGGTGGTTAGCATAGGCTAGCAGTATGCGAATAGCTTCAAGCCTAGCCACAGGAGCAAATGTTTCATCGAAGTCAATTCCTTCAACTTGAGTATATCCTTGAGCCACAAGACGTGCTTTGTTTCTGACGACTTGACCATGCTCGTCTTGCTTGTTTCGATATATCCATTTTGTGCCAATAATGTTATGCTTGCGAGGGTCAGGACGCTTGACTAGTTCCTAAACATTGTTCAGCTTGAACTGTTGAAGTTCTTCTTGCATAGCTTCTATCCATTCGGGTTCCATAAAGGCTTCAGCAACTTTCTTGGGTTCTGATATTGACACAAACGAAAAGTGCCCACAGAAATTTGCTAACTGTGTTGCTCTTGAGCGAGTAAGTGGACCAGGTGCATTGATGCTATCAATTATCTTCTCAATTTGTACTTCATTTGCAACACGAGGATGAACTGGTCGAAGACCTTGCTCTTGCTGATCATTGTCATCATTGGGAGGATTGTCTTCGGTCTGAGCATTGTCTTCAGGTTGGTTTGGTGCAGAAATGATAAGTTCCTCTTCAGGCTGTGCTTCAGAGGGCATGATTTCACTAGTTCCCATCAACTTGATAGATTTGCTGGGTGGAGCTTCATCTAGTGTACTTGGCAGGAGCTCTCTTTGTGAACCAGTGGTTTCATCAAATCGCACACCCATTGTTTCAACGATTTTGTAGAGATAGAGGTTGAAAACTCGTAAGAGTGCGAGTCCTTTCCGTAACCGAGCATGAAGCCTTCGTGAGCTTTAGGTGCAAATTTTGACTTGTGATGGGGATCCTTGATCCAGCACCTAGCTCCAAATACTCTGAAGTAGCTTATATTTGGCTTCTTGCCAGTAAGGAGCTCATAGGATGTTTTGTTCAGAAGCTTGTGAATGTAAACACGGTTGATGATGTGACATGTTGTATCAATAGCTTCTGGCCAGAACTTTCTTGGTGTCTTGTATTCATCGAGCATCGTTCGAGCCATCTCAATGAGGGTTCTGTTCTTGCGCTCTACGATGCCATTTTGCTGAGGTGTGTATGGAGCAGAAAACTCATGAGTGATTCCCATTGTATCCAGATAAAGATCAAGCCCGGTGTTCTTGAACTCAGTGCTGTTATCACTTCTGATATGTGAAGGAAATATGCCCTAGAGGCAATAATAAAGTTATTATTTATTTCCTTATTTCATGATAAATGTTTATTATTCATGCTAGAATTGTATTAACCGGAAACATGATACATGTGTGAATACATAGACAAACATATAGTCACTAGTGTGCCTCTACTTGACTAGCTCATTAATCAAAGATGGTTATGTTTCCTAACCATAGAAATGTGTTGTCATTTGATTAATGGGATCACATCATTAGGAGAATGATGTGATTGACATGACCCATTCCGTTAGACTAGCACTTGATCGTTTAGTATGTTGCTATTGCTTTCTTCATGACTTATACATGTTCCTGTAACTATGAGATTATGCAACTCCCGTTTACCGGAGGAACACTTTGGGTGCTACCAAACGTCACAACGTAACTGGGTGATTATAAAGGAGTACTACAGGTGTCTCCGAAGGTGCATGTTGGGTTGGCGTATTTCGAGATTAGGTTTTGTCACTCCGATTGTCGGAGAGGTATCTCTGGGCCCTCTCGGTAATGCACATCACTATAAGCCTTGCAAGCAATGTAGCTAATGAGTTAGTTACGGAATGATGCATTACGTAACGAGTAAAGAGACTTGCCGGTAACGAGATTGAACTAGGTATTGGATACCGATGATCGAATCTCGGGCAAGTAACATATCGATGACAAAGGGAACAATGTATGTTGTTATGCGGTTTGACCGATAAAGATCTTCGTAGAATATGTAGGAGCCAATATGAGCATCCAGGTTCCGCTATTGGTTATTGACCAAGAATAGTTCTAGGTCATGTCTACATAGTTCTCGAACCCGTAGGGTCCGCACGCTTAAGGTTTCGATGACAGTTATATTATGATGGGTTTTGATGTACCGAAGGAGTTCGGAGTCCCGGATGAGATCGGGGACATGACGAGGAGTCTCGAAATGGTCGAGACGTAAAGATCGATATATTGGACGACTATATTCGGAGTTCGGAAAGGTTCCGAGTGATTCGGTTATTTTCGGGGGTACCGGGGAGTTACGGGAATACGGGGAAGAAGCAATGGGCCTCATGGGCCAAGTGGTGGAAGAGAGGAGGCAGGGTGCGCGGCCCCCCTAGCCCAAACCGAATTGTACTAGGGGGCCGGCCCCCCTTTCCTCCTTTTCCTCCCTCTCCTTCCTTCTCCTTCTCCTTCCCTTCCTTCCCCTCTCCTAGTTGGACTAGGAAAGGAGGGAGTCCTACTCCCGGTGGGAGTAGGACTCCTCCCTGGCGCGCCCTCCCTTGGCCGGCCGCCCCCTCCCCCTTGCTCCTTTTTATATACGGGGGCAGGGGGCACCCCATGACACACAAGTTGATCTACGGATCGTTCCTTAGCCGTGTGCGGTGCCCCCCTCCACCATATTCCACCTCGGTCATATCGTCGTGAAGTTTAGGCGAAGCCCTGCGCCGGTAGAGCATCATCATCATCACCACGCCGTCGTGCTGACGGAACTCATCCCCGACACTTTGCTGGATCGGTGTCCGGGGATCGTCATCGAGCTGAACGTGTGCTGAACTCGGAGGTGCCGTACGTTCGGTACTTGGATCGGTCGGATCGTGAAGACGTACGACTATATCAACCGCGTTGTCATAACGCTTCCGCTTACGGTCTACGAGGGTACGTGGACAACACTCTCCCCTCTCGTTGCTATGCCATCACCATGATCTTGCGTGTGCGTAGGAATTTTTTTGAAATTACTACGTTCCCCAACAGTGGCATCCGAGCCTAGGTTTTATGCGTTGATGTTATATGCACGAGTAGAACACAAGTGAGTTGTTGGCGATACAAGTCATATTGCTTACCAGCATGTCATACTTTGGTTCGGCAGTATTGTTGGATGAAGCGGCCCGGACCGACATTACGCGTACGCTTACGCGAGACTGGTTTTACCGCCGTGCTTTGCACACAGGTGACTAGCGGGTGTCTATTTCTCCAACTTTAGTTGAACCGAGTGTGGCTACGCCCGGTCCTTGCGAAGGTTAAAACAGCACCAACTTGACAAACTATCGTTGTGGTTTTGATGCGTAGATAAGAACGGTTCTTGGTCAGCCCGTAGCAACCACGTAAAATTTGCAACAACAAAGTAGAGGACGTCTAACTTATTTTTGTAGGGCATGTTGTGATGTGATATGGTCAAGACGTGATGAGATATAAGTTGTTGTATGAGATGGTCATGTTTTGTTGAAGTTATCGGCAACTGGCAGAAGCCCTATGGTTGTCTCTTTGTTGCATAAGATGCAAGTGCCAAATAATTGCTTTACTTTATCGCTATGCGATAGCAATAGTTGCAAGAGCAATAGTTGGCGAGACGACCATGTGATGACACATTGATATAGATCAAGATGATGAAGATCATGGTGTCGTGCCGGTAACGATAGAGATCATGACAGTACTTTGGAGATGGAGATCAAAGGTGCAAGATGATCATGGCCATATCATGTCACATATTTTAATTGCATATGATGTTTATCTTTTATACATCTTATTCTGTTTTGTTTGACGGTAGCATTATAAGATGATCTCTCACTAATTATCAAGAAGTGTTCTCCCTGAGTATGCACCGTTGCGAAAGTTCTTCATGCTGAGACACCACGTGATGATCGGGTGTGATAGGCTCTACGTTCAAATACAACGGGTGCAAAACAGTTGCACACGCGGAATACTCAGGTTAAACTTGACGAGCCTAGCATATAACAGATATGGCCTCGGAACACGGAGACCGAAAGGTCGAGCGTGAATCATATAGTAGATATGATCAACATATTGATGTTCACCGTTGAAACTACTCCATCTCACGTGACGATCGGACATGGTGTAGTTGATATGGATCACGTAATCACTTAGAGGATTAGAGAGATGTCTTTCTAAGTGGGAGTTCTTAAGTAATATGATTAATTGAACTTAAATTTATCATGAACTTAGTCCTGGTAGTATTTTGCAAATTATGTTGTAGATCAATAGCTTGCGTTGTTGCTTTCATATGTTTATTTTGATATGTTCCTAGAGAAAATTGTGTTGAAAGGTGTTAGTAGCAATGATGCGGATTGGATCCGTGATCGGAGGTTTATCCTCATTGCTGCACAGAAGAATTATGTCCTTAATGCACCGCTAGGTGACAAACCTATTGCAGGAGCAGATGCAGACATTATGAACGTTTGGCTAGCTCAAAATAATGACTACTTGATAGTTTAGTGCACCATGCTTAACGGCTTAGAATCGGGACTTCAAAGATGTTTTGAATGTCATGGACCATATGAGATGTTCCAGGAATTGAAGTTAATATTTCAAGCAAATACCCGAGTTGAGAGATATGAAGTCTTCAACAAGTTCTATAGCTAAAAGATGGAGGAGAATCGCTCAACTAGTGAGCACGTTCTCAGATTGTCTGGGTACTTCAATCGCTTGAATTAAAGTGGGAGTTAATCTTCCAGTTAAGATAGTGATTGACAGAATTCTCTAGTCACCATCACCAAGTTAGTAGAACTTTGTGATGAACTATAGTATGCAAGGGATGACGAAAACGATTCCCGAGCTCTTCGTGATGTTGAAATCAACAAAGGTAGAAATCAAGAAAGAGCATCAAGTGTTGATGATTGACAAGACCACTAGTTTCAAGAAAAGGGCAAAGGTATAGAAAGGGAACTTCAAGTAGAATGACAAGCAAGTTGTCACTCCCGCGAAGAAGCCCACAGCTGGACCAAAGCCTAAAACTGAGTGCTTACACTGCTAAGGAAATGGTCACTAGAAGCGGAAATGCCCTGAATATTTGGTGGATAAGAAGGATGGCGAAGTGAACAAGGGTATATTTGATATACAGGTTATTGATGTGTGCCTTACTAGTGTTTATAGTAGCCCCTGAGTATTTGATACTTGTTCAGTTGCTAAGATTAGTAACTCGAAACAGGAATTATATAAACAGAAACTAGTTGAAGGGGAAGTGACGATGAGTGTTGGAAGTGGTTCCAAGATTGATATGATCATCATCGCACACTCCCTATACTTTCGAGATTAGTGTTAAACCTAAATAAATGTTATTTGGCATTTGCGTTGAGCACGAATATGATTTGATCATGTTTATTGCGATACGGTTATTCATTTGAAGTTAAAGAATAATTGTTATTCTGTTTACATGAATAAGACCTTCGATGGTTATACACCCAATGGAAATAGTTTGTTGGATCTCGATCGTAGTGATACACATATTCATAATATTGATGCCAAAAGATGCAAAGTTAATAATGATAGTGCAACTTATATGTGGCACTGCCGTTTGGGTCATATCGGTGTAAAGCGCATGAAGAAACTCCATAAAGATGGATTTTTGGAATCACTTGGTTATGAATCATTTGATGCTTGCGAACCGTGCCTTTTGGGAAAGATGACTAAAACTCTGTTCTCCGGAACAATGGAACAAGCTACTGACTTATTGGAAATAATACA
The DNA here is from genome assembly GCA_963921465.1 of Triticum timopheevii. Lineage (NCBI taxonomy): Eukaryota > Viridiplantae > Streptophyta > Magnoliopsida > Poales > Poaceae > Triticum > Triticum timopheevii. Next base: position 582,230,670 of record OY997270.1, on the reverse strand, counting down.
TACCGATGTATGCGATCCAATGAGTGTTGATGCTCGTGGCAAGTATCGTTATTTTCTGACCTTCACAAGATGATTTGAGCAGATATGGGTATATCTACTTGATGAAACATAAGTCTGAAATAGTTGAAAGGTTCAAAGAATTTCAGAGTGAAGTGGAAAAATCATCATAACAAGAAAATAAAGTTTCTGCGATCTGATCGTGGAGACGAATATTTGATTTACGAGTTTGGTCTTCAATTAAAACAATGTGGAGTAGTTTCACAGCTCACGCCACCTGGAACACCACAATGTTATGGTGTGTCTGAACGTCGTAACTGCACTTTATTGGATATGGTGCGATCTATGATGTCTCTTACTGATTTACCATTATTGTTTTGGGGTTATGCATTAGAGACAGCTGCATTCACGTTAAAAGGGCACCATCTAAATCCGTTGAGATGACATTGTATAAACTATGGTTTAGCAGTAAACCTAAGCTGTCGTTTCTTAAAGTTTGGAGTTGCGATGCTTATGTGAAAAAGGTTTTCAACCTGATAAGCTCGAACCCAAATCGGAGAAGTGCGTCTTCATAGAATACCAAAGGAAACTGTTGGGTACTCCTTCTATCACAAATCCAAAGGCAAAACATTCGTTGCTAAGAATGGATCCTTTCTAGAGAAGGAGTTTCTCTAGAAAGAAGTGGGTGGGAGGAAAGTAGAACTTGATGGGGTAACTGTACCTGCTCCCTTATTTGAAAGTAGTTCATCACAGAAATCTGTTCCTGTGACTACTACACTAATTAGTGAGGAAGTTAATGATGATGATCATGAAACTTCAGATTAAGTTACTACAAAACCTCGTAGGTCTTCCAGAGTAAGATCCGCACCAGAGTGGTACGGTAATCCTGTTCTGGAAGTTATGTTACTAGACCATGACGAACCTACGAACTATGAAGAAGCGATGGTGAGCCCAGATTCCGCAAAATGGCTTGAGGCCATGAGATCTGAGATAAGATCCATGTATGAAAACAAAGTATGGACTTTGATTGACTTGCCCAATGATCGGCGAGACATTGAGATTAAATGGATCTTCAAGAGGAAGACGGACGCTGATACTGTTACTATCTACAAAGCTAGAATTGTCTCAAAAGGTTTTCAACAAGTTCAAGGTGTTGACTACGATGAGAGTTTTTCACTCGTATCTATGCTTAAGTCTGTCTGAATCATGTTAGCAATTGTCGCATTTTATGAAATCTGGCAAATGGATAAACAAAACTGCATTCCTTAATGGTTTTCTTAAAGAAGAGTTGTATATGATGCAACCAGAAGGTTTTGTCAATCCTAAAGGTGCTAACAAAATGTACAAGCTCCAGCGATTCATCTATGGACTGGTGCAAGCATCTCAGAGTTGGAATATACGCTTTTGTAAGTTGATCAAAGCATATAGTTTTATACAGACTTGTGGTGAAGCCTGTATTTACAAGAAAGTGAGTGGGAGCTCTGTAGCATTTCTAATATTATATGTGGATGACATATTGTTGATTGGAAATGATATAGAAATTCTGGATAGCATGAAAGGATACTTGAATAAGAGTTTTTCAAAGCAAGACCTCGTTGAAGTTGCTTACACATTGAGCATCAAGATCTATATAGATAGATCAAGACGCTTGATAAGATTTTTCAACGAGTACATACCTTGATAAATTTTTTGAAATATTTCAAAATGGAACAGTCAAAGAAGGAGTTCTTGCATGTGTTACAAGGTGTGAAGTTGAGTAAGACTCAAGACCCGACCATTACAGAAAATAGAAAGAGAATGAAAAGTCATTCCCTATGCCTCAGTCATAGGTTCTATAAAGTATGCTATCCTGTGAACCAGACCTATTGTATACCTTGCTCTGTGTTTGGAAAAGGAATACAATTTTGATCTAATAGTAGATCACTGGACATGGGTCAAGAATATCCTTAGTGAGGACTAAGGAGATGTTTCTCGATTATGGAGATGATAAAAGAGTTCGTTGTAAGAGTTACATTGATGCAAGCTTTTACACCGATCCAGATGACTCTAAGTCTCAATTGGATACATATTGAAAGTGGGAGCAATTAGCTAGAGTAGCTCCATGCAGAGCATTGAAGACATAGAATATTTGCAAAATACATACGGCTCTGAATGTGACAGACCCGTTGACTAAACTTCTCTCACGAGCAAAACATGATCATACATTAGTACTCTTTGGGTGTTAATCACATAGCAATGTGAACTAGATTATTGACTCTAGTAAACCCTTTGGGTGTTGATCACATGACGATGTGAACTATGGGTATTAATCACATACAGATGTGAATATTGGTGTTAAATCACATGACGATGTGAACTAGATTATTGACTCTAGTGCAAGTGGAAGACTCAAGAAAATATGCCCTAGAGGCAATAATAAAGTTATTATTTATTTCCTTATTTCATGATAAATGTTTATTATTCATGCTAGAATTGTATTAACCGGAAACATGATACATGTGTGAATACATAGACAAACATATAGTCACTAGTGTGCCTCTACTTGACTAGCTCATTGATCAAAGATGGTTATGTTTCCTAACCATAGGCATGTGTTGTCATTTGATTAATGGGATCACATCATTAGGAGAATGATGTGATTGGCATGACCCATTCCGTTAGCCTAGCACTTGATCGTTTAGTATGTTGCTATTGCTTTATTCATGACTTATACATGTTCCTGTAACTATGAGATTATGCAACTCACGTTTACTGGAGGAACACTTTGGGTGCTACCAAACGTCACAACGTAACTGGGTGATTATAAAGGAGTACTACAGGTGTCTCCGAAGGTACATGTTGGGTTGGCGTATTTTGAGATTAGGTTTTGTCACTCCGATTGTCGGAGAGGTATCTCTGGGCCCTCTCGGTAATGCACATCACTATAAGCCTTGCAAGCAATGTAGCTAATGAGTTAGTTACGGAATGATGCATTACATCACGAGTAAAGAGACTTGTCGGTAACGAGATTGAACTAGGTATTGGATACCGACGATCGAATCTCGGGCAAGTAACATACCGATGACAAAGGGAACAACGTATGTCGTTATGCGGTTTGACCGATAAAGATCTTCGTAGAATATGTAGGAGCCAATATGAGCATCCAGGTTCCGCTATTGGTTATTGACCAAGAATAGTTCTAGGTCATGTCTACATAGTTCTCGAACCCGTAGGGTCCGCACGCTTAAGGTTTTGATGACAGTTATATTATGAGTTTATGAGTTTTGATGTACCGAAGGAGTTCGGAGTCCCGATGAGATCGGGGACATGACGAGGAGTCTCGAAATGGTCGAGACGTAAAGATCGATATATTGGACGACTATATTCGGAGTTCGGAAAGGTTCCGAGTGATTCGGGTATTTTCGGGGGTACCGGGGAGTTACGGGAATACGAGGAAGAAGTAATGGGCCTCATGGGCCAAGTGGTGGAAGAGAGGAGGCAGGGCGCGCGGCCCCCCTAGCCCAAACCGAATTGGACTAGGGGGTCGGCCCCCCTTTCCTCCTTTTGCTCCCTCTCCTTCCTTCTCCTTCTCCTTCCCTTCCTTCCCCTCTCCTAGTTGGACTAGGAAAGGAGGGAGTCCTACTCCCGGTGGGAGTAGGACTCCTCCCTGGCGCGCCCTCCCTTGGCCGGCCGCCCCCTCCCCCTTTCTCCTTTATATACGGGGGCAGGGGGGCACCCCATGACACACAAGTTGATTTACGGATCGTTCCTTAGCCGTGTGCGGTGCCCCCCTCCACCATATTCCACCTCGGTCATATCATCGTGGAGTTTAGGCGAAGCCCTGCGCCGGTAGAGCATCATCATCGTCACCACGCTGTCGTGCTGATGAAACTCATCCCCGACACTTTGCTGGATCGGAGTCCGGGGATCATCATCGAGCTGAACGTGTGCTGAACTCGGAGGTGCCGTACGTTCGGTATTTGGATCGGTCGGATCGTGAAGACGTACGACTACATCAACCGCGTTGTCATAACACTTCCGCTTACGGTCTACGAGGGTACGTGGACAACACTCTCCCCTCTCACTGCTATGCCATCACCATGATCTTGCGTGTGCGTAGGAAATTTTTTGAAATTACTGTAAGTGCATCTAGTGCCACCCCTAGTTGGTTTTGGAGTATTGACGACAAAGTTTGTTGAGGGACTAATGCGTTTGTGAGAATTGCAGGATAACGCAGGTAGTGTCCCTCATTGATTCGGTTTACCTACCGGAGATGACCCCTAAAAATGTATGAAGACATTGAAGACAATGGTGGGATGAGAAGACATTCATATTGAAGACTACGACATGAGAAGACATTGCGTGAAGACTATGGAGCGCGAAGACTGTGTGGATTCGTTGCTTCCTTTTCTTCTTTGTTGAGTCATAGGAACCACCGTACTGTTAAGTGGGGTCCAAGTGAACTAAGTCAGAGTGACTGAAGTGATGCTCAACTCAAATCCTATGTCTTCGAGCGAAGACAATGAGAGCAAACCTTATCCAGAGCTGGATGAGTCAGCTTTGCTTGTAGCCCAAGTAAATTTGTCGCGTGTGTTTGAAATCTGACCCTTGGAACACGTGTTAGTTCCTTAGTGACCCAGGGTCATTTTGGACAAATCAGGTCGGGTTGCCTTATGGATATAAATAGCCCACCCCCTACACCATAAATTGGTGGCTGCTCAGAGTTTGTACACGGCTTTTGTCGTTTGAGAGCAACCCACCTCGAAGCATTTGAGAGAGAGAAAAATCCTTGTGAGGACAAAGCCCAAACACCCAGAGCCAAAGAGTGTTAGGCATCACTGAAGTCTTTCTGTCTGTGTGACCTGAAGACTTATTACACTTGAGGAGTGTGAATCCTCCAGCCGGTTAGGCGTCGCGTTCTGAGCATCCAAGAGTCATTGTGGATTGCCGGTGAACGAAGTCTGTGAAGGTTTGGAAGTCTCCCTTGAAGACTTACCAGAGTGATTGGGCGAGGACTGGGTGTCCTTAGCTTAAGGGAAATAAGGTGAAGACACGGTCTTCTGAGTTAAATCTCAGCCTCCCTAACCAGACGTACAGTTGTCACAACAACTGGAACTGGTCCAACAAATCCTGTGTCTTCAACAAGCAACTGGTTCTATCCCTTCCCAACCTTACTTTAGTTTGTCTTCGTGAAGTCATTGCCTATCTGTATATCTGTTTGACTTCATTGCTTGACTACTACTGTTGATTGGCTTCATACTATCTTCATTCTGATCCTTACTACCTAGCTGCTATTAGTCCCATACTTTCTTATCTTTGTATACTTGACTATGGCTTGCTTTGGGTAGTTTATCTTCCGCTGCATTACAATTAGGTCATTTCTGTTGTTTGTCTTCGAAACTTCCAAGTTTTGAAGACTTTCATAAAAATCGCCTATTCACCCCCCCCCCCCCCCTCTAGTCGATAGTAGCACTTTCAATTACTACGTTCCCCAACAATATGCTTGATCTTGACGCCATAATTATTCATGGCTCGATTGGCGAAGCGTCTGAAGACATCTTGCACTTCAGTCTTGTAGAGAATTATGTGCACCTATGTATATCTTGAGTAGTCATCAACAATGACGAAGCCATAGAGACAAGCAGTCGTTGTGAGGGTAGAGTAGTGAGTAGGGCCAAATAAGTCCATGTGTAACAGCTCGAAGGGTTGAGATGTCGTCATGATTGTCTTCGAGGGGTGCTTTGTCCTAGTCATCTTTCCAGCTTCGCAGGCACCACACAAATGATCCTTCTTGAACTTGACACCCTCGATGCCTATGACATGCTTCTTCTTTACGAGTGTGTGTAAGTTCCTCATGCAAGGTACTCCCTTGTTCTGTGTGATTCGGTTTAACCACCTGGAGTTTCAGCTATGTCGACTGGAGGGATAATCAAAGTCTCCGCTGCTTGTCCGGTGTTCGATGGAACTGAATATCCCTACTAGAAGAATAAGATGTGCATGCATCTTGAAGCCATTGATGTCGACCTCTGGTATGTCGTCAAGAACGGCGTTCCCAAAACTGGTGAAGGTGTCACCCCCACTGATGTCAAGAAGTTCATTCAACTGGACTCTACTACAAAGAACATCATCTGTGGTCATCTGACCAAAGGACAGTATGGCCGTGTGAGTGCTCTGGAAATGTCGAAGCTAGTCTGGGACTGGCTATCCAAGGTCAATGAAGGCGTCTCGACCCAGAGAGATCAAAGGATCAGTGTTCTTCGCAACCTCTTCAACCGCTTCAAGAGAAACGACAATGAAAATGTCCAGCTCACATTTGATCGTCTGGCTGACATCACAAATGAGCTTCAAGCTCTTGGCGCCACTGAGATCACCAAGCATGAAATCGTCAAGACACTGCTGAGATCACTTGACAGCTCCTTTGACACCCTTGCCCTCATGATACAAGAACGTCCTGACTTCAAGACACTCGATCCGTCTGATATACTTGAGAGGCTCAACACACATGAGTTCCAGCTTTCTGAGAAAAGAGATATCTATGGTCCCAATTATGGCCGAACTCGCGCCTTGAAGGCAAAAGTGATTTCCTCATCTGAAGAAGAATCTGACCGCGGTTCTGATGATCCTGAAGACATTGGGAACTTGCCATGCTTGTGAAGAAGTTTCAGAGGTTCACCAAGAAGAAGGGCTTCAGAAAGTCTTCACGATCCAGCTCCAAGAATGATGAAGCTTCCACCCATGACCACAAGAAGAGAACCTGCCACAAGTGCAAGAAACCTGGTCACTACATATCTGAGTGTCCACAGTGGGACAATGAGAAGAAGAAGAAGAGCAAGGAATATGATTCTGATGACAAGAAGAAGAAGAAATCCTCATAGTCTTCTTCCAAGTCTTCACCACACAAGAAGAGCTCATCAGGCAAGGCTCGTGCCTTTGTTGGCAAGGAAATGGATTCAGAGGAGGAGTCTGCTTCTGAGGAGGCGGAGGTGGAATCTGGAGAGGAGTCCGACCCTGGATTGCGAGTCTGGCTCTAGCCACAGCCTATGTTGCCAAGTCCATCTTCAACAATGAAGACAATGACTTCCACACCAACGCTGAAGCTGATGACATGGACAATCCTGCTCCCACCTACTGCTTCATGGCACGCAGTGCCAAGGTAAAATCACGTGATGCTTACTTTCAAACATCAAGTGAAGATGACTCTGATTGTGAATCCAAACCTAGCTACAAAACACTTGCTAAAATTGCTACTGAACAACAAAGGGCTATGGAACATACTCAAAAACTGTTAGACAAAAGCGATGACCTGTTGGACGCGGAAATGACACGTTCACAGTCCTTAGTAGAAGACATAAAAATCTTCATGCTAAGTACCAAGAACTTGAAAGTCTTCATGAGACGCTCTCAACCACATATGAAAAGCTCGCCTATGATTATCTTCAAAGGAAGCAAGAGCTTGAGAAATTGAAAGCGACTCATGAAGATCTTCAAACAGAGAATGAGTCACTTCGCGCTCAACAGATCATTCCCGCTCAGGCTGGATTTGAACCACCATGTCTAAAATGCGTTGAGCGTGATAACGCTACATCTGTTGCTGAATGTTCCAGTGATGCTGTTGTTTCATTGTCTTCAACTACTGATGTGGTTACTAACCCCTCTGCGGAGGATACCACTAGTATTGCTGATGAAAATGCTAGGTTGAAGACATTGCTTGAAACAGGGATGTACAAAAGTTTGAAGGGACATCAGACACTTTGCGATGTCCTCAAAAAGCAGATTCTGAACCGAAACCCTAGGAAAGAGGGTGTTGGGTTCGAGAGGAAAATGAATGCTGATGGTTCCTACTGGAAGCCTGAGCAGTATCCCAAAACCACATGGGTTGCTGCAAAGGAACCTTCAGTGGATCCATCTACTTTATCTGGATTTACATGTGCTAATCCTATTATCATTGATGAATCCTTTAATGCAAACTATAAACTGTTCAAAAATCAGAATGGTGAAGTGTTTGCCAGGTATATTGGTACTAACTGCAGGAATGGACCTCCTATGAAGAAGATCTGGGTTCCCAAAAGCTGCCTTGAGAATCTTCTAGTGAATGCCATCATGACACCACCAGTGAAGAAGAAAAACCCCAGACCAAAGGCATCATATGGTCCAACGGCTACTTACGAACACAGGACTCGCTTGATTCACCCTAACACCAATGTTTTGCAGGGAAATCATACTCAGATTCATGAATATGAGCATGTGTCTTCAGACCGCTATGTTCATAGAACTAAGAACTTTTTTGCTTATTCACATGAGTATCATTCATCTCCTGCAAGGCTATTTGCTAGGGCTTCAAAGCCGAAATTCTCAGATGCTGCACTTAGACTCATTGCTTCTAAGCCACCCCTGAAAATGTGGGTGGTGAAGAAGAATTAACTCTCTTTTGCAGAATACGGTCTCCAGCCAGCAATCAATGGCATCCGATACTATTGCTCGGGACCTAAAACTCATTTAGGACACACGGTAAAGTGTCATTCTATATACTTCAAATCTGAATCTCTTATCAGTCATACTATGTCCTAACTTTGATATAAGCTATGACTGTCCCTATATGTGTCAAATGCTTATGCTTCACAACACTCTTGTGAAGCCTATCCTCCTAACTGCACTGTGGGGTACATCACCAAAAGCTTCAGAATGGATTATGGACAGTGGATGCACAAATCATATGACTGGTGATCGAAGGCTTCTCATGGACTCAACCTTACGTCCATCCGACAAGAGTCACATTACATTTGCTGACACTGGCAAAAGCAAAGTATTGGGTCTACGTAGAGTTGCAATCTCAAAGGATCAACACATGGATAAAGTGATGCTTGTTGAATCCCTTGGTTTCAACTTAATGTCTGTCTCAATGCTTTGTGACTTGAACATGATTGTGATATTTGGCAAATATTGTTGCCTTGTACTAATGGAATCTGACAAATCTCTAGTCTTTGAAGGGTATCGAAAAGATGATCTATACATGGTAGATTTCTCAGCAGGTCCACAGCTTGTCGTATGTCTTCTCACAAAAGCTTCAGAATGCTGGCTCTGGCATCGAAGGCTAGGGCATGCTGGCATGAGGAATTTGCACTCACTTGTCAAGAAGAAGCATGTCATAGGCATCGAAGATGTCAAGTTCAAGAAGGATCATCTGTGTGGTGCCTGTGAAGCTGGAAAGATGACAAGGGCAAAGCACCCCTCGAAGACAATCATGACAACATCTCAACCCTTCGAGCTGTTACACATGGACTTATTTGGACCTACTCACTACTCCACCCTCACAACAACTGTCTGTCTCTATGGCTTCGTCATTGTTGATGACTACTCAAGATACACATGGGTTCATATAATTCTTTACAAGACTGAAGTGCAAGATGTCTTCAGGCGCTTCGCAAATCGAGCAATGAACAATTATGGTGTGAAGATCAAGCACATCAGAAGTGACAATGGCACTGAATTCAAGAACACTGGACTTGATCTGTATCTGGATACAATGGGAATCACTCATGAATTCTTTGCTCCATGCACACCTCAGCAAAATGGCATCATTGAGCGCAAAAACAGAACCCTCATTGAGATGGCTCGAACAATGCTGGATGAATACAAGACACCAAGAAAGTTCTGGCCTGAAGCTATTGATACAGCCTGTCACATCATCAACAGTGTCTACATCCATAAGCTTCTAAACAAAACATCCTATGAGCTCCTTACTGGCAAGAAACCAAATGTCAGTTACTTCAGAGTATTTGGAGCTAGATGCTGGATCAAGGATCCCCATCACAAGTCAAAATTTTCACCTAAGGCTCACGAAGGCTTGATGCTTGGCTATGGAAAGGACTCACACTCCTACAGAGTCTTCAACATTTATCTCTACAAAATCGTTGAAACTGTGGATGTGAAATTTGATGAAACCAATGGTTCACAAAGAGAAATTCTGCCAAGTACACTAGATGAAGCTCCTCCAAGCGAATCTATCAAGCTGATGGGAACTGGTGAAATCATGCCCTCTGAAGCACAACCTAAAGAGGAACTTATCATCTCTGCACCAAATCAACCTGAAGACAATGCTCGGACCGAAGACAATCCTCCCAATGATGACAATGATCAGCCAAAGCAAAATCTTCGTCCTGTTCATCCTCGTGTTGCAAATGAAGTTCAAATAGAGAAGATAATTGACAGCATCAATGCACCTGGTCCGCTCAGTCAATCAAGAGCAACACAGCTAGCAAACTTCTGTGGGCACTTTTCATTTGTGTCAATATCAGAACCCAAGAAAGTTGCTGAAGCCTTTATGGAATCTGAATGGATTCAAGCCATGCAAGAAGAACTTCAACAGTTCAAGCTGAATAATGTTTGGGAACTTGTCAAGCGACCTGACCCTCGCAAGCATAACATTATTGGAACAAAATGGATATATCGAAACAAGCAAGATGAGCATGGTCAAGTCATCAGAAACAAAGCACGTCTTGTGGCTCAAGGATATACTCAAGTTGAAGGAATTGACTTTGATGAAACATTTGCTCCTGTTGCTAGGCTTGAAGCTATTCGCATACTACTAGCCTATGCTAATCATCACAACATCTTGCTATATCAAATGGATGTGAAAAGTGCATTTCTCAATGGCAAGATTGAAGAAGAAGTATATGTCGCACAACCACCTGGCTTTGAAGATCCAAAACATCCTGATATGGTGTACAAGCTAAACAAAGCACTGTATGGCCTCAAACAAGCTCCTCGCGCATGGTATGATACGATCAAAGACTTCCTGAAGAGCAAAGGCTTCAAACCTGGATCCCTCGATCCCACACTCTTCACGAAGACATATGATGGTGAACTGTTTGTGTGCCAAATATATGTGGATGACATAATCTTCGGCTGCACCAACCAGAAGTACAGTGATGAGTTTGGGTACATGATGCAAGAGCAATATCAAATGTCCATGATGGGTGAGCTGAAGTTCTTCCTTGGTCTTCAAATTCGTCAGCAACGAAATGGCATCTTCATATCTCAAGAAAAATACCTCAAAGATTGTCTGAAGAAGTTTGGAATGGAAGACTGCAAAGGCTACACGACGCCAATGCCAGCCAAACACCATCTGGGTCCCGACGACAATGGTAAAGAGTTCGATCAAAAGGTATACCGCTCCATGATTGGTTCTTTGCTTTATTTATGTGCATCTAGGCCAGATATTATGCTTAGTGTTTGCATGTGTGCTCAATTCCAAGCGGTACCAAAGGAATCGCATCACTTAGCTGTGAAGCGAATTCTTCGATATTTGGCTTACACCCCAACACTCGGATTATGGTATCCCAAGGGCTCAAAATTTGATTTGGTTGGATTCTGGGATGCTGATTATGCTGGTGACAAGGTGGATCGCAAGTCTACATTAGGAACATGTCATTTTCTTGGTCGATCACTTGTCTGTTGGTCTTCAAAGAAGCAGAAATGTGTATCACTCTCAACTGCTGAATCTGAATACATTGCTGTTGGATCCTATTGTGCTCAGCTTCTATGGATGAAGCAAACTCTCAAGGATTATGGCATCAACCTGAAACAAGTACCTCTCTTCTGCGACAACGAAAGTGCCATCAAGATAGCCAACAATCCAGTCCAGCACTCGAAGACAAAGCACATTGAAATACGTCATCACTTTCTCAGAGATCATGTTATGAAGAAAGATAGAGATATCATGCACGTCAACAGTGAAGAGCAACTGGCAGATATCTTCACAAAGCCCTTGGATGAGAAAAGGTTTTGCAAGTTACGGTGTGAGCTAAATATCTTGGAATCCTCGAATGTCCTGTGATCAGGCACACATCCTAACACTTATGCATGTTGATGACTTAGATGTGCAACACACAAAGTAATGTATATCTTCAATCAATGAAGATTTACACTCTGAGTGTGAATACATTAACATGGAATTTGACTTCGGAGCGCCACGATAATTGTGCGTCGTGTCTGGGTCTAATACTTCCTATACGGTGGGTAACGCCACCACCAACTTTCTCTGTTTGAAGTGTTTCACTCATGGCGTTATATTGCAATGACTTCGCATTTGGTTTGTCTTCAGTTTCAATTTATCTTCATGATCTTCTACACTATGATGATTTGGTTGCTTTCTGATATATATATATATACTAGTGTTCTGTCCTCTACAGCATTCACTTATAGCTATGTCTTCAAGATTGGATCTTTTGAACTAAGTGAATGTGATCGGACCCTAACCTCTCTACGCTTTCTATCTCAAACACTATCTGTCCAAATCATATGCATTCTATTGAAACTGTCAAATGTCTTCTCTGTGTCCTAGTCTGCAGAAGGCAAAGAGACAAACATTAAATCTATTTTAAATGATTTATCTTTATTGTTGAAATCCAGAGAAGCCGGAACAACTCTCCGACATACCTGGCGGGCGTGGGAACGTGGGACAACTCTGAGTATGTTGCATGCGTGCCACGTGCCCCTCAGATGTGAACTGCCAAGGGCACCAGCGTAATTGCGATGTGCTGCTCACCTACTTATAAATACTTGTCCCCTGCGGTAAAGAAATCCTTCTTCCACCTCCCCACCTCGTCAAAACCCTAGCGCCACCGCTAGCTCTCGACGACGCCGGCGACGAAGCGCTTCGCTGCCGCGACTTCTCCGATGCCGTCCTCACGCCGACCGCGGACATCGTCCTCTCCGCCGTCGCCGTAGGTGTCCTCCGTCGCCAAGTTAGGGCACGGTGGGCTGAACTGCTCGGTCTCCTATTCTTCCCATCTAGCAGTTCTTCGTGCGGTAATTATAACTCTATTTTTACCACCTTTTTGATCTTCAAGATTCATCCTATCTACCAAAAGTGGTTTCAGCTTATTCAATGTTAGATCTATTCTGTCCGCATCTCATACTGCCTAGTCAGTTCACTTAGATTTCCTGTCTAGTTTGATTCCTCACTTGTACTCATTCACGGATTGGTAAAAATCTGGAACCAACTCACCTATATAAGTGAATGTCTTCGCATCATGAGGTCAATATCTTCAAACTGATTTATCTTCAAAATCTTCTGAGAATGCATATGACCTCTTCCCCTTCCCTCGCATCTCTAATGTTGTCACAGGTACATGTCCATGGGAGAATCCCTTGGTTCTCATAGTCTGCATTCGCTTGCAGAATACTTACAGCATCATATCAATTCTGCTGAAGCCAGTTCCTACTTGACCAGCAAGCGAAAGTCTCTGAAGCCTTTGAACGTATTGAAGCCATTCAGTTTGAAGTTCATGGCTGCAGAAAAATCAGCAAGGAAGGGTGGCAGACAGCGCAGAGAAGGAACATCCAAAGATCTGCCTGATGACCTAGCAGAACTGTACAAGACAGATCCTGAAGAGTCATATCATCAGCGCAAGACACGAATCCAATGGATTTGACGCTATTGGGCTGAAGAATGGTTCAAGTACAAATTCGTGATCAAGGAATATGCAGAGAAGAATGCTATCAAGAGTCCTTGGGGCGATATTCTCTATCGAGGCCTTCAACCCAAGAACAGAGCTGAAGCTATTGATCAAAACTTCTATCCTTGCATGGTCCGTGGACCTCAGCCTGAGAATGTCGATCCCACATCACTACTCTGGTGTCGTGATGATGCTCTCTTCAAGCGCAACTTCCAGCACGCAAAGGCTTCGGCCAAGGAAAACAAGAAGTCATTGGGATTAGACTTCAACCCTGGTCCCTCTGCTCCTCGTGCTGACGGTTCTCGTGATGCAGAACCCAATGTCATCGGCCCCTTTTCCAACCTTGACGGCCTCATCACCTACATCATGGTCCAAGGTGCAAGAGTAGATCATTCTGACAATGATGCTGACACTGATGAAGCCCCAGCTCCTCCTTCGAAGCCTCAGAAGCAAAAGAAGCTAAAGGCTTCTAAATCTGCACCTCCAAAAGCTTTACGTGTGAAGCCTCTGGCCACTGCACCTCCTAAAGCTAGTGTGCAGTCTGAAGATCAATCCCGTATCTCCAAGAAGACGGAGAAGAAAAAGCAACTTGTCAGGCATATTGATCAATCCTTGACTCCTGCCGCTATACTGCATGAAGATCCCATTGATCTGGCAAGTGATGAAGATCTTGCTGATGATGCTCTTGAGCAGCTGATAAAGAACAAGGAAGAAGTAGAAATCCTCAACAACTTGCCTCTCTTTGATGTGGCCATCATCCACAATTTCATTGATGAGTGGTTCGACACCCCCAATGTCAGCTTTGAAGATTTAGAGCTTCCCATTGGCCTCAGTGTCGCCTTTAATGGCGCCATTGCTTCTGAGCTAGCTCTTGCTCAGCGCATTGTTGAGCTGAAGAACAAGATTGACTATGAAAAGGCTCAGTTCAAGAAGCATGTGGCCAAGCTAAGTGTTCAAGATGTCAAAAACTTCAAGGTCATGCTGCATGAGCTCAAAGAGGCCTTTCTCAAGAAGCGCCAAGAAGCTCAAGGCTCTCGCGAGCGTATGAAGAGTTTGGCTGATAAGTGTGTGCTTGCCTACAATGAGGCTGAGAAGCGAAAGTCACTTGGTCGTCCTGGCATTGACCCCAGGATGGCTGCAAAGAAAAGAAGAAGCTTCCTGCTGACCAGCCTGCACCCTCAAGCCAAGAAGCCCCTCGCATTATCTTCCCAAGCAGCATGACTGGCTCGAAGCCAAAGGTCACCACAATCGCTTCAGAATAGAAGAAGACAAGGGCTGTAGAGGCTGAAGCCAGAAAGAGGAAGAATACTGAAGCCTCTGATGCTGCTCCCTCCAAGAAGAAGCGCAAGACCAAGAAAAATCGGGCTGCTCCCACAGAGCCTCTGGTTGTTGAACCCATCTCAGTGGTTCGCCCTGCGTCTGAATATCAAGAAAGACAGATGATAGTTCATGAGCCTGCTCCCTCAGAGGCTCATGATGCTGAAGATATTCCAGCAGCTGAACCCATCGCTGCTGAAGATATTGGTCATGATGACAATGTAGCCGATGATGAAGTTCTTCCTTAGATCGAATATGACGTGGTATCATCGCCTGTTCATACGAACAGCAAACTCATCAGCATTGGTCGTCCACTGACGCCAATTCCTCAGGATGCATCGTGGGCTGATCACCCACAACTATAAGACTCCCCCAGTACTCCCCAACAACAACAACAAGCTACACCCCCCGTGCAAGAAGAGGATGAAGACTTTCAGGACCAGCCAACTCCATCTCCTAAGGCGTTGCCAGCATTTCGCAAGCTTCGCAAAGGCCAAAGGCCTCAAGTCCCTCTGTCGAGCGTTCCAGAAGGAGAAGTGCAACATTCACCTGTTGCACGTCAAGTATTTTCTGAACCTGCTCCAACTGTGAATGTCTCCGAGTCTGAAGCACATACTGCTGAAGACATTCCGGCTGCATCAGCCAAAGAAAATCAAGAAGAAGTACGTGTACCTACTCCCCCAGCAATTGAAGAAGAAGCAGTTCCTGATGTGAACGTGCCTGTGCCCGACCCTCCTATTCGTCAAGAGGAGGTTGACAATGTTGAGGCTGCCACCGCCAAGGCCAATGAAGCCAATGACGTAGTCATGGCTGACGCTAATGTGGAGCCTGCACCAACTAGTGTGCCTGAAGCAAGTGTGGCCACTGAACCTGAAAACACTGAGGCTCCTGCACCTGAAGCCAATGAGACAATCGCTCCCGAAGCACTTGTTGTGCAGCCTGACGCCTCAATTGTTGCCCCTGCTCCTGTTCCGCCACCAAGGCCTCACACAATTGAGCAAGCATACAATCATGGTCTGATTACCACTATCCGATGGCCCATTCTGGTGCCTCCGCCGACTGCCTCAGGACCTCAGTTTGACTATCATATTGAGCATAGGCCTCAGGTCCAGAAGCCAAAGCCTCCAAGGTTTCCAGGTACTGCAAACTCACCAGGGTCCTTCAATGCCAATGGCTTCAAAAGCCACAATACCTTCTTTGACAGCGCCAAGAACCCCTACTCCAAGCCAAGGATATCATCAGATCGGTTCTGGAGCTATCAGCAGAGAAGCTATTACTCATGCGTACTATATGATCAAGGGCGCATTTTCCCTCATATGCGCCTTGATACAGAAGCCATTGCTGGACTGCCGTGCTTAGAAGAAGCACTTGATTGCTTTCGTGATGCTGGTCTGCTCCACTCTGTGACAGACAAAGAACATTGGAATGAAGAGCTATTGCTTCAATTCTATGCTACTCTACACATTCGCGGCTACTACAGAGACATCAAGACATGGGTTCTCGAGTGGATGACTGGAAATGTTCATCATGAAGCCAAAGCTATGGATATCATCGAGCTTACAGGGCTAGCCACTCCTGGAGAACTATATGAACCTGACTGTCAGCTATACCGCAATGCAGTAGAGAGTATCTTCCATAAGCCAGAACCCAATATGAGCCAGATGTTGAGCATGATGAAGCCCTTGCCATCTGACGCTGAATACCCAACAGAGTTCTTTGTTGAAGACCTTGAGTATCTGTCATGCACTATATATCATATTATCAGGCAGACTCTATGGCCTATCAAAGGACATTCATCAGCGGCCAAGCTTGAAGGAGCTATGAAGACTTTGGTCTTCTACATTCTCAATGGCATCAGCTTCAATACCCAAGAATTCTTCATCAGGCAACTTGCTACTTCCGGCTCTGACCTATTTGGTCTGAAGTTTTATGCTCCATGGATCATGCGCCTCCTCAAGCGACACTCATTTGTCAACTATCAGCCATCTGCTCGCAATCATCTGATCTTTTTACCAGAGGTTGATATGTCAGTTGAAGCCATATACCCTGACCCTGCAAAGAAGCCTCTTTCTCTTCAGAATGCCGAGAACCAAAGCTTCACTCAACCCATTGAAGGTGTTCAAGCAGCAACACGAATCTATCCATTGGCTGGAAATACACATCTGCCTCATCGAGCACCTACTAAAGCCACTGAAAGCACCATTGCCCAAAGGCGTCAGAAGCGTTCTCGTGTTCTCAATGACCGAGAACTTCTTGTGGCCCTTCATCAGAAACAGGATAAACATCACTTTTGGCTCAAGAGACAGATGCAAATCCTCTTGGTGGATGTCAATCGCATTCGCAACCTTGCCACCAAGAATGCCTTTGTTGCTCATGAAACTTGCCGGCGGTCATGGAAGAGTTTGACCCTGCTCAGTGTTGAAGCTGATCTTCAAGACAATGGCTTCAATGAAAGATTCCAGTTTGACTCCACTCCTCCACGGACTGCTGTCCTATGTCGTACTCCATCTCTTGAAGACTCTGAATATTCTTCCTCCGCGGCAACGGTAAATGCCCGAGTGATCGATGATGAAGATGATGCTACTTCACCACCTCCTACTACTGTGCGCATCAACAAGGCACCAAGTTCATCTGCACCGCCACCCAACGATGACAACCCTGCTGCTTCACCTACTCATGCTGACGAGTAGATGCTCTATGTCTTCAAACCTTTTTGGTCCTTACTGACAAAAGGGGGAGAAGCGTATGAGTTGATAGTCTTCAAGTGGGTTCATATGGGCGGTTCCATTATATTTTGCTCCGTGCTTACAACTCTTGCCTTTTGAAACATTTGGTTCTCTGAGTTGTAACACCTAAACTTGATGGTCGTCTACTACTTATTTGCTTCACTGTGACGCGATGATAAATTCTGCATGTGCGATGATAACTTCCGCACTTAGATCATTCTGCAGACGTCCATTTTTCATTATGCATGTCATTCTACTTGCTATATCAGTTCATGCAAGATGAATTATCTTCATAAGTTGAAGTGGATCTCCACAAGTACAACCTGCCATGTGCATTTGCATTCCAAAAGCAAATTACTTACATGCACATCTTCAGGGGGAGCCCTTGCAACTTATGAAAACTATTTCCTATCCTTACAATTTCACATATTTATTCCCGTTGAAAACTTCAACCAATTTGTCATCAATCACCAAAAAGGGGGAGATTGTAAGTGCATCTAGTGCCACCCCTAGTTGGTTTTGGAGTATTGACGACAAAGTTGGTTGAGAGACTAATGCGTTTGTGAGAATTGCAGGATAACGCAGGTAGTGTCCCTCATTGATTCGGTTTACCTACCGGAGATGACCCCTAAAAATGTATGAAGACATTGAAGACAATGGTGGTATGAGAAGACATTCATATTGAAGACTATGACATGAGAAGACATTGCATGAAGACTATGGAGCACGAAGACTGTGTGGATTCGTTGCTTCCTTTACTTCTTTGTTGAGTCATAGGAACCACCGTACTGTTAAGTGGGGTCCAAGTGAACTAAGTCAGAGTGACTGAAGTGATGCTCAACTCAAATCCTATGTCTTCGAGCGAAGACAATGAGAGCAAACCTTATCCAGAGCTGGATGAGTCAGCTTTGCTTGTAGCCCAAGTAAAGTTGCCGCGTGTGTTTGAAATCTGACCGTTGGAACACGTGTTAGTTCCTTAGTGACCCAGGGTCATTTTGGACAAATCAGGTCGGGTTGCCTTGTGGTTATAAATAGCCCACCCCCTACACCATAAATTGGTGGCTGCTCAGAGTTTGTACACGGCTTTTGTCGTTTGAGGGCAACCCACCTCGAAGCATTTGAGAGAGAGAAAAATCCTTGCGAGGACAAAGCCCAAACACCCAGAGCCAAAGAGTGTTAGGCATCACTGAAGTCTTATTACACTTGAGGACTGTGAATCCTCCAGCCGGTTAGGCGTCGCGTTCTGAGCATCCAAGAGTCATTGTGGATTGCCGGTGAACGAAGTCTGTGAAGGTTTGGAAGTCTCCCTTGAAGACTTATCAGAGTGATTGGGCGAGGACTGGGTGTCCTTAGCTCAAGGGGAATAAGGTGAAGACACGGTCTTCTGAGTTAAATCTCAGCCTCCCTAACCAGACGTACAGTTGTCACAGCAACTGGAACTGGTCCAACAAATCTTGTGTCTTCAACAAGCAACTGGTTCTATCCCTTCCCAACCTTACTTTAGTATGTCTTCGTGAAGTCATTGCCTATCTGTATATCTGTTTGACTTCATTGCTTGACTACTACTGTTGATTGGCTTCATACTATCTTCATTCTGATCCTTACTACCTAGCTGCTATTAGTCCCGTACTTTCATATCTTTGTATACTTGACTATGGCTTGCTTTGGGTAGTTTATCTTCCGCTACATTACAATTAGGTCATTTCTGTTGTTTGTCTTCGAAACTTCCAAGTTTTGAAGACTTTCATAAAAATCGCCTATTCACCCCCCCCCCTCTAGTCGATAATAGCACTTTCAATTACTACGTTCCCCAACAATATGCTTGATCTTGACGCCATAATTATTCATGGCTCGATTGGCGAAGCGTCTGAAGACATCTTGCACTTCAGTCTTGTAGAGAATTATGTGCACCCATGTATATCTTGAGTAGTCATCAACAATGACGAAGCCATAGAGACAAGCAGTCGTTGTGAGGGTAGAGTAGTGAGTAGGGCCAAATAAGTCCATGTGTAACAGCTCGAAGGGTTGAGATGTCGTCATGATTGTCTTCGAGGGGTGCTTTGCCCTAGTCATCTTTCCAGCTTCGCAGGCACCACACAAATGATCCTTCTTGAACTTGACACCCTCGATGCCTATGACATGCTTCTTCTTGACGAGTGTGTGTAAGTTCCTCATGCCAGCATGCCCCAGCCTTCGATGCCAGAGCCAGCATTCTGAAGCTTTTGCAAGAAGACATACGGCAAGCTGTGGACCTGCTGAGAAATCTACCATGTATAGATCATCTTTCCGATACCCTTCAAAGACTAGAGACTTGTCAGATTTCATTAGTACAAGGCAACGATATTTTCCGAATAGCACAATCATGTTCAAGTCACAAAGCATTGAGACAGACATTAAGTAAAAACCAAGGGATTCAACAAGCATCACTTTATCCATGTGTTGATCCTTTGAGATTGCAACTCTACCTAGACCCAATACCTTGCTTTTACCAGTGTTAGCAAATGTGATGTGACTCTTGTCTGATGGACGTAAGGTTGAGTCCATGAGAAGACTTCGATCACCAGTCATATGATTAGTGCATCCGCTGTCCATAATCCATTCTGAGGCTTTTGGTGTCATACCCTACAGTGCAGTTAGGAGGATAGGCTTCACAAAGAGTGTTGTGAAGGATAAGCATTTGACGCACACAAGGATTATGACAGCTTAGGTCAAGGTTAGGACACATAGTATGACTGGTAAGCGATTCAGATGTGAAATACATAGTAAGATCATTTTATCATGCGTCCTTTAATGTGTTTTAGGTCCCCAGCAGTAGCATCGAACGCCTTTGATTTCAGGCTGGAGACCCTATTCTGCAAAAGAAAGTTAATTCTTCTTCACCACCCACATCTTCAGGGGTGTCTTAGAAGCAATGAGTCTAAGTGCAGCATCTGAGAACTTCGGCCTTGAAGCCCTAGCAAATAGCCTTGCAGAAGATGAATGATACTCATGTGAATAAGCAGAAAAGTTCTTAGTTCTATGAACATAGCGGTTTGAGGACACACACTCATATTCATCAGTTTGAGTACGATTTCCCTGCAAAACATTGGCGTTAGGGTGACTCATGTGAGTCCTGTATGAGGCCTTTGGGCCAGATGAAGCCATAGGTCTAGGGTTTGTCTTCTTCCTTGGTGGTGTCATGATGACATTCACAGGAAGATTCTCAATACACTGCTTAGGTACCCAGATCTTCTTCATTGGTGGTCCATTCCTGCAGTTAGTACCAATATACCTGGCAAACACTTCACCATTCTGATTTTTGAACAGTTTATAGTTTGCATCGAAGGATTCATCAATGATGATAGGGTTAGCGCAAGTGAAACCAGATAAGGTGGATGGATCTACTGAAGGTTCCTTTGCAGCAACCCATGTGGTTTTGTGGTACTACTCAGGCTTCCAGTAGGAGCCATCAACATTCATTTTCCTTTCGAACCCAACACCCTCTTTCCTAGGGTTTCGGTTCAGAATTTGCTTTTTGAGGACATCACAAAGTGTCTGATGTCCTTTCAGACTTTTATACATCCCTGTTTCAAGCAATGTCTTCAACCTAGCATTTTCATCAGCAATAGTAGTGGTATCCTCCGCAGAGGGGTTAGTTACCACATCAGGAGTTGAAGACAATGCAATAGCAGCAGCAGTGGAACATTTAGCAACAGAGGTAGCGTTATCACGCTCAATGCATTTTAGACATGGTGGTTCAAATCCATCCTGAGTAATGCTGATTTGTTGAGCAAGTAATGAATCGCGCTCTTTCTGAAGATCTTCATAATCCACTCGTATCTTTTCAAGATCTTGCTTTCTTTGAAGACATTCAAAAGAAAGCTTCTTGTGATCAGACAAGAGAGCATTATGTTGATCTTGAAGGACGTCAAACTGAATGAAGTCTCTGAAGACTCTCAGCCAATGCTTTTGACTGATCCATTTCTTCACCCAACATATCATCGCTCTTACTAAGCATGTTTTGAACCTTTTACAAGGCTCTTTGTTGTTTAGTGGCAAGGGTAGCAAGTTTGACATAGCTGGGGCCAAATTCATCACCTGATTCATCATCACTAGTTTCGGAGAGGCAGCATTCAGTTACCTTATCACCCCCTGCCATGAGGCAAGGTGAAGATGAAGACGATTCAGGTGCAAAGGTCATCTCTTTAAGAGACTCGTTGTAGTCCTCAAACCAAGGATCATGACGAGTACGATGACCTTCATAGACCTCAGAAAGCCGGTCCCAGATTAGCTTCGCATGATTGAGGTGCATGACGTTCCTGAACTGATTTCGGGACAGACAGGAGCAGATGACATCCTTCGCTGTGAGGTTCAGTAGAGTGTACTTGCGAATGTCATCAGCATCCACCATCTTGCATAGATCGGTAAGACCAATCTCAGTGACGGTCCACAGTTCGCTATCCATAGCCATGAGTCGCTTCTTCATCATGGCCTTCCACCGAGGATACTCATGACCGTCAAAGGTGGGGCAACATACATTCCTCAATCCTGCAGTCGGCATAGCTAAACTCTAGGTGGTTAAACCGAATCACACAGAACAAGGGAGTACCTTGCTCTGATACCAATTGAAAGTGCTAGTTATCGACTAGAGGGGGGGTGAATAGGCGATTTTTTCGAAAGTCTTAAAAACGTGGAAGTTTCAAAGACAAACAATAGAAATGACCTAATTGATATGCAGCGGAAGATAAACTACAACAAGCAAGCCATAGTCAAGTATGCAATAGTGTGAAAGTACAAAGACTAATAGCAGCTTGGTAGTAAGGATCAGGATGGAAGATAGTATGAAGCCAACAAATGATAGTAGTCAAGCAATGAAGTCAAACAGGTACGACAAATAGGCAACGACTTCACGAAGACAAACTGTCACGACCGACTTTTTCAATAAATAAATATTGAGAAAATCGATCTTTAAATCCCAGTATAGGAAAAATCATCCTTTCTGGTAGATAATGCTTGATAAACAGGGAACCAGTAGCATCAAATATATTACAAGGCTGAGCCGAGGCTGCTCAGCAATTTATTACAAACTCGCCAATATCTTACATAAGGGCGGTTATGGCACAGGGGTGTGGTGGCATGCTACTAGCTCGAGGATAAGAGGTGGTGGATAAATTGACTTCTACTGGCAGTACATCGAGCGTCAAGGTGAGGCTCGATGAATTTATTCGGGGTTGCGGAAGCGGATAATACAATGACCAAGACAGGACCGCACGAGACTGACTGGGACTCCTCTAGGCGTCGGACTCGCTATCAAACTCTTCATCCATGAGATCGCCTTCATCAATATCTGGCCAAATCAACAAGCCAGGTGAGTACTTGAAAGTACTCGCAAGACAGTTCGGACAAAAGATATAATCAATGAATGCATGAATGCGTCATGAACAAGGATGATGCTCATAAAATAACGATAATATTGCAGGACTTGATGAATAAAATAAATAACTGAAAACCGATCGGGTGTCTGGAGCGACGCCTCGAAAGGTAAATAAATAAAATGCGTGCCGCAGTCGGACGTCTAAGCGACATCACGTAAAGGGCTTAAAAAGGAATGCCACAGTCGGACGTCTGGGCGACATCACAGACAGGGCTTTAAAAGAAATACCACTGTCGGACGTCTGAGCGACATCACAGACTGGGCTTATAAAAGAAATACCACTGTCGGACATCTGAGCGACGTCACAGACAGGGCTTATAAAAGAAATACCACCGTCGGACATCTGAGCGACGTCACAGACAGGGCTTGTAAAAGAAATACCACCGTCGGACATCTGAGCGACGTCACAGACAGGGCTTGTAAAAGAAATACCACCGTCGGACATCTGAGCAATGTCACAGACAGGGCTTGTAACATAAATACCGCCGTCGGACATCTGAGCAACGTCACAGACAGGGTTCATAACAAAAGTAAATAACAGGTCTGCCACCGTTGGACGTCTGAGCAACATCACAGACAGGGCTTGTAATAAATGTAAATGACAAGATTAGTCCATCCACAAGAATAATCTGTTAACCGGATTTATCACACATAAATCCCACCGGAGTTTTGTCACTGTGGTTGATACCTGACAAGATAAGATGAATATAGTACTTGAACAAAGTACAAGATAATTGAAAGATTTGAGACTCTGCAGAGTTTGGATGAGCTGACCACAGCCAACGGATTTCCGTAGTCACGAAGGACTAGTTCCGTTTACGGTATTTCAGTAGAAACACATTTAACTAGTACACACCCATTTCACCACACGATGCCCGGAATCACCCTGGACAACGGCCAAGAAAAACTTTGAGATGGGGAGGCCACAACCTCGAATAGCATGGGATCAAATTTCTATACGCGCGCTCTAAGGGGTGCCCCCCTCTCGGTCCCAACCGGAAACACCCATGCCCCCTGACCGGATGACGGGCTTTAATCCAGGGCCATGGAACCCTCATCCCGGCCTCTCTATTTGGTGTGTACCAGGAAAAGTATTTGCAACTTACTATGCCATATTCCTTTCGGAAAAAATGTGACAGTATAGGAAGGGATGAATGAAAATGTGAGTTGTTTCATGATGACACGGAAGTCAAATACTCTGGCATAAGACTGGCATGTCACAACACTGCCATCTCACCCATCATCTTGCCAACACATGGCCATGCAAATATGTATCCAACAACATAGTGCTTTTCCGAAACTTACCTTCCACCATTGTGCATGAAACGTAACATTCAAGAAATGTTCATAAACATGCCATGACTACAACTAAAATGCAAACATGCAACAACCACTCATCATATCAAGAGTTCAAACATGCTTGCCTGGTTCGGAGTAGTCGGAGTCTAACTATGCGAGGTTTGCAGCTCCGTCACCTCCTCCGGTATCTATGGTATAAAAAAGATACGTACGCATCGTAAATACCGTGAGTGTACAGAAAAGTGTTCCAATTTTTTTTAAATAAATATGATAAAAAACTAGACAAAAAATTGAAGAGGACAGAAAAAGAATCACTCAAAAAGTTCTTTCTGTTAAAAAGTTATAAGGGTTTTAACCCAAGGACTCGTCTGTAATGAAACAGAAAACTTCCAGGGGGCTTTGCAGAAAAATACAAAAAAACGGTCCAGAGTGGAAGCGTATTTGCCAGAGTATGCTTTCAGTAAACGATTCAAAAAAAACACAGGAGAGGCTGACGGGCGGGTCCCACCCATCAGGTTTGAACTTCCAAACGAGGGAGCCGGGGCTCGTCGGCGCCCGAGAGCCGCGGTGGTCGCCGGCGGCGATCCACGGCGAGGCAGGGAGATCGGAGAGTACCTCTGTGTTCAAGATACCATTCCGCGTCTATGGGAGGTGGTGGTGGTCGCCGACGAGTATCACGTCGGCGGTGACGCTTGCTCCGGCGGACGGCGATTCGGGTGGTCGTGGATCTCGCCGGAGAGAGCTGCGAGGTCAAAATTGAGGTGGGGGTTATCTTACTAGAGGTGGTACGGGGCTATGGTCGAAAGTAGAGCGGCGGAGGGGTTCTCACCGGAGAGAACGATGCTGGAGCCCGAGGCGGACGGAGGTGGCCGGAGTCGAGGAGGAAAGGCCCCCCGAGGCTTGTTCAGTGGCCGGGCGGGGTCTGGTGAGATGGTGGAGTCATGCGGAGGCGAGAGCAAGCTCGGGGTGCTATATATAGCCGCCCCGTGGCGGTTGCCGATAACGGGGTTCTCCGGCGAGGTGATTACGGCGGCGCAGTGGTTGCACGGGAGGGTTCAGAGGTTGAGCGTCGTCGTGGGTGTTCCCTGGTTCCGTTTAGGTGCTAACCGCGTCGGGATTTGGTGGCTTAGGGGGAGCTCGACGGAACGGGGCGGCGCGGACCCATCGGTGGCAGGGAGCGCGCTCTGCGCGTGCCACGCCACGGCGACGGTGCTGCATGCATGCGCTGGCGAGGAAACGGCCACGCGGAGCCACCAGGGGGTTTGGGCGGCGCTGAACGGTGTTATGCCGCCCTTCTGCTCCCTGTCGGCCGCTACGGTGATACGGCCGCCGCAAGACACGCTGGTGCAGGCGGGCCAGGGTGCCACCGACGCCAGGAAGGCGCCAAGCGCGCGTGTGAGGCTCCGGACAAGCAAGCCAGGCCGTGAGCTACGTGCCAAGTGCACTGTGAGCTTGTGACTGAATTTCTGACGAAGATCGACACTGAAACTCTGAACTTAACTGAAGATGAACAGAAACAGTGCATGCAAGGTGTTCGATAGAATGATTCTGGCCTCTAGGGATTTTTCCTTGAGCTGATTTTTGGTGGAGTGGTCTCTCATTGCAACTAGAGGTTGCCTGATTTTTGGTGGAATTTTTGGAGAAGTGTAGATATGAACTTCACCAAATTTGGCAAATCTGGTCCAAACTTGCAGTGAGTGAAATTTGAAATATTTGAAAAGAAGAAGAGTGGATCAAGATGGTTCTGGGTTGTGGGTACAAGGGACTATCCAAGGGTGTTGAGTTGAGGTCAAAAATCAAAAGCATTAGGGTACTTGCTTTGCAATCCACCTAGGCTCAAAAGAAAAGACAGATTTATATTGGGAGGAGAAATAGTTGGAACAAAATCCAAAAAAATGGATTTTATTTGTTTGGACAGAATGTTTGGATTGTACCAAAGTGGGAGGAGAGGTTTTGGGAAAAATTTCACCATAGGTGGCATGGTAAAATTTAGAAGGGATCAAAACCAAATAAAAACCCAAAACAAAAAGGGTTTTCTTTTTAAAAGAAACTAAATCCAAGAAAAGGATTTTTGAGAGGGCAAACTTAGAAGATGGTTTTTAGGAAGGGTTTAAATGACCTCCATTCAAACCAAGCAAGGCTCTTTTGAAAAACAAACCACCAAAAAATTTGGAGTGTCACAGCACCTACCCCCTTAGGAAAAATCTCGTCCCCGAGATTTCAGCTGATCCTTAAACAGGTGTGGGTGCTCTATCCGAAGAAAATCCTCGCTTTCCCAAGTTGCTTCATTCTCGGTGTGATTACTCCATTGAACTCTGAAAAACTTGATGGTTTTCTGTCGGGTCCTCCTCTCAGATGCTTCTAATATTTTTGTTGGGTGCTCCCGGTAAGTGAGGTCTGGCTGCACGTTAATATTCTCATGCGACACTTGCTTCTCTGGGTTGCTCACGTATTTTCTCAACTGCGAGATCTGAAACATGTTGTGGATACCGGATAAGTCTCCGGGTAGTTCTAGCTGGTAGGCTATCGCGCCTCTTCGGGCCACTATATGAAATGGTCCGATGAATCTTGGTGCTAGTTTCCCCTTAATCCTGAATCGTTGCAGACCCTTCATAGGAGAAACTCTCAGGTACACCAATTCTCCAGGTTCAAAACTGATTTCCCGATGCTTTCAATCGTAATAACTCTTCTGCCGACTCTAAGCTGTTTTGAGTCGATCTCTATTTTTTTTAACTTTCTCCTCGGCCTCCTTGAGCATGTCTGGGCCGAAGATATGGCTGTCTCCGGTCTCTGACCAATTTAGCGGGGTACGACATCTTCTCCCATATAGAGCTTCAAAGGGTGCAATTTGCAAGCTGGCTTGATAGCTGTTGTTGTATGCGAACTCTGCATATGGCAAACTTTCTTCCCAACTGTTCCCCTAGGTGAGGACACAGGCTCTTAGCATGTCTTCAAGGATTTGGTTTACGCGTTCAGTCTGCCCATCAGTCTGGGGATGGTATGCGGTACTGAAGGCTAGTTGGGTTCCCAGTGCCTGTTGCAGGTGATCCCAAAATCTAGAGACGGACTGTGTGCCTCTATCTGAGATGATAGTTTTAGGGACTCCATGTAGGCAGACGATATGGGCAAGATAAAGTCTGGCCAGCCTCTGAGTGGTGTAAGTTGTTTTTACCGGAATAAAATGTGCCACCTTGGTTAATCTGTCGGTTATGACCCAAATGGCATCGTTTCCGTGTCGTGATCGTGGCAGTCCAACGACAAAGTCCATTCCAATCTCGTCCCATTTCCACTCGGGTATCTTATTTGGCTGTAACAGTCCGGCTGGTTTCTGGTGCCCGGCCTTGATACGTTGACAAGAGTCACAGCAGGCAATGAACGTGGCTATATCTCTCTTCATACCATGCCACCAGAAATTTTCCTGAAGATCCTTATACATTTTTGTCCCTCCAGGATGGATTGAATACGGAGCTGTGTAACTTTCAGTCAATATATGCTGTTTGAGGTCCTTGACATTTGGTACGCATAGCCTTTCTCCATACCACAATATTCCTTGCTCATCCACGTTGAATTCTGAGGCTCTTCCCAAACACACTTCTCTTTTTATGCCCTCAATGCTGGGGTGTCCGTGCTGGGCTTCCTTGATCCTTTCCATCTGGGTAGGCTGTATTTCTATATTCAACACACTGCCTTCGGTAACCATTGTTAGATTGAGTCGGGCAAATTCTTGTTGAAATTCTGGCCTCAATTTTGGTATACTGTCGTCGTCCGTGCTGGGATTGCGACTAAGTGCATCTGCCACAACATTTGCTTTTCTGGGATGATAGTGGATTCCGACATCATAATCCTTCACCAACTCTAACCAGCGTCGTTGCTGTAGATTTAGCTCTGGCTGTGTGAAAATATACTTAAGACTCTTATGGTCTGTGTATATCTCACAACGATTTCCAAGTAGGAAGTGTCTCCATTCCTTGAGCGCATGTATGACCGCTGCTAATTCCAAATCATGAGTGGGATAATTCTCCTCATGCTTGCGTAGTTGTCTGGAGACATACGCAACTACCTTGCCTTCTTGCATCAATACGCATCCAAGGCCTTTCCGGGATGCGTCACAATATACCTCAAAATTCTTGTGTATATCTGGCACAATTAGTACTGGTGCCGTCGTTAATTTGCTCTTTAGCTCTTGGAAGCTTTTCTCACATGCTTCTGTCCATTCAAACTTCTTGCCTTTCTTGAGCAATTGTGTCATGGGCTTTGCTATAGTGGAGAATCCTTCAATAAATCTCCGATAATAGCCTGCCATTCCCAAGAAACTCCGTACGTCCGTTACGTTAGCTGGTGGTTTCCAGCCAAGTACGGCCTTGACTTTTTCCGGATCTACTGCAATACCTTCTTGGGTTAGCACGTGGCCCAGAAAACCCACCTGCCTTAGCCAAAATTCACATTTGCTGAATTTGGCGTACAGTTGATGCTTCCTGAGTTCTCCGAGTACAATCCTGAGATGTTCGGCATGCTCTTCTGGTGTTTTGGAATATATCAGAATGTCATCTATGAATACCACAACAAACTTGTCCATATACTTCATAAATACCTTGTTCATGAGGTGAACAAAATATGCGGGGGCGTTGGTTAGCCCGAATGGCATCACTGTGAACTCATACAACCCATATCTGGAGGTGAAGGCGGTCTTGGGAATATCTTCTGTTCGTACTTTTAATTGATGGTATCCTGATCTCAAGTCAATTTTTGAGAAGACTTTGGCCTGTGCGAGCTGATCGAATAAGTCATTTATTCGGGGCATTGGGTATTTGTTCTTGATTGTGACCATGTTGAGAGCTCGATAATCAATACACAACCTCATTGTTCCATCCTTCTTCTTGGCAAATAAAATTTGGAGAACCCCAAGGTGAGGAGCAGGCTCGTATGTACCCTTTCTCCAATAATTCTTTTATTTGCTTCTTCACCTCTACCAATTCGGATGGTGCCATTCTGTATGGTTTCTTATAAATGGGAGCGGTTCCGGGTGCTAGCTCAATGCTGAATTCTATCTCTCGGTCTGGTGGCATGCCTGGTGGTTCTTCTGGAAATACGTCTGGAAATTCACATACTACGGGGACCTTGTTTAGCTCAGAAACGTCCACCTTGTTTAATCTAGGTTGCCGAGGTATTTGTCTCTCTTTGGCTGAAACTTTTATTTTCTTCCCATGATGGTGTGTAAGAATCACGGTACAGTTGAATCAGTCAATAAAACCTTTGTTGGTGGTTAATCAATCCATTCCTAGGATGACATCCAGTCCTTTGCTTTCCAATACAATAAGGTTGGCGTAAAACTTCAATCCTTCAAATTCAATAACCACACCTTGACAGTAACTCTGGGTCACTTGCTTAATTCCAGGGGAATTGATGATCATTGATTTTTCCAGGGGAAGCATCGAAAAATTATTTTGCAAAGCAAAACTTTTCGAAACGAATGAGTGAGAAGCTCCAGAATCAAACAAAACCATGGCAGGTATTGTGTTGACGGGGTATGTACCGAGTACGATATCTGGGGCGTTTTGTGCTTACTCTCGGGTCACGTGGTTCAAGTGACCTTTCCGGTGGTTGTTGCTGGGGTTGAAGTTGCTTCGCTTTGGCGCTGAATTATTGCTACCATTATTGAGCTTCGGGGTTGAGCTCCTTGGCTTGGGGCACTGCTTGGCATAGTGCCCTTCTTCTCCACAAGCATAACAGGTAACGCCTGGGCGATAGGTGAATTCTTTGTCTCTTGCATGGAAACTCTTGATTGGACGTGAATTTTCCGTCGGGGTTTTGTGTGTTCTACCCTTCTGAATTTCCGTATTGTTTCTTGGGTTGCGAGCAAAAGTGGTCTGGTCCCTTTTGCGTTTTCGGAAATCTTCCAGGCTATGTCGCTCATTTTCCAAAGTAATGGCCTTATCCACCAGTGTTTTAAAATCTGGAAAGGTATGCACAACTAGCTGGCACTTAAGGGCAGGTGCCAGGCCCTCCAAGAATTTTTCCATCTTCTTGCTCTCGGTCATGCGTTCTTCATTGGCGTAGCGAGATAGCAGAGTAAATTGGCTGTTATATTCTGATACTGTCATGGCCCTTTGCTTGAGTTCATCAAATTCTTTCTTCTTGATTTTCATGACGCTCTTAGGAATATGTGCCCCACGAAAACCTTCTTTGAAATCTTCCCAAGTGATTTCATTTTCGTTGGGGTGCATGTGCAGGAAGTTTTCCCACCACGATGCAGCTGCTCCTGTGAGATAATGTGGTGCATACAATACTTTTTCACGGTCTGAACACTATGCGATAATTAATTTTCTCTCCATGTCTCGAAGCCAGTCATCGGCCTCAAGAGGCTTGTCAGTATGAGAAAATGTTGGAGGACGCGTCTTCTGTAACTCAGATAATTTGGATTGCTGTTGGTACTGACCACGGTTACTTCCCATATTGATGAACTGGTTCATCATTTCTTGGTGTTGTTGTTGACTCTGTTCATACAGACGACATACTTGTGTGAAAGCTGTTTCACTGTGCTGTTGACTTGTCTGACCCTGAGTGAAATTTTGGGTTTGCGGTGTGCCATAATCTTCTTCTGGCTGACTTGGCATGGAGCGCGTCCAAGGACGAGACATTTTTCACTCTGGGGATATATTTTGTGAACTCGTAAGACAAGAAAGAGAGTTGCAAAAGTCAATAAAATTGCACACAAAGAACATTTTAAAACTCCAGGATATTTTGAAAACACACGATTGCGCGCGGAGAAGGACTATTACATATCTTACACACGGCCATAATTATACATCACTCAGGATATGCGTACATAATCCTGACATGTTATTTAAACTAGTGCACTTCTCCAGATCCTACATGAGGCGCAAACAGACTACTTCTCACAACCTATGTACATATCATACAAGTTGGTACATCACATGGCGACTAAACGTACTCAGTCGGAGGAGATGGTGAGGACCTCCTTTGTCCTGCCGAGGGTGAGAAGCAGTGATGCTGGGGAATCAACTTCCTCCTCGCTAATAGGTTCCAGACGAGGAACGCGGTGCTGAGCTGATGGAGCGGGTGCCGTAGTCGGAGTAACACGAACAGGAGTGGGCGCAATGGGTGGCGCAGAGCGGACTGGAGTGGGTGCAATGGCTTGGTTGAATTCCTCGGTGGAAGGCAGGTGACGAGGAGTGGCACGAGTGGCAGGTGCATAAGATGTTGAGGACGAGACGAAAGTCAGTGGTGGCGCAGTGTGCAGGAGCTCCCTCCTGTTGGTGGCACAGCCATGAACTGAGTCCATGCAGGCAGCCACGAAGTCGTCCACCAGGTTGTCGAAGGCTGCCTCCAGAGCCCGGAGGTACTCGATAAGCATCTCAAAAGCTTTGTCTCGTTCTCCTCTGGGGCAAGAGAACGCGTAGTGACAGGTGTATGGCACGTGGCATGGAAGGTAGCGGTAACGACGAGTCTTCATCGCAGGAAGGACATCCCTGAGACGAGCTATCGCCTCACGAGCTGCCATCTGCATAGCATGCTTCTCCGAAGGCATGGCTCTTCCCAAGTACCGGAAGCGGCATAACTCAACACACCCTCCCCTGAACTGCACCGCGGCTTGATGCATGGTCAGACCGTCGTTGACTTTGTGCTGATAGAGTGTGAAGACTGGGCGCATAGATGGCCCCATCGCGACCTGGACGATGAAGGTGAGAAGCTTGACGAACCCATCAGGCTCGTTGGCGAACATCTAAGACTCGCAGTTGTTGTCAGCCATCTACAAAAGTAGGCAAAAATTCTGAGTGGTTAGATCATAAATTTATGCTGACTGTCAGAAAAATGACTACATTTGCAAAAATATGAATTGGCTCTATTTTGCTAAAAACCGATTAGTGATCGCGCCTAGTGGCTTCCTATAGTCAGCCTGGCTCTGGTTACCAAGTCTGTCACAACCGACTTTTTCAATAAATAAATATTGAGAAAATCGATCTTTAAATTCCAGTATAGGAAAAGTCATCCTTTCTGGTAGACAATGCTTGATAAACAGGGAACCAGTAGCATCAAATATATTACATGGCTGAGCCGAGGCTGCTCAGCAATTTATTACAAACTCGCCAATATCTTACATAAGGGCGGTTATGGCACAGGGGTGTGGTGGCATGCTACTAGCTCGAGGATAAGAGGTGGTGGATAACTTGACTTCTACTGGCAGTACATCGAGCGTCAAGGTGAGGCTCGATGAATTTATTCGGGGTTGCGGAAGCGGATAATACAATGACCAAGACAGGACCGCACGGGACTGACTGGGACTCCTCTAGGCGTCAGACTCGCTATCAAACTCTTCATCCATGAGATCGCCTTCATCAATATCTGGCCAAATCAACAAGCCAGGTGAGTACTTGAAAGTACTCGCAAGATAGTTCGGACAAAAGATATAATCAATGAATGCATGAATGCATCATGAACAAGGATGATGCTCATAAAATAACGATAATATTGCAGGACTTGATGAATAAAATAAATAACTGAAAACCGATTGGGTGTCTGGAGCGACGCCTCGAAAGGTAAATAAATAAAATGTGTGCCGCAGTCGGACGTCTAAGCGACATCACGTAAAGGGCTTAAAAAGGAATGCCACAGTCGGACGTCTGGGTGACATCACAGACAGGGCTTTAAAAGAAATACCACTGTCGGACGTCTGAGCGACATCACAGACTGGGCTTATAAAAGAAATACCACCGTCGGACATCTGAGCGACGTCACAGACAGGGCTTATAAAAGAAATACCACCGTCGGACATCTGAGCGACGTCACAGACAGGGCTTGTAAAAGAAATACCACTGTCGGACATCTGAGCGACGTCACAGACAGGGCTTGTAAAAGAAATACCACCGTCGGACATCTGAGAGATGCCACAGACAGGGCTTGTAAAATAAATACCGCCGTCAGACATCTGAGCAACGTCACAGACAGGGTTCATAACAAAAGTAAATAACAGGTCTGCCACCGTCGGACGTCTGAGCAAC
The DNA here is from genome assembly GCA_963921465.1 of Triticum timopheevii. Taxonomy (NCBI): domain Eukaryota; kingdom Viridiplantae; phylum Streptophyta; class Magnoliopsida; order Poales; family Poaceae; genus Triticum; species Triticum timopheevii. The sequence goes on along the minus strand of OY997270.1, from coordinate 582,197,459 downwards.
TTCACAGACAGGGCATGTAATAAATGCAAATGACAAGATTAGTCCATCCACAAGAATAATCTGTTAACCGGATTTATCACACATAAATCCCACCGGAGTTTTGTCACTATGGTTGATACCTGACAAGATAAGATGAATATAGTACTTGAACAAAGTACAAGATAATTGAAAGATTTGAGACTCTGCAGAGTTTGGATGAACTGACCACAGCCAACGGATTTCCGTAGTCACGAAGGACTAGTTCCGTTTACGGTATTTCAGTAGAAACACATTTAACTAGTACACGCCCATTTCATCACATGATGCCAGGAATTACCCTAGACAACGGCCAAGAAAAACTTTGAGATGGGGAGGCCACAACCTCGAATAGCATGGGATCAAATTTCTATACGCGCGCTCTAAGGGGTGCCCCCCTCTCGGTCCCAACCGGAAACACCCATGCCCCCTGACCGGATGACAGGCTTTAATCCAGGGCCATGGAACCCTCATCCCGGCCTCTCTATTTGGTGTGTACCAGGAAAAATATTTGCAACTTACTATGCCATATTCCTTTCGGAAAACATGTGACAGTATAGGAAGGGATGAATGAAAATGTGAGTTGTTTCACGATGACACGGAAGTCAAATACTCTGGCATAAGACTGGCATGTCACAACACTGCCATCTTACCCATCATCTTGCCAACACATGGCCATGCAAATATGTATCCAACAACATAGTGCTTTTCCGAAACTTACTTTCCACCATTGTGCATGAACCGTAACATTCAAGAAATGTTCATAAACATGCCATGACTACAACTAAAATGCAAACATGCAACAACCACTCATCATATCAAGAGTTCAAACATGCTTGCCTGGTTCGGAGTAGTCGGAGTCTAACTGTGCGAGGTTTGCAGCTCCGTCACCTCCTCCGGTATCTATGGTATAAAAAAAAGATACGTACGCATCGTAAATACCATGAGTGTACAGAAAAGTGTTCCAAATTTTTTTCAAATAAATATGATAAAAAACTAGACAAAAATTTGAAGAGGACAGAAAAAGAATCACTCAAAAAATCCTTTCTGTTAAAAAGTTATAAGGGTTTTAACCCAAGGACTCATCTGTAATGAAACAGAAAACTTCCAGGGGGCTTTGCAGAAAAATACAAAAAAAGGGTCCAGAGTGGAAGTGTATTTGCCAGAGTACGCTTTCAGTAAACGATTCAAAAAAAAACCCAGGAGAGGCTGACGGGCGGGTCCCACCCGTCAGGTTTGAACTTTCAAACGAGGGAGCCGGGGCTCGTCGGCGCCCGAGAGCCACGGTGGTCGCCGGCGGCGATCCACGGCGAGGCAGGGATATCGGAGAGTACCTCTGTGTTCAGGGTACCATTCCGCGTCTGTGGGAGGTGTTGGTGGTCGCCGACGAGTACCACGTCGGCGGCGACGCTTGCTCCGGCGGACGGCGATTCGGGTGGTCGTGGATCTCGCCGGAGAGAGCTGCGAGGTCAAAATTGAGGTGGGGGTTATCTTACTAGAGGTGGTACAGGGCTATGGTCGAAAGTAGGGCGGCGGAGGGGTTCTCACCGGAGAGAACGATGCCGGAGCCCGAGGCGGACGGAGGTGGCCGGAGTCGAGGAGGAAAGGCCCCTCGAGGCTCGTTCAGTGGCCGGGCGGGGTCTGGTGAGATGGTGGAGTCGTGCGGAGGCGAGAGGAAGATCGGGGTGCTATATATAGCCGCCCTGAGGCGGTTGCCGAGAACGGGGTTCTCCGGCGAGGTGATTACGGCGGCGCAATGGTTGCACGGGAGGGTTCAGAGGTTGAGCGTCGTCGTGGGTGTTCCCTGGTTCCGTTTAGGTGCTAACCGCGTCGGGATTTGGTGGCTTAGGGGGAGCTCGACGGAACGGGGCGGCGCTGGCCCGTCGGCGGCAGGGAGCGCGCTCTGTGCGTGCCGCACCACGGCGACGGTGCTGCATGCGTGCGCTGGCGAGGAAACGGCCACGCGGAGCCACCAGGGGGTTTGGGCGGCGCCGAACGGCGTTATGCCGCCGTTCTGCTCCCCGTCGGCCGCTACGGTGATACGGCCGCCGCAAGACACGCCGGCGCAGGCGGGCCAGGGTGCCACCGACGCCAGGAAGGCGCCAAGCGCGCGTATGAGGCTCCGGACAAGCAAGCGAGGCCGTGAGCTACGTTCCAAGTGCACTGTGAGCTTGTGACTGAATTTCTGACGAAGATCGACACTGAAACTCTGAACTTAACTGAAGATGAACAGAAACAGTGCATGCAAGGTGTTCGACATAATGATTCTAGCCTCTAGGGATTTTTCCTTGAGCTGATTTTTGGTGGAGTGGTCTCTCATTGCAACTAGAGGTTGCCTGATTTTTGGTGGAATTTTTGGAGAAGTGTAGATATGAATTTCACCAAATTTGGCAAATGTGGTCCAAACTTGCAGTGAGTGAAATTTGAAATATTTGAAAAGAAGAAGAGTGGATCAAGATGGTTCTGGGTTGTGGGTACAAGGGACTATCCAAGGGTGTTGAGTTGAGGTTAAAAATCAAAAGCATTAGGGTACTTGCTTTGCAATCCACCTAGGCTCAAAAGAAAAGACAGATTTATATTGGGAGGAGAAATAGTTGGAACAAAATCCAAAAAAAATGGATTTTATTTGTTTGGACAGAATGTTTGGATTGTACCAAAGTGGGAGGAGAGGTTTTGGGAAAATTTTCACCATAGGTGGCATGGTAAAATTTAGAAGGGATCAAAACCAAATAAAAACCCAAAACAAAAAGGGTTTTCTTTTTAAAAGAAACTAAATCCAAGAAAAGGATTTTTGAGAGGGCAAACTTAGAAGATGTTTTTTAGGAAGGGTTTAAATGACCTCCATTCAAACCAAGCAAGGCTCTTTTGAAAAACAAACCACCAAAAATTTTGGAGTGTCACACAAACACTAAGTAAAGGAAGGGAGAGGATAGAACCAGTCACTTGTTGAAGACACAGGATTTGTTGGACCAGTTCCAGTTGCTGTGACAACTGTACGTCTGGTTAGGGAGGCTGAGATTCAACTCAGAAGACCGTGTCTTCACCTTATTCCCCTTGAGCTAAGGACACCCAGTCCTTGCCCAATCACTCTGGTAAGTCTTCAAGGTAGACTTCCGAACCTTCATAGACTTCGTTCACCGGCGATCCACAATGACTCTTGGATGCTTAGAACGCGACGCCTAACCGACTGGAGGATACACAGTCCTCAAGTGTAATAAGTCTTCAGGTCACACAGACAGAAAGACTTCAGTGATGCCTAACACTCTTTGGCTCTGGGTGTTTGGGCTTTGTCCTTGCAAGGATTTCTCTCTCTCAAAGGCTTCGAGGTGGGTTGCTCTCAAACGACAAAAGCCGTGAACTAACTCTGAGCAGCCACCAATTTATGGTGTAGGGGGTGGGCTATTTATAGCCACAAGGCAACCCGACCTGATATGTCCAAAATAACCCTGGGTCACTAAGGAACTGACACGTGTTCCAACGGTCAGATTTCAAACACACACGGCAACTTTACTTGGGCTACAAGCAAAGCTGACTCATCTAGCTCTGGATAAGATTTGCTCTCATTATCTTCGCTCGAAGACATAGGATTTGGGTTGAGCATCACTTCAGTCATTCCGACTTTGTTCACTTGAACCCCACTTAACAGTACGGTGGTTCCTATGACTCAACAAAGAAGAAAAGGAAACAACGAAACGACACAGTCTTCGCGCTCCATAGTCTTCACTCAATGTCTTCTCATGTCATAGTCTTCAGTATGAATATCTTCACATACCACCGTTGTCGTCAATGTCTTCATACATTTTTAGGGGTCATCTCCGGTAGGTAAACCGAATCAATGAGGGACACTACCTGTGTTATCCTGCAATTCTCACAAACGCATTAGTCCCTCAACCAACTTTGTCGTCAATACTCCAAAACCAACAAGGGGTGGCACTAGATGCACTTACAGTTGCTACACCATCAGAAATACTTAACGCAAAAAATATTGAAAATTAATGTATCTAGAACTAAAATTCATCTAGATACATACATTTCTGTGACAGGTAATTTCGGGTAGAAGGGGTATATGACAGAAGTCACAACTTATTATTAAAGGAACGCGATAAAACCCATGTAAGAGCTAAACCATTCGGACAATGCCCACAACACGGTCAATAGCCAAAAGCATTGGCACATGCTACTTGATATCTTCAAAAGCCATCATCAGAGCATCTACAATACAACCACGGAAACCTAATATAAGTTGTCAAACGCCCGTGGACGGTGACCAGGCATACCGCAAATTTCATCTCCAACAACCATAGTATAGTGGCCATTTAAACCGCACAAAAAAGTCTGGTAGCCATTTTCGATTAGCATTTTCAAACAAAACCATGCAACGGCATGATCTATGTAAACTACTACTACCAACTAAACTACTCATCCTCCTCATTGAAGATGTTGACGGAGTTGGTGTCGGAGCCGCCGGCCTTGTGGTCATTGGCGTCCAGGCACACATCCGGCTCCTCGACCTCCTCCAAGTCAGCGAAGATCTCGTCGATCTCTGCCACTCGCTGGCGGAGGAAGCAGCGGTTGGCCTCCAACCTCGGCCTTCGACTGGAAGGACTCGAGGATGGCATGCTGCTCTTTCGCATCCTTTGTGTGGGCTAGCTCGAATTTGCGATGGCGTTGGCCGTATCGAAGCCTGCAGGCATCGGATCTGCCTCCACGGCCTCCTCCGACTCCTCCTCCTCCGCGTCCTCCTCCGCCAGCTCTGGCTCCTCCTCCTCCATGGTGGCTTCCTACTGCTCCAGCTCCACCTCATCCTCCTTTGGCTGCGGTGAAATCCGGAGGTAGGTCGGCAACGATCGGAGCATCGTGCGTGGCCTAGATCTCCTCCAGCAGCTGCAACTGGTGCTCCAGAGTTAGCATGGCATAGGTGTTGATCGTTTGTCGGGCCATGGCTAGTGGCTATGAGAGCGGATGGAAGGTGGGGAGTGGAGAGGAGGGAGAGGGAAGGAATGGCGATGGGCTAGAGTTGGCCTGTCGTTGTCCGGCTATCCTTAAATAGTTGGAATTGGTCCCTTGGGCGGCATGACCGAGCGGCGCCACACGGTACCATGAATGTGTCTGCACCAACAACCGGAGGAGTCGCCCATTGGACCGGCTGTTTCTGCGTGTCGTGTGAGCCCTTGCGGTCAGTCCTACGTGGGAGTGTCGGTCAGTCCGGACATTTGGGCCGGATTTCCCTAATCCGATAGGTCACAATTATGCGTGGAGGTAGCCCACACGGGCATTTGGCATGGATAGGGGGGTGGTCTGGTTGTAGATGCTCTCATCCCCTCAATGTGTGCTAGAGGAGTGCCCGTGAAAATGGTCAATCTAATTTGCCGCATGTAGGCGGCAAATAGTGGATGCGACGCCCGCATGTTGGGCAATGTGGGCCGGCCCAGTTCTGATTTGCTTCTCTGCTACTATTTTTCCTTTCGTTTTTTCATCCTTGTTTTTTCTTCTATTTTTTTTCTTCACTAGTAGTTGGGTTTATCTTTTTTCTGTGTGGTTTTGTGTTCTGGCTTCAAATTTCATTTTTTTTTATTTTTCCCCTTTTTATCCTTCAGGTTTGGTTTTCCTTCTTTTTTTATGGTTTTTTCATTTTGCAGACTTTTTTTCTTAGTTTTTGCAATATATGGTGAACATTATTTCTATTGTATGATGATCATTTTGTCGAATATATGTTGAACGGTTTTAGAATAGATACTAAAGTTTCTTTCAGTATATGGTGATTTTTTGAATACACAATGATTATTTTGTATTATATGATGAACAATTTTTCTTTAATATTCAACGTTTTTGTAATATATTGAACATTTTTTAATATTCTATGTTTTTTAAATATGATCAATATTATTTAATACACACTGAACTTTCTTTTTTATATAAGGTGAACTCTTTCGTAATATACACTAACTTTTTTATAAAACACATAGTAGTGAATTTTTTTATAAAATATATCTTCATTTTAAAATAGGGTTTTAAATGTCTAGCACCTAAAAAATGGTAGCAGATTTCTTTGGTGAAAACCCGGAAAAACTATGGGGCGGGGGGGGGGGGGGGAGGAACCGCTCACCGACAAAATGGGTCTGCCCAGACGTGTCTAGATTCAGCCAAGGCTCCACTGAAATGAAAAAAATATTTATTATTTTTAAATAGGAAATCAGCAAATGAAATGTGAAATGAAACATGGAATATACCATCCATTCACTTTTATAAGTTATGTCATTTTTGTAAAATTCAAACTTTTCTAATTTTAACGAATTTATAGAAAAGATATTAAGATCAGCAATACCAAGCAGTATAATTAGATCCATCATGCAATATATTCTCATATTTTATTTATTTATTATTGAACATCCATATAGCTTCTAGAAACATGTTCAAAGATAGAAAATTTTAACTTTTGAAAATAACAATTAATGCACCTTATAAAAAGGCGCAGGGGAATGAACTATTCCTTGCCAAAAAAATAGAAGGAATTAATTACCTGCCAAAAGACGTGCATGGCCAGATAACAACCTCGTATTATAATTTCCTACCATTCAATGTACTCCTGTATAACCCTGCTTTAAGTTTTTGCCACACATGTCTATCTAAACCTCTCCCTATATACCAGTAGTCTCGGCGAAAACACAACCAAAGAGCAATAAAAACTATTGCAACATCTACATGGAGAAGTGCACAAAGCGCCTCCAGGCATTAGCGCTCCTTCTTCTCGTATGCTTTGCTACTCATGCACAAGGTAAGCAGTACACACTTTACATCTTTGTTTTCTCGTGTCCCTTCTTGTTGTGTTCTTGCGCAACTTAATTTCATAACCATGAGTAATAAGGACAACGAGTAACATATCCCTAATGTCTATCCTCATTTGTCTTAACAATTCCATAGGCAGTGGCACAGAGTCTGGTGACGCCGAGGCTTTTGCATGCTACAAGCTTGATGTTTTCCCATCCTGCAATCCAAAGGCAAGTCGATGCTACTGTTGTACAATGGATCAGTGCAAAACCCGCTATGGCACAATGGTTGAGTGCCAAGCTCACTGTGTAGCTTCGCCTTTGGGTGTAAATGAGTCAGCGGCGCCCTCCTCCTCCTATGTACTTCCGTGAAAGTGAATGGAGTATTATGTTTGTTTCCTTGGGGAAAAAAGGTTGGAGCCCAACTTTTTATAGAAATCTTTAATATGATGTTCCACTGGGGATACCACTAGCTTTACAACCAAAGAACAAAATATAAACAACCAGCCAGCACATAGCTGCAACCGAGATGAACAAAATCCATGCAACACAGGCTACAACTAGTACACGTGACTGAAGACAACGAACCTAACCGGCCTACACCCTCGTGCCCCAGCAAGTCGCGCCCTTTTCAAGAAAGAAACCTTTTCGAAAAACTAACTTCATGCGTACACCCTTGGCTCATTAGATTGATTGTTACCTAAAACCTGCCACTAAAGCACATCAAGATGAAAATTGGAAACTTCATCTGCTTCACCGCATAGTTTACACCCCGCTTCAATCGACCATCTTTTGTTCATCTCTACTATTAAAGAGGAGTTGGTCATTGTACTTTCGACTCCGCCTCCGCCACTTCCCACGTCCCCCTCCCCACATCCAACATTAACTCAATCAAATCAAATCAAATATTACCAAAATCTCAACTAAATCAATACTTCTCTTGTATTCCATTAATTACCCACACCCAAATCAAATCAAATCTGACCAACACCTCACCTAAGTCAAAACTTTCCTTCCCTGCCCCTACTCATACTCAAATAAAATGTTAACAAAATCTAGAATATAATGGGTGCAAGATCTATGTCGGACAATATTGATGTTGATCCACAGATCCGGCTTGCATGCTCCCTTTCCATGCTCCCATCCGTGCTCCCACTTTATCCTACGGCTGTCCTTTCCCCTTTTTCTTTTCTAATCTAATCATCTCCCCCCCTGATTTTCAGGGGGTGGGGTCGGGTCTTATTTTCTTCCAATCAAATCAAGCCACGTAGGCGGGAGCACGGATGGGAGCATGGGAAGGGAGCAGGCAAGTCTCGTCCGTTGATCCACTAGAATATGCACGTCCCCATTGCAATGCACGGGCATTTAGCACGTAAGAGTAGTTTTCATCTTAATCCCCCCAAGAACATCCAAGTGAAAATTTAGAACTTTAGGGGGTCCATTAATCCCACATTCGATGATTTCTCACCCCCTAGAGGCATGGCCTGGGACAAAGGAACTTTGACTCCGGGGAATGACATCGAAAAATAAAAACTTAAACGGCTTGGGACAAAGGCACTTAGACCCAACGAAATGATGTCACCAAAGAAAACCTTAAGGCTTTTTATTGGTTATTACTTGGGAGAAATGACTGAGGGAAAAACACGAAGGGGAGATTTTGAAGAGCACATGGAATCCCCTTCTCCCATGTGTGTGGGGGGAGGGGTGTCTCCCTCACCCCCGTTCAATTTAGCAACAAGGGGGAAGGGGTAGGTAGGCATTGTGACTCTTAAATGATTCAGCTGGTTTTGAACCACTAAGGACATGCCATGGCTAGGCTTATGAGTAGATGTATTCAACCACTAGAGAACGCCATCACTAAGGGATGGATTCGCTGGAGTGGAGTTTGCTATAGTCCATATATACTTCTCGCTGGTAAGGTTGGAGTCCAATTCGATAGCAGAAGGAAGGTAAGGCATGCAGATCGCGAGATCAAGGTAGCTGAAAAAGGTTTGATCATTTTCATCTTTTATTAAAACTGGGAAACTGAAGTGCTCCTCCATTTGAAGTTTGGACTCAATTATAGTTGTCTACTCGACTACTGGAACTTGTAGCATCTCAAGGACCTCGATCCTTGCAAAGCAAGGGATGATCTTGACAAAATAAAAGAGAGAGTGAGACACTTATTAGTCACATCTATATATAATGTAAGAAGGCAATAGGCTATGAAATCATCTATAGGGGGGTGAGACATTTATTAGTCACATCTACTAACATACCATCTTCGATTTGAAGCCCGCTCGAAGCACAATGGAAAAGCGATTGGTTGTCATCCATCTTTGCCCCTGTTCGACTACTATGTAGCACCCCTTAACCCGGCTATCGCCACAACAGGGACACACCGGATCAATTGATGCGTTCACAACAAATTGCATGCATATGTAAGATACTTATTAAACTCATGTTGTGGAAAACTATTTTAAAATGGAGTCACATCATTTTTTAATTAATTAACCATTTGCACACTCAAATTGTGATAATTAAAATCAGGTTGTACATACTAATTAATCAATCTACTACATAGGTATAATCGATCTAAACTATGTATATATAACACAAATAAATCGATCTAACTAATCTAGGTACACTGGCCAAATAAACTAAATTTAACTAGATGCAATAAACTAAGTATACGCATTCATACGATTGAGGGCGGCCGGATTGAACTCACCAGCGCATGTGGGGGCAGATCGAAAGGAGGACGCCGCCATGGGCAGTACACGTACTAGCTTGGCGCGTGCACACCGGCCGCCCGAAAACCGCCAATAATCGTCGGCGTCGAAACTCCGGCGACCATGGATTTTGCGATTAGAATGGTGGACGCGGCGGAGAGAGAGGTCGCAAAAAGATGGGGAGAGGAAGAGGAGTGAGTGAGCGTGAGCAGGAAGTTATTAAAACTCGTGCCGGATGGTTTGTATGCACACGAACTAGTAGTGTTTGCACTAAGCGAACGCTGCTAACGTACGTGACGGTTTGCATACCAAAGACCAGCCACGTGTGGAACAAGCTATCTCGGCTAAGACTGTAGTGTTAGAAAGGAGAGATGGGTTTGGTAGGATGTTCGTTGTATTGCTTGAGCCTAATAGGCATATATATAGGAGTACATGATCATCTTGGAGTACAAGGCAAGGTAGAATAATATCCTACGCTATCCTAACTTCCTAATAATCACGATACTCAACATCCCCCCGCAATCACAACGGTAGCGACGCAGACGATGAGACTGGAGAGGAATCCGAAGGCAAGCCGACGGACACACCCCTCCACAGTCGTAACGGTCGATGCATCGCTGAGTCGTGGCTGGAGTGGAAACCGACGAGGTTGCTCAAGCAAGGCGGTAGCCCTTTGTGTCGTTTGTCGATGTAGCCGAGAGCGTGGGTGGTGGAGCCGTGGTTGAGGTAGCCGTGCGAAGAATGTTGTGGTCGATGTCGAGTCAGGGTGGCCGGTGTCGAGGAAGTCACCGTGGAGCCGCGGGCGCAAGGGGGCGCTGAGTTAACATCGGCGCAGTGGTGTCGAAGTAGGGGTGCGCCGAGAAGATGATGTTGTTGACGACGCGTCATGGCGGGTTTGCCAAGCCCGGGAACACATCATAGACGAAGGCACGCACCGGTGTTGCCAGCATCGGGCATGCGTAGAAGGACGAAGACGAAGTTGACGAAGCGTCGCACCAGGCTTGCTAGGCCCGGGGACACGTCGTGGAGGAAGGCATGCATCTGTGTTGCCAGCATCGGGCATACGTAGACGAGGGACCTGCACGAGTTGTACGCCATGTCGAAGAAGTCGGAGGGCCAGCAGAGAAGAACTCAACGACGGTTGCGGCGTCCATCGGCGCGGGGCCAATGTCACCAACGGTGGTCGGATTAGACAACGTGGTCGGGGTTGATGACGGCGACGCTGATGACGGGATGGTACTGGATGAAGACGAAGGAGGTGGACGGGTGGCTGCGGCGGCTACAGGGTAGCGGCGGCGGCGGCCAAAGAAAAGCGGCGGCGGCGGCCTGACGGTGGCGGCGGCAGCTTGATTAGTAGTGCGGTGGCGGTGCTTAAAGTAGGCGGAGAACCCTGACAACGTAACGAAGACCTGCGCGGATGGTGGTGTTCCCGCGCCAAGGGAGACGGCGCGGCGCATACCACGGAAGGTCGACGCGCGGTGACGGCGGTGTGGACCGTGGGCCGCGGCGTTACGGCCCGAAGGGGCGACGCAACGGCGGCGGGCTGGTCGGGGCGACGACGGGGAGACCTCGGGGCGGCGGCGGAGACCGCGGGCCGCGGCGCGACAGCCTGAAGGGGCGGTGCAGTGGAGGAGTGCGGGCCAGTGCAACCGCGGGGACGGCCTCGGGACGGCTGCATGGACCGCGTGCCATGCTCGCTACGGCCCGACGGGGCGACGCAGCGGCGACGCGAGGGGCGGTGCGGCCACGGGGACGACCAGGAGCGGACGGCCTCGGGGCGGCGGTGGACCGCGGGCCGCGGCACTACGGCCCGAAGGGGCGATGTAGCCGTGACGCGGGTCGGTGCAGCCGGGAGAAGAACCACGGGGCGGCGGCGCTGCGGCCCGACGGGGCGACGCAGCGGCAGCCCGTTGCTCGATCGGTGGAGGGACACGCTGAACTCGGGGACGATCTTCACGGGACCTGCGGAGGCGCGCGCAACCGACGGGCCAGGTCGGTCGCACGGCGTAGATGAGGCGGATAGCGGCGGCGGGCGGGTGATCAATCCGATATCGCGCGAGGTCGGGGACGCCGCTCGGTGGAGACGGGGTGGCGGCGGAGTCCGAGATGAAGCCGGCGACGGCGGGCGGCAGAGCGGCTATGATTGGCCGCCGCATGGAGCGAGGCCATCGGGTCGGGTGATGCAGGAGTCCTGATCGAAGCAGGGCGGTGACGGTCGGCGCAGGGCGACGGGCGGACCGACGCGCGACGACGGCTGGCCCTGACGGGCCGCCTCGGTGCGCGTGGCCGCCGGGTCGGAGGAGAGGCCAGCGGGTCGCGCCGGGGTCGGAGTAGAGGCGCTCGGGGTCGACGGTGGCGGTGGGCGACGCAAACCGATCAAGATTAGATCGAAAAACCAAAAAGAAACCGCGCGATCAAGATGACCGGCGGGAGAGAGAAAACCCCGAAGCAAGGCTCGGGGAAAAGACTCTCTAGGGCAGCCGGTCAACACGATCGGCGGACGAATCCTAGGTACGGGCGGCGCGGCCCCCGGCGGCGATCATGGAAGCCAACCGCCCCGGGGGCGGCGCGCAGGTGCGGAAGCAGCGGCGGCTAAGGTTTAGGATCGACTTGCGATAGATGCCATGTTAGAAAGGAGAGATGGGTTTGGTGGAATGTTCGTTGTATTGCTTGAGCCTCGTAGGCATATATATAGGAGTACATGATCATCTTGAAGTACAAGGTAAGGTAGAATAATATCCTACGCTATTATAACTTCCTAATAATCACGATACTTAACATGTAGAACTGGCAGCGTGCAGCTCTAGAGCAAACGCTGCTAAGTACTTGACATCTGATTTAAAAAGAAAAATTTAAACACATTCTAAAATTCTCGAAACTTGGTATGCTGTCCTTATATGACTGCTTGGATTAGTGGTTAAAATTACAAAATGTTAATTCAAAGTTTAATATAGATTCCTTCCAAATCGAAGCTAGGTTTCGCCACGGGTAATCTTAAGAGTTCTGAAAAGTGTGCCTACTTTGAGAGAGAGATGGTAGTTTTGTCGTATATTTCACTTTAAAAGTTTGTTGGCATATTATATGCACCATTTTATAGTAACATGCACACTTAGGGATTTACTGAATGTTGTTTCGAATTTTGAAGGGGGTTGAATATAGAAAATAACTTAGCAGCGTTCGATTGTTAATTCACGTTGCTAGTGTGCGCAACAGGGGCGTTTATTCCCATAGAATTTTATAAAGTAAACTTTATAAACTAAATTTGTATGAGACATTTCAAACACTACAAGATTTTCGTATTTCTAAACCTGAATACTCCCTCCGTCCCAAAATTCTTGTCTTAAATTTGTCTAGATACGTAAGTACCAAACACTAAAACGTGTACATCTCCAACTATTATAAGAAACTTTTGGGCCCTCGAAGAAAACTTTGTGTCTCTTGATGAGCACGCGGTCGGGGACATACATCAACTTAACGCAGACGAAAACGAGGTTAGGTGTTTGAAGCGGTAATAGAGATGAAACAGAATAAAGCGCCTGGACCTGATGGGTTTCTAGCAGAACTTTACAAGAGATGTTGGCATATCATTAAGGGAGATCTTATGCCAATGTTCCATGATTCGTTCAATGGGCATCTGCAGCTTTTCCACCTCAATTTTGGAACAATTACGTTGTTGCCAAAAAATGAGGAGGTTGTGCGCATTGAGCGGTTCAGACCGATCTGTCTATTCAATGTGAGTTTCAAAATCTTCATCAAGGTGAGCACAAATAGGTTGACACGGATTGCTCATTCGGTGGTGCAATCAACTCAGAAGGTGTTCATGCCCCGAAGACACATCCTCGAAGGGTTGTTATCTTACATGAAATTCCTCATGAAATTCACTCAAAGAAACTGGACGGGGTTATCTTCAAAGTGGATTTTGAGAAGGCGTATGATAAGGTCAAGTGGCCCTTCCTACAACAGGCCTTGCGCATGAAGGGGTTCAATGAAGCCTGGAGGAAACAGGTGGATTCCTTCGTTTAGAAAGGTAGTGTTGGGATTAAGGTGAATGATGACATAGGTCATTATTTCTAGACACATAAAGGCTTAAGACAAGGGGATTCGATGTCCCCATGTTCAACATAGTAGCAGACATGTTGGCAGTTCTTATTGGTCGGGCAGAAGAGAATGGCCAAGTAGGAGGGTTAGTTCCGCATCTAGTGGATGGGGGAATGTCCATACTACAGTACGCAGATGGTACAATTCTTTTCATGGAACATGATCTCGCCAAGGCTAGAAATATGAAACTAGTATTTTGCTTGTTCAAACAATTGTCGGGACTTCAAATCAATTTCAACAAAAGTGAGTTGTTCTGCTTTGGAAGAGCCAAAGAGGAACAAGATGCTTACAGACAGTTGTTCGGTTGTGAAATGGGTTCCCTACCGTTCAGTTACTTAGGGATTCCAATTCACCACAGCAGACTATCGAATAAGGAGTGGAAGTATATCTAGGATCGATTTGAAAAAAGACTAAGTTGCTGGAAAGGAAACTTATGTCTTATGAAGGGCGGCTAGTGTTGATAAACTCAGTTCTTACTAGTTTGCCATTGTTCCTTCTATCATTCTTTGAAGTACCGGTAGGGGTACGGAAAAGATTATATTTCTATCGATCCCGCTTTTTCTGGCAATCTGATGAGGTTAAGAAGAAATACAGATGGTGAGGTGGGATATCATTTGCAGGCCCAAAGACCAAGGTGGGTTAGTGATTGAGAACCTATAAGTTAAAAATAAGTGTCACTTAAGCAAATGGTTATTTAGATTATCTGTTGAGACTGGGGGAATTTGGGTACAAATTCTGCACAATAAGTACCTATATTCCAAGACTTTAGCCCAGGTTACCGCTAAACCTAATGATTCACGGTTTTGGAAGGGGTTAATGAGGATAAAAGATACCTTTTTTCATGGGGTGAAATTCATCATTTAACAAGAATAGATTCTGGGAAGATGCGTGGTTAAGGGAGTTGCCCTTAGCCATTCAATATCCCACTTTGTATAATATTGTACAATGTAAGAAAGCCTATGTTGCTACAGTATTACAATCGGTCCCCTTAATATCCAAATCAGGAGGTCTCTGGTGGGGGAACGATGGAACTCTTCACTACTAGGGAAAAGCCTATACACGGAATCTTACTAGCAGCGCTCCTCAAAATACGACGCTACTGCTATTTAGCAGCAGCACGTGAGCAAAACGCGCTGCTGAAAGGAAAATAGCAGTAGCGTGTCCACCACAAACCGCGCTACTGCTCTAATTGCCATGACCTCACCCCCCCCTCCCCCCCCCCCCCCCCGCTAGTTATAGCAGTAGCGCCCTATAATGAACCGCCTTACTGCTATGAAAGTTAGCAGCAGCGCACTTCGAAGAAAACCGCTACTGCTAAGATCAGCCCACAAGTTTAGTCCCACCTCGCTCCGTGAACAGGGTGTTTACCACCTTAAATATGTTATTTCTGAAACTATCACAACCAGTTGGTCTTCACTGAACTCTATGTGTAAAATTTGTGGCCGCAATATGAGTCCTCTCCTACCGGAGAGGACTCATATTGACAATTCAGATTATACACAAAAAGATCATTGATGGCCAATGTATTTTTGCATTGACGTACTTTTGTATAGTTACACGTAGCAGTAGCGGTTTATATGCAAAGCGCTACTGCTATTCGGATTAGCTATAGCGCGTTTTGGCAAACGCGCTACAACTATCCCTACCTTATCCCCACGCGCACGACCGACCTCTCTCTCACTCACACTCTCACTCTCGCCCGCGTGCCGATAACCGTCGTCGTGCGTCGCCGCCACCGCCGCCTCCGTCTGTCCGCCGCCGAGGTACTCTCCTCCTTCCGACCCTCCTCCCTCCTCCTCGCACATCCTCCCTCCGCCTGCGGCCGCCCCTCCCTTCTCCGCCACCGCCCTCCTCCCTCCGCCTGTGGCCGCCCCTCCTCCCTCCTCCGCCCGCAGCCCTCCTCCCACCGTCCTCGACCTCACCGCCGCCACCCGAGCCCACCCAACATCGCCGCCTCCCGATCCCGATCCCGCCCTCGCCGCCCCTACCTCTCCGTCGCCCCCCACCCCCTGCCACTAGTTAGTACTAGATTTAGTAGTAGTAGATGTTAATTTAGGGTTCATAGCTAGTACTAGATGTTGCTTAGTTAGTACTAGATTTTTAGTAGTAGTAGATGTTAATTACTAGTAGTGATGGTACTAGTTAACTAGGGCAGTATGATTAATAGTAGTTGTAGTTGAACTACTTTAGTTGTAGTTTAACTAGTTTAGTAAGTAAATTAATAAACTAGTTGAACTAGTTGAATTAATAGAACTAATGTATTTTTAGTAAGATAATTAATATAACTAGTTGAACTACTTTATTTTTAGAAAGAACTAGTTTTTTTCTATTTATAGTAAGTTTATATTTAGTAAGAACTAGTTGAATTAATAAACTAGTTGAACATGTCATATTTGTTGTTATTTTTTAGTTTAAGCAATTATTCGGGATGTATTAGTGATAACTTATATGGTTTCAGTTGACCACCGTCGTCCCCGTCACCGACCCCCTCCGACATCCCCGCCGTCGTCCCAGTCACCGACCCCCTCCGACATCGAGGTGAGACCAGCCAAATATCCTTGTATATCTTGTGTTGCTCAAATAGGATATGTGGTTGCCCAAGTGGCCGTTCATGTTCAGTTTACACCTCCGAGTGGCCTATGTTTTGCCAGAGTGTTGATTAATTTCCGTTCCGGCAAATTTTAGGTGCTCGATATGTCCTTTTTTAGCAAAGGTCATGCTGGATTTTTTCGTGAATTCTAGCATGACTTGTGCTAGAATATGTACAAGTTTAATCTTTGAATTATGAACGTAGGAAATGTCGTACTCGGACGACGACAGTCTCCCGGGGGAGTGCAGCTGGTGCCACGACGATCAAGGTATGTGTGACAGGTTCATTGAGCTGGACGAAGATCGGCGCTTCAGCATTAAGCTCGAGGAGACCTTCGATGTTGAAACGGTACGCAACAACGACAAGTGTTTTTTTCGTAATTAAGCATGACTTCAACTATTTCAACGTCTAATTTTATATTTTACAATTCAACTAGCTTATCCCATGCCATACAAGACGCTATGTCTTGGAGAGGATGGGTTTTGAAGACAATGAAAATTTTGAAACAAAGAAAATACACCTAAGGACCCATCATGATATGGATTTTGAAGTAAATTTGTGCAATGCCCAAAGCGTAACCCATTTTGGTTGCCAAAATTGGGAAGCACTTTGCAAAATTGGGAAGCACTTCTCTGGAGATACCCTGGTAAGATTTTTTACTATTACGACATCCGTGCATCTTTTGCATACTTCTAAAACTAGTACATCATTGCTAACTATGAAGTTATTATTATGTTTTTCAACAGAAACTCCCGATGGATTGTGTGCCTCATCTGCTGTCTCTGAATGGTCGCCTCTCAGTTCTGAACATACTGCCAAGTAAATCTAGGGAGCTCACCTGTGCATATCGGATTTCTAAAACCGATGAACACATGTTCATCAAAGAATGGAAGAAATGTATGGACATTTGCAAGGAGGTTCTTGGAAGTAACATTCAGCGAAAGGCAAGAATTGGAGACAGGCTAATCTCCATTCTCCATAATGGAGAGTCAGGGGCTATCTTGTTTTTTGCTATTTTACCTTAGAAAATGTAGTAAGTCTTAATTGAATGTAGTAGGTCCTATGAGGTACAATATGTTTATTATGTGGTAATGTGTTAGAGTTGATAATGAGAAGTACTTGTGATTACGGCTAGTGACCAATTTGCTATGTGATGTCATTGATGAAAACGATGATCTTGAGGAGGTGTTATATGACAATGATGTATTATGACCATCGTTTGTGATGACTAATGAAAACGATGACTACAGTTAGGCGATGCTCCTTGACTTGTTAACCTTGCAACTGGATTTCACTAGTCTTTCTAGTTACCAGGCCAAGTGAATTTGTCAAATTCAAACAAGCGGAAAATACAGGTCTAGAGATTGAAAATCATGAACAGATGGATGACAGAGCAAAGAATTTACTTTAGGACAGAGATAGGAGTATCAGTGTATCAGTCACAGGGCTTGTACTCCATTGATCAATTCTCATAACTAGAAACAGATAATGATTTGTTAAGTTGCACCCTGCAAATACAAATGATGAACATATATGAGAAAATATATAGCATCTTGTTATTTATTGTCTGGTTGTGCCTGCCTATAATCTGTAAGTTGCACTTCTCCATACAATCCCTCAAGATGATCTATGTTTTATGCGGCAGAATAAGGTGTTACCTTGGTTCTAGAATGTTTAATTGAGTTGTTGTGGTTGTTCGGTCCTTGTATAGGACCTTGTTTCTAGCATAGTAAGATCACCGAATTTGCCATCTTAATTGTTTAAAATGGGTCTATCTAACTCTTATCAAGCATAAATCGGTTTATGCCTTAAATGTGAATAACCGGGACACTAAAACAGGGATGTGATGACCATTTGCGACATCAACTTGGTTAATTATCCACTGCATAACCTTATTGTTTCCTGGGACCAAACTCCTCTATCTAACCCTGAATACATTTGGCAGCGATCATGTGTGTATCACTTGCTGATTTTTATATTAGTGTGGTTCAGTTTAGCCAATACATATACATCAAGAATAGGTCTTCATTTTAGATAGAAAAGCAAGCAATGCATATAAGCAGAGCAATGATCACAGCAACTGTAGGCTATCAAGGATGGGTTTTCTCTGCATTTGATTCAGAGATGTGCAACTGAACTTATTCTGACATCAGGCAACATAATGTACTATCATGTTCTAGAATGCAGTGATATTGGGTTCGGCAACAACCAATTACTACAGAAGCTGGGCATAGCATAGGTGAAACATTTGCATTTGGTAGTACTCGACATACACAAATGACTGAACTGAACTCATACCACGTGACAGGTAAAATACAGGTTGGGTATGCTCTCCTCGGCTTCTTCAGATTGCAACTCTGACTTCTACTAGTTTTTCTAATAACTAGAACAGGTGAATTTGTCAGATTCAAACGATTGGTAAATACAATGATTTGTCCGACCACACAGATGTAAAACTCCATAGCACTGCAAAATCATGAACAGACGGATAACAGAGATTGAATTTACTGAAGTCAGAGAGATTTCTGACATTTTTTTCTCAGCAGAACCGAACATTACTACATCGACATCATTATCCAAACAGAACACTACTACTATGAGGAATCACTGGACACTAATCGACTAAGCCTTCTTGGGGGACTTGGCGGCCTTCTTGGGCGACTTGGGCTCCTTCTCCGCCGTCTTCTTGGGGAGCAGCACGGGGTTGATGTTGGGCAGCACGCCGCCGTGCGCGATGGTGACGCCGGCGAGCAGCCTGCCGAGCTCCTGGTCGTTCCGGATGGCGAGCAGCAGGTGGCGCGGGATGATGCGGGACTTCTTGTTGTCCTTGGCGGCGTTCCCGGCCAGCTCAAGAAGCTCGGCGGCGAGGTACTCGAGGACGGAGGCGAGGTAGACGGGGGCGCCCATGCCGACCCTCTGCGCGTAGCGGCCCTTCTTGAGGAAGCGCCCGATGCGGCCAACGGAGAACTGCAGCCCGGCCTTGACGGACCGCGCCACCGCCTTCTTCCTGGGGCCGCCGCCGAGCTTGCGCCCCACCACGTACTTCTTCGCCTTGGAGACGGCGCCGGCGGCGGAGGCGTCCATTGCGGCTAGTGGGTTGGAGGTGCTGAGAGATTTGGGCGCGATGGGGGATTTGAGAAGGCGGGAGTGGGTTGTGTTGGACGACCGGTTTGGGCAGACTATTTAAACGGCGCGGGAAGGGAGCGGGGTGGGGCCGTCGATCCGCGCGCGCGGGCAATGGACGGTTGGATCGGTGGCGAATGGACGGCTGCGATGCGAGATTTATGCTGCGCCCTGCTCTTCGTTCGGTCAAAACTTTTGTCAACGAAAGAGAGAAATGGAAGGACCGCAGAAATCGGATCAGCTATCAACTCCTTCCTTTCTAATACCTCTGTACTGAAATACTTTTTTTTGTATGATGTCCTTCCTTTCTAATACGAGCTATTTCCAGGCGTATGCGTCAGAGAGGAAGAGGAAGAACACCATAAAGAAACTTAGGAGGGAGGATGGAGTAGTTGTGGAGGATGAAGAAGGAATGAAGGCCATGGTTACTAACTATTTTTCCTCCTTGTTTACCCCCGTGGCAGGTACGGATGCGCCGGAAATTTTGTCCCATATTGCACCCAAAGTGACCGCCCAAATGAATGACTTTCTCACAAGGGAATATACGAGGGAGGAAGTGAAACGAGCCCTTGATGATATTGGTGATCTTAAGGCTCCGGGCATGGATGGTCTTCCGGCGGTTTCTTATAAGCACTATTGGAACCTGGTGGGTGATGAGGTGGTACATGAGGTGCTACATGTGTTGCGGGGCGGCAGTATGCCTGAGGGATGGAACGACACTCTTGTAGTGCTAGTCCCAAAGGTGCAGAACCCAGAGACATTGAAAGATCTACGCGCTATTAGCCTCTGCAACGTGGTGTATAAGCTCGTGTCCAAGGTCATTGCCAACAGGTTGAAGTGAATTCTTGGGGAGATCATCTCACCGAACCAGAGTGCCTTCGTACATGGACGACTAATCTCGGATAACACTATTCTTGCCTATGAGATGACACACTTCCTAAAAAGAAAGAGGACGGGGTAGAAATCATATGCAGCTCTGAAACTGGACATGAGTAAAGCGTATGACCGCGTCGAGTGGTGCTTTCTTGAGAAGATCATGCTTCAGCTAGGGTTCACCAGGGAGTTTGTGGAGTTGATCAACAAATGCACACGGACAGTGAGATACAGGTTCAAAATAAATGGGTCTTGTACTGACGAAATTGATTCGGGTAGGGGCCTTCGCCAAGGGGACCCAATCTCGCCATATCTTTTCCTGTTATGTGCAGAGGGGTTGTCCGCACTCCTGCAGCATGCGGAGAGCACAGGACAGATTCAAGGCATTGGGGTGGCCGGCGGTGCTCCTGCCATCAGCCATCTCCTGTTCGCTGACAATTCGTTGCTGCTATTTGAGGCCACGCTGGAGAGTGTACAGACCATCAACCAAATACTCCAGGTATATGAGTGGGGGTCCAGCCAGATGATCAATAGAGACAAGTCCGCGATTTTGTTCAGCAAGAACACCCCAAGTCGTTTGAAAGCCCAGCTTCTATCCCTACTAGGGCTGCGGGCTGAATGTTTGCAAGGCAAATACCTTGGCCTCCCCAGCTATGTGGGACAGTCACGACAGAAATGCTTTGAGTATCTGCGCGAGAGGATATGGGAGATCCTGAAAGGATGGAAAATAAAGCTATTATCGAAGGCGGGCAAGGAAGTTCTCATCAAAGCGGTCATCCAAGCAGTCCTGACCTATGCCATGTCTTGTTTTGATCTCACGAAAGCACTATGTGAGAGCATTAGCCAAATGGTGTGCAACTTCTGGTGGGCTAATCAGGATGAAGAGGAACGCCACCACTGGGTGGGGTGGGAGAAAATGCCACTTCCAAAGGAACAAGGAGGACTTGACTTCCGCGATTTGCATGCGTTCAACATTGCTATGTTGTCCCGCCAAATATATGGTGTCTGGTGCAGTTCCCTGAGTCCCTTTGTGCAAGAGTGCTCCAAGCTAAGTATTATCTCCAGGGTGATGTCCTGGAAGCTGTGGCAGTCCCAGGTATGAGCTATGTTTGGCGTAGTCTTCTCCAAGGAATTGAGGTTGTCAAGGCCGGCATGATCTGGAGAGTTGGGACGGGGGAGAAATCAACATATGGCAGGATCCTTTGCTGCCCTCGAGCGATACACGGCGTCCTAGCACTAGTAGAAAAAGGACTTTTAGTCCCGGTTCATAAGGGCCTTTAGTCCCGGTTCTGGAACCGGGACTAAAGGGTCGTTACTAAAGCCTCCCCCTTTAGTCTCGGTTCTTACACGAACCGAGACTAAAGGCTCTCCACGTGGCCGCTGCCTGGAGGTCCACCTTTAGTCCCGGTTGGTAACACCAACCGGTACTAAAGAGAATTTTATGTTTTTTAAAAAATGATTTTTTTTGGATTTTCAAATTTCTGAATTATTTTAACCTCTAATCACCCCTCATCATCTAACTTCCCGGACGGTCACCCATCCTCTTGCTACTCCAGCCTGAGCACGCTTAACTTCTGGGTTCTATTCTCCCTCGTTTCCAAGTCTGCACTTGTTGTTTTCCTAACAATACTAAGATGTCAATCCTATTAACCTCAGGAATTTAGCTTGAGCATGAAGTCACACATTTCACTGTTTTAGTTTGAAACTATTGTTCTAAAAAATAACACTAATATTTCTTGAATAATTAGTTTAACCATTGTTTGACCACAGTTTGACCATAGTTTGACCAGATTTGACCAAAATTCAAAAAAACTGAAATAATTATTTAGTAACACTAATATACTTGAATAATTATTTAGTAACACCAATACTTCTTGAATAAGTAGTTTGACCATAATACTTCATGAAATTTTTTGAATTTTTTTTGCCTCCAGATCTTAAAAGCCCCGTAACTTTTTTTCTGTTAGGTTTTTGAGGATTTTGAAAATGTTTAACGGGGTTTTCCCAGTTAAATTCGGATGTAACTTTTTGAGTAGATGATTTTTCATATAAAAAACTTTTTCATCCGAGTTAGTATGCAAAAGTTATGCCCATTTTACAAATTCCAGAGAGATTTTGCAAATAAAGTCGAAATTCACATTTGCAAATTTTCCCAACAACTAGACCACATATCACATGGGAAACTTATTTTCTTTTATTTTTTTGACATTTCCATCATTTTCTTTTATTTTTTTAAAACTGAAAAGGCGATCCAAGGGGGGGGGGGGGGGGTAGAGTTTGAAAATGGGATCTTTAGTACCGGTTCGTGCCATGAACCGGTATTAATGCCTCAAACCCCATTAGTACCGGTTGGTGGCTCGAACCGGGACTAAAG
Organism: Triticum timopheevii; assembly: GCA_963921465.1. NCBI lineage: Eukaryota > Viridiplantae > Streptophyta > Magnoliopsida > Poales > Poaceae > Triticum > Triticum timopheevii. The sequence continues at coordinate 582,174,908 of OY997270.1, read as the reverse complement.
GTCTAACCTTTAGTACCGGTTGGTGCCACAAACCGGTACTAATGGGCATCACACCCTTTAGTCCCGATTTGTGGCACCAACCGGGACTAAAAGGTCCAGACGAACCGGGACAAATGGCCCATGTGGCCCGGCCGGCCCCCTGGGCTCACGAACCGGGACCAATGCCCCCATGGGTCCCAGTTCTGGACTGAACCGAGACTAATGGGCTAACCCACTTGGACCAAAGCCCTCTTTTCTACTAGTGTAGGACTCTCCAGGGTGCTCATGTTCTATCAAGGGTGGCGTACTTGCTCGATCCTGCCACTAACAGGTGGAATGTCGAACTAGTTCAGCAAACGTTCTGTCAAGATGATGCCAAGACGGTCCTAAACATCCCCATCTGTGACCACTTTGAGGATTATGTGGCCTGGCACTACGACTCCAAAGGTCTCTTCTCGGTGCGATTGGCATACAAGGTGTACGTACAGTTGCTGAACCTGCAAAAAACACGACAAAGGAGGGAGAATTCGGCTGGGCTGGAGGACAAATCTGTGTTTTGGCGGGCGATCTGGAAGGTAACTTGCCCTCCTCGGGTCCATCATTTCATGTGGAGACTCGCGCACAATAGCCACCCCCTGCGCCGCAACATTCAACGGATCGGGGTGGAGCTCGATGTCATGTGCCATCTCTGTCGTCGCCAAGCTGAAGAGGGAGGACATTTATTTCTGCGATGCAAGGAGGTCAAGAGCGTATGTCGGCATTGCGGTCTCGAGTATACTGGACAACATCTCCTCCTTTGTGATACACCTATGGAGCTGCTAACGGCTGTGTTAAAACTGTCAGAAGGAATCAAGTTGCGTACGATATGCCTGCTGTGGACTTGGTGGGCGGAAAGGAACAATGCAAATCACCAAAAGAAGCGTTTGAGCCCGGAAGTGCTTAGTGCGCGGGTGGGATGCCTGACAAATGAGTGGGAGGTGCTCGCCCAGGCCGGCTAGCAACGACAGCAGCAGCCAGCTTGCCCACCACCAAAGTGGAGTGCCCCCCCCACCCGAGGAGGTGCTGAAGATCAACATGGACGCCGCAGCCGAACAGAGCTCAGGTGAAGGCGGATGGGGCCTCATCGTACGGGACATCGCGGGGGAGTGCATTATGGCAGCGGCGGGAAGATTATCGCGCCTATGTTGTGCCCTTCATGGTGAGACAGAAGCACTCCTGAAGGCGATCCAGTTTGCAGAGTCACAGGGTACGGGGTGCGTGCATCTCGAGACGGACTGCCAAGTCTTACACTCGGCCATGGAGTACACGTCCCAGGACCGGAGTCCTCTTGGTGTGTTGTTTAGAGAAGCAAAGTTCCTCCTCCAGACAAGCTTCATAGGCGTTCGGGTTTCGTTTGCCCCGAGGGCTTGTAATACCCCCAGCCCATCTGTTAGCCGCTGCTGGCGCGCGGGCTGCACCCGACAGCGTACTAGTCTGGCAGTCAGAACTGCCCCCTGATGTAAGCCATGTTGTGGCCGCCGATCTGATCGGTCCACCGCGATTCTATGGAATGCAAGGTGTTCCAGTTCAATAAATAAATAAATAAATAAAGATCAAAATACAAGTTACGTAAAAACCGACATGACAAAACTGAAAAGATAGCAGAACATCTCTGAGTTTGACACCAGCGTGCGTCACCTGCCTCCGGCACCACCATTACAGCCATCGAAGAAAAGAATGACTGATCACCTCCCATCCGAAATACTTGTAGCCAAAGAAACTAATGCTAGTTCCACCAACTACAAGTATTTCAGTACGGAGTACAAGTTACTTATTTACAAATAAAAAGGAGGACGCTTATTTATTTATTTTCATTGGTTTCAATTTTTTTGGTGGCTTACCAGGGAGAAAAAACATGTCGAGATGCGTCAAAAAGTAGAACATGTCGAGCGAACCGGTACGCTGCCCCGAGGTTACATGGGGGTGGCATATTGAGTAGTAATCTCCAACTCCACCTCCTTTGATTTTTTAACACGGAGTTCATCCTGCTTCTCATTTTGTATTGCGAGGGAACTTTGCTCCGCAAAATGGGCTCCTCTGAACTGCACGTTTGGGCCGGCTCCAGCGCAGAGCCGATGAAGCTGGGAGCGGGAGAAGATCCGAACGGGGCCTAACTCTTTTTTGATGCAATTACCGGAGGTCCCCACCCTCTGGCGAGGTTTCGTCAAAATAAGTGGCCGGGAGAGGAGTCGACGAGATGTCACCCACACTCTTCACAACTCTATCCTCCTTCGCCATGTCATGCTTCTTGGCTATATGCTTCAGCTGGCCATGTTGCAGCATCACAAAGTCTAATTCCAAATGAGAACCATCACAATATAAATGAAAGGCCTTCTATATACCTTAGGAACTACTCGTGCACTTGTGAGTCTTTTATAGCTCTTGGAAGTTCTTTTCATACTTTGGGTCCATTTAACTTTGTTTTTCGTTACTGGCCCAGCTATTCCATCGACCCAAAAATGCTTGAGAATCTTTTATGAATCGATAGTTCAATCCATAAATAATTTGATTTTTAGTCATTGTGTTGTGTTGTTGCCAGTTAAACAATATAGTGAATTTTGCGGGATCAACAGTAACTAGAGATGACATGTACCAAAGATCCTAATTCCTTAAGTCGGAACTCACAATGACTAAACATACCATATAGCTAGAGTTTCACGAGTCTTCTCCACTACCTGATTCAAGATATGAGCATATTGGTTGGTTGACTTTGATTAGATGAGGATGTTATCTATGAATACCATGATGAACTATACATGTACTCCGTGTATACTTTGTTCATAAGGTTCACAAAGTACACTATTGTGTTGGTTAATGCGAACGACATCATCATTCACCCATACATGCCATATTGATTGAAAATGTAGTCCTCATGATGTCAGTTGGTGGTATTAGGATCATATAATGACCTTCCTTTGTTGGCCCAAGTGTACAGGTTTCTAGGACATTAGTGGGTTCCCCTTAAGTATGTTGCCTAAGCTTCAAATAAAAGCAACCTACTTGTGCGCCAACAATTCTAGTGTGCTTTTCAAACACATTAATCATGATAGCTACCACATGTTATATAAAGTATTTTTTATATTGGGATTAACTCATAACTAAAATAAAAGTGAATGTAAATGGGATTCATATTTTGATGATTTTCTTATGGAGCAAATTGGACTGGGTTCATATGCTCACTCGTAGCATCCCTCATCTACTATGTCTAAATGGCTACCCCCACTACAAGGAATTCTCTGCCTTCTCATTGTGCCACATCATTCAAATTAATTCAGTCATTGGATATAAGAGCCATCATATCTATATTCTGAGAGCAGCTGCACCAAACGCATGTGGTAACTGACGCATGCATGCAAATAGGCATGTAGTAACTGACAAGTAAAGTACCAAAGTATGTTGACGCATGCATGTAGCTCACATTCCATGAAATAAAATGGAGGCATGCATATTTTTCGTTCTACTCCTATTTGGACTTAAACAAAGACATTTCTCATTTATTGATCTTTAAAATATTGGTAACCAAATTTTCTTGCTATAGGAGAAACCATAAAAACACTATCTAGATTGATTAGTTCACTGCAGTTTTTAGTTTATACAAACTTCCGCAGCAACGCGCGGGGCATTTGTCTAGTTAACACAGTGACACATCACATATACCTAAGAGAGTCATCCTTATTAGCACGGTGACCCATGCTTTCTTTGGAGTGCTTGTATCTCACACCGACATCAATGTGCTTCAACGATCTCCCGTGTTTAGGAGACTTTGTAATGGGGAATCGCCGCCATGCAACTACACCATCAACGGCCACAACTACAACATGGGGTACTACCTTGCCGATGGTATCTATCCTCAGTGGGGTGGCGTTTGTGAAGAACATATAAGAACTCCAAGGAAACAAACAAAGTCACTTTGCATCAATGCAAGAAGGGGTTAGGAAGGATGTAGAGAAGGAATTCGGAGTGCTCCATGCACGTTGGGCAATTGTTCGTGGAGTTGAAATGATGTGGGCATCAGAGACCTTGCGGTAGCTAACGACTTGTTGTGTCATTTTTCACAATATGATTATCGAGGACGAGGTTGATGTTGTTGCACAAACCCATGATTTTGACAAGCCTCGTGAACAAGTTCACATCCCAAAACAACAAGATGCACACCAGCTTACCAATTTTCTACAAATGCATCCGAATCTTGGAGACCATCAGGTGCACGCGCAATTACTCGGTGATCTTGTGGAGCATATGTGGACCCACAATAGAAACCAAAGAGCTAATATTTGAATTGTGCATTCAAATAAATTTTATGTTCGAACTATGTCCTTTTTCCACCAACAAATGTTTATTTACGTGTGATATTCATGTGTATGATGAACGTGCATGAATTTGACGTTTTGCATTTGATGAGTGTGGCTGTCCGGCAGCCAATATGAGGGGCCATCCGCGAGCGCACCTGAGCGCGTCCGCGGTCGTTTAGAGCATCTACAATGTTGAACGCTTATCCAGGCACATATGGTGAGGAAAAAAATATCCCACGAAGCTGGCGCTTTCTCCTACAATGGCTGGCGCTAACAGTGAATGACACTACATATTAGAAATAAAGCTCTACTTTTCTCATACATAAAAAAGTGCCCAAGCCCTCGGTGCCTTTGTTTGCGTCGATTCCACACGAGGCGCTGGTAATTGACAGCATAAATGTCGATCTGCCGAGATTAAATTAGCGCCCCTCCCGACGTCTCACATTGGAGGATCCCTTAGGGGCACGGATTTGCCCGGTCGGCTGTAGATGCCCTTATAAGGAGATTAAAATAAAATTCCGCCTCGCTTGCACATAGTCCAAACCTAGCATATGGCCTTTTATGAACTCTTTTACCATCTCTATACCTTAAAACTCTACCCCATGAAAACTCCTTTGATTTTGGATTTTGACTCTTGGTTCCATACTAGCATGCCCTCCAAATAGGAAGGGATGGGATGATGTGAGTGTTGGGAAACATAGCATGCAATTTCAAAAAAAATCCTACGCTCACACAAGATCTATCTAGGAGATGCATAGCAACGAGAGGGGAATAGTGTGTCCACGTACCCTCATAGACTGAAAGCGGAAGCATTTGTTAACATAGTTGATGTAGTCGAACTTCTTCTCGTTCCGACCGATCAAGTACCGAACGTACGGCACCTCCGAGTTCTACACACGTTCAGCTCGATGACGTCCCTCGAACTTTTGATCTAGCAGGGTGTCGAGGAAGTACATGAGTTCTGTCGGCACGACGGCGTGGCGACGGTGATGGTGAAGTGATCTGCACAGGGTTGCGCTTAGGCACTACGAGAATATGACCGGAGGGGTAAACTGTGGAAGGGGTCGCCGCACACGGCTAACGATTGATATTCTCTGTTGTAGGTCCCCCCTCCCCACATATATATAGGTTGGAGGGGAGGAGAGGCAGCCAAGGGGGGCGCCCCAAGTAGGAGGAATCCTACTTGGATTCCTCTCCCAATTTGGCCAACCCCCCTCTCCTATTCCTATTTGGAGTAGGAAGGGAACAGCGGGAAGGGGTAATCCTATTCCCCTTTTCCTTTCCTCCTTCCCCTTTCCTTCTCCAATTTGGCCAGCCCATATGGGGGGCGCACCAGCCCCTTTGTGGCTGGTGTGTTTCCCCTCTTGGCCCATAAGGCCCATTGTCGGTGTCAAAACCGGCGGATCTCGGGTAGGGGGTCCCGAACTGTGCGTCTAAGGCTAATGGTAACAGGAGGCGGGGGACACAATGTTTACCCAGGTTCGGGCCCTCTCGACGGAGGTAATACCCTACTTCCTTGATTGATCTTGATGATATGAGTATTACAAGAGTTGATCTACCACGAGATCGTAGAGGCTAAACCCTAGAAGCTAGCCTATGATTATGATTGTTGTTGGTCCTATGGACTAAGCCCTCCAGTTTATATAGACACCGGAGGGGGCTAGGGTTACACAGAGTCGGTTACAGAAAAGGAGATCTACATATCCGAATTGCCAAGCTTGCCTTCCATGCAAAGGACAGTCCCACCCGTACACGGGACGAAGTCTTCAATCTTGTATCTTCATAGTCCAACAGTCTGGCCAAAGTATATAGTCCGGCTGTCCGAGGACCCCCTAATCCAGGACTCCCTTAGTAGCCCCTGAACCAGGCTTCAATGACGATGAGTCCGGCATGCAGATTGCCTTTGGCAATGCAAGGCGGGTTCTTCTCCAAAATCCCTAAGTACCTGTTGTAACGAGCTGTGTCCGGGTTCCCATTAATGTTGCACTCCTCGGCTTCTGTACCTTAATAGTGGTAGTCTCCACGTGTCGAGCGAATGCAAGAAGTCGGGGCATTTTTACATTTGCCACCCTGACCATGTAGGTAAATCGTCTATTTAAAGAGACGGGGATCATCAGATCCAAATCACACCCTCTTCCCTCAGCGAGGATCCATCAGAGCGCGCCCGAAAAAAGCCATCCCATCATGACTGGCCGTCGCAGCTCCTCAGCACTAAGCCAGGTGATTGGGAGAAGTGTTCCGTATCCCATGGCCAATTGGTAGAGTTGCAGACTCAGAGGTTTCTCCCACCTACATATCTTGTCCCCGTCCGAGCCGGACTAGCCACTTATGATGGCGGGGAGCAAGCAGAGAGTTTCCTCAACCCGTCCAGGGGGGAGCGAGTATGCCTTGTCCCTTACTTGATGCGGGGCCTCGGATTTCCAATCCATCTGTTCCTCTGCGGGTTCCTGGAGCACTACGGCCTCCAGCTGCATAACTTCACTCCTGCTTCCATACTGCACATCGCGGGTTATGTCGCCCTTTGCGAGCTGTTTCTGGGCTGTGAAGCTCATTTCGAGCTATGGAAGAGGCTATTCGGCCTTGTCCCTTGTAATCAGGAGGGATCGATATATCAAGTGGGCGGAGCCAAAATATGGCACTTCGCCGGGACCGGATACCTGACCGGCACTCCGAAGAAGACATCCGAAGAGTGGCCTTCAGAATGATTTTTATAGACGACGTCCCTCTTCTAGACCCTATCCGAATGGGCCTTCCTGAGTTTGCCAATGCCCCGCTGAAGAAACGCCACAGCTGGCATCCCTGGAGCCCCAAGAGGAATATAACAGAGAGGTCCTATATCTGATGGGAAGGATAAAAACGCTGGCCAAATCAGGATTGACAATAATCGAGGTTATGTCAATATGCATAATGCGGGGGGTGCAGCCACTCCAGTATCGGGGGAAACCCATGTGGCACTTCAATGGAGAAGATGATGCCACCCACTGCGGTCATAAAGGTCCGGACTCCGCCACCGTACTGGCGAGAATACTGTCCGATTTGTATAAAGGAGAAGAGGAGTAGTTTATCCGCATCAAGCCACAGGATGGATTTTCCATGTACAACCCCCCAAGCTAGGTGAGCTGCTATCTTTTACTCAACTCCATTCATTCGCACATTCTTCATCACAAATATTTACCTTACTAATTCATAGCAGGAACTGCGAAAAGCTGTGAGGGAGGTCCACAACCCGTCCCCACAGCCAGAGGACCCTGACCGGGCCCTCGACCCCGGACTCGAAGAAGATCCGGACATATTTGTGGAGCTCGCCGACAGGACGTTTTACCAATTAAGTTGTGACGGTGCCTTAGTGGCCATCATAGCTGATTATCCCAGCCTGCTCCCTGCATCACATGTAAGTAAAACCGGAGTCCTAACTTCCGAGAGGGATCCCTTCTTTGCGCCTTACCCACCGCACATGTATTGTGTTTTACAGGGAAGGCCATCGGGGCGCCGTGCCGAACCCGCGGTGACTCGTCAACAAGGGGCACCGAAGCCGGGTAGGCTTAAAAGGAAGTCGGTCAGGACCGAGACGCCATTGCAGAGGTATGATTGAAAACCTGCTACGTAATTATCGTCTTTTAAAATATAACAATGTCCATGGTTCCCTGGCAGAAAAAGTGCTCGCCGGACTGTGTTCGGAGAGCCTGCCCGCCACGCCTCCACCAGCCGGACTCCAGGGCCAGACTCAGGGGCGGAGGTCAACGCGGGGACAATGCTAGATGGTCCTCCTACAGAGGATGCAGATAGAATATCCGCTACAAACTCCGAAGTGGAGAGCGACATGAATCACAGGCGTCGACGGGTCGTACTACGCGACCCTAATTTCCCCGAAGAGGCATTCAATGCCTTCAACTCAGAAGACGCGTACATCCAAGCTGCTCAAGGTGGTCTTGCTAGAGCCACGGACCAGTATTTAAAGGATATACGGGTAAGTAAATCTGATAGTTATGTATATCAGTAGCCCCTGAGACTTGAAACAGTTGGCCCAACTGATTTAAGGATCATTGTATTCATAGGTTCTTACAGAGAAGAACACCAATTTGTCTCAAGAGCTGGAGGAGTGCAAAGCCCAGCTACGGGCCGCAGTTGCCGGAATGGAGGAGTCCAAGAAGGCCTCATCTGGTAATACTTGTCTTGATCGAAAAGAATGTAATGACATGTACTAGTTAGTATTCGGCATGCATGCAAATCTAACAATAGATTCTGCAGACAATCCCGGAGGTAATCCGGAGATTGTATTGGGGGATGAGACACATGCTCAACGACAGCTAGAGGCTGGCCAGCGCGTGCTTACACGGTTATTCGGGGGAAAATGATCTCCAGGACACCAATACCCGGCTGGACGTTGAGTTAAAAGATGTTCGGGCCCAGCTTGCTGACTCCGTGAAGGAGAATAAGAGGCTTCGACGCGGCATTTTTAGTAAGTGCTCGAATGAACCTTTATACAGTTCGGCGAAGAAACAGGCTAACAGAGTTATGTCTGTAGGTATGCTGATAGGTCGTCCCAAAGAGGAGATGCCCGGATCTGCAGGCGATCTTCTGCAAGAGCTCTCACAACTGCACGAACAAGTTCAGTAGGTGATGTGATGACCCGTAAGTATATGGGATAGTTGTAGCCTCTTTCGATAAGTAAGAGTGTCGAACCCAACGAGGAGCTAAAGGTAGAACAAATACTCTCTCAAGTCCTATCGGCCACTGATACGACTCTACGCACGCTTGACGTTCGCTTTACCTAGAACAAGTATGAAACTAGAAGTACTTTGCAAGTGTTGTTGGATAGGTTTGCAAGATAATAAAGAACATGTAAATATAAACTAGGGACTATTTAGATAAAGATGCAATAAGGTAACTATAGCGAGTGTGGAAAAGTGGTGGTAGGAGTTGTGAAATTGTCCCTAAGCAATTGACTACGTTACTAGACCGATAATCACTATTGCAATTCTATTTGAGAGAGAGCCATAAGCTAACATACTTTCTCTAATTGGATCATATGCACATATGATTGGAACTCTAGCAAGCATTCGCAACTACTAAAGACTCATTAAGGTAAAACTCAACCACAGCATTAAAGTATCAAGTCCCCTTTATCCCATACGCAAACAACCTACTTACTCGGGTCTGTGCTTCTGTCACTCACGCCACCCACCATAAGCAAATCATAAACATATTGCAAACCCTACAGCGGGAATCCCCCATGCTTGCGCGACACGGAGGGCACAATAGGACAGCACCAATAATAAAACATGCAACTCAAACCAATCATAGCAATTCATCAATCACCGACAGGACAACAGAAATCTACTCAGACATCATTGGATGGCAACACATCATTGGAAAATAATATGAAGCATAAAGCACCATGTTCAAGTAGAGGGTACAGCGGGTTGCGGGAGAGTGGACCGCTGAATATAGAAGGGGGAAGGTTATGGAGATGTTGGTGAAGATGACGGCGGTGTTGGTGAAGATCGTGGTGATGATGATGGCACCCGGCAGCGCTCCGGCGCCACCGGAAGCAAGGGGGAGAGAGGCTTGACCTCCTCCCTAGACGAGAGAAGGGTTTACCCTCTGGTCCTTGGCTCCCATGGCTTGGGAGGGGCTAGAGCCCCTCCGAGATTGGATCTATCTCTTTGTTTCTACGTTCCCAGATTCTGCCCCTTCACCGTTTCTTTTATATCCGGAGATCCGTAACTCCGATTGGGGTGAATCTTTCGCCCAGATCTTTCTCATAAAATTAGCTTTCTTGCGGCAAAAGGAGAGCGTCAACCGCCTTACGGGGCCCCCAGGAGAGTCCAGGGTGCACCTGCCTCCCCGGGGCGCGCCCCCTATCTCCTAGCCCCCTCGGGCACCGTCTCACATTGATTTTACTTCCCAAAAATCATAAATATTCCAAAATAATTCTCCGTCCGTTTTTATCCCGTTTGGACTCCGTTTGATATTGGTTTTCTGCGAAACATAAAACATGCAACAATCAGGAACTGGCACTGGGCACTGGATCAATATGTTAGTCCCAAAAATAGTACAAAAGTTGCCAAAAGTATATGAAATTTGAAGAATATTGGCATGGAACAATCAAAAATTATAGATACAACGGAGACGTATCAGCATCCCAAGCTTAATTCCTGCTCGTCCTTGAGTAGGTAAATGATAAAAAAAGATAATTTTTGATGTGGAATGCTACCTAACATAACCTTGATCATATGTCTAATCATGGCATGAATATTAAGACACGAGTTATTCAAAGCAATAGTCTATCATTTGACATAAAAACAACAATACTTCGAGCGTACCAATAAAGCAATCATGTCTTTTCAAAACAACATGGCCAAAGAAAGTTATCCTACAAAATCATATAGTCTGGCTGTTGCTCTATGTTCATCACACAAAGTATTTAATCATGCACAACCCCGATGACAAGCCAAGCAATTGTTTCATGCTTTAATAATCTCAAACTTTTTCAACTTTCATGCAATACATGAGCGTGAGCCATGGATATAGCACTAGGTGGAATAGGATATGATGGTGGAGGTTATGTGGAGAAGACAAAAGGGAGAAAGTCTCACATCAACTAGGCGTATCAACGGGCTATGGAGATGCCCATCAATTGATGTCAATGCAAGGAGTAGGGATTGCCATGCAATGGATGCACTAAGAGCTATAAGTGTATGAAAGCTCAAACTGAAACTAAGTGGGTGTGCATCCAACTTGCTTGCTCATGAAGACCTCGGGCATTTGAGGAAGCCCATCATCGGAATATACAAGCCAAGTTCTTTAATGAAAATTCCCACTAGTATATGAAAGTGAAAGCATAGGAGACTCTCTCTATGAAGAACATGGTGCTACTTTGAAGCACAAGTGTGCTAAAAGGATGGTAGCGTTGCCCCTTCTCTCTTTTTCTCTCTCTTTTTTTCTTTTTTTTGTGGGCTTCTTTGGCCTCTTTTTTTATTTGGGCTTCTTTGGCCTCTTTTATTTTTCATAAAGTCCGGAGTCTCATCCCGACTTGTGGGGGAATCATAGTCTCCTTCATCCTTTCCTCACTGGGGCAATGCTCTAATAATGATGATCATCACACTTTTATTTACTTACAATTCAATATCTAGAACAAAGATATGATTCTATATGAATGCCTCCGGCGGTGTACCGGGATGTGAAATGATCTAGCGTAGCAATGACATCAAAAACCAGACAAGCCATGAAAACATCATGCTAGCTATCTTACGATCATGCAAGGCAATATGACAATGAATTCTCAAGTCATGTATATGATGATGATGATGAAAGTTGCATGGCAATATATCTCGGAATGGCTATGGAAATGCCATGATAGGTAGGTATGGTGGCTGTTTTGAGGAAGATATAAGGAGGCTTATGTGTGATAGAGCATATCGTATCACGGGGTTTGGATGCACCGGCGAAGTTTGCACCAACTCTCGAGGTGAGAAAGGGCAATGCACAGTACCGAAGAGGCTAGCAATGATGGAAGGGTGAGAGTGTGTATAATCCATGGACTCAACATTAGTCATAAAGAACTCATATACTTATTGCAAAAATCTACAAGCCATTGAAAACAAAGTACTACGAGCATGCTCCTAGGGGGGTAGATTGGTAGGAAAATACCAGCGCTCTCCCCCGACCGCCACTCATAAGGAAGACAATCAATAAATAAAATTGTGCTCCAACTTCATCACAAAGCGGTTCACCATACGTGCATGCTACGGGAATCACAAACCTCAACACAAGTATTTCTACTAATCCACAACCATCCACTAGCATGACTCTAATATCACCACCTTTATATCGCAAAACTATTACAAGGAATCAGACATATCATATTCAGCGATCTACAAGTTTATATAGGATTTTAAGACTAACCATGTGAATGACCAATTCCTATCATCTCTCTAAATAGATATAAGTGAAGCAAGAGAGTTTAATTCTTTCTGCAAAAGGTATGCCCACGCTCTAACAAATATAAGTGAAGCAAAAGAGCATTCTACAAATGGCGGTTTTCTATGTGAAGAGAAACAGGCAATCCAAATTTCAAAAGATATAAATGAAGCACATGAAGCATTCTATAAAGCCATACTCAAAAGAATTAAGTGAAGTGCAATGAGCATTCTATAAATCAACCAAGGACTATCTCATACCAGCATGGTGCATAAAATAAAAATGAAAACTAAATGCAAAAGACGCTCCAAGACTTGCACATATCGCACGAACGAAACGAATACGAAAACATACCGATACTTGTTGAAGAAAGAGGGGATGCCTTCCGGGGCATCCCAAAGCTTAGACGCTTGAGTCTCCTTGAATATTTACTTGGGGTGCCTCGGGCATCCCCAAGCTTAATCTCTTGCCTCTCTTCCTTTTCCTCATATCGAGACCTCCTCGTTTAGACACTTCATCCACACAAAACTTCAACAGAAAACTCGGTAAGATCCGTTAGTATAATAAAGCAAATCACCACTCTAAGTATTGTTGCAAACCAATTCATATTTTGTTTTTGCATTGTGTCTACTGTAGTATAACTTTTCCATGGCTTAATCCACTAATATAAATTGATAGATTCATCAAAACAAGCAAACTATGCATCAAAAACAGAATCTGTCAAAAACAGAACAGTCTGTAGCAATATGAACATCCACCATACTTCTGGTACCCCAACAATTCTACAAAAATTAGTAAAAATAAAAAAGTTTTATAGCAATACATTGCAAAAGGAATCAGAACCAAATGACATTCCAGTTAGAAATGTAAAATCGTGCACTACAGCCAGAGTTTCTGTCCTGCACCGTACAAACCAACAAGCATTGTAAACATCCTAAAGGCAAACCTTGGCACATTATTTTTATAAAACAATGGAATTGTACAAGGGGATAATTATTTTTGATGAAAAGTTTCTGTAATTAAGATTCACAAAGTTTCCATGAGCATGAACAAAGTTCAAGGAGCTCTCCCACTTCAACAATGCTTGTCTTTCTCACTTTCACTTTCCTTTTTGAAAAGTTTTTAGGTTCCCCTCTTTATTTTTGTGTTTTTAAACTATATGAAAGAACTCAACAGAAATAAATGACTCTCTAAAACTTCCAGGTTGTCTCCCTAGCAGCGCTTTCTTTAAAGCCATTAAGCTAGGCATTTAGTGCTCAAGTAATGAATCCACCCGGATCCCAAGGTATATCAAAGCCAATTTTAATTAACAATGATTTATAATTTAGTAGTGAGCACAAAGTAACATATATCAAGAAACAACAAAGTCTAACTCTCTTCCTATGCATCGTCATGTCATAAAAGAACAATTCATGCATATATAGTAAAGGCTAATGCATAGTATAAGCAGTTTCTTGCAATTCTATCGTGTTGGAAACATAGAGAGGTGGAGATATAGTTCATCTCTCATAATAATTGCAAGTAGGATCAGCAAGCACATGCATATTATATCTATCAAAATCATCATGTGCAACGGTAAAAGGCAACCCATCAATATAATGCCTACTAAGCACAAACTTCTCCGATATAGTGTAGTCGGGAGAATTCAAAAAGATAATAGGACTATCATGCGTGGGTGCAATAGCAACAATTTCATGTTTAACATAAGGAACTATAGCAAGTTCATCTCCATAAGCATAATTCATATTGGCATCTTGGCCACAAGTATAGCAAGCATCATCAAAAAGGGATATTTCAAGAGAATCAACGGGATCATAGCAATCATCCCTCGGTAAGCACGAAGGGGAATTAAACAATGTATGAGTTGAAGAGTTACTCTAATTAGAAGGTGGGCACGGGTGATCAATCCGCTCTTCCTCCTTTTGTTCTTCGCTCTCCTCATCATCTTTTTCATCCAATGAGCTCACAGTTTCATCAATTTCTTCTTCCATAGCTTCCTGCAAAATATTAGTCTCTTCTTGGACAGCGGAGACTTTCTCAATAAATGCATTAATATTGTAATTGTATTCATAATTTTCATAGCAATATCTAAGTATAGCAAGATTTTCAGGCCTATAAACATCATCATCTAAAGCTTCATACTTTTCAAACAAAGATTCAATTTCATAAGCAGCCTTAAAAGCAACAAATTCTTCTATTTGTTCAACATCATAGTAATCATATATACCATTAGCATAAGAAGCTAAGGTTTCATTATCATTAAATTTGCATGAAAAGGGAAGGTGTGGAGCCTTCATCCTAGAGCAACAAGTAATATCATATCTCAAGCATAGTTGGCGAGCATACCAATGCAACATATTAATTTGATCCCATAATAGTTTCCCTTTTTGTGTCAAGCGATAATCCCTAAAGTATTCACGTTGATCCAACGTGTCTCCCATTATAAAGTTGAGTTGGGTTTTCTCAGGATTATCAAAGTAGTACAAAATATTTCTCACATGATGATCATCGAGGGTTTTAGGAGTTACCCCATCTCCATGAGTAGCAAGTAAACCTAATTTTTTTATATTTCGTGTTCCATATCCATAACTAAAGATAGAGAACAACTTAGAACATCAAATAAAATTACTTAGTGATAAAGCAAACAAGCACACACGAGAATATTCACCCCACGCTATGACTCCCCGGCAACGGCGCCAGAAAAAGGTCTTGATGACCCGCAAGTATATGGGATAGTTGTAGCCTCTTTCGGTAACTAAGAGTGTCGAACCCAACGAGGAGCTAAAGGTAGAACAAATACTCTCTCAAGTCCTATCGGCCACTGATACGACTCTACGCACGCTTGACGTTCGCTTTACCTAGAACAAGTATGAAACTAGAAGTACTTTGCAAGTGTTGTTGGATAGGTTTGCAAGATAATAAAGAACACGTAAATATAAACTAGGGGCTGTTTAGATAAAGATGCAATAAAGTAAATATAGCGAGTGTGGAAAAGTGGTGGTAGGAGTTGTGAAATTGTCCCTAAGCAATTGACTACGTTACTAGACCGATAATCACTATTGCAATTCTATTTGAGGGAGAGGCATAAGCTAACATACTTTCTCTACTTGGATCATATGCACTTATGATTGGAACTCTAGCAAGCATCCACAACTACTAAAGATTCATGAAGGTAAGACCCAACCTTAGCATTAAAGTATCAAGTCCCCTTTATCCCATACGCAAACAACCTACTTACTCGGGTCTGTGCTTCTGTCACTCACGCCACCCACCATAAGCAAATCATAAACATATTGCAAACCCTACAGCGGGAATCCCTCATGCTTGCACGACACGGAGGCACAATAGGACAACACCAATAATCAAACATGCAACTCAAACCAATCATAGCAATTCATCAATCACCGATAGGACAACGGAAATCTACTCAGACATCATAGGATGGCAACACATCATTGGAAAATAATATGAAGCATAAAGCACCATATTCAAGTAGAGGGTACAGTGGGTTGCGGGAGAGTGGACCGCTGAATACAAAAGGGGGAAGGTGATGGAGATGTTGGTGAAGATGACGGCAGTGTTGGTGAAGATCGCGCCGCCGGAAGCAAGGAGGAGAGAGGCCCCCTTCTTCTTCTTCTTCTTCCTTGACCTCCTCCCTAGATGGGAGAAGGGTTTCCCCTTTGGTCCTTGGCTCCCATGGCTTGGGAGGGGCGAGAGCCCCTCCGAGATTGGATCTATCTCTCTGTTTCTACGTTCCCAGATTCTGCCCCTTCACCGTTTCTTTTATATCCGGAGATCCGTAACTCCGATTGGGGTGAATCTTTCGCCCAGATCTTTCTCATAAAATTAGCTTTCTTGCGACAAAAGGAGAGCGTCAACCGCCTTACGGGGCCCCCAGGAGAGTCCAGGGCGCACGTGCCTCCCTGGGCCCCCCCCTATCTCCTGCCCCCCTCGGGCACCGTCTCGCGTTGATTTTACTTCCCAAAAATCATAAATATTCCAAAATAATTCTCCGTCTGTTTTTATCCCGTTTGGACTCCGTTTGATATTGGTTTTCTGCAAAACATAAAACATGCAACAAACAGGAACTGGCACTGGGCACTGGATCTATATGTTAGTCCCAAAAATAGTATAAAAAGTTGCTAAAAGTATATGAAAGTTGAAGAATATTGGCATGGAACAATCAAAAATTATAGATACGACGGCGACGTATCATGATGCAGGGTATTGCCCAGGCCTTGTGGCCATCCGCCTCCCTGCCAGGAGGCATGGGGGAGCTTGTAGAGATGCTTAAGGGAGCGCGGTGGCGCTTCCGGTTATGGCAGATATCGGCCTGCCGATAAGGTGCTAGGGAAGCCTGGGCCATGGTGAAGACGTGATACACCAAGGCTGATCCGAACCACATGGCCGAGGTCGGGCCTGTAGGATCAGATGGGAAAGAGATCCCCGTTAGTCTGGTATATGACCAGGTTGTTGGAAATATGCCCTAGAGGCAATAATAAAAGTATTATTATTATATTTCCTTGTTCATGATAATTGTCTTTTATTCATGCTATAACTGTATTATCCGGAAATCGTAATACACGTGTGAATACATAGACCACAATATGTCCCTAGTGAGCCTCTAGTTGACTAGCTCGTTGTGATCAACAGATAGTCATGGTTTCCTGGCTATGGACATTGGATGTCGTTGATAACGGGATCACATCATTAGGAGAATGATGTGATGGACAAGACCCAATCCTAAGCATAGCATAGAGATCGTGTAGTTCGTATGCTAAAGCTTTTCTAATGTCAAGTATCTTTTCCTTAGACCATGAGATTGTGCAACTCCCGGATACCGTAGGAATGCTTTGGGTGTACCAAACGTCACAACGTAACTGGGTGGCTATAAAGGTGCATTACAGGTATCTTCGAAAGTGTCTGTTGGGTTGGCACGAATCGAGACTGGGATTTGTCACTCCGTGTAAGCGGAGAGGTATCTCTGGGCCCACTCGGTAGGACATCATCATATGCGCAATGTGACCAAGGAGTTGATCACGGGATGATGTGTTACAGAACGAGTAAAGAGACTTGCCGGTAACGAGATTGAACAAGGTATAAGGATACCGACGATCGAATCTCGGGCAAGTATAATACCGCTAGACAAAGGGAATTGTATACGGGATCGATTGAGTCCTTGACATCGTGGTTCATCCGATGAGATCATCGTGGAACATGTGGGAGCCAACATGGGTATCCAGATCCCGCTGTTGGTTATTGACCGGAGAACGTCTCGGTCATGTCTACATGTCTCCCGAACCCGTAGGGTCTACACACTTAAGGTTCGATGACGCTAGGGTTATAAAGGAAGTTTGCATGTGGTTACCGAATGTTGTTCGGAGTCCCGGATGAGATCCCGGACGTCACGAGGAGTTCCGGAATGGTCCGGAGGTAAAGATTTATATATGGGAAGTCCTATTTTGGCCACCGGAAAATGTTCGGGATTTTTCGGTATTGTACCGGGAAGGTTCTAGAAGGTTCCGGAGTGGGGCCCACCTGCATGGGGGGACCCACATGAACGTGGGTAATGGGGGAAAGGCCCCACACCCCTGGTCAAGGCGCACCAAGATCCCCCCTTAGAAGGAATAAGATCATATCCCAAAGGGATAAGATCAAGATCCCTAAAAAGGGGGGATAGCAATCGGTGGGGAAGGAAATGATGGGATTTCTTTCCTCCCACCTTTGCCAACGCCCCAATGGACTTGGAGGGCAAGAAACCAGCCCCCTCCACCCCTATATATAGTGGGGAGGCACATGGGAGCTTCACCCTTGCCCCTGGCGCAGCCCTCCCTCTCCCAAGTGCTCCTCCTCTCTCGCGGTGCTTGGCGAAGCCCTGCAGGATTGCCACGCTCCTCCACCACCACCACGCCGTTGTGTTGCTGCTGGACGGAGTCTTCCTCAACCTCTCCCTCTCTCCTTGCTGGATCAAGGCATGGGAGACGTCACCGGGCTGTACGTGTGTTGAACGCGGAGGTGCCGTCCGTTCGGCACTAGGATCTCCGGTGATTTGGATCACGACGAGTACGACTCCTTCAACCCCGTTCTCTTGAATGCTTCCGCTTAGCGATCTACAAGGGTATGTAGATGCACTCTCCTTTCTACTCATTGCTGGTCTCTCCATAGATAGATCTTGGTGATACGTAGGAAATTTTTTGAATTTCTGCTACGTTCCCCAACAGTGGCATCAAGAGCTAGGTCTATTGCGTAGATTCTTTGCACGAGTAGAACACAAAGTAGTTGTGGGCGTTGATTTTGTTCAATATGCTTACCGTTACTATTCCAATCTTGTTTCGACGGTATTTTGGGATGAAGCGGCCCGGACCGACCTTACACGTACTCTTACGTGAGACAGGTTCCACCGATTGACATGCACTTGGTGCATAAGGTGGCTAGAGGGTGCCAGTCTCTCCCACTTTAGTCGGAACGGATTTGATGAAAAGGGTCCTTATGAAGGGTAAATAGCAATTGGCATATCATGTTGTGGTTTTGCGTAGGTAAGAAACGTTCTTGCTAGAAACCCATAGCAGCCACGTAAAACATGCAAACAACAATTAGAGGACGTCTAACTTGTTTTTGCAGGGTATGCTATGTGATGTGATATGGCCAAAGGATGTGATGAATGATATATGTGATGTATGAGATTGATCATGTTCTTGTAATAGGAATCACGACTTGCATGTCGATGAGTATGACAACCGGCAGGAGCCATAGGAGTTGTCTTTATTTATTGTATGACCTGCGTGTCATTGAACAACGCCATGTAATTACTTTACTTTATTGCTAACCGGTAGCCATAGTAGTAGAAGTAATAAGTTGGCGAGACGACTTCATGGACACACGATGATGGAGATCATGATGATGGAGATCATGGTGTCATGCCGGTGACGATGATGATCATGGAGCACCGAAGATGGAGATCAAAAGGAGCAAAATGATATTGGACATATCATGTCACTATTTGATTGCATGTGATGTTTATCATGTTTATGCATCTTGTTTACTTAGGACGACGGTAGTAAATAAGATGATCCCTTACACAATTTCAAGAAGTGTTCTCCCCTAACTGTGCACCGTTGCTACAGTTCGTCGCTTCTAAGCACCACATGATGATCGGGTGTGATGGATTCTTACGTTCACATACAACGGGTGTAAGACAGATTTACACAGCAAAACACTTAGGGTTAACTTGACGAGCCTAGCATGTGCAGACATGGCCTCGGAACACAGAGACCGAAAGGTCGAGCATGAGTCGTATAGTAGATACGATCAACATGAAGATGTTCACCGACGTTGGCTAGTCCGTCTCACGTGATGATCGGACACGGCCTAGTTGACTCGGATCATGTGATCACTTAGATGACCAGAGGGATGTCTATCTAAGTGGGAGTTCATAAGATGAACTTAATTATCTTGAACATAGTCAAAAGACCTTTTGCAAATTATGTCGTAAGCTCGCGCTTTAGTTCTACTGTTTAGTTATGTTCCTAGAGAAAATATAGTTGAAAGTTGACAGTAGCGATTATGCGGACAGTAGAAAGCTTATGTCCTTAATGCACCGCTCAGTGTGCTGAACCCCAAACGTCGTCTGTGGATGTTGTGAACATCGGACATACACGTTTTGATAACTACGTAATAGTTCAGATAAACGGTTTAGAGTTAAGGCACCAAAGATGTTTTCGAAACGTCGCGGAACATATGAGATGTTTCGAGGGCTGAAATTGAGATTTCAGGCTCGTGCCCACGTCAAGAGGTATAAGACCTCCGACGATTTTCTTAACCTGCAAACTGACGGAGAAAAGCTCAATCGTTGAGCTTGTGCTCAGATTGTCTGAGTACAACAATCACTTGAATCAAGTGGGAGTTGATCTTCCATATGAGATAGTGATGTTTCTCCAAAGTCATTGCCACCAAGCTGCTAGAGCTTTGTGATGAACTATAACATATCAGGGATAGATATGATGATCCTTGAGGTATTCACGATGTTTGACACCGCGAAAGTAGAAATCAAGAAGGAGCATCAATTTTTGATGGTTGGTGAAACCACTAGTTTCAAGAAGGGCAAGGGCAAGAAGGGATACTTCATGAAACGGCAAATCAGCTGCTGCTCTAGTGAAGAAACCCAAGGTTGAACCCAAACCCGAGACTAAGTGCTTCTGTAATAAGGGGAACAGCCACTGGAGCAGGATTAGCCTAGATACTTGGTAGATGAGAAGGCTGTCGATAGAAGTATATTGGATATACATTATGTTAATGTGTACTTTACTAGTACTCCTAGTAGCACCAGGGTATTAGATACCGGTTCGGTTGCTAAGTGTTAGTAACTCGAAACAAAAGGCTACGGAATAAACGGAGACTAGCTAAAGGTGAGCTGACGATATGTGTTGGAAGTGTTTCCAAGTGTTGATATGATCAAAGCATCGTACGCTCCCTCTACCATCGAGATTGGTGTTTGCGTTGAGCATAGACATGATTGGATTATGTCTATTGCAATACGGTTATTCATTTAAGGAGAATAATGGTTGCTCTGTTTATTTGAATAATACCTTGAATGGTCTTGCACCTAAAATGAATGGTTTATTGAATCTCGATCGTAGTGATACACATGTTCATGCCAAAAGATAGTAATGATAGTACCACCTACTTGTGGCACTGCCATGTAAGTCATATCGGTATAAAACGCATGAAGAAGCTCCATGTTGATGGATCTTTGGGCTCACTCGTTTTTGAAAAGTTTGAGACATGCGAACCATGTCTATTGGTGTATATGCATGAAGAAACTCCATGTAAATGGATCGTTTGAACTCACTTGATCTTGAATCACTTGAGACATGCAAATTATACCACATGGGCAAGATGACTGAAATCCTCGGTTTCAGTAAAATGGAACTAGAAAGCAACTTGTGGGAAGAAATACATTTTGATGTATGCAATACAATAAGTGCTGAGGCATGTAGTGGATATCGTTATGTTCTTACTTCACAGATGATTCGAGTAGATGTTGAGAATATTTACTTAATGAAACACAAGTCTGAATTATTGAATGGTTCAAGTAATTTCAGAGTGAAGTAGAAGATCATTGTGACAAGAGGATAAAATGTCTATGATATGATCATAGAGATGAATATCTGAGTTACGAGTTTTGGCACACAATTAAGACATTGTGGAAATTGTTTCACAATTAAAACCGCCTGGAACACCATAGTGTGATGGTGTGTCCGAACATCATAGTTGCACCCTATTGTATATGGTGCGTACCATGATGTCTCTTATCGAATTACCACTATCGTTCATGGGTTAGGCATTAGAGACAACCACATTCACTTTAATAGGGTACCACATAATTCCGTTGAGACGACACCGTTTGAACTATGGTTTGGAGAAACCTAAGTTGTCGTTTCTTAAAAGTTTGGGGCTGCGACTCTTATGTGAAAAAGTTTCAGGTTGATAAGCTCGAACCCAAAGCGGATAAAATGCATCTTCATAGGACACCCAAAACAGTTGGGTATACCTCCTAATTCAGATCCGATAGCAATATGGATTGTTTCTTGAATCGGGTCCCTTCTCGAGGAAAGGTTTCTCTCGAAAAGTTGAGTGGGAGGATGGTGGAGACTTGATGAGGTTATTGAACCATCACTTCAACCAGTGTGAAGCAGGGCACAGGAAGTCGTTCCCGTGGCACCTACACCAATTGAAGTGGAAGCTTATGATAGTGATCATGAAGCTTCAGATCAAGTCACTACCGAACCTCGTAGGACGACAAGGACGCGTACTACTTCGGAGTGGTACAGTAATCCTGTCTTGAAGGTCATGTTGCTAGACAACAATGAACCTACGAGCTATGGAGAAGCAATGGTGGGCCCAATTCTGACAAATGGTTAGAAGCCATGAAATCCGAGATAGGATCCATGTATCAGAACAAAGCATGGACTTTGGTGGACTTGCCCAAAGATCGGCAAGCCATTGAGATAAATGGATCTTTAAGAAGAAGACGGACGTGGATGGTAATGTCACCATCTATGAAGCTCGACTTGTGGCGAAGAGTTTTTCACAAGTTCAAGGAGTTGACTACGATGAGATTTTCTCATCTGTAGCGATGCTTGAAGTCTGTCGGAATCATGTTAGCATTAGCTGCATTTATGAAATCTGGCAGATGGATGTCAAAACAAGTTTCCTTACCAGTTTTCGTAAGGAAAGGTTGTATGTAATACAATCCAAAAGTTTTTTGTCGATCCTAAGGATGCTAAAAGGTATGCTGGCTCCAGCGATCCTTCTAAGGACTGGAGTAAGCATCTCGGAGTTGGAACGTATGCTTTGATGATGATCAAAGATTTTGGGTTTATACAAAGTTTATGAGAAACTTGTATTTCCAAAGAAGTGAGTGGGAGCACTATAGAATTTCTGATGAGTATATGTTGTTGACATATTGTTAATCAGAAATGATATAGAATTTCTGGAAAGCATATAGGGTTATTTGAACAATAAGCATTAAGATCTATAAGATAGATCAAAATGCTCAATAGTACTTTCAAAAATAAGCACATACCTTGACATGATCTTGAAGGAGTTCAAGGTGGGTCAGTCAAAGAAGGAGTTCTTGCCTGAGTTGTAAGGTATGAAGTTAAGACTTAAAAGCTCGACCACGGCAAAAGAAAGAGGAAGGACGAAGGTCGTCCCCTATGCTTTTATCATAGGCTCTCTACAGTATGCTATGCTGTGTACCGCACCTGAAGTGTGCCTTGCCATGAGTCAGTCAAGGGGTACAAGAGTGATCCAAGAATGGATCACAGGACGGCGGTCAAAGTTATCCTTAGTAACTAGTGGACTAAGGAATTTTCTCGATTATGGAGGTGATAAAGAGTTCGACGTAAAGAGTTACGTCGATGCAAGCTTAACACCTATCCGAATAGCTCTGAGTAGAGATACCGGATACGTATAATGGAGCAACAATTTAGAATAGCTCCAAGTAGAACAGTTATTTGGAATAGCTCCAAATAGAGCGTGGTAGCTGCATCTAGGAGATGACATAGAGATTTGTAAAACACACACGGATCTAAAAGGTTCAGACCCGTTGACTATAACCTCTCTCACAAGCATAACATGATCAAACCCAGAACTCATTGAGTGTTAATCACATGGTAAATATGAACTAGATTATTGACTCTAGTAAACTCTTTGGGTGTAAGTCACATGGGGATGTGACCTTGAGTGTTAATCACATATCAATGTGAACTAGATTATTGACTCTAGTGCAAGTGGGAGACTGTTGGAAATATGCCCTAGAGGCAATAATAAAAGTATTATTATTATATTTCCTTGTTCATGATAATTGTCTTTTATTCATGCTATAACTGTATTATCCGGAAATCGTAATACACGTGTGAATACATAGACCACAATATGTCCCTAGTGAGCCTCTAGTTGACTAGCTCGTTGTGATCAACAGATAGTCATGGTTTCCTGGCTATGGACATTGGATGTCGTTGATAACGGGATCACATCATTAGGAGAATGATGTGATGGACAAGACCCAATCCTAAGCATAGCATAGAGATCGTGTAGTTCGTATGCTAAAGCTTTTCTAATGTCAAGTATCTTTTCCTTAGACCATGAGATTATGCAACTCCCAGATACCGTAGGAATGCTTTGGGTGTACCAAACGTCACAACGTAACTGGGTGGCTATAAAGGTGCATTACAGGTATCTCCGAAAGTGTCTGTTGGGTTGGCACGAATCGAGACTGGGATTTGTCACTCCGTGTAAGCGGAGAGGTATCTCTGGGCCCACTCGGTAGGACATCATCATATGCGCAATGTGACCAAGGAGTTGATCACGGGATGATGTGTTACAGAACGAGTAAAGAGACTTGCCGGTAACGAGATTGAACAAGGTATAAGGATACCGACGATCGAATCTCGGGCAAGTATAATACCGCTAGACAAAGGGAATTGTATACGGGATCGATTGAGTCCTTGACATCGTGGTTCATCCGATGAGATCATCATGGAACATGTGGGAGCCAACATGGGTATCCAGATCCCGCTGTTGGTTATTGACCGGAGAACGTCTCGGTCATGTCTACATGTCTCCCGAACCCGTAGGGTCTACACACTTAAGGTTCGATGACGCTAGGATTATAAAGGAAGTTTGCATGTGGTTACCGAATGTTGTTCGGAGTCCCGGATGAGATCCCGGACGTCACGAGGAGTTCCGGAATGGTCCAGAGGTAAAGATTTATATATGGGAAGTCCTATTTTGGCCACCGGAAGATGTTCGGGATTTTTCGGTATTGTACCGGGAAGGTTCTAGAAGGTTCCGGAGTGGGGCCCACGTGCATGGGGGGACCCACATGAACGTGGGTAGTGGGGGAAAGGCCCCACACCCCTGGTCAAGGCGCACCAAGATCCCCCCTTAGAAGGAATAAGATCATATCCCAAAGGGATAAGATCAAGATCCCTAAAAAGGGGGGATAGCAATCGGTGGGGAAGGAAATGATGGGATTTCTTTCCTCCCACCTTTGCCAACGCCCCAATGGACTTGGAGGGCAAGAAACCAGCCCCCTCCACCCCTATATATAGTGGGGAGGCACATGGGAGCTTCACCCTTGCCCCTGGCGCAGCCCTCCCTCTCCCAAGTGCTCCTCCTCTCTCGCGGTGCTTGGCGAAGCCCTGCAGGATTGCCACGCTCCTCCACCACCACCACGCCGTTGTGTTGCTGCTGGACGGAGTCTTCCTCAACCTCTCCCTCTCTCCTTGCTGGATCAAGGCATGGGAGACGTCACCGGGCTGTACGTGTGTTGAACGCGGAGGTGCCGTCCGTTCGGCACTGGGATCTCCGGTGATTTGGATCACGACGAGTACGACTCCTTCAACCCCGTTCTCTTGAACGCTTCCGCTTAGCGATCTACAAGGGTATGTAGATGCACTCTCCTTTCTACTCATTGCTGGTCTCTCCATAGATAGATCTTGGTGATACGTAGGAAATTTTTTGAATTTCTGCTACGTTCCCCAACACAGGTAGCATTAGTCGCAAAGTATTCCCAACAAGATTGTAGGCTAGACAGCCTGTTGGATGGTATAGAAGAAGAATTTGGTCAGTCTTAGTGACTTTGTACTTCAAATGACATATTTTGTCCCTAGCCGGATTGTAAATCATTTGTCATGGCGGACCTTTTCGCTTCAACCTCTGGACCCTACAGTCCGGAGTGTATCCGAGTACCCGCTCAGTTATGTAAACCGGGGTACGCGTGGAAACCAGGCGTAGGGGTCATAAGTGCTTGAACAGACAAGTACCCAACTAGTTATGTTATATTACATGGATAGTAAGAAACATCTTCCAGGGAGAATAGTTCCATTAGGGGTTCCTTTCCCTGGGTACGCATGCATTAATGTGCATGTCCGAACTGCAAACGGAGACGCAAAATATGAAACATCTGGGGGTTTATATGGTAAATTGGTAAAAAACATCTTTTGTTCACCGACCGAATATTCTCTTAAGAACGCTAGCTTTTGGCTTCACCCAGTCTGAGGTACACGTCCGGCTGACCCAGCAGTAACAATCACAGAGGTGCTCCCCTTATGCCCTAGCCTAACTAACGGGAACGTAGGGCACAAACACAGGAGCCAGGCAACCCAGCTTGGCCAAAACTTAAGTCATATCGATGCATATAGTGGCGAAAAAAGGTACATATGGAAAAATGACACATATGTAGTGGGCATAAAGCCCGGGATATAATTATATTAAGCTTCTGTATAAGAAGCCCCCAGGTATAATGAGCGCGCATAGCACGTCAAGATTGTGTAGTCAAGACACACTTCAAGCTTTTAAGGCCATAAAAAGGGAAGAGAGAAAAAAGAAAGAAAGAGGATATAACTTAAAAAAAGGCGGAGGTAAGGAGACAAACACAGAGTTTGGCACTAGGCGTAGAATCTTCGGAGTCTGGCCGCGTTCCATGGGTTTGGCTCGAGTCGATTATCTGATGCGTCATGCAGACGGTATGCCCCTCCGGTGAGAACTTTATCAATGATGACGGGACTCTCCCACTTGGTCTTGAGCTTGTCCTTTTTCTTCTCCGGTAGGCGTAGAACGAGTTCGCCAACGTTATAAGTTTTGGCCCGTACTTCTCTGCTTTGATACCTTCGAGCCTGTTGCTGATAGAATGCGGAGTGGGCTTTTGCGACGTCACATTCCTCCTCCAGGGCATCTAAACTATCCTGCCGATCAAGCTCGGCTTCTCTCTCTTTGTACATGCGCACTCGAGGTGAGTCATGAATGATGCCGCAGGGCAATACCGCCTTTGCACCGTACACCATAAAAATGGTGTGTATCCGGTAGTGCGATTCAGCGTGGTCCGCAACCCCCATAGTACGGAGTCGAGCTCCTCAACCTAGTGCGTATCTGATTCCTTCAAGGATCGCACTAGTCTGGGTTTGATGCCGCTCATAATAAGACCATTTACTCGTTCGACTTGACCGTTTGTTTGGGGGTGATAGACGGAGGCGTAATCGAGCTTGATTCCCATGTTGCCGCACCAAGTTTTCACCTTGTCAGTTGTGAAGTTGGAGCCATTATCGGTGATGATGCTGTGGGGGACACCGTAACGGTGTACGACCCTTGATATGAAGTTTATCGCCAGTCTGGATTCGGCCGTTTTAATTGGTTTGGCTTCTACCTATATGGTGAATTTATCCACCATGACCAACAAGTATTTTTTCTTATGGCTTCCTCCTTTGAGGGGTCCAACCATATCGAGCCCCCAGACCGCAAAGGGCCAAGTTATGGGCATTGTTTGGAGAGCGGTAGGTGGCATATGGCTTTGATTTGCAAAAAGCTGGCAACCGATGCAATGTTGGACGAGGTCATGTGCGTCTGCTCGGGCTGTCGGCCAGTAGAAACATGTACGGAAGGCCTTGCTTACAAGGTCCCGAGCTGCGGCGTGGTGGCCACCGAGTCCAACATGAATTTAGGCCAAAAGCTGCCATCCTTCCTCTTCGGAGATGCACCTTTGGAGTACTCTGGTAGCGCTTTTCTTATAAAGCTCTCCCTCGTGAACCTTGTAGGCTTTAGAGCGCCGCACAATGCAATGTGCCTCATTTTGGTCCTCAGGGAGTTCTTGCCTATTTAGGTAGGCTAAGAAGGGTTCTGTCCACGGGGCAATAACAACCATAATCACGTGGGCCGAAGGTGTTATTTCGGTGGCAGAGCCTCCGATTACGTCAGAGTGTTTGGGATTTGGGGTTGTGGTCGGATCCGGACTATTATTGCCGGTCTCCCCTTCCCACACCACGAATGGCTTGAACAGCCTTTCCAAGAAGATATTAGGTGGGACGGGGTCGCGCTTAGTGCCGATGCGGGAGAGGATATCCGCCACTTGATTATTTTCTCAGATCACATGGTGGAATTCGAGCCCCTCGAACCGAGCTGACATTTTGAGATGGCATTGCGGTAAGCCGCCATTTTTGGGTCCTTGGCGTCAAAGTCTCCATTTATTTGAGATATTGCGAGGTTCGAGTCCCCACGCACTTCTAGGTGTTGAATGCCCATGGAGACTGCCATCCGAAGACCATGCAACAGAGCCTCGTATTCGGCTGCATTGTTGGAGTCTGTGTATAATATTTGGAGTACGTATTGGACTGTGTCTCCGGTGGGGGATGTCAGGACAACGCCTGCTCCCAGACCAGCAAGCATCTTAGAGCCGTCAAAGTGCATGATCCAATTGGAGTACACGCCGTACTCTTTAGGGAGTTCGGCTTCTGTCCATTCGGCGACAAAGTCAGCCAGTACTTGCGACTTAATGGCTCGCCGTGGTTTGTATATGATGTCGAACGGGAGGAGCTCGATATCCCACTTAGCAATCCGGCCCGTGGCATCGCAGTTATTTATTATATCGTTGAGTGGTACTTCAGAGGCCACCATGATTGAACACTCTTAAAAGTAGTGTTCTAGTTTTTGGGATACCATGAAGACCGCGTATGCTAGCATTTGATAATGTGGGTACCGTGACTTGCATGGAGTGAGGACAGTGGATACTTAGTATACTGGCTTCTGAAGCGGGAACTTATGTCCGTCTGTATCTTGTTCGATGATGAGCACTGCACTTACAACCTGGTGTGTTGCAGCTATATATAACAACATGGGTTCGCCGATATTTGGCACGGCCAGGATTGGATTGCTAGCCAAGAGGGCCTTTATTTCTTCCAGTCCGGTCGTAGCCGCATCCGTCCACTTGAAGTGTTCGGTGCATCAAAGAAGGCGATAAAGAGGTAGTGCCTTTTCTCCCAATCGGGATATAAAGCGGCTTAGGGCAGCCAGGCATCCAGTTAATTTCTGGATTTGCTTGAGGTCTGTTGGTGTAGCCAACTGTGACAGAGCTCGAATTTTGGCCGGATTTGCTTCAATTCCTCTATTGGAAACGATGAAGCCCAAGAGCTTTCCGGCAGGAACGCCGAAAACGCATTTTTTCGGATTGAGCTTGATGTCATATGTTTGGAGATTGTCGAACGTAAGCCTCAGGTTGTCTATTAAAGACTCGACGTGTCTGGTTTTGATGACCATGTCATCCATGTATGCCTCAACTGTTTTGCCGATTTGTGTTTCCAAGCATGTCTGAATCATGCGTTGATAGGTTGCACCGGCATTTTTGAGCCCGAAAGGCATGGTGTTAAAGCAGAAGGGACCGTATGGAGTTATAAATGCCGTTGCGGCTTGGTCGGACTCTGCCATCTTGATTTGATGGTATCCGGAGTATGCATCGAGGAAACACAATGAGTCATGTCCTGCGGTAGCGTCGATGATTTGGTCGATGCGGGGGAGGGGGAAGGGATCCTTGGGGCAGGCCTTATTGAGGTCCTTGAAATCGACACATAGGCGCCAGGATTTGTCCTTCTTCGGTACCATCACTAGGTTTGCTAGCCAGTCCGGATGTTTTATTTCTCTGATGAATCCGGCCTCGAGTAATTTGGCTAGCTCCTCTCCCATGGCTTGTCGCTTAGGTTCTGAAAAGCACCGAAGAGTTTGCTTGACCGGCTTGTATCCCTTCAGTATGTTTAGGCTATGCTCAGCCAGCCTGCGTGGGATACCTGGCATGTCTGAAGGATGCCAGGTGAAGATGTCCCAATTCTCACGCAAGAACTCTCGCAGTGCGGCGTCTATTGTGGGGGTTCAGCTATGCCCCGATGGATGCTATTTTTGTAGGGTTCGTTGGGTGGACCTGGAATTTGACTATTTCATCCATTGGTTTGAAAGAGGTGGACTTGGGTCATTTATCGAGTATCACGTCGTCCCTGTCCACTTTGGAGCGCAGCGCGGTTAGTTCTTCAGCCGCGAGGGCTTCGGATAATGCCTCAAGGGCTAGTGCGGCGGTTTTATTTTTGACGCGGTGTGCTACATCCGGATCACTAGCTAGAGTGATGATTCCATTGGGCCTGGGCATCTTGAGCTTCATGTACCCGTAATGGGGTATAGCTTGGAAGCTCGTGAATGCATCCCGCCCTAAAAGGGCGTGATATCCGCTACTGAACGGGGCCACTTGGAATGTGATTTCTTCGGACCTATAATTCTCCGGCATGCCGAATACCACATCTAGTGTGATTTTTCCCACACATCGTGCCTCCCGACTAGGGATGATTCCTTTGAAGGTCGTGCTGCTTTGCTCAATGCGGCTCTTGTCTATTTCCATTTTGTTAAGAGTTTCCTCATAGATGAGGTTTAATCTGCTGCCACCATCCATGAGCACTTTAGTAAGCCGGAAGCTGTCCACAATTGGACTAAGGACCAAAGCGGTTGGTGCTCAGACTATTCGGAATTGAGGTTCGTCACTGGCGTTGAAGGTTATGGCTATGTCATTCCATGGATTTATTGCTGCAACATGGCAGACTTCGGCGAGGCTGCGGAGTGCTCGCTCGCGCCTATTATTTGAGGCGAAAGTCTTGAAGACTGTCAATACTGTATTGTTATTTTCCGCGGGATGGTGCTCTGCGGTGTTGTTGATGAGGAGATCCTCGCCGCTCTTGGCCACCTGCCGGAGTATCCAACATGCTCTAAGGTTGTGTTGGTATGGTATCTGGTGTACTATGAATTTTGCATGGCCCATTGATCCATCCCTCCAATACGGTTCCACGCCCTGTAGTGGGCTTTGGTTTCGTTGTGATTGGATCGGGTGACTTGCGAGAGTGCACCATTTTAGTTCGAACGAGGGGTTTAGTGAGAGCCAGAGAATCCCAGAATTTTGTTTGGGTTTTCCAAGCGCTTTCCTTCACACAGTACTTCTGTACGATGGCCGCCAAGTCAGCGAAGTGTGCTATGTCACGGCGACTTATGGCGTTGAGTATTCCCTTGCCCGTGCAATTTTTGCAAAAGAATGAGATTGCGTCTTCCTCGCAACAGTCCTTGATCTTGCCCATTACAAGGAGGAATCTGGCCCAGAAGTGATGTACTGTCTCTTGGGGCTCTTGTCTAATATGGGAAAGATCGCTTGTATCTGGGTGGGTGGGTAGATTTAAGTCCAAACCCTGACCCAATCTGAGACCTAGGGGCAGAGGAGCTTCCCAGCTTGGCAGTTCAGGCTCCGGGATGTTGCCCAATATTTCTGGCCCGCTGTCCGATTCTAAGTTCGAGTTTGGGCCGTGTCCTCCCGTGGACGGGTATCCGGCTCGGAGATCTCGGGAATCCGGACATAGTCCGTCCTCAGAATATAGGAAGAATCGCTGCATTACTCCTCCACCACCGCTATCTGGTGGGTGACCGGCGGAGAGTTAATCTCCCTTTGGTCGGGTTTAAGCCCGATCCGATCATAGTCCGTAGTGACTCCCAGGGCGGCGATGCGATCCAAGAGCTCGTTCAGGGAGTAGAGCTCTATTGGATCCATCTGCTCGGCGAATTCCGAGCTGACGTGGAGGCTGTTTTGATGACCCGAGAAGTCATCGTTGGCGCGGCGGCCGAACGGGTGGTCGTGACGAAGCCGCTTAGTCAGAGAGTTTGGCCTACAGCCAGGGCTCCCCCAGAGGTGATGTTGTCCTTGATAACAAGGTGAGACACCAAGCCTTACCGTGATGGCACACTGGAACTCTCAATGAAAGCACCAATGTCGGTGTCAAAACCGGCGGATCTCGGGTAGGCGGTCCCGAACTGTGCGTCTAAGGCTAATGGTAACAAGAGGCGGGGGACACAATGTTTACCCAGGTTCGGGCCCTCTCGATGAAGGTAATACCCTACTTCCTGCTTGATTGATCTTGATGATATGAGTATTACAAGAGTTGATCTACCACGAGATCATAGAGGCTAAACCCTAGAAGCTAGCCTATGATTATGATTGTTGTTGGTCCTACGGACTAAACCCTCCAGTTTATATAGACATTGGAGGGGGCTAGGATTACACAGAGTCGGTTACATAGAAGGAGATCTACATATCCGAGTTGCCAAGCTTGCCTTCCACGCAAAGGAGAGTCCCACTCGGACACGGGACGAAGACACGAAGTCTTCAATCTTGTATCTTCATAGTCCAACAGTCCGGTCAAAGTATATAGTCCGGCTATCCGAGGACCCCCTAATCCAGGACTCCCTCACCCATATCTTTTGCCGGGGATGCCTGGAACCCCTTCCGGTGACCCGTTAAGTACTCGGTGCTTCTCGAAACACTTCCGGTGCCCGAATACCATCGTCCTGTATATCAATCTTTACCTCTCAACCATTTCAAGACTCCTCGTCATGTCCGTGATCTCATTTGGGACCTCGAACAACATTCGGTCACCAAATCACATAACTCATATAATACAATATCGTCATCAAACGTTAAGCGTCCGGACCCTACGGGTTAGAGAACTATGTAGACATGACCGAGACACCTCTCCGGTCAATAACCAATAGCGGAACCTGGATCCTCATATTGGCTCCCACATATTCTACGAAGATCTTTATCGGTTAAACCGTTATGCCAACATACGTTATTCCCTTTGTCCATCGGTATGTTACTTGCCCAAGATTCGATCGTCGGTATCTTCATACCTAGTTCAATCTCGTTACCGACAAGTCTCTTTACTTGTTCCGTAATACATCATCCCGCAACTAACTCATTAGTCACTTTGCTTGCTAGGCTTCTTATGATGTGTATTACCGAGAGGGCCCAGAGATACCTCTCTGATACTCGGAGTGAAAAATCCTAATCTCGATCTATGCCAACCCAACAAACACCTTCGGAGATACCTGTAGAGCATCTTTATAGTCACCCAGTTACGTTGTGACGTTTGATAGCACACATGGCATTCCTCCGGTATCCGGGAGTTGCACAATCTCATAGTCGAAGAAATATGTTTTTGACATGAAGAAAGCAATAGCAATAAAACGGAATGATCAATATGCTATGCTAGCGGATGGGTCTTGTCCATCACATCATTCTCCTAATGATGTGATCCCGTTCATCAAATGACAACACATGTCTATGGTTAGGAAACTTAACCATCTTTGATTAACGAGCTAGTCTAGTAGAGGCTTACTAGGGACACGGTGTTTTGTCTATGTATCCACACATATATCAAGTTTCCTGTTAATACAATTCTAGCATGAATAATAAACATTTATCATGATATAAGGAAATATAAAATAACAACTTTATTATTGCCTCTAGGGCATATTTCCTTCAGTCTCCCACTTGCACTAGAGTCAATAATCTAGTTCACATCGCCATGTGATTTAACACCAATAGTTCACATCTTTATGTGATTTGAAGGAAATATGCCCTAGAGGCAATAATAAAGTTGTTATTTATATTTCCTTATATCATGATAAATGTTTATTATTCATGCTAGAATTGTATTAACCGGAAACTTAGTACATGTTTAAGTACATAGACAAAACAAAGTGTCCCTAGTATGCCTCTACTTGACTAGCTCGTTAATCAAAGATGGTTATGTTTCCTGACCATAGACATGTGTTGTCATTTGCTGAACGGGATCACATCATTAGAGAATGATGTGATGGACAAGACCCATCCATTAGCTTAGCATTATGATCGTTGCAGTTTCATTGTTACTGCTTTCTTCACGACTTATACATGTTCCTCAAACTATGAGATTATGCAACTCCCAAATACCGGAGGAACAACTTGTGTGCTATCAAACGTCACAACATAGCTGGGTGATTATAAAGATGCTCTACAGTTGTATCTGAAGGAGTTTGTTCGGTTGGCATAGATCAAGATTAGGATTTGTCACTCCGTGTTCCGGAGAGGTATCTCTGGGCCCTCTCGGTAATGCTCATCACTATAAGCCTTGCAAGCATTGTGACTAATGAGTTAGTTGCGGGATGAAGTATTACAGAACGAGTAAAGAGACTTGCCGGTAACGAGATTGAACTAGGTATGATGATACCGACGATCGAATCTCGGGCAAGTAACATACCGATGACAAAGGGAACAACGTATGTTGTTATGCGGTTTGACCGATAAAGATCTTCGTAGAATATGTAGGAACTAATATGAGCATCTAGGTTCCGCTATTGGTTATTGATCGGAGATGTGTCTCGATCATGTCTACATTGTTCTCGAACCCGCAGGGTCCGCACGCTTAATGTTCGCTGACGATTTGTATTATGAGTTATGTGTTTTTGATGACCAAAGTTTGTTCGGAGTCCCAGATGAGATCACGGACGTGACGAGGAGTCTTGAAATGGTTGAAACATAAATATTGATATATTAGAAGGTTATGTTCGGACACCGGAAAGGTTTCGGAAAGGTTCGGGCATTTTTCGGAGTACCGGGAGGTTACCGGAACCCCCCGGGGGATTAATGGGCCTTCATGGGCCTTAGCGGAAGAGAGGAGGCAGCGGCCAGGAGGTGGCGTGCGCCCCCCTTAGCCCAAACCGAATTGGACTAGGGGAGGGGGCGCGGCCCCGATTTCCTCTTTCTCCTCAACCTCTTTCCCTCTCTCCCCCTCTTGGAAAAGGAAGGGGACTCCAACTAGGATTGGGAATCCTAGTTGGACTCCCCCTATAGGTGCGTCCCTCCTAGGCTGCCTCCTCCTCCTCCCTCCTTTATATACGGGGGCAAGGGGGCACCCCAAAGCACAACTGTTGTTCTCTTAGCTGTGTGCGGTGCCCCCTCCATAGTTTAACACCTCGGTCATATCGTCGTAGTGCTTAGGCGAAGCCCTGCGCCGGTTACATCATCAACACCATCACCACACCGTTGTGCTGACGGAACTCACCCTCGTCCTCAACTGGATCAAGAGCACGAGGGATGTCATCGAGCTGACGTGTACTGAACACGGAGGTGCCGTATGTTCGGTACTTGGATCGGTTGGATCACGAAGACGTTCAACTACATCAACCGCGTTACTAAACGCTTCCGCTTTCGGTCTACGAGGGTACGTGGACACACTCTCCCCTCTCATTGCTATGCATCTCCTAGATAGATCTTGCGTGATCGTAGGAAAATTTTGAAATTACTATGTTCCCCAACAGTGGCATCCGAGCCAGGTCTATGCGTAGATGATATGCACGAGTAGAACACAAAGATTTGTGGGCTGGAAGTGCGTTATATCGACTAGAGGGGGGTGAATAGGCGATTTTTATGAATTCTTCACTGAGGAATTTGCCGGTGAGGAAATTCCTTAGCGAAGAACTATTAACAGCGGAATAAGTACTCAGAAGTAAGCATAACAGAATACAAGCATGGTCATCATGATGAAATGAAGACTGGCACAGAGTATAGAAAGCGTAATCACAGGATAACACAAGATGAAGACAAACAGACTGAAGAAATTGAACTGAGGAAATTGAGAAAGTCTTCAGTCAAAGTCTTCAAACACAGATATGAACAAACACTCAACACAGTAATGAGGAAATGAAAGGGTTGAGGAAATAGAACCAGTTAGGTTGGTGAAGACAATGATTTGGTAGACCAGTTCCAACTGCTGTCTCAGTTGTACGTTTGGTTGGAGCGACTGAGTATTTAAACTCGAGGACACACAGTCCCGGACACCCAGTCGCTGAGCATGCAGCTTAGGACACCCAGTCCTCACCGTATTCTCCTTGAACTAAGGTCACACAGACCTCGTCCAATCACTTGTGGTAAGTCTTCAGGCGACTTCCAAACCTTCACAGACTTGGTCACTCGGCGATCCACAATTCCTCTTGGATGCTCTAGACCATGACGCCAAACCGTCTGGAAGAAGCACAGTCTTCAAAGGTAACAAGCGTCGGATCCACGCAGGATCAATTTCTTCAGTGATGCTCAATCACTTTGGGTTTGTAGGGGTTTGGTTTTGGTTTTCCTCACTTGATGATTTTCGCTCAAAGTCCTCGGAGGATGGGTTGCTCTCAAATGACAAGTGTCAAGTTCTCTCGGAGCAGCCAACCAGCTAGTGGTTGTAGGGGGCGGCTATTTATAGCCTAGGGAGCAGCCCGACATGATAAGATATAAATGCCCTTCAATGATATGACCGTTAGGTGGATAAGATATTTTGGGACAGCTGGCGCGCAGCACAACAACGGTCGGAAATTTGACTCTCAAATTCCTCAGGGCTATCATGTTCCTCACTGTGTAGGTAATTCGCACTGGCGATTTCCTAACTCCTCAGTCAGAACAAATTCATCAGCGACCAGAAGAACTTCGTCTCTGTCACTGAAGAAAGTGACTGAATTGTATGAGATTTCCAAAGGCTTCACTCGAAGGGATTGGTAGGTGTAGGATTTTGAGTTGAGCATCACATGGAAATTTTTCCTTAGTATTTCCTCGACCCCCTTTAACAATACGGTGTTTCCTATGACTCAAGAAAGAGAAAATGAAACTACGAAAACAAAAGTCTTCACGCTTCATGTTCCACAAATGAATACCAAGTCTTCAAGGTCACACCAATTTCTTCACTTTCAAAGTCTTCAGAAAGTCTTCAGAATATCAAAGTCTTCAGTTGAAGAACTTCATTTTTAGGGGTCGACTTTCTCTGGAAATATCAAACTCCTCATAGACTTATAGACCTGTGTACACTCACAAACGCATTAGTCCCTTAACCTATAAGTCTTCAATACACCAAAATCACTAAGGGGCACTAGATGCACTTACAATCTCCCCCTTTTTGGTGATTGATGACAACATAGGTTAAGTGTTCAACGGGGATAAACATATGAAGTGTATATACTAATATTGAGGAATTTGATTACAAGATATAGAAGAACTCCCCCTGAAGATGTGCATAGTGAGGAATTTGCTTTTGAGGCAATGCACATTTGAAGAGTTGAATCATGGAGATCTCCCCCTATATCTTGTAATTCATACACGCATTTGATATATAATATGAAGAATTTGAAATGCATGATGAAATATGGTGCCTGATGAGATTCAGCATGCGTGCAATGTCATTAACGAGGAATAAGCAGGCAATGCATAATGCAACAAAAGTATCAGCGCACCATCGGGTTTAAGATTACAACTCGATCCAAATAAAAGTTTCAGAAGAACGAGATTTGTAACTTAAAAAATGCCCTTAATATAGACGCGTTTGAAGACTAACTCAGATTTCTCCCCCTTTGTCATCAAATGACCAAAAGGATTGAAACTGAGGACTAACGCCCCTGAAGAATTTCAAGTCGATGGAGGAGCGCCAGCGTTGTCGGGGTTGTTTGTTGTAGCAGGGCCTGCCGCAGTGTCGTCCAAATCTTCATACTCATCAGTGTCACGCGATGAAGAATAAGAGCTGGCCACCAGTGGAGGAATTTTGACCCTCTTGAATTTCTTCAGAGGAGGTGCAGACCAGTCAAATTCTTCCTTGAGACCCATAGTCTTCAGTTCTTCAGCGCTATAGACATGAGTGAGGACAGCCCAGGTGCGGTTGAAGGTTTCATGAGGTCAGTATTGGTTCTTCTTCACTGCATTGTGTGTTGAGGTCATATTGTGAAGAAGTGCACCAAACTGACGCTTTACCCATTTGTGATTGCAATCAACCTTCTGATGAAGACTGAGGAGTAACTCACGGTCAGTCATCACCCTGGGTGCTGTGGCTTGAGGATTTTGCTTGGCTGAGGTATTTGCGGCAGAGTCATGTGTGGCAGAATCGTCATTGGTAGAGTAAGATGCAGCCTTGCGAAATTGACCATCCAATGGACGAGTGCCTTCATCGATCACAGCAGCGGCCTTGCCTTTATCATCAGCTAATGAAACTGTCCGTTTGAGGACTTCAATGGGAGGCAAGTAGCTACCGTGGTTCAGAGTGTCAGCTTTGTAATCCAGTGAAGATCTTGCCCTGATGAATCTCATAATCCAAGGAGCATAGGGCTTCAGCTCGAATGGTGACATAGCAATATTGGCTAGAGTCCTCATGAAGAAATCATGGAAGTTAACGGGAACGCCATGAATGATGTTGAAAAGCATATTCTTCATGATGCCAACGACTTCTTCATCATTTGAGTCATGGCCTTTGATAGGACTCATTGTCTTCGTCAGAATTCGATAGACAGTCCGAGGCACATAGAGTAATTCCTTGACGAGGAATTTGGTTCGTGGGGCCTGCCTTGGCTTAAAAGGCTTCATCAACACTTGCATATAGTGATTTGAAAGTTCTGGTTCATTATAGATACAACGAGCACCGTCAAGTGGAGGACTGAGTGGTAGAGCACGAAGCAATTCAATTGCTGGTGCCTTGTAGTGAGTATTTTCAGACATCCAGTCTAATACCCATGAGTTCATGTCTTTAGCGTCTCCGGTGATGTGCAGAGTTGCATAAAATTGAAGAATGAGTTCTTCATTCCAATCACAGATGTCAATGCAGAAATTCAGAAGTCCTGCGTCGTGAAGAACACTGAGGGCTGGCTCGAAGCCTGGCAGAGACTCCATGTCCACATGAGGAATATGTGCATGATCGAAGACTTTGTCTTTGTTGAAGAGCACTGAGGAATAGAAATTGGCTTGGCTGGCAGTCCAGAAACGCCTCTTCCTTATGCGAGCAGAATCATATGGATTATAATCAGTGAAGAATACGTGCTCGCTAAAGAAGTCTTCAGCCTTGAACTTTTGCTTTGTTGAGAAGGGATCCTTTGGCTTTGGCAGTGGAGTGTCAGTGAGTTGCATCACGACCTCAGGAATCGCAATCTCAAGTTCTTCAGGCTGAGGAATTTCTTGTTCCTCAACAGGTGCAGTCTGAGGATCAGCAGCAGCAGGTTCATCAACACTAGTGGTTGGAATTTCTTCATGGACAGATGAAGTGGGATGAGTTTCTTCAGAGCCCATTTGAACAGTTAGAGCAGGGGACTAAGGAATCTGTTGGATCGGGGTGAAGAGAGGAGTATTGGGATGCTGACTTTCCCAAAAGTCATCGTTCATCACAGGTGTGGTGAATCCTATATCCACATCTTCATCTTCAATTTCCTCAACACCAGCCTCTTCAGCTGTGAACTGAGGCATAAGCGAGGAAATGACTGGCGTTGAAGGGATTGCGTCCACTTCAATTTCTTCATCAAGCTGCTCTGACGAAGCGGCAGAATGATTTTCTTCATCAGATCCGCTTGGGATCTCATAGTCTTCTCCAAAAGGAACAAGGTCCTTTGATGGAATTGAGGAAATTGGAACAACATCAATTGGATTTTCAAAGGAGCTGGTCATTGGCTTCATTTTCTTCGCAGCCGAAGAATTTGACGCAGCTGATGCTTTCCGTTTCTTCATAGCAGCTCGTTCTGCAGCCTTGGTCTTCTTCACATCAGAGGCAGATGGAAGAATTGGAGTTGGTGTAGGCGCAGTAGGAGCTGAGGAAGCTGGTTGATCTGGTTGATTTTCCACAGGTGCAACTGATGCAGTTGCCCTGTCTTGTTCAGTTACTTCAGGCGCACCACTAGTGGATGCCCTGGCAATTTCTTCAACGGCTGGAATGAGATCATCAGCCCTGGA
Source organism: Triticum timopheevii (assembly GCA_963921465.1). NCBI lineage: Eukaryota > Viridiplantae > Streptophyta > Magnoliopsida > Poales > Poaceae > Triticum > Triticum timopheevii. The sequence continues at coordinate 582,135,770 of OY997270.1, read as the reverse complement.
ACTGGCATTTTCTTCAGCAGCCTGAACTTCATCAGCGGTTCTTCAGTCGGCTAAGCTGAGACTCTAGCCTGAGGAATTTCATGTTGCGTTGGGGCAGCAACATTGGTGAATTTCTTCGTCAGGTTGACGAATCTGACCTTGGCTCCTTGCCAATCAACATAATAAGCATCAAAGTTTTTGCCGAGGTCTTGAATTTCAGTCTGGACCTTGAGAAGTTCCTCAGGTGTCATTTTGACAATGTTTTTCTTCAGGAACTTCTCCTTTCTGTATTGAGCTTTCTTAATCTCTCTTGCCTTTTCAAACTTCCATTTCTCTTTAGTGATGAAATGGGTCAGCATATGACTTTGTCCAGGAGTCAGATGAAGGTCAGGCATAGGGGTGTTTGGATCCTTGTGCCAGAGATCAATATAATCGAGGATTTTCCTTGGATCCAACAGCAGTGGCACAGATGTGCCTTTGGCTCTAGCGGCCTTCACCTGTCTGTCTCTGATGATTTCTGCAAGTTCATCATCAGAAGCTTCATCATCAGAAGGCACATGGAATGCGACCTGTTTCTTCTTTGGACTTGGCCCAGGACCTCGTCCAGCTGTGGCCTTGGTCTTCAACAGTGTGGGGCCTGATGAAGACTTTGGTGCAGCTGAGGAACTTGCTGAGACACCAGAGGCAATCGAGAAACCAGCAGTCCTTTGACATGTAGCCAGATGCACAGGAGCTGAGGACTTTGAAGGAGCTGTTGAGGACTTTGGTGGAGCAGTAGCAGTGTGAGGAATTTGCCGTGAGGGCATTGCCGAGGAACTTGGCCGTGAGGGCACTATTGGTGAAGCACTTGGCTTACGAGCAGGCTTCTTTGACATGGATTTCCTCGGTTTGACCGAGGCCTCAGTAGTAGTAGCAGTGGCAGAATCCTCATTGAATTTCTTCACTGCCTCCTTGGCTTGTCTTGCCAATTTAGCTTGGCGCTTAGCCCATTCTTCAGGAAAGTCCTCACCACGTTTGATGCTTGTGGGGTCAGCTACTTGGCCAGGTGCCAATGGAGCTCTTGGGCATGGAGGATTGAGGGCGAATTTCCTCATGTACTTTGGAGTCACATATCTGTATTCCCTCCATTCCTTTGCCCATCTCCGTTCAATCCTCTGAATGCGCACCTTGCGCTGATTTTTGTTTTCTTTGCCAAATTTTGCTTCATTAGGTGTGCAATAGCCAGCATAAATTTCCTCAGGGATTTCAAACGCAGTCATAACCTCAGGTTTCTTTCCTCGTTTCTGCGGCTTCTTACAGTCTGCCATATTCTTCAGTTGAGGAATTTGAACGATTGAGTTCTCTGAAGAAGTATGCAGTTTTTCTTCGAGGAACGCTGCAAATGAGTTAAGTTGATGAGAACCTAGTGATTCAGCAGCAGACATGAGTACCTATGAGCAGAGTACAGGTGCGAGGAATTTGGAGAGGTCATATGCGTTCTCAGAAGGTTTTTTGAAAAGAACAAGTTTTGAGGAATTTGACCAGATGAACCTTGAGGAATTTCACTAAGCGTTCTTGTCTTAGGTTCCAGAGTTGTACAGATCGAAGATCCACACAATTGAGGAATCTTTAAGAAAATGATTGCTTAGAGAAACGAATCAAGAGCATATAACTAGTGAGGTGTTTGTGTGTGATGATTTGAAGAATAAAACACCTTTGAAGATTTTGTAGTGTAAAATTTCGGATCAACGAGGGCAGTAAAAGTAACTTTTAATTACCCTAAATGAAGAACACGACGAACTGGGTGTTGTAGATGTGAAGCTCGTCTGTTCAGATCTTCCACGCCCTAACTTGGCGGAGGAAGATAGCTACGGCGGCGGCGGAGTGAAGATTTCCGCGGTCGGCGTGAGTACGACGGCGACGAGGTCGAGGCAGCGAAGCTCTTCCTCACCGGTGACGATGGAGTAGCGGCGGCGCTAGGGTTTGAGGAGCTCGAGTGAGAGAGTAGCGACCGAGCGGAGTAAATGAAGTGAGGAAGGGGAGAGGGGTATTTATAGACACGGTGAAAAACTGTTCGCCCGAAGATTTGGGACGAACGTGCCCCTGCCCTTTCTCCTTCTCGCGACATGTGTCACCCACGTACTGTGTAGTTGAGATCGTGTACGATCGTGGGTGAATAGAATAATGCATTGTGGGATGCGGAACGGTTTGAGCGGCAAAACCGAAAATTTGGATAAGATTTGTTTTAAAGTTTCGTTCGCAATTTCTTCAGCTGACAAGGACACAGTGAAGATTTTGAACGAGTTTCAAATAGAACGCACATGAAGAATTTGTGAATAGATTGGGTTGAGTATAACATAGAGGGGGAAGGGTCCGATCACATTCACTTAGCAGAAAAAGCAACTTGAAGAAATAGCTATAAGTGAATGTTGTAGAGGACATAAACTCATATATATATATATATATATATATATATATATATATATATATATATATATAGCCAATGAAGAAAAATGAAGGAAACAGTGAAGATTTTGAAAAGTTGAAGAATTTGAAAAACTGAAGAATTTCAAAACTGAGGAAAAACTCAAATTGAAGATTTTCAACTTTTTGTGGTGGCGTGACCCACCGTATAAGAATGATGATTTCAGACACCGCGTACAATTGTCGTAGGGTTCTGAGAATCAAATTCTTCATTAATTTCTTCACACTTAGAGTGTTATTCTTCATTGATTGAAGAAAAACGTTTCTTCATGTCTTGCACATCTAAGTCATCAATTTTTCATAAGTGTTAGGATGTGTGTCCTTTTCAAAGAACATTCGAAGAATATGCTTCACAGCCTTATGGTGTGATTCCTTCGGTGCAGCTTGAAATCGGGCACACATGCAAACACTAAGCATTATATCTGGCCTAGATGCACATAAGTACAATAAAGAACCAATCATGGAGCGGTATACCTTGTGATCGAAGTCAATATCATTTTCATCAGTGCATAGATGGCCATTTGTGGGCATAGGAATTTTGACGCCTTTGCAATCTTGCATGCCGAATTTCCTCAGTACATCTTTGAGGTATTTCTCCTGAGATATGAATATGCCATTTCGCTGTTGACGAATTTGAAGACCTAAGAAGAATTTAAACTCTCCCATCTTAGACATTTGATATTCTTCACTCATCATATAGGCAAATTCATCACTATAACGTTGGTCAGTACAGCCAAAGATAATATCATCAACATATATTTGGCACACAAACAGTTCACCATCATAAGATTTAGTAAAGAGAGTAGGGTCGAGTGAACCGGGTGTGAAGCCATTCTTCACGAAGAATTCCTTCAATGTATCATACCACGCCCGAGGGGCTTGCTTGAGGCCATAGAGGGCCTTATTAAGTCTGAAGACTTTGTCAGGATTCTTTCGATCTTCAAAACCTGGGGGTTGAGCAACATATACTTCTTCCTCAAGCTTACCATTGAGGAATGCACTTTTCACATCCATTTGATATAAGATGATATCATGATGGTTATCATAAGCAAGTAATATGCGAATAGCCTCAAGTCTAGCAACAGGTGCAAAAGTTTCATCGAAATCAATTCCTTCAACCTGTGTGTAGCCTTGAGCTACCAGTCATGCCTTATTCCTCACCACAAGGCCATTTTCATCTTGCTTGTTGCGGTAGATCCACTTTGTGCCAATGATATTATGCTTGCGAGGATCTGGACATTTGACCAGTTCCCAAACATTGTTGAGCTCGAACTGATGTAATTCTTCTTGCATAGCCTGAATCCACTCCGGCTCCAAAAATGCTTCATGTACCTTAGTGGGCTCTGTGATAGAGACAAAAGCATAGTGCCCACAAAAGTTAGATAAATGTGAAGCTTTTTGAGCGTGTGAGAGGACCTGGTGCTCTAATGTCATCGATGATCTTCTTCACTTGCACTTCTTTTGCAACGCGAGGATGAGCTGGTTGTCGCTGAGGAGATTGATCAGCATTTTCTTCAGCACCATTTTCCTCAGCATTTTCTTCAGGTGCATCAGCTCGATGTTCTTTATGAACTGGAATGAATTCTTCAGCAGATTCTTCAGTAGGAATGACATCCTCAGTTGCCTTGAACTTGATAGAATCCTCAGGTGCTGGCTCATCTAACACAGAAGGTAGGTGATCTCTTTGCGAGCCATTAGTTTCATCGAACCGCACATCTACAGTGTCAACAATCTTGTGAAGAACAATGTTGAAGACTCTGTAGGTGTGCGAGTCCTTTCCGTAACCAAGCATAAAACCTTCATGTGCTTTCGGTGCAAATTTAGAATTGTGGTGAGGATCTCTAATCCAACATTTAGCACCGAAGACTTTGAAATAACTCACATTGGGTTTCTTGTCAGTGAGGAGTTCATAGGCCGTCTTCTTGAAGAATTTGTGAAGATATACTCTATTGATGATGTGGCACGCAGTATCAATTGCATCAATCCAAAAACGATGAGGCGTTTTGTATTCATCAAGCATAGTGCGAGCCATCTCAACAAGAGTTCTGTTCTTGCGCTCCACGACGCCATTTTGCTGAGGAGTATAGGGAGCAGATAACTCATGAGTAATACCAAGTTCATCAAGATAGTCATCAAGACCGAAATTCTTGAACTCAGTTCCATTGTCACTTCTGATGTGCTTGATCTTCACACCAAAGTTGGTTGAAGCCCTCGCGGAAAAACGTTTGAAGACTTCCTGCACTTCATGTTTGTAAGTAACAATGTGTACCCATGTATATCGAGAGTAATCATCAACAATGACAAAACCATATAGAGATGCATCATTAGTGACTGCTGAGTAATGATTAGGTCCAAAGAGGTCCATGTGAAGCAATTTGAATGGACGAGTAGTGGTCATGATAGTCTTTGCTGGATGCTTGGCTTTGGTCATTTTTCCAGCTTCACAGGCTCCGCATAAGTGATCCTTGAGGAATTTGACATTCTCAATGCCAATGACATGCTTCTTCTTCGCAAGCGTGTGCAAATTCCTCATGCCTATGTGACCAAGTCGTCGATGCCATAGCCAGCCTTCTGAAGCTTTTGCAAGTAGACACACGGCTGGTTGTGGTCCTGTAGAGAAATCAACAATATACAAATCTCCTCTCCTAAAGCCTTCGAAGACTTTGGAATTGTCAGCTTCCATAATCACAACACAGCGATACTTGCCAAAGACAACAACCATATCAAGATCACAAAGCATTGAGACTGACATGAGGTTGTATCCTAAGGACTCAACAAGCATGACTTTGTCCATGTGTTTATCCTTAGAGATCGCAACCTTACCAAGACCCAATACGTGACTTTTGCCTTTGTCAGCAAAGATGATATGCTTCAGATGTGACGGTGATAAGGGAGCATCCATCAAAAGATTCTTGTCACCAGTCATGTGATTTGTACATCCACTATCGAGGACCCACTCAGTGGCTTTGTGTTGATCATCCTGCAAATGAATTAGTGTAACTTACAATCTCATATGCTTCATCAGTGAAGAATATGATATCAAGTTCATCAGATGAATTTCATCAAGCAGTAAACAGATATAGCAGTAGGAGGACGTGTGAAATGAAAGTTCATTTCATCATGATTCGCCTGCGTCCTTTCAGGCAATTTTGTCAGGTCCCCAGCAAATTCTTTAGACGTTAAGGCGCGTCTGGAGACCTGACCCTGCAGAAGAGATTAGTTCTTTTTCTTCACCACCCACATCTGAAGGGGTGGCAAAGAGTTCATCACTCTGCGAGCACCATACGAGAATGGTGGCATAGAAGCCAAACCATTTCGTTTCACATAAGAGGGGTTAGGGTAAGCATATGAATAAGCAGAGAAATTCTTCGAGGACTTATGAACATAATGGTTTGAAGAATAATGCACATATTCATAGCCCTTAGCTCTACCCTGCGAAACAGAGTTGTTAGCACGATGATAATCATATGAGGACTTTGATCCATTTGAGGAATTTGATCCAGATGAAGAATTTGATCTGGGGTTCCTGTTCTTCACTGGTGGTGTCATGAGGACATTCACCTGAAGACTTTCAAGGCACTTCTTGGGAACCCAGATTTTCTTCATAGGAGAACCGTTCCTGCAGTTAGTGCCAACATATCTAGCAAATACTTCACCATTCTGATTTTTGAACAGTTTATAGTTGGAGTCAAATGACTCATCAGAAGGATGAGGAAATTCACATGTAAAGCCAGATAAGTTAGATGGATCAACTGGAGGTCCCTTTGCAGCAACCCATGAGGTTTTGGGGTACTGCTCAGGCTTCCAATATGTTCCATCAGCATTAAGTTTCCTCTCAAAGGCGATACCCTCTTTCCTAGGGTTTCTGTTGAGGATCTGATTTTTTAAGCACATCACAAAGAGTCTGATGCCCTTTGAGGCTTTTGTACATGCCTGTCATGTACAATTCCTTCAGCCTTGCATCGTCAGTGATACTAGCAATGTCCTCAGATGAGGAATTAGTGATAGTAGAGGCAGGTGAAGAATTTGTAACAATTGAAGCATTTGAACATTCAGGTGAAGAATTAGCAGATTCATGTTCAATGCACTTTAAGCATGGAGGAACAAATTCTTCCTGAGAAGCGCTGATTTGTTGAGCTAGTAATGAATGGCGCTCCTTCTGAAGATCTTCATAACTCACTCTTAGCTTCTCAAGATCTTGCTTTCTTTGAAGAAATTCATAAGAAAGTTTCTCATGATCAGATAAGAGAGTGTTATGATGACTTTGAAGGTTATCAAACCTAGACTGAAGTCTCTGAAGATTTTCAATCAGGGCTTTAGTGCGATCCATTTCTTCACCCAACATATCATCACTTTTGTCTAGCATGTTTTGAACCTTTTCAAAAGCCCTTTGTTGTTTTATAGCAATCTTAGCAAGTTTAGAGTAGCTGGGCTTGAGATCCTCATCAGATTCATTTTCACTAGATTCAGAGGAGGTGTATTTGAGTACCTTTGCACCTTTTGCCATGAAGCAATAGGTGGGAGCGTAGTCATCATTATCTTCATCAGGCTTGTCGGCGGGGTCAGTTTCTTTAGTGTTGAAGATGGACTTGCTAACGAAAGCAGTAGCAAAGGCCAGACTCGCCACACCAGATTCGGATTCTTCAGACGCCTCCTCTTCCTCATGTTCCTCAGATTCAGCTTCAGAGTCCATTTCCTTGCCAATGAATGCCCGAGCCTTCTTGGAGCTGCTCTTCTTGTGAGAAGAAGACTTCGAGGATTTTGATGACAAAGATTTTGATGATTTCTTCTTCTTCTTCGCATCATCAGAACTGTAATCCTTGTATTTCTTCTTCTTCAATTCCTTTTCCCACTGAGGACAATCTTGAATACAATGACTAGGTTTCTTGCATTTGTGGCACAGCCTTCTCTTATAGTCACTTGATGAGGAACCACTGCTTCTTGAGGATTTTCCAAAGCGACCACGTCTTGAGAACTTCTGGAATTTCTACATGAACAGTGCTAGCTCCTGGCTCAATTCTTCAGGATCACCGAGGCTACTACCAGAATCCTCACATTCAGACTCAGACACAACCTTGGCCTTCAGGGCATGTGGTTTTCCATAGCTCGAACCATAGAGATCTCTCTTTTCAGCAAGCTGGAACTCGTGAGTATTTAGCCTTTCAAGGATATCGGCAGGATCAAGAGACTTGTAGTCAGCCCGTTCTTGTATCATCAGACCCAGAGTATCAAATGAGGAATCAAGCGATCTTAACAGTTTCTTCACCACCTCATGGTCAGTGATGTCAGTGGCACCGAGGGCTTGAAGCTCATTTGAGATGTCAGTGAGGCGATCAAAGGTTTGTTGGACATTTTCATTGTCGAGTCTTTTGAAGCGGTTGAAGAGATTCCGAAGAACATCAACTCGAGAGTCACGCTGAATTGAGACTCCTTCATTCACTTTGGACAGCCTATCCCAGATAAGCTTTGCAGTTTCCAAAGCACTCACTCTTCCATACTGTCCTTTACTCAGATGGCTACATATGATATTCTTCGCTTGAGAATCGAGTTGCTTGAATCTCTTCACATCGGTAGCATTCAGTGAGGGTGAGACAGAGGGAACACCATTTTCCACAACATACCAGAGATCGTTGTCAATTGCCTCGAGATGCATTCGCATCTTGTTTTTCCAGTAGGGGTAGTCTGTCCCATCAAAGGTAGGACACCCAGCCAAGACCTTGATCATACCTGCGGTCGACTTAACTAAAACTCCAGGCGGTTAAACCAAAATCACACAGAACAAGGGAGTACCTTGCTCTGATACCAATTGAAAGTGCGTTATATCGACTAGAGGGGGGGTGAATAGGCGATTTTTATGAAGTCTTCACTGAGGAATTTGCCGGTGAGGAAATTCCTTAGCGAAGAACTATTAGCAGCGGAATAAGTACTCAGAAGTAAGCATAACAGAATACAAGCATGGTCATCATGATGAAATGAAGACTGGCACAGAGTACAGAAAGCGTAATCACAGGATAACACAAGATGAAGACAAACAGACTGAAGAAATTGAACTGAGGAAATTGAGAAAGTCTTCAGTCAAAGTCTTCAAACACAGATATGAACAAACACTCAACACAGTAATGAGGAAATGAAAGGGTTGAGGAAATAGAACCAGTTAGGTTGGTGAAGACAATGATTTGGTAGACCAGTTCCAACTGCTGTCTCAGTTGTACGTTTGGTTGGAGCGACTGAGTATTTAAACTCGAGGACACACAGTCCCGGACACCCAGTCGCTGAGCACGCAGCTCAGGACACCCAGTCCTCACTGTATTCTCCTTGAACTAAGGTCACACAGACCTCGTCCAATCACTCGTGGTAAGTCTTCAGGCGACTTCCAAACCTTCACAGACTTGGTCACTCCGCGATCCACAATTCCTCTTGGATGCTCTAGACCATGACGCCTAACCGTCTGGAAGAAGCACATTATTCAAAGGTAACAAGCGTCGGATCCATGCAGGATCAATTTCTTCAGTGATGCTCAATCACTTTGGGTTTGTAGGGGTTTGGTTTTGGTTTTCCTCACTTGATGATTTTCGCTCAAAGTCCTCGGAGGATGGGTTGCTCTCAAATGACAAGTGTCAAGTCCTCTCGGAGCAGCCAACCAGCTAGTGGTTGTAGGGGGCGGCTATTTATAGCCTAGGGAGCAGCCCGACATGATAAGACATAAACGCCCTTCAATGATATGACCGTTAGGTGGATAAGATATTTTGGGACAGATGGCGCGCAACACAGCAACGGTCGGAAATTTGACTCTCAAATTCCTCAGGGCTATCATGTTCCTCACTGTGTAGGTAATTCGCACTGGCGAATTCCTAACTCCTCAGTCAGAACAAATTCATCAGCTACCAGGAGAACTTCGTCTCTGTCACTGAAGAAAGTGACTGAACTGTATGAGATTTCCAAAGGCTTCACTCTAAGGGATTGGTAGGTGTAGGATTTTGAGTTGAGCATCATATGGAAATTTTTCCTTAGTATTTCCTCGACCCCCTTTAATAGTACGGTGTTTCCTATGACTCAAGAAAGAGAAAATGAAACTACGAAAACAAAAGTCTTCACGCTTCATGTTCCACAAATGAATACCAAGTCTTCAAGGTCACACCAATTTCTTCACTTTCAAAGTCTTCAGAAAGTCTTCAGAATATCAAAGTCTTCAGTTGAAGAACTTCATTTTTAGGGGTCGACTTTCTTTGTAAATATCAAACTCCTCATAGACTTATAGACCTGTGTACACTCACAAACACATTAGTCCCTTCACCTATAAGTCTTCAATACACCAAAATCACTAAGGGGCACTAGATGCACTTACATGGGTGATAATAGTCATACTGCTTACCAACAATGTTTGGCTAGCTCAATATGATAACTACTTGATAGTTTAGTGCACCATGATTTACGGCTTAGAATCGAAACTTCAAAGACGTTCTGAACATCATGGACCATATGAGATGTTCCAGGAGTTGAAGTAAATATTTCAAGAAAATGCCCGAGTTGAGAGATATGAAGTCTCTAACAAGTTCTATAGCTAAAAGATGGAGGAGAATAGTTTAGGCAGTGAGCATGTGCTCAGATTGTCTGGGTACTACAAGCGCTTGAATCAAGTCGGAGTTAATCTTCTAGATAAGATAGTGATTGATAGAGTTATCTAGTCACCATCACCAAGTTACTGGAACTTCGTGATGAACTATAATATGCAAGGGATGACAAAAGCGATTCCCAAGGTCTTCGTGATGTTGAAATCAACGAAGGTAGAAATCAAGAAAAAACATCAAGTGTTGATGATTAAACAAGATCACTAGTTTCAAGAAAAGGGTAAAGGGAAATAAAGGGAACTTCAAGAAGAATGGCAAGCAAGTTGTCACTCCCATGAAGAAGCCCAAAGTTGGACCAAAACCTGTGTTGGAAATATGCCCTAGAGGCAATAATAAATTGATTATTATTATATTTCCTTGTTCATGATAATCGTTTATTATCCATGCTATAATTGTATTGATAGGAAACTTAGATACATGTGTGGATACATAGACAACACCAAGTCCCTGGTAAGCCTCTAGTTGACTAGCTCGTTGATCAATAGATGGTTATGGTTTCCTAACCATGGACATTGGATGTCATTGATAACGGGATCACATCATTAGAAGAATGATGTGATGGACAAGACCCAATCCTAAGCCTAGCACAAAGATCATGTAGTTCGTATGCTAAAGCTTTTCTAATGTCAAGTATCTTTTCCTTAGACCATGAGATTGTGCAACTCCCGGATACCGTAGGAGTGCTTTGGGTGTACCAAACGTCACAACGTAACTGGGTGGCTATAAAGGTACATTACAGGTATCTTCGAAAGTGTCTGTTGGGTTGGCACGAATCGAGACTGGGATTTGTCACTCCGTGTAAACGGAGAGGTATCTCTGGGCCCACTCGGTAGGACATCATCATAATGTGCACAATGTGACCAAGGGGTTGATCACGGGATGATGTGTTATGGAACGAGTAAAGAGACTTGCCGCTAACGAGATTGAACAAGGTATCGGGATACCGACGATCGAATCTCGGGCAAGTATCGTACCGCTAGACAAAGGGAATTGTATACGGGATCGATTGAGTCCTTGACATCGTGGTTCATCCGATGAGATCATCGTGGAACATGTGGGAGCCAACATGGGTATCCAGATCCCGCTGTTGGTTATTGACCGGAGAACATCTCGGTCATGTCTGCATGTCTCCCGAACCCGTAGGGTCTACACACTTAAGGTTCGATGATGCTAGGGTTATAAAGGAAGCTTGTATGTGGTTACCGAATGTTGTTCGGAGTCCCGGATGAGATCCCGGATGTCACGAGGAGTTCCGAAATGGTCCGGAGGTAAAGATTTATATATGGGAAGTCCTGTTTTGGTCACCGGAAAGGTTTCGGGGTTTATCGGTAAGGTACCGGGACCACCGGGAGGGTCCCGGGGGTCCACCAAGTGGGGCCACCTACCCCGGAGGGCTGCATGGGCCATGTGTGGGAGGGAACCAGCCCCAGGTGGGCTGGTGAGCCCCCCACAAGGGGCCCAAGGCGCAGGGGAGAGTGGGAGGGGGCAAACCCTAGGGCAGATGGGCCCTAAGGCCCATGCTCCCTGCGCCTCCCCTCTCTTCCCCTCTGGCCGCCGCACCAGATGCCATCTGGAGGCTGGCCGCACCCCTTGGGGTGGGAAACCCTAAAGGGGGCGCAGCCCCCCTTCCCCCCTATAAATAGTGAGGCCTTGGGGCTGCCCAAAACATGAGAACTTCTCCTCTTGGCGCAGCCCTACCTCTCTCCCTTCTCCTCATATCTCGCGGTGCTTGGCGAAGCCCTGCTGGACTACCACGCTCCTCCATCACCACCACGCCGTTGTGCTGCTGCTGGATGGAGTCTTCCTCAACCTCTCCCTCTCTCCTTGCTAGATCAAGGCGTGGGGAGACGTCACCGGGCTGTACGTGTGTTGAACGCAGAGGTGCCGTCCGTTCGGCACTAGGATCATCGGTGATCTGAATCACGACGAGTACGACTCCATCAACCCCGTTCACTTGAACGCTTCCGCTTAGCGATCTACAAGGGTATGTAGATGCACTCTCCTTCCCCTCGTTGCTGGTCTCTCCATAGATAGATCTTGGTGACACGTAGGAAAATTTTGAATTTCGGCTACGTTCCCCAACAGTGGCATCATGAGCTAGGTCTATTGCGTAGATTCTTTGCACGAGTAGAACACAAAGTAGTTGTGGGCGTCGATATTGTTCAATATGCTTGCCGTTACTAGTCTTATCTTGATTCGGCGGCATCGTAGGATGAAGCGGCCCGGACCAATCTTACACGTACGCTTACGTAAGACCGGTTCCACCGACAAACATGCACTAGTTGCATAAGGTGGCTAGCGGGTGTCTGTCTCTCCTACTTTAGTCGGATCGGATTCGATGAAAAGGGTCCTTATGAAGGGTAAATAGCAATTGGCATATCACGTTGTGGTCTTTGCGTAGGTAAGAAACGTTCTTGCTAGAAACCCATAGCAGCCACGTAAAACATGCAAACAACAATTAGAGAACGTCTAACTTGTTTTTGCAGGGTATGCTATGTGATGTGATATGGCCAAAGGATGTTTTGAATGATATATGTGATGTATGAGATTGATCATGTTCTTGTAATAGGAATCACGACTTGCATGTCGATGAGTATGACAACCGGCAGGAGCCATAGGAGTTGTCTTTATTTATTTATGACCTGCGTGTCAACTTAAACGTCATGTAATTACTTTACTTTATTGCTAACCGTTAGCCATAGTAGTAGAAGTAATAGTTGGCGAGACAACTTCATGAAGACACGATGATGAAGATCATGATGATGGAGATCATGGTGTCATGCCGGTGACGATGATGATCATGGAGCCCCGAAGATGGAGATCAAAAGGAGCAAAGTGATGATGGCCATATCATGTCACTATTTGATTACATGTGATGTTTATCATGTTTATGCATCTTGTTTGCTTAGAACGACGGTAGTAAATAAGATGATCCCTTACAACAATTTCAAGAAGTGTTCTCCCCTAACTGTGCACCGTTGCGACAGTTCGTGTTTCGAAGCACCACGTGATGACCAGGTGTTAGATTCTAACGTTCACATACAACGGGTGTAAGACAGATTTACACACGCGAAACACTTAGGGTTAACATGATGAGCCTAGCATGTACAGACATGGCCTCGGAACACAGAAGACCGAAAGGTCGAGCATGAGTCGTATAGAAGATACGATCAACATGAAGATGTTCACCGATGTTGACTAGTCCGTCTCACGTGATGATCGGACATGGCCTAGTTGACTCGGATCATGTAATCACTTAGATGACTAGAGGGATGTCTATCTGAGTGGGAGTTCATAAGATGAACTTAATTATCCTGAACATAGTCAAAAGACCCTTTGCAAATTATGTCGTAGCTCGCGCTTTAGTTCTACTGTTTAGATATGTTCCTAGAGAAAATTTAGTTGAAAGTTGATAGTAGCAATTATGCGGACTAGGTCCGTAAACTGAGGATTGTCCTCATTGCTTCATAGAAGGCTTATGTCCTTAATGCACCGCTCAGTGTGCTAAACCTCGAACGTTGTCTGTGGATGTTGCGAACATCTGACATACACATTTTGATAACTACGTGATAGTGCAGTTAAATGGTTTAGAATTGAGGCACCGAAAACATTTTTGAAATGTCGTGAAACATATGAGATGTTTTGAGGACTGAAATTGGGATTTCAGACTCGTGCCCACGTCAAGAGGTATAAGACCTCCGACGATTTTCTTAACCTACAAACTAAGGGAGAAAAGCTCAATTGTTGAGCCTGTGCTCAGATTGTCTGAGTACAACAATCATTTGAATCGAGTGGGAGTTGATCTTCCAGATGAGATAGTGATGTTTCTCCGAAAGTCATTGCCACCAAGCTGCTAGAGCTTCGTGATGAACTATAATATATCAGGGACATATATGATGATCCTTGAGATATTCGCGATGTTTGACACCACAAAAGTAGAAATCAAGAAGGAGCATCAATTGTTGATGGTTGGTGAAACCACTAGTTTCAAGAAGGGCAAGGGCAAGAAGGGATACTTCATGAAACGGCAAATCAGCTGCTGCTCTAGTGAAGAAACCCAAGGTTAAACCCAAACCCAAGACTAAGTGCTTCTGTAATAAGGGGAACAACCACTGGAGCAGAATTACCCTAGATACTTGGTAGATGAGAAGGCTGGCAAGGTCGATAGAAGTATATTGGACATACATTGTGTTAAAGTGTACTTCACTAGTACTCCTAGTAGCACCAGGGTATTAGATACCGGTTCGGTTGCTAAGTGTTAGGTACTCGAAACAAAAGGCTACGGAATAAACGGAGACTAGCTAAAGGTGAGCTGACGATATGTGTTGGAAGTTTTTCCAAGCTTGATATGATCAAGCATCGCACGCTCCCTCTACCAAAGAGATTGGTGTTAAACCTAAATAATTGTTATTTGGTGTTTGTGTTGAACATAGACATGATTGGATTATGTCTATCGCAATACGGTTATTCATTTAAGGAGAATAATAGTTACTCTATTTATTTGAATAATACCTTCAATGGTCTCACACCTAAAATGAATGGTTTATTGAATCTCGATCGTAGTGATACACATGTTCATGCCAAAAGATAGTAATGATAGTACTACCTACTTGTGGCACTGCCACGTAAGTCATATCGGTATAAAACGCATGAAGAAGCTCCATGTTGATGGATCTTTGGGCTCACTCATTTTTTGAAAAGTTTGAGGCATGCGAACCATGTCTATTGGTGTATATGCATGAAGAAACTCCATGCAAATGGACCGTTTGGACTCACTTGATCTTGAATCACTTGAGACATGCAAATCATACCACATGGGCAAGATGACTGAAAGCCTCGGTTTCAGTGAAATGGAACTAGAAAGCAACTTGTTGGAAGTAATACATTTTTGATGTGTGCAGTCCAATGAGTGCTGAGGCGTGTAGTGGATATCGTTATGTTCTTACTTCACAGATGATTTGAGTAGATGTTGAGTATATTTACTTGATGAATCATAAGTCTGAATTATTGAAAGGTTCAAGTAATTTCAGAGTGAAGTTGAACATCGTCGTGACAAGAGGATAAAATGTCTATGATATGATCGTAGAGATGAATATCTGAGTTACGAGTTTTGGCACACAATTAAGACATTGTGGAAATTGTTTCGCAATTAATACCGCCTGGAACACCATAGTGTGATGGTGTGTCCGAACATCATAGTTGCACCCTATTGGATATGGTGCGTACCATGATGTCTCTTATCGAATTACCACTATCGTTCATGGGTTAGGCATTAGAGACAACCACATTCACTTTAATAGGGCACCACGTAATTCCGTTAAGATGACACCGTATGAACTATGGTTTAGAGAAACCTAAGTTGTCGTTTCTTAATAGTTTGGGGCTGCGACGCTTATGTGGAAAAGTTTCAGGTTGATAAGCTCGAACCCAAAGCGGATAAATGCATCTTTATAGGACACCCAAAACAGTTGGGTATACCTCCTGTCTCAGATCCGAAAGCAATAAGGGATTGTTTCTAGAATCGGGTCCTTTCTCGAGGAAAAGTTTCTCTCGAAAGAATTGAGTGGGAGGATGGTGGAGACTTGATGAGGTTATTGAACCGTCACTTCAACAAGTGTATAGCAGGGCACAGGAAGTTGTCCCTGTGGCACCTACACCAATTGAAGTGGAAGCTTATGATAGTGATCATAAAGTTTCGGATCAAGTCACTACCGAACCTCGTAGGGTGACAAGTATACATACTACTTCAGAGTGGTACAGTAATCCTGTCTTGAAGGTCATGTTGCTAGACAACAATGAACCTACGAGCTATGGAGAAGCGATGGTGGGCCCAAATTCCGACAAATGGCTCGAGGCCATAAAATCCGAGAGAGGATCCATGTATGGAAACAAAGTGTAGACTTTGAAAGAACTACTTGATGGTCGTGAGGCTGTTAAGTACAGATGGATTTAAAAGGAAGACGGACAATGATGGTAAATGTCACCATTAAGAAAGCTCGACTTGTCATTAAAAGGTTTTCTGACAAGTTCAAGGAGTTGACTACGATGAGACTTTCTCACTCGTAGCGATGCTAAGAGTCTGTTGGAATTATATTAGCGATTACTGCATTATTTATGAAATCTTGCAGATAGGATGTCAAAACATTGTTTCCTCGACGATTTTCTTGAGGAAAGATTGAATGTGATACAACCGGAAGGTTTTGTCAATCCTGAAAGATGCTAATAAGTATGCAAAGCTCTAGCAATCCTTCTAAGGACTGGAGTAAGCATCTCAGAGTTGGAATGTATGCTTTGATGATCAAAGATTTTGGGTTTATACAAAGTTTATGAGAAACTTGTATTTCCAAAGAAGTGAGTGGGAGCACTATAGAATTTCTGATGAGTATATGTTGTTGACATGTTAATGATCAGAAATGACGTAGAATTTCTAGAAAGCATATAGGGTTATTTGGAAAGTGTTTTTCAATAGAAAACCTGGATTAAGCTATTTGAATATTGAGCATCAAGATCTAAAAGGATAGATCAAAACGCTTAATGGTACTTTCAAATGAGCACATACCTTGGCATGATCTTGAAGGTGTTCAAGATGGATCAGTCAAAGAAGGAGTTCTTGCCTGAGTTGTAAGGTATGAAGTTAAGACTTAAAGCTCGACCACGGCAGAATAGAGACGAAGGTCGTCCCCTATGCTTAAGACATAGGTTCTACAATATGCTATGCTGTGTACCGCACCTGAAATGTGCCTTGCCATGAGTTAGTCAAGGGGTACAAGAGTGATCCGAGAATGGATCATAGGACAGCGGTCAAAGTTATCCTTAGTAACTAGTGGACTAAGGAATTTCCTCGATTATGGAGGTGGTAAAAGAGTTCGTCGTAAAGGGTTACGTAGATGCAAACTTAACACCTATCCGGATAGCTCGGAGTAGAGATACCAGATACGTATAATGGATCAACAATTTAGAATAACTCCAAGCAGAACAGTTATTTGGAATAGCTCCAAATAGAGCGTGGTAGCTGCATCTAGGAGATGACATAGAGATTTGTAAAGCACACACGGATCTGAAAAGGTTTAGACCCGTTGACTATAACCTCTCTCACAAGCATAACATGATCAAACCTAGAACTCATCGAGTGTTAATCACATGGTAATGTGAACTAGATTATTGACTCTAGTAAACTCTTTGGGTGTTAGTCACATAGGGATGTGACCTTGAGTGTTAATCACATATCGATGTGAACTAGATTATTGACTCTAGTGCAAGTGGGAGACTGTTGGAAATATGCCCTAGAGGCAATAATAAATTGACTATTATTATATTTCCTTGTTCATGATAATCGTTTATTATCCATGCTATAATTGTATTGATAGGAAACTTAGATACATGTGTGGATACATAGACAACACCAAGTCCCTAGTAAGCCTCTAGTTGACTAGCTCGTTGATCAATAGATGGTTACGGTTTCCTAACCATGGACATTGGATGTCATTGATAACGGGATCACATCATTAGAAGAATGATGTGATGGACAAGACCCAATCCTAAGCCTAGCACAAAGATCATGTAGTTCGTATGCTAAAGCTTTTCTAATGTCAAGTATCTTTTCCTTAGACCATGAGCTTGTGCAACTCCCGGATACCGTAGGAGTGCTTTGGGTGCACCAAACGTCACAACGTAACTGGGTGGCTATAAAGGTACATTATAGGTATCTTCGAAAGTGTCTGTTGGATTGGCACGAATCAAGACTGGGATTTGTCACTCCGTCTAAACGGAGAGGTATCTCTGGGCCCACTCGGTAGGACATCATCATAATGTGCACAATGTGACCAAGGGGTTGATCACGGGATGATGTGTTACGGAACGAGTAAAGAGACTTGCCAGTAACGAGATTGAACAAGGTATCGGGATACCGACGATCGAATCTCGGGCAAGTATCGTACCGCTAGACAAAGGGAATTGTATACGGGATCGATTGAGTCCTTGACATCGTGGTTCATCCGATCAGATCATCGTGGAACATGTGGGAGCCAACATGGGTATCCAGATCCCGCTGTTGGTTATTGACCGGAGAACATCTCGGTCATGTCTGCATGTCTCCCGAACCCGTAGGGTCTACACACTTAAGGTTCGATGATGCTAGGGTTATAAAGGAAGCTTGTATGTGGTTACCGAATGTTGTTCGGAGTCCCGGATGAGATCCCGGATGTCACGAGGAGTTCCGGAATGGTCCGAAGGTAAAGATTTATATATGGGAAGTCCTGTTTTGGTCACCGGAAAGGTTTCGGGGTTTATCGGTAAGGTACCGGGACCACCGGGAGGGTCCCGGGGGTCCACCAAGTGGGGCCACCTACCCCGGAGGGCTGCATGGGCCATGTGTGGGAGGGAACCAGCCCCAGGTGGGCTGGTGCGCCCCCCACAAGGGGCCCAAGGCGCAGGGGAGAGTGGGAGGGGGCAAACCCTAGCCTAAGGCCCATGCTCCCTGCGCCTCCCCTCTCTTCCCCTCTGGCCGCCGCACCAGATGCCATCTGGAGGCTGGCCGCACCCCTTGGGGTGGGAAACCCTAAAGGGGGCGCAGCCCCCCTTCCCCCCTATAAATAGTGAGGCCTTGGGGCTGCCCAAAACATGAGAACTTCTCCTCTTGGCGCAGCCCTACCTCTCTCCCTTCTCCTCATATCTCGCGGTGCTTGGCGAAGCCCTGCTGTACTACCACGCTCCTCCATCACCACCACGCCGTTGTGCTACTGCTGGATGGAGTCTTCCTCAAGCTCTCCCTCTCTCCTTGCTGGATCAAGGCGTGGGAGACGTCACCGGGCTGTACGTGTGTTGAACGCGGAGGTGCCGTCCGTTCGGCACTAGGATCATCGGTGATCTGAATCACGACGAGTACGACTCCATCAACCCCGTTCACTTGAACGCTTCCGCTTAGCGATCTACAAGGGTATGTAGATGCACTCTCCTTCCCCTCGTTGCTGGTCTCTCCATAGATAGATCTTGGTGACACGTAGGAAAATTTTGAATTTCTGCTACGTTCCCCAACAGCCTGAAACTAAGTGCTTCTACTGCAAAGGAAATGGTCACTGGAAGCGGAACTACCTCAAATATTTGGCGGATAAGATGGATGGCAAAGTGAACAAAGGTATATGTGATATACATGTTATTGATGTGTACCTTACTAGTGCTCATAGTAGCCCCTGTGTATTTGATACCTGTTCGGTTGCTAAGATTAGTGTAGCGACCAGACCTCAAACAGTCTCATCTCTGTGCATTAGTGTCATCCCTGGATCGGTAATGCTGACACGCACAGTACTTGAAGGATTTATAACAGAGTAGCAATCACACACTTATTACATCGAATGTCTCAAAAGAGAACTTATTACAATAAATATGGCTTAAGGCCATCTAATAACGATAACAACGGAAGGCTTGGAAGATAAAGCGAGTCCATCAACTCCAACGACATCACTGAGTATAAGATCACGACCTAAGGCACCTTACTCGCCGTCTGAAAAGTCTGCAACATGAACGTTGCAGCCCGAAAACGGGTCAGCACATGGAATATGCTGGCAATGTAACACATAGAGAGTAATGAACAGAATAATGCTATCACTACATGCATATATGGCCGGTGGTAAGCTCTATGGTTACAGTTTTGCATAAAGCCAATTTTTCCCTACAACAAAGGAATAAACTTTATTTAACTATCATGGTGGTTGTTAAACATTGAGAAGGTTCCTCCAACTCAATCCCAATTAAGCATCATCATTAACCCAACAAAATTTAAATCAAGCAACATGATGAGATTCACATGATAATCCAGGTACTAGATACTCAAAACGTCCATAACCGGGAACACGTCTAACCATGATTAGTTTGTACATTCTGCAGAGGTTTGCGCACTTTTCCCCGCAAGACTCGATCTCCTCCGTTTGATTTCTCGCACTACATGGTGTTTGAGAAATGGATGACCGAGACATAGTCTTTCAGAAGCATTAACTCTTTACTCTGGGTAGACAGTACCAACCTACATCCCCTACATCTGCTAGTCTACCACTGAAAGAGGTCACACAACATACTCAACTATGCTAGAGCCCATAGTAGCTTGCAGTTGCACATAGAAGTTTCTAGCTTGAATGATCTCATGATCCCTTTGAGCCTGGGCGGCGGTCCATAGGAGAATCACACGGAACCCTGGGATTTCCAAAAATACAGGCAACACTGGGTTCCCCAGGTGCCTCAATCCACCCAGATGTGTATTAAAGTTGCCACCTTAAGTAAACCATTAATTAACAATCTCACACCTGTCATGGATACACTCACCCAATCCACGTCCACTAGCATAGCAAATATAAGCAAGCGTAGAAGTAACTCCCAAAGGTTTGATAATAAAATAGCTAATAGGTTCTACCTCATCTACTTCCCAAAACCCACATGTTAATCAGATCCTAACCATGCAATTGTTTGAGGATTGATCTAATGCAATAAAACTGGGTAGTAAAGAGGTATGATCAAAGTGTTACTTGCCTTGCTGATGATCCGTGAAACCTAGAGATTCGTAGTAGCAAGTGGTGCACTCCGGGTAATCTATCACAAACAAACAAGCATACAATAAGCACTCATCTAATGCACGGGTAAAACTCAAATAAGAGATCTAACTAGAAAGTTCAACTTACAAACTCTGGTTTGCAAAAAGAATCAAATCAAACGAAGCAACTGAACTCAAACGGCGAAAGATACAGGCTTCGTTTACTAATCTGGACCTAAGTCAAATTTTACAGTAGCAAAAACTTGTTTGAGTTGGTTAAACGGAAAGAGGGTTTCGAGACGAAACTCTAGGCGCTTGAATCACCTGATTTTGATAAACGAGCGTAAAGTTATACTAGGACGAAAATCGGATCAGAAATCACGATCGGAAATAATCGCGGAAAATCCAGGAAAAAGAAAAATGGACGAACAGGCTAACGAACGAACGTTCGCTGTCTGCGCTAAACAACGAAAACCGTTCGTTAAAACGAACGTACGGACGAACGTCCGCAAAATAAATAAACTAAGAAAAAAAACTAAAACAATCTATTAAAAATCGCGGTTTTATATAAAATAAACAGGGCAGCGGAGCCGGGTGGCGGCTCCGGCGGGCGGCGGCGGGGTCGGCGGAGGTGGTGTGGGGCGACGGCGGCGGCAAGGGCGGCGGTGGCTGCGGGCTAGGGTTAGGGTTGGCAGCGGGGCGTGCTGGGGTGGGCTGGCGGGGGCGGGCGGCTTATAAAGCCTGGGCGAGGCGGAGTCCGGGTCGCCCACGGCGGCCCGAGTCGGTTCATTTTTTTGAAAACAATTCGAACGTGCAGAAAAAGAAAGAAAAGAAATACTAAACAGACTCCAAAAATCCCGAAATAAAATTTCCCCGTCCTCTAAAAATAAGTCGGACAAGATGAAGATTTATTTGGGCCCTAAATGCAATTTTGAAAAACATGTATTTTCCTAGTTCAAATAAAATAGCGATAAAACTCCAAAATAAAATCTTATTTGATTTTATTATTAAATCTCCAATATTTCTTTATTTTGGGAAATTCATTTTATACCCTCTCTCTTATTTTTATTATTGAAATATTTGAAGATAAAATAATTAAAATCAATTGATCCTATTTTCAAAATTTGAGAAAACTCAAATATGAAAATAACGAAATCCCCAACTCTCTCCGTGGGTCCTTGAGTTGCGTGAAATTTCTAGGATCAAGCCAAAATGCAATAAAATAGATATGCAATGATGATGTAATGTATAACATTCCAAATTGAAAATTTGGGATGTTACAATTAGTAACTCGAAACAGAAGTTACAGAATAAATAGAGACTAGTTGAGGGTGAAGTGACGATGTATGTTGGAAGTGCTTCCAAGATTGATATGATCATCATCGCACACCCCCTATACTTTCGGGATTAGGGTTCAACCTAAATAAATGTTATTTTGTGTTTGCGTTATAGCATGAATATGATTAGATCATGTTTATTGCAATACGGTTATTCACTTAAGACAAAGAATGATTGTTATTCTATTTACATGAATAAAACCTTCTATGGTCATACACTCAATATTGATGGTTTATTGAATCTCAATCGTAGTGATACACATATTCATAATATTGATGCAAAAGTTGATAATGATAGTGCAACATACTTGTGGCACTGCTGTTTAGGTCATATCGGTGTAAAGCACATGAAGAAACTCCATGCTGATGGGCTTTTGGAATCACTTGATTATGAATCACTTGGTGCTTGCGAACCGTGCCTCATGGGCAAGATGACTAAAACTCCATTATCCGGAACAATGGAATGAGCTACTGACTTATTGGAAATAATAATACTGATGTATGCGGTCCAATGAGTGTTGAGGCTCGTGGCGGGTATCATTATTTTCTTACCTTCATAGATGATTTGAGCAGATATGGGTATATCTACTTAATGAAACACAAGTCTGAAACATTTGAAAAGTTCAAAGAATTTCAAAGTGAAGTAGAGAATCATCGTAACAAGAAAATAAAGTTTCTACGATCTGATCGTGGAGGAGAATATTTGAGTTACGAGTTTGGCCTTCATTTAAAACAGTGTGGAATAGTTTCACAGCTCACGCCACCTGGAACACCACAGCGTAATGGTGTGTCCAAACGTCGTAACCACACTTTATTGTATATGGTGCGATCTATGATGTCTCTTACCTATTTTCCACTATCGTTTTGGGGTTATGCATTAGAGACAGCTGCATTCACATTAAATAGGGCACCATCAAAATCCGTTGAGACGACGCCTTATGAACTATGGTTTGGCAAGAAACCAAAGTTGTCGTTTCTTAAAGTTTGGGGCTGCGATGCTTATGTGAAAAAGCTTCTACCTATTAAGCTCAAACCCAAATGAGAGAAGTGTGTCTTCATAGGATACCCAAAGGAAACTGTTGGGTACACCTTCTATCACAGATCCGAAGGCAAGATATTCGTTGCTAAGAATGGATCCTTTCTAGAGAAGGAGTTTATCCTGAAAGAAGTGAGTGGGAGGAAAGTAGAACTTGATGAGGTAATTGTACCTTCTCCTGAATTGGAAAGTAGTTCATCACAGAAATAAGTTCCAGTGATTCCTACACCAATTAGTGAGGAAGCTAATGATGATGATCGTGAAACTTCAGATCTTACTACCAAACCTCGTAGGTCTTCTAGATTATGGTCCGCACCAGAGTGTACGGTAATCCTGTTCTAGAAGTCATGTTACTAGATCATGATGAACCTATGAACTATGAGGAAGCGATGGTGAGCCCAGTTTCCGCGAAATGGCTTGAGGCCACGAAATCTGAGATGGGATCCATGTATGAGAACAAAGTGTGGACTTTGGTGGACTTTCCCGATGATCGGCAATCCATAGAAAATAAATGGATCTTGAAGAGGATGACGGACGCCGATAGTAGTGTTACTATCTACAAAGCTCGACTTGTCGCAAAAGGTTTTCGATAAGTTCAAGGTGTTGACTACAATGAGATTTTCTCAACTGTAGCGATGCTTAAATCCGTCCGAATCATGTTAGCAATTGCCATATTTTATGATATCTGGCAAATGGATGTCAAAATTGCATTCCTTAAATGGATATTTCTTAAAGAAGAAGTTGTATATGATGCAACCAGAAGGTTTTGTCGATCCTAAAGGTACTAGCAAGGTGTGCAAGCTCCAGCAATCCATCTATGGACTGGTGCAAGCATCTCAGAGTTGGAATATAAGCTTTGATGAGTTGATCAAAGCATATAGTTGTTTACAGACTTGAGGTGAAGCCTGTATTTACAAGAAAGAAAGTGGGAGCACTATAGCCTTTCTGATAAGTATATCTGAATGACATATTGTTGATCAGAAATGATGAAGAATTTTCTGGAAAGCATAAAGGAGAGTTTGAAAGGAGATTTTCAAAGAAAGACCTTAGTGAAGCTGCTTACATATTAGGCATCAAGATCTATAGAGATAGATGAAGACGCTTGATAAAGATTTTTCAATGAGTACATACCTTGACAAGATTTTGAAAGATTTCAAAATGGATTAGTCAAAGAAGGAGTTCTTGCCTGTATTACAAGGTGTAAAGTTGAGTAAGACTCAAAGCCTAACCACGGAAGAAGATAGAAAGAGAATTAAAGTCATTCCCTATGCCTTAGTCATAGGTTCTATAAAGTATGCCATGCTATGTACCAGATCAGTTGTGTGCCTCGCTATGAGTTTGGCAAGGGGGTACGATAGTGATCCAGGAGTGGATCACTGTATAGCGGTCAAAGTTATCCTTAGTTACCTAAGAGGACTAAGGAAGTATTTCTTGGTTATGGAGGTGATGAAGAGTTCATCGTAAAGAGTTACGTCGATGTAAGCTTTACACTAATCCAGATGACTCTGAGTTTCAATCTGGATACATATTGAAAGTGGGAGCAATTAGCTAGAGTAGCTCAATGCAGAGCATTGTAGACATAGAAAATTTGCAAAATACATATGGCTCTAAATTTAGCAGACCCACTGGTTAAGCCTCTTCCACGAGCAAAACATGATCACACCTTAGTATTCTTTCGGTGTTAATCACGTACAGATGTGAACTATTGGTGTTAAATCACATGGCGATGTGAACTAGATTATTTACCCTAGTGCAAGTGGGAGACTGAAGGAAATATGCCCTAGAGGCAATAATAAAGTTGTTATTTATATTTCCTTATATCATGATAAATTTTTATCATTCATTCTGGAATTGTATTAACCGGAAACTTAGTACATGTGTGAATACATAGACAAAACAAAGTGTCCCTAGTATGCCTCTACTTGACTGGCTTGTTAATCAAAGATGGTTATGTTTCCTCACCATAGACATGTGTTGTCATTTGATGAACGGTATCACATCATTAGAGAATGATGTGATGGACAATACCCATCCGTTAGCTTAGCATTACGATCGTTATAGTTTCATTGCTACTGCTTTCTTCATGACTTATACAGTTCCTCAAACTATGAGATTATGCAACTCTCGAATACCGGAGGAACACCTTGTGTGCTATCAAATGTAACAATGTAATTGGATGATTATAAAGATGCTCTACAGGTGTCTCCGAAAGTGTTTGTTGGGTTGGCATAGATCAGTATTAGGATTTGTCACTTTGTGTTTCAAAGAGGTATCTCTGGGCCCTCTCGGTAATGTTCATCACTATAAGCCTTGCAAGCATTGTGACTAATGAGTTAGTTGCGGGATTAAGTATTACAGAACGAGTAAAGAGACTTGCCGGTAACGAGATTGAACTAGGTGTGATGATACCGACGATTGAATCTCGGGCAAGTAACATACTGATACGTCTCCAATGTATCTACTATTCCAAACACTTTTGCCCTTGTTTTGGACTCTAACTTGCATGGTTTGAATGAAACTAACCCAGACTGACGCTGTTTTTAGCAGAACTTCCATGATGTTGTTTTATGTGTAGAAAAGAAAAGTTCTCGGAATGTCCTGAAAATCCACGGAGGCACTTTTCAGAAAATATAAAAAATACTGGCGAAAGAATCAAGACCAGGGGGCCCACACTCTGTCCACGAGGGTGGGGGGCATGCCCCCTCCCCCTGGGCACGCCCCCTATCTCGTGGGCCCACTGGACCTCCACCGACGTCAACTCCAACTCCATATATTCACGTTCGGGGAGAAAAAAAATCAGAGAAAAGTTTCATCGCGTTTTATGACACGGAGCCGCCGCCAAGCCCTAATCTCTCCCGGGAGGGCTGATCTGGAGTCCGTTCGGGGCTCCGGAGAGGGGGATTCATCGCCGTCGTCATCATCAACCATCCTCCATCACCAATTTCATGATGCTCACCGCCGTGCGTGAGTAATTCCATCGTAGGCTTGCTGGACGGTGATGGGTTGGATGATGTTTACCATGTAATCAAGTTAGTTTTGTTAGGGTTTGATCCCTCGTATCCACTACGTTCTCATATTGATGTTGCTATGACTTTGCTATGCTTAATGCTTGTCACTAGGGCCCGAGTGCCATGATTTCAGATCTGAACCTATTATGTTTTCATGAATATATGTGTGTTCTTGATCCTATCTTGCAAGTCTATAGTTACCTATTATGTGTTATGATCCGACAACCCTGAAGTGACAATACTCGAGATACTTCTCGGTGATGACCGTAGTTTGAGGAGTTCATGTATTCACTATGTGCTAATGCTTTGTTTCGGTTCTCTATTAAAAGGAGGCCTTAATATCCCTTAGTTTCCGCTAGGACCCTGCTGCCACGGGAGGGTAGGACAAAATATGTCATGCAAGTTCTTTTCCATAAGCACGTATGACTATTTACGGAATACATGCCTACATTACATTGATGAATTGGAGCTAGTTCAGTGTCACCCTATGTTATAGCTATTACATGAGGAATCGCATCCGGCATAATTATCCATCACTGATCCATTGCCTACGAGCTTTTCACATATTGTTCTTCGCTTATTTACTTTTCCGTTGCTACTGTTACAACTACTACAAAAACCCCAAAACTATTACATTTACTTTTGCCACTGTTACCTTTATTATCATATTACTTTGCTACTAAATTCTTTGCTGCAGATACTAAGTTATCCAGGTGTGGTTGAATTTACATTTCAACTGCTAATACTCAAGAATATTCTTTGGCTCCCCTTGCGTCGAATCAATAAATTTGGGTTGAATACTTTACCCTCGAAAGCTGTTGCGATCCCCTACACTTGTGGGTTATCAAGACTAATTTCTGGCGCCGTTGCCGGGGAGCATAGCTCTATTCTCTGAGTCACTTGGGATTTATATCAGTTGATCACTATGAGGAACTTGAAAGACGAAAGAGCCAAGATTTTGCCCTCAACTACGAGGGGAGGTAAGGAACTGCTATCTAGCTCTGCACTAGATTCTCCTTCTGTTATTAGTAAACTTGCGACGCCTAAACCTGCGACTACTATGAATTCTGATATGTCACATGTTATTGATGATGCCACTTCTGCTATGAATGATACTTATGATGAAACTACTTCTGTGTGTGATACTACTTTGCCATTAGGTGAATTTCTTGATGAACAACTTGCTAGAGTTAGGGGGAATGAAATTATTGAAGATGCTATTATTGATGATAGTGATGATGAAAATCCTCCCAATGATTATGAATTGCTTGTTGTTCCTGAGGGTTATGTTATGAATGAAGAAGCTGCTAGAGCTATCTTTGCTTGCAATGATAGATATGATCTTAAGAAATTATTAGCTAAATGGAAGCAGTAGTCTCTTAATGCTAGAATGAAACTTGACCCTGCTTTTGCTACTTCACCTATCTGTGTTACTGATAAGGATTATGAATTCTCTGTTGATCCCGAGATTATTACTTTAGTTGAATCTGATCCTTTTTATGGCCTTGAATGTGAAACTGTTGTGGTACATCTTACCAAGTTGAATGATATAGCTACCTTGTTTACTCATGATGATAGATCTCGCTATTTTTATATCTGAGGGAGTTCCAGACTAGGGGGTGTCCGGACAGCCGAACTATCATGATCGGCCGGACTCCAAGACTATGAAGATACAAGATTGAAGACTTCGTCCCGTGTCCGGATGGGACTTTCCTTGGCGTGGAAGGCAAGCTTGGCGATGCGGATATGTAGATCTCCTACCATTGTAACCGACTTTGTGTAACCCTAGCCCTCTCCGGTGTCTATATAAACCGGACGGCTTTAGTCCATAGGACGAACAAGAATCATACCATAGGCTAGCTTCTAGGGTTTAGCCTACTTGATCTCGTGGTAGATCCACTCTTGTAACACACATCATCAATATTAATCAAGCAGGACATAGGGTTTTACCTCCATCAAGAGGGCCCGAACCTGGGTAAAACATTGTGTCCCTTGTCTCCTATTACCATCCGCCTAGACGCATAGTTCGGGACCCCCTACCCAAGATCCGCCGGTTTTGACACCAACATTGGTGCTTTCATTGAGAGTTCCTCTGTGCCGTCACCGATAGGCTCGATGGATTCTTCGATCATCATCAACGACGTTGTCCAGGGTGAGACCTTCCTCCCCGGACAAATCTTTGTATTCGGCGGCTTCGCACTGCGGGCCAATTCGCTTGGCCAACTGGAGCAGATCGAAAGCTACGCCCCTGGCCGTTAGGTCAGATTTGGAAGTTTGAACTTCATGGCTGACATCCGCGGGGACTTGATCCTCGATGGATTCGAGCCACAGCCGAGTGTGCCGCACTGTCACAGCGAGCATGATTTAGCTCTGCAGCCGGACAGTGCCCTGGAGGCCGCACTCGAACCCGCTCCTATCTTCAATGCGGAGCCGGCTGCGCAGATCGAGGATGGATGGCTAGACAGCGCCTCGGGGGCTGCAACCTCTATGGCGATAGAGCCGAACACTGACCTTATCCCTCATGAAGCTCATGACTCCGAGGTGCCGGACTCCTTGCCGGACTCCGAACCTCCCACGCCCCCTCCGATCGAATCCGATTGGGCGCCAATCATGGAGTTCACCGCAGCGGACATCTCTCAACACTCACCTTTTGGCGACATCCTGAGTTCGCTAAAGTATCTCTCATTATCAGGAGATCCCTGGCCGGACTACGGCCAGGACGGTTGGGATGCGGACGACGAAGAAATTCAAAGCCCACCAACCACCCACGTAGTAGCCACTGTCGACGATCTAACCGACATGCTAGACTATGACTCCGAAGACATCGACGGTATGGACGACGATGCCGGAGACGACCAAGAACCAGCGCCTACCGGGCACTCGAAGGCCACCCCAACTCACGACGTATACATGGTGGATACACCAAAAGGAAGCGATAATGAGGAAAAACGGGACGTGGCGAAGGACAACTCCCCCAACAAACAACCAAAACGGCAACGCAAGCGCCGCCTGAAGACCGGCCTCGATCAAAACAGCACCCATACAGACCCGGCCCTAGAGCAGGGTGAAGCAGTGGACGATGCACATGCCACCAAGCAGCCATCCAAGCATGATGAACTGGACAAGCAACCCATCCCCGGCGAAGACGATCTCACATCACCAGAGCATACGAACCTTCATAAAAGGCTCATTGCCACTGCAAGAAGTTTGAAGAAGCAAAAGCGGAAGCTCAAAACAGCGGAGGATGCACTCAGAATGAGATGGAGCAAAGTACTCAACACCGCAGATAAGTATGGCGCTAATCACCAGACAAAGAGCTACCCGAAGCACAAGCTGTTGCCCGAATTTGACGAGGAGGCCTTAGAGCCCCCGCAGTCAAAAAAGAAAGAAGCTGCCTGGCCGGATAGACGACCAGATGACAGGCCAAGAGCAACAAGGGGCGCCGCACACAAGCCGGCACACGATCAACATAAAGACCCTCGGAAAAAGGATGACCCAGCCAGGTCTATCTATGGGCCAAAAAAGAAGACTCCAGGAAGCAACATAACCCACCGAGCATTTGAAGACAACGGCACACCCAAATACAGGGGCGCCGCACACCCACTATGTTTCACCGACGAGGTACTAGATCATGGATTTCCAGCGGGATTCAAACCCGTAAACATAGAGGCATATGATGGAACAACAGACCCCGGAGTCTGGATTGAGGACTATATCCTACACATACATATGGCCAGAGGAGATGATCTCCATGCCATAAAATACCTACCCCTCAAGCTCAAAGGGACAGCTCGGCATTGGCTTAAAAGCCTCCCAGAAAACACCATTGGAAGTTGGGAAGATCTTGAGGATGCGTTTCGAGCAAATTTTCAGGGGACTTATGTCCGCCCTCCGGACGCAGACGATTTAAGTCACATAACTCAATATCCGGGAGAGTCAGCATGCAAATTCTGGAATAGGTTCCTCACTAAAAAGAACCAAATAGTCGACTGTCCGGACGCTGAAGCCTTAGCAGCCTTTAAACACAACGTCCGAGACGAATGGCTCGCCAGACACCTCAGCCAGGAAAAACCAAGAACAATGGCCGCACTAACAAGCGTCATGACCCGCTTTTGCGCGGGGGAAGACAGCTGGCTGGCTAGATGCAGCACCAGCGACCCGAGTACATCCGAAGTCAGGGATGGAAATGGGAAGTCACGACGCAGAAAAGATCAGTGCCGAAATAAGGAAAATGGCCCAAATAGTACGGTGGTCAACACCGGATTCAAAAGCTCTCGGCCAAATAACAAAACACTGCCCTTCAAGGACAACAATAACGAGCTATCCAACCTAAACAAAATTCTGGATAGGCTATGTCAAATACATAGTACCCCCGGGAAGCCTGCAAACCATACCCATAGAGATTGTTGGGTCTTCAAGTAGTCTGGCCGACTTAACGCCGAACGTAAGGGGCTCGACACACCAAGCGAAAGTGACGAACCCCAAAAGCAGTAGTCCGGAAAGCAGAAGACTTTCCCACTAGAAGTAAAAACAGTGAACTCACTTCATGTGGTAACACGAAAACACAGCGCAGCACCTGCCATACCAGGATACCATCCACAGAATGGGGATAGACCCTACCAAAATTCGCCATAGCAGCACTTCCTTCAAAGGAGTGACGCCAGGCCTTTAAGACAATTATACAGGCTCTGTGCCACTAGAGGTCGTGTTCGGTTCATCCGACAACCTCCATCGCGAAAAGCTCACTCTCCATCGCCCCATTTAACAGTAGCCCTTAAGCACTACTGGGGCGCGAAGCTTTCGCCCGCTTTAATGCAATACCACATTACGCGTCTCTTACGCTTAAAAAATGCCCGGTCCATGTGGCATAATCTCATTAAAAAGTAACTCCGAGTGTTCCTTGACCACGGAGAACGTGAGACTGCCTCGACAACCACACACTGATCAGACCTTGCAGGTCAAAGCCCCTAAAAACAGGTCATTCAGACCTCAGACATGGTTAGGCGAGTCCGGCGTAACTAAACAAGGGGCTTCCTAGCCGCATACCCCCTTTATTAGGGGCCGCGGGTTTAAATGATGAGAGCCAATAAAGCTCAACTTTCTTCATTCTCCAAATTATATTATATTTTAATACAACTTCTGCATGATATTTCTTGGAAACTAAGTCCTTCTCTTTTACAGATGAAGCACGTGCTACACCCGTCCAGGATACTGCACAACGGGACACAGGCGCAGACGTGCAGTAGGGACCCATTGCAAGGATTCTTTTCAGATTAAGACCCTGTGTAAACCTTTCTTACTGTGTCTTGTTGATACACATCCCCCGGTTTCCCACCATAGCCGAGGAGGTGGCTGGCGTTTTGGCATCGGCCGCGTCAGAAGTTCCCGCCTGTACCTGGACACTAGGGGCTTAGGGCATTGTTCTGCCCGGTATCTAAAGACCGAACACCTCAGGGAGTGTTCGGCGTCTCGAGTTAGGCCTTATATGCATCAGCTCCGAATCATGTCTTTGGTCAAATGTTGGGTTTGCCCGGCTCCTGTGTTTTGCTGCCTTACGTTCCGCATCATCGGCTAACGCGGCACCAGGAGAACTACTGCGATTGTGCCCCGGTTCGGCCGGGCGAGCACCTCAGTAGAGAAAGCCGAAAACTGACTGTCCTGATATAGCGAGAGACTGGTCAACCACTCGATCAACCATTGGAATGTTTAGAATTCCTCCACTTTGACGAAGTACTGCTTCCCGGTCAGGCACATATGCGCCCCGAGTTCGGAGAAGAGCGGTGCCGCCAGGGGCTATATATAGTAGCCCCACATTCGAGCTCCTATGGCTAAGTGAAAGTGATAAAGCATTATAGTCCGGTTGCCTAGTTTGCTACGCTATCACCTCCTTAAAAGGACCAAGACGTTGGATTAAGTGTGAAAAAGCGCTTTTCTTTTTGCAAACACCCCCGCACCATGTGCGTGGGGGCTGAAGCCAAAGACTGCCATCTTTCAGATTATACATACATATACGGCCGCACAGGAGATAGTTCAATACTTGAACGCACAAGTATAAAAAGCTATTGCATTATAAACATGATCTCAGAAATCATACATGTCATTCAAACATAATATCTTTCGAGCACTGCGACTCTATTAAACGAGCGCCCTGTAGGACTTCCTCAAAATAGTGCTCGGTGGGGAATCGGCTTTTGTCCGAACCCCGAGATGCAACAGCGGTGGCATCCATCCCTACCCAGTATGTCTTACCACGGGCGAGAGCCATCCGTCCACCTTCTATGCACGCCGACCGCTTCATCGCCCCAATATGCGGCACCGCCCCAAGGAATTGCTGCAACAAGCCAAAATAAGTCTTCGGCTTGGGCCTTTCCGGCCACAGATGAGCCACCACATCCGTCATGGCAAGTCCGGACAAGCTATTCAGCTCAGCCCACTCAACCAGCCAATCACTCAACGGAAGTGGACGCTCCGGACTATGGTATTGACACCAGAAAAGCTCTTCCATTTCGTGATCCTTCTAGCTTCGGAAGTGCACGACTGCGTCCGCCGCACTCGCCGCCAAGTCCAGATAAGGATCCTCCGCGCCATACAATCGGCCCAGCTGAGCATACTTCGGATCCGTGAACTTCCTACGCAGCATAAAGGGCTTTCCAGCCACAATGTCTCCGACCTGACGCAGCTCCTCCTTCATAGCCCGCATCGCACTACTGGCATCCTTGGCTTCGGCGTCGGCCTTCTTCAGGTCCTCTTGCTCCGCTCGGTGTTCTCTTTCAAGAACCTCCTGGCGGTCGGTAGCAACTTTTAAATTCGCGCCCATTCCGGCCATCTCCTCCCTGCTTCGGCAGTGAGCAGCCTTCTCGGCTTCTAGCTCTTCCACTGCCTTCGAGGCAGCCACCTCGCTTTTTCTGGCTTGCTCCTTGGCCCGAGCAAGCTCTGCTCGAAGGTTTTCCAAAGCAGCAGCACCATCTGCATCAAGCATACAAATTGTCAGGAATGGGCGTCAGCTCCCTTACTAGGTGACCGCGGAGCAACCACATACCTTGTGATTCATCAAGTCGTTTATTGACCAGCGAGATGTCCGCATCCGCAACATCGAGTTGCCTCTTCAGCTCGGCAACTCCATAAGTCCGGCTGGCAACTGAACGTTCCGCCACCTGCATAGGAAAGGCGACAATCTATAACTGAGACTATGATCCTCGGCACGCTGTCGCTTTCGATAGCATACCAAGTCTCAGGGGCTACTATCTATACAGGGCGCACTTCATGTGCAAAATTGTCAAAAGGTATGTCATTTTTTGCGTACCTCAAACCCCGTCAGCAAACTTCCGACGGCCTCACACAACCCGCTTTCGGCGGACGAGATCCTCTCAATCACCATACTCATTAATGTGCGGTGATCTTCTGAGATATACGCCCTCTTGAGCAAATCCTGTAGCTCCACCGGCCGTACTCCAATGGGCGCCAAACTCTCCGGCCCCACCAGACTCGGGGAGACCCTCCGTGACGACACCTCAGGGTCGCCCGCCCCGCACGATGGGGCGGCAGATGGAGGCGTTTCGCTCTCCATCATCTCCGGATGAAGGTCTCCCGAAGATGAGCTGTGCTGAGATGGGCTGAGATCCGAACTACAAGGTGAAAACTTCGGTTACCCTTAGAAATTAAGCAGGGGTGTCCACTATTACAAAATCCCCTTTTTTACTTACGGCTTGCTAGAGGGTTGATTCCTTCGAGGAGACAGTACGGCCGAGGCTCTTCCCGGCATAGGACCTTCCGGTACAGATTTCTTTCCCCGCTTTGAGGCCTTGGCCTCCGGGTCTTCGGAAGCGGTCCTCTTCTCCCCCTGGAAGGAAGGACTCTCGATTCCTCCCTTATTGAAAGCCTCCTTGGCAGAGGTGGTAGTTCCCCTATGCCCCCCTTCGCCCTCCTCCAAAGGTGCGACCTCCAACATTTTGATTAACACGGGATCCTGCGTGGTCTCAGGGAGGGGGGCTGGACACCGTATCAGTTTTGCTTGCGCCATCCACTCCTGTCCAAGGGATAGCTGGTTAAAAGGCAAACCCATGATAAATAAATGGACGATGTGTCTGGACACGGGGCTACTTACTTGAGTATCCGGGCGATTGTAGCTTAGGCCAGCGTCCTCGGTCAATTCCGGATGCATATCTTGTGATCCGAAGAACAGTTTGTACATCTCCGCAGGTGTCAAACCCATGAAGTGTTGAAGAGCTCGTGGCCCCTCCAGATCAAATTCCCACAGGCGAAGGGGGCGACGTTTGCAGGGCAGTAGGCGCCGCATCAACATAACCTGTGCCACTATGACCAGATTGATCTCCCTTTCCGGGAGGCTTCGAATCCGGTCCTGCAACAGGGGTACGTCTTTGGACGGCCCCCAGTCACGCCCCTTGTTGACCCATGACGTCAGCCGTTGTGGAGGGCCCGAGCGGAATATGGGCGGCGGCCTCTGCCTGCTGCCCCTGGGAGCGGTGATTTAGAACCACTCCTGTTGCCACAAGCCAAGCTCATCCTGAAAAGAGCCCTCGGGCCATGGAGCATCGGTCCTCTTGCTTATAACCGCCCCTCCGCACTCTGCCTGACGCCCCTCTATCATCTTCGGCTCCACATTGAAGGTTTTGAGCCACAAGCCGAAGTGAGAGGTAGTGCGGAAGAAGGCTTCACAGACGACAATGAATGATGAGATGTGGAGGATGGACTCCGGAGCCAAGTTGTGGAATTCCAGCCCATAATAAAACATGAGCCCCCTCACGAAGGGATCCGTCGGGAAGCCTAATCCCCGACGGCGACGCTCTTGCCAAGCTCGGGAGTAGGAATAACTTGCCCTCGGGCGGGCAGCCTATGCGAAATCTCGTAGGTTAAGTACCTGGCGTCTCTCAGCTTTAGCACGTCCTCTTCCGTGACAGAGGAGGGCATCCACCGACCTCGTAGGTCGGGGCCGGACATTGTCAAAGATCGAAGGTACCCGAATCTGGAGCCCTGGGTGTTGGAACTCGGGGCGAGGGGCGGATTCGATAGAGGATTGAAGGAAAAGAACGGGCCTTGGTCTCATTATAAAGAGGAAGAATACCAAGAGCCGTCCCCTGACCGTTTGGAACCCGCCTTCGATGGAGGGGGCGTGGCAACGGGCGCGGTTGGGTTACCCACGTCCGTATTGATGGGAATCCCGGAATTAGGGGAACATGATCTCTGCTTCGACAAGACGTGCCAAGGAAACCGCTTCGCTAAACGCGCTAAGGTGGTACAATAAAAACAATTCTAGTAAAGGCTTGGTAGTGGTGTAACGTCACGCCACAAAATACGTCAGCAGATTGAACTTGTGTCATATTATTCTCTCTATGGTGGTACGTGGAATTTATCTTTGCAGAGCCGGACACTATCCTGATGTTCACAATCTTCTATAAATTATTCGGAGGAAGAACCCGCCTTGCAATGCCGAAGACAACATGCGCGCCGGACTCGTCGTCATTGAAGCCTGGTTCAGGGGCTACTGAGGGAGTTCCAGACTAGGGGGTGTCCGGACAGCCGAACTATCATGATCGGCCGGACTCCAAGACTATGAAGATACAAGATTGAAGACTTCGTCCCGTGTCCGGATGGGACTTTCCTTGGCGTGGAAGGCAAGCTTGGCGATACGGATATGTAGATCTCCTACCATTGTAACCGACTTTGTGTAACCCTAGCCCTCTCCGGTGTCTATATAAACCGGATGGCTTTAGTCCATAGGACGAACAACAATCATACCATAGGCTAGCTTCTAGGGTTTAGCCTCCTTGATCTCGTGGTAGACCCACTCTTGTAACACACATCATCAATATTAATCAAGCAGGACGTAGGGTTTTACCTCCATCAAGAGGGCCCGAACCTGGGTAAAACATCGTGTCCCTTGTCTCCTGTTACCATCCGCCTAGACGCACAGTTCGGGACCCCCTACCCGAGACTCACCAGTTTTGACACCGACAATATCGTTAAGATATTTCCTTTCTCGTTAAAAGGTGATGCTAAGACTTGGTATAACTCTCTTGCTCCTGGTTGTGTGCGTAGTCCCCAAGATATGATTTTTTACTTCTTTGCTAAATATTTCCCTGCTCATAAGAAACAAGCTGCCTTGCGGGAAATATATAACTTTGTGCAGATCAAAGAAGAGAGTCTCCCACAAGCTTGGGGGAGGCTTCTCCAGTTACTTAATGCTTTGCTTGATCATCCTCTTAAGAAAAATGCAATACTTGATATTTTTTATAATGGACTAACCGATGCTTCCAAGGACTACTTGGATAGTTGTGATGGTTGTGTTTTCAGGGAAAGAACAGTCGACAAAGCTGAATTACTATGAATAATATGTTGACTAATGAAAATAGTTGGACTCTTCCTGAGCCAATTCCTGAAGCAATTCCTGAACCAATTGAGCCAACTCCTGAGCCTATTCCTAAACCCACTCCGAAGAAGAGAGGTGTTTTATTTCTCAGTCCTGAAGATATGCAAGAGGCAAAGAAATCAATGAAAGAAAAAGGTATTGAAGCTGAATATGTTAAGAATTTACCTCCTGTCGAAGAAATACATGGTCTTAATATACCGCCTGTTGAAGAACCGCATTGTCTTGATAACCCGACACAGGTAGTAAAGGTAAATTCTCTCTATAGATATGATAAAGTTGAAATTCCCTCTACTAAATTTCATAGCCCATGCTTAGATGAATTTGATGACTTTATGGCTAGACAAGAAAGTTTTAATGCTTATGTTGGTAGAGAGTTAAAGACTAATGCTTTTGAGGTAGGACTCGTGAGCGATAATATGGCTAGAGTTAAAGGTGAACTTAAAATCGTTAGCAAATATACTTCTATGGTTGCTACTCAAGCTGAGCAAGTACTTAAAGCTCAAAATGATTTGCTTGATGAATTAAATAATAAAAATGACTTTGCTGTTAGAGTGGCTACTAGAACTGATAGAATGACTCAGGAACCTTTGTATCCTGAAGGCCACCCTAAGAGAATCGAGCAGGAGTCTCAGAGAAATAATTTAGAGGCACCTAGTTCTTCTAAAAAGAAGAAAAAGAAAAAGATAGAACTTTGCATGCTTCTAATGAACCTACTGTAGACACACCTGAGAATCCCAATGATATTTCTATTTCTGATGCTGAAACACAATCAGGTGATGAACATGATCCTAGTGAGAATGTTAATGACAATGTTCATGTTGATGCTCAACCTAGCAAAAATAATGAAGTAGAGATTGAACCTGATGTTGGTCTCGATAACCCACAATCAAAGAATCAACGTTATGATAAGAGAGGTTTTTTTGCTAGGAAGCACGGTAGAGAAAGAGAACCATGGGTTCAGAAGCCCATGCCCTTTCCCCCTAAACCATCCAAGACAAAGGACGATGAGGATTTTGAGCGCTTTGCCGAAATGATTAGACCTATCTTCTTACGTATGCGCTTAACTGATATGCTGAAAGTAAATCCTTATGCTAAGTATATGAAGGATATCATTACAAATAAAGAAAGATACCGGAAGCTGAAATTTTCCACCATGCTTGCTAATTACACTTTTAAGGGTGGAATACCAAAGAAACTTGGAGATCCCGGGGTACCAACTATACCATGCTCCATTAAAAGAAATTATGTTAGAACTGCTTTATGTGCTCTTGGAGCCGGTGTTAGTGTTATGCCTCTCTCTTTATATCGTAGACTTTAATTGAATAAGTTGACACCTACTGAAATATCTTTGCAAATGGCCGATAAATCAACTGCTATACCTGTCGGTATTTGTGAGGATGTGCCTGTTGTGGTTGCAAATGTCACTATTTTAACGAACTTTGTCATTCTTGATATTCTCGAGGACGATAGTATGTCGATTATCCTTGGTAGACCTTTTCTTAATACTGCAGGGGCTGTTATTGATTGCAACAAAGGCAATGTTACTTTTCATGTTAATGGTAATGAGCATACAGTACACTTTTCGAGGAAAAAATCTCAAGTTCATAGCATCAATTATATTGGGAAAGTTCCAACTATCATTATTGGAGGTTTTGAATTTCCTCTTCCTACTGTCAAGAAAAAATATGATATTCTTATTGTTGGGGATTTTCATATCCCCATTGAGGTAACTTAGTGTTATTCGAAATTTCTCCGGTTCTGTATTATTCGGAATGAGTTTGTTAATAAGACTTGATCAACCTTGTTAGTGGATTCATTTTGATGATCATGAGATGGATGAAACTAGAAGGCACAACCTTCTGTACCCTCTTTTTACTTTCTATTATTTAGAATAAATAAAGCAAAAATAGTATTATCTGTCTGTTTTCTGAATTATCCATGCAATAAAAAATATCCCAAAAATAAAAGTGCTCCAAATGCTCTGCAAATTTAGTATGTTTTTATGGAATATTTGAGGATTTTAGGCACTGAAATCACTACAGGAGGGGCAAGCACCAGGCCACGAGAGTGGAGGGCGCGCCCACCCCACCTGGGCACGCCCCCCCAGTCTCGTGGGCCCCTGGTGGCCCCCTCCACTTATGCCAGCACCCACACACTTCATATTCTACCAAAAAAAATCCCCATCCAGCTCAAGCATGAGTTCTAGCTCATTTTGCTGCGATTTTCGATCTCCTTGCTCAAAGCTCCATTCACAAAACTGCTTTGGGAGATTGTTGCTTGGTATGTGACTCCTCCATTGGTCCAATTAGTTTTTGTTCTAGTGCTTTATTCATTGCAAATTTTTGCTGCATAGGTGACCATGTTCTTGAGCTTGCATGTTAAATTTATGAGGTCCCAAGCAATTCTAATGCATGCGATAGGCTCTAGGCACTTGTAGGAGTAGTTGCTACCAATCTTGTTTAGTTTTATTCACTTTTATTTTGAAGTTACTAAAATTTCAGAAATCTTCAGAAAATGATAAGGAAACTTTTGAGGGTTCTTCTAGCCAAAGCTCTCAGGAAAAACAAGCTAAAGAGAAGGAAAAAGCCAAGTATAATCTTCCTTGCTTAGCGGAAGTGCGGTCATGTGAATAGCCATGTGAGGATTTCTTGAAAGAAGCTGGAATTCACGAAGACTTTTACTCTTTGATCGAGAATGCAGGCCTCACCGGTTTCATCAATGACTGGATCGATCAGTATCTCTTACTCACCAATACTTCCGTGTAAATTTTTTATTATTATCCTAAGAAGTGTAGGATACCTCATGTATCATTTCATTTATATGATGAATTCAGAGAAATGTCTTTAATAATTTTTGCGTGGTGTGTAGGATACCTTATGAGGGAGAATTAGAGGAACCCCATCGTATAGATGTGGATGGCTTTGTTAATACTATCGCTGTAGAGGAGCCAAAGTAGGGTTCCGAGGCAAAAATCTCTAGCATACACTTTCCTGTTTTACGCTACTTTGCCATATTTGCTAGTAGATGATTGACTGGTCGTGGAACTAGTGGAAACTTTAGTGTTCTTGATATCATCATTCTTCAACATGCCTTGCTTGGAGACAATAGTTTTAGTATGGGTGTTGTCGTTGCTAAACGGCTAGCCCTGAATCGTACAAAAGGCCCCATATTTAGAGGTATCTATGCTTCACGTCTTGCTAGACATTTTCAGATACCCATTAGGCACCATGAAAAAGAGGAGACAAAATTGCCTCCTCACATTTTAGATTACAAGAGCATGGTAGCACACAAGTTTATTGTTGACAACAAAGAGAAGGTGCTCTTGTATAACCTTAGATTTAATAAGAAACACATTGAGACTATTATTCTGCCTGCGCCCTTGTTGTTTGATTTGACTGCAGATAATTTTCTTGTTACACCTGAAGCGGTGTACAATCATCGGGCTCAAGCTTTCACTCCAGAACATGAACCTGAGCCGGAACCTGAACTGGACCCTTACCGTGCATCATCTGTCCAGTGGGATCCGGAGATGACCAGCCAGTGGTATCCTGATTACACCTCCCAGTACACCGGGGAGAGTAGCGGAGGTCCTTGGGACTAGACCAACTTACGCCAAAAGCCTAAGCTTGGGGGAGTACGTATTTCTCACCGACTTTACATTCATGTTCACACACTAGTTGTCGGTGCTCATACTCTTTCATTGTATTATCCATGCTAGTTTAAATTTCTGTTTCTAGTTTTCTTCTTGTGTGTTTGATAAACCTTAAGAAAAACCAAAAAAATTAGTTAGTTTAATTTCCATGCTTGTAGTAGAAATTAAAATGAAAACCCAAAAAGATTTCTTGTTCTTCTTCTTACTTGTTGGGAGCTTTCCCGTGTAAATAGTTTTATTTTCTTTTCTTTCCTTTGGGGGTCGAGAAGACCATATAGAAATAGCTTAGTGGCTCTCATACGCTTGATTGTTTATTTAATTTAGAGCCCATATTACCATGTCTTCTCTCTTGAATTGAATGCTTGCAGATTCTAGCTTAGTCCAACGCACGTGCACTATTATTATTATACACATTGTTCGGTTGTGCGAGTGAAAGGCAATAATGACGATATATGATGGACTTATTGAGATGAGAAAAGCTGGTATGAACTCGACCTCTCTTGTTTTTGTAAATATGATGAGTTCATCATTCTGATTCAGTTTATTATGAAGTAAACATATTTGCAATGACATTTAGAGATTATAGTTGCTTGTGCCATGCTTGATTAGCTATTAGTTATAATGGTTTACCTTGCGTGCCAACATGCTATTAGAATGATTATGATGTGGTATGATGGGATGGTATCCTCCTTTGAATAAATTGAGTGACTCGACTTGGCACATGTTCATGCATGTAGTTGAAACAAATCAACATAGCCTTCATGATATTTATGTTCATGGTAGATTATATCCTACTCATGCTTGTATTCGGTGTAAATTAATTTTAATGCATGTTTATGACTGTTGTCGCTCTCTCAGTTGGTCGCTTCCCAGTCTTTTGCTAGCCTTCACCTGTACTAAGCGGGAATACTGCTTGTGCATCCAAACTTCATAAACCCAAAGTTGTTCCATATGAGTCCACTATACCTTCATATATGCGGTATTTACCTGCCGTTCCAAGTAAATTTGTATGTGCCAAACTCCAAACCTTCAAATGAAATCCTATTTTGTATGCTCGAGCAGCTTATGTTTCAACTAGGGCTGACTTTATCTTCCATGCTAGGTGGGTTATTCTCAAGAGGAGTGGACTCCGCTCCTCATTCACGAGAAAGGGCCGGTAACCGGGATGCCCAGTCCCATGATCCAAAAAGATCAAAGCAAATCAAAATAATTAAACAAAACTCCCCCAGGGCTGTTGTTAGTTGGAGGCACTCATTGTTTTGAGCAAGCCATGGATTGATGCTTGTTGGTGTTAGGGGGAGTATAAACCTTTACCATTCTGTTTGGGAACTGCCAATAATGCATGTAGTATGGAAGATACAGCCATCTCATAGTTGTTGTGTTGACAACAAAAGTACGCCTCTCAAAATGTTATTCAATCTCTATTTTAAAATCGAGCTCTGGCACCTCTACAAATCCCTGCTTCCCTCTGCGAAGGGATTATCTATTTACTTTTATGTTGAGTCATCACCCTTCTTATTAAAAAGCACCCGCTGGAGAGCACACTGTCATTTGCATTCATTTTTATTGGTTTATATTGTGTATGACTTGACTGGATCTCTTTTACCATGAATTACAATGTTTAGTCAGTCCTTGATCTTTAAAGGTGCTCTGCATTTATGTTTTGCGGTCGCAGAAAGGGCTAGCAAGATACCATTTTGTTATATCATGTTATAATTGTTTTGAGAAAGTGTTGTCATCCGAGTTTTATTATTATGGCTCGCTAGCTGATTATGCTATTTATATGAGTAATTGTGAGACCTAAGTGTTATTGTGAGTATGGTTAGTTCATAATATTTGCTGAAACCTGAATGATGGCTTTGCATGTTTACAACAACAAGAGCAAACAGAGTTTGTAAAAGTCTTTCTTTATCACTTTCAGTTTATCAACTGAATTGCTTGAGGACAAGCAAAGGTTTAAGCTTGGGGGAGTTGATACGTCTCCAACGTATCTACTTTTCCAAACACTTCTGCCCTTGTTTTGGATTCTAACTTGCATGATTTGAATGAAAC
This sequence comes from Triticum timopheevii, assembly GCA_963921465.1. NCBI lineage: Eukaryota > Viridiplantae > Streptophyta > Magnoliopsida > Poales > Poaceae > Triticum > Triticum timopheevii. Next base: position 582,093,709 of record OY997270.1, on the reverse strand, counting down.
TAACCCGGGCTGACGCTGTTTTCAGCAGAACTGCCATGATGTTGTTTTATGTGTAGAAAAGAAAAGTTCTCGGAATGTCCTGAAAATCCACGGAGGCACTTTTCGGAAAATATAAAAAATACTGGCGAAAGAATCAAGACCAGGGGGGCCACACCCTGTCCACGAGGGTGCGGGGCGCACCGCCTCCCCCTGGGCACGCCCCCTATCTCGTGGGCCCCCTGGACCTCCACCGACCTCAACTCCAACTCCATATATTCACGTTCGGGGAGAAAAAAATCAGAGAGAAAGTTTCATCACGTTTTATGACATGGAGCCGCCGCCAAGCCCTAATCTTTCTCGGGAGGGCTGATCTGGAGTCTGTTTGGGGCTCCGGAGAGGGGGATTCATCGCCGTCGTCATCATCAACCATCCTCCATCACCAATTTCATGGTGCTCACCGCCGTGCGTGAGTAATTCCATCATAGGCTTGCTGGACGGTGATGGGTTGGATGAGATTTACCATGTAATCATGTTAGTTTTGTTAGGGTTTGATCCCTAGTATCCACTATGTTCTGAGATTGATGTTGCTATGACTTTGCTATGCTTAATGCTTGTCACTAGGGCCCGAGTGCCATGATTTCAGATCTGAACCTATTATGTTTTCATGAATATATGTGTGTTCTTGATCCTATATTGCAAGTCTATAGTCACCTATTATGTGTTATGATCCGACAACCCCGAAGTGACAATAATCGGGATACTTCTCGGTGATGACCGTAGTTTGAGGAGTTCATGTATTCACTATGTGCTAATGCTTTGTTTCGGTTCTCTATTAAAAGGAGCCTCAATATCCCTTAGTTTCCGCTAGGACCCCGCTGCCACGGGAGGGTAGGACAAAAGATGTCATGCAAGTTCTTTTTCATAAGCACGTATGACTATTTACGGAATACATGCCTACAGTACATTGATGAATTGGAGCTAGTTCTGTGTCACCCTATGTTATAGCTATTACACGAGGAATCACATCCGGCATAATTATCCATCATTGATCCATTGCCTACGAGCTTTTCACATATTGTTCTTCGCTTATTTACTTTTCCATTGCTACTGTTACAAGTACTACAAAAACCCCAAAACTGTTACATTTACTTTTGCCACCGTTACCTTTATTATCATATTACTTTGCTACTAAATACTTTGCTGCAAATACTAAGTTATCCAGGTGTGGTTGAATTGACAACTCAACTGCTAATACTCAAGAATATTCTTTGGCTCCCCTTGTGTCGAATCAATAAATTTGGGTTGAATACTCACTAGTGCAGAACCGGGCATTAGCACCGGTTCGTAAGGCCCTGTAGTGCCGGTTATGTAACTGGCACTAATTTGTGGTCACTAAAGGCCCCCCCCCTTAGTACCGGTTCAACACGAACCGGTGCTAAAGGGCAACCACGTGGCACGAGCCAGCTCCGGGGGCCTGGAGCCCTTTAGTACCGGTTGGTAATACCAACCGGTACTATAAGGTTTGGTTTTTTTTAGTTTTATGATTTCTTTTTCATTTAATTTTGTGTTTCCATTTTAATTCTTTTTCGTTTTCTGGTATTTTACGATACTACACATTGTACACGTTATGCATATATATATATATATATAAATAGAATTTCTAGTAGAACCAATCATGCATATATATATCATCAATGTCTCACAAACCACCATATTAATTAATTCACACACATACACACATGTATAGCTATATACAATTTCTCCTACATATGAATGTTGCCTTCGGAGCCAGTGGCATTAGCCTAATTGGTGCCTTTGGTGCCTTCGGGCGGTAGCGGGTAATAGTATTCTCCCTTCGGATTTATGACCTAGTCTAGCAAAAATCCCGCTATTTCCTCTTGAAGTGCTTCTACGCGCTCCGTTTCTATGAGCTTCTCCCGCACCTCTTTGAACTGTTAAGAAGGAGATCAATATGCATGTGTATTAGTTGTGTGACTAGATATCGATAATGGTGTAAAAATTATGAATAGTGTTCTGACAAGCGTACCCATTCCTGTCTTTGAGATCTGCTCCTTTCGGACGCCATCATGTGAATGTTCTCGCAAACGCAGAATGCACATAGATCAGTGCCCTGCGACTGCTTCAGGGCCTTTACGAGAATGGAATTTCATTAGATAAAAATTAATCAAGCATGATAATTAAGGAGATGGCAGCTAGCTAGCTAGAGCTATAGTACTACTTAATTGCTTACCTTGGGTCGAAACCATTTAAGCTTTTTCTTCCATTCGCCGGGCGTGACGGCGATGAACCTTGTCCGAGCCCTGCCCGCCGACAAAGAAAATGAATAAATGGGTTATTAAATAGTTCATATCATGAAATGACGAACGAAATAGACTGAGATATATAGTTAATAATGATTGAAATTACCTGTTGACTATCCCATACAAGATGTTATAGTCAGTTTTTTCTGAGATTAGTGAGTCCAGTACTTCAATTGTTCCGACGTCAACTTTAATGATACACAAGACCCAGTGAAATATGCATGCACACACGTTTGCATGTCTTAATTAAGCGGGCATATGTAAGCAAAAACATGTAGCTAGCTAGTAGGCAAAAACAGAGAATTTGTAGTACAAGACAGTGTGACTCACTGGAAGTTATAAGGAAGTAGTATATCTTCATTGTATTTGCGGCGCTTCAAGAACTCTAGCATGCTGTCCTCTACTTCCTTTGCATAACGTTGATTCATCTTCCATAAGTATTCATTAACGGTGTTTGGGTCAATGAACCCAATACCAAAGCGTCCACCTTTTCTCATTTCATATATCTTCATCCTGCATAATACCACAGAAAAGAATATAGTGAGGATAATTACAGGTAATGATTGATCAAAAGGATCACTACAGCTAGCTTGAGACTTAAATTATAGAAAGAAATCACTTACAGACAATAGCAACTGACAATAGATTTGTCGAGTGCGTCTTGATTGTATAACTGAAACAGTTCTGAATACTCAACGGACAAAGCTTTCTCATGGTAGTAATGGTCCTGCTTGACATTCACCATGAGGGACAATCGATCTGAAATCTTGGTAATGTTCATGTACCATTGATGCAATTCATACATTCTCGTTGGGAGGTTCTTGACCTTGTCTGGCGCGACCAAAGGTTGGCCCCGGACATATTTCCGTTTTACTTCGTCCTCTCTAAGCAAAGGCATGGGCTCGATCTCGAGGAGTTGTCCAACAGTGATGTTGAGAACTTCAGCCTGCATTATATGCTCCTCCATTATTACCACATTGCCCACCTCGGGAACATGCACTGTTTGCCCACAATAATATTGGGCGCGCGTACTGTCACCTGTTGTTGGCACAACAAGCGAGGGGATCGATTGCGCCGCATGTTCTCCCAGCTGGGGAATGGTTTTCCCGCATTTTTTGGCAGCTGCTTCTTGTTTGCTCGATCCCGATGTAGACGTGCTCGCCTCCCTTTATAGACGTGCTCGATTTAACTTCCTGATGTGGCGCTCATAGTCTGTGTCAACAGGCTTGGGAGCTGGTGGTTGAGCCATACGAATGAAGTGGTCAATCTTTTCCTCAGGCACTTTCTCCCTTGGCGGCGGTGGCGGTTTCGGTGCAAAATGGGCTTCCACCTCGGCCTTCGATATGGCTGTGATTTCCTCCTCGGACCTGTCATAAGACCTCTGCGGAAGAGGCTTGAGGCTTGGACCATATTTATATCGCTTGCCTCCGCCTGTACTTCCTGTACTACCTCGACTCGTACCGCTACGCACCATAGCTGCGGGGTGTCTCTTCTGTGATTGCTGAGGCGGCGGAGACGGCTGACGGGACTGAGTTGGACGAGGAGGAGTGGCCTGAGGTTGTGCCGGACTTGGAGGAGGAGTGGACGTCTGACGCTGTGGCGGACTTGGAGGAGGAGGATTGTCCTGACACTTTGCCGGACTTGGAGGAGGAGGAGTGGCCTGACACTTTGCCGGACTTGGTGGACTTGCAGGAGCGGGAGACTGCTGACTCGGTGGCGGACTTCGATGAGGAGTCGGCTGACGCGGTGTCGGTGGCCTTCGAAAGATGATGCAATCCTTTTTCCATAGGATGATACGATGTTTGGCTTCTCCGAGAAAGCACTCACCGTCACCTCCAGCAATGTCAAGCTGTAGCCCTGAATATGGTGGGTCCACCACCTCATCAACCAAGACACGAGCATAGCCCGCTGGAATCGGGTTGCAATGGAAGGTTGCCTCGGGGGGATTTGTGAAAGCACAGCCGTCCGCCACCTTCATGGATATGTTCTTCATTTTGACGTGTAGCTCGCAGTTAGTGTTCTCCATGATGTCATCCACGAGGTATCTACCCGCCAGCATTGCGTCGTCCGGGGCGGCCGAACCCACGCTGCTTCTCGGCATGGATGGGCCGGTGCTATCCAATGCTGGATCATCCGCTAGCTGCTGCAGCTGCTGAGACCCCCTTTGATGGGTAAGTGAGTCGATCTGCTCCTGCTGCCGCTGGAATTTGACTGCCAATTCCGCTTGACTTGCTTCTAGGCCTTGAAGGCGTTCATAGTCCCGCTTCCTCTGCTCCTCCTCCATCTTCCTCTTCTTCTCCTCCGCAATCTTCTTTCTCGCACGGGTTCTGTAGTCGGTGTTCCAGTCTGAAAACCCCTCATACCACGGAATAGCGCCCATGCCTCGTGTTCTTCCCGGGTGTTCAGGATTTCCCAGGGCACGCGTAAGCTCGTCGTTCTCTCTGTTGGGCTGGAACACCCCCGTTCGTGCCTCTTCTATTGCAACAAGTATCACATCGTCGGCTCCCTTCAGACTTGCCCTCGTCGAAACATTGCCTGTCTCCAGGTCCAACTCCCCCCCATGCGCATAGAACCAAGTCCTGACCCTGGGGGGCCAGCTCTTAGTAGCCGGAGTGACACCTGCATCCTCCATCTCTTTATCAGACTTATCCCACTTAGGCATTGCCACCGCATAGCCACCTGGCCCCAGCTTATGGAACTTATCCTTTTTTCGGCATTCTTCTTGTTTATTCTTGACCGTTCCTTCGCTAATTCCGAATCCTTGAATTTCACGAAATCGTCCCAATGATCACGTTGGTTCTCTAGTGTTCCCTTGAATACTGGAGTCTTCCTTCCTCCCTTGACGTACTTCTTCCATTCACGATTCTTGTGGTTCTTGAATGCAATCGCCATCATCCTAAGAGCAGCCTCCTTGACTTTCTGCACATCTGCTTCTATGAAATGATCTGGTAGGGTGAAATGTTCCATGAGAGTATCCCAAAGCAGATCTTTTTGATTCTTGTTGACAAAAGTAACATCTGGACGTGGCTTTGCTGGCTCTCTCCATTCTTGAAGTTTGACCTGGAGTTCGTCCTTCACAAGAACTCCGCACTGACGAACGAACTTGTCCGCAATCTTCTTAGGCGCTAATGGTTTGCCAGTAGGGCTGCATGCCTCGATATTGTACTTTACGCCCGCCTTCAACTTTTTGTTCGGGCCTTGTTTCGTCATTTTGCCTGAAGATTTGCTCGATCCGGATGGCTGAAAGAACAAAGATCGATTCGTTAATATATCTTCAAGTCATTTAAAACATGGGATGATCACCAGATGCCTGCTTATATAAATATATATACCTCGCCGGTCTTTGTTGTTTCAGGATCAACATGTTCTTCGTCATCGTCATAATTGTAGTTCATGACTTCATCAATTTCGTCGTCGCGATCGAATATCATATCACCCTCTCCGGTGTTGTTTAGAAATTCGGAGCCGTCATAATCTTCTTCATTCTGATTATTATCTGGCCCGCATATCATATCGAACATGGTCTGTTCTCCCTCTCTGTCGGTATTGTCTGCCATAGCTTTTGTTTAACTAATCCAAAAGAAATATAAAACAATTTAGTATTCAAATTACATCGTCTCGAATAATAGATATAATCTCAAATACATCGTCTAGAATAATAGATATAATCTCGAATACATCGTCTCAAATAATATATAATATTGAATAGTACATCACTGGCTATTAGCTAATAAAGATCGAATACTACAGAAGAATCTAGGACACTTGCGGTTCCTCCGGCGCGGGCGGTGGACACCCAAAGAGAAGGAACCCTCATAGGATCATAGCTGAAGTGAGATCGCCGAAGATACTGCCACGTATTGGAGAACCTGCCGCCCTCTAACGCAACCATGTAGCGATGGACGTGCTCGTCCTCCTCCCTGACATGGCGACGTACCACCTCCCGCGGGGCCGGGTCCCTCCGCATCAAAACTGGCCCACGCGAATGCCACCAAACGAGATCAGGGTCGACAACGGGACCCGCGGCCAGGTTCCTCATCAAGCTGCGCGCCCCTCCAAGCAGCACCTCCCAGTGCCAGCCCGGCGGAGCCCAGTCCCGGACATGGGTCGGCTGGACGTCGTCGCGGACGGGTCGACGGCGAGGATGCGGGCCGGGCATATCGTCGACAACAAATACTATATGCCCGCAAAAAGTAACATTTTTTAAATGATTGGATTGTGATAACTAAAATTCTATATATATGCAAATTCTAACAATTTGACATTAATCTAATTCATCTAACTAAAACTAATTCTAAAATTTCCTGATTATATAACTAACATTTCCATAACAATTCTAATATTTATATAACTAAAAAACATAAATACTGCTAACATTTCTATAAATATTTCTATAACTAAAAAATAGAAAACATTTATAACATTTCTATAAAAAACTAACATTTCTAATATTTATATAACTAAAAAACAGAATAATTTCTAACATTTCTATAACTAAAAAAAGAAAACATTTATAACAAACAAACTAATGTGTGTACTGTGTGTGTACTATGTGTGTGTGTGTGTAGTACTGTGTGTGTGTGGACATGGTGGCCGGGGCGAGCTCACCGGCGAGGCGACGACGGGGCGACAACGAAGGGGCGGTGACGACGGGGCGACGGGACGGGGCGGCGACGACGGGGCGGGGCGGCCGGGGCGACGGGACGGGGCGGTGACGACGGGGCAGGGCGGGGCGCGGCGACGGGGACGACAGGGGCGACGGGGACGGGGACGGCAGGGGCGGCGACGTCGACGGGGGCGACGACGAGGGGCGGGGACGGACCGGGTCGGTGACGAGGGGCGGGGGCGGCGACGATCGGGGCAGGGCGGCGCGACGGGGGAGGAAATAGAGGGAAGAACAGAGGGAAACTGATTTTTTTCAAGTGTTGTATATATAGGATGGACCTTTAGTACCGGTTGGAGCCACCAACCGGTACTAAAGGTCTGTTTTGGCCAGGCCAAGCGGCGGGAAGCGACCCCCTTTAGTACCGGGTGGTGGCACAAACCGGTATTAAAGGCCCCCTCTTTAGTACCGGTTTGTGCCACCACCCGGTACTAAAGGGGGTGCGCTGGCGCAGGTGCGGTGCGGAAGTTTAGTCCCACCTCGCTAGTCGAGGGGCTACCGCACTGGTTTATAAGCCCCAGTGCGGTAGCTCTCTCGAGCTCCTCTCCTAATCAGACCTACTGGGCCTACCTGTCCTCCTCGCCTCATGGGCCTACTGGGCCTTCGCGGGCCTGCATCCTGGCCCAACCAAAGGTTGTGTCGCTAGTCGTATGCAGGCCGCTTTGGCCCAGTAGGCGGGCTTTTTTTTCGTTTTTTTTGCTTTATTTTTTGTTTTATTTATTTTTGAGTTGTTTTTTGCTGTATTTAGAGTTTCTTTGTGAATATTTTTGCTTTAGGTACAAAAAATTACAAACTTTCTGTTAGTGCCGGTAGATTTCAAATTTGAATAGTTTAAATTTTGAATTATTTGAAATTTGTGTGAATCACTAGTTTGTGAATAACTTAACTTTGAAAAAAGTTTTTTCAGTGATTCTTTTCTCTTATGTTTAATATTAGTGTGTTTTATCATTATATTCAATTTAGTAATGCTTAGGTTATTTAAAAAATGAAATGCCTTTGTAACAGTTCAGTTTTCGTTGGAAACCCTGATACTTCGAAAGAGATTGTCCATTTTGTACACGAAGTGCATCCAGTTTTTGCCGTAACCCTCTCTACTTTCTTGCACATGCTATTTGTATGAAATTATGATACCATGCCAACTTTCAACCTTTTCTGAGTTCATTTGAATTGCTTTTCAATTTCAGGGTCATTTAGCTGGAAAAAAAAATCAGTAAATGCATGAAAAGAATTTGTTTGCACATAAAATTTCTTCGCGTTTCAAATGCCAAAACACATAACTACCCTAACTATTACAGACATTCCCTCCTAGGTGTGAAACACAGAAGAAAGTGATGATAGTGAAGCCGATCACATCCCAGATCTTTGGATGTGAAACTTTTTCTTCGCGTGTGTCCCTTTGCGCCGTAACCATGGAAAATCTTCATCATTTAACGGGATGCTCGGGTCAATATTCACTGTGAATGGAGCAATTTCATCAAACTTTTCATAATCTTCTGACTTGTCTGTCTTGTCATCCACTCCCACGATGTTTCTCTTCCCAGAAAGAACTATGTGCCGCTTTGGCTCATCGTACGATGCATTCGCTTCCTTATCTTTTCTTTTTCTTGGCTTGGTAGACATGTCCTTCACATAGAAAACCTGTGCGACATCATTGGCTAGGACGAATGGTTCGTCTGCATACACCAGATTGTTGAGATCCACTGTTGTCATTCCGTACTGCGGGTCTTCCGTTACCCCACCTCGTGTCATATTGACCCATTTGCATCGAAACAAAGGGACCTTTAAACCACGTCGATAGTCAAGTTCCCATATGTCCTGTATATAACCATAATATGTTTCCTTTCCCGTCTTGGTTTCTTCATCAAAGCAGACACCACTGTTTTGATTGGTGCCCTTCTTATCTTGGGCGATCGTGTAAAATGTATTACCATTTATCTCGTACCCTTTGAAAGTCATTATATTCAAAGATGGTAACTGGGACAACAAGTACAGGTCATCTTCAATAGAGGTGCCATGCATGGTACGTGTCTGCAACTAGTTGGCGAAACTCCTAGTTTGTTCACGTGTAATCCAGTCATCAGACTGCTCCGGGTGTTTGGAGCGTAGCAAATTCTTGTGTTCATCCATATACGGAGCCACCAAGGTGGAATTCTGTAGAACTGTGTAGTGTGCTTCAGTGAGAGAATGTCCGTCCATACATATTATTTGTTCCCCTCCTAGTGTGCCTTTTCCATCCAGTCTGCCCTTATGCCGCGATTCAGGAACACCAATCGGCTTAAGGTCAGGAATAAAGTCAATACAAAACTCAATGACCTCCTCATTTTGATGGCCCTTGGAGATGCTTCCTTCTGGCCTAGCACGGTTATGAACATATTTCTTTAAGACTCCCATGAACCTCTCAAAGGGGAACATATTGTGTAGAAATACAGGACCCAAAACGTTAATCTCTTCGCATAGGTGAACTAGGACGTGCGTCATGATGTTGAAGAAGGATGGTGGGAACACCAACTCGAAACTGACAAGACATTGCACCAAATCATTCTGTAACCTTGGTATGATTTCTGGATCGATTACCTTCTGAGAGATTGCATTGAGAAATGCACATAGCTTCACAATGGCTAATCGAACGTTTTCCGGTAGAAGCCCCCTCAATGCAACCGGAAGTAGTTGCGTCATAATCATGTGGCAGTCATGAGACTTTAGGTTCTGGAACTTTTTCTCTGCCATGTTTATTATTCCCTTTATATTCGACGAGAAGCCAGACTGTACCTTAATACTGAGCAGGCATTCAAAGAAGATTTCCTTCTCTTCTTTGGTAAGAGCGTAGCTTGCATGACCCTGATGTATGCCGTCTTCTCCGTGCATACGTTGCTAGTCCTCCCGTGCCTCAGGTGTATCTTTTGTCTTCCCATACACGCCCAAGAAGCCAAGCAGGGTCACGCAAAGATTTTTCGTCACGTGCATCACGTCGATTGCGGAGCGGACCTCTAGGTCTTTCCAATATGGCAGGTCCCAAAATATAGATTTCTTCTTCCACATGGGTGCGCGTCCGTCCGCGTCCTTCGGAACAGGTTGTTCGCCAGGACCCTTTCCAAATATCACCTTCAAATCCTTGACCATATCATGTACATCAGCACCAGTACGATGGCGAGGCTTCGTCCGGTGATCCGCCTCACCTTTGAAATGCTTGCCTTTCTTTCTTACGGGATGCCTGCTCGGAATAAATCGACGATGTCCCAGGTACACATTCTTCTTACAACTATTCAAATATATACTGTTGGTATCATCCAAACAGTGCGTGCATCCACGGTATCCCTTGTTTGTCTGTCCTGAAAGGTTACTGAGAGCAGGCCAATCATTGATGGTCACAAACAGCAATGCCTTTAGGTCAAATTCTTCCCCCATGTGCTCATCCCACGCACGTATACCTGTTCCATTCCACAGTTGTAAGAGTTCTTCAACTAATGGCCTTAGGTACACATCAATGTTGTTGCCGGGTTGCTTAGGGCCTTGGATGAGCACTGGCATCATAATGAACTTCCTCTTCATGCACAACCAAGGAGGAAGGTTATACAAACATAGAGTCACAGGCCAGGTGCTATGGTTGCTGCTCTGCTCCCCAAAAGGATTAATGCCATCTGTGCTTAGAACAAACCATATGCTCCTTGCGTCATCTGCAAACTCCTTCCCGTACTTTCTTTCGATTTTTCTCCACTGCGACCCGTCAGCGGGTACTCTCAACTTTCCGTCTTTCTTACGGTCTTCTCTGTGCCATCGCATCGCCTTGGCATGCTCTTTGTTTTGGAACAAACGTTTCAACCGTGGTATTATAGGAGAATACCACATCACCTTGGCAGGAATCTTCTTCCTGTGGCGCTCGCCCTCGACATCACCAGGCTCATCGCGGCTGATCTTATAGCGCAATGCACCACATACCGGGCAAGCGTTCAAATCCTCGTACTCACCGCGGTAGAGGATGCAATCATTAGGGCATGCACGTATCTTCTGCACCTCTAACCCTAGAGGGCAGACAGCCTTCTTTGCTTCGTACGTACTCTTGGGCAATTCGTTGTCCTTTGGAAGCATATCCTTTATCATTACCAGCAACTTTCCAAATCCCTTGCCAGATACACCATTCTCTGCCTTCCATTACAGCAATTCTAGTGTGGTGCCCAGCTTTTTCTTGTCACCTACGCAATTCGGGTACAACAATTTTTTGTGATCCTCTAACATGCGCTGCAACTTCTTCTTCTCCAAATCACTTGCGCAGTTTCTCTTTGCATCGGCAATGGCCTGACCTAGATCATCAACGGGCTCATCTGATGCCTCTTCTTCAGCTTCTTCCCGCATTGCCGACTCAGCTTCTTCCCGCATTACCGGCTCAACTTCTTCCCCCATTGTTGTATCATTGTATTCAGGGAACCCATGGCCAGGATAGCTGTCGTCGTCCTCTTCTTCTTCATTGTCTTCCATCATAACCCCTCTTTCTCCGTGCTTGGTCCAAACATTATAGTGGGGCATGAAACCGGACTCAAACAGGTGGACGTGAATGGTTCTTGACGTCGAGTAATTGTGACCATTCTTACAGCCAGCACATGGACAAGGCATAAAACCATCCGCCCGTTTGTTTGCCTCAGCCGCAAGCAGAAAAGTATGCACGCCCTCAACAAACTGGGGAGAGCATCGGTCATCGTACATCCATTGCCGGCTCATCTTCATTACACAACACCGAATAGACCAAATTAATACAAGTTCATACATAAAGTTCATACAACACTTAAATGCAACAAACAAATAACTCTCTAGCTAAAGCATTTAAATGCAACAACAAATGCGATCAAGATCGCAACTAAGGTAACAATTGATCCAACAGCATAATGATACCAAGCCTCACTATCGATGGCATATTTTCTAATCTTTCTATTCTTCAAGCGCATTTTCTCCATCTTGATCTTGTGATCCTCGACGACATCGGCAACATGCAACTCCAATTCCATCTTCTCCCCCTCAATTCTTTTCAATTTTTCTTTCAAGTGCTCGTTTTCTCTTTCAACTAAATTTAACCTCTCGACAATAGGGTCGATTGGAATTTCCGGTTCACATACCTCCTAGATAAAAATATCTATGTCAACTTGATGGGCATAATTTGTCATAAACACGAAATGCAACAAATAGTTTTAAAAGAGAATATACCACATCCGAATCTTAACAAGGACGAGGGCCGATGGGGACGGATATCAAAACCATGGCACTATGTATAACAAACAACGTACGGGTAAGATAATTATTACATGATTAACTATATAGCCAAATCACAGAAACATCAATTTTTTATATAAAATTTCATGAACAAGAGGCTCACCACAAGTTGGTGCCGGCGACGGGACGGTGCGGGCGATCGACGGTGGTTACGACAGAGATTTAGAAGGCACTAATTAAACCACACCTACATATGCAAACTAAGTGTTATTTTTGACCTCAAATTGCATATAAATCAAATACTAGCACATATATATATTTCCTCCCAAATTACTAAACTCCCAAATTAGTAACTATATAAAGCATTGCAAGAGCTAATCTAGTAATGAGAGATGAAAGGACAAAGTTGCTAACCTTTGTGATCACTTGAATGGATGGGGGCCTTCAAATCTTGACAAATTTTGGGCAAAATGTGTGATGAGCTCGAGGGGAGAAGAGGAAGAACAGAGAGGAGAGGAGAGGGGAAAGGGGGAAGAACAGAGCGAGCTGGACGAAGGGTTTATATGCAGGAGGACCTTTAGTACCGGTTCGTGCCACGAACCGGTACTAACGGTGCTGGAGGGGCCCCAGACTGACAACATCCTGCCACCACACTCATTAGTACCGGTTCGTGGCACGAACCGGTGCTAAAGGTTAGCCACGAACCGGTACTAATGAGAGCGGCCCGGCTAGCCGTTGGAACCGGCACTAATGTATGCATTAGTGCCGGCTCTAATACAAACCGGCACTAATGTGCTACACGTTTGACCCTTTTTCTACTAGTGACTTTAGCCTCGAAAGCTGTTGCGATCCCCTACACTTGTGGGTTATCACATACCGATGACAAAGGGAACAACGTATGATGTTATGCGGTTTTACCGATAAAGATCTTTGTAGAATATGTTGGAGCCAATATGAGCATCCAGGTTCTGCTATTGGTTATTGATCAGAGATGTGTCTCGATCATGTCTACATAGTTCTCGAACCCGTAGGGTCCGCACACTTAACGTTCGATGATGATTTGTATTATGAGTTATGTGTTTTTGATGACCGAAGTTTGTTCGGAGTCCAAGATGAGATCACGGACATGACGAGGAGTCTCGAAATGGTCGAGACATAAATATTGATATATTGGAAGGTTATGTTTGGACTGGAAAGGTTTCGGAATGGTTCGGTCTTTTTCGGAGTACCGGGAGGTTATCGGAACCCCACAAGGGATTAATTGGCCTTCATGGGCCTTAGTTGAAGAGAGGAGGTAGCGGCTAGGAGGTGGCGCGCGCCCCCCTTAGCCCAAACCAAATTGGACTAGAGGAGGGGGCGCCCCCACCCTTCCTCTTTCTCCTCCACCTCTTTCCCTCTCTCCCCATCTTGGAAAAGGAAGGGTACTCCAACTAGGATTGGGAATCCTAGTTGGACTCCCCCTATAGGCGCGCCCCTCCTAGGCCGGCCTCCTCCTCCCCCCTCCTTTATATATGGGGCAAGGGGGCACCCCAAAGCACAATAGTTGTTCTCTTTGCCGTGTGCGGTGCCCCCCACAGTTTAACTCCTCGGTCATATCATCGTAGTGCTTAAGCGAAGCCCTGCGCAGGTAACATCATCAACACTGTCGCCACGCCGTTGTGCTAATGGAACGCACCCCCATCCTCAACTGGATCAAGAGCACGAGGGACGTCATTGAGTTGAACGTGTGCTGAACATGGAGGTGCCGCATGTTCGGTACTTGGATCGGTTGGATCGCGAAGACGTTCGACTAAATCAACCACATTACTAAACGCTTCCGCTTTCGGTCTATGAGGGTACATGGAAACACTCTCCCCTCTCGTTGCTATGCATCTCCTAGATAGATCTTGCGTGATCGTAGGAATTTTTTTAAATTACTACGTTCCCCAACATGATTAACATCCAAAGTTCACATCACCATGTGACCAACACCCAAAGGGTTTACTAGAGTCAATAATCTACTTCACATCGCTATGTGATTAACACCCAAAGAGTAGTAAGGTGTGATCATGTTTTGCTTGTGAGAGAAGTTTAGTCAACGGGTCTGCCACATTAAGATCCGTATGTATCTTGCAAATTTCTATGTATACAATGCTCTGCATGGAGCTACTCTAGCTAATTTCTCCCACGTTAAATGCGTATCTAGATTGAGACTTAGAGTCATCTAGATCACTGCCAAAGCTTGCATCGACGTAACTCTTTACGACGAACTCTTTATCACCTTCATAACCGAGAAACATTTCCTTAGTCCTCTTTAAGGTAACTATGGATAATTTTGACCACTGTCCAGTGATCTACTCCTGGGTCACTATTGTACCCCCTTGCCAAATTCATGGCAAGGCACATAACAGGTCTAGTACATAGCATGGCATACTTTATAGAACCTATGGCTGAGGTATAGGGAATGACTTTCATTCTCTCTCTCTATCTTCTGCCGTGGTTGGGGTTTGAGTCTTACTCAACTTCACACTTTACAAAAAAGGATAGAACTCCTTCTTTGACTGATCCATTTTAAACTCCTCCAAATCTTGTCAAGGTGTGTGATTTGTGAAAGTCCTATTAAGCGTCTTGATCTATCTCTATAGATCTTGATGCCCAATAGATAAGTAGCTTTACCAAGGTCTTTTATTGAAAAATTCTTATTCAAGTATCCTTTTATGCTATATAGAAATTCTATATCATTTCCAATCAATAATATGTCAACCACATATGATATTAGAAATGCTATAGAGCTCCCACTCACTTTTTTTAATGCAGGCTTCTCCAAACGCCTGTATAAAAGCATATGCTTTGATCACCTCATCAAAGCGTATATTCCAACTCCGAGATGCTTGCACCAGTCCATAGATGGATCACTGGAGCCTGCACACTTTGTTAGCACCTTTAGGATCGACAAAACCTTCTGGTTGCATCATATACTATTCTTCTTTAAGAAATCCATTAAGGAATGCAGTTTTGATGTCCATTTGCCAGATTTCATAATCATAAAATGCGGCAATTGCGAACATGATTCAGACAGACTTAAGCCTCACTACGGGTGAGAAAAGTCTCATCGTAGACAACTACTTGAACTGTTTGGGCACGTAGTAATTTCAAAAAAATTCCTACGCACACGCAATATCATGGTGATGCATAGCAACAAGAGGGAAGAGTGTGTCCACGTACCCTCGTAGACCGAAAGCGGAAGCGTTAGCACAACACGGTTGATGTAGTCGTACGTCTTCACGATCCGACCGATCAAGTACCGAATGCATGACACCTCCGAGTTCTGCACACGTTCAACTCGATGACGTCCCTCGAACTCCGATCCAGCTGAGCTTTGAGGGAGAGTTTCGTCAGCACGACGGCATGGTGACGATGATGATGTTCTACCGACGCAGGGCTTCGCCTAAGCACTGCTATGATATTATCGAGGTGGATTATGGTGGAGGGGGGCACCGCACACAGCTAAGAGATCCAAGGGATCAATTGTTGTGTCTATGGGGTGCCCCCTCCCCCGTATATAAAGGAGTGGAGGAGGGGGCTGGCTAGGAGGAGGAGGCGTGCCCAAGGGGGGAGTGCTACTCCCACCGGGAGTAGGACTCCTCCTTTTCCTATTTGGAGAGGCAGAGGGAAGGAAGAGGAAGGAGGGAGGAAGGAAAGGGGGGCCGGCCCCCTCCCAATTTGGATTGGGCTTGGGGGGGGGGGGCGCCCCCTCCCTTGCTCCTTTCACCTCCTTTCCACTAAAGCCCATTAAGGTCCATATACCTCCCGGGGGTTCCGATAACCTCCCGGAGCCCCGGTATTGTCCCAATCTCACCCAGAACCATTCTGGTGTCCAAATATAGTCGTCCAATATATCGATCTTTATGTCTCAACCATTTCGAGACTCCTCGTCATGTACATGATCACATTCGAGACTCTGAAGTACCTTCGGTACATCAAAACACATAAACTCATAATATAACCATCATCGAACTTTAAGCGTGCGGACCCTACGGGTTCGAGAACTATGTAGACATGACCAAGACACGTCTCTGGTCAATAACCAATAGCGGAACCTGGATGCTCATATTGGCTCTTACATATTCTACGAAGATCTTTATCGGTCAAACCGCATAACAACATACGTTGTTCCCTTTGTCATCGGTATGTTACTTGCCCGAGATTCGATCGTCGGTATCTCAATACCTAGTTCAATCTCATTACCGGCAAGTCTCTTTACTCGTTACGTAATGCATCATCCCGTAACTAACTCATTAGCTACATTGCTTGCACAGCTTATAGTGATGTGCATTACCGAGAGGGCCTAGAGATACCTCTCCGACAATCGGAGTGACATATCCTAATCTCGAAATATGTCAACTCAACAAGTACCTTCGGAGACACCTGTAAAGCACCTTTATAGTCACCCAGTTACGTTGTGACGTTTGGTAGCACACAAAGTGTTCCTCCGGTAAACGGGAGTTACATAATCTCATAGTCATAGAAACATGTATAAGTCATGAAGAAAGCAATAGCAACACACTAAACGATCAAGTGCTAAGCAAACAGAATGGGTCAAGTCAATCACATCATTGTCCTAATGATGTGATCCCGTTAATCAAATGACAACTCATGTCTATGGTTAGGAAACTTAACCATCTTTGATTCACGAGCTAGTCAAGTAGAGGCATACTAGTGACACTATGTTTGTCTATGTATTCACACATGTATTATGTTTCCGGGTAATACAATTCTAGCATGAATAATAAACATTTATCATGATATGAGGAAATAAATAATAACTTTATTATTGCCTCTAGGGCATATTTCCTTCGGTCTCCCACTTGCATTAGAGTCAATAATCTAGATTACAAAGTAATGATTCTAACACCCATGGAGCCTTGGTGCTGATCATGTTTTGCTCGTGGAAGAGGCTTAGTCAACGGGTCTGCAACATTCAGATCCGTATGTATCTTGCAAATCTCTATGTCTCCCACCTGGACTTGGTCCCGGATGGAATTGAAGCATCTCTTGATGTGCTTGGTTCTCCTGTGAAATCCGGATTCCTTTGCCAAGGCAATTGCATCAGTATTGTCACTAAAGATTTTCATTGGACCCGATGCACTAGGTATGACACCTAGATCGGGTATGAACTCCTTCATCCAGACTTCTTCATTTGCTGCTTTTGAAGCAGCTATGTACTCCGCTTCACATGTAGATCCCACCATGATGCTTTGTTTAGAACTGCACCATCTGACAGCTCCACCGTTCAATATAAACACGTATCCAGTTTGCGATTTAGAATCATCCGGATCAGTGTCAAAGCTTGCATCAACGTAACCATTTACGACTAGCTCTTTGTCACCTCCATAAACGAGAAACATATCCTTAGTGCTTTTCAGGTATTTCAGGATGTTCTTGACCGCTGTCCAGTGATCCACTCCTGGATTACTTTGGTACCTCCATGCTAAACTAATAGCAAGGCACACATCAGGTCTGGTACACAACATTGCATACATGATAGAGCCTATGGTGAAGCATAGGGAACATCTTTCATTTTCTCTCTATCTTCTGCAGTGGTCGGGCATTGAGTCTGACTCAATTTCACACCTTGTATTACAGGCATGAACCCTTTCTTTGCTTGATCCATTTTGAACTTTTAAAAAACTTTATCAAGGTATGTACTTTATGAAAGTCCAATTAAGCGTCTTGATCTATCTCTATAGATCTTGATGCCCAATATATAAGCAGCTTCACCGAGGTCTTTCATTGAAAAACTTTTATTCAAGTATCCTTTTATGCTCCCCAGAAATTCTATATCATTTCCAATCAATAATATGTTATCCACATATAATATTAGAAATGCTAAAGAGCTCCCACTCACTTTCTTTTAAATACAGGCTTCTCCAAAAGTCTGTATAAAACCATATGCTTTGATCACACTATCAAAGCGTTTATTCCAGCTCCGAGAGGCTTGCACCAGTCCATAAATGGATCGCTGGAGCTTGCACACTTTGTTAGCACCCTTTGGATCGACAAAACCTTCTGGTTGCATCATATACACCTCTTCTTCCAGAAATCCATTCAGGAATGTAGTTTTGACATCCATTTGCCAAATTTCATAATCATAAAATGCGGCAATTGCTAACATGATTCAGACAGACTTAAGCATCGCTACGGGTGAGAAAGTCTCATCGTAGTCAACCCCTTGAACTTGTCGAAAACCTTTTGCAGCAAGTCGAGCTTTGTAGACAGTAACATTACCATCAGCGTCAGTCTTCTTCTTGAAGATCCATTTATTCTTGATGGCTTTCCGATCATTGGGCAAGTCAACCAAAGTCCATACTTTGTTCTCATACATGGATCCCATCTCAAATTTCATGGCCTCAAGCCATTTTGTGGAATCTGGGCTCATCATCGCTTCCTCATAGTTCGTAGGTTCGCCATGGTCAAGTAACATGACCTCTAGAATAGGATTACCGTACCACTCTGGTGCGGATCTTACTCCGGTTGACCTACGAGGTTTCGTAGTAACTTGATGTGAAGTTTCATGATCAATATCATTAGCTTCCTCACTAATTAGGGTAGTCGTCACAGGAACCAGTTTCTGTGATGAACTATTTTCCAGTAAGGGAGCAGGTGCAGTTACCTCATCAAGTTCTAATTTCCTCCCACTCACTTCTTTCGAGAGAAATTCCTTCTCTAGAAAGGATCCATTCTTGGCAACGAATGTCTTGCCTTTGGAGCTATGATAGAAGGTGTACCCAACAGTTTCCTTTGGGTATCCTATGAAGACACATTTCTCCGATTTGGGTTCGAGCTTATCAAGTTGAAGCTTTTTCACAAAAGCATCGCAGCCCAAACTTTAAGAAATGACAACTTTGGTTTCTTGCCAAACCATAGTTCATAAGGTGTCGTCTCAATGGATTTTGATGGTGCCCTATTTAACGTGAATGCAGCCATCTCTAAAGCATAACCCCAAAATGATAGCGGTAAATCAGTAAGAGACATCATAGATCGCACCATATCTAGTAAAGTACGATTACGACGTTCAGACACACCATTATGCTGTGGTGTTCCGGATGGCATGAGTTGCGAAACTATTCCGCATTGTTACAAATGTAGACCAAACTCGTAACTCAAATATTCTCCTCCACGATCAGATTGTAGAAACTTTATTTTCTTGTTACGATGATTTTCAACTTCACTCTGAAATTCTTTGAACCTTTCAAATGTTTCAGACTTATGTTTCATTAAGTAGATATACCCATATCTGCTTAAATCATCTATGAAGGTGAGAAAATAACGATACCCGCCGCGAGCCTCAACATTCATTGGACCACATACATCCGTATGTATGATCTCCAACAAATCAGTTGCTCGCTCCATAGTTCCAGAGAACGACATTTTAGTCATCTTGCCCATGAGGCATGGTTCGCAAGTACCAAGTGATTCATAATCAAGTGATTCCAGAAGTCCATCAGTATGGAGTTTCTTCATGCGCTTTATACCAATATGACCCAAACAGCAGTGCCACAAATAAGTTGCACTATCATTATCAACTCTGCATCTTTTGGCTTCAACATTATGAATATGTGTATCACTACTACCGAGATTCATCAAAAATAGACCACTCTTTAAGGGTGCATGACCATAAAAGATATTACTCATATAAATAGAACAACCATTATTCTCAGATTTAAATGAATAACCGTCTCACATCAAACAAGATCCAGATATAATGTTCATGCTCAACGCTGTCACCAAATAACAATTATTTAGGTCTAAAACTAATCCCGAAGGTAGATGTAGTGGTAGCGTGCCGATGGCGATCACATCGACTTTGGAACCATTTCCCACGCGCATCGTCACCTCGTCCTTAGCCAGTGTCCGCTTAATCCGTAGTCCCTGTTTCGAGTTGCAAATACTAGCAACATAACCAGTATCAAATACCCAGGTGCTACTTCGAGCTCTGGTAAGGTACACATCAATAACATGTATATCACATATACCTTTGTTCACCTTGCCATCCTTCTTATCCGCCAAATACTTGGGGCAGTTCCGCTTCTAGTGACTAGTCTGCTTGCAGTAGAAGCACACAGTCTCAGGCTTAGGTCCAGACTTGGGTTTCTTCTCTTGAGCGGCAACTTGTTTGCCGTTATTCTTGAAGTTCCCCTTCTTCTTCCCTTTACCCTTTTTCTTGAAACTAGTGGTCTTGTTGACCATCAACACTTGATGCTCCTTCTTGATTTCTACCTCCGCAGCCTTTAGCATTGCGAAGAGCTCGGGAATTGTCTTGTTCATCCCTTGCATATTATAGTTCATCATGAAGCTCTTATAGCTTGGTGGTAGTGATTGAAGAATTCTGTCAATGATACTATAATCCGGAAGATTAACTCCCAGTTGAATCAAGTGATTGCAATACCCAGACATTTTGAGTATATGTTCACTGACAGAACTATTCTCCTCCATCTTGCAGCTGTAGAACTTATTGGAGACTTCATATCTCTCAATCTTGGCATTTGCTTGAAATATTAACTTCAACTCCTGGAACATCTCATATGCTCCATGACGTTCAAAACGTCGTTGAAGTCCCGGTTCTAAGCCGTAAAGCATGGCACACTGAACTATGGAGTAGTCATCAACACGCGACTGCCAGGCATTCACAATGTCTGTAGTTGCTGGCGCAGGTGGTACACCTAGCGGTGCTTCCAGGATGTAACTCTTCTGTGCAGCAATGAGGACCCAGTCCGTGTAATTGCTACCATCATATTTCAACTTTGCTTTCTCAAGAAACGCATTAAAATTCAACGGAACAACAAGACGGGCCATCTATCTACAACAAACATAGACAAGCAAAGTACTATAAGGTACTAAGTTCATGATAAATTTAAGTTTAATTAATCATATTACTTAAGAACTCCCACTTAGATAGACATCCCTCTTAATCATCTAAGTGAGCACGTGATCCAAATCAACTAAACCATAACCGATCATCATGTGAAATGGAGTAGTTTTCAATGGTGAACATCACTATGTTGATCATATCTACTATATGATTCACGCTCGACCTTTCGGTCTCAGTGTTCCTAGGCCATATCTGCATATTCTAGGCTCATCAAGTTTAACCTGAGTATTCTACGTGTGCAAAACTGGCTTGCACCCGTTGTAGATGGACGTAGAGCTTATCACACCCGATCATCACGTGGTGTCTGGGCACGACGAACTTTGGCAACGGTGCATACTCAGGGAGAACACTTTTATCTTGAAATTTAGTGAGAGATCATCTTATAATGCTACCGTCAATCAAAGCAAGATAAGATGCATAAAAGATAAACATCACATGCAATCAATATAAGTGATATGATATGGCCATCATCATCTTGTGCTTGTGATCTCCATCTCCGAAGCACCGTCATGATCACCATCGTCACTGGCGTGATGATACGTCTCCAACGTATCTATAATTTTTGATTGCTCGATGCTACTTTATCTACTATTTTAGGCAATATTGGGCTTTATTATCCACTTTTATATTATTTTTGGGACTAACCTATTAACCGGAGGCCCAGCCTAGATTTGCTGTTTTATGCCTATTTCAGTGTTTCGAGGAAAAGGAATATCAGACGGAGTCAAAACGGAACGAAATCAACTGGAGAAGTTATTTTTGGAAGGAAAGCAACCTGATAGACTTGGAGTGCACGTCAGGGGAGTCCCGGGCTGCCCACGAGGGTGGGGGGCGCGCCCACCCCCTTGGGCGCGCCCCCTGCCTCGTGAGCACCTCAGAGGTCCACCCACGTACCCCTTGCACCCATATATACCTACGTACCCTAAAACTTCCAGAACAGAAGATAGATCGGGAGTTCCGCCGCCGCAAGCCTCTGTAGCCACCAAAAACCTCTCGGGAGCCCGTTCCGGCACCCTGCCGGAGGGGAATCCCATCACCGGTGGCCATCTTCATCATCCCGGCGCTATCCCTGACGAGGAGGGAGTAGTTCACCCTCAGGGCTGAGGGTATGTACCAGTAGCTATGTGTTTGATCTCTCTCTCTCTCTCTCTCATGTTCTCTCTCGTGTTCCCTCTATGGCACGATCTTGATGTATCCCGAGCTTTGCTATTGTAGTTGGATCTTATGATGTTTCTCCCCCTCTACTCTCTTGTGATGAATTGAGTTTCCCCTTTGAAGTTATCTTATCGGATTGAGTCTTTTATGAGAACACTTGATGTATGTCTTGCCGTGATTATCTGTGGTGACAATGGGATATCATGTGCCACTTGATGTATGTTTTGGTGATCAACTTGCGGGTTTCGTGACATTGGGAACCTATGCATAGGGGTTGGCACACGTTCTTGACTCTCCGGTAGAAACTTTGAGGCACTCTTTGAAGTACTTTGTGTTGGTTAGATGAATCTGAGATTGTGTGATGCATATCGTATAATCATGCCCGCGGATACTTGAGGTGACAATGGAGTATCTAGGTGACATTAGGGTTTTGGTTGATTTGTATCTTAAGGTGTTATTCTAGTACGAACTCTTTTATAGATTGATCCGAAAGAATAACTTTGAGGTGGTTTCGTACCCTACCATAATCTCTACGTTTGTTCTCCGCTATTAGTGGCTTTGGAGTGACTCTTTGTTGCATGTTGAGGGCTTGTTATATTATCTATCTATGTTATTATTGTTGAGAGAACTTGCACTAGTGAAAGTATGAACCCTAGGCCTTGTTTCCTATCATTGCAATACCGTTTACGCTCACTTTTACTACTTGTTACCTTGCTGTTTTTATTATTTCAGATTACAAAAACCTATATCTACCATCCATATTGCACTTGTATCATCATCTCTTCGCTGAACTAGTGCACCTATACAATTTGCCATTGTATTGGGTGTGTTGGGGACACAAGAGACTATTTGTTATTTGGTTGCAGGGTTGCTTGAGAGAGACCATCTTAATCCTATGCCTCCTACGGATTGATAAACCTTAGGTCATCCACTTGAGGTAAATTTGCTACTGTCCTACAAACTTGTGCACTTGCAGGACCAACAACGTCTACAAGAAGAAGGTTGTGTAGTAGACATCATGCGACACCTTAATCTCCATCGTAGCATCGTTGTCGTCTCGCCAACTATTGCTTCTATGACTATCGCTACCGCTTAGTGATAAAGTAAAGCAATTACAGGGCGATTGGATTGCATAATAAAGCGACAACCATATGGCTCGTGCCAGTTGCCGATAACTCGGTTACAAAACATGATCATCTCATACAATAAAATGTAGCATCACGTCTTGACCATATCACATCACAACATGCCCTGCAAAAACAAGTTAGACGTCCTCTACTTTGTTGTTGCAAGTTTTACGTGGCTGCTACGGGCTGAGCAAGAACCGTTCTTACCTACGCATCAAAACCACAATGATAGTTCGTCAAGTTAGTGTTGTTTTAACCTTCTCAAGGACCGGGCGTAGCCACACTCGGTTCAACTAAAGTTGGAGAAACTGACACCCGCCAGCCACCTGTGTGCAAAGCATGTCGGTAGAACCAGTCTCGCGTAAGTGTACGCGTAATTTCGGTCCGGGCCGCTTCATCCAACAATACCACCGAACCAAGGTATGACATCCTGGTAAGCAGTATGACTTGTATCGCCCACAACTCACTTGTGTTCTACTCGTGCATTTAACATCTACGCATAAAACCTTGCTCGGATGCCACTGTTGGGGAACATAGTAATTTCAAAAAAATTCCTACGCACACGCAAGATCATGGTGATGCATAGCAACGAGAGGGGAGAGTGTGTCCACGTACCCTCGTAGACCCGAAAGAGGAAGCGTTAGCACAACGCGGTTGATGTAGTCGTACGTCTTCACGATCCGACCCATCAAGTACCGAATGCACGACACCTCCGAGTTCTGCACACGTTCACCTCGATGACGTCCCTCGAACTCCGATCTAGCCGAGCTTTGAGTGAGAGTTCCGTCAACATGACGGCGTGGTGACGATAATGATGTTCTACCGATGCAGGGCTTCGCCTAAGCACTGCTACGATATTATCGAGGTGGATTGTGGTGGAGGAGGGCACCGCACACGGCTAAGAGATCCAAGGGATCAATTGTTGTGTCTATGGGGTGCCCCCTCCCCCGTATATAAAGGAGTGGAGGAGGGGGCCGGCCAGGAGGAGGAGGCGCGCCCAAGGGGGGAGTCCTACTCCCACCGGGAGTAGGACTCCTCCTTTTCCTATTTGGAGAGGGGGGGGGGGGGAAGGAAGAGGAAGGAGGGAGGTAGGAAAGGCCCCCCCCTCCCAATTCGGATTGGGCTTGGGGGGCACCCCCTCCCTTGCTCCTTTCACCTCCTTTCCACTAAAGCCCATATACCTCCCGGGGGGTACCGATAACCTCCCAGAGCTCCGGTATTGTCCCAATCTCACCCGGAACCATTCCGGTGTCCAAATATAGTCGTCCAATATATTGATCTTTATTTCTCGACCATTTCGAGACTCCTTGTCATGTCCGTGATCACATTCGGAAACTACCTTCAGTACATCAAAACACATAAACTCATAATATAACCATCATCAAACTTTAAGCGTGCGGACGCTACGGGTTCGAGAACTATGTAGACATGATCGAGACACGTCTCCGGTCAATAACCAATAGCGGAACCTGGATGCTCATATTGGCTCCTACATATTCTATGAAGATCTTTATCGGTCAAACCGCATAACAACATACGTTATTTCCTTTATCATCGGTATGTTACTTGCCCGAGATTCGATCGAAGGTATCTCAATACCTAGTTCAGTCTCGTTACCGGCAAGTCTCTTTACTCGTTACGTAATGCATCATCCCGTAAATAACTCATTAGCTACATTGCTTGCAAGGCTTATAGTGATGTGCATTACCGAGAGGGCCTAGAGATACCTCTCCGGCAATCGAAGTGACAAGTCCTAATCTTGAAATACGTCAACTCAACAAGTACCTTCGGAGACACCTATAGAGAACCTTTATAATCACCCAGTTACGTTGTGATGTTTGGTAGCACACAAAGTGTTCCTTCGATAAACGGGAGTTACATAATATCGTAGTCATAGGAACATGTATAAGTCATGAAGAAAGCAATAGCAACACACTAAACGATCAAGTGCTAAGCTAACGGAATGGGTCAAGTCAATCACATCATTCTCCTAATGATGTGATCCCGTTAATCAAATGACAACTCATGTCTATGGTTAGGAAACTTAACCATCTTTGATTCACGAGCTAGTCAAGTAGAGGCCTACTAGTGACACTATGTTTGTCTATGAATTCACACATGTATTATGTTTCCGGGTAATACAATTCTAGCATGCATAATAAACATTTATCATGATATGAGGAAATAAATAATAACTTTATTATTGCCTCTAGGGCATATTTCCTTCATGAACTTGTCGAAAACCTTCTGCAGCAAGTCGAGCTTTATAGACAGTAACATTACCATCAGCTTCAGTCTACTTCTTGAAGATCCATTTATTCTCTATGGGTCGCTGATCATCGGGCAAATCCACCAAAGTCCACACTTTGTTCTCATACATGGATCCTATCTCAGATTTCATGGCCTCAAGCCATTTATCAGAATCTGGGCTCATCATAGCTTCTTCATAGTTTGAAGGTTCGCCATGGTCTAGTAACATGAGTTCTAGAACAGGATTACCATACCACTCTAGTGTCGATCGTGTTCTGTTTGACCTACGAGGTTCGGTAGTAACTTGATCTGAAGTTTCATGATCATCATCATTAGCTTCCTCTCTAGTTGGTGTAGGCATCATGGGCACGGATTTCTCTGATGAGCTACTTTCCAAATGGAGAGAAGGTACAATTACCTCATCAAGTTCTACTTTCCTCCCTCCAACTTTGTTTGAGAGAAACTCCTTCTCTAGAAAGGTTCCATTCTTGGCAACAAAGATCTTGCCTTCGGATCTGTGGTAGAAGGTGTACCCAATTGTTTCCTTAGGGTATCCTATGAAGACACACTTCTCCGATTCTGGTTCGAGCTTATCAGGCTTAAGCCTTCTGACCTAAGCATCACATCCCCAAACTTTAAGAAATGACAGCTTAGGTTTATTGCCAAACCACAATTCATACGGTGTCGTCTCAACGGATTTTGACGGTGCCCTATTTAACGTGAATGCAGTTGTCTCTAATGCATAACCCTAAAACGGTAGTGGTAAATCGGTAAGAGACATCGTAGATCGCACCATATCTAATAAAGTACGGTTACGACGTCCGGACACACCATTACACTGTGGTGTTCTAGGTGGCGTGAGTCGTGAAACCTATTCCACATTGTTTTAAGCGAAGGTCAAACTCGTAACTCAAATATTCACCTCCACGATCAGATCGTATAAACTTTATTTTCTTGTTACGGTGATTCTCCACTTCACTCTAAAATTCTTTGAACTTTTCAAATGTTTCAGACTTGTGTTTCATTAAGTAGAAATACCCATATCTGCTTAAATCATCTGTGAAGGTTAGAAAATAACGATACCCGTCACGAGCCTCAACACTCATCGGGCAGCATACATCGGTATGTGTTGAGGATATAACCACTGAGTGTAAACCGCCCAGGAGGGGCCGGTTCACGCTCAGCTATGCTGAAGCCCATGAAGACAAAGAAGATGGCGCTTTACTGATAAGGCTTAGAGGCCCAGAGCCCAGAGGCGGATTAGGGCCCATAGTGGTAAACCGCCATAGTTGTATAACTTGTATTGTACGTTAGGGAAAGGGAGAGACCGAGCCGGACACTTGTATGAGCCGGCCTCGGGACTCTATAAACCGGCCGGGCGTCACCTTGTGTATATAAAGGGACGACCCGACGGTGGTTCAAGGACAAGAAACAACAACTCGAGACCCATGCAAAGCGTATTTGCTTCCTGATTATCAAAACCCAATAATCCCATCACAACTAGACGTAGGCTTTTACCTTCATCGTAAGGGGCCGAACTAGTATAAAACTCTCGCGTCCCTTGTCCGGTTTAACCCCTTCAGGCTAATCTCATTGCGATGGCTCCACGACTAAGTCCTTCTGCTAGGACATCTAACGTGATATTTCCACGACAGTTGGCGCCCACCGTGGGGCTATCGCACGATGGTTTCGAGTTCTTGAAGGGCAGCTTGGAAGGACTCAAGGGGTACGTAGTTGGTCGGATGACCAAGAGTCGTTGTGGCAATCTTTACATCAACGACGCAGGCTGGGGCCCCGAGGCCGGATCAATCGAGTACGGGTACCGGGTCCCCTTTGGCGGAATTCATGTTTTCATTGGCTAGATCGGCGAACCGGGCCCTGAGCCGGACATCTCCACCGACCTCATCGAGACGGCTCAGCGTGCAAGTCATGCCCGGATTCAGCCTGCCATGAAGCATGCGTTTGTAGGATTTATCCATGGTGCGGAATCTGAACTGGTGTCCGACGGTGACACAACCATCTACTCAGATGGCGAATCATCCACTAGCGAAACCGAGTCGTTATACCAACTGCAAGACGGCCGGATTGAGGGATATTCCGATGGCGACAGTATTTCGGGTCCCCTTGAACCGCCAAACCGGGTTGCGATCTTCATGGCCGGTACACAGCCCACCGTGCAATCTTCATCTACAGCAGCAATGCTCCGGATCGGCAGCCGCGACAGGAGGCCCGGCGCGCCGGCCGGCTCAAGTTCTGGCCGGTTTACTGGACGACTTGACGGCATTGTTGACCACAGTAGTGACTCCAGAGACTCAAGTTTAGCATAATGCGGATGTCACGAAGCTAAAGGATCAGATAACTCAGGCCAAGGCGGACTTGGCAGCTGAGGAGGCCAGGATGGATGAAGAGCGGGCCGCTTTGGATGCCCAATCACAACTGATCCAGGCGCAGAATTACTAGCTTATGTTGGATCAGAACGCGTCAAACGAAGTTATGAGAAGGAAGTACCGGTCTCGACTGCCGCAAATTTACGAGGGTCTGAATCTCTTCGGTACACCAGGAGCTGGGCCTAGTAATCTGGCAGGAGTAAACCGGACCGAGGCACCTGGGGCAGCGCCGGATCAGCCACGAGCGATGGACCTGCCTCGACGGACGGACAACCCGTCGCAGTATGTAGCAATACCACCAGTTCACTTTTCTAGCCCTTTGGATAATATGATCGCGACAACATCACGTTTGGCGGCTATTCCGATGGAAGGTGATTCATTAGCAGCGATTGAGACTCGACGAGCCAAGGATCTTCTTCAGACCGCCGTTGTGCAGCAACAGGCTTATTCCTACAGCCGGGACAGAATACATTCAACCCCTCATCCGAGCAAGAGTTATAGCAGGCACATAGACGAACCGGCCATGTCAAGCAGTGCGCGGCATCGTGATACCCCTCGAGGGCCTAATCCGGCGAATGGCGGTTTGAATGCTCAGGATGTGGTGGATAATGGCAGAGCGCGAAGGGAGGCCGCATTAGCAGCACAACATGCGGGTCGTCATCAACCCACCCCGGTTCAGCCAACGGCGTCAGTAGAGCGAGGGACCGGGCTTGCCTTCAGCTCCCGGGGAGTGCCACTTCTCATCCCGGCTCTCCGTAATGTGCGGTTGCCCAAAGATTTCAAAGGTCCACGCAAGGTGCCTAACTATACTGCTGATCAGCCCCCCGAGGCGTGGGTTGAGAGTTATGAGATGGCAATGGGGATGCTAGGTGTGGATGAAGCGGCGTGTGCAAAGTACTTCACCATGATGCTAGAAGGAACGGCTCGCACCTGGTTGAAGAGCCTACCGGCTAACTCGATCAATTCATGGGATGAGTTGAAGGCCAAGTTCATAGCAAACTTCAAAGATACATGCAAGCAGCCTATGTTCAGATTGTGTCCAAGGAGAGAATAAATCAACAACCCATTGGGTGCGCCGGGTTTCAGAAATTTTGCATTCATCAGGCCGCATCAATCCGGATACAGCGATTGTGACGTTGGAGGGCAATTGCCGGTTCAAGTCACTCAAAATGAAGTTGGGACGGCTCAAGCGTCACTGCAATGATATGGGAACACTCATGGCGGCTCTGGTTAAGTATGCTGATTCTGATAAAACCAAGGACCCTGATTCTGATGAAGAGAAACAGGAGAAGGGAAAGAGGAATGCCGGTTCAAAGGGACAGCATAACCAGGCAGGCCACAGAAACAATGGTAAGCGTAAAGCGGACAATTCTGATTTTGTGGCTAACACCAATATGCAGGGTAATATACAACACCGTAAGGGTAAACTGCCCCAGCG
This sequence comes from Triticum timopheevii, assembly GCA_963921465.1. Lineage (NCBI taxonomy): Eukaryota > Viridiplantae > Streptophyta > Magnoliopsida > Poales > Poaceae > Triticum > Triticum timopheevii. Next base: position 582,064,279 of record OY997270.1, on the reverse strand, counting down.
TGGTGGAGGAATGAATCTGGAACGCCTGTTAAACCAGCCCTGCCCCAAGCACGGGACAAAGGAGGTTCCAGCCACACACCTTTGGAAGGATTGCCACATCATGAGGGAATTCAAAAACTATGATCTTTTCCGGTATGATCAGGGTCCGTCTGGTGGTTCCGGTCCAAGATTTCATGGGCCGGGTTATGGTGGTGGCGGTTCAAACTCAGGATTTCAGAATAATCAGGGCAATCAGAATAACCAAGGTGGTAACCATCAACAGGGTAATCAGGGAAATCAACAGCAGTCGGGCTATCAGAGCAACCCAAAGCAGTTAAATGGCAGACAGTATCATGTCTTCACTACTAGCTTGTGCAAGCGCGATCAGAAACTCCATAAAAGGGGAGTAAACTCTGTTGAACCGACAGTGCCCCGTTATCTATGCTGGTCTGAGCAGCCTATTGTCTGGAGCAGGGAGGATCATCCGCCCCGAGTTGACAATCCGGGTCACCTAGCTTTGGTGGTTGCACCGCAGGTGGGAGGTTATAAGTTCACCAAGGTACTCACGGACAGAGGGAGCAGTATCAATATCTTGTACTATGAAACCTTCCAGCATATGGGGTTAACAGATAAGAATCTTAGACCGTCAAACACCGTTTTTCACGGAGTGGTGCCTAGTAAATCAGCTTACCCAGTTGGTAAGATAACTCTGGAGGTGGTTTTTGGAGATGATCATGATTCAAGGTCCGAGACGCTGACCTTTGAAGTGGTTAAGATCAGAAGCCCGTACTATGCTTTATTTGGACGGCCGGTTTATGCTAAATTCATGGCAAGACCATGTTATGTTTATCTGTAGCTCAAGATGCCAGGTCACAAAGGAACCATCACGGTTCATGGTAGCCGTAAGATTGCTCTGGAGTGTGAGGAAGGTGATGCGGCCTATGCTGAATCGGTTTGTGCAACGGAAGAGTTGAAGTTTCATAAGGACAATGTTGATCCGGCAGACATGACCTCTCTAAAGAAGCCCACTACAGAGCATGATCCAGCTTTGAAGTTTAAATCGGCTGATGAGACTAAATTGGTTGATTTTGTTCCTGGCGATTCATCCAAGCAGTTCAGCATCAACGTCAACTTGGATCCCAAATAGGAAAGCGCGCTCATCGAGTTCATCCGTGAGAACCGGGACATGATTGCATCGAAACCTTCTGACATGCCAGGTGTACCGAGGGAACTCGCTGAGCACACTCTCAATATTGATCCGAAATTCAAACCGGTCAAACAGTTTCTTCGTTGCTTTAATGAGGAACGGCGCAAGGCCATTGGGGAAGAGGTAGCCCGGCTCCTGGCAGCAGGGTTTATCGTGGAAGTGTTTCATCCAGAGTGGTTGGCTAATCCGGTGCTGGTACTTAAGAAAACCGGCACTTGGCGTATGTGTGTGGATTACACAGATTTGAACAAGGCTTGCCCAGTTGATCCCTTTGCCCTCCCTCGTATTGATCAAATCATTTATGCTACGGCGGGTTGTGAGTGTTTGAGTTTCTTGGATGCTTATTCTGGTTATCATCAGATCAAGATGGCAGTGAAGGACCAGGCGAAGACAGCTTTCATTACTCCGTTTTGAGCCTTCTGTTATGTATCTATGCCTTTTGGGCTCAAGAGTGCCTAGGCAACTTATCAACGCTGTGTGCAGAATTGTCTTCATACTCAGATTGGGTGCAATGTTCATGCTTATGTGGATGATATTGTGGTCAAGTCTAGGAAGGCGGAGACACTCATATCTGATTTGCAAGAAACCTTTGATAATCTGAGAGTTTATAAAATGATGCTCAATCCGGCCAAGTGTGTCTTTGGTGTACCGACTGGCAAACTCTTGGGTTTTCTGGTGTCTAACCGGGGCATTGAGGCTAATCCCGAAAAAATCAAGGCTATCACATCTCTGGCTAAACCAGCATGTATCAATGATGTTCAACGTCTGGCGGGTCGTATTGCGGCTTTGAGCCGATTTATCAGCAGGTTGGGAGAAAAGGCGATCCCTCTGTACCAGATGTTGAAGAAGACAGACAATTTTGTCTGGAGCGAGGCTGCTGATGCGGCGTTTGAAGATTTGAAGAATCAGTTGGCTGAACTGCCGGTTCTTCCTGCTCCAGTTGATAAGGAGCCTCTGCTGTTATATGTGGCTGCTAATGCCCGAGCTATCAGTGTCGCCATTGTGGTGGAGCGCAAAGAGGCTGGGAAGGAATACCTAGTTCAAAGGCCGGTTTACTATATCAACGAAGTGCTCATCGAGTCAAAACAAAGATATCAACATTGGCAGAAGCTGGTGTATGGGGTTTTTATGGCAAGTTGGAAGCTTAAACAGTACTTTCAAGGTCATCCCATCATAGTGGTCAGTTCTGCTCCTTTGGGGCATATAATGCAGAACAGGGAAGCAACTGGCCGGATTGCTAATTGGGCTATTGAGCTTGAACCACACGGTTTGAAGTATATGCCTTGAACAACAATCAAATCCCAGGCCCTCGTGGATTTTATTAATGATTGGACAAAGTTGCAGATACCAGAGGACAAACCTGATAGTACATACTGGACTATTCACTTTGACGGGTCCAGGCAATTGGAGGGCTCGGGGGCTGGAGTTGTCCTTACTTCCCCTCGAGGTGATAAAATTCATTATGTTCTTCACTTAATGTTCCCTTGTACTAACAATGCAGCTGAGTATGAAGCTTTACTCCATGGTCTTCGAGTGGCTAAGGAGATGAACTTAAGCCGCGTACGATGCTTTGGAGACTCAGACCTGGTTGCCCAGCAAGTTTCAGGTACTTGGGATTCCAAGGATCCATTCATGGCGGCTTACCGATGAGAGGTGGATATTGTGGCTGGTCACTTTAAGGGTTATCAGGTGGAGCACATTGATCGGCGCAAAAAACAAAGTAGCTGATGCTTTAAGCTGGCTGGGATCTCAGCGTAAACTGGTGCCACCCAATACCTTTCTGGATGTCTTGCATAATCCGTCGGTTCAACTACCTACAGAGGAGGACCTCGCTATTCCTGATCCGGAGGCATAGTTGGTGGCCGCTTTACATATCATTCTGGATTGGATGGTTCCATACTTGGCATATATAAACCGGGGCGAGTTACTAGATGATGAAATTTTGGCCAGACAGATAGTCCGGTGGTCCAAGTCCATGGTTGTTCACAACGGCGAGTTACACCATTGCAGTGTTTCTGGTGCATTCCAACGCTGTGTTTCTCCTGAAGAAGGTCGTGAGATTTTACGCGAGATCCACGAAGAAGATTGTGGTCATCACGCTGGTTCAAAATCCTTGGTTGCTAAAGCTTTTCGTCATGGCTTCTATTGGCTGACGGCTCACGCTGATGCTGAGGACTTGGTAAGGCGGTGCGACGGCTGTCAGAAATTCTCACGATGAGCTCATGTTCCGGCTCAGGAGCTACGGATGATTCCTATCACCTGGCCATTTGCCACCTGGGGGCTTGACATGGTAGGGCCTTTCAAGCAATCCAAGGATAAGAAGACCCACCTGTTGGTGGCGGTTGACAAGTTTACTAAATGGGTTGAAGCGGAGCCGGTAATCAAGTGTGACGCAGCCACGACGGTTTAGTTCATCAAAAAGGTGATCTTCCGTTTTGGTTTTCCACATAGCATTATCACAGATAATGGCACGAACCTCTCTAAAGGCGGGATGGAGGACTTTTGTCAATGAGAGCACATCCGGCTTGATGTGGCGTTTGTGGCTCACCCCCAATCTAATGGTCAAGCTGAGCGAGCTAATCAGGAAATTCTGAAGGGTATAAAGCCCCGGCTTATGGTTCCTTTGAAGCGGACGCCGGGTTGTTGGGTGGAAGAACTACCATCTGTGTTATGGAGCATAAACACCACCCAAACCAATCTACAGGTTATACGCCTTTCTTCATGGTTTACGGAGTAGAGGCGGTACTCCCCAGTGATATTCGTCATGACTCGCCTCAGGTTGCCAATTATGTTAAAGCGGACAACGAGCAAGCACGTCAAGAAGCACTGGACCTGTTAGATGAAAAACGGGACATGGCATTGGCTCGTTCGATGGTTTATCAGCAAGACCTGCAGCGTTATTACAGCCGCCGGGTTAGGACAAGAACCTTTCAAGAAGGCGACTTAGTGCTCCAGCTCATCCAGGATCAGACCGATATGCACAAGTTATCCCCACCTTGGGAAGGACCCTTTGTGGTCAGTAAGAATCTGCACAACGGATCATACTACCTCATCGACATTCGTGAGCACAAAGACTCAAGAAAATCGGAGGAGGAGAGCCGTCGGTCGTGGAATATCGCTCTTCTATGGCCTTACTACACCTAAGCCATAGGCTCTTACTATGTACATATTTTGACAATGTATATATTATGCTCAATATAATAAACCGGCATCCTTGCTTCAAGCAGGGCCTCTGCCGTTCTTCCAATATTTCTTGGTTACAAGGGGGCTTCTGCTTACAAAGTGATGACCCGTTTTGTCCATTAAACCGGCTATCATGCCATCATAAAGCTTGGGAGCTTCATACCCAAGGGGCCAAAGAGAGTTCTGTTGCTAAAAGCACGACTCAAACATAGGCACCCATTGAGCACAGCTCACAAAGTTACTTGGGGGCTCTTTGTGTAAAGTAACAAAGAGTTTGAAAGGACCCTTGTAATTGGGTATCGACCCACGGCTTGGAAGCTTGGTGCATTCACCTAAAACCCCGGGTTAACCTGCCTTCATCAAGTAAGCCACTCCTATCCAGGTAATCCTGGCACGACCCGCCTAACGTTTGACAAGTGACTCTCATTGAGACCCTGAACTTGTCAAAGTTAAAATGACGATCGGTTAGTTGGAGGCCCATCTTAAAAGGCTTTGTCAAATGGTTTAACTCAGCGGCCTGGCAGCCCACGAAAAGCCTCGAATTTGGGCCTGGCAGCCCTCGAAAAGCCTCGACTACAAGTTTTATTTTCTTTTGTTTTTGCAAGTTTTGTCTTTATTGATCAACTTTTAAGGTAAACCGGTGTCTCTTGATCCTGCCAGGCTATATGTCTTCATCTCAACTCGGTGTTTCTTAACCCGGTGTGGCTTACAGTTATCATCTGTTAAGCATATAATCAATGGTGAACTGGCATCTTTCAATCCGAACTGGCATTGACTATAAGTCGCCAGAATGATCATCCGGTGTTATCAATACCCGGTATGATTTATTACGCACTAGCATAATGTGGTGGGTACCTTCCAACACCCAAAGTTTGGGTTTTCACCCTTACTAAGTGAGGTGGTGGACCAACAATAGTGATTTAATATCACAGGTATGATATGATTCATATTTTATTGCTTCATAACCTTAGTTATGAGGATTCTGTTTCTGTATTGGGTATCATAACCCGTCCGGCGGTAAACCGCTAGGACATGTTTAAGTGTTTAACATGCAGAAAATAGGACTTATACGGAATACCAAGGCAAATAAAGCAAAGCATAGTAACATCATGCCGGATTACAGTATCAAGTAGCATTGCACGATGGCACACAATCAAAGTATTTCATCTAGCCTATTACAAGGCGCTTTGATGCCCAAAAGAATAATTGTTTGTTGCTCACTACACATAATAATCAAACCGGCCGGCGGATTATGATTCAGCACCAGGCTGACGTGACGTTGAAGGGTCATCTCGCGCCGGTTCAGCCTCCTCTTCTTCACCCAATGGCTGGAAGTCAAGGGTGGTCCAGTCAATCCTAGTTAAGGCTTGAAATACAGCTTCTTCGCCTATAAGGTTGGACGGTTCAATGTCAGGAGCATAAGTGTGCTTACGGATTGGAGGGATTAAATTTTGAGGTTCCTTCACAGCTGCGTCAACCCATTTGCCATCTGTGTCATAGCTGGACCGGTAGACAAACAAATCGGCCTCCTCAGCTAGTTGGCTTGCCAGCGGGCGCATATCCTTTGTCAAGACTTTCAGAGCTTCATTATCAAAGTCCGATCCATCCTCTTGTTGACCGGGATAGCCTTTGGTAATATCTGCCGGATCAAGGTCAGCAATCCACGCTTTGGCCCACGTCAGTGCTGTTAAAGCGCCAGCTCTTGCAGCATATCGCTTTACCTCTTCTATCTGCACTGGGGTCATAGACAGTTTGGTCAATGTGTCCTTGATCAAGATGGGTGCCGGCTTGTTGAAGGAAGAAGCACAGATGACTCGTTGAGCACCAGTATACAATTGTTCTATCAAAGTATAAGCTGCCTTGAACTTCATCCGTATGTCAGAGCCTAGATGAGAAACACGGCTACCTGCAGAACGGTTTAAGAAAGTTATTATTAAACCGGCAACTTCAAGCAATGTTTACAGACGGATTGGACAACATATGCTTACCAAATATTGCTGAAGTCATAACATTGATTTGCTGCTTCAGCCCAGCTAGCTCCTCAGCTACCGGTTTAAGTGCTGCTTCGGCATCTTCAGGCCGCTTTAAGAGAGCTGCTTTTTCGGTTTCCCAGTTCACCCGCTCACTTTTGAAGCCATCTTTTAATTGTTCCATGGCAGTCAAAGCGCCATTCAGTTCATCTTTGGCTTTGGATGTTTCTTCCTGCTGGGACTTAATGTTTTCTTGAAGATCAGCAATCTGGATGTCTCTGATGTTCAAGTCAGCCTGCCCAAGATGGATGATAAAGATGTTAAGATTTTTTCTAAAGTCCCAAGCACATAACAAGTTATATGCTTGGCACTTGGGGGCTAATGCGTATTGCTTTTTGTTTTAACTATCATTCAAAGTCCCAAGGCTCAATACAAGTATTAATATCGGCACTTGGGGGCTAATGCATATTTGATCTGAATATTTAAAGATGAAGGAATTCAACAAAGACAAGTTTGAAACAGAAAGTCCCGGTTTATCATTAAAAAGGTAAACCGGCCCTTGGGGGCTACACAGCTGGAAGTATTTTTATTTCAAAGTCCTGGTTCATCTTGAAGAGATAAACCGACCCTTGGGGGCTACAATGGAGTTATACAGTGCAAAGAAATTTTTTGAAGTATTTGAAAGATTACCTCATAACTCTCCTTCATCAAGTTGACTAAACCGGCCTCATAGTCATGGCTTGTGTAAAGGCGGTTTAAGTATCCAGAATGAAGTTCCTAAGCGGGGAGATGAGCATAAGTCGACACATCAGCTTTCCACTTGCCTTTTTCTTCAGCAGCAGATTCCACCTTGGCACTGTGCTTGGCAAAAGTGACAGGATTACCAGGAGAAGTATGGCCAATCCCAATAATCACAATGTCATGAGTGGCTGCATTTGGGCTTGCCAGTTTGTCTGAGGCTTTGGCAGGGCTTGGCGGATCAATGGTTGGACTTGCAGGATTAGCTTGTGGGCTTGGTGGACTCGCCGGGTTAACTTCGGGCACATCAACTTCAATGGCTTGGCCTTGTGGCACAGGGTCGTCCATGACAACATCAACATTCTCGCCAGCATCTTCTGAGGTCCTGTCTGGTTCAACCTCATCAGTGGGAGCAGTTGTTTTTGCCTTCTTGCTTAATCATGCTTTGGCACTGCAAGGCACATAAAGGATTAATATGGTAAACTGATGCAAGAAGAAAAAGATAAAACATTTTTATACTTACCCAGTGACGGTCTTAAGGGGAGGCATTTGGGTGGTTGATGAACCGCCAGAGGACGAGTTGTAAGTGGCCTGATAATTTGAGTCAGACAGATTAAGAGGATATCGAAAGTAACCCGCCAGGGGATAAGACTTGATAAGATTATAAGAGACCTCTGCACGGTGCTTCCGGATTGGAGTATCTGGTAAACCGGAAGAAGTGACTTGTTGTCCACTATGTCAGGTTGTACGTCAAGCTTCAGGATGCTGTGGATCCAAAGGAGTGAAAGGATGTGAACGCTTCACTTTCCGAACCGCGCGACGGGTTTTTCTTACTGGTACAAGATCGGAAGTGGAAGAAAGGGAGATTACCTCTACATTGTTAGCCCGGCTCGCTTCCACATCATCCTGGTAATGGTCGTTATCAATAAGATGTATGAAAAATGAGCCAAGGGAGTCAAGTTCTACCTCTTGTTCCGAATAAACATCTTCGGGCGGATCAGAAGACTCGGTTGTTTTCTTCTTGGCTGGCTTTTTGATGGCCTTGCTCTTGGCACGAGCAGCCCTCGCCGGTTTCTCTTGGGTTTTTGGAGGTTTGTCCTGAGCTTTCCTCTTCTAGAAAGGATCTTTGGCCTGAAAGAAAAGACAAAGAATTATCAGAACAATGTTAAAAGTGGAGACAAATCAGAAAGGCAGAAGGGTGAAATCTTTACCGATGGCGGTTTGTTGGAGGTGTTGAAGGGACGCAGCCCAGTTTTGCTGCATTCAGCAAGCGGCTCATCCAGCATCTTCTTGACGGCCTCAGTAACTTCATCGTCAGTTATTTCTATTTCATGGTGACGTTGAGGATCCTTGACATTGCCGGTATACTCATGCATCAGCCTGGAGCGGCGGCTTAGGGGCGGGATACCCCATGAAACCCAGCAACGAACAAGGTCAACACCGGTTAAACCGTTGGCTAAGAAAGCCCGGAGCTTGGCGAGTTGAGGTGCGTAAGCTTGTCGTTCTTTGGCAGTGAGTCGTTGAGGTAGTGGGTGGCCATTGCTAAGCCGGTGAGCACGGTAACCCGGCAAAGGGTTTTCTTCAGCAGGAGCAGTATTCTGACAGTAAAACCATGTTTGGTTCCAATCTTTGGGGTGACTATGATGTTTGGCATGAGGAAAATCAACTTCTTTCCTCTTTTGAATCGACACTCTGCCGAGTTCAGTGTTGGGACCACCAAAGAATTCAGTTCGGCGGTTTAAGTGGAAAAAGTCCCTAAAGAGCTCAACAGACGGTTCTTCTTGATGATAAACTTCGCAGAATACTTGGAAATTGCAGATATTAGACATAGAATTCGGTCCAATATCTTGTGGATGGAGCTGGAAACTAGCAAGCACATCCCGGAAAAACTTTGATCCGGGAGGGTTGAATCCCCGGTCTAGATGATGCATGATTACCACCACTTCTCCATCTTGAGGTTCAGGAGGGCACTCAGGGCCAGGAACCCGCCAGTGAACAACTTCTTTCTTGGCCAAAGCGCCAGTCAGAACATAACCATTGAGCTAAGTCTCCGTGATCCGGGAAGGAACCCAGTTGCAAGAGGTGAATTGCTTGGCCATTGTGAAGGACAGACTGTAAGGGAAGTGCAAAAGCCGGTTCACGGTTCAAGATTGACGTGCATAAACCGGTGTTAAACCGGGGAAATTAATTCATACATATATGCACTCTAAACCGGATATGGATGCTCAAGATAAGATGGCGGTTTAAGTGAGGGATAATGGTATCTGCTGGATTATCAAGTACTAAAGATTAAACCACCCTTAATGGAAGAAGCAGATATGAAATCTGCTAAGTGTTGTAGAAACAAGTTTCATAGGATGGTGATATAATTTTGGATCTACCGCAGTTTTACAAATGAAAAAATTCTTAACCCTAAAGGTCACAACAGCAGAAGAGCGCATATGCTTGGGTAGGATCTCAGGCAGTAAAAAGTAGTTTCTGAGGGTAGCTAGGAGTGCTGAACTGCTACCGCACACTTTTGCTATCAGTTTCAGGTATGTTTATGAGATCTACGAAAGGAAAAGGAAAAACAAGGAAGAACACCGATGAACAGAAGAACCCTAATGCAGATCTAACAGTTGTAAAGAGGAGTACTTACTGATGCTACGAGGCAGTGGAGGGGCGGCGCAGTTTATCTGATCAGGAACAAGTTGATGCAGCGGCCTTGTTGATGCAGTGCTCGAAGGTCGACGGTGGAGCTGGAGCTCGAGTTCTTCGGGGTCGTGAGGAAGAAGACGATGCGAAGAGGCAAGGGGGAAAATGGAAGGACCCTTGGTCTTATTTATAAAGGAAAGGGGATAAGTGGCAGGCGCAAGAATCGAGGGGCCTGAAGCGGCGAAAGGGGGCGCAGCTGTTGCCTCGATCTTCAGGAATTAATTAAGTGAAGGGAATCTTCTTAAATCTTTTTATGCAGAGATGACGTCATGATGATTTACTATAGTATCATAAGATGACGTCACGACGGTTCACCAAAGTTTACAGGGAGAAGACAACATGGCGGTTTACAAAGAATAATTAGAAGATGTTCACGGAGCTTTTCTAAGTATTGAAGATTGACATGAACAGGTTCAAATCAATCAGGGGCCTAATGTTGAGGATATAACCACAGAGTGTAAACCGCCCAGGCGGGGCCGGTTCACGCTCAGCTATGCTGAAGCCCATGAAGACAAAGAAGATGGCGCTTTACTGATAAGGCTTAGAGGCCCAGAGCCCAGAGGCGGATTAGGGCCCATAGTGGTAAACCGCCATAGTTGTATAACTTGTATTGTATATTAGGGAAAGGGAGAGACCGAGCCGGATACTTGTATGAGCCGGCCTCGGGACTCTGTAAACCGGCCGGGCATCACCCGGTGTATATAAAGGGACGACCCGGCGGCGGTTCAAGGACAAGAAACAACAACTCGAGACCCAGGCAAAGCGTATTTGCTCCCTGGTTATCGAAACCCCAATAATCCCATCACAACTAGACGTAAGCTTTTACCTTCATCGTAAGGGGCCGAACTAGTATAAAACTCTCGTGTCCCTTGTCCGGTTTAACCCCTTCAGGCTAATCTCGTTGCAATGGCTCCACGACTAAGTCCTTCTTCTAGGACATCTGACGTGATATTTCCATGACAGTATGTATTATTTACAATAAGTCATTGGCTCGTTCCATTGTTTCAGAGAACATAGTTTTAGTCATCTTTCCCATGAGGCATGGTTCACAAGTATCAAATGATTCATAATCAAGTGATTCCAAAAACCCATCAGCATGGAGTTTCTTCATGTGCTTTACACCAATATGACTCAAACGGCAGTGCTGCAGGTATGTTGCACTACCATTATCAACTTTGCATCTTTTGGCATTAATATTACGAATATGTGTATCATTACGATCGAGATTCAATAAACCATTAACATTGGGTGTATGACCATAGAAGGTTTTATTCATGTAAACAAAATAACAATTATTCTCTGTCTTAAATGAATAATTGTATTACAATAAACATGATCCTATATTGTTCATGCTCAATGCAAACACCAAATAACATTTATTTAGGTTCAAGACTAATCCCGAAAGTATACGGAGCGTGCGATGATGATCATATCAATCTTGGAACCACTTCCAACACACATCGTCACTTCACCCTCAACTAGTCTCCATTTATTCTGCAACTCCTATTTTGAGTTACTAATCTTAGCAATCGAATAGGTATCAAATACCTAGGGGCTACTACGAGCACTAGTAAGGTACACATCAATACCATGTATATCAAATATACCTTTGTTCACTTTGCCATCCTTCTTATCCGCCAAATGTTTGGGGCAGTTCCGCTTCTAGTGACCATTTCCTTTGAAGTAGAAGCACTCAATTTCAGGCATGAGTTTAGCTTTGGGCTTCTTCACGGGAGTGGAAACTTGCTTGTCATTCTTCTTGAAGTTCCCTTTCCTTTCCTTTGCCCTTTTTCTTGAAACTAGTGGTCTTGTTAACCATCAACACTTGATGCTCTTTCTTGCTTTCTACCTTCGCCAATTTCAGCATCGCGAAGAGCTAGGGAATCTTGTTGTATATCCCTTGCACATTATAGTTCATTACGAAGTTGTAGTAGCTTGGTGATAGTGACTAGAGATCTTTGTCAATCACTATCTTATCTAGAAGATTAACTTTCATTTGATTCAAGCGATTGTAGTGCCCAGACATTCTGAGCACATGCTCACTAGCTGAGCTATTCTGCTCCATCTTGTAGGCAAAGTACTTGTTCGAGGTCTCATACCTCTCGACACGAGCATGCGTCTGAAATACAAATTTCAGCTCTTCGAACATCTCATATGCTCTGTGGCGTTGCAAACGTCTTTGAAGCCCCGATTCTAAGCCGTAAAGCATGGCGCACTAAACTATCAAGTAGTCATCATATCGAGCTTGCCAAATGTTCATAAGTCTACATCTGCTCCTACAATAGGTCTGTCACCTAGCGATGCATCAAGGACATAATTCTTCTGTACATCAATGAGGATAATCCTCAAGTTACGGACCCAGTCCATGTAGTTGCTACTATCATCTTTCAACTTAGTTTTCTCTAGGAACATATCAAAAACATAGTGGAGCTACAACGCGAGCTATTTATCTACAACATAATTTGGAAATACTATCAGGACTAAGTTCATGATAAATTAAAGTTCAATTAATCATATTACTTAAGAACTCCCACTTAGATAGACATCCCTCAAGTCATCTAAATGATACATGATCCAAATCAACTAAACCATGTCCGATCATCACGTGAGATGGAATAGTCATGAATGGTGAACATCTCTATGTTGATCATATCTACTATATGACTCACGTTTGACCTTTCGGTCTCGAGTGTTTCGAGGCCATGTCTGTACATGCTAGGCTCGTGAAGTTTAACTCGAGTATTCCACATGTGCAAAACTATCTCGCACCCATTCTATGTGAACGTAGAGCCTATCACACCCGATCATCACGTGGTGTCTCAGCACGAAGAACTTTCGCAACGGTGCATACTCAAGGAGAACACTTATACCTTGAAGTTTAGTTAAGGGATCATCTTATAATGCTACCGCTGTACTAAGCAAAATAAGATGCATAAAGATAAACATCACATGCAATCAAAATATGTGACATGATATGGCCATCATCATCTTGTGCTTTTGATCTCCATCTCCAAAGCAACGTCATGATCTCCATTGTCATTGCCTTGACACCTTGATCTCCTTCGTAGCGTCGTGGTCGTCTCGCCAACTATTGCTTCTACAACTATCGCTACCGCTTAGTGATAAAGTAAAGCAATTACATGGCATTTGTATTTCATACAATAAAGCGACAACCATAAGGCTCCTGCTAGTTGCTGATAACTATTACAAAACATGTCATCTCATACAATAACGTGTATCACATCATGTCTTGACCATATCACATCACAACATGCCCTGCAAAAACAAGTTAGACGTCCTCTACTTTGTTGTTGCAAGTTTTACGTGGCTGCTACGGGCTTCTAGCAAGAACCGTTCTTACCTATGGCACAAAAACCACAACGGTGATTTATCAAGTTTGTTGTTTTAACCTTCAACAAGGACCGGCCACAGTCAAATTTGATTCAACTAAAGTAGGAGAAACAGACACCCGCCTGCCACCTTTAGGCAAAACTAGTTGCATGTCTGTCGATGGAACCGGTCTCACGAACGTGGTCATGTAAGGTTGGTCTGGGCCGCTTTGTCCAACAATATCGTCGAATCAAAATAAGACATTGGTAGTAAGCAGTATGACGATCACCGCCGACAATCTACTCGTGCATATCATCTACGTATAGACCTGGCTCGGATGCCACTGTTGGGAAACGTAGCATGCAATTTCAAAAAAAAAACCTACACTCATGCAAGATCTATCTAGGAGATGCATAGAAATGAGAGGGGGAGAGTGTGTCCACGTACCCTCACAACTGAAAGTGGAAGCGTTTGTTAACGTGGTTGACATAGTCGAACTTCTTCTCGTTTGGACCGATCAAGTACCGAATGTACGTCACCTCCGAGTTCTACACACATTCACCTCGATGACGTCCCTCGAACTCTTGATCCAGTAGAGTGTCAAGGAAGTAGATGAGTTCCATCAGCATGACGGCGTGGCGACAGTGATGGTGAAGTGCTCTGCGCAGGGCTTTGCCTAAGCACTACGAGAATATGACCAGAGGCGTAAACTGTGGAAGGGGGCGCCGCACACAGCTAATAGTTGTTGTTCTCTGTTGTAGGTGCCCCCTCCCCACATATATTTATAGGTTGGAGGGGAGGAGAGGCAGCAAAGGGGGGCGCCCCAAGTAGGAGGAATCCTACTTGGGGTCCTCTCCCAATTCGGCCAACCCCCCTCTCTTATTCCTATTCGAAGTAGGAAGGGAAGAGGGGGAAGGGGGAATCCTATTCCCTTTTCCCGTTCGTTTTTCCCCATTTATTCTCCAATTTGGCTAGCCCATATGGGGGGAGGGAGCGCACCAGCCCCTTTGTAGCTGGTGTGTTTCCCCTCTTGGCCCATAAGGCCCATATCTTTTGCCGGGGGTGCCCAGAACCCCTTCCGGTGACCCGATAAGTACCCGGTGCTTCCCGAAACACTTTCGGTGTCCGAATACCATCGTCCTATATGTCAATCTTTACCTCTCGGCCATTTTGATACTCCTCACCATGTCCGTGATCTCATTCGGGACCCAGAACAATATTCGGTTGCCAAATCCCATAACTCATATAATACAATATCGTCATCGAACGTTAAGCGTGCGGACCCTACGGGTTCGAGAACTATCTAGACATGACTGAGACACCTCTCCGGTCAATAACCAATAGTGGAACTTGGATGCTCATATTGGCTCCCACATATTCTATGAAGATCTTTATCGGTCGAACCGTTATGACAACATGTGTTATTCCCTTTGTCCATCGGTATGTTACTTGCCCGAGATTCGATCGTCGGTATCTTCATACCTAGTTCAATCTCGTACCGGCAAGTCTCTTTACTCGTTCAATAATACATAATCCTGCAACTAACTCATTAGTCACTTTGCATGCAAGGCTTTTTATTATGTGTATTACCGAGAGGGCCCAGAGATACCTCTCCGATACTCGGAGTGACAAATCCTAATCTTGATCTATGCCACACCAACAAACACCTTCAGAGATACCTGTAGAGCATCTTTATAATCACCCAATTACGTTGTGACGTTTGATAGCACACAAGGCATTCCTCCGGTATCCGGGAATTGCATAATCTCATAGTCGAAGGAATATGTATTTGACATGAAGAAAGCAAATAGCAATAGAACTGAACGATCAATATGCTATGCTAGCGGATGGGTCTTGTTGGGGATATAACTATTAGGTATGACCCGCCCAGGAGGGGCCAGGTTATACCTATGAAGACTCTTGAAGCCCAAGACAAGGCTTGAAGATGGCGGTTCAGTTAAGGGCCTGAAGCCCGTAGGCGACTTAAGGCCCATAGAGATAAACCGCCATATGTACATGACTTGTATTGAAAGGCAAGAATAGTTAGAGACCGAGCCGGACACTGTTTATGAGCCAACCGGGACTCTCTGAACCATTGGACGTCGACCTCTGTATATAAAGGGACGACCCGGCAGTGGTTCAGGGCAAGTAACATCAGATCGAGAGCTAGATCAAGCGATTTCGCTCCCTGGTAATCGAGACATAAGTAATCCCACTCAAAACTGGATCATAGGCTTTTACCTTCACCGTAAGCGGCCGAACCAGTATAAACCCCGTGTCCTTTGTCACGATTAACCCCTTTAAGCTTCCTATAGTTGCGATGGCTCCACGAGTAAGTCCTTTGTCGGGGAAACTGATCCACGAACACCTATGGGACTGGCGGACCGAGCCCCTTTCGGTTCGGCGGAGGGCGGAGGTCGCACGAAGAGTAGATCGAGGCAATGCACACGAGCAGTTTACCCAGCTTCGGAGCTCTCCGGAGAGATAACACTCCTACTGCTGCATTTAGGTGTATATTCAGTTCTTGCTCAGGAGCGATCAGCGCTACCAAACCGAGCGTGAGAGTGTTGCTCGTTTCGAATGAGTCGAACCTCCTCTACGTTGCGCATGGGCCTCCTTTTATACGCTCAAGGGGTCACCGACAGGTGGCAACGTAGATGAAGGGCAAAAATGGAAAAAGAATGTGGTAGGTACAACTACCTATACTGTAGATACAGTGTATCATACCTAACCCTGACGGCAGGGGAAAAGGGCATTAAATGCCCGTCTGTGTCGCCTAAACAGTGCAGGAAGAGACCGCCAGGGGCGCCACTGATTGCCACGATGGCCTTCTTGTCAGCGCCGCCTGCCACCGTGCACCGCTGGATGCACAGCTTCTCGCCACGAGTGCCTGGAAGGGTCCCAGGACGACACGTTGGTGGATGCGCTGGAGCCTGGGCGCGGGGTGGCTGCTTGTCGCGGCAAGTGCCTTGCCGCGGTCGTCGTCTTGTCGGGCCCGGGAGCTTGTCGCTCACCGGGCCTTGCCGGGGCGCGTGGTGCGTTACGGCAAGCTTTTTTGAGGTGTCTTGGTTGGCCTTCCCGGCAAGCTCTTTTTGCCGGGGCCTTGTCTTCTTAACTTGAATACTTTGTTCTTGAATGGCTTCCCGGCAAGCTCCTCTTGCCGGGGTCTTGTCTCTTAAGGGGCCACGGAGGATCTTGACGGTCGCACGGCAAGCCTTGCCGCGGGGTGCTGCGACTGCCCGTGCACTAGTTCGGGATACTAGGGTACCCCTACTCTAGTACACCGACAGGAGCCCCCAGGCCTAGGCCACACACGGTGCAGAGCGCTGTTGGGCCAGGCCCAAATCTGGGCACGGGCAAGCACGGCCTGGGTCGTGCCGTTTCCTACTCCACATAGACCGCGCCCTCCCGAACGGCACGCGTAGAATGCGGCGTCGTGGGAGAGATCATGGGTGAATTCTTTATTCGAAAAAGCATAACATCTGCCTCCTCCCTCTTTATAAGCAGAGGAAACAGAGGCAGTTGCTCACCTCGCTGATTACTACTCCAAAATCTCCGCCGCTCCCCTCCCCTCTGAGAGAGCAGCGCTCCGCCCCCCATCTCCGTCATCGCCACCAACGCCGTCGACCTCCTCCACCACCTTCTCCATGGCTCCGAAGACCGAGAAGGTCGCGAAGTCGGCCGAGGCGCTACGGCTCGAGGCGCTGCGAAAGGAGCGGGCCACTTTCCCCTCCGAGCTCGACGCGGCGGGGCTGAGGGAGTGGTTCTATCTCTTCTGGTCGATGGAGATGCGTGCGCATCCGCGCACGAAGGTACTTTCCGCCGCTGCATCGAAACGAGCTCCGTACGGGTATCCCTTCTTCCCGCTGTTCTTCTATTGCGGGCTCTGCCCGCCCTTTTCGGAGTTCTTTTGTGACATCATGAACAACTACGGGTTTCATCTCCTTGACTTCACCCCCAACGCCGTCCTGACCATGTCAGTTTTCGCACACCTCTGTGAAAACTTTGTCGGAGTCCACCCAAATGTAGCACTTTTCCGCCACTACTTCATGCCCCGGGTAGAGAGAGGAGAGCCGCTTTCCGGCGGGATCGCCTGGATCTCAAGGGCCGGCAAGGAGGCGTATCTGGAGGGGGAGCTCCGTAGCAAATGGGAAGAGTGGAGAGCCGATTGGTGTTGGATCATGGAGGAGAACCCGCAGCCATTCACCGCCCTACGCCAAGTTCCAGTAGTGCGCGACAACGATTGGAGCAGCCTGGCCCCGGAGGATGCTAGGCTGAAGATTGCCACCACCAGAATCTTGCGTCTCAGGCTTGCCGGGCTGACTGTGGGCGCCGTAGGCGCAGACTTTCTCCGCCGCCGCATCGCTCCCCTGCAAGATAGGAGGACACCTGCTTGGGAGTTTGGCGGGCCGGCATATATCATGAGGCTGCGCCCGGGCCTCAATTACAACTTCACCGTGCTGGAATTGGATGCGATGCTCAAGGAGCTGTTCAAGCACGATTCTCAGCATCCGGAGTGGTTCAGGTTGCCGGCGGGAGTCGTCCCGCTGTGCAACAATTCTTCGCTCGACCGCATCCGCGCAATGATGCTGCTATGCGACTCGCATGGCCTTGTCCCAACGTGGCAAGAGCCTACGGACGAAGTTGTGCAGCAGTTCTTCGACGGACTGGTGGAGGTGGCGGTCCGTGCCGACGAGCAAAAGAGCCTCACCCGCGACACCACTGATGAGGAGTTGCAGCGCATCGCCACCAGGGCGGAGGAGGCGGCGGCAGCCGCTGCCGCGGGCGAGTTTGGGTTCACCTTGGAGGAAGCAGAGGCGGAGGCGGCGGCAAGCCTTGCCGAGCGAGAGTGGCTTGACGGCGAGGAAGAACTTGCCGCGCCTGACGCCGAGTCGAGCGAACCCGCCGAGGGTGCGAGTGGCCCGCCATCTCCAGACCGCTTGCTGCAGGCGGAGCCCTCAGCGCAGCCCCCAGCCCCTCCAAGAAGGCGTCTTCGCAAGTCCGGGGACGCAGCGGGGCGGCAAAGAGGCCAGCGGCCGTCACGCCGTGCGACACGCTCAACCGCGACAAGCAATGTTGCCGCGGGAGCGCCTCGCACCGCTGCGGCAACTGGAGCGGGGTCTTCCCGGGCCACCGCCACTGCGCCCGCCAAGCAGACAAGGGATCCTACGCCTCTGCCTCGTCGCGCTGCTGGTGGGCCGGACTTCGACCTCTCCGCGCTCAGCTCCGACGAGGAGGAAGAAGAGTAAGGCTTTTCTGTTGTACCTATAGTTCTTCAATTTTGTAGCTTTATCTTGTATCTGACTTGCTTCGATCTGAACCTGTTCCTTTCCAGGACGTTGGCTCAAAGAGCAGTGAAGGGGGCCAAGGTTCCTGTGGTTATCATCGAGGACGAGCCCACCGAAACAACAGGTGGGGTGCCCGAGACCACCTTGCCGGACCCGGCAACTACTCCGCGAAGCAGTCCCCAGCGCAGCCCCCAGCGTAAGTACATGGTTTACTTTCTGCTTCTGGGCATGCACGAGTGCTCTTTTCTTTGCTGACGTCTGACTGTTGGCTTGTTTGTGTAGGAGCAGAACAGCTTCACCAGGAGGGCTCGGAAACCGCCTCCGACGTGCCATCTGCTTCCACTACACCGCCAAGGGAGGATTCCCCGGCAAGGGAGCGCTCTCCGGCAAGGGAGCAATCTCCGGCAAGGGAGGAGCCTCCGGCAAGGGGCAGCACTATTGACCCCCCGGTGGTGGAGCCCATGACCATGGATCCCAGTTCAGGTACTCCCTTGCTTGAAATTTTCCTTGTGTTCTTCTGGTTTTTCTTCTTCTTCTCTTTGGATTTTTGCTTGACTTCTTCTCCCTCTCCGGTTGCCAGGCCCACCTTCCACGGAACCAATGGAGACCGGAGCGGGCGGCGAGGAGAACGTGCGCGGCGATGCTGACGATGCCGCCGCTGCTGAAGGAGAAGCCGGTGTTGATGATCTCGCCGGCGAGGAAGCCGCCAAGGCTGCTGGCGCAGGAGCTGGCGAGGGGTCCGGCGGTCGTACTGACGGCCCTGAGGCCGCAGGAGCGCCAGGCGCTGCACCGACCGCCGATCCCTCCGCCGCTGCCGCTGTGCCAGGCTCCGAGGAGCCCCAGCCCGGCGCTTATCTGAAGGCTGGCGAGGGTGTCTTCATCAAGCTCCCCTGGGCGTCGAGCTCCAGGGCGCCAGTTGAAGGAGAAGCTTTCGGCGGGGAGGTGCTCGCCTCCGCTGGGCTGTCACTGGTTGACGCGCCAAGCAGCAGCAGCGGCGAGTCTGAGGAGGAGCAGCTACTCCGGAAGCTGGTGTCGCTCTACCGCGCCCGACAAGCCAAAGTAGAGTCCCGGGAAACGCTTGTCGCGCGGGCGGGGGCGGACATTGAGAAGCGTGCGGAGGAGCTCCGGGAGCGCAATCAGGAAGCTCTTCGGTCCATTGCAGAGGAGCGCGTGCAGCTCGTCGAGGCACGGAAGGCATTCATCCTTGAGAAAGCCAAAGCCGAAGAGCAGCAGCGGCTCGCCGCCGAGGAGCTATCCGCGCGGGAAGGGGAGCTGACTCAGCGGAAAGTAAACCTCGACAGCCAGGAGGAGGATCTTGCCGCGCGTGAGCAGGCACTTGGCAGGGCGCTCAAGGAAGCAAAGGACGCGGCCGCAGCTGCCGAGGCCGCCAAGGAGGGATTGGAGGCAAAGGTGGCGCAGCTAGAGGCTTATCTGAAAGCGAGCGGCGAGGAGCTTGCCGCGCTCAAGCTCGAGCGCGAGAAGGACGCCCTTGCCCATGGTGAGCTGCAGGGTCAACTCGCCGAGAAGGGCAAGGAGCTGAGCGCCGCCAAGGATTCCATCGCCGATCTGGAGCTTAAGCTGGCCACCTTGACGGAGACGCTGGACGGCGCCAAGAAGCGGGAGGCGGACTTGAAGGAGGAGATCAAGGGCAATGAAGCGCTGCTGGCGAGGGCCGCCGAGACCCAGAACACCTTCAAGGACACGGTGGAGCTCTGGACGGAGGGCCTCGTGAACATCGCTGCAGTCATCAACGGGGAGCTGGCGCAACTGGGGGTGGAGGACTTTGGGTATTCCTCCGATGAGAATCTCCAACCCAGCGCCAAGCTCACCTTGTTCTTCAAAGGCGTGGCGACTGCCCTCCAGCAGCTCTGAGAGAAGATCCCGAAGCAGCTGGCCGACGAGTCACGCACGATCTGCGCCAGAGTCCTGGAGAAGGTGTTGGTGAAAGTGGCCTTCCGCAACCCAGGCCTCAACTTCACCAACGTCCTCAAGAAGCTGCCGTCGGATGCTGATCTAGACGCGCTCAAAGCCCTTGTCGCACCCATTGTGGACAAGGTGAACGAGGTCAAGAGGGTCGATGGTGGCCGCGTAGATTAGACCGCCCATTTTCTTCTTTGCTTGCCGCTGCTAGTCATGTCGTAAGAACACTTTATTAGAGCCACGACAAGTCATTTTGTAATATAACTCTATCTTAGGTAATGATTGCTATGTTACTTCCCTTACTTGACTCTTGGCTTTGTATGTTTCTACCCTACGCTTTTTAGGGAAACTTGCTGGCGTAGGCACCCTTGCCGCGAGCGCTGAGTGCGGAACTTCAGCAGCCTGCTGGCGGTGCCGCTACCGACAAGTAACCTTGTCGCAACTAGTCGCAGCTCACTTAAGTTGTTGAGCGGACTCGAAACAAAGTAAGGGCGCAACTAGCTACGAGTTGGTTCCTTTGCGCACAGGTTTTCCATACAAAGCACGATCGTTCAAGGAAAATAACTTAAAAATTTAAAAACTGATTGCTCAAACTTTGGCAACTTAGCTTTTCTGTTGCTTGTTTCCCGGCAAGGCGAATCTTTCCTTGAACGACGCCTGATCCACACCATTATCTTCTCCTTTCCCCCCGGCAAAGTTGTGTGTGAGGGAACCTTTTCCTTCTTGAGAAAAAGAAAGAAGAGAAAATAAAGATATGGAGCCTTACAGCCCGTTATCGCTTACCGGAGGCAGGTGCTGCACAAAATGTCAGATAACATATGCAAAAAAAGGAAGAAAGCATGAAATTGACAAGATGTGCGGAGCACATGAGCTTTATTTATGCACGGGGTCTGCGCCCGGCTTTGTACAAAGGATTACATGCAACAGCGGCAAGGCTTGTACAAAAGGTGGTTGCCGAAAAAGCTTCCGGCAACCGCGCCCTATGGGTAAAACATACGAAGATGTTCAATGTTCCAGGAGTTGCTCACCGGAATGCCATCTTCGGTCTCAAGGCGGACAGCGCCGGGCCTAGTGACTCGTTTCACCCGATAAGGGCCTTCCCACTTTGGCGTCAACTTGTTGGAATTCTTGGCGGACTGAACGCGCCAAAGAACAAGGTCGCCTTCCTCGAAAATTCTGGCATTAACTTTGCGGCTATGGTAGTGACACAAAGCTTGCTGGTAGCGAGCAGCTCGCACAGCAGCCTGAAGACGGTCTTCCTCAAGGAGCAGCGCGTCATCTTGTCACAGCTGCTCTTGCTCGAGCTCATCATAAGCGAGCACTCGAGGCGACCCGTAAACGAGTTCCGTGGGGAGAAATGCCTCTGATCCATAGACTAGAGCGAAAGGTGTCCGGCTAGTGGCTCGATTTGGCGTCGTCCTGATCGACCAAAGAACCACCGGCAGCTCCTCGATCCAGTTTCGTCCGCACTTGCGCAGCCTGTCAAAAGTTCTGGTCTTGAGTCCTCGCAGCACGTCAGCATTTGCCCTCTCCGCTTGACCGTTGCTTGCAACAGAAGCGAAGCAGACCTTGGCGCCAAGATCTTGGACGTACTGCATGAAGGTGCGGCTCGTGAATTGCGTGCTGTTGTTGGTGATGATCCTGTTAGGGATCCCGAAACGGCAAACAATCGACCTGATGAACTTGACTGCTGACTGTGCTGTCACCTTCCTCACTGGTTCCACTTCCGGTCACTTTGTGAACTTGTCGATTGCAACGTACAAGAACTCAAAGCCCCCGACAGCTCGGGGAAAGGGGCCGAGAATGTCGAGCCCCCAGACCGAAAATGGCCAGGATAAAGGGATCGTCTGGAGAGCTTGAGCTGGCTGGTGTATCTGCTTGGAATGGAACTGGCACGCTTCACACTTGGTTACTTGTGCTGTTGCATCCTGGAGGGCTGTCGGCCAAAAGAAACCTTGCCGGAACGCTTTGCCGGCAAGTGCTCTTGCGCCAATGTGGTGACCATATATGCCTCCATGTATCTCTGCCAACAGCTGTTGTCCATCTTCCCGGCGAATACACTTCAATTTCACACCGTTGAGTCTTATTCTGTACAGTGTGCTGTCGACAAACTGGTACATACTTGACTGCCGGGCTACTCTTTTCGCTTCTTCTTGCTCTTCGGGAAGTTCTCCTGTCTGAAGGAAACAGACAGTCTGCTGTGCCCATGCTGGAGCTTGCGGCTCGACAACAAGGACTAAAGGCATATTTGCTGCTGCGGGAACATCTGCTTCTACGGCAAGAACCTGCGGCTCAGCCAGAGCGTGATGCTCCCCGGCAAGCTTGCCGGAGCAAAACTTGTCGGGAGCGTCTGCTTCAACGGAACAAACCCTAGGGTTCGCCGGAGCGGACTGCTCCTCAGCATCTTTGGCGTTGATCTTGGGGACTTTCTTGGCGGCGGCTTCGGGAAGCTCTACCGAAAAGTAATCACCAGAAATCAACTCCCTCTTCTTGCTCTGTTCGGTTGATGGTGTCACAGATGGTTGAGTCAGCTTGAGGATAAAGACCCCTGGTTCCACAAGTAACTTTAGTGCGACGCACTTTGACAGGCTATCAGCAATGTCGTTTTGAGCTCTTGGAACATGTTCCATCTGCAGGCCGTCAAAGTGCTCCTCTAGCTTTCTCACCTCATCAACATAAGCTTCCATCAACGAACTCTGATAGCTCCTGTTCACTTGGCGGACGACAAGCTGTGAGTCACCCCTGACAACGAGCTTCTTGATCCCAAGGTCTGCCGCAATCCTAAGACCGGCAAGCAAGCCTTCATACTCTGCAGTATTGTTTGTTGCTTGTTCCTTGGGAAAGTGCATCTGGACTACGTACTTGAGGTGCTCTCCGGTGGGTGCGACAAGCAGCACGCCAGCACCGGCGCCTTGCAGCGAGAAGGCACCATCAAAGTACATGAGCCACTCCTTGCTTGCCTCTTTGACGGGGATACTCATTTCTGGAATTTCTTCATCTGGTGTTGGCGTCCACTCTGCTATGAACTCTGCCAATGCTCTGCTTTGGATAGTTGAAGTGCTTTCAAACTTGAGACCAAAGCTTGACAGTTCCAGTGCCCACTCGACAATTCTGCCTGTTGCTTCTGGATTCTGCAGTATCCTTTTTAGCGGAAAGCGAGTGACAACTGTGATCTCATGTGCTTGGAAGTAATGGCGCAGCTTTCTCGATGCCATGAGAAGGCCGAAAAGCAGCTTCAGCACACCAGAGTACCTTGACCTAGCCCCCTGCAGAAGGGAGCTGACAAAGTAAACTGGGCGCTGCACCATTTTCTTCTGCACCTCCTCGTGCACCTGCGCAGATCCATTCTTGTCGGGACCAGAGCTTGTCGGCGAAGCCCCCTGCTTGTCGCTGGATGAACTTGCCGGGGTTGTTGGTTCATCATCCGCCTCCCTCTCCGCTACTAACGCAGCACTAACCACTTGATTGGTTGCCGCTAGATATAGCAGCAACTTCTCTTGTGGCTTAGGTGCGACAAGTATTGGAGTGGAGGACAGGTATCTCTTCACGTCCTGCAGTGCAGCCTCCGCTTCCGGAGTCCATTTCATTGGACCTGCCTTTTTCAGTATTTTGAAAAACGGCAGGGCGCGCTCGGCAAACTTAGAGATAAACCTGCTGAGAGCAGCCACGCAACCGGCAAGCCTTCGTACATCCTTGACGCGCTTCGGTGCTTCAATCTGCTCGATGGCCTTGATCTTGTCGGGATTGGCTTCAATTCCCCGCTGAGACACAAAGAACCCGAGAAGCTTGCCGAATGGAACTCCAAACACGCACTTCTCGGGGTTAAGCTTGAGGTTGATCTTGCGCAGATTTGCAAAGGTTTCATCTAAATCTTGAATCAGGGTTGCCTTGTCTTTGCTCTTGACCACTATATCATCCATGTAGGCCTCCACATTTCTGTGTATCTGTGGTTCAAAAGCGACATGGACTACTCTTGCAAATGTTGAACCAGCATTCTTTAACCCGAAGGGCATCCGTACAAAACAGTATGTGCCACATGGGGTGATGAATGCAGTTTTCTCCTCATCCTCTTCTGCCATGAAGATCTGATGGTATCCTGAGTATGCATCAAGAAATGAAAGCAAATCACATCCGGCTGTGGAGTCAACAATATGTTCAATGCGCGGCAAGGGAAATGGGTCTTTGGGACAAGCTTTATTGACATCAGTGAAGTCTATACAAAGCCTCCATTTTCCGTTAGCCTTGCGCACGACTACAGGATTGGCCAACCACGTAGGATGGAGCACTCCTCTGACAAGGCCTGCTGCTTCCAACTTCTTGATTTCTTCTGCGATGAACTCTTGGCGCTCCACTGCTTGCTTCCTGACTTTCTGCTTGACGGGCCGCGCATGAGGACAAATGGCTAGGTGGTGCTCAATTACTTTCCTGGGAACACCGGGGATATCAAACGGTTGCCATGCAAACACGTCGACGTTCGCCCGCAGGAAAGCAATGAGCGCGCTTTCCTATTTAGGGTCAAGAGTGGCACTGATGGTGAAGGTACCACCAGTACCGTCCTCCTTGGCGGACACCTTCTTGGTCTCAGGTGAAGCTGCCATCGTCTTCTTACACTTGCCGGTGGAGCTCGATGGTGCGTCCTCGATGGTAGCGCAGCACTCCGAAGAGGTGCGCTTGCCGGTGTGGGCATCAGGGCTCTTGCCGGACTTGGTCTTCTTCTTCCCCCCGGGAGCTTCAGCGGCAAGTGACTTGCGATCGGTTGCGGCCGCTGCTTCTCGGTAAATCTTGTCGGCGCAGATAAGGGCATCCTTCTTGTCGCCAGGGACAGAGATGACACTTATCGGGCCTGGCATCTTGAGCACATTGTATGCATAATGAGAGGCTGCCATGAACTTGGCGAGTGCCGGACGGCCGAGGATCCCATTGTAGGGTAATGGAAAGTCGGCAACGTCAAAAGTGACCCTCTCAATTCTGAAGTTCAGCTCGCTGCCAAATGTCACCGGCAGTGTGATCTTTCCCTTCGGCTTGCTCCTTCTCGGGTTGATTCCTTGGAATGTGCCGGTCTCTTCGAGCTCGCTGTTAGGGATCTGGAGTTTTTGGAGGACCGCGGAGGAGATCAGGTTCAAGCCGGCCCCACCGTCAACTAGCATCTTCGTGACTTTGAGGTTGCGGATAGTTGGGGAAACCAACATCGGTAAGCACCCGACCGCAGTTATGCGATCAGGGTGGTCCTCAATATCAAAGATGATAGGCGTGCTGGACCATTTCAGAGGCTTGCGTGACTCTACGGATGGCTCTGCTGCATTAACTTCCCGCATCCACTGCTTGAGCTGGCGGTGTGAGGCATGCAGAGAAGCACCGCCGTCAACGCACAGGACCTCTGTGGCTTTCTGAAAATCCTGCTCATCGGCCTCATCATCATCCATATCTTCGTCGTCGTCGTCGTCTTCATCCTTGTCGCGGCCGCGGGGAGGTCTGTCTCCTTGCCAATGCTTGGCCTTGCCGCGGCGTCCTCCCCGTCCTGGGCGTTTCTTGCTGGCTCCTCCAGCACCTTCCTGGGCTTTCTCCTTGTCGCGTCGCTCGTACTCAGCTTTCTGCTGCTCAACAAGCTGCTCAACCTTTTTACAGCACTGGAGGTCATGGCCCTTGGTGCGGTGGATTTTGCAGTACTGCTTGCCGGAGCTGTCCTGCTTGTCGGCAGCCGCCAAAGCCTGGCTCTCCTTGCCGGAGCTTCCAACTTTAGCTTTCTTGGTGCCACCTCCGTTGCCGGACTGCTCGACAACTAGCACTTCTTTGCCCTTCTTCTTTCTGTTGTTCCGCCGCCGGCCTTTCTTTGCCGGGGCAGCATCCTCACTATCATACCCTCCTGCTCCTGTATTCTCTCCGGGGAGCCTCCTCCCCTCTTCAGCACGTGCACACTTGTCGGCCAGGGCATAAAGCTCGCTGACGTCTCTGATCTTGCACATCACCATCTCCTCCCGCATCCTGTGGTTTCACATGTTCTGATGAAACGTGCTGATGACCGCGACAGGGTGGACATTTGGGATGTTGTGTTGTACACGGCTGAATCTCTGAATGTACTTGCACAGGGCTCTCCTTCCTTCTGGGCAAGCAGATGAAGGTCGCTCTCTTGGCCATGAGGCTTGTGGCCGCCTGTAAAGGCGCCGACAAACTGATAGCATAGATCTGCCCAAGAGGAAATGGAGTGGTCCGGCAAGTGCATGAGCCAGGACCTGACATTAGGCTTGAGCACCAGCGAGAAGTAATTGGCGAGGATCTTGTCATCTCGTCCTCCGGCAGCCTGCACCGCGATGGTGTAGATGCTGAGGAACTCCGACGGATGCGACTTGCCGTCGTACTTCTCTGGTACGTCTGGTTTGAAATTTTTCTTGCTGGGCCACTGGACTTGCCGCAGCTCATGGGTGAACGTAGGGCAACCTACCGCGTACGGCAAGTCGCCTGGTTCCCCTGGCGCATGCATGTCAACAGAGGGCCCAGCGCGCTGGTTTGACTGACGTCGCGCTTCTCTTTGCCGCTCGATGCGAGTACGAGCGTCCTCTTGTTGTTGTTCATGAAGAACTTGGCGCTGATCGCGGCGAGCTCGTGGATCCGATGACGCGGTGGAGTCGCTGTCGAGGTGGACCCGACGAGTCGGTGATCTTGGCCTTCGGGGTGGGGAGTGCATGGAGGTTGCACCCCTATTGGTCTTGTCGCCATCGGTTCGCGTCCGGCAATCTTGCCGCGGCAGCGAAGTGCTTGGTTGCCGCGCAGTGTCACCGTTGGTGAAGCCAATGAGGCTCTGGATAGTGGCCCGCCATTCGTCGGTCTTGTCCGCCGTCGGAGGGTAATCCAGCAGTTGAGCTCGCGCCAAAGCTTCTGCTGGAGTGGTGGGCGGCAGAGGCGAACGGTGCGAGGAGCGGGACACGCTCGGACTCCTAACTATGTTAGAAGGAGCAGTATCCCGTCTAGGCGACCGTAACTCGCTCGGGCCAGCATGTTGGCGTGCATGCTGGTCTTGGACGCCGCGAGAACCGCCAGCTTGATCTTGACCCAACGAACGCATGGTACTACGAATTCCATGACGTTGCTGGTCTCGTGCCTCCTGAGATGGGCGCGGTGCGCGTACGGACGCCGAGGTCTACGCGGCCTTGTCTTTGGACTTGGCAGCGCTGTGAGCACCCTCGTCGGCGCCCGTTCTTCCGCCCGCGTCTACCCCACCGCCCGCTTGCTCCGGTGGTGGTGGGATCGACGCAGACGGAACCGCTGCCTCCGAAGCCTTCTTCTTCGGTGGCATGTCGATGAAGATGATGAAGATCTAGCTCGTGTGCACGCCGGACCAGGTTCGCACAAACTCGACGCCCCCTACCTGGCGCGCCAAAGATGTCGGGGAAACTGATTCACGAACACCTATGGGACCGGCGGACCGAGCCCCTTTCGGTTCGGCGGAGGGCGGAGGTCGCACGAAGAGCAGACTGAGGCAATGCACACGAGCAGTTTACCCAGCTTCGGAGCTCTCCGGAGAGATAACACTCCTACTGCTGCATTTAGGTGTATATTCAGTTCTTGCTCAGGAGAGATCAGCGCTACCAAACCGAGCGTGAGAGTGTTGCTAGTTTCGAATGAGTCGAACCTCCTCTACGTTGCGCATGGGCCTCCTTTTATACGCTCAAGGGGTCACCGACAGGTGGCAACGTAGATGAAGGGCAAAAATGGAAAAAGAGTGTGGTAGGTACAACTACCTATACTGTAGATACAGTGTATCATACCTAACCCTGACGGCAGGGGACAAGGGCATTAAATGCCCGTCTGTGTCGCCTAAACAGTGCAGGAAGAGACCGTTAGGGGCACCATTGATTGCCACGATGGCCTTCTTGTCAGCGCTGCCTGCCACCGTGCACCGCTGGCTGCACAGCTTCTCGCCACGAGTGCCTGGAAGGGTCCCAGGATGACACGTTGGTGGATGTGCTGGAGCCTGGGCGCGGGGTGGCCGCTTGTCGCGGCAAGTGCCTTGCCGCGGTCGTCGTCTTGTCGGGCCCAGGAGCTTGTCGCTCACCGGGCCTTGCCGGGGCGCGTGGTGCGTTGCGGCAAGCTTTCTTGAGGTGTCTTGGTTGGCCTTCCCGGCCAGCTCTTTTTGCCGGGGCCTTGTCTTCTTAACTTGAATACTTTGTTCTTGAATGGCTTCCCAGCAAGCTACTCTTGCCGGGGTCTTGTCTCTTAAGGGGCCACGAAGGATCTTGACGGTCGCCCGGCAAGCCATGCCGCGGGGTGCTGCAACTGCCCGTGCACTAGTTTGGGATACTAGGGTACCCCTACTCTAGTACACTGACATCCTTCCACTAGGACATCTGACGTGACAATTCCATGACATTTGGCGCCCACCATGGGGCCAGCGCATGGTGGATTTGAGTTCTTGAAGGGCAGCTTCGAAGGGCTCAAGGGATACGCTATGGGACGGATGACCAAGACTCGTCGTGGCAAGCTCTACATCGATGACGCAGGCTGGGGCCCTGAGGCCGGCTCAATTGAGTACGGGTATCGGGTCCCCTTCAGCGGAATCCACGTCTTCATCGGCAAGATCGACGAGCCAGGCCCTGAGTGATACGTCTCCAACGTATCTATAATTTTTGATTGCTCCATGCTATAGTATCTACTGTTTTGAGCAATATTGGGCTTTATTATCCACTTTTATATTATTTTTGGGACTAACCTATTAACTGGAGGCCCAGCCCAGATTTGCTGTTTTATGCCTATTTCAGTGTTTCGAGGAAAAGGAATATCAGACGGAGTCAAAACAGAACAAAATCAACTGGAGAAGTTATTTTTGGAAGGAAAGCAACCCAGGGAACTTGGAGTGCACGGCAGTGGAGATACGGGCTGTCCACGAGGGTGGGGGGCGCGCCCACCACCCCCCCCCCCCGGGCGCGCCCCCAGCCTCGTGGGGCCCCCGTAGCTCCTTCGACGTACCCCCTGCACCCATATATACTCTCGTACCCTAAAACTTCCAGAAAAGAGATTGTATCGGAAGTTCCGCCGCCGCAAGCCTCTGTAGCCACGAAAAACCAATCGGGGCCCTCTCCGGCACCCTGTCGGAGGGGGCCATCATCACCGGTGGCCATGGAGGAGTATCCCGGAGGGGTCTTCATCACCATGAAGGCCAAGGACCAGGAGGTGGAGGCCATGGAGGAGGAAGCACAAGGGGGAGAACCTCTCCTCCTCTCTTCCGGTGGCACCGGAGTGCCATCAGGAGGGGAATCATCGCCACGGTGATCGTATTCATCAACATCACCATCATCGTCACCATCCTCATCTCTTTTACGCGGTCCACTCTCCCGCAAACCGCTGTAATCCCTACTTGAACATGGTGCTTTATGCCACATATTATGATCCAATGATGTGTTGCCATCCTATGATGTTTTGAGTAGATATCT
The DNA here is from genome assembly GCA_963921465.1 of Triticum timopheevii. Classification (NCBI taxonomy): domain Eukaryota; kingdom Viridiplantae; phylum Streptophyta; class Magnoliopsida; order Poales; family Poaceae; genus Triticum; species Triticum timopheevii. The sequence continues at coordinate 582,034,545 of OY997270.1, read as the reverse complement.
TTTGTATTTTGGTTGATTGATGATCTAAATTGGTATGAGTTGTATGTTTTACTTTGGTGCTGTCCTATGGTGCTCTCCGTGTCGCGCAAGCATGAGGGATTCCCGCTGTAGGGTGTTGCAATACGTTCATGATTCGCTTATAGTGGTTTGGTGAGTGACTGAAACACAAACCCGAGTAAGAGGGATTGTTGCGTATGGGAATAAAGAGGACTTGATGCTTTAATGCTATGGTTGGGTTTTACCATAATGATCTTTAGTAGTTGCGGATGCTTGCTAGAGTTCCAATCATAAGTGCATATGATCCAAGTAGAGAAAGTATGTTAGCTTATGCCTCTCCCTCATATGAAACTGCAATAGTGATTATCGGTCTTGTTGACAATTGCCTAGGACAATTCCGCACACCGATCCACCATTATTCCACACTCGCTATTTATATTACTTAGTATTATATTCTAACTTTATGATAACAGCACCTACTTTTATGTTTTAGCTCTCCGATATCATGCAAAGTTATCCTCTTCATACCCACAACGTAGTTTTATTTCTCGTTGCTAGATGGAAGCAAATGTCCAGTGCACGTAGAGTCGTATCAGTGGCAGATAAGGCTTGAGAGAATATTGATCTTACCTTTAGCTCCTTGTGGGTTCGACACTCCATACTTATCACTTCCACCTTTGGAAAGTGCTACGATGATTCCTTGCACTTGGGGATTATCAAGCTCATTTCTGGCACCGTTGCCGGGGAGCAATAGCGTGGGGTTGATATTCTCGTGTGTGCTAGTTTGCTTTCTGCACTAAGTAGATTTTGTTTTTCCTTTTTGTTTCTGTTTAGTTGTGGGTGAAACATACAAAAAAATTAAAAATGAAAATATAAAAAATTTACTTGCCTCTCATGCCTAAAAAGTTTTTTCAAAAAGAGAAGTGATTGGAAGGTTTTGCATTGAAGAAGTGAGGGTCGACCTTGAGCACTTGTGCTCATGCTCACGGAAACAATGTAGAATTTTTCATGGAAGTTTCTCTGTAAATAATTATCCCCTTGTATATATTAATTGTATTATAAAAATAATATACCAAGCTTTGGTTTTAGGATGATTAGATTGCTTGTTTGCTTTGTGCAAAACAAAAACAGAAACTTTGGCTGTAGTGAATGAATTTACATTTTTAACTGGAAGGTCAAATGGTTCTGATTCGTTTTGCACATTACTTCTGTACAAATTGTTCAAATTTTCAATTTTAGTTTATAATTTTAGGAGTTACAGAAGTTTGGCAAACTTCCATATTACTACAGACTGTTCTGTTTTTAACAGATTCTGTTTTGCGTGTGTTGTTTGCTTATTTCGATGAATCTATGACTAGTATCGGAAGGTATGAACCATAGAGAAGTTGGAATACAGTATATTTAACATCACTACAAATAAAGAATGAGTTCACTACAGTACCTAAAGGTAGTGATTTGCTTTATTACACTAACGGATCTCACAAGTTTTTGTTGAAGTTTTGTGTGGATGAAGTGTCCGTAGGTCGAGGAGCTATCAATATGAGAAGAACAAAGAGAGGCAAGAGTTCAAGCTTGGGGATGCCCAAGGCACCCCAAGTAAATATTCCAAGGATACTCAAGCATTTAAGCTTGGGGATGCCCCGGTTGGCATCCCATCTTTTCTTCTTCAACAAATATTGGTATACCTCGGTTTTTGTTTTGTTCACATGATATGTGTCCTTTGTGTTTTCCCTTTTCTTCAAGAACCATGCTACCATGAGACAGCCCTTCATTGATTTATATAATACTTCCTGTGCTTCACTTAAATGTTTTAAGTATGATCTTATAGAATTACTCTTTGTGCTTCACTTAAATCTTTTGACTACGGTTTTATAGAATGCTTCATGTGCTTCACTTATAAATTTCGAGCTTGGATATTGGTCAGTTGTAGAATGCTCCATGAACTTCACTTATACCTGTTGGAGTATGAATAATACTATCATTTAAAGTGGGTTTGGAAGAGTGTCAACTTTAGGAATTAGTGACCCCACTATTTTGGAGGATGTTGAATCTTAGTGTGATATTTATGAAAGTGGATTCGGAAGAGTGTCAACTTTAGCTAGTAATGATTCCACTCTTTCGGAAGAGGTTCCAATTGAGTATGAGAACAAAGTTTCTATCCATGATACTACTGAAAATTATTATGAGGGAGGAATACATGCTTGTAGGAGTTGCAATAATATTAAGTTTCCTCTCTATGTGCTTAAAGTTTTGAAGTTATACTTATTTTGCCTTCCTATGCTAGTTGATTCTTGTTCCTATAAGTTGTGTGCTCACAAAATCCATAGGCATAGGAAGTGTGTTATATTTAAATATGCTAGTCATATTCTTCAAGATGCTCTCTTTGTGTTTCAATTCCTATCTTTAAAGTGAGCATCATTGAAATCATCATGCCTAGCTAAAAGGCATTAAAGAAAAGCGCTTGTTGGGAGACAACCCAATATTTACCATTACTGTTTTTGTGTGTCTACATGATTAATATACTGTAGTAATCATGTTTTATAGCTATTGTTTCAATAAAGTGCCAAGTAAGACCTTTGGGAAGACTTGGGTGAAGGTTAAAGTGATCTTGCTGTAAAAAACAGAAACTTTGCGCTCACGAGAATAGATGTAATGTTTTACAGAAGAGTGATTTTGAGTTGATTCTTTTTGCAGAAGATTAATAGACAAATTCCTCAAGACTACCTATTTATTTCATAATTTTTGGAGTAGCAGAAGTATGGTTATTTTTCAGACCATTACAGACTGTTCTGTTTCTGACAGATTCTGTTTTCATTGCATAGTTTGTTTGTTTTCTAGTTTCTATGACTTATATTTCTCAATATAAATTGTAGAAATGATATGGTACAGTAGGTATTGTGTGAGAACAATTATGATCCTTGTCTTTGACAGTACCCAAGTGCATGGTTTACTCTTTATCATACTAACCTATCTCACGAAGTTTGGATGAGTTTTGTGTGATTGAAGTTTTCAAGTTTTGGGTGAGATATCGATATGAGGAGAATAAGGAGTGGAAGGACCCTAAGCTTGGGGATGCCCGAGGCACCCCAAGGTAATATTCAAGGAAGACTCAAGCGCCTAAGCTTTGGGATGCCCCGGAAGGCATCCCCTCTTTCGTCTTCAAAACTATTGGTACACCTTACTCGGAGCTATATTTTTATTCATCACATGATATGTGTTTTACTTGGAGCGTCATTTTATTTTGTTAGTATTAGCTAGCTGCTATTTATAATATTGTTTTGCATCTTTATTTTCAGTAAAAATGTCAAGGATAGCCTTTACCATGCTTATTTTGCTAGTATACATGTTGCTGTTTGAAAACAGAAAGTTTGTCGCTGTTGCAAAAATTCCCTAGAAAAGTTAGAGCATGATATAATGTTGAAACTTTCTGAATAATGAACTCTGATAAATATACTACAGTGGGAATTTTCTCTCATGATTTTTGGAGTTAGGGATGTATTGATACTCTTGCATTCTTTACAGGCTGTACTGTTTTGACAGATTGCTGTTATGTTTGCATTGTTTGCATATGTTTGCTTGTTTAATGATTCTATTTGAGGTTAGGAGTATCAAATATGCAGAGGAATTTAGTATGCAATGTTGAATAATAATTCTAGTGATTTGTTACAGTAGAAAATGATAAGGTTTTGCATTGGTTTATACTAACCCATCTCACGAGTTCTTGTTGAGTTTGTTGTGGATGAAGCTTTTGATAAAAAGAGAAACCGTGATATGAGATGAATTAAGGGGACACAAAAGTTCAAGCTTGGGGATGCCCATGGCACCCCAAGATAAATATTTCAAGAAATCTCAAACATTTAAGCTTGGGGATGCCCCGTTAGGCACCCCACCTTTCTTCTTCAACAACTATCGGTTAGTATCGGTTGAGCCTAAGTTTTTGCTTCTTCACATGAGTTGTGCTATCCTTGCAATGTCATTTTATTTTGTTTTACTTACTGTTTGAATAAAATCATTGGATCTGAAATTTTGAATAGAAAAGGAACCCTCCCATGGCTAGTTAATTATTTGACTACTCAGTGTCCTTCACTCATATCTTTTGGAGTAGTTTGTCATTTACTCATGTGCTTCATGTATATCCTATGAGTAAATGGGGGGATGAATTGAATGTCATAAATCTGATTTTTTTATGTTTCATATGCTTATAACATGGTTAGTGACGACTTCACACATATAAAGTATGAGGCATAAAGGTTATTGAGAGTTGGCAAACGTAGTTTTGGTCATCGTTGCAATTAATAGGAAGTAATAAGGAAAGAGAGGTTCACATACAAATATATTATCTTAGACATCTTTTATGATTGTGAAGCACTCATTAAGTATGACATGCTAAATGTAATGGTTTATGTTTTCCGACATCTCAGTTAAAGTATATTGTCATTGACCTTCCAAACATGTTGAGCTTGCCTTTCTCCCTCATGCTAGCCAAATCCCTTGCACTAAGTAGAGATACTACTTGGGTTTCCAAATACCCATAAATCCAGTTTTGCCATGAGAGTCCACCATATCTACCTATGGATTGAGTAAGATCCTTCAAGTAAGTTGTCATCAGTGCAAGCAATAAAAATTGCTCTCTAAATATGCATGACTTATTAGTGCAAAGAAAATAAGCTTTGTACGAACTTGTTGTGGAAGTAATAAAAGCGACGGACTGCATAATAAAGGTCCACATACAAGGGGCAATATAAAGTGACGTTCTTTTGCATTAAGATTTTGTGCATCAACCCTAAACGCGCATGGCAACCTCTGCTTCCCTCTGCGAAGGGCCTATCTTTTACTTTATGTTTTTACTTTACGCTTGAGTCAAGGTGATCCTCACCATTCCCTTTTTCATTTTATCCTTTGGCAAGCTCCTTGTGTTTGAAAGATCATGATATATATATCCAATTGGATGTAAGTTAGCATGGGCTATTATAGTTGACATCACCTAAAGGTGAATACGTTGGGAGGCAACACAATAAGCCCCTATCTTTCTCAGTGTCCGGCTGAAACACCATAACCACAAGTACTGCGTGAGTGTTAGCAACTGTAGAAGACTATATGATAGTTGAGTATGTGGACTTGCTGAAAAGCTCTATTCTTGACTCTTTCTGATGTTATGATAAATTGCAATTGCTTCAATGACTGAGATTATAGTTTGTTAGTTCTGAATGAAGTTTCTGAACCATGCTTGACATTGTAAATAGATTGTTACTTGATCATGAAAAGTTTTATGAGATAAGCTGCTATTACGACACATATTGATGCTAGAAAAAGTGATTGGAATTATCATTGATCAAACTTAAGCACTTACTAGCATTCCGCATCAAAAATTATCTTTTTATCATTTACCTACTCGAGGACGAGCATGCATTAAGCTTGGGGATGTGTGATACGTCTCCAACATATCTATAATTTTTGATTGCTCCATGCTATATTATCTACTGTTTTGAGAAATATTGGGCTTTATTATCCACTTTTATATTATTTTTGGGACTAACCTATTAACCGGAGGCCTAGCCCAGATTTGCTGTTTTATGCCTATTTCAGTGTTTCGAGGAAAAGGAATATCAGACGTAGTCAAAATGGAACGAAATCAACTGGAGAAGTTATTTTTGGAAGGAAAGCAACCCAGGGAACTTGAAGTGCACGTCACAGGAGATACGGGCTGCCCACGAGGGTGGGGGCGCGCCCCCTGCCTCGTGGGGCCTCCGTAGCTCCTCGGACGTACCCCCTGCACCCATATATAATCTCATACCCTAAAACTTCCAGAACAGAGATTGGATCAGAAGTTTCGCCGCCGCAAGCCTCTGTAGCCACGAAAAACCAATCGGGGCCCTCTCCGGCACCCTGCCGGAGGGGGCCATCATCACCGATGGCCATGGAGGAGTATCCCGGAGGGGTCTTCATCACCATGAAGGCCAAGGACCAGAAGGTGGAGGCCATGGAGGAGGAATCACAAGGTGGAGAACCTCTCCTCCTCTCTTCCGGTGGCGCCGGAGTGCCATCGGGAGGGGAATCATCGCCACGGTGATCGTCTTCATCAACATCACCATCCTCATCTCTTTTACGCGGTCCACTCTCCCGCAAACCGCTGTAATCCCTACTTGAACATGGTGCTTTATGCCACGTATTATGATCCAATGATGTGTTGCCATCCTATGATGTTTTGAGTAGATATCTTTTGTCTTTTGGTTGATTGATGATCTAGATTGGTATGAGTAGTATGTTTTACTTTGGTTCTGTCCTATGGTGCCCTCCGTGTCGCGCAAGCGTGAGGGATTCCTGCTATAGGGTGTTGCAATACGTTCATGATTCGCTTATAGTGGGTTGGTGAGTGACTGAAACACAAACCCGAGTAAGAGGGATTGTTGCGTATGGGAATAAAGAGGACTTGATGCTTTAATGCTATGGTTGGGTTTTACCTTAACGATCTTTAGTAGTTGTGGATGCTTGCTAGAGTTCCAATCATAAGTGCATATGATCCAAGTAGAGAAAGTATGTTAGCTTATGCCTCTCCCTCATATGAAACTGCAATAGTGATTATCGGTCTTGTTGACAATTGCCTAGGACAATTCCGCACACCGATCCACCATTATTCCACACTCGCTATTTATATTATTTAGTATTATATTCTAACTTTATGATAACAACACCTACTTTTATGTTTTAGCTCTCTGGTATCATGCAAAGTTATCCTCTTCATACCCACAACGTAGTTTTATTTCTCATTGCTAGATGGAAGCAAATGTCCGGTGCACATAGAGTCGTATCAGTGGCAGATAAGGCTTGAGAGAATATTGATCTTACCTTTAGCTCCTTGTGGGTTCGACACTCCATACTTATAACTTCCACCTTTGGAAAGTGCTATGACGATTCCTTGCACTTGGGGATTATCACTGAGCTGGACATCTGCACCGACCTCGTCGAGACGGCTCAGCATGCGAGACCCGCCCGAGCTCTGCCTACCATGAAGCGTGCCTTCGTGGGATGCATCCACGAAGGACTCTCTAAAGGTTTTGCATCTGGCGGTGAGACGGCCATCTATTCTGATGGTGAGTCGTCCACAGGTGAGACAGATTCGTTGTATCAACTGCAAGACGGCGGGCTTGGGGGCTGTTCCGATGGCAGCAGTATTCCGGACCTCCTTCAGCCGCCGAGCAGAGTTGGGATCTTCGTGGTTGGTATGCAACCCATTGAAAACTCCACAACTACGGCAGGAATAACCTCCGGGTCAGCGACAGCCGAGGCAGGAGGCCCTGTGCGCCCAACGGCTCAGGTGCTGATGGATCTCATGGATAAGATGACTGCTCTGTTAGCCGCCGCGGTCAACCCGGCGGATCAAGCTCAACATGATGCGGAAGTGGCACAGTTAAAACAACATATTGTGCAGGCTAAGGAAGACCTGGCAGCGGAAGATGTCAGGATGACTGCAGAGCGGGCGGCTCTGGACGCTCAGGCTCAGCAGATTCAGGCGCAGACTTTCTGACTCACGATGGATCAGAATGCATCCAATGAGGTCATGAGGAGAAGACACCAGAAAACCCAATCTCGTCTGCCTCTGGTTTACAATCCTCGAAACCTCTTCCATACACCCGGTGCAGGGCCCAATAACCCGCTGGAGATAGACCGGGTTGCAGCACCCGGGGCTGGAACGCCGGTTCAGCCACGTATGATAGAACCTTCCCGAATGAATACTGCTCCGCCTCAGTATGTACCGACACCACCGGGTCATTACTCTAACCCGTTAGAGAACATGATTGCTGCGCCGGCATGATTGGCGACTCTCCCGGTGGAGGGCGACTCTCCGACGGTGGTTGAAACTCGAAGGAACAGGGAGATTCTTCAAACAGCTTTGGCACGGTAGGAGGCATACTCGTATAGCCGAGACATGATTCATTCGACCCCTCGTCCAAGCCGGAGCCCGAGTTATAGCCAGCACATGGATTCAGCGACCGTTTCAAGCAACGCCCGGCGCTGTAACCAGCTGGGCGGGCATGAACTGGCGTGTGATGGAGCTCTTAACTTGATTGATCAGGATAGAATACGTCAAGAGGCTGAGCGGGCCGCTTAGCAGGCGGCTGAGTGGGCGGCTTACCAGTCTTTTCCAGTTTACCCAACGACTTCTATTGAGGCAGGCGTGACCACTAGAACCGGAGGTGTCCCTTGTCTAGTTCCGGCTCTTTGTAACGCGCGTTTGCCCAAGGATTTCAAGGGGCCTCGAAAGGTGCCTAACTGCACGACCGACCTACAGCCTGGGGCATGATTTGAGAGCTATGAGATGGCTATGGAGCTGCTGGAAGTCAGTGATGCTGTGATGGCCAAGTACTTTACCACGATGTTGGACGGGACGACCCGTACTTGGTTGAAGGGGTTGCCACCTAATTCCATCGGTTCATGGGCGGAGTTAAAAGCCTAGTTCATTCAGAACTTCAAGGATACGTGCAAACAGCCTATGTCAATTGTGGATTTCACTAATTGCAAGCAAGAGGAGGGTAAGTCCACTACCCATTGGGTGCGCCAGGTCAAGGCCATAATACATTCGTCTGATAAGATGGATACCGGCTCTGCAGTCTTAATGTTGGACAAAAATTGCCGTTTTGCGCCTCTGAAGAAGAAACTGGGGTGGCTCAAGCGCGATTGTAATGACATGGGCGAGCTGATGGCAGCTTTAGTCAAATATGCCGATTCTGATAGTACCAAGGATCTCGAGTCTGATGATGAGAAGACAGGGAAGGGAAAGAAGAACGGCAACACCAAGGGGCCTCAGCATAACCTGGCCAGTCAAGGAGGTAATAATAAACATAAGGCTGACGGTAGCTTGGAGTTTGTGGCTAACACCAATGCGCAGGGCAACAATCAGCGACGTAAGGGGAGACCACCTCCTCGGTCCGGCGGGTCAAGCCCCACACTTGAGCAGTTATTGAATGAGCCCTGTCCAAGGCATGGCACTCAGCAGAAGTCGGCCGCTCACCTATGGAAGGACTGTATGATCATGAAGGCTTTCAAGAACTCCAACATGTTTGACGGTAATCATGGGCAGGGCGGCGGCTCTGGTGGTGGCGGCTTTCATGGCCCGGGCGGCGGTTCAAATTCCAATTTTCATAACTCTCAGGGTAATCAAGGTGGTTATAACCAGCAGTCTGGCCAGGGAGGTCAGCAGCAGCAGCAGGGTGGATATCAGAGTAATCCAAAATAGCTGAATAGTGGACAATATCATGTGTTTACCACCAGTTTATGCAAACGGGACCAGAAGCTTCATAAGAGGGTTGTAAATGCTGTTGAGCCGATAGTTCCTCATTATTTGAGATGGTCTAAGCAGCCTATTCTGTGGAGTAGGGAAGATCACCCTCCCCGGGTTGACAATCCGGGTCACTTGGCCTTGGTGGTGGCACCTCAGGTTGGTGGATACAAATTCACTAAGGTGCTCATGGATGGATGCAGTAGCGTCAATATCCTCTATTATGAGACTTTTCGCCGCATGGGTTTGACTGACAAAAATCTCAAGACTTCCAACACTGTTTTTCATGGAGTGGTCCCTGGTAAGTCGGCATACCTAGTGGGTAAGATTGAGCTGGAGGTAGCCTTTGGAGATGAGCATGATTCTAGGGCTGAGAAGTTAACCTTTGAGGTGGTCAAAATCAAGAGCCCGTATCACGCCCTGTTTGGACGGCCAGCTTATGCCAAGTTCGTGGCACGATCGTGTTATGTTTATTTGCAGCTCAAGATGCCGGGTCATAAAGGCACCATCACAGTGCATGGAAGTAGGAAGATAGCCTTGGAATGTGAGGAAGGCGATGCTGCTTATGCTAAATCTGTTTGTGCGACAGAAGAGTTGAAGTTCTACAAGGACAATGTTGACCCGGCAGACATGACGTCTTTGAAGAAACCGACCACAGAGCATGAGCCGGTAATGAAGTTTAAGTCGATTGATGACACTAAGCTTGTTGATTTTGTTCCGGGCGACTCACTGTCGGAGTAATGGGCCACGGGTAGGCTAACCCGAGCCCCGGAACCTTTCAAGACATCGGGGCAGACTGCACCCTCAAGCCGAGTCCCAGGCGCAACTCCAATATTAGCCGAGTCCCTTGCACGACTCCAAGATTAGCCGAGTCCCAGACGCGACTCCAAGATTAGCCGAGTCCCAGACGCGACTCCAAGATAAGTCGAGTCCCAGGGGCGACTCCAAGATAAGCCGACTCATGGCCGGCGACTTCCGGAGAAGCTGGCTATAGAGAGTCGGCCCGCGACTCCACCCATCTCCTGCCTTCGCCACGATAGACGGGGCGGGGTACGGTCACAGCATGGCCATCTCTACCCTACTTACGAGGGGCTGGCATGGCTACAGTGCGCCATATCACTGGTGGCGCGGCACTGTTGCCATGCCTGCCCTGACCTCAGCCATAGTGGACGGCGATGTGCCCACGACGGCCTACTTGTACGACCCAGAGACGGCGGGACCCTCCCGTCAGCGGGAGCATAGAAGATGGCGAGAACGCCCCAAAGACGAACCCGCGAGAGTCGGCCCCCTGGAGTCGGCCGGCCCCTCCCACGGGCCCCACACGCCATCAACCAGACAAGACAGGGAATGGCGACAGTGATCGCCCGTCAGGAGGCGGCACTGTTGCCACAACCCCATGACCGAGCCAGCGTCATTAGAAGCACGGCTACAGTGCCGGGCCTATCTGCGGGCCCCAGTAGTCGGTGGAGAAGACGGCGGCCTGAGAGACAGACAGCTGGGACCCGCGCCCAGCCGGATTACCATTGTACCCCCAGGGGGTAGGCCTATATAAACCCCCCGGGGCACCCATGCAAAGGGTTCGAATCCATTAGCACTAGACCATAGCAAATAGGAAGGAGAGAGCTAGCCTTGCCTTCTCCTACCTCCAGAATACAGATCGAGGAGCAACCTTGTACTCACTTTACCTTAGTGATCATGCGGAGACCCCGCAGAGCAGCAGTAGGGGTGTTATCTCCTCGGAGAGCCCCGAAGCTGGGTAAGATCCGCCGGCATGCATGTCGTCGCCTCATTCCGTTTCCTAGCACCGGCGACGTTCTACTCGCTCCCACCATGATAAGCCATCCTTTGGCATATGTCGTACCCAACCCCCGACATTTGGTGCCCACCATGGGGCAAGGTGGACCGTCATCTGGAGACCTGCTCTGGACGGGAACCCTTTTCCTCCCCAGCGAGCGTAGCCAGCCCGGCACGCCCGATGGCGCTTGCCCCGACGCGCTGCAAGGCATCAACGATGCCTGCATGGCGAGCTGCCTTGCCGATCTTCTCGGCGAGGTTTGCATCTTCGACGAGCCTGCATCCGACGCAGGCACGGGCGGCCCCAAGAGCCACCTCGCGGGCCTCCTCGACCATTTCCATGTCACCAGCGAGCCCGCCGTGGACTTGGAGTCCGTAGGCTCCACCGACCCGATGCTGGTCGACTCCGACGCTGTATCGCTCGATGCATTCCCCACCAACGTGGTGGTCTACGACGAGCCGCTCCCTCACGAGGAGAGCGGCGGAAGCGCCGTCACGGAGGTGCTCGTCATCATTCATGGCGAGCACTCCGGTGAGGGAGCTCATGACCCACTCGATGCGGCTCTATGAGACCTGGTCGCGCCCATCCCGGAAGACACTGACGCCGAGACGCTGGAGGCGCGCCGCCTTCAGCTCGTCGAGGGCGCGAAGAAGCTGGCAAGCATGAGGCGCTTGTCAGAAGCCTACCAATGTGAGATGGATCGCGCTGTGGGCGGCTCGCCGGCCCCAACTGGGCCTAGCCGCCTAGGCGCGGTCCGGCAATGCGGCGTGGCCATCGCCAACCTGTTAGGGGCCGATCGCCCCGTGTACGCTACGCCTGTGGAGAACATCCGCGCTGCCCAGGCGGCGGCAGACGAGCTAGACAACTTCAAAGGTGAAGAGCGCCGCCTGATGACGGAACGGGTCCAGCGGCTCCTCAAAGCGGCTGCCGCACAGAACGAAGCTGGCTGCCGCACGGAGGCACCGCAACGACAAAACGACGACCTGCCTCCCCGCTGAGAACAAGGCGTGACGTCTCGGACGCCGACTGGCGGTGTCCACGGAAGAAAAGACAAGGATCCGGCTGTCAGCCACTGTCGGACTCACATCACCATCGAGCGCGACCCAGACGGCCGCCCAAGAGCAGTGGAACGGCAGGGCGACTATCTGCCTCCCCCACCATGAAGAGAAAGGCGAGTCTCCCTGCCACCTGTTGAGCATCCGACTCTCGGCGACCGCCTTGGCCGCCGAGAGGGAGTCGGAGAGAATGACGCCCGCCACCAGATCGACCGACTCCACCGATCCCTGGCGCTGGAAGAAGAAGACGAGTTGGGTCCTCCCTGTTTCGGACCCCGCATCCGAGATGAGCCCTTTCCCAAAGAGTTCACGCTCCCCCGAGACACACCCAAGTATACCGGCTCCGTGAAGCCGGAAGATTGGCTAGTTGACTACTCCATGGTCGTCAACATAGCGAACGGCAATAAGCGTGTTGCCGTGAAGTACATTCCACTCATGCTCTAGGGCACGACCCGGACGTGGTTGAACAGTCTGAAGCCTCGCAGCATCAACAGCTGGGTCGACTTCACCGAGGCCTTCGTCCGCAACTTCACAAGCACGTACAAGCGACCCCCCAAGCCGCGCCAGCTTTCCTTGTGCGTGCAAGGTCCCGACGAGTCAACTCGCGACTACCTCACATGCTGGGGCGAGCTTCGGAACTTCTGCGAGGGTGTGCATGAGGTGCAGGCTATCTAGTACTTCACCGCCGGGTGGAGAGAAGGAACCCTCCTCAAGCACAGGCTTCTCTGCGACGAGCCGGAGACCCTCGACGAGCTGCTGGTCATAGCAGACAAGTATGCCACGGCCGACTCCTCCATGAAGACGGAAATTCAAGTTAGTGCGACTCGCAAAGTGGCCCCTCAGGCTCCCAGAACTCCAGCTGGGGACGCCAGTCGGCGACAGCAACAGAATGATCACAAGCGCAAGGCCCCACCGCCGGCTTCCAGTAGCCGGCAGGTTGCAACAATCGAAGACCAGCAGCCGAAGGGGCAGCCTCCGACCAAGCGACAGAAAGGCGGCAAGTCCAACTGGTTGCCGGCCTTCTATTACGAGCAGACTCTAGATGGTCCCTGCAAGTTCCACAGCGGCGCGAAGCCGTCAAACCATACCACCCGGAAATGCCACTGGCTCACCAGAATCGCCAAGGGAGACGACCTCCTTCCTCCTCCGCCTGCTGGGCCGCCGCCTCCACTGCCGCCCCAGCAGCCGGCTGCCAGGCCAGTCGGCGCCGTACAAGATGAGTATCCAGAAGAGCACGGAGCCTATGTGGTGTTCACCAGTGTGGCTAATGATCGACGCAACAGACGGCTGCAACAGCAAGAAGTAAATGTAGTAGCATCAGATACTCCAGAGTTTATGCATTGGTCCGAGAAGCTTATCAGTTGGAGCCGAGCTGATCACCCAGAGGTGATGCCGAATCTGGGCTCCTACGCCCTGGTTTTAAGCGCCACCTTGGCCACAGATAGGCGGGCCGCTCGCTTTTCACGAGTGTTGATAGACGGAGGCAGTAGTATCAACATCCTGTACAAGGATACCATGGAGAAGTTAGGAATCAAGCAAAGACAGCTCCAGAGCAGCCGAACTGTGTTCCACGGCATTGTACCTGGCCTTTCCTGCTCACCAATCGGCAAGATCCTAATAGATGTCCTCTTCAGAGACAAAGATCATTTCCGCCGAGAGCCAGTTTGGTTTGAAGTGGTGGACCTCGAAAGCCCATACCAAGTGTTGCTTGGCAGACCTGCTTTGGCCAAGTTCATGGCGGCCCCCCACTACGCCTACCTCAAGATGAAGATGTCGAGTTCTAAGGGGATTCTGACCGTAGCAGGAGACTACAGGAAGTTGTCCGCTTGCACGGCTGAGAGCAGTCGGCTGGCCAAGTCCCTGGTGATCACAGCCGAGAGGCGGCTCCTTGATCGGGTTGTGGCGATGGCCGGCAAGCAGCCAGAGATGTCGCCCGACCCCAAGGAGTCGGAAGCCAAGCGTTCGTTCAAGCCAGCTAAAGAAACAAAGAGGATACCTTTGGACCCGGAGCACCCAGAGAGGCACGCTGCCATAGGTGCAAACCCGGACAGCAAATAGGAAGGCGAGCTCGTCGATTTCCTCCGTGAGAATCGAGACATCTTCGCATGGTCCCCTAAAGACATGCCAGGTGTACCAACGGAATTCGCCGAGCACAAGTTACATGTCCGATCTGATGTGAAACCCGTCAGGCAGCCCTTGCGCCGCTTGTCAGAAGAGAAGAGAAGAGTTGTTGGGGAAGAGATAGCCCGACTCCTAGCGGCTGGCTTCATTATGGAGGTGTTTTTTCCAGAATGGTTGGCAAACCCGGTCCTAGTATTGAAGAAGAACAAGCAGTGGCGGATGTGTATTGACTACACAAGCCTCAACAAAGCTTGCCCCAAAGGCCCATTTGCTCTGCCAAGAATTGATCAGGTGATAGACTCCATAGCCGGATGCGAGCTGTTGAGCTTCTTAGATAAATATTCAGGATATCACCAGATCAAGCTGAACCCGGCAGACAGACTGAAGACTGCCTTCATCACGCCGTTTGGAGCCTTCTGCTACCTGACTATGATGTTCGGCTTGAGGAATGCCGGCGCCACCTTTCAGCGTTGCATGCAAAAGTGTCTCCTCAAGCAACTCGGCAAAAACGCCCACGTCTACGTAGACGATGTGGTAGTGAAGACAGAAAAGCGTGGAACGCTATTGGAAGACCTCAAGGAAACCTTTGAGAATCTGCACCGATTCCAGATTAAGCTCAACCCTGAGAAGTGCGTCTTCGGAGTACCAGTCGGCCAGCTCCTTGGCTTCCTGGTCTCCGAACGCAGCATAGAGTGCAACCCTGTAAAGATCAAAGCCATCAAGAGGATGGAAGTCCCCCGCCGACTGCTAGATGTGCAGAAGTTCACCGGCTGCTTGGCGTCCATCAGCCGATTCATCGGTCGGCTGGGCGAGAAGGCTCTCCCTTTGTACCAACTGATGAAGAAGACCACCTTTTTCGAGTGGAACCACAAGGCAGACGAAGCATTTCTCCAGTTGAAGAAGATGTTGACTACTCCCCCTGTGCTGGCGGCTCCGACTCCTAAAGAGCCTATGCTGCTATACATTGCCGCCACCAGCCGGGTAGTCAGCACAGTCATCATAGTCGAACGCAAGGAGGAAGGCAAGGCGTTCCCTGTCCACAGACTGGTGTATTACCTGAGCGAGGTACTGTCGACCTCCAAGCAGAACTACCCCCACTACCAGAAGATGTGCTACGGCGTGCACTTTGCCGCCAAGAAGTTGAAACCCTACTTTCAAGAGCATCCAATCACTGTGGTCTGCACAGCTCCACCGGCCGAGATCATTGGAAGCCGAGATGCTTCAGGCCGAGTGGCTAAATGGGCCATAGATTTGGCTCCCTACACCATCTACTACCAGCCCCGCACCGCCATCAAGTCGCAAGCACTGGCCGACTTCCTTGTCGACTGGGCCGAGACCCAGTACCTGCCGCCAGCGCCCGACTCCACCCATTGGCGGATGCATTTCGATGGCTCCAAGATGCGCACCGGCTTGGGAGCCGGCGTCGTCCTCACCTCCCCTAAAGGCGACAAGCTCAAGTATGCGCTGCAGATCCACTTTGCCGCCTCCAACAACGTTGCCGAATACGAGGCGCTCATTCACGGGCTCCGGCTTGCCAAAGAACTTGGCATCCGCCGGATCCTGTGCTATGGCGACTCCGATTTGGTGGTCCAGCAGTCATCTGGCGACTGAGACGCCAAAGATGCAAATATGGCGAGCTACCGCTTCCTGGTACAGAAACTCAACGGATACTTCGAGGGGTGTGAGTTCCTCCACGTGCCAAGAAATGACAACGACCAAGCAGACGCTCTGGCACGAGTCGGCTCCACCCGCCAAGCAATACCATCTGGCGTCGCCCTTCGGCGCCTCCTCAAGCCGTCTATCAAGCCTTCACCAGAATCAGACTCCATCTTTGTGCCAGCTCCCCCCGAAGAAGTCGAATCCGACTCAAGAGCACCAGCAGACGGCACGAGAATTCTTACAGACGGCTCCAAGAATACCGCAGTCGAAGCCGGCCCGAGGACTTCAGAACCCGGCCCGGGGACTACGCCAGTCGGCCCGGGGACTTTTCCAATCCAGCAAGCGGCCGCGGACTCCAGCCTGCCGCCTCCCAGCCCGGCCGCCTTTGTCCAAGTCGCAATAGTGGCAATTGAAGAAATAGCAGCACCCTCATGGGCCCAGCCCATCCTCAAGTTCCTAGTAAACAAAGAGCTGCCAACTGATGAAATCTTGGCTCGGCAAGTACAACGCCGAGCGGCAGCCTACACTATAGTCAACAAAGAGCTGGTCAGGCGCAGCATCACTGGTGTCTACCAACACTGCGTCGAGGCAGAACAAGGCCAAGCAATTCTCAGAGACATCCACGAAGGCGAGTGCGGCCACCATGCGGCTTCAAGAGCACTCGTCGCCAAAGCCTTTCGACACGGTTTTTTCTAGCCAACTGCCCTAGAAGAGGCCAAGGAATTAGTCAAAAAATGCAAGGGGTGCCAGATGTTCCGTTCCAAGCCGCTTCAGCCGGCTTCCACACTCAAGACCATCCCCATAGCTTGGCCCTTTGCGGTTTGGGGCCTGGACATGGTGGGACCATTCAAGACGGCACGAGGCGGCCTAACTCATCTACTTGTCGGGCGGACAAGTTCACCAAGTGGATAGAAGTAAAACCCATCAAGAAATTGAATGGTCCAACTGCAGTGACTTTCATCGCCGACATCACGACTCGGTACGGCATCCCACACAGCATCATCACCGACAATGGCACAAATTTTGCCAAAGGCGCCTTGGCCCGTTTCTGCGCGACGCAGGGCATCCGACTGGACTTAGCGTCCGTTGCCCATCCGCAGTCAAACGGCCAGGTGGAGTGAGCAAACGGCCTCATCCTATCCGGCATCAAGCCTCGACAGGTCGAACCACTAGAGCATTCGGCCGGCTGTTGGCTTGAGGAGGTGCCAGCCGTCCTCTGGAGTCTGCGCACGACTCCAAACAAGTCAACCGGCTTCACGCATTTCTTCCTCGTCTACGGTGCTGAAGCCATCATCCCAACGGACATAGAGTTCGACTCCCCGCGAGTCACCATGTACACCGAGGAGGAAGCAGAAGAAGCACGTCAAGACGACGTCGATCTGCTGGAAGAGGGCCGGCTGTTGGCACTCAGCCGGTCCAGCATCTACCAGCAGAGCCTGCGCCGATACTACAACAGGAAGGTCAGACCGAGATCTTTCCAAGAAGGCGAGCTTGTGCTCCGACTGATCCAGCGGACAGCCGGCCAGCACAAGCTGTCGGCACCTTGGGAAGGCCCCTTCATTATCAGCAAAGTGCTGGGCAGCGACTCCTACTACTTGATCGACGCTCAGAAGCCTGGAGCACGCAAGAGAGACGGCTCCGGCAAGGAGTCGGAACGGCCATGGAATGCAAATCTCCTCCGAAGATTTTACAGTTGATGCAGTATGTACCATGCTACCCCTTTGTATTAAAGTACCGAGACTTCGGGCCCCCCGAGACGAGCTCGGGGACTGCCCCTTTTTGTTATCTGTATGATAAGAATTATGCCTTCGAGTATGCTACTCTTTGCTATGCCGCTTGGCACCGGGTTCGACTAGTCGGCCTGGGGACTCGCCGTCTTGCGCTATGAAATGCTTCATGAAGTCAGACAAGTAGTGCGTGGCACCTAAGCCGTCTCCTGCCAGAAGCCGCAGCTCGCAGAGCGACTGTTTGGCGGGCAGGAGTAAGGATGAATGGGCGCCCACACAAAAATGGCTAAGGACCAAAAAGCATTAACATAGCTTAAGCCGGCTTCCAGCCCCCCTTTCACAAAACCAACTTGTGAGTAGTCGGCTTGCCACTTTCTATCCAACTTGTTAAAAAGACTCCAATGAATGGCAAGTACTTGCCTTCCCCAAAGTACCCAGGCATTTGATCCAGCGGCAGTCCGCGGAGCGGTTGTCCGGCTGAAAAAGCGTCAACTAGGGGAAGGCGGCAAAGGAAAAAGCCAAAGGAGCAATGAGCAAGGAAAGATAGAATTCGGATTGATATTTACATAACATAGGCCCTTGGCCGAATCTTCAAACAGAAGTTCAAAATACACCCCGCGGGTGGAATTGTGCAAATTAACAAGTTCTTCAAAGACTTTTAGAGCAGATAAGATAAAGCCAGACGGCAGCCTAGGGAGCGGCAGACGGGTTCGGAGGATCAGAGGAGACGGTGGTGTCAGGCGCCGGGGCGGCCGGCTGGGTAGTCTCGGCTTAATCGTCACCAGCGGCAGCTGGCCTGGTCGGACGCGGCTCATTGCTGGAGGCGCGGCCGAGCTGAGGCTGGTCGCCTGCTCCGTCTTCTGGCGCCTTCGTCCTCCGCCTTGCCTTCCTCCTCGGTGCTGGAGCCAATCACCTCCGCTGAGTCCTCATCATAGTCCGGGTTCATCCCGAACCACTCCGGCGGCACCTCCTCGCCGCCTGGAGCCCGCTCAGGGACGAAGACGCTGGTATCTATGTAGTCGGCAATCACCACCGCACGCTCGACAAGGGCGCTCTCCACAGCCACCAGCTCTGCCCGGGCCTCTGACCGGAAGGAGGCTAGCCGGTCCAGGTCCAGCCCCGGATACCATGCCTTGACGAATTCCAAGGCCCGGCGCGCTCCAGCCCGGGCCGAGGAACCCTTCCAGGCCTCAAGACGGCCAGCTGCGACCTCCTGTCAGTCGGCAGTCTGACTGGCAGTGCGTAGAGCCGGCATGTCCGGCCACAGAGCGGCAACCGCCTGGGCACCGGCACGCTGAAGCCAGCGCATCAACCGATGGGCCGGCCGAAGACGGGCCTCGATGCTCAGAAGTTGCTCGTCGATGGTCAGGGGGGCGTTAGCGGCCATCTCCACGCCGTTTGCCCTCCGTGCCTCGTGATCAGCCTCGATGGCCTGTGTGATTGCCTGCGAGTGGCCAGGGAAGAAGTCTGCCAAGACAAAAAAGAAGCAAGTCAAAAATTCAGAAGTCAGCCCGACCTATAGTCGGAAGCTCAAAGAAAGAAAGGAAGAAAAGAAACTCGCCGTCGACGATGTCCTTGTTCTCATGGAAGCCGGAGGTCAGCAGCGCCTCCTTGTCAGTCCAGGAGGAGCGCTTGCTCTCGAACTCGGCTAGGAGAGCAGCCTCCTTCTCGGCGTCATCCTGCGCCTTCTTGAGCAGCTCCCTCTGCTCGGCCAGCTGCACAGCCAGCAGGTCGCGCTCCACGGCAAGTTTGCTGCACTCCTCCCCCTTGACGCGCAAGGCGGTGTTGGCTTCGCCCAGCTGCCCCTGAAGAGTGGTGTTGGCCCCTGAAGAACAAGGAAGGAGACGTTAAGTCATCAGCAAAGAAGATCGCCGGGAAGATCCGGCCCGACTGCTGAGCAGTCGGCCCGAATCTCGGGGACTACACGCCCCCGCGAAGAAGAAGAAAAACAAAAGAAAGAGACGTTAAGTCGTCAATAAAGAAGGTCACTGGGAAGATCCGGCCCGACTGCTCAGCAGTCGGCCTGAATCTCGGGGACTACAGCCCGCGGGTGCGCCAGCGCGCCCTCGCAAAAAAGAAGGACTCACTCCGACTCTCTGACAAGTCGGCGGTCTGCTTGCCCAGCTCCTCAACATTGTGGTTGAAGGCAGTGACGCGGAGGTTGTGATACTCCTGTAATAAGCATTTCAGACAAAGTTAAATACTTGGAACTCGCCAGAGGGAGTTCCGAACCGCCTGCCCAGCAGCCGGCCCGAAACTCGGGGACTACACCCAGTGGGTGCGCTGGCGCGCCCCGACAGAGAAGAACAAGAAAAACAAGAATCAAAGAAGAAGCATATTCGGACGGCTGGTCGCGATGCCAGATGCGCCTTGGTGCAGTTCTAGAGGGCGTCGCCCTCGGCTCGCAGCTTCGCCTGGACGTCCAGGAGTGCCTGTTTCAGCGGACCTGTGCCACCTCCTCGCACCCACCCAATGGGCGCGGCGCTTGTCGCCTCGGCGTCTGGGATGGCCGAGCTGGAGGCACCGATCTCTCGGGGCCATCGCGCCGAAGTCGCCTTCTCAAGGCGGCGACGCGCTGGCGAGGCGACTTGAAGGAGCAGCCTCGCCACGGCCTCGTCCCCAGTCGGCGGCACCGGCGGGCCTGCCGGCTGTTTACCATGCGCGCTCCCAGACGGCGGCGGAGGCGGCGGTGGTGGCACGAGCGTTTCTGATATGGAGGCCTCGCCGCTTTCCCTCTCCATGATGGGGTTCTCGGCGCCGGCTTCTCCAGTCTGCACCGTGAACTCCGAGGGCGGCGGTGCGGAGGTCAGCAGGATGACGAGCAACGCCGATTGACGGCGCGCGGCCTCCTCGGCTCGCCATCTTGCCGCAATGGCGGCTTCGGCCTCTTCCAGCTTCTTCTGGGCGGAGGCCGCCGCCTTCTCAGCCTCCGCCTTCTCCAGGCGGTCGGCCTCCTCCTCGTCGCGCTTATCCCGCGCGTTTCGCTCTGTCGCCTCCCGGAGGTCAGCGGCGGGATCAACCCGCCGAGTGTTGGCGGACGTCTCTGCCGACCCCATGACGGAGTGGGCGGCGACCCTCTCAAGGGTAAGGGGAGCCCTGAAGCAAGAAGGGAGTGTAAAAGAAAAAACTCGGACAAGATTCGCCAAAGAAAAATAAGAAAAAGGCAGAAACACTTACGCAGAGACCATTGGCGGCCTCTTGTCACGCCCAATATGCGACCCTATCCAAAAAAGGAACTCGAAGGTCCCACCAAGGATAGACCCGCATATTGAGACGCTTTTGCAAGGTGGATATCATTACATCAACAATACATAATAGTGGGGATACATCCAATACATACAATGTCACATGAATATAACAATACAACATACAAGAACAACATCCAACTACGGATGAATCATAAACAGGAACTCAAACAATATCCACCCTGCTAGCCCAAGCTGCCGACCTGGAACCTATCCCCTGATCGAAGAAGCAGAAGAAGAACTCAATGCAAGCAAGCATCGCTCTCGCGTCATGATCATCGCAAAACCTGTACCTGCAACTGTTGTTGTAGTAATCTGTGAGCCACGAGGAGTCAACAATCCCATTACCATGGGTATCAAGACTAGCAAAGCTTAATAGGAAAGGAAGGGGTAAAGTGGTGAGGTTGCAGCAGCGACTAAGCAATGTATGGTGGCTAACATACGCAAATAAGAGCGAGAAGAGAGCAAGCAGAACGGTCGTGAAGCTAAAAATGATCAAGAGGTGATCCTGAACACCTACTTACGTCAAACATAACCCAGAAACCGTGTTCACTTCCCGGACTCCGCCGAGAAGAGACCATCATGGCTACACACGCGGTTGATGCATTTTAATTCGGATCTGGTGTCAAGTTATCTATAACAGGACATTAACAAATTCCCATCTGCCAACAACCGCTGGCACGACTTTCGAAAGATTATACCCTGCAGGGGTGTCCCAACTTAGCCCATGACAAGCTCTCTCGATCAACGAAGGAATATACCTTCTCCCAGGAAGACCCGATCAGGCTCGGAATCCCGGTTTACAAGACATTTCGACAATGGTAAAACAAGACCAGCAAGACTACCCGATGCACCGACAATCCCGATAGGAGCTGCACATATCTCGTTCTCAAGGCAACACCGGATGAGACAGGCTACGAGTAAAACCAGACCTCGAGTTGCACCGAGGGGGCCCCGCAGGCGGCTCGGTTCGGACCAACACTTAGACAAGCACTGGCCCGGGGGGGCTAAAATAAAGATGACCCTCGGGTTGGCCGACCCAAGGGAAAGGGATAGGTGGTGGTGAGGCAAATGGTAAAACCAAGGTTGGGCCTTGCTGGAGGAGTTTTATTCAAAGCGAACTGTCAAGGGGGTCCCATAAATCACCCGACCGCATAAGGAACGCAAAATCCGGGAACATAACACCGGTATGACGGAAAACTAGGGCGGCAAGAGTGGAACAAAACACTAGGCAAAAGGCCGAGTCTTCCACCCTTTACCAAATATATAGATGCATTAATAATATAAGAGATATTGTGATATCCCAACCAAAATCCTGTCCACCATGGAGAAATCTTCAACTTCACCTGCAACTAGCAACGCTATAAGAGGGGCTGAGCAAAAGTGGTAACGCAGCCAAACAGTGGTTTGCATAGGAGAGGTGTCAAAGATTAGAGGTTCATGGCAATTTGGGATGGCTTGATAAACAAGTGATAGGTAGCGCAGCATAGCGATAAAACAAAACAACTAGCATAGCAATGATAGTAGTGAGATCCAGGGTAATGGTCATCTTGCCTGAAATCCCGCAAGGAAGAAGAACGAGTCCATGAAGAAGACGAACGGATGAAGCCGAACCAACCGTAGACGAACGAATCCTCACGATCACAACGAAACAGGAACTAACAAGAAGAAGCACACAACATGGTAAACACACCACACATACGCAAGACATGATGCACAAACAGGAATGATGCATGACGAAGCTACATGAAGCTACTCATGGCAAGAGATGATGCAAACAAGAGCAACACATCAAGGCAAGTTTAAATGAGGCCGGGAACAACATATAACAATTCCGGTAAGTCCTCATATGCATATTTCGAAATTGGTCCAGATCTGAATAAACATTATGTTCAAGTTGTTAAACAGCAAGTTAAGATGCACCAAGATGATCTACACGAGATTCTAGTCAAGTTACATATAAAGTTCATTTAGTTCGGAGCTACGGCCTAGGAGATATGAGGAAAACAAGTTAAGCATGGCATTGATGCAAAATGCATACAAACATCAAGCAAACACACCAAAACAAGGATGCAACATGATAATATGAAACTACATGCAGTTCTAAGCAAGTTTCATATAGAGCACACTCAAAACGGAGCAACGGTTCAACACACACACTCTATACAAGTCATAGCAACAATCTGTCCAAAGTAGCAACTAGGCATATTGCAAGCACCAAAACAATATGCTACAGGACCTCAACAAGAAAACAAAAGGCATGGGCATGATGTATAGGTAAAGCATAACAAAACATGAACACTGAACTATCTCCAGAAATCACTAGAACATGCTCAAACACACATGGAAAGATTGCAAATATTATCAGTTCAGACTTTGCAGAAAATAACATCAGGTCGCAATGTTCAGAGCTATCAAACAATATGTTACAGGAACTTAACATGGCAAACAAAGGCATGGCATGAATCTACTAATTGCATACAACAAAAGACCCTTACTGACAAAGAGTCAAAAAGGATCAGAAGATATGATGGCATCCATGTAAACATAGCAAGTTATATGACAAATTCATACATGGCAGGAACAGAATTATGAAGGCATGTAGATGAGCTTGTACCACTCACCACAGAGCAATACATGGCATGGCAAGGCAACCAACAGTAAGAATACAAGTTTATTAAGCTATACATGGCAAGAGCAAGTTCATAGGGTGCATGGATCACTAGGAAAACACATGGTAACAAGTGAACTTAATGTTAACAAGCTGACAGCAACATTATTTAGCAACTTTGGAGCAAGATATGAACAAGCTACAGCAAACTATAAATGCTACCAAGGGAATGGATGGATAGAGCATGAAATGTAGATAAAAGTATGTTTAGTGGTCATCTCCAGATTATGCATAGAATGATTTGTAGCAACATGTTTATATAGCATCAAGAAATAACAGATTCAGCCTAGCAAAACAGCAACATCATGTACACTACTTAACAAGCTCGATTCACTCACCACAAATCATTGCATGAAAAGATAAGCATAGCATCATCAATAAAACATGTTTGTGAAACAAACCAAGTCAAGAACAAGTCTATAGGATGCAAGGATCAACTATAGCAAGCTTGGCCAAATTGAATAACAAGTAAACAATCTGCCAGGAAACATTTTGAAGCAAAAGTAGAGCACGAAAATGACATGCTAGGCTACTCCATAATTGCAACCAAGGGTAGGGATGGATATACAATAACCATATGTTCAAAACATCCTTACTGAAGTATCTCAAAATATGCATGGATCTCTCTGTAGCATCAAGTTTACATGGCATAAAAATAACAGCAAACAGGGACTGAAATTAGCAACAGCAAGTACCCTACTTAGCAAGCTCGATGCACTCAGCACACAAATCACAAAAATACATGGATAGCACCTCTAGAAAGATGGCATGGCATAGATGAAAACACATGAAGACATCAACCTCATAGGATGCACACATCAATCATGGCAAAAATGACAAATGAGCAAGTTATAACAGTTTCAGCAGATTAACATCACATAGCACTCTTCCAACAGAATTTAGGGCATCAAGATGAGATCAAATGAAAATTATGCAATGGAATGAAAGGATGTACTCGTCGAGGCGAACAATTTGACATATTACACGCACGAAACGGAGTTAGGGATGTAGAGATACGGCATGACGAATATGGCATGAAAATGTGCAAAAATCTGGGACTTAGTGAAAAATCAACCTCCGAAACTGGACGGGACGAAGCGGGACGGGGAGATCCGGGCGGGGAGGCGCGTGTTTGGTTGGATGAGGTGGTGGATCTGGTCCGGCTGACCAGATCTCGCGACGACGGCGGTGCCGGCGAGCTTCTCCGGCGAGGGGGAGGCCGGCTAGGGCCACGGGACGACGGAGGGGACGCGGTGGCCGGCTCCGGCGATGGGAGGCGCGGGGGCGGCAGGGCGGAGCTGGCGGCTCCCGGCGGCGATGGAGCTCCGGGCCGGCGCCGCGGCGTGCTCGCCGGCGGCGGGCGGAGGAGAGGGGCGGCAGGGCGTGGCGCCTAGGGCGCGGGGGAGGCACGGGCCCGTTCGGCCCGGGGCGGGCCTTCCCTGGGCCCAGGCGGGCCGCGGCGGCTCGCGGTGGAGACGACGGTGGCGGGGACACGTGGCAGCCCGGGAGTGGCTGCGGGCAGTGGCGTGGGATGTCCGGAGAGCGCCGGACAAGTCCGGAGGCGGCGAGGGAGAGGAAGGCTAGGGTTTGATCTGCGTTTTTGGACGGGGAGGGAGACATATTTATAGGTAGAGGGAGCTAGGAGAGTCCAAATGGGGAGCGGTTTACGGCCACGCGATGGTGATCGAACGACCGAGAGCATGGAAGAGACTTAGATGGGTTTTGGGCCACTTTGGAAGGGGTGTTGGGCTGCAAGACCAAAGAGGCTTTTGCGGTTACCCGGTTAACCGTTGGAGTACCAAACGACCTCCAAATGGCACGAAACTTGACAGGCGGTCTACCGGTGGTATACCAAGGCCGCTTGGCAAACCTCGGTCCATTCCGAGAAAGTTTAACGCCCGCATACGAAAAGAGATAAGAAGGGGACGCCGGGTGACATAGGAATGCCGGATTGCAAATCGGACAACGGGGAAAATGCTCGGATGCATGAGACGAACACGTATGCAAAATGAAATGCACATGATGACATGATAAAATGCAACACGCAAGCACATGACATGGCAACGAAGGCGAATAACTGGCAAACACCTGGCGCATCGAATCCGGGGCGTTACAACACTCCTCCACTAACAAGAGATCTCGTCCCGAGATCTTAGGACCGAGACGGAAGGGAAAAGGGATGAGGTGAAACATGAACTCGAGAAGAAGCAAGGAATCGAGAGAACTAAAGAAGAAGATAGGAACGACGAGAATGACGAGAATCCAAAGCTCACTAAATCGGATAGACTATGAAACAACTTCGGTTAGAACGAGATGGAAAATGAATAAGACTGAAAGGATTTAGACAGCGCTCCGGCTGAAAATGGAAGGAAAAGAACACGAGCTTGAGAGGATGGAATGGTACTTGATGAACTCTTGAAGAATGAACTAAATCATGACGAACCACCATGAAGAACTCCGGTAACCAAAGGATGACGAGATAAAATGAAGGATGAAAGAATAAGATTAAAGCTTGCGATGATTTAGATGGAGGTTCCGACGAAATGGCCGAGGAAATTTGAACTCCGGAAAAGAAATGATGAAAACACGTGGAACTAGAATTTATTCATCAAGAATAAATTCTGAAGGAAAGGATTACTCACTTGGATGAAATAAGAATAAGATTTATTGTATGCTTATCCTTCATCAAATTAAATTGATGACAAGCAATGGATTTTGCATACTACTTATTCTTCTTGAAAAGGATTGAGAAGTGACACATCGCAAACTTGAGAAGGTCTTCATGAACCACCGGTAGGATTGGAAAGAACGAATGAGTTAATATGATAATCAAAGAAAAAGAATCTTGAACGAACCACCGTAAGAATTCGAAATGACTGATAAAAAGGGGCTGAATCACCGGGAAGAATTAGAAAAGCACGAAGATACTCGAGGGAATTAAAATGCAAGAGAACAAATAGATCGTGAACTGATTGAAGAATACTTGAACGAAGCACCAGAATAAATAGAGAACGATAACTGGAATGATGGCCTCCGGTAAAAACAAATGGAAAAAACAACTCCTGACATACTCCGGATGGGTAAGAAAGAATATCTGACAAACAGAATAATATGAGAGGATAACATGAAGCTAGAACCACGAAACTTCGGGAGAACGGACAAGATTTAGAGGAAAAACTCTTCTTCGGTCTTCAAATGATGACGAGAAACACCACCAAAATTAATGAGATACTCCGGAAGAATGAAAACCGAAGAGGTTGAGCCAACAATGAAATGATTTGAAATCGATCTTGGAAAGGCATCTGACTGATGAAATCATACTTACGTCAGACTTAGAAAAGAATTTGAGAATAGCTCCGGGGGAATTAGAAGAGTCAAGTAAGATCCTGGGAAAAGACCTGTGGGTTAGGGCCCACTGAAGAGAAAACACCGTTGGAAAGGATTGTTGAGCAGATAGATGATGCACCGGAACAATTGAAATATTTGAATGAGGTGACAACCTCAAATTAATTCAAACACAAACGAATCTCCGGAGATGTCTTGAATACTCCGGAAGGATTAACTGGCGAGAGACAAATGATCAAGGAGAACACTTGAGCCGAGGGAAAGAATATAATCACTACCAAAAATTAGAATTGAATCCACCGGACAGAAAAAGAGAAGAAGAATGACAAACGAGACGAGAATTCACTGGTTGAAATAGTTGAGAGAAGACTGAAGAGACTCCACACGAAAGAAATTGATGGTCGACAGAGACTCAGACTCCGGGAAGAAAAGGGTGGGAGGGCGGGAAAACAAAGGCAACTTGGAAGGGGAAACGACGAATATCTTGAAGAGGAAACACCGTTAGAAAGAAAGCAAAGGCTTCACACGAGTAGGATGGATACTCGATTACGGACTCCGGTTCCGAGATGAAAAGGGGTGGGCGGGTGGGAAAAGAACACAACTGAGGATTGAACTCAAAGATGAAGAGGCTCGAGTCAACTTGACGAGAAATGCACCGGATGCAAAGAGCTGAGGAACAACTACCAGAAAACCAACTGCGTGAACCTAAAGAAAAATTTGAAGGGGAAGAGGAGTAATTCAAAACACCTACGTCAAGATTCCTTACCAGAGCGACGAAGGGGCTGAGGAGTAAAAAGAATTCCTACTCTCCGATATAACTAGACTCCGAAAACAGTTTTTCTTCTAGACTCAACAACGGCCAAACTACACGATCAATCAAGGGGGGCTCCTAAGGTCGGTCGAGGCTCTGATACCAACTTATCACGCCCAATATGCGACCCTATCCAAAAAAGGAACTCGAAGGTCCCACCAAGGATAGACCCGCATATTGAGACACTTTTGCAAGGTGGATATCATTACATCAACAATACATAATAGTGGGGATACATCCAATACATACAATGTCACATGAATACAACAATACAACATACAAGAACAACATCCGACTACAGATGAATCATAAATAGGAACTCAAACAATATCCACCCTGCTAGCCCAGGCTGCCGACCTGGAACCTATCCCCTGATCAAAGAAGCAGAAGAAGAACTCAATGCAAGCAAGCATCGCTCTCGCGTCATGATGATCGCCAAACCTGTACCTGCAACTATTGTTGTATTAATCTGTGAGCCACGAGGACTCAGCAATCCCATTACCATGGGTATCAAGACTAGCAAAGCTTAATAGGAAAGGAAGGGGTAAAGTGGTGAGGTTGCAGCAGCGACTAAGCAATGTATGGTGGCTAACATACGCAAATAAGAGCGGGAAGAGAGCAAGCAGAACGGTCGTGAAGCTAGCAATGATCAAGAGGTGATCCTGAACTCCTACTTACGTCAAACATAACCCAGAAACCATGTTCACTTCCCGGACTCCGCCGAGAAGAGACCATCACGGCTACACACGCGGTTGATGCATTTTAATTCGGATCTGGTGTCAAGTTATCTACAACCGGACATTAACAAATTCCCATCTGCCAAAAACCGCAGGCACGGCTTTCGAAAGATTATACCCTGCAGGGGTGTCCCAACTTAGCCCATGACAAGCTCTCGCGATCAATGAAGGAATAGACCTTCTCCCAGGAAGACCCGATCAGGCTCGAAATCCCGGTTTGCAAGACATTTCGACAATGGTAAAACAAGACCAGCAAGACTGCCCGATGCGCCGACAATCCCGATAGGAGCTGCACATATCTCGTTCTCAGGGCAACACCGGATGAGACAGGCTACGAGTAAAACCAGACCTCGAGTTGCCCCGAGGGGGCCCCGCAGGCGGCTCGGTTCGGACCAACACTTAGACAAGCACTGGCCCGGGGGGGGGCTAAAATAAAGATGACCCTCGGATTGGCCGACCCAAGGGAAAGGGATAGGTGGTGGTGAGGCAAATGGTAAAACCAAGGTTGGGCCTTGTTGGAGGAGTTTTATTCAAAGCGAACTGTCAAGGGTGTCCCATAAATCACCCGACCGCGTAAGGAACGCAAAATCCGGGAACATAACACCGGTATAACGGAAAACTAGGGCGGTAAGAGTGGAACAAAACACTAGGCAAAAGGCCGAGTCTTCCACCCTTTACCAAATATATAGATGCATTAATAATATAAGAGATATTGTGCTATCCCAACCAAAATCCTGTCCACCATGGATAAATCTTCAACTTCACCTGCAACTAGCAACGCTATAAGAGGGGCTGAGCAAAAGTGGTAACGTAGCCAAACAGTGGTTTGCATAGGAGAGGTGTCAAAGATTAGAGGTTCATGGCAATTTGGGATGGCTTGATAAACAAGTGATAGGTAGCGCAGCATAGCGATAAAACGAAACAACTAGCATAGCAATGATAGTAGTGAGATCCAGGGTAATGGTCATCTTGCCTGAAATCCCGCAAGGAAGAAGAACGAGTCCATGAAGAAGACGAACGGATGAAGCCGAACCAACCGTAGACGAACGAATCCTCACGATCACAACGAAACAGGAACTAACAAGAAGAAGCACACAACATGGTAAACACACCACACATACGCAAGACATGATGCACAAACAGGAATGATGCATGATGAAGCTACATGAAGCTACTCATGGCAAGAGATGATGCAAACAAGAGCAACACATCAAGGCAAGTTTAAATGAGGCCGGGAACAACATATAACAATTCCGGTAAGTCCTCATATGCATATTTCGAAATTGGTCCAGATCTGAATAAACATTATGTTCAAGTTGTTAAACAGCAAGTTAAGATGCACCAAGATGATCTACACGAGATTCTAGTCAAGTTACATATAAAGTTCATTTAGTTCGGAGCTACGGCCTAGGAGATATGAGGAAAACAAGTTAAGCATGGCATTGATGCAAAATGCATACAAACATCAAGCAAACACACCAAAACAAGGATGCAACATGATAATATGAAACTACATGCAGTTCTAAGCAAGTTTCATATAGAGCACACTCAAAACGGAGCAACGGTTCAACACACACACTCTATACAAGTCATAGCAACAATCTGTCCAAAGCAGCAACTAGGCATATTGCAAGCACCAAAACAATATGCTACAGGACCTCAACAAGAAAACAAAAGGCATGGGCATGATGTATAGGTAAAGCATAACAAAACATGAACACTGAACTATCTCCAGAAATCACTAGAACATGCTCAAACACACATGGAAAGATTGCAAATATTATCAGTTCAGACTTTGCAGAAAATAATATCAGGTCGCAATGTTCAGAGCTATCAAACAATATGTTACAGGAACTTAACATGGCAAACAAAGGCATGGCATGAATCTACTAATTGCATACAACAAAAGACCCTTATTGACAAAGAGTCAAAAAGGATCAGAAGATATGATGGCATCCATGTAAACATAGCAAGTTATATGACAAATTCATACATGGCAGGAACAGAATTATGAAGGCATGTAGATGAGCTTGTACCACTCACCACAGAGCAATACATGGCATGGCAAGGCAACCAACAGTAAGAATACAAGTTTATTAAGCTATACATGGCAAGAGCAAGTTCATAGGGTGCATGGATCACTAGGAAAACACATGGTAACAAGTGAACTTAATGTTAACAAGCTGACAGCAACATTATTTAGCAACTTTGGAGCAAGATATGAACAAGCTACAGCAAGCTATAAATGCTACCAGGGGAATGGATGGATAGAGCATGAAATGTAGATAAAAGTATGTTTAGTGGTCATCTCCAGATTATGCATAGAATGATTTGTAGCAACATGTTTATATAGCATCAAGAAATAACAGATTCAGCCTAGCAAAATAGCAACATCATGTACACTACTTAACAAGCTCGATTCACTCACCACAAATCATTGCATGAAAAGATAAGCATAGCATCATCAATAAGACATGTTTGTGAAACAAACCAAGTCAAGAACAAGTCTATAGGATGCAAGGATCAACTATAGCAAGCTTGGCCAAATTGAATAACAAGTAAACAATCTGCCAGGAAACATTTTGAAGCAAAAGTAGAGCACGAAAATGACATGCTAGGCTACTCCATAATTGCAACCAAGGGCAGGGATGGATATACAATAACCATATGTTCAAAACATCCTCACTGAAGTATCTCAAAATATGCATGGATCTCTCTGTAGCATCAAGTTTACATGGCATAAAAATAACAGCAAACAGGGACTGAAATTAGCAACAGCAAGTACCGTACTTAGCAAGCTCGATGCACTCAGCACACAAATCACAAAAATACATGGATAGCACCTCTAGAAAGATGGCATGGCATAGATCAAAACACATGAAGACATCAACCTCATAGGATGCACACATCAATCATGGCAAAAATGACAAATGAGCAAGTTATAACAGTTTCAGCAGATTAACATCACATAGCACTCTTCCAACAGAATTTAGGGCATCAAGATGAGATCAAATGAAAATTATGCAATGGAATGAAAGGATGTACTCGTCGAGGCGAACAATTTGACATATTACACGCACGAAACGGAGTTAGGGATGTAGAGATACGGCATGACGAATATGGCATGAAAATGTGCAAAAATCTGGGACTTAGTGAAAAATCAACCTCCGAAACTGGACGGGACGAAGCGGGACGGGGAGATCCGGGCGGGGAGGTGCGTGTTTGGTTGGATGAGGTGGTGGATCTGGTCCGGCTGACCAGATCTCGCGACGACGGCGGTGCCGGCGAGCTTCTCCGGCGAGGGGGAGGCCGGCTAGGGCCACGGGACGACGGAGGGGACGCGGTGGCCGGCTCCGGCGATGGGAGGCGCGGGGGCGGCAGGGCGGAGCTGGCGGCTCCCGGCGGCGATGGAGATCCGGGCCGGCGCCGCGGCGTGCTCGCCGGCGGCGGGCGGAGGAGAGGGGCGGCAGGGCGTGGCGCCCAGGGCGCGGGGGAGGCACGGGCCCGTTCGGCCCGGGGCGGGCCTTCCCTGGGCCCAGGCGGGCCGCGGCGGCTCGCGGTGGAGACGACGGTGGCGGGGACACGTGGCAGCCCGGGAGTGGCTGCAGGCCGTGGCGTGGGATGTCCGGAGAGCGCCGGACAAGTCCGGAGGCGGCGAGGGAGAGGAAGGCTAGGGTTTGATCTGCGTTTTTGGACGGGGAGGGAGACATATTTATAGGTAGAGGGAGCTAGGAGAGTCCAAATGGGGAACGGTTTACGGCCACGCGATGGTGATCGAACGACCGAGAGCATGGAAGAGACTTAGATGGGTTTTGGGCCACTTTGGAAGGGGTGTTGGGCTGCAAGACCAAAGAGGCTTTTGCGGTTACCCGGTTAACCGTTGGAGTACCAAACGACCTCCAAATGGCACGAAACTTGACAGGCGGTCTACCGGTGGTATACCAAGGCCGCTTGGCAAACCTCGGTCCATTCCGAGAAAGTTTAACGCCCGCATACGAAAAGAGATAAGAAGGGGACGCCGGGTGACATAGGAATGCCGGATTGCAAATCGGACAACGGGGAAAATGCTCGGATGCATGAGACGAACACGTATGCAAAATGAAATGCACATGATGACATGATAAAATGCAACACGCCAGCACATGACATGGCAACGAAGGCGAATAACTGGCAAACACCTGGCGCATCGAATCCGGGGCGTTACAACACTCCTCCACTAACAAGAGATCTCATCCCGAGATCTTAGGACCGAGACGGAAGGGAAAAGGGATGAGGTGAAACATGAACTCGAGAAGAAGCAAGGAATCGAGAGAACTAAAGAAGAAGATAGGAACGACGAGAATGACGAGAATCCAAAGCTCACTGAATCGGATAGACTATGAAACAACTTCGGTTAGAACGAGATGGAAAATGAATAAGACTGAAAGGATTTAGACAGCGCTCCGGCTGAAAATGGAAGGAAAAGAACACGAGCTTGAGAGGATGGAATGGTACTTGATGAACTCTTGAAGAATGAACTAAATCATGACGAACCACCATGAAGAACTCCGGTAACCAAAGGATGACGAGATAAAATGAAGGATGAAAGAATAAGATTAAAGCTTGCGATGATTTAGATGGAGGTTCCGACGAAATGGCCGAGGAAATTTGAACTCCGGAAAAGAAATGATGAAAACACGTGGAACTAGAATTTATTCATCAAGAATAAATTCTGAAGGAAAGGATTACTCACTTGGATGAAATAAGAATAAGATTTATTGTATGCTTATCCTTCATCAAATTAAATTGATGACAAGCAATGGATTTTGCATACTACTTATTCTTCTTGAAAAGGATTGAGAAGTGACACATCGCAAACTTGAGAAGGTCTTCATGAACCACCGGTAGGATTGGAAAGAACGAATGAGTTAATATGATAATCAAAGAAAAAGAATCTTGAACGAACCACCGTAAGAATTCGAAATGACTGATAAAAAGGGGCTGAATCACCGGGAAGAATTAGAAAAGCATGAAGATACTCGAGGGAATTAAAATGCAAGAGAACAAATAGATCGTGAACTGATTGAAGAATACTTGAACGAAGCACCGGAATAAATAGAGAACGATAACTGGAATGATGGCCTCCGGTAAAAACAAATGGAAAAAACAACTCCTGACATACTCCGGATGGGTAAGAAAGAATATCTGACAAACAGAATAATATGAGAGGATAACATGAAGCTAGAACCACGAAACTTCGGGAGAACGGACAAGATTTAGAGGAAAAACTCTTCTTCGGTCTTCAAATGATGACGAGAAACACCACCAAAATTAATGAGATACTCCGGAAGAATGAAAAGCGAAGAGGTTGAGCCAACAATGAAATGATTTGAAATCGATCTTGGAAAGGCATCTGACTGATGAAATCATACTTACGTCAGACTTAGAAAAGAATTTGAGAATAGCTCCGGGGGAATTAGAAGAGTCAAGTAAGATCCTGGGAAAAGACCTGTGGGTTAGGGCCCACTGAAGAGAAAACACCGTTGGAAAGGATTGTTGAGCAGATAGATGATGCACCGGAACAATTGAAATATTTGAATGAGGTGACAACCTCAAATTAATTCAAACACAGACAAATCTCCTGAGATGTCTTGAATACTCCGGAAGGATTAACTGGCGAGAGACAAATGAGCAAGGAGAACACTTGAGCCGAGGGAAAGAATATAATCACTACCAAAAATTAGAATTGAATCCACCGGACAGAAAAAGAGAAGAAGAATGACGAACGAGACAAGAATTCACTGGTTGAAATAGTTGAGAGAAGACTGAAGAGACTCCACACGAAAGAAATTGATGGTCGACAGAGACTCAGACTCCGGGAAGAAAAGGGTGGGAGGGCGGGAAAACAAAGGCAACTTGGAAGGGGAAACGACGAATATCTTGAAGAGGAAACACCGTTAGAAAGAAAGCAAAGGCTTCACACGAGTAGGATGGATACTCGATTACGGACTCCGGTTCCGAGATGAAAAGGGGTGGGCGGGTGGGAAAAGAACACAACTGAGGATTGAACTCAAAGATGAAGAGGCTCGAGTCAACTTGACGAGAAATGCACCGGATGCAAAGAGCTGAGGAACAACTACCAGAAAACCAACTGCGTGAACCTAAAGAAAAATTTGAAGGGGAAGAGGAGTAATTCAAAACACCTACGTCAAGATTCCTTACCAGAGCGACGAAGGGGCTGAGGAGTAAAAAGAATTCCTACTCTCCGATATAACTAGACTCCGAAAACAGTTTTTCTTCTAGACTCAACAACGGCCAAACTACACGATCAATCAAGGGGGGCTCCTAAGGTCGGTCGAGGCTCTGATACCAACTTATCACGCCCAATATGCGACCCTATCCAAAAAAGGAACTCGAAGGTCCCACCAAGGATAGACCCGCATATTGAGACACTTTTGCAAGGTGGATATCATTACATCAACAATACATAATAGTGGGGATACATCCAATACATACAATGTCACATGAATACAACAATACAACATACAAGAACAACATCCGACTACAGATGAATCATAAATAGGAACTCAAACAATATCCACCCTGCTAGCCCAGGCTGCCGACCTGGAACCTATCCCCTGATCAAAGAAGCAGAAGAAGAACTCAATGCAAGCAAGCATCGCTGTCGCGTCATGATGATCGCCAAACCTGTACCTGCAACTGTTGTTGTATTAATCTGTGAGCCACGAGGACTCAGCAATCCCATTACCATGGGTATCAAGACTAGCAAAGCTTAATAGGAAAGGAAGGGGTAAAGTGGTGAGGTTGCAGCAGCGACTAAGCAATGTATGGTGGCTAACATACGCAAATAAGAGCGAGAAGAGAGCAAGCAGAATGGTCGTGAAGCTAGCAATGATCAAGAGGTGATCCTGAACTCCTACTTACGTCAAACATAACCCAGAAACCATGTTCACTTCCCGGACTCCGCCGAGAAGAGACCATCACGGCTACACACGCGGTTGATGCATTTTAATTCGGATCTGGTGTCAAGTTATCTACAACCGGACATTAACAAATTCCCATCTGCCAATAACCGCAGGCACGGCTTTCGAAAGATTATACCCTGCAGGGGTGTCCCAACTTAGCCCATGACAAGCTCTCGCGATCAATGAAGGAATAGACCTTCTCCCAGGAAAACCCGATCAGGCTCGGAATCCCGGTTTACAAGACATTTCGACAATGGTAAAACAAGACCAGCAAGACTGCCCGATGCGCCGACAATCCCGATAGGAGCTGCACATATCTCGTTCTCAGGGCAACACCGGATGAGACAGGCTACGAGTAAAACCAGACCTCGAGTTGCCCCGAGGGGGCCCCGCAGGCGGCTCGGTTTGGACCAACACTTAGACAAGCACTGGCCCGGGGGGGCTAAAATAAAGATGTCCCTCGGATTGGCCGACCCAAGGGAAAGGGATAGGTGGTGGTGAGGCAAATGGTAAAACCAAGGTTGGGCCTTGCTGGAGGAGTTTTATTCAAAGCGAACTGTCAAGGGGGTCCCATAAATCACCCGACCGCGTAAGGAACGCAAAATCCGGGAACATAACACCGGTATAACGGAAAACTAGGGCGGTAAGAGTGGAACAAAACACTAGGCAAAAGGCCGAGTCTTCCACCCTTTACCAAGTATATAGATGCATTAATAATATAAGAGATATTGTGATATCCCAACCAAAATCCTGTCCACCATGGAGAAATCTTCAACTTCACCTGCAACTAGCAACGCTATAAGAGGGGCTGAGCAAAAGTGGTAACGTAGCCAAACAGTGGTTTGCATAGGAGAGGTGTCAAAGATTAGAGGTTCATGGCAATTTGGGAAGGCTTGATAAACAGGTGATAGGTAGCGCAGCATAGAGATAGAACGAAACAACTAGCATAGCAATGATAGTAGTGAGATCCAGGGTAACGGTCATCTTGCCTGAAATCCCACAAGGAAGAAGAACGAGTCCATGAAGAAGACGAACGGATGAAGCCGAACCAACCATAGACGAACAAATCCTCACGATCGCAACGAAACATGAACTAACAAGAAGAAGCACACAACATGGTAAACACACCACACATAGGCAAGACATGATGCACAAACAGGAATGATGCATGATGAAGCTACATGAAGCTACTCATGGCAAGAGATGATGCAAACAAGAGCAACACATCAAGGCAAGTTTAAATGAGGCCGGGAACAACATATAACAATTCCGGTAAGTCCTCATATGCATATTTCGAAATTGGTCCAGATCTGAATAAACATTATGTTCAAGTTGTTAAACAGCAAGTTAAGATGCACCAAGATGATCTACACGAGATTCTAGTCAAGTTATATATAAAGTTCATTTAGTTCGGAGCTACGGCCTAGGAGATATGAGCAAAACAAGTTAAGCATGGCATTGATGCAAAATGCATACAAACATCAAGCAAACACACCAAAACAAGGATGCAACATGATAATATGAAACTACATGCAGTTCTAAGCAAGTTTCATATAGAGCACACTCAAAACGGAGCAACGGTTCAACACACACACTCTATACAAGTCATAGCAACAATCTGTCCAAAGCAGCAACTAGGCATATTGCAAGCACCAAAACAACATGCTACAGGACCTCAACAAGAAAACAAAAGGCATGGGCATGATGTACAGGTAAAGCATAACAAAATATGAACACTGAACTATCTCCAGAGATCACTAGAACATGCTCAAACACACATGGAAAGATTGCAAATATTAACAGTTCAGACTTTGCAGAAAATAACATCAGGTTGCA
Organism: Triticum timopheevii; assembly: GCA_963921465.1. Taxonomy (NCBI): domain Eukaryota; kingdom Viridiplantae; phylum Streptophyta; class Magnoliopsida; order Poales; family Poaceae; genus Triticum; species Triticum timopheevii. The sequence continues at coordinate 581,997,304 of OY997270.1, read as the reverse complement.
ATGTTCAGAGCTATCAAACAATATGTTACAGGAACTTAACATGGCAAACAAAGGCATGGCATGAATCTACTAATTGCATACAACAAAAGACCCTTACTGACAAAGAGTCAAAAAGGATCAGAAGACATGGCAAGAGCAAGTTCATAGGGTGCATGGATCACTAGGAAAACACATGGTAACAAGTGAACTTAATGTTAACAGGCTGACAGCAACATTATTTATTAACTTTGGAGCAAGATATGAACAAGCTACAACAAGCTATAAATGCTACCAGGGGCATGGATGGATAGAGAATGACATGTAGATAAAAGCATGTTTAGTGGTCATCTCCAGATTATGCATAGAATGATTTGTAGCAACATGTTTATATAGCATCAAGAAATAACAGATTCAGCCTAGCAAAACAGCAACATCATGTACACTACTTAACAAGCTCGATTCACTCACCACAAATCATTGCATGACAAGATAATCATAGCATCATCAAGAAGAAATGTTTGTGAAACAAACCAAGGCAAGAACAAGTCCATAGCATGCAAGGATCAACTATAGCAAGCTTGGCCAAATTGAATAACAAGTAAACAATCTGCCAGGAAACATTTTGAAGCAAAAGTAGAGCACGAAAATGACATGCTAGGCTACTCCATAATTGCAACCAAGGGCAGGGATGGATATACAATAACCATATGTTCAAAACATCCTTACTGAAGTATCTCAAAACATGCATGGATCTCTCTGTAGCAACAAGTTTACATGGCATAAAAATAACAGCAAACAGGGACTGAAATCAGCAACAAAGTACCCTACTTAGCGAGCTCGATGCACTCAGCACACAAATCACAAAAATACATGGATAGCACCTCTAGAAAGATGGTATGGCATAGATCAAAACACATGAAGACATCAACCTCATAGGATGCACACATCAATCATGGCAAAAATGACAAATGAGCAAGTTATAACAGTTTCAGCAGATTAACATCACATAGCACTCTTCCAACAGAATTTAGGGCATCAAGGTGAGCTCAAATGAAAATGATGCAATGGAATGAAATGATGTGCTCGTCGAGGCGAACAATTTGACATATTACACGAATGAAACAGAGCTAGGGATGCAGAGATACGGCATGACGAATACGGCATGAAAATGTGCAAAAAACTGGGACTTAGTGAAAAATCAACCTCCGAAACTGGACGGGACGAAGCGGGACGAGGAGATCCGGGCGGGGAGGCGCGTGTTTGGTTGGATGAGGTGGTGGATCTGGTCCGGCTGACCAGATCCCGCGACGACGCCGGTGCCGGCGAGCTTCTCCGGCGAGGGGGAGGCCAGCTAGGGCCACGGGACGACGGAGGGGACGCGGTGGCCGGCTCCGGCGATGGGAGGCGCGGGGGCGGCGGGGCGGAGCTGGCGGCTCCCGGCGGCGATGGAGATCCAGGCCGGCGCCGCGGCGCGCTCGCCGGCGGCGGGCGAAGGAGAGGGGCGGCACGGCGCGACGCCTAGGGCACGGGGGAGGCGCGGGCCCATTCGGCCCGGGGCGGGCCTTTCCTGGGCCCAGGCGGGCCGCGGCGGCTCGCGGTGGAGACGACGGCGGTGGGGACACGTGGCAGCCCGGGAGTGGCTGCGGGCGGCGTCGCGGGATGTCCGGAGAGCGCCGGACATGTCCGGAGGCGGCGAGGGAGAGGAAGGCTAGGGTTTGATCTGCGTTTTTGGACGGGGAGGGACACATATTTATAGGTAGAGGGAGCTAGGAGAGTCCAAATGGGGAGCGGTTTTCGGCCACGCGATCGTCATCGAATGATCGAGAGCATGGAAGAGACTTAGATGGGTTTTGGGCCACTTTGGAAGGGGTGTTGGGCTGCAAGACCAAAGAGGCTTTTGCGGTTACCCGGTTAACCGTTGGAGTACCAAACGACCTCCAAATGGCACGAAACTTGACAGGCGGTCTACCGGTGGTATACCACGGCCGCTTGGCAAACCTCGGGCCATTCCGAGAAAGTTTAACGCCCGCACACGAAAAGAGATAAGAAGGGGACGCCGGGTGACATAGGAGTGCCGGATTGCAAAACGGACAATGGGGAAATGCTCGGATGCATGAGACGAACACATATGCAAAATGAAATGCACATGATGACATGATAAAGTGCAACACGCAAGCACATGACATGGCAATGAAGGCGAATAACTGGCAAACACCTGGCGCATCGAATCCGGCGCGTCACACCTCTTCGCTTCCTTGCGGAAGCGGTTGGCCTTCGCGGCCGCCTCCTCCCGCTTGGTCGCGGCGGCCGCCCCCTTTAACTTCTTTGGCTTGCCTCCGAGCGAGCTCGGCCCGGCATGGCGCCTCTTCACGCTGCCTTGGCCGGCCAAGCCGGCGGAGGAACTTGCACCCGGCTGGCTGACTCTTGGCTGGTGGCGCGGGGCGACTTCCCCTTCGGCGTCGTCTTCAGGCCAGTCGGCGAAGGTGGCCGACGGCCTGAAGCCGCTTCCCGCTCCTCCTCATCCGCCTTCGGCATCGGCCTCCATCGCTGCTGCCCCCAAGTCGGGGTCATCGACGTCGCTCTCCGCTCGGTCGGGGACGAACTCACAGGGCGGTCTCGCGACACCGGCTGCAGTCTGAATGAGGGGGTTCTGACTCAAAGAAACCAAAAAGATCAGGAGTCGAATTCGACTACAAAGAAAACAAAGCAACAAGAGATGCGACTTACCACCGGAGGGGGGTTGGCGCGCGAGTACGGCTCCTTGCCAAACTGCCAGTCCGCCGCGAGCTCGCAGTTTGCGATGTGGTTCACCATGTTCGCCACTTCTGCGCGGGGCATCTCCCTGGTGCACATCCGACTCGGGTCCCGGTGGTCGCTCATCTGACTAATCAGATGAGGCCGGCCTTGGAGAGGGAGGACTCGGCGCGCTACAAAGGCGGCCAGCAAGTCGGCCCCAACCATGCCCTCCGACCGCGTCAGAACTCAGAGTCGCGCTATGGCGGCGGCTCCGGCGGGAGTCAGCGTCTTGACTCGGTGGGACCAGGTGGGGAGCCTCCCAGCCGGTGCACCAGCTTCGTAAGGCGGCAGATTGACCCAGTCACCGTCTGGGGCAACGTTCTTCACGTAGAAGTAAGACCGCTGCCACATCTTCACTGACTTGATCAGCGGGATGCAGGGAAACGGATTGTCGACTATCGATCGCCGCATCGCGATGAAGGCGCCGCACTGGGCCGGCACACCGGCAACGTGCGTGCCAAGCTTGGATTGGAAGAATTCTCCCCACAACTCAATGGTGGGGAGAACATCGAGGAAGCCTTCGCACAGGGTGGCGAAGGCAGCCAGCAGCACCACCGTGTTCGGGGTGAGGTGGTGCGGCTGGAGCCCGTGGAACTCCAAGAAGGAGCAAAAGAAGCCGCTCGCCGGCAGCCCCAGGCCGCGCATGAGGTGCGAGCGGAAAATGACCCGCTCGCCCTCCTCCGGCGCCGGTGATATCTCCCTTGCCGGCGCGGCGCGGGCTCGCACGAGGTTTGCACCGGGGAGGCGGCGCGTCTTGCGGAGAAACCTGATGAGGTCGTCATCCTCCTCAGAGCCGTCCCACACGCCGGAGCGCACGGCAGAAGCCGCGGCGGCGGAGGAAGAGCTCGTCGCCGTTGGCGCGGTGTGGTTCGGCACGACAGTGGCAAGAACGAGAAAAGGAAGCAGAGGAGGCAAGAGGAGGCGGGGGAGCAGGGAAGATGGGCGCGCGTGCTTCGCCGCTCCACTCCCCCCGCCTACTTATAGCCTCGTAGGCTGAGAAGCCGATGAGGCGGGCGTGGGATTAACTAGGCGGGGGACCCCACACCTTCCCATGATTTACCCCACGAAGTTACTGCGCGCAGTAACAACGTGCGAAACCCAACCGTACGCACGGCCGCAACGGATCCGTTCGCATGCCGAGGCGCGGTAGAGGCGGGCCCCGCCTGACGGCCTGTCCCGTAGCGCGCGTGGGTAGGCAGACTGTCCTCGCCGCGTGGCGCCGCGTGGCAAGGCCGCGGCGGGCGGCCGTGGGGAAGCGTATCAGGCACGCCGCCTGGTTTCCCGCCTCGACTTTCGAACTGTTTACCGACCAAGACGGCCCTCTGCGAGTCCGACTCCGGGTAGTCGGCCTAAAGGAAGACGGCAAGCAAAGCCCAGATTCCACCACCAGGAGAATGAAACTGTTGAGGCCCCGCGACATATCTCCTTCGGAGCCTCACCAGCTTCGGGGACTACTGTCGGAGTAATGTGCCACGGGTAGGCTAACCCGAGCCCCAGAACCTTTCAAGACATCGGGGCAGACTACGCCCCTCAAGCCGAGTCCCAGGCGCGACTCCAAGATTAGCCGAGTCCCTGGTGTGACTCCAAGATTAGCCGAGTCCCAGACGCGACTCCAAGATAAGCCGAGTCCCAGGGGCGACTCCAAGATAAGCCGACTCATGGCCGGCGACTTCCGGAGAAGTCGGCTCTAGAGAGTCGGCCCGCGACTCCACCCATCTCCTGCCTTCGCCATGATAGATGGGGCGGGGTACGTTCACAGCGTGGCCGTCTCTACCCTACTTACGAGGGGCTGGCTTGGCTACAGTGCGCCATATCGCTGGAGATCTCCATCGTGGCGCGGCACTGTTGCCATGCCTGCCCTGACCTCAGCCATAGTGGGCGGCGCACTGTGCCCATGACGGCCTACTTGTACGACCCAGAGACGGCGGGACCCGCCCGTCAGCGGGAGCACAGAAGACGGCGAGAACGCCCCAAAGACGGACCCGCGGGAGTCAGCCCCCTGGAGTCGGCCGGCCCCTCCCACGGGCCCCACGCGCCATCAACCTGACAAGACGGGGAATCGCGACAGTGATCGCCCGTCAGGCGGCGGCATTGTTGCCACGACCCCATGACCGAGCCAGCGTCATTAAAAGCATGGATATAGTGTCGGGCCTGTCTGCAGGGCCCGCCAGTCGGCGGGCCCCAGCAGTCGGCGGAGAAGACGGCGGCCAGAGAGACAGACGGCTGGGACCCGCGCCCAGCCGGATTACCATTGTACCCCAGGGGGTAGGCCTATATAAACCCCCCGGGGCACCCATGCAAAGGGTTCGAATCCATTAGCACTAGACCATAGCAAATAGGAAGGAGAGAGCTAGCCTTGCCTTCTCCTACCTCCAGAATACAGCTCGAGGAGCAACCTTGTACTCACTTTACCTTAGTGATCATGCGGAGACCCCGCAGAGCAGCAGTAGGGGTGTTATCTCCTCGAAGAGCCCCGAAGCTGGGTAAGATCCGCCGGCGTGCATGTCTTTGCCTCATTTCGTTTCCTGGCACTGGCGACGTTCTACTCGCTCCCACCATGATAAGCCATCCTTTGGCATATGTCGTACCCAACCCCCAACACTCACCTAAGCAGTTCAGTATCAGTGCCAATCTGGATCCCAAATAGGAAAGGGCGCTCACCGAGTTCATCCGTGAGAACCGGGACATCTTTGCATGGAAGCCTTCTGACATGCCGGGTGTATCGAGAGAACTCGCTGAGCACACTCTAAATATTGATCCAAAATTTAAGCCGGTCAAGCAGTTTCTTCGGCAGTTCAATGAGGAGAGGCGTAAGGCCATTGGTGAGGAAGTGGCTTGGCTCTTGGCGGCCAGGTTCATTATTGAAGTTTTTCATCCGGAGTGGTTGGCTAATCCGTGCTGGTGCTTAAGAAGAATGGCACTTGGCGTATGTGTGTGGATTACACGGATTTAAACAAAGCTTGTCCGGCTGATCCCTTTGCTCTCCCTCGTATTGATCAAATCATTGATGCTACGGTGGGTTGTGAGCGTTTCAGCTTTTTGGATGCTTATTCTGGTTATCATCAGGTCAAGATGGCAGTTAAGGACCAGGAGAAGACGGCTTTCATTACTCCGTTTGGAGCCTTCTGCTATGTGTCTATGCCTTTTGGGCTTAAGAGTGCCCAGGCGACTTATCAGCGGTGTGTACAGAATTGTCTTCACAATCAGATTGGGCGTAATGTTCATGCTTATGTGGATGACATTGTGGTGAAGTCCAGAGAGAAGGAGACCTTGATAGGTGATCTGAAGGAGACCTTTGATAATCTCCGGGTCTACAAAATGATGCTTAACCCGGCCAAGTGCATTTTTGGTGTGACAGCAGGCAAGCTTTTGGGGTTTCTGGTTTTCAACAGAGGCATTGAGGCTAACCCGAAGAAGATCAAGGAAATCACCTCTCTGGCCAACCGGGCATGCATCAATGATGTTCAGCATTTGGCGGGTCATATTGCTGCTTTAAGCTGGTTCATAAGTCGGTTAGGTGAGAAGGCCATACCAATGTATCAAATGATGAAGAAGACATATGACTTCATCTGGAGTGATGTTGCTGATGCTGCCTTTGAAGATTTGAAGAGACAGCTAGCTGAGCTGCCGGTCCTTGCTGCTCCCATTGATAAGGAGCCACTATTATTATATGTGGCTGATAACACATGGGCTGTCAGTGTGGCCATCATGGTGGAGCGCAAGGAGACTGGCAAGGAACATCCGGTTCAACAGTCGGTTTACTATTATGAGTGAGGTGCTTATTGAGTCTAAGCAAAGGTATCCACATTGGCAGAAGCTCGTTTATGGGGTGTTCATGGCAAGCCGGAAGCTTAAGGAGTATTTCCAGGGTCATCCCATCATTGTGGTCAGTTCTGCTCCTTTAGGAGATATCATTCAAAACAGAGAAGCCACAGGACGAGTCGCCAAGTGGGCCATTGAACTTGGGCCTCATGGTTTAAAGTACGTGCCACGTACTGCTATCAAGTCTCAAGCATTGGTGGACTTCATCAAGGATTGGACAGAATTGCAGATGCCTGAAGACAAGCCAGATAACACATATTGGACTATTCACTTTGATGGGTCCAGGCAACTGGAGGGCTCGGGGGCTGGAGTTATTTTAGCTTCCCCTCGAGGTGACAATTTTTTTATGTGCTATGGTTGATGTTTCCCTGTACTAACAATGCAGCTGAGTATGTGGCCTTGCTCCATGGTCTTTGGATGACTAAGGAGATGAATTTAAGCCGGGTAAGGTGCTTTGGCAACTCAGATTTGGTGGCTCAACAAGTCTTAGGCAAGTGGGATTCCAAGGATCCTCTCATGGCGGCTTATCGCCGTGAAGTTGATGCCATTGCTGGACATTTCAAGGGTTACCAAGTGGAGCACATCGACCGCAGAAAGAATGAGGCGGCTGATGCCTTAAGCCGGCTGGGGTCTCAGCGTAAGCCGGTGCTGCCTAGTACTTTCTTGGATATTCTGCATAACCCTTCTGTCAAGTTGCCTACAAAGGAAGACTTGGCTGTTCCTGACCCAGAAGCACAATTGGTGGCGGCTCTTCATGTCATCCCAGATTGGACAGTGCCATATTTGGCTTACATGACCCGGGACGAGTTGCCTGAGGATGAAACCTTGGGCAGGCAGATAACCCGATGGTCTAAGTCAATGACAATTGCCAATGGCGAGTTACATCGTTGCAGTGTCTCTGGGGCGTTTCAACGTTGTGTTTCTCCTGAGGAAGGTCAAGAAATTCTTCGAGAGATTCATGAAGGAGATTGTGGCCATCATGTCGGGTCAAAATCCCTTATGGCCAAGGCTTTCCGTCAAGGATTTTATTGGTTGACAGCTCAGGTTGATGCGGAGGATCTGCTCAGTAAATGTGACAGTTGTCAGAAGTTCTCAAGACGTGCTCACGTGCCGGCTCAAGAGTTAAGGATGATTCCAATTACTTGGCCGTTTTCAGTCTGGGGGCTTGACATGGTTGGGCCTTTCAAAAGGTCCAAAGATAAAAAAGACCCACCTCTTGGTGGCGGTAGACAAGTTCACAAAGTGGGTTGAGGCAGAGTCAGTTAGTAAGTGTGACGCAACCACGGCGGTTCAATTCATGAAGAAGGTGATATTTCGCTTTGGCTTTCCACACAACATTATAACTGACAATGGCACCAATCTGTCCAAAGGCGCCATGGAAGAGTTTTGTCAACGAGAGCATATTCGGCTTGATGTTTCATCAGTGGCTCATCCCCAGTCCAATGGTCAAGCTGAGAGAGCCAATCAGGAAATATTGAAAGGCATTAAGCCCCGGCTTTTGGTCCCCTTGCAGCGAACGCCGGGTTGTTGGGTTGAGGAGTTGCCCTCTATGATATGGAGCATCAATACTACTCCTAATAGGTCGACGGGTTATACGCCTTTCTTCATGGTTTACAGAGCCGAGGCGGTTCTCCCTAGTGACATCCGTCATGACTCGCCCCGCGTGGCGGCTTACGTTGAAGCTGATAACGAGCAAGCTCGTCAGGATGCATTGGACCTGCTAGATGAAAAGCGTGACTTGGCGGCAGCCCGCTCGGCAATTTACCAACAGGATCTGCGCTACTATCACAGCCACCGGGTTAAGTCTAGAACCTTTCAGGAAGGTGATTTGGTGCTCCGGCTCATCCAGGATCAAACTGATGCACACAAATTATCCCCACCTTGGGAAGGGTCTTTTGTGGTCAGCAAGAACCTGAACAACGGGTCATACTACCATATCGATGTTCGAGAGCACAAAGACTCACGTAAGTCGGAGGAGGAGACCCGCCGGCCGTGGAATATCGCTCATCTGCGGCCTTACTACACTTGAGCCACCGGCTCTCATGATGTACATATTTTGACGATGTATATATTATGATAAATAATAAAGCATGACCTCTGTCCTTTTCATCCTCAATGATCATATGTCTTCATTGTCATTTCCAATGACCAATTGGGGGCTGGTCATATTCGAATCTAGCTTAACCCTTTTGGTCCGACTAATGATCGTATTCGAATCTAGCCGTTAAACCTTATGATCACTAGGGGGCTTCCTGTTCAAACATAGGTCGTATTCGAACCAAGGAGAACATAGATGTTGGTACCCTCTTGATCAGCACACTGCCAAGCTCACTAGGGGGCTTCTTGATCGTATTCGAATCATAGCTCAACCCCTTTTGGGAACCAACTTTGATCGTATTCGAATCAGAGTCGTTAAAAAACTCTCAAGGTCATTAGGAGGCTTCTCATTCAAACATAGGTCATATTCGAACCAAAGAGAACATAGCTGTCGGTACCCTCTTGATCGGCGCAACGCCAAAGCCACTAGGGGCTACATGATCATATTCGAATCCTAGCTTAACCCCATTGGAACGGTTTACTGGTCGTATTCGAATTAGAAGCCTTGATTGTTTCTTCTTATTTGATTTAAGTTTTATTTGAAAGCAGCGTTTATTTGACTTGATACTTTTTATTCAAAGATCTAAGTGTAAATGTGGTTTAAATTTAACCCGGCTTGATTTTGGATGATAAGTTGCCAACATATGAGAATCATCATATATTTGGAAGTGTTGGTTTCCAAAGATTGGGTTATCACCCTTACTATTCGGGTCACATAAACCGGCAGTCCAAACCCAAAGATCACATGTATGATATCATAGTTGTGTTTAACATTATATTTCACAATAGGCCTATATGTGACTCTTTTTCCATATTAATGGTTATATGTAAAGATATTATGACCCGCCTTGCGGTAAGCCACCAAGGGATCTTGTGATCTATTTCTGTGTGTAGGACAGTTCAGAGATTTGCTCAGGGAAAACAGATGATAAGCATAATACGGGTGAACATAAGATGGCGGCTTAACATGTATTGAGCACCAAAAATGTCACGATGGCACGGGAAAACAAAGTGTTTTCTACATTATTACATGACTCCCCGAGTCCAAATGATTAATATTGTTTTTCAGCAGATCACAGGTATGAACCGCCTGGCGGGTTAATTCTCCTGTTGGCCGGAAGCATCCGGGTCAGCCCTCTCTGCTTCTTCACCCTGTTCCCTTTCCTGGAAGGTTGATGATGACCAGTATTAGTCCGGTCGGGTCAACTTCAGGGGCGAAGGTATGCTAACGGAGTGGGGGGATCAGGCTGGTCACTTCATAATGTGGCATGGGAATTCTATGGTTCTTCACGTCATAACCTGGCTGGTACTTGGTGAGATCTGCTTCATCAGCTATCAAGGTAGCCATGGGGCATATCTCCTTCACACAAGTGGTGAAGTCTTCCTAGTCAAATGGAGTGCCATCCTCCTTAAAGCTTGGATAACCAGTGGCGATGTCGGCCTGGTCTAACTCCGGTACCCAAGCTTTGGCCCGACTTAAGGCAGCCACGACTCTGGCTCTTGCAGACGATCGCCTTAGTTAAGTGAATTGCTAGGGCAGCACACAGAGTTTCCTTAGCACATCTACTAGGAGTGTGGGCACTTCATTGGACAGGGCCACTGTGGCTAAGGCACGCTGAGACCCAGTGTAGAGTTGTTCCACCAGCGTGTAAACCACCTTCGGCTTGATCAGCATATCTTGCTTAAGATTTGAACTTCTGGGGCCTGCATAAGCAATGTCAGGTGAGTTAATGACAAGTTATATGATCACTACAAAGATTCACATATTTGACACTTGAAGGGTGACTTACCAAAGATTGTTGAGACCATCTAAAAGACATGGCGCTTTAAGCCGGATAATTCGGCAGTCGCCTCTTCAAGAGCCGCCTTTGCCTTCTCAGCTTGATTGATCAAAGCAATCTTTTCGTCAGTCCAGACATTTTTCTCCATTTCAAAGTCTTTTTCAGTGTCTCTTGTTCAGATATACTGAATTCAAACTTGGAGTTGGCTCTTTGGGTTTCTGTTTCTTGTGCTTCCAGGCGGTTCTTTAGATCAGATACTTCAGATTCAAGTTGACTGGTGGTGGCATGTACAAATACCGGGTCAAAGTCATGACTATTATCATACAATATTAAGTCCCAAGCCTTTTGCAAGCAACAACACTTGGGACTTGGGGGGTAATGCCTACCAAAGAATTTTACTTAAGTAGGCGGTTCATGAGAGTAAGTCCCAAGCACTTTGCAAGCAAGAGTACTTGGCACTTGGGGGCTAATGCATATTGCTGTTCAAGTTTCTCAAGTATCTTATTCTATACAAGCATATGAAGAACCGGCTCAACCATGTTGATTAAGCCGGCCCTTGGGGACTACGGAGTAAGCCGTTTTTCTTACATGTTATCCAAATATATCACTAATATTATTTAGCTTGTTTCTAAGTCTACAGCATATTCATCATAAGCAATAGACTTGGGGGCTGGCATAGTAAGGATAAACTAGTACAGAGAAAGGATTATACCTCAAACTTCTGGTGCATCTGCTTCACCATGTCAATTTTGATGTCACGGCTGATGTGTACTTGGCTCATATAGCCAGCAAAAACTTCTCCAATACTCATGTGAGTATAGTCAACAACATTAAACTTGGCTTTGCGATGTTCCAGGTGCTCTTCTTTGGTAGCACATTTGGCCAACACAGTTGGTCTCCCCGGCTCAACATAGCCGGGCTTGGTGATCTCGACATCAGGGTCTTGAGGGTCATCCTTCTTGGCTGGGCTAGGGACTTCCGGATTTTCAGAGCCATCGGCGGCTCGTTCGGCAGGCGGGTCAGTAATTGGCGTTGGCGTGTCATGAGCTGGCTCAGGTGGCAGCTCATGAGTAGAGGCTTCAGGTGCGGTTCTTCCAAGTGCCGGCTCTATCAAGATCGGCTCTTCGGCCGGCTTGTTCTTCTTCACCTTTTTGCTGGGCTTTGCTTTTCCGCTGCATAAGATCAAAAGGTCAGTGCAAATATAGAGAACTGAAATGAATACAGGATAAGTAAATCATCATTACCCTAGAGCGGTCTTGAAAGCCGGCAAGTTGGACTACATTGACTCGCCGGAGGAAGGTGAAGTTTCCTGATAATTCGAGTCAGAAGAATTGAGCGGTTGACGAGTGAGACCTGCCAAAGGATAAAAGGGATTTAAATCGAAGGTGACCTTGTTCCGACGTTTCTTTGGTGTGTTAGATAAGCCGAAGGAGAGTTCCGCATCCTTGATGGTCCAGTTCTGCCTCCGGCTCTCGTGAATCTGTCACTTCAAAAGAAATTGAGGATCTTGATAAGCTAAGGGATGTGAAAATCTTACTTCCCGGGTTACTCTTCGGAGTTTCTGTCTTGGCAAAGGCTCGGAGTCGGAGGAAATGATAGTTACCTCTTCATCCTTTCCATGACTTGTCCCTGTGTCCTCCTGCTGATAATCAATGTCAATAAGATGGTTAAAAAGGAGCCAGGAGAGTCAAGAGCTACCTCCGGATCAGAAGAATCTTCTAGCCGAAGCAAATCAGAGGCAGTGGCTTTCTTGCCCTTCTTCTTCGCAGCCTCTTTCCTGGCGGCTCTCTTGGTCTTCCTGGCCTTCTTCGCACCTTCATGATCATATTTGGCTTTCCAGAATTTATCACCAGCCTATGAAAAATCAGTACAAGTGTGAGTACAGATAAAATATTAAGGGATGAAGATAATCATTTCAGGTGGGCGGCTTACCGCTGGAGCTGGGTTAGCTTCGCAGGAAGGGCTTAAGCCCACCTTGCCACAATCTGCTAGGTTTTCGTTCACAAGTGATTTGGTCATGTCATCAATGACGTGGTCCGGTAAGTCGTCAGAGCTGTGCCGCCGAGGGTCATCTTTCTTGCCCGTGTAGGTACACATCAGACCAGGGCGGCGGCTCAACGGAATGATCCTCCAGGCGTGCCAAACTCGGACCAAGTCAATACCATTCAGCCCATTCCCTAGAAGAGCCTTGATTTTAGCCAGGGTGGGGGCGAGCGTCTTGTGTTCGGCGGCTGTTATCTTATCAGGAAGTGGATGATTGGACCCAAGACGCAGAGCACGAAAACCGGGCAGAGGATTCTCATCAGCCGGAGAAGTGTCTTGACAATAGAACCACGTCTAGTTCCAGTCTTTGGGATGACTTGGTGGGTTGGCATAAGGAAAAATTACGTCTCTCCGACATTGGATTGAGACACCACCAAGTTCCAAGCTTTGTACGTTGGCGCACTCATTCTGGCGGTTCAAGTAGAATAACTCTCTAAAGAGTAGTAAGCTGGGTTCTTCTCCAAGATATACCTTGTTGAACACTTGAAAATTGCAAATATTAGACACGGTATTGGGTCCGATGTCTTGAGGGCGGAGGTCAAAGAAGTGCAGGACATCCCTGAAGAATTGTGAGCTGGGTGGTGAAAAACCCCGGTTCATATGGTCAGTAAAGACAATGGCCTCCCCATCTTTGGGTTGAGGATTTTCCTCCGTCGGATCAGGGGCACGATATGCCATAGCTTCCTTCTTTGGCAGATAACCGGTCTTCACAAGGTCATCAAGAGTACTATCTGTGACAATGGATTTGACCCAGTTGCATGAAGTATGTGGTTTGGGTGCCATTGTGATGAAAGCCTAAGAAAGAGTAAAAAGTTCCGATTCAAATTTAAGCTGGCGAAAAATATTATAGTGTGTATTCAAGATGGCGGCTTATAAAGGGGCCTAATGGTATAAGGATAATTATGACAAGATTATTTAAGCCGCCATGAGCTCCATAAGCAGTTAAAGTTATCTAAACCGCCATGGGTGGCCATGAGTATCAATTGAGAATTGCCTTTTAAGCCGGTGATGAGAGTCGCCATGGCTAGGTGGATCTAACAAATACGGTTTTTGCCTAAGTGTTGCACAAACAAGTTTCACAGGTTGCAGATATTATTTTGGATCAAATGGCTGTTCAGAAAAGAAAATATTCTAGACCTAAAAACATGGTACAGATGAGGTCATAAGTTCTAATGAGGCCTTTTTACAAGAAAAAGGGATCTGCTAGTACTGAAAATGGACACGAAACAGCTACCGCATGAGTTTCATACTTCTTTTGGATCAAAGGAGGCTGTGGTGGAGAAACTACGAAGAACCCATGATGAACAGCGAAGAATACAGAAGAACACGCAAACCCTAATGTGGATCTAAGGGGCGGAAAGGCGAAGACTTACGGTTGCAGATCTACTGCGAAGGGTCGCCGCCATTCTCTGGACTGATTCAGGTCGATGCAGCGGCCGAGGTCAAGGAAGACGAGGTGCACTACGGCAGCGGCGGAGCTCGAGCGGCAGTAGGGTTGCGAGAGGAAGAAGATGAGGAAGGAGAGAATGAGGAAAGACCTAGTCGTGTCTATTTATAAGAGAAGACTTATAAGTGGGCACAGAAAACGAGGAGGTCGAAAACAGGGTTATCCAACTACAAGGACGCCTCGATTCTTGGGATGATCATTAAGATAAGGATCCGTTGAGATACGTTCAATAAAACGTGCATTAATGGCGGATGACTTCATGGTGGGTTACCACAAATCCAAAGGATGACATCATGGCGGGTTACAAAAATTTCATACAAGGCAAAGAAGCAGAAGATTTTTCTTAAGTGTTGAAGATTGACATGAACCAGTTCAAATCAACCTGGGACCTAATGTTGGGGATATAACTATTAGGTATGACCCGCCCAGGAGGGGCCGGGTTATACCTATGAAGACTCTTCAAGCCCAAGACAAGGCCTGAAGATGGCGGTTCAGTTAAGGGCCCGAAACCCATAGGTGACTTAAGGCCCGTAGAGATAAACCGCCATATGTACATGACTTGTATTGAAAGGCAAGAATAGTTAAAGACCAAGCCGGACACTGTTTATGAGCCGGATGGGACTCTATGAACCGCTGGGCGTCGACCTCTGTATATAAAGGAACGACCCGGCGGCGGTTCAGGGCAAGTAACATGAGATCGAGAGCTAGATCAAGCGATTTCGCTCCCTGGTAATCGAGACATAAGCAATCCCACTCAGAACTGGATCGTAGGCTTTTACCTTCACCGTAAGGGGCCGAACTAGTATAAACCCCGTGTCCTTTGTCCTGATTAACCCCTTTAAGCTTCCTAGTTGCGATGGCTCCACGACTAAGTCCTTCCACTAGGACATCTGACGTGACAATTCCACGACAGGTCTTGTCCATCACATCATTCTCCTAATGATGTGATCCCATTCATCAAATGACAACACATGTCTATGGTTAGAAAACTTAACCATCTTTGATTTACGAGATAGTCTAGTAGAGGCTTACTAGGGAGACGATGTTTTGTCTATGTATCCACACATGTATCAAGTTTCTGGCTAATATTATTCTTGCATTAATAAACATTTATCATGATATAAAATAAAAACTTTATTATTGACTTTAGGGCATATTTCCTTCAGTGAGCATACAACATGTAGGTGAGTTTGCTTTGAGTAATATATGTCAATAGAAGCCTTTCCTACTGTCTTTGAGGTTAAAAAAATTGAGTATATTACCAATACTTTTAAGCTAGGATGTAATAAAAATATGTCAAGTCCTCTGTGATGCAATGGATAAGCTTCTTCGAGAAAGAAGCAACATGGAAATGAGACTATTATGCTAGAGGTGTCCTTTTTGCATTTTATCTAACCTGTTGGAATCTTGGGACTAGATTATGGTGATGGGTGTGAGTTGTCACATTCCCCAGTTTTGTAAATAGTAACTAGGAGTTGTTGGAAATATGCCCTAGAGGCAATAATAAATTAGTTATTATTATATTTCCTTGTTCACGATAATTGTTTATTATCCATGCTATAATTGTATTGATAGGGAACTCAGATACATGTGTGGGTACATAGACAACACCATGTCCCTAGTAAGCCTCTAGTTGACTAGCTCGTTGACCATGGATATTGGATGTCATTGATAACGGGATCACATCATTAGGAGAATGATGTGATGGACAAGACCCAATCCTAAGCCTAGCATAGAGATCGTGTAGTTCGTATGCTAAAGCTTTTCTAATGTCAAGTATCATTTCCTTAGACCATGAGATTGTGCAACTCCCGGATACCGTAGGAATGCATTGGGTGTACCAAACGTCACAACGTAACTGGGTGGCTATAAAGGTGCACTACAGGTATCTCTGAAAGTGTCTGTTGGGTTGGCACGAATCGAGACTGGGATTTGTCACTCCGTGTAAACGGAGAGGTATCTCTGGGCCCACTCGATAGGACATCATCATAATGTGCACAATGTGACCAAGGGGTTGATCACGGGATGATGTGTTACGGAACGAGTAAAGAGACTTGCCGGTAACGAGATTGAACAAGGTATCGGTATATTGACGATCGAATATCGGGCAAGTAAAATACCGTTAGACAAAGGGAATTGTATACGGGATTCATTGAGTCCTTGACATCGTGGTTCATCCGATGAGATCATCGTGGAACATGTGGGAGCCAACATGGGTATCCAGATCCCGCTGTTGGTTATTGACCGGAGAACGTCTCGGTCATGTCTGCATGGTTCTCGAACCCGTAGGGTCTACACACTTAAGGTTCGATGACGCTAGGGTTATAGAGGAAGTTTGTATGTAGTTACCGAATGTTGTTCGGAGTCCCAGATGAGATCCCGGACGTCACGAGGAGTTCCGGAATGGTCCGGAGGTAAATATTTATATATGGGAAGTCCTGTTTTGGTCACCAGAAAAGTTTCGGGTTTTATCGGTAACGTACCGGGACCACCGGGAGGGTCCCGGGGGTCCACCAAGTGGGGCCACCGGCCCCGGAGGGCTGCATGGGCCAAGTGTGGGATGGGACCAGCCCCAGGTGGGCTGGTGCGCCCCCCCACAAGGGCCCAAGGCGCCTAGGGTTTGGGGAGGGGGTGCTTCCACCTAACTTGGGGGGCAAGTTTCCCCTCTCCCCTCCCTTGGCCGCCACCCTAGATGGGTTTTGTGCTGGCCGCCACCCCTAGGGGTGGAACCCTAGGTGGGGGCGCAGCCCCCCCCTCTCCCCCTATATATACTTGAGGTCTTGAGGGCTGCCAACACATGAGTTTTCACCTTTCCCAGGCGCAGCCCTACCTCTCTCCCTCCTCCTCTCCCACGGTGCTTGGCAAAGCCCTGCTGGACTACCACGCTCCTCCATCACCACCACGCCGTTGTTCTGCTGCTGGATGGAGTCTTCCTCAACCTCTCCCTCTCTCCTTGCTGGATCAAGGCGTGGGAGACGTCACCGGGTTGTACGTGTGTTGAACGCGGAGGTGCCGTCCATTCGACACTAGGATCTCCGGTGATTTGGATCACGACGAGTACGACTCCTTCAACCCCGTTCTCTTGAACGCTTCCTCTTAGCGATCTACAAGGGTATGTAGATGCACTCTCCTTCCCCTTGTTACTGGTTTCTCCATATATAGATCTTGGTGACACGTAGGAAAATTTTTGAATTTCTGCTACGATCCCCAACAGTGGCATCATGAGCTAGGTCTATTGCGTAGATTCTTTGCACGAGTAGAACACAAAGTAGTTTTGGGCATTGATTTTGTTCAATATGCTTACCGTTACTAGACCAATCTTGTTTCGACGGTATTGTGGGATGAAGCGGCCCGGACCGACCTTACATGTACTCTTACGTGAGACAGGTTCCACCGACTGACATGCACTTGGTGCATAAGGTGGCTAGCGGGTGCCAGTCTCTCCCACTTTAGTCGGAACGGATTCGATGAAAAGGGTCCTTATGAAGGGTAAATAGCAATTGGCATATCACATTGTGGTCTTGCGTAGGTAAGAAACGTTCTTGCTAGAAACCCATAGCAGCCACGTAAAACATGCAAACAACAATTAGAGGACGTCTAACTTGTTTTTGCAGGGTATGCTTTGTGATGTGATATGGCCAAGAAGAATGTGATGAATGATATGTGATGTATGAGATTGATCATGTTCTTGTAATAGGATTCACGACTTGCATGTCGATGAGTATGACAACCGGCAGGAGCCATAGGAGTTGTCTTTATTTATTGTATGACCTGCGTGTCATTGAACAACGCCATGTAATTACTTTACTTTATTCCTAACCGGTAGCCATAGTAGTAGAAGTAATAGTTGGCGAGACAACTTCATGAAGACTAGATGATGGAGATCATGATGATGGAGATCATGGTGTCATGCCAGTGATGATGATGATCATGGAGCCCCGAAGATGGAGATCAAAAGGAGGAAAAAAATGATATTGGCCATATCATGTCACTATTTGATTGCATGTGATGTTTATCATGTTTATGCATCTTGTTTACTTAGAACGACGGTAGTAAATAAGATGATCCCTTACAACAATTTCAAGAAGTGTTCTCCCCTAACTGTGCACCGTTGCTAAAGTTCATCGCTTCTAAGCACCACGTGATGATCGGGTGTGATGGATTCTTACGTTCACATACAATGGGTGTAAGACAGATTTACACACGCGAAACACTTAGGGTTAACTTGACGAGCCTAGCATGTACAGACATGGCCTCGGAACACAGAGACCGAAAGGTCGAGCATGAGTCGTATAGTAGATACGATCAACATGAAGATGTTCACCGATGATGACTAGTCCGTCTCACGTGATGATCGGACACGGCCTAGTTGACTCGGATCATGTGATCACTTAGATGACTAGAGGGATGTCTATCTGAGTGGGAGTTCATAAGATGAACTTAATTATCCTGAACACAGTCAAAAAGATCTTTGCAAATTATGTCGTAAGCTCGCGCTTTAGTTCCATTGTTTAGATATGTTCCTAGAGAAAATATAGTTGAAAGTTGACAGTAGCGATTATGCGGACAGTAGAAAGCTTATGTCCTTAATGCACCGCTCAGTGTGCTGAACCCCAAACGTTGTTTGTGGATGTTGCGAACATCGGACATACACGTTTTGATAACTACGTGATAGTTCAGTTAAACGGTTTAGAGTTGAGGCACCGAAGACATTTTTCGAAACGTCGTGGAACATATGAGATGTTTCGAGGGCTGAAATTGGGATTTTAGGCTCGTGCCCACGTCAAGGGGTATAAGACCTCCGACGATTTTCTTAGCCTGCAAACTCAGGGAGAAAAGCTCAATCGTTGAGCTTGTGCTCAGATTGTCTGAGTGCAACAATCACTTGAATCGAGTGGGAGTTGATCTTCCAGATGAGATAGTGATGTTTCTCCAAAGTCATTGCCACCAAGCTGCTAGAGCTTCGTGATGAACTATAACATATCAAGGATAGAGATGATGATCCTTGAGGTATTCGCGTTGTTTGACACCGTGAAAGTAGAAATCAAGAAGGAGCATCAATTGTTGATGGTTGTGAAACCACTAGTTTCAAGATGGGCAAGGGCAAGAAGGGATACTTCATGAAACGGCAAATCAGCTGCTGCTCTAGTGAAGAAACCCAAGGTTGAACCCAAACACGAGACTAAGTGCTTCTGTAATAAGGGGAACAACCACTGGAGCAGAATTACCCTAGATACTTGGTAGATGAGAAGGCTGGCAAGGTCGATAGAAGTATATTGGATATACATTATGTTAATGTGTACTTTACTAGTACTCCTAGTAGCACCAGGGTATTAGATACCGGTTCGGTTGCTAAGTGTTAGTAACTCGAAATAAAAGCTACGAGATAAAAGGAGACTAGCTAAAGGTGAGCTGACGATACGTGTTGGAAGTGTTTCCAAGGCTGATATGATCAAGCATCACACGCTCCCTCTACCATCGAGATTGGTGTTAAACCCAAATAATTGTTATTGGTGTTTGCGTTGAGCATAGACATGATTGGATTATGTCTGTTGCAATACGGTTATTCATTTAAGGAGAATAATGGTTACTCTATTTATGTGAATAATACCTTCAATGGTCTTGCACCTAAAGGAATGGTTTATTGAATCTCGATCGTAGTGATACACATTTTCATGCCAAAAGATATAAGATAGTAATGATAGTACCACTTACTTGTGGCACTGCCATGTAAGTCATATTGGTATAAAACGCATGAAGAGGCTCCATGTTGATGGACCTTTGGACTCACTCATTTTGGAAAAGTTTGAGACATGCGAACCACGTCTATTGGTGTATACGCATGAAGAAACTCCATGCAGATGGACCGTTTGGACTCACTTGATTTTGAATCACTTGAGATATGCAAATCATACCACATGGGCAAGATGACTGAAAGCCTCTTTTCAGTAAGATGAAACAAGATAGCAACTTGTTGGAAGTAACACATTTTGATGTGTGCAGTCCAATGAGTGCTGAGGCATGCAGTGAATATCGTTATGTTCTTACTTCACAGATGATTCGAGTAGATGTTGAGTATATTTACTTGATGAAACACAAGTCTGAATTATTGAATGGTTCAAGTAATTTTAGAGTGAAGTTGATCGTGACAAGAGGATAAAATGTCTATGATATGATCATAGAGATGAGTATCTGAGTTACAAGCTTTGGCACGCAATTAAGACATTGTGGAAATTGTTTCACAATTAATACCGCCTGGAACACCATAGTGTGATGGTGTGTCCGAACATCATAGTAGCACCCTATTGGATATGGTACGTACCATGATGTCTCTTATCAAATTACCACTATCGTTCATGGGTTAGGCATTAGAGACAACCACATTCACTTTAAATAGGGCACCGCGTAATTCCGTTGAGATGACACCGTATGAACTATGGTTTAGAGAAACCTAAGCTGTCATTTCTTAAAGGTTTGGGGCTGCGACGCTTATGTGAAAAAGTTTCAGGTTGATAAGCTCGAACCCAAAGCGGATAAAATGCATCTTCATAGGACACCCAAAACAGTTGGGTATACCTCCTAATTCAGATCCGAAAGCAATAGTGATTGTTTCTTGAATCGGGTCCTTTCTCGAGGAAAAGTTTGTCTCGGAAAATTGAGTGGGAGGATGGTGGAGACTTGATGAGGTTATTGAACCGTCACTTCAACAAGTGTGTAGCAGGGCACAGGAAGTTGTTCCTGTGGTGCCTACACCAATTGAAGTGGAAGCTTATGATAGTGATCATGAAGCTTCGGATCAAGTCACTACCGAACCTCGTAGGACGACAAGGACGCGTACTGCTTCGGAGTGGTACGGTGATCCTGTCTTGAAGGTCATGTTGCTAGACAACAATGAACCTACAAGCTATGGAGAAGCGATGGTGGGCCCAAATTCCGACAAATGGTTAGAAGCCATGAAATCCGAGATAGGATCCATATATCAGAACAAAGCATGGACTTTGGTGGACTTGCCCAATGATCGGCAAGCCATTGAGATAAATGGATCTTTAAGAAGAAGACGGACGTGGACGGTAATATCACCGTCTATGAAGATCGACTTGTGGTGAAGAGTTTTTCACAAGTTCAAGGAGTTGACTACGATGAGATTTTCTCATCCGTAGCGATGCTTAAGTCCGTCGGATTCATGTTAGCATTAGCTACATTTATGAAATCTGGCAGATGGATGTCAAAACGAGTTTCCTTACCAGTCTTCATATGGAAAGGTTGTATGTGATACAATCAGAAAGGTTTTGTCGATCCTAAGGATGCTAACAGGTATGCTAGCTCCAGCAATCCTTCCATGGACTGGAGTAAGCATCTCGGAGTTGGAATATGCACTTTGATAAGATGATCAAAGATTTTGGGTTTATACAAAGTTTATGAGAAACTTGTATTTCCAAAGAAGTGAGTGGGAGCACTATAGAATTTCTGATAAGTATATGTTGTTGACATATTGTTGATCAGAAATGATGTAGAATTTCTAGAAAGCATATAGGGTTATTTGAAAGGTGTTTTTCAATAGAAAACCTGGATTAAGCTACTTGAACATTGAGCATCAAGATCTATGAGGATAGATCAAAAACGCTTAATGGTACTTTCAAATGAGCACATACCTTGACATGATCTTGAAGGTGTTCAAGATGGATCAGTCAAAGAAGGAGTTCTTGCCTGAGTAGTAAGGTACAAAGTTAAGACTTAAAGCTCGACCACGGCAGAAAAGAGAGAAAGGACGAAGGTCGTCCCCTATGCTTGGGCGTAGGCTCTACAGTATGCCATGCTAAGTACCGCACCTGATGTGTGCCTTGCCGCTTGTCTGGCAAGAGGGTACAAAGGTGATCAAGGACTGGATCACTAGATAGCAGTCAAAGTTATCCTTAGAGGAATAAGGATATGTTTCTCGATTATGGAGGTGATAAAGAGTTCGACATAAAGGGTTACGTCGATGCAAGCTTTAACACCTATCTGAGTGACTCTGAGTAGCAAACCGGATACGTATAGTGGAACAACCATTTGGAATAGCTCCAAGTGGAGCGTGGAAGTAGCATTTACAATATGACATAGAGAATTGCGAAGTACATACGGATCTGAATGTTGCAGACCCGTTGACTAAAACCTCTCTCACAAGCAAAACATGATCAAACCCCAGAACTCATTGAGTCTTAATCACATGATGATGTGAACTAGTTTAATGACACTAGTAAACTCTTTGGATGTTGGTCACATGGCGATGTGACCTGTGAGTGTTAATCACATGGCGATGTGAACTAGATTATTGACTCTAGTGCAAGTGGGAGACTGTTGGAAATATGCCCTAGAGGCAATAATAAATTAGTTATTATTATATTTCCTTGTTCACGATAATCGTTTATTATCCATGCTATAATTGTATTGATAGGGAACTCAGATACATGTGTGGGTACATAGACAACACCATGCCCCTAGTAAGCCTCTAGTTGACTAGCTCGTTGATCAATAGATGGTTACGGTTTCATGACCATGGACATTGGATGTCATTGATAACGGGATCACATCATTAGGAGAATGATGTGATGGACAAGACCCAATCCTAAGCCTAGCATAGAGATCGTGTAGTTCGTATGCTAAAGCTTTTCTAATGTCAAGTATCATTTCCTTAGACCATGAGATTGTGCAACTCCCGGATACCGTAGGAATGCTTTGGGTGTACCAAACATCACAACGTAACTGGGTGGCTATAAAGGTGCACTACAGGTATCTCCGAAAGTGTCTGTTGGGTTGGCACGAATCGAGACTGGGATTTGTCACTCCGTGTAAACGGAGAGGTATCTCTGGGCCCACTCGGTAGGACATCATCATAATGTGCACAATGTGACCGAGGGGTTGATCACGGGATGATGTCTTACGGAACGAGTAAAGAGACTTGCTGGTAACGAGATTGAACAAGGTATCGGTATACCGACGATCGAATCTCGGGCAAGTAAAATACCGTTAGACAAAGGGAATTGTATACGGGATTCATTGAGCCCTTGACATCGTGGTTCATCCGATGAGATCATCGTGGAACATGTGGGAGCCAACATGGGTATCCAGATCCAGCTGTTGGTTATTGACCGGAGAACGTCTCGGTCATGTCTGCATGGTTCCCGAACCCGTAGGGTCTACACACTTAAGGTTCGATGACGCTAGGGTTATAAAGGAAGTTTGTATGTGGTTACCGAATGTTGTTCGGAGTCCCGGGTGAGATCCCGGACGTCACGAGGAGTTCCAGAATGGTCCAGAGGTAAATATTTATATATGGGAAGTCCTGTTTTGGTCACCGGAAAAGTTTCGGGTTTTATCGGTAACGTACCGGGACCACCGGGAGGGTCCCGGGGGTCCACCAAGTGGGGTCCCCGGCCCTGGAGGGCTGCATGGGCCAAGTGTGGGAGGGGACCAGCCCCAGGTGGGCTGGTGCGCCCCCCCACAAGGGCCCAAGGCGCCTAGGGTTTGGGGAGGGGGTGCTTCCACCTAACTTGGGGGGCAAGTTTCCCCTCTCCCCTCCCTTGGCCGCCACCCTAGATGGGTTTTGGGCTGGCCGCCGCCCCTAGGTGTGGAACCCTAGGTGGGGGCGCAGCCCCCCCTCTCCCACTATATATACTTGAGGTCTTGAGGGCTGCCAACACATGAGTTTTCACCTCTCCCAGGCGCAGCCCTACCTCTCTCCCTCCTCCTCTCCCGCGGTGCTTGGCGAAGCCCTGCTGGACTACCACACTCCTCCATCACCACCACGTCGTTGTGCTGCTGCTAGATGGAGTCTTCCTCAACCTCTCCCTCTCTCCTTGCTGGATCAAGGCGTGGGAGACGTCACCGGGCTGTACGTGTGTTGAACGCGGAGGTGCCGTCCGTTCGACACTAGGATCTCCGGTGATTTGGATCACGAGGAGTAAGACTCCTTCAACCCCGTTCTCTTGAACGCTTCCGCTTAGCGATCTACAAGGGTATGTAGATGCACTCTCCTTCCCCTCGTTGCTGGTTTCTCCATAGATAGATCTTGGTGACACGTAGGAAAATTTTGAATTTCTGCTACGATCCCCAACAGGAGTTGTAATATGAATCGTGATCACTTTCATAACATCGTTTGTTTAAACTTGAAATTGAGGATAATTCAACGTTTAAAGTACAAATTCATAGTAGTGTATAAAAGCCTAGTGCTGGCATAGCAGAAATAGTCTTGTTGGTGTGGGTGTCCAACTCCACCAATATGGTGCTAGTGATTAAAATTAGTGGTAGCATTGGGTGCCAACGTCGCCATGCATTAATTGTGTGCTAATGGCGTGCCACTTGTCCAATGCCACAATGATTATATATCACCAGTGACATGCTATGCTGGCACCATGGCACCAATTTGATTTTGCGCATATAAAAAATAGCTAAGCATATAACATCTTAACAACTAAGCTTGGTAATATCATTATGCATATCATTATTGACCTATTTACGATCTTGAGCATATCATTATTCATACCAACTTTTCTACGTGTATGGATTGACTTAGGAAAACAAGACATCAACAACCATGTCATTTGTGCATGCTTGGCCATTGAGACATATAGTTGTCTCTCAAATAATGAAGGCATGCCTAGGAGGAACTAGAGTATAAATGCAACTAATAACACACATATTCAAGTTAAAGAGAACTTGACTTTATACTTCATATTATCCCTCTCTACATATCACCATCCCACAATGCTGAATTTATACTAAAGCATCACTCAAACCTAATCCTAATTGGTCGTGACTCGATGGACACATACCCAGAATAGCGGAGGCCGGAGGGCGGTGCTCGCCTAGGAGATACGTCGAGGTACGTCATCGCCTATATGCGTGTCCGTCGCCAAAACCCCAGCCTTGGGAATCGAATTGAGCTACCTCCGTGAGTAGGGAAAAACCAATCGATTGGATCTACGCGATAGGGTAGCAAGAGGGGGAGCTGTAGATGTTTACCTTAGCACCGGATCCCACAAGAAATGGCTGGATAGGCCGGTGATGAGCGCAGGAAGAAGGGGATCGAGAGAGGCGGAGAGCATGCAGAGAGAGAAGAGGAAGAAGGGGATCAGGCGAGCGGGCCATGGGCACCTCGGTTTTGATCCAATGTGTCACACGCAGTCCTGGGGTAGGCCCGAGAAGACCAAATAAAGCCCACCGGATCTTGTTTTCTTTATCAATAAAATAAATAAAAAGTTAAAACAATTAAAAGCCTTAAACATTCTTACTTTAATAAAGGCAATTACAATATTTATTAATTAATATAATTTAAAAATGTTAAAAATTTACAAATAATAAAAAAGGTAAAACAATTAAAAGACCCACAAAATAATATGAAAATATTCGCCATTTAGAAAATAGTATTCTTACTTTAATAAAAGCAATCACAATCTCACTAATACTCCGTCCGGTCCTTTTTATTTTCCATATAAGATTTCTCTAAAGTCAAACTTCATAAAATCGAACCAATTTTATAGAAAAAATATAAACATTAATAATACAAAATCAATGTCATTAGATGCATGATGAATTTAATTTCATATTGTATAACTTTAGTATTATCAATGTTGTTACTTCTGGTCAAACTTTGTGAAATTTGACTTCAGACAAATCTTATATGCGGAGTAAAATGATCGGTGGGAGTATAATATAAGAATGTTCATCATTTACAAATAATAATAAGGAAAACATTAAATTACTCAAAATATCATAAAAATTGTTTACCATTTAGAAAATAATATTCTTACTTTAATAAAAAATTCTACAAGATTTTTTACTAATATAATTTAAAATTGTTCACCATTTATTAAAAATTTAAAGGTAAAATACCTAAAAATATAAAAATGTTCACCGTTTACAAACTAATATTATTACTTTAATAATATCAATTACAAGATTTTTTTATTAAAATAATTATTAGAATCTTAAAACAGATGATAATCAATTAAGAATAAATAATTACAAATAAAAACGATTCCAAATATTATTCTTACTTTAATAAAAAAGCAAATATATTTCTGGCGTGCCGGGAATCAGCATGCCACCACTAGCATGATTACCTACGGGTGTGCATATACATCGAACGCCACCACTAACCTGTGCCTGGCATATTCAACTGGTCACACAAACTTGTGACATGACAGAAAAAACAAACGCCACCACTTACGTTGTAAATGTGGCATATCAAATATGCCAATGCAACCACTATTTTTTTTTAAAAAAAATAGTGGTGATGTTAATTGAAACTGGTGCGCCATCAATAGAAGTTGTGTATAAGCATTTCTCTACTAGTGACATACACTCTTGTTCAATGTACCCTAAATGCCCTTCAAAAGTTCCGAGTGTCTGTAGAGTCTTCACCAATATGTGTGTTGACTCTCTCTAAACTCTTAAGAAATTTGAATGGTTTAAACCTTTGAAAACTTTATAACAACTTCAAGTTTAAATAAAATGTAGATATCAAATCAACTCCAAAGACGCTATCGACCACGTCGAGACCAGATCGACCTAGGCACGGAGTTCTAATTCCTGGAAGCAATCAAAGAACAAGCAGAACTATGCTATGCAATATGATACTACGAATATAGATGAAAGGTAGGGTTCAGTAAGCGGTTTTTGGCACGGTCGTTTAGTAAACGCGTGCAGAAGGTTATGGAAGAAAATATGAAGTATGATCATGAATATTTCGTCAACGTCTTCATGCATCATTATGGTGGCTTCATTGTATTGAAATCCCATCTGAGCTCTTAGTGCTTCTTTCTCCTTCTTTTTTTGTATATACCTGTTAACTCTTTACCTTAACAAAAATTACTGTAGAATGGTCCGTTAACATTTTACTATAATGAAAATCTCGTCCAAGCTCTTAGCTGTTCTTTCTCTTTTTTTGTATATATCAGTTAACTCTTTACTTTAATGAAAATTAATATAGAATGATTGTTCTACGGTTTAAAGTTCCAACAGAAAGTTCCATCATTTCTTATGTGCTTGCCTCTGGCTCCATGATTGATCATGTGGCCAGATGTACATGTAACTAGACCATGAAGACGTGTATTTGCACGTGCAATTAATCTCATGCACGCACGCACGCACGCGTCCAATCAAAACAAACAATTAATCACACACACAAACACACATAAATACAAGCAACCATGCATACATAGCAGACATGCGTTATCTAGCTACCAGCAAAGCTCCACCAGATAGACCCCTGCCCGTGATCCATCGGCATACTGGTATGTGCATTATACACATACGATCCCTACCGGTGGCTTATACTATCCGTCTTGCTCGTTGGCGAGCATCCGGCGGTGGACCTTGTCGATGAACTCGGACGCCTTCCGGTCGATGTCGCGCTCGGCGTACCAGTGCCGGGCGTAGTCGTCGTCGTCACTCGGGCGCACCCTGTGAATGTGATGGTACCTCTGCTGGGACGCTGCCGCCGCATGCTGCTGCTGCCGCGTCGCCACCGTGGCCTCCTCCTCCTCCTCCTCCCTCTTGTTCTTGAACCCGAACAGGGACGCAAGCGCCGCCCTCTTCTTCCCACTTCCCATCGCACAAATTTCTCTTGCTCTAGCTAAGCTTAGCTCCGTTGCAGAATGTGCAATGGCAGTTTGCTTGGTTGGCTGCACGGAGACATGGCGTGTGTGTAGGTGTATTTATAGCGGCTAGAGATGCCCACCGCACGCGCGCATGCTAGCCTTGAGTGTTTGATTAAGGCGACAATGGCCGCAGTCGTGTGGATGGTTAGGCGAGTGATTTGAATGATTAGAGGTTCTCCGTGGTGCTTTTTGACTGGCCACTCATCTACCGGGCCGTGTGATCCATCGCCATTTGTTTAGTTAATCCGTGGTGATTAGTGTTGACAAGCAAGTGATCAGATGGACACTCGAGCAAGCAAACAGAAATTAAGCGGACGACAAAAGGTGGGAACTGTTGACCTGGTCGATGACACTGTATCTATCGTAATTGAAAGAACCGTGCGTGAATGCATGCATATGCTCACTGGCACGTAACTGGTGACGCGCACAAAGGTGTACCTACAGGTTGCGATCAACACGTACGGCATGCATGCATGCACGCACGCAAAGGCCTAGTTGGGCAGAGCAACCGGCCGTGAGCTGAAACAAAAACGAACAGAGCAATCGATACGGTCAGCGCTCTGAATTTGTCAAATCTATGGCGTTCTTGCGCACTATCAACTGTACAGGAGTTGAATTGTTCAATCCGACGTGTACACATATATTTCAAATCCTACAAACAGATGGCTTAAATGAGACGCCGCAAGGACAAAAGGATTCCCGGGCAAATTGTAGTAGCAACATCTTGTCCAATCTTGAAATCGACAGCCAGTCGAGAAAACGCATCAAGCAAGTGCCATGCTTTTCGTAGGATTCCCGGAGTTGTTGGCTGCATGCCTGCATCTATCTCCATGCATGACTGCGTCGCGACGCGGAATTTTCAAAAGGTGCACACCCTTGGTATTCACACCATTAAGCTATAACTAACCTTGTGGCTAGTACTCTTAGTAACACCAATCTACTACTACTACACAACAAATTAGCTAACCAATCTACCACTAGCAAGCTCTGGGCAATTGCCAAGTCACCGTTTGGATTGGTAATGGGGACTGGACTGCGTTCATGAGTTGGCAGAAAGAAGCTAGATCAGTCTGCAGTTTATTCAGTTCTAACCGAATAAATGCCTAACCTCACACGTTCCTGCTTGTTCCAGTCTTCCAGATGATCACTTACTAGCCAGAGTAGATAGATTATCAGCCTAGGTACACTTTGTTAACCTATGCATCGTTCGTTTCGATTTCGTCTTGAGCTAAGCTAGCTTTCACGGAGGGCTGCTACGCAAGTCCAACAACAAACGCACACGTAGGATGGAAAACGGATATAGGAGTACTTACCATAGCGAGTTCCGTACACGCTAGGTTTTTCTTCTATTTTCAATAAATCGACAGGGCACCATCTTTTCATTTAGACAAAATATATACTTCCTCCGTCGGAAATACTTATCGTAAAAATATTAAAAATAAATGTATCTAGAACTAAAATTCATTTAGATACATCCATTTCTGTGACAATTAATTTCAGGTAAAAGGAGTATACGACAGAAGACACACCTTATTATCAAAGGAATGCAATAAAAACCATGTAAGAGCTAAACCATTCGGACAATGTCCACAACACTGTCAACCGCCAAAAGCATTGGCACATGCTACTTGATATCTTCAATAGCCATCATCAGAGCATCTACAGTACAACCATGGAAACCTAATATAAGTTGTCAAACGCCCGTGGACGGTGACCAGGCATACCGTAAATTTCATCTCCAACAAACCATAGTATAGTGGCCATTTAAACCGCACAAAAATTAGTCTAGTAACCATTTCCGTTTAGCATTTTCAAACAAAACCATGCAACGGCATGATCTATGTAAACTACTACTACCAACTAAACTACTTGTCCTCCTCGTTGGAGATGTTGACGAAGTTGGTGCTGGAGCCGCCAGCCTCGTGGTCATTCGCGTCCAGACGCACGTACGGCTCCTCGACCTCCTCCAAGTCGGCGAAGATCTCGTCGATGTCTACCATTCGCCGGCGGAGGAAGCAGCGGTTGGCCTCCAACCTCGGCCTTCGACTGGAAGGGACTCGAGCATGGCATCCTGCTCTGTCGCCTCCTTTGTCTTTGTCTGAGCTAGCTCGAATTCCGTGATGGCGTTGGCCGTGTCGAAGCCTGCAGGCATCGGATTTGCCTCCGTGCCTCCTCCGACTCCTCCTCCTCCGCGTCCTCCTCCGCCAGCTCTGGCTCCTTCTCCACCATGGTAGCGTCCTACTGCTCCGGCTCCAGCTCCTCCTCCTTTGGTTGTGGTGAATCCGGAGGTAGGTCGCCAACGATCGGAGCATTGTGTGTGGCCCAGATCTCCTCCAGCAGCTGCAACTGGTGCTCCGGAGTTAGCATGGCGTAGGTGGTGATCGTCTGCCGGGCCATGGCTAGCGAGCGGATGGAAGGTGGCGGCGTGGAGAGGAGGGAGAGGGAAGGAATGGAGATGGGCTAGGGTTGGCATGCCGTCGTCCCGCTATCCATAAATAGTCGGAGTTGGTCCCTTGTGCGGCACAACCGAGCGGCGCCACACGGTACCATGAATGTGTCTGCACCAACAACCGGAGGAGTCGCCCATTGGACCGACGATTTCTGCGCGTCGTGTGGGCCCTTGCGGTCGGTCCTACGTGGGAGTGCCGGTCAGTCCGGACATTTGGGCCGGATTTGCCAAATCCGGTTGGGTGACAATTATGCGTGCAGGCAGCCCACCCGGGCTTTGGCGCGGATAGGAGGGGGGTCTGGTTGTAGATGCTCTCATCCCCTCAATGTGTGTTAGATGAGTGCCCGTGAAATTGATCAATCTAATTTGCCGCCTGCATGCGGCAAATAATGGATGCGACGCCCGCGTGTTGGGTGATGTGGGCCAGCCCAGTTCTGATTTTCTTCTCTGCTACTATTTTTTTTTCATTTTTTCATCCTTGTTTTTTCTTCTATTTTTTATTCTTCACTAGCAGTTGGATTTATATTTTTTTTCTGTGTGTGGTTTTGTGTTTCGGCTTCAAATTTCATTTTTTTAATTTTTCCCTTTTTATCCTTGAGGTTTGGTTTTCCTTCTGTTTTTTATGGTTTTTTCATTTTGCAGTTTTTTTCTTAGTTTTTGCAATATATGGTGAGACTTATTTCTATTGTATGATGATCATTCTGTCGAATATATGTTGAACGGTTTTAGAATAGATACTAAAGCTTCTTTCAGTATATGGTGATTTTCGTAATACGCAATGATTATTTTTTATTATATGATGAACATTTTTTCTTTAACATTCAACATTTTTGCAATATACATTGAACATCTTTTAATATTCAATGTTTTTTAAATATGATAAATATTATTTCTGAACTTTCTTTTTTTTATAAGGTGAACTTTTTCATAAAATACACTAACTTTTTATAAAACACATAGTAGTGAACTTTTTCATAAAATATTTTTTTATTTTAAATAGGGTTTTAAGTGTCTAGCTCCTAAAAAATGATAGCAGATTTCTTTGGTGAAAAACCGAAAAAAAACGGGAAAAAAGAAAGAAAACCGCTCACAGACAGAATGGGTCTGCCCAGACGTGTCTAGCTTCACCCAAGGCTCCACTAAAATGAAACAATATATTTATTTTTTTAAATAGGAAATCAGCAAATGAAATATAAAATGAAACATGGAATAAACCATCCATTCACTTTTATAAGTTGTGTCATTCTTGTAAAATTCAAACTTTTCTAATTTTAACAATTTTATAGAAAAGATATTAAGATCGGCAATACCAAGCATTATAGTTAGATCCATCACGCAATATATTCTCATATTTTATTTATTTATTATTGAACGTCCAGATAGCTTCTAGAAACATGTTCAAAGATAGAAAATTTTAACTTTTGAAAATAACAATTAATGCACCTTACAAAAAGGCGCAGGGAATGAACTATTCCTTGCAAAAAAAGGAGGAATTAATTACCTGCCAAAAGACGTGCATGACCAAATAACAACCTGGCGTTATAATTTCCTACCATTCAATGTACTCCTATATAACCCTGCTTTAAGTTTTTGCCACACATGTCTATCTAAACCTCTCCCTATATACCAGCAGTCTCAGCGAAAACACAACCAAAGAGCAACAAAAACTATTGCAACATCTACATGGAGAAGTGCACGAAGCGCCTCCATGCATTAGCGCTGCTTCTTCTCGTATGCTTCGCTACTCATGCACAAGGTAAGCAGTACATACTTTACATCTTTGTTTTCTCATGTCCCTTCTTGTTGTGTTTTTGCGCAACTTAATTTCATAACCATGAGTAATAAGGACAACGAGTAACATATTATCCCTAATGCCTATCCTTATTTGTCTTAACAATTCCATAGGCAATGGAATAGAGTCCGGTGACGCCGAGGCTTTTGCGTGCTACAAGCTTGATGTTTTCCCATCCTGCAATCCAAAGACAAGTCGATGCTACTGTTGTACAATGGATCAATGCAAAACCCGCTATGGCACAATGGATGAGTGCCAAGCTCACTGTGTAGCTTCGCCTTTGGGTGTAAATGAGTCAGCGGCACCCTCCTCCTCCTATGTACTTCCATGAAAGTGAGTGGAGTATTATGTTTGTTTCTTTGAGAAAAAAAGGTTGTAGCCCAACTTTTTATAGAAATCTTTAATATGGTGTTCCACTGGGGATACCACTAGCTTTGCAACCAAAGAATAAAATATAAACAACCAGCCAGCACATGGCTGCAACCGAGATGAACAAATGGATGCAACACAGGCTACAACTAGTACACGTGACTGAAGACAACGAACCTAACCGGCCTACGCCCTCGTGCCCCAGCAAGTCGCACCCTTTTCAAGAAAGAAACCTTTTCGAAAAACTAACTTCATGCGTACATCCTTGGCTCATTAGATCAATTATTGTTACCTAAAACCTGCCACTAAAGCACACCAAGATGAAAATTGGAAACTTCATCTGCTTCACCACATAGTTTACACCCCGCTTCAATCGACCATCTTTTGTTCATCTCTACTATTAAAGAGGAGTTGGTCGTTGTACTTTCGACTCTGTCTCCACCACTTACCACGTCCCCCTCCCCACATCTTGCATTAACTCAATCAAATCAAATCAAATATTACCAAAATCTCAACTAAATCAATACTTCTCTTGTATTCCATTACCCACACCCAAATCAAATCATATCTTACCAACACCTCACCTAAATCAAAAACTTTCCTTCCCTGCCCCTACTCATACTCAAATAAAATCTTGACAAAATCTAGAATATAATGGGTGCAAGATCTATGTCCGACAATATTGATGTTGAACCACTAGAATATGCACGTCCTCGTTGCAACGCACGGCCATTTAGCAAGTAAGAGCAGTTTTCATCTTAATCTCCGCCCCCCCCCCCCCCCCCCCAAGAACATCCAAGTGAAATTTAGAATTGGGGGGGGGGGGGGGGTCCATTAATCCCGCATTCGATGATTTCTCACCCCCTAGAGGCATGGCTTGGGACAAAGGAACTTTGACTCCGGGGAATGACATCACAAAATAAAAACTTAAACGGCTTGGGACAAAGGCACTTCGACCCAACGAAATGATCACTAAAGAAAACCTTAAGGGTTTTTATTGGTTATTACTTGGGAGAAATGACCAAGGGAAAAACACGAAGGGGAGATTTTGAAGAGCACATGGAATCCCCTTCTCCCATGTGTGTGGGGGGAGGGGTCTCTCCCTCACCCCCGTTCAATTTAGCAACAAGGAGAAGGGGTAGGTAGGCGTTGTGACTCTTAAATGATTCATATGGATTTGAACCACTAAGGACATGCCATGGCTAGGTTTATGAGTAGATGTATTCAACCACTAGAGAACGCCATCACTAAGGGATGGAGTCGCTGGAGTGGAGTTTTCTAGGGTCCATATGATGGGTTCTACGGTAGGGTGCGTCGACTGCAAATTAAAAATCCTACGTGCAGAACATCCAGGAACATGCTACGGGAGATGGATCATAGTTTGTTACCACTAGACGCGCAGTGCCGTGCAGCGGAAGAAGAGTTGGGGCAGCGCGTCCCCGTGGATCGTCTCCTCCTCGTCCGATCTCCCTCGAACAATCGGTCGTCTGATCCCACGTACAAGTTCGCCGGAGCGGCGCAAGTGCACCGCCTCTAACGGTATCCGCGCGTGCAGGAGGAACACCATGCGGTGGACTGCTAGATCCGATCACACAGTCGACATCGAGTGGAGGTGGATTTTCGCAACACATGCAAACCCTAGTCACAGCGCTGAAGCGATCAACCGCATGAGTGTGTCGCACCTCCACTTTATATAGGCCTCCATCGCGGGCTCAACACTTGGGCCTCGCACGGACCCTAAAGCCCACAAGTCTACTCAGCCACAATCCGAATATAGCTCGGATCACATCCGACCAGTGTCCTCGGATCCGACCTCGTAGGTTCCTTCCCTTAAGCACGCGACCCCTTAGGTTCAAGTCGGCTTGGTCGCAGTTCGGGAGACCTCCGAACTGCACAGTTGCTAGCGGCCTCTAGCAAGGCACGCCGAACACCAAGCAGACCATGAAGCTGGTTAGGCGAACCTGTACATCATACTTCTATTCCCTTTGCCACACGATATATGTTGTCGGGCTCAAGGCGAGTCTGTCATCCTTGTGGTAGCCCAACCTCTTTCTTGTTCCAGTGATGCCGACCACTATCCGGATTATCTCATACTCCTTTTCGCATGGCCATGCTTATCCTGGTCGGATCACACCCGGGACCCAGAGTATATCTCTCCTAATCGGAGGGGCAAATCCCATCTTGCTCGACCATGTCTCACAGCATGGGACTGGAAAAACCCAAAACCTACCTTTGTAACTACCCAGTCACGGAGTAGCGTTTCGTCGGCCCAAAGCAAGTCTGTCAACATCCCGAGTACATGCGCCAGCTCAGGTCTTAGGACATAGAACATATGTTGTACTAGAGACTCACAGATGACATATCACTGCATCTCATAGTTGGGTCTGTCCGACTCAGACCTTATCTCGACTCGGATTCGACTACATCGAATCCGACCAGATCCTTCCGAGTCCATATTATCTGGTTAGCATCCAATGCTCCATGGCTAGTGAGACCAAGCCATCGACTGTGTCATATGCTAGTCTAGTCTGACGTGTGGCCACACGTCACTTGCGACTAGGGACAATCTAGGATGTATCATACAACACAAGATCTCACAGACAAGTCATGTACTTGCCAACAAGTATCATTGATTACATCCAAGGACTATCTTTATTCATAAACACATAGGAAATATCATCATGCATGATTGCCTCTAGGGCATATCTCCAACAATCTCCCACTTGCACTAGAGTCAATCAAATAGACATCAAATGCCCATAGCTCTAACGTGCCCCTCATGCTTGGGTTGTGGAAGCGGCTTAGTCAACGGATCTGCAACATTTGCATCCGTGTGAATTTTGCATAACTCTACATCACCATTCTTTACGATCTTTCGTATCAGGTGATATTTCCGATCTATGTGTCTGACCTTGTGGTGATTCCTTGGCTCCGATCCTTGGCTTGTGCGATGGCACCAGAATTATCACAATAAAGGTCCAACAGTTTCACCGAGGCTGGGAAAATACCAAGATCATCCAGTAAATGCCGGATCCAAACACCTTCCTTCGCAACTTCACAAGCCGCAATGTATTCGGCTTCTGTGGTAGAATCGGCCACCGTATCCTGCTTGGAACTCATCCAGTGCACTGCCCCTCCATTCAGGACGTACACGAATCCGGACTGTGATTGACAATCATCTCTGTCGGTTTGGAAACTAGCATCAGCGTAACCCTTTACGATGAGCTCTTCCTCACCTCCATAGACTAGGGACATCTCTTTAGTCCTTTTCAGGTACTTCAAAATAGTCTTTACCGCTGCCCAGTGACTCTCACCTGGGTTGGCCTGGTATCTACTTGTTAGGCTTATTGCAAAAGCAACATCAGGACTTGTACATATCATGGCATACATGATGGATCCGATTGCCGAGGCATACGGAATCCTACTCATCATACTTCGCTCATCAGATGTCGAAGGACTCTGAGTCTCACTTAGCCTTATACCATGTGAGAGTGGCAAGAACCCTTTCTTCGCCTCACTCATGTTGAACCGCTTCAACACTTTATCTATGTACGTGCTCTGGCTCAAGCCGAGCAGCCTCCTCGATCTATCTCTATAGATGTTAATGCCCAAAATATACACTGCCTCACCAAGGTCTTTTATCGAAAACTTGCCATTCAATGACTCCTTGACCGAGTTCAGCATCGAAACATCGTTCCCGATCAGTAGTATGTCATCCACATACAAGATCAAAAACACTATCGAGCTCCCACTTAACTTCTTGTATAAACAAGAGTCCTCTTTGCTTTTGATGAAACCGAGACCAGGAACGACCTCATCAAAACGAATGCCCTAGATGCTTGCCTCAACCCATAAATGGATCTCTTGAGCTTGCATACCTTACTAGTGCTAGTCGGATCGACAAAACCCTCGGGTTGTATCATATACACGTCCTCAGTTAAATTTTAGTGAAGGAAAGCCATTTTGACATCAATCTGCCATATCTCATAATCGAAATATGCAGCTATAGCTAGTACGATCCTCACCGACTTCAGCATCGCTACCGGCGAGTAAGTCTCGTCATAGTCAATTCCTTGAACTTGTCCATAACCTTTAGGACAAGCCGAGATTTGTGGATATGAACATTTCCATCCACATCGGTTTTCTTCTTAAAGACTCATTTGCAACCAATGGCAGTTATGCCAGGTGGCGGATCAACCAAGTCCCAGACTTGATTTTCATCCATGGACTTTAACTCGGATCTCATGGCCTCTAGCCATGCCTCGGAATCTGGGCTCACCATCGCTTCCGCATACATGGCCGGCTCGTCGCTTTCTAGCAACAATACATCACGCACTCTATGCAATCTTTCCGACCTCTGTGGTTCTGGTGTCGCTTCCACTACGGGTTCCCTGACTGGCTCCGGTATGATCTCATCACCAGCCGAGCCGTCCCCGAGTGGTCCTCGAATTTCTTCGAGTCGGACCGTCCTCCCACTAGCCTCCCGACTGAGAAACTCTTTCTCAAGGAAAACCCCATTCCAAGAAACAAACACTTT
Source organism: Triticum timopheevii (assembly GCA_963921465.1). Classification (NCBI taxonomy): domain Eukaryota; kingdom Viridiplantae; phylum Streptophyta; class Magnoliopsida; order Poales; family Poaceae; genus Triticum; species Triticum timopheevii. Next base: position 581,960,552 of record OY997270.1, on the reverse strand, counting down.
GTTCTCTTCCCGGTTGTAGAAGCTATATCCCAAGGTTTCCCTCGGATATCCCACGAATATGCATTTATTTGATTTAGGTGTAAGCTTGTCTAACACAAGTCGCTTGACAAATGCTTCACAACCCCAAATCTTTAGAAAAGACAAACTGGGACTCTTCCCGGTCCACATCTCATGTGGTGTCTTGTCTATGGATTTTGATGGTACCCTGTTAAGTGTGAAAGCTGTAGTTTCTAGAGCGTATCCCCAGAATGACAATGGTTAATCCGATTTGCTCATCATAGACCGGACCATGTCCAACAAGGTCCTATTCCTCCGTTCTGACACGTCGTTTCTCTGTGGCGTACCCGGAGGTGTGAGCTGAGGTACTATACCTCGAATTTTCAGATGATCATCAAACTCCTGGCTCATGTACTCACGTCCACGATCAGATCGCAGAAGTTTTATAGTCTTGCCGAGTTGATTCTCAACCTTGTTCTGAAACTCTTTGAACTTTTCAAAAGTTTCCGACTTGTGCCTCATCAAATAGATATATCCATATCTACTCAAATCGTCGGTAAAAGTCACGAAGTACTGATAGCCACCTCTGGCAGTTGTGCTCATTGGACCACACACATCACTATGTATAAGTTCCAATAGCTCGGACGCCCTCTCGCAACTCTTTGCGAAAGGAGACTTAGTCATCTTGCCGAGCAAGCATGATTCGCATGTCTCGAACGACTCAAAGTCAGACGAAGTTAGGAGCCCATCATCATGGAGCTTCTTCATGCATTTCAGACTAATGTGTCCAAGCCGGCAATGCTAGAAGTATGTCGGATTTATCTCATTAGGCTTATGCCACTTGACATTCACGTTATAGACTGGTTCCTGTTCTAGATTCAGTATGATTAGCCCATCAACAATGGGTGCATAGCCGTGGAACATACCATTCAAAAATATCGAACAACCATTGTCCTTTAAATTGAATTCATAACCTTGACTCATCAAACATGAGGCAGAAATAATGTTCCTACTAAGTGCAGGAATGTAATAACAATTATTCAATTCCATAATAAATCCAGAAGGAAGCTGGAGCTGCATCGTGCCGACCTCCAACGCATCAACTCTTGCTTTGTTGCCGACCCTGATGTCAATCTCCCCCTTGTGCCACACGCCTAGTTCTTACTAGCCCCTGCATCGAGTTGCAAATATGAAGAACCGATCCGGTATCAAATACCCAAGAGCTACTAGGTATGTCAGCAAGGTAAATGTATATAACATATGCAACAAGTGTACCTTTGCCCGAAGAAGCATTTCTGACCTTCTTTCCATGCTCTGCAAGCCACTTGCTACAGTTCCTCTTCCAGTGACCGGTCTCCTTGCAGTGATAGCAAACGGTCTTCGAGTCCGGTCCAGACTTCGGCGTAGGGGCGGAGGTTACCGTCTCCGTGCCCTTTGCCTTAGCCTTTTTCTTGGACCAACTCTTCTTGAACTTAGCCGATTTCTGCACCATCAACACTTGATGCATGCCTTTCTTAATATCATGCTGTGCCACTTTGAGCATCTCATGCAATTCAGTGAGCTTCTTATCCATGCCATGCATATGATAGTTCGAGATGAACGTCCCATAGCTGGGCGGAAGAGAACCCAGAACTGCATCTGTAGCAAGCTTATCCAAGAGCGGGAAGCCCAACCGATCCAAAGCTTGCACATATCCGATCATCTTGATCACATGCGAGCTCAGTGGATCACCTTCCTTCAGCTTGCAATCCATCAAGGATCGCCAGACGTTGAACCTTTCGGTCCTAGCCTGTGTCTGAAACATGCTCTTGAGACTCTCGATCATATCGTAAGCCTCAACATTTTCGAAATGCTGTTGCAAATCGGGCTCCATACAAGCCAGCATCAGACAGCTAATCTCCATTGATTCATCAACGAGTTTCTGGTAGGCATTCTTAGTTGTGGCATTAGCATTATCGGCAGGTTCCTCTAGAAGCGGATCCTCTAGAATATGTTCCTTTTTATCGTGCTTGAGAATAATTCTCATATTTCTATACCATGTGGTAAAGTTTGTTCCATTCAGTTTATCCTTTTCCAGAATTGATTTCAATGCAAAGTTGGGTTGAGCAGGTGGTGCCATTGATCTACAACAGAAAATATGCAATAACTAAGCAATGTGTTTATGTAGAATAATTCTAGCCTAAACAGAAATACTTCCACTGAAGTCAGCATCCCTCCGCAAACTCTCAGTGATTCAGGATCCGACTAGCGCATGCGACTAGTGAGCTTTAGCATCACTGCTAGCCAACATACCTATCCGGTAAGCAACTCCTTGCTAATCATATCTCTATACGACTCCTGTCGGTTGGGAAGGTATCTTATACCCCGGCTCCCAACCTTCTTTGCCACAAGGCCCAAAACCGTTTTGATAGCCTTGTCAAGTTAACCTGACGCAGTGCATGTCCGTGTCCGACAGGAACCCTTCAGTTCAAGGATAGCCAACAGCACCTCAATTTTATGAGCCCACTACTAGACGTACTTGACGTGCGAAGGTGCAACATCGGGGATGGCAATTCGCTTGATATTCATGAGGGATCATTCTACCATTCTAACATGCATAGAACCAAAGAAGCATAACAATCACAAATAAACACATATTGTGAAATAGTATGGCTCCTTCATGGATGTTCTTTCAGGTCGGCTCCGACTCCAATGACCATCTATGAACTCCATCTTGTTTTTCACGCCGGGACGCCAAGCCACCAACCTGATCTCTATTATCCAACTACTACAACTAGTAATGAATTTTACATAGAATCACAAGTTGACACGCAGGTCGTTATACATTATAATGACAGCACTTTGGCTCCTGCCGGCTGACAAACATGACGCGCAGGCCATGTATAATTTACACACATGCATCACATACACATGAGCCATACTATTCACATCAAACCTGCAAAACAAAGTTATGCATAGAATCGTATTCTACCGGTTTGTGTGACGGGTACGAAATATACAGCACTACACACACAGCGGTCCCGATTACAGATCGCATCTCAACTCCGTTCACGCCGAATTTTCTGAACTAACCGATCTTATCGATCATCGCGAACCCGATACGGATTTACGTTTCACTGTTAACCCTGATGGCGGATACCGACCGGTAGGGGTAGGTTGTGTCACGACCTCATCGATTCCGATCATCAGAAAACATAGCCACATTAATCCCCATGTGCAGTTGATCTCATCAACCATGCACACAGCCGATCTTATCAACGACAACATATCTCATCTGCCGCCTCCACATATCTAATATGCATACGATCTGCATCCAATCCTATAGCAGAGGCTCTGATGCCACTGATGGGTTCTACGGTAGGGTGCGTTGACTGAAAATTAAAAATCCTAGGTGCAGAACATCCTGAAACATGCTACGGGAGATGGATCGCAGTTTGTTACCACTAGACGTGTAGTGCCGTGCAGCGGAAGAAGAGTTGGGGCAGCGCGTCCCCGTGGATCGTCTCCTCCTCGTCTGATATCCCTTGAACAGTCGGTCGTCCGATCCCACGTACAAGTTCGCCGGGGCGGCGCAACTGCACCGCCTCTAACGGTATTTGCGCGTGCAGGAGGAACACCATGCGGCGGACTGCTAGGTCCGATCACATAGTCGACAGCAAGTGGAGGTGGCTATTCACAACACATGCAAACCCTAGTCGCAGCACCGAAGCGATCAACCGCATGAGTGTGTCGCACCTCCACTTTATATAGGCGTCTGTCGCGGGCTCAACACTTGGGCCTCGCACGGACCCTAAAGCCCACAAGTCTACTCGGCCACAATCCGAATACAGCTCGGATCACATCCGAACAGTGTCCTCGGATCCGACCTCGTAGGTTCCTTCCCTTAAGCGCGCGACCCCTTAGGTTCAAGTCGGCTTGGTCGCAGTTCGGAAGACCTCCGAACTGCACGGTTGGTAGCGGCATCTAGCAAGGCATGCCGAACACTAAGCAGACCATGAAGCTGGTTAGGCGAACATGTATATCATACTTCTGTTCCCTTTGCCACAAGATATATGTTGTCGGGCTCAAGGCAAGTCTGTCATCCTTGTGGTACCCCGACCTCTTTCTCGTTCCAGTGATGCCGACCACTATCCGGATTATCTCATAATCCTTGTCGCTTGGCCATGCTTATCCTGGTCGGATCACACGAGGGGCCCAGAGTATATCTCTCCTAATCGGAGGGGCAAATCCCATCTTGCTCGACCATGTCTCGCAGCATGGGACTGGACAAACCCGAAACCTACCTTTGTAACTACCTAGTCACGGAGTAGCATTTGGTCGGCCCAAAGCAAGTCTGTCACCATTCCGAGTACATGCGCCAGCTCAGGTCTTAGGACATAGAACGTATGTTGTACTAGAGACTCACAGATGACATATCGCTGCATCTCATAGTTGGGTCTGTCCGACTCGGACCTTATCTCGACTCGGATTCGACTACATCGAGTCCGACCAGATCCTTCCGAGTCCATATTATTCGGTTAGCATCCAATGCTCCATGGCTAGTGAGACCAAGCCATCGACCGTGTCATATGCTAGTCTAGTCTGACATGTGCCCACACATCACTTGCGACTAGGGACAATCTAGGATGTATCATACAATACAAGATCTCACAGACAAGTCAAGTACTTGCCAACAAGTATCATTGATTACATCCAAGGACTATCTTTATTCATAAACACATAGGAAATATCATCGTACATGATTGCCTCTAGGGCATATCTCCAACACCATATATACTTCTCGCTGGTAAGGTTGGAGTCCAGTTAGATAGTAGAAGGAAGGTAAGGCATGCAGATCGCGAGATCAAGGCAGCTGAAAAAGGTTTGATCATTTTCATTTTCTTATTAAAACTGGGAAACCGAAGCGCTCCTCCATTTGAAGTTTGGACTTAATTATAGTTGTCTACTCGACTACTGGAACTTGTAGCTTCTCAAGGACCTCAATGCTTGCAAAGCAAGGGATGATCTTGACAAAATAAAACGGGGAATGAGACATTTATTAGTCACATCTATATATCATGTAAGAAGCCAATATGTTATGAAATCATCTATAGGGGGTGAGACATTTATTAGTCACATCTACTAACATACCATTTTCGATTTGAAGCCCGCTCGAAGTACAATGGAAAAGCGATTGGTTGTCGTCCATCTTTGCCCCTGTTCGACTCCCATGTAGCACATGTTAACCCGGCTATCGCCACAATGGGGACACACCGGATCCATTGATGCATTCACAACAAATTACATGCATATGTAAGATAGTTATTAAACTCATGTTGTGGAAAACTATTTTAAAATGGAGTCACTTTAATTAATTAACCATTTGCACACTCAAATTGTGATAATTAAAATCAAGTTGTACATAGTAATTAATCAATCTACTACATAGCTATAATCGATCTAAACTATGTATATATAACACAAATTAATCGAATCTAATAAACTAGGTACACTGGGCAAATAAATTATATTTAACTAAATGCAATAAACTAAGTATACGCATTTGTACTATTGAGGGCGGCCGGATTGAACTCACCACCACATGTGGAGCAGATCGAGAGGAGCACGCCGCCGTGGGCAGTACACGTACTAGCTTGGCGCGTGCACATCGGCCGGCGGCCCGGACCCCGCCAATAATTGTCAGGCGTCGAAACTCTGGCGGCCGTGGATTTCTCGATTAGAATGATGGGCGCGGCGGAGAGAGGTCACAAAAAGATGGGGAGAGGAAGAAGAGTGAGTGAGCCTGAGCAGAAAGTTATTAAAGCTCGTGCCGGATGGTTTGTTTGCACTAAGCGAACGCTGCTAACGTACGTAACGGTTTGCATACCAAAGACCAGCCACGTGTGGAACAAGCAAACTCGGCTAAGACTATAGAACTGGCAGCGTGCAGCTCCAGAGCAAACGCTGCTAAGTACTCCCTCCGTAAACTAATATAAGAGCGTTTAGAATACTAAAGTAGTGATCTAAACGCTCTTATATTAGTTTACAGAGGAAGTACTTGACATCTGAATTTTTTTTTAAAAAATAAACACATTCTGGAATTCTCAAAACTTGCTGTATTCTCCTTATATGACTGCTTGAATTAGTGGTTAAAATTACAAAATGTTAATCCAAAGTTTAATATAGATTCCTTCCAAATCGAAGCTAGGTTTCACCACCGGTAATCCAAAGAGTTCTGAAAAGTGTGCCTACTTTGAGAGAGAGATGGTAGTTTTGTCGCATATTTCACGTCAAAAGTTTGTTGGCATATCATATGCACCATTTTATAGTAACATGCACACTTATGGATTTATTGAATGTTGTTTTGAATTTTCAAGGGGGTTGAACATAGGAAATAACTTAGCACCGTTCGATTGCTAATACACGTTGCTAGTGTGTGCAACAGGGGCATTTGCTCCCATAGAATTTTATAAACTAAACTTTATAAACTATTTTTTTATGAGACATTTCAAGCACTACGAGATTTTTGTATTTCTAAACCTGAATATATACTACTCGAGCTTGAGCTATTTATTTGGCAATGGCCATGTGCATGTGAGTTGCTGATTTTTACAATAAGTGTGGTTCAATTAGCTAATACTTGTACATCTCCAACTATTATAAGAAACTTTTTGGGGCCCCCGAAGAAAACTTTTTGTCGCTTGATGAGCACGCAGTCGGGGACATACCTCAACTTAACGCAGGCGAAAACGAGGTTTTGTCTGCTCCTTTACTGAGAAAGAGGTGTTTGAAGCGATAATAGAGATGAAACGGAATAAAGCGCCTGAACCTGATGGCTTTCCAGCAGAATTTTACAAGAGATGTTGGCATATCATTAAGGGAGATGTTATGCCAATGTTTCATGATTTGTTCAACAGGCATCTGCAGCTTTTCCACCTCAATTTTGGAACAACTACGTTATTGCCAAAAAAGGAGGAGGTTGTGCGCATTGAGCAGTTCAGGCCGATCTGTCTACTCAATGTGAGTTTCAAAATCTTCACCAAGGCGGGCACAAATAGGTTGACGCGGATTGCTCATTCGATGGTGCAACCAACTCAGATGGCGTTCATGCCCGGAAGACACATCCTCGAAGGGTTGTTGTCTTACATGAAACTCTTCATGATATCACTCAAAGAAACTGGATGAGGTTATCTTCAAAGTGAATTTTGAGAAGGCGCATGATAAGGTCAAATGGCCCTTCCTACAACAGGCCTTGCGTATGAAGGGGTTCAATGAAGCCTGGAGGAAACTGGTGGATTCCTTTGTTAAGAAAGGTAGTGTTGGGATTAAGGTGAATGATGATATAGGTCATTATTTCCAGACGCGTAGGGGCTTAAGACAAGGGGATTTGATGTTCGTTGTCTTGTTCAACATAGTAGCAAATATGTTGGCAGTTCTTATTGGTCGGGCTAAAGAGAATGGCCAAGTAGGAGGGCTAGTTCCGCATCTAGTGGATGGGGGAGTGTCCATACTACAGTACGCAGATGGCACGATTCTTTTCATGGAACACGATCTCGCCAAGGCTAGAAATATGAAGCTAGTACTTTGCTTGTTCGAACAATTGTCGGGACTTAAATCCAATTTCAATAAAAGTGAGTTGTTCTGCTTTGGAAGAGCCAAAGAGGAACATGATGCAGTGCAGGTTCTGAAAGACAATGATAAGGGCAAATCTCTCGGCATCAAGGAGAAGAATGTAGTGCTCACCAACCTTTGCTCTATGAAGTCTATAACCCAGCAGCTACTTGACAAACATCAACGCCAAGACTGCAAAGAGAAAGAGCACTTAGCCTTCGAAATTAATCTTGTTGCAAACACGACTAGGAAAATTCGTCTCATTGTGAACGAAGACAAGCGTCGTCTTGCAAAGTTCTTAGGAAATTCTACACCTAATATCAACTCAAGAAGTTTGCCATCCTGAAGAAATATGATTACATTGATGCTTCTAAAACTCAGCGCAAGAAAAGAGATACTCCTCCCCTTCCAATAAAATCAACAACTATTAATTGATCTGATTTTTCTCGGTGGGGATGATGTGATTGAAGAATCTAAATCCACCCCACCGCAGTTCAAGGAATGCGAAGGAAATGCTCACAAGGACAACTCCCGATGGCCCAACTGACCCAGTCATTCCTGAAGGTAATGAAGTTGAAGGAAATAGTGTCACTAGTGATGAAGATTCTCCCTCGACAGTGACTTCCACGCGATACATCACAGATGATTCTCAAGCTTCATCTTCAACAAGCGGTCCCAGGTCGATGTCGTCTTCTCCATCGGGAGCGTAGACTGCCTCATGCTCTTCGTCACTTTTTTTACACTTGTTGACAAAAAGGAGGAAGACATTAAGAGTTATTAGATCCGGGTCTTTTGCCAGGGTGTTTTATTTCTTGAGTTTACAACACTTGGTGTTCTATTTCATTCTTATCGTGTCGTAAAACTCTCATGAAACTCTGTTATGGTTTGTAATGTTAATAACTCCTGCCATATTATTCCTCGACACTATTTTACAGGTCGAATTATTCTCAGAGTTCACTAGGGATGCACTCAATTATTCCTCGTATTATTCGTCAGTGGAATCCATCTCTCAATAATATCAAACAATATCTCCATCAGTTTAACCTAAATATGCAGGTTATCTAAAAGCAAAACTTTCTATACTACATACATTTAGGGGGGGGGGGGGCTTATTATATATCTTCGAGTTATTTACATTCCGCCCATTTCCAGTTACAATAAATATATACTCTCTCATGCTTAACTGTTTTGTCAACAATCATATAGAAAAGGGGGAGATTATTGGTGCAATATAGTGCCCCTTGAGTGTCTTTGAGATTGTTAGAAAAATATTGTGGGACTAATGTGTTTTCTAGTGCACACAAAACGATATGGTCCCTGGAGTTCTGAGAAGTTTGCTATAAACTTTTGTGATGATTTTCTATGTAGCAAAGAAGTATGATAAAGCTATTGAGGAGTTTGCTACCAGGAAATTGCGTGTCGGAGTCGACCCCCAAAAATATTGTTGAGCGGAAGCAATTGCTATGGAGTGTGGTTCGAGAGATTTGACTGCAACGAAGAAAGTCCGCATGAAGAAGTAGTTCTTTTTCATAGTTTCATCTTCTTCATTTGAGTCATAGAACCACCATACTATTAAGAGGGGTTCAAGTGTTTCGATACTTCTGTCTATGTTGAAGCTTAACCGAGATATATCTCAAGTGAGTTGACACGAAGTTCTTCTAGGCTTCGAGACAAATGCTCAAGCAGTGGAGTCAGCTTTGCTTGTTTCTCAAGTAAAATTGTCGTATGAGTTTGTAATCCAATTGTTGGAAACGTGTCGGTTGACCATTGGTTCGGCCACAAGCCCCTATTGGTCATTTCACCCTTGGGGTTGCTCTGGCTTTAAATAGCCTCCCCGCTCCAATTGTTACCTACTGGCTGCTATGTTTGATTTGACAAGTTTGTCTGAGCACCCCACTCTGAGAGATTTGAGCGAATTCTTCCAAGAGAAAACCCAGAGCCAAAACTTAGATAGTGGTTCAACATAACATTGATGTAAGTTAAGAGTTCTTGAGCTTATTACTATTGAGAGTTGCATACTCTCTATTGGATTAGGCGTCGGTTTAGCGTGACTAAGAGTAATTGTGCTCACCGAATACAAAGTCTATTGAAGGTTTGGATATTGCCGAGAAGAATCTACCACGAGTGAAATCAACTGAAATTCGATGAACTCTGCATTGAGGAGAATAGGACAGAGAGAGGTTTGATCATGTGTTCAATCACAAGTCCCTCCAACCAGACATAACTCTTTTGCAGAAGAGTGAATTAGTCAACCAAATACTCTGTCGCCATTAGGCACCACTTGTTCTTTCCCATTCCGCATTACTTCCAGTAATTTACTTTCGGTTCTTCAAAACTTTTGACTGTTCATTCCCCTCATGAAATTCTATATGCGTTGAGGTCATGTTTTGTTTCATGTTATCTCTCACTATGTTGAAGATTGTTTGTGTTGTCTGTCCGCCTTATATTCATTTACTGCTACATTGTTATTCTATTTAGTTCTGTTCTAATGAATATCTTGCAGTAGCCTGCCTTGTTATTTCTCGCCATCTTATCTCTCAATAGATTCCCGTTGATTGAACTGTTTCTGATAGTTTTTTTCCACTGTGTTGTGCTGAGAGTTTTGAAGTTTCAAAAGAAAATTTAAATCTTTCATCCACCCCCTTGGTTGATATACTTAGATCTACAATTCCCTCCACCGAACACGGGATCCACCCTAAGACCAAAAGCGTCGGACGACCGAAAGAAGAAAAAACAACAGAAAACACTAACAGAGTAGCCCCAACAACGTCCAACAACCGGGTGGACAAGAGTGCCGACAAAGCAGGTTTGAATAGACAACTCGGCCATACAACCCGGTGGACCGACCAACCAATGCTAAACCGGTCGGCTTCTGCAACAGACGGGCGAAACAAGTGTCGACCAAGCGGGTTTGAATAGACAGCCTCGACCGTACAATTAACCCTAGCATCATCCAATAGCCGAGTGAATAGGAAAGTCCGAGCAGGTGGCGGTCCAGCATCCGGGACCAGACAACATGGTGCCCCGGCAGCATCAAACAACCGAGTGAAGAGAAAGGCTAGGTAAGCAGCGTTCGAACATCCGAGACCAGCCACCGCCGTAGACTATCAGAGTAGACAAAGAGGGCTGGGCAGGCCAACCCCTCACACCCCCATCCAGACAGACACGAAATGGCACCAATTGTCGTGCCAGACCCGATGCCGTCGAACAAAAGAGTACACGACAGGTCGATAGAACATATCTGTGTTCATGGCCCATGCGCCATGGACCCCGGAAGTGTCGAGGCGGTGAGACACTGGATAGCGTGATAAAACGGTGGGGAGTGTATTAGGAAGGCGGTAGGGCACGTGCGGCTGGATCGGATGGCATGGAGAGCGGTTGAGGGGTGCGGATGCCCTGAGGAAAAGAGTACTCCATCATCCTTCAAAGGAGTAATTCCCGGTGAAAACTAGGATTTCATTCATCTTAAAATCGCATCAAGGCAAGTTGCACAAAAGTTACTAAGAATTTCAGTATAAATAAAAGACAACTTTTATACCGTATATAAAACCAAGGTAACAGCAGTAGAAATTATTCGGTAAATATATACACTACCTGTTGGGTCATTCAGACCCAAACATCGATCATCACGGGAGCCAGAGAGGTACATCAGGTGGAAATCTACAATGGAGCTGTACGTGTTGGTTAATCAATATTTGATCCCACCACGTCCGCCGACTCCTTGATCTATTTTGCGGTTGCTCTGAAACGCCATCGATCTCGACTGCACCTGGACGACCGTGAACTCCTCCTCCGGCCGCACCACCACGCCATCTGCAGTGCCGGTGGGTTTCAGGTGATCGCCGCCAGCGCCAAGGGACTGGGAGTAGTCGGATGCTAGGGGCGCCGCGAGGCCCAGGTAGCCGGCGCATCCTTGGGCCATGCGGTGCAGCAGCGACCGTAGCGCCGAGGAGGAGGCCTCCATGGCCATGGCTGTTTCTTCCCCGAAGCTCTTCTCCTGCTCCTGCTTGCGCTCCATGGATTACTGCGGATCCTGAAAAGAAGCTTGGCTAGTCCTGTGGTTTACTTTGCTGTTTGTACTGAGATGGGGGCGTGGATCCATGTCCATTTATAGTGAGCACTTCGATGATTGGAGTGGGAGTGCCTTTTTTTCTTTCACCCCGTGTCAGTTTCCGTGTGTAAGCATGGTAGGTAGTCTTGTGAAGGGGTTGACTGTTGACTTCAGCGTCTGCATGTGACACTAATATTGGGTGGAGCTGTTGGTGAAAGATAAACGTGCACATATCTTTTTGGTGCACAGTCACTAGCTGCCGCGGTCACACAGCACATCACATGTACTCCTACTACTGTGTAGGAGTGTACCACAAACTAGCAAACTTGAATGGAGAATATTCCTTGATGACCATCCTAAAAATGTGTACATCCATGTGCAGCAGCAGCTCTGCTTCACTGTTACTTGTATAAACTGCATTCTTGGATTGGAATGGAAGCAGCGCGGCAACTAACGGCGGACTGACCGACAGCGACGCAAGGATTAACAAGCTAACAAACCACTACAGACAAGGGCGTGCATGCAGCGCGAGCGTTGAATCGATTTTATTTTAGGATTAAATAAACGCTCTCAGTAGTCGCCACCAGAAGCAAAGCATTGGACACATGGAAATGGAAGAGCTTAATAAACTAACGGCGGACTGACCGACAGCGACGGACACGTCTTTGTAAGTCTTCAGAACACAGAGGAAGAGCGTACTAGTCACTAGAGTCACGCGTACTTTGCCGCGCCCTTTTCAATCGTTAGTCAAGTTTGCTCTTTTTATTTCGTATATATACGCGGTCTACTACGACTGGCTGGCTAGCTGTGTTTTCACAAGCTTGCATTTTACATGGGTTTATCCATCACAGTAACCAAATACTTCCTCTGTTCTAAAATAAGTGTCGCTGTGTACTAAATCAAGCAACACTTATTTTGGGACAGAGGGACTACTATGTTTTTGTGCTCGTGATAGTGAGTTTTGTTTTGTTACGTCGAAGATGAAGAGCAAACTGCACATTACCCTCGGTTCTGGACCACCAACCAGGTCACCTATTATGTGAGAGTTTTGTGCTTCAAGTATCAAATCTTTCAGCATGATTTTCTTGACATTGCGTCGATGTGCCAACTGCCCTGCTTCCAGAACGTTCTTGCCCAGATTGATGAACTTCACCTGAAGAAAATTCTCGAGTTCAACCATAGATGGAGCAGGGAGTTAATTCTTCAGCTCTACGCTACCCTTTATGTCTCGGAAGACAAAATGGATAGCAAGACTTGGACTTTTGAATGGATGTAGAAACAGAAAAAATTCATCTACTCTGCCTCTGAGATGTTGGAAATTCTTGATTTTCCTCGGTTCGAAGAAAATGGAATGGAATATAGGATGCACTTCTCTAATGTGAAAGATGATGAAGTGCATCTCTTGATGTACCCAAACAAGGTTGGAGATGATGCTTCCGGTGATCCTGACCCCAATGATCTCGAGTTTAATCATCAGACGTTCTACAACATTCTCTGCAAAACTCTCTGCCCAACAGTTTGTCCTCGAAAGGTTTCAGGAGTTCCATGTAATACTCTCGATGAAATATCATGTTGTGGCACATTCAAAATTGAAGATTTATTCCTTGGTAACTTAGTCGATGCTGCTGAATTTCCTCTGGCTCCGAAGATTACGCCCCTTGGATCCAGAAACTTATCAACATGGCTCAAACCAAGCGCTATATATGTCGATTTGGCCAATTAGTTCACACCTCTTGTGTGTGACACATTGCAAGTTCTGAAAGAATGATAAGGCCAAATATCTCAACATCAAGGAGAAAAATGTAGTTCTCACCAATCCTTAAAATCCTTTGCTTTATGAAGCCTGTGTCCGAACCTAGCAGCTGCATGACAATCATCTATGCCAAGAAAGAAAAGAGAAAGAACACTTAGCCTCCGAAATTAATCCTGTTCCAAACACGGCTAGGAAAATCCGTCTCACCGTGAAACAAGACAAGCGTCGTTCCTAGAAACTTATGAGGAAATTCCACACCCAAGATCAACTCAAAAAGGCCGGCATCATGAGGAAATATGATTACATTGATGCTTCTGAGACTGATCGCAAGAGAAGGGATACTCCTCCCATTCCAATAAAATCAACAACTATTGATCTGATTTTTCTCCGTGAGGATGATGTAATTGAAGAATCCGAAGCCACCTCACCGCAGTTCAAGGAAGGCGAAGAAAATGCTCACTAGGACAACCCCGATGGCCCAACCGACCCACTCATTCCAAAAGGAAATGAAGCTGAAGGAAATGTTGTCACTACTGATGAAGATTCTGCCTCACCACGCTGCTTCCACTGGAATCATCACAGATGATTCTCAAGCTCCATCTTCATCAAGTGGTTCTAGATCGTAGTCTTCTTCTTCTTCGGGCATGTAGACTGCCTTACGTTTTTGACACTTGTTGACAAAAGTGAGGGAAGACATCGAGAGTTATTAGATCCGGCTATTTTTCCAGGGTGTTTTATTTCTCGAGCTTACAACATTTGGTGTTCTATTTGATTCTTATCGTGTTGTAAGACTCCCGTGACACTTTGTGATGGTTGTAACGTTAATAACTCATCCCACCATATTATTCCTTCGAGACTATTTTGTGGGTAGAATTATTCTCGGAGTTCACTAGGGACGCACTCAATTGTTGGTGCAATCTAGTGTCTCTTGAGTGTTTTAGAGATGGTTGGATAAAACAGTGAGGGACTAATGCACACAGAGAGATATGGTCCCTGGAGTTCTGAGAAGTTGGCTATAAACTTCTGTGATGATTTTTGGTGTAACAGAGAAGTATGATAAAGCTATTGCGAGGAGATGCATGTCGAGTTGACCCCCAAATATATTGCAGAGCTGAGAAATTGCTACGGAGTGCGGCCCGAGATATTTGACTACAACATAGAGGAATGAAGACTGCTAGAAGAAGTAGTTCTTTTTTGTAGTTTCATTTTGTTCATTTGAGTCATAGTACCACCATACTATTAAAAGGCGTTCAAGTGTTTTGAGACTTTTGTCTATCCTGATGCTTAACCGAGATATATCATCCCAAAGTGAGTTGACCTGAAGTTCTTCTGGGATTCAAGAAAAATACTCAAGCAGTGGAGTCAGCTTTACTTGTTTCCCAAGTAAAGGTGTCGTGTTATTTTGAAATCCGACCGTTGAAAACATGTCGGTTGGCCATTGGTTTGGCCGTAGGCCCCTATTGGTCATTTCACCCTCGGGATTACTCCGGCTATAAATAGCCGCCCCGCTCCAACCGTTGCTTGCTAGCTGCTCCGTTTGTTTTGCCAAGTTTGTTTGAGCACCCCTCTCTGAGAGATTTGAGTGAATTCTTCGAGAGAAAACCCATAGCCCAAACTTAGATAGTGGTTGAGCATCACGTAGATCTAAGTTGAGAGTTCTTGAGCCTATTACTCTTGAGAGTGGCATACTCTCTAGACGGTTAGGCGTTGGTCTAGAGTGGCCAAGAGTAATTGTGGTCACAATGACAAAGTCTGTTGAATGTTTGGAGATTGCTGAGATGAATGTACCACAAGTGAAATCAATTGAAATTCAAGGAACTTCACATTGAGGAGAATAATATGTGGAGAAGTTTGATCCCGTGTTCAATCACAAGTTCCTCCAATCAGGCATAACTCTTTTGCAGAAGAGTGAACTGATCTATCAAATACTCTAACGCCATCGAGCACCACTCATTTTTTCTCATTCCGCATCACTTTCAGTAATTTACTTTCGGATGAGTTATTCCACATATGTTCTTATTCAAGAATTTGACTGTTCATTCTCCTCGTGCAATTCTATATGTGTTGAGATCATGTTTTGTTTTGTGTTTTCTCTCACTATGTTGAAGACTATTTGTTTGTTTATCCTCCTGATATTCATCTATTATTACGCATTGTTATTCTTCTCAGTTCTTATCTGATGAATATCTCACAGTAGCCTGCCTTGTTATCTCTTGTTGTATTATCTTTCAGTAGATTTTCTCGATAGAACTGCTTTTGATAGTTTTCTATTCCGTTGTGTTATGTTGAGAGTTGTGAAGTTTCAAAAGAAATTTTAAATCTCCCATTCATGCCCTACAAATCAGCCCATCGAACACAGGCTCCACCCTATGACTGAAAGCATCGGACAACTGAAAAATCCCTAGAAAACACTAATGGGATAGCCCGAACAACATCCAACAGTCAGGTGCACCGACCAACCACCCCTAAATAGTTAGCCTCTAGCAATATGCGAGTGGAACAAGAGTGCCGACCAAGCGAGTTTGAATAGACAGCCTCGACCATACAAACAGGTGGACCAACAACCCAACGCAAAACCGGTAGGCTCCAGCAATAAACGGGCGAAAAAAGTGTCGACCCAGCGTGTTTGAATAGACAACCTCGACCATACAATTAACCCCTACCAACATCCAATATCGAGTGAACAGAAATGCCCGAGTAGGCGGCGATCCAGAATCCGGAACTAGATGGCGCGGTAACCACGACAGCGTGAAACAACTGAGTGGACATAAGAGCATCTCCAGCCGCGCCCCCAACAGCCCCCCAGGCCCCTTTTTCGGCGCCAGCGCCCAAAAAACGGCCCAGTCGTGCCCCCAGGAGCCTTGATGTCTACTACACAACCTTCTTCTTCTAGACTTTGTTGGGCCTGCAAGTGCACAGGTTTGTAGGACAGTAGCAAATTTCCCTCAAGTGGATGACCTAAGGTTTATCAATCCGTAGGAGGCGTAGGATGAAGATGGTCTCTCTCAAACAACCCTGCAACCAAATAAAAAAGAGTCTCTTGTGTCCCCAACACACCCAATACAATAGTAAATTGTATAGGTGCACTAGTTCGGCGAAGAGATGAAGATACAAGTGCAAAATAGATAGTAGATATGGGTTTTTGTTATCTGAAATTATAAAAACAGCAAGGTAGCGAGCGGTAAAAGTGAGCGTAAACGGTATTGCAATGATAGGAAACAAGGCCTAGGGCTCATACTTTCACTAGTGAAAGTTCTCTCAACAATAATAACATAGATAGAACATATGACAAGCCCTCAACATGCAACAAAGAGTCACTCCGAAGCCACTAATAGCGGAGAACAAACGTAGAGATTATGGTAGGGTACGAAACCACCTCAAAGTTATTCGTTCGGATCGATCTATAAAAAAGTTCGTACTAGAATAAAACCTTAAGACACAAATCAACCAAAACCCTAATGTCACCTAGATACTCCATTGTCACCTCAAGTATCCGTGGGCATGATTATATGATATGCATCACACAATCTCAGATTCATCCAACCAACATAAAAGTACTTCAAAGAGTGCCCCAAAGTTTCTACCAGAGAGTCAAGAACGTGTGCCAACCCCTATGCATAGGTTCCCAATGTCACGAAACCCGCAAGTTGATCACCAAAACATACATCAAGTGGCACATGATATCCCATTGTCACCACAGATAATCACAGCAAGACATACATCGAGTGTTCTCATAAATACTCAATCCAATAAGATAACTTCAAAAGGGGAAACTCAATTCATCACAAGAGAGTAGAGGGGGAGAAACATCATAAGATCCAACTACAATAGCAAAGCTCGGGATACATCAAGATCGTGCCATAGAGGAACACGAGAGAGAACACGAGAGAGAGAGAGATCAAACACATAGCTACTAGTACATACCCTCAGCCCCGAGGGTGAACTACTCCCTCCTCGTCACGGATAGCGCGGGATGATGAAGATGGCCTTCGGTGATGGGATCCCCCTCCGGCAGGGTGCCGGAACAGGGTCCTGATTGGTTTTTGGTGGCTACAGAGGCTTGCGGCGGCGGAACTCCCAATCTATCTTCTGTTCTGGAAGTTTTTGCGTATATTGGTATATATAGGAGGAAGAAATACGTCAGGGGAGCCACGAGGGCCCCACGAGGGTGGAGGGCGCGCCCAGGGAGGGTGGGCGCGCCCCCCTACCTCGTGCCTTCCTCGTTTCTTTCTTGACGTGGACTCCAAGTCTCCCGGGTTGCTTTTCCTTCCAAAAATAACTTCTCTAGTTGATTTCGTTCCGTTTTGACTCCGTATGATATTCCTTTTCCTCGAAACACTGAAATAGGCATAAAACAACAAATCTGGTCTGGGCCTCCGGTTAATAGGTTAGTCCCAAAAATAATATAAAAGTGGATAATAAAGCCCAATATTGCCTAAAACAGTAGATAAAGTAGCATGGAGCAATCAAAAATTATAGATACGTTGGAGACGTATCAAGCATCCCCAAGCTTAATTCCTACTCGTCCTCGAGTAGGTAAATGATAAAAAAGAATTTTTGATGCGGAGTGATACTTTGGCATAATTTCAATGTAATTCTTCTTACTTGTGATATGAATATTCAGATCCGAAAGATTCAAGACAAAAGTTCATATTGACACAAAAATAATAATACTTCAAGCATACTAATCAAAGCAATCATGTCTTCTCAAAATAACATGGCAAAAGAAAGTTCATCCCTACAAAATCATATAGTTAGGCTATGCTTCATTTTCGTCACACAAAGATGTTCCCAACTTCTATACCCCCGATGACAAGCCAAGCAATTGTTTCATACTTAAATAATCTCAAACTTTTTCAACCTTCACGCAATACATGAGCATGAGCCATGGATATAGCACTATGGGTGGAATGGAATATGATGATGAGGATTGTGTGGAGAAGACAAAAAGGCGAAAGTCTCACATTGACGAGGCTAATCAACGGGCTATGGAGATGCCCATCAATTGATGTCAACATGAGGAGTAGGGATTGCCATGCAATAGATGCACTAGAGCTATGAATGCTCAACAAAAGAAAACTAGTGGGTGTGCATCCAACTTGCTTGCTCATGAAGACCTAGGGCATTTGAGGAAGCCCATCGTAGGAATATACAAGCCAAGTTCTATAATGAAAAATTCCCACTAGTATAAAAAGACAACTTATGAGCCTCACTACATGAAGAGCAAGGTGCTACTTTAAAGCACAATATATGAGACTCACTACATGAAGAACAAGGTGCTACTTTGAAGCACAAGTGTGGAAAAAGAGATAGTAGCATTGCCCTTTTTTTGGGGGGCCTTCCTTTTTTTGGCCTTTCTCTTTTTTTATTTGGGCAATGCTCTAATAATGATGATCATCACACTTCTATTGATTACAACATAAGGATTACAACTCGAAACTTAGAACAAGATATGACTCTATATGAATGCCTCCGGCGGTGTACCGAGATGGTGCAATGAATCAAGAGTGACATGTATGAAAAATAATGCATGGTGGCTTTGCCACAAATACGATGTCAACTACATGATCATGCAATGGCAATATGACAAAAGTAATGTATGTCATGATGATGATGGTGGAAGTTGCATGGCAATATATCTCGGAATGGCTATGAAAATGCCATGATAGGTAGGTATGGTGGCTGTTTTGAGGAAGATATAAGGAGGTTTATGTGTGATAGAGCGTATCGTATCACGGGGTTTGGATGCACCGGCGAAGTTTGCGCCAACTCTCAAGGTGAGAAAGGGCAATGCACGGTACCGAAGAGGCTAGCAAAGGCGGAAAGGTGAGAGTGCGTATAATCCATGGACTCAACATTAGTCAAAGAACTCATATACTTATTGCAAAAATTTAGAAGCCATCAAAAATCAAGTACTACACGCATGCTCCTAGGGGGGTAGATTGGTAGGCAAAGACCATCGCTCGTCCCCGACCGCCACTCATAAGGATGCACAAGCCATGTACACTTCATGTTTCAAATTTGTTACACAACTTTAACCATACGTGCATGCTACGGGACTTGCAAACTTCAACACAAGCATTTCTCAAATTCACAATTACTCAACTAGCACGACTTTGATATTATTACATCCATATCTCAAAAAAATTATCAAGCATCAAGCTTATCTTAGTATTCAATTCACTCAAAAGAAAGGTTCACATATCTTGAATACCAAGTATATAATATTAAGCAAATTACCATGCTATTTAAGACTCTCAAAATAATCTAAGTGAAGCATGAGAGATCAATAGTTTCTATAAAACAAATCCACCAACATGCTCTAAAAGATCTAAGTGAAGCACTAGAGCAAAAATTATCACGCTCAAAAGATATAAGTGAAGCACTATGAGCAATAACAAAGACTACTCCGAAAGATATAAGTGAAGATCAATGAGTAGCTAAATAATTATGCAACTATGCGAAGACTCTCTCTCATTTAATAATTTTAGATCTTGATACTTTATTCAAACAGCAAGCAAAGCTAAAGAAAACTACAATGCAAGGATAGCACAACTCATGTGAAGAAGCAAAAACTTAGGCTCAAACGATACTAACCGATAGTTGTTGAAGAAGAAAGGTGCGATGCCTACCGGGGCATCCCCAAGCTTAGATGCTTGAGACTTCTTGAAATATTATCTTGGGGTGCCTTGGGCATCCCCAAGCTTGAACTTTTGTGTCTCCTTAATTCCTCTCATATCATGGTTTCTCTTTTTATCAAAAGCTTCATTCACAACAAACTCAACAAGAACTCGTGAGATAGGTTAGTATAAACCAATGCAAAACCTTATCATTTTCTACTGTAACAAATCACTAAAATTATTATTCAACATGGAATATTAAATGCCTCTGCATATTTAATACTCCTATCCTCAAATAGAATCATTAAACAAGCAAACATATGCAAACAATGCAACCATAACAGCAATCTGCCAAAACAGTATAGTCTGTAAAGAATGCAAGAGTATCAATACTTCCCTGACTCCAAAAATTATGAACTAAAATTCCCACTGTAATAAATTTATCAGAGCTCAATATGCAAAAAGGTTCAACATTATACCATTTTCTGACTTTTCTAGGGAATTTTTGCAACAGCGGTAAACTTTCTATTTTCAAACAGCAACATGTATACTAGCAAAATAAGCATGGCAAAGGCTATCCTTGACTTCTTTATTGAAACTAAAGAGGCAAAACATTATACTAACTAACATCAAGCGAAAACTAACAAGAGATAATGATGCTCCAAGCAAAACACATATCATGTGGTGAATAAAAATATAGCTCCAAGTAAAGTTACCGATGAACGGAGACGAAAGAGGGGATGCCATCCGGGGCATCCCCAAGCTTAGGCTCTTGGTTGTCCTTGAATATTACCTTGGGGTGCCTTGGGCATCCCCAAGCTTAGGCTCTTGCCACTCCTTATTCCATAGTCCATCGAATCTTTACGCAAAACTTGAAAACTTCAACCACACAAAACTCAACAGAAAACTCGTAAGCTCCGTTAGTATAAGAAAATAAAACAACCACTTAGGTACCGTAATTAACTCATTCTAAATTCATATTGGTGTAATATCTACTGTACTCCAACTTATCTATGGTTCATACCCTCCGATACTACTCATAGATGCATCAAAATAAGCAAACAACACATAGACAACAGAATCTGTCAAAAATAGAACAGTCTGTAGTAATCTGTATCAAACGTATACTTCTGGAACTCCAAAAATTCTACAAAATTAGGAAGTCCTAAGAAATTCGTGTACCAATCCAGAGCAAAAAGAATCATATCAGAAGCACGTTTCTATGAATTAACAAAACTAATTTACTGGGTGCAAAAGTTTCTGATTTTCAGCAGGATCAACACAACTATCACCGTAAGCCATCCTAAAGGTCTTACTTGGCACTTTATTGAAACAAAAGCTATAAAACATGATTACTACAGTAGCATAATCATGTGGACACACAAAAACAATAAGGATAAATATTGGGTTGTCTCCCAACAAGCGCTTTTCTTTAATGCCTTTCTAGCTAGGCATGATGATGACAATGATGCTCACATAAAAGATAAGAATTGAAACATAACGGGAGCATCATGAAGCATATGACTAGCACATTTAAGTCTAACCCACTTCCTATGCATAGGGATTTTGTGAGCAAACAACTTATGGGAACAATAATCAACTAGCATCGGAAGGTAACACAAGCATAGCTTCAAAATTTTCAGCATATAGAGAGGAAACTTGATATTATTGCAATTCCTACAAGCATACGTTCCTCTCTCATAATGATTTTCAGTAGCATCATGAATGAATTCAACAATATCACCAGCACCTAAAGCATTCTTTTCATGATCTATTTGCATAGAAAATTTTCTATTCTCCACATAAGCAAAATTCTTCTCATCAATAGTAGTGGGAGCAAACTCAACAAAATAACTATCATATGGTTGAAAATTAAGATCATGATGACAAGTTTCATGGTTATCATTATTCTTTAAAGCATACGTGTCATCACAATAATCATCATAGATAGGAGGCATGCTTTCATCATAGTAAATTTGCTCATCAAAGCTTGGGGGACAAAAAATATCATCTCCATCAAACATAGCTTCCCCAAGCTTGTGGCTTTGCATATCATTAGCATCATGGATATTCAAGGAATTCATACTAACAACATTGAAATCATGCTCATCATTCACATATTTCATGCCGAGAATTCTATGTAATTCTTCTTCTAGTACTTGAGCACAATTTTCCTTTCCATCATACTCACGAAATATATTAAAAAGATGAAGCGTATGAGACAAACTTAACTCCATTTTTTGTAGTTTTCTTTTATAAACTAAACTAGTGCTAAAACAAGAAACAAAAAGATTCGATTGCAAAATCTAAAGATATACCTTCAAGCACTCACCTCCCCGTAAACGGCGCCAGAAAAGAGCTTAGTTGACGGGGTGTGAGTAAGTGCCCTTTACCTTTGCCTCCCCGGCAACGGTGCCAGAAAAGAGCTTGATGTCTACTACACAACCTTCTTCTTGTAGACTTTGTTGGGCCTGCAAGTGCACAAGTTTGTAGGACAGTAGCAAATTTCCCTCAAGTGGATGACCTAAGGTTTATCAATCCGTAGGAGGCGTAGGATGAAGATGGTCTCTCTCAAACAACCCTGCAACCAAATCAAAAAGAGTCTCTTGTGTCCCCAACACACCCAATACAATAGTAAATTGTATAGGTGCACTAGTTCGGCGAAGAGATGAAGATACAAGTGCAAAATAGATAGTAGATATGGGTTTTTGTTATCTGAAATTATAAAAACAGTAAGGTAGCGAGCGGTAAAAGTGAGCGTAAACGGTATTGCAATGATAGGAAACAGGGCATAGGGTTCATACTTTCACTAGTGCAAGTTCTCTCAACAATAATAACATAGATAGAACATATGACAAGCCCTCAACATGCAACAAAGAGTCACTCCGAAGCCACTAATAGCGGAGAACAAACGTAGAGATTATGGTAGGGTACGAAACCACCTCAAAGTTATTCGTTCGGATCGATCTATAAAAGAATTCGTACTAGAATAACACCTTCAGACACAAATCAACCAAAACCCTAATGTCACCTAGATACTCCATTGTCACCTCAAGTATCCGTGGGCATGATTATATGATATGAATCACACAATCTCAGATTCATCCAACCAACATAAAAGTACTTCAAAGAGTGCCCCAAAGTTTCTACCAGAGAGTCAAGAACGTGTGCCAACCCCTATGCATAGGTTCCCAATGTCACGAAACCCGCAAGTTGATCACCAAAACATACATCAAGTGGCACATGATATCCCATTGTCACCACAGATAATCACGACAAGACATACATCAAGTGTTCTCATACAAAACCTCAATCCAATAAGATAACTTCAAAAGGGGAAACTCAATTCATCACAAGAGAGTAGATGGGGAGAAACATCATAAGATCCAACTACAATAGCAAAGCTCGGGATACATCAAGATCGTGCCATAGAAGAACACGAGAGAGAGAGATCAAACACATAGCTACTGGTACATACCCTTAGCCCCGAGGGTGAACTACTCCCTCCTCGTCATGGATAGCGCCGGGATGATGAAGATGGCCTCCGGTGATGGGATCCCCCTTTGGCAGGGTGCCGGAACAGGGTCCCGATTGGTTTTTGGTGGCTACAGAGGCTTGCGGCGGCGGAACTCCCGATCTATCTTCTGTTCTGGAAGTTTATGGGTATATTGGTATATATAGGAGGAAGAAATACGTCAGGGGAGCCACGAGGGCCCCACGAGGGTGGAGGGCGCGCCCAGGGGGGTGGGCGCGCCCCCCTACCTCGTGCCTTCCTCGTTTCTTTCTTGACGTGGACTCTAAGTCTCCTGGGTTGCTTTTCTTCCAAAAATAACTTCTTCAGTTGATTTCGTTCCGTTTTGACTCCGTCTGATATTCCTTTTCCTGAAAACACTGAAATAGGCATAAAACAGCAAATCTGGGCTGGACCTCCGGTTAATAGGTTAGTCCCAAAAATAATATAAAAGTGGATAATAAAGCCCAATATTGCCTAAAACAGTAGATAAACTAGCATGGAGCAATCAAAAATTATAGATACGTTGGAGACGTATCAAGCCTGTTTTCGCCGATTTGGACCGAAACTGGCGCCGGCGGACCCAGGCTGAACCCGGCGTGGTAGGGGGCTCCTGGGGGCACCGGGGAAACCGATGTTGGCGCGAACGGGTATGGGCCCGCCGAGTCAGCGGCACGCCACTTCATCGTCCTCATCGCCTCGGTTCCCGCGGGAATCAATGCAAGGATGTCGCGCCAGTCAGCCTCCATTGATGTCTCACAGGCGGCGCAGTGAAGACGCCGTGACGCGCGTACCCCCCGTTTCCGCCACGCGTCGCCCGACTTGCAGATTCTCACTGCCCCGCCCGATGACGAGACCGCCCTCAAGTGGGCGAAGGCGGGCTACGTCCGTGAGCAGGTTGCGCGCCAGTGTTGGGCATATGAGGAGATCAAGGCCCGGCGCCACAGTCGCGAGGAGGGCGACGTCGTCATCCTCGAC
This sequence comes from Triticum timopheevii, assembly GCA_963921465.1. Taxonomy (NCBI): domain Eukaryota; kingdom Viridiplantae; phylum Streptophyta; class Magnoliopsida; order Poales; family Poaceae; genus Triticum; species Triticum timopheevii. Next base: position 581,936,052 of record OY997270.1, on the reverse strand, counting down.
AGCGACGAGGAGGACGCGCCCGGGCCGTCAAACCCCCTGCGCGTCGGCGACCCTGGTCAGGGGTGCAGTAGGGATGGCGGCGGCTCCGGCGGAACGCAGGGCGGCGACGACGACGGCGGCGGCGGTGACTACACCCGGTTCTACAGGCTCCTCGGCATGTAGAAGGCGGGCGGCAGCCGCGGCGTAGTAGGGCTAGGCGTAATTTGTTTGTTTTCTATTTTTTGTACAAATTTGAATGAAAATCGCCGAATTTGCGCCTATTTGGGGGCAACCTGGGGGCGACGATTGAAAACGCAATCGCCCCCACGCCGAAAGTGAGCGCCGGTTCGGCCCGAAACAACGCTTTCTTGGCGTCCGGGGGCCGAATGGCTAGAGATGCTCTAAAGGGCAAGTAGGTGGCATTCGAACATCTGGGACCAGCCACCACTGTAGACCAACAGAGTAGACAACAAGGGCCGGTCAGGCCAGCCCCTCATACCCCCATCTAGACAGACAAGTGGACGAGATGACACTAGCTGACGCGGCAGACCCGATACCGCCGAAAAAACGAGCACACGACAGGTTGATGAGAAATACGCCAAATAAGAGGGGTCGTCTGTGTTCACGGCCCATGCGTCATGGACCCGGAGTCGTAGAGGCGCTGATGCACTAGATTGCCTGATGGGACGGTGGGGAGTGTGCCAGGAAGGCAGGTGGGCATTGTGCGGCTGGATCGGATGGCGCGGAGTTCGGTTGAGGGTGCGGATGCCCTAAGGAAACGAGTACTCTAGCATCATTCAAAGGAGTAATTTCCGGTGGAAACTAGGATTTCATTCCTCTTAAAATCGCACGAGGCTAGTTGCACAAATGTTACTAAGCATTTTTCAGTATAAATAAAAGACGGCTTTTATACCGTATTGAACCAAGGTGACAACAGTAGAAATTATTTGGAAAATATATATACTAGCTGGTGGATCATTCAGACCCAAACATCGATGATTACTGGAGGTAGAGGGTACATGAGGAGCCTAAGGAAGCTGTGTCGGTTAATCAATATTTGCTCCCACCACGTCCACCGACTCCTTGATCTATTTTGCGGTTGTTCTGAAACACCATCGATCTCGACTGCACCTGGACGACCGTGCACTCCTCCTCCGGCGGGGGCACAACGCCATCGGCAGCGCTGGTTGGTTTCAGGTGATCGCCGCCAGCGCCAAGGGAGTAGTCGGATGCTAGGGGAGCCGCGAGACCCAGGTAGCCGGCGCATCGTTGGGCCATGCTGTGCAGCAGCGACCGCAACGCCGAGGAGGAGGCCTCCATGGCCATGGCTGCTTCTTCCCCGAAGCTCTTCTTCTGCTCCTGCTTGCGCTCCATGGTCCTGAAAAGAGGCTTAGCTAGTCCTGTGCTTTGCTGGTTGTACTGAGATCCATGTCCATTTATAGTGAGCACTTTGATGATTGGGGTTGGAGACTTGGAGAACATTTTTTCTTTCACCCCTTGTTTGTTTCCGTGTGTAAGCATGGTAGGTAGTCTTGTGAAGGGGTTGTCTGTTGACTCCAGCATGGGACACTAATATTGGGTGGAGCTGTTGGTGAAAGATAAACGTGCACATATTTTTTCTTGGTGCAGTCACCAGCTGTCGCAGTCACACATCACATCACATGGAGATTATTCCTTAATCACCATCCTAATCTACATCCATATGCAGCAGCAGCAGCAGCATTGCTTCACTGTTACTTGTGTAAACATCACTCTTGGACTCGAATGGAAGCAGCGCGGACTGACTGACAGCGATGCTTGGATTAACAAACTAACAAGCCACTACAGACAAGGGCGCGTGTGCAGCGCGAGCGTTGAATCTATTCTTATTTTAGGATTGAACGCTCTCGCTAGTCGCCACTAGAAGCAAAGCATTGGACACATGGAAATGAAAGAGCTTAGCCCTCATCACACGCCTACCGATGGACACGTATTTATAAGTCAACAGAACACAGAGGAACATCATTTTTTTTAGGAAGAGCAGTCGGTCCAATTTCGTACCAAGAGTACAGTACTAAAATGCAAGATAGCAAAAAATAAAAGTATTAGTAAAAACATTTAGCCAGTTAGATGGCTAGATATCAAGAAAAGGGGCAACAATGTCTTTTTTAGAGAAAAATGGCAACAATGTTTGGTGCAAGCATTTGGAAGTAGCTGTGTGATCTGATACAATACCCCCTTCATTTTTATTTTTATTTTTGCACGTTCCCGCAAAAAAAGTACAGTATTTTTATTTTATTTTTGCATAAGCGATGAAGCTAACATAGACAGTATTGCCCCGAAAAATAGACAATCTTGGTAAAAGTGAATGAGTTATAATAGGGCAAAAATATTGATAGAAAGCACAAATTTGGAGATATAGGATAAGAAAAATCTGATTGCAGTCCCAGTTGGAGAAGTAGCTCTATATGCTGCAATAGGTATGGCAAACATGAAAACCCGCTCCGTGTTTTCTTATATTACACCTAGCTATGTGATCCAACAGATATAATACTGTTTCAACCCCTGCTGGTTTGCATAAGTTGTATTTTTTTAAGCTCCACGATTTTCAACAAAAGAATTCATACTCCAGATCATTCTATAGAATAGGTTCAGGACATCTGGCACTTCTGCAATAGTTTGAGTAATGCATGCAAAGATCCCTAGAAGATGACACACATTACGAAATACGGCAATCATTCATTTGTACCCGCACACCCATTATCTCACGCAATATATATGATCTGGTACAAATAGAATCGTGCCAAGCACATGTAATGCACAAGAGGCATCTAAATACATGTTTTCACATGCATACATGCTTTGAGTTTCAATCATAAATAACAGGACATTTCATTGCATGGATAAAGCGTAGTGTTTTCTGTTACAGCATGGAGACTACAGAGAGCATGTAGGAGGGAGAACAAATATCTCTATGGAAGAGAAACATTACACACAAACATCTCGGTGGTGTATGAAAAATTGGAAATCATGGCTTTAAAGATATCAACCTATCTTGGCATGGATTGAAAATTCTTGGCAATGCGGATAAGTGTCAGATAGAAAATTGTGCTCCATAAGAATCTTGTGTACTATAAATGTAAAAGACCACTCTTCGGTAAAGAAAAATAATGCATTTAGTTATCACCATTTACGAATAGCACATAGTTACAATTCAACCAATTAAACTGAATGAAAATTGGTAACTTGGAAGTACCTAGTATTAGCACGATCCAAGACATCTCAAAATATATAAGGTGAAGAGACTGCAGGCTGGTCCGGACGGCACACCGGTTGGTTGATGCCCTCATGCGGAGATAGCGAAGATGACTACCATCACAAATCAGGGAGATGAAGGTGGCACTCGCTACAAAGACTCGGTATGCGTTCAATACGATCCTAAGAATCATTGCCAACCAAGACGAGACATTGCGCACATATAGGTCTCGCATTGCAGACTTAGAAGTGACCAACAAGCTTCTCATCGACACGCTCACCAGCATCACTCTACTTCCGCCCGAAGAGAACACCGGTACCAATAAAAAAGGGACAAAATGAATCCAAGCGGCTTAGCATGTTAATCTTGGGGGGATTTTGAAGCCCTTTGTATCCCTTATCATTTTTCTCTAGTTAATTTTACTTTAGAAGTTTTAAATTTGTTTGAATAAAAGTAGACAACCATGCTTCCTTTTGATTGAGGAAAGAATTTTATATCCAATGAGTCATGGATGTTTTGATGAATGTTCTATTATTGTATTCCTGAAATTGTGTTGGATATCATATTCAACTGTGCCAAGTATTTCCGCTTGACATAGATGATTATTAAGTCTTCCACATCTTTATTATTGATTGGATAGAAGAGGTCAACAAGTAGTTTTTTCAAATAAATACTTGATGAAGTTATATAGTGACCCAAGTGAAAATAATAAAGAGCAAGTTACTTCTCCAATCCCCGCAAAAAAAAGTTACTTCTCCGATTAGAACTTTTCTAAACTAATTCAAATGCTTATGAAACCCCTGTTATTGATGTAAAGAACCATGCCTATCTTTTCATGTCACGCCTAAACGAAAATCAATTTGAAGTGACATGGGCATAGGCCTCGCTCTTTGAAAAAGAAGGGGAAGAAAAATAAAACTAAAAGGACGGTGTAACTTGCTCGTCTGAAAGACAGGTGAATTATCACATAGAGTTGAAACACATCTATTAACCGATAAATAGTAAGGTGTGGAAGCCTTCATGATCATCTAATTAAGACAGAGATATGATAGTATACGGTTTGGTTGTTTATACAATAGAAATTCTTGAATCATTGCATGGACTCATTCATTTTTGTTATCCGCATCTCATAATCAAGATGATCTCTTTCTCACAAGCTGTGGTATTTGCTCGAGGACGAGCAACCTTAGTCCTATCAAATTCAAAAACTTTCATTCACGTCTCTTGTTACCTTATTTTATTTCAGTACTTTACTTCTTTGTTCGCTGCACCACTTTCACCGATACTACTATTACTTTGGATTTCACTAAACTTGCAGATATTGCTACCTGAACCCTACAAGAGACAAAAGGCTAATTCATGTGCTCCCTTTGGGATCGATACTCTTCCTTTGAAAAAGGTACAAGTAAACCTTGTGCCCTTGCAGGCCATCAGTAGACCATTTAGCGACGACTACGTCCATTGAAGTGATCCGAAGGCGCGCCACTCTTATCGCCCCTTCCTCACCGGAGCCGGGCAAAACTTGTTGTAGTAGACAATCGGTAAGGCAGGGAGAATCTTGCTGTCCACAAACCATAACAAAACTAGAAGAAACGTCTAAAAAACAAGCCCTCTCGCCGACAAGGGTCGAAATCCACCACGCGTCCACGCCCCTATGGCCCTAAGTCCACATGATATGAGGAAATTGGCGGCACCGGCGACGAGAGGCAGAAAACCTAGCCGCCTTTTCTCTTGGGAGGAGAGACGAAGGGGAGAATGAAGGACATGATCTTGTGTTCCCCTCAAGCCCTGAAGATTAAGTCTTAGACCATGTAAAAAAATGTCTTATACAGTTCTCTACCCATGGGCCGCAGATCGTTTGCATCTTGACAATTCTGCTAACTAGACTAGAATTGTCACTTGGTTGCCAAATACTTAAAAGATGAGCCACACATGAATGCTAGTATAACTAGAATCATCACTTGGTTGCCAAATACACTAATATAGGATGTGCTTAAATAACATCATATAGGAGCAGTATAGTAATAAATTCAGATTCAAAGTACCATCTATAGCAGACGATTCATTTTTCCTTTCGGCGGTGCGAATCCATCTTTGATGTGGCTGTGGGACAGGAGAGACTTCCTGCGCATGTTGATGCTGATCACATACTCAACCTTCATGCATAGCCGTGGCCTTCTTCTCTTGTCGACGTAGTAATCTCCCAGCGAGAGGTAGAGGACACCCTCCTCGTCAGCCTTCAGATATGGGTGCTGCGGCACTGCGGCCGGCAGCCCCTGGCGCTTGTAGGCCTCCGATTCCAGGAGCAGCGTCAAGGGCAGCTAAATGTCGTCGTCTCTCGTCCAGGAGCGAAGATCCGGCGCCAGAGTCCAACTCCGCAGCACGACGTCGGCAGGGCGCGTGTTGTCACGGGGGGTCTCACCGTCGGCAGTGACGATGGAGATGAACTTTATGGAGTCCCTGACTGGGCCCATGGTCCGATGCTCCTTGGGGTTGGGGCACCTGTTCCAGAAGTCACGCCCTTGGCACTCCTCTGGGAGATGGATGAAGTCCAGCTCCACGTGGTCATCGTCCCTGGTACCGGCGGAGATCATGTCGCAGACAATGGCGCCATGGAGAAGGCCGGCGCAGAAAACCTTCCCTTTGAAAGTGAAGACCACGTCTGCTTCGTGCAACGGCCGCTCGGGGTGTTCACGCGGAAGCCGGGTCTGCGGGCTGAGACGCGCCTTCTGTTTCTTCCACTCGGCGGGGCCACGGCTCGACCACCGGAAGAGAATGCCCCTCCGGCTCCGCTGCCACCCTCCATCGTATTTTTCCCAGAAGAACCCCACGTTGAGCAGATCGTAGGAGCCGTCCTTGCGTGGCAGGACGGCCGGCCGCTCCAGGAGTTCGAAGGGCACAGGAAAGACCGTGGGCTCCATGAGGCAGGCCATGAAGTAATTCGTGTTGGCGCCCGGGACGCGGGGGAGCAGCGAGAGCGTGTTCTTGGCGCCGTCGTAGACGAGCCCATAATCCCTGTCGCCCAACAGCAGCCTCATGAGGATGAAGTTCTCCGCCATGGACTCGAAGATGCACTTGATTCCGCGCTCCCGGGCCTCGATCTTGGCACGCAAGTACAAGGTGGAGAGCTCCGGGGGCTCGACGAGGTGCGCGTCGAGGGAGAAGTGGTCCAGGATCCAGGACCCATCCTTGACGCCCGCCCAATCCTTGGTCGCGCGGGCGAGGATCGCGTTCTCCTGCTCTTTTTCTTCGGCGTCGAAGATCGGGACGTGCTTCCTCAGCACGACCCTGTTAATCCTCCTCGATGAAGACATGCCGGAAGATCGCCGAGATGTGGCTTGAGATCGGCGTGGATTGAGAATTGAGACGGCGCGGCGGCGTCCCGAGACCCGAGGGTTTAGCTTCTCTCCGTTGGTCAGGTGCGGCGTAAACTTTTTCTTTTGAGTGCAGATGCGGAGTAACCTGGACCGTGGAGATTCAGCCTTAAGCGCTCAATGGTCGCAACGCGCTATGGGCCGGCCCAAATAGCGTCGCTCACCTCGCTACGATTGTTTTTACGTGGCACTCGCTCGGGGAAAACCCTATTTGCCGCTCTTTGCGGCAAACAGTCGGGCTACCGCACAGGGGGGTGGGCCAGCCTGTTAGCGTTCCAACCATACCGGTTTGGGGAACCTTCTATGTATTCTATGGATGTTTCCAGCCAATCGTTTCCGGTTTTGGGAACCTTCTAGAAGGTTCCTGAACCGGTTTTATTTTTTACATTTCTTTTTTCGTTTTTGCTTTTGATTAATCTTTCCTTTTTGGTGGTTTCTATATCTTTTTTCTGTTTCTTTATTTCGGTCTGTTTTCTATTTTCTTTCTTCTTGCTCTTTTCTTTTTGAACTTTTTCTATTTTAACGAATGTTTCAGAAATTCAGAAAAAATGAAATTTTCAAATTTTGTTTGATTTTTCAGAAAATGTTCCAGCTTTTACATTTTTGTTCAGAAATTTTGAAAAAATTTAGAATTTCAAAAATTGTTTTCTTATTTTTAAAAAATGTTCCAAATTTCATAAAGTGCTTGTCCTTCTAATTATTTTTCACAAACTAAAAAATTTTCGGTTAAAGAAATATGTTTCTGTCCTCCATATTTGTTCAAAAATTCAGAAAATATTCATGTTTTAAAATCTGTTCGTAAATTAAAAAATGTTTGCATTTTTAAATTTCCGTTTTCAAAAAGTGTTCACAAAATCCAAAAAATGTTCCCATTTTCAAAATTTGTTCGCAAATTCGGAAAACTTGCACATTTTTCAATTGTGTTCACATAATCAAAAAAATCTAGAACTTAAAAAAATATTCCTTTTTTCCATATGTTTTCACAAATTCAATTGTTGAAATTTGTTCACAAATAAAGATCTGTTTGGGAATTTCAGAAATGTTCCCGTTTTCAAAATTTGTTCAAAAATTTAGAAAATGTTCTGGTTTTTGAAAATGTTTCTGTTGTAAATAATTCTTTTACATAGTTGAAAAGTGTTTGTGTTACATAAAACACTCAGGCTTTTTTCCAAAAAATGTTCTAGATGTTCAAAAATGTTCGTGTTTCAAATTTTGGTTTGGACTTTCAAAGAAACGTTCCAGTTTTGAAAAAAAAATGGTCGTGTTTTCAAATTTTGTTCTAGATGTTCAAAAAATGTTAGTGTTACAAGTTTTTATGGAATATAAAAAAAAATCGCATTTTGATTTTTTTTCAAGAGTTTAGGAAAATTGTTCATTATTTTCGAAAAAGTTCCTTTTTTGAAAATGCCTGATTTTTCTAAAATTTCTTCAGAAATTTGGAATGCGTTTGTGTTTCGTAAAATTTCGTATTTTTTCAAACAAAATTGTTTTGCGTTTGAAATTTCAAAAAAAAAGTATCGGCACTAGTTTTTTTGAGAAGGGTATCGGCGCTAGTTACGGTTTGTAAGTATTTCGCGCAGCCAAATATACAACAACGTACCCTAGCTCAACTGGTACTAGCACCTCTTTGCGAGATGAAATCCAGGGTTCAATTCTACAAAAGCCTAAAAAAAATTAGTTCGACTGTTGTTCGCTAGCTTGGGCTGGCCCAGTCGCGTCGGTGCCCTGTTTCGACTGTTGTTCGCTAGTTTGGGCTGGCCCAGTCGCGTCGCCCCCTGTGCGTCGGCACCCTGTTGGACGCTACGAGCGTCCAGTAGGAGCTCCCGTCGCTCAGGGGCGCAAAGTGTGCAAAAAAAATCACAAAAGTGGATGGATTTATAAAATGTTCATGATTTTAAAAATTATACATGGATTAAAATAGGTAAAAGGAAAAAATGGAAGAAAAAACAAACATGAAAAAAGTAAAAAAAACCAAAATAAACTGGTAGAACAGTAGAGGAAATGCAAAATGATGGAAAAAATAAAAATTGGATAGAAATATCCCAAAACAAGAAAAGGTCAATGTCGTGGAGTTCCGTACATGGGCCGGCCCATGAGCACATAGGGGTGTGCAAATCCTACGCTTCAGCCTCTATTCTTTGCTATACACAAGGACGGGACATTTAAAAATATTATGATGGACTAAAAAAACGATTGAGATGGGTGTCCCGATCTTTCGATGAGATGATAACTATCGATTTGGTGAAGATGACTTTGACGATCCGGCTACAAACGTGCACGACGTTGCGCCTTAGCAATCGCTAAACCAACTTCGAGAGGTTATTGACCACGCCGGAGCACAATCAACCTGACCATGAAGGTCTATTCCTGCAAGCAATCGAAGAACAAGCAAGAATATAATAAAAGCAATCTGAATATTGCGAGTATATATGAAGTATTGATAAAGGTGGGGATCCGTAAGCGGTCTTGGTCTGGTCGTTGGACATAAACGAAGTACACGAAGTTGCAATGGCTAACTTTTAACTAAACAAATCCCAAGGAAAAAGCTACTAGTTGGATCTACTTATATAGGAGCAAGGGGTGGCGGCCAAGGAGGTGGGAGAACGTCCCAAGGCAGCCTAAAACCAACCCTAGGTCGTACAAGGCTCATGGGCCCAAGTGGAGGTGACGTAACACCTTTGGACTTGTAGTTTGACTCGGATTCTGCTGCAGCATCAAATTGTTTCGTCCATAACTAAATGCTCCGGACAAATTTGAAGGTGAATCCAATTGTGTTGGAAAGTGCATGAAATCTAGTTTCCAACAAAAAAGAATCACCCAATTTGGAGTCTGTATGAAAAAGTTGTTGGCGTTTTGAGTCAGGTATGTCTGTGTAGTCCGAATCTGAATCCAGAACGTGAGAGACTTGGACTCTATCTTCTCTTGGGCCAAAGTGACGTGAGAGAACTTTTGAAACAACAAATAAACATCTCTTTCTTTCTTATCTTCATATGTGGATTGTACAAATGTCCCATACACCTGCAATTAGACAAAACACAAAAGTGTGTGAAGTATTTTTGTTCTGGATAACATAAATAGATTATTGAATAGTTTGCACTAGAAATCACCTGACAAATATGCATGTATGCAATATTTTTGGTCATATCCAAGGTAGTCATGTCCTCATCATCCTCCCCTTCTTGAAAATAAAGCCGTCCTCGGCGTTGCTTAATCTGAAATGTGACTAATAAAAGAGACAAGGTGTACATGTTGTATATGTATATGTCATCCATTTTTACTTCCCTTGATTTTTGCATATATGACACATGAATAGATGAGTAACTTGCATAGTTCATAAAATCTAAAGCCAAAAAATTAGCACAAGAAGTAGAAGGCATGAAAATATTGCAACTCAGTTTGCACATATAAGTGAAGCTCTTATTCATTTCAAAAGATTGACAATGTTGATCATTAAACCATCCCAACATTGGTGAATAAACCTTAGTTGCATCAATTTTACATGCTACAACATGCTTAAATAAGCAAACATGCAATAAGTCATTCAACACAGAATCATCACCAAGATTAGAGGTCATATCAAAATGATTAAACATTGGTTCTTTTGCATCAATAGTTAATTCAATGGGTGCACTCAAAATTGTTGGTATTTCAGTTGTTTGATCACATGGCAAAGTCAAATTATCAACATAATCCTCTAAAATAGGTGGTGTGATCAAAGTAGTGGGTAGCTCAACACATGATGTATTCAAGTTAACTAGGCATGCATCATTCTCATGTGAAAGTGGAAAATCTACACCTTTGTCATTACCTCTTATAGTCAACTCAGATGATGCAGGCACTCTCGATGGTGATGTGTCACATGGTGGAGATGATGTAGTCCTCGTAACAACGGATGTGGTTGTCATAGTACGCCTAGTAGTTGAATAAACATCTGTATCAACAGTTGGAATGTGCATCGTGCGCTTGTTCTCCTTGTGGGCAACACGTCATTTTATTTCCTGTTCAGCTTTGCAAGCAAGACGAAACAAATGGTCCATAGGATAACACTGTTCATGAATTAGTATCTCCCGAATATCATGGTTTAATCCTCCCCAAAATCTATCCATAAAATCTTCTTCACTTTCTTCTAAAAATGAGTGCAACAAGGTAGTTTGTAAATCATCATAATATTTTGTTACGGTGTCACTACCTTGTTTTCAATGTTCCAGTTTTTTAATCATGCCACGAGTATAATAAACATCGACGAATCTATCTCTCATGACATGTTTTAAATCATCCCAAGTATTAGGTACATAATCAGGGTGTAACCGACAATATTCACTCCACCAAACTAGAGCATAACCAGTGAAAGAACCAATCGCAACCGTAACTTTTTTACGTTCATCAAAATTATGGGAAGCAAATATATTATTTATGTCTAACTCCCATTCAATATATAAAGCAGGTCTAAAACGACCATTAAATGGTGGTATAGAAACATGAACCTGATCATGTGCATTTGGATGTTTGTGCACCTCTGGTGACGGTTGTGGTATTTGCATAGGTGGTGGCATGTCTCACGCGATCGACAAAGCCCATGAATTGACTCTGGATCCTGTCATGATTAGTAGAACAAGAAACAAAATCCAAAAATAATGTTCCTATAACTACTAGGATGTGGTGGTAAAACGCTCACAGTAAAGCAAATATCAATGTCTTACAAGTTCTTACCATGCAGCAGGCGGTGATCGGCAACCAGCGGCGTCAAGTAACTCCGAATATTGAGTAAAGCGATTGCTAGGGGAGTGTACGTATACACGGTGTAGAAATATGTGGAGCTGGGTTGGCTATATATGGTAGCAAAAGATTAGCAATAATCAATTCAAAGATGCAATGTTGAATAAACGCTCAACGACGGTACTGTGCTGGTCCTAGGCTAGACTGGACTAGAGATGCGAGCCTAGAACACTAATGAGGTCACGGCGTAGCACAACTAGCATCAATGAAGGATACTAAGTAGCTCTTGACAGTAAGATATAAGTGAAGATCACAACGGCAGTGAAGATAATGATGAAAAACAACTGCCAAGCAGGATATACAACAACTCTCTCTCCAACTTTCCTTGTGAAAAGTTTGAGCCAATTTTCTGATAAATTCTTGCAAAGAATGCTACTAACTCAAGCTTTCCAATGCAAAAAGAATCACTCAATTCCGAGTTGATATGAAGAGTCAAAGAATTCTAAAACTGGCCTGAAAAATTGGAACAAGCTGTGTTCATGAACTTCGGAGGGAAAAAAGACCTATTTAGAAACCGATTTTGAGGTGTCAAATATTGAACTAGCTTCTGTAACTATTTACATGCGGCTCGTCGCTAGCTTCAATTTGAGTACTCACGGAGCCAAAAGAGACTTCGTATGAGGAAGATACACCTGTTTTACTGAACAGTGCGCAAAATAGATTCCAATCCGAATTCAGGTACGAGATTGATTCTACATAGATCCGATTTTTTTCTCTTTTTTTTCTAACACTTTTTTTCTTTTTCTTCTCTCTCTTTTTCTTTTTTTTCTCTTTCCTTTTTTCTCTCTCTTTTTTTTCTCTATCTTTTTTTTCTCCCTCTTTCCAAGACAAACTAAATAAGATGCAGATTGGATCAGGCGAAGATGTGAATGACCTCAACTATGATTATGACAATGAACAGTACATAGCACATGGTGGAAATTGATGGATGGGATGGTGGACAGCGGAAGGGATAATGATGCAGCGGCGGCGTGACTAATGTGAACAGAACTCGAAACTCTAAAGGAACTAGACACTAAGACCAGCAACTCGACACGACGATGTATCCGATAATTCAATAATGCAAACAATGAAAAGAAAATTGCAAAGGCTCAGACTGGCTAGGACAAAGGATGAATAGATCTAACTTTTTTTATGGTTTTTTCTTGGACAATAGGTAAAAAAATAAATCTAATCTAGAGAAAACTGGAAATTCTCACCGAGCAACCTGAAAACTGATACCACTTGATAGAGGCGGAGGTGTCCCGATCTTTCGATGAGATGATAACTATCGATTTGGTGAAGATGACTTTGACGATCCAACTACAAACGTGCACGACGTTGCGCCTTAGCAATCGCTAAACCAACTCCGAGAGATTATTGACCACGCCGGAGCACAATCAACCTGACCACGAAGGTCTATTCCTGCAAGCAATCGAAGAACAAGCAAGAATACGATAAAAGCAATCTGAATATTGCGAGTATATATGAAGTATTGTCAAAGGTGGGGATCCGTAAGCGGTCTTGGTCTGGTCGTTGGACACAAACGAAGTACACAAAGTTGCAATGGCTAATTTTTAACTAAACAAATCCCAAGGGAAAAGCTACTAGATGGATCTACTTATATAGGAGCAAGGGGTGGCGGCCAAGGAGGTGGGAGAACGTCCCAAGGCAGCCTAAAACCAACCCTAGGTCGTACAAGGCTCATGGGCCCAAGTGGAGGTGACGTAACACCTTTGGACTTGTAGTTTGACTCGGATTCTGCTGCAGCATCAGATTGTTTCGTCCATAACTCAACGCTCCTGACGAATTTGAAGGTGAATCCAATTGTGTTGGAAATTGCACCAAATCTAGTTTCCAACGAAAAAAGAATCACCCAATTAGGAGTCCGTATGAAGAAGTTGTTGGCGTTTTGAGTCAGGTATGTCTGTGTAGTCCGAATCTGAATCCAGAACGTGAGAGACTTGGACTCTATCTTCTCTTGGGCCAAAAGTGACGTGAGAGAACTTTTGAAACAGCAAATAAACATCTCTTTCTTCCTTATCTTCATATGTGGATTGTACAAATGTCCCATACACCTGCAATTAGACAAAACACAAAAGTGTGTGAAGTATTTTTGTTCTGGATAACATAAATCGATTATTGAATAGTTTGCACTAGAAATCGCCTGACAAATATGCATGTATGCAATATTTTTGGTCATATGTAAGGTAGTCATGTCCTCATCATCTTGATAGAGGCGGAGGTGTCCCGATCTTTCGATGAGATGATAACTATCGATTTGGTGAAGATGACTTTGACGATCCGACTACAAACGTGCACGATGTTGCGCCTTAGCAATCGCTAAACCAACTCCGAGAGGTTATTGACCACGCCGGAGCACAATCAACCTGACCACGAAGGTCTATTCCTGCAAGCAATCGAAGAACAAGCAAGAATATGATAAAAGCAATCTGAATATTGCGAGTATATATGAAGTATTGACAAAGGTGGGGATCCGTAAGCGGTCTTGGTCTGGTCGTTGGACACAAACAAAGTACACGAAGTTGCAATGGCTAACTTTTAACTAAACAAATCCCAAGGAAAAAGCTACTAGATGGATCTACTTATATAGGAGAAAGGGGTGGCGGCCAAGGAGGTGGGAGAACGTCCCAAGGCAGCCTAAAACCAACCCTAGGTCGTACAAGGCTCATGGGCCCAAGTGGAGGTAACGTAACACCTTTGGACTTGTAGTTTGACTCGGATTCTGCTGCAGCATCAGATTGTTTCGTCCATAACTCAACACTCCAGACGAATTTGAAGGTGAATCCAATTGTGTTGGAAAGTTCACGAAATCTAGCTTCCAACAAAAAAAGAATCACCCAATTCGGAGTCCGTATGAAGAAGTTGTTTGCGTTTTGAGTCAGGTATATCTGTGCAGTCCGAATCTGAATCCAAAACGTGAGAGACTTGGACTCTATCTTCTTTTGGGCCAAAAGTGACGTGAGAGAACTTTTGAAACAGCAAATAAACATCTCTTTCTTCCTTATCTTCATATGTGGATTGTACAAATGTCCCATACACCTGTAATTAGACAAAACACAAAAGTGTGTGAAGTATTTTTGTTCTGGATAACATAAATAGATTATTGAATAGTTTGCATTAGAAATCACCTGACAAATATGCATGTATGCAATATTTTTGGTCATATCCAAGGTAGTCATGTCCTCATCATCCTCCCCTTCTTGAAAATAAAGCCGTCCTCGGCGTTGCTTAATCTGAAATGTGACTAACAAAAGAGACAAGGTGTACATGTTGTATATGTATATGTCATCCATTTTTACTTCCCTTGATTTTTGCATATATGACACATGAATAGATGAGTAACTTGCATAGTTCATAAAATCTAAAGCCAAAAAATTAGCACAAGAAGTAGAAGGCATGAAAATATTGCAACTCAGTTTGCACATATAAGTGAAGCTCTTATTCATTTCAAAAGATTGACAATGTTCATCATTAAACCATCCCAACATTGGTGAATAAACCTTACTTGCATCAATTTTACATGCTACAACATGCAATAAGTCATTCAACACAGAATCATCACCAAGATTAGAGGTCATATCAAAATGATTAAACATTGGTTCTTTTGCATCAATAGTTAATTCAATGGGTGCGCTCAAAATTGTTGGTATTTCAGTTATTTGATCACATGGCAAAGTCAAATTATCAACATAATCCTCTAAAATAGATGGTGTGATCAAAGTAGTGGGTAGCTCAACACATGATGTATTCAAGTTAACTAGGCATGCATCATTCTCATGTGAAAGTGGAAAATCTGTACCTTTGTCATTACCTCTTATAGTCAACTCAGATGATGCAGGCACTCTCGATGGTGATGTGTCACATGGTGGAGATGATGTAGTCCTCGTAACAACGGATGTGGTTGTCATAGTACGCCTAGTAGTTGAATAAACATCTGTATCAACAGTTGGAATGTGCACCGTGCGCTTGTTCTCCTTGTGGGCAACACGTCGTTTTATTTCCTGTTCAGCTTTGCAAGCAAGACGAAACAAATGGTCCATAGGATAACACTCTTCATGATTTAGTATCTCCTGAATATTATGGTTTAATCCTCCCCAAAATCTATCCATAAAATCTTCTTCACTTTCTTCTAAAAATGAGTGCAACAAGGTAGTTTGTAAATCATCATAATATTTTGTTACGGTGTCACTACCTTGTTTTAAATGTTCCAGTTTTTTAATCATTCCAACTTGTGTATAGCAAAAACAAGGACGGGACATTCTAAAGATGGCCATAACAAACAACTTGTAATGGGCCAAGTTCATTATCATTTTAGTTTCATTTTTAAGTCCTCACTTGGACGTCATTTGGAATTGAATTGAGTCCAATACCAAATCAACCTATGTACTAATATGTGCTCCAATACCAATATCGATGTTTTGTTTTATACATAATATTGCTGATTGGAACTAGATAAGGTGTGCTTATTTCTCCTATGAGGATCGTTGCCGACATTGGAGCTACCAGTCCCTAATGTGGTTGGTCGATTGTTTGGCATGGATCGACAATGATCGCATGCATATGTTGCATTGAGGGTCTCTCTGTTGGTCGTCGGTGGTGAAGTCAGAGGCGCTCGAGAAGTAATGACGATGACAATTTGCAATGTGGATAGCAAGTTTTGTCTTGCTCTGTCTTGTGGGTGTGTTGTAAAGGGCAAGACTGATACGTACCTATTTCTTGAAATTAACGGGTTTGCCCTATTTCTCGATATTTAACCACACAATTATTTTACTGTTCATATGGTGTAGATAAGCTCGAGCTCAAAAATGAATATTCGGTTATTGATGACCTTCTTCCTATTGAGAAGTATGAATGTCTCGCATTAATTTGGGTAATCCCAAGATTTCCCTTTGAAGAAATAAACGACGGGTCTTAACTTCATATCTTCTAAGATTAATTGTCTTTAGTAATGATCTATTAAATAGTATCAATTGATAGGTACCAGAATCACACTATTTTGTGACTATATATTGCCTTGGGTGGAAGAAGAGGTCCATAGGGTAATCCCACACCATTTGACCAATTTTTGAGATAGCCAAGATAAACAAATTAAATCCAGATGGAAAATTGCCAAAAATAATTAAGGTCAAATAAAATCCAGAAATTCCAAAAGGTGAAAATTGGTTGGTTACAAGCATGCATTAGGGATGTGTTTGGTTGCCTTGAGTGAATAGTGCCTGCATTTCAGCCACATCTCACCAGAGTCTGGTTCAGCAAAAGCAGGCAACAAACCAACATCTGCATGCTGTTTGGTTGTCTGCATTGCATCAATGGCCACTTTGGGCCTGGCTGTTTGGTTGCCCGCATTTGTGCTTAAGGGGTGAGCATATGCAAACCACATCTGTTTGGCTGCATACACTTTTGTGTCCTGCTCGCCTCATTCAAATGTGGTGGCCTTACCACCACATTACGCACAACAGCATGCAAGCACTAACATCACATAAACTAGCAGGTAAACAACAACTAACAACCTATAAACAAGCAACTAAACAGGCATACTAACAGGTTCACAGCAAACAAGCATAAGTATAAAGAGAGCAGGGGCATCCCATGCTAAAAGTGCAACTAACCCCCGGGTGGTTTTGGTAATTCTTAATAACATATAGCTCATTGAACTAATACTCTTTCAAGATGATCATTTCAGAAAGTTCAATGATTGGCATGGCATGGACTGGAGATGTGGACCCCTCAAAATGCTAAGGACACATATTCACAACAAGCTCAAGACTCTACATTTTCATTTTAGTGATCCAAAATCACATTGAGTCCATAGGAAACCCAATACTATTAAAAGGGGATGAGGTGTTGCTTAATGGCTTGCTTGCTCAAAATGCTTAGTGATATGCTCCAAAACCCTCAACCACTTTCTCATTTCCACATATGTCCTAAACCTAAAAGTCAAACTCGGCCTCACCGATTTGATCTATCCGGCGCCACCGAGTTCATTTGACATAGCCACTGCCACAAACCCTAATCACTTTGGTTTCACTGATAGGGATCTCGGTCTCACCGAGATGGGATTGCAAACTCTCTGTTTCCCTTTGTAACATTTCGGTCTCACCGAAATGAGCGATTGGTCCCACCGAGTTCGCAATGCAAACTCCCTGCTTCCTTTTCGTAACATTTTGGTCTCACGGAAATGAGGGAAATCGGTCCCACCAAGTTTGTGTGACCAACTCTCTGTTTGCCTATTACTGAAATCGGTCCCAGCGAGTTCATGTGATCGATCTCACCGAGATCAAATTATGCCCTAACCCTAGCACATCGGTCCCACCGAGTTGATCATGTCGGTCCCACCGAAAAGCCTAACGTTCACATTTTGAACTGAATGAGTCTGATCGAGTTTCACTATTCGGTCTCACATTTGTGTGTAACAGTTAGATTTTGTGTGGAGGCTATATATACCCCTCCACCCATTCTTCATTCATGAGGAAAGCCATCAGAACGTGGCTACACTTCCAGCATTCATTTTCTAAGAGAGAACCACCTACTCATGTGTTGAGACAAAGACATTCCATTCCTACCACAAGAATCTTGATCTCTTGCCTTCCCCAAGTTGCTTTCCACTCAAATCATCTTTCCACCATAGCCAAATCTGTGAGAGAGAGTGGAGTGTTGGGAGACTATCATTTGAAGCACAAGCACAAGAGCATAGCACAAGATCGTATAGTTCATTTGCTAAGAGCTTTTCTAATGTCAAGTATCATTTCCTTAGACCATGAGATTGTGCAACTCCCGGATACCGTAAGAATGCTTTGGGTGTACCAAACATCACAACGTAACTGGGTGGCTATAAAGGTGCACTACAGGTATCTCCGAAAGTGTCTGTTGGGTTGGCACGAATCGAGACTGGAATTTGTCACTTCGTGTGACGGAGAGGTATCTCTGGGCCCACTCGGTAATGAGCTCAATGTGACTAAGTAGTTAGTCATGGGATCATGCATTATGGAATGAGTAAAGTGACTTGCCGGTAATGAGATTGAACGAGGTATTGGGATACCGACGATCGAATCTCGGGCAAGTAACGTACCGATTGACAAAGGGAATTGTATACAGGATTGCTTGAATCCTTGACATCGTGGTTCATCCGATGAGATCATCATGGAACATGTGGGAGGCAACATGGGTATCCAGATCCCGCTGTTGGTTATTGGCCAGAGAGCTATCTTGGTCATGTCTGCATGATTCCCGAACCCGTAGGGTCTGCACACTTAAGGTTCGGTGACGCTAGAGTTGTTATGGGAATTAGTGTGTAGTTACCGAATGTTGTTCGGAGTCCCGGATGAGATTCCGGACGTCATGAGGAGTTTCGAAATGGTCCGGAGGTAAAGAGTTATATATGGGAAGTCCTATTTTGGCCACCGGAAAATGTTCGGGATTTTTCGGTATTGTACCGGGAAGGTTCTAGAAGGTTCCGGAGTGGGGCCCACCTGCATGGGGGACCCACATGAACGTGGGTAGTGGGGGCAAGGCCCCACACCCCTGGTTAAGGCGCACCAAGACCCCCCCTTAGAAGGATCAAGATCATATCCCGAAGGGATAAGATCAAGATCCCTAAATAAGGGGGATAACAATCGGTGGGGAAGGAAATGATGGGATTTCTTTCCTCCCACCTTTTCCAACGCCCCAATGTACTTGGAGGGCAAGAAACAAGCCCCCTCCACCCCTATATATAGCGGGGAGGCGCATGGGAGCTTCACCCTTCCCATGGCGCAGCCCTCTCCCTCCCCAACACCTCCTCCTCCTCCGTAGTGCTTCGTGAAGCTCTGCCGGAGAACTGCAAGCTCCACCACCACGCCGTCGTGCTGCCGGAGCTCTCCCTCAACTTATCCTCTCCCCTTGCTGGATCAAGAAGGAGGATACGTCCCCGGGCTGTACGTGTGTTGAACGTGTAGGCACCGTTGTTCGGTGCTTAGACCGGATTCAGCCGTGATCTGAATCGCTTAGTGAACGACTCCACCGACCGCGTTCTTGCAATGCTTCCACTTAGCGATCTTCAAGGGTATGAAGATGCACTCCCTCTCTCCTGTTGCTAGAATCTCCATAGATTGATCTTGGTGATGCGTAGAAAATTTTGAATTATTGCTACGTTCCCCAACAGTGGCATCATGAGCTAGGTCTATTGCGTAGATTTTATGCACGAGTAGAACACAAGTAGTTGTGGGCATTGGTTTGTTCAATTTTCTTACCATTACTAGTCCTATCTTGATTCGGCGGCATCGTGGGATGAAGCGGCCCGGACCGACCTTACGCGTACGCTTACGTGAGACAGGTTCCACCGACTGGCATGCACTTGTTGCATAAAGGTGGCTAGCGGGTGCCAGTCTCTCCCACTTTAGTAGGATCAGATTCGATGAAAAGGGTCCTTATGAAGGGTAAATAGCAATTGGCATATCACCGTTGTGGCTTTTGCGTAGGTAAGAAACGTTCTTGCTAGAAACTCATAGCAGCCGCATAAAACATGCAACAACAATTAGAGGACGTCTAACTTGTTTTTGCAGGGTATGCTATGTGATGTGATATGGCCAAAAGAATGTGATGAATGATATATGTGATGTATGAGATTGATCATGTTCTTGTAATAGGAATCACGACTTGCATGCCGATGAGTATGACAACCGGCATGAGCCATAGGAGTTGTCTTAATTTATTGTATGACCTGCGTGTCATTGAAAACGCCATGTAATTACTTTACTTTATTGCTAAACCATTAGCCATAGTAGTAGAAATAATAGTTGGCGAGACAACTTCATGAAGACACGATGATGGAGATCATGGTGTCATGCCGGTGACGAAGGTGATCATGTCGTGCCTCAAGATGGAGATCAAAAGTGCAAGATGATATTGGCCATATCATGTCACTTTATGATTTGCATGTGATGTTTGTCATGTTTACATCTTATTTGCTTAGAATGACGGTAACATAAATAAGATGATCCCTCATTAAAATTTCAAGAAAGTGTTCCCCCTAACTGTGCACCATTGCGAAAGTTCGTTGTTTCGAAGCACCACGTGATGATCGGGTGTGATAGATTCTAACGTTCACATACAACGGGTGTAAGCCAGATTTACACACGCAAAACACTTAGGTTGACTTGATGAGCCTAGCATGTACAGACATGGCCTCGGAACACAAGAGAACGAAAGGTTGAACATGAGTCGTATAGTAGATACGATCAACATGGAGATGTTCACCGATGATGACTAGTCCGTCTCACGTGATGATCGGACACGGCCTAGTTGACTCGGATCATGTATCACTTAGATGACTAGAGGGATGTCTATCTGAGTGGGAGTTCATTAGATGAACTTAATTATCATGAACATAGTCAAAAGGACTTTGCAAATTATGTCGTAGCTTGCGCTTTAGTTCTACTGTTTAAGATATGTTTCTAGAGAAAATTTTAGTTGAAAGTTGATAGTAGCAATTATGCGGACTGGGTCCGTATACTCAGGATTGTCCTCATTGCTGCACCGAAGGCTTATGTCCTTAATGCACCGCTCGGTGTGCTGAACCTCGAGCGTCGTTTGTGGATGTTGCGAACATCTGGCATACACGTTTTGATGACTACATGATAGTTCAGTGCGTAATGTTAAACGGTTTAGAATTGAGGCAGCCAAGACATTTTTTGAAACGTCGCAGAACATATGAGATGTTCCAAGAGCTGAAATTAGGATTTCAGGCTCGTGCCCACGTCAAGAGATATGAGACCTCCGACAAGTTTCTTAACCTACAAACTAAGGGAGAAAAGCTCAATCATTGAGCATGTGCTCAGATTGTCTGAGTACTACAATCACTTGAATCGAGTGGGAGTTAATCTTCCAGATGAGATAGTGATGGTTCTCCATAGTCACTGCCACCAAGCTATTAGAGCTTCGTCGTGAACTATAACATATCAGGGATAGACATGATGATCCTTGAGCAATTCGCGATGTTTGACACCGCGAAAGTAGAAATCGAGTAGCAGCATCAATTGTTGATGGTTAGTAAAACCACTAGTTTCAAGAAGGGCAAGGGCAAGACGGGATACTTCATGAGACGACAAATCAGTTGCTGCTCTAGTGAAGAAACCCAGGGTTGAACCCAAACCCGAGACTAAGTGCTTCTGTAATGAGGAAACGGTCAGTGAAGCAGAACTACCCTAGATACTTGGTAGATGAGAAGGCTGGCAAGGTTGACAGAAGTATATTGGATATACATTGTATTAAATGTGTACTTTACTAGTACTCCTAGTAGCACCAGGGTATTAAGATACCGGTTCGGTTGCTAAGTGTTAGTAACTCGAAATAAAAGAGCTACGGAATAGACGGAGACTAGCTAAAGGTGAGATGACGATGTGTGTTGGAAGTGTTTCCAAGGTTGATGTGATCAAGCATCGCCTACTCCCTCTACCATCGAGATTGGTGTTAAACCTAAATAATTGTTATTTGGTGTTTGCGTTGAGCATAAACATGATTGGATTATGTTTATCGCAATATGGTTATTCATTTAAGGAGAATAATGGTTACTCTGTTTATTTAAATAATACCTTCAACGGTCTTGCACCTAAAATGAATGGTTTATTGAATCTCGATCGTAGTGATACACATGTTCGTGCCAAAAGATATAAGATAGTAATGATAGTACCACATACTTGTGGCACTGCCACTTAAGTCATATTGGTATAAAACGCATGAAGAAGCTCCATATTGATGGATCTTTGTACTCACTCGTTTTTGAAAAGATTGAGACATGCGAACCACGTCTATTGGTATATACGCATGAAGAAACTCCATGCAGATGGATCATTTGGACTCACTATTTTCTGAATCACTTGAGACATGCAAATCATACCACATGGGCAAGATGACTGAAAGGCCTCGTTTTCAGTGAGATGGAACAAGAGAGCAACTTGTTCGAAGTAATACATTTGATGTGTGCAATCCAATGAGTGCTGAGGCACGCAGTGAATATCGTTATGCTCTTACTTCACAGATGATTTGAGTAGATTCTTAGTATATTTACTTGATGAAACACAAATCTGAATTATTGAAAGGTTCAAGTAATTTCAGAGTGAAGTTGAAGATCGTCATGACAAGAGGATAAAATGTCTATGATATGATCATAGAGATAAATATCTGAGTTACGAGTTTGGCACACAATTAAGACATTGTGGAAATTGTTTCACAACTAATACCGCCTGGAACACCATAGTGTGATGGTGTGTCCGAACATCGTAATTGCACCCTATTGGATATGGTGCATACCATGATGTCTCTTATCGAATTAACACTATCGTTTATGGGTTAGGCATTAGACACAACCGCATTCACTTTAATAGGGCACCACACAATTCCATTAAGATGACACCATATGAACTATGGTTCACTACTAGGGAAAACCTTATACACAGAAATTTAGCAACAACGCAGGTCAAAAAAGAGCGCTGGTGCTAAATAGCAGTAGCGATTGGCGGAAAACCGCACTACAGATACAACTTTAGCAGTAGCGCGTGTAGTGACAAAAGTGCTACTACTAATATTCCCATTGCTAGAATGATAGGGTACACATAGCAGTAGCGAGCTTGGAGGAAACGCGTTGCCGCTACGTCATAAGTAGCAGCGCGTTTCCTAAGAAGAGCGCTACTACTAACGGAAATGAAATAAGATGAAAAACAAATAGAAAAGTAAATGAAAATGAAAGAAATAGAAAAAGGAGAAAGGAAAAAATTAAATGTAAAGCAAAATAAATGAAAAAGCAAAAAAAAACAGAGAAAGGCATAGCAGCAGTGTGTGTTTGTAAGAGGCGCTATAGCTAACGTAGCTGCAGCGCGTGTCCTAGACCCCCGCTATAGAAACAGAAAAGGAAATTAAAAAATGGAAGAAAATTACATAGCTATAGCAGCAGCGCGTTTTGCTAAAACCGCTATAGCTATCTTAGCTATAGCGCGTTGGTAAAACGCGCTACCGCTAAGTTTGACTTAACCAAAAAACCGTTTCCCCCCGGCCACCACTTCTCCCCCAAATCCCTCAACCCACCCCGCGCGCCGCCATCTCCCCGATTCGCCATCGCCCTACTTCGCCGTCGTCTCCTCCCGACGTCGACGCCACCAGAGCCGTGCGCCGTCGACGCCACCGGAGCCGCCACCAACGCCACGGAGCCGCGCGGCCTCGTTAACGCCACCGGAGCCGTCTTCGACGCCACCGGATCCTTCCTCGCCACAATTGCCTCCCTCGCCGTCACCGGAGACGCCCCTGCCTTCCTCGCCGTCACCGGAGACGCCCCTGCCTCCCTCGCCACCACTGCCTCTGTCGCCACCACCGGAGCCATCCTCTGTAAGCCCCCACCCCTCTTCTCTCTCTAATGTATAGGTTAGCTAGTTTAGTTAGGTTAATTATCTAGGTTAGGGCAAAAATTTAGTTAGGGCTTTGACAGAGAAGTAGTTAGGTTAACTAGTTTAATTAGGTTAATTATCTAGGTTAGTGCAAAATTTTAGTTAGGGCTTTGACAGAGAACTAGTCAGGTTAACTAGTTTAATTAGGTTAATTATCTAGGTTAATTAGTGCAAAAATTTATTTTGGGCTTTGACAGAGAACTAGCTGCGTTAACTAGGTTAATTAGTGCAAAAATTTAAGTGGCCATGTTATATCTTTTCATTGAAGTTGTTCGATTGTGCCCAAGTGGCTTTGTTGTTTCCAGGGAATGATGCTCAGTGACCTATGTTTTGCTGGAATGTTGATTCATTTCTGTTCCGGCAAATTTCAGGTTCTTGATTTGTCCACTTTTTAGCAAAGGTCATGCCGAAATTTTCCGTGAATTTTGGCATGACTTGTGCTACAAACTAGGACATATCGAGTGCCCGGGATTTGCCGCACCAGGAAGGAGTCAACATTCCTGCAAAACAATAGTCCTTTTTTATGTCATTATTCATTTTATTAGGTCTAGAATTAATTGACTAGATTTAATCATAGGAAACATGGCTAGCAATGATGAAGGACAGGGTTCTGGTGATTGCGACGATGTCTACCGGGCGGCAGACGAATTTTTTAGCCTTACCGACAATCAACTGATGTTGTTGCTGGGCCCACTGGTGGCATCAGGGAATGAGACCGACACGCAGACCGGTGCTGATACTGAGACCGGCGCTGAGATTCAGACCGGCATCGAGACCGGCACTGAGACCGGCACTGAGACCGGTGCCGCCTCGGGGAGCGGAGCCGGTGTAGAACTGAAAGCAATGAGGCAACGGGTTCCTAACAAACTCAGGACTACTAGACTGGTGATCACGGAGGTGGACGACGGCAATTTTGAGCCAAAGGCGCCCGAGGAAGCGCGCGCGTGCTACGGCAATCAAATAGGCTGCATCGTACGGACAACCGCCACCATCAACGATGAGAAACTAAAGAAGATAGAAAATATGAGGAGCTCCCTCCTAAAGAAGTTTCACCAGATATTCTTGTTCTCGGGCCGGAATGAGAAGGATTATGAAGATCCAGACGAGGACCCGGCAATGAAGAAGATAAACAAACACGCCATGACCAAGTTTAGCGACGCGTTGGCCGCCTGGAAAAATCGAGTGAAAGCAAAGATCAACGACGGGGAACCCTACTCCGAGATTGTAAAGGATAATCCAACAATCACAGAAGAGCAGTTTCAAATATTCAAGGAGGCTTGCGAGGCCGAAGCTGCCAAAAAAAAGTCTAAGTACATGAAGGGGCTTCAAAAGAGGAACATTGGGAGCCACCACCTCGGAAGCCATGGTTACGGCGGAAAGAGGTCCAAATGGGCCAAGGAGGACGCGGAAGCCGTGAATCTGGGCATCCCAGACCCCTTGGCGGATTTCATCGTCCCGCAGGACCGTGACGTCCTGAGGGCCCGGCACCGTTGGGACCCAGTGAAGAAGGTTTACGAGACAACACCGGTCATTACAGAGTTCATGAGACTGCTGGTAATTTTAGTTTCTGATCAATTCAACTGCACACGTTAGTCATATTTGTAAACGATCCTTGTGCCTTTTGCAGAGAGAGCAGCACCGGATTGCGGCCGAAAGCAACTCGCCATCTGAGGCATTGGCGAGGCCCAAGTGGGACACTCTATTCAACCGGGCATTGAACATATTGAAACAACAACCGGTGGATACTCGACCGTCGTATGGACGCGTGCACGGTGTCGGAGACGGCGCCATGTGGAAGAAGTACTACCGTGAGACCACGAAGGAGAGAAAGGAAAGACAGAGGTTAACTGAAGAAAACATCGACAAGAAGGTTGAGATTGCGGTTGAGAAGAAATCATCTCAGATAGTCGCAACAGCGGTAGCTGCCGCAAAACAGGCGATTGCAGATATATCTACTTCCTTGGTGACGGGCGTTTTCACTTGGACAAGGCAAAATCCAGAAAAAATGCAGAGAACTTTTCCCTTGCTGAATTCTTGGGAGCACCTGCTCCCGCACCGGCTCCCGTACCTGCTCCCGCACCTGCTCCCGCATCGGCTCCCACACCGGACGTGCTCGGTGGTGCCTCCTCTTTGGCTGAGCTCGACGCCCTCACGGTATCTGTCACACCGGCCCCCTTCAATATAAATGTACAATCTCCCGTTTTCGTTGCCTTTCGGATGTCTCATGTCGCAGACTTTTCTTTGCAGGCCGACGAAACCCCGTGCACCATATTGTACACCATCAGCGAACTGAAGGTGGATGTGGGGAAGGCGACGATAATGGAGCCGAAGGAACCATTGTTCCACAGCCGGCCGATCCCCCCGAACGTCTTCAAGGTTTCCGTGGCCAGTGACAAACCGGGCCACGAGAATTTGCCTCCTCTAGTACTAGTGGGGGATGACGACGAGACCCCGCGGCGGCTTCGTGATTGTTGCAATGGGTGGGTCCTGTTGTGGCCAAAGAGTCTGCTTCGTCTGGAGGCGGCCGGGAGCACACCCACCACGAGCACGCAGCCTTAGCAAGGTATGAACATCAACACCCCACCTACCCAATTAGCGTCGGGTGTCGGGTTGGGTGATAGCAGACGGGGTAAGCAGGTGGCTCCATTAGTCGCTGATGACGTCGCCATGGATGAGGATGAGGATGACGATGGCGCTGAACAGTATGTCTATACTGGCACCTCCTCAGGGTTTGAGCGTCATGAGTCGGTGCATGAATTACCGTCTCAACGTATTATTGATGACCTTCCGGTAGTAAAGAAGTCTAGGAAGAGAGCAAGGAAAGGCAAAAAAGCTGATTCTATGATCCAGCTGCCTCAGCAGCCTCGGCTTCAGGACCGTGTAGATATCCCTGATGCGGATAAATGGCATATCCCCGGTCAACCAATCCTACCTGAAACAGCGCTACGGGCCAGATTCGGCGATCTAAGGAGACTTCATGACGATGTGCTGCGGGTAGAGAAAGGCCTCATCGCCTCGAAAGATCCAGGATACCCACTCTACATGGTTAACGTTCCGCGGCAAATGTCGTACGTCGACAGCTTCCCCGCGGATAAGTTCTTCCTCCGATTCGATTACATATTCGACATGTTTCACATGAAGAAGCTGGATTTTACGTTTGTCCGCCTTTATGCCTTGCACATGAACTACATCATTGGGGTTGAGCAGATACGTCATATCTATGTCGCTGACCCGTACTACATGCACGAGGGCTTCTTGGGAGTGTGTGCAGAGCAGCGTGAATACGCGAGGGATTACATCGTTAGTTTCATGCTCGCCAATAAGGACAAGGAGGCGATTCTCGTGCCTTATCATCCCATGTAAGTCATCCGCGCTGCTATCCTTCCTTCGATTTCAATAATTCATTTGCATGGTGGAGGCTAATTAATTTGAGGTGTACTTATTTTGCGCAGCAGCGGGCGCACCGTCCTCATCATCCTCTACCTCCAATTCTCCCACGCTCTTTACTTGGACTCGTCGAAGAACATTCACAAAAAGGATTACACCCACATCAAAGATGTTCTTGACAGTGCTATGTTTTACTGCCAAGCAAGGGGTGGAGAGGTTAGGGACAAGAAGAGAAGGGGCGGCAGGGCCGCCTTCAGCCATAAGACCGACTTCTGCTGCATCCAGCAACCGAATGATTCTCTTAATGATGGATTCTATGTCCTACACCACATGCTGGAGTACAGACGGGATCACTAGAACCTTCACATGTCACCTAGATCTGGCGATGCCCATATTCTGCAATGGGAAAAGGACATAGGAGATATCGAGGATCATCGACTTCGAGCTGAGTTCTATAACATCCAACGCGAACTTGCCCAAATCATTATGAATGAGGTCGTTGGAAAAACAGGGATGTTCTACGCAGAAGGACAAATGTCGCGGGAAGACGTCCGAACATGGATAGCCTCTCAGCGTCTCGACATGAAGCCTTTCACTAAGCTCGGGGACTATCTCCCTGACCTCGATGGATGGCACGACATGTTGGAGTGATTGTCGATATATGACAGTGTGTCTGTTTAGTCCATACTTTCTGTATGACAAAACTTTGAGTTATGCGCAGTGGAACTTTATTTGTGATGTAATTAAACCGTCCTCCTCCTCGACTAGCGAAGATCACTCTAGTTAGGGCATTTTGGGTACGATGAACTTTGTTATTTATGCTTATGATATGTTGTTTCTATTTTTGTCAAGCCTGTCTCTTTCTGTTGCTAAACTATATATGTTGCATATCACAGACTCATGTGACGATGCAGGTGCATAGATCATAGATGGCGAAGAAGTGCTATGCCAGGAGTATATATACGACAAGTGGCCGGAGTGTCAGGCCCAGGTGTACCGGTTTTCGGTTTCCGAGCGACACGCAGTAGTTAGTTTAGGTTCACGCTAATGTGAGAGAGGGATATGAACTCATGTACTCAAAGTGATAGCTATTCTCGCGTATATCATTGTTTAGATGGATGACAATGTATTTGCAAGTAATCGAGACTTGTATCGCTGTTTTCGAGATTGATGACGAGAGACCACTTTGGGTTGGATGATGATTATGATGATGACATGATTTGATGAGACTAATTGTATGTATATGCTATGATTACATTTGTATGTGGATGATATGCTAAAGATTATTGTATAAAGCCTATTCAAATACGAAACAAATAAAAAACAAATATGCAGGAAAAAAACTAATAAAACTAGTAGTAGCGAGAGGGGAAAATTTAGCAGTAGCGCCGCCTTACCAGTAGCGCTTCCCTGTAAACAGCGCTGCAGATAATATCAGTAGCGC
Organism: Triticum timopheevii; assembly: GCA_963921465.1. NCBI lineage: Eukaryota > Viridiplantae > Streptophyta > Magnoliopsida > Poales > Poaceae > Triticum > Triticum timopheevii. Next base: position 581,907,441 of record OY997270.1, on the reverse strand, counting down.
CCTTTTCTATAGAGCGCTGCAGCTATTCATGTGTAGCAGTAGCGCTGGTCAACAGGCGCTACTGCTATACGTTAGCTGTAGCGCCTTATTAGTAGCGCCGGTACCTGCGCTACTGAGAGGGCCAAAACCCGCGCTGCTGCTAGGCTTTTCCCTAGTAGTGGTTTAGAGAAACCTAAGCTGTCATTTCTTATAAAGTTTGGGGCTGCGATGCTTATGTGAAAAAGTTTCAGGCTGATAAGCTCGAACCCAAAGCGGATAAATGCATCTTCATAGGACACCCAAAAAATAGTTGGGTATACCTCCTGTCTCAGATCCGGAAGCAAAAGGGATTGTTTCTAGAATCGGGTCCTTTCTCGAGGAAAAGTTTCTCTCGAAAGAATTGAGTGGGAGGATGGTGGAGACTTGATGAGGTTATTGAACCGTCACTTCAACTAGTGTGTAGCAGGGCACAGGAAGTTGTTCTTGTGGCGCCTACACCAGTTGAAGTGGAAGCTGATGATAGTGATCATGAAACTTCGGATCAAGTCACTACCAAACCTCGTAGGTCGACAAGGACGCATACTGCCAGAGTGGTGCGGTAATCCTGTCTTGAAGGTCATGTTGCTAGACAACAATGAACCTACGAGCTATGGAGAAGTGATGGTGGGCCCGGATTCCAACGAATGGCTTGAGGCCATAAAATCCGAGAGAGGATCCATGTATGAAACCAAAGTATAGACTTTGGAAGAACTACTTGATGGTCGTAAGGCTGTTGGGTACAAATGGATTTTAAAAGGAAGATAGACAATGATGGTAAGTATCACCATTAAGAAAGCTCGACTTGTCATTAAGATGTTTTCCGACGAGTTCAAGGAGTTGACTATGATGAGACTTTCTCACTCGTAGCGATGCTAAGAGTCTGTTGGAATTATATTAGCAGTTACTGCATTATTTATGAAATCTTGCAGATAGGATGTCAAAACATTGTTTCCTCAACGATTTTCTTGAGGAAAGGTTGTATGTGATACAACCAGAAGGTTTTTGTCAATCCTAAAAGATGCTAACAAGTATGCAAAGCTCCAGTAGTCCTTCTAAGGACTGGGGTAAGCATCTCGGAGATGGAATATACGCTTTGATGAGATGATCAAAGATTTTAGGTTTATACAAAGTTTATGAGAAACTTGTATTTCCAAAGAAGTGAGTGGGAGCACTATATCATTTATAATGAGTATATGTTCTTGACATATTGTTGATCGGAAATGATGTAGAATTTCTGGAAAGCATATAGGTTTATTTGAAATGTGTTTTTCAATGGAAAACCTGGATTAAGCTACTTGAACATTGAGCATCAAGATCTATAAGGATATATAAAAAACGCTTAATAGTACTTTCAAATGAATACATACCGTGACAAGATTTTGAAGGAGTTCAAATAGATCGGCAAAGAAGGAGTTCTTGGCTGTGTTATAAGGTATGAGTATTGAGTAAGACTCAAGACCTGACCACGGCAGAAGAGAGAGAAAGGACGAAGGTCGTCCCCTATGCTTTAGAAGTAGGCTCTACAGTATGTTATGCTATGTACCGCACCTGGAGTGTGCCTTGCCATGAGTCAGTCAAGGGGTACAAGAGTGATCCAGGAATGGATCATGTGACAGTGGTCAAAATTATCCTTAGTAACTAGTGGACTAAGGAATTTTCTCGATTATGGAGGTAGTAAAAGAGTTCGTCGTAAAGGGTTACGTCGATGCAAACTTTGACACTAATCCGAATAACTCTGAGTAGTAAACCGGATTCGTATAGTAGATCAGTTATTTGGAATAGCTCCAAGTAGCGCCTAGTAGCTGCATCTAAAAGATGACATAGATATTTTTAAAGCACACACGGATCTGAAAGGTTCAGACCCGTTGACTAATAAACCTCTCTCACAAGTGAGATATGATCAAACACCATGGGTGTTGGATTCAATACAATCACATAATGATGTGAACTAGATTATTGACTCTAGTGCAAGTGGGAGACTGTTGGAAATATGCCCTAGAGGCAATAATAAAATGGTTATGATTATATTTCCGTGTTCATGATAATTGTCTATTATTCATGCTATAATTGTATTAAACTGGAAACCGTAATACATGTGTGAATACATAGACCACAACATGTCCCTAGTGAGCCTCTAGTTGACTAGCTTGTTTATCCATAGATGGTTATGGTTTCCTGACCATGGACATAGGATGTCATTGATAATGGGATCACATCATTAGGAGAATGATGTGATGGACAAGACCCAATCTTAAGCATAGCACAAGATCGTATAGTTCATTTGCTAAGAGCTTTTCTAATGTCAAGTATCATTTCCTTAGACCATGAGATTGTGCAACTCCCAGATACCGTAAGAATGCTTTGGGTGTACCAAACGTCACAATGTAACTGGGTGGCTATAAAGGTGCACTACAGGTATCTCCGAAAGTGTCTGTTGGGTTGGCATGAATCGAGACTGGGATTTGTCACTTCGTGTGACGGAGAGGTATCTCTGGGCCCACTCGGTAATGCATCATCATAATGAGCTCAATGTGACTAAGTAGTTAGTCACGGGATCATGCATTATGGAACGAGTAAAGTGACTTGCCGGTAATGAGATTGAATGAGGTATTGGGATACCGACGATCGAATCTCGGGCAAGTAACATACCGATTGACAAAGGGAATTGTATACGGGATTGCTTGAATCCTTGACATCGTGGTTCATCCGATGAGATCATCATGAAACATGTGGGAGCCAACATGGGTATCCAGATCCCGCTGTTGGTTATTGGCCAGAGAGCTGTCTCGGTCATGTTTGCATGATTCCCGAACCCGTAGGGTCTACACACTTAAGGTTCGGTGACGCTAGAGTTGTTATGGGAATTAATGTGGAGTTACCGAATGTTGTTTGGAGTCCCGGATGAGATCCCGGACGTCACGAGGAGTTCCATAATGGTCCGGAGGTAAAGATTTATATATGGGAAGTCCTATTTTGGCCACCGGAAAATGTTCGGGATTTTTCGGTATTGTACCGGGAAGGTTCTAGAAGGTTCCGAAGTGGGGCCCACCTGCATGGGGGACCCACATGAACGTGGGTAGTGGGTGAAAGGCCCCACACCCCTGGTCAAGGCGCACCAAGACCCCCCCTTAGAAGGAATAAGATCATATCCCGAAGGGATAAGATCAAGATCCCTAAAAAAGGGGGATACCAATCGATGGGGAAGGAAATGATGGGATTTCTTTCCTCCCACCTTTCCCAACGCTCCAATGGACTTGGAGGGCAAGAAACCAGCCCCTCCACCCCTATATATAGTGGGGAGGCGCATGGGAGCTTCACCCTTCCCGTGGCGCAGCCCTCTCCCTCCCCAACACCTCCTCCTCCTCCGTAGTGCTTGGTGAAGCTCTGCCGGAGAACTGCAAGCTCCACCACCACGCTGTCGTGCTACCGGAGCTCTCCCTCAACTTCTCCTCTCCCCTTGCTGGATCAAGAAGGAGGATACGTCCCCAGGCTGTACGTGTGTTAAATGCGAAGGCACCGTTGTTCGGTGCTTAGATCGGATTCGGCCGCGATCTGAATCGCTTAGTGAACGACTCCACCGACCGCGTTCTTGCAACGCTTCCGCTTAGCGATCTTCAAGGGTATGAAGATGCACTCCCTCTCTCTTGTTGCTAGAATCTCCATATATTGATCTTGGTGATGCGTAGAAAATTTTGAATTATTGCTACGTTCCCCAACATTGCTCTCATCACAAATGAGATGGCCCGTTTAGGAAGTGAAGAGATGACCGACAAATTCATCATCAAGAAGATCCTAAGAGCCTTGGATGGAAAATATGATACCGTGTGCACTTTGATCCAAATGATGCCAAATTACAAAGATCTCAAGCCAACCGAAGTCATTGGAAGAATTGTTGCTCATGAGATGTCACTCAAGGATAAAGAAGAGCTTCACAACAAGTATAGTGGTGCTTACAAAGCATCATGTGATGCTCCTACATCATCAAGTGAGAAACAAGCCTTCAATGAAGAATTGAGCTTAATGGTGAAGAATTTCAACAATTTCTACAAGATTAGAAGTAAGGAAAGGAGTTTCAAGTCAAGGTCCTACAATGACAAAAGATCTTCTAGTCGTGAGCGAAATTTCTACAATTGTGGAAGACCCGGTCACTACTCCAATGAGTGTACGTCTCCATACAAAAGAAGAGAAGACTCACCTAAAAGGAGAAGAAAAATGGAAGAATCACCTCCAAGGGAGAGAAGGGTAGAGATGATCGCTTTGAACGAAGAACCTCTCGAAGAAGGAAGGATTCGGAAAGGAAGGAGAAGTCATCAAGGAGCTAGACAAAACAAAGACATCAAGCTCATGTTGGTGAATGGGTATCCGGTTCCTACTCCGACCACCACTCCGAGAGAAGTTATCACTCCGACTCCGAATATACTCAAGATGAAGGTGTTGTCGGTCTACCACTTGTGTTAACCAACTCCTATGACATATTTGAGTCACCAAATGAAGGAATTGGAAGATGCTTTATGGCTAAAGGCCCCAAGGTATCACACGCCGAGTATGTTGATTTCAATAGTGATGAAAATTATTTACTTGTTGACAACTCTAGTGATGAATACTAAGATGAAAATGCTATTATTCATGCTAATCAAGATGAAACAAATGACAATGATAAGAATGAGATTGAGTGTCTAACTAAAGAACTAAACAATCTTAAGTTATCTCATGAAACTACTTTAGAAGATCATCGAGAACTTTTAAAAACTCATGAGAAGCTACGCTTCGAGAAACTCAATCTTGAGCAAGAACATGAGTTCTTAAAAGCCATCAATGATGATCTTCGGAAGAAAAGTTCTTCTTACATTGCCAAGTGTTTACTCTTGTCTACTTACATGCCACAAGTAAAATCTAGCAACAAGAGTAAGAAAGATTCTTCTTCTAGTAGTAACAATAATCATGCTAAATCCAATATTGTTGCTTCTAGTAGTTCTCTTGATTCCGCTAATGATTCTCTTAGCCAAGTTACACTTGAGCAAGAAAATAGCTTATTGAAGGGAATTATAGAGAAAGGTGTTTACAAGAGCCTTGTCGGAAGTAAAAAAAATGAGAAAATTGTACGCAAGCAAGGAAGGCACCTGAAGAATCAAGGTGTTGGTTTTGAACGAAAGTTCAATGCCAATGGAGTTGAGTGGGAAGAAGATCAATACCCCAAGACGAAGTTTGTTCCTCAACAAGAGAAGTATGATCCTACTTCCTTCAAGGGAACACAAGCTCAAGATGATCTTCCACCACAAGACGACAAGCTAAAAGGCAAGGGACAAGGTAATCTAATTCTTTCATGGACATCATCATGTGTGTGATTCACTCTATGTCTATGGATATCCTTGTTTGTTCCTTGTGGGACTAACCCATGTAGGTATTGAAAGTGCAACCACTCCAATGAATTGCTCTAAATGATCTACATCAACAATGAGCATCCACATCTTCAACACCTACATGAAGTCATCATCGACAAAACCCAAGGTTACTTCATCCCTCTTAGGGGGGATATCACATCTAGGGGGAGCTTTACTCTAAGAATTGAGCTAAAGCAACTCTAATGGTGTGAACACAAGAATGCTTTATGTAAAAGTGGTAACCCCACTTGTGCTTAAACGATGAGTATGACCTATGATCAAATGTTCTCATTTGACTCCTAAGTCAATATACTCATATATAGATGACCTAGTAATCACCAATTGCTTGATAGATGCTAGAGTGATTGTGCATGCTTTGCCACATGTTTCATTTGCGATTTTATTGTGTGAGCATGTTGATTGCCTACTTTTCTCATTCAGGGACATCCATTTGTTGCTTTGATTGTTTGGCTCTTCTTATTTTGCCAAATGGATGTACAAGAATGCCTAAGAACTTCCTCTATCTATCTATGCTTTTCTCGTCTCAAACTCTATTCATGCTACATCACAAAGTTTGATCAAGTCAAATTGGAACCCTTTGGGTGAGGAGCACTCGGAGTCACCGATTCGTCATAGACTTAAACTTCCAAAACCTCTCTGTGCATTTTGTTCTGACCGATTCATCCTTTTCGGTCATACCAAGTTTACTGAGTTGATCTAGGTTTTCAATCTCGGTGCAACCGATTAGAACTATTCGGTCACACCAAGTTGCAGTAACCGCTTGCGATTCTGCCTCTCGGTGCCACCGAGTTGTTCCACTCAGTCACATCGACAGGGTCAGGATATATATACCAACGGGTCAAATTTTGGAAATTTCTCTGAAACCTATTCGCCCGCGCGTGTCCTGCTCTGCCGACTCGGGTCTCCGGATCGTCCTCTCATCACTAGCGACCTCCCGCCGCTAGTCTCTGCCGCTGTCAATGGAAATCTTCACCTCCATTGCCGCCGTAGCGAGCTCATCGCCGAGTTAGGGTATGAGTTCAACTCTTTGTGCAATATTTTACCTCTGATTCTTAGCAGAAAGACAAATGCCATGTTTATTACCAAGTATGAGATCAATCTATCCAGAGAAACTTCCTTTAGATTAGTTTTGACTCAAAAATTTAGGTTTAGGTTTTCGCCGAACTCATCTCGGACCGACCGAGTTGTGGAAATCGGTCTCACCGATTTGTCTTAGGCCATTGCACTTGTAATTTTCGGTCTGACCGAAACTTGCGAATCGGTGTAACCGAGTTTAGAACTTTGTGAAACCCTAGCAATCTCGGAGTCACCAAACTGTGTCTCGGTCTAACCGATTCGACTAGTTTAGACTCCAAATTTGCTTTGGTGTCACCGAGTTTAACAAATTGGTAGCACCCAAATGCTTTCTTTGGAAAAATAAACTAAGTTTTTGACTCATTTGTTTTGCAAAAACTCTGCACTTTGTGATGCTCATACACTCTATCTCATCTATAACTATTCACAAGGTCAGCTCTCAGTGTGAAGTGACAAAATGTCTGATCAGAGTGACAACCAGAATAAGTCTGAGGAGCAGGTGAATCTAAGTGAGGGCACTAGTCTCGCTGGCAGCTATGATGACGGGAGCAGACGCACTCCCAGCAACCTGCCTAAGGCAACAACAAGGCAGAGGAAGAAGAAAACCTCAGATTCAGAGGATGAGGATTTTGAAGTTGAGGAAGTGACCTCAAAGAAGAAAGTGCTCAAGAAAGAATATGGTGTTGCTACTAACACCAAGCCAGGCATGAAGAAGAAAGCTCCTGCCAGAAGAGTGGCAATGTCAAAGGCCAGAGCCTCAACTCTGGAAACTTCCAAATCAACTGTTAATGAGGCTGCTGGTGAGGGCAAGAAAAAGAAGGAAAGAAAGAGAGGGAGATGGTGCAAGAAAGTAGATCCAATGGCTGAATTTGAGAAGCACTCCTCTGATGAGGAAGAAGAGGAAGAAGAGGATGCTGCACGAGCACTTAAAACTCAAAAGCTGATGGGGATTCCATCAAGTCTGGGGCTGCTCCCTTTAAGCCCAAGACTGCCCCCAAAGCTCCAGCTCAATCTTCCAAGTCTGCACCAAAGAGAAGCACTAGAAACATTCCCGCTGCAGAGAAGAACAAGGCCCCAGTGCCTAAGATTGAAGAAGAAGAAGAAGAGGAAGCCCAAGTGCTCAGAAAATTGAAACCGAAGATACCAGATCATGATGACAATCATCCAGTAGCTGAGAACATGAAGGAGAGAAAGGATGTAGGTCTCAGACTGTGGAGACAAGCAGATCCCTATGCTATGAGGAGAAGAACTATTGTGGACTACAAGTTTCACACCAAGGAACAACAAGACTTCTATGAGACTATGCTCCTAGATAATAAGCCCATTGTGTGTGACATGAAGTGGGTAGTCTGGAAATACATTTATGCCAATGAAGATCATTTTCCAGGAGTGCATGAGAGCTTCAGATAAAATGGAGTTGACAATTTTGTGGGTCAGAAATTGACCAAGTGGAATCATAAGCTTATTATGCAGTTCTATTCAACAGCTGATTTCTACCCTGATGGCAATATTGTTTGGATGTCTGAAGGTACTAGGTACCTATCTTCTGTAGCTGAGTGGGTGATACGTCTCCAATGTATCTATAATTTTTCATTGTTCCATGCTATTATATTACCTGTTTTGGATGTTTATGGGCTTTACTTTACACTTTTATATCATTTTTGGGACTAACCTACTAACCGGAGGCCCAGCCCAAATTGCTGTTTTTATGCCTATTTCAGTGTTTCGAAGAAAAGGAATATCAAACAGAGTCCAAACGGGATGAAACCTTCGGGAGCGATCTTTTTGGAACAAATGCCAACCAGGAGACTTGGAGTGGACGTCAAGCAACAAACGAGGCGACCACGAGGGTGCTCGGCGCGCCCCCACCCTCGTGGGCCCCTTGTTGCTCCACCAACGTACTTCCTTGAAAACATCAAAGGGCACCACAAAAACCTAATTCCACCGCCGCAACCTTCTGTATCCGCGAGATCCCATCTTAGTGCCTTCATCGGTGCTCCCGCGGAGGGGGAATCAACCATGGAGGGCCTCTACATCATCTCCAAGGCCTCTCCAATGAGTTGTGAGTAGTTTACCATAGACCTTCGAGTCCATAGTTATTAGCTAGATGGCTTCTTCTCCCTCTCTTTGAATCTCAATACAAAGTTCTCCTCGATCTTCTTGGAGATCTATTCGATGTAACTCTTTTTGCGGTGTGTCTGTCGAGATCCGATGAATTGTGGGTTTATGATCAAGTTTATCTATGAGAAATATTTGAATCTCCTCTGAATTATTTTATGTGTGATTAAGTTATCTTTGCAAGTCTCTTCGAATTATCAGTTTGGTTTGGCCTACTAGATTGATCTTTCTTGCAATGGGGGAAGTGCTTAGCTTTGGGTTCAATCTTGCGGTGTCCTTTCCCAGTGATAGCAGGGGCAGCAAGGCACGTATTGTATTGTTTCCATCGAGGATAAAAAGATGGGGTTTATATCATATTTCATGAGTTTATCCCTCTACATCATGTCATCTTTCTTAATGTGTTACTCTGTTCTTATGAACTTAATACTCTAGATGCAGGTAGGAGTCGGTCGATGTGTGGAGTAATAGTAGTAGATGCAGGCAGGAGTCGATCTACTTGTCACGGACGTGATGCCTATATACATGATCATGCCTAGATAATCTCATAACTATGCGCTTTTCTATCAATTGCTCGACAGTAATTTGTTCACCCACCATAATACTTATGCTATCTTGAGAGAAGCCACGAGTGAAACCCATGGCCTCCGGGTTTATATTTTATCATATAAGTTTCCCATCTACTTTTATTTGCATCTTTTATTTTCCAATCTATATCATAAAAATACCAAAAATATTTATCTTATCATATTATCTCTATCAGATCTCACTTTCGCAAGTTACCGTGAAGGGATTGACAACCCCTTTATTGCGTTGGTTGCGAGGTTCTTGTTTGTTTGTGTAGGTGTGCGGGAGTTTTGAGGAGCCTCATATTGGATTGATATCTTGGTTCTCAAAACTGAGGGAAATACTTACACTACTTTGCTGCATCACCCTTTCCTCTTCAAGGAAAACCAACGCAGTGCTCAAGAGGTAGCAAGAAGGATTTCTGGCGCCGTTGCCGGGGAGGTCTTCGCTCAAGTAAAGACATACCAAGTACCCATCACAAATTCATCTCCCTCGCATTACATTATTTGCCATTTGCCTCTCGTTTTCCTCTACCCCACTTCACCCTTGCCGTTTAATTCGCCCTCTCTTTCCCGTTCTCCTATCTCTTTCGCTTGTCTTTTGTGTGCTCGTCGCTATGGCTAGTCCTCCTATTATTGTTAATACTCCCGATCATGAAGTTCTTAATTTTAAACAAAGGGAGGGAGAAAATTTAAAATATGCTTGGCATAGAATTTGCAATGCTCAAAATAGATCTACTAGGAAGCAATCTACTTCCGTTCTTCTTTGAAACTTTTATGTAGGCATTACTCCTTGGAATAGATGTATTCTTGATACCATTACCGGGGGGAATTTCTTGGGTAGACACACTTTTGATGCTTATAATGCTATGTTAGATTTTTTTGGTCCACCACCTCTCTTGGTTAATGGAACTATCTTAACTCTAGAACATGTGATGCAAAGGCTTGAAATTATTGAAAATAAAGTTGCCACTATTGAGTTAATTGAAAATTTGGATAAAAATATCCACAATCAAATCACCCAATTTGGATCTAAGGTTGGAGCTACTACGAAAAGTTTCAAGGATAAAGAACCTATAGTTAACGAAAGAATAGATCAAAATTCTTCAAGAATCGGTAAACTTGAGGATATCATTACCAACTTAGGGGCTGTATTTTCATCCGTGAAAGATACTCCCATTCCTCCTACTAAAATTGCCAAATTAATGTATGTTCCTAAAAATAAGGGTGAATCTGCTAGTAAAGGAAATGCGGATCTCAAATCAGTAAGTGTTCATCCCAACTTTTTCTCTTTCATTAAAGAACCTGTTGCAACAAATGAATCTCTTGATTTATTTCCTAGGAGTTAAATCATTACTAAAAAGGAAGAAATTCCTGAGGGTTATAAGTGTTCTATTGAAGAGTTGAATGCCAAAGATGGCACTACTTATATCTATTCTCGCTTTTATGCCTAGCTAGGGGCGTTAAACAATAGCGCCAGTGGGGAGGCAACCCAATTTTATTTTTGTTTCTTGCTTTTTGCTTCTGTTTAGTAATAAATATTTCATCTAGCTTCTGTTTACATGTGTTTTCGTGTTTTAATTAGTGTTTGTGCCAAGTAGAACCTATAGGATAACCTATGGTGATAGCTAATTTGATTCTGCTGAAAAACAGAAACTTTTGCACGCACAAAAATAATTTTAGTAAATCACAGAAACATGATTTTGCATTTATTATTTTTTCTATAGATCAATAGACAAATTTCCCAGAACTTCCTATTTTGGTAGGAATTTTGGAGTTCCAGAAGTATTAGAAAGTTACAGATTGCTACAGACTGTTCTGTTTTTGACAGATTCTGTTTTTTGTGTGTTGTTTGCTTATTTTGATGCATCTATGGCTAGTATCGGGGGGTATGAACCATAGAGAAGTTGGAATACAGTAGGTTTAACACCAATGTAAATAAATAATGAGTTAATTACAGTACCTTATGTGGTGGTTTTTCTTTCTTGCACTAACGGAGCTTATGAGATTTCCTGTTGAGTTTTGTGTTGTGAAGTTTTGAAGTTTTGGGTAAAGATTTGATGGACTATGGAATAAGGAGTTGCAAGAGCCTAAGGTTGGGGATGCCCATGGAACCCCAAGATATTCAAGGATAACCAAAAGCTTAAGCTTGGGGATGCCCCAGAAGGCATCCCCTCTTTCGTCTTCGTCTATCGATAACTTTACTTGGAGCTATATTTTTATTCGCCACATGATATATGTTTTGCTTGGAGCGTCTTGTATGATATGAGTCTTTGCTTTTTAGATTTCCACAATCATCCTTTCTGTACACACCTTTTTGGAGAAACCCACATGATTTGGAATTTATTAGAATACTCTATGTGCTTCACTTATATATTTTGAGCTAGATAGTTTTGCTCTAGTACTTCACTTATACCTTTTAGGGCACGGCGGTGGTTTAATTTTGTAGAAATTTTTGACTCTCATGCTTCACTTATATTATTTTGAGAGTCTTTTAGAATAGCATGGTATTTTCTATGGTTATAAAATTGGTCCTAGAATGATGGGCATCCAAGTTGGGTATAATAAAAACTATCATCGGAAGTGAATTGGATGCTATGGTCAATTTGATGCTTGATAATTGTTTTGAGATATATAGGTGGTGATATTAGAGTCATGCTAGTTGGGTAATTGCGAATTTAAAGAATACTTGTGTTGAAGTTGGCAAGTCCCGTAGCATGCACGTATGGTAACCGTTGTGCAACAAATTTGAAACATGAGGTGTTCTTAGATTGTCATCCTTATGAGTGGCGATCGGGGACGATCGATGGTCTTTTCCTACCAATATATCCCCCTAGGAGCATGCATGTAGTGCTTGGTTTTTGATGACTTGTACATTTTTGCAATAAGTGTATGAGTTCTTTATGACTAATGTTGAGTCCATGGATTATACGCACTTTTACCTTTCCATCATTGTTAGCCTCTTCGGTACTGTGCATTGCCCTTTCTCACCTTGAGAGTTGGTGCAAACTTCGTCGGTGCATCCAAACCCCGTGATACGGTACGCTCTATCACACATAAACCTCCTTATATCTTCCTCAAAACAGCCACCATACCTACCTATTATGGCATTTCCATAGCCATTCCGAGATATATTGCCATGCAACTTTCCACCATTCCGTTCATCATGACACGCATCATCATTGTCATATTGCCTTGCATGATCATGTAGTTGACATCGTATTGTGGCAAACCAACCTTCATAATTTTTCATACATGTCACTCTTGATTCATTGCCCATCCCGGTACACCGCCGGAGCATTCATATAGAGTCATATCTTGTTCTAGTTTTGAGTTGTAACTCATGAGTTGTAAATAAATAGAAGTGTGATGATCATCATTATTAGAGCATTGTCCCTTAAAAAAGGGGGGGGGGAGGCCAAATAAAAAAAAGGCCAAATAAAAAAAGAGAAGGCCAAATAAAAAAAGGCCCAAAAAAGGGGGACAATGCTACTATCTTTTTCCACAGTTGTGCTTCAAAGTAGCACCATGTTCTTCATATAGAGTCTCATTTGTTGCCACTTTCATATACTAGTGGGAATTTTTCATTATAGAACTTGGCTTGTATATTCCAACGATGGGCTTCCTCAAAATGCCCTAGGTCTTCGTGAGCAAGCAAGTTGGATGCACACCCACTAGTTTCTTTCGTTGAGCTTTCATACATTTATAGCTCGAGTGCATCCATTGCATGGCAATCCCTACTCCTCATGTTGACATCAACTGATGGGCATCTCCATAGCCCGTTGATTAGCCTCGTTAGCATGAGACTTTCTTCTTTTTTTTCTCCACACAATATCCATCGTCATATTCTATTCCACCCATAGTGCTATATCCATGGCTCACGCTCATGTATTGCGTGAAAGTTGAAAAAAGTTTGAGATTGCTAAAGTATGAAACAATTGCTTGGCTTGTCATCGGGGGTGTGCAAGATGAGAGCATTCTTGTGTGATGAAAATGGAGCATGACCAAACTATATGATTTTGTAGGGATGAACTTTCTTTAGCCATGTTATTTTGAGAAGACATGATTGCTTTGTTAGTATGCTTGAAGTATTACTATTTCTTATGTCAATATGAACTTTTATTTTGAATAATTTGGATCTGAACATTCATGCCACAATAAAGAAAATTACATTGAGGATTATGCTAGGTAGCATTCCACATCAAAAATTTTGTTTTTATTATTTACCTACTCGAGGATGAGCAGGGCTTAAGCTTGGGGATGCTTGATACGTCTCCTATGTATCTATGATTTTTGATTGTTCCATGCTATTATATTACCTATTTTGGATGTTTATGGGCTTTACTTTACACTTTTATATCATTTTTGGGACTAACCTACTAACCGGAGGCCCAGCCCAAATTGTTGTTTTTTTGCCTATTTCAGTGTTTCGAAGAAAAGGAATATCGAACGGAGTCCAAACGGGATGAAACCTTCGGGAGCAATCTTTTTGGAACAAATGCCAACCAGGAGACTTGGAGTGGACGTCAAGCAACAAACGAGGCAGCCACGAGGGTGCCCTGCCTGCCCCTTGGGGTTGGGCGCGCCCCCCACCCTCGTGGGCCCCTGGTTGCTCCACCGACATACTTCCTTCGCCTATATATACTCCCGTACCTTGAAAACATCGAAGGGCACCACGAAAACCTAATTCTACCGCCGCAACCTTTTGTATCCACGGGATCCCATCTTGGAGCCTTTGCCGGCGCTCCGCCGGAGGGGGAATCAACCATGGAGGGCCTCTACATCATCTCCAAGGCCTCTCCAATGAGTTGTGAGTAGTTTACCACAGACCTTTGGGTCCATAGTTATTAGCTAGATGGCTTCTTCTCTCTCTTTGAATCTCAATACAAAGTTCTCCTCGATCTTCTAGGAGATCTATTCGATGTAACTCTTTTTGCAGTGTGTTTGTCGAGATCCGATGAATTATGGGTTTATGATCAAGTTTATCTTTGAGAAATATTTGAATCTCCTCTGAATTCTTTTATGTGCGATTAAGTTATCTTTGCAAGTCTCTTCGAATTATCAGTTTGGTTTGGCCTACTAGATTGATCTTTCTTGCAATGGGAGAAGTGCTTAGCTTTGGGTTCAATCTTCCGGTGTCCTTTCCCAGTGACAGCAGGGGCAGCAAGGCACATATTGTATTGTTGCCATCGAGGATAAAAAGATGGGGTTTATATCATATTGCATGAGTTTATCCATCTACATCATGTCATCTTTCTTAATGTGTTACTCTGTTCTTATGAACTTAATACTCTAGATGCAGGCAGGAGTCGGTCGATGTGTGGAGTAATAGTAGTAGATGCAAGCAGGAGTCGATCTACTTGTCATGGACGTGATGCCTATATACATGATCATGCCTAGATAATCTCATAACTATGCGCTTTTCTATCAATTGCTCGACAGTAATTTGTTCACCCACCGTAATACTTATGCTATCTTGAGAGAAGCCACTAGTGAAACCTATGGCCTCCGGGTCTATCTTTTATCATATAAGTTTCCCATCTACTTTTATTTGCATCTTTTATTTTCCAATCTATATCATAAAAATACCAAAAATATTTATCTTATCATATTATCTCTATCAGATCTCACTTTCGCAAGTTACCATGAAGGGATTGACAACTGCTTTATTGCGTTGGTTGTGAGGTTCTTGTTTGTTTGTGTAGGTGCATGGGAATTTTGAGGAGCCTCCTACTGGATTGATAACTTGGTTCTCAAAAACTGAGGGAAATACTTATGCTACCTTGCTGCATCGCCCTTTCCTCTTCAAGGAAACAACGGAGTGCTCAAGAGGTAGCAGTGGGCCAAGCTCATTAATGCCCTTGAAGAAGCTGAAAATGATATTGATGTCTATGCTGAGCGCAAGAAGGACCACAACTCCATGGCCAACATGTATAAGGAAATACCTGACAAAGCCTTGGAGACACATAAGCTGGGCTCAGTGTACTATCCGATGTCAGGATTGGCCACCATGAACACCATTTTGAGGTACCTTGTTACCCAAATCAGGAGATCACAGGATGATCAGAGGCCACTCCAGCAACTTGCTTCAGCTATTTGATTTGCCCCAGAAGTTCAAAGTGATGAGTTTGATTGTTGAGACCATCAAGAGAACAGCTGCTGACCAGAAAAGATCATGTGGGTATGCTCCACACATCCAGATGCTGATTAATTCCAAGATGATCAAAGGTGTGTACTTATTGGACAAATAGCACCTTCCCTTGAGGCCTGACTTTGAGGAAAACTCAGTTGTCATGAATGCTGAAGATCCCACATCATTAGAGGCTCAAGAGAAGAGGCAGAAAGCAAAAGCCGAGGAGGCAACAAAGATGCCAAGTGATGAAGAGGTTCACAGGTTTTCCTCAAGTCAAAGCAAGATCAACTTGGATATCTTGTTCAAGCCACTTTGAGGACTGAGAAAGGATTGGCCACCCTGACTCAGAATCAAGAGAGCCTGGAGAGGATCACTGAAACAAAGTTCTATGATCCTGACTTGAAGGTGATAGAAATGCAAATAGCAATTGAGCAGATCCAAGAAGAAGTTGAAGAGAGGAAAGGGAAAGCAACCACTGAAGTGTTTTGGAGAGTGTCTAGGGCACAGAGATCTGCAGCGGTGCCAGTGACAGACACTAGAGCTACTGCGTCAGCACCTGCAGCCACAACTTCAGTTGCCCCTCCGGTTGCAACTCCACCAACTCCATCAACTTCAACAGATGCATTCGTCCTTGGAGTCCTCTCAACGCCACCACCTGAAGATCAATCTTAGAGAGCCGCATAGCACTATGCATTTTCAAGCTTTTTGGTAACTTGTTGCCAAAGGGGGAGAAAGTGTATAGATCATATGCCGAGAGAGAGAGAGAGAGAGAGCTTTGCTTCTTTTGCTACTTATTTGCTTGCTTGCTTGGTTGATACTTTTTGGTTATGTGTGTGAGATACTTGTATGGTCATGTGTTTGATCATATCATACTTAATGCTTGTGCTTGGATGATGATATTCTCTATGTCTTATGTATGATCATTCACTTTGCCTTGGTGATGAGTGCATGTTCCTCTTTCTACCATTTTGAGCGCTCCATCAAGATGTATGTCACATGGAAGAGTAACCAATGATCCTAATTATTTGTGCATTTGCATTCAAAAGCAAATCTTAAATAATGCACTAATTTAGGGGGAGCTCTTGCTTATCACATACTTCTCAAAGCGACGATGTATTTCATTCTTATTACCATTTGTCGAAGCTTTGATCTATATGTTGTTATCAATTACCAAAAAGGGGGAGATTGAAAGTGCAACTAATCCCTGGGTGGTTTTGGTAATTCTTAACAACATATAGCTCATTGAACTAATACTCTTAGATGATCATTTCATAAAGTTCAATGATTGGCATGGCATGGACTGGAGATGTGGACCCCTCAAAATGCTAAGGACACATATTGGCAACAAGCTCAAGACTCTACATTTTCATTTTAGTGATCCAAGAGCACATTGAGTCCATAGGAAAGCCAATACTATTAAAAGGGGATGAGGTGTTGCTTAATGGCTTGCTTGCTCAAAATGCTTAGTGATATGCTCCGAAACCCTCAGCCACTTTCTCATTTCCACATATGTCCTAAACCTAAAAGTAAAACTCGGCCTCACCGATTTGATCTATCCGGTGCCACCGAGTTCATTTAACATAGCCACTGCCACAAACTCTAATCACTTTGGTTTCACCGATAGGGATCTCGGTCTCACCGAGATGGGATTGCAAACTCTATGTTTTCCTTCGTAACATTTCGGTCTCACCAAAATGAGCGATCGGTCCCACCAAGTTTGCAATGCAAACTCCATGTTCCCTTTTTGTATTATTTCGGTCTCACCAAAATGAGCGAATCAGTCCCTTCGAGTTTTCCTGACCAACTCTCTATTTGACTATTATTGAAATCGGTCCCACCGAGTTCATGTGATCGGTCTCACCGAGATCAAGTTATGCCCTAACCCTAGCACATCGGTCCCACCGATTTGATCATGCCAGTCCCACCGAAAAGCCTAACGCTCACATTTCAAACTGAATCGGTCTGACCGAGTTTCACTATCCGGTCTCACCGAGTTTGGGAATCTGTGTGTAACGGTTAGATTTTGTGTGGAGGCTATATATACCCCTCCATCCATTCTTCATTCGCGAGGAAAGCCATCAAAACGTGCCTACACTTCCAGCATTCATTTTCTGAGAGAGAACCACCTACTCATGTGTTGAGACAAAGACATTCCATTCCTACCACAAGAATCTTGATCTCTAGCCTTCCCCAAGTTGCTTTCCACTCAAATCATCTTTCCACCATAGCCAAATCTGTGTGAGAGAGTTGAGTGTTGGGGAGACTATCATATGTAGCACAAGAGCAAGGAGTTCATCATCAATACACCATCCACTACCTTTTGGAGAGTCGTGTCTCCTAGATTGGTTAGTTGTCACTTGGGAGCCTCCATCAAGATTGTGGAGTTGAACCAAGGATTTTGTAAGGGCAAGGAGACCGCCTACTTCGTGAAGATCTGCCGAAGTGAGGCGAGTCCTTCATGGGCGATGGCCATGGTGGGATAGACAAGTTTGCTTCTTCGTGGACCCTTCATGGGTGGAGCCCTCCGAGGACTCGCGCAGCCGTTACCCTTCATGGGTTGAAGTCTCCATCAACATGGATGTACGATAGCACCACCTATCAGAACCATGCCAAAAATCTCCGTGTCAACATTGCGTTTGCTCCCTCCAAACTCCTCCCCTTTACCTTCATATGCAATGATTTACATTCCACTGCTATACTGTTAGAATTGCATGTGTAGGTTGTTTGCTTGACTAGTGTTAAGTTGCTAAAATCTGCTAAGAATTAAAATTGGGAAAAGGCTAGGTTTTTATTTGGTCAAGTAGTCTAATCACCCCCCCTCTAGACATACTTTCGATCCTACACATGCCCCCTGCTTCACCACAGGGTGCTGAACCTTGGACAAAATATTAACAGGTTCACAACAAGTTATCCCATCACCGCAGCAAACTAACTACAAGTTCATACTAACAAGTTGAGAGGGCAAATTCAAAGTCACTGATGCAGTTGTGCCTACTGCAACGCACCCTACACCAGATGGAGTTTGTCATGTTTATAGATTTGGACCTTGAGGCATAGGCCAGAGATGCGCAACACGATGGGGTCACCACAAACGATCATGTGGCGGCGGCAGAAGTACTTCCATCCCTGGCCAAGCACCATCTGCCCCTCGAAGCTCTGAACATGCACCCAGAATTCGCACCACTTGTTGGTCGACAGCCTGACAACGCGCTTGGTCTTGATCATGAGCCACTACTTCATCACCTCCTTGAACTTGGGAGGGACGACGAGCATGGCCACATCCTCCTTTTCCCTTGTTTCCACGTAAAATCGAAGCAACTCTCAGGATCCCTCCTCGTGGCCGGTCCTAGCAGCTCGTCCCTTGGACGTGGCTGGCTCATGAAGGCGGCCCTGCTAGGTAGGTTCACCCTCTTGAGCCAGCGGTTCATGGGGATGAAGTCCACGGCGGCCTCGCTGCTGGCGATGACATGGGCTCCTCCACCTGCCCTGTCCCACCCCGTCTTCATCACCTTGTCAGGTAAGATGACATAGGTTAATGATAACCCACAAGTATAGGGGATTGCAACAGAGTATTCAACCCAAATTTATTGATTTGACACAAGGGGAGCCAAAGAATATTCTCAAGTATTAGCAGTTGAGTTGTCAATTCAACAACACCTGAAAGACTTAATATGTGCAGCAAAGTATTTAGTAGCAAAGTAGTATGGAAGTAACGGTAACGGTGGCAAAAGTAACAGTAGCAGTTTTGTAGCAATCGTAGCAGTGGCAACGGAGAAGTAATTAAGCAAGGATCAATATGAAATGAGCTCGTAGGCAATGGATCAATGATCACTACAAGAAATATGTCAACTTGTGACCTTGACTATTGGTCACTGAAAGGTCATTGTTTTTCATTTGCGACCTTTTTGTGACCAAAACAGAAGGTCAAAAGCTGGTGGCCATAAACTGAAACTAACGACCTTCTCTGTGAGAAGGTCGTAGACGTTTATGACCAAAACAGAAGGTTGTTGAACCCATGAACTTTTGTTTTAGTCACTGGCTGTCTGCCTAGGCCACGTCGGATCCGACGTGGCAATCTGACGTGGCAAAATTGTGACCAATTGAAAAGGTCAAAAATTAGAATCAGCCCGGTCCAATTGGGTGTTTATATGGGCCAAGCCCATTAATTCAGCCTTTCTATATATTTTTTCCTGTCAATTTTTGGTCAGACTAAATGGGCCAAGCCCAACAATTCGGCCTTTTTATTTCATGGGTCATGGCCTTTTTGTACCAACAGTTTATATATATATATATATAATGGGTCCACTAGTCAAACAGGTCCCACTTGTCAGGTTCTAATAAGTGGGTCCTAGCTATTAGGCCCAGATTCTTCATATTTCAATTTGACAATAAGAAAATAACTAGTAGTTAAATTGGCAAGCAAAAAACACACATGATAGTTCAAATAACAATAGCCAGATTCAATACAATCTCTACAAATGACACGTCCTACAAGCTGTAGCATATACAAGCTTATTTACAAGCTCTACAAATGACACGTCCTACAAGCTGTAGCATTTACAAGTTCTACTAGTTACACGTAATATAAGCTTAGTTGATACAAGCTCTACAACTATGGGAATCAGTTACAAGCTCTACAAGTGTTTTCTTCCTCTACATGTAGCTCCTTCAATAGCGATCAAATGCCGGACTCACTGGAGGGCCATAGTCAGGACTTGGCCTTCCACGGATGCCCTGTTACATGAATCAGCTGATAAAAATTAGAAAAACCGGAGCCAATATATTATGAACATTCCATCCAAAAAAGGAGTAAAGGACATTCTTTGTTTCATCACATTACAAAGGAGTAGCACCAACCACAACTTTACTCTACACACACACACATACACACATGAATATTAAGCTCAGTTCCAGCAACTATACCATGGTTTAACAGCTGGCCTCAGCATCATCAAACCACCATGCTTATGATCATAATCTAAGCATATCATCAAACAAAACCTACACAGATAAAAATCACAGCACATCAAGCCACAGGCGCACCAGCGCTGGCATGAGATTCAACGCAACAACCATGGGGCTACCACAACAGCATCAAAAACCTAAGCATACTAGAGAAAATAGATAGTTGGTGCTGGAGGGACTGGTGAATTACCTCAATGGCGTACTTGATGGGTGATGATGGTCCTTCTCAAGGAAGTAGTTGTCGTCCACAGTTAAGAGGTTTCATACATCTTTCTACAACAACCAGCAAACCAGAAATCAAAACGAATACTTCAATCTCATAAGAAGTTTAAAAAAGACTATAGCAGGACAGAAATATGTGGACTACTTCTAAAATGGTACATATAGCACATGCCCAAACAAATATGTGCTTTCAAGGTTGAAAGCTTTAACATAGAACGCTGAATAATTCGTCGCCCAAAACGTGCTATATATACACCAAGTGAGGAGAAACCATATGTAGAATTTATAAATGTAAGGAGCAGAATTTCTAAAAGAAGTACACCATTACGTAGTGCTACAGCAAATGTGAAATGCTTGATGATGTACATGAATTCACATTTAGGAGGAAAGAAATGTACTGTAAAACGTTCCATATCTGAAACATGTTCACTCAACTAAAAGAAGGTCGAGTTTTACTTGCAAATGAAAACATGCTACAACCTTTCTGTCAATTTATGAGAAATAGAACCACTGTCCCACTTGGTTCTTTAAATAAAAAATGAGTTGTAACGCAGGCTAACAGAAACGTTGTGAGCATCGTTTGGGCAGACCATCCAGGATGATGTACAAATCAGAATGAAATCATGATTATATATTTCAGGATGGTGTACAAATCAGAATGAAAGCATAGAGTTGACAAGTTTGATGAGCTTCGATATGAAGAGCAGAACAGAGATACTAGGTAATTCGGTGGGTTTGGGCTTGACAACAGGAAGCAGGAACACATCAATTGACGAAAACAAAATGCTGAATTATATTTGGTAGTATATATACTGTAGTATACTATGTTCGTGTCAAGGGCAGCTTTCGTACCAGTGCCTAAAAACATTGTAAACAAGTACAAATACTCCGTTATTACAAGTACAAACGGACTTGGACTGGGCGACGACGATATCAGGGGAAAAGAGTCTAGTTCTTGATTAGTTAAGAAAAGCTCTACTTTCAAGAAACTTTCACATCAGAAAACTAAAGGAAACTTAATGGAGTCACACTTTCAGAAAACCTGTCTATGTATATACAAACTTGAGAGATTAGCCGTGCAAAGGTTCAGTGGATCCAAATAAACATGCACATCAGAAAACTAGAGGAACAGACGATCAGTCAACACGTATATATCTAGTCAATAAAATATCTACGACACAAGTGCATACAGTACTCAACATCTACTACACAAGTGCATACAGTACTCAACATTCACTCAAAGTATGTTGTGCAGGATCACACCATTCGATTTTCACTCAAAGTACAATAGTACATCACATTTTTGGATGATCACCAAAGGCAAAACTACTCCTGACTATGATCATCAACATCTACTACTCCTAACTACTCCCTGTGCAATCCTACTCTGGAGTAAAACTTCCTCACCCTCCATTCACCCTGTTCAAGCATTACTGTAGTAAAACTACTCCTAATGCTACATCAGTTAACAGCAAGTGAAATTACTGTGATGTGCAAAACGTGACCTACAGCTCGGCCTTCGCTTTTTGAGACTTCCTCTACCCACATCTCCTTACCAAACCTAGTAAGGGATTTTGTACCTTAATCTATACAGTAAATACTCCACTGAATATTACTGAAACTTAAAAAGAAGTTAACTAAGCTTTTTCAGTTTCAGAATATACAAGTCAGAAAATAAGCTTGCAAGCAAGTTTATGTAAGTAATGCACACTGGAGTACAACACTTCTATGGATTTTTGCAAATAATTCATGATTTTCTAACTAATCCAAGATGTCCATTTAATTAACTGGAAAAGTAAGTTAAATCTTGTTGAATCTTGTTAAATACTCCAAGCAAAATTACTCCACACATGTACAGTTCAATCTTGTTAAATACTCTAAGCAAAATTACTGGAGTACTGGAGTACTAAAAGTTAAATGTGTTGCACATGTCTCAAGGAACGAGCAGCGCTGCTTGCTCCCTTGGTCCAGCTCCTTGCTGTGCAGGATGACTGAGACTCGGATGCAGAGTGAGCTCCCTACAAATGACATTGTATCAATGCTTTGCAGCAACAAAATGAACTCACATACAATAGAACTTATGCAATATTGTATCAACACCCCAAAGGAGGAATTACAAAATTCTCAAATAATGTTTTTGAAGGGATTAACCTCACAGCAACACACCAACCTGAATATACTACCACTAGCTAGGTGCAGGGCCGAAGGACCAATTGTTTCATCGTCAGTCAGTTAAATTGTACTGTTACATATTTTCACATGCAAATGAAAAGTAGTAGTAGAAGCAGGACATGTAACAAGCAAAACATACTAGGGGTAAATACTAGAAACAGACATGGAATGGTCACATGTTCATGCACAGCTTTCTTGGCAGATGTAAACCAGGTTAAACTAACTAACTGCGCATGAAGGTAACAAGTGTTAAATCAATGGAAGTAAAAAAGTGGTAGTAGTTCTTGGTGCCAATAATTCTCTGGGCAGAGCAAAAGAGCAAGAGGACAGAGACATGGAAAAGTAAGGACCAAATGGGATGCGTTTAAGAATACATTGACATTTCAAATCACAGATTCTTATCATGTGCGGTGAAAAAAGTTGTTGCACACAACAGAGATAAAAAAATACTCCCAAATTAGGCAAGAATCGCGAGGCCGTAGGTTGAGGAACAGAGGTTTCGTCTCACCCGTCCAACAGTGGAGTAGTCTAGTAGGAGAAACAGTTGGGGAACAATGGAGCAAACAGTGAGGGAGACGCCGCAAGTGAAAAGGCAGGAAGCAGAGGTTGCACATAAGAACAGGGGATGATACAGTGCTGCGAATTTGACGAGATCTTGGCAATAAAAAAGCATGTTTGAGGAATGCTTGCTCGGAGCATGCCACTGTGCATTCCCAAGATAATAAGACAACTAATTGGATGTGCAAACAAACGACATCCTTTTCTTTGTAGTGAATCTCAAGAAAATGTAATGCAGAACAAGAAGGAATCCTCCTGCCCCTCCTCCTCGGGCAGAGTAGGGCCGAAGCTAGGCGCAAGCCTCATCCATCTCGAGCTGGGTAAGGTCGGCGCCCTCCTGCCGTCATCGCCATCCCACGCCATGATGACCTACAGCAAAGGGACAGATAGGAGGAGAAGGTGAGGAGGAGCGGGTGGATCTGGGCGAGGAAGGAGGGGAAGGACCTACCTGGACAACAACAGTGACGGATCTCGCGAGTTCACGTGCGGGTGAAGGTGGCCATGGACCTCGTAGAGAGGCCCGCGTACGGCAATGGTAGCTGGGGGCCCGCGGCCGCGAGCACGTCGGGGGGCGCGACCGGGCCGCAGATCACATCGATGCGGAGGGCCGGGTAGGCGAGGACGCGGCGGAGCACGAAGACCCCGGTGAGCTGTAGAAGCTCGCCTGCGAGTACCCCGTCCCCGCCGACGCGGGGGTGGCCATGGATGGGCGCGGGGGTGGCGATGCGGTGAGGAAGGGCTCGGCGGTGGAGCTGATGGGGAAGCGGCGGCGGCGGCGATCTGGAAAGGGCAGGTGGCAGTGAGGGCTAGAGGGAAGGGGATCGAGAGGAGCGGATCTGGAAGAGGAGAGGAGGAGAAGAGAGCGAGGGAAAGAAAGGAGGAGGGGGGTGGATGCAAAATTACCACAGGGCAGAGCTAGGGTTTCGGGGATGGTGTGGAAGGGCTGAGGACTGCCGTTGGATCCACAAACATCCGACGGTGTTCAATGCATGATCTGCATGAGACGTCCACGGACCAATTAGAATACAGTACGACCTTATGACCATCTAAATTGGTCAAAAAATTCATTTTCTACTTTTCGAGTGCCTAAATTGAGTTTTTTTTGTAAATGGCGTAACATATAATTGTTGCAAAATGGGACTAGGTCATTTTTATAATATATTAGGCCATATTTAATGTACAATTGACAAAATGGTTGGTTGTCAAAAGTTTTTATACACCTCTGGTGAAAAAGACAAAATTCCACCGTTTCAATAGGAAGCGGGTCAAATTTGAACTACAACTGCCTCATAGTTTGCTCTTTATTTTTTTAAAAATCATTTCTAGGTACATAAGTATCTATTTAATCAGAGAAACACCAAAAGTTTTCCAAGATTCAACCACTAGTTAGGAACGGTCATGCCCGCCGTTTTGACGGCATTTTGAAACGGGCATGAAAAATTCAAAAAAATCAAAAAAATGGAAAAATGAGGTTTGTTAAAATGATCTCATATAGTGCACAAGGGTGCATATTGTAATGGCAAAAAATGTTGCCTAAGGAAGTTTTCATTTTCTTTGAACGAAAAAATCATTCTCCATTTTTCGAGAGTACAAAATGAGGTTTTTTTGTGAAGGACCTACCATATATTTGTTGCAAAATTGGACCAAACAAATTTTATAACATATTAGGCCATATTTAATGCACAAATGAACAAATGGTTGGGTGTCAAAAGATTTGATCCACCTCTGGTGAAAAAGACAAACTTCTGTCGATTCAGTAGGAAGCGCGTCAAATTTGAACTACATCTGCCTCATAGTTCGCTCTTTATTTTTATCAAAAATCATTTCTAGGTACATAAGTATCTATTCAATCAGAGAAACATAAAAAAAATCCAAGATTCAACCACTAGCTAGGAACAGTCATTCCCGCCGTTTTGACCACATTTTGAAACGGGCATAAAAAATTCAAAAAAAAATCAAAAAATTGCAAAACCTTCACATTGTGTCATTATATGTGGCCAAGTTACCAGGAAAAATAATAAACTTGTAATTTGATAATTCTTTTAAAAAAGTGTTCTCATAAACGAGCTATCATGTGTGGAGATTAATGGCATTCAAGCCAAATGATCAATCTTATGGCCACATTCAAGGCATAGTTTATTAAAATGATCTCCTATCGTGCACAAGGGTGTATATTGGAATGGCAAACAATGTTGCCTAAGGAAGTTTTCATTTTCTTTGAACGAAAAAATCATTTTCCATTTCTTGAGTGCCCAAAATGAGTTTTTTTGTGAAGGACCTACCATATATTTGTTGCAAAATTGGACTAAATCATTTTTAGAAAATGTTAGGACATATTTAATGTACAATTGACCAAATGGTTTGGTGTCAAAAGTTTTTATCCACCTCTCATGAAAAATACAAATTTCCGCTGATTCAGCTGGAAACGAGTCAAATTTGAACTACAACTGCCTCGTAGTTTGCTCTTTATTTTTTCCAAAAACCATTTCTAGGTACATAAGTATCTATTTAATCAGAGAAACATCAAAAAATATCCAAGATTCAACCACTAGCTAGGAACGGTCATTCCCGTCGTTTTGACCGCATTTTGAAAAGGGCATAAAAATTTCAAAAAAAAATCAAAAAATTGCAAAATCTTCGCATTGTGTCATTATATGTGGCCAAGTTTCCAGGAAAAATAATAAACTTGTAATACGATAATTATTTTTGAAAAGTGTTCTCAGAAACGAGAAATCATGTGTGGAGATTAATGGCACTCAAGCCAAATGATCAATCTTATGGCCACGTTCATGACATAGTTTGTTAAAATGATCTCATTTCGTGCACAAGGGTGCATATTGGAATGGCAAACAATGTTGCCTAAGGAAGTTTTCATTTTCTTTGAACGAAAAAATCATTTTCCATTTTTTGAGTGCCCAAAATGAGTTTTTTTTGTGAAGGACCTACCATATATTTGTTGCAAAATTGGACTAAATATTTTTTATAAAATATTAGGACATATTTAATATACAATTGAACAAATGCTTAGGTGTCAAAAAAATTTATCCACCTCTCGTGAAAAAGACAAATTTCCGCTGATTCAGTTGGAAACAGGTCAAATTTGAACTGTAGCTGCCTCATAGTTTGCTCTTTATTTTTTCCAAAATCATTTATAGGTACATAAGTATCTATTTAATCAGAGAAACACCAAAAAAATTCCAAGATTCAACCACTAGCTAGGAAAGGGCATTCCCGCTGTTTTAACCGCATTTTGAAACGGGCATTAAAATTAAAAAAAAATCAAAAAATTGGAAAACCTACACATTGTGTCATTATATGTGACCAAGTTTCCAGGAAAAATAATAAACTTGTAATACGATAATTATTTTTGAAAAGTGTTCTCAGAAACGAGAAATCATGTGTGGAGATTAATGGCACTCAAGCCGAATGATCAATCTTATGGCCACGTTCATGACATAGTTTGTTAAAATGATCTCATTTCGTGCACAAGGGTGCATATTGGAATGGCAAACAATGTTGCCTAAGGAAGTTTTCATTTTCTTTGAACGAAAAAATCATTTTCCATTTTTTGAGTGCCCAAAATGAGTTTTTTTTGTGAAGGACCTACCATATATTTGTTGCAAAATTGGACTAAATAGTTTTTATAAAATATTAGGACATATTTAATATACAATTGAACAAATGCTTAGGTGTCAAAAAATTTTATCCACCTCTCGTGAAAAAGACAAATTTCCGCTGATTCAGTTGGAAACGGGTCAAATTTGAACTGCAGCTGCCTCGTAGTTTGCTCTTTATTTTTTCCAAAATCATTTATAGGTACATAAGTATCTATTTAATCAGAGAAACACCAAAAAAATTCCAAGATTCAACCACTAGCTAGGAAAGGGCATTCCCGCCGTTTTAACCGCATTTTGAAACGGGCATTAAAATTCAAAAAAATCAAAAAATTGGAAAACCTACACATTGTGTCATTATATGTGACCAAGTTTCCAGGAAAAATAATAAACTTGTAATACGGCAATTATTTTAAAAAAGTGTTCTCATAAATGAGTTATCATGCATGAAGATTCATGGCTTTCAAGCCAAATGATCAATCTTATGGCCACATTCATGTCATATTTTGTTCAAATGATCTCATATTATGCACAAGGGTGCATCTTGGAATTCCAAACAATGTTGCCTAAGGGAGTTTTTATTTTCTTTTCATGGAAAATACATTTTCCATTTTTCGAGTGCCCGAAATGAGGGTTTTTAAGGACCTACCATATATTTGTTGCAAAATTGGACCTAATCATTTTTATAAAATACTAGGCCATATTTAATGCACAATTGACAAAATGGTTGGGTGTCAAAAGTTTTTATCCACCTCTAGTGAAAAAGACAAATTCCCGCCGATTTAGTAGGAAGCGGGTCAAATTTGAACTGCAACTGCCTCATAGTTTGCTCTTTATTTTTTCCAAAAATCATTTCTAGGTAGATAAGTATCTATTTAATCAGAAATACATGGTTTGGTGGTGAGACATCGAGGTTTGGACGGTGGCCGAGGGCCCCAACTCTAGAGCGCATAAGCTCGCATGCCCACCGCGTGACCGTGGCGTTGCCATGCATTCTAGGCGGCCTAGGCATGTCTAGTGGATTGGGCACTCCCCAGGTAGGTGCTAGGAAGAAAATTACAAAATAAGATTCTCATGAAGAGACCGAACTATGCTTAAAGATGAATTAGCAGCCAAGTGTTTGATTAGCGGTACGGGAAATGCACATGGCCAATGGGCATGAGTTTTGGCTGAGGATGATCATATACTAAGAAGAATGTCTTCACAAATTTTTAGGGAAATCAAGAATATATAACTAACACTTCCTTCACAAAGTGCTGCTCTGAACAGAATAGGAAAATGAATATTGTTGAGTTATTTTTGAACTAGGCAAGGAAGGTTTTTGACATATTTGATGAAGATATAATCCAAACAATTTATGAGATTTTTTTGGGAATTTTTGGAATAACAGAAATATAGGTTGCTTCATAACCTAGGGCAAAAATTGACACATGGACATGACACATAGGCAAAACTGATGAGATGGCGCCTAGTCATCACAACCCACCACAATTTATAAAGCTATGACCATCTATATTGGTCGTTAACAACTAGAAATAAGGCAGCAGACCAACGCTATTTCCTTTATGACCATTTTGTGTATGGAAATTACGACCTTTCTGACCAAAATGGTCGCAATGGTTTAGGGTTTGGAG
This sequence comes from Triticum timopheevii, assembly GCA_963921465.1. Lineage (NCBI taxonomy): Eukaryota > Viridiplantae > Streptophyta > Magnoliopsida > Poales > Poaceae > Triticum > Triticum timopheevii. The sequence goes on along the minus strand of OY997270.1, from coordinate 581,878,968 downwards.
CCCCCCCCCCCCCCCGAACAGCTTTTAACCAATTGGTCTCAAATCGTCATAGATCTATGACCAATTCTTCAAGGGTCACTGACAGAAGGTCACTAGTTGACATACTTCTTGTAGTGGATGGATAATTATGTCGGATGTAATTCATCATGCAACGGTTATAACATAAGGTGACACGGAACTAGCTCCAGTTCATCAATATAATGTAGGCATGTATTTCAAATATAGTCATACGTGCTTATGGAAAAGAACTCGCATGATATCTTTTGTCCCACCCTCCCATGGCAGCGGGGTCCTAATGGAAACTAAGGGATATAAAGGCCTCCTTTTAATAGAGAATCGGACCAAAGCATTAGCACTTAGTGAATACATGAACTCCTCAAACTACGGTCATCATCAGGAAGTGTCCCGACTATTGTCGCTCCAGGGTTTGCCGGATCATAACACGTAGTAGGTGACTATAACACTACAAAAAAAAAGACACATCCATGATATTTTGGGCCGAATGAAATTTATTTTTGTCATACATATGACACTTCTATGACGATACTTGTGACAAAACCCGGTATCATCATAGATGTGGTGGGCTCCTACTTCTATGACAAAAAAATCATGACAGAAAATGGGCTTTTCGTCCTGGGCGGGCCGGAGACGCGGCTGCATGACATTCTTTGGGCCGTCCATGACGGAAAAAACTATGGTAGAAGCAAGGGCGAGGAAAATTTTGGGGAGTTCCTGGTTACGGTGGGTGGTCGGGGGCCAAGCGATGCGCGTTTCTCTCGTACACGTACGCGCGTGTGTGCGAGGCGTTGGCTCTAACTGAACCCAAGCGAGGCGTTGGGCTCTAACTGAACCCAAGCGATTGCACTGCAGGCTACACGTTACTGAACCCGAGCGATCGATCGATGGCTGTTAACTGAACCCGATCGAGCGATTCCTTCGCTACTGCTGCTAACTGAAGCCGATTGATGCTGCCTCTCTAGATGAATAGTGAGCATTGCGGGGGGTGGGGGTGGATGAATAGTGAGCAGTGGAGGTGGATGAACAGGACCCCGTGGCATTCCCTTGATGGAGCCGGTTGGGGCTGCATGAACAGGACCCCATGGAGTGGAGGGATGGATGAACAGGACGACCCCGTGCAGGGCTGAATGAACAGTAGACGGTGGAGGGGTGCCCGTGGAGGGGTGGTTGAACAGTAGCCGGTGTAGTAGCGCGCGGTGGAGGCTGGATGAACAGGAGCCCGTGGAGGCTGGAGGAGGTCGACGGTTGCCCGTGGAGGCTGGAGGAGGTCGACGGTGGAGATGAAAAGTATCCCGTGGAGTCCCGTTTTGCGGTACGCCACACCCCTCCCGATGAACAGGACCCCCGTTTCAACCGTAGCGCTCCAACACAAGTCCGTTTTGTCCGTTTTGCGGTACGCCACACCCCTCCCGATCAACAGGACCGCTGTTTCGACCATAGGAGGTCCGTTTCCTCCATTTTGAGGTACGCCAGACCCCTCCCGATGAACAGGATCCCGTTTCGAATGTGGCCGGTCGAACACAAGGCTGTTTCCTCCGTTCTGCGGTACGCCAGGCCTCGTTTCCATCGCTTGTTCCGTCCAAGCCCTCCTGATGAACACGATGACGCATTCCGTTCTGACCCAGCCGGTTGGCTCCCCATGAACACGACGGCGACGCTGTTTCTCCATTCAGACCCAGCCATGTACACGAGCCATGGCCGTACGTATGCGTGAGTAGGCGTTCGAGACCCCGCCCGTATGTACACATACGCGGCCGTATTTTCTTTCTTGCATATTGGCTGCTGTACGTACATGTACATGCTACGTGCGCACCTCTACTACGACATGTGCGCACCTCTACTACGACACGTGCATGCCTCTACATCGACAAGTATATATGTATGTACACGTTCGCGACCAGAATGACAACGCTACGTACACTTCGACTAGGTGGGTCCCGACTGTTAGGCACTTCCTTGTGTGCGAAGATGTAGCTGGTGGGTCCCAGCAGTCAGGCGGCGAATCATTTTTTTTGCCCAGACGCACTTCCTTGCGTGCGAAGATGTAGCTGGTGGGTCCCAGAAGTCAGGGGGTGAATCGTTTTTTTTGCCCCGACACACTTCCTTGCGTGCGAAGGTGTAGCTGGTGGGTCCCAGCAGTCAGGGGGGAAACATTTTTTTCCCGAAATACGGTGGCCCGTCCGGTGGGTCCCTGCTGTCAGGTGGATGAATTATTATTTTCCACGTAATAAGGAGGCACTTCCTTGCTACGCTCGTGGACCCAGCTTCAGCCTCTCCACATACAGTCCATGTCTGATGGAAGTCGTTCCTTAACCACGTTGACCACGCCGCGCCGAGAGCACCAGGGCGATGGACAAGGGCGAGGATAGGAAGGGGACGACACGGAGCAGGGGAAGACGCGACAGTGGATGCCCACGCGTAGAGGAGTATGAGGGTTCACTCGTTCGGCTGCGGTTTGAGGCTGCCGACGCCGCAAAATAACAGGGGGTGTGGGTGAGTAGAGGGATGGTCTGGCCAGCGATGGGAGTAGTAGGGGCGGTGAGGCCTCTGCGGCATCACAGCCGTCCACGGGCGGCAGGAGCATGCGACACGACCGGCGCTGCTTTGGGCGGCTGGAGCAAGAAGACAGAGGTTGAAGAAGCACTACGGCCGTTGGATGGACATCGTACGGTCACTGGAGCTAGAATCGTTCATATATTGACTAAAGTTGGCAAAGGCCTCTGTCCCAGTCAACTTAGTAGGCCCACAAGTCAGCCTCCCACCAAGGTGGGTCCTAGCTAGCAGGGGGGTATTCATTTTTTGTGCGTAATAAGGAGGCACTTCCGGTGGGTCCGAGTTGACAGCGGAGGGAATGTTTTTTCGCGAAATACGGTGGCCTGTTTGGTGGGACCCAGCAGTCAAGGGGAAACGTTTTTTTTCGTGAAATACTGGTGGCCCGTCCAGAGGGTCCCTGCTGTCAGGTGGAGGAATAATGATTTTCCGCGTAATAAGGAGGCACTTCCTTGCGGCTGCCGTGGACCCAGCTGTCAGCCTCTCCACGTACGACACTCTTCCGATGGAAGTCGGTCGTTCACCACATTGACCACGCCGCGCCGAGAGCACCATGGCAGTGGACGACGGCGAGGCCTAGGAAGGGGATGACACGGAGCCGGGGAAGATGCGGCAGCGGAAGCCCGCGCGGAGAGGAGTACGAGGGTTCATCGGTTCGGCTACGGTGTGAGGCTGCCGTCGCCGCAGAATAACAGGGGGTGTGAGTGAGTAGAGGGATGCCCTGGCCAGTGGTGGGAGTAGTAGGGGGCGCTGAGGCCTGCGCGGCAGCACAGCCAACCACGGGAGGCGGGAGCAGGCGGCCCCGCCGACGCTGCTTTGGCAGCTGGAGCAAGAAGATCAGAGATTGAAGAAACACGACGGCCGTTGGATTGACATCCAACGGTTACGTCTGGTAGAATCATTTGTTGATGTATATAATAACTATAATTTTTTTGCATATGCATCAACTAAACAGGCCCACAAGTCAGACCACTCCCTCTTTTTTTAATAATTTATATATAGCTCATGGCAACTTCTTATGCAATTTATTGCAGTCGTTTTTTTGGTTGGCCAGGGCCAATTTCACATATTTCTGTGGGTTCCAAACTATTTTTAATACCGAAATGGTGAGCCAGATTTAAAGTACTTTGAAGATATATTTAAATTAGGTTAATGCCGAGTGAAATAGGAATCTGAAAATGTGAAAAAATTCAGAAATTATAAAGTAATTGCCAATTTGTCATCTGATTTTATATTTACAACCCATTTCATATTACTTTCAAGATTTGCAGGCGTCTTGAAAGAGTTGCAGCCCATCAGGGCGTAGAAAAATAAGTAGGCCTGGATTGAGTATTCTTCAGAAAAAATAAACTCGGCTAATTTTCACAAAGAAAAAATAGCTGGGCGGGTCACATGGTGAACATAAAATATAAGCCTGGGGTAGACGGGCCACAGCCCAGTTCAAACCCTGCTCCGTCTCAGCAATAACAAAAAAATACTGCTCGAGAAGCTACATCCGAGGTGTCAGCCGATCTTGTGCTGTTCTCTTGTCTATTGACTATATACGCTCACAATGTCGTGGGTCCCAGATGTCAGGAACACAATAGGAGGAATCATTTTATTTTTTCATACGCTGACGTTGTGGGCCCCTACTATCATTCTCTCCACGTACTTCTGCTGATTCCTGTTGTTTGTTGACCATGTTGACAATGCAAGAGGGCGGCGCCGCCGCGAGCGAACCAAAGCGCGCGGAGGACATCGACGTTAACGATTTAGGAGACGATGGGGCGGCGATGCATGCGCTGAGGCGCAGCCAGCCGTGGGAGGCGGAAGCAGGCGGCCCCTCCGGCGCTGGTTTGGTTTTGGCGGCTGGAGGAAGACAGGACTGAAGAAACACGACAGACTGTAAAAGCAGCAGGAGTACTTAACAACCTTAACTGAAACCAGTCGGGGCACTTAACAACCAAAGTTGAAAGCAGTATGAGTACTTATACAAGTTCAACCGTACAAAGAATGCCTCGAACAGTGCTACTTTGCCTACAGTTAACCAAGGGTGAGGCCGCCAAGCCCTAGGACAAGGCCCAGGCGCCGCCCCGCGCATCCACAACCTTCTGAAAGTGGCTTCATCTCGCAATATGGTCAATAAACAGGATATTCGCTTTAGAGCCATGGAAAAGCATGAACATAATCTTCTGTCCTATTCTCCAAGATGGACGGGCCTTCATTATTTGAGACCGCCCATGAATAAGTATCTTTTCACCTCCAAGGGGAATTGAGTAGGTCGACATAAACATCATGTTGTGACCAAGCGCAAGTCTGACCCGACCATGGTCAGGCATCTGTATAGGAACAATAGAACTGGGCAGTTTCTGTTTCAAGAAGATCACAACTGTAAAACTGTGTATAAGCAATAGTTTATGAATAACATATATAACAGAAAACAGCTCGTCCCATAAGTTTCTCGACACAGTTGGACATGTTCAACAAGTGCAGCAGTGGCACACATCTCCCACGTGGCCTTCCACCATTGAAACGCCCCACAAGGACCTCAAGACGATCAATAAAGTGTAGGAACTTGTGGATGTCGATCCAGTCAACTTCAGTGCCATCAGTAATAGCCGAGTTATTACAGAGTAACAAACGACCAGCTGCTTAACTCTGAAAAAACCTACATGTGCCACCAATTATAAGAAAATATTAGTTAGAAGTAGCATCTTCGTGAGAGATTCGTTGCTACTTCTAAAGTTAAATTGCGATTAGTTAGACAGAATAGGTGGATTAAGAAGTAATCGAGGCAACAAGCAAGAACCAGATACAAAACTAACATGGATGAACAATTGAAACAATGTCGGGGTGGAAGATCGCAGTGAAGATGAGACCAGGTTCTGCTATTTCCATCAACATTCGTGCGCCAACTTTCAGTTCGTAACACTTGAGAAATTTTATCCAAGTTGGCCATAAAAAAAGGCAGCGATCTTCTTGGTTCATGAACCCAACTCGGAACTTATATCCATGGCTTGTCTTCACTGTGACCATTAAACTAGCGTATTCAGTTATGGCAAGGCCGAGCATCTTGAGTACATGTATTCTGGCAGAGCAAATAATACACTACAGGAAAAATAATATGAGAACACAATGTATTCCCTATCCAAATCTAGAAATAACTTCCTCCTTCACGTCAGTGTTGATCATCGTACTAGTAGTACCTTTTATCCAAATATAGCAATCCAAATTTCCAAATTAGTCGACAGCATGTTCAAAAAACCCCCACCCTCCCGGATAGAAAAGAGGATTCTAGGAACATACTGTGTGTGTTTCAAAATCCTGTGTTAGGATGAGAAGGAACAAGTGGGGCGTCTCGCCGAGGGCGCAGAAACTTGTATGGTACTCGCACTTTGGGCACTGCAAATGAAACACACTAGATTCAGTAGGAAGAAAAATGCATCAACGGCGGTGGCTCCCATCCTAGGATTACCTGCGACCAAGGGACTTGGATTTATCAGGGATGGATGAAGAATTCGTACCTGGTTCTCCATGAGAAAACCCTATGCAATCACCGAGAGGGGGGTTTCTCTGAACAAGCAGATGAGGGAGAAGGGGATTCAGGCCCAGTGAAATATTGTCGCTTCGTCAATCCAGCTTACTGCTAAAGCTGGAAAGGGGGGGGGGGGTTGTGATTTGACGGCTCATTGGGCATTATTGCGGCGCTACGACCGGGGTGTGTCTACCGTGAAGTTGTGCACTCTAAGTTGTGCATATGCCACGTGGACCCCATTGCCGGTTGCCCCACATATCAGCAAAAGGAAGTAGAAAGATAGGAGTAACTAGTTACACATAAATATATATTTTGACAGAGAGATACTCCCTCTATAAAGAAATATACAAATCTTTTATATCACAGACAAGCTCACCTTGCCGAGAAATATACTCCCTCTGCAATGCACGGGCATTATGGGGGTTCGGCTTTTTTTATGGGGGGTTCAACTTAGAATATAATACTCAGACAGGCTCACGGTTCTGGACTTTGTGCCGCAAGCCTACCCTGCATGTTTGGGGGCCCATGTGTTCTACCTCAGCGCTTTTCATATTGCAAGCGATCGGTACGGCGCTGGTTTTAGATGCCGTCGCAAGGCGAATACACAAAATTGAATAAAGCATGGCAGCTGTTGGAATGAAATCGAACAACGGTTCCTAACCAGCAATCAGAGTTGCAATTCTATCAATGATATACCATGTGATAAATAATACTGTCGTACTACTTATACACACAGGACACTTGTTTCACCATGCGAGATTATTACATCAAAATCTCTCGGAGGATAGATCAGTTCGACAGTTGTGTGCTGCTACTGAAGAATTTCAAAGTTGATTTGGACCATCTCTCCTTGCCGAGAAAGTTCGATTTTTACTTCATCCCTACCGCAAGATATGATTTAGATTTGAACCACCATCCTTTAGCATCAATCATCATGCGACCATCCTTCATACTTACGGTATATTGAGCAGGTTCATTCACACCAAGGTTGCGCATCGTAAGAGAAACTTGGCCGCGGTCGCTCGGATTGTTGAACGACTCCCTCGTTGCTCTAGGAATTCTCTATTTGCAAACAAGAAGACATACCCAAACAGTTAGATCAACATAGTGAATCATGTGAAACAACATGGAGAGAAAAAAGAACGAAGCACTTGGGCGGCCAATGCTTACCAAGAAGGTGGACATGTCGGTTTTTGTAAGGACTTTGGTATATGAAGTGCGCAGCCCAGTCTGTTGCCGATGCAACTGCACGGGCTGGAGCAGATGCAAGTGCAAGTGTTGGTGTAGGTGCCGAAGCCGCTGCTGCTGCCGGAGATGGTGCTCCTTGTAGAGCTGGTGCCGGTGTCGATGCCCGATCCTCTAGTAGATCAGACTAATCCACTGACGCGGTCGGTGCCCAATCCTCAGCTGGATCAGACTGAGCTACTACCGTTGTCAGTACTAGAGCAACTGCCGGTGCTCGATCGGTTGCTGAAGGTGGTACCGATGTGCGAGACAGCGGCGATCGTGTCTGGTCTGCTATGATCAGCTTTCTAACTTGACTAGGATCCATGACCATGATCCAGTTTTTTTCTTCATTTCTTTTAAACGCGAGAAGGACTAATTGTGGCATTTTTGTTAAACCAAACTGCAGTTCATCATAAGGATTCAGCTTGTACTCAGACAACAGACTGATCCAATTTTTTCTAGTAATATAAGTGATGGACAGTGCCTTCGTTACTGACACGACATAAGAAGTGAAACCTGCAAAAATAGCCATCGTAGAGCAAACCAAACGGTTTATTCTGTGATGAATGTCACAGGGCAAAACCTGCATCGTAAAATTGCAGGAAAAGAAAGAAAACATGACATTAAATCAATAAGATTTAGACAGTAAATCAATAAGATTTACTTGATGTGACACGAGTGAATCCTTACTAGGAAACCACTATGTTGAAGTACTAAATAGAAGATTGATCGTCCAACTACGGGTGGCATGCAGGGGCCCCGCCTACTCCCACAAGCAGGACAGTCCAAAGGTCGTGACAAATCGTATGGACCGAACATCCATGGGACTCGAAATCCTGGTGGGTGCGATAAATCCTGCAATGCATACAGATATTGGAGTGTAACCATAACTAATAAACCGTCCTCACAAAAAATATGATCTGGATACTTCAAAATATACAGACTGAATTGAGTGGACAGACGTTTAACATAGACCGTTCTCAGGACTGACCACACACCAAAAGCGGCAGTACTAATAAACAATTCAGGGTTCACAAACACAAATCAAGTACTGAACAATAGTACTTACTACAGACAAGCAAAGTTGCACTAACTAAACTCTGCAGACTATTTCTTGCCACCGACCTACGAGATGAACCCCGCATAACTAACTAGGCCATGGTCTTCGTGAGAGATGTCTATATGCACCATCACCATCTTGTCAAACTTGGAGAACCTACCAAAGTGGTCTTTCCACTCATCAACATAATGATGAAGACAGGCCACATCAGATTTGTTGGGAAGCTTTACAAGAACCACACCCTTCGTAAAAGAAGGCACAACCAGGAAATTGTTGTGGTCAAGTACAGCCTCGAGAACATGCCTGATAACAAAGCTACTGGAAAACACTAGTTCAGGACACGCGGCGACAAGGACACAACAACTGGATAGTTCAGCAGTAGAACTCATCATCAGGTCTTCCAGTTCACACGGCATGACTTTGAGAACTTCATCTCCACCACGGACCTGGTTCTAATTCAAACAGAAACTATATTTTATTACTACCTCCATTCAGAAATATAAGATGATTTTCGATATTATAGTCCATATATGACTACATATACGCACAGAAATGAGTGAAAAAAGACACTAGAACATGTCTTCAAAGGCATGAGAGTAGAGGGATTACTTGCAATATCCATAATACAAGTTACTAAGGCAAATATACCCTCTTCAAAGGTAGCATTGATGTTCATAAAGTACTCCCTCTGTCCCAAAATTCTTGTCTTAGATTTGTCTAGATACGGATGTATCAAGTCACATTTTAGTATTAGATAGATCCATATCTAGACAAATCTAAGACAAGAAATTTGGGATAGAGGGAGTAGTTGAAAGTAATCTATAAGAAATCAATGTCAACCTCTCGCATGTTTTGGTCAAAATAGGAATTTAGAACCGTCATTTGGCACACTAAAATCACATGCAAGATCACCCAGAAAGTTGTACTAACAGTACTAGTACTGCGTGTTAGATGAAAAAACACGATCAAGATCGAGAAAAAGATCATCAACAAGAGACATTACCTGGACTTGCTTAATGAGGGATCCCGGAGAGGGGGGCTTGGACAGGGCGATGGCTTTGAGCTTGTTAGCGGTAGTCTCGGTGGGGTGCTTGTGCTTCTTCGTACCATGAGCCTCGACGGTTTTGGCCAGAGCCATAGACATCACGTCGGCCGGTGTTCCAGCATCCATCCAAGAGAGGAAGCTGAGAGAGAAGAGTGAAAGCGAGTGGGGTTTTTCTTCAAGAGAGAAAGCTGAGAGAGAAGAGTGAAATGATGGTTGCTTCGTCCGTCCAACTTACTGCTGGAAAGGAGGGGGTTTTGTGATTTGACGGCTCATTGGGCATTACTGCGGCGCTTCGATCTGGGTAGTCTACCGTCACTCTACTACAGAGTAATTTAGTGCATTGCTGGTGGACCCAGGTGCTGGCTGTCCCACACGTCAGTGAAAGTGAGCAATTTAGTGCATGGTTGGAGGAGGATCCGCACGGTAGAGCGTGTCCACTATTTTTCTGAAGAAAAAAATGATTACAACAAGCGTTTCAACTCTTACGACGGAGGAGTGCGAAACACGGAAGCCACTTGAACATACACAGTGCTCCTACTACTAGGCATGTGCAGTGGTTCATACGTCAGTACTACACAATCTTGTTGCTAGTGTAGTAAGATATGACGATAACAAATGATGTTGTGTGCATGTCAACTACTCCTATATGTAACATAGTACCACTTTTTCAACTGTCCGATCGAGAATGAACGGTGAGATCAATGTTAACAGAAGTAGGTCTATAGCGCACGGAGAGAACGGTGCTACAGTACTCCATGAAACATGAACCATATGAAGCACAAATAGTGTTAGGCAGGGTGTATGAAGGGTGCACGTGATGGGAGCAAAAGTTCTCTTCTCGACCCACTTTTGGGTGTTTGGCAGAGTGCATGAAGGGTGCATGAGTCCACACTAGTAGGTTAACAAAAATACACGAAGAGGAAACAACTATATTGATATGAGAATGCAACCAAACACACCCACACGCTTTGTGCTACAATGACTGATCTGTACCATGCAGAGGGCGCCTAAACACCCTCGAAGTCCCTATGCTTCTTGAGGCGCACGACGTTGGTGATGCAGGGTGCAACCGCCCGCAGAGCCCGCTCCCGGTCGACGGGAGCCAGCTCGTCAAAGATGGCGTCAAATGGCACAAATGGATTCCGGTGACGGAGCCTTGAAAGGATCGCCCGGCAACGGCGACGGCAGCCCGCAACCCCTCCTTGCCCAGCTCAGCCCCCACCATCGCGCAGAGACGGCTCAGCTCCTCGGAGATATAGGTGAAGAAGGAGACTAGGTCAGGAAGCCGCAGCTCGTTGAAGTCGACCGGGTGGTCGAACGGGTTTAGCCTAACGGCCGACATCGTCGCGCTGGCACGACAGTAAGCATCGCGCAGCCGCAACATGTGCATGGCAACTTGGTTCGCCAAGTGGCTGAGGCGATCCTGGACCTCGTCATGATCAGCCCGCTCACGCTCCAGCCGGCTCCCCTGACGGCCTATCGTATCTCCCGCTTTCTGCAGCAACGTCGCCGACGCCTTGAGCATCTTTCTGGTGGACGCCGGCCGCTTTTGAAGCTCCATGAAATTCCGCACATAACAAAGGAGCATGGCACTCCTCTCCTCCTTGAGCTCACAGAGCTCCACATCCTTGGCCCTGAGCTCTGCATCCTTGGCATGGAGCTCCTGTGATAGGCGCCTCACCTCGGACTCCGTGATTTGCTGCGCCGCCATGACACCAGGTAGAAGCAATGGGGAGAGGAAGCAAAGGGGGTGAAACGGCTGAAAGGCAATGCAATCTATGGGAAGGCGGAGGGAGCCATCCCAGGAGCGGGGAATCTTTTGGTTTTCACCATGGTAAAACACCAGTCGACGACTTCTCACATCAGGGAGCAGTGGGTTTTACACGCGGAGTCATCGTGATTAATTGCTGTCGCGCCTGCTCCCGTCAATCAAAAAATTAAAAATCCTGTCGCGCCTGGTCCCGTCAATCAAAAAATTAAAAATCCTGCCGCACCCAAACACCAAAGCAACACCACGGTGGATATTTAAATTTACCTACCGGAAAGTAGATAAAAAAGGGGTGAAAAACAAATGTGGTGGTGACCTAGCTAATCGGTCGAACTAGCCCAACTAGCTAGCCACCGTGCTTCACTGATGTAATCGGCGGGAAAGGTGGTCTTTTGTGATTTGATGACTCATTTACTTGCTTCTGCGCTACGACCGAGGAGGACCCAGAAAACGCGTGGTAGGGCGTCCCACGTCAGGAAGAATATATGCGTGCACCACCCGGGAGGACCCCGAAACCGTGCGGTAGGGTGTGCCACGTCTCGGCATGGAGGAAAAATGTGCGTGTAAAAATATACTGTATCAGATGTAGTACCTATGGTTCGACCTCGGGACCCAGCCAGTCGGTCAAAAACACCCCACTAACCACACAGCTTCATCATCCAAACGTGGCATGGAGGATAGATGTGGTTAGCTCCGTCTCGACCAGCCACAACGTCTCTTGTTCTAGGCGATTCTTCTATTCTCCAAGCTTTTTTTAGTTGTAATAACATCATGGCAAGCTAGAGCCGCTCTTCGTGTGTGCCCGTGCAAAGGTTAGACGATGGAGAGAAGAGAGATTGAGATTGCAGACCTGGGGCCCACCAGTAAGTGAGACAACAGTCATGCACGTGTTGACGAGGCACTCCCTCTACTCTACTCAATGCAAGTACTGTATAAAATCAAGTTATGGGACAAAGCCAACAACCGTTGTTGTTTCAGGCTATCGACTTATGCTTTGTGGTCCAGGTTGCCAGTTCGAATCTCGTCTTTCAGATTTGTTGGTTTTAGGTCCAAATTTGATTAATGACAAGTGGGACCCTCGTGTGTTGTTCCGATATTTCAGTGTAGGATGGTTTTTTTGAACAAACACTTTGCGCGGTTAGACAAGTAACGACATGAGTTACACTATTTTGCAAGTTTACGAACAAAAATGACAGCGGCATAGAATATCACATCCACCCCGCAGCTTAGATACTATGGTGATACGAGTTTTTACACTGTTGGAAGTGAGATCCAATAGCTTGGGAGTAGTCTTTGTAATTATGCGCAATTTCCAAACTCTCCAAAGTTTTTTTTGCAAATAAAACATTCGGGCCTCATGTGTGCTGCTGCATCTTCGATCCAACGGCTCCCCGTTGCACATACCCGCTACGATGATATGAGCATCTAGCTCGTATGATCAGTGATCAGATGGCACATGCGCAGTACTTGTACTTTCTACGCATTTCCCAAACTCTATCAGCCATATATTGCAATAACATTCAGACCTCCTACTGTGGGCCGTTAGATCTCAGTGAACTCGTATCACCATAGAATCTATGGTGCGGGAGCACCTCACATTCTCCCATGCGAGAAAACATAAGGTGCTATCGCAGCTTGGATGCTACGGTGATACGAGCTTGGAGGTCGTTTGATCTGAGATCCAATGGCATCTGAGTAGTCTTTGTGCTTGTAAGTAGTGGCCGAACTCTTTTGGGGCTTTTCTGCAAAAAACCATTTGAACCACCGAGGAGGTGTTGGGTCACAAATCCAACGGCTCCGAAGAGCTTGTATCACCAAAGCATCTAAGGTGTGGTAGCACATGATATTCTTACATACAGGAGAATATGATGTCCTCCTTCATCTTAGATGCTACGGTGATACAAGCTTCGAGGTCGTTGGATATGGGATCCAAGGGCATCTGAGTAGTTTTTGTACAAATTGTGTGCAATTCTCAAACTCATCAAGGTTTCCTGTAAAAAATATTAAGACACATCATGTGAGCTGCTATATCTCAGATCTACAAGCTCCAAGCAACTCGTATCGGCATATAGCATCTAAGGTATGGGGGCACATGATATTCTCCTAGGGAGGAGGGGTGGGGGTGCACAACCAATCGGTGGTTGGGAGGGTGGGGACAAATATAATCTAAACAACCCTAAACAGAGCTCCACAATTTTATCTAAGGTCGAGGGGTTGACCCCCGACAATCATAGCTCCGCCTAAACACAACATTTGCATGTACTATAGTACTAGACTTAATATTCAGCTTTCAATTTCATGTTCATTTTAAATATTGAACTAAGGACCATGCATGTCTTACATTTTACTCCCTTCGTTCCTAAATATTAGTCTTTTTTAGAGGTTTCAAATGGATTGGCACATACGGATGTATATTAGACATATTTTATAGTCTAGATTCACTCATTTTGCTCTGTATGTAGTCACTTGTTTAACTCTCTAAAAGACTAATATTTAGGAATAGAAGGAGTATTTTTGAATTCGTGTCATACATGCATGGTTTGGAAAAATAGATGCACTATACTTATTGGATTGTTGTTGTGTTCGTGTGTGTGTCTCTCTCTCTGTGTGTGTGTGGTCATATGCTTGATACATACAAAGTTTTCTCACCTCCATATTGTTCATCTTTTAAATTTGAATTTGCATTGGAAAACTTACTAGGGATACCATGAAATGTGAAATCCATGTTGAGATCCCTATATCACAAACTCACTCAAATTCAACAACTCGTCATAAATCAATTACCACGTTGAGATTAGTATTTGCAAGGAAAATATGGGTACTATAATACACATAGATTCGTTTGGCAATTTAAAAGGTTCCTTTCATGTTCTCGAATGGTAGGACCCAATGGCGTACCAGCCAGACCTTGGCTCGTGTTGATCCTAAAAAAAAATAAAAAAAATCGGGCTCGTGTCCTTCGGTGGCGTGCGTGGTACGCACATTAGGCAACCCCAACTAGTCAAGCCTCAGCGTTTCAAGTCGAAATATCTGGCGACCAGAATTCCAGCCCTAGGAAATTCCCCTCATGTCCCCGGTCCATAATGACTACCCATGAACAACGGAGGGATGCTTTAGTAACTAGACAACGTTACCTACCATGCCGAGCACGGTTCAATTCCCTCGGTCACCGCTCGTCAAGGTCACCCGTCAACTGCATTGCCTAGTACTACTACTACTACTACTACTACTACTACTACAGGATGAGCATAGAATTGAGCCCGTTTGTTCGTGCCTAGTACTTGAGTTAATATATCAGGCAATGCACTGGTACAGAGGGATTGTCCTTTTACTCTGCATATATAACTTATCTGAAGTCTAACTAAGCAAAATGTTTGACCAAATCCTTTCTTAAGAATACAATAGGACAAATGTACGGCTTGAAAATTTATTGCATGATGCAGGTTATGATATTGTTTCGAATCCTGGATCTTAAATTTCAGAAAATCCAAAAGTGAGCATAAATTCTTGAAACTGAGCATGGTCACGTGATATGGCACAAACATTACTTCATAAGTTTTTTCTTCAATTTGAGACAAACTGCTTATGACAAGTTGCACAAATGAAGAGCCAAGGTATTTTGGAACAAAGACCTGTCACGTTAAGGCGAACACTTTCACTATTGAAACCGTGGGCGTTTACATGCCGCCACGAGTCCCCGCTTCTCATCGGCAGGTGCCGTCCGAGCAAGCGTGTGAGTCGACGGGAGGCGTGCGAGCGGAACGTTGCGCCGGCTGACAGGGAGGCGTGCGAGCAGACCGCTGTGTAGGCTCACCGGGAGGCGAGCCCTTTGACCAGGCTCCGCCGCCCACCTTCGTCCCAACTGCTCCCACTTTTAATGTCACCGGCGCCGCAGTTTAAAATCAACCCTGCACTACCCGGTATCGCTACAATCTTCTCTCTTCCTCTCCGATTCTCCTGTTGTCTACCTCCAACTAGCCTGACCTAAACGTACGCCATGCCGCATCACGATAGTCTGCCCTTAGTGTTCCAGTTTCCTGAGGAAGACACCCAGCCGGAGTCTCAAGAACATAAGGCGCTTTGGGACGAGCTTGAACTGGCCTTGCGAGAAGACGCCGCGCCTGTCCCCGCTCCCGTTCCGGCTCCCGTCGCCCCGACTGCGTCAGCGCCCATCCCCGTGGCATTGATGGGCTGGGAGCCACACATTGTCGCCGAGCTTGATCCCACGGGGTTACACGAGGTCCCCGCCGACTTTCACGCGCCCGTGCACCTGCCAGCGCATGCGCCTGCGCATGCACTGACGTGCACGCCCGTGCCAGTGCCCGTGCACCTACCAGCGTATGCGCCTGCATGTGCACTGACGTGCGCACCCGTGCCGGTGCCCGTGCACACGAATGTCTCTGCCACACCATTGACAGCGACTGTCCCCGCGCGGGTGCCAATGCCCCCCTCAGTGGCATGGATCGCCGCCGTCGACCGCTTCCTTGCACCAACGCCAGTCGCCTCCTCCCGCCAGTTGACTCGTCCGAAGTCCAAAACATTTTAGCCTTCCTTGAAGCTAGGCCAACGTCCAGGAGTATGCCAACAACGGCGCAAGACACCGCCGTCGCCATCGGTCAGTGGCCCGACGACACATAGAGCATGGCAGAGGAGCCGCTTCCCACTGTGAGACGCCCCCGTCGCCGCCGTGTAATCTAAAATTTCCATGAAAAACATTCGGATTGCCATGCTTAAAATCCGAATGTTTATCATTTCCGTTTATTTTATATCGATCGTCGTATAATTTAAAGTCGGAGTTAGACTGAACGAAATCTATGGTTTGATCGATTGAATGTTCTGCTAGAGCTGTATCAAATTAAATATAAAACGTCATCAAGCCACATGTATTCCTTGTCATCCAACGACCTAGACTGCTTCAATGTCGAGCGCTCAACACGTTTAGCATGCAGTTAATTTCATGCCAAAAATAGTGCTAATCACATAATAACACGCAAATAATATCCTAGTACTTAATATCCGCATGCACTTAATATACTTCCAAATTAACTGCTAGTATGTGAAACTGGTGCCGTGACTTGTGAACGCGTCCAGATATGGTCAACGGCAACATCGCCCGCGAGTTCTTCGTGTTTGCCCGTGCGTCTAAATGCAGAAGAGGAGGAGAGAGAGGGAGCACATATGGAACCCACCAGTAAGTGAAGGCGAATAGTACTAAAATAATATTACATGTTATCCATTAAATAGGTTTTAGTAATATAAAAACATTATGTGAACAAAGGGGGGTACAACAAACATTGTTGTTCTACGTATGTTGCCTATTGACGTGCGGCTTGAAGGCCCGGTCGCATGTTCAATCCTCGTCCTTTATTTTTTAATTTGCATATGGGTCCAAATTTGTTTCATGCATGTGGGCCCCTCGGTGTATAGTTTGTAGCACTTTAATTTGTGGGTCGAAATTTGTTCCATTCCAAGTGGACTATTGGTGTGTAGTTTTGTAGATTATTTATAATAATTAAAGAGAACAACATAGTTTTTTGCAATAATACCATGGTGCGACGTTGAAGGCGAGAAAGGACGTGCGAGAGAGCGATGACCGAGCTAGAGGGAAATCAACTAGGGGAGTTGCGGGGGTTGCGACGGTGTTTGGAGTAGTTGTGGGCTGAATGCTACGAAAATATAATCTAAACCGACCGGAATAAATGCCTACACAAATTAATCCAAGGTTGGAGTGCCCCTCGCAATGTAAATAGCTCCGGCTTTGCGAGGGATGGAGAGGTACTAGCTTCAATGCATGTAAAATACGGTGTGAGAAAGCGAGGTCAATTGAGAGACATATAGATAGAGAGACAAAGTGAGTGTGGTCTGACATTCATTGAACAGATATATATATGCTCTGGAGGAATATTGTCTGATTGAGCTTTTGGCAAGGGTGAGGGCTGTAAGATAGAGCTTGAGAGATGATCCAGTCACAGACGTGTAGATATATTTTGTGCGTGGGAGGAAGCAAGGTCAATCAATCACATAGGGTCACCGTGCGATCGAAAGAGTGAGACGGGTTGGAGAGAGTGACCTAGATAGACAATGTGCGTGAGAGAGTATATAATGTGAATAGGTCGAATTGGGCTCAAACATGGTGATATATCGTTTTTGTCTGAGAAAGAGCGAGGTCAATCGAGACATACAAAGAGAGAGAGAGAGAGAGAGAGAGAGAGAGAGAGATTGAGTGAGCGTGGCCCGCCATGAGGTCGAAAGAGTGGCGGAGGCTTGGATGGACTGACCTAGATAGACAAACTGCGTGAGAGAGTATAGAGTGTGTCGATCGAGGCCCGAACAGGGAGATATATCATTTGTGTGTGAAAGAAAACGAGGTTAAACGAGACTCGGATAAAGAGAGCGAGATTTAGCAAGTGTGGCCCGCCATGCGAAAGAAAGAGTGAGACAGTCTCGAGGGAGTGACCTAGATATACAACGTGCATGCGTGCGCACGAGAGGTTGGGGGGCTAGATAGGCAATGCATGTATTTAGCGCGAGAGGGTGAGAGGGAGAGCGGAGAGAGAGAGAGCTCGGCATGGGGTGCAATGGCGGGTGTGTGAGGTAAATACATTTGGTAACAGAGTGGAAAAAGGGGTTGTGTAGTTGAGAGACCTAGAGATCAAAACATGGAGAAAAAGAATGAACGTGTGTTGGAAACCGATAGCTTCCTAAGGTGGTTAGGAGAGGAAGATTGACCAATACAGGAAGTATGTAGCGTGTGTGCGGGGGGGGGGGGGGGGGATAAAAATGACATTTGAATGTACATAGTACGAGACTTAATATCGATGTTTCAATTCGGTGTACATTGTAAGATTTGAACCGAGGACCATGCATACGGGTAATTATTTCGAATAAGTGCCATACTAAGTTTTGAAAAATTGACAATGACTCAATTTGTTCTGCTTTTTTGTAGGTCATATGTTTGAATCCATCCAAAATTTTTCTCACTACCATGGTGTTCATCATATACATATGAATTTGTATCAAAAAGTACTGTGGATACAGTGAAATGCGAAATCCACGTTAGAATTGGAGATCGCTATGTGACACACACTCTATTTCAAATAACTAATTATGTGACACACACTCTAATCCACGTTAGCATGGATACCGTTTCAACTTTTTTTTCAAATAACTCCTCATTAATTAATTTATAGTACTCCCTCTGTTCACTTTTATAAGACCTTGAAGACATTTCAGACAATGTGCAAAACAGTTCATTTTAAGTTGTTTGAAATGACTTACAAAAGTGAACGGAGGGAGTATCTTTTTTCGAATGACTAATTATTGCAAGGAAAACACGGGCATGGTAATACATACAGATTCGTTTGCAAATGAAAGAAGATTTGTTTGCATTCTCAAATGTAGGAGCACCAGGTAGACCAGGGTCGTGTTGGGATGGACGCTACTTCGGTGCCTTAAAGGCACCTGCCTTTGGGTCACTGGCATGTGGCCCAGCCACCTGTTGGGCCCACATGTCATGGACACAAAGACAGGTGCCTTAAGGCACCGAAGCATAGTCCCGTCGGGGTGGTCGTGTGTCTCAGACGGACGCGTAGCACAAGCCACCCACCCCTCCCTCCCTCCCCCACTCCCCCCACCCCCCACCCCCAAAAAGGACGACGACAAAATAAGTTCGCGCTTCCATGTTTCGGATTGAAATATCTGGCGGCCCCAATTCCAGCCCTGCAAAATCTCTCTTCTCCACCGTCCCCTTCCGTGCCCAGATTGCTCAAATCCCTAATTTGCCGTCAACCCAAGAAAAGTTTGAATTGCCCCTCATCTCGTCTCTTTCCCCACCTCTGTGTCAGACGACAACGACAAAGACGACAGTCGCACTTCACCACCGCACCGGAGCTACCTCATCTATGCCCTCGTCCGCCGCACCGGGTGGTCCACCGATAACGTCGGCCGCCGCAACTGACATGCCTCACAGACACCGAGTTCCACCACATTAGGTGGGCTTCATCGACGTCGTCTCCCAGCTCACCGGGGCTACTTCACCGAGCACATCATCGCACCTCCGCCCTCCGAGGCCATTGGGGCTTCACCAACGGTCTCATCCACCGCATCGTAGCGCTCTGCTGCCACTCAAGATCCGCATCCGTGCACGGCCAACCAACGCCAGCGCATCACCCTCAACGGCTCTGAAGTGACCCGCACTCTAGCTAGGCAAGCATGCCCAAATGCCGGCCCGAACTAGGTATCCACACATCACTCCCTTGTGCACTGTTCCGACGATGTTTGGATATCCTTTCACTGCTCTCTTAGTTTACATGTCTATGCAACTCTGACTTTAACTCTTATTTCTTCTGGAGATATCATCTGAAACAAGCAAATCCATTTTTAGCGAAGCATGACGGTGCTACGGGATCTGGTACACATCCTGCACACCCGTATAACCTTGTAAGTATCTGTCCTCTGGTACAACATCAAGGTCGATTCCTCTTATTTGATCAACCATTCGCCGTGTCAAAAATGCAGAGGGGGATGCAAGGAGCACAAGGCCTGCACATCCAAGCAAGTGGTAACATGGACTTGTACATGGAACATCCCAAGCGCAAGCAGAGCTGCAGTGAGCCTATACAACGAGCTAGCGTAAGTCCCTGTATTTCATTTAATTCATACTGGCATTCGTGTATATTTGTGTGCAGTGGCGGATCCATGAATTCAAGTTACCAGGGGTGAACATTTAAATTAAAAAATACGAAGGCACTTGCACTCCGGAAATCAACATAACTTGAGAAATGTGAAGCTACATGCACTTTGAAAACCAGCTAATGATCCAAAGTAGTTCAGATTATAAACACTAAATGATGCAAGCACCAAAAAACACAAAATGCAACATGGTGTACAAGGACTACAAACATGGTATGTACCTGCTTGAATTATTCATTCTCTAGCTGAAAATATCGAAGTGTAATTGCACCTATAACCAGTGCGCAAACTATATATCAATATATCTATCCTGCACAAGTATGCCAATAGTTTCAAACAACATATTAGAAAAATATTTATCCTATGTTGTCATGATACGGGGACTTTCTGGTAGATGGCCTCGACGTTTCCTCAAGCTATGAAAATGCACTATAATTTGCTTGTCATCAATCCCTGCAAATCTTTGTCTCTCTCAACATAGCAGATCATCATTAGACACTAAATCCTTCAATGAGATTGCAAAATGCTTGCATTAGATCCCTCATTAGACACTATATGTTCATCACCAGGAGCATGTAAATTTTTTGCATCAAATCCTTCATTAGAAGTCTGTTCATTAGACACTTCAGGCTCAAGAACAACATGAGCTTGTATGTTTGCATCAGAAACTTGATTAGATACATCAGATTTAGTCAGTTCAGTATTGATTGGGGGAGTTATAAAATAAGTAGAAATTGGTTTCATTTTCTCATAGATTCCCTACATACAAGCAGTATTACAACACCGTCAGGTTTAAGTATTGGCCAGAAATTGAAGAGTTGAATTAGATATAATCAGGGATATGATGTACCTGCTCGTTGCACATGCTACTCTTGCAAGCTGCGACTGTCCGTTTGCGCAAGCTCGATGCCATGCCCGTGTCGCCGCCGCTGCCTCCCACGCAGGCTACACCCAGGGTTGGATCTTCATCTTCTTGTCCTTCCGTTCTCTTGAAGCCCGGTGACTGCCCTCCAACGAGGGCGCGAGGAAGTGCTGTGTTGGTCTGTCCAGCGGCGGCTAGGTTAGGAGCGAACCAGACTGGAGGCTGGAGCGAATGAATTAGGATTTTCCTGTTGTCGATCGATATGGGAGGCGCCCTTTGGGGCCGCGAGCCTGCTATAGGGCCTGCCTTGCACTTATGTTATTGGCCCATCCAAATTGAAACATTTTTCTTCGTTTTTTACATTGCCTACTCGTGCGTTGGGATGAACAAAACTAGCCTGGGCCAACCTGGACGACTCAAACTAGGTGCACACTTTCCAGCCACCTGAGGCGGCCACCCATACCAGCCCCTATGGTGGCGTCGCCCCTTTTTGCGTGTATGATTGGGTAGTGAAAAATATTCCAGTGGCGCTTTTGATTTACCCATAGAATGGTTGAATTGCTTGTTTCTATGAACTGAGTTCGCCAATAATGTGAAGGATGCCAGTCTTTTCATCCTATTGTAGATTGCTTAGATCTCGATATGTCAAAAGTAATCGCATGAAATATACAGTAAATGCCAGTGTGATGTGTGTGGCTACAATTAGTCTGACTACACGTCCTCATATAACATATCAAGGACGCACCATCTTACCAGATTAACCATTCGACTTACCAATGCAGTGTGGGAAGAAAGAAGTATTGGGACTGTGTATCCAAGCAATTGATGCCATGTACTCCTTCGTACAACCTTGTAAGCGAAAAAGAAGTTGCAGTGTGCCTATACAAAGAACTAGCATAAGTTCAGTTACCTGCTTCTCGGAATTTTAGTTAGCCACTTATTGTAAAATTGTTCAATTATGTTGCTTGGCTTAATTTAGTTTGCTACTGATTACATAATGCCACAACCTGTTAATCCTATTGTAGACTGCGCCTATCTATGTGTTTGATACTTACTGTTAAGAATTACTTGTTTGCCTTAACTTAAGTATCTACTTGTCTTTTTAACTGCTTTGCTGCTGCAACAACAGGTTACAATGATGTTAATAACTACTTTTCAGCATCCAATTGAAACTCTTTAATTCCTTGTTTGTTTAACTGGTTTGCTGTTATAACTCCCAGTTGAGATGTTTTGCTAACTTCAACTTTTCTGAATCCAATTGGAACTTTAATGGAAAAACAAGTTAGCCCAAGATCAAAGAGCGAGGTCCCCATGGATGTTGCATCATCCCACAGCAGTGGCACCGGCCCAATCATGCATTATGAATTGCCAACTGCTGATGCTCTAGAGGCTAAAGTAGTGGTAGAAAGAGATTCTGCTTCTGCACTTAGAGATGAAGTTGACATGTTGAGGAAGCAAACAACACAATCACAAGCAGTACTCAAGACAACCATTAAATATTTGGTGGATTTCAAAATGAAGCAAGCTGAGACTGACCACATTGTTAAGGTCCTAAAGGAAAAAAGGAAATTAAATTCCCACTTGGTAAATAATAGGTGAAACGTTCTTTCCATCGTTGAATAACCTTTGTGTTGTTTGTTCATGTAATCAATCAAACCATTTGTTTTAGAGATCATGTAATAATTGTTTTTGGTTTTTGGTTTTTGGTTTGTAATTTTATTTGAGAACAAGTATGTATTAATTGATAAGACTCGGAGACATTTCATTTGGATTGCTGTGGCAGACCTACAAATATGCCAATCGGGCTGAATGTACCTCAACACTAATAGAAGTATAGATGGACCATAAGTGGCATGCATCGGAAAGGGCCAAGATGCTGGCTAAAAAAGGATGCTATTGTAGCAAAAAAAGTACAGCAGCCTGGCTTATGTATGTTAGTTGATATTACTGATCCATATACTCTATAAGTGTTTATATGTCAGTTAGTTCTGTACATTCTTGGCTGATTGACTCGGTATTTGAATCTTGATACATCGCTTGTGTACATATCTAAATGGGAGTACACATTATGATGCGTGTGACATTTGAGTTGGACATGAAGTGTTCCAAATATTCGAATTCACCTTAAACTGGATTCTAGTTTCTGAATTTGAGTGTTGGCATTTGTAAACCATATTCATATATGACAGTGGAATACATCTTTGTCGTGCTTTTGGAGATATATAAAAACACACAGAATGATTTATAAAGATTCATATAGGAATACAAAATGGATTCGAATTTAGTTGCCAGGGTAAACGTGGATGCTTATTGTCCCAAAATTCGAAAGAAGCGGAAAAATGTCCACTCCCACGTCGGCTGCCTGAAGCCAAGTGTTTGGGAGATGGAAATTACTGTCTACCCATTACACGGACGATCCATCGGCCCAATTTCCACTGCTCTAAATAGGGGTAGGTTAGTAACTTCAATTAGACGTGACACGACTTCCTCTGAGCCCATTCCGACACGGTGGGCGTCAAACATGGGCGGCAAAACACATTTGATTCAAGCTCGTCTGAAAGACCTCTGTTTCTCCCTCCATTCCCCATTCATACACGGTGGATGGCAAAACAAACTCGACTCAGCCGAAATCGATGTAGGCAAATATTTTCAATAGGGGCAGGTTTGTAACTTCACTCAGACGTGACGCAACCGCCCTACCTGTCAGCCCCGTTCATACACCATGGGTGCCAACCATGGGCGCCAACCACCCTCTCCTCGCCCGAAATCGCTCTGGGTAAATATTGGCGAGATGCGAGATGCGAGATTACCGTCCTATCCCCAACCGACGAGACGTCCAAATTTTAAACGGGGGCTAACTTCGTAATTTTCCCATATTTCAGATAGGCGCGTCCCAAAAACATGGTTCCACGTACCTCTCCCTCCATTTTCCCATTCATACACCGTCCGCGCTAGCACACCCCATCCCCACACCAGCCTCCGTCTGCCACCCCATCCATCGCCGCCGTCCTCCACCACATCCATCGCCACCGTCCTCCACCATGCCGGACCGCCTACCAAGACCGCGTCGTCCACTACTAGAGATGGACGTTTCTCATCCACGGCGACGGACCAATAGCCTTGCATCACATCCTCTTGCTTCATCGGCGCCGTCGTCCTCTTTGTCGGGGCCGCTCACACGACCTTCTCTTCCACCACAACGGGACTTATCCCCCGATGCACCCGTCTACCATCGCAGATCTGCTTCAACGCCACCGACAGCCATCGCCCCCCACCCCCCCCCCCCCCCCGATGCCTACACGGCGCCGCAAGAGAGGTGGTACTTCATATCTCCTCAACTTTTTGATCTCAACCAGAAAATAGATCTTAACTTGGTTACTCTACTTTCTTTTCAGCTCTTAGAATATAGTTCTTAGTTCGAAGCAAACAATGGATGCTAAATATCATTTCTCCGATTTGCAGCTTCAAATCTGCCATGGCACAGCCATAATACGGTTTCATTGATCATGCTTAGGGTTTAATTGATGATGTTGGTTCCGCGGTGGTTTCTTTAATAGAAATCGGAGGGGAAACCCTCTTTTGCTAAAAAAAATATGCTTAGAGTTTCCCCCTTTCATGATCACTATACGATCAGAATACGTGCTTCGTGTCATAATAACACTGCTCCACCCATCAAGCTAAACAAGCTTAGCTGTTCAAATACGAATCTGATATTATTAAAACAGAATTGTTTAATTGGTCAGCTAAATGTTCCTAAATTAGTTTCAAAAATGCATGTTCGCCGCTCGGGTGTGTATCTCTACAGGGTGCCCACGGTGGGCCGGCCCACCCTGGGATTTTGGGTCGTCCCAGGCCCCGATTCCCCTCTGTTCTGCTGCGCGCTTCCGATCTCTACTCGCCCCCAGCCGCCTGCCTCGCCGGCGACTTGCCGTCCCCGGACGACATGACTTTAGGAGGAGACGCCGGACTAACAGGAGGCCAGGAGCCGCTCGCCCAACAGCGTCACCGCTGCCCGGGCACGCCGTCGTGCCTACCTTCCCAGTCCGTTCAGGGCTCAGGCGTGCAGCACCCACCAAGCCAACCCGATTTATCCTGAGATACGTCCTCAACACTCAGCAGCCACTCCTCATCACCCATTTTCTAATTGATTCATTACTCATTAGGCAGGACTGTCATTAGGGTTTGTTGTGTGCTCAGTGCTACCTACACTTAATGGTTCAGATGTATTTCGGTAATCTTTAGTACCTCTAAAGTTCACAGGGTTTTCAAAATTCCGGCCCTCAGAACAGACACTAGTCATTTTGGATTGTTGGTCGTAGTGACATTGACCCAGATTAATACTACAAGCCAGGTTTGTTGACAATTTTACTTGTCTTTCTTACTCATTCAATATAATATCCAATTATTCACGTCGATTAGTTGCAAACAATAAGTGCTAGACAAACTTCTTCATTCAGATTTGGGACGGTCTCTTACTGCAGTTACAATTCTGCATACTTGTCCTAGTAAGCTCACAAGTAAATGATTGATTCACTACATCTATGCTTGCCTTGTCATATTTGTTGTCAATATTCTTTTAGGGTGGACCACCCTGTTTCTAAATACTGGAACCGTAGACATGAGTGAATAATATTTCTCTATGTGATCTCTTCCATCATGTGTGGGCAACGAACACTGCATTGTATAGAAATAAAGTGTCATTTCCAGCTTTTACATAGATTTCGATTTTTTACATGGAATACAATCTGCCTACTTGCTTTGTGTCGCACTACCAACACTCCACCCTCGAAACTAAACATTATGCCACTCATAATTGCTTAGTTTATTTGTTCAAATACGAATTTCATATGATTCTAATGTTCCTACTTCAGTTTTGAAATGTGTGCCTGCCTGTTATAGAGACATAAGGGGATTGTATTTTTGTGTGTGGTCTGATCAGCACGGTTGGGGGGTGAACTTTGCATATGCAGGGGTTTATAGGGAGACACTCTTCACGTTGAATCCGCAATGCATTCCATAGATAATCTAACTACTTTTTATGTTTTCATGAATCTCAGATTCTGAACAGCATCATAATGATTATGAGCTTGCGCGCATGAAAAGAATAAAGCAGAACAATGCCATGGCTGTCAAACTTGGCATTAAGGGACTGAAATCAAGTCTGGATGCAATGCAATGCAAACACTCTCCACCTATAGATTCATGCTCAGAATATGATCCTAACAGTGATTCTGAGCTAGAGGGAGACCTAAGTCAATGTAGCTCCCTAGTAGAGGAGTTAGAGGAAGATGCCCTAACTTATTCACCCATCAAGGTACTTGCTCTAACTTTCCAAGGTTACATTGCTCACACATATCTTGCAACTGATGCTTTGCATTGCTTCTACTTTGTTGAACTGCAATTAGCTTAGTTTACACATCGTGTATGTGAATACGCCCTGCCTATCCATTTCAGTACATATTCCATCTGTCATCATACCATATTTATCCATTCAAATGCCATTCTTGTGTATCATACGTTCAAAAGGAAGAGGGCGATTGCTGATCGTGGAGGAGCACAAGCAAAGTATTTGGAAAAGGTAGTGGCACCTGATAAATCAAATAGCCCATTAGGTGTAGTTGCAATATCACCTGACCCACAAAACAACCCAACTCTAGCAGACTCTAGCCCTACTACACTGGTCATTTCTGATGCCCCAACTCAGCAGACCCCAACTGCAGCAAATAGTATGATTATGTCAGTTGACATAGCACCAGTTGTACGATGCAAAACCCCCATTCCAGCAAAGAGTACACCAAATCCAGTTGCCAAATCCCTTTTCGAACCAGAGAGAGCCCCAATTGCAGCAAATAGGACCCCTGTTCCATTTCTTCCCAGTTTAGAAGACGAAGCTTATGTTGTTGTCAGGAACTTTGTGCGCATCTTTCCTTCATGGAAAGATTATACCGCAGACACAGAACAATTTCCAGTCTTCCTCCACAACTTACGCGTAAGTAATGTATTAATGTTATTCATGGTCATTACTGCATATGTTTCTGCTGACATAAGACACAAGATTTCATTCTTTTAAATAGGCAAGGAGCAAACTGGATTGTGATGACGAGCAAGGGTTGGTTGCGCTTTTCAAGCACTCGTTGATGAAGTATCGTTCCTACCTGAGGCAAGCGCACTTCGATGGCAAGCCTCTGAACGAAATTTCTGTAAAGTCTCTGGTGCTACATTTATTCGACGGTGACTGGAATAATCTTGTTACACATTGGTCTCGGCTGGAGCGTAAGGAACTGTCTATGATATCACATCACAATTTGAACTACATTTCTGCATTTGCCTTAATGTCTCACTTGTACGAAAACTGTTAGCAGAAGAACATTCATTCTCAAGGGACCACAGAATCTCGCAACTATACTGCACACTGCATTGCTCTTGTGAGTACCTCTTGCCCTGTATGACCATACTTACTTTCATAGCTGTTTGACTATGTAGCATCACTGCACATGTTAGCCTCGTAATCGTCCGTTTGGTGGACATTATAAGATCAGTATGGACTCTTACATAAATTTAGAATCAACCCATGCTTTTGAAGAGGTTTAGCTCTGCAGTCCTCTTGTAAGGACTGAACGTGGTCTATCACTGTACTTACATTAACAACTACTCTCTCCGTCCCATAATATAAGAATTTTTTGTATAGTACACCAGTGTTCAAAACACTCTTGTATTATGGGAAGAGGGATTGGTTCATTTTGTAGCATTCTGCATCTTATCTCCCTCGCCCACCATTTACTAAAAAAGATCAGATCTATATTTAATCTTACCAACAAGTAGAATACACAAACAATGCCAGTGCAGAAGTGTAGCCCATTGCTCTTGTCAGTACATTATGTCCTGTAACGCTTGTACTTCCAGGGATTGGTAGTTGATTATGTAGCATCAATCTGCATCTTATCTTCATTATCCTATATCCCTTCCAGTATTATCATATCTATAATTACTCTCTACAAAATGTAGAGTACAGGCAATGCTTATGAAGAAGATTATGTGCTGAAATTCTTGAGTTATCCTTCCCTTGACATGGAGAAGGGCATTATAAAGCCGGTGTTAACTGTTAATGTAAGTCAGTCCTTCTAAAGCCTTTATCCTCAACTGCTGTTTAATTTGCTCATACTCCCTATCGTTTACTGCTATTTAGTTTGCTGTTTCTACCAAAATGCATGTTCGCAAGAACCCTAAGTTCTAAGTTTTACTTGTGAAACCAAATTCCTTATTCATACCATGCACATTACTTAATACTCCCTATATGTATGCTTGTTTTTGTGGATCTATAATCTAGTGTGTGGTGAAGCAGCCCACGTTTGCACCTTGTCATCTCCTGTTTTATCTTACTGATGTGGCTGATGATATGAACAACATGCCATGCACATTATCCAAAATAGATACAATGATTTTATTTGCCCTTCATCTATGCTTGTTATGTTGACATGGTAATCCAGTAGTGTGGTGAAGCTCCCCGCATTATGAACAATGCCAAATTATGCTATTGATATTTTGAACTTACTCTTTATTTTCTAATTTGAAATTGGATGGAATTGACAGCACAGTTATCATCTTTGTTTATACATGTGCAAAACCTGTCATCTCTCTGCTTTGTTTCAGGGTGATATGCCTGATGGCATGCACAAGTCTGCTGAAGGCTGTGAGACAAACCCAACATATATTGCAGCAAAGAAGGCAAAACATCTTGAAGATCGCGAGACAACCCCAAAGTCTTGTCTTGATGAAGTGTTCAAGTTACTTGAGACTAACAATCAGACAAGCTCACAGAATTCGTTGTCTGAATCAGTTCGACTTCTTCAGTCCCAAGTTCTAGCAGAAAGGCATTCTGCAACTCAACTTTGACTTGAAGTCCTATCTCTAAGAAAGATTGCGGAGAACACGAATTAGAACCTCATCGCTAAACAGCTACACCTGGAAGCTATGACCGACATGCTAGGCCGGTCCCACAGCCTTGCTCAGCAGCTTGCGCGGCAGTTCCCCCGCAAGGCTAACCTTTCTTGAACTGCCTTGGAAGTGGTCTCGGTTCAGTATTATTTTGTTACGCTGCAATGGTGCCCAGTTTATGTAATCTGCTTCTTCGTTGCGCTTTATGATCACTGGTGGCGAACTTCGATGGCTAGTGGATGTAATATACCTTAAATCCTTTATTGTATAGTGTAGGTTTATTCTTAGTTACTATGCCGTAATTTCTTTATTGTATAGTGTAGGTTTGTTCTTAATTCCTACTAGTTACTACCATCATTCGCTATCTGAAAAAAAAATCAAATGTAGATGACCGGGCCGAAACATTCGACTCTAACGGGCCTGGTTTTTAGCGGGCCACAATTGGGCCGGCCTGCGTCTTTCTTGGGCCCGAATGATTGGGGCCTTCACACATTGCACCAGGCCCAAACTTACACCGGCCTATATTTTAGTTGGGCCTTTTGTCGACCTAGCGCTTAGTTTGGCCTAGGTAGCATTGGGCCATTAACAAGCTGGATATTATACTGGCCTGTTACGGTCGAGATGAAACCACGGGCCTTTAGCAGGCCAAAATGCATGTTAGGCCTCAATTTTCACTAGTCGTCGACGGGCCTTCAGCAGGCCGAAATGTAGACCGGGCCTTTTTGGGCCCAGTTAGCTCACGGGCGATTACCAGGCCAAAACATATCTCGGGCCTTTAAGAGGCCGAAAGCTTAGTACAGGCATCAACGGGCCGAATTACGCGACAGGCCTTTAACATGCCCAAAGTCACGTTGGGCTTAACTGTTGCCACCTTTAGCACGGCCGTTAGTGGGCCCGATGTCCCGTCGGACCATATATGGCCCATGAGCAGCACGGGCCATTCCCAGGCCTAAAGTCACACCAGGCTGAAATGGGCCCATGTCTACATCAGGCCACTAACAGGCCGAAAGTCACTGGGCTGTAGTTGGGCCCAAAATATTCGGCGAACAATTAACGGGCCAGATCTGGCTTCGGGCCGCAAATGGGCCCAAATATTGGGCGAACAATTAACGGGCCAGATCTGGCTTTGGGCCGTAAATGCGCCCAAATATTGGGCGAACAATTAACGGGCCAGATCTAGCTTCGGGCCATAAATGGGCCGTTATTGGGCTGGCCCACTAGTACCTGATTAAGTACTATGGGCCTTTGACTGGGTCGGCCTTTCTAACCTATATGGGCCTCTGTTGGGCCCAGCCACGTGTCGACGTATCATAGGCATGTCTCCTCCAATGGACGCATGACATCTGGCCAACTGACGAGCTGACAGGTGTTCCCTTCGGCCAATCAGAATTTTACACGTGGAAATTTCCAACTGGTCCGCGCTGTTAACGGGTTATCGGATCCAAAATCCGACCCGATAGCTTAACGGTGTTCTGTTACGGTGGATGCCATGTGTCGGTCACCCTGGACGAAAGCAGTTCTGTGACGCGCGATTTATCACCATGGAAGTGGACACTTCCATGATGATAATTTTGTTAATGTCATGGAACACTTCTACGACAACACAGGTATGACTATCTTGATTCTGTCATAAAATCGTCATGGATGTACATGCATGACAAAAAACGCGACCTACTGTGACAAACACGTATCATCACGGAAGTGTATTTTTTTTGTAGTGTAACTTGCGAGATAGGATCAAGAACTCACATATATTGATCAAAACATAATAGGTTCAGATTTGAAATCATGGCACTCGGGCCCTAGTGACAAGCATTAAGCATGGCAAAGTCATAGCAACATCAATCTTAGACCATAATGGATACTAGGGATCAAACCCTAATAAAACTAACTCGATTACATGGTAAATCTCATCCAACCCATCACTGTCCATCAAGCCTACAATGCGATTACTCAAGCACGGCGGTGAGCGTCATGAAATTGGTGATGGAGGATGGTTGATGATGCCGATGGCGATGGATTCCCCTCTCCGGAGCCCTGAACGGACTCCAGATCAGCCCTCCCGAGGAAGAACAGGGCTTGGCAGAGGCTCCGTATCGTAAAACGCGATAAATCATTCTCTCTGTTTTTTCTCCCCGAACATGAATATATGGAGTTGGAGTTGAGGTCTGTGGAGCTCCAGGGGGCCCACGAGGCAGGGGCGTGCCCCCCAGCCCCCACCCTCGTGGACAGGGTGTGGTCCCCCTTCTGTTGATTCTTTCGCCAGTATTTTTTATTAATTCCAAAACGTGACTCCGTGAAGTTTCAGGTCATTCTGAGAACTTTTATTTCTGCACAAAAATAACACCATGGCAATTCTGCTGAAAACATCGTCAATCCGGGTTAGTTCCATTCAAATCATGCAAATTAGAGTCCAAAACCAGGACAAAAGTGTTTGGAAAAGTAGATACATTGGAGACGTATCAACTCCCCCAAGTTGAAACCTTTGCTTGTCCTCAAGCAATTCAGTTGACAAACTGAAAGTGATAAAGAAAAACTTTTACAAACTCTGTTTGATCTTGTTGTTGCAAATATGTTAAGCTGGCATTCAAGTTTTCAACAAAGATTATGACCTAACCATATTCACAATAACACTTATGTCTCACATTTACTCATATCAATGGCATAATCAACTAACAAGTAATAATAATAAATCTCGGATGACAACACTTTCTCAAAACAATCATGATATGATATAACAAGAAGGTATCTCGCTAGCCCTTTCTGAGACCGTAAAACATAAATGCAAAGCACCCCTGAAGATCAAGGACTGACTAGACATTGTAATTCATTGTAGAAGAGATCCAGTCATAGTCATACTCAATGTAAATTAATAACAATTCATACAAATGAAAGTGGTGCTCTCCAACTGGTGCTTTTTTATAAGAGGATGATGACTCAACATAAAAGTAAATAGATAGGCCCTTCACAGAGGGAGACATGGATTTGCAGAGGTGCTAGAGCTCGAGTTTTGAAACAGAGATAAATAATATTTTGAGCGGTATACTTTCATTTTTCAACATAGCAACCAGGAGATCTCAATATCTTCCATGCTACATACATTATAGGTGGTTCCCAAACAGAATGGTAAAGTTTATACTCCCCCACCACCAACGAGCACATTCCATGGCTGGTCCAAAACAATGGGTACCGTCCAACTAACAACAATCCTAGGGGGGAGTTTTGTTTGCAATTATTTTGATTTGATTTGAGCATGGGACTGGGCATCCCGGTTACCGGCCATTTTCTCGTGAATGATTAGAGGAGTCCACTCATCGTGAGAATAACCCACCTAGCATGGAAGAAATAGACAGCCCTAGTTGATACATGAGCTATTCAAGCATACAAAACATAATTTCATTTGAAGGTTTAGAGTTTGGCACATACAAATTTACTTTGAACGGCATACCGCATATAGGAAGGCATAGTGGACTCATATGGAACAACTTTGGGGTTTACGGAAGTGGATGCACAAGCAGTATTCCTGCTTAGTACAAGTGAAGGCTAGAAAGAGACTGGGAAGCGACCAACTAGAGGGCGACACAGTCATAAACATGCATTAGGATTAACCAACAATGAGTGCAAGCATGAGTAGGAGATAAATCATCATGAACATAAATATCGTGGAGGCTATGTTGATTTTGTTTCAACTACATGCGTGAACATGTGCCAAGTCAAGCCACTCGAATCATTCAAAGGAGGTTACCACCCTATCATACCACATCACAACCATTTTAATAGCATGTTGGCACGCAAGGTAAACCATTATAAGCTCCTAGCTAATTAAGCATGGCATGACTAACTATAATCTCTAATTGTCATTGCAAACATGTTTCATTCATAATAGGCTGAATCAGGAACGATGGACTAATCATATTTACAAAAACAAGATAGGTCGAGTTCATACCAGCTTTTCCTCATCTCAATCATTTCATCATATATCGTCATCATTGCCTTTCACTTGCACGACCGAACGGTGTGGATAATAATAATAGTGCACGTGCATCGGACTAAGCTGGAATCTGCAAGCATTTAATTCAAAGGAGAAGACAAGGTAATATGGGCTCTTTGTTAGATCAACAATAATGCATATGAGAGCCACTCACCATTTTCATCGTGGTCTTCTCCTCTCGACCCCCAAAGAAAAGAAAAGAATTTCAAAGAACAAGAAAAACTATTTACACGGGAAAACCCCTGATGTCTACTACACAACCTTCTTCTTGTAGACGTTGTTGGGCCTCCAAGTGCCGAGGTTTGTAGGACAGTAGCAAATTTCCCTCAAGTGGATGACCTAAGGTTTATCAATCTGTGGGAGACGTAGGATGAAGATGGTCTCTCTCAAGCAACCCTGCAACCAAATAACAAAGAGTCTCTTGTGTCCCCAACACACCCAATACAATGGTAAATCGTATAGGTGCACTAGTTCGGCGAAGAGATGGTGATACAAGTGCAATATGGATGGTAGATATAGGTTTTTGTAATATGAAAATATAAAGACAGCAAGGTAACTAATGATAAAAGTGAGCGTAAATGGTATTGCAATGGTAGGAAACAAGGCATAGGGTTCATACTTTCACTAGTGCAAATTCTCTCAACAATAATAACATAGATAGATCATATAACAATCCCTCAACATGCAACAAAGAGTCACTCCAAAGTCAGTAATAGTGGAGAACAAACGAAGAGATTATGGTAGGGTACGAAACCACCTCAAAGTTATCCTTTCTGCTCAATCTATTCAAGAGTCTGTAGTAAAATAACATGAAGCTATTCTTTCCGTTCAATCTATCATAGAGTTCATATGAGAATAACACCTTAAGACACAAATCAACCAAAACCTTAATGTCACCTAGATACTCCATTGTCACCTCAAGTATCCGTGGGCATGATTATACGATATGCATCACACAATCTCAGATTCATCTATTCAACCAACACAAAGTACTTCAAAGAGTGCCCCAAAGTTTCTACCGGAGAGTCAAGACGAAAACATGTGCCAACCCCTATGCATAGGTTCATGGGCGGAACCCGCAAGTTGATCACCAAAACATACATCAAGTGGATCACGTGATATCCCATTGTCACCACAGATAAGCACGGCAAGACATACATCGAGTGTTCTCAAATCCTTAAAGACTTAATCTGATAAGATAACTTCAAAGGGAGAACTCAATTCATCAGAAGAGAGTAGAGGGGGAGAGGCATCATAAGATCCAACTATAATAGCAAAGCTCGTGATACATCAAGATCGTGCCATAGAGAGAACACGAGAGAGAGAGAGAGAGAGAGAGAGATCAAACACATAGCTACTGGTACATACCCTCAGTCCCGAGGGTGAACAACTCCCTCCTCGTCATGGAGAGCACCGAGATGATGAAGATGGCCACCGGTGATGGATTCCCCCTCCGGCAGGGTGCCGGAACGGGCTCCCGAGAGGTTTTTGGTGGCTACAGAGGCTTGTGGCGGTGGAACTCCCGATCTCACTTATTCACTTCGATGTTTTCAGGATATATGGTAATATATAGGCGAAAGAAGTCGGTTGGGGGAGTCTCAAGGGGCCCACGAGACAGGGGGGCGCGCCCAGTAGGGGGGGGGGCGACCCCACCCTCGTGGCCACCTCGAAGCTTCCTTGACTTCAACTCTAAGTCTCTTGGATTATGTTCGTTCCAAAAATCACGCTCCCGAAGGTTTCATTCCGTTTGGACTCCGTTTGATATTCCTTTTCTTCGAAACACTGAAATAGGCAAGAAAACAACAATATGGCCTGGGCCTCCGGTTAATAGGTTAGTCCCAAAAATAATATAAAAGTGTATAATAAAGCCCATAAACATTCAAAACAGATAATAAAATGGCATGAATGCTTCATAAATTATAGATACATTGGAGACGTATCAGCATCCCCAAGCTTAATATCTGCTCGTCCTCGAGTAGGTAAATGATAAAAGAAAGAATTTA
Organism: Triticum timopheevii; assembly: GCA_963921465.1. NCBI lineage: Eukaryota > Viridiplantae > Streptophyta > Magnoliopsida > Poales > Poaceae > Triticum > Triticum timopheevii. The sequence goes on along the minus strand of OY997270.1, from coordinate 581,844,304 downwards.
TGAAGTGTGAATGCTAGCAGGTGCACAAGTTTGATCAATGATAATTTCAATCACCTTTTCTAGCATGATTATATGTCATAACAATAGTTCATCTCATAAAACTCCTCACGAACAAGTAACAATCAATTCACATGTTGAAGCATAGACCATAAACTTTCTTGAAAACTAGCAAACTTCATTCTCAGTCATCAAACAATTACAATTCATCTTATTTTCATGAAGGGTCTATGTCAGAGCTTTGATTTAGCAAACTCCACATACTTAACTATCATATAGTCTTCCATGATTGCTAACACTCATGCAATACTAATGGTTATGGAGTTTTAATCAGACACTGAGAAAGATAGGGGCTTATAGTGTTGCCTCCCAACGTATTCACCTTTGGGTGATGTCAACAATAATAGTTCATGCTAATTTACATCCAATTGGATATATATATATATATATATATATATATATATATATATATATATATATATATATATATCAGGATCTTTCCAACACGAGGTGCTTGCCAAAAGATAAAATGAAAAAGGGAAAGGTGAAGATCACCTTGACTCTTGCATAAAGTAAAAGACATAAAGTAAAAGGTAGGCCCTTCGCAGAGGGAAGGAGAGGTTTTCATGCGCTTTTATGGTTGGATGCACAAAATCTTAATGCAAAAGAACATCACTTTATATTGCCACTTGTATATGTACCTTTATTATGCAATCTGTCGCTTTTATTGCTTCCATAACAAGATCGTATAAAGCTTCTTTTCTTCACACTAATAGATCATGCATATTTAGAGAGCAATTTTTATTGCTCGCACCGATGACAACTTACTTGAAGGATCTTACTCAATCCATAGGTAGGTATGGTGGACTCTCATGGCAAAATTGGGTTTAAGGATATTTGGAAGCACAAGTAGTATCTCTACTTGGTGCAAGGAATTTGGCTAGCATGAGGGGAAAAGGCAAGCTCAACATGTTTGAATGATCCATGACAATAGACTTTAACTGAAATGTGAGAAAACATAACCCATTACGTTGTCTTCCTTGTCCAACATCTACTTTTTAGCATGTCATACTTAATGAGTGCTCACAATTATAAAAGATGTCTAAGATAGTATATTTATATGTGAAATCTCTCTTCCTTCAATATTCTTTAATGAATTGTTCAAATGACCAATACAATGCTTGCTAACCTTCAATAAATTTACAACCTCTACTTTTTAGATGTGAAGTCATTACTCCCCATGGGATAAGCAAATGAGACATATATAATTTCAGATTTATGAAAATCAACTCATTCAACAATTTACTCATAGGATATTAGTGAAGCACACGAGTAAATGAAAAAGTACTCCAAAAAGATATAAGTGAAGATCAATGAGTAGCTAAATAATTATGTAACTATGTGAAGACTCTCTCTCATTTAATAATTTCAGATCTTGGTATTGTATTCAAACAGCAAGCAAAACAAAATAAAATGACATTGCAAGGACAGCACAACTTATGTGAAGAAGCAAAAACTTAGGCTCAACCGATACTAACCGATAATTATTGAAGAAGAAAGGTGGGATGCCTCACGGGGAATCCCCAAGCTTAGATGCTTGAGATTTCTTGAAATATTATCTTGGGGTGCCTTGGGCATCCCCAAGATTTAACTTTTGTGTCTCCTTAATTCCTCTCATATCATGGTTTCTCTTTTTTATCAAAAAGCTTCATCCACACCAAACTCAACAAGAACGCGTGACATAGGTTAGTATAAACCAATGCAAAACCTTATCATTTTCTACTGTAACAAATCACTAAAATTATTATTCAACATTTCATACTAAATGCCTCTGCATATTTAATACTCATATCCTCAAATAGAATCATTAAACAAGCAAACATATGCAAACAATGCAACCATAACAGCAATCTGCCAAAACAGTATAGTCTGTAAAGAATGCAAGATTCATCATACTTACCTAACTCCAAAAATTATGAGAAAAATACTATGCTGTAGAATATTTATCAGATCTCAATATGAAAAAAGTTTCAACATTATATCATTCTCTGACTTTTCTAGGGAATTTTTGCAACAGCGGTAAACTTTCTGTTTTCAAACAGCAACATGTATACTAGCAAAATAAGCATGGTAAAGGCTATCCTTAACATTTTTATTGAAACTAAAGATGCAAAACATTATTATAAATAACATCAAGCTAATACTAACAAAAGAAAATGACGCTCCAAGCAAAACACATATCATGTGGTGAATAAAAATATAGCTCCAAGTAAAGTTACCGATGAACGAAGACGAAAGAGGGGATGCCTTCCGGGGCATCCCCAAGCTTAGGCTGTTGGTCATCCTTGAATATTACCTTGGGGTGTCTTGGGCATCCCCAAGATTAGGCTCTTGCCACTCTTTATTCCATAGTCCATCGAATCTTTACCCAAAACTTGAAAACTTCACAACACAAAACTCAACAGAAAACTCGTAAGCTCCGTTAGTATAAGAAAATAAAACCACCACTTAGGTACTGTAATGAACTCATTCTAAATTCATATTGGTGTAATATCAACTGTATTGTAACTTCTCTATGGTTCATACACTCCGATACTACTCATAGATTCATCAAAATAAGTAAACAACATATAGAAAACAGAATCTGTCAAAAACAGAACAGTCAGTAGTAATCTGTATCCAATATATACTTCTAGAACTCCAAAATTCCTACCATATTAGGAAGTCCTAAAAAATTCATGTACAAATGCATAGCAAAAATAATCAGATCAAAAGAACGTTTCTGTGAATTATCAAAACTAATTTACTGGGTGCAAAAGTTTCTGATTTTCAGCAGGATCAACACAACTATCACCAAAAGCTAACCTAAAGGTCTTACTTGGCACTTTATTGAAACAAAAGCTATAAAACATGATTACTACAGTATCATGATCATGTGAACACACAAAAATAGTAGGGGTAAATATTGGGTTGTCTCCCAACAAGCGCTTTTCTTTAATGCCTTTCTAGCTAGGCATGATGATGACAATGATGCTCACATAAAAGATAAGAATTGAAACATAATGGGAGCATCATGAAGCATATGACTAGCACATTTAAGCATAAACCAATTTCTATGCATAGGGATTTTGTGAGCGAACAACTTATGGGAACAATAATCAACTAGCATAGGGAGGTAAAACAAGCATAGCTTCAAGATTTTCAACACATAGAGAGGAAACTTGATATTATTGCAATTCCTACAAGCATATGTTCCTCCATCATAATAATTTTCAGTAGCATCATGAATGAATTCAACAATATAACCAGCACCTAAAGCATTCTTTTCATGATCTACAAGAATAGAAAATTTACTACTCTCCACATAAGCAAATTTCTTCTCATTCGGAATAGTGGGAGTATCATAAGAGACTTGAATACTATAAATTGTTTCCACATTAAAAGAGTAATGTTCAGAAAAAGGGTAATCATAATCATGACACGTTTTATAAATATAATCATCACTACTTTTTATAGCATAAGTTTCATCACAATAATCATCATAAGTAGCAACTTTGTTCTCATCATAATCGATTGAAACCTCTTCCAAGATAGTGGAATCATCACTAAATAAAGTTGACACTCTTCCAAATCCACTTTCATATTCATCACAATAAGATTCAACATCCTCCAAAATAGTGGGATCATTACTTCCTAAAGTTGACACTCTTCCAAACCCACTTTCATCAATATAATCATCATAAATAGGAGGCATGCTTTCATCATAACTAGTGCAATCATCATTAAAAGTGCAATCATCATTAGTACTATGGATATTCAAAGAGTTCATACTAACAACATTGCAATCATGCTCATCATTCAAAGATTTAGTACCAAGTATTTTAATGCATTCTTCTTATAGCAATTGAGCACAATTTTCCTTTCCATCATACTCACAAAAGATATTAAAAAGATGAACCGTATGAGACAAACTCAAATCCATTTTTTTGTAGTTTTATTTTATAAACTAAACTAGTGGTAAAACAAGAAACAAAAAGATTCGATTGCAAGATCTAAAGATATACCTTCAAGCACTCACCTCCCCGGCAACGGTGCTAGAAAAGAGCTTAGTTGACGGGGTGTGAGTGCCGCTTACCTAGCCTCCCCGGCAACTGTGCCAGAAAAGAGCTTGATGTCTACTACACAACCTTCTTCTTGTAGACGTTGTTGGGCCTCCAAGTGCAGAGGTTTGTAGGACAGTAGCAAATTTCCATCAAGTGGATGACCTAAGGTTTATCAATCCATGCGAGGCGTAGAATGAAGATGGTCTCTCTCAAGCAACCCTGCAATCAAATAACAAAGAGTCTCTTGTGTCCCCAACAAACCCAATACAATGGTAAATTGTATAGGTGCACTAGTTCGGTGAAGAGATGGTGATACAAGTGCAATATGGATGGTAGATATAGGTTTTTGTAATCTGAAAATAAAAAACAGCAAGGTAACTAATGATAAAAGTGAGCGTAAACGGTATTGCAATGGTAGGAAACAAGGCATAGGGTTCATACTTTCACTAGTGCAAGTTCTCTCAACAATAATAACATAGATAGATCATATAACAATCCCTCAACATGCAACAAAGAGTCACTCCAAAGTCACTAATAGCGGAGAACAAACGAAGAGATTATGGTAGGGTACGAAACCACCTCAAAGTTATCCTTTCTGCTCAATCTATTCAAGAGTCTGTAGTAAAATAACATGAAGCTATTCTTTCCGTTCAATCTATCATAGAGTTCATACTAGAATAACACCTTAAGACACAAATCAACCAAAACCCTAATGTCACCTAGATACTCCATTGTCACCTCAAGTATCTGTGGGCATGATTATACGATATGCATCACACAATCTCAGATTCATCTATTCAACCAACACAAAGTACTTCAAAGAGTGCCCCAAAGTTTCTACCAGAGAGTCAAGACGAAAACGTGTGCCAACCCCTATGCATAGGTTCATGGGCGGAACCCGCAAGTTGATCACAAAAACATACATCAAGTGGATCACGTGATATCCCATTGTCACCACAGATAAGCACGGCAAGCCATACATCAAGTGTTCTCAAATCCTTAAAGATTCAATCTGATAAGATAACTTCAAAGGGAAAACTCAATTCATCACAAGAGAGTAGAGGGAGGTAAACATCATAAGATCCAACTATAATAGCAAAGCTCGCGATACATCAAGATCGTGCCATAGAGAGAAAACGAGAGAGAGAGAGAGATCAAACACATAGCTACTAGTACATACCCTCAGCCCTGAGGGTGAACTACTCCCTCCTCATCATGGAGAGCGCCGTCATGATGAAGATGGCCACCAGTGATGGATTCTCCCTCCGACAGGGTGCCGGAACGGGCTCCCGAGAGGTTTTTGGTGGCTACAGAGGCTTGCGACAGCGGAACTCCCGATCTCTCTTGTTCACTTTGATGTTTTTAGGGTATATGGGAATATATAGGCGAAAGAAGTCGGTCGGGGGAGTCTCGAGGGGCCCACGAGATAGGGGGGCACGCCTAGTGGGGGGGGGGCTCCCCCCACCCTCGTGGCCACCTCCAAGCTTCCTTGACTTCAACTCCAAGTCTCCTGAATCATGTTCGTTCCAAAAATCACGCTCCCGAAGGTTTCATTCTGTTTGGACTCCGTTTGATATTCCTTTTCTTCGAAACACTGAAATAGGCAAGAAAACAGCAATATGGGCTGGGCCTCCTGTTAATAGGTTAGTCCCAAAAATAATATAAAAGTGTATAATAAAGCCCATAAACATTCAAAACAGATAATAAAATAGCATGAATGCTTCATAAATTATAGATACGTTGGAGACGTATCAACTCCCAACAAGCAAAAGAAGAACGAGAAATCTTTTTGACTTTTCTTTTAATTACTACTACTATAAGCATGGAAAGTAAACTAGCTAAAATCTACAACTATTTTTTTTGATTTTCTCAAAGTTTTTCAAACACACAAGAAGAAAGAAGAAAAGAAAATAAACTAGCATGGATAGTACAATGAAAAGTATGAACACGGACAACTAGAATGAGTGTGTGAACATGAATGTAATGTCGGTGAGAAATACATACTCCCCCAAGCTTAGGATTTTGGCCTAAGTTGGTCAATGCCCATGGGTCAAAGTGGTCCTCTCCGGTGTACTGAGGAGGATCCTTGAGGTGCCACTGGTTAGCGAGCTCCTGCAGATCCCACTGATAAATAGACTCCTGATAAGGATCAGGAGATGGCTCAGGCTCAGGCTCTGGGGACCATGTCCGCTCCCAGTATGCATAAATGTCATCGGGCAGGATGAGGTATGTGCCTGAATGTATGTTAAACAAAGACGGTGCAGGCAAGGTAATAGTCTGACAAGTAGTTTTACTAAATACCAAGTTATAAATAAGTCTCTTCTCCTTATCATTACCAATAAAATCATGTGCTACCATACTTTTATAGTCTAAGAAAATAGTGGGCAGCACCTTTTCCTCTTTCTCATAATGCCTAATAGGTATCTCAAAGTATTTAGCAAGGCGTGAAGCAAAGCTACCTCCAAAAATGGGGCCCTTTGTATGGGTGAGACTCAACCGTTTAGCCACCATAGCGCCTAAACTGAAAGTTATATCATGAAGCAAAGCATGGCACAAAATAGCAAGGTTAGGAGCACTGAGGCCCCCACTGTTCCCGCGACCAATTAAACATCTACTAGCAAATATTGCATAGTAACGTAGAAAAGCAAAATGTATACTAGTAACTCTTGCATCTGACACTTTTCTCGTTTCCCCTACAGTAATTTTATCAATAAATTCATCCACATCGCTAGGATGTGGTTCCTTGACGCTGCCTTCAAATGGTAATTTGCAAACCGCACAAAAATCATAGAGTGACATCTCCTTAAACTCATTATATAAATAAAAGTCTACCGGCGGTGGTGATCTCCTAGCATGGAAATGGAAGTTTTGCACGAAAATATTAGTGAGTAGGAGGTACTGGTCACACTTGCCGTGGATGAAGTCGGCGATGCCTGCATTCCCAGCCAAATAATAAAAGTCTTCATAAATTCCAGCGGCCCTCAAGAATGCATCACAAGGCCATTCACACGGCCGAACCTCCGCGGTGCGGGGAAGGTTGTACTTGGGTTTTTTATTCTCTTCATTCTGCTTTCCTTCGAACTTCGGCTTGAGGAGCCTCTCAACAATCTCTTCAACATTTTCTTCCTCTGAAATTTTCTGAAATCTTTAGTGACTCAAAATAAAAGTGAACCGAACTCAACAAGATTGATAGCAACTACTCCTACAAGTTCCTAGAGACTATATCATGCATTAAAACTACTTTGGACCATATAAATTTGACATGCAAGCTCAAGAATAGGGTCACCTCAGCAGCAAAAAATTGCAATAAATAAAGCACTAGAACAAAAACTAATTGGACCATATGTGGCTCCTTTTGGAGGAAAGATATCTTCAAATTAGCTGACAATTATAGGGCCGTAGCTTAGGTTTTGGTTAATAAGGGGGATTTAGTCTTGTTCTGGTCTGATGCTTGGAAAATCGATGGTTCTACCATGCCTTTGAGACATAGATTCCCACGGTTATTTTCTTATGCTCTGGATGATAAGATCTCTGTGGCTGATTTTATTGACAGTCAGGATAAAGCTTCTTTTTTCCAGCTGCCCATCTCCCAACAAGCTGCCCTTGAACTAGATTCTCTCATCTCCTGGGTTAACATTTTGCCAAGGAACCCCTCTGCTAATGATGTCTGGTCTTGGGTTGGACCTTCTGGATCTTACACGTCAAAGAGCTATTATACCATTATGCATTCTCATATGTCCACCATTGAGCCCTGTAAATGGTTATGGACCAGTCGATGCACGCTCAAAATCAAGGTCTTTGCTTGGTTATTATTCTTTGACAGGCTCAACACCAAGGACCTGCTTGTGAGGAGGCACTGGCATGCTGTGGACGCTGATAACCTCTGTGTTCTGTGCCACCAAAATATATATGAGGATCGTTAGCATTTGTTTTTTGGTTGCAACTTCAGTTCAAGAATTTGGAACTATCTACAAATTGACTGGTCTGGTGGCTCCAATGTTCAACAATGCATTGCTTTGGCCAGGCAGCGATTTGCTCACAGCTTCTTTTTTGAGGTGGTCTTCACGGCGGCTTGGAATATTTGGATAATTCAAAATGGAAGGACTTTCAGAGGGGAACAAGCTAGGTTTAGTGCTTGGCGTTGTAAATTTGTACATGATTTAACTCTGCTTTCCCATAGAGTCAAGGCTCATGTTAGGCCCCTACTTTTGCAATGGTTGGAGGGCCTTAATTAAGTAATGTCTTGTATAGGTAGGTTTAGGTAACTTTGGCCTCTCTGTCTTTCTCTTTTTAGGTTTATCTTTGTACAGCTAACTTGTATTGGACTTTTTGATTTTGGAATAAAAGACAGTGGGGCTATGCCCTGCAGTAGTTAGTCAAAAAAACTAATTGGACCATTGGAGGAGTCACCTATCGAAGAACAACCCCCCAAAGCAATTTTCTGAATGGAGCTTTGAGCAAGGAGATCGAAAATGGAAGCAAAACGAGCAAGAACATGGGTTTGAGCTACGGGATGATTTTTTCTGGAGGAAGACGAAGTATGTGGGTACTGGAATAAGTGGAGGGGGGCACATGGGTCTCACGAGGCAGGGGGCGCACCCAGGGGGTAGGGCACGCCCTCCACCCTCGTGACCAAATGGTGGGTCCCCCTGGTGTGTTCTAAGTGCCAGAAGTTCTCAAATATTCTACAAAAAAACATACTCAATTTTCAGGGCATTTGGAGAACTTCTATTTTCGGGGTATTTTTTTATTGCACGGATAATTCAGAAAATAGACAAAAAATACTATTTTTGCTTTATTTAATCTAAATAACAGAAAATAAAAGGTGGGTACAGAAAGTTGTGCTTTCTAACTTCATCCATCTCATGCTCACCAAAAGGAATCCACTAACAAGGTTGATCAAGTCTTGTTAACAAACTTCTTCCGAATAACATGAAACCGGAGAATTTTCGAATAACACTAGGTTACCTCAATGGGGATATGCATGTCCCCAACAATAAGAATACCATATTTCTTTTTGATAGTAGGAAGAGGGAATTCAAACCCTCCAATAGTAATAGTTGAAATTTTTCCAATAGAGTTGATACTATGAATTTGAGGTTGTTTCTTCGGAAAGTGTACCGTATGCTCATTACCATTAACATGAAAAGTGACATTGCCTTTGTTGCAATCAATAACAGCCCATGTAGTATTTAGAAAAGGTCTACCAAGGATGATCGACATACTGTCGTCCTCGGGAATATCAAGAATAACAAAGTCCATTAAAATAGTAACGTTTGCAACCACAACAGGCACATCCTCACAAATATTGATGGGTATAGAAGTTGATTTATTGGCCATTTGCAAAGAGATTTTAGTAGGTGTCAACTTATTCAAGTCAAGTCTACGATACAAAGAGAAAGGCATAACACTAACACCAGCTCCAAGATCACATAAAGCAGTTTTAACATAGTTTATTTTAATGGAGCATGGTATAGTTGGTACTCCTGGATCTCCTAGTTTCATTGGTATTCCACCCTTAAACGTATAATTGGCAAGCATGGTGGAAATTTCAGCTTCTGGTATCTTTCTTTTATTTGTGACAATATCTTTCATATACTTAGCATAGGGATTCATTTTAAGCATATTAGTCAAACGCATATGCAAATAGATAGGTCTAATCATTTCAATAAAGCACTCGAAATCCTCATCATCCTTTTTCTTGGATGGCTTAGGAGGAAAAGGCATGGGTTTCTGGACCCATGGTTCTCTTTCTTTACCGTGCTTCCTAGCAACGAAGTCTCTCTTATCATAACATTGATTCTTTGATTGTGGGTTATCAAGATCAACAGCAGGTTCAATCTCTACATCATTATTATTACTAGGTTGAGCATCAACATGAACATCATTATTAATATACCACTAGGTTCATGTTCATCACCAGATTGTGTTTCAGCGTCAGAAATAGAAATATAATTGGGATTCTCTGGTGTGTCAATAACAGGTTCACTAGAAGCATGCAAAGTCCTATCATTGCCCTTTTTCTTTTTCTTAGAAGGACTGGGTGTATCAGTATTAGTTCTCTAAGAATCTTGCTCAACTCTCTTAGGGTGGCCCTCGGGATACAAAGGCTCCTGGGTCATTTTACCACCTCTAGTCATAACTCTAACAGCATTATCATTATTCTTATTATTTAACTCACTGAGCAAATCATCTTGTGCCTGAAGTACTTGTTCTACTTGAGTTGTAACCATGGAAGCATGTTTACTAATAAGCTTAAGATCACTTTTAACTCTAGACATATAATCACTCAAGTGTTCAACCATATAAGCATTACATTTTAATTGTCTACCAAAATAAGCATTGAAGTCTTCTTGCTTAACAATAAAATTGTCAAACTCATCCAAGCATTGACTAGAAAACTTAGTAGATGGGATTTCACCCTTATCAAATCTATAGAGAGAATTTACCTTTACTACCTGTGTCGGGTTATCAAGACCATGTATCTCTTCAATAGGCGGTAAATTCTTAACATCTTCATCTTTAATACCTTTTTCTTTCATAGATTTCTTTGCATCTTGCATATCTTCAGGACTAAGAAATAGAATACCACTTTTCTTCGGAGTTGGCTTAGGAGTTGGTTCAGGGAGTCTCCAATCATTATCATTACTCAAAATATTATTCAATAGCAATTCAGCTTGCTCAATAGTTCTTTCCCTGAAAACACAACTTGCACAACTATCCAGGTGGTCTTTGGAAGCATCGGTTAGTCCATTATAAAAGATATCAAGTATTTCATTTTTCTTGAGAGGATGATCAAGCAAAGCATTAAGTAATCGGAGAAGCCTCCCCCAAGCTTGTGGGAGACTCTCTTCTTCAATTTGCACAAAATTACTTATGAGCAGGAAAATACTTTGCAGAGAAGTAGTAAATCATATCATGGGGACTACGCACACAACCAGGAGCAAGAGAATTAAGCCATATTTTAGCATCACCCTTTAATGAGAAAGGAAACAATTTAAGGATATAGTAATAGCAAATTTTTTCCTCATGGGTGAATAGGGTGGCTATATAATTCAATTTAGTAAGATGTGCCACAACAGTTTCAGATTCATGGCCGTAGAAAGGATCAGATTCAACCAAAGTAATTAACTCAGGATCGACAGAGAATTCATAATACTTATCAGTAATACAGATAGGTGAAGTAGAAAAGGTAGGGTCATATTTCATTCTAGCATTCAAAGACTTTTCTTTCAGCTTAGCTAATAGTTTCTTAAGATCGTATCTATCATTGCAAGCAAGAAAGTCTCTAGCAGTTTCTTCATCCATAACATAACCCCCAGGAACAACAGGCAATTCATATCTAGGGGGAGAATCTTCATCATTAGATTCAATAATATCATCAGTTTTAGTAATTTCATTCTCTCTAACCCTAGCAAGTTGTTCATCTAGAAATTCACCTAGTGGCATATTATTATCAAACAGAGAAGTAGTATCATCATAAGCATCATGCATAACAGAAGTGGCATCATCAATAACATGCGACATATCAGAATCAATAGCAGGTGTAGGTGTCGCAAGTTTACTCAAAACAGAAGGTGAATCAAGTGCAGAGCTAGATGGCAGTTCCTTACCTCCCCTCGTAGTTGAGGGGAAAATCTAGGTTCTTTGATCTTTCAAATTCCTCATAGAGATCAACAAATATAAATCCCAAGTGACTTAGAGAATAGATCTATGCTCCCCAGCAACAGCGCCAGAAAAAGGTCTTGATAACCCACAAGTATAGGGGATCGCAATAGTTTTCGAGGGTAGAGTATTCAACCCAAATTTATTGATTCGACATAACGGGAGCCAAAGAATATTCTCAAGTATTAGCAGCTGAGTTGTCAATCCAACCACACCTGAAAGACTTAATATCTGCAGCAAAGTATTTAGTAGCATAGTAGTATGGAAGTAACGGTAACAGTGGCAAAAGTAACAGTAGCAGTTTTGTAGCAATTGTAACAGTGGCAACAGAGAAGTAACTAAGCAAGGATCAATATGAAACGAGCTCTTATGCAATGGATCAATGATGGATAATTATGTCGGATGTAATTCATCATGCAACGGTTATAACATAGGGTGACACAAAACTAGCTCCAGTTCATCAATATAATGTAGGCATGTATTTCGAATATAGTCATACGTGCTTATGGAAAAGAACTTGCATGACATCTTTTGTCCTACCCTCCCGTGGCAGCGGGTTCTTAATGGAAACTAAGGGATATTAAGGCCTCCTTTTAATAGAGAACCGGACCAAAGCATTAGCACTTAGTGAATACATGAAGTCCTCAAACTACGGTCATCACTGGGAAGTGTCCCGACTATTGTCACTCTGGGGTTTGCCGGATCATAACATGTAGTAGGTGACTATAACTTGCAAGATAGGATCAAGAACTCACATATATTCATGAAAACATAATAGGTTCAGATCTGAAATCATGGCACTCGGGCCCTAGTGACAAGCATTAAGCATGGCAATGTCATAGCAACATCAATCTTAGAACATAATGGATACTAGGGATCAAACTCTAACAAAACTAACTCGATTACATGGTAAATCTCATCCAACTCATCACCGTCCAGCAAGCTTATGATGGGATTACTCACGCACGGCGGTGAGTGTCATGAAATTGGTGATGGAGGATGGTTGATGATGACAATGGCGACAGATTCCCCTCTCCGGAGCCCCGAACGGACTCCAAATCAGCCCTCCCGAGGAAGAACTGGGCTTGGCGGCGGCTCCGTATCGTAAAACGCGATGAATCCTTCTCTATGATTTTTTTCTCCCTGAACGTGAATATATGGAGTTGGAGTTGAGGTCGGTGGAGCTCCAGGGGGCACAAGGCAGGGGGCGCTCCCCTCACCCTTGTCGACAAGGTGTGGGCCCCCTTCTGTTGATTCTTTTGCCAGTATTTTTTATTAATTCCAAAACGTGACTCCGTGAAGTTTCAGGTCATTCCGAGAACTTTTATTTCTGCACAAAAATAACACCATGGCAATTTTGCTGAAAACAGCGTTAGTCCGGGTTAGTTCCATTCAAATCATGCAAATTAGAGTCCCAAACAAGGGCAAAAGTGTTTGGAAAAGTAGATACGTTGGAGATGTATCAGTTAATAACAGGGCATTAGCAGCGTGCTACATTTGTACTAGTACCTAAAGTAGCAACCACATTGGTCCTACCTAACATCAAAGACAGCACCAACATAGCTAGCATGCCCATGAACCCTAAGCATGAACATGAAACACACACTGATCTAGATATATAACATGCACATGAACACTTAGCAAGAACATCATGAACACATTATTGCACATGAGCACTAATCATCAACTTCAAACACAATCTACCATGCCCATGAACACATTGTACATCATGAGCACTAAGCACACACCAATCTTGCATGCCTATGAACACTACTAAGCATGAACATCAAACATAACACCTATCTACCATGCCCATTGTCGGTGTCAAAACCGGCGGATCTCGGGTAGGGGGTCCCGAACTGTGCGTCTAGGCGGATGGTAACAGGAGACAAGGGACACGATGTTTTACCCAGGTTCGGGCCCTCTTGATGGAGGTAAAACCCTATGTCCTGCTTGATTAATATTGATGATGTGGGTATTACAAGAGTAGATCTACCATGAGATCAAGGAGGCTAAACCCTAGAAGCTAGCCTATGGTATGATTGTTGTTATGTCCTACGGACTAAAACCCTCCGGTTTATATAGACACTGGAGAGGGCTAGGGTTACACAGAGTCGGTTACAATGGTAGGAGATCTACATATCTGTATCGCCAAGCTTGCCTTCCACGCCAAGGAAAGTCCCATCTGGACACGGGACGAAGTCTTCAATCTTGTATCTTCATAGTCTTGGAGTCCGGCCGATGATGATAGTTCGGCTATCCGGACACCCCCCTAATCCGGGACTCCCTCAGTAGCCCCCGAACCAGGCTTCAAGGACGATGAGTCCAGCATGCATATTGTCTTCGGTGTTGCAAGGCGGGTTCTCCTTCAAATTCCATGTGCTTGCTGAATAGTGTCCGGCTTCCTTAGAAATGTTGCGCTCCTTGGCTTCCACGTCCAATAATGGCCTTCTTCCACGTGTCATATGAATGCGAAAAGCCAGGGTATTTTTATGTTTTACCCCCTAGCCGCGCGAATAAGCTACCTATAAGAGAGGCGAGGATCTAGATCCAAATCACACCATCCTCCTTCCGCAAGTACTCATCGAAGCGCCTATGACAAAAATCCATTCCATCATGGATAGTCGATGCGGCTCCTCCTCTCGCGCTCCCAGCCCTCAGCCATGGGATTGGAGGAGATGTTCAGTTCTACATAGTGAGCTAGTGACGCTCCAAGCAGAGGGATATCTTCCCCCAGCCTTCATGGTTCCGGTTCGAGCTGGACTGGCCACCTACAAGGGTGGGAAGCAGGCGGAGAGCGTCCCCAATCCCTCCAAAGGAGAGCGGGTACGCTTCGTCCCCTACCTAATAAGGGGACTCGGATTTCCCATACATCCATTTCTCCGGGGGCTCCTGGAGTTCTATGGACTCCAGCTTCACCACCTTACACCTGCCTCCATCTTGCACATCGCGGGCTTTGTAGCCCTTTGTGAGCTGTTCTTGGGCATCGAGCCCCATTTTGCGTTGTGGAAGAGATTGTTTTGCCTCGTACCCCGTTCTCACGAAGGGTCGATATATCAAGTGGGCGGAGCCGAAATATGGCGCATCGCCGGGACCGGATATCTATCCGGAACCCTGAAGAAGGCGTACGAAGACTGGCCTTCGGAATGGTTTTATATGGAAGACGCCCCTCTGCCGGATCTAGTTTGGATCGGCCTCCCGGAGTTCAGCAGCGCTCCCCTAAAGAAAAGCCTGAGTTGGCGCCCGCGGAGCCTTCAACGGGAAGATGATGGGAGCGTCCAATATCTGATGGGCCGGATAAGGTTACTGGCCGACTCCGGATTGACCATGATTGGAGTCATGGCCACGTGCATTATGCGAGGGGTGTAGCCGCTCCAATATAGGGGCCACCCCATGTGGGATTTCAACGGGGAGGATGACGCCACCCGTCATGGCCGCAAGGGGCCGGGATCGACCGCCGATCTGGTGAAGATCCTGTCTGGCTTGTACAAGGGGGAGAAGGAGGACTTCCTCCGCACGAGTCCATTGAATGGATTCTCCATGAATAACCCTCGGAGCTGGGTAAGCGGACGTTTATCTATCCGATCTATATTCCCAAAGTTAAGTGTCTCACTTTGTGATTTTGACGCAGGAGCTGCGCCGGGATGTGGAGGGCATACACAGCTTGACTCCACAGCCCGAGGATCCGGGACGATCCCTTGATCCAGCCTCCGAAGAGGATCCGGACATAAAGGTGGAGCTGATCGATGGGGTGTTCCATCAACTTAGTATGGACAATGCTTTGGTCGCCATTACGGCCGACTACCCCGGTTTAACTCCGGCTTCCCAGGTATACCAACGGTGTCCTGACATCATTTCTTATCCATGCTCATTTCTGACCACCGTATACCATCGGTGCTCCGCAGGAGGCGCCTTTAAGGCGGGAAGCCGAACCCGCGGCGCCTGACCAACAAGGGTCAGTTCGGCCCAGCAGGCGGAAGAGGAGTGCGTCGCGAATCAAAACGTCGCCGCAACGGTACGGCGCACCGCCGTTTTTAAGGGAAAGATCCCCAGGAGGCATATTAACGCTCATGATTTTTCCAGGAGAAAGAGCGCTCGCCGGACAGTGTCCGGAGAGGTTGCCAATCAAGCCTCCGCCAGCCATGCTCCAACGCCTGGTCCGGAAGGGGAGGCGAACACAAGGCATGAGACGGATGCTCCTCTAACGGAGGATGCCGACAGGCTATCCGCCACCAGGTCTGAGGTGGAGAGCGCCATGAATCACAGGCGCCGCGAACGGTTCTTCGTGACGCGTGTTTCTCTCCGGAGGCACTGAATGCCTTTAATGCGGGAGACGCGCACCTCCGTGCCGCTCGAGATGGTCTAACCAGAGCCACGGAGCAGTATGTGATAGACATACGGGTGAGGAATTTTAATAGTTATATATGCCAGTAGCCCTTGAGACTTAAAATAGTTAGAATAACTAATTTAAGGATCATTTGTTATGCAGGATCTTACGGAGAAGAATACCTGTCTGTCCCAGGAGCTTCAAGAGTGCAAGGCCCAACTTGAGGCCGCGCTAGCCGCCGCAGGGGGAGCCACAGAGACCCCCTCTGGTAATACATACTTCTATAAGATAAGTAGTTTATGAAGTGCGGCGTGTGCGTAAGTCTGACAATAATATTGCAGAGGGTGCCGGACTGGAACCGGACAAGCAACATCTGCTGCGCCAGCTGAAGGCCGGTGAGAAGGTGCTTATGAGGGTGCAGCAGGAGAGGAACAAACTCCAAGATGCCAACACCCAGCTGGGCGAAGAACTAAAAGATGTTCGGGTCCAGCTGCCTGACTCCGTAAAGGAGAATCGGCGGCTTCGTTGCGGCATTTACAGTAAGTGCTTGAGCAAACTCTTTTGAAAAGAAGAGTTCGGCGAGGAAGTCGATTGACAGAAATGTGTCTGTAGGTGTGCTCACGGGTCGTCCGGCGGAGGAAATGCCTGGTTCCACGGGTGACCTTCTTCCCGAGCTGCTGCAACTGCACGAACGTATTCGGCAGACGATGAGCGGCGTCGTTCAGGCCTTATGGCCGTCCGTCTCCCTACCCGAGGGTCTTGGAGGGCTTGCTGAGAAGCTTCAGGGAGTACGGCAGCGCTTCCGTCTGTGGAAGATATCGGCCTACCGTCAAGGCGCCAGAGAGGCCTGGGCCATGGTATAGACGCGGTACATGAAGGCTGATCCAAACCACATGGCCGAGGTCGGACCTGTGGGGCCCGATGGGAAGGAGATCCCTGTGAGCTTAATGTACGGCCAAGTAGAGTTGGCCGCGAAATATTCCCAACGGGACTATAACTAGACAGCCTGTTAGATGGGATTGAAGAGGAGTTCAATCAGTCAATTTGACGATGTAATTTTAAAATGACATGTAAAATGCCTTCTAGCCGGATTGTAGATCGTTTGTCTTTGCGGACCTTTTCGCTTCAACCTCGGGACCCAACAGTCCGGAGTGTGTCCGAATACCCTAACGGTTATATAAAAACCGGGGCATGCATGGAGACCAGGTGTAGGGGTCATTAGTGCTTTATTAGATAAGTGCCCAAGTAGTTATGTTATATTACATGGTTAGTAAGAAACATCTTCCAGGGAGAATAGTTCCGTTAGGGGTTCCTTTCCCTGGGAGGCATGCCCTAAGGTGCATGTATGTACTGCAAAGAGAGCAGAAAAAGCATCTGGGGGCAGATAAACAAATAAGTAATAAATCATCTTTCAAGTCACCGACCGAATATTCCCTTAAGAACGCTAGCTTTCGGCTTCACCCAGTCTGAGGTACACATCCGGCTGACCCGGCAGTAACAATCACAGAGGTGCTCCCTTTACCTCCTAGCCGAACAATCGGGAATGTAGGGGTAAGCACAGGAGCCAGGCAACCCAGCTTGGCCAAAACTTAAGTCATATCGATGCATATAATGGTGAATAAAAGGTACATGCGGAAGTATGACACATGTGTTGGGCATGAAGCCCGTATAAATAAGCTTCTGTTAAAGAAGCCCCCAGGTATAATGAGTGCGAGTAGCACATCAAGTGTTTGCGAACAATGCGCAGATCAGCCCTCAAAGGCTTTTACTAAAAAGGGGGAAGAAGGAGGGGAACAAAAGACAGCAAAATATAAAAGGTGGACGGAGGAAGGAGACGAACTCTGAGTCCGGCGCTAGGCGTAGAATCTTCGGAGACGGGCTGCGTTCCATGGGTTCGGCTCAAGTCGGTTGTCAGATGCGTTACGTAGACGGTATGCTCCGCCGGTTAGGACTTGGTCGATGATGAAGGGACCTTCCCATTTGGGCTTAAGTTTGTCCTTTTTCTTGTTCGGCAGGCGTAGAACTAGCTCGCCAACATTGTAAGTTTTGGCACGTACTTCTCTGCTTTGATATCTTCGAGCCTGCTGCTGATAGAATGCGGAACGAGCTTTTGCCATGTCCCGCTCCTCCTCTAAGGCGTCCAAACTGTCCCGCCGATCCAACTCGGCTTCTCTTTCTTCGTACATGCGCACGCGAGGTGAGTCATGAATTATATCGCAGGGCAAAACTGCCTCTGCGCCGTACACCATAAAAAATGGTGTGAATCCGGTAGTGCGGTTCAGCGTGGTCTGCAGCCCCCAGAGTATGGAGTCGAGCTCCTCTACCCAGTGTGTGTTAGATTCCGTGAGGGACCGCACTAATCTGGGTTTGATGCCGCTCATGATTAGACCATTTGCTCGTTCGACTTGACCGTTAGTTTGGGGGTGATAGACTGAAGCATAGTCGAGCTTGATGCCCATATTTTTGCACCAGAGTTTAACCTCATCGGCCGTGAAATTCGTGCCGTTATCAGTGTTGATGCTATGGGGGACGCCATAACGGTGTACTACCCCGGATATGAAGTCTATCACGGGTCCGGATTCTGCCGTTTTAACTGGCTTGGCCTCTATCCATTTGGCGAATTTGTCCACCATGACCAATAGGTATTTTTGCTTGTGGGTTCCCCCTTTAAGGGGTCCAACCATGTCAAGCCCCCAGACCGCGAACGGCCAGGTGATGGGTATAGTTTTGAGGGCAGTGGGTGGCATGTGGCTTTGATTAGCAAAGAGCTGGCAACCGATGCATCGCTGGACTAAGTCCTGAGCATCTGCCCGGGCAGTCGGCCAATAAAATCCTGTACGAAAGGCCTTGCCTAAAAGGGCCCGGGCTGCGGCGTGGTGCCCGCCGAGTCCGGCATGAATTTTAGCCAGGAGATTTCGCCCTTCCTCTTCGGAGATGCACCTTTGAAGGACACCGGTTGTGCTTTTCTTATAAAGTTCTCCCTCATGGACCTTGTAGGCTTTAGATCGCCGAACTATGCGGCGGGCCTCATTTTGGTCTTCGGGAAGTTCCTGCCTAGTTAAATAGGCTAGGAATGGTTCCGTCCACAGGGCAATTACTGCCATTATTTCGTGGGCTGAGGGTGTTATTTCATTGGCTGAGCCACCGACTGTGTCAGAATGTTCCGTGTTGGGTGGCGCGGTTGGTTCCGGGTTGTTATTTCTGGACTCCTCTTCCCATAATACGGATGGCTTAAAGAGCTGCTCCAGGAAGATGTTTGGAGGGACGGCGTCGCGTTTTGCGCCGATGCGCGCCAACACGTCGGCTGCCTGGTTATTATCCCGGGCTACATGGTGGAATTCGAGTCCTTCGAACCCAGCTGACATTTTTAAGACGGCGTTACGATAGGCTGCCATTTTCGGATACTTGGCGTCAAAGTCTCCATTTACTTGGGATATTGCAAAGTTTGAATCCCCGCGCACCTCTAGGCGTTGAATACCCATGGAGATTGCCATCCGGAGACCATGTAGAAGGGCCTCATATTCGGCTGCATTGTTGGAGTCCGTGTACATTATCTGAAGTACGTATTGCACTGTGTCTCCGGTTGGGGACGTCAATACGATGCCAGCCCCCAAGCCGGCCAACATTTTGGAGCCGTCGAAATGCATTATCCAATTGGAGTATGCGCCGTACTCTTTAGGGGGGTCGGCTTCGGTCCATTCGGCGATGAAGTCAGCCAAAACTTGTGACTTTATAGCTCGTCGTGGTTTGTAGGTTATGTCAAATGGTAAGAGCTCAATGGCCCATTTTGCAATCCTGCCCATCGCGTCACAGTTGTTTATAATGTCGTTGAGAGGTACTTCGGAGGCCACTGTTATCAAGCACTCTTGAAAGTAGTGTCGCAGCTTCCGGGATGCCATGAACACCGCGTACGCTATCTTTTGATAATATGGATACCGGGACTTGCATGGAGTTAAGACAGTGGATACGTAGTACACTGGTTTTTGAAGAGGGAATTTGTGTCCTTCTGTTTCTCGTTCAACGATGAGCACTGCGCTTACAACTTGATGTGTTGCCGTGATATATAATAACATTGGTTCGCTTAGGTTGGGCGCGGCCAGGACCGGATTTGTTGCTAATATGGCCTTTATTTCTTCGAGTCCGGCTGTGGCAGCATCCGTCCACTCGAAGTGTTCCGTGTGCCGGAGGAGGCGGTAGAGAGGCAATGCCTTTTCTCCCAAACGGAAGATGAAGCGGCTTAGAGCCGCCACGCATCCAGTCAGTTTTTGTATTTGTTTGAGGTCTTTTGGGATATCCAATTGTGACAGAGCTCGGATCTTGGCTGGGTTTGCTTCAATTCCTCTACCGGATACAATGAAGCCCAAGAGCTTTCCGGCTGGTACGCCGAAAACGCATTTTTCTGGGTTGAGCTTAATGTCATATGCTCGGAGGTTGTCGAATGTGAGCCTCAAATCGTCTAATAGAGTTTCGACGTGTTTGGTCTTAACGACCACATCGTCTACGTATGCCTCCACTGTTTTGCCGATCTGGGTAGCCAGACATGTCTGAATCATGCGCTGATATGTTGCGCCGGCGTTTTTGAGTCCGAAGGGCATTGTGTTGAAGCAGAATGATCCGTATGGAGTAATGAATGCCGTTGCGGCCTGATCTGTTTCCGCCATCTTGATTTGATGGTATCCGGAGTATGCGTCGAGGAAACACAATGAATCGTGCCCCGCGGTAGCATCGATGATTTGGTCGATGCGGGGAAGGGGAAAGGATCCTTTGGACAGGCCTTATTAAGGTCTTTAAAATCGACACAAAGGCGCCAGGATTTGTCCTTTTTTGGTACCATTACTAGGTTTGCTAGCTAGTCCGGATGTTTTATATCTCTGATGAATCCGGCTTCTAATAGTTTGGCTAGCTCCTCTCCCATTGCCTGTCTTTTGGGTTCAGAAAATTGTCGAAGAGCCTGTTTGACTGGTTTGAATCCTTTTAGGATATTTAGGTTGTGCTCTGCCAGCCTGCGTGGGATTCCTGGCATATCTGAAGGGTGCCAGGCAAAAATGTCCCAATTTTCCCGAAGGAATTCTCGTAGTGCGGCTTCTACATCAGGGTTTAATTGTGCCCCAATGGAGGCCGTCTTTGTGGGGTCCATTGGATGGACCTGGAATTTGACTATTTCGTCTGTTGGTTTAAAAGAGGTGGACTTAGATCTATTATTGAGTATCACATCGTCCCTATTCACCGTGGAGCGCAGTGCAGTGAGTTCCTCTGCTGCTAGGGCTTCGGATAGTGCCTCTAGGGCTAGTGCGACTGTCTTATTTTCAGCGTGGAGTGCTATGTCCGGATCACTGACCAGAGTGATGATACCATTGGGCCCGGGCATTTTAAGCTTCATGTACCCGTAATGGGGTACAACTTAGAAAATTGTGAATGCCTCTCGCCCTAATAGAGCGTGATATCCGCTCCTGAACGGGGCCACTTGGAACGTGACTTCCTCGGACCTGTAGCTGTCCGGCGAGCCGAACACCACATCTAGTGTGATTTTTCCTGTGCAACGTACTTCCCGACTAGGGATTATTCCTCTAAAGGTTGTGCTGCTTCGCTCAATGCGGCTCCAGTCTATTTCCATTTTTTGGAGGGTTTCCTCATAGATGAGGTTTAATCCGCTGCCGCCATCCATGAGTACCTTGGTAAGACGAAAGTCGTCCAATGCGGCTGGTGCTCGGGCTGTTCGGAATTTAGGTTCGTCGCTGGCAATGAAGGTGATAGCCGTGTCGCTCCATGGATTTGTTGTTGCTACTTGGTAGACTTCAGCGAGGCTGCGGATTGTTTGTTTCCGCATATTATTTGATGCGAAAGTCTCGAAGACTGTTAATACCGTACTGGTACTGTTGGGCTGGTTCTCTGGGGCTAGAAGACCTTCGCCACTTTTGGCCACCTGCCGTAGTATCCAACATGCTCGAAGGCTATGTGTTGGAGTGGCGCCGTCTGTATTATGGATTTTGCAGGGTCCGCTGAGTCATCCCTCCAGTACGGTTCCGTACCCTTAAGGGGTTTTTTGCTTTTTGGTTTTTGACCCAGGTGCTTGAGCATGGTGCACCCTTTTATTCCGGACTAGGGTTATGTTTAGGGTCGGATTGTCCCAAAATCTGGTTTCGGTTTTCCAGGCACTCTCCATCGCACAGTATTTTCGTACTATGGTCGCCAGGTCGGCGAAGCGCGTAACTTCGCAACGACTTATGGCGTTCATGATTCCCTTGTCCGTGCAATTGTTGCAGAAAATAGAGATTACGTTTTCCTCACGGCAGTCCTTTATCCTGTCCATAACCAAGAGGAATCTGGCCCAGTAATGATGTACTGTTTCATCGGGCTCTTGCCATATTTGAGATAGATCGCTTCTGTTTGGGTGGGCGGGTGGAATTAAATTCGGAACCCCGCCCAATCTGAGGCTCAAAGGCCGAGGAGTTTCCGGATTTGGAAGCTTGGATTGCTGGACGTCGTCCAACGAATCTAGTCCGCTGCCTGACTTTAGGTTCAGTACTCGATTGACGTCCGTCCCTCCGCGGGAATCCGGCATGGAGGGATCGGGAATCCGGACATAACTGGTTTTTAACATAGAAGAAGAGTCGCCGCGTTATTCTTCTACCACAACAACGTGGTGGGTAGCCTGGGGAGAGTTAACTTCTCTCAGATCGGTTTTAAGCCCAATCTGATCGTAGTCTGTAGCGACTCCCAGGGCGGCGATGCGATCCAAGAGCTCGCTTACGGAAGAGAGCTCCATCGGATCCAGCTGCTCGGTGAATTCCGAGTTGACGCGAAGATCGCTTTTGATGACCCGAGAGGTCATCGTCGAAGCGGTGGCCGAACAGGCGGTCATAAGAAAACCACCTAGCCGGATAGATTGACCGGCGGCCAAAGCTCCTTTGGCAATGGTACCGTCTTTAAAGACGGGAAGAGGCATCCTTCCTGATTGCGACGGCACAGAGGAACTCTCAATGAAAGCACCAATGTCGGTGTTAAAACCGGCGGATCTCGGGTAGGGGGTCCCGAACTGTGCGTCTAGGCGGATGGTAACAGGAGAAAAGGGACACGATGTTTTACCCAGGTTCGGGCCCTCTTGATGGAGGTAAAACCCTACGTCCTGCTTGATTAATATTGATGATGTGGGTATTACAAGAGTAGATCTACCACGAGAGCAAGGAGGCTAAACCCTAGAAGCTAGCCTATGGTATGATTGTTGTTATGTCCTACGGACTAAAACCCTCCGGTTTATATAGACACCGGAGAGGGCTAGGGTTACACAGAATCGGTTACAATGGTAGGAGATCTACATATCTGTATCGCCAAGCTTGCCTTCCACGCCAAGGAAAGTCCCATCCGGACACGGGACGAAGTCTTCAATCTTGTATCTTCATAGTCTTGGAGTCCGGCCGATGATGATAGTTCGGCTATCCGGACACCCCCTAATCCGGGACTCCCTCACCCATGAACAGATTGTACATCATGGGCACTAAGCACACTCCAATCTTGTATGCCTATGAGCACTATTAGGCATGCACATCAAACACAAAACAAGCATGAACACTACCCTGCCTAAGGCATGCACATCAAACACAAAACAAGCATGAACACTACCCTGCCTATGAAAAGTACCATACGATTCGATTGGAATTGAATCGAATCAAATCAAATTGGTCCATTAGCATGCTAATGATGAAAACCCTAATCTACAAATATCTGAGCAGAGGGAGATTTGGGTCTTAACGGAGCGGGTGTAGCTCAAGCGTACGCCGGCCAGGGAGAAAACCCCGGCGGGAAGGAGATGGTGAGCGAAGAGGAGGAGGAGCCACAAATGTCGATGGCCGTCGGCATTGGCCCGGTGCTCATGTCCACACGCGAGGTCGGAGGAGGGCGCCGTCGTCCATGGGCCTGCCGTGATGCCCAACAAAAACCTTGGATGGGGGTAAAAAACCGCCCCCACCCACATGGGTTCCAAGCAGTGGCGTGGTGACGGCCCCCTCCAGCGGCGCCACCGAACCCAGGACCACGAGGTCCAGTAATGGCGGTGGAGCCGAAGCGGCCGGCACCGCATTGATCGGACGAGGCGTCCTGATGCAGATAGGAGACGGCGCATGCAGAGCTTGCATGAGATCGACCGCGGAATTCACCAAGCCGGCAACCCACCGCTCATGGATGAGGTTGTTGCCTGCGCAGATGGGGGTCAGCGGATGGTGCGCCGGCGGGCGACTCATCAGAGGACAGGAAAGGAGAGAGAGGAGGGGAGAGCAATGGGCGGTGAGAGGAAAGTGAGGAAGCATGGTGTGAATGGGAGTGGACGGTGACACAAGAGAGGGAGGTTTATGAGACGTCCCGTCCATCTCCCACGCTTCCCGATGCGTGCGGCAAAGAGCCACGCGTGGCTGCACTCAACCTAGCTACGGAGAAACTATCGATTCGCAGTAGCTCGCGGGCCTGGCCTAGGACTGCTTTAAGTTCCATGTGGGCCGAGACGTGGGTGCATCCCAAACAACCAAATAGCTGATTTTCGTCCCGCGCCGGCCTGGTTGCCCCAAATACAAGTAACCAAATGCATCTTAGGTGATGCAGATGGCGTTGCCTTGGCTGGACAAACATCTACTATTTATGTTGTTGACGATCGTGGGGCATCAAGAATCGTCAGCACTTGAATTCATCGAAGCTTTCATGCAATGATGTTGGTTGTTCGATGTGCACCCTTTGGTCGTTTGGGTGTGTTGTGTTGGCGACTAGTAAATCTTAAACAGGTTGTAGTGGTTGGGGCTTCATCCTGCGGCGCCGCTTGAGAGGAAGTTGTACACACATTTTTATTTTTTTTTAAACATGATGTCCTTCTCTCCATCTAAAAAACATTTTAGAAAAAAATCCTGACCTCCATCTAAAGAAAGAAGTAAAAAAGAAAAAAAAATACCACCATAGTCTACCAGCGAGCGCCACTTTGCATAGCCCTTCATTTAAAAAAAATAATTGTGGTCTTGATCTCCATCTAAAAGGAAAAAAACATTTTAAAAAAATTCGGCACCTCCATCTAAAATATATATTCAAAAAACTTTCTCACTGCGGCCAACCAACTTGCGCCATGTGGCATAGTTGGTTGGCCGCCCTTCTCCCAACGCTTAATGGGTTTAATTAGATGTTTTTTTTATCATGTAGCGAGTGTTTGGATGGTGAGTGCTCGCAACGTGTTTTCTACTGATGCCTCAACTCGCAACTGTCTTTTCCATCCTCTTTTGTTGCTTGTAAGAACTGAATATTTCTGTTAAGCAATTAACAGACAGTGGGTTAAATTGCCGAGGGGAAAACTTTTATACATGGATTAATAAACTGATAATGTTATCGGACGAACATCAACTGGGAAGGGGGGGGGGGGGGGGGGGGGTCGCAAGCAAACGTATTTTTCTGACGGTTTTAGTTGCGACGCGGGATCAAACAGTGATAGTTTTAGAAGAAAAATATCTTCCTCTAAAGAAATGGTCCATGCCATTCTGAAAAAACTATCAACCCTCATACAACTAAAACTGCCATCTAAACGTCTGCAAATGTCAGCCCTTCCGAGCGAACGTTCACCGGCTAAGAGGGTCACCGTTGCTCGACCATGATTTTATAATTAAGGAAAGAAAACATCCACAAACCCTTTTCAACTTATGATATTTGTGCTCCTACCTTAATCCCCAGCCACCACTATGCCTTGTCGATACATGCACGACTCATTTGGTCAAGGCCACTTTCCTGATTTCTTCCTTCTCGTTGCGGCCTCCGACGTCCTCCCCTGCCCCACCCAACAGCTTCCCGCGAAAGCAACGAACCCATCATCAAACCCCGCGACCAATCCGTCATCCTCCTCCCCGCGGTCGCGGCGCCGTTAAAATTCCTCCCATTCCCATTCCCTCACCTCTAGGATCCCCCCCCCCCCCCCCCCACGGGCGCGCCCTCCGAGCTTGTCGCCAACTTGTGGCCCCTCTGACCTCCTCCCAAAGGTTCCTGCTATCTTCTGGTCCAAGAAAAATCCTCAAAAAGTTTCGTTCCTTTTAGTATTGATTTTCTATAAAAGACAAAAACAAAGAAAAACAGCAACTGGCACTTGGCACTAGGTTAATAAGTTAGTCCCCAAAAATAATATAAAATAACATAATAATGCATATAAAACATCCTAGATGAATAATATAATAGCATGGAACAATCAAAATTTATAGATACGTTGGAGACGTATCAGCGGCGGAAAAAAATGGCGTCTTGGGGGGTTGTTGGGGGTACGGCTGGAGATGCTCTAAAAACTGATCAGACATAGCAGGGAAGAAAAATAAACTAGCTCACACCCGACAAAAAATCCACGCAGCAAGGCGCGTGTATCCCTTATTATGCTACGGTTTCTATAAGATATAGAGTCATCTCTTGCATACTGACAAGTACAGTATCAAAACTTCGCTTCACCAAGAACCATGGGTGGCTTGTAATGTCCATCTTGACCCTATAGAGTTATTGATAACCTCTTGCGTATTGGGAAGTATGAATGTCTGGCATTAATTTGGGTACATCCTAATATTTCCCTTTGAAGAAATAAATGATAGATCTTAACTTCGTGTCTTTAGTACTACTTATCTTCCATCATTAATTATCTTTAGTAATGATCTAATAAATAGTATCAATTGATAGGTACCAAATCACCTATTATGTGACTATATATGTTACAGTTTCTATAGGATATAGAATCGTCTCTTGCATACTCGCAAGGATCTGAACGTTAATTCACAAAGAACCATGGGTTGTCATTTCTGTCTCCTGGTTTCTTTTTGCTTGGTCGCCATTCTTTTCACCGATGCACCACTAGCGGCTACTCGTCAACATAAATCTAAGTCAGGTGATCTTTAATTTGTACATATAGATCTTGCACGAGAAGTTTAGATCTATTCAGAACTACTGTAGGTATGCAAAAATTTAAGACTATTTTTTGTCATCCTTTTCATAAATTAAGTTGTCAAAGAAATATAATTCCATGTCTTCACATAGTCAAGAATTTTTCAATCATAGATAATGACTAATAGTCGTATTTTGTTTTTTCAGATGATTTCACAAAAGAACCTTTAGAGTATATTCCACTTGACTATCATGATATAGCTCCAACTCCCGGCACCCCCGTTACACCAGCACCGCCATGCATAGGGTAATTTCAATGTTGCTCCAGTGCCATTAAGTTATGTATATATAGGAGTGTATTGTTTACCTTATGCTATTTTGGGCGTCTAATTAATTAAGGGGACTGATAGGCGCCGGCGCACCGGCCCAATAGTTCGGCTGGTCGCGCGCGAGCCGTCAATTTAATATTCCCCGATCGTCAGATCTGGTATGCGCTTGTTTTATCCCCCGCATGGGTTCGCATCCTTGCCGGTGATGCATCCACCCAGCAAAAAACGATGGCTATCATGGTCCGCCGTGGTCCACCAAGCCGTGCGCGCGACGTTGTCACCCATCACGTCTCAACCCTCTGGCTCGTCGCCGTCGTCG
The DNA here is from genome assembly GCA_963921465.1 of Triticum timopheevii. NCBI lineage: Eukaryota > Viridiplantae > Streptophyta > Magnoliopsida > Poales > Poaceae > Triticum > Triticum timopheevii. Next base: position 581,816,689 of record OY997270.1, on the reverse strand, counting down.
ACCTGCACCGCTGTATTCCAGCGAAGAACACATCTCAGCCCCTCAAAAAACTTTCGGTGGTCACTTGAAGCCAAACAGAAAACTGGTTCCAGCAAAAAAATTCTCCAGTTCCAGCAAAATGATTTGAGAAACTAGGAACTCCAGTAAAAAGTTTGAAGCAAAATTTTCACTTGGATCCACCAAAAAATAACTCAGGTTCCAGCAAAACGATTTGAGCAACTAGGAAATCTAGTAAAAATGTTTGAAGCAAAAATTTACCCTAGATCCAGCAAAAAATAATGCAGATTCCAGCAAAAATCGTGTCATCAACAACTCAACCTTGAAGCTCCCCAAAACGCTGGTGGTCAGATGAAGCAAAACCAAAAACTAGTTCCAGCAAAAAAAAACTGTGGTTCGAGCAAAAATGACACGAGCAGCTAGAAACTCCGGTGAACGTTTGAAGCAAAAATGTACTCGGGTTCCAGCAAAAAAAAGCTCCGCTTCCAGCAAAAATAGCATCACAAAGAAAAGAACCGACCTTGCAGCTCCCAAAAACGTCGGTTGCAGCTCCTTCATGCACGGATGCAACTCCGCCGTCGAAGGGCGCAGCTGATTGCAGCACCAAAATATGGTCCGCCTCATCGCCGGCGGTGGCAGCACTAACTCCAGCGCGGGGAAGCGGAGTTGTGCGGCCGTGCTGGTGGCTCGCAGTAGTCAACATCGGGCGCCGCCGTGGCTGGCTCACCACAAAATCTGGGGCGACTCTCGCATCAGTGAGAAACAATGGTTTGCAGTGGGGGATGGGAGTTGGGTGCCGCGGCGGCGGCGGTGATGTAGATAGAGATAAGAACTGGAGTAGCACAGATGTGTTTTGGGGGCAGAAGAAAAAGGAGTGGAGGAGAGCGCTCGCACGCGTAACTTGAATAGATAAGCCAGCCAAGCGGTGTGTGGGTCCAACAAAGGGCGTTGCGCTGCGTAAGTGAGCGACCGGCGCAATGGTTCGGCCGGCGCGCCGGTTTTAAACGTTTCCTATTAATTAATTAGATGTTTCTACAGTTGTCGTTCCTCTGAGGATGAGAAAAAGACACCTACTGCACAACATTCACAGATTGGTCAGTGAAGATATTGTCGCCATCTCATGAAAAAGAGAAAAATAAGGCGACACAAAAACATGTGCCATTTTAAAATGAGTTACACCTTCATGTCAGTATGTCATGACTTCTGAACAACAGATGCATATGTTCTAATTGTTATAAGACCCAAATAATCTACTCTATCTTTTTGTGATATATGTGGTCCACCTTGTTATTTCAAAACATGAGAGTCAAAGTTTGCATTGTGAAACAAAGGCATGGTTCACATATATGTGAATCTATCTTCCTTTTATCACACGCACGCACGAGTGCGCGTCCAATAAAAATATATATGCATTTTCTTATGGAATATGCTTTGTGCTGTCAAGATCATGTAAAAGTGGTTGGTCGAAATTGTTAATCAAGCCCATGATGCCAAATGCAAGAAAAATGAAACCAAAATGAGGGGTATCTAAACCATTTTCTTGGAATTATCTAAGCACCGGGAATATAGGTTCATTTGTAAAGGTGGAATATTAAGGATTTTTATTGAATGGGAAAAATAAATATTTTTCCAAGGACAGTGTCTTTGGCTTTGGACTATGTGGAGCGCCTTGGGTGGAAGAAGAGATCCATAGGGTAATCCCACACCATTTGACCAAGTTTTGAGATTGCCAAAATAAACAAATTAAATCTAGATGGAAAATTACCGAAAAGGATTAGGGTCAAATGATAGGAATTCCAAAGGTGAAAATTGGTTGGTTACAAGCATGCATTAGGTGACGCAGACGGTGTTGCCTTAGCTGGACAAACATCTGCCATTTATGTTCTTGACTATCGTTGGCGCCTGAATTCATCGAAGCTTTCGTGCAGTGATGTCGGTTGATCGATGTGCACCTTTTGGTGGTCTGGGTGTGTTGTGTTCATGGCCAATTAATCTTAAACCGGTTGTATGATATTAGACATTTTTTATCATGTAGTGAGTGTTTGGATGGGGCTCCTAGCCCCGCTCCCCCGCTCCCTGCTGCGCCGGTGGCCATTCCGGCCCCGGCGGCCACGCCTCGCTCCCACCGCCGGCTGCCACTCCGGCCCCGGCGGCCCGCTCCCCGTCCCATGGACGTCTCCCCTCCTCCTCCGGGGGGCCTGCACCTCACGCCACGCTGGCTGGAGTCCAGCCCCTCCTCGGCTGGATCTAGTTCGACCGCCGCGTCGTACTGGGACGCCTTGCTCGCCTCCCCATCTGCTCCCCCCTCCGGTGGTGGTACGCCGCTTGACTCCACCGTCCCGCGTTTTTCCGGGCCACGGTCGGAGGTCCACCGCGTCGCCCCCCCCCCCCCCTCCCGCCGGAGGCCCCCTGGAGCGTTGCCGGGCGCCAGCGCCGGAAACGCCCGCGCCGTCCTGCCGGACCTGCGCGCCCCCGCTCTCCGTCCTCGGCGAGCGACGAGTGCCCCCGCTGCCTCTCAAGGACCCGAAGCCACCTGCTTGAGGAGTGCCGCCGCGACATCCGGTGCCGTAGGTGCCGCTTCTAGGGCCATATGGCGCACGTCTGCCCCGCGCCCCGTGAGCGCCTCCCCGCCCAGAACCTTGCGAAGCGGCCTCGCACCTCCTCTCCGTCGACGAGTTTGGGCGGGTCAAGCCCCACCGCGTCCTCCGGGCGGGCTTCCCCCTTGCCATCTCCGGCGCCCTTCCCGCGGCCGTCTCCGCCACCCTCCTCGAGCCCGGCCCCCTCCTCCTCGTCGGGCACGCCCACTGTCATGTCTGGACACCCTGCACTCCGGCCGGCCGGTGCCACCTGCTTCCTCCCCCGATCTGCCGAAGTCGAGGCCGCGGAGGCCAGTCTCCAGCGTGCCCTGCTCGCCACCGTGGCTGGTCGCCGGACTGGCGTCTCCTGCGCCGACGTTACGGGACTCATCAGCGGGCGTTTCGACATCCCCGCGGACATGTTCTCGGTGCATCGCCACGGGCCGGCGCGGTTCTCTTGCTTCGGTTCCAGAGGATGGAGGACCATGCGCGCGCGTCGGCGGGCTCGCGGCCCGCGTTTCCGCCTTCTCTTGCGCCCCTGGAGTCGCTTCGACGGCGCCCAGGCCGTCTCCCTGCGTTTTAAGGTGGATCTCGAAATCTCTGGCATCCCCGACCACGGCTGGCACCTCTCCTCTGCCGTGACTCTGCTGGCTCCATTCTGCAAAGTCGACGAGCTCACCCCGGAGACTCGCGATGGCTCTGACATGTCTGTCTTTAGAGTTTCGGCCTGGACTCCCAACCCGGATGGGATCCCGCGCTCCTCCGACCTCTACCTCCCGGAGAACGACGCCGTGATCGCCGGCGCTAAACCGGACGTCGCAGAGAGGTTCGCTTTGGTGGTTCTGCGCTACCCAGTGACGATCCACGTTACCCGCTCCATCGACTTCCGCCTGCCGGCCCCGGCCCCGCCGCCCCCGCCTCCTGCGGACGACTCCGACCCCTTCGACGTCCCTCCATCGCCGTCGTGTCCCGGGCCATGGCCATGTCACTACGATTTCCCGCGTCGCTCCGGGAACTATGGTGACGCGCGGCCGCCGCCTGGCCGAGGTGGTGGCACTTCCGACCCGTTGCCCGCTGACGCACCTGTCCGAGCCCAGGGAAAAAGCCGCCCTGTCTCACGGCAAAGCCGCCCTTACTGCGGTCCGCGCGTGGAGACAAGACCGCCAACCACGACCGCGCCTTTACGCCTGGCCCCCACACCTCTGCTACTGACTTGGCGACCCCACCAGGAGCAGATGCTGCATGTGACACTCCCAGACCCCACCGCCGAGGCTTCCGGATCCCTGCATCGCCCCGCATTGGTGGTTCTACTCTGGTGGAACCGGCCTGTGCCCCGTCCGTCCCTCTCGTGGACGCCGCCCAATCCCCTCTGAGATGGCGACAACATGGACCAGATCCCGAGGCATCTCCTGCCTCTGCCCCGCGGTCCCCTACCCCCCGAGCCGCTACACCGGCTCCACCATCCCAGCCGACCCCACCACGATCCCCCAGCCAGCTTTCGGCCTCTGCCATCCCTTTCTCTCCACGTGGCCAGTCCCCTAGCGCCCTGACATCTCCTGGCCATGCTGATAACACTTCGGCTGCCCAGGCCCGTGAAGTCCAAAATTTTGTGGCTGGAATCCTGCTGCGATCAGCGCCCGTGCTACCTACTCCGGGCCCCAAGCAAAGAAGGAAGGAATTTCCTCCAAACTTCACTCCCAAACGCAGCCACCGCATCACCAAGGCCGATCGGGGCCTCGACTCGGAGGCTAAGGCTAAGCGTGTGCTTCTTCTGCGGCTCGGCATCATCTGCGAGAACGAGCCCCTCTCCTCCACGGCTATCGAGCGCTACAGCAAGCTCTTCGAGCAGCCGCTGGCCGAGGACGTCGTGCAAGCTTTTGCGGACTACTACAGATGGCACATTCCTTCAGGCTCTCTCCCTGTCCAGTGCAGCTCCATCTCGGCGGCTTGCGGCATTGCCGCCAACTAGTTCCGCCGTGCCTTCTCCTCTCGGCCTCCATCCTTCCCCTATGGAGTGCACCCTTAAGACTGTATTTTGGAACGTCTGTGGCCTTCATTCCAAGGCTAAGCGCACCGCGGTCCGCTCTGTAATTTCCTCAGTTTCGCCGAACATTGTATGCCTTCAAGAAACGAAGCTCGATTCGTTCTCGTTGCCCCTTGTTGTGGAGACGCTCGGCTCATACTTCCTGGATTACTTGTTCCTCCCGGCCTCCGGCACCCGTGGCGGCATCCTTCTTGCTTGGAACCACAATGAGATCGCTATCTCCAGCCCATACATTGGTCAGCACCACATCACAGCCCTCGTCTCTACCACTTCGGGCGCGCATCCTTGGTGGATCACTAGGGTCTATGGCCCGCAGGACGACGATGAAAAGATCTTGTTCCTCTAAGACTTGCAAGATACCCGCGATTCTTGCGCTGGCCCCTGGCTCCTCGGCGGTGACTTCAACCTCGTCTCCTCCTCTAGTGACAAAAGCAACGGCCAGATTAACAGACGCACCTCCAACAGATTCCGTCGCTTCATTGCTGATATGGAGTTGCGCGACGTCTACATGCATGGCCGCCGCTACACTTGGTCCAACGAGCGAGACTCGCCCACGCTTGTGCGTAACGACCGCTTTCTTTGCACCTCTGAGTGGGATCTCGCGCAGCCGCATGCCATCCTCCACTGCCTTGCCTCGACGGTGTCTGACCACTGCCCGCTATTTCTCGACTGCACTCCGTGCTCGGCTGGCCCGAGATGTTTCCACTTCGAGCGGCTTTGGATCAAGCTTGAAGGCTTTCAGGAAACGGTGGCAGCTGCTTGGGGCTCTATCCACGACGCGGACCCCTTCCGGCGCGTCTACCTCTGCATCAAGATCACGGCTCGCCGCCTCCAGAGTTGGGGCGCATGTACTCCTGGCCATGTCTCCCTGCAACTTATGATTACGCGGGAGCTCACTGGCCGCCTCGATGCGGCCCAGGACATTCGGGCTCTCTCCCCCTCTGAGATCTGGCTTCAGCGCAATCTGAAGCGCGCCTACCTTGGTTTAGCCTCGCTCGAGAGATCCATCGCCCGTGAGCGGGCGCGGTTTGGATGGCTGAAGGAGGGCGAGACTAACACCGCCTTGTTCAAAATTGACACGGCCCACAGGCACCAGAAGAACCGCATCCTCTCCCTTCGGCACGAGGGCTCTATGATCACCGATGAGCAGGACATGGCCAAGGCGGCCTACCACCACTTGTCCTTGCTCCTCGGCACTCCAAGACCCCGTGATTTCTCCCTCGACCTGCAACAAATTGACGACCGCTCCTTTGACCTCGAGGAGCTCGAGCTTCCTTTTTCTGAGGAGGAAATCTGGACCGCGGTCAAGGCGCTCCCCCGTGGAAAAGCCTCGGGCCCCGATGGATTCACGGCCGAGTTCCTTGTGGCGTGCTGGGATACGATCAAAGCCGATATTTGCGAGGTGTTCGACATGTTGGAAATATGCCCTAGAGGCAATAATAAAAGTGTTATTATTATATTTCTTTGTTCATGATAATAGTCTTTTATTCACGCTATAACTGTATTATTTGGAAATCGTAATACACGTGTGAATACATAGACCACAATATGTCCCTAGTGAGCCTCTAGTCGACTAGCTCATTGTGATCAACAGATAGTCATGGTTTCCTGGCTATGGACATTGGATGTCGTTGATAACGGGATCACATCATTAGGAGAATGATGTGATGGACAAGACCCAATCCTAAGCATAGCATGAGATCGTGTAGTTCGTTTGCTAGAGCTTTTTCAATGTCAAGTATCTCTTCCTTAGACCATGAGATCGTGTAACTCCCGGATACCGTAAGAGTTCTTTGGGCGTACCAAACGTCCAACGTAACTGGGTGATTATAAAGGTGCACTACAGGTATCTCCGAAAGTGTCTGTTGGGTTGACACGGATCGAGACTGGGATTTGTCACTCCGTATGATGGAGAGGTATCTCTAGGCCCACTCGGTGATGCATCATCATAATGAGCTCAAAGTGACTAAGTGGTTAGTCACGGGATCATGCATTACGGTACGAGTAAAGTGACTTGCCGGTAACGAGACTGAACAAGGTATTGGGATACCGACGATCGGGTCTCGGGCAAGTAACGTACCGATTGACAAAGGGAATTGTATACGGGGTTTGATCGAATCCTCGACATCGTGGTTCATTTGATGACATCATCGAGGAGCATGTGGGAGCCAACATGGGTATCTAGATCCCGCTGTTGGTTATTGACCGGAGAGTCTCAGTCATGTCTGCATGTCTCCCGAACCCGTAGGGTCTACACACTTAAGGTTCGGTGATGCTAGGGTTATTAGGAAGACTTGTATGTGATTACCGAAAGTTGTTCGGAGTCCCGGATGAGATCCCGGACGTCACGAGGAGTTCCGGAATGGTCCGAAGGTGAAGTTTTATATATGGGAAGTTGTCATACGGACACCGGAAGAATTCGGAGTCATATCGGTATTGTACCGGGGCCACCGGAGGGGTTCCGGGGGTCCACCGGGAGGGGCCACCCCTCCCGGAGGGCCACATGGGTCACAAGGGACAGGGAGCCAGCCCCTGGAGGGCTGGGCGCGCCCCCCACCTTGGGCCCATGCGCCTAGGGTTGGGGGGAAACCCTAAGGGGGGCGCCCCCCTTGCTTGGGGGGCAAGCCTCCCCTCCCTGGCCGCCGCCCCCCCTCTAGATCCCATCTAGAGGGGCCGGCCCCCCTTGCCCCTTCCCCTATAAATAGAGGGGTGAGGGGAGGGCTGCTGGACACAACCAAGGCGCAGCCCCTCCCCTCCCCAACACCTCTCCTCCTCCGTCGAGTGCTTGGCGAAGCCCTGCCGGAGTACTGTTGCTCCACCACCACCACGCCGTCGTGCTGCTGCTGGAGCCATCTTCCTCAACCTCTCCTTCCTCCTTGCTGGATCAAGAAGGAGGAGACGTCATCCGCTCCGTACGTGTGTTGAACGCGGAGGTGCTGTTCGTTCAGCACTTGGTCATCGGTGATCTGGATCACGGCGAGTACGACTCCATCATCTCCGTTCCATTGAATGCTTCCGCTCATGATCTACAAGTGGTATGTAGATGCAATCTCTCTCCCATGACTCGTTGCTTAGATGAACTCATAGATGGATCTTGGTGAAACCGTAGGAAAATTTTAATTTTCTGCAACGTTCCCCAACAGTGGTATCAGAGCTAGGTCTATGCATAGTTCTCTTTGCACGAGTAGAACACAATTTTGTTATGGGCGTAGATCTTGTCAACTTGCTTGCCGCTACTAGTCTTATCTTGCGTCAGCGGTATTGTGGGATGAAGCGGCCCGGACCAACCTTACACGTACGCTTACGTGAGACCGGTTCCACCGACTGACATGCACTAGTTGCATAAGGTGGCTGGCGGGTGTCTGTCTCTCCCACTTTAGTTGGAGTGGATTCGATGAAAAGGGTCCTTATGAAGGGTAAATAGAAGTTGACAAAATCACGTTGTGGTTATTCGTAGGTAAGAAAACGTTCTTGCTAGAACCCAATTGCAGCCACGTAAAAGATGCAACAACAATTAGAGGACGTCTAACTTGTTTTTGCAGCAATTGTCATGTGATGTGATATGGCCAGAAGTTGTGATGAATGATGAATGACATATTGTGATGTATGAGATCATGTTCTTGTAATAGGAATCACGACTTGCATGTCGATGAGTATGACAACCGGCAGGAGCCATAGGAGTTGTCTTTATTTTTGTATGACCTGCATGTCATTGAAGAACGCCATGTAACTTACTTTACTTTATTGCTAAACGCGTTAGCCATAGAAGTAGAAGTAGTCGTTGGCGTGACAACTTCATGAAGACACAATGATGGAGATCATGATGATGGAGATCATGGTGTCATGCCGGTGACAAGATGATCATGGAGCCCCGAAGATGGAGATCAATGGAGCTATATGATATTGGCCATATCATGTCACAACTATATAATTGCATGTGATGTTTATTATGTTTATGCATCTTGTTTACTTAGAACGGCGGTAGTAAATAAGATGATCCCTTACACAATTTCAAGAAGTGTTCTCCCCTAACTGTGCACCGTTGCTAAAGTTCGTTGCTTCTAAGCACCACGTGATGATCGGGTGTGATGGATTCTTACGTTCACATACAATGGGTGTAAGACAGATTTACACACGCAAAAACACTTAGGGTTAACTTGACGAGCCTAGCATGTACAGACATGGCCTCGGAACATGGAGACCGAAAGGTCGAACACGAGTCGTATGGAAGATACGATCAACATGAGAATGTTCACCGACGATGACTAGTCCGTCTCACGTGATGATCGGACACGGCCTAGTCGACTCGGATCGTGTAACACTTAGATGACTAGAGGGATGTCTAATCTGAGTGGGAGTTCATTATAATACTTTGATTAGATGAACTTAATTATCATGAACTTAGTCTAAAAATCTTTGCAAATATGTCTTGTAGATCAAATGGCCAACGCTCATGTCAACATGAACTTCAATGCGTTCCTAGAGAAAACCAAGCTGAAAGATGATGGCAGCAACTATACGGACTGGGTCCGGAACCTGAGGATCATCCTCATAGCTGCCAGGAAGCAATATGTCCTAGAAGGACCGCTAGGTGACGCTCCCGTCCCAGAGAACCAAGACATTATGAATGCTTGGCAAACTCGTGCTGATGATTACTCCCTCGTTCAGTGAGGCATGCTTTACAGCTTAGAACCGGGGCTCCAAAAGCGTTTTGAGCATCACGGAGCATATGAGATGTTCGAAGAGCTGAAACTTGTTTTCCAAGCTCATGCCCGGGTCGAGAGATATGATGTCTCCGACAAGTTCTATAGTTGTAAGATGGAGGAAAACAGTTCTATCAGTGAGCACATACTCAAGATGTCTGGGTTGCACAACCGCCTGACTCAGCTGAACATTAATCTCCCTGATGAGGCGGTCATTGACAGAATCCTCCAGTCGCTCCCACCAAGCTACAAGAGCTTTGTGATGAACTACAACATGCAGGGGATGGTGAAGACCATTCCTGAAGTGTTCTCAATGCTGAAGTCAGCAGAGGTTGAAATCAAGAAAGAACATCAAGTGTTGATGGTCAATAAGACCACTAAGTTCAAGAAGGGCAAGGGCAAGAAGAACTTCAAGAAGGACGGCAAGGAGGTTGCCGCGCCTGGTAAGCCATTTACCAGGAAGAAGTCAAAGAATGGACCCAAGCCTGAGACTGAGTGCTTTTATTGCAAGGGGAAGGGTCACTGGAAGCGGAACTGCCCCAAATACTTAGCGGATAAGAAGGCCGGCAACACCAAAGGTATATTTGATATACATGTAATTGATGTGTACCTTACCAGTACTCGTAGTAACTCCTGGGTATTTGATACTGGTGCCGTTGCTCATATTTGTAACTCACAACAGGAGCTGCGGAATAAGCGGAGACTGGCGAAGGACGAGGTGACGATGCGCGTCGGGAATGGTTCCAGAGTCGATGTGATCGCCGTCGGCACGCTACCTCTACATTTACCTACGGGATTAGTTTTGAACCTTAATAATTGTTATTTGGTGCCAAGTTTGAGCATGAACATTGTATCTAGATCTCGTTTGATACGAGATAGCTACTCATTTAAATCCGAGAATAATGGTTGTTCTATTTATATGAGAGATATGTTTTATGGTCATGCTCCGATGGTCAATGGTTTATTCTTAATGAATCTCGAGCGTAGTATTACACATATTCATAGTGTGAATGCCAAAAGATGTAAAGTTGATAACGATAGTCCCACATACTTGTGGCACTGCCGCCTTGGTCACATTGGTGTCAAGCGCATGAAGAAGCTCCATGCTGATGGACTTTTGGAGTCTCTAGATTATGAATCATTTGACACATGCGAACCATGCCTCATGGGCAAGATGACCAAGACTCCGTTCTCCGGAACAATGGAGCGAGCGAGCAACTTGTTGGAAATCATACATACCGATGTGTGCGGTCCAATGAGCATTGAGGCTCGCGGAGGATATCGTTATGTTCTCACTCTCACTGATGACTTGAGTAGATATGGGTATGTCTACTTAATGAAACACAAATCTGAGACCTTTGAAAAGTTCAAAGAATTTCAGAATGAGGTAGAGAATCAACGTGACCGAAAGATAAAATTCCTACGATCAGATCGTGGAGGAGAATACTTAAGTCACGAATTTGGTACACACTTAAGGAAACATGGAATCGTTTCACAACTCACGCCACCTGGAACACCTCAGCGTAACGGTGTGTCCGAACGTCGTAATCGCACTCTATTGGATATGGTGCGGTCTATGATGTCTCTTACCGATTTACCGCTATCATTTTGGGGATACGCTCTAGAGACAGCTACATTCACTTTAAATAGGGCACCGTCTAAATCCGTTGAGATGACACCGTATGAATTATGGTTTGGGAAGAAACCTAAGCTGTCGTTTCTAAAAGTTTGGGGATGCGATGCTTATGTCAAGAAACTTCAACCTGAAAAGCTCGAACCCAAGTCGGAAAAATGCGTCTTCATAGGATACCCTAAGGAAACCGTTGGGTATACCTTCTACTTAAGATCCAAGGGCAAGATCTTTGTTGCCAAGAACGAGTCCTTTCTGGAAAAAGAGTTTCTCTCGAAAGAAGTAAGTGGAAGGAAAGTAGAACTCGATGAAGTACTACCTCTTGAACGGGATAGTAGTGCAGCTCAGGAAAATGTTCCTGTGATGCCTACACCTACTGAAGAGGAAAATAATGATGATGATCAAGCTACTTCAGATCAAGTTGCTACTGAACTTCGTAGGTCCACAAGGACACGTTCCGCACCAGAGTGGTATGGCAACCCTGTCCTGGAAATCATGTTGTTAGACAACGGTGAACCTTCGAACTATGAAGAAGCGATGGCGGGCCCAGATTCCAACAAATGGCTTGAAGCCATGAAATCCGAGATAGAATCCATGTATGAAAACAAAGTATGGACTTTGACAGACTTGCCCGATGATCGGCGAGCGATAGAAAACAAATGGATCTTTAAGAAGAAGACGGACGCGGATGGAAATATTACCATCTATAAAGCTCGACTTGTCGCTAAGGGTTATCGACAAGTTCAAGGGGTTGACTACGATGAGACATTCTCTCCCGTAGCGAAGCTAAAGTCCGTCCGAATCATGTTAGCAATTGCCGCATACTATGATTATGAGATATGGCAAATGGACGTCAAAACAGCATTCCTTAACGGGCATCTTAAGGAAGAACTGTATATGATGCAGCCGGAAGGTTTTGTCGATCCTAAGAACGCTAACAAAGTATGCAAGCTCCAGCGATCCATTTATGGGCTGGTGCAAGCATCTCGGAGTTGGAATATTCGCTTTGATGAGATGATCAAAGCGTTTGGGTTTATGCAGACTTATGGAGAAGCCTGCGTTTACAAGAAAGTGAGTGGGAGCTCTGTAGCATTTCTCATATTATATGTAGATGACATACTCTTGATGGGAAATGATATAGAACTTTTGGACAGCATTAAGGCCTACTTGAATAAGTGTTTTTCAATGAAGGACCTTGGAGAAGCTGCTTATATATTAGGCATCAAGATCTATAGGGATAGATCAAGACGCCTCATAGGTCTTTCGCAAAGCACATACCTTGATAAGATTTTGAAGAAGTTCAAAATGGATCAGTCCAAGAAGGGGTTCTTGCCTGTATTGCAAGGTGTGAGATTGAGCTCGGCTCAATGCCCGACCACGGCAAAAGATAAAGAAGAGATGAGTGTCATCCCCTATGCTTCAGCCATAGGATCTATTATGTATGCCATGTTGTGTACCAGACCTGATGTTAACCTTGACGTAAGTTTGGTAGGTAGGTACCAAAGTAATCCCGGCAAGGAACACTGGACAGCGGTCAAGAATATCCTGAAGTACCTGAAAAGGACAAAGGACATGTTTCTCATTTATGGAGGTGACGAAGAGCTCGTCGTAAAGGGTTACGTCGACGCTAGCTTCGACACAGATCTGGATGACTCTAAGTCACAAACCGAATACGTGTATATGTTGAATGGTGGAGCAGTAAGCTGGTGCAGCTGCAAGCAGAGCGTCGTGGCGGGATCTACATGTGAAGCGGAGTACATGGCAGCCTCGGAGGCAGCGCATGAAGCTATTTGGGTGAAGGAGTTCATCACCGACCTAGGAGTCATACCCAATGCGTCGGGGCCGATCAAACTTTTCTGTGACAATACTGGAGCTATTGCCCTTGCGAAGGAGCCCAGATTTCACAAGAAGACCAGGCACATCAAGCGTCGTTTCAACTCCATCCGTGAAAATGATCAAGATGGAGACATAGAAATTTGCAAAGTACATACGGATCTGAATGTCGCAGATCCGTTGACTAAACCTCTCTCGCGAGCAAAACATGATCAGCACCAGAACTCTATGGGTGTTCGATTCATCACAATGTAACTAGATTATTGACTCTAGTGCAAGTGGGAGACTGTTGGAAATATGCCCTAGAGGCAATAATAAAAGTGTTATTATTATATTTCTTTGTTCATGATAATAGTCTTTTATTCATGCTATAACTGTATTATCCGGAAATCGTAATACACGTGTGAATACATAGACCACAATATGTCCCTAGTGAGCCTCTAGTTGACTAGCTCGTTGTGATCAACAGATAGTCATGGTTTCCTGGCTATGGACATTGGATGTCGTTGATAACAGGATCACATCATTAGGAGAATGATGTGATGGACAAGACCCAATCCTAAGCATAGCATGAGATCGTGTAGTTCGTTTGCTAGAGCTTTTTCAATGTCAAGTATCTCTTCCTTAGACCATGAGATCGTGTAACTCCCGGATACCGTAAGAGTGCTTTGGGTGTACCAAACGTCACAACGTAACTGGGTGATTATAAAGGTGCACTACAGGTATCTCCGAAAGTGTCTGTTGGGTTGACACGGATCGAGACTGGGATTTGTCACTCCGTATGACGGAGAGGTATCTCTGGGCCCACTCGGTGATGCATCATCATAATGAGCTCAAAGTGACTAAGTGGTTAGTCACGGGATCATGCATTACGGTACGAGTAAAGTGACTTGCCAGTAACGAGACTGAACAAGGTATTGGGATACCGACGATCGGGTCTCGGGCAAGTAACGTACCGATTGACAAAGGGAATTGTATACGGGGTTTGATCGAATCCTCGACATCGTGGTTCATCCGATGACATCACCAAGGAGCATGTGGGAGCCAACATGGGTATCCAGATCCCGCTGTTGGTTATTGACCGGAGAGTCTCGGTCATGTCTGCATGTCTCCCGAACCCGTAGGGTCTACACACTTAAGGTTCGGTGACGCTAGGGTTATTAGGAAGACTTGTATGTGATTACCGAAAGTTGTTCGAAGTCCCGGATGAGATCCCGGACGTCACGAGGAGTTCCGGAATGGTCCGGAGGTGAAGTTTTATATATGGAAAGTTGTCATACGGACACCGGAGGAATTCGGGGTCATATCGGTATTGTACCGGGGCCACCGGAGGGGTTCCGGGGGTCCACGGGGAGGGGCCACCCCTCCCGGAGGGCCACATGGGCCACAAGGGGCAGGGAGCCAGCCCCTGGAGGGCTGGGCGCGCCCCCCACCTTGGGCCCATGCGCCTAGGGTTGGGGGGGAAACCCTAAGGGGGGCGCCCCCCTTGCTTGGGGGGCAAGCCTCCCCTCCCTGGCCGCCGCCCCCCTCTAGATCCCATCTAGAGGGGCCGGCCCCCCTTGCCCCTTCCCCTATAAATAGAGGGGTGAGGGGAGGGCTGCTGGACACAACCAAGGCGCAGCCCCTCCCCTCCCCAACACCTCTCCTCCTCCGTCGAGTGCTTGGCGAAGCCCTGCCGGAGTACTGCTGCTCCACCACCACCACGCCGTCGTGCTGCTGCTGGAGCCATCTTCCTCAACCTCTCCTTCCCCCTTGCTGGATCAAGAAGGAGGAGACGTCATCCGCTCCGTACGTGTGTTGAACGCGGAGGTGCTGTCCATTCAGCACTTGGTCATCGGTGATCTGGATCACGGCGAGTACGACTCCATCATCCCCGTTCCATTGAACGCTTCCGCTCACGATCTATAAGTGGTATGTAGATGCAATCTCTCTCCCATGACTCGTTGCTTAGATGAACTCATAGATGGATCTTGGTGAAACCGTAGGAAAATTTTAATTTTCTGCAATGTTCCCCAACACGACAAGTTCTACTCCATGAACGGGCGCAGCCTCCAACGCCTCAACGAAGCCCTAATCACACTGATCCCAAAGAAGCCGGACGCCTCCTCTCTCTTGGACTACCGCCCCATCAGCCTAATCCACCTGATCGCGAAGCTCATCGCAAAAGTCCTCTCCCTACGCCTCGCTCCTCGCCTGGGCCAGCTCGTCTCCACCAACCAAAGTGCATTCATCGTCGGGCGGTGTGTGCACGACAATTTTATGCTGGTCCAGCAGACTGCCCGCCAGCTCCACAACCTCCGCATGCCTCGCGTCCTCCTCAAGCTCGACATTGCACGCACGTTTGATACGGTCTCTTGGGCTTTCCTCCTCGACGTGCTACGCCACCTGGGCTTCGGTTGTCGGTGGATCGAGTGGATTGCCATCTACTCTCCACGTCCAGCACACGCGTCCTCATCAATGGATCCCCCCCCATCGCCCACGCTTGCGGACTGCGACAAGGCGATCATGTGTCCCCAATGCTGTTTATGATTGCCATTGATGCTCTCAACTCCCTCCTCCTCCATGCCCACCGCAACGGCCTTCTTCAGCGGCTCACCACTCGTCACGCCTCTTCGAGCATTTCTTTCTATGCCGACGATGTGATCATCTTCTGCCACCCGTCAACCCATGATCTCCGGGTCATTCGGGAGCTGCTTCGTGTCTTTGGCGAGGCTTCCGGGCTCTGCACGAACTTTTCCAAGTGTTCGGCAACCCCGATCCGCTGCGACGACCCCACGCGTGCTTCCATCGCGTGCGAGCTGGCCTTCACTGTCATGGACTTCCCTATCACCCACTTGGGCATTCCTCTCTCGCTCCGGAAGCCGTCCACCTCGTCGCTCCGGCCGATCGTAGAGAAGCTGGCCACGAAGCTTTCCTCCTGGTGGGCGATGCTCCTGTCCCGCGGTGAGCGTCTCGCCCTCGTCCGCCACGTGCTGTGCGCGATCCCCTTCCACATCATGGTCGTCATCGCTCTCTGTCCGACGATCCTCAAGCAAGTGAACCGCACGATCCGCGAATTCCTCTGGCATGGTAATAAGGAGACCCGCGCTGGCCACAGGCCAGTCAACTGGCAGCGCGTCTGCCGGCCCCTCCATCTCGGCGGGCTCGGCATCCCGGACCTCCATCGGCAAGGGATCTCTCTCCGTGTGCGCTGGATGTGGCTGCAGCGCACCGACCCGGCCAGGCCGTGGGCACACCTGCACCTGCCCTCCGATACTGACTCCTCCGCCATCTTCCGCGCGTCCACGTCCTGGATTATCGGTGATGGTAGGTCTTGCCGATTCTGGACTGATGCTTGGATCGACGGCATGGCCATCGCGGACATCGCCCCTAACCTCCTTCCCCTTGTCCCCCAACGACGTCGCAAACGCACCGTGGCGGAGGGGCTCCAGGACCGCTGCTGGATTGCAGACTTGCGTGGCGCGCTAACGCCCACTGCCCTGGTGAAGTACGTACAGCTCTGGACTAGGCTCCGTCACCTTCACCTGTCTACCTCCCCTCACCGCCTTGTCTGGTGCTGGACTGCGGATGGGAACTACTCTGCCAGATCCTGCTATCGAGCCCTCTTTGCCAGCTCCATATCCGCCCCATTCTGGCGCCTCACCTGGAAATGTTGGGCCCCACTGCGCGTCAAGATGTTCACCTGGTTGGCCGACCTTGACCGCTGTTGGACTGCCGATAGACTGGCGCGCCACGGTCTCCCCCACAACGACAGATGTGCTCTCTGCGACCAGCACGTCGAGACCATGCAACATATCATCATCGCCTGCCCTTTCTCCAGGCAGGTTTGGCATGATGTCCTGTCTTGGGTGCGCGCCACCGTCCTCCCTCCATCCAGTCCCGAGGAGTTCCTCCCCTGGTGCTCTTCCATGATCATGAGCTCCCCCACTGGACACCGTAAGGGACTTGCCACCCTTGCAACCTTGACGGCCTGGTCTATCTGGAAGCAGCGCAACTGTTGTGTCTTCGACGGTGAGTCCCCCTCCACCTCCCGGCTTCTTGAGCTTATCCAAAACGAGCCACGGTTTTGGGCTAGGGCTGGCACTCACGGTTTAAACACGCTGCTGGCATAGGTCCCTAAACTTGTAACCGGGCTGAGCAGCCCGTCACAACTGCTCCTCGCTCCCTGTCTTGCCTGCGTGCTGGACACCGAGCCCCCCCTGTACCTTCCCCTTCTTCCTATCAATGAAATGATACGCTCTCTAGCGTATTCGCGAAAAAAAGTGTTTGGATGGTGAACTCTCGCAACGTGTTTTCTACCGGTTCCTCAACAACGTGTTTTCTACCAGTTCCTCAACTCGCAACTGTCTTTTCCGTCCTCTTTTGTTGCCCGTAAGAACTGAATATTTCTGTAAAGCAATTAACAGACAGTGGGTTAAATTGGTGGAAAACTTTTATACATGGATTAATAATCGGTAATGTTATATGAAGAACGTCAACTGGGAAGGGGGTGGCAAATGAACTGCCAATTTTAGTTGCGACGCGAGATTAAATGGTGACAGTTTTAGAAGAAAAATGTCTTTTTCTAAAAAGCCGGTCCATGCTATTCCGAAGAAACTGCCAACCCCCATATAACTAAACTGTATGCAACCCCCATATAACTAAATTGTATGCTCGCAAATGTCAATCCCTCCGAGTGAACGTTCGCGGGCTAAGAGAGTCCTTAATAATCACATTTGCTCGGCTGTGACTTTATCTATACCTACTAATAAAGGAAATATGTATTCTCGTCATGCTATTTTGCAGAAAACCCTAGAAGTTTCTGGTAATGAACCCGCACTCCAGTTCTAAGTCAGAGTTTTTCTTTCACAGAAAACCCTTGATGTTATTGGTAATCAACCCGCAACAGAGTTTTAAGTCAGATATTAGCTTTTGTAGGAAACCCCCTGATATTTGGCCTAATCAACCCGTAGTACACATCGAATGATTTTTAAAAATACCATATCTTTTAAATTCTGACTCCAAATTTAACATGTTATATATGAAAGTTGATTAGAAAAATGTGTAGAATCTGAATATAATACTTTTTTACATGTTAACCATTTAAAAATGTAATTTAGGGTGCAAGCTTAATCAACTAGTGCATGATCCATCTTTCTTTCATACCGGTGTCGATCCAGATTGAAATGAATTCCTCAGCAAAACCAGGATATGAGATGAAAGAAATCATCTATAGGTAGACATGCACACCTCGCCAAAACCTCACAAGAAAAAAGCAGATTCCTCATCTTATGCCGACACAAACACCTTAGGATTGACAACATTCAAATCTGTCGTGATTCTGTCAGCATTGAGGCCACAGTCAGCGAGGGTGAGAAGGGGGATAAGTGGCAATACAGATGGGATGTCATGTGTTGAAATAAATTACGTTGACCTATTTGGATCTTAAGCCATAGTTATTGGGTTAAAGGAGTGTGTTATTTTTTTCTCCCCTTGCAACGCACAGACTCTTTTGCTAGTACTAGTAAAGGGATTAGTGCTTCTGCCCGTCTGTCATGATTTTTATAGAAAACCCCCCTGCTATTTTTGGGAATCAACCCGTGGTCCTACTTTAAGTGAGAAAACAATTGTTCGCTATTTTTAGAAAACTCTCATGTTCTTTTGGTTGACCAACCCGCGATTTTATTTTAAGTGACTTTGAAGGCTTTTTAAATTATTCATATATTTTAAAGCCTAACTACAATTTTGACATGCTATATATGAAAATTGATTAGAAAAAATGTGTAGAATCTGAATATGATGTTGTTTTACGTTAAACATTTTTTAAAAATTATTATGGTGCAATCTTAATGTGCACTATCCGTCTTTATTTCGTACCGGTGTAGATCCAAATTAGAAATCAACACCTCAACAAAATATGTTTAGAGACAAAAAAAAGAACATATATAACCACACATGCACGCCTCGGCAAGACTTCCAGGTGAAAAAAGAAAGCACATTTTCATCTTATTTGGAGAGAGAAAGATGCCTTACAATTGATTACATTCAAACGTGTTGTGATTGCGTGAGCATTGAGACCACCATCGAAGAGGGTTGGAAGGAGGATAGATAGCAACAAAGATTGGATGCACGTGGACCTGTTGGGTCTTTAGTCATGGTTTTTATTATTATTGTATTATTAGAATAGGAGGGGGCTCTTTTGCTAGCTACTAGTAAGTACGCACGTGCAACGCACGCCTATAATATAGACAATAAGTAGTAGCAAAGTTTATCTGTTAAGTCGGCATTTGTCGATTTGATGATGGGTCATCAATGATGGTATTAGGTGTTCATGTTACAAGATGAGTTTGATCTTGTGACCTCTTCTAGGATGGCTGTCCAAAATCCTTTCCAGAAGTTTAGCATGCATAAACCCCAATATAATCCGCCTACATGATTACAAAATTTTGATTAGTCATTTTAATTTGATCACATGAAAGATAAATAAACATGATAATTAAATAGCTTTATGTTGTTTCAGCTTAAACACACACATGGTGGGCAGCCTGACCGAAACTGAGACTCACTATACCCATGCCCAATCCCATTTATGTTCCCTTCCTGCTCTGTTCAGTGCTCTCCTCCATCCCTAGCAAGCTTGGTGCCAGTCATCACGCTCCTGCCAGCAAATTGCTGAAGATATGAGATTTAGGCCGTGTTCAGAATCCATCCCGTCCGCTCCGACTCCGCGCAGTTGTGGAGCTCAGTTTAGGCCGCTCCGTAAAAATGAGCTAGAGGATCGTCCGCTCCGGAGCGGAGTGGAGGGAGCGGAGAGAAGCCGAACATGGCCTTAATGAAAATTTAGTGATTTCTCACTGAATGATAAATCAAGTATCACTTCCACTGCTTCTATAGATCAGAACAAAGGCAGATGTCGAATACTCATGCATCTGGACATTCTATTGACTTTCAATTGGCAACAACTAATCTTTAGAAGGCAAAATATATATGGAGAAAGAAAATCATGGGGTTTTGTGCTAGGTCCATGCTCAAATATGTATTGCTTCTTTAGATATTCTGCTTTCTTCTGATCAGATGGTCATGGCATATCAGTATATCACCCGTGACCACTCTGTAACTTCATGTCAGATTGCGTTTCTGTGAACTGATGGTTGGTAATTGCGCCATTATCAGCTCCAGATTCTAGCCTAACAATGGAGGCAATGAAGTTAGTTATGAGTATTAGATGGTTGGGACAAATAGCGGCAGTACAAGGTTAGACCCTGCGAATTGACTGACCTCCTGATGCTCCTAGGACCACGTGTCCCCTTGCAATAGAAACAGGCCAATGGCTCCATTGTTCAAATTGGCACGGTTCCTGGCGGCCTTTACGGCAGATTGAGCATGGCAAGAGGACAGTGGTACCTTTTAAATATCAAATGCCAAGTATATTGATTGCTTCCTAGCACAGAGAGAATACACGATCAGCAATGACAAAAGCTTAGTTCACACATTGCCTGATGCGACCAAAATAAACAATAAACAACTCAGCCTACAAATACACGCATATTGTCTTTGCCCATAGCAGCAAGTTTTCAATGTATTACATGCACCTCACTGCCAACAGCAACCAATGAAAATTGCAAGCAATTTTTTGTTCTAATTTAATTAGGAGTCGTCCATAAACATTTGTTACTATCCTACCATCCTTGAATCCTAAGTGGCTGCCGGTGCTGTATGTACGTTCTCATCAATAGAATCAGAGATGGCGCCGGCGATTATCTCATCATGAAGTCCATTGATCAGCGATGTCCCCTATGGCAACATCAAAGTACTGAGTGGTACGAAAAAAAGAACAAAATGAACAAAATCCAGCATAATAAAGATGGTACAATAGTTTTTCAGACTCAGTGATATGGAGATGTTACTCAAATTTTCAGATACACTCTGTACAAGGTCAGTGTAGCTCGGATTTTTTTCAATCCATCTCCAAATAAAACAAAACTGCATCCCACGGGGTTGGTCAATATTCTGGTGCAGACTTCACTATCCTGAATGATATCTGAAGTGCGAATAATAAGTTCGTTTATTAAGATGGATAGTTTAAAACCAAAAAAATCACAAACCACTTTATTGTATAATTTATCCATTAAATTAAGATCAGTGCCAAATACATAATTAAACAAAAATTAATTTAACTACAAGAGTGCATAGTAATCAGAGCAGATGTTCCCACCCAACCTATCACCCCTGTACATACTACAGACTTCGTCCAAAATTCACACTGCCGAATCACAACCATCCAATACTCTAGTCTTATACATACTGCATGTATTATCTCTTGATTTTGTGAGGGATTGCTAACCAGATAACGATGAGAAAATCAAGTAATCTCAAATTATACATATAACTTACTAAAAGTGTCCACTCCCTAGCCCATTCAGCATTTTCAATAGAAAGTAATGGAACCACCAACATAAAAAGGGTAAGATTGTGATCAGAAGACTGTAGCTTACCAAGATTATTCTCTTTTTCCTGCCTACAGTGGGGTCCTAAACTTCTGATCATCACGGCTGCAGTACAGACAGCAAAGAAGCTTACACTTGATTAGATTTAGAACTGATTACCATTAGCCCGATTGCGTTGTAGGTACCATGTTACCTTGAAGGTACTATGAAAATAAATGTCTTACTCTGAAGTCTCGATGAACATAATAAAGATATATGTAGGGAATATAGAGTAACCCAAAAGGAGAACTGATCCAATTGAAAGGGGTCGTGTGAGGAATGAAACAACTCCATTAACACGTCAGACCAGGATGAAACAATCTAACAACAGTCAAATAAATAGACGAGCCGGTATACTTGAATTCCACTACAGAAACAAGGGTGATTACTTTTCATTCTTATTCCCCAATAGGTATTTTTTTAAGGTGGATCAAATGAACTCCATTGTATTAATCATTAGTCACTGCTGTGGCAGGTTAGTTTTAGCGTTTCAGGCAAAAGATGAGCTCCAAAGAGTTTATTAAATCTGTCTAGCACCCTAGCTAGCATAGGATTACACCACCCATCATTCTTCGCATGGTTTGTGGCACAGGATGGCGCTGTCGCACTCCTGCAATTGACGTGTGGTTAAAGTATGACCAGCAGTTCATTCACTTAAGAAGACAAACAATAATTGGTAGACACCTAGAGGAAATGGGGTGAGAAATGGCTCAGATTAAGCATTTGTATTTGGTTCTGCAATAATAATAACATGGTTAGAACATAAATTACCTAATACTCTGTTGTACGGAATTGTTCTAACTCCATCGACGAATTGGATCTGGGGCAAGTGTCTTCTAATGCACAAAGTCTGCCACAAGACTGAGCATCAATTTTATGCCAACAATGTATGGATAAAGTAATCCTTACTTGATACAACTATGAAAAAAAAGGTAGTTATACACAGAAGGCTAGAAAAGCTACATCAATTTTTTGTGTAAACAGATAGTCCTGCAAGTGATGCTCCAATGGGTAGCCAATGGATAAATCTACACCCATGAGGGCACCTTGTGTGGGAGACTTGACAACCTGACAACCTGATGAAAAAGCTAAGGACATAATACCTGGGTGTAGGTTTGTACAATAGTTGAGGTTCAGATCATTCAACTCTGGGGATTTCACATACAAAGCCTGCCATGTGTGAAATTAGTAGTGCATACAAGACTACAGTGAAATTGAAATGCATTTTTTTCTTATTCTCTGAGACCAACAAAAAATACTCCTTTCTTACAGTGATCTAACATTAAATAGTTTTGGAATCATCAGAGCTATAACGATGATATGTGCCTATTTTCCTAAGAACTTTAACAACATAATAAGAAAAATTAAATTGTGTTATTAACCAAGTCGCAATCCTGTCTATGAATTATAAAATATCCAAATGAAGAAGCATTGATCATAATTCAAAATATAGGTACATAATTTATATTCAAATTAAGAAGCATTGATCAGATGAAGGAGCTTTAGCATTGATAGATAAAATATAATTTTCATGTATCTGGCTCACAGCATGCACTTTATATTCCCTGAGTCATGGATAAAATAAAATCAAGGAATTTGACCAGCATTCACAAGACCAAAAATAACAATTTAGTCCATGAATTCAGTTGGTCTCCTCGGGCAAACAAGATGAGAATGGAAGAAGAAATCAATGGATTTGGTCCAATCCAATCGAACAGAGGGGGTTTGAGAAGCATACCTTGATGGGTTGAAGCCCTCCATGGCCTGCACACCATCAATCACTTGCAGGAATTCCTCAAATCAATGAAAATGGCGGCCTGCTGCTGCTACTGAAACAACAGGACCAAGCAATTAGCCTAGTAAATAGTAAATCCAAGAGTGGGGAGAGGATAGATGAGATGCACGCACAAGGGTTGGACCTCCGTCCATGGCGTCCGTGGCTCGGTGGATGTGGCATCCGTCCATGTCATGTTGAAGTAGAGCAGCCATGGAGGAAGCTGGACAGGAAGGGAGAGGTCACCGGTTGTGGACGCTTGGGGGGAGCTCGGTGGCCCTGGACAAGTAGCTCCAGCCGGCGGCGGTCCTCTGCTTCTCGCGGAAGCCCGGCCACGGTGGCTCCTCCGGAGAGGAGACGAGCCGTGTTATCTGGGCACCGCCGTCGCTTGGGGTGTAGAAGGCGTCGGTGGCGGCGCCTGCTGTTGCGCGGTTGTCGAGATGGAGGTGGATCCGGCGCTGGGAGCAGAGGAGCTCGACGACGACGGCAGTGGCGGATCTGGGCGCGCCATGGCCGCCGCCTGACGTGCTCTCGGGCGCGGTGGATCTCCCTCTTTACTCGGGTCTTGTCATGCCTAGTGATGAGGGGAGGGGAGAGGAGAGGGGAGGGTGGGGGTGGCCATGGCCGGCGGTGAGTTCGTCTGAGCGGCGGCGATGCGGAAGGGGATGGGGATGGGGAGGTTGGGTTGGCGGCAGGGAGGCGTGAAGGGGCCGCCGGCGAGGACGAGAGGGGGGGCGGCGACGGCGGCCGAGAAGGGCGTGGGCGAGCAGCGGGCGGCGTGGGGCGGCGGCGGCCGAGAAGGGCGT
Organism: Triticum timopheevii; assembly: GCA_963921465.1. Lineage (NCBI taxonomy): Eukaryota > Viridiplantae > Streptophyta > Magnoliopsida > Poales > Poaceae > Triticum > Triticum timopheevii. Next base: position 581,792,861 of record OY997270.1, on the reverse strand, counting down.
GGGTGGCGGGGCGTGGTGGAGAGGTTAGCGAGGGAGAGAGAGAGGCGTGTGAGAGAGAGGGGCGAGTGGTGGGGTACCGCGTTTGGTTAGCGACGGGGATTTCGTTAACAGATATTTTAGGTAATGGCATGGTGGGTAATTAAAGCGTAAAACATGTTTAGCATGCTGGAGGGATGTAGACCATCTGATTGCAGGTTTCAATAGATAGGATGATCTGCTTCTCTGCCTTCTCTTTCTTTTATAGTGGTATATAGTAGATAGTAGATAGATAATTAAGGAAAGAAAACATCCCGAAACCCCCTTCAACTTAAGATATACTACTAGTCGGCTCAAAGAGAAACTTTAGATATACTACTACTAGTAGTAGTATTTTTCAGGTGCACGTGTCGGTGTACTCCTACCGTAGTCCACAGCCACCACTGTGCTTTGTCGATACGGGCACGACTCATCGGGTCACGGCCACTTTCCCGATTTCTTCCTTCTCGTTGCGGCCTCCGACGTCCTCCCCGGCCCCACCCTACTGCTTCCCGCGAAAGCAACGAACCCATCATTAAATCCGGCGACCGATCCGTCATCCTCCTCCCCGCGGTCGCGGCGCCATTAAAATTCCTCCCATTCCCATTCCCCCCACCTCCCGTATCCCGCAGCTACAGCTAGCCGGAGGATTTTGCGTCCACGCCTGCCCCACTCCTCGCCCAGTCCCAGTCCCAGTCCCCTTCACTTCCACGCGAAGAAGATTTTATATTCCTGCATAATCAATCTCCCAGGCGATCCGATTTCCCGTATTGGAAGCTTGCGCGGAGTAGTTTCTCCATTTTCAACTGGGTTTTTATTGCTTCGCTTCTTCTTTCCCCCACGCTTCCTCCTCCTCGACGCGAGGCCGTGATCGGGATCGTGCGACCACGGTGCTTATTTAGGTCGCCGGCAGGGGTCGTTCATCCGGCAGTTCAGCCGGCGCCGCCCGAAATCCGATCCTTTTACTCGGTTTCGCGTCCCCGCGAGGCTCCGTCGTCGATTGGCTTGTCCGCTTCACGTAAAGATCAGTTTTTGCTTTGCTGCCGGGAGTGGGTTGGTCAACACGATTTGGGGATTTTTACAGTCGAACAAAGGCTGCTTCTGCTGATAATCCAAGGCCAAGCTCGCTTTTTCTACCGAGCTCAGCTCGAGATTAAAATCGAGCTTGAGTTTTCCATTTCCTGACCTCGCCGGAGTCGCCGAGTGACCTCATTCAGTCGTCAATGGAGGAGTCCGGGGAGGCGAGCATCGGGCCCTTCAGGATCGGCCCGTCGACGCTCCTCGGCCGGGGCGCCGCGCTCCGCGTGCTCCTGCTCAGCTCGCTGTGGCGCCTGCGGGCCCGTGCGCGCGGGGCCGCGCTGCCCATGGCCGCGTCCTGGCTGCACCTCAGGAACACCCACGGCGTCCTCCTCGCGGTCGTGCTCCTCGGGCTGCTCCTCAGGAAGCTCTCCGGGGCGCGGTCGCGGCTGGCGCTGGCGCGCCGGCGTCAGCTCTGCAAGAGCGCCATGCGGTACGCGGGGACGTACGAGGAGTGGGTGCGCGCCGCCAAGGTGCTCGACAGAATGTCCGACCAGGTCAACGAGGCGGACTTCTACGACGTGGAGCTGATCGGGAGCAGGCTCGACGAGCTCCGGCGGCGGAGGGAGGAGGGGTCGCTCCGGGACGTGGTGTTCTGCATGCGCGGCGATCTCGTCAGGAACTTGGGGAACATGTGTAATCCTGAGCTGCACAAAGGCAGGTTGGAGGTATTTGACATAATAGCACCTCTCATTCTTTTTTGTCTGTTCTATTACAAGATGTTTTTCTATACCAAGGTTGTGGTGAATGGCTAGATTTAGAAAGTATAGGAATCAATTCTCTCATTCTTCTGATTCTCCATTATCCAAATATTTATATATGTTGGGTCATTGCACTTCTTATTCTCCAGTATCTAAATATGCATTCGTTTATTCTTAGTATCTATACCGAAGGCATTTTCAAGTGTTATAGTTGGTTCCTATAATAAGTTAGCTATAAGAGTTTCTATGTTACAAACCTATAACAAGGCTTATTACTGTTTTCAACTGAAAATATGCACTGTCAAATGCTGAATTAACTATACTGTCTGCCATTTCTTAGTATCTATGCCGAAGGTGTTTTCAAATTTTGTAGTTCGTATAAAAAGAAGTTGGCTAAGTGTTTCTACGTTACAAACCTGTAACAAGGTTTATTACTGTTTTCCACTCAAAATTATGCATTGCTAAATGTTCAGTTAACTATACTATCTTCCATTCTGGTTACACGGTTGGTCTATTGTAATGCAGGTGCCTAGGCTTATTAAAGATTTCATTGATGAGGTCTCGACTCAATTGAAAATGGTGTGTGAATCTGATACGGATGAGCTACTTTTGGAAGAGAAGCTTGCCTTTGTTCAGGAAACCAGACATGCCTTTGGAAGGACTGCACTGCTCTTAAGTGGGGGTGCTTCACTGGGTTCATTCCACGTAGGTGTAGTGAAAACTTTGGTTGAGCATAAGCTTCTGCCTCGGATAGTAGCAGGATCGAGTGTTGGTTCCATTATATGCTCAATTGTCGCTACGCGGACATGGCCTGAGATTGAGAGCTTCTTCATAGACTCATTACAGATCTTAAAGTTCTTTGATAGGATAGGTGGAGTTTTTGCTGTGACAAAACGGGTTATGACTTATGGTGCACTTCATGACATTAGCCAGATGCAAAGGCTTTTGAGGGATCTCACAAGTAACTTAACATTTCAAGAGGCTTATGACATAACTGGCCGTGTTCTTGGGGTCACTGTTTGCTCTCCTAGAAAAAATGAGCCACCGCGCTGCCTCAACTACCTGACATCACCACATGTTGTCATTTGGAGTGCTGTAACTGCCTCTTGTGCATTCCCGGGCCTCTTTGAAGCTCAGGAGCTGATGGCAAAGGATAGATTTGGCCACATAGTACCCTTCCATGCGCCCTTTGCCACAGATCCAGAACAAGGTCCTGGAGCATCAAAGCGCCGGTGGAGGGACGGAAGTCTGGAGATGGATTTACCAATGATGCAACTGAAGGAGTTGTTCAATGTAAATCATTTCATTGTGAGCCAAACTAATCCTCACATCTCTCCACTCCTCCGAATGAAGGAGATCGTCAGAGCTTATGGAGGCCGCTTTGCCGGAAAGGTTTGTTTCTGACCTTTAATTATGTTAAGTTAATAGTTTGTGTGTGGTTTATCTTAGCATGCAGGACTTTAGCTCTTTCCGCAAGTAATTTAGAATTGTTCTTTTGCTCTTGAATACTAGTTCATCATTTCCCTGCACAAAAAGATGCTCACCATTTTCCCACGTGTTGCTACACAATGCACATCTGTCTACTAAATATATGCAATATCTTGGCAGCATTGAAGGGCTAATGGTAGGATAGGTTGGTGTTATTTGGTGTGAGGACATCCAGAAAATGTTCTGTAGCAAATACATCTGCACCTATTTTACCTAAGAACTTTGTTATTGTGATTCCATATCTTCGCTGAACCCTAGACATTTCAATCCCTTCCAAATTTCAATTCATACCTGTTGCATTACCAGGTCTAATTCTGATCTAATTTGTATAGCTCACTCGTCTTGCTGAGATGGAGGTGAAGTATCGATGTAACCAAGTTCTAGAAATTGGCCTCCCGCTGGGAGGACTTGCAAAGTTGTTTGCTCAGGATTGGGAGGGTGATGTCACCATGGTTATGCCAGCAACAGTAGCTCAGGTACCTTTGTTAATAATATCTTCATAGCTTGTACAGTATAAGTAATGCTGGTCCTTTGTGTTCAAATTGACCACCTTATTACATCTTTCAAATTTGCAGTACTTGAAGATTATACAAAACCCAACATATCCAGAACTCCAAATGGCTGCCAACCAGGGTCGCAGGTGCACATGGGAGAAGATCTCTGCGATCAGAGCAAACTGTGCAATTGAACTTGCATTGGATGAATCCATAGCAGCCCTCAACCACAAACGAAGGCTAAGAAGAAGCATTGAAAGGGCAGCAGCTTCTTCCCAGGGATATACCGACAATGTTCGAGTCAAAACACCAAGGAGGGTACCATCATGGAGCTGCATCAGCCGAGAGAATTCGTCAGGATCTCTCTCGGAAGATCACTTCGCGGCCGCCATTTCATCCAATCACCAAGGTACTATTCGAGTCGATGGTGCACCGCACACGTCTCATCATGTTCGTCAGAGGTCACACGATGGAAGTGAGAGTGAATCAGAGACCATCGACTTAAACTCATGGACCAGGAGTGGTGGGCCTCTGATGAGGACTTCATCAGCTGACCAGTTCATCAACTTTATCCAGAATCTCGAGATTGAGTCCGAGTTTGATGGGGTTCATACACTAGAGGGTGGCAATGCAGGTATTTTCACAGGACCCACATTTCCTAGAGATCCATATCCAACCAACATTTCTCGAGCGACCACACCAGATGGTCCAGATAGATGCACAGAAATTTCTGAAGCGGAGCCATGCAATAACACAAGCATTGCCATGTCTGAAGGAGATTTGCTGCAGCCTGGGAGGACTACCAACGGGATTCTACTTAATTTTGTCAGGAGAGAAGATCTGGTTGCTCGGCATAACGGCGATGCTGACGTGGCCGAGAGCTCCTTACCTGAAGCATATGTGGACAGAACGCATTCGGAGTCGGGCGACGCCATCTCAGGTGCTTCTGACAGCTCTGAAGATAACAAAGATGTCGCTGACTCGGACAATCCCTCGGTTTCTCATACAGATTTTGTAACTCCGCCTCAACCCTCCGTTGACGATAACGCAGATGGTAAGCTAGATTTTAAATAATTCTTAATGGTTCATTGCAGCAGCAATGATGTACATGATCATTGCAGTGTCTATTTAGAGAGCACTGCTGACAGCAGCAATGATGTACTTATACGATAATTGCAGTGTCTATTTAGAGAGCACTGCTGACAGCAGCATATCTGTTGTGTGGTGTCATGTAGTGATTGATACTGATGATACATTGATAGAAGCCTTTCTTGGCGTCGACATAAATGAAATTCAGTGTTTGTTGTACCACAGGTAGGAACAGGCCCTACCTGTCAAGATTCTTCTGAACTAGACACACATCATAACATCTCTGGAAATCCATTTCTAAGCTATCATATACACGCACAAAAATTCTGAGAAAATCATATATGAACTAATAGGGCTTCCAGCTCAAATGTTGAAGCTCACTGGTTTCTACTATTTCGCAGATATACTGCCACAGAAGTCTTTATGAAACTCTTAACTGAATGTTACACAAGGTCATATCACACCCAACAGGTTCAACAGAGTAATATCAATAACAATCAACATTGTCCTTAAGCACTAATATAGAATAATTATCCAATTTTACACATGATCACCCACCTTATTGACATGCTAACACAGGCAAATCAGAAATGGTACTCAAATGCTTTCAGATACCAAGTAACAAATGCAGCTAAAGACTTCAACTAGTCCTCAAACGCCTTCAGGTTGCCATTCACAGATGTAAAGCCGCCGTCGACCACGAGGTTGAGCGCGCTGATGTACCTCGCCTCGTCGCTCGCCAGGTAGAGCACCGCCTCGGCGACATCCTTCGGCAGCAGATCAACACCTTTCAGGTTTGCCTCACTGCCAACAAAGGCCAGGAAGTCCCTCACTGCATCGCCCTTCTGCTCTCCTTGGGGCAAATGCGGCATGGAGAGCGCCGTGGGCACGGCATAGGGGGATACGCAGTTCACCCGTATGCCATGCCTCCCCAGCTCCAATGCCACATTCTTGGTGAGACCCACCACTGCGTGCTTCGACGCGGTGTATGCGTGAGGCCCCATCCCTCCGATGACACTGGCAACGCTCGCCAGTGAGACGATGGAGCCCTTCTTGCTCGGGATCATGACGCGCGCCGCGTGCTTCATGCCCAGCAGCATGCCATGCACGTTGATGTCGAACACCTTCTTGACATCAGCAAAGTCGAGGTTCCGGATGTCGGTGACCTTATCGCCTGTAATGCCGGCATTGTTGACCATGATGTCGAGGGTGCCAAACTTCTCGGCCGCCGCATCGACGGCCCGGCTTATGTCCTCCTCCACCGTGACGTCACAGTGGACGAACAGGACATCGGGGTCGCCTCCAAGGGAGTTGCGGAGCTGCTGACCGGGTTCATCCTGGACGTCCGCTATGCAAACCTTGGCGCCGTGTTGTCTGAAGAGGCGGACGATGGCTTCGCCGATACCGGAGGCGCCGCCGGTAACCAGCGCAACCTTTCCTTCCAACCTTTGGTTAGAAAAAAGCAAAGCAGTCAAATTCACAGCAAGCAAACATAGTAACAATGATGGAATTCAGTAGCATGAATTAGTAATTCTGTTCAAAATCTTAGTCCTGGTATGCATTACACAACCATGGCCCCGGTATTATCCACCTGAGCCCCCATTGTTCATGCCCAGCCCAACTACATGTAAGATGTAACCCATCACCATCACTTGTACTAACACACTTGAAGCCTAATGTTTCTGCTCCACACTGTCAAAAACAGCACAGGAATTACAGAGCATCGGCATTTCATTTCTTGCTCTAGCTTTCCGACGGAGCATCAAGGCGCGCGCCATCCCTTATGCAACATGCAGCATCAATTTTTCGAATCTACTACAGAAACCTTACCCTGCCTCCTGCGACATGCAACCTGAACTCCTGAAGAAAAAGACACAGACACTGCAGTAAACGCGTGCTTCTCAGCCCTGGAGCAGAGCAGAGCAGAGCAAGCAGAGCAGAGAAGCGATGCAGCCAGTGGCAGCCAAACTGCAGGGGCCTCTCGCATAACGCGAGCCGCGCCATTGCAGGGCCGTTGGACATCTAAAGCAGCGCTACTTGGCTTCGATCCGGTCAGGATCGAGCCCCTGCTGCGACAGATCATGACGAGACCGGCAGCGACCGGGGGAAAGGGAGGAGGGGAGCACACACGTACCGCGGCGCTGATGTGGAGGACGAGGAGGAACTGCCGCCGGCGGCGGCCGACATCGTCTCGGGAGTGGAGCTCCGGCTTCGTCGCCGGCTCGGGCGGGGCGGGGCGGTGCGTCGTGGGGAGAGAGGCAGAGGCAGAGGCAGAGCGTGAGAGCTTCCACTGAATAATGCTCTTGCTGGTGGAGCGTGCGCTGTGCTGTGAGATGCGATGCCCTAAATACAGTATGTGTTGTTGACTAAGGAAGAGTAATTAGTACTGCAGTTAATATACGGTACACGTGGCCTCACGTGAGCTCCTGCTGGTGCGCTGCGTGCCGCCAGATAGTCGGAATAGTCCTTGAGCTGTGAGCTAATTAGACGTCAGGACCCGGTTGCTTCAGACGGACGGACCACACGAGCTGGGTCCTGCAAATACCGGTGAGCTCAGGGTGTTCCTTGGCGTATTTCACGTAGCAATCATCAGGCGGCGGACCGACCGCCCAGTGAGGTTACCGACCTGTGACGGCCACGGAGATTGATATGGTCGGTGAGAGCTAGTACTACTCGAGCGCAAACTGTGGGAGGCGCAGCCGTGTCGCACGGCCGCTCACCGCAGATCAGATCGGAGGCATGTGTTGCCGCCACACCAGGCCCACCCTTCGATGTTGACTTCGCCATGGCTGTTTTGCCGTTCGTTTCCTGGAGAATGACTAATCATCTTTTTCTTGTTTGTTTGTTTTCGAGCTCGGGAATGATGGCTCATCTTCCGCACTAGTTTTTTCTCCAACTCGGAGATGATGACAACATTATTTATATGCGTATGGTCGACGTCCACCACGACGACGACAATAGTAACAATATTAATATTTCTGCGTGGTTTATCCACGACGGCAATTGTGAGCTTCGAATTTGACGGACGATGTGAATTATGCGTCACAAATTGTAGTGTCGAATACATAGTAGAATAAAATTTCAAATGTATAGCTTCTATGACATATGGCTCATGCATTATTGGTTTAACTGACAAACAGATTAAACAACAAGATTCCTCGTCGATTTTCAATAAAAAAAGTCTCAGATCTACGAAGTATGACTAACAAAAAGACACAACATGTAGCTAAACCCGTAGGCATACATGCGACTACCAAAACCAACAGCACGCTAGGGGAAGTTCAAAGAGGGCACCTTTAAATATGTGACAAAGAGCTCGAAAGGCAAAGTTAGCAGATGGAAGGGGCAAGGATTATCGAAAGCGGCTAGGGAAGTTTTGATAAAATCTGGACTACAAGTTGTACCTAATCATACCATGAGTTGTTTTCAGCTCACTAAGAAAATGTGCCCAAACCTGACTTCAATTTTTTCAAAATTCTGGTGGGCAGCGACGAATGGGAAACGTGAGGTACACTGAATATCTTGGCAGAAAATGTGTGCAGCAAAAAGGGATGGAGGAATGGGTTTCAGATACCCCCAAGGCTTTCAACCAAGCGTTACTGGCAAAGCAAGCTTGGAGAATCTTGCAGGTGCCAACTTCCATGTGTGCAAGGGTGCTTAAGGCACGTTATTTGAGCGAGGACTCAAGTTTGACAGCAACAGCCCCGTCATCTGCCTCGTACACTTTCCAAGTATTCTTCATGGGAGGGACCTGTTACGCGAGGGGCTCATATGGCGCATAGGAGATGGAAGTAGCATCAATATACATCACGCCAACTGGATCCTGAGAGCTGGAAGTATGCGTCCGCTCGGTCAATTCTTTATGGCGGGCGTGACAAAAGTTGCTCACTTGTTTGCACAAGATGGAAGAAGCTGGGATATAGAGAAGGTGCATGCGATGTTCTCTGATGATGATGCTGAAGATATAAAGCAAATAGCCATTGGTGGCCCCGGTGATTATCCTGGTTGGAACTATACAAAGAATGGTGATTTTACTGTCAGATCGGCATACCACCTGAGAATGTCAATGAATAGAACTTTTCTGCACCGCAAACTATGGATCTCTCCTCGCCTCCTATCACTCCGGGAGCGGCGACCACCCACGCGGCGCCGCCTACTCCGGGCACGCTGGACACCCCCAACTCCCCTACCCCCAAGCACCGCTGGAACCCGCCCGGATCTGCTGACTCCGTCGCGGTGTGGCTCAGTGCGTTGCACCCATCCCCCCCTGGACCGCCCTTTCCCGCGCTTCGGTCCGTTGGGTCGGTTGATGCCTCTGCATCCCTGGCCAGCGGCCATTATGAGGCGGGTGAGTCCAGCTGCGCTGGCTCGCTGCGGGCGCCATTACTGCCTGCGCCGGCCTCGGGTAGGTGCCTACGGTCTATCGTCTGCATCCTCCCAGCGCCTTCAAGTCCATCGCCGGTACCCCGCCTTCAATCCCTCATCTGCGCTCCGCATGAGCTCCTCCTTAACTCCAGGCTAGGCGCCTTGGCTGCCGCGAGGCCTCTGCATAAGGTGATGGGCAACGGCGCGGACGAGGCCCCAAGTTCCCCGAAATGGCACATGGTTGTTTCGAGGCGCCGGCGGCGTGCACCGCCCGTACCTCTTGCGGCGAACCGCAGTTATGGCCGCCCGCGCTCCGAGGCTGCCCGCCTCGAGGCTCTGCATCGCCGGGCTGCCTTTTTAAGAAGGTCCAAAGGCTGCTGCTTGAGGTGTCTCGCTCCACACCACCGCGCCGCCGATTGCCGCAATCCTGTTCGATGCGCCGACTGCTGGGTGTTTGGGCACCGAGCTCGCGACCCGATCTGCAAGGGACGCCCCAAACCCCGCGCCCCTCACCCACCGCCGCCTGCCGCCACCCCGCCCCCAGCCACCACAACCACCACCACCTCCACGCTCCCTCGTCCATCACCGCCGGACCGGCCGCTCCTACCGCCGCCACCCCCTCCTTTCCACCTGCCACCGCGCCAGCTGCCTGTTCCTCTCCTGCGCCCCCGGCGTCCTGTTATGACCATGGCGTATCGCCCTGGTGAAGCCTCGCAGCTCCCTGGCGCCGACAGCACCTTCACCGTCAGCACGCAGGCCATGGAGGACGCGGCGCGCAACCTGCGCGCTTCGGCTGTGCTGGTCACCATGTCGGAGGCCCGGTAGGACATCAACCCGCAGCTGGTGGCCAAGGCGCTGGAGCGCGAGCTCAATATCCCCTTGGACCAGATGCACGTCTCCAAGCATCACCCGGAGGATTTCCTGGTCTGGTTCGGCCACGCGCGCCACCGTGACACCGCTGTGGAAGCCGGGGCAGTTCCATGTCAGGGGGTGGCTCTTACGCTGGCCCCCTGGACGCCGGCGACGCGTGGTCACTAGCGGGTTTCCTGATTCTACTGCCGCCTGGCGATCGAGGGCCTGCCCGTTCAAGCCTGGCACAGGGAGGCGGTTCAAGACGCCATTGGCCTCTCCTGCAAGGTCGACCGGCTAGAGCGCCAGTCCTCGTCCCTCTCCAACACCTCTCTGGTGTATGTGTGGGTGTGGGCCTGGTCGCCGGACGACATCCCCACGGCCAACGGCTTCTCCATCATCGATCGTCAGGCTGCTGAGGCGCGTGGCCTCCCGGCGCTCCCCGAAGGCCGCCCGCGCGAAGAAGGCATCCAAGGGCCGCAATTCCCTATCCTGATCCACCTGGACCAGACTCAGGACTACTCTTCGGTGTCCGAGCGTCTGCCGGGGGCGAGCACCGAATGGCCGCTCATTGATCGCTTCTGCTGGAGCGCTTCATCGAGGACGGTCAGGCGGGCACGGGTCACCGCCGCGCGGCCCCCGCTTTCGCGGTGGATAGGCATCGCCGGCGTGACGACGATGATGAGCACCGCGAAGGCCGCGGCCGCAGGCGTGCCCGCTCCAAACCGTCTCGCCGCGGCGGGCTGTTGGGCTACCGTTCGGACGAAACGGAGGCCAGCGCGTTCCGTAGGCAGGCCAGCGGCTCCACGGGGCGGCACGGCAGGCGCCGCAGCGCCTCCCCCTGAGATGCCCTGTCTTCCCGTAGTCGCAGTCTGAGCCCTATCTCTGTGGACTCCGCCAGGTGCAGCCGCTCGCGGTCCCGTGAGCGCTTTGATGGTCTGTCCAGGCACAGCCGCTCTCGATCACCGCGCTCCTGCCCGCCCTTGGAGAGCGTGGCTGTGCTGGACCTGCCCCTGCCTCTGCTGCAGGGCTTGCCTGCTCCGATGGGAACGCCGACCGAGGGTGTTCTGCATGGACAGCCGCTGTTGGCCGAGCCGGACATGCGCTCCTTCTAGGTCGAAGTGGAGGCTGCATGGAACGAGCTCACGCGCGCTGACCCGCTGATTCTGGAGATAGATGCTCTGTCCTCCTGGCAGCCGGGCCACGCCTCTGACCCTCTCCTGTTGGGTGGCATGTGGAACGAGCCAGCGCGCGTTGACCCGCTGCTCCTGGAGATAGATGCTCTATCCTCTTGGCAGCTGGGCCATGCCGCTGACCCTTTCCTGTCAGCTGGTGTGGGGTGGCCCTCTTCAACATCCCTTAGGTCCCCCACCGAGGCCTGGGCCGGCCTTGAGGACGGCCAGTTGGGCCTCCTTGAGCTTGGGCATGATGGTGGGCTGTCACAGGCCACCGGGCCTGTTTTGCTGTGTCATGAGCTGGCGCTAAAGCCTTGGCCCAGTCTGGGATACCTCGTGCCGACGCCACCCCCCATCTGCTCGCACCGCCGCCAACCAAAGATCTCAACTGGCCCTCGGTCCAGGACTACAACAAGAAGGATCGCGTCATGTCGGCCGACCAGCTGGCCATTCAGCTTCAAGGGATCGAAGTGGATGCCACGACGACCTTCCTCCACAAGGTGTTCAAGATGCTGCCTCCCTCCATCATGGGTGCGCCACCGGACATGTCGTTGCTGCCCACGGCAACGGTGGAGGAGTCACCACCCTGTATGGTGCCCACTCCTACCACCCAGCGCCGCTCTAGTGCTAGGATCACCAAGAAGGCGGTCGCCCTCACCCAGCTGCAGAAATCTCAGGCGAGGCTGGCCCACCAGACGCTGTTCATCGACGGCCCCGAGCAGTTCAACTCCACCGTGCGGGTTCGCTATGTGGACCGTTTCAAGGCTCCGCTTTGCAAGCTCACGGCCACCCTCGCCAAGGCCACCGGGGCACGCTCCAAGACCAAGATCAACCTCTCGGATGAGGACCTCCGCAGCCTTGCCGGTGAGGACACGGATGGAGCGGTCTAATAGCCGCCCTAAGCCGCTGCGGGATCCAGTAGTTCTCCATGTTAGCGCAGCCCATGGGGCGTTTGTTTGTGTTTGTGTACTGTCCGAACCATCATGCCGTCAACAGACCGTGTCATAGGTTCCGCCTTAGCTTGTTGCGACCTCGTCGGGCGCCCGTTCGTTCCTCCGGCTGTACCTGTGTAACAATGCTGCTTGCCTAGCTGCTCTCTGTTGGAGCATGCTTATGAAAGGGATCCCGTTCTGTGTTATCTATGAATAGTTTCTCTCTGCTTAACTGGAATGTGCGCGGGCTAAATGACCGCGCATGTCGGTGCGGTGTACACAGCCTTGTCAACCAAACCCGCTGCTCTCTGCTCTGTCTCCAAGAAACCAAGCGCGAGCACTTCTCTGATGCTCTACTTGCCGAGGTGCTGGGCGCACGGCTCACGGGCTCTGTGATTTTGCCGGCCGTGGGCACTAGAGGCGGGGTCTTGCTAGCCTGGGAGGAAATCCGCTTCGACATCAACACGCTCGACGTCTCTGCGTTCGCCATCTTGGTGTGCGTGCATCCCAAAACTGGGGAGGCAGCCTGGGCGCTCACCACTGTCTATGGGCCGACCGACGACGGTTTGAAGCCATTGTTCCTTGATGATTTGCATAGGATCAGGGGTTTGGTGACTGGAGCTTGGCTCCTAGTGGGTGATTTCAACCTTATTTACCAAACTAGAGGCAAGAACAACGAGCATGTAAACCACCGGCTGATGGCTCAGTTCAGTGATGCGCTGCATTCTAGCGACCTTTTGGAGATCAAGCTCTCAGGGAGGAAATTCACCTGGTCGAATGAGCAGCCAGTGCCCACTATGGTTTGACTTGACCGTGCTTTTTGTACGCCTGAATGGGACTCGATGTTCGGTGCGGCCAGGCTTCAGCCCCTTGCCACAGCCATGTCTGATCACTGCCCGCTGTTGCTCACCTGTGACACAACCACGCCTAGGCAACCCCGTTTCCGCTTTGAAGCCTTCTGGCCGCATGTAGACGGGTTCCAAGAAGTGGTGCTGCAAGCCTGGTCACAACCCTGTAGGGCGACAGGCGCTATCAATACACTTGAGGAGAAGCTCAGGCGAACGGCATGGGCCCTTCGGCTTTGGCACAAGAACTATATCGGAGACACCAAGCTGCAGCTGCTGATGGCCCAGGACACGGTGGCCGTGCTTGATGCTGCGCAAGAGGAAAGGCTGCTAGAGCCCGATGAGCTTCAGCTCAGGAGTGAGCTTAAATCGCGCATTTTGGGCTTGGCGGTCATTGAGCGCATCAAAGCCCGCCAGCGTACGAGGGTTAACTGGATCCGCACCGGCGATGCAAACACAAAAAAATTCCACATCAAAGCGAATGCTAGAAGGCGGAAGAATTTTATTGCGACGCTTGCGGCAGATGGGGTGATTGCCACTGAGCAGAAGCACAAAGAAGAGGTCGCCACCCAGTTCTTTTGTCGGCTGCAAGGCACTGCTGTTGCCACGGCATCTGTGTTCAACTGGGACGCGCTAGGCCTCCAGGCCGCCAATCTGCAGGAGCTTGAAGCTCACTTCTCCTCCGACGAGATTCTGGCTGCCATTCGTGAGCTGCCCGGGGACCGTGCTCCGGGCCCCGACGGCTTCTCGGGCGCTTTTTTCAAAGTAGCTTCGGGCATCATCATTCATGACCTCTTCCTCACCTTTCAACAGTTACATGGATGCAACGACGCGGGACTGCATTTGATCAATGGCGCCCATACGGTACTCCTGCCAAAGAAGGACGACCCTGCTACCATGTTTGATTTCTGACCAATTAGCCTGCTACATGGTGTTATCAAGATATTCGCCAAAATTCTGGCCTTGCGTCTTGCTAAGCGGCTCGATAGCCACATTGCGCCGGTGCAAAGCGCCTTCATTAAAGGCAGATGCATCCAGGACAACTTCTTGTTCGTCCAAGGAATGGCAAGGCATTTCCACCGCACCAAGAGACCTAAGCTCCTGCTCAAACTCGATATTGCCAAAGCCTTTGACACGGTGTCCCGGACTTACTTGCTCGATATGCTGCGAGCCACGGGTTTTGGACAAAGGTGGTGCGATTGGATCGCCCTGCTCCTTGCATCGGCATCCTCTAGGGTGCTTGTCAACGGGATTGCAGGCTCTGTGATTCGGCACCATCGGGGGCTTCAGCAAGGGGACCTGCTCTCACCTTTCTTATTCATCCTTGCCATGGAGCCGCTGCAGCAGCTTCTCGTCAATGCCGTGCAAGAAGGAGCCTTATCTAAGATCAAAGGCAAGGTGCCGGCATTTCGAACCTCCATGTATGCTGACGATGTAGCAATCTTCCTCAACCCAACCCAACAAGATGTGCTCACCCTTAGATCGATACTTCATGCCTTCGGAGATGCGACGGGATTAAGAATCAATTTCAGCAAAAGCACAGTCCTAGCCATCAACGGCACAAGCCTCTTGATTGCTGACTTGGCTGGGTCACTGGGTGCGCCGCATGGAACAGTCCCTTGCAAATTCCTCGGCCTCCCTCTATCTCTTCGCAAATTGCGCAAGATTGATCTCCAGCCGCTCATTGACAAGCTCGTGGCAAGGCTAGCGGGCTGGAAATTCAAGCTTCTTGCGGCTGCAGGGCGCCTAGTTCTGCTCAACTCCGTGCTCTCGGCTTTCACGGTCTATTGGATGTCCCTTCACGAGATGCCGGCGTGGGTACGATGTCAGATCGACAAGATCAGGCGTGCTTGGCTTTGGAAGGGCCAGGAGTTCTGTCATGGCGGGCATTGCAAGGTGGCATGTGGACGCATCTGCCGACCGCGCGACCTCGGTGGCCTCGGCATTCTAGATCTTCAACACTTTGGAGTGGCATTGAGACTGCGTTGGCTGTGGTTGGAATGCGTGGACAGGTCAAAGCCATGGATCGGCCTGTCTATCCCTTGCTCCACAGCGGAACGACTGCTCTTTGCGCCTGCCACCACCGCGACGGTCCATGATGGCAAAACAGCCACCTTTTGGTTCGATATCTGGTTTCTTGGGGAGGCACCAATCACCATTGCGCCGGGTATCTTCAGGCTCTCGCGACGCAAAAGGCGGTCAGTCCAGGATGCTCTACGGGACGAGAGGTGGGTCAAGGATGTGCAAGGTCGAGTCACTCCTACCCTCCTCCCAGAATTCGTGGCGTTGTGGTCTAGAGTTGCCTCGGCCGGCTCGCTCTCCGACGGGCATGACGAATTCTCCTGGAACCTCACAGAATCCAGGAAATTCACTATGACGTCTGCATATTGCCTGCAGTTCCCGGGCTCCACGCCATCGCCTGTCATCGAGATTATTTGGAAGGCATGGGCACGTGCCAAAATTAAGCTTTTTGCATGGCTTCTGTCTATCAACAGATTGCTTACTGCTAATCGGCTCTTGGCGCGGCAATGGCCCAATAACTATTTCTGTCCGCTCTGTCGCCGTAACCTGGAAACCAACATTCACCTTTTCAAAGAGTGTCCATGGTCAAAGCAGCTTTGGGCGGCGGCAGCGGTGCGCTTCGCCATTCCGTCTCTGCACCCTGCGATTTGGCCTGCAGATGGGGGCTTCCTTGTGGACTGGATGATGCTGCTCGGCGAATCAGCTACACTTATCAAGCGGTCGCACTCGATTGTGCTCCTTGTCCTCTGGAGCATTTGGAAGGAACGCAATGACAAAATCTTTAATGACACGGAGCATGGCCCGGAGGAGGTCCTGAATTGTATCGGAGAGGAGCTTCGACTGTGGGTTCTGGCTAGGGGTAGTCATCTGATGCTGCGAGAGTAGAGCCAGGCAGCCTATTTTTTCACTTTCTTTTATTTTGTTTGCCTTGTCCGCGCGACAGGCATAACCTTTGTACAGTTGACATTCTGACGTCATTTTCTTCTGCAATGAGATCGCAGTTCTCCTGCGTTTCCTCAAAAAAATAGAGCGGGGACTGGACAGCCGGAAGCCTCGAGCTCAGTGGCGAAACACTGGGGCTATATGGCGTTGTGGGACACAAGTGCGCCAGCCAAGGCCAAAATACATATGTGGAGAATGATACGCAATGGCTTAGTAGTGGGGGCCGAGCTTCATCGTCGGCGGATTAAACCCGTTGTTTTTTCCGTGGGCTGTGGGAGGGAGGAGACGGTGCTGCACTGCTTCTGGTCTTGTCAACACTCTGCACTGGCGGCTCCTTCACTCGGAAAAGGGAGTTCGGGTGGCGATCCCACCCAGTCCGATCGACTCCCAGAGTGCTCTAGCTCGCTGGCTGCTCGGATGGTTCGTTGAGGCTTCTGACGATGAAAAGGCGGCTATGGTTCAAGCAACGTATGGGCTTTGGTTGGCGAGAAATGAAACAAGGGACGGTAAGAAGATTGCTTCACCACATGAAATCATGGGGACGGTCATCACTCATATGAACGAGTGGAAGGCGGCCCATGCAGACAATGCACACCCGATGGTGCCATCCATTAAGCAAAAGTGGCGGCCCCCCGATGATGGCTGGCTGAAGGTGAATTCCGACAGAGCGGTGTCAAAGGGTGACGATAAAGGAGGAGCGGGGGCTATCATTCGGGACCATGAAGGTGCGTTCAGAACAGGTCTCTGTCATTTCCTTCCTGGCATAGTAGACCCCCAATCAGTGGAGATTTTGGCCTGTAAAAGAGCTCTTCAGGTGGCGTGGGAGATCAACGCCGAGAGGGTGCATCTTGAGCTTGACTCCCAGAGCGTAGTGCAGATGCTAAACCATCCGCACAAGGAGCTTTCGAGTGTTGGACCGTGGATACAAGAACTCAAGATGATGCTTGCGTCTTTCATTGATCATAGAGTGTCGTGGATCCGTCGTTCTGCTAATGTTGCCGTGCATAGGTTAGCTAGAGTTGGTGTTGGTTATGAATTGTGTAAGGTTTAGTTAGGGGTTACCCCAGACTTTGTGCTTGGCGTAATCTCCGATGAGATTCCGAATGCATATGATTAAATAAAGCGGCAACATTGATCCTAAAAAAACCAACAACACAAAGGTAGAATAGGCATGACCAAACACTCATACGTGAGCTCCATAAATTACATACCAGTGAAAATATTTCAAGTTCAACAAATAGAACGCTGCAAAAAGCTAGAGTAGAATCGACTGCAGATCCACCTAACCAAAAGTTTCCACCCATGAACTCAGGCAAACGCCTCGCACCACACCTCTGTCTTCAACACTCTAGCCTCAATTTCTCTTCTGTCTTGGCTTTTCTGCAATATGCTCCAATATTTGTGAAAATAGTAGAGATTGGAAATAACAATAGTCAAATCATTAGGATTTTTTTTATCAAAGCATGCCCTATTTCCGGTCTTACAAATAGTCCAGCAAGTAGTCTCCCCCTCCCTCATTAACACCATATGTCTCTATTTTCTGGGGAAGGAGTGCATCCATTTCCCCCAACATATCTATGACCCTATCAGGAGGTCTAGTCAAATCAATTGCACAGACAACTACCTGCCACCAAGGTACCCTAGAATGTGTTATGATCCACACTCTCCTTGATGCCACAGAGGTGCAGTCATTGCCATTCCAGCCTCTCCTTATCTTTGGTCAAAATGTTGTTTTTCTTACAATCCAACAACGAGATCACTTTATCTTTTTGTCACACAACTCCACCTCATAAACGAACTTCTTCAACTCCCCCCATCGCTCCCAATATCCTGCATGTAAGCATCTTCTAAAACTAAAACAACCCCAACCAGAGACTTTCACAAACTTAACAGTGACCTGCTTAGCCAAAAGTAATGTTAAAGATTCTAGGAAGAGCGCGACAAGTTTCTTTTCTCACAGACAAACATCTTGCCATGAAAAGGTTTTAGCACCATCACCAACCACCCGTCTAGTCCAACTAGCAAAGGTGTTGGGGATATAACTATTAGGTATGACTCGCCCAGGAGGGGCCGGGTTATACCTATGGTGGTTCATCCATACGAAGCCCATGAGGATACTAAAGATGGCGGTTCACAGGCAAGGGCCCAAGGCCCAAGGGCGACTTAAGGCCTGTAGGAGTAAATCGCTATATGTATATGACTTGTATTGTAATGCAGGGATAGTTAGTCACTGAGCTGGACACGTTGTCTATGAGCCGGCCAGGACTCCGTGAGCCGCTGGGCACCAACCTGTGTATATAAAGGGACGACCCGGCGGAGGTTCAGGGCAAGAAACAAGAGATCGAAAGCTAGGTCAAGCGTATCTGCTCCCTGGTAATCGAGACATAAGCAATACCACCTCAAACTGGATTAGGCCTTTACCTTCACCGCAAGGGGCCAAACCAGTATAAACTCATGTGTCCTTTGTCCCGTTTAACCCCTTTAAGCTAACCTAGTTGCGATGGCTCCACGACTAAGTCCTCACACTAGGACATCTGTTGTGACTATTCCACGACAGTTGGCGCCCATCGCGGGGCCAACGCACGGTGGTTTCGAGTTCTTAAAGGGCAGCTTCGAGGGGATCAAGGGATACGTTGTGGGCGGGATGACTAAGAGTCGACGCTGAGGGAGTCCTGGATAAGGGGGTATCCGGAAAACCGGACTATATACTCTGGCCGGACTGTTGGACCGTGAAGATACAAGACTCAAGAATTTGTCCCGTGTCCGGATGGGACTCTCCTTTGCGTGGAAGACAAGCTTGGCGATCCGGATGTTAGATCTCCTTCTTTGTAACTGACTCTGTGTAACCCTAGCATCCTCCTGTGTCTATATAAACTGGAGGGTTTAGTCCGTAGGACAACAACAATCATAATCATCATAGGCTAGCTTCTAGGGTTTAGCCTCTACGATCTCGTGGTAGATCTACTCTTGTAATACTCATATCATCAAGATCAATCAAGCAGGAAGTAGGGTATTACCTCCATCGAGAGGGCCTGAACCTGGGTAAAACATCATGTCCCCTGCCTCCTGTTACCATTAGCCTTAGACGCATAGTTCAGGAACCCCTACCCAAGATCCGCCGGTTTTGACACCGACATTGGTGCTTTCATTGAGAGTTCCTCTGTGTCGTTGCAATAAGGCTTGATGGCTCGTCTCGTTGTCAAGGACAACATCACCTCTGGGGGAGCCCTGGTGGCAGGCCAAACTCTCCGACTAGGCGGCTTTGTCGTGACCGCCCGATCGCCTGCCGCGCCGATGATGACTTCTCGGGTCATCAAAAACAGCCTCCACGTCAATTTGGAACTCGCCGGACAGATGGATCCAATGGATCTCTCCTTCCTTAATGAGCTCTTGGATCGCATCGCCGCGCTGGGAGTCGCTACAGACTATGATCGGATTGGGCTTAAACCCGACCAAAGGGATATTAATTCCCCACCGGTCACCCATGAGATAGCGGTAGTGGAAGAGCCACACATGAATTATCCCTCTACTTTGAGGACGAACTATGTCCGGATTACTGAGCTCTCTGAGCCATATACCCGTTCGCGGGAGGACATGACCCACACCCCAAACTAAGAATTGGGCAACGGGCCGGGAAAATCGGGCAACATCCTGGAGCCCGAGCTGCCAAGCCCGGAAGCTCCTCTGCCCCTGGGTGTTAGATCGGGTCAGAATTTGGATTTAACTACACCCACCCACCCAGACTTATGCCATCTCTCCCATATCAGACAAGAGCCCCAAGAGACAGTACATCGCTACTGGGCCAGATTCCTCCTTGTGATAAATAGGGTCAAGGACTGTTGCGAGGAAGACGCAATCTCACTTTTCTGCAAAAATTGCACGAACAAAGGGATCCTTAATGCTATAAGTCGCCATGACATAGTAGACTTTGCTGACTTAGCAGCCATAGTACGGAAGTACTATGCGATGGAAAGCGCCTGGAAAACCCAAACAGACTTTTGGGATAATCTGGCTCTCACTAAACCTTTTGTCCAAGCTAAAAGGGCAAACTCTCGTAAGTTACCCGATCCAATTCCCAAAAAACCAAAGTCCACTCCAGGGCGTGGAACCGTATTGGAAGAATGGCTCAATGGGCCATGCAAAATTCACAGCATGCAGGACACCATGCCAACGCATAGCCTTAGAGCATGTTGGATACTCCGGCAGGTAGCAAAAATCAGCGAGGATCTTCTTGTAAACCATAAAGCAGAGCAACATCCCGCTGAAGACGACAATGCGGTATTGTCAGTCTTCAAGACTTTCGCCTCAAATAATAGGCGCAAGCGAGCTCATCGAAATTTCGCTGAAATCTACCATGTGGCAAAAATAAATCCGTGGAGCAACACTACTATAACCTTCAGTGCCAGTGACGAACCTCAATTCCAGACAGTCCGGGCACCAGCCGCTTTGGTCCTTAGCCCAATCGTGGATGGCTTTCGGCTCACTAAAGTACTCGTGGACGGCGGAAGCAGATTAAACCTGATCTATGAAGAAACCCTCAACAAGATGGAAATTGATAAAAGCCGCATTGAGCAAAGCGGCACGACCTTCAGGGGAAACATCCCTAGTCGGGAGGCACGGTGTGCGGGAAAAATCACACTCGATGTGGTATTCGGCACCCTGGAGAATTATAGGTCCGAAGAAATCACGTTCCAAGTGGCCCCGTTCAGCAGCAGATACCACGCCCTTTTAGGGCGGGACGCATTCACGAGCTTTCAAGATATACCCCATTACGGGTACATGAAGCTTAAAATGCCCGGACCCAATGGAATCATCACTCTAGCCAGTGATCCGGACGTCGCACTCCGCGCCGAAAATAAAATTGTCGCACTAGCCCTGGAAGCATTATCCGAAGCCCTAGCGGCCGAAGAACTAACAACGCTGCGCGCCATAGTGGACAGGGACGACGTGATACTCGACAAACGACCCAAGTCCACCTCGTTCAAGCCCGCGGATGAGATAGTCAAATTCCAGGTCCATCCAACGGACCCCACAAAGACAGCTTCCATCGGGACACAGTTGAGCCCCACAATGGACGCCGCACTACGAGACTTCCTACGCGAGAATTGGGACATTTTTGCCTGGCATCCTTCAGACATGTCGGGCATCCCACGCAGGCTAGCCAAACACAGCCTCAATATACTGAAAGGAGACAAGCCAGTCAAACAGAATCTTAGGCGCTTCTCAGAGCCTAAACGGCAAGCCATGGGAGAAGAGCTAGCCAAGCTACTTGAGGCCGGATTCATCAGAGATATAAAACATCCAGATTGGCTAGCAAATCTGGTAATGGTACCAAAGAAGGATAAATCCTGGCACCTATGTGTCGATTTCAAATACCTCAACAAACACTATGAAAAAAAGACACATCCGTGACATTTTGGGCCGAACGAATTTTTTTTCTGTCATACATATGACACTTCTATGACGATAATTGTGACAGAACCCGGTATCATCATAGATGTGGTGGGATCCTACTTCTATGACAAAAAAATCATGACAGAAAATGGGTTTTTCGTCCTGGGCGGGCCGGAGACGCAGCTGCATGACATTCTTGGGGCCGTCCATGACGGAAAAAAACCGTGGTAGAAGCGAGGGGTAGGAAAATTTCGGGGAGTTGCCAGTTACGGTGGGAGGTCGGGGGCCGAGCGATGCAAGTTTCTCTCGTACACGTACGCGCGTGTGTGCGAGGTGTTGGCTCTAACTGAACTCGAGCGAGGTGTTGGGCTCTAATTGAACCCGAGCGATTGCACTGCAGGCTACGCGTTACTGAACCCGAGCGATCGATCGATGACTGTTAACTGAACCCGATGGAGTGATTCCTTCGCTACTGCTGCTAACTGAAGCCAATCGATTGGATGAACAGTGAGCGTTGCAGGGGGGTTTGGATGAACAGTGATCGGTGGCGTTGCCTCTGGATGAACAGGACCCCGTGGTGTGGAGGGCTCGATGAATAGTAGACGGTGGAGGGGTGGCCGTGGAGGGGTGGTTGAACAGGACCCCGTGGTGTGGAGGGCTAGATGAACAGTAGACGATGGAGGGGTCCTCGTGGAGGGGTGGTTGAATAGTAGCCGGTGGAGTAGCGCGCGGTGGAGGCTGTATGAACAGGAGCCCGTGTAGGCTAGAGGAGGTCGACGGTAGCCCGTGGAGACTTGAGGAGGTCGACGGTGGAGATGAACAGTATCCCGTGGAGTCTCATTTTGCGGTACGCCACACCCGTCCCGATGAACAGGACCCCCGTTTCGACCGTAGGAGGTCCGTTTCCTCCGTTTTGCGGTACGCCACACCCCTCCCGATCAACAGGACCCCCGTTTCGACCATAGGAGGTCTGTTTCGTTTGTTTTGCGGTACGCCACACCCCTCCCGATCAACAGGACCCCCGTTTCGACTGTAGGAGGTCCGTTTCCTCCGTTTTGCGGTACGCCACACCCCTCCCGATCAACAGGACCCCGTTCCGAACGTGGCCGGTCGAACACAAGGCCGTTTCCTCCGTTCTACGGTACGCCAGGCCTCGTTTCCATTGCCTGTTCCGTCCAAGCCGGTTGGCTCCCACGCGTTCCGTTGCCTCCCGATGAACACGACGCATTCCGTTGCCTCCCCATGAACACGACACATTCCGTTGCCTCCCCATGAACACGACGCATTCCGTTGCCTCCCCATGAACATGAGCCTTCGCCGTACGTATGCGCGACTAGGCGTTCGAGACCCCACCCGTATGTACACATACGTGGCCGTATTTTCTTTCTTGCACCCTGGCAGTTGTACGTACGTGTACATGCTACGTGCGCGCCTCTACTACGACACGTGCGCGCCTCTACTACGACACGTGCGCGCCTCTACATCGACCAGTATGTACGTTCACGTTCACAACCAGGATGACAATGCTACGTACGCTTCGACCAAGTGGGTCCCGACTGTCAGGCACTTCCTTGCGTGCGAAGATGTAGCTGGTGGGTCCCAGCGGTCAGGGGGGCGAATTGTTTTTTTGCCCGGACGCACTTCCTTGTGTGCGAAGGTGTAGCTGCTGGGTCCCAGCAGTCAGGGGGCGAATCGTTTTTTTTTTGCCCGGACGCACTTCCTTGCGTGCGAAGGTGTAGCTGGTGGGTCCCAGTAGTCGGGGGGCGAATCATTTTTTTCGGACGCACTTCCTTGCATGCGAAGATGTAACTGGTGGGTCCCAGCAGTTAGGGGGGCGAATCGTTTTTTCGGACGCACTTCCTTGCGTGCAAAGATGTAGCTCGTGGGTCCCAGCAGTCAGGGGGCGAATCATTTTTTTTGTGAAATACGGTGGCCCGTCCGGTGGGTCCCCGCTATCAGGTGGAGGAATAATTATTTTGCATGTAATAAGGAGGCACTTCCTTGCGGCTGCCGCGGACCCAGCTGTCATCCTCTCCACGTGCAGTCCACATCCGATGGAAGTCGTTCCTTGACCATGTTGACCACGCCGCGCCGAGAGCACCACGGCGGTGGACGACGGTGAGGCCTAGGAAGGGGACGACGCGGAGCCAGGGAAGACGCGGCAGTGGATGCACACGTGGAGAGGAGTACGAGGGTTCACTGGTTCAGCAGCGCTGCGGTCGCCACAGAATAACAGGGGGTGTGGGTGAGTGGAGGGATGGCCTGGCCAGCGGTGGGAGTAGTAGGGGGCGGTGAGGCCTCCGCGGCAGCACAGCCGGCCACGGGAGGCAGGAGCAGGCGGCACGACCGGCGCTGCTTTGGGCGGCTAGAGAAAGAAGACCAGAGGTTGAAGAAGCACGACGGCCGTTGGGTGGACATCGTACGGTCACTACAACTAGTTTATATTTACTAAGTTGACAAAGCCCTTGGTACGTCAACTTACTAGGCCCACAGGTCATCTTCTGAAATGGTGCTCTCAGGACCCCGACTCAATGCCACATCGATCTAGCATGTAACACCTCATATCACTTTGCGGCCTCACGCACGGTATTCCCACGGGTGTCACCTTACCTTTGCCCGGGACCGTTTGCGCCTTTTGGCACACGTATATGATAGTGTTGCTAGCATCCATATGGTAAGGAGTCCAGGCTGACACGGCTAGTTGTAAACCAAAGTGGCACAGACTTACAGGGACAGGCATCCATGACCCAGCATCGAACGTGTCGGTCATCAGCAAGTGAATCCGGGCTGTAGCACTGGGCTAGCAGGACTCCGGTAAATCGGGCTGCAGCGGGCTAACATGACTCCGGTATTCATCGTGTGACATTTCCCCGAAGGGACAGACACAGGAACGAAGAAGGACACATGCCGGCCAGCCTAAGTGTTCCGGAGCAGTAGCAAGCTACCATCACTTAGTGGAAGCACTAGGAGACATTTCCCGGTAAGAGAGGCTACTAAGGATAAACAACTAGATAGTCAGATCCCACACATACCAAGCATTTCAATCATTCACACAATATGCTCGATATGTGCATATACAACAAGGCATCACAACATGACTCTACAACACAAGTACTTTATTTAAAGGCTCAGAGAGCCATACATAGCATACACACAAGTACGGGTCACACAACCCACATTCAAGTCATAAAAGCATACAAGCCAACAGCGGAAGTAACTTGTCTGAGTACAGACAACTAGTCAAATAAAAGAGGCTTGGGAAAGCCTAGCTATACTACATGGTCCTTCACAAGCTCAGGATCACCACCTGGGCCTCAGTCTACTCGTCGATGTCAACGTCTACGAAGAACCCGTCAGAAGGGGTTGTAGCATCTTCTGTAAAATTTAGATTAAAGCAACATGAGTACAAAGGTACTCAGCAAGACTTACATAAGATCCTACATACATGCACATTATCAAGAAGGGTTGGTGGGGTTATTGCAGCAAGCCAGCTTTGACTCTTGGCTAAGCTATCCTACGAGACTCCAACTTGAAATGGTTTTGCGCACACGAGTCCACTACTCACCACCTCAATACACTACCGAGGATCCACCTCCGTCTTCCCACAGAAGAGCCATCCTCGGCACTCACGCTTATCTTGAGGGTTTTAGTAGTTTCCATTTACTTGTCTATGAACTGTATAGGCAACCAAGTAGTCCTTTACCACAGACGCGACTATTCGAATAGATGATGTTAACCCTGCAGGGGTGTACTTCTTCATACATGTTTCCACCACTTAGCGTCTGCACAAGACATGTGCTCGGCAGACTTCAAGCGAAAGCCGACGTGGGTGTAGACCACGACCTACCTAAGCACCTAAGTCTCTAGTCCAAGTTTATCGCCTATTCAGGTTCCATCTGCAGGGAGTCCGGCCGAGGTTTCCACATACGGCCCCGAATGATGTGTACAGGGTTCCCGAGATACCTAACGGGCATCCGGTACACCGTGCCACGTACCTATCGCATCACAGCCCACCCCGCGGGTCAGCACTGTCCACGGCCTCCAGTAGGCTACAAACACCAGAAACTACTTGCAACTTCTAGACAGAGGACTAGGGTGGATAAGAAGTCGAGCAGGGTCATATTTCAGGGCCCAATGCATGGTAGTAGCTGAATCTTAAATCACACATACAGATCTCAGTGCTTAAGGTCGGCCTCAATGAAACAACCCACCATGTACTCCTACATGGCCTCTCATCGATACCTTTACCAAATCGTGTTCAACACATCACCCTTATTACCGGCATGATCATTTCACTCTAGCCCATCACCCAGATGAACCATACCTGACACGACTCTAAGCATAGCAGGCATAGCAAGGTAGGAACAACACATACACATGGCTCAATCAACTCCTACACATGCTAGTGGGTTTCATCTAGTTACTGTGGCAATGACAGGTCATGCAGAGGAAATGGGTTCAACTACCGTAGCACACAGCAGTTTGAATCGTGTTGACTTAATGCAGTAAAATAGAGCAGAAGCGAGAACATGGGATTGTATCGATATGATCAAATGGTTGGTTGCTTGCCTGATGGGTCGGTGCACTGGTATTGTTCTTCGTTGGGGTAATCACGGTACTCCTCGGGGGCAGGACCTGCCGCAGAGAGCACCGATACACAATCATCACCAAACAATATGCAACAATATGATGCATGCATGAGACATGGCAAAATGAGTGTATTGGGCTAATGCAACTAAGACCAGATGGGTTTGAACTATTTTGAACCAAAGATTCAAGTTTCAAACTCATAAGTGGCCCTTTTAAGTGCTTTATCTAGTTCTGTACTAAACAGTAGGTTAACTTGTTTAAACATGCATGAAACCAGTACAGATGGATAGATTGGATTTTTCTGATCATTTTTCATATATAACACTTTGCATTTGGAGTTACAAATTAATTTCTATGACTTTTTGAAGTTTGTGGTATTTTTTGGAATTTCCTGTGTAATAATAATTCCAGTAAATAACTTACGGCGTCAGCATTACGTCAGGATGACGTCAGTGGTCAACGGAGCTGGTCCAGGTCAAACTGACCAGTGGGTCCCGCATGTCAGTAGTTATTTAAACTAACTAAATTTAGTTAAACTAATCTGGGTTAATTAGCAAAGGGGGGGGGGGCACTTGTCATAGACTCAGGGAAGTCAACCTGGACCCACCCTGGTCAAAGTCAAGGGTCAAACACGCCGGTGTTTAGCCGCCGGCGAGGCCAGACCCGGCGGTGGAAGTGCATTTGTGCGTTCCGGCGACCAAATGAGCGGTGGAGGGCACCTACGTGTAGCTGGGAGCAAGCCGCAGCTCTTGGTGGTGGTGGTGGTTGAGCTCGGGGTGGCCGGAAACGTCACCGGCGACGACCTTGGCGGTCGCCAGAGTCGGGTGAAGACGAACCCGAGGCTACGGGACACGGCGAGGCTCGTGGTGAGGTGCGTTGGGCTCCTGGGGATGCAGTGAATATGTTGGACATGGTGGGGTGGCCGGTGGTTGGCCGGAGAGACGTCGGCAACGAGCTCGGCGGTGGCGCGTGCGGTGAAGCTGCATGTGCTCGGTGTGGTGCACGAGAGCGAGAAAAGAAAGGGGGAGGAGGTAGCTAGGCTCACGACGGTCTCGAGGAAGCAGACGGCGCGATCGGGGACGAGCTGGTGCGGTGGTGACGGTGAAAGGGATCTCCGGCGGTGGCGGGGTCGAACGAGGTCGGTGCAGTGGCTTCGGGGCAAGCGAGCGCTCGGGGCTCGGCTAGCTCGAAGGAGAGGAGGGCGGCGGAGCTCCTGGACACGGTGGCGTGGCGCAGGGACGACGGAGAGCGCGACTACGGCGACGGTGCGGCTGCGGTGGCGTCGGCCATGGTGTGGGAGAGCGAGGGAGAGGAGTTGGGGAGGAGAGGGCGTGTCTGTGAGCTCAGGGGAGGAGTGGGTGATCGACCCAGGGCGGCAGAACGGCGAGGGGAGGAAGCAGAGCGGCGGGTAGCTGCGTGGCACGCTCTGGTGCCGACGTCGAGCACCTGGCTGCCTGCCTGGCCGAGCCAAGCAGCTCGCTGGAGCGGTGGCTGGGCTGGGCCGGCAGGTGGGCTGCCAGGTTAGTTCCCTCTCTCTCTCTCTTTTTATTTATGTTTTCTATTACTTCTGTAACTTTGTGGATTTTCTAAAAATACCTAAACAACTCCAAAAATCCCCAAACTGCTCATGCCCACTGTTTAGAATATAAACAACATGGAACATTTTAGTTTAGGATTATTTGGACACTTAAAATATTTTATAGATTTTAAATGTCCAAATTCAAATACTTATGATTTAATTCAAAGACCTTAGGATGACCTAGAAAATTGTGCACCACTTTAGGCAGAGGTTCTGAACCAAGACAAAAATGATGGACATTTTAGAAGGGCATTTCAGGTTCATTGAAAATATTTTTAGTAAACCCTAGTTGGGTTCAGAGGGGGCTGGGGGTTCTGTCATCCCCATTTCAAGTTTCTGTTAAAAGGAATAGACATGATGCAACACTCTAATGCATGAACTAGCTAGGGTGTGACAACTCACCCCCACTCAAAAGAATCTCGTCCCGAGATTTAGGTTCCTCCGGGAAGAAGGCGGGATACTCAAGTCGAAGATGATCCTCCCTTTCCCAAGTTGCTTCTTTCTCAGAATGATGCGACCATTGAACCTTGAGAAACTTGATATTATGACGTCGAGTGGTACGCTCGGCGTGATCGAGGATACGAACGGGGTACTCTCGATACATGAGATTATCTTGAAGATCAAGCGTTTCGTGGTCCACTCCACGGATAGGATCTGAGAAGCAACGCCTGAGTTGAGAAACGTGGAAGACATCATGGACTCTGGAGAGATGCGGAGGTAGTTCAACTTCTCCTCGTTTAGCGAGAATGCGAAAGGGTCCAATGTAACAAGGAGCCAATTTGCCTTTGATACCGAAACGATGGGTTCCCTTTAGAGGAGTAACCCGAAGGTAAGCCTTCTCGTCAACCTCAAAAGTCATAGCCTTATGTTTTCGGTCATATTGACTCTTTTGACGAGATTGGGCTGTTTTCAATTTTTCACGAACGATGCGAACTTGCTCTTCTGCTTCCTGGATCATATCCGAGCCAAAGAATTGTCTCTCCCCAGTTTCTGACCAGTTAAGAGGCGTTCGACACCTTCGTCCATAGAGAACTTCAAAAGGGGCTTTACCCAAGCTAGATTGATAGTTATTGTTATAAGCAAATTCGGCAAATGGAAGGCATTTCTCCCAGTCCATTCCGAATGAGATAACAGAAGCTCGAAGCATGTCTTCTAGAATCTGGTTGACGCATTCTACTTGACCACTTGATTGAGGGTGAAAAGCAGTGCTAAAGGAAAGGCAGGTTCCCATAGCATTCTGGAAACTTTCCCAAAATCGAGAGGTGAAGAGACTTCCTCGATCCGAGTTAATTTCCAGTGGAACACCATGGAGGGACACTATTCGGGAGATATACAAATCTGCTAGCTGACTAGCGGCTATACTCTCGCGAACAGGCAAGAAATGGGCCACTTTAGAAAGACGATCGATAGCGACAAAGATAGGATTATTCCCTCTCTTGGTCCTGGGAAAACCGGTGATGAAATCCATACCAATTTTATCCCATTTCCATTCACGAATAGCTAAGGGTTGAAGGGTGCCAGCAGGCCGTTGATGCTCTGCTTTTACACGACGACAGACGTCGCAATTAGCAACAAACTGAGCAATGTCTCTCTTCATCCTAGTCCACCAGAACCTCTAGCGCAGGTCCTGATACATCTTAGTGCTACCGGGATGAATGGTGAGAGGAGATTCATGAGCTTCCTTAAGGATCAACTGCCGTAAATGTTGGTTCTTAGGAACCACTAGACGGTTCTCAAAGTACACGACACCATGATCATTTGTAGAGAAACATTTAGCATCTCCGCTAGCAATGTTCTCCTTGATCCGAGATATTCCTTTATCTCGTTTTTGGGCAGCGATGATTTGATCCGTAAGAGTAGGTTTCGCCACCAAGGTGGAAAGGAATCCTTGAGGAACAATATGAAGGTTAAGTTCCCGGAATTCCTCATGGAGAAGTGGTTGACTTTGTTGTAACATCAGATTGTTACAATAAGATTTACGACTTAGTGCATCAGCCATGACATTGGCTTTTCCTGGGGTGTAAGTTATCCCTAAGTCAAAATCTGTGATCAACTCGACCCAACGTCTTTGCCTGAGATTCAAATCCGGTTGGGTGAATATGTACTTCAGACTTTGGTGATCAGTGAAGATTTCGCAACGATTACCGAGGAGGTAATGTCGCCAGGTTTTGAGTGCATGGACTACAGCTGCAAGCTCTAGATCATGAGTAGGGTAATTTTCCTCATGTGGGTGTAATTGCCGTGAAGCATAAGCAATTACGTGACGATCTTGCATGAGAATGCAACCTAGTCCTTGTCGCGAGGCGTCGCAATAGATAACAAAGTCCTTGGAGAAGTCTGGTGGTACCAGTACGAGAGCGTAAGTCAGGCGTCTTTTCAGTTCCTAAAAGCTGTGCTCACATTGTGGAGTCCACTCGAACTTTTTATCTTTCTTGAGGAGTTCAGTTAGGGGTTTAGCAACTTCGGAGAAATTCTCGACAAAGCGGCGATAATAGCTCGCTAAGCCCAGGAAACTCCGAACTTGCTTGACCGATTCAGGTGGAGTCCAATTAAGAACGGCTTGAACTCGCTCGGGATTGACAGCAATACCTTTACCAGAAATTACATGTCCTAGATAGGTCACATCTGGCAACCAAAATTCGCATTTAGAGAACTTGGCATAAAGGCGATGCTCTTGAAGTTTCATCAACACTAGTCTTAGATGCTCGGCATGTTCTTCCTCGTTCTTGGAGTAGATGAGTATATCATCGAGGTAAACCACGACGAATTTATCCAAATACTCCATGAAGATTGAGTTCATTAACCGAGAGAAAGTGGCTGGAGAAATGGTTAACCCGAAGGACATGACAGTGTACTCATACTGGCCTTAACGAGTAACAAAGGCCGTTTTAGGAATGTCCCCGTTCCTGATTTTGATTTGATGGTAGCCCAACCTCAAATCCATTTTTGAAAAGATTGAGGATCCAGCGAGCTGATCATACAGGTCGTTGATCCTGGGGAGCGGATACTTGTTCTTAATTGTGACCAAGTTGACGGGTCGATAATCTACAACCATCTGGTCCGTACCATCCTTCTTCTTGACGAAGAGGACGGGGCAAGCCCATGGAGATGAACTAGGTCAGATGAAACCCTTTTTCAAGGACTCATCGAGTTGTTTCTTAAGTTCGGCTAGTTCTAGTGGTGCCATCTTATAGGGTCTTCTAGAAATTTGGACGGTTCCTGGAATGAGGTCTATCACGAACTCGACATCTCTGTCAGGTGGGACACCTGGCAATTCTTCTGGAAAGACATCCGGAAAGTCGCGGACTACTGGAACGTCTTCGAGGTCTGGCAAAGGACCGACATTAAGGGAATATAGCTGTTGCTTGGCTACTCGGGTCAAGACATTGACTATCTTTCCCGAAGGGTGTGTAAGTTGAACAGTCCTAGAGAAGCAATCAATCTTGGCATGATGGGCTGACATCCAGTCCATACCCAAGATGTTATTAATATCCGAAGATTTGAGAGCCATCAATGACGCGAGAAAAACAAGTCTATCAACTTGAATTTCATTCCCATGGCTTACTCTATAGGTTTGCCATTTGGATCCCGGGGTTTGAATTACCATGGAGGTGGGCATCTCACAGAAAGTGGTGTTGTGCAAATGAGCATAGCTCTCGGATATAAATGAATGAGATGCTCCAGTATTAAAAAGAACAGATGCCGGGTGGCAGTTAACAAGGAGCGTACCGAGAACGACGTTGGGATCCTCCTGAGCCTCTTCCGCAGAGACACAATTCACATGGCCACGTGCAGTGGTGGCCGGCTTGGCGTAGAACACTTTCCCTGTCGGCTTGCCACGGCCAACAGCTTTTGCAGACTGGCTGGGGTTGGTCTGGGGACACTCACGCATATAGTGGCCTGATTCCCCACACTTGAAGCACGTCACGGGACTGATGCGTGGAGGAGCATTGTTGGTTGGACCACCATAGGGCTTGGCTGGTGCATACTGTTGAGCTGGGCGAGGCGCCTGATAGGATGGCCTCGGTGTGAACCTGGGGGGCAGGGCAGTGTTAGGCACCCACACCCGGCGCTTCTGTGGTCCAGCACCGGATGAGGAACCCAAGTCACGGCCATGCTTGTGTGTTGCTTCGTAATCAGTCTGACCAGACTCAGCACTGATGGCCTTGTTTACAAGCTTCTGAAAAGATGTGCACTCATGCAGACGGAGGTCACGGCGAAGCTCAGGGCTAAGTCCCTTGCGGAACCTTGCCTGCTTTTTGGCATCGGTAGAAACTTCCTCAGTTGCATATTGTGCAAGGTTACCGAACTCCCTGCTGTAGGCATCCACAGAGAGTCTACCTTGAGTGAAACTGCAGAACTCCTCACGTTTACGGTCCATGAGACCCTCCGGAATGTGATGTTCACGGAAAGCCTCACTGAATTCAGCCCAGGTAGTGACCTGGCGCGCTGGGCGCATAGCTTCATAGTTCTCCCACCAGAGACTGGCAGGGCCTTCGAGATGATATGCAACAAAAGGTGACCTTATCAGCCTCAGCTACTAGTGCAGAACGCAGTTTGTGAGTAAAACTGCGAAGCCAGTCATTAGCGTCGAGAGGCTCGACGGAGTGGTGGAAGGTGGGTGGATGTAACTTGATGAAATCACTGAGTGACACCAAGTTATTCCTCTGATGGTGTGCTGTGTTCTGTTCGATGCGCTCCAACAAACGGTTGGTCTCCCGCTTGTTTCTCTCGGCTTCCAGCATAACCTCGGCCAGACAAGGAGGGTGAGGCAGGTTTGTTTCCCCAACTCTGCTGCCTTCGGCCTGCTCCGGAGGAGCAGGGTTGTTGCGGGTGTTGACCATCCTAGGAAAACAAGACAGCGGTTTAGTCTAGGATGATAAGATTCTGACAAAGAAATGTAGAATGTAATGGATAACTCGGAATGCAAGATGATCATCCGTATGACATGGTAGATACAGAAACTGCTTCTTTTATTCCATCGTTATACACACCATACAAGGTTTAGTACAAGACCAAACAAAGTACTACTAAGGTGATAGGAAGATTACATCTCATCGGAGGCATTCCAAGCTCCTATACATTATTATTTTTTACACCTCCGGAATTGATACACACTAAGTCATATTCCACAGGTCACGCAGGACGGTGGAAATACAACTATTACAATACTAATGAAACTACTACTAGCTCAGACATCTCCGTAATAGTCCTCATAGAAGTCACCACCATAGCCTAGAAGTTCAACGTGAGCATCCAGAAACAGACGGTCCTGAGGAGCTTGTGGACCATAGGGGCTAGGATGGGGTCTTGGACCAACAAATGGTGGCCTGCGAGGACTACGGGGTGGGGTGATGCCTCCCACATCACGCCAATCCATCATGTCTGGCAGAGCAGATCTCATAGGATACACGTCTCTTGTATCCATACACCCAGCTTGCACAGCCAGAGCAAACCGAGTCAAGGTGGCCCAATGATCAGCACGGGTGTTGAATAGCTCTAGTCTCAAGGCCCAATTCTCTCGGTCCTTATCCTCGAGCATCTCGGCAGTGGTGCGAGTTAGTGAGTCCTCCTGTGAGGAGTCAGCATAGATAGCCTGGAGATACCCCTGTGCTCCCGGGAGTGAAGCTGGCATATAACGGAAGTCGGTGTTCCGAAGCAGGCCAGTCCTGACTCGCATGATGGTCATCATAGAGTAGGCAGCATCCTGCACAGCCATCTCAATAGTAACCCCGAGTCCATAGGAACAGTGGAGGGGCTCAGTAGATCCAGGATAAGAGGGAAATATCCTGACAGTGCAGAGATATTGGGTTTGATTAAAGTCTCGGAACTGCTCTTCGACGGTGTATTCGGGATACCAACGGTAACCCATCTCGATCATTACCCGAACTAACATAGCCGTATGACCGGGCACATCGAGGCACCGGGTCAAGCGAACCACTTGATTTTGAGCACGAGTGGCCATCTGAAAGCACAACCACAATGCAAAGGCATTAGAATTTCTAGCAGAATTTGGATAGCATAACGGCTGTAAATGCTCAAAAAGAATTTTGAGACATTTGGCAAAGAGTTGCATAGACACTCAACAATATCATATCAAGGTTCTGGGTCAAACTTAACAACATAACAGGGCAGTAGAACTGAACTAGGCTTATAAACATCAAACCTATAAGGTACTACTGATTAGTAACACGTGAGCCTGATAGAGAGAAGAGATCCTAATCCTTAACCCCCGGTGGAATAATGGAGTGACTCAGATCAGAATGCCATGAGGTAAAGGAGTAAAAAGAGCCTTACGTACCATCCCACAATCAATTCCCCTACATATAACTAAAGCATTTCTAGACTCAACATCGACCAGTTTGGCTTGGAGAACCTACAGGAAGTCCGGCTCTGATGCCAACGCTGTCAGGACCCTGACTCAATGCCACATCGATCTAGCATGTAACACCTCATATCACTTTGCGGCCTCACGCATGGTATTCCCACGGGTGTCACCTTACCTTTGCCCGGGACCGTTTGCGCCTTTTGGCACACGTATATGATAGTGTCGCTAGCATCCATATGGTAAGGAGCCCGGGCTGACACGGCTAGTCGTAAACCAAAGTGGCACAGACTTACAGGGATAGGCATCCATGACCCAGCATCGAATGTGTTGGTCATCAGCAAGTGAATCCGGGCTGTAGCACTGGGCTAGCAGGACTTCGGTAAACCGGGCTACAGCGGGCTAACAGGACTCCGGTATTCATTGCATGACATTTCCCCGAAGGGACAGACACAGGAAAGAAGAAGGACACATGCCGGCCAGCCTAAGTGTTCCGAAGCAGTAGCAAGCTACCATGGCTCAGTGGAAGCACTAGGAGACATTTCCCGGTAAGAGAGGCTACTAAGGATAAACAACTAGATACTCAGATCCCACACATACCAAGCATTTCAATCATTCACACAATATGCTCGATATGTGCAAATACAACAAGGCATCACAACATGACTCTACAACACAAGTACTTTATTTAAAGGCTCAGAGAGCCATACATAGCATACACACAAGTACGGGTCACACGACCCACATTCAAGTCATACAAGCATACAAGCCAACAGCGGAAGTAACTTGTCTGAGTACAGACAACTAGTCAAATAAAAGAGGCTTGGGCAAGCCTAGCTATACTACATGGTCCTTCACAAGCTCAGGATCACCACCTGGACCTCAGTCTACTCGTCGATGCCAACGTCTACAAAGAACCCGTCAGAAGGGGTTGTAGCATCTTCTGTAAAATGTAGATTAAAGCAACATGAGTACAAAGGTACTCAGCAAGACTTACATCAGATCCTACATACATGCACATTATCAAGAAGGGTTGGTGGGGTTATTGCAGCAAGCCAGCTTTGACTCTTGGCTAAGCTATCCTACGAGACTCCAACTTGAAATGGTTTTGCGCACACGAGTCCACTACTCACCACCTCAACACACTACCGAGGATCCACCTCCGTCTTCCCACGGAAGAGCCATCCTCAGCACTCACGCTTATCTTGAGGCTTTAGTAGTTTCCATTTACTTGTCTATGAACTGTATAGGCAACCAAGTAGTCCTTTACCGTGGACGCGGCTATTCGAATAGATGATGTTAACCCTACAGGGGTGTACTTCTTCATACATGTTTCCACCACTTAGCGTCTGCACACGACATGTGCTCGGCAGACTTCAAGCGAAAGCCGACGTGGGTGTAGACCACGACCTACCTAAGCACCTAAGTCTCTAGTCCAGGTTTATCGCCTATTTAGGTTCCATCCGCAGGGAGTCCGGCCGAGGTTTCCACATACGGCCCCGAACGATGGGTACAGGGTTCCTGAGATACCTAACGGGCATCCGATACACCGTGCCACGTACCTACCGCATCACAGCCCACCCCGCGGGTCAGCGCTGTCCACGGCCTCCAGTAGGCTACAAACACCAGAAACTACTTGCAACTCCTGGACAGAGGACTAGGGTGGATAAGAAGTCGAGCGGGGTCATATTTCAGGGCCCAATGCATGGTAGTAGCTGAATCTTAAATCACACATACAGATCTCAGTGCTTAAGGTCGGTCTCAATGAAACAACCCACCATGTACTCCTACATGGCCTCTCATCGATACCTTTACCAAATCGTGTTCAACACATCACCCTTATTACCGGCATGATCATTTCACTCTAGCCCATCACCCAGATGAACCATACCTGACACGACTCTAAGCATAGCAGGCATAGCAAGGTAGGAACAACACATACACATGGCTCAATCAACTCCTACACATGCTAGTGGGTTTCATCTAGTTACTGTGGCAATGACAGGTCATGCAGAGGAAATGGGTTCAACTACCGTAGCACACAGCAGTTTGAATCGTGTTGACTTAATGCAGTAAAATAGAGCAGAAGCGAGAACATGGGATTGTATCGATATGATCAAATGGTTGGTTGCTTGCCTGATGGGTCGGTGCACTGGTATTGTTCTTCGTTGGGGTAATCACGGTACTCCTCGGGGGCAGGACCTGCCGCAGAGAGCACCGATACACAATCATCACCAAACAATATGCAACAATATGATGCATGCATGAGACATGGCAAAATGAGTGTATTGGGCTAATGCAACTAAGACCAGATGGGTTTGAACTATTTTGAACCAAAGATTCAAGTTTCAAACTCATAAGTGGCCCTTTTAAGTGCTTTATCTAGTTCTGTACTAAAAAGCAGGTTAACTTGTTTAAACATGCATGAAACCAGTACAAATGGATAGATTGGATTTTTCTGATCATTTTTCATATATAACACTTTGCATTTGGAGTTACAGATTAATTTCTATGACTTTTTGAAGTTTGTGGTATTTTCTGGAATTTCCTGTGTAATAATAATTCTAGTAAATAACTTACTGCGTCAACATTAGTCAGGATGACGTCAGTGGTCAACGGAGCTGGTCCAGGTCAAACTAACCAATGGGTCCCGCATGTCAATAGTTATTTAAACTAACTAAATTTAGTTAAACTAATCTGGGTTAATTAGCAGAGGGGGGGCCCCACTTGTCATAGACTCAGGGAAGTCAACCTGGACCCACCCTGGTCAAAGTCAAGGGTCAAACACGCCGGTGTTCAGCCACCGGCGAGGCCAGACGCGGCGGTGGAAGTGCATTTGGGCGTTCCGGCGACCAAATGAGCAGCGGAGGGCACCTACGTGTAGCTGGGAGCAAGCCGCAGCTTTTGGTGGTGGTGGTTGAGCTCGGGGTGGCCGGAAACGTCGCCGACGACGACCTTGGCGGTCGCCGGAGACGGGTGAAGACGAACTCGAGGCTACGGGACACGGCGAGGCTCGTGGTTAGGTGCGTTGGGCTCCTGGGGATGCAGTGAATGTGTTGGACATGGTGGGGTGGCTGGTGGTTGGCCGGAGACACGTCGGCGACGAGCTCGGCGGTGGCGCATGCGGTGAAGCAGCGTGTGCTCGCTGTGGTGCACGAGAGCGAGAAAATAAAGGGGGAGGAGGTAACTAGGCTCACGACGGTCTCGAGGAAGCACACGGCGTGGTCGGGGACGAGCTGGTGCGGTGGCGACGGTGAAAGGGATCTCCGGCGGTGGCGGGGTTGAACGAGGTCGGTGCAGTGGCTTCGGGGCAAGCGAGCGCTCGGGGCTCGGCTAGCTCGAAGGAGAGGAGGGCGGCAGAGCTCCTGGACACGGTGGCGCGGCGCAGGGACGACGGAGAGCGCGACTATGGCGACGGTGCAGCTGCGGTGGCGTCGGCCATGGTGCGGGAGAGCGAGGGAGAGGTGTTGGGGAGGAGAGGGCGTGTCTGTGAGCTCGGGGAGGAGTGGGTGATCGACCCAGGGCGGCAGAATGGCGAGGGGGGGGGGAAGCAGAGCGGCGGGCAGCTGCGTGGCATGCTCTGGTGCCGACATCGAGCACCTGGCTGCCTGCCTGGCCGAGCCAAGCAGCTCGCTGGAGCGGTGGCTGGGCTGGGCCGGCAGGTGGGCTTGCCAGGTGGGCTGCCAGGTTAGTTCCCTCTCTCTCTTTTTATTTATGTTTTCTATTACTTCTGTAACTTTGTGGATTTTCTAAAAATACCTAAAAAACTCCAAAAATCCCCAAACTGCTCATGCCCACTGTTTAGAATATAAACAACATGGAACATTTTAGTTTAGGATTATTTGGACACTTAAAATATTTTATAGATTTTAAATGTCCAAATTCAAATACTTATGATTTAATTCAAAGACCTTAGGATGATCTAGAAAATTGTGCACCACTTTTGGCAGAGGTTCTGAAGCAAGACAAAAATGATGGACATTTTAGAAGGGCATTTCAGGTTCATTGAAAATATTTTTAGTAAACCCTAGTTGGGTTCAGAGGGGGCTGGGGGTTCTGTCATCCCCATTTCAAGTTTCTGTTAAAAGGAATAGACATGATGCAACACTCTAATGCATGAACTAGCTAGGGTGTGACAGGTGCGCCCCAGATGTCAGGGGGAGGAATCATTTTTTGGGCGGGTGAAGCTAGAATATCCGAGATTGAAGAAGAAGCGCGGCATCCGTTGGATGGACATCCAACGGCCACTGCTGCTAGAACCGTGTGTTGACTATAAGTTGACAAAGCCTTGCATACGCATCAACTCTGTTTTTTTAGGGGACGCGTCAACTTAGTAAGGCCAGAAGTGTGTGGCGGAGAACTTATAGCCCATTTGAGATTTGTAAGAATGTGTAGCCCATTTTTGAATTCTAATGGAAGTTACTACAGCCCATTTACAGTTTGTTAAAAGTACAGCCCATTTCAACCAACCGTTCAAAACAGAATTCAATAAAATTTCCCACATTTTGATGGGATCCGAATATTTTTATCCCGAAATTTCTAGTCAGATTAAATACAATTTCAATATAAATTTATATTACATAAAAATCCAACGAAATATTGCGCTTGCAACAGTTAATGAAATTAAAATTTTCAATATCCAAAAATAATATTTTATAAAGTAATCACTGTTTGGTGCATTTTTTTTATAGTTACTACCCAGTTTTTATAATTACATCCCATTTATTATTTCTTAAAGCCCATTTTCTTGTTAAGCCTAATGCATCCCTCCTAGGAAAGATTTGCAACCGAGCGGGGCGGAGAATAACAACTTGACCTTGCCTGGGTATTCCTAAAAAAGAGTATAGCTGGGCTAGCCATTTTCAGCTTGAAAAAAATTAATATCTGGGCTAGATATCTCGCCTGGGCTAGACGGGCCATAGACCGCCCAGTTAATACCTGCAACGATGTTTTCATTGTTGTTCAGAGGAGAAAATTTAATATCTGGGGTAAACATCGAAAAACTCTGCAGTGCTCACACCTCAAAAACACGAATACTGCTCGTGCTGCTTGGTCCCAACTGTCGGGCGCTTCTTATGCAATTCTCTCGTTTATTGACTACTCCCTCCTTTCCGGTTTATAATGCTCAATTCAAAAATCTCACCAATCAAGGTAGATGGTGAGTGGTGGAGTACTTTTTGTAGTTTTGCAAAAGCACCTAATTAATTCTCTTGTTATCCTCAAAAAATTATGTTTATCAATGCATTAATTGCAATGCATGCATGCATAAAGTACATGCATTGGTCAATTTTCTCTTAATACTTGCATGCAATGATTTAATGCACCTTGGAATCTGAACATGTGATGGAAAACAACCAAATTGAGCCTTATAAAATGGAAAAACTAAAATTTTGAGATAAGCCCTATAAACCGGAAAGGAGGGAGTACATAGGTTGACAATGTTGTGGGACCGTGATGTCAGGAAACCAGGAGGAAGCAAAATAAATTATAGTATGTGAGGCTATGGACCTGGTGGGTCCCCATTGTCATCCTATCCAAGTAAAATCATCTCCTTGCCCGCGCGCGCTTTCCGCCCGAAACAGTCAGCGCCGACCGCCCCGCTTCCCGGTGCAGGCGATTGCTCCGCCTTCAAACGACACAAGTGTCGTTCGTCCATCCATCTGCCGCACACATTAATTACGCGGTTGCCGAGGCGGCTACTCCGGCGCCACACGTCCGTCCCTCTGCCCGCCCACCATTGTTATATAAACTGCTGCGCCGGCCATAGCCACAGTCATCTGCATCTGTTCCCTTTCTCCTGTCGACACCACTACTGCCCACCATGGCTTCCTCGCACTCCAGCGCTCTTCGGAACAGGCGGAGGATGGACCACAAGGAGATGGCAGCCATTGCTGCCGACCGGCAGCCGGAGGACGACGACGTCCCAATGGAGAACATGGTAGTCGACGATCCGGCGCCAACCCCCTCCTCCGCGCCATCCTCGCTGGTGCATTGCACCATGACCATCGGCGAGGCCCTTGCCCAATATATGGACAGGGTGAGGCAGATGCGTGAGGAGCAGTTCCGGGAGGCGCAAGCCGACGCCGCCTACAACCACCATCTCCTCCAGGAGCACTTGCAGGCGGAGGAGTAGATCGCCGTGGAGCGGGCGTAGCAGAGGCACTGCTTGAATCGTACCGCTCCGCCCGCAAGGGCCGCCTCGAGCGCTGGCGGTACGGCATGCGGGTGGAGGAGGCTGCGGCCGCCTACAAAGAGGCTAGCAAAGGGGGCGATGAAGCAGGCGAGGCGCTGTTTGGCGAGACCGAGGACGAGGCAGAGGACAATGCCGGCTCCGACGAGCCCCCGCTCCGCTGGCATCGATGATGCCCTGCTCCACCGAGGCCCCGCGGCACCAACAACGAGGCAGAGGACACCATCGGCTCCGCCGAGGCCTCGCGGCGCCAACAACGAGGTAGAGGACACCGCCGGCTCCGCGAGGCCCCGGCCCGCCAACAACGAGGCAGAGGACATCGCTGGCTCAGCCGAGGCCCCACCCTGCCGGCAACATGAGGGAGGATTTCTGCCGCTCCGCTGAGGTGCCGCCCGCCGGCAACGAGACAGAGGACATCGCCGGCTCCGCTGAGGCCTCGCCCCACTGCCAACAAGGCCGCGCCACACAGAAAATGAGGAAGAGTAGAACACGGTAGGTCGCCGCCGCTCGAGTCCAAGTAAGGGCACCACTGCTACCCTCCGGTTGAAGCCAAGCTAGGCGGGTTGACCATTGACGACCGGTTAGCTTCTTGGCGGCGACGTGGAGTCGGAGAGCTGCGCGGGAGAAGAACGCTCCTTCTACTTAACTGCTGGTGCAGTTGGCTGACTGACACGTGGGCCCAAT
The DNA here is from genome assembly GCA_963921465.1 of Triticum timopheevii. Lineage (NCBI taxonomy): Eukaryota > Viridiplantae > Streptophyta > Magnoliopsida > Poales > Poaceae > Triticum > Triticum timopheevii. Next base: position 581,752,105 of record OY997270.1, on the reverse strand, counting down.
AGGCCACATGTTAGTTACGCAACTGCACCTACAGTTAAGTCACTGAACCTTCTGTTCGGCTCAGCGGGACACATGTGGGTAGCTTCGGTTAATTAAGTATACCTCCAGCGCACCCCTTTTTAGTTTTTTTAGAAAAGGAGGATGACCCCCGGCCTCTGCATCTGGGAGATGCATGCGGCCACAAACACCCCTTTTTAGTTGAAGAATGTATGAAATGTAATGAAATTCGGCATGTTTATATGAAATCCGACCGTGTATGAATGAATTTATTTCGATTAGTTCGAATTCCTGTATCACTGGCATTGGATGAACATGCAAAACAATACATACTAGCATTATTCCCAGGGTGATCACCACGTTTGCAGCAGTTTCACATGTACTCCCTCCGGTCCTTTCTAGTCTGCATACAAGTTTTGTCTGCAGTCAAAGTATCTCTACTTTGACCAATCTTATACAAAAAAGTATGCACTTTCACAATGTGCGAAGTAAAAAGGAACAGAAGGAGTACAAAGAGTTTGAGCAGCTTTTTAGCATTTCTGTACATTGCAATCAAACACATAGGCCTGGCAATTCATAGAGAACATTCAAAACAATCGATGATTATGCATCTCAGCGACTCACATGTCAGAGGCAATATTTACTTTACAACTAAAGAATAAAGAAAAACTTGATCAATGCTGCTGATAGCAAAGGGCGTCCCATTCAAAAATATCAAACGCATATCTTGCTAAAATCAATGAGCAAAATTTGACAAGGTTGTCCCATTCCAAAATATCAAATGCCTACGATTGTGGAATGGGCAGGGTTTGCCATCATTTCGAACATTGACATGGCACCTCATGCTAAATAAACCAGCTGTTCTTTTTGTGCAGTTCCACCAAAATCAACCAAATTCGCGCGTAGCTTGTATGATTTCGCCCTTATATGTTGCAACACATTGAACTTATGGGCACCTCCTTTCTTGTGGTGGAAATGAATGATTTGATGTATTCATGAACATTTTGTGCAGTTCCCATTGAAATCAAGCTGAGCACCCCTGTTTGCACAAATACAAAAAAGTGATTAGTATAAAGCAAACTGTACTATGAATTGATAGTTTCAACAGGCACATACATGGTCCATGTAGAGCACACTTTTAGAAAAATGGAACTCACTAGAAAGAATCCTAGAACAACATTGTACTCGCGCATCACAGCAAAAAAATGGAGATTTGTCAGTCCTTCTGAGCTGAAGTTAGTTTGGTCTGTGGGGAGTAATGTAACCATCCTTCAACTGCTCCTTCTGATGAGAAGATAGACAGGGCTTCTTCATCCTGGCATAATCAGAACTAGTCACTTCAAGTACTCCATATTCTTCTTCAGAGGAAGATGATCCTGTTGTGCAAAGACAAGAGGACTACTAAATGCTAGCATCCCTGTTTGCTCGAAAAAAAGGAAAGGAAATATTTAAAACAGCAAAGATGAAGCACTTCTCAAGGACAATACCACTTTTTCATGACAGTATCTAAACAGTAGCACAACACCAATAGAGATGACAAAGCTCAATCATATGGATGAAATCAGTGGGCGAGTACCAACATTTGTCAGGAGGCTGATTGTGTAGAGCATACAGATGAAGCACTTCTCCGGAACCATCTGTTGCTATCTGCGGGGGTGGCCATGCTTACTATATACTCCTTGATTAGTTTAATGTTTCCAACATCTTCTTGTGCAGTTCCACTAAAATATATGGTATCTTCAAAGAAGATCCCTGTTTGCACAAGTAGAGATAATTACGTATGGCATCAAATCAGTGGCAAAACAATTGGTCGTTCCAGCCATAGCAATAAATTAAGATGCAAAACTATATCATTACTTGTGTCATCACAGTTCCAGTGCTTCATTACATCACCGGGAGTTGATTTTTGTTTTTCTTCCGCTTGTTCTTTCCCTTCATCACTTGGTTCAATAACAGACAAGCTTCGCCTTCAATGTAAGATTTGACATGTCAATTAGGGAGCACAAGTATAGTACTAAACTTAATTTTCTGATGAAAGTGGCAAAATACAGGCCAGCAGTTGTGAAATATCCTTATCTTACCACAATGGGATATTACGGTGCACATACAGATTGGAAGTCTTGTCTCCATTTGTGCAGTTCACTAAAATCAAGCAACATTATCGTACAAGTAGCACAACATATGAAAGCACACTGCAGAATCATGTGAAAGAAGGCTAGTACTGATATCTCATGATGCGGAATTCAAACAACTCACAAGAAGAAGATCTGAACCAAATTCGCCTTAACGGATAGGAAGTAAGATCTCCTCTTGTGCAGTTCCACTAAGATCAAGCAATAGAGCAACGTTGTCGGTGTGACATTTTGGTTGAACTACACAAAACACTCTTAAAACAAAAGTGTTTTGTGCAGTGCAACAAAAGGTCACAATGGCAACGAGGTGAAGTAGATAACCCTGTTTACACAGAGGTGCAAAGGAAAAAATTAGTGGTCAATAACGGTGGATGACACAGAAGCCAACAAAACGAAGCTTCTACCTTATCTAAATGGGAAAGAAATCAAGACAGTAGCATTTCTCAAACGGTGGCATTGATTAATATTAACATAGAGATTATATTAACAATAAAATTCGTTAAACATGTAATTTGCTTTTAACTGTGGCATTGCATCAATTTTCCAGCGGCATTATTAGAGGGTGTTTGTTTACAGGGACATTTTGGTGTAGGGACTAAAAAAACTCCGTGTCAGTCACATCTAAACCAAATAGGAGGGACTTTTAGGGACTAAAAGTGGGCATTTGGGACTAAAGAAAGAAGACCCCGAGGGAGTCTTTTTGGGACTTTTTCTAATAGTTGCCCCTGCCACGCATCGCACCTTGTTTCTATTAGTTCATTACTAGGGGTAACATGGTCTTTTAGCATGTCATTTAATAACCTCTAGTCCATGTTTAGTCCCTGGAACCAAGCAGGTAGGGACTAGGGAGTTTTTAACCAAACAGGGCCTTAGATTAACAACAGCTAATGAGTTGCACGAGACAGTGGATGCACCAGCACCATGTGCATCTACAGATGTACTGTGGTGATGCACAGTCTGTTGCAACAAAGAACAAACAACCAAGGAGCATATTTTTGTTGGTCCCAGATTTATTATCTTTAGACACCTTTCCCTATGTGAGCGCAGCAAATCTAGTCCTGCTCAAACTCTACAGCCTTGTCCCTTCCTTTCCTTTTTGAACTAGTACTTTCGCCCCTTCCTTTCCTCTTTGAACCACGTCCTAGATTTATGCGATACAACTTTCCCCACTACTTTCCCCCATTCCTTTCCTCTTTGAACCATGTCCTATATTCATGCTATACAACTTTCCCCCTTCATTTCCTCTTTGAACCACGTCCTAGATTCATGCTATATACAACTTTTCCCACTACTTTCCCCCACTCCTTTCCTCTTTGAACCACGTCCTAGATTCATGGTATACATGCAGCTAGAGCAATGCATGTGGAGTAAGTAAAATATACCTTAAGGTTCTTGGGGCGTGGTTCGATGGGCGACGGGACGACGGCGAAGAAGAAGGGGTCGTAGGCCCTCCGGCGTCGTTGCTGGGTGGAAAGTGAACAGCTGCACCGGTAGTGGATTCCCTCCCTCGCCGACGATGACAGTGGTAAGCCTCCTTCCCTTCCCGGCGGACAGATCCTGCCGGCTCTTTGAGCAGCAGTGAGGGGAGAGAGAGAGAGGCCAACAAAGTCTTGTTTAGATCTGGAGAGGGTGAGAGAGTGTGAAGAGAGCAAATACAAGCGTTGAGGCTCCAGCGGGAGAGGGCGAGAGAGTGTGAAGAGAGCAACTACAAGCGCTGAGGCTCCATCGTGTATATATATACTGGAGAGAGAGTGTGGAGCGTGCAAACCCTAGAAAACATTTTGACCAGTCAAAGAATCCTCCTGGCAAAAATTATGCTCAAGTGTAGTTATCGAACCCGATACCTCCAGTTTGATGAGCGAACAGGCTAACCAGCTACACAACCCTCCCGTTATGTTCAATGAGAGGAAAATAACCTTTTATACATTCCTGCATTCGTGTGACAGGCATGCCGTGTTTTTTTTTGTGTGTGTGGGAGTCATTAGGATTTCAATCATAATCGTGTCATGTGGCTTTGGTGGTAAGACTATCCACATTGGTGCAGAAATAATGCAGCCTTAGTCACCTTACCTCTCTCCATGTAGTATGTTGGGTCCCACCAGTCAGAGGGTGAAACAAACAAATTAATAAGAAAAATTAAAAGTGCCAGCGGTGTATCTTACTACCTCACACATCTCGCTACTGCTCGGGAACACTGTCCAATTGATCCCTCTATTCGCTCACGTACTATTTTAAGTGAATCCTTATTATAACATGCACACAAATTTTGGGCACTTGTATTCGACTTAAGTCAGTGTGCCACCGTATCTCGTATACTTACTACTCCCTCCGTCTAGGTGTAATAAGTCACGTTAGAAGGTGCAACGGGACCAAGGTGTGTGCGTGTGTGTGTGTGTGTTTAACAGCATGTGTGTGTTAGAAAGTGCGACAGATCGACCTACTCCTACAGAGAGATGGTGCGTAGTGTACGATTTTAGCCGCGAGAGTCAGTGCATCCTCTCGTTTCTGGGCGTGTCCGGTAGGGACATGCGGACAGCTACCACGCCTGCTCCTGACTAGCCTGGCCCACCCAAAGCCCCTCCATCGCCCGCGTGCGCTTCCCACCCGAAGCGGTCAGCGCCGCTCCAAAGAATCGGTGCCGCATTAATACCCGGGCAAAGCGGACGCGACCTCTCACTGGCGCAAGAGTGACGGTTGCTTCGTCTGTCCAACTTACTGCTGGGTCTATGTGATTTGACGGTTCATTGGTCTTTATTACTGAGGTGGTAGGACTGCTGGATGTCCACGCTTTCGGCGAAAGGAGGTAGTAGATTACAATTTTCTCCATTCTTACAGCAGAGGAGTGCAAGAGCAGTGAAAACACGCAGGCTCAGTGATTACATGGCCCACCTCACACTATCACCGTGTGACACCTAACTCTTTACATAGTACTCCCTCCGTTCCTAAATATTACTAGATGAGTCCCCGCGCATTGCCGCGGAACAGCGTATATCTCTCTGCGCAAAATTATCGATTTCATAGAACTAAAAAAAATCTATAACCGCATGACAAATGTGGTAGCCAAACTAAATAAACTCCCATCATCATTTAGATCATCCCACGTAAGGAAAAAAGATTAGCCAACTCCTACTGCATAATGGGATTATATTTTTCTTTTTGACATGTTAATGGGACTTAAAAGCTCACTTACATGCATGCTACCGGTGCATGCTTGCATGGAGACATGTTGATGTGATTTAAAACGCACTCACATGCATGTGCCACGGTATTTCTGCATGCTTGCATGTGGCTGAGTGCAGAGCCTCCCAACGTCTAGATGAGATGACTGTTATGACTGATTTACTTCATCTAACGGCTACATCAATTTTGATGATGTGGCTCAAGGAGAGGATAGAGAATTCCTAGTAGTGGGGGCTAGCTATTACTAGTAGATAAGTCTTTGTAGAGATTTCACTAGGTGAACTACATACGGAACAAAATGAATGAATCTACACTTAAAATGCATCTATATACATCCGCATGTGGTTCATGGTGAAATCTCTACAAAGACTTATATTTAGGAACGGAGGAAGTACTAGTATAGTACTAGTACGTACTGTAATTTATCAGCGAGATAAATTTGTACAATGCTATGAAGCTTCCAGCTCCTATTACATGTATCTTGCGTCCAAGGTTGCCCGTTGCAACATTTCATCAAATACAAAGGAGACTAACATGCATGCTATTGCATCTCAATGATTGACAGATCATAGCAAATATGTACTCCCTCCATTCCAAAATAAGTGTCTCAACTTTGTGCAAACTTTAGTACAAAGTTGTACTACTACTAAAGTTGACACTTATTTTGGAACAGAGGCAGCTAAAAAGTGATCCACGCAGTCCCTAGCCCTTGAACCGTGAACCCTAACCAGGCTTCAATTTGCTGGCAACGTTCGAGCTTCCTAATAAATGAAGTTTGCAACCTTTTGACCATCGGATCATTTTGTGCAGTTTCACCAAAATCGAGATGAGCATCCGTGTGGCAAAGAAATTGAAGAAGCGTGATTAGAATAAGATTACTGGGACTAGTTGATGAGACATAAACTCATCACAAATACAGTACATAGAAGCCAGTAGAGGTATCAGGTATGTGCGGGGCAAAGAAGTAGAGAAATATCCACAGGGAGTGATGTGGGCAGCTGGAGCAGTGGTGCAAGCCGGCTGTAAAGGGAGTTGTACCTGAGGGACGTAGCTCAACCTTGAGGAGGGCGGCAGGAGGCCCACGTCGCGGCAGTGAGCAAGGGACGAAGGCAACCTCACCGGCTTTGTGAGAGAGAACGGTGGGGACCCCTGATCGGGACGTGCCGACAGTGGGTTTTCGCCATCGGCAACGGCCACCGCATCTACACTAAGCATCCACCCCTTCCCCAAGCAGACGTGATCCGCCGGGATGTTAGAGATGTGGCCGCAGTCGTTTTGTGCAAGAGAGTGTGAAGAGAGCAACCCCAGCAAGCAACCGTGTAGGCGGGCCCGTCCTGACTATGTATATAGTGGAGCGGTTTCCTTTTCTCTCCATATGAACCTATCATATTGCGTACGTGCCACTGAAAAAAAATTATTTATAAATGATGCGGCACCTACTATTCGTTCTCCTATAACCTTGCGCTTGGCATCTCCAAAATATTAACCTTGCGATTGGCTCTTCGCCTCTTCGGGAAGTCGAGCAATAATGGTAGTGCAGTATATATCATTCTGGCTATATGAGACCGAATGAATTGCTGCACATCCACCACGTGGGCGAGGGTCGAGGGGCGAGGGAGAGTGCTACTACATACGGAGCAAAATGAGTGAATTTACACTCTAAAATACGTCTATATACATCAGTGTTTGGAGTATGTACTAGTAGTTCATATTGAAATCTACTAAAGGACATATATATTTCAAACAATATGATATAATCTCTATAACCAAGGTAGTAGGGACGAGGAGTAAACGGAGGGAGTAGTAAATATTTCTCCTCGTCCTGCGAGCCACCACGCGCATGGGAGAGGGAGCGGGCGTAAGGCGGAGCAAGCTTCACCTCATCCTGCGAGCCACCGCACCCATGGGCGGGGGAAATGGCGTACTAAGCAAGCTTCTCCTTGTTCTGCGAGTTGACGGGACACATCAAAAGTACTCTAGTGTATAGAGCCTTGCCTCTAAGGTAGGGCCCACATGGTTTGCCTCTTTTTTTAATTTAACATAACGCGTCAAGTCACAATTTGTTTGTTCACTCGTGGTAGACGATCCTCCATCCACCAAGTGGAAAACCAGTACACGTGCCAAATTACCACGTGGGCTGCCTTTTTGTACAGAAATGAGCTCCACCGTGTAACCGCGTGGGTGTGGTTGGGAAAGAGACAGGAGTACGTGCACCATGCATGCACCTCTTCTCTTCGTGCACGTCCCCCACCTACGTGTGTGTGTGTGAGAGATACAAACCGCGTTCGTGAGTGTTTTTTGTTTTATGGTGGGGGTGGGGGTGGGATGGGGGGTTGATTTCGTGAATTATTTGTGGGAATATGTGTCGATGACATCTCAAACAAAATTTTGCATGCAATGTGTGTGAAATGGAGGCCTATCCATATCATACATAGAGGGTCGGGCAATCCACGAGAAGAGAGGGAGGGGTCATAGCTATCAATAGAGTCGAAGAGAGGATCAAGTAGGTGGGTGCGAGATCGATGAAGAGAGCCATTGAAATTGTGTGTGTGTGCAAGTCAACACTACTAGGGAAAAGCCTATACACGGAATCTTAGCAGCAGCGCGGCTCAAAAAGGAGCGCTGCTACTATTAGCAGTAGCGTGGGCGTGTAAAACTTGCTACTAACAAGCGTTTAGCAGTAGCGCGCTTTGTGATACCCGCTCTGCTGCAAATAGCGACCGATAGTGCCCCCCAAAGTCCATTTAGTAGCAGCGCGGTCCCGCGAGACGCGCTACTAGTATGGATTTAGTAGTAGCGCGCTTTTTCTGAGGTCGCTGCTGCTAATTTTCAAATGTGACACACTTTTTGTCTTGGTTAGCAGTAGCACTTCTGACATAAACGCGCTGCTGCTACTTTCGTATCAGCAGCGCGTTTTACGTCCCGCGCTACTGCTAATCCGCACCAACCCACCACCTTTCCCCACTGGTCCCCTCCCCTCCCCCTCCTATCTTCCCTTTCCCCTACCTCCCACATCCTCCCACTCTCACTCTTCTTCTTCCTCAACACTTCTCCCCCATTACTCTCCCTCTTCTACCTACCTTTCTCTCTCTTCATTACTCCTACCTAACTACACCATCTCCATTAATGCATCTCCTTTCTCTTTTTCCTTCCCCCTCCACTAATTGAATTTGTCTCCTCCCAAATTAGGTAGCTAGGTAGATGTAGCATTTAGTTAAGTGACCTATTTGCCCCCTAACTAGATCTATCTTTGTCAAGAAGAGCTTTGGGCACTTTTGGTCTCCCTACATCATCATCTCATCACCGTGCTCGATCTCGAGATAGAGGTGATGAAAATTTCAAGCTTTTGCAAAATGCAAATATGTTTATGTGTGTGTGATATGTTTGTGGAAATTGTGTGTGAAATGTCAATTTGTTTTTTGCTGAAATGTCAATTTATTTCCGCTTCGGTGAATTCCGGGCAAACCCTAGATCCATACATGTCCTATTTTTAGGGAAGGTCATGCCAAATTTTTGTATGACTTTGATGCATGCATGCATTTTTATAATCAATTTGTTTTATTATTACCATGCAGACGTTCATGATGGTCAGTGGAACGATGGTGGACAGGTGGTTGTGGTCGGCGGTGCAGGACATGAAAGAAAATAACCTGACAGAGGTTTTAATGCAAAGGAATAGTTTGGCTCGACCCCTATGATGATGGTCATCTCGAAGTGCACCTGCTCATGACTGGTTTTATGGATGGCTATAATCGGTGGATAACTGAAGATGAGGATGACGATGTTGAGGATGCCGAGGCAGGCAATGATGACACGGGGCAAGACGAAGAGATGATCGATAATGGCAGCGGGGAAGAGGCCGAACATGGCAGCGGAGAAGAGGCCGGACATGGCGGAGGAGAAGGAGCCGGACATGGCGGCAGAGAGAACGACATGGACTCCACACAGCAGAGTTCGTCGGTACTAAGTTCAATCGTGCGGGACCCTCATGTTCAAGCATTGCTTCGCAAGGAGACGAGTACTGAGAGAGCTGCTTCTAGAGAGGAGGCTAAGCTGGAGCAACTGGTGGTAGACTTGAACACTCCATTGTATGATGGTTGCAATCCTGAGGTGACCCGCTTGAGTTTCATGCCCCAACTCCTGCAGACGAAGGCTAAAAACAAATGGACCGACACTAGCCTCGATGAGCATCTCAAGTACCTAAAGGATGTTCTTCCTGCGGGTAATCTATGTCCTACTAGTGTTGATGAGGCCAAGAAGATCGTGTGCCCTCTTGATCTGCCACACGTTAGATACCATGCATGCATCAACGATTGCATAATTTATCGGAAGGAGCACGTGGAAAAAACGAGTTGTCCGGTGTGCAATGCTTCCCGATACAAGATGGCCGGGAAGAAATGTCCCCAGAGAGTTGTATGGTACTTACCAATCACTCCCCGTCTCCAGAGGTATTTTGTAGATCCCAAGGAAGCAGAGCTAATGCGCTGGCATGCGGAGAGGAAGAATCCCGACGATGGAGATGATCCAAAGCTGAGACACGTGAAGGATGGAAGCCAGTGGAGAGCGATGAACAGCTTCTATCGGTATTTTGAATGTGATGCAAGGAACATCGTGCTCGGCGCGTGTACCGATGGCATGAATCCGTTTGGCAACCAGAACACCAACCATAGCACATGGCCCGTGTTTGTATGGATGTACAACCTCCCCCCTGGTTGTGCATGAAATCAAAGTACATTCACATGAGCATGCTTATTCAAGGGCCGAAACAACCAGGAAATAATATTAATTTGTATCTGGGGCTACTTCAAGAGGAGTTAGACATGTTATGGAAAACACCGGCCAAGACATGGGACGCCAGCAAAGGCGAGTATTTCAACATGAGAGCCGCGCTGATCACGATAGTGCAGGACTATCTCGGTTATGGATATGTGGCAGGCCAGGTGTGCCATGGATATTGCGGATGCACGTGGTGCATGGATGATACGACGTCTCAGCAGCTAATGTCAAGGAAAGACGGCGGGTCTGGGAAAATCGTGTACATGGGGCATCGAAGATGGCTTGAACAGGACGACCCGTGGAGAAACCATGGAGATCTATTCAATGGTCATGCTGAGCATCGAGGACCTCCACGTAAGCGGAGCGGTGCCGAAATCGATGAGCTGTTGAAAAACTGGAAGGAGTGCCCCGCGCCGGGAAAGACGATGAGAAAGGCGCCGGAGCCGCTGCTGAAGGTATGGAAGACGAGGTCTTTGTTCTGGGACTTGGAGTACTGGCACAAACTCGATACACCTCATTGCCTTGATCAAATGCATATCTATAAGAATGTCCTTGAGAGCTTGCTCGCAACACTGATGAACATGCTAGCTAAGACCAAGGATGGGCCGAAGGCAAGAAAAGACTTGTAAGATTTGAAAATCAGGGAAGATCTGCACATGCCGCCCCGTAAAATGTCAGACGAGACAGAGACGGAGACAGAGGCATGGGAGAAGAAGGGCAAGAAAATAAAGAAAGAGAATTATTGCCCCACTTCTTGCTTCACCTTAAGTTAGGTTGAGATCAATGCCTTCTTTAAGTGCCTTACCGGAGTCAAAGTTAGTTCAGGTTACTGTGGCAAGATAAGCAGATATCTAGACATGGACAAGAAAAGGTTCAGCGGGATGAAGTCTCATGACTGTCATGTGATGATGACGCAGATACTACCTGTTGCCCTTAGAGGGATAATGGACAAGCACGTCCGTGACACACTTATTGGTCTCTGCAACTTTTTCGACGTCATCTCTTGAAAGTCGATCAGTGTGAAGCAGCTCCAAAGGCTACAGGAAGAGATCATTGTGATACTGAATGAGCTTGAGATGTACTTCTCGCCCGCGTTCTTTGACATGATGGTGCATCTGTGTGTCCATATTGTGGATGACATAATAGACCTGGGGCCGTCATTCCTGCACAACATGATGCCGTTTGAGAGGATGAATGGGATCATCAAAGGATTCGTTCGTAACATGTCCCGTCTGGATGGAAGCATCGTCTAGGGCTATTTGGCACAAGAGTGCATCTCTTTCTATGAGAATTTTCTATATGGCGTAGACCAGCCGCCTGGTGTTAGTGTTGGTTTGCCCGTTAACAAGCAGGGTGGGAGGCTCGAAGGAGATGGTCACTGCAACGGTCACAGGGAACTGCAGGTGGCATACTCAGATCGACGCAACGACTTTGACAAAGCAAACTTGGTAGTACTACAACACCTAGACGAGGTAGATCCTTTCGTGGCACTGCACAAAGAAATTACCGCAAAGAAGTATCGTGACCGGGGGGTATGCAGAATGGACGCCGAAGTTACTAGAGAGCACAACTCCACTTTCCTGCATTGGTTCAAAGAGCATATTATTGCTAATCCCCCGGAGGAGGGCTCTAAGGACGGATTGCTCATATACGCCTTAACACATGGCCCCTCGCCCAACCTCGTAACCTATCAGGCATATGATATCAATGGATACACGTTCTACACGGAGGCCAAAGATATGGACAGTGATGATCAGAACTCAGGGGTGACGATGGAATGCATGACCGGCAGCGACAACGGCGCAACTGAACAATTTTATGGAAGGGTCGAGGATATCTGGGAGCTTGACTACTCTGGACTGCACAACACGACGATGTTCCGTGTCAGATGTGCTAAGAATGTCGAAAGAGAAAGCAGGATTTTCACTACCATGACTATACCCGACGCCAAGAGCGCTACCGTGAACAATATCGCAAAAAACGAGCATGGGTACACGCCAAGCACGTGACACAATGCTTCTTCATAACTGACCCGCGCAATCCCAGCCGTGTTGTCGTGAGGAGAGGCAAAAGGAACATCATTGGAATGGATGGAGTCGCCAACGAGGAAGACTATGATCAGTACGGCAACCCAATGAGGGAAGATGACGACGATGATGAAGTATACGTCAAAAGAAGAATCAATACTACATTACCTAAGAAAAATCGTACTCCATGGAAAAGGCAAAGTCACAATGAGGGGCTCAATTATTCTTTGACAAACAAGAAGGGAAAGAAGCTGACTCAAAAATGAAAACGTCATAACTGAGGAACCGTATGTTATCGGTCAAATGATGTAACATATATATATATATATATATATATATATATATATATATATATATATATGTTCCTATTTTGTATACACACTTAGCCATTATTATGCATGGGTCCAATGATGTAATATATATGTTCCTATTTTGCATACATATTTAACCGTCAAATGGTGCAATATATATCGCCCTCCCTTCGTTCACTGCCCTCGGGAAATAAAAGTGGGATAAAATAAAGGAAAAACTGGCAGTAGTGAAGGTAGTAGTAGCGCGTTTTGTCTAAACCGCTACAGCTACTGAAGTTAGTAGTAGCACATTTCGTATAAAGCGCTACAGATACTGAAGGTAGTAGCAGCGCGTTTTGTCCAAATGCGCTACTGCTACGTCCACTTAACCCAAAATTCTCACTCGCCCTGCTTCATCCCGCCTTTTCCCCCCCAAATCCCCACTCTCTCTTCCCCCGTCGCACCGCCGCGCCCGACCCGGCCCCGGCGCTCGCCCCTGACTCCGGCGCCGGCGCTCGCCCCCGACCCGGGCGCTCGCCCCCGACCCGGCCCTCGCCCCCGACCCCGACCCCGGCGCTCTCCCCGAACTCGGCCCTCGCCCCCGACCCTGGCACCGGCGCTCGCCCCCGACCCCGGCGCACTGGCCCCCGACCCGTCGGCCCTCGCCTCCCTCCTCTCCCCTCCCGGCCGTTGTCAGGCCTGCCTCCTCGCCCCTGCACCCTCTGTAAACCCCCCCCCTCTCTGCTAGGGTTCTTCAGTTAATTTGCTTAGGTTTTAATTTAGTTAGGCAGTATGTTAATTAGGTTATCTATTTAGTTATGAATTTAGCTAGGTCTCAAAATTAGCTGAATTTATATGCATATTTGAACTGGACATGTGATATGTGCACATGTCATGTTTTGGACATGTCATGTTTTGGACATGTCATGTTTGGAAAATGATCCGAGTGGCCTATGTTACGCCAGGGTGTTGATTCATTTCCGTTCCGGTGAATTTCAGGCGCTCGATATGTCCATTTTTTAGCAAAGGTCATGCCGAAATTTTCCGTGAATAAAGGCATGATTTGTGCTACATAGTTGGCATATCGAGTGCTGGCACATAGATTTATTTTTGTGTCATTTCTCATTTATTCATACTTTTAGAAATAAATGAGGACACTTAATCATAGGAAACTTGTCGAACAACGAAGAAACTGGGCCTTCTGACCAAGATGCAGACACGATGGATTATGAGGGTGAACAAGAGTACCTCGACTATTTGACTGCTAAGCAAAGTTTGCAGGTCGGCCTCGATGATGGTACTGACGCCGACATCGACACCGACAACGCCGGCAGTGATGGCGGCACCGAGACCGGTGGGGAAGGTACCGGCGGGGAAGGTACCGGCCCCGATGCCGCTACCGAAAAGAGGAAGCATAAGAAGCAGAGGATACGAAAACCTAACAAACTAGGGATTGGACGACTTGTGATCACAAAGATGGCACCTGGCAAGTTTGAGCCGTTAGAGCCGGAAGAACCTCGCAAGTGCTATGGGAACCAAGTAGGATGCATCCTACAGGAATGCGCGAGCATCAACGACGATGACTTAAGGAGTAAAGAACATTTGATGCAGTTGCTCCTAACAAAGTTGCACAAGAGATTCAAGTTCCCCGACCGGGATGATAACATAGAACAACCGTGGGATGATCCGAAGATGAAAAATATTAACAATCACGCCATGGGCATGTTCAACAATGATTTGGCCTCCTGGAAAGGGAGGGTGAAACGAGCTATTGAGGCTGATGAACCCCTGTCCAAGATTCTGGAGGAAAAATCCGACACTTACGGAAGAGGAGTTCGAAAAGTTCAAGGACACTTGCGCTACCGAGACAGCCAAGGCTAAGGTTGTGAAATTCAAGAGCCTTCAGCAAAGGAACACGGGGAAGCATCACCTCGGAAGCCGTGGCTACCTCGGTAAAAGGCCCATATGGGATAAGGAGGACGCGGAATGTGAAGCCGCGGGTCTCCCAGACCCCTTCGCGAAGTTCACCAACCCCTTGGAGCGTGACTTCATCAGGGACCGCTACAAGTGGGACAAGGAGAAAAAGGTTTTTTACACGGACAAGATCATGAGGAAATTGATTAGACTACTGGAGAAGCAACACCAGCTTGCAGCCGAAAGCCCTACTTCTCCGATGAGGCCCAAGTGGGAAACCCCTCTCAACCGGGCCTTGAATGAACTTAAGGGACTCCCTTTGGACCAGCGGCCACAATATGGTCGTGTCCACGACGCTAGAGACGGCACCACATGGAAGGTGTTTTACAACGAGGGCCCGGAGGCCAAGAAGCAGAAAAAGAACTTTACTCAGGCGGACATCGACGAGAAGGTGAAGCTTGCGGTCGAGAAAAAAGCAGCTGAGGACGCGAAAAAAGCAGCCGAGGACAAATATGAGTTGCTACAGCAAGCAGTCAATGCAGCTGTAACTGCCTGCAGAAATGATTTCGCTACTAACTTGGTTCCAGTTATCATCAACTGGACGAAGGAAAATCTAGACAAGACAGTACATGATTTCCCGTTGCCTAGTTTCGTCGGGAGCAACTCCATGAACAACAACATCATCGCACCATCACTTGCTCACGCAACCGGGCCTCCTCTTGCAGCCGCTCCCGCTCATAGCAGCCCGTCTTCAGTCTCAGGCGCGCTAGGTGGGCCTTTGTCTTTGGCTGAGCTCGACGCCGTCACGGTAATTACATGTTGCACCAACATATATATATATAATATTCCATTTTTGTTGCCTTTCGGTTGTTTTACACCATAGACATATGTGTTTGCAGGTGAAAGAAACCCCGTGCACCATACTCTACTTGATCAAAGGCCAGAAGGTGGACGTGGAAAAGGGGATGATAATGGACCCCTCACAACGCACGTTCCACAACCAGCCGATCCCCGCTGGGCACTTCAGGGTTAGCTTGACAAGTGTGAAATCGGGGCACGAGGATTTGCCTCCTCCAGTACAGCATGTGGGAGCGGACGACGAGACCTCACCGCGGATTGGAAGCTGCAAGAATTGGGTGCTGCTATGGCCGAAGAATCTTATTCGTTTGGAGCCGGCTGAGAGCACACCAATAACTACCACACATCAACAAGCATGTGCGGAGACCACCACCCTGCCTACGCAATTACCAGCTCCTCTAGTGCCGGGTGAGAGCGGCGGACGACATGATGAAGGGGGTGCAATAGTACTGGCTGATGTAATTTCTCTTGTAGAACAGAGAATGGATGATGAGACGGAGGTCGACCCTATGGATTTCATCAATACAAACGCATATGACTGTGACATAGATATGATGAGTCAATCATATGACGAATCGGGCTATCAGCTTGCTAATGAGGATATGGATGATATGCCTGGGCAGGGTCGTAGCAGGGATTACAAAAAGTCTCTCTTCATGAAATCCTCACAGGACACGCCAGAAGATGCCACCTCAACACAGGCTCAACTAGCCGGGCGCGAGGGTCGTACAATACTTAGCCCGGGAACACTGGGGCAGGGGTTAAGGAAGGGTCTGGAAGGTGTGCCCAAGAAAAAGGAGAGGAAGAGATCGGGGAAGGTAACTGCCTCCAAACAAGCCAGAGCACATAGTAGCCAGACGATTCATTCTGAAGAGCGTGTACCCGTGAAAGGTGCGGTCATGTTCCATCTCACGGGCGAGCCGATGCTACTGCCGAAACCGCTGGAGGCACTATCAGGGGATCTCAGGAGACTACACGACCATGTGCTGTCGACTGAGAAAAGCCTACTAGCCTCAAAGTATCCAGGATATCCGACATACGCGGCTTGTGTGCCTGAGGGGAAGTTCTACGTTGACACACGGCCCGCGGAGGTGTTCTTCCTGTGGTTTGACCATATCTTTGAGATGTTTCTAACAAGGCGGATCGATTTTACTATCGTCCGCCTTTTTGCGCTACATATGAGCTCCGTCATGAAGAGTGAAGAAGTCTCGCAAATCTGTGTGGTGGATCTGTACTACATGCATGAGTCTTTCTTGAGTCTCGGCGACTTTGAGCGTGAAACTGCTAGGGAGTACCTCCAAAACTTCATGGTACATAATAAGGACCAGGAAATTGTCCTCGTGCCTTATCATCCAAAGTAAGTCAGTTTCGGACAACCCTTTCATAAATTTCAATCATTCCTTCTCTCTCATATGGGGAATAATTTGAGGTGTCTTTTCCCCGCAGGAACGGGTGCGCCGTCCTTATCGTTCTTTACCCGCAAGTCTCCCACGCCGTGTATTTTGACCCTTCCAGAGACTACGAGAAAAAAGACTACACCCACATAATGAATATTCTAGATGATGCTCTCCAAGGCTTCAGCTTTAGAGGTGGCCACGTGCAGATCAGGAAACAAAGGAACAAGAAGATGGGTTTCGCGCATAAAACTAACTTCTCCTGCATCCATGTCCCAAAGCCAAGCAAGAAGGATGGATTCTACATCGTCCATCTCATGATTCAGTTCAACATGGATCACCAAAAGCTTCGCATGACAAGCAGAAATGATGATCATATCCACAAGTGGCTAGAATCTCATGGAGAAGCGGATTATAAACTTAGAGATGACTTCTTTCGCATCCAAAGCGACATTGCGACGATCATCATGAAAGAAGTCATCGATGAGAAGGAGATGTTCCACCACGGCCCTATATCGCGAGCTGACGTCCGAACTCGCATAGGCATGCAACGTCTAGACCTCACGCCGTTCAAGAAGCTAGGGTTCATCCTCGATGATATGGAAGGATGGAACTTCTAGTGATTTATGATGCCGATGATGATGATATGTGTCGGTTGAACTTGTATACTTTTTGTAGCGATGAAACTTTGTGATGTCCACGGTCCCTGCCGAACTTGCGTAACGCTACTTTGTTAGTTTGCATACGATGACCTGCGTACCTCTAGTTAATTAATTTGTGTACTGTATGTTGCATCTAGTTGCTAACCATTTCTTTTTCGGTGTTGCTCTAGTATATTTTGTTGCATATATATGATTGTACATCCTCTTCATGAACATGCATCTCTAACAGGTACCTAGTTTCTTGATGGCGAGATGGAATTGCTATGTCGTGTACAAAGGGAAGGTTCCGGGGGTGTACAACAAGTGGCATGAGTGTCAGGCGCAAGTGAATGGGTTCACGGGCGCCGGCCATAAAGGCTTCAAAAGCAGACAAGAAGGAGAAGCTAGTTACTTGAGGTTCACGCTAGCGCGAGAGAGGACTCGTAACCGCCACCTCATGTACTACATAGTTCCGCTCTCACTCATAGTGATAGCACTTCTTGCGTATACCTTTGTTTAGATGGATGATGTTGTTGTAGTTGCAAGTATTCAAGACTTGCATGTACCGCTATTTTCGAGATGATGACAAGATATCACTTTTGTTGGATGATGATTATGATGAGACTATTTGTATGTATATGTTATGATTACATTTGTGGTCTCGCAGGCATTTGTATGTGTATCATGATGATATTTCTATGTGCTAAAGATTCTTCTATAAATCCTGTTCAAATACAAAACAAATATGCCAAAAAAACAAAAAACTACTTAAATTAGCAGTAGCGAGTGTATAAAAGTTAGCAGCAGCGTCGTAATAGCAGTAGCGCGTCCAGGCAAAGAGCGCTAGAGCTATTAGCAGTAGCGAGCTCTCACAAACCGTGCTACTGCTACACTTGTGTAGCAGTAGCGCCGGTGAGCTCGCGCTACTGCTATGTGTTAGCTGTAGCACCTTATTAGTAGCGCCTCCCCCAGCGCTACTGATACACCTAAAACCCGCGCTGCTGCTAGCCTTTTCCCTAGTAGTGCAAAGATATAGGGCGACTGGCCTACCGGAATGTTAGAGGGCACATGTCAAGTTTGTGTGTGGCAGGGAGACATGACTAGAGCGCTTGATGTATCGGTGTGTGTGGGGGGAGGGGGGTGGGGGGAGGGGTAGGCAGAGGCCTAACTATAGAGGTAGAACGACTTGTATATGTGTTGAGAAGGAGAGACCTAGCTATGTCTTGAGGGAGATCGGTCGACATCCATACATAACTGAAGGACGGGAAATATGATGGGACAGAGAGAGAGAGGAGAGAGAGAGGGAGGGAGAGGGGTAGAGTGTTGGATGGGTGATGGAGTTGCTTCTCAGAGATGTTGGGAGAGGCCTACTAGACAAACTGAGGGTGTAACTGCAATGTTATCAATAAGAGTGGGGATGTGTCTCCGTGTGTGCCTGTGCGTGATAGATCTGTCGGGACGCATCCATGGATGATGAAGGGGAACCATGTGTTTGGTAAGCAAACCTAACTAGATCGGTAGATCAATTGTTGTTTGTCGGAGGACGGGAGAGACACAAATAATGAGGTAGATCGATCGATGTGTGGGTAAAAACGAGTTATAAGGACCTAGCTGGCTATATGTATAGCGAGAGATCGGTCGGTGTACGTCCATTTGTTAGAGGCAAATAAGGCCCAGCGAGACGGATAGACAGAGAGAATGGAGCTAGGAGGTGGTGCGAGAGGCCCAACTACTAGCTAGATATGGGGAGGAGTGTGCGGTTGTGAGATCGATGAAAAGAGGGGCGAGAGTTTACACGTGCGTCTGACCTTATGAGAGACATGAGGCAAGGACACATAAAGGAGGAGATTGAAGCTGTGTGTGTATGCTATAGGCAGGCATCGCTGGAGAGGTTTATCGATCGGTGTGTGTCGGAAAGGAGTTGTGGAGACTCTGGGAGAACGACCTAAATAAAAAAGTGAATGTGCCCGGTGGATAGAATGCCGAGGGAGGGGGAGGGCGAGGAGGGCGTGTGCATGCACGAGAGAAAGTTAGTGGTAGCTACAAAGGTTAGAGGATTGTGTATATATTTCAATAGGAGATCATAGTGTTTTAAATATTTGAATAGGAGATCATAGTGTTTTAAATATTGCATGCATGAATATAGCGGTGATACACGTGTTGTGCACATGTTATGACATAATGTGATAATGCATGGCGTTTGCAACTCACAGCTAAATGCCGAACAATCTAAACCATACTATACATCAAACAATCTCACATTTTATTTGAATTTGTGATAATGTGCGGCGTTTGCAACTTACAACTAAATATCGAGCAATCTAAACAATACTATATATCGAATATTCTCACATTTTATTTGAATTTGTGGTAATGTGTGGTGTTTGCAACTCACATCTAAATACTTCTAGGCGTAGGGGGTGGGGCACCATACATAATGTGATAAACACATTATACATATGAGACATGGTTTAGATTACGAAGATCTAACTAGAGCTAGAAATGTAATGTGATTTGAAATCAAAATAAAGTGGATTCAAAAAATCTTGTTCGAGTTCATATAGTACACATAGTTCATATGTAACTCAAGACTAATCATGTGGTGTGCTGTGAAGATAATACACAAACGATGGTTTAACTTGACAATAATGATGATTGCAGATCTTATTAAAACAGAGAAATGAATTCAAATGCTTTGACTTCACAACAATCATTACTGTAGATCTTATTCAAATTTAGTTCATATTGAAGCGGTAGTATATACGTTTGGAATGCACTAAAACTTTCATTTGAGTAGTAGGTTGCAAGCATTATACACGTAGCGAAATATTTAAGTTGAACATAACATGAATTCAAAGTTTTGAATGACATTTGTAGTACGCATTGATTTGGTACAGTACATGTTAGGCTTGTCCGGAAATTTCAACCCGCGCCTTGTTAGCCCGAAATATTTAAGATATATCTTTGTATTGTTGTGCTCCGACAACTCCCTCCATCTCAACCCGCGCCTTGCTATTCCGAAATTACAACACGCGGGAAAACTCCCACCTCCTGTGAAATCCTGGCACGCAAAATGCCCGTGGTACCCCTGAACCGAAAGAACCGCCCCAAATTGGTGGGGGGTACTTTTGTAACTTAACCCACATTTCGGACAAGCACGTCTCTAAGCCATGGTTCCCCACTGCCATCCCATCCGCCCACCCATTCATACACCAAGACCGCGAAAACCCGCGACGAAACCCCACACCCTGCTCCGTCCGCCACCCAGCCGGAGCCTCTTCCCCGACGACATCGTCCACAGCAACACCTCGACATCACTCATCCACCGTACCGGATGAGGATCCGTCATCGATCTCATCGTCCGGCCGGTTCAACCACCCCGTCCTCCACCTCCAAGGAGCTGCCCCGACGTTCCCCTCGTCTTTCGCGCCACCTCCATTCCCACACCGTCGTCTTCACCTGCACCACCGGAAGAGCATCATCATCACCGTTTCCTCGGATGAAGTTGCGGCCTAATCAGCGCCACCAAAGAGGTTGTACACTAATCACCGCATTTTCTTCTTGATTCGATCTCACGGTGCTGCAGGTGCTCGGTCCCGAGCCGACACGGCGCGGCTCCAACCATGACGGCGTCGCCGGCCACTTCCTCCACGGCGTCGCTCCCTCGGCGGCGACGTCCACATCAGTAGGAGCTGCTGCTGCTTTAGCTCTTGCTCACGCTGCTCTGCTCTTGCTCTCGGTCCCCTGCCTGGTCTGCTCTTTCCATTGCTCTTGCTCGTGCTGCTGCTCTTGCTCTTGCTCTTGCTTGCGATGTTGCTCCGATTTGGCTACACTTCAGTCGACTGAATCGACTTTTGGGTCAGTCGATTTTCAAGGGGTGGGCTCGCTTGGGTGAAGGAGGAACCAACCGCAGCAGGGAGGGGGGCTCGCCGGAGAGGTACCCCACTATCTATCTTAGGGTTCAAGATGGGGGCGGTGGTCGCCGGCGTTGGCGGGGCGTTGGCGGGGGGGTGGCGTGGGGATCGCCGGAGAAAAAGCTCGGCATGGGGGGCCTAGAGGGATGACCGGGGCAGCGGCGGACCGGCGGTGGGGAGTGTTTTCGGGGCGGGCGGGGCGGCACACCTCCGGCCGCGGGCGGCGGGGGGCTGCTGTTTGGCCGGTGGTGGCTGGCGGCTCAGGGGATGGAGGTTGAAGATGAACCGCAGGCCCTTGATTTCGTATCCAATGGCTGCAAAATCGACTGACCAGAGATGAAAAAGTCAGTCGACCGACGTGTAGCCTCACCTTGCTAGTGCGTTCAGTTTTGACAGCAAAATTCAGTTTCGACAGTTAAGTTCAGTTTCGACAGTTAAGTTCAGTTTCGACAGTTAAGTTCAGAGATGAGCGACTGATGTATTTTACATCTAGCACTTTGTGGTTATGTATTTTACGTCATGTATTGGAGATGCTATTAGAATTCCACTCAGGTTAACGTTGTTCGTTGCCTCTCTTGTCCTGCTTCAGCTTCGGCGTCATACAACTCACCGGAGCTGCTCCAACGACGAAACCCTCCATCACAGTGGAGCAGTACCTCGGGCTCCATCTCTAGACGCCTAAGATCTTCTTCCCCTCCTCCGACAGCAAAGTCAGCCGGAGCATCCTCACTGGCCAACCCAATCACGCTGAGATCGACATGGCTTTGCCAAAGAGGTTGTACACTTGTTGCATCTCTTTTTTACTCTACATGTTTTATATATTGTCCACTGAGCACACGGATTTGTTCCTTTAGTGTCTCCTTGAAAGAAAAAACATAGGAATTTTAATTTTCACGTGTCCTCGTTTTCAAATTCCTATTCATGAAGCACAAGACTAAGAGATAGTAGCATAATAGCATTATAACCATACATTTTCTTGTGGCTTGACTTAATCTCACCATGCTTCTTTGCATCCTGTGATCTTCCAATTGTTGTGAATCAAACACCCAGATTGGCAGAAATCCTGTGTTTTTAAATTCTCTGTTTTGCACGTGCATTCCTATCATATTCCTGTCTATTTCCTATCCCTGCATTTTTGGAATCCTCCAATTCAAATGAGCCCTTACAGAATTACTTCTCTTACAGATAGTTGTCAAAGAAACCTTGAGTGGTTTGTCCCACTCCTGCTGCGCCGTCGTCCACCCCAGCTCAGCTGCTCCAACGATAGAAGGGTCCAGCACAGCAGGGATCCGGCCTCCAGTCCGTCTTTCGCCGCCTCAGATCTTCTTCCCCGCCGCTGGCAGCCATGAAAACTGCATTACCATAATCAACCGAGTAGATGACCTCGAGGATTACATGGGCCCGCAAGAGAGGTCGCACTCTTTCGTGTCTGCTTACGTTATGCATCGCTTAATATTACATGCTACTTTATCGTCATGTTCACTGATTAGACTCTAAGTCAGCTCCAAACTAATGGTCAAACTTGAGTTTTTAAATGGTTGTGGGGTACATATCGGGGCCGCTATCAATAGTATCTATCTACTATCTGGTTACAGAGATGCTGAAGCAGACATCTTGCTGGTTACAGAGAGCTCCTCAGAGGAGGATTCAGAGACTGATGACCAGTCCTATTTCCCCCCTAAGGTCTATGCTCAAACTTGGCAGGGTTATATTACCCATGTCATGCATGTTGTCTTGCATTGCTTAGTTTTTACATCATATATGGATTACCATCTGCTTACTTGCTTACTATATAAATCATATATTTGAATTATATCATGCCATCATGTTTACATAGAACATACACATCATCTATCTAAATTATGGTGTGGCAACCCATTTAATAAAGACATCATATAGTTATATCATCTCATCATGTTTAGTGTTTACAATCATCATATTTAGAATTATGGCATTCTATCCATGAATGTATGTGAATTATGGCATGCCAACCTATTTAATAAATACATTATATAGTTATGTCATGTCATCCTGTTTACATAGTCTCATATTTTGAACTATGTCTTTCCATCTTTTTTAGTTAGCCATCATAATGTGAAATTGTGTCATGCTATCCTGTTTAGTTAGCCATCATATATGTGAAATTGTGTCATGCTATCCTGTTTGGTTAGACAACATAAATATGAATTATTTCATGCCCTCTTTTATTCCCCACTATCTATTGCACCTGTCTATCATACAATGTCTATATTTTCAATTACTTTTCTTGTTTATCAGCCATTTGAATTGGAGAGCGTGATGGCAGTATCTAAGGGAGTAATAACACGTTCTTTAGAAAAGATAGTGCTACCAGTTGATGCAGATAGAACCACGGTTGTACTTGCCCAAGGACCAGATCCACCACACATAACCCAGACTCTCGCAGATTGTACCCCTACCCAGTTGGTCAGAGAACCAGCTACACCCCTTCTAACCCCAACCCCGGCAGATAGTAACCCAGTTCCAGTTGACACAGCACCGTCTCCACCACAGAGCACCCAAACAAGAGCAGTTAGTAAGGGAACTCCAGTGCCCAAAGCACGAGGACCACCACTCTGAATCCCAACTCAACGCTTAAAGGAGAAGAAGATTTGTTCTCAGGTCAGGTTCTGTAGCTATCGTTCATACTCCTTTGCTCTTGCATTACTCTATTTACTCATACCAACTATTTTCAAATTTGAAGGATGGAATTGAAACTCCAATGGGGCAATAGGTATGTTTTAAACCTGTTTCTTTAACTGGTTTGCTGTTGTAACCTGCTCTATGTTGATTTCAGTTTCAATTGAATAAACAGTTATGTTCTCATGTCATGCACATTACAAGTGTTGTTATTGCTCTATAGTTACCCACACTTATATTCTATCTATTCTGCTTTGTCTTGAACAAATATTATTTGAAATGTGTCTCTATCTTGATTTGGCAACAAAAACTAGAATGATATAGACCATAAAGTGACCATGGTACATAGATATATGTTTGTTTCATGCTGTTATCCTGTCCACTTTACTACTGAACTCATTTACCAAAATGAATTTCATATACAACATGGTAAACATGTGATGTGTCTGCTTGTTTCTCTTTTAGAATGCGGACAAAATATTGGAGAATAGTACCGCGTTATCCAATGGTAAAGGAAGTAATGCAGATAAGGTTCAAGATAGTGAGACATCCTTGTTGGCCTCCAAGAAAGCTGATAAAAACTATCTTGACGACAGTGAGGGAACCCAAAAGTCTTGTCTTGATGTAGTGTTCGAGTTACTGGCCACTACTGCTGGCACAAGCTCTTCGAACTCGCTACCTGAATCAGTTCGTCTTCTTGAGTCTCAACTTCAAGTTGAAAGACATCGATCAGATGTGCTGCGACAGGAAGCTGAAGGACTGAGGAAGTCCCTGCAGAATTCAGATGCATATTTTCTGGTGCAACAGCAAGCGCTGGAGGATTTAAGCACCAAACAAGAGAAAGCTAATAAGCTTGCTAAGCATCTTGCCAACATTATGGGTACCCAGGATATTGTTTCTTGAGATCTTCTGAAGTGGTTTCAGTTCTGGATTTGTTTTGCTATTGTGTTTATTTGCGCTGGTCGCCAACTTTGACAACCAGTGTATATGATATGCTGTTGTGTTCCCTATATTTGCACTGGTGGCGAACTTTGATGCCTAGTGGATGTAATATGTGTAATAACCCTGATAGCCTAGCATAAGTTGCTTGCTTATTTATTTCCTTGTTGTCTTGTTTATTTGTTTGCTTGTAGTCAGTGCAGTTCTTTTTCCGCGGTTTGCTAGTGGCTGCAATAACCTATTTTTTTAAAACTAGACCACAATAACCATGAGCTAATATTTACTGTAGTGACACTGGGCCTTCTACAGGCCGTAGAAACAATGGGCTTCCTACGGGCCATATCATCAATGGGCCTTATACGGGTCGTATGTATTGGAAATATGCCCTAGACGCAATAATAAAAGTGTTATTATTATATTTCTTTGTTCATGATAATAGTCTTTTATTCATGCTATAACTGTATTATCCGGAAATCGTAATACACGTGTGAATACATAGACCACAATATGTCCCTAGTGAGCCTCTAGTTGACTAGCTCGTTGTGATCAACAGATAGTCATGGTTTCCTGGCTATGGACATTGGATGTCGTTGATAACGGGATCACATCATTAGGAGAATGATGTGATGGACAAGACCCAATCCTAAGCCTAGCACAAAGATCATGTAGCTCGTATGCTAAAGCTTTTCTAATGTCAAGTATCTTTTCCTTAGACCATGAGATTGTGCAACTCCCGGATACCGTAGGAATGCTTTGGGTGTACCAAACGTCACAACATAACTGGGTGGCTATAAAGGTGCATTACAGGTATCTCCGAAAGTATCTGTTGGGTTGGCACGAATCAAGACTGGGATTTGTCACTCCGTGTAAACGGAGAGGTATCTCTGGGCTCACTCGGTAGGACATCATCGTAATGTGCACAATGTGACCAAGGGGTTGATCACGGGATGATGTGTTACAGAACGAGTAAAGAGACTTGCCGGTAACGAGATTGAACAAGGTATCGGTATACCGACGATCGAATCTCGGGCAAGTAAAATACCGCTAGACAAAGGGAATTGTATACGGGATCGATTGAGTCCTTGACATCGTGGTTCATCTGATGAGATCATCGTGGAACATGTTGGAGCCAACATGGGTATCCAGATCCCGCTGTTGGTTATTGACCGGAGAACGTCTCGGTCATGTCTGCATGGTTCCCGAACCCGTAGGGTCTACACACTTAAGGTTTGATGATGCTAGGGTTATTAAGGAAGTTTGTATGTGGTTACCGAATGTTGTTCGGAGTCCCGGATGAGATCCTGGACGTCACGAGGAGTTCCGGAATGGTCCGGAGGTAAAGATTTATATATGGGAAGTCTTATTTTGGTCGCCGGAAAAGTTTCGCACTTTATCGGTATTGTACCGGGAGTGCCGAAAGGGGTCCGGGCGTCCACCGGGGGGGTCCACCTGCCCCGGGGGGCCACATGGGCTGTAGGGGGTGCGCCTTGGCCTATATGGGCCAAGGGCACCAGCCCCAAGAGGCCCATGCGCCAAGGAAACTTGGGGAGGGAAGAGTCCTCAAGGGGGAAGGCACCTCCGAGGTGCCTTGGGGAGGATGGACTCCTCCCCCCTCTTGGCCGCACCCCTTCCTTGGAGGAAGGGGCATGGCTGCGCCTCCCCACTCTCCCTTGCCCCTATATATAGTGGAGGGGAGGGAGGGCATCCATACCAGAAGCCCTGGCGCCTCCCTCCCGCCCGTGACACCTCTTCCTCTCCCGTAGGTGCTTGGCGAAGCCCTGCAGGATTGCCACACTCCTCCACCACCACCACGCTATTGTGCTGCTGCTGGATGGAGTCTTCCTCAACCTCTCCCTCTCTCCTTGCTGGATCAAGGCATGGGAGACGTCACCGGGCTGTACGTGTGTTGAACGTGGAGGTGCCGTCCGTTCGGCACTAGGATCTCCGGTGATTTGGATCACGACGAGTACGACTCCTTCAACCCCGTTCTCTTGAACGCTTCCGCTTAGCGATCTACAAGGGTATGTAGATGCACACTCCTTCCCCTCGTTGCTGGTTTCTCCATAGATAGATCTTGGTGACACGTAGGAAAATTTTGAATTTCTGCTACGTTCCCCAACAATGGCATCATGAGCTAGGTCTATTGCGTAGATTCTTTGCACAAGTAGAACACAAAGTAGTTGTGGGCGTTGATTTTGTTCAATATGCTTACCGTTACTAGTCCAATCTTGTTTCGACGGTATTGTGAGATGAAGCGGCCCGGACCGACCTTACACGTACTCTTACGTGAGACAGGTTCCACCGACTGACATGCACTTGGTGCATAAGGTGGTTAGTGGGTGCCAGTCTCTCCCACTTTAGTCGGAACGGATTCGATGAAAAGGGTCCTTATGAAGGGTAAATAGCAATTGGCATATCACGTTGTGGTTTTGCGTAGGTAAGAAAACGTTCTTGCTAGAAACCCATAGCAGCCACGTAAAACATGCAAACAACAATTAGAGGACGTCTAACTTGTTTTTGCAGGGTATGCTATGTGATGTGATATGGCCAAGAAGAATGTGATGAATATATGTGATGTATGAGATTGATCATGTTCTTGTAATAGGAATCACGACTTGCATGTCGATGAGTATGACAACCGGTAGGAGCCATAGGAGTTGTCTTTATTTATTGTATGACCTGCGTGTCATTGAACAACGCCATGTAATTACTTTACTTTATTGCTAACCGGTAGCCATAGTAGTAGAAGTAATAGTTGGCGAGACAACTTCATGAAGACACGATGATGGAGATCATGGTGTCATGCCGGTGACGATGATGATCATGGAGCCCCGAAGATGGAGATCAAAAGGAGCAAAATGATATTGGCCATATCATGTCACTATTTGATTGCATGTGATGTTTATCATGTTTATGCATCTTATTTGCTTAGAATGACGGTAGTAAATAAGATGATCCCTTACAACAATTTCAAGAAGTGTTCTCCCCTAACTGTGCACCGTTGCTACAGTTCGTCGCTTCGAAGCACCACGTGATGATCGGGTGTGATAGATCCTTACGTTCACATACAACGGGTGTAAGACAGATTTACACATGCAATACACTTAGGGTTAACTTGACGAGCCTAGCATGTACAGACATGGCCTCGGAACACGGAGACGGAAAGGTCGAGCATGAGTCGTATAGTAGATACGATCAACATAAAGATGTTCACCGATGATGACTAGTCTGTCTCACGTGATGATCGGACAAGGCCTAGTTGACTCGGATCATGTGATCACTTAGATGACCAGAGGGATGTCTATCTGAGTGGGAGTTCATAAGATGAACTTAATTATCCTGAACATAGTCAAAAGATCTTTGCAAATTATGTTGTAAGCTCGCGCTTTAGTTCCACTGTTTAGATATGTTCCTAGAGAAAATATAGTTGAAAGTTGAAAGTAGCGATTATGCGGACAGTAGAAAGCTTATGTCCTTAATGCACCGCTCAATGTGCTGAACCCCAAACGTCGTTTGTGGATGTTGCGAACATCGGACATACATGTTTTGATAACTACGTGATAGTTCAGTTAAAAGGTTTAGAGTTGAGGCACCAAAGACGTTTTCGAAACATCGCGGAACATATGAGATGTTTCGAGGGCTGAAATTGGGATTTCAGGCTCGTGCCCACGTCAAGAGGTATAAGACCTCTGACGATTTTCTTAGCCTGCAAACTAAGGGAGAAAAGCTCAATCATTGAGCTTGTGCTCAGATTGTCTGAGTACAACAATCACTTTAATCGAGTGGGAGTTGATCTTCCAGATGAGATGGTGATGTTTCTCCAAAGTCATTGCCACCAAGCTGCTAGAGCTTCGTGATGAACTATAACATATCAGGGATAGATATGATGATCCTTGAGGTATTCACGATGTTTGACACCGCGAAAGTAGAAATCAAGAAGGAGCATCAATTGTTGATGGTTGGTGAAACCACTAGTTTCAAGAAGGGCAAGGGCAAGAAGGGATACTTCATGAAACGGCACATCAGCTGCTGCTCTAGTGAAGAAACCCAAGGTTGAACCCAAACCCGAGACTAAGTGCTTCTGTAATAAGGGGAACAACCACTGGAGCAGAATTACCCTAGATACTTGGTAGATGAGAAGGCTGGCAAAGTCGATAGAAGTATATTGGATATACATTATGTTAATGTGTACTTTACTAGTACTCCTAGTAGCACCAGGGTATTAAGATACCAGTTCAGTTGTTAAGTGTTAGTAACTCGAAATAAAAGAGCTACAGAATAAACGGAGACTAGCTAAAGGTGAGCTGACGATATGTGTTGGAAGTGTTTCCAAGTTTGATGTGATCAAACATCGCACGCTCCCTCTACCATCAAGATTAGTATTAAACCTGAATAATTGTCATTTGGTGTTTTCGTTGAGCATAGACATGATTGGATTATGTCTATCGCAATACGGTTATTCATTTAAGGAGAATAATGGTTACTCTGTTTATTTGAATAATACCTTCAGTGGTCTTGCACCTAAAGGAATGGTTTATTGAATCTCGATTGTAGTGATACACATTTTCATGCCAAAAGATATAAGATAGTAATGATAGTACCACCTACTTGTGGCACTGCCATGTAAGTCATATTGGTATAAAACGCATGAAGAAGCTCCATGTTGATGGATCTTTGGACTCACTCATTTTTGAAAAGATTGAGACATGCGAACCATGTCTATTGGTGTATACACATGAAGAAACTCCATGCAGATGGGTCGTCTGGACTCACTTGATTCTGAATCACTTGAGACATGCAAATCATACCACATGGGCAAGATGACTGAAAAGCCTCGTTTTCAGTAAGATGGAACAGGATAGCAACTTGTTGGAAGTAACACATTTTGATGTGTGCAGTCCAATGAGTGCTGAGGCATGCAGTGAATATCGTTATGTTCTTACTTCACAGATGATTCGAGTAGATGTTGAGTATATTTACTTGATGAAACACAAGTCTGAATTATTGAATGGTTCAAGTAATTTTAGAGTGAAGTTGAAGATCATTGTGACAAGAGGATAAAATGTCTATGATATGATCATAGAGATGAGTATCTGAGTTACGAGCTTTGGCATACAATTAAGACATTGTGGAAATTGTTTCACAATTAATACCGCCTGGAACACCATAGTGTAATGGTGTGTCCGAACATCATAGTTGCACCCTATTGGATTTGGTGGGTACCATGATGTCTCTTATCGAATTACCACTGTCATTCTTGGGTTAGGCATTAGAGACAACCACATTCACTTTAAATAGGGCACCACATAATTCCATTGAGATGACACCGTATGAACTATGGTTTAGAGAAACCTAAGTTGTCATTTCTTAAAGGTTTGGGGCTGCGACGCTTATGTGAAAAAGTTTCAGGTTGATAAGCTCGAACCCAAAGCGGATAAAATGCATCTTCATAGGACACCCAAAATAGTTGGGCATACCTCCTAATTCAGATCCGAAAGCAATAAGGATTGTTTCTTGAATCGGGTCCTTTCTCGAGGAAAAGTTTGTCTCGGAAAGTTGAGTGGGAGGATGGTGGAGACTTGATGAGGTTATTGAACTGTCACTTCAACTAGTGTGTAGCAGGGCGCAGGAAGTTGTTCCTGTGGCACCTACACCAATTGAAGTGGAAGCTTATGATAGTGATCATGAAGCTTCAGATCAAGTCACTACCGAACCTCGTAGGACGACAAGGACGTGTACTGCTTCGGAGTGGTACGGTGATCCTGTCTTGAAGGTCATGTTGCTAGACAACAATGGACCTACGAGCTATGGAGAAGCGATGGTGGGCCCAAATTCCAACAAATGGTTAGAAGCCATGAAATCCGAGATAGGATCCATGTATCAGAACAAAGCATGGACTTTGGTGGACTTGCCCGATGATCGGCAAGCCATTAATATAAATGGATCTTTAAAAAGAAGACGGACGTGGACGGTAATTTCACCGTCTATGAAGCTCGACTTGTGGCGAAGAGTTTTCCACAAGTTCAAGGAGTTGACTACGATGAGATTTTCTCATCTGTAGCGATGCTTAAGTCCGTCAGAATCATGTTAGCATCAGCTGCATTTATGAAATCTGGCAGATGGATGTCAAAACGAGTTTCCTTACCAGTCTTCATAAGGAAAGGTTATATGTGATACAATCAGAAAGTTTTTGTCGATCCTAAGGATGCTAAAAGGTATGCTGGCTCCAGTGATCCTTCTAAGGACTGGAGTAAGCATCTCGGAGTTGGAATGTGCGCTTTGATGAGATGATCAAAGATTTCGGGTTTATACAAAGTTCATGAGAAACTTGTATTTCCAAAGAAGTGAGTGGGAGCACTATAGAATTTCTGATGAGTATATGTTGTTGACATATTGTTGATCAGAAATGATGTAGAATTTCTAGAAAGCATATAGGGTTATTTGAAAGGTGTTTTTCAATAGAAAACCTGGATTAAGCTACTTGAACATTGAGCATCAAGATCTATGAGGATAGATCAAAAACGCTTAATGGTACTTTCAAATGAGCATATACCTTGACATGATCTTGAAGGTGTTCAAGATAGATCAGTCAAAGAAGGAGTTCTTGCCTGAGATGTAAGGTATGAAGTTCAGACTTAAAGCTCGACCATGGCAGAAGAGAGAGAAAGGACGAATGCCGTCCCCTATGCTTCAGACATAGGCTCTATAGTATGCTATGCTAAGTACCGCACCTGATGTGTGCCTTGCCACATGTCTGGCAAGAGAGTACAAAGGTGATCAAGGAGTGGATCATCAGATGGCGGTCAAAGTTATCCTTAGAGGAATAAGGATATGTTTCTCGATTATGGAGGTGATAAAGAGTTTGGCGTAAAGGGTTACATTGATGCAAGCTTTAACACCTATCCGAATGACTCTGAGTAGCAAACCGGATACGTATAGTGGAGCAACCATTTGGAATAGCTCCAAGTGGAGCATAGAAGCAGCATTTACAATATGACCTAGAAATTTGCAAAGTACATACGGATCTGAATGTTACAGATGCGTTGACTAAAACCTCTCTCACAAGCAGAACATGATCAAACCCCACAACTCATTGATTCTTAATCACATGATGATGTCAACTAGTTTAATGACACTAGTAAACTCTTTGGATGTTGGTCACATGGTGATGTGACCTGTCAGTGTTAATCACATGGTGATGTGAACTAGATTATTGACTCTAGTGCAAGTGGGAGACTGTTGGAAATATGCCCTAGAGGCAATAATAAAAGTGTTATTATTATATTTCTTTGTTCATGATAATAGTCTTTTATTCATGCTATAACTGTATTATCCGGAAATCGTAATACACGTGTGAATACATAGACCACAATATGTCCCTAGTGAGCCTCTAGTTGACTAGATCGTTGTGATCAATAGATAGTCATGGTTTCCTGGCTATGGACATTGGATGTCGTTGATAACGGGATCACATCATTAGGAGAATGATGTGATGGACAAGACCCAATCCTAAGCCTAGCACAAAGATCGTGTAGTTCGTATGCTAAAGCTTTTCTAATGTCAAGTATCTTTTCCTTAGACCATGAGATTGTGCAACTCCCAGATACCGTAGGAATGCTTTCGGTGTACCAAACGTCACAACGTAACTGGGTGGCTATAAAGGTGCATTACAGGTATCTCCGAAAGTATCTGTTGGGTTGGCACGAATCGAGACTGGGATTTGTCACTCCGTGTAAACGGAGAGGTATCTCTGGGCCCACTCGGTAGGACATCATCATAATGTGCACAATGTGACCAAGGGGTTGATCACGGGATGATGTGTTATGGAACGAGTAAAGAGACTTGCCAGTAACGAGATTGAACAAGGTATCGGTATACCGACGATCGAATCTCGGGCAAGTAAAATACCGCTAGACAAAGGGAATTGTATACGGGATCGGTTGAGTCCTTGACATCGTGGTTCATCCGATGAGATCATCGTGGAACATGTGGGAGCCAACATGGGTATCCAGATCCCGCTGTTGGTTATTGACCGGAGAACGTCTCGGTCATGTCTGCATGGTTCCCGAACCCGTAGGGTCTACACACTTAAGGTTCGATGACACTAGGGTTATTAAGGAAGTTTATATGTGGTTACCGAATGTTGTTCAGAGTCCCAGATGAGATCCCGGACGTCACGAGGAGTTCCGGAATGGTCCGGAGGTAAAGATTTATATATGGGAAGTCTTATTTTGGTCGCCGGAAAAGTTTCGCACTTTATCGGTATTGTACCGGGAGTGCCGAAAGGGGTCCGGGGGTCCATCGGGGGGGGTCCACCTGCCCCGGGGGGGCACATGGGCTGTAGGGGGTGCGCCTTGGACTATATGGGCCAAGGGCACCAGCCCCAAGAGGCCCATGCGCCAAGGAAACTTGGGGAGGGAAGAGTCCTCAAGGGGGAAGGCACCTCCGAGGTGCCTTGGGGAGGAAGGACTCCTCCCCCCCTCTTGGCCGCACCCCTTCCTTGGAGGAAGGGGCAAGGCTGCGCCTCCCCCCTCTCCCTTGCCCCTATATATAGTGGAGGGGAGGGAGGGCATCCATACCAGAAGCCCTGGCGCCTCCCTCCCTCCCGTGACACCTCCTCTCCCGTAGGTGCTTGGCGAAGCCCTGCAGGATTGCCACGCTCCTCCACCACCACCACGCCGTTGTGCTGCTGCTGGATGGAGTCTTCCTCAACCTCTCCCTCTCTCCTTGCTGGATCAAGGCATGGGAGACATCACCAGGCCGTACGTGTGTTGAACGCGGAGGTGCCGTCCGTTCGGCACTAGGATCTCCGGTGATTTGGATCACGAGGAGTACGACTCCTTCAACCCCATTCTCTTGAACGCTTCCGCTTAGCGATCTACAAGGGTATGTAGATGCACTCTCCTTCCCCTCGTTGCTGGTTTCTCCATAGATAGATCTTGTTGACACGTAGGAAAATTTTGAATTTCTGCTACGTTCCCAACAGTATGACCATAACGGGCCATCGTTAATAGGCCGTATTTGATGATGCTATGAAAACGGCCCAACGTATTAACGGACCACAAACGGGCCGATGTAACCACGGGCTGAATTTGGCCCACAAGCAGAAAATGACAGTAACGGGCCGTAAGTAAACGAATGCTTGAAATGAGCCCAAGAATAAATGGGCTCTGAGAAGGCCAAAAGGTAACATTTGCTGGAAACGGCCCAACTAAATAACGGGCCCTTAATGTGTATAAAGTGATATACTGTTCATTACGGGCCAGTTTCACCACGGGCCATTAATGGGTGTAAAGTGATACACTGTTCATTGCGGGCCAGTTTCACCACGGGCCGTTAATAGGCCAAGAGTTACATAGGGCCTCATATGGGCTGAAAAACGTCATGGGCCAGAAGTAAAAACGGGCTGGAATCAAATTGGATGGCCCAGATGACGCTACTGGGCCTAATTCGGATAGGGCGTAACGGGCCTTGGGTTAGCGGGCTGTAAATGGGCTATATGCGAACAGGCCGTTAACAGGCTTTCCATGGGGCGGCCCGCCACCTTTTGACCAAGTCAAACAGGCCGGCCTTTTCACAGGAATGGGCCTCTGTTAGGCCGTGCCACGTGTCGACGTATCATAGGCGCCTTATGTCCAATGAGTGGATGACATCTGTCCCAATGATGAGCCGACACGTGTTTCCTCCAGCCAATGATGATTTTACACGTGGAAATTCCCCATTGGTCGGGGCTGTTAACGGGTTATCGGATCCAAAACCCGACACGATAGCTTAACGACGTTCCATTATGGTGGATGCCATGTGTCGGTCACCCTTGATGAAAGAACTTCTGTGACGCGCGATTTATCGTCATGGAAGTGGACACTTCCGTGATGATAATTTTGGTAATGTCATGGAACACTTCTACGACAGCACAGGTATGACTATCTTGATTATGTCATAAAATCGTCATGGATGTACATGCATGACAAAAAACGCGCCCTACTATGACAAACACGTATCATCATGGAAGTGTATTTTTTTGTAGTGAAAGCCTACCCCAAGGATCCCTTCCCCCTCCCTCGCATTGACCAAATCATCGACGCCACCGCAGGACACGACTCACTATGTTTCCTCAACGCATACTCTGGATACCATCAAATAAAGATGGCGGAATCCGACCATGCCGCAACGGCCTTCATAACGCCATATGGCCCCTTTTGTTTCAACAATATGCCTTTTGGGCTCAAAAATGCCGGCGCAACCAATCAACGTATGATTCAGACATGCCTGGAGAAGCAAATCGGCAAAACAGTGGAGGCATACGTGGACGACGTGGTCATAAAAACAAGACACTTAGAAACTTTGATAGATGACTTGAGACTCATGTTCGACAACCTCCGGACATACGACATCAAGCTCAACCCGGAAAAATGTGTTTTCGGCGTACCCTCCGGGAAGTTGCTCGGCTTCATCGTTTCCAATAGAGGAATCGAAGCAAATCCAGCAAAAATCCGAGCTCTGTCACAGTTGGCTATCCCAATAGACCTCAAGCATATCTAGAAACTAACTGGATGTGTGGCTGCCTTAAGCCGCTTTATCTCCCGATTAGGAGAAAAGGCACTACCCCTTTACCGCCTTCTTCAACGCACCGAACACTTCATGTGGACGGATGCAGCCGCGGCCGGACTGGATGAAATAAAGACCCTATTGGCCAGCAATCCAGTCCTGACCGCGCCAAATACTGGCGAACCTATGCTATTGTACATAGCTGCAACACATCAGGTTGTAAGCGCAGTACTCGTCGTCGAACGAGAAACAGACGGATACAAGTTCCCGCTACAAAAGCCGGTATATTACGTGTCCACTGTCCTCACCCCATGAAAATTCCGATACTCATACTATCAAAAGATAGCATACGCGGTCTTCATGGCATCCCGGAAGCTACGACACTACTTTCAAGAGTGTTCGATTATGGTGGCCTCCGAAGTACCACTCAACAACATAATAAACAATCGCGATGCCACGGGACGAATTGCTAAATGGGCTATCGAGCTCCCTCCGTTTGACATAACATACAAACCACGATGGGCCATTAAGTCGCAAGTACTGGCTGACTTTGTCGCCAAATGGACAGAAGCCGAACTCCCTAAAGAGTACGACGCGTACTCCAATTGGATCATGCACTTCGACGGCTCGAAAATGCTGGCCGGATTGGGAGCGGGTGTAGTCCTGACATCCCCCACCGGAGACACGGTCCAATACGTACTCCAAATATTATACACAGACTCCAACAACGCAGCCGAATACGAGGCTCTGTTGCATGGTCTTGGGATGGCAGTCTCTATGGGCATTCAGCGCCTAGAAGTGTGCGGGGACTCAAACCTTGCAATATCACAAATAAACGGAGATTTCGATGCCAAGGATCCGAAAATGGCGGCCTACCGTAATGTCGTCCTCAAAATGTCAGCTCGGTTCGAGGGGCTCGAATTCCACCATGTGGCCCAAGAAAACAATCAAGCGGCGGATATCCTCGCCCTCATCAGTGCTAAACGCGACCCCGTCCAACCTAATATATTCTTGGAAAGGCTGTTCAAACCATCCGTGGTATGGGAAGGGGAATCCGGTAACACCAGTCCGGCTCTGAATACAACCCCAGATTCCGAACCATCTGACGTAATCAGGGGCTCCGCCACCGAAATAACACCTTCGGCTCATGAAATCATGGTTGTAATCGCCCCATGGACCAAGCCCTTCTTGGCCTACCTAAATAGGTAGGAGCTCCCCGAGGACCAAAACTAAGCACGATGTATTGTGCGGCGCTCCAAGGCCTACAAAGTCCATGAGTGAGAGTTCTATAAGAAAAGTGCCACCGGAGTGCTCCAAAGATGCATCTCCGAAGAGGAAGGGCGGAAGCTCTTGGCTGAAATCCATGCCGGACTTGGCAGGCACCACGTTGCGGCTCAGGCACTTGTCAGCAAAGCCTTATGTACAGGTTTTTATTGGCCGACAGCCCGAGCAGATGCATAGGACCTTGTCCAACATTGCGTCGGTTGCCAGCTCTTCGCCAATCAGAGCCACATGCCCCCTACCGCTCTCCAAACAATCCCCATAACTTGGCCCTTCACGGTCTGGGGGCTGGATATGGTCGGACCTCTTAAAGGGGGGAGCCATATGAAAAAATACTTATTGGTCATGGTGGACAAGTTCACCAAATGGATAGAAGCCAATTCAGTTAAAACGGCCAAATCCGAACCAGTGATAGACTTCATATCAGGGGGTTGTACACCGTTACGGTGTCCCCCACAGCATCATCACTGACAATGGCTCAAACTTCACAGCCGATGAAGTGAAAACTTGGTGTGGCAACATGGGCATTAAGCTTGATTACGCCTCCATCTATCATCCCAAACAAACGGCCAGGTCGAACGTGCAAATGGTCTCATCATGAGCGGCATCAAACCCAGACTAGTGCGATCTTTGAAAGAATTGGACACGCACTGGGTCGAGGAGCTCGACTCCGTACTCTGGGGGCTGCAGACCATGCCAAATCGGACCACTGGATATACACCATTTTTTATGGTGTACGGCGCAGAAGTAGTACTACCCTACGACATAATCCATGACTCACCTCACGTGCGCATGTACGAAGAGAAGGAAGCCGAGTTAGATCGGCAGGACAACTTAGATGCCCTGGAGGAGGAGCGCGACGTCACGAAAGCCCGTTCCATATTCTATCAGCAGCAGGCTCGAAGTTATCAAAGCAGAGAAGTGTGGGACAAAATCTATAACGTTGGCGAAATCGTTCTACGCCTACCGGAGAAGAAGAAGGACAAGCTCAAACCTAAGTGGGAGGGTCCCATCATCATTGATAAAGTTCTCACCGGAGGAGCGTACCGCCTGCGCAATGCATCCGATAACAGACTCGAGCCGAACCCATGGAACGCGGCCAGACTCCGGAGATTCTACGCCTAGTGCCGTACTCAGTGTTCGTCTCCTTACCCCCGCTCTTTTAATTATGTTCTCCCTTTTTTTCCTTTCTCTCCCTTTTTCCCTTCTTCACACAAAGTATTAAATACAGTGCGGATGCTCGGATCACTCCGGCCGCACTATGTGTGCTCACCATACCTGGGGGCTTCCTATACGGAAGCTAAATATAATTACTTTTATGGCTTCCTGCCTATCACATATGCGTCCTTTTTTCATATGTGCCTTTTCTTCACCATTATATGCATCGATATGACTTAAGATTTGGCCATGCTGGGTTGCCTGGCTCTTGTGTTTATGCCCTACGTTCCCGTTAATTCGGCTAGGGCATAAGGGGAGCACCTCTGCGATTGTTACTGCCAGTTCAGCCGGATGTGTACCTCAGACTGGGTGAGGCCGAAAGCTAGCGTTCTTAAGGGAATATTCGGTCGATGAACAAAAGATGTTTCTTTCATTTATTACAATGCGAATCCCCAGATGTTTTGTATCTTGCATTTCTATTCACAGTTCGGACATGCACATCGATGCATGCGTACCCAGGGAAAGGAACCCCTAACAGAACTATTCTCCCTGGAAGATGTTTCTTACTACCCATGTAATATAACATAACTAGTTGGGTACTTGTCTGTTCAAGCACTTATGACCCCGACGCCTGGTTTCCATGCATACCCTGGTTTTACATAACTGAGCGGGTATTCGGATACACCCCGGACTATCGGATCCAGGGGCTGAAGCAAAAAAGGTCCGCCATGACAAATGATTTTTAATCCGGCTAGGGACTACATATGTCCATTGAATTACATAGTCACTTGGACTGTCTATATTCATCCTCTATAGCATCCAACAGGCTATCTAGCCTACAATCCTGTTGGGAATACTTTGCGGCTAACGCTACTTGGTCATACACCAGACTTACGGGAATCTCTTGCCCATCTGGCCCCGCCGGTCCGACTTCGGCCATATGGTTCGGGTCAATCTTGGCGTATCGCGTCTTCACCATGGCCCAGGCTTCCCTCGCACCTTGTCGGCAGGCTGATACCTTCCATAACTGGAAGTGTCGCCGTGCTCCTTTGAGCATATCCACGAGCTTCCCCATGCCGCCTGGCAGGGGAGCGGATGGCCACAAGGCCTGGGCAATACCCTGCATCACCTACCGAGCTCGTCCGTGAAGTTGTGAGAGATCTTGCAGAAAATCGCCTGCGGACTCGGGCATCTCCTCTTCAGGACGGCCCATCAGCATACCTACAGACACAAAACTCTTTTAATATGCTTCCTCGCCGAACTATACTGCAGTTCGTTTAGGCACTCACCATAAATGCCGCGACAAAGCCTACTGTTCTCCTTCATGGAGTCTGCAAGCCGAGCTCGAACATCTGCTAATTCGACGCCCAGTCGGACGTTGGCATCTTGGAGATTGTTTTTCTCCTTCCTAACCTGCGTAAGCACACGCTCGCCAGCCTTTAGCTGTCTTTGGAGATGTGACTCACTATCTTTTATGATCTCCGGATTCTCCCCAGGATTGTCTGCAGAATTTCCTATTAGACTTATAAAGCAAGCCAACTACTAACTGGTATATTCCCTTAAAATTTCTCTATTAAGACAAATGTTACCATATGAGGCCTTCTGGGATTCCTCTAGTTTGGCAACTGTGGCCCTCAGCTGGGTCTTGCATTCCTCTAGCTCTTGAGACAAATGGGTATTCTTCTCTACAAGAACCTATGCATACAATGATCCTTAAATCAGTTGTTCCAACTGTTTCAAGTATCAGGGGCTACTGCTATACATGCTTATCAAATTTTCTTACCCGTATATCTTTTGCATACTAGTCTGTCGCTCGGGCGAGCCCATCTTGGGCAGCTCGGATGTATGCGTCTCCTGAATTGAAGGCATTGAATGACTCTTCAGAAAATATACCATTACGAAGTACGGCCCGTCGGCGCCGGTGATTCATGGCGCTCTCTACTTCAGAATTGGTGGCGGAGAGCCTATCCGCATCCTCTGTCGAAGGACAATTGGGTATCGGCCCCTCATTGGCCTCCTCTCTTGAAGCCGGTTCTGGAATCCGGCCGGTGGAGGCGTGACCGGCAGGATCTTCGGATATAGTCCGGCGACTACTCTTTCTGCCAGGACACGATGGACGCTGTTACATTTCAAACATGATAATCATAAAGCATATTTTAACTATACCTCTGTGACGGTGTTTCAACCCTAATTGCCTTCCTCTTGAACCTGCCTGGCCCAGACGCCCTTTGCTGATGAGCCCCCAGGGGCTCGGCACCGCATTCCGATGGTCGTCTCTATGAAAATAAGATATTTGTGCATAAGGCATGGTATAAGAAAGGAATCCTCTTCAGAAGTTAAGGCTTCGGCTTTGCTTACACGCAACGCAGGGAGCAGTCCGGGATAATCAGCGACAATAGCCACCAAGGTGTCATCGCAGCTTGCCTGATAAAATGTCCCGTCGACAAGCTCCACAGATATATCCGGATCTTCTTCAAGTCTCGGGTCGAGGGCCCGGCCAGGATCCTCTGGCTATGGAGGAGGGCTGTTGAACTCTTTCACGGCCTTCCTCAGTTCCTGCTTAGAAATATCAAGGTAAATGATTGTGGTGAAGGGAGCCAGAATGGATAGAGTTGGGCAAAGAGTAACGGCTTACCCAGCTTGGGGAATTGTACATGGAAAATCCGTCCCGCGGTTTGATACGAAGGAATTCTTCTTCTTCTCCTTTATATAAACCAGACAGTATTCTCGTCAGAGCAGTGGCGGAGTCCGGACCTTTACGACCATAGCGGGTGGCATCGTCTTCCCCGTTGAAGTGCCACGTGGGCTTCCCCCGATATTGAAGAGGTTGCACCCCTACATTATGCATATTGATATAACCTCGACTATTGTGTCCTGATTGGGCCAGTATCTTTATCCTGTTCATCAGGAAGTGGACTTCTCTGGTATCTTCCTCCTGGGGGCTCCGAGGGCGCCAACTCCAGCGTTTCTTCAGCGGAGCGTTATTAAACTCAGGGAGGCCCGTCCGGATTAGGTCCGGAAGGGGAACGTCATATACATAAAACCACTCCGAGGGCCAGTCTTCAGATGCCTTCTTTGGAGTGCCGAACGGGTATTCGGTCTGGGCTACGCGCAATATTTCGGCTCCGTCCACTTCATATATAGATTCCCCCTGATTGCGAGGGACAAGGCAGAATAACTTCTTCCATAACTTGAAGTGAGCC
This sequence comes from Triticum timopheevii, assembly GCA_963921465.1. Lineage (NCBI taxonomy): Eukaryota > Viridiplantae > Streptophyta > Magnoliopsida > Poales > Poaceae > Triticum > Triticum timopheevii. The sequence continues at coordinate 581,711,195 of OY997270.1, read as the reverse complement.
TCGCAGCCCAGGAATAATTCACAAAGGGCAACGTATCCTGCGATATGCAGCATGGAGGCGGGTGTAAAGTTGTGTAACTGGAGGCCATAGAACTCCAGGAGCCCGCGAAGGAATGGGTGGATTGGAAACTCGACGCCTCTTAGCAAATATGGGATGAGGCATACACGTTCCCCTTGAGATGGGTTAGGAGATCTCTCCGCTTGCGCCCCACCATTGTAGGTGGCTAGTCCGGCTTGGACGGGGACCATGTACGCCGGTGGAAGAAACCCTTGGGTCTGCAACTCTACTAAATGGCTGTGGGGGACAGAACATTCTTCCCAATCACCTGGCTTAGAGCTAAGGGAGCGAGAAGAGGAGCTGCGGCAACCGGCCATGATGGAATGGTTTTTCCGGATGCGCTCCGTTGAATGCTTGCTCAAGGGAAGAAGGTGAGATTTGGATCTGAGGATCCCCGTCTCTTCAAATAGATGGTTTGCCTGCAGGGTCGGGGTTGCAAATGTAAAAATGCCCCGGCTCCTCATATTCGCACGACATGTGGAGATGGCCATTATTGAAGCACAGAAGCCGAGGAGTACAACATTGATGGGAAGCCGGACACTCTTCACTACAACAGGTACTCTGGATTCGGAGATGGAACCCGCCTTGGAATGCCGAAGATAATGTATGCGTCGGACTCATCGTCATTGAAGCCTGGTTCATGGGCTACTGAGGGAGTCCTGGATAAGGGGGTATCCAGACAGCCGGACTATATACTCTGGCCGGACTGTTGGACCGTGAAGATACAAGACTCAAGAATTCGTCTCTTGTCCGGATGGGACTCTCCTTTGCGTGGAAGACAAGCTTGGTGATCCGGATGTTAAATCTCCTTCTTTGTAACCGACTCTGTGTAACCCTAGCCTCCTCCGGTGTCTATATAAACCGGAGGGTTTAGTCCGTAGGACAACAACAATCATAATCATCATAGGCTAGCTTCTAGGGTTTAGCCTCTATGATCTCGTGGTAGATCTACTCTTGTAATACTCATATCATCAAGATCAATCAAGCAGGAAGTAGGGTATTACCTCCATCGAGAGGGCCGAACCTGGGTAAAACATCGTGTCCCCTGCCTCCTATTACCATTAGCCTTAGACGCACAGTTCGGGACCCCCTACCCGAGATCCGCCAGTTTTGACACCGACAGTCGCGGCAAGCTCTACATCGATGATGCAGGCTGGGGCCCAGAGGCCGGCTCAATTGAGTACGGGTACCGGGTCCCCTTCGGCGGAATTTATGTTTTCATCGACAAGATCGGCGAGCCGGGCCCTGAGTCGGACATCTGCACCGACATCATCGAGACGGCTCAGCGTGCATGACCTGCCCGAGCCCAGCACGCCGTGAAACGTGCCTTCATGTGATTCATCCATGGGGCGGAATTTGAGGAAGGATCCATGTCTGGCGGTGAGACGGCAATCTATTCGGATGGTGAGTCGTCCACGAGCAAGACTACTTCATTGTACCACCTGCAGGACGACAGGCTTGGGGACTATTCCGATGGCGACAGTATTGCGGACCCCTATGAGCCGCCGAACAGGGTCGCAATCTTCATGGCCGGTACACAGCCTGGGCAGAATTCTTCAACTGCGGCAACAATGATTTCCAGGTCAGCAACGACGATGGTAGCTGGGGCAGGAGGCCCTGTGCGCCAGCCGGCTCAGGTTTTGACTGATTTGCTGGATAAACTAACAGGCTTGTTGACAAAAGAGGTTAACCCGACGAATCAAGTTCAGCATAACACGGAAATTGCAAAACTGCGTGACGAGGTAGCGCAAGCTAAGGAAGACCTGGCGGCAGAAGACGCTAGGATGATGGCGGAGCAAGCTGTTTTGGATGCTCAGGCACAATGAATCTAGGCTAGTTCCTTCCGGCTCTTGTTGGATCAGAATGCTTCAAACGAAATCATGAGAAGAAGCCACCGGAGTCGTCTATCGTTGATTTACGAGGTAAGGAACCTCTTTGGCACGCCCAGAGCAGGGACCAGTAACCAACCAGAGATAAACCGGGTTGAAGCGCCTGGGGCTGGAGCACCAGCTCAACCACGCACGATAGAACCGCCTCATCTGAGTAATATTCCGCCTCAGTATGTGCCGACACCACCGGGTCATTATTCCAACCCTTTGGATAATATGATCGCTATGGCGACATGATTAGCAGCTCTCCCAGTTGAAGGCGACTCTCCAGCAGCGGTTGAAACACGGAGGGCTAGAGAGCTTCTTCAAACAACATTAGTACAGCAGGAGGCATATTCTTATAGTCGGGAAAGGATTCATTCGACCCCCCTACTCAAGCTGGAGTTATAGCAGACACATGGACTCACCGGCCGTTTCAAGCAATGACTAGCACCATAACCAGCCGCGTGAGCATGACCCGACGCGTGATTGTGCACATGGTTTCGCCGATCAAGATATGACACATCGAGAAGCTGAGCAGGCGGCTCAACAGGCGGCTCATCAACATCTTCCAGTTTATCCAACGGCTTCGGTGGAGGCAGGTGTGACCTCTAGAACCACAGGTATACCATGTTTAGTGCCGACTCAGCATAATGAGCGTCTGCCCAAGGATTTCAAAGGACCTTGTAAGGTGCCTAACTACACAGCTGACTTACCCCCTAAGACGTGGATTGAGAGTTATGAGATGGCCATGGAACTGTTGGAGGTCAGCGATGCTATGTGTGCCAAATACTTCACCATGATGCTGGATGGGACGGCTCATACTTGGTTAAAAGGGCTGCCTGCCAACTCCATCGGGTCATGGGATGAGCTAAAAGCCCAGTTCATCCAGAACTTTAAAGATACATGCAAACGGCCCATGTTAATTGTGGATTTGGATGCTTGCGCCCAAGAGGAGGGCGAGTCAATGACCTATTGGGTGCGCCGGGTCAAGGCTATCATACACTCATCTGATAACATTAATGCTGGCTCTGCAGTTCTAATGTTAGAGAAAAAATGACATTTTTTGCCTCTTAAGAAGAAGCTAGGGCGGCTCAAGCGCGATTGCAATGATATGGGGCAACTAATGGTGGCTCTAATTAAAATGCTGACTCTGATAGTACCAAGGACCCCAAGTCTGATGATGAAAAGCCGGGAAAGGGAAAGAAGAGTGGCAGCATCAAGAGTCAGCAGCATAACCCAGCAAGTCAGGGGGGTAATGGTAAGCGCAAGGCTGATAGTAACTTAGATTTTGTGGCCAATACCAGTACACAGAATAATGGTCAGCGTCATAAGGGGAAGCCACCTCCTCGGACAGGCAGATCAAGTATCAATCTTGAGCAGCTGCTGAATCAGCCCTGCCTGAAGCATGGTATGAAGGAAAGGCCATCCACTCACCTTTGGAAGGATTGTCAAATCATGAGGGAATTCAAAAAGTTTGTTATTCCAGAACAATCATGGGTCGGGCGGCGGCTTAGGTTCTGGTAGTGGCGTTTCTCATGGCCCGGGTTATGGTGGTGGCAGTTCTAGTTTCGGCTTCCAGGGTCACCAAGACCATCAAGGTAATCCAGGTGGTTACAATCAACAATCTGGTCAGGGGGGGTCAGCAGCAATAGTAGTCTGGATATCAAAGTCATCCGAAGCAGTTGAATGGTGGGCAGTATCACGTCTTCACCACCAGTTTATGCAAGCGGGACCAGAAGCTCCATAAAAGGGTTGTAAACGCTGTTGAGTCGGCAGTTCCCCATTACTTGCGATGGTCTGAGCAACCCATTATGTGTAGTCGAGAGGATCACCCGCCCCGGGTTGACAATCCGGGTCACTTGGCTTTGGTGGTGGCGCCTCAAGTTGGTGGATATAAATTCACTACGGTACTCATGGATGGGGGTAGCAACACTAATATCCTTTATTATGATACTTTCCGTTGCATGGGGTTGACTGGCAAAAATCTTAAGCCGTCCAATACTGTTTTTCATGGAGTGGTGCCTGGTAAGTCGGTGTATCCTGTAGGAAGGATTGATCTTGAAGTAGCCTTTAGGGATGAACATGATTCTAGGGATGAGAAATAAACCTTTGAATTGGTCAAGATTAGAAGCCCGTACCACGCTCTATTCGGACGGCCGACTTATGCCAAGTTCATGGCAAGGCCTTGTTATGTTTATCTACAGCTCAAGATGTCGGGTTACAAGGGGACCATCACAGTGCACGGAAGCCGAAAAATAGCTTTGGAGTGTGAAGAAGGTGACGCTGCTTATGTTGAATTTGTTTGTGCAACAGAGGAATTGAAGTTCTACAAAGACAATGTTGATTCGGCAGATATGACATCTTTGAAAAAGCCAACCACAGAGCACGATCCGGTATTAAAGTTTAAGTCGACCGATGATACTAAGCTAGTTGACTTTGTTCCTGGCGATTCATCCAAGCAGTTCAGTATCAGTGCTAACCTGGATCCTAAATAGGAAAGCGCGCTCATCGAGTTCATCCATGAGAACCGGGACATTTTTGCATGGAAACCTTCTGACATGCCAGGTGTACCGAGGGAACTCGCTGAGCACACTCTTAATATTGATCTAAAGTTTAATCCGGCCAAGCAATTCCTTCGTTGCTTCAATGAGGAGAGGCGTAAGGCCATTGGTGAAGAGGTAGCCCGGCTCTTGGCGACTGGGTTCATTGTAGAAGTCTTTCATCCCGAGTGGCTGGCTAATCCGGTGCTGGTGCTTAAGAAAAATGGCACTTGGCGTATGTGTGTGGACTACATGGACTTAAACAAGGCCTGTTCGGCTGACCCTTTTGCTCTCCCTCGTATTGATCAAATCACTGATGCTACGGCAGGTTGTGAGCATTTGAGTTTTTTGAATGCTTACCCTGATTATCATCAGATCAAGATGTCGGTTAAGGACCAAGAGAAGACAACTTTTATCACTCCCTTTGGAGCCTTCTGCTATGTGTCAATGCCTTTTGGGCTCAAGAGTGCCCAGGCGACTTACCAGCAATGTGTGTAGAATTGTCTTCACAGTCAAATTGGGCACAATGTTCATGCTTATGTGGATGATATTGTGGTGAAATCCAGAGAGCAGGAAACTTTGATAGATGATTTGAAGGAGACCTTCAACAATCTCCGGGTCTACAAGATGATGCTTAACCTGGCCAAATATGTTTTTGGTGTGCCATCAGGCAAGCTTTTGGGTTTTCTGGTTTCTAACAGAGGCATTGAGGCTAACCCAGAGAAGATCAAGGCCATTACCTCCCTGGCAAAGCCGGCATGTATCAATGATGTTCAACGTCTGGCGGGTCGTATTGCTGCCTTAAGCCGGTTCATAAGTCAGTTGGGTGAGAAGGCTATACCGCTGTACCAAAAGATGAAGAAAATAGATAACTTTGGCTGGAGTGACGTTGCTAATGACGCGTTTGAGGCTTTGAAGAAACATTAGCTGAGTCGCCCATCCTTGCTGCTCCTATTGATAAGGAGCCGTTGTTATTACATGTGGCTGCTAACGCCCGGGCAGTCAGTGTAGCTGTTGTGGTGGAACGAAAGGAAGCAGGCAAGGAATATCCAGTTCAACGGCCGGTTTACTATATCAGTGAGGTGCTTATTGAGTCCAAGCAGAGAAATCCGCACTGGCAGAAGCTTGTGTATGGGGTGTTCATGGCTAGTCGGAAGCTTAAGCAATATTTTTTGGGTCATCCCATCACTGTGGTCAAATCTGCTCCCTTAGGGGATATTATCCAAAACAGAGAAGCTACAGGTCGAGTAGCCAAGTGGGCCATTGAGCTTGGACCTCATGGTTTAAAGTATATGCCTCGCACGGCCGTCAAATCTCAATCACTTGTGGATTTCATCAATGACTGGACAAAGCTGCAGATGCCTGAAGAGAAGCCAGATAACACATATTGGACTATTCACTTTGATGGGTCCAGGTAATTGGAGGGCTCAGGGGCTGGAGTTGTATTAGCTTCCCCTCGAGGTGACAAGTTTTGTTATGTTTTAAGGTTGATGTTTCCCTGTACTAATTAACGATGCAACTAAGTATGAAGCCTTGCTCCATGGTCTTCGGATGGCTAAGGAGATGAACTTAAGCTGGGTGAGATGTTTCGACGACTCAGACTTGGTGGCTCAGCAAGTTTCGGGCAAATGGGATTCTAAGGATCCACTCATGGTGGCTTATCACCGCGAAGTTGACGCTATTGCCGGGCACTTCAAGGGTTATCAAGTGGAACACATTGATCATAGGAAAAATGAGGCGACTGATGCCTTAAGCCGATTAGGGTCCCAGCGTAAGCCGGTGCCACCTAACACTTTCTTGGACATTCAGCATAACCTTCTGTCAAATTGCCTACAGAGGAAGATCTGGCTATTCCTGACCCGGAAGCACAATTGGTGGCGGCTCTTCATGCTATCCCTGATTGGATAGTTCCATATTTGGCTTATATGAAACTTTGGCTAGGCACATAACTCGGCGATCTAAGTCAATGACAATTGCTAACAGAGAGTTACACCATCGCAGTGTCACTAGGGCGTTTCAACATTGTGTTTCTCCTGAAGAGGGTCGTGATATTCTTCACGAGATTCATGAAGGAGATTGTGGTCATCATGCCGGCACTAAATCTCTCGTAGCCAAAGCTTTTCGTCATGGATTTTATTGGCTGACGGCTCATGCTGATGCAGAGGATTTGGTCAGTAAATGTGATGGTTGTCAGAAATTTTCACGGCGAGCTCACGTGCCGGCTCAAGAGTTGAGGATGATTCCAGTTACTTGGCCGTTTGCAGTTTGGGGGCTTGATATGGTTGGGCCTTTTAAAAGGTCCAAGGACAAAAAGACCCACCTTTTGGCGGCGGTAGACAAATTCACAAAGTGGGTCAAAGCAGAACCGGTTAGTAAGTGTGACGCGACAACAATGGTTCAATTCATCAAAAAGGTGATTTTTTGCTTTGGTTTTCCCCACAGCACTATAACTGATAATGGCACTAATCTGCCCAAGGGTGCTATGAAAGATTTTTTTCAACGTGAGCATATTCGACTTGATGTGTCGTCAGTAGCTCACCCTCGATCCAATGGTTAAGCCGAAAGAGCCAATCAAGAAATTCTGAGAGGCATCAAGCCCCGGCTTATACTTCCTTTGCAGAGGACGTCGGGTTGTTGGGTGGAGGAGTTACCTTCAGTGCTATGGAGTATCAATACCACCCCTAACATATCTACGGGTTACACGCCTTTCTTCAGGGTTTATGGAGCAGAGGCGGTTCTCCCTAGTGACATCCTTCATGACTCGCTCCGTGTGGCGGCTTATATTGAAGCCGATAATGAAAAAGCATGTCAGGATGCACTTAACCTATTAGATGAGGAGCGTGACCTTGCAACGGCTCGTTCGTGTAAGTGCATCTAGTGCCCCTTAGTGATTTTGGTGTATTGAAGACTTATAGGTTAAGGGTCTAATGTGTTTATGAGTGTACACAGGTCTATAAGTCTATGAGGAGTTTGATATTTGCAGAGAAAGTCGACCCCTAAAAATGAATATCTTCGACTGAAGATTTTGGTATTTCTGAAGACTTTCATGAAGACTTTGAAAGTGAAGAAATTGGTGTGTCCGTGAAGACTTGATATACATGCGAGGAATATGAAGCTTGAAGACTTTCGTTTTCATAGTTTTGTTTTTCTCCTTCTTGAGTCATAGGAAACACCGTACTGTTAAAGGGGGTCAAGCAATACTAAGGAAAAATTTCCATGTGATGCTCAACTCAAAATCCTACACCTACCAATCCCTTCGAGTGAAGCCATTGGAAATCTCATACAGTTCAGTCAATTTCTTCAGAGACAGAGACGAAGTTCTTCTGGTCGCTGAGGAATTTGCTCTGACTGAGGAGTTAGGAATTCGCCAGTGCGGATTGCCTACACAGTGAGGAACATGATAGCCCTGAGGAATTTGAGAGTCAAATTTCTGACCATTGATGTGCTACGCGCCAGCTCTCCCAAAATATCTTATCCACATAACGGCCATATCATTGAAGGGCATTTATGTCTTATCATGTCGGGCTGCTCCCTAGGCTATAAATAGCCGCCCCCTACAACCACTAGCTGGTTGGCTGCTCCGAGAGAGAAACTGACACTTGTCATTTGACAGCAACCCATCCTCCGAGGACTTTGAGTGAAAATCATCGAGTGAGGAAAATCCAAACCCAAACACCCACAAACCCAAAGTGATTGAGCATCACTGAAGAGATTGATCCTGCGTGGATCCAACGCTTGTTACCTTTGAAGACTGTGCTTCTTCCAGACGGTTAGGCGTCATGGTCTAGAGCATCCAAGAGGAATTGTCGATCGCCGAGTGACCGAAGTCTGTGAAGGTTTGGAAGTCGCCTAAAGACTTACCACGAGTGATTGGATGAGGTCTGTGTGACCTTAGTTCAAGGAGAATACGGTGAGGACTTGGTGTCCTGAGCTGCGTGCTCAGTGACTGGGTGTCCGGGACTGTGTGTCCTCGAGTTTAAATACTCAGCCGCTCCAACCAGATGTACAACTGAGACAGCAGTTGGAACTGGTCTACCAAATCATTGTCTTCACCAACCTTACTGGTTCTATTTCCTCAACTCTTTCATTTCCTCATTACTGTGTTGAGTGTTTGTTCATATTTGTGTTTGAATACTTTGACTGAAGACTTTCTCAATTTCCTCAGTTCAATTTCTTCAGTCTGTTTGTCTTCATCTTGTGTTATCCTGTGTTTACGCTCTCTGTACTCTGTGTTTGTCTTCATTTCATCATGATGACCATGTGTGTATTCTGTCATGCTTACTTCTGAGTACTTATTCCGCTGCAAGTAGTTCTTCGCTAAGGAATTTCCTCACCGGCAAATTCCTCAGTGAAGAATTCATAAAAATCGCCTATTCACCCCCCCTCTAGTCGATATAACGCACTTTCAATTGGTATCAGAGCAAGGTACTCCCTTGCTCTGTGTGATTTTGGTTTAACCACCTGGAGTTCTAGTTATGTCAACCGTAGGTATGATCACGGTCTCTGCTGGGTGTCCTACCTTTGATGGCACGGACTACCCCTACTGGAAGAATAAGATGCGAATGCATCTTGAAGCAATTGACAACGATCTCTGGTACGTTGTGGAAAATGGTGTTCCCTCCGTCACACCTTCCCTGAATGCTTCTGATGTGAAGAGATTCAAGCAACTCGATTCTCAAGTGAAGAATATCATATGTGGTCATCTGAATAAAGGGCAGTATGGTAGAGTGAGTGCTTTGGAAACTGCTAAGCTTATCTGGGATAGGCTCTCCAAATTAAACGAAGGAGTCTCAACTCAATGTGACTCTCGTGTTGACGTTCTTCACAATCTCTTCAACCGCTTCAAAAGACTCGACAATAAAAATGTTCAGCAAACCTTTGATCGCCTCACTGATATCTCAAATGAGCTTCAAGCGCTCGGTGCCACTGACATCACCAATCATGAGGTGGTGAAGAAATTGCTGAGATCACTCGATTCGTCATTTGACACTCTGGCACTGATGATTCAAGAGCGTGTTGATTACAAGTCACTAGATCCCGCTGATATCCTCGAGAGGCTAAATACTCATGAGTTCCAGCTTGCTGAAAAGAGAGATCTCTATGGTTCAAGCTATGGCAAACCACGTGCCATGAAGGCCAAGGCAGTGTCTGAATCGGAATGTGAAGATTCTGGTAGTAGCCTTGGTGATCCTGAAGAATTGAGCCAGGAGCTAGCACTGCTCGTGAAGAAATTCCAGAAATTCTCAAGACGTGGTCGCTTTGGAAAATCTTCAAGGAGCAGTGATTCCTCATCAAGCGACTATAAGAGAAGGCTATGCCACAAATGCAAGAAGCCTAGTCACTACATTCAAGATTGTCCTCAGTGGGACAAGGAACTAAAGAAGAAGAAATACAAGGATTACAGTTCTGATGATGCCAAGAAGAAGAAGAAATCTTCAAAATCTTCATCATCAAAATCCTCGAAGTCTTCATCTCACAAGAAGAGCAGCTCCAAGAAGGCTCGGGCATTCATTGGCAAGGAAATGGATTCTGAGGCTGAATCTGAGGATAATGAGGAAGAGGAGGCATCCGAGGAGTCTGAGTCAGGTGTGGCAAGTCTAGCTCTTGCTACCACATTTGTCAGCAAGTCTATCTTCAACTCTGAAGAAAATGGCAACACCAACAACGCTGATGAAGGCAATGACGACTACGCTCCCACCTATTGCTTCATGGCAAAGGCTGCCAAGGTAACTAAATACCCCTCCTCTGAATCAGGTGAGGATGAATCTGATGAAAATCTTAAGCCTAGCTACTCCAAACTTGCTAAGATTGCTGTGAAACAACAAAGGGCTATTGAAAAACTTCAAAACATGCTAGACAAAAGTGATGATATGTTGGGTGATGAAATGGACCGCACTAAAGACTTAACTAAAAATCTTTAGAGACTTCAGTCTAAGTTTGACAACCTTCAAAGTCATCATAAAACCCTCTTAACTGATCACGAGAAGCTTTCTTATGAATTTCTTCAAAGAAAGCAAGATCTTGAGAAGCTAAGAGTGTGTTATGAAGATCTTCAGAAGGAGTGCGATTCATTACTTGCTCAACAAATCAGCGCTACTCAGGAAGAATTTGATCCTCCATGCTTAAAGTGCATTGAACGTGAATCTGCTAATTCTTCACCTGAATGTTCAAATGCTTCAAATATTACAAATTCTTCACCTGCCTCTGCTATCACTAATTCCTCATCTGAGGACATTGCTAGTATCACTAACGATGCAGGGCTGAAGGAATTGTATATGACAGGCATGTACAAAAGCCTCAAAGGGCATCAGACTCTTTGTGATGTACTTAAAAAGCAGATCCTCCACAGAAACCCTAGGAAAGAGGGTATTGCCTTTGAGAGGAAACTCAATGCTGATGGAACATATTGGAAGCCTGAGTAGTACCCCAAAACCTCATGGGTTGCTGCAAAGGGATCTCCAGTTGATCCATCTAACATATCTGGCTTTACATGTGAATCTCCTCATTCTTCTGATGAGACATTTGACTCCAACTATAAACTGTTCAAAAATCAGAATGGTGAAGTATTTGCTAGATATGTTGGCACTAACTGCAGGAACAGTTCCCCTATGAAGAAAATCTGGGTTCCCAAAAGTTATGTTGAAAGTCTTCAGGTGAATGTCCTCATGACACCACCAGTGAAGAATAGGAACCCCAGATCAAACTCTTCATATGGATCCCAAGTCCTCATACAGACCAAATTCCTCACATGGATCAAATTCCTCAAAAGGATCAAAATCCTCATATGAACATCATTGTGCTAACAACTCTGTTTCGCAGGGTAGAGCTAAGGGCTACGAATATGTGCATTATTCTTCAAATCATTAAGTTCATAAGTCCTCGAAGAATTTCTCTGCTTATTCATATGCTTACCCTAACCCCTCTTATGTGAAACGAAGTGGATTGGCGTCCATGCCACCTTTCTCATATGGTTCTCGTAGAGTGATGAATTCTTTGCCACCCCTCCAGATGTGGGTGGTGAAGAAAAAGAACTAATCTCTTATGTAGGGTCAGGTCTCCAGTCGTGCTCAAAACGACTGAGGAATTTGCTGGAGACCTAAACATTGCCTGAAAGGACGCAGGCGAATCATGATGAAATGAACTTTCATTTCACCCATCCTCATACTGATTATCTGATCAAATTACTTGATGAAATTGAACTGATGATACTGATGTCATATTCTTCACTAATGAAGTATATGAGTTTGTAAGCTGCACTAATTCATCTGCAGGATGATCAACCTAAAGCAAATGAGTGGGTCCTCGATAGTGGACGTACAAATCACATGACTGGTGACAAGAACCTATTGATGGATGCTCCCTTAACACCGTCACATCTGAAGCATATCATCTTCACTGACAAAGGCAAAAGTTAGGTATTGGGTCTAGGTAAGGTTGCGATCTCAAAGGATCGACACATGGACAAAGTCATGCTTGTCGAGTCCTTAGGATACAACCTCATGTCTGTCTCAATGCTTTGTGATCTCGATATGGTTGTTGTCTTTGGAAGATATCATTGTGTTGTGATCATGGAAGCTGACCATTCCAAAGTCTTCGAAGGCTTTAGGAGAGGAGATCTGTATATTGTTGATTTCTCTACAGGACCACAACAAGTCGTGTGCTTACTGGCAAAAGCTTCAGAAGGCTGGCTATGGCATCGATGACTTGGTCACGCAGGCATGAGGAATTTGCACATGATTGCAAAGAAGAAGCATGTCATTGGCATTGAGAATGTCAAATTCCTCAAGGATCACTTGTGTGGTGCCTGTGAAGCTGGAAAAATGACCAAGGCCAAGCATCCAGCGAAGACTATCATGACCACTACTCGTCCATTCGAATTGCTTCACATGGATCTCTTTGGTCCTAATCATTATTCTGCTGTTTCAAATGGTGCATCTCTATATGGCTTTGTTATTGTTGATGACTATTCTCATTACACATGGGTACACATTGTCACTTACAAACATGAAGTGCAGGAAATCTTCAAACGATTTTCCTCGAGGGCTTCAACCAACTTTGGTGTGAAGATCAAGCACATCAGAACTGACAATGGGACTGAGTTCAAGAATTCCGGTCTTGATGGCTATCTTGATGAACTTGGTATTACTCATGAGTTGTCTGCTCCTTATACTCCTCAGCAAAATGGCATCGTGGAGCGCAAGAACAGAACTCTTGTTGAGATGGCTTGCACTATGCTTGATGAATACAAAACGCCTCATCATTTTTGGATTGATGTAATTGATACCGCGTGCCACATCATCAACAAAGTATATCTTCACAAATTCTTCAAGAAGACTGCCTATGAACTCCTCACTGACAAGAAACCCAATGTGAGTTATTTCAAAGTCTTTAGTGCTAAATGTTGGATTAGAGATCCTCATCACAATGCTAAATTTGCACCGAAAGCACATGAAGGTTTTATGCTTAGTTACGGAAAGGGCTCGCACACCTACAGAGTCTTCAACATCACTCTTCACAAGATTGTTGAAACTGTAGATGTGTGGTTCGATGAAACTAATGGCTCGCAAAGAGAGCACCTACCTTATGTGATAGATGAACCAGCACCTGAGGATTCTATCAAGTTCAAGGCTACTGAGGATGTCATTCCTACCAAAGAATCTACTGAAGAATTCATTCCAGAACGCGAAGATCGTCGAGCTGATGTACCTGAGGAAAATGCTGAAGAAAATGCTGAGCAAATTCCTCAACGACAACCAGCTCATCCTCGCGTTGCAAAAGAAGTGCAAGTTGAAAAGATCATCGATGACATTGAAGCACCAGGTCCTCTCACACACTCAAAAGCTTCACATTTATCTAACCTTTGTGGGCACTATGCTTTTGTCTCTATCACAGAGCCCACTAAGGTAGATGAAGCATTTCTGGAGCCTGAGTGGATTCAGGCCATGCAAGAAGAATTACATCAGTTCGAGCTCAATAATGTCTGGGAACTGGTCAAACGTCCAGATCCTCGCAAGCATAATATCATTGGCACAAAGTGGATCTACCGCAACAAGCAAGATGAAAATGGCCTTGTGGTGAGGAATAAGGCACGACTTGTAGCTCAAGGCTACACACAGGTTGAAGGAATTGATTTCGATGAAACTTTTGCACCTGTTGCTAGACTTGAGGCTATTCGCATATTACTTGCTTATGCTAACCATCATAATATTATCTTACAACAAATGGATGTGAAAAGTGCATTCCTCAATGGTAAGCTTGAGGAAGAAGTATATGTTGCTCAACCCCCAGGTTTTGAAGATCCAAAGAATCCTGACAAAGTCTTCAGACTCAATAAGGCCCTCTATGGCCTCAAGCAGGCCCCTCGGGCGTGGTATGATACTTTGAAGGAATTCTTCGTGAAGAATGGCTTCACACCAGGTTCACTCGACCCTACTCTCTTTACTAAATCTTATGATGGTGAACTGTTTGTGTGCCAAATATACGTCGATGATATTATCTTTGGCAGTACTGACCAACGTTATAGTGATGAATTTGCCTATATGATGAGTGAAGAATATCAAATGTCTATGATGGGAGAGTTGAAATTCTTTTTAGGTCTTCAAATTCGTCAACAGCACAATGGCATATTCATATCTCAGGAGAAATACCTCAAGGAAGTTCTGAGCAAATTCGGCATGCAAGATTGCAAAGTAGTCAAAATTCCTATGCCCACAAATGGCCATCTATGCACTGATGAAAATGGTATTGACTTCGATCACAAGGTATACCGCTCCATGATTGGTTCTTTATTGTACTTATGTGTATCTAGGCCAGATATAATGCTTAGTGTTTGCATGTGTGCCCGATTTCAAGCAACACCGAAGGAATCACACCATAAGGCTGTGAAACATATTCTTCGATATCTAGCTCACACACCAACACTAGGATTATGGTACCCCAAGGGCTCTACTTTTGATCTCATTGGATATTCTGACTCTGACTATGCTAGTGATCGTGTGGACCGCAAGTCAACATCTGGCACTTGTCATTTCCTCGGACGATCTTTGGTCTGTTGGTCCTCGAAGAAACAGAACTGCGTATCACTGTGTACTGCTGAAGCTGAGTACATTGCTGCTGGTTCTTGTTGTGCTCAATTACTGTGGATGAAGCAAACTCTCAAGTACTACGGCATCAACATGAAGAATGTGCCTCTCTACTGTGACAATGAGAGTGCCATCAAGATTGCTCACAACCCAGTTCAGCACTCGAAGACAAAGCACATTCAGATTCGTCATCATTTTCTTCGTGATCATGTGTTGAAGGGCGACATTTCTATTGAGCATGTGAAGACTGAAGAACAGCTAGCCGATATCTTCACAAAGCCCTTGGATGAGAAGAGATTTAGCAAGTTGCGGTGTGAGCTAAATATCTTAGAGTCTTCGAATGTTCTTTGAAAAGGACACACATCCTAACACATATGCAAAATTGATGACTTAGATGTGCAACACATGAAGAAACGTTTTTCTTCAATCAATGAAGAATAACACTCTAAGTGTGAAGAAATTAATGAAGAATTTGATTCTCAGAACCCTACGAGAATTGTACGCGGTGTCTGAAATCATCATTCTTATACGGTGGGTCACGCCACCACAAAAGTTGAAAATCTTCAATTTGAGTTTTTCCTCAGTTTTGAAATTCCTCAGTTTTTCTAATTCTTCAACTTTGCAAAATCTTCACTGTTTCCGTCGGTTTTCTTCATTGGCTATATATATATATATATATATATATATATATATATATATATATATATATAGGTCTGCTAAAATCAGCCTGAGCGTATTATAACTAAGCGTACGCTCCGGCCAGAAGGGTGCGCCAGATCGGATCAACTCCTACGGTTCGCACGCTAACAGCCCCCAGTATCCTAGTCCCCACCCCGCCGCCTCGTGCAGTTGCAAATTCAGTCGTAATTAGTTGATGGATCTTATTAGTGCATCCTGCGCACAGAACGCACCATACCCTTCCGGGCCAACTAGATTTTGATCGTAAAGTAGTAGCTATCGGTAGTAATACTCATTTGTACGTGTTCTCATATGCCTTCTTAAACCAACAGTAAAGCATTGCCCTTCCTATAGTAACCGAAGTAGATCTCTTTACTGACCCATATCCATATATAGTAATACAATTACCACATAACAAGCAGTGGATGACGACAACAGTAAAACAATTATTCCATTACAATATAATGTTCCTACCTTTACCATCATTAGGGGTAGGAGCATGAGGACCATATATGGTAATGCAATTACCACATAGTAATCAGTGGTTCACTGCAGTAGTAATACAATTATTTCATTACCACATGTTCATACTTTTACCATCAATAGTGGTTGGAGCCATCCAGCCGTGGGGCTGTAACTTGGTAAAAGCATCGCATTTCATTACCACATACGCTAGCAACATTTACTGTCATTAACAAAACGCATACGAGACGGAAGGGAGGCGTGTGGCAATGGTAACGAAAATTAAATATGTTACCATATTTTTCCTTCCTGTTTACCACCATTTGCTACAACAAGGCGGAGGTGCGGCCGAGCGGTGCGCCGAGCGAGCAATTAGCGTCCGGAGCGTACGATAACTTAATCTGCGCTCTCGCTTAGTTTAGCGCCACCGTATATATATATATATATATATATATATATATATATATATATATATATATATATACTCACAACATTCACTTATGGCTATTGCTTCAAGTTGCATTTTCTGCTAAGTGAATGTGATCGGACCCTTCCCCCTCTATGCTATACTCAACCCAATCTATTCAAAAATTCTTCATGTGCGTTCTATTTGAAACTCGTTCATAGTCTTCACTGTGTCATGTCAGCTGAAGAAATTGCGAACGGAACTTTAAAACTAATCTTATCCAAATTTTTGGTTTTGCCGCTCAAACCGTCCCGTATCCCACGATAGACTTATATATTCACCGACGATCTAACACGATCTCCACCTTCAGTACGTGGGTGACACATGTCAAGCAGAAGGGCCAGGGGCACGTTCGTCCTAAATCTTCGGGCGAACAGTTTTTCACTGTGACTATAAATACCCCCTCACCCTTCCTCACTTCCTTTACTCCTCTTGACCGCTCTCTCTCTCTCTCGATCGAGCTTCTCAAACCCTAGCGCTGCTGTTACTCCATCGTCACCGGTGAGGAAGAGCTTCACTGCCTCGACCTCTTCGTCGTCGTACTTGCGCCAGCCGCGGAAATCTTCACTCCGCCACCGTCGTAGCTGTCTTCCTCCACCAAGTTAGGGCATGGAAGATATGAACTGACGAGCTTCAAATCTACACTTCTCAGTTCGTCGTGTTCGTCGTCAAGGGTAATTAAAAGTTACTTTTACTGCCCTCTTTGATTCAAATTTTCTCTACAAAATCTTCAAAGGTGTTTTATTCTTCAAATCCTCACACACAAAACACCTCACTAGTCATCTGTTCTTGATTCGTTTCTCTAAGCATCATTTATCTTCAAGATTCCTCAATTGTGTGGATCCTTAGTCTATACAACTCTGGAACCTAAGACAAAGAACGCTTAGTGAAATTCTTCAAGACTCATCTAGTCAAATTCCTCAAACTTGTTCATTTTGAAAATCTTCTGAGAACACATATGACCTCTTCAAATTCCTCTCAACTATACTCTGTTCACAGGTACTCATGTCCGCTGCTGAATCACTAGGTTCTCATCAACTTAACTCATTTGCAGCATTCCTCGAAGAAAAGTTGCATACTTCTTCAGAGAATTCGAGTGTTCAAATTCCTCATCTGAAGAATATGGCAGACGGTAAGAAACCACAGAAAGGAGGAAAGAAGCCTGAGGTCATGACTGCATTTGAAATTCTTGAGGACATATATGCTGACTATTGCACACCTGATGAAGCCAAGTTTGGAAAAGAGAACAAAAATCAGCGCAAGGTGCGCATACAGAGGATTGAAAGGAGATGGGCAAGAGAATGGAGGGAGTACAGACATGTAACTCCAAAGTATATGAAGAAATTCGCTCTAAATCCTCCATGCCCAAGAGCTCCATTGGCACCTGGTCAAAAAGCTGATCCCACCAGCCTCAAGCGCGGTGAGGATTTTCCTGAAGAATGGGCCAAACGCCAAGCCAAGTTGGCAAGACAAGCCAAAGAAGCAGTGAGGAAATTTAATGAAGACTCTGCTGTTGCTGATGCCACAAAGGCCTCTGACAAGCCTAGAAAATCAATGACAAAGAAGCCTGCTCACAAGCCAAGTGCTTCATCAACTATGCCCTCATGGCCAAGTTCCTCAGCAATGCCCTCTCGGCCAGAATCTTCAAAGCCCTCACGGCCAATGCCTCACGCTGCTCCTGCTCCTCCAAAGTCCTCAGTTGCTCCGGCAAAGTCCTCAACACCTGTATGTCTGGCCACATGCCAAAGGACTGTAGGCATCTCCATTGTCTCTGGTGTTTCAGCGAGTTCCTCAGCTGCACCAAATTCTTCATCAGGCCCCACTCTGCTGAAGACCAAGGCCACTGCTGGACGAGGTCCTCGGCCTAGTCCGAAAAAGAAACAAGTTGCCTTCCAAGTGCCATTTGACGATGAAGCTGATGATGATGAACATGCAGAAATCATCAGAGATAGGCAAGAAAGGGCCGCTAGAGCCAAAGGGATAACAGTGCCACTGCTTTTGGATCCAAAGGCGATCCTCGACTACATTGATCTCTGGCACAAGGACCCAAACACTCCTATGCCTGATTTTCATTTGACTCCTGGCCAAAGTCACATGCTAACCCATTTCATCTTTGAAGAGAAATGGAAATTTGAGAAGGCCAGACAAATCAAGAAGGCTCAGTTCAGGAAAGAGAAGTTCCTGAAGAACAACATTGTCAAAATGACACCTGATGAACTCCTCAAGATCCAGTCTGAAATCAAAGCCCTCAGCGATGATTTCAATGCTTATTATGCTGATTGGCAAGGAGCCAAAGTCAGGTTCGTTAAACTGACTGATAAGTTCACTAATGTTGCAGCACCATCACAACAAGAAATTCCTCAAGCTGAAGCCTCTGCTCAGCAAACTGAAGAACATGCTAGCACCGCTGATGATTTTCAGACTGCTGAAGAAAATGCTAGTTCCCGGGCTGATGACTCCATTCTAGCCGCTAAAGAAACTTCCAGGGCATCCACTAGTGGTGCGCCTGAAGAAAATGAAGAAGTCAGCGCAACTGCATCAGTTGCGCCTGAGGAAATACAGACAGATTCCTCAGCTCCTCCTGCGCCTACCCCAACTCCTACCCTACCATCTGCATCAGATGTGAGGAAGACCAAGGCTGCAGAAAAGGCTGCAGTGAAGAAAAGGAAAGCATCATCTACTTCAGATTCTTCAGCTCCGAAGAAAATAAAGCCTATGACCAGCTCACTTGAGAATCCCATTGATGTTGTTCCGATTTCCACCATGCCATCTAAGGACCTTGTTCCTTATGGTGAAGAATATGTGATCCCTAGCGGATCTGATGAAGAAAATCATTCTGCTGCTTCGTCAGAACAGATTGATGAAGAAATTGAAGTGGATGCGATCCCTTCAACACTTGTTGCTTCCTCGCCAATGCCTCAGTTCACAGTTGAAGAGGCTGGCACTGAAGAAATTGAAGATGAAGATGTGGATATTGGATGCACCATGCCTGTGATGAATGATGACTTTTGGGAGAGTCAGCATCCCAATTCTCCACACTTCACCCCACGACAGCAGATACCTCAGTCCCCCGCACCAACAGTTCAACTGGGCTCTGAAGAAACTCATCCCACCTCGTCTGTGCATGAAGAAATTCCAGCCACTAGTGCTGAAGAAACTGCGGCTGCTGATATGTTGAACATGCAGACTGCCACTAAAGAGGAACCAGAAATTCCTCAGCGTGAAGAACCAGAGATTGTGATTCCTGAGGTTGTGATGCAACTCACTGACACTCATGTGCCCAAGCCAAAGGATCCATTCTCAAAGAAGCAAAAGTTCAAGGCTGCTGATTTCTTCAACGAGCATGTGTTCTTCACTACCTATAATCCCTATGATTCTGCTCGCATAAGGAAGAGGCGTTTCTGGACTGCTAGTCAAGCAAATTTCTATTCCTCTGTACTATTCGACCAAGACAAAGTCTTCGATCATGCACACATTCCTCACGTGGACATGGAATCTCTGCCGTGCTTCGAGCCAGTCCTCAGTGTTCTTCACGAAGCTGGATTACTGAATTTCTGCACTGACATCTGTGATTGGAATGAAGAACTCATTCTTCAATTCTATGCGACGCTGCACATCACAGGAAATTCTGAAGATGCGAACTCATGGGTGCTGGACTGGATGTCAGAAAATACTCACTACAAGGCACCAGCAACTGAATTGCTTCGTGTCCTCCCACTCAGTCCTCCCCTTGATGGTGCACGTTGCATCTACAATGAAGCTGAGCTTACAAATCATTACATGCAAGTACTGATGAAGCCTTTTAAGCCAGGGCAAGCTCCTCGAACCAAATTCCTCGTCAAGGAATTACTGTATGTGCCACGGACTGTCTATCGCATTCTGACGAAGATAATGAGTCCTATCAAAGGCCACGACTCAAATGATCAAGAAGTCGTCGGCATCATGAAGAATATGCTTTTCAATATCGTTCATGGTGTTCCTGTCAACTTCCATGATTTCTTCATGAGGACTCTGGCAAATATTGTTATGTCACCGTTTGACCTGAAGCCTTATGCGCCATGGATTATGAAATTCATCAGGACAAGGTCTTCACTCAACTACAAGGCTGATACTCTGAACCATGGCAGTTTCTTGCCTCCAATTGAAGTCCTCAAACGGGCATTTTCCTCAGCTAATGACAAAGGCAAGGCAACTGCTGTGATAGATGAAGGCATTCGTCCATTGGATGGTCAATTTCGCAAGGCTGCATCCTATTCCACCAATGATGACTCTGCCACACATGACTCTGCCGCCAACACCTCTGCCAAGCAAATTCCTCAAGCCACAGCACCCAGGGTGATGACTGATTGTGAGTTACTCCTCAGTCTTCATCAGAAAGTTGATTGCAATCATAAAGGGTCAAGCATCAGTTTGGTTCCATTCTTTACAACATGACCTCAACCCACAATGCTATGAAGAAAAACCAATACTACCTCCATGAAACCTTCAACCGTACATGGGCTGTTCTATCTCATATCTACGGCGCCGAAGATCTGAAGAACATGGGTCTCAAGGAAGAATTTGACTGGTCTCCACCTCCACCGAAGAAATTCAAGAAGGTCAAGGTTCCTTCCTTGGTGGCCAGCTCCTACTCTTCATCGCGCGACACTGATGAAAATGAAGACTTGAACGACACTGCGGCAGGCCCTACTACGACAACCGACCCTGGCAATGCTGGCGCTCCTCCATCAACTTGATATTCTTCAGGGGTGTTAGTCCTCAGTTTCGATCCTTTTGGTCATTCGATGACAAAGGGGGAGAAATCTGAGTTAGTCTTCAAGCGGGTCTATTATATGGGCATTTTTTCGCTAAGTTACAACTCTCGTTCTTCTGAAACTTTTATTGGATCGAGTTGTAATCTTAAACCCGATGGTGCTCTGATACTTTTGATGCACTGTGCTCTGATTCTGCATGCTTGTTCCTCGTTAATATTATTTCACGCATGCTGAATCTTCTCAGGCACCATATTTCATCTTGCATTTCAAATTCTTCATATTATATGTCAAATGCATGTATGAATTACAAGATATAGGGGGAGATCTCCATGATTCAACTCTTCAAGTGTGCATTGCTTCAAAAGTAAATTCCTCTCTATGCACATCTTCAAGGGGAGTTCTTCTATATCTTGCAATCAAATTCCTCAATATCAGTACTTACACTTCATATCTTTATCCCCGTTGAA
Source organism: Triticum timopheevii (assembly GCA_963921465.1). Taxonomy (NCBI): domain Eukaryota; kingdom Viridiplantae; phylum Streptophyta; class Magnoliopsida; order Poales; family Poaceae; genus Triticum; species Triticum timopheevii. The sequence goes on along the minus strand of OY997270.1, from coordinate 581,689,818 downwards.
AACTTAACCTATATAGTCATCAATCACCAAAAAGGGGGAGATTGTAAGTGCATCTAGTGCCCCTTAGTGATTTTGGTGTATTGAAGACTTATAGGTTAAGGGTCTAATGTGTTTATGAGTGTACACAGGTCTATAAGTCTATGAGGAGTTTGATATTTACAGAGAAAGTCGACCCCTAAAAATGAATATCTTCGACTGAAGATTTTGGTATTTCTGAAGACTTTCATGAAGACTTTGAAAGTGAAGAAATTGGTGTGTCCGTGAAGACTTGATATACATGCGAGGAATATGAAGCTTGAAGACTTTCATTTTCATAGTTTTGTTTTTCTCCTTCTTGAGTCATAGGAAACACCGTACTGTTAAAGGGGGTCAAGCAAATACTAAGGAAAAATTTCCATGTGATGCTCAACTCAAAATCCTACACCTACCAATCCCTTCGAGTGAAGCCATTGGAAATCTCATACAGTTCAGTCAATTTCTTCAAAGACAGAGACGAAGTTCTTCTGGTCGCTGAGGAATTTGCTCTGACTGAGGAGTTAGGAATTTGCCAGTGCGGATTGCCTACACAGTGAGGAACATGATAGCCCTAAGGAATTTGAGAGTCAAATTTCCGACCGTTGATGTGCTACGCGCCAGCTTTCCCAAAATATCTTATCCACATAACGGTCATATCATTGAAGGGCATTTATGTCTTATCATGTCGGGCTGCTCCCTAGGCTATAAATAGCCGCCCCCTACAACCACTAGCTGGTTGGCTGCTCCGAGAGAGGAACTGACACTTGTCATTTGAGAGCAACCCATCCTCCGAGGACTTTGAGAGAAAATCATCGGGTGAGGAAAATCCAAACCCAAACACCCACAAACCCAAAGTGATTGAGCATCACTGAAGAGATTGATCCTGCGTGGATCCGACGCTTGTTACCTTTGAATACTGTGCTTCTTCCAGACGGTTAGGCGTCATGGTCTAGAGCATCCAAGAGGAATTGTGGATCTCCGAGTGACCGAAGTCTGTGAAGGTTTGGAAGTCGCCTGAAGACTTACCGTGAGTGATTGGATGAGGTCTGTGTGACCTTAGTTCAAGGAGAATACGGTGAGGACTTGGTGTCCTGAGCTGCGTGCTTAGTGACTGGGTGTCCGGGACTGTGTGTCCTCGAGTTTAAATACTCAGCCGCTCCAACCAGATGTACAACTGAGACAGCAGCTGGAACTGGTCTACCAAATCATTGTCTTCACCAACCTTACTGGTTCTATTTCCTCAACTCTTCCATTTCCTCATTACTGTGTTGAGTGTTTGTTCATATCTGTGTTTGAAGACTTTGACTGAAGACTTTCTCAATTTCCTCAGTTCAATTTCTTCAGTCCGTTTGTCTTCATCTTGTGTTATCCTGTGTTTACGCTTTCTGTACTTTGTGTTTGTCTTCATTTCATCATGATGACCATGTGTGTATTATGTCATGCTTACTTCTGAGTACTTATTCCGCTGCAAGTAGTTCTTCGCTAAGGAATTTCCTCATAGGAAAATTCCTCAGTGAAGAATTCATAAAAATCGCCTATTCACCCCCCCCCCCTCTAGTCGATATAACGCACTTTCAGTTCGGCGATTTACCAACAAGATTCACGCTGTTATCACAGCCGCCGGGTTAAGACCAGAACCTTTCAAGAAGGTGACTTGGTGCTCCGGCTTATCCAGGATCAAACTGATATGCACAAGCTATCCCCACCTTGGGAAGGACCTTTTGTGGTTAGCAAGAATTTGAACAATGGGTCATACTACCTTATCGATATTCGAGACCACAAGGACTCGTGACAGTTGGAGGAGGAGACCCGCCGGCCATGGAATATTGCTCATCTTCGGCCTTACTACACTTGAAACACCGGCTCTTATGATGTACATATTTTGACGATGTATATATTATGATGTTTATAATAAAGCCAGCATCCCTGATAAATCAGGGCCTCTGTCGTTTAATTTCCACGAATAATGAGTCTTTTTCATCATAATTTCAATGGTCACTTGGGGGCTTCCTGATCGCATTCGAATCATAGCTGTGAATATCCCTCTTGATCGGCACAATGCCAAAACTTATGGTCACTTGGAGGCTTCATGATCGTATTCGAATAATAGCTGTGAATATCCCTCTTGATCGGCACAATGCCAAAACTTATGGTCACTTGGGGGCTTCCTGCTCGTATTCAAAGCATAGCTATGAATATCCCTCTTGATCAGCGCAATGCCAAAATTTATGACCACTTGGGGGCTTCCTGCTCGTATTCGAAGCATAGCTATGAAATAACCCTTTTGGTCCGGCTTCCTGCTCGTATTCGAAGCATAGCTATGAAATAACCCTTCTGGTCCGGCTTCCTGCTCGTATTCGAATCATAGCCTCGTTTTCTCACTTTGCTTGGTTTTTTGAACATTTTTTCGGTTCATCTTGATACCATCTTGACATATGATTTAAACACTACAATAAAAAGACACATCCGTGACATTTTGGGCCGAAGGAAAAAAAATTCTGTCATACATATGACACTTCTATGATGATAATTGTGACAAAACCCGGTATCATCATAGATGTGGTGGGCTCCTACTCTATGACAAAAAATCATGAAAAAAATGGGCTTTTCGTCCTGTGCGGGCCGGAGACGCAGCTGCATGACATTCTTTGGGCCGTCCATGACGGAAAAATCCGTGGTAGAAGCGAGGGCGAGGAAAATTTTGGGGGGTTCCCGGTTACGGTGGGTGGTCGCGGGCCGAGCGATGTGTGTTTCTCTCATACACGTACGCGCGTGTGTGCGAGGCGTTGGCTCTAACTAAACCCGAGCGAGGCGTTGGGCTCTAACTGAACCCGAGCGATTGCACTGCAGGCTACGCGTTACTGAACCCGAGCAATCGATCGATGGCTGTTAACTGAACTCGATCGGGTGATTCCTTCACTACTGCTCCTAACTGAAGTCGATCGATGCTGCCTCTCTGGATGAACAGTGAGAATTGCGGGGGGGTTGGATGAACAGTGAGCGGTGGGGGTGGATGAACAGGACCCCATGGTGTTGCCTCGATCGAGCCGGTTGGGGCTGGATGAACAGGACCTCGTGGAGGGTTGGATGAATAGGATGACCCCGTGGAGGGCTGGATGAACAGTAGACGGTGGAGGGGTGCCCGTGGAGGGATGGTTGAATAGTAGCCGGTGGAGTAGCGCGCGGTGGAGGCTTGATGAACAGGAGCCCGTGGAGGCTGGAGGAGGTTGACGGTAGCCCGTGGAGGCTGGAGGAGGTCGACGGTGGAGAAAAACAGTATCTCGTGGAGTCCCGTTTTGCGGTACACCACACACCTTCCGATCAACAGGACCCCCGTTTCGACCGTAGCGCTCCAACACAAGTCCGTTTTGCGGTACGCCACACCCCTCCCAATCAACATGACCCCCGTTTCGACCGTAGGAGGTCCGTTTCTACTGTTCTGCGGTACGACAGACCCCTCCCGATGAACAGGATCCCGTTTCGAACATGGTCGGTCGAACACAAGGCCGTTTCCTCCATTCTGCGGTACGCCAATCCTCGTTTCCATTGCATGTTCCGTCCATGCCCTCCCGATGAACACGATGACGCATTCCGTTCTGACCCAGCCGGTTGGCTCCCCATGAACACAACGACGACGTTGTTTCTCCGTTCCGACCCAGCCATGTAAAGGAGTCCTGGCTGTACGTATGTGCAAGTAGGCGTTCGAGACCCCGACCGTATGTACACATACGTGTCCGTATTTTCTTTCTTGCACACTGGCCGCTGTACGTACGTGTACATGCTACGTGCGCGCCTCTACTACGACACGTGCATGCCTCTACATCGACCAGTATATATGTACGTACACGTTTGCGACCAGAATGACAACGCTACGTACGCTTCGACCAGGTGGGTCCCGACTGTCAGGCACTTCCTTGCGTGCGAAGATGTAGCTGGTGGGTCCCAGCAGTCAGGGGGGCGAATCGTTTTTTTTTGCCGGACGCACTTCCTTGCGTGCGAAGATGTAGCTGGTGGGTCCCAGCAGTCAGGGGTGAATCGTTTTTTTTGCGAAATATGGTCGCCCGTCTAGTGAGTCCCCGCTGTCAGGTGGAGGAATAATTATTTTGCGCGTAATAAGGAGGCACTTCCTTGCGGCTTCCGTGGACCCAGCTGTCAGCCTCTCCACGTACAGTACTCTTCTGATGGAAGTCGGTCGTTGACCACATTGACCACGCCGCACCGAGAGCACCACGGCGGTGAACGATGACGAGGCCTAGGAAGGGGACGACATGGAGCCGGGGAAGATGCAGTAGTGGATGCCCACGCGAAGAGGAGTACGAGGGTTCACCGGTTTGACTGCGGTGTGAGGCTGCCGTCGCCGTAGAATAACAGGGGGTGTGGGTGAGTAGAGGGATGGCCTGGCCAGCGGTGGGAGTAGTAGGGGGCAGTGAGGCCTCCGCGGCATCACAGCCGGCCACGGGAGGTAGGAGCATGTGGCACGACCAGCACTGCTTTGGGCGGCTAGAGCACGAAGACCAGAGGTTGAAGAAGCACTACGGCCTTTGGATGGACATCGTACGGTCACTGGAGCTAGAATAGTTCATATTGACTAAGTTGACAAAGCCCCCCATCCCCGTCAACTTAGTAGGCCCACAAGTCAGCCACCCACCAAGGTGGGTCCCAGCTAGTCGAGGGAGTATTCATTTTTTGTGCGTAATAAGGAGGCACTTCCGGTGGGTCCGAGCTGACAGCGGGGGGAATGTTTTTTTGCGAAATACGATGGCCCGTCCGGTGGGTCCCAGCAGTCAGGGGGAAACTTTTTTTCGCAAAATACTAGTGGCCCATCCAGTGGGTCCCTGCTGTCAGGTGGAGGAATAATTATTTTGCGCGTAATAAGGAGGCACTTCCTTGCGGCTGCCTTGGACCCAGCTGTCAGCCTCTCCACGTACAGTATCTTTCGATGGAAGTCGTTCCTTGACCACATTGACCATGCCACGCCGAGAGCACCAGGGCGATGGACGACGACGAGGCCTAGGAAGGAAGGGGACGACGCGGAGCCGGGGAAGATGCGGCAGTGGATGCCCATGCATAGAGGAGTAGGAGGGTTCACTGGTTCGGCTATGGTGTGAGGCTACCGTCGCCACAGGGCCTGGCTAGCGGTGGGAGTAGTAGGAGGCGGTGAGGCCTCAACGGCAGCATAGCCGGCCACTGGAGGCAGGAGCAGGCGGTCTTGCTGGCGATGGTTTGGGCGGTTGGTGCAAGAAGAGCAGCACTTGAAGAAGCAGCAGGATCGTTCGATTCAAATCCAACTGTTACTGCTGCTACAATCGTTTGTTGACTAAGTTGACAAGCCCTGCGTACGCGTCAACTTAGTAGGCCCACAGGTCAGCCTCCCAACCGGTGCGCCCCAGATGTCAGTGGGAGGAATCATTTTTTTTTTGCGTAATAAGGAGGCAGCTGATTGCATGCGGCCAGGCCAGCGGAGGGAGTAAGGTGGGCCGGGGAAGCCTGCGCGGCATCACAGTGGGCCACAAGAGGAGGGAGCAGGCAGTCCCGCCGGCGCTAGTTTAGGCGGCTGGAGCAGGAAGATCAGAGATTGAAGAAGCACGTCGGCCATTGGATGGACATCCAACAGTCACTGCTGCTAGAATTGTGTGTTGACTGACAAAGCCTTGCGTAAACAAGTCAACCTCGAAATCTGTGTCGTGTATAGCCCATTTGCTATTATTTTTATAATTTTTACTCATTTTCTAATTCATATGGAAATGATTGCAGCCCGTTTTCCATTTTTAGAATTGTTGCCCATTTTCTAGTCAGTACTAGGGTTAAAAAATTAACTAAATATGTGCGAAATTTTGAAAATTTGCAAATTTTGGCTGGGGAACAAAATATTCTTAATCCAAAAATTAGTAGCCATACTGAAACAAATTTAAAAATAAATTAGTACTATGTCATGTTAAATCCAATGAAATACTATAAAATATTAGTGAAGAACAAAAACAAAAAAAGAAACTAATATCCCATTTGCTATAATTTTTTTGGAATTTTCAACCCCTTTGATATTACTTTTAACAGACACTTACCATACTCTTTGACCAGGCCGGAATGCATCCCTCCTCGTCTTGAAAGATTTGCAACCCAGTAAGTCGAAGAAAACAAATAGGCCTATCTTGGGTATTCTTCAAAAAGAAATACTGGGCTACCTATTTTCCCAAAGAAAAACCTGTTGGGCTGGTCATGTTGTTAGACGGGCCACAGAGACCGCACAACCCAGTTTATAGCCTGCTCCTCCGAATTACTACTCAGAAAAAGAGTTGTGCAATTCTGTCGTTAATTGACTATACGTTAAAAATGATGTGGGTCCCGGATATCAGCAGGGTGGATTAGAGTAAAAAACGAGGGGTGCATCTGAGTAGTAAAAGAGGCACTTGCTTGTGTTCGGGAGTGGACCTCATGGGTCTGTACTGTCATACTCACAACTACAGTTCTCTCCCGATTCACTATGTTGACAGGGACCATTTCAAAAAACACTATGTTGACAGGGCCGGATGGCGGTGCCGCGGCGAGCGCACCAAGGCGGAGGATAAAGTGTTGTCGCCAATGTGATGGGCTGGGTCGGACATTCTTATTGAAAAATAAAAATGGACCGGAACTATTTACGACATTGACTATGATTTGCATGGGTCCACTGGTTGCAGGAAGAAAATGCTGGGAGAAAGAAGACTGGTCGCTATCTTTGCCTAAGAATAATATCGACTGAATGTAACGACACTATCATAGGAAATAATATCCTCCTGTTAAATCATGAATTTAAAGAACTGGTGCATGAGCATTTGGCTTCATTTATTTACTTAATTATGTTTAGGGGACCATGAGCATGTACCTGGGCCGGATTCATGTGAGAGCCTCCTTTCCAGTTAATTATGGGCTCCTCTATTGGGCCTTCATCAGTGGGTTGCATGTTATCAACAAGTAGAAAATGTGTTCCGTACGAAAAACAGTATGTGTTACGTACGGTACGGTGCACTAAGGATCGAACCGTGCAAGGACTTCCAAAACATTGTGTTTGTCGTTCTAACAACACATTTATTCAACCAACAGACAAAATATACTACTGATTGTACATTGAAAACAATAGCAGCAGCAACCAGGGCTGGGGGTGCAACAGAAGCAGTAAGCAGGCTAGAAGAGTGAAGACGCAGCTCTCTCTTCCAAACCAAACATCAGCCATTATTACATACGGTCTACCAAAAAAGAACAAGTGTATGCATCAAACTAAATAAAGATCCTACTACACCAAGTGTACGCATCTAACTAACTGGCTTAGTTAGATGTTACTATTTATTAAGCTGTGGAGATTGGCTGACGGCTTGAACCAGATGGGTGCCTGATGGGGGAAACTCCAGCCAGCAGGTCAAAGTCTGATACTTGCGACCCTCTCTCCTACTTTGGGCTGCAGATCATGGCGGCACATATCAGGGTATGGTGCATGCAGAGACGCATGGTACGCTATATACACACAGTTTTGCCTGAAGAACGAAACCGCGCTGCCATCATGATCCTTGTCGTTGGTTATCTCCTGGTTAATCGGATAATTCAGTCCGACAAACAGAGAGCATGTACCAAGGCTACTTACTAGCCTCCAGTCAAAAATTCCTGAAGGCCCAGAGAAGCTGGGATCCTGCTCAAAGACCTTACAGTGACTGTGATTGTATTCCACAAAACAACATGTCCGGTATGTGCAAACGATCATCAATCATTCACCGTCGTCTGATCGAGCCAGGAACCACCTGCAACTGCCATGCCGCTTTTCTTTGAATGGTTCTGGGATTAGAAGGGTAGGGACACCAGGCGGCCTACAACATCATATCAAGTTGGAGTCAAATAAAAAAGGGCTCTTGATTTAGTCAATCTTAAGAACAACATGTTATGAGCAAAAATATTTTTTCAGTAAATGTTTACAGTAATATAAGCAAGCCATCATGATATCATAGGAAAGTAACATACTGTTGTAACAGCCAATTGTAGCGATGACTGGAGTAGGCCAGCAATACGTCCAGCCATAGAAGGAGTCGACAGCATAAATGAAGCCCTTGTGTTCGATGGCATCAGAGAACCATGGAGGATGTATGATCCTGTGATGGACGTGCAGATTTATCCACTTACCGCAGTGACCTGTCAGATAGGCGAGACCGCGGTTGAAGAACGCAATTAGCCTGAAGTCTTTATAATTCGCAGATCTTGTGGGCACTTGGCAGATTACAACCTTGAGCAAATCAAACTTGGTATCATGTTGGCTACTGTAAGATTCCGAGTATTCTGGGCCGCAGTGCCAAAGCAATGCAATGTTAATCGAAGGAAGAGGGATCAATCGCCGGGTGTAGACCTCCACCAGCATCCAGCTGCCGCGACCGTCGATGAGCACCATCCAAGACGTGTTCATGCCGACCCAGTACATACCGTTAATGTAGTTGAGGGTGATGGGGATCGGATCGCAGTCAAGGCTGTTGATGCTCACCACCCTACGATCGTTATGCTGCGTGACACGCCGTTTTTGAAGATCGGGCGGCATCAGCAAGCAAGGAGATGGCTTAAAAAGCTCTGACCTGAGGGCTTTGAGTAAATGGTACAGCCCCGACGAGCACGCGGCGAGCGGCATGTGATACGTCTCCAACGTATCTATAATTTTTTATTGTTCCATGCTATTATATTACCCCTTTTGGATGTTTATGGGCTTTATTTTACACATATATATCATTTTTGGGACTAACCTACTAACCGGAGGCCCAGTCCGTATTGCTGTTTTTTTTTGCCTATTTCAGTATTTCAAAGAAAAGGAATATCAAACGAAGTCCAAACGGAATGAAACCTTCGGGAGCGTGATTTTTGGAACGAACATGATCCAGAGGACTTGGAGTGCAAGTCAAGAAGCAGCCGAGGCCTCCACGAGATAGGAGGGCCCCCCCCCTATAGGGCGTGCCCCCCTGTCTCGTGGGCCCCTCGGGCGTCCACCGACGTACTTCTTCCTCCTATATAAGCCTACGTACCCGAAAACATCCAGGGAGCCAAAGAAACACAATTTCCACCGCCGTAACCTTCTGTATCCGCGAGATCTCATCTTGGAGCCTTCGCCGGCACTCTGCCGGAGGGGGAATCAACCATGGAGGGCTTCTTCATCAACATCCTTGCCCCTCCGATGAGTTGTGAGTAGTTTACCACAGACCTATGGGTCCATAGTTATTAGCTAGATGGCTTGTTCTTCTCTTTTTGGATCTCAATACAATGTTCTCCCCCTCTCTTGTGGAGATCTATTCGATGTAAACTCTTTTTGCAGTGTGTTTGTCGAGATCCGATGAATTGTGGGTTTATGATCAAGTTTATCAATGAATAACATTTGAATCTTCTCTGAATTCTTTTATGTATGATTGAGTTATCTTTGCAAGTCTCTTTGAATTATCAGTTTGGTTTGGCCTACTAGATTGATCTTTCTTGCCATGGAGAAGTGCTTAGCTTTGGGTTAAATCTTGCGGTGTCCTTTCCCAGTGACAGCAGGGGCAGCAAGGCACGTATTGTATTGTTGCCATCGAGGATAACAACATGGGGTTTATATCATATTGCTTGAGTTTATCCCTCTACATCATGTCATCTTGCTTAAAGAGTTACTCTGTTCTTATGAACTTAATACTCTAGATGCAGGCAGGAGTCGGTCGATGTGTGGAGTAATAGTAGTAGATGCAAGCAGGAGTCGGTCTACTTGTCACGGACGTGATGCCTATATACATGATCATGCCTAGATAATCTCATAATTATTCGCTTTTCTATCAATTGCTCGATAGTAATTTGTTCACCCACCGTAATACTTATGCTATCTTGAGAGAAGCCACTAGTGAAACCTATGGCCCCCGGGTCTATCTCTTATCATATTTGCTCCCAATATACTTTTATTTGCATCTTTACTTTTTGCATCTATATTATAAAATACCAAAAATATATTTATCTTATCATACTGTCTCTATTAGATCTCACTTTCGCAAGTGGTCTTGAAGGGATTGACAACCCCTTTATTGCGTTGGTTGCGAGTTCTTTGTTTGTTTGTGTAGGTGCATGGGACTTTTGAGGAGCCTCCTACTGGATTGATACCTTGGTTCTCAAAAACTGAGAGAAATACTTATGCTACTATTGCTGCATCACCCTTTCCTCTTCAAGGAAAACCAATGCAAGTTCAAGACGTAGCAAGAAGGATTTCTGGCGCCGTTGCCGGGGAGGTCTTCGCTCAAGTCAAGACATACAAGTACCCATCACAAACTCATCTCCCTCGCATTTACATTATTTGTCATTTGCCTCTCGTTTTCCTCTCCCCCACTTCACCCTTGCCGTTTTATTCGCCCTCTCTTTCCCAATCTCCTCCTGTCTTTTTTGCTTGCCTTTTTCCGTTTGCCCGTGTGTTAGTTCATTTACGTTGTCGTCATGGCTAGTCCTCCTATCCTTATTATTACTGCCGAACAAGAAATTCTCAATTTTAAGCAAAGGGAGGGAGAAAATTTAAAAGATGCTTGGCATAGAATTTGCAATGCTCAATATAAATCTACTAGGAAGCTTTCTACTTCCGTTCTTCTCCACAATTTTTATGTAGGCATCACTCATTGGAATAGATGTGTTCTTGATATTGCTACCGGAGGTGATTTCATGAGTAGCCATACGTTTGATGCTTATAATGCTATGTTAGATTTGTTTGGCCCACCACCTCTTTTGGTCAATGGAACTGTTTTAACTTTAGAACACCTTATGCAACGGCTTGAGATTATTGAAAATAAAATTGCTACTGTTGAGTTTATTGAAAATTTGGATAAAAAGATTCATAATCACATTACCCAATATGGATCTAGGATTGGAGTTACTTTGAAAAATCTTAAAGAAAAAGAACTTATAGTCAATGAAAAAATAGATCTAGACTCTGCTAGAATCGGTAAACTTGAGGATATCATCACAAACTTAGGTTCCGCGTTTTCCTCCATGAAAAACACTCCAAAACCCCCTACTAAAACTGCCAAGTTTATTTATGTTCCTAAAAATAAGGGTGAATCTTCTAGTAAGGGAGATGCGGATCTCAAATCCATAAGTGTTCCCAATTATCTCTCTATCATTAAGGAACCTTTTGCTACCCATGAATTTCTTGAATTTTTGCCTAAAGGTTTGGCCATTGCTAAAAAGGGAGAAACCCCTAGAGATCACAAGTGCTCTATTGATGAATTTAGTGCCAAAGATGGCACTACTTAGATCTATCTTCGCTTTTATGCCTAGCTAGGGGCGTTAAACGATAGCGCTAATTGGGAGGCAACCCAATCTTCTTTGTGTTTCTTGTTTTTGTTCCTGTTTAATAATAAATCTTGCATCTACCTTATGTTTAGATGTGTTTTTATCTTTTAATTAGTGTTTGTCCCAAGTAGAACCTATAGGATAACCTATGATGATAGTTGATTTGATTCTGCTGAAAAACAGAAACTTTGCACGCACGAATTTAGTTTTTTTAAATCACAGATACATTCTTTTGTGTTGATTATTTTTGCTGATGATCAACAAACAAATTGTCCAGGACTTCCTATTTTGGTAGGATTTTTAGAGTACCAGAAGTTTGCGTTAGTTACAGATTGCTACAGACTGTTCTGTTTTTGACAGATTCTGTTTTTCGTGTGTTGTTTGCTTATTTCGATGCATCTATGGCTAGTAAAATAGTTTATAAACCATAGAGAAGTTGGATTAAATTAGGTTTAACACCAAAATAAATAAAGAATGAGTTCATTACAGTACCTTATGTTGTGGTTTTGTTTTCTTTCACTAACGGAGCTTATAAGATTTCCTGTTGAGTTTTGTGTTGTGAAGTTTTCAAGTTTTGGGTAAAGCTTTTATGGACTATGGAATAAGAAGTGGCAAGAGCCTAAGCTTGGGGATGCCCAAGGCACCCCAAGATATTCAAGGATAGCCAAAAGCCTAAGCTTGGGGATGCCCGGGAAGGCATCCCCTCTTTCGTCTTTGTTCATTGGTAACTTTACTTGGAGCTATATTTTTATTCGCCACATGATATGTGTTTTGCTTGGAGCATCGTGTATTATGTTAGTCTTTTCTTTTTAGTTTACCACAATCATCCTTGCTGTACACACCTTTTGGGAGAAGCCTATTTGATTAGAATTTGCTAGAATACGCTATGTGCTTCACTTATATCTTTTGAGCTTGATAGTTTTTGCTCTAGCGCTTCACTTATATCTTTTAGAGCACGGTGGTGACTTACTTTTGTAGAATTTGCTAGTCTCTCATGCTTAACTTATATCTTTTTGAGAGTCTTTTAGAACAGCATGGTAAAGTATCGGTATGTTTTCGAATTCGTTTCGTTCATGCATTATGTGCAAGTCTTGGAGCGTCTTTTGCATTTAGTTTTCACTTTTCTTTTATGCACCATGCTGGTATGAGATAGTCCTTGGTTGATTTATAGAATGCTCATTGCACTTCACTTAAATCTTTTGAGTATGGCTTTATAGAATGCTTCATGTGCTTCACTTATATCATTTGAAGTCTGGATTGCCTGTTTCTCTTCACATAGAAAACCGCCATTTGTAGAATGCTCTTTTGCTTCACTTATATTTGTTAGAGCGTGGGCATATCTTTTGTAGAAAGAATTAAACTCTCTTGCTTCACTTATATCTATTTAGAGAGATGACAGGAATTGGTCATTCACATGGTTAGTCATAAAATCCTACATAAACTTGTAGATCGGTGAATATGATATGTTTGATTCCTTGCAATAGTTTTGCGATATAAAGGTGGTGATATTAGAGTCATGCTAGTGGGTGGTTGTGGATTGTAGAGACACTTGTGTTGAGGTTTGCAAGTCCCGTAGCATGCACGTATGGTAACCGTTGTGTGACAAATTTGAAGCATGGGGTGTTTCTTTGATTGTCTTCCTTATGAGTGGCGGTCGGGGACGAGCGATGGTCTTTTCCTACCAATCTATCCCCCTAGGGGCATGCGCAGTAGTACTTTGCTTCGAGGGCTAATTAACTTTTGCAATAAGTATATGAGTTCTTTATGACTAATGTGAGTCCATGGATTATACGCACTTTTACCTTTCCATCATTGCTAGCCTCTTCGGTACCGTGCATTGCCCTTTCTCACCTCGAGAGTTGGTGCAAACTTCACCGGTGCATCCAAACCCCGTGATATGATACGCTCTATCACACATAAGCCTCCTTATATCTTCCTCAAAACAGCCACCATACCTACCTATCATGGCATTTCCACAGCCATTCCGAGATATATTGCCATGCAACTTCCATCATCGTCATATTCATGACTTGAGCATTCATTGTCATATTGCTTTGCATGATCGTAAGATAGCTAGCATGATGTTTTCATGGCTTGTCCGTTTTTTGATGTCATTGCTACACTAGATCATTGCACATCACGGTACACCACCGGAAGCATTCATATAGAGTCATATCTTTGTTCCAGTATCGAGTTGTAATACTGAGTTGTAAGTAAATAAAAGTGTGATGATCATCATTATAGAACATTGCCCCATAAAAAAGGAATAAAAAAAGGAAAGGCCAAAGAAGCCTAAATAAAAAAGGGGGCCAAAGAAGCCCACCCAAAAAGAAAAAAAGAAGAAGAAAAAAAAAGGGGCAATGTTACTATCCTTTTTCCACACTTGTGCTTCAGAGTAGCACCATGTTATTCATATAGAGAGTCTCATATGTTGTCACTTTCATATACTAGTGGGAATTTTTCATTATAGAACTTGGCTTGTATATTCCAACGATGGGCTTCCTCAAATGCCCTAGGTCTTCATGAGCAAGCAAGTTGGATGCATGCCCACTTAGTTTTCAGTTTGAGCTTTCATACACGTATAGCTCTAGTGCATCCGTTGCATGGCAATCCCTACTCCTCGCATTGACATCAATTGATGGTCATCTCCATAGCTCGTTCATTAGCCGCGTCGATGTGAGACTTTCTCCTTTTTTGTCTTCTCCACATAACCTCCATCATTATATTCTGTTCCACCTATAGTGCTATATCCATGGCTTGCGCTCATGTATTGCGTGAGGGTTAAAAAAGCTAAAGCACGTTAAAAAATATGAACCAATTGCTCGACTTGTCATCGGGGTTGTGCATGATGGGGGCATTTTGTGTGACAAAAATGAAGCATGGCCAAACTATATGATTTTGTAGGGATAAGCTTGCTTTGGCCTTGTTGTTTTGAAAAGACATGATTGCTTTATTGGTACGCTGGAAGTATTATTGTTTTTATGTCAAATGATAGACTATTGCCTTGAATCACTCGTATCTTAGTATTCATGCCATGATTAGATATATGATCAAGATTATGCTAGGTAGCATTCCACATCAAAAATTATTATTTTTATCATTTACCTACTCGAGGACGAGCGGGAATTAAGCTTGGGGATGCTGATACGTCTCTGTCGTATCTATAATTTTTGATTGTTCCATGCCAATATTCTTCAACTTTCATATACTATTTTTGGGACTAACATATTGATCCAGTGCCCGGTGCCAGTTCTTGTTTGTTGCATGTTTTATGTTTCGCAAAAAACCCATATCAAACGGAGTCCAAACGGGATAAAAACGGACGGAGATTTATTTTGGAATATTTGTGATTTTTGGGAGGAAGAATCAACGCGAGACGGTGCCCGAGGGGGCCAGGAGACAAGGGGCGTGCCCCAAGGAGGCAGGCGTGCCCTGGACTCTCCTAGGCCCCCCGTAAGGCGGTTGACGCTCTTATTTTGCCGCAAGAAAGCTAATTTTATGAGAAAGATCTGGGCGAAAGATTCACCCCAATTGGAGTTACGGATCTCCGGATATAAAAGAAACGGTGAAGGGGCAGAATCTGGGAATGCAGAAACAGATAGATAGATCCAATCTCGGAGGGGCTCTCGCCCCTCCCATGCCATGGGAGCCAAGGACCAGAGGGGAAACCCTTCTCCCATCTAGGGAGAAGGTCAAGGAAGAAGAAGAAGAAGGGGGGTTCTCTCCCCCTTGCTTTCGGTGGCGCCAGAACACCGCCGGGAGCCATCATCATCACCACGATCTTCACCAACACCTCCGCCATCTTCACCAACATCTCCATCACCTTCCCCCATCTATATTCAGCGGTCCACTCTCCCGCAACCCACTGTACCCTCTACTTGAACATGGTGCTTTATGCTTCATATTATTTTCCAATGATGTGTTGCCATCCTATGATGTCTAAGTAGATTTTCGTTGTCCTATCGGTGATTGATGAATTGCTATGATTGGTTTGAGTTGCATGTTTTATTATTGGTGTTGTCCTATTGTGCCCTCCGTGTCACGCAAGCGTGAGGGATTCCCGTTGTAGGGTTTGCAATATGTTTATGATTTGCTTATGGTGGGTGGCGTGAGTGACAGAAGCACATACCCGAGTAAGTAGGTTGTTTGCGTATGGGATAAAGGGGACTTGATACTTTAATGCTATGGTTGGGTTTTACCTTAATGAATTAGTATTTGTGGATGCTTGCTAGAGTTCCAATCATAAGTGCATATGATCCAAGTAGAGAAAGTATGTTAGCTTATGCCTCTCCCTCAAATAGAATTGCAATAGTGATTATCGGTCTAGTAACATCGTCAATTGCTTAGGGACAATTTCACAACTCCTACCACCACTTTTCCACACTCGCTATATTTACTTTATTGCATCTTTATTTAAACAGCCCCTACTTTTTATTTACGTGTTCTTTATTATCTTGCAAACCTATCCTATCACACCTACAAAGTACCTCTAGTTTCATACTTGTTCTAGGTAAAGCGAAGGTCAAGAGTGCGTAGAGTCGTATCAATGGCCGATAGGACTTGAGAGAATATTTGTTCTACCTTTAGCTCCTCATTGGGTTCGACACTCTTACTTATCGAAAGAGGCTACAACTATCCTGTATACTTGCGGGTTATCATCAAGACGCTGGGAACGATAGCCTGGTAGTGGGTTCTCGTCAGCCGGAGAGGTATCTTTGCAATAAAACCATGCCTGGTTCCAATCTTTGGGATGACTCGTCAAGCAAGCATAGGGGAAGATGGCATCTCTTCTTCGTTGAATTGAGATCCCACCAAGTTCCAAGCTGGGTCCATTTGAGAACTCGTTTTGGCGGTTCAAATAAAAGTATTCTCTAAACAGTTCAACACTTGGCTCCTCTTGAAGGCACACTTCACAGAAAACTTGAAAGTTGTAGATGTTTGACATGGAATTGGGTCCGATGTCTTGAGGATGAGGCTGAAAGAAGTGCAGAACATCTCGGAAAAATTTAGAGTGGGCGGTGAGAAGCCCCGGTTGATGTGGTCAGTAAAAACAATGACCTCATCATCCTCTGGCTGAGGTTTTTCTTCTTCCGGATTAGGGACGCGATAATGCATGATAATCCTTTCTGGTAAATAGTTGGTTTTCACAAAGTCCTTGAGCGTGTCCTCGGTGACAATGGAGGGAACCCAGTTACATGAAGTGGCTGTCTTCAGCGGCATTATGAAGAGAGAAGCCTAAAAGAAAGAACAATTTTGCCGGTTTAAGTTGATTCATTAAATCGGAGGAAAGCACTACAGTACATATTCAGAATGGCGGCTTAAAAGGGGCCTAATGATATATGACTAGCTACAACTGGTGAGGTAAGCCACCATGACTAGATTGATATCTATCAAGAGTGAAATCTGCTAAGTGTTGAATCTAGCTACAACTGGTGATGTAAGCCGCCATGACCAGATTGAGATCTATCAGGAAGAAAAAATTTGCTAAGTAATGGATGAACATATTTCACAGACTGAAGTTATAATTTTGGATCGGTGGCAGTTCAGAAAATGCAGTAAATTCTAAACCTAAATATCGCAATAGTTGGAGAACTAGCACAAAGGGCGAGAAGTTTGCATCTGTGAAGCAAGTTTTGAGATAACGGAAGGAGTGGAAACATGTTCTGTGTGTCCTAAGGGATATATTTGGATCTAAAATAAGGGCTAATTAGAAGTACAGCAAAGAACGATGAAGAACTCGAAGAACTGCAGAAACCCTAATGGAGATCTACGGTAGAGAGGATAAGGGGCTTACTAGATCCGAGGAGCAATGAGGAGGCGCTGCAGTTTCTCTGGTCCCGTTCAGGTCGATGCAGCGGCCAAGGATGAGGAAAACGGTGAGCTCGCGGCGGCGGCGGAGCTCTAAGCGGCAGATGAGTCGCGAGAGGAGGAGGAAGACGAGAAGGAAAGGGGGGAAATGAAACGAGGCTGTCTGACCCTATTTATAAGGAGAAGGGTGAACAAGTGGGCGCGAGAAACTAGGAGGCCAAAGAATGATTATCCAGCGGTTTGGACGCCTCGATTTTCAAGTTATTAAGGACAAGAATCTATTAAGATATACTGGATATTGTGTAAAATTAATGGCAGATGATGTCATGGCGGGTTACCGCAATCGCAGGAGATGACGTCATGGCGGGTTATGAGTTCTTGCACAAATGAAGAAGGGAAGATTTTTTTTCTAAGTGTCGAAGATTGACATGAACAAGTTCAAATCAACCTAGGGCCTAATGTTGGGGATATGACTATTAGGTATGACCTGCCCAGGAGGGGTCGGGTTATACCTATGGCGGTTCATCCATATGAATCCCATGAGGATGCTGAAGATGGTGGTTCACAGGCAAGGGCCCAAGGGCGACTTAAGGCCCGTAGGAGTAAACCGCTATGTGTATATGACTTGTATTGTAAGGCAGGGATAGTTAGTCACCGAGTCGGACACATTGTGTATGAGCCGGCCAGGACTCCGTGAGCCGCTGGGCGTCAACCTGTGTATATAAAGGGATGACCCGACAGTGGTTCAGGGCAAGAAACAAGAGATCGAAAGCTAGTTCAAGCATATCTACTCCCTGGTAATCGAGACATAAGCAATACCACCTCAAACTGGATCAGGCCTTTACCTTCACCGCAAGGGGCCGAACCAGTATAAACTCATGTGTCCTTTGTCCCGTTTAACCCCTTTAAGCTAACCTATTTGCGATGGCTCCACGACCAAGTCCTCACACTAGGACATCTGTTGTGACTATTCCACGACAAAAGGTGTCTTTCACCTTCATCAAACCTTGCCAGAACTGCGAGTCAATGCCCCTTCGCCCAACGAGAGCAATTGAATGCTGATTAGAAATGTACTTTCTATATAATAGCTCTTGTCACATGCCCTCGTAATTCTCAAGAATCCATAATCATTTCGTCAACAAACATTTATTCATGACCTGCAAATCCAAGATTCCAAGACCTCCGCGGCTTTTTGGCATGCATACAACATTCCAATAAAATAGATGGTACTTTATTGTCATGTGTCTCTTGCCAAACCATCCTGTCTCTACTAGCATTCATAGCCTTAAGTAAAACTTTAGGAGCCTCCAAATATGACAACATAAAGAGAGGAATGTTGCTAAGGCATGAATTAACTAAAGTAACCTATCTCTAATAGGCAACAAAATTCCAACCCATATAGCCATCCTCTTCTCAATCTTCTCCTCGGCAGGATCCCACTGTAAGTTACCTAGTCTCTTAGTATCCACGGAGAGCCCCAAATACTTCATAGGCAATGAGCCAACATTGCTTGTGAAGATCTCTTTTTAATCTTGTAGCCTAAGATGAACATCTCCCAAACAAAAGATCTCACTTTTGTGAAAGTTAACTTTTAATCCAGACAACTACTAAAAACACAAAGAACATACTTCAATTTATAGCTTTACCAAGATCATCCTCTAGCAGAAATATAGTATCATATGCATTAGCATGGTCAGGCCATCATTGATCAGACAGGGCACTAAACCAGAAATCAAACCATGGTCTTCAACTCGCTTGACCAAAATGGCCAAACCATCAGCAATGATATTGAACAACAAAGGGGACAAGGGGTTGAGGGAGTCCTGGGTTAGGGGGTATCCGGACAGCCGGACTATATACTTCGGCCGAACTGTTGAACTATGAAGATACAAGACTCAAGACTTCATCCCGTGTCCGGATGGGACTCTCCTTTGCGTGGAGGACAAGCTTGGTGATCCGGATGTTAGATTTCCTTCTTTGTAACTGACTCTGTGTAACCCTAGCCTCCTCCGGTGTCTATATAAACCGGAGGGTTTAGTCCGTAGGACGAGAACAATCATAATCATCATAGGCTAGCTTCTATGGTTTAGCCTCTACGATCTCGTGGTAGATCTACTCTTGTAATACTCATATCATCAAGATCAATCAAGCAGGAAGTAGGGTATTACCTCCATCGAGAGGGCCCGAACCTGGGTAAACATTGTGTCCCCTGCCTCCTGTTACCATTAGCCGTAGACGCACAGTTCGGGACCCCCTACCCGAGTTCCGCCGGTTTTGACACCGACATTGGTGCTTTCATAGAGAGTTCCTCTGTGTCGTCACTGCAAGGCTCGATGGCTCCTTCAATCATCAACAACAACGCGGTCCAGGGTGAGACTTTTCTCCCCAGACAGATTTTTGTGTTCGGCGGCTTCGCACTACGGGCCAATTCGCTTGGCTATCTGGAGCATATCTGTAAGTGCATCTAGTGCCACCCCTTATTGGTTTTGGAGTATTGACGACAAAGTTGGTTGAGGGACTAATGCGTTTGTGAGAATTGCAGGATAACGCAGGTAGTGTCCCTCATTGATTCGGTTTACCTACCGGAGATGACCCCTAAAAATGTATGAAGACATTGACGACAATGGTGGTATGTGAAGATATTCATATTGAAGACTATGACTTGAGAAGACATTGAGTGAAGACTATGGAGCGCGAAGACTGTGTCGTTTCGTTGTTTCCTTTTCTTCTTTGTTGAGTCGTAGGAACCACTGTACTGTTAAGTGGGGTCCAAGTGAACTAAGTCAGAATGACAAAAGTGATGCTCAACCAAAATCCTATGTCTTCGAGCGAAGACAATGAGAGCAAATCTTATCCAGAGCTGGATGAGTCAGCTTTGCTTGTAGCCCAAGTAAAGTTGTTGTGTGTGTTTGAAATCTGACCGTTGGAACATATGTCAGTTCCTTAGTGACCCAGGGTCATTTCGGACATATCAGGTCGGGTTGCCTTGTGGCTATAAATAGCCCACCCCCTACACCATAAATTGGTGGCTGCTCAGAGTTAGTGCACGGCTTTTGTCGTTTGAGAGCAACCCACCTCGAAGCCTTTGAGAGAGAGAAATCCTTGCGAGGACAAAGCCCAAACACCCAGAGCCAAAGAGTGTTAGGCATCACTGAAGTCTTTCTGTCTGTGTGACCTGAAGACTTATTACACTTGAGGACTGTGAATCCTCCAGCCGGTTAGGCGTCGCGTTCTGAGCATCCAAGAGTCATTGTGGATTGCCGGTGAACGAAGCCTGTGAAGGTTCGGAAGTCTACCTTGAAGACTTACCAGAGTGATTGGGCGAGGACTGTGTGTCCTTAGTTCAAGGAGAATACGGTGAGGACTTGGTGTCCTGAGCTGCGTGCTCAGCGATTGGTGTCCGGGACTGTGTGTCCTCGAGTTTAAATACTCAGTCGCTCCAGCCAGACGTACAGTTGACACAGCAACTGGAACTGGTCCAACAAATCATGTGTCTTCAACAAGTGACTGGTTCTATCCTCTCCCCCCTTTACTTAGTGTTTGTCTTCGTGAAGTCATTGCCTATTTGTCGTACCTGCTTGACTACTATCGGTTGTTGGCTTCATACTATCTTCCATCCTGATCCTTACTACCAAGCTGCTATTAGTCTTTGTACTTTCACATTATTGCATACTTGATTATGGCTTGCTTGTTATAGTTTATCTTCCGCTGCATATCAATTAGGTCATTTCTATTGTTTGTCTTCGAAACTTCCACGTTTTGAAGACTTTCGTAAAAATCGCCTATTCACCCCCCCCCCTCTAGTTGATAACTAGCACTTTCAATTGGTATCAGAGCAAGGTACTCCCTTGTTCTGTGTGATTCCGTTTAACCACCTGGAGTTTCAGCTATGTCGACTGCAGGGATAATCAAAGTCTCCGCTGCTTGCCCCGTGTTCGATGGAACTGAATATCCCTACTGGAAGAATAAGATGCGCATGCATCTTGAAGCCATTGATGTCAACCTCTGGTATGTCTTCAAGAACGGCGTTCCCAAAACTGGTGAAGGTGTCAGCCCTACTGATGTCAAGAAGTTCATTCAACTGGACTCTACTGCAAAGAACATCATCTGTGGTCATCTGACCAAAGGACAGTATGGCCGTGTGAGCGCTCTGGAAACGTCGAAGCTAGTCTGGAACTGGCTATCCAAGGTCAACGAAGGCGTGTCAACCCAAAGAGATCAAAGGATCAGTGTTCTTCGCAATCTCTTCAACCGCTTCAAGAGAAACGACAATGAAAATGTCCAGCTCACGTTTGATCATCTCACTGACATCACAAATGAGCTTCAGGCTCTCGGCGCCACTGAGATTACCAAGCATGAAATCGTCAAGACACTACTGAGATCACTTGACAGCTCCTTTGACACCCTTGCCCTCATGATACAAGAACGCCCTGACTTCAAGACACTCGATCCGTCTGATATACTTGAGCGGCTCAACACACATGAGTTCCAGCTTTCTGAGAAAAGGGACATCTATGGTCCCAACTATGGCCGAACTCACGCTTTGAAGGCAAAAGTTGTTTCCTCATCTGAAGAAAAATCTGACTACGGTTCTGATGATCCTGAAGACATTGGAAAGGAACTTGCTATGCTTGTGAAAAAGTTCCAAAAGTTCACCAAGAAGAAAGGCTTCAGAAATACTTCACGATCTAGCTCAAGAAATGATGAAGCTTCCACTCATGACAACAAGAAGAGAACATGTCACAAGTGCAAGAAGCCTGGACACTATATCTCTGAGTGTCCACAGTGGGACAATGAGAAGAAGAAAAAGAAGAGCAAGGAATATGATTCTGATGGCAAGAAGAAGAAATCTTCAAAGTCTCCTTCCAAGTCCTCATCAAGGTCTTCATCTCATAAGAAGAGCTCATCTGGCAAGGCTCGTGCTTTTGTTGGCAAGGAAATGGATTCAGAGGAGGAGTCTGCTTCTGAGGAGGTGGAGGTGGAGTCTGAAGAGGAGTCCGACCCTGGCGTTGCAAGTTTGGCTCTAGCCACAGCCTATGTTGCCAAGTCCATCTTCAACACTGAAGACAATGACTCCCACACCAACGCTGAAGCTGATGACAAGGACGATCCTGCTCCCACCTACTGCTTCATGGCACGTGGTGCCAAGGTAAAATCACGTGATGCTTACTTCCAAACATCAAGTGAAGATGACTCTGATTATGAATCCAAACCCAGCTACAAAACTCTTGCTAAAATTGCAACTGAACAACAAAAAGCTATGGAACATACTCAAAAACTGTTAGACAAAAAAGATGACCTGTTGGATGCGGAAATGACACGTTCACAGTCCTTGGTTGAAGACATAAAAATCTTCATGCTAAGTACCAAGATCTTGAAAGTCTTCATGAAACGCTCTCAACCACTCATGAAAGGCTCTCCTATGATTATCTTCAAAGGAAGCAAGAGCTTGAGAAATTGAAAGCGGCTCATGAAGATCTTCAAAAGGAGAATGAGTCACTTTGCACTCAACAGATCAGTTCCGCTCAGGATGGATTTGAACCACCATGTCTAAAATGCATTGAGCGTGATAACGCTACCTCTGTTGCTGAATGTTCCACTGCTGCTACTATTGCATTGTCTTACACTACGAATGTGGTAACTAACCCCTCTGCGGAGGATACCACTACTATTGCTGATGAAAATGCTAGGTTGAAGACACTGCTTGAAACAGGTATGTATAAAAGTCTGAAAGGACATCAAACACTTTGTGATGTCCTCAAAAAGCAGATTCTGAACCTAAACCCTAGGAAAGAGGGTGTTGGGTTCGAGAGGAAAATGAATGTTGATGGTTCCTACTGGAAGCCTGAGCAGTATCCCAAAACCACATGGGTTGCTGCAAAGGAACCTTCAGTAGATCCATCCACCTTATCTGGCTTCACTTGCGCTAACCCTATCATCATTGATGAATCCTTTGATGCAAACTATAAACTATTCAAAAATCAGAATGGTGAAGTGTTTGCCAGGTATATTGGTACTAACTGCAGGAATGGACCACCTATGAAGAAGATCTGGGTACCTAAGCAGTGCATTGAGAATCTTCCTGTGAATGTCATCATGACACCACCAAGGAAGAAGACAAACCCCAGACCTATGGCTTCATCTGGCCCAAAGGCCTCATACAGGACTCATCTGAGTCACCCTAACGCCAATGTTTTGCATGGAAATCGTACTCAAACTGATGAATATGAGTGTGTGTCTTCAAGCCACTATGTTCATAGAACTAAGAACTTTTCTGCTTATTCATATGAGTATCATTCATCTCCTGCAAGGCTATTTGCTAGGGCTTCAAAGCCGAAGTTCTCAGATGTTGCACTTAGACTCATTGCTTCTAAACCACCCCTGAAGATGTGGGTGGTGAAGAAGAATTAACTTTCTTTTGCAGGGAAAGGTCTCCAGCCAGCAATCAAAGGCATCCGATACTATTGCTGGGGACCTAAAACACATTAAAGGATGCATGATAAAATGATCTTATGATGTATTTCACATCTGAATCGCTTACCAGTCATACTATGTGTCCTAACCTTGACCTAAGCTGTGATAATCCTTATGTGCGTCAAATGCTTATGCTTCACAACACTCTTTGTGAAGCCTATCCTCCTAACTGCACTGTAGGGTACGACACCAAAAGCTTCAGAATGGATTATGGACAGCGGATGCACTAATCATATGACTAGTGATCGAATTCTTCTCATGGACTCAACCTTACGTCCATCAGACAAGAGTCACATCACATTTTCTGAAACTAGTAAAAGCAAGGTATTGGGTCTAGGTAGAGTTACAATCTCAAAGGATCAACACATGGATAAAGTGTTGCTTGTTGAATCCCTTGGTTTCAACTTAATGTCTGTCTCAATGCTTTGTGACTTGAACATGGTTGTGCTATTCGGAAAATATCGTTGCCTTGTACTAATGGAATCTGACAAGTCTCTAGTCTTTGAAGGGTATCGAAAAGATGATCTATACATGGTAGATTTCTCAGCAGGTCCACAGCTTGCCGTACGTCTTCTTGCAAAAGCTTCAGAATGCTGGCTCTAGCATCGGAGGTTGGGGCATGCTGGCATGAGGAACTTACACACACTCGTCAAGAAGAAGCATGTTATAGGCATCGAGGGTGTCAAGTTCAAGAAGGATCATTTGTGTGGTTCCTGCGAAGCTGGAAAGATGACCAGGGCAAAGCACCCCTTGAAGACAATCATGACTACATCTCAACCCTTCGAGCTGTTACATATGGACTTATTTGGCCCTACTCACTACTCTACCCTCACAACAACTGCTTGTCTCTATGGCTTCGTCATTGTTGATGACTACTCAAGATATACATGGGTGCACATAATTCTCTACAAGACTGAAGTGCAAGATGTCTTCAGACGCTTCGCCAATCGAGCAATGAACAATTATGGTGTGAAGATCAAGCATATCAGAAGTGACAACGGCACTGAGTTCAAGAACAGCGGGCTTGATCTTTATCTGGATACAATGGGAATCACTCATGAGTTTTCTGCTCCATACACTGCTCAGCAAAATGGCATCGTAGAGCGCAAGAACAGAACCCTCATTGAGATGGCTCGAACAATGCTCGACGAGTACAAGACACCAAGAAAGTTCTGGCCAGAAGCTATTGATACAGCATGTCACATCATCAACCGTGTTTACATCCATAGGCTTCTGAACAAAACATCCTATGAGCTCCTTACTGGCAAGAAGCCAAATGTCAGCTACTTCAAAGTATTTGGAGCTAGGTGTTGGATCAAGGATCCCCATCACAAGTCAAAATTTGCACCTAAAGCTCACGAAGGCTTCATGCTTGGCTACGGAAAGGACTCTCACTATTACAGAGTCTTCAACCTCTATCTCTACAAAATCATTGAAACTATGGACGTGAGATTTGATGAAACCAATGGTTCACAAAGAGAGCTCCTGCCAAGTACTCTAGATGAAGCTCTGCCCAGCTCTATCAAGCTGATGGGAACCGGTGAAATCATGCCTTCTGAAGCACAGTCTGAAGAGGAACTTATCATTTCTGCACCTAACCAATCAGAAGACAATGCTCAGACTGAAGGCAATCCTCCCAATGATGGCAATGATCAGCAAGAGCAAAGTCTTCGTCCTTTTCATCCTCGAGTTGCAAATGAAGTACAAATTGAGAAGATAATTGATAGCATCAATGCACCTGGTCCACTTACTCTCTCAAGAGCAACACAGTTAGCAAATTTCTATGGGCACTTTTCTTTTGTGTCAATATCAGAACCCAAGAAAGTTGCTGAAGCCTTTATGGAACCTGAATGGATACAAGCAATGCAAGAGGAACTTCAACAGTTCAAGCTGAACAATATTTGGGAACTTGTCAAGCGTCCGGACCCTTGCAAGCATAACATTATTGGCACAAAATGGATATATCGAAACAAGCAAGATGAGCATGGTCAAGTCGTCAGAAACAAAGCACGTCTTGTAGCTCAAGGATATACTCAAGTTGAAGGAATTGACTTCGATGAAACATTTGCTCATGTGGCTAGGCTTGAAGTTATTCGCATACTGCTAGCCTACGCTAATCACCACAACATTCTGCTACATCAAATGGATGTGAAGAGTGCATTTCTCAATGGCAAGATTGAAGAAGAAGTGTACATAGCTCAACCACCTGGCTTTGAAGATCCAAAACATCCTGATATGGTGTACAAGCTAAACAAAGCACTGTATGGCCTCAAACAATCTTCTCGCGCTTGGTATGATACGGTCAAGGACTTCCTGAAGAGCAAAGGCTTCAAACCTGGATCCCTCGACCCCACACTCTTCACGAAGACATATGATGGTGAACTGTTTGTGTGCCAAATATATGTGGATGACATTATCTTCGGCTGCACCAACCAGAAGTATAGTGATGAATTTGGATACCTGATGCAAGAGCAATATCAGATGTCCATGATGGGTGAGCTGAAATTCTTCCTTGGTCTTCAAATTCGTCAGCAAAGGAATGGCATCTTCATATCTCAAGAAAAATACCTCAAAGATTGTCTGAAGAAGTTTGGAATGGAAGATTGCAAAGGCTATACGACGCCAATGCCAGCCAAACACCATCTTGGTCCCGACGACAATGGTAAAGAGTTCGATCAAAAGGTATACCGCTCCATGATTGGTTCTTTACTTTATCTATGTGCATCTAGGCCAGATATTATGCTTAGTGTTTGCATGTGTGCTCGATTCCAAGCGGCACCAAAGGAATCGCATCACTTAGCTGTGAAGCGAATTTTTCGATATTTGGCTTACACCCCAACACTCGGACTATGGTATCCAAAGGGCTCAAAATTTGATTTGGTTGGTTTCTCGGATGCTGATTATGCTGGTGACAAGGTGGATTGCAAGTCTACATCAGGCACATGTCACTTTCTAGGACGATCTCTTGTTTGTTGGTCTTCAAAGAAGTAGAACTGTGTATCACTCTCAACTGCTGAATCTGAATACATTGCTGCTGGATCTTGCTGCGCTCAGCTTCTATGGATGAAGCAAACTCTCAAGGACTATGGCATCAATCTGAAACAAGTACCTCTTTTCTGCGACAACAAAAGCGCCATCAAGATTGCCAACAATCCAGTCCAGCACTCGAAGACAAAGCACATTGAAATCCGTCATCACTTTCTCAGAGATCATGTCATGAAGAAAGATATTAACATCATTCACGTCAACACTGAAGAGCAACTGGCAGATATCTTCACAAAGCCCTTGGATGAGAAAAGGTTTTGCAAGTTACGGTGTGAGCTAAATATCTTGGAATCCTCAAATGTCCTGTGATCTGGCACACATCCTAACACTTATGCATGTTGATGACTTAGATGTGCAACACACGAAGTAAAGTATATCTTCAACTAATGAAGACTTACATTCTTAGTGTGAATACATTAACATGGAATTGACTTCGGAGCGCCACGATAATTGTGCGTCGTGTCTGGGTCTAATACTTCCTATACGGTGGGTAACGCCACCACCAAATTTCTCTATTTGAAGTGTTTCACTCATGGCGTTATTTTTGCAATGTCTTTGCATTTTGTTTGTCTTCAATTTCAATTTATCTTCATGATTCTCTTCACTATGATGATTTGATTGCTTTCTGATATATATATATACTAGTGTTCTGTCCTCTACAGCATTCACTTATAGCTATGTCTTCCTAGTTGAATCTTTTGAACTAAGTGAATGTGATCGGACCCTAATCTCTCTGTGCTTTCTATCTCAAACTCTATCTGTCCAAATCATATGCATTCTATTGAAACTGTCGAATGTCTTCTCTGCGTCCTAGTCAGCAGAAGACACAGAGACAAACATTAAGTCTGTTTTAAATGATTCAACTTTATTGGTTGAAATCCGGAGAAGCCGGAACAACCATCCGACATGCCTGGCGGGCGTGGGAACGTGGGACAACTCTGAGTATGTTGCATGCTTGCCACGTGCCCCTCAGATGTGAACCGCCAGGGGCACCTGCGTAATTCCGCTGTGCCGCACACTTCCTTATAAATACATGTCCCCTGCTGAAAAGGAAACCTTCTTCCACCTCTCCACCTCGTCAAAACCCTAGCGCCACCGCTAGCTCTCGACGACGCCGGCGACGAAGCGCTTAGCTGCTGCGACTTCTCCGACGCCGTCCTCACGCCGGCCACGGACATCGTCCTCTCCGCCGCCGCCGTAGGTGTCCTTCATCGCCAAGTTAGGGCACAGTGGATTGAACTGCTCGGTCTCCTATTCATCCCATCTAGCAGTTCTTCGTGTGGTAAATATAACTCTATTTTTACCATCTTTTTGATCCTCAAAGATTCATCCTATTTACCAAAATTGGTTTCTGCCTATACAATGTTAGATCTATTCTGTCTGCATCTCATACTGCCTAGTATATTCACTTAAGCTTCATATCTAGATAGATTCCTCACTTGTACTTATTCACGGATTCGTACAAATCTGGAACCAACTCTCAACATATAAGTGAATGTCTTTGCATCATGAGGTCAATGTCTTCAAACTGATTTATCTTCAAAATCTTCTGAGAATGCATATGACCTTTTCCCCTTCCTTCGCATCTCTAATGCTGTCACAGGTACATGTCCGTGGGAGAATCCCTTGGTTCTCATAGTCTGCATTCGTTTGCAGAATTCTTACAGCATCACATTAACTCTCCCAAAGCCAGTTCCTATTTAACCAACAAGCGAAAGCCTTTGAAGCCTTTGAACGTATTGAAGCCATTCAGTTTGAAGTTCATGGCTGCAGAGAAATCAGTAAGGAAGGGTGGAAGACAGCGTCGAGGGGGAACATCAAAAGATTTGCCTGATGACCTCGCAGAGCTTTACAAGACAGATCCTGAAGAGGATTATAATGTCAGGACCCCGACTCAATGTCACATCGATCTAGCCTATAACACCTCATATCACTTTGCGGCCTCACGCACGGTATCCCCACGGGTGTCGCCTTACCTTTGCCCGGGACCGTTTGCGCCTTTTGGCACACGTATATGATAGTGTCGCTAGCATCCATATGAAAAAGGAGCCCGGGCTGACATGGCTAGTTGTAAACCCAAAGTCGCACCCACTTACAGGGACAGGCATCCATGACCCAGCATCGAACGTGTCGGTCATCAGCAAGTAAGTTCCGGGCTGTAGCACTGGGCTAGCAGGACTCCGGTAAACCGGGCTGTAGCGGGCTAACAGGACTCCGGTACTCAATGCGTGACATTTCCCCGAAGGGACAGACACAGGAACGAAGAAGGACACATGCCGGCCAGCCAAGTGTTCCGGAGTAGTAGCAAGCTACCATTCAGTGGAATCACTAGGAGACATTTCCCGGTAAGAGAGACTACTAAAGATAAACAACTAGATAGTCAGATCCCACACATACCAAGCATTTCAATCATACACACAATATGCTCGATATGTGCAAATACAACAAGGCATCACAACATGACTCTATGACACAAGTACTTTATTTAAAAGGCTCAGAGAGCCATACATAGCATACACACAAGTACGGGTCACACGACCCAGCACTCAAGTCATACAGTCATACAAACCAGCAGCGGAAGTAACATGTCTGAGTACAGACAACTGGTAACATACAAGAGGCTTAGAAAGCCTAACTATACTACGTGGTCCTTCCCAAGCTCAGGATCACCACCTGGGCCTTAGCCTACTCATTGATGTCAACGTCTACGAAGAACCCATCAGAAGGGGTTGCAGCGTCTTCTGTAAAAAAAATGTAAATTATAGCAACATGAGTACAAAGGTACTCAGCAAGACTTACATCAGATCCTACATACATGCACATTATCAAGAAGGGTTGGTGGAGTTATTGCAGCAAGCTAGCTTTGACTCTTGGCTAAGCTATCCTACGAGACTCCAACTTGAAATGGTTTTGCGCACACGAGTCCACTATTCACCACTCAATACACTACCGAGAATCCACCTCCGTCTTCCTACGGAAGAGCCATCCTCGGCACTCACGCTTATCTGGAGGCTTTTAGTAGTTTCCATTTACTTGTCTATGAACTGTATAGGCAACCAAGTAGTCCTTTACCGCGGACGCGGCTATTCGAATAGATTAGGTTAACCCTGCAGGGGTGTACTTCTTCATACACGCTCTCACCACTTACCGTCGTTTACACGACATGTACTCGGCAACCTTCAAGCGGAAGCCCAACGTGGGTGTCGGCCATGACCTACCTAAACACCTAAGTCTCTAGTCCAGGTTTATCGCCTATTTGGGTTCCATCCATGAGGAGATCCGGCCGAAGTTTCGCTCACGGCCCCAAACGATGAGAACAGGGTTCCCGAGATACCAAACGGGCATCCGGTACACCCGGCCACGTACCTACCGCATCACAGCCCACCCCTACGGTCAGCGCTGTCCACGGCCTCCAGTAGGCTACAAACACCAGAAACTACTTGCAACTCCTGGACAGAAGACTAGGGTGAATAAGAAGCCGAGAGGGTCCATTGGTTTCGGGCCCAATGCATGGTAGTAGCTAAATGTTAAATCACACATACAGATCTCAGTGCTTAAGGACGGCCTCAATGAAACAACCCACCATGTACTCCTACATGGCCTCTCATCGATACCTTTACCAAATCGTGTTCAACACACCACTCTCAAACTGATAAGATCATTTCACTCTAGCCCATCACCCAGATGAACCAGACCTGACACGACTCTAAGCATAGCAGGCATAGCAAGGTAGGAACAACACATACATATGGCTCAATCAACTCCTACACATGCTAGTGGGTTTCATCTAGTTACTGTGGCAATGACAGGTCATGCAGAGGAAATGGGTTCAACTACCGAAGCACACAGCAGGTTGAAACGCGTTGTCTTAATGCAGTAAAAGAGAGCAAGAGCGAGAACATGGGATTGTATCGATATGATCAAACGGTTGGTTGCTTGCCTGATGGGTCGATGCACTGATACGGTTCTTCGCTAGGGTAATCACGGTACTCCTCGGAGGCAGAACCTGCCGCAAGAACACCGATACATAGCCATCACCAAACAATGTGCGACAATATGATGCATGCATGAAACATGGCAATATGAGTGTGTTGGGCTAGTGCAACTAAGACCAGAAGGGTTTGAACCAATTTGAACCAAAGATTCAAATTTCAAACTCATACATGGCCCTTTAAAGTGTTTTATCTTGTTTTGCATTAAACATCAAGTTAACTTGTTTAATCATGCATGAAAACAGTACAGATGGAAAGATTGGATTTTTTTGATCATTTTACATATATAACTTGTCTGATTTGGAGTTACAGATTAAAAGTTATGAATTTTTGAAGTTTAAACTATATTCTGGAATTTCCTATATTAGAATAAATCCAGAAATTGATTTATTGCGTCAGCATGAGGTCATGCTGACCTCAGCAAGTCAACAGACCTGGTCCAGTCAAACCTGACGCGTGGGGCCAGGGTGTCAGGGTCATTAGATTAGTTAAAGTTTAATTAAAACTAAACTAGGTTAATTAACAGGGCTGGGCCCCACCTATCAGCGACTCAACGGAGTCAACCAGGGCCCACCCGTGGTCAAAACAGGTCAGCGGCGCCGGCGTTTAGCCGCCGGCGAGCCCGACGCGGCGGCGGAAAGTGGTTTTGGCCGTTCCGGCCACCAAATGGGTCGCGGAGGGCATCGGGATGGAGCTGAGGACGAGCCGGAGCTCTTGGCGGAGTCAGTTGGGGTCGGGGTGGCCGGAGTTGGCGCCGGCGACGACTTTGGCGGCGACCGGAGCTCGGGTGAGAGCGAACTCGGGCTAGGGTGTGCGGAGAGGTGCGGGGAGTGCATGGTTAGGCTCAGCGCGGCGTGTTGAGTGCGTTGGACACCATGGAGCGGCCGGAGGATGGCCGGGAGCACGTCGGCGACGAGATCCGCGGCGGTGCGTGCGGGTGATCTTTGTGTGGTGGCTACTCGGCTCGGGAGTGAGAGGGGAAGGGTAGGAGGAGAAGCTAGGCTCACTGGGCACTCGTAGAGGCCACCGGCGGGGTCGGGGACGAGCTGAGACGGCGGCGGCGTTGAAAGGGATCTCCGGCGACGGCGAACTCGGGCGAGGTCGGTGCGGTGGACTCGGGCCTTGCGAGGCTCGGGGCTTGACTAGCTCGACGAAGTGGACGGCGGCGGAGCTCCTGGACACGGCGGCACGGCGTGGGGTTGACGGAGGGCGTGGCTACGGCGAGGGGGTGGCGGCGATGGCGTCGGCCATGGCTGGGGAGCGCGAGGGGGAGGTGCTGGAGAGGAGAGGGGGTGTCTGGGGGGTTCAGGGGAGAGAGGGGGAGCGATCCACGGCGTTAGCCGGGCGAGAGAAGCAACGAGGCGGCGAGCAGGTGCGTGGCACCCATGCGGTGCTCGCCGTCGAGCACCTGCCTGCCTGCCTGGCCGGCAAGCAGCTCGCTGGCGCGGCGCTGGGCTGGGCCGGCAGGTGGGCTGGTTAGCGGGCACCAGGTAAGTTTTCCTTTTCCTGTTTTTTTCTTTTTCTATTATTCTGCAACTTTGTTGAATTAATAAAAATACTTAGGCAACTCCTAAAATCACCAAACTACTCCTGGTCCATAGTTGGATTATTTCCAACATGAAACATTTTAGTTTGGAGATATTTGAGCACTTGAAATATTTTATATAATTTTAAGTGCCCAAACTCAAATATTTATGATTTAATTCAGAGACCCTAGGATGACCTAGGAAATTGTGCATCACTTTTGGCAGAGGTTCTGAACCAAGACAAAAATGATGGACATTTTAGAAGGGCGTTTCAGGTTCATTGAAAAAGTTTTTAGTAAAACCTAGTTGGTTTCAGAGGGGGCTGGGGGTTCTGTCATCCCCATTTCAAGTTTCTGATGAAAAAAAATAGACATGATGCAACACTCTAATGCATAACTAGCTAGGGTGTGACAACTCACCCCCACTCAAAAGAATCTCGTCCCGAGATTTGGGTTCCTCCGGAAGAAGGCGGGATACTCAAGTCGAAGACGATCCTCCCTTTCCCAAGTTGCTTCCTTCTCAGAATGGTGCGACCATTGAACTTTGAGAAACTTGATATTATGACGTCGAGTGGTACGCTCGGCCCGATCGAGGATACGAACGGGGTACTCTCGATACGTGAGATTATCTTGGAGATCAAGCGTTTCGTGGTCCACTCCACGGATAGGATCCGAGAAGCAACGCCTGAGTTGAGAAACGTGGAAGACATCGTGGACTCTGGAGAGATGCGGAGGTAGTTCCAATTGGTAGGCAACTTCTCCTCGTTTAGCGAGAATGCGAAAAGGTCCAATGTAACGAGGAGCCAATTTGCCTTTGATACCGAAACGATGGGTTCCCTTCAGAGGAGTAACCCGAAGGTAAGCCTTCTCGTCAACCTCGAAAGTCATAGCCTTATGTTTTCGGTCATATTGACTCTTTTGACGAGATTGGGCTGTTTTCAACTTTTCACGAACGATGCGAACTTGCTCTTCTGCTTCCTGGATCATATCCGGGCCAAAGAATTGTCTTTCCCCGGTTTCTGACCAATTAAGGGGTGTTCGACACCGTCGTCCATAGAGAACTTCAAAAGGGGCTTTACCCAAGCTAGACTGATAGCTGTTGTTATAAGCGAATTCGGCAAATGGGAGGCATTTCTCCCAATCCATTCCGAATGAGATAACAGAAGCTCGAAGCATGTCTTCTAAAATCTGGTTGACGCGTTCTACTTGACCACTTGATTTAGGGTGAAAAGCGGTGCTAAAGGAAAGGCGGGTTCCCATAGCATTTTGGAAACTTTCCCAAAATCGAGAGGTGAAAAGACTTCCTCGATCCGAGTTAATTTCCAACGGAACACCATGGAGAGACACTATTCGGGAGATGTACAAGTCTGCTAACTGACTAGCAGTTATACTCTCACGAACAGGTAGAAAATGGGCCACTTTGGAAAGGCGATCGACAACGACGAAGATAGCATTATTCCCTCTATTGGTCCTGGGAAAACCGGTGATGAAGTCCATACCAATTTTATCCCATTTCCATTCAGGAATAGCTAGGGGTTGAAGGGTGCCAGCAGGCCATTGATGCTCTGCTTTTACACGACGGCAGACGTCGCAATTAGCAATATACTGAGCAATTTCTCTCTTCATCCTAGTCCACCAGAACCTCTGGCGTAGGTCTTGATACATCTTAGTGCTACCGGGATGAATAGTGAGAGGAGATTCATGAGCTTCCTTAAGGATCAATTGCCTCAGGTTTCGCACCTTGGGAACCACTAGCCGATTCCCGAAGTATACGACCCCTTGATCATCAATGGAGAAACAATTCGCAACTCCTTTATGGATGTTTCTCTTGATGCGGGAAATTCCCGGATCTACTTTCTGTGCTTTGATGATCTGATCCGTAAGGGTAGGTTTCGCCACCAAGGTGGAAAGGAAACCTTGAGGAACAATGTGGAGATTAAGTTTCCGAAATTCCTCATGGAGAAGTGGTTGACTTTGTTGCAACATTAGGTTATTGCAATAAGATTTACGACTTAGCGCATCAGCCATGACATTGGCTTTCCCTGGGGTGTAAGTTATTCCTAAGTCGAAATCTGTGATCAACTCGACCCAACGTCTTTGCCTGAGATTCAAATCCGGTTGGGTGAATATGTACTTCAGACTTTGGTGATCAGTGTAGATCTCGCAATGATTACCGAGGAGGTAATGTCGCCAGGTTTTAAGTGCATAGACTACAACTACAAGCTCTAGGTCATGAGTAGGATAATTCTCCTCATGTGGGTGCAATTGCCGTGAAGCGTAAGCAATTACGTGTCGATCTTGCATGAGAATACAGCCTAGTCCTTGTCGCGAGGCATCGCAGTAGATAACAAAGTCCTTAGAGAAATCTGGCGGTACCAGTACGGGAGCAGATGTCAGGCGTCTTTTCAGCTCCTGAAAGCTGTGCTCACATTGTGGAGTCCATTCGAACCTTTTATCTTTCTTGAGGAGCTCGGTTAGAGGTTTAGCAACTTTGGAGAAATTCTCGACAAAGCGACGGCAATAGCTCGCTAGGCCAAGGAAGCTCTGAACTTGCTTAACCGATTCAGGTGGAGTCCAATTAAGGATGGCTTGAACTCGCTCAGGGTTAACGGCAATACCTTTACCAGATATTACATGACCCAGGTAAGTTACTTCTGACAACCAAAATTCACATTTAGAAAATTTGGCATAAAGGCGATGCTCTCGAAGTTTCTTCAACACTAGCCTTAGATGTTCGGCATGTTCTTCCTCGTTCTTGGAGTAGATGAGTATATCATCGAGGTAAACCACGACGAATTTATCCAAATACTCCATGAAGATTGAGTTCATTAACCGGGAAAAGGTGGCTGGAGCGTTGGTTAAACCGAAAGACATGACGGTGTACTCGTATTGGCCATAACGAGTAACAAAAGCCGTTTTCGGAATGTCCCCGTTCCTGATTTTGATTTGATGGTAGCCCAACCTCAAATCCATTTTAGAAAAGACTGAGGATCCAGCGAGCTGATCATACAGGTCGTTGATCCTGGGGAGCGGGTACTTGTTCTTAATTGTGACCAGGTTAACCGGTCGATAATCTACAACCATCCGGTCCGTACCATCCTTCTTCTTGACGAAGAGAACGGGGCAAGCCCAAGGAGATGAACTAGGTCGGATGAAACCCTTTTTCAAGGACTCATCGAGTTGTTTCTTAAGCTCGGCTAGTTCTAGTGGTGCCATCTTATAGGGTCTTCTAGCAATCGGGACGGTTCCTGGAATGAGGTCTATTACGAACTCAACATCCCTGTCGGGTGGAACACCTGGAAATTCCTCTGGGAAGACATCCGGAAAATCACGGACTACCGGAACGTCCTCAAGGTCTGGCAAAGGGCTGGCGTTAAGGGAATATAACTGTTGCTTGGCTATTCGGGTCAAGACATTGACTATCTTCCCCGAAGGATGGGTGAGTTGAACAGTCCTAGAGAAGCAATCAATTTTGGCATGATGGGCTGACATCCAGTCCATACCCAAAATGATATTAATATCCGAAGATTTGAGAGCTATCAAAGATGCAAGGAAAACAAGTCTGTCGACATGGATTTCATTTCCATGGCTTACTCTAGAAGTTTGCCATCTAGAACCAGGAGTGGAAATTTCCATGGTAGAAGGCATGTCACAGAAGGCGGTGTTATGCAAGCGAGCATAGTTTTCGGATATGAATGAATGAGATGCTCCAGTATCGAAAAGAACAGATGCCGGGTGGCAATTAACAAGGAGCGTACCGAGAACGACGTTGGGGTCCTCTTGAGCTTCTTCGGCAGAGATACAGTTGACATGGCCACGTGCAGCAGTGGCCGGCTTGGCGTAGAACACTTTCCCTGTCGGCTTGCCACGGCCAACAGTTTTTGCTATCTGGTTGGGGTTGGTTTGGGGGCACTCGCGCATATAGTGGCCTGATTCCCCACACTTGAAACAAGTCACGGAACTGGTGCGTGGAGGAGCATTATTGGTTGGACCACCATAGGGCTTGGCTGGTGCATATTGCTGAGCTGGGCGAGGCGCCTGAAAGGATGGCCTCGGTGTATATCTGGGTGGCAGGGCAGTGTTAGGCACCCACACGCGGCGCTTCTGGGGTCCAGCACCGGATGAAGAACCTAAATCACGGCCATGCTTGCGTGATGCATCGAAATCAGTCTGTCCCGTCTCAGCACTGATGGCTTTATTCACAAGCTTCTGAAAAGAGGTGCACTCATGCAGACGGAGGTCACGGCGGAGCTCAGGACTAAGTCCCTTACGGAACCTTGCCTGCTTCTTGGCATCGGTAGAAACTTCCTCAGTTGCATAACGTGCAAGGTTACCGAACTCCCTGCTGTAAGCGTCAACAGAGAGTCGACCTTGAGTGAAGCTACAGAACTCCTCACGTTTACAATCCATGAGACCCTCCGGAATGTGATGTTCACGGAAAGCCTCGCTGAATTCAGCCCAAGTAGTGACGTGGCCCGCTGGGCGCATAGCTTCATAATTCTCCCACCAGAGACTAGCGGGGCCTTCAAGATGATATGCAGCAAAGGTGACCTTATTAGCCTCAGCTACCAGCGCAGAACGCAGTTTGTGAGTAATGCTGCGAAGCCAGTCATCGGCGTCGAGAGGCTCGACGGAGTGGTGGAAGGTAGGCGGGTGTAACTTGATGAAATCACTGAGTGACACCAAGTTATTTCTCTGATGGTGTGCTGTGTTCTGTTCGATGCGCTCCAACAAACGGTTGGTCTCCCGCTTGTTTCTCTCGGCTTCCAGCATAACTTCGGCTAGAGAAGGAGGGTGAGGCAGATTTGCATTCCTGACTTCACTGCCTTCGGCCTGCTCTTGGGGAGCAGGGTTTTTGCGCGTGTTAACCATCCTAGGAAAAACAAGACAATGGTTAAGTCCAGGATGATAAGATTTGGCACAGAAATGTAGAGTGTAATGGATAACTCGGAATGCAGGATGATCATCTGTATGACATGGTAGATACAGAACTGCTTCTTTATTCCATCGTCATACACACCATACAAGGTTTTAGTACAAGACCAAACAAAGTACTACTACGGTGAAAGGGAGATTACATCTCATCGAAGGCATTCCAAGCTCCTATACATTATTTTTCATACACCTCCGGAATGACTACACACTAAGTCATATTCCACAAGTCACGCAGGACAGCGGAAATACAACTGTTACATTACTAGTGGAATTACTACTAACTCAGACGTCTCCGTAGTAGTCCTCGTAGAAGTCACCTCCATAACCTGGAAGTTCAACGTGAGCATCCGGAAACAGACGATCTCGCAGAGCTTGTGGACCAAAAGGGCTAGGGTGAGGTCTTGGACCAACAAACGGTGGCCTGCGGGGACCACGAGGTGGGGTGATGCCTCCCACATCACGCCAATCCATCATGTCCGGCAGAGCAGACCTAACAGGATACAGATCTCTCATATCCATGTATCCAGCTTGCACAGCCGGTGCAAACCGAGTCAAGGTGGCCCAATGATCAGCGCGGGTATTGAAGAGCTCCATTCTCAAGGCCCGGTTTTCACGGTCCTTGTCCTCGAGCAACTCAGCAGTGGTGCGAGTTAGTGAATCCTCCTGAGTGGGGTCAGCATAGATAGCCTGGAGATACCCTTGTGCTCCCAGAAGTGATGATGGCATATATCGGAAATCAGAGTCCCGAAATTGGCCAGTCCTGACTCGCATGATGGTCATCATAGAGTAGGCGGCATCCTGCACAGCCATCTCAACAGTAACCCCGAGTCCGTAGGAACAGTGAAGAGCCTCGGTAGAACCAGGATAAGATGGAAATATCCTGACAGTGCAAAGATACTGGCTTTGATTAAAATCTCGAAATTGCTCTTCGACCGTGTACTCAGGATACCAACGGTATCCAGCCTCAGTCATTACCCTGACCAACATAGCAGTATGGCCGGGTACATCAATGCATCGGGTCAGGCGAACCACTTGATTTTGGTCGCGAGTGGCCATCTGAAAGCACAACCATAATGCAAAGGCATTAGAATTTCTAGCAAAATTTCGACAGCATAACAGCTGTAAATGCTCAAAAAGGATTTTGAGACATTTGACAAGGATTCCATACACACTCAACAGCATCATATCAAAGTTCCAGGTCCAACTTAGCATCATAATGTGGAATTAGAACTGAACTAGGCTTGTATCCATCAAACCTCTAAGGTACTACTGATTAGTAACACGTGAACCCGATAGAGAGAAGAGATCCTAATTCCTTAACCCCCGGTGGAAGAATAGACTAACTCAGATCAGAATGTCATAAGATAAAGGAGTAAAAAGAGCCTTACGTACCAACCCACAAACAATTCCCCTACATATAACTAAAGAATTTCTAGACTCAACATCGACCAGTTTGGCTTGGAGAAACCTACAGGCAGTCCGGCTCTGATGCCAACGCTGTCAGGACCCCGACTCAATGTCACATCGATCTAGCCTGTAACACCTCATATCACTTTGCGGCCTCACGCACGGTATCCCCACGGGTGTCGCCTTACCTTTGCCCGGGACCGTTTGCGCCTTTTGGCACACGTATATGATAGTGTCGCTAGCATCCATATGAAAAAGGAGCCCGGGCTGACATGGCTAGTTGTAAACCCAAAGTCGCACCCACTTATAGGGACAGGCATCCATGACCCAGCATCGAACGTGTCGGTCATCAGCAAGTAAGTTCCGGGCTGTAGCACTGGGCTAGCAGGACTCCGGTAAACCGGGCTGTAGCGGGCTAACAGGACTCCGGTACTCAATGCGTGACATTTCCCCGAAGGGACAGACACAGGAACGAAGAAGGACACATGCCGGCCAGCCAAGTGTTCCGGAGTAGTAGCAAGCTACCATTCAGTGGAATCACTAGGAGACATTTCCCGGTAAGAGAGACTACTAAAGATAAACAACTAGATAGTCAGATCCCACACATACCAAGCATTTCAATCATACACACAATATGCTCAATATGTGCAAATACAACAAGGCATCACAACATGACTCTATGACACAAGTACTTTATTTAAAAGGCTCAGAGAGCCATACATAGCATACACACAAGTACGGGTCACACGACCCAGCACTCAAGTCATACAGTCATACAAACCAGCAGCGGAAGTAACATGTCTGAGTACAGACAACTGGTAACATACAAGAGGCTTAGAAAGCCTAACTATACTACGTGGTCCTTCCCAAGCTCAGGATCACCACCTGGGCCTTAGCCTACTCATTGATGTCAACGTCTACGAAGAACCCATCAGAAGGGGTTGCAGCGTCTTCTGTAAAAAAATGTAAATTATAGCAACATGAGTACAAAGGTACTCAGCAAGACTTACATCAGATCCTACATACATGCACATTATCAAGAAGGGTTGGTGGAGTTATTGCAGCAAGCTAGCTTTGACTCTTGGCTAAGCTATCCTACGAGACTCCAACTTGAAATGGTTTTGCGCACACGAGTCCACTATTCACCACTCAATACACTACCGAGAATCCACCTCCGTCTTCCTACGGAAGAGCCATCCTCGGCACTCACGCTTATCTGGAGGCTTTTAGTAGTTTCCATTTACTTGTCTATGAACTGTATAGGCAACCAAGTAGTCCTTTACCGCGGACGCGGCTATTCGAATAGATTAGGTTAACCCTGCAGGGGTGTACTTCTTCATACACGCTCTCACCACTTACCGTCGTTTACACGACATGTACTCGGCAACCTTCAAGCGGAAGCCCAACGTGGGTGTCGGCCACGACCTACCTAAACACCTAAGTCTCTAGTCCAGGTTTATCGCCTATTTGGGTTCCATCCATGAGGAGATCCGGCCGAAGTTTTGCTCACGGCCCCAAACGATGAGAACAGGGTTCCCGAGATACCAAACGGGCATCCGGTACACCCGGCCACGTACCTACCGCATCACAGCCCACCCCTACGGTCAGCGCTGTCCACGGCCTCCAGTAGGCTACAAACACCAGAAACTACTTGCAACTCCTGGACAGAAGACTAGGGTGAATAAGAAGCCGAGAGGGTCCATTGGTTTCGGGCCCAATGCATGGTAGTAGCTAAATGTTAAATCACACATACAGATCTCAGTGCTTAAGGACGGCCTCAATGAAACAACCCACCATGTACTCCTACATGGCCTCTCATCGATACCTTTACCAAATCGTGTTCAACACACCACTCTCAAACTGATAAGATCATTTCACTCTAGCCCATCACCCAGATGAACCAGACCTGACACGACTCTAAGCATAGCAGGCATAGCAAGGTAGGAACAACACATACATATGGCTCAATCAACTCCTACACATGCTAGTGGGTTTCATCTAGTTACTGTGGCAATGACAGGTCATGCAGAGGAAATGGGTTCAACTACCGAAGCACACAGCAGGTTGAAACGCGTTGTCTTAATGCAGTAAAAGAGAGCAAGAGCGAGAACATGGGATTGTATCGATATGATCAAACGGTTGGTTGCTTGCCTGATGGGTCGATGCACTAATACGGTTCTTCGCTAGGGTAATCACGGTACTCCTCGGAGGCAGAACCTGCCGCAAGAACACCGATACATAGCCATCACCAAACAATGTGCGACAATATGATGCATGCATGAAACATGGCAATATGAGTGTGTTGGGCTAGTGCAACTAAGACCAGAAGGGTTTGAACCAATTTGAACCAAAGATTCAAATTTCAAACTCATACATGGCCCTTTAAAGTGATTTATCTTGTTTTGCATTAAACATCAAGTTAACTTGTTTAATCATGCATGAAAACAGTACAGATGGAAAGATTGGATTTTTTTGATCATTTTACATATATAACTTGTCTGATTTGGAGTTACAGATTAAAAGTTATGAATTTTTGAAGTTTAAACTATATTCTGGAATTTCCTGTATTAGAATAAATCCAGAAATTGATTTATTGCGTCAGCATGAGGTCATGCTGACCTCAGCAAGTCAACAGACCCGGTCCAGTCAAACCTGACGCGTGGGGCCAGGGTGTCAGGGTCATTAGATTAGTTAAAGTTTAATTAAAACTAAACTAGGTTAATTAACAGGGCTGGGCCCCACCTGTCAGCGACTCAACGGAGTCAACCAGGGCCCACCCGTGGTCAAAACAGGTCAGCGGCGCCGGCGTTTAGCCGCCGGCGAGCCCGACGCGGCGGCGGAAAGTGGTTTTGGCCGTTCCGGCCACCAAATGGGTCACGGAGGGCATCGGGATGGAGCTGAGGACGAGCCGGAGCTCTTGGCGGAGTCAGTTGGGGTCGGGGTGGCCGGAGTTGGCGCCGGCGACGACTTTGGCGGCGACCGGAGCTCGGGTGAGAGCGAACTCGGGCTAGGGTGTGCGGAGAGGTGCGGGGAGTGCATGGTTAGGCTCAGCGCGGCGTGTTGAGTGCGTTGGACACCGTGGAGCGGCCGGAGGATGGCCGGGAGCACGTCGGCGACGAGATCCGCGGCGGTGCGTGCGGGTGATCTTTGTGTGGTGGCTACTCGGCTCAGGAGTGAGAGGGGAAGGGTAGGAGGAGAAGCTAGGCTCACTGGGCACTCGTAGAGGCCACCGGCGGGGTCGGGGACGAGCTGAGACGGCGGCGGCGTTGAAAGGGATCTCCGGCGACGGCGAACTCGGGCGAGGTCGGTGCGGTGGACTCGGGCCTTGCGAGGCTCGGGGCTTGACTAGCTCGACGAAGTGGACGGCGGCGGAGCTCCTGGACACGGCGGCACGGCGTGGGGTTGACGGAGGGCGTGGCTACGGCGAGGGGGTGGCGGCGATGGCGTCGGCCATGGCTGGGGAGCGCGAGGGGGAGGTGCTGGAGAGGAGAGGGGGTGTCTGGGGGGTTCAGGGGAGAGAGGGGGAGCGATCCATGGCGTTAGCCGGGCGAGAGAAGCAACGAGGCGGCGAGCAGGTGCGTGGCACCCATGCGGTGCTCGCCGTCGAGCACCTGCCTGCCTGCCTGGCCGGCAAGCAGCTCGCTGGCGCGGCGCTGGGCTGGGCCGGCAGGTGGGCTGGTTAGCGGGCGCCAGGTAAGTTTTCCTTTTCCTGTTTTTTTCTTTTTCTATTATTCTGCAACTTTGTTGAATTAATAAAAATACTTAGGCAACTCCTAAAATCACCAAACTACTCCTGGTCCATAGTTGGATTATTTCCAACATGAAACATTTTAGTTTGGAGATATTTGAGCACTTGAAATATTTTATATAATTTTAAGTGCCCAAACTCAAATATTTATGATTTAATTCAGAGACCCTAGGATGACCTAGGAAATTGTGCATCACTTTTGGCAGAGGTTCTGAACCAAGACAAAAATGATGGACATTTTAGAAGGGCATTTCAGGTTCATTGAAAAAGTTTTTAGTAAAACCTAGTTGGTTTCAGAGGGGGCTGGGGGTTCTGTCATCCCCATTTCAAGTTTCTGATGAAAAAAAATAGACATGATGCAACACTCTAATGCATAACTAGCTAGGGTGTGACATATAATCAGCGCAAGACACGAATCCAATGGATTCGACGATATTGGGCTGAACAATGGTTCAAATACAAGTTCGTGACCCAGGAATACGCGGAGAAGAATGCTATCAAAAGTCCTTGGGGTGATATTCTCTATCGAGGCCTTCAACCCAAGAACAGAGCTGAAGCTATTGCACAGGGTTTCTATCCCTGTATGGTCCGTGGACCTCAGCCTGAAAATGCCGACCCATCATCATTGCTCTGGTGTCGTGACGACAATCTCTTCAAGCGTAACTTCCAGCACGCAAAGGCATCGGCCAAAGAAAACAAGAAGTCATTGGGATTAGACTTCAATCCTGGTCCCTCTGCTCCCCGTGCTGACGGCTCACGTGATGCAGAACCCAATGTCATCGGCCCCTTCTCCAACCTTGATGGCCTCATCACTTACATCTTGGTCCAAGGTGCCAAAGTGGATCATTCTGATAATGATGCGGACACTGATGAAGCCTCAGCTCCTCCTCCAAAGCCGCAGAAGCTAAAGAAGCTTAAGGCTTCAAGATCAGCTGCTCCTCCAAAAGTTTCACGTGTGAAGCCACTGGCCACTGCACCTCCTGAAGACAGTGTGCAGTCTGAGGATCTATCACGTATCTCCAAGAAGACGGAGAAGAAAAAGAAAATCGTCAAGCACACTGATCAGACATTGACTCCTGCTGCTATTCTGCGAGAAGAGCACATTGATCTGTCCAGCGATGAAGATCTTGCAGATGATGCCCTTGAGCAACTGATCAAGAGCAAGGAAGAAGCAGAGATCTTCAATAATTTGCCTCTCTTTGATGTGGCAATCATCCATAACTTCATTGATGAGTGGTTTGACACCCGAAATCTCAGCTTTGATGATCTGCAACT
Organism: Triticum timopheevii; assembly: GCA_963921465.1. Taxonomy (NCBI): domain Eukaryota; kingdom Viridiplantae; phylum Streptophyta; class Magnoliopsida; order Poales; family Poaceae; genus Triticum; species Triticum timopheevii. The sequence continues at coordinate 581,646,299 of OY997270.1, read as the reverse complement.
TCCCATTGGCCTCAGCGTCTCCTTCAATGGCGCCATTGCTTCTGAGCTAGCTCTTGCTCAGCGCATCGTTGAACTGAAGCATAAGATCGACTATGAGAAGGCTCAGTTCAAGAAGCATGTGGCCAAGCTCAGCGTGCAAGATGTCAAAAAACTTCAAGATCATGCTGCACGAGCTCAAAGAAGTCTTCACAAGAAGCGTGAAGAAGCTCAAGGCTCTCGTGAGCGTATGAAGAGTCTAGCTGACAAGTGTGTGCTAGCCTACAATGAGGCTGAGAAGCGCAAGTCTCTTGGTTGTCCTGGCATTGACCCAAGAATGGTTGCAAAGAAGAAGAAGCTATCAACTGCCCAATCTGCACCTTCAAGGCAGGAAGAACCTCGCATAGTCTTCCCAAGCAGCATGACTGGCTCGAAGCCAAAGGTCATGTCAACCGCTTCAGAACTGAAGAAGACGAGGGCTGCCGAGGCTGAAGCCAGAAAAAGGAAAAATACAGAAGCCTCTGATGCTGCTCCCTCCAAGAAGAAGCGCAAAACCAAGAAGAATCGGGCTGCTCCCACAGAGCCCTTAGTTGTTGAACCTATCTCAATGGTTCGCCCTGCATCTGAACACCACGAACAACAGATGATAGTTCATTAGCCTGCTTCCAGGCTTATGAAGCTGAAGACATTCCAGCAGTTGAACCCACCGCTGCTGAAGACATTGGTCACCATGACAATGTTGAAGATGATGAAGTTCTTCCTCAGATCGAACACAACCTGGTATCATCGCCTGTTCTCACGAATAGCGAACTCATCAGCATTGGTCGTCCTCTGACGCCAATTGCTCAAGATGCATCATGGGCTGATCACCCACAGCAAAAAGACTCCCTGAGTACTCCCCAATAACAACCACAAGTCACACCACGTGTGCAAGTAGATTAAGAAGACTTTGAGGCCCAGACAACTCCATCTCCAAAGGCGTCGCCAGCTTTTCACAGGCTTCACAAAGGACAAAGGCCTCAGGTCCCTCTTTCGAGCATTCCAGAAGGAGATGTGCACCACTCATCTGTTGCACGTCAAGTGTTTCCAGACGCCACTCCGACTATGCATGTCTCCGTGTCTGAAGCCCAAGCTGCTGAAGACAATCCGGCTGCATCAGCCGATGAAAATCAAGAAGACGTACGTGTCCCCACTCCCCCCAATACTGAAGAAGTTGTTCCTGATGTGAACGTGCTAGTGCCCGACCCTCCAGCTCGTCAAGTGGAGGATGAAAATCCTGAAGCTGCCACCACCAACACCAATGAAGCCAATGACGTAGTCATGGCTGAAGCTAATGTGGAGCTTGCACAAACCAATGCGCCCGAAGCCAATGATGCAACTGCTCCTGAAGTGTCTGTTATGCAGCCTGAAGCCTCAGTTGTTGCCACTGCTCCTGTTCCGCCACCAAGGCCCTATACTATTGAGCAAGCATACAATCATGGTCAGCTAACCACTGTCTGATTGCCCGTTCTGGTCCCTCCGCCTACTACTTCTGGTCCTCAGTTTGATTATCATGTTGAGCATAGGCCTCAGGTCCAGAAACCAAAGCCAAGACTACAAAGGTTCCTAGGAACTGCCAACTCAACAGGGTCCTTCAATGCTAATGGCTTCAAAAGCCACAACACCTTCTTTGACAGCGCAAAGAACCCCTACACAAAGCCAAGAATATCATCTGATCGGTTCTGGAGCTATCAGCAGTGAAGCTATTACTCCTGCATTTTGTATGATCAAGGGCGCATTTTCCCTCATATGCGCCTCGACACTAAAGCCATTGCTAGACTACCATGCTTAGAAGAAGCACTTGACTGCTTTCGTGATGCAGCTCTGCTCAGCTTTGTGACAGACAAAGAACATTGGAATGAGGAACTTTTGCTTCAATTCTATGCTACCCTCCACATTCGCGGCTACAACAGGGATATAAAGACATGGGTTCTCGAGTGGATGACAGGAAATGTTCATCATGGAGCCAAAGCTCTTGATGTCATTGAGCTTACTGGTCTACCCACTCCCGGAGAGCTGTACGAACCTGATTGTCAACTCCACCGCAATGCACTGGAGAGCATCTTCCATAAGCCAGAGCCCAACATGAGCCAGATGTTGGGCATGATGAAGCCTCTGCCACCTGACGCTGAATATCCAAAGGAGTTCTTTGTTGATGACCTTGAGTATCTGCCTCGCACAATATATCACATCATCAGGCAGACTCTATGGCCTATCAAAGGACATTCATCAGCGGCCAAACTTGAAGGAGCCATGAAGACATTGGTCTTTTACATTCTCAATGGCATCAGCTTCAATACACAAGAATTCTTCATCCGGCAACTTGCTGCGTCTGGATCTGACCTTTTTGGCCTAAAATTTTATGCTCCATGGGTCATGCGCCTCATCAAGCTACACTCCTCTGTCAACTATCAGCCCTCTGCTCGCAATCATCTGATCTTTCTACCAGAGGTTGATATGTCAGTTGAAGCCATATACCCTGAGCCTGCCAAGAAGCCTCTTTGTCTTCAAAATGCTGAACACCAAAGCTTCACTCAGCCCATGGAAGGAGTCCAAGCAGTAACTCGTATCTATCCAATGGCTGGGAACACTTGCCTGCCTCATCGTGCGCAAACTGAAGCTACTGAGAGCACAATTGCCCAAAGACCCAAGAAGCGCTCTCGCGTTCTAAATGACCGAGAACTACTTGTGGCACTGCATCAGAAACAAGATAAGCATCACTTTTGGCTCAATCGACAGATGCAAAGCCTCCTGGTGGACGTCAATCGCATTCGAAACCTTGCCACCAAGAATGATTTTGTCACTCACGAGACATGTCGGCGACTGAGGGAGTCCTGGACTAGGGGGTGTCCGGATAGCCGAACTATCATCATCGGCCGGACTCCAAGACTATGAAGATACAAGATTGAAGACTTCGTCCCGTGTCCGGATGGGACTTTCCTTGGCGTGGAAGGCAAGCTTGGTGATACGGATATGTAGATCTCCTACCATTGTAACCGACTCTGTGTAACCCTAGCCCTCTTTGGTGTCTATATAAATCGGATGGTTTTAGTCCGTAGGACACGACAACAACAATCATACCATAGGCTAGCTTCTAGGGTTTAGCCTCCTTGATCTCGTGGTAGATCTACTCTTGTAATACCCACATCATCAATATTAATCAAGCAGGACGTAGGGTTTTACCTCCATCAAGAGGGCCCGAACCTGGGTAAAAACATCGTGTCCCTTGTCTCCTGTTACCATCCGCCTAGACGCACAGTTCGGGACCCCCTACCCGAGATCCGCCGGTTTTGACACCGACATTGGTGCTTTCATTGAGAGTTCCTCTGTGTCGTCACCGATAGGCTCGATGGCTCCTTCGATCATCAACAACGACATGGTCCAGGGTGAGACTTTTCTCCCCGGACAGATCTTCGTATTCGGCGACTTTGCACTGCGGGCCAATTCGTTTGGCCATCTGGAGCAGATCAAAAGCTACGCCCCTAGCCGTCAGATCAGATTTGGAAGTCTGAACTTCACGGCTGACATCTGCGGAGACTTGATCTTCGATGGATTAGAGCCACAGCCGAGCGCGCCGCACTGTCACGATGGGCATGATTTAGCTCTGCTGCCGGACAATGCCCTGGAGGCTGCACACGAGTCCGCCCCGACCCTCGATTCGGAGCCGGCTGTGCAGATCGAGGACGGGTGGTTAGACACTGCCTCGGGGGCTGCAACCTCTACGGCGATAGAGCCGAATACTGACCTTGTCCCTTGTGAAGCTCGTGACTCCGAGGTGTCGGACTCCTTGCTGGACTCCGAACCTCCTACGCCCCCTCCAATCGAATCCGATTGGGCGCCGATCATGGAGTTCACCGCTGCGGACATCTTTCAACACTCACCTTTCGGCGACATCCTGAGTTCGCTAAAGTATCTCTCGTTATCAGGAGAGCCCTGGCCGGATTGTGGTCAGGACGGTTGGGATGCGGACGACGAAGAAATTCAAGACCCACCCACCACCCACTTAGTAGCCACTGTCGACGATCTAACCGACAGGCTAGACTTCGACACCAAAGACATCGATGGTATGGACGACGATGCCGGAGACGATCAAGAACCAGCGCCTACTGGGCACTGGAAAGCCACCTCGTCATATGACATATACATGGTGGATATCCCAAAGGATGGGAATGGCGAGGGAACAGCGGAGGAAGACCCCTCCAAGAAACAGCCCAAGCGTCGGCGTCAGCAGCGCTGCTCTAAACCCCGCCACAGCAAGAATGGAGATTCTGGCACCGGAGATAACAATACCCCAGACAGTGCCGAAGACAACCCCCTCCAGCAAGATTCAGCACAGGAGGACGGAGAGGCCAGCCCTCATGAGAGAGCAGCAGATGAAGAGGTAGAGGATGATAATTACATGCCTCCCTCCGGAGACGAGGCAAGCCTCGACGACGACGAATTTGTCGTGCCTGAGGACCCCATCGAACAAGACGATGCAGGCTTATGGCCATGGCAAACAGCCTCAAGAAAAAGCAGCAACAGCTTAGAGCTGATCAAGATCTGCTAGCCGACAGATGGACTGAAGTCCTTGCGGCCGAAGAGCATGATCTCGAACGCCCCTCAAAAAACTACCCCAAACGCAAGTTGCTCCCCGATTAGAGGAGGAGGCATATAAACCTACATCACCAGCGCACAATATGGCTGACCGACCACCTCGTGGCCGCGACAGAGAGGCCTCTAGGCCCTCCACTAGAACTGTACCCCGGCATCGCTCGAAAAGCACAAGGCCACAGGGGAACGCTCCGGACTTGCGAGATATATTGGAGGATAAGGCAAGACAATCAAGATCGATCTACGGATCGCGTGGGCTCCCCATGATACATGACGATAACCATCGTGCCGGACACAGCAAGTCCGGCCGGGCCGAACACAGTAGACAAAGCTCGCTTGAGCTCCATCGTGATATAGCCCAATACAGAGGCGCCGCACACCCACTATGCTTCACAGATGAAGTAATGGATCATCAAATCCCCGAAGGGTTTAAACCCGTGAATATTGAATCCTATGATGGCACAACAGACCCCGCGGTTTGGATCGAAGACTATCTCCTCCATATCCACATGGCCCGCGGTGACGATCTTCACGCCATCAAATACCTCCCACTCAAGCTTAAAGGACCAGCTCGGCATTGGCTTAACAGCTTGCCAGCAGAATCAATTGGGTGTTGGGAGGACCTAGAAGCCGCATTCCTTGATAACTTCCAGGGCACGTATGTGCGACCACCAGACGCTGACGACCTAAGCCACATAATTCAGCAGCCAGACGAATTGGCCAGACAATTCTGGACATGGTTCTTAACTAAGAAAAATCAAATCATCGACTGTCCGGATGCGGAAGCCCTCGTGGCCTTCAAACATAACATCCGCGACGAGTGGCTTGCCCGGCACCTGGGACAGGAAAAGCCGAAATCCATGGCAGCCCTCACATCACTCATGACCCGCTTCTACACGGGAGAGGACAGTTGGCTAGCCCGCAGCAACAACCTCAGCAAAAATTCTGGCAGTCCGGATACCAAGGACCGCAATGGCAGGTCGCGTCGCAACAAGAACAAACGCCGCATTAACGGTGACAATAATGAGGATACGGCAGTCAATGCCGGATTCAGAGGCTCCAAACCCGGTCAGCGGAAAAAGCCATTCAAAAGAACTACTCCGGGTCCGTCCAATTTGGACCGAATACTTGATCGCTCGTGCCAGATACACAGCACCCCCGAAAAGCCAGCCAACCACACCAACAGGGACTGTTGGGTATTCAAGCAGGCAGGCAAGCTAATTGCCGAAAACAATGGCAAGGGGCTGCATAGCGATGACGAAGAAGAGACCCGACTGCCGAACAATAGAGGACAGAAGGGTTTCCCCCCACAAGTGCGGACGGTGAACATGATATACGCAACCCACATACCCAAGAGGGAGCGGAAGCATGCACTCAGGGACGTATATGCGATGGAGCCAGTCGCCCCGAAGTTCAACCCATGGTCCTCCTGCCCGATCACTTTTGATCGAAGGGACCACCCCACCAGCATCCGCCACGGTGGATTCGCCGCATTGGTTTTAGACCCAATCTTCGATGGATTTCACCTCACCAGAGTCCTGATGGACGGCGGCAGCAGCCTGAACCTGCTTTATCAGGACACAGTGTGCAAGATGGGCATAGACCCCTCAAGGATTAAACCCACAAAGACGACCTTCAAAGGCGTCATACCAGGTGTAGAGGCCAATTGTACATGCTCAGTTACACTAGAAGTGGTCTTCGGATCCCCGGATAACTTCTGAAGCGAGGAGTTAATCTTTGACATAGTTCCGTTCCGCAGCGGCTATCATGCTCTGCTCGGACGGACCGCGTTTGCAAAGTTCAACGCGGTGCCGCACTACGCATACCTCAAGCTCAAGATGCCAGGCCCTCGAGGAGTCATCACCGTCAACGAAAACACTGAACGCTCCCTCTGAACGGAGGAACATACAGCGGCTCTCACGGCAGAAGTAAAATCCAGCCTCTTAAGGCAATTCTCGAGTCCGGCCGTTAAGCGACCGGACACGGCTAAACGCGCCCAGAGTAACCTACAACAAGACCACCTGGCACGTTCCGAGCACGCGTAGCAATGCGGCCCCAACCCCAGCCCTCGCAAGATTGCAAGACTGGTCCTTTGTGTACATCATTACGCTCTGGAGATACCATGGGCATAGGGGGAGGGGCACGACCACGACAGGCCCAAAATGCGGCTTAACCACACCAGGGGCTCCCAAGTGTGTCATGCTTTTTTATCTTTTTTTCTTACCCACAGGACTCCGTTCACCAGAGGCCCTGTCCGGCAGTAGACCGGCCGAACTCACGATGCAACAGCCAGGGGAGGAGAAAGGCTACGACGAATATTCAGGTGGTCTCCATTACGAGCATTAAACCTGTTTTATACACCATTCCGCAGCCTACCCCTGGAGGAGGACACGTTTAATAGTCCCATCCCTTGCTTACCGCACTATTTGTATCGTTCTGCATTCATGGCAGTATTACTTAATTAAAAAATGCAGCACCTTTTTGCTTATAATTGCATTCCTTTCTTATACATGTGTTCATTCATGACATGTCGCACCCGTACACTTTGGTACGGCTAAATACACCAGGGGCTTAAGTTCCCCACATTATGGTGTGATAAGTCCGAACACTTTCACAAGTGCGGCACCCCGAACTTATAGCATTATATGCATCGGCTCCGAATCATGTCTTGGGTCAATAGTTGGGTTTGCCCGGCTCCCATGTTTTGGTACCTTACGTTCTGTTTTATCGGCTAAGGTAGCACTGGGAGAACCACTGTGATTGCGCCCCAGTTGAGCTGGGCGAGCGCCTCGGTGGAGAAAGCTAAAACTGACCGTCATGATAAGGTGAGAGTCGGTCGTTGTTCAAGAGGTTTTTTCGAGTCCCTAAAGACTTATGCCACTTAGAGCGAGGAACCGGCTTTGTCCGGCCCAGGCGTGGATAGCGCCCCAAATTCGGCCTTCCGAACTGTAGCAACCCGACCTCAGATGGTCAACTCTCTGTGCTTCCGTGTCATCCCTGGATCGGTAAGGCTGACACACACAGTACTCGAAGGATTTATAACAGAGTAGCAATCACACACTTATTACATCGAATGTCTCAAAAGAGAACTTATTACAAAAATATGGCTTAAGGCCATCTAATGCAATAACAGCGGAAGGCTTAGAAGATAAAGTGAGTCCATCAACTCCAACGGCATAGCTGAGCTGCACGACAACGACCTATGAACCTTACTCCTTGTCTGAAAAGTCTGCAACATAATACGTTGCAGCCCGAGAACGGGTCAGCACATGGAATATGCTGGCAATGTAACACAAAAGAGAAATAACAGAATAATGCTACCACTACATGCATATATGGCTGGTAGAAAGCTCTAAGGTTACAGTTTTTGCGTAAAGCCAATTTTTCCCTACTACAAAGGAATCAGTTTTAATTTAACTATCATGGTGGTTGAAACATCATATGAGAAGGTAACCCCAACTCAATGATCCCAATTAAAATAGTTAAAATCCCAGCAATATTAATTTAAGAGTGTTGAGATACATGCGAATACTCAAGTACTAGATACTCAGAAGTGTCGATAACCAGGGACACGGCTAACCATGATTAGATTGTACACTCTGCAGAGGTTTGCGCACTTTTCCCTGCAAGACTCGATCGCCTCCGCTGATTCCTCGCACTACATGATGTTTGAGAAACGGATGACCGAGACACAGTCTTTCAGAAACATTAACTCTCTACTCCGGGCAGACCATACCAAACCTACAAACCCACTACCTGCTGATCCACCTCTTCAAGAGCTTCACGTAACTTACTCAACTATGCTAGAGCCCATAATAGCTTGCGGCTGCACACGGAAGTTTCTAGCATGAATAGACTTAGTTCCCTTTGAGCCTGGGTGGCGGTCCATAGGAGAATCACACGGTAACCCCGGGATTTCCAAAAATAAAGCAGGCAATCACTGGATACCCCAGGTGCCTCAATCCACCCAGATGTGTATTAAAGTTGCCACCTTAAGTAAACCTTTAATTAAAATCTCACATCTGTCATGGAAATCTCTCAAACCCAATCCACGTCTACGAGCATAGCATGGCAGAATAAGAATAACGTAGAAGTAACTCCCAAGGGTTTGATAATAAACAGGGCAATAGGTTCTACCTCATCAACTACTTCCCAAAACCCACATATTAAAGGCATCCTAGTCATGCAATGTTTGAGGATTGAACTAATGCATAAAAACTAGGTATGGAAAGAGTATGATCAATGTGTTACTTGCCTTGCTGACGATCCGGGAATCCTAGAGACTCGTAGTAACACGCTTCGCACTCCGGGAATTCTATCGCATCAAACAATAACACACATAAGCAACAATCAAAGATGCACAAGTAGAACTCCAAATAAAAGAGTTTGACCGAAGAGTTCAACTTAAGAACTCCGGTTTGCAAAAAGAATCAAATCAAATGGAGCAACGAAACTCAAACGGCAAAAGAAACAAGATCCGTTAACTAATCTGAACTAGGGTCAAATTTTATAGAGATAAAAACTTGTTTGATTTGATTATTCGGAAAGAGGGTTTCGAGATGAAACTCCATGCGCTTGAATCGCCTGATTCCGATAAACGAGCGAAAAGATAAACAGGTTTGAACATCGGATCAGAAATCGCGATCAGAATAATCGTGGAATAAATCCGATAAAAAGAAAAACGACGAACGGCTAAACGAACAAACGTTCGTTAGCAGAAACTAAATGGTGAACATGTTCGTTAGAACGAACGGACGAGCAACCGTTCGCTAAGTAAATAAACCGACGAAATAAAACCGATCTATAAGAAAACGAACTAGGGTTTTCTAAAAAAACGAAGGGTTATTTTTTTATTAAAAAAACGGCGGCGAGGCGGGTACCTCCGACGAGGTCGTCCGGCGGGGCGGGCGGCTCCGGCGGGGTTCGGTGAGGGGCGGCGGGGCTTGGGAAGGGCGCGGGGCGGCGGCAGGTGGCGGCGGCGGCGCTAGGGCAGCGGCGGCGACTCGGCGGCGGCGGCTCGGGCTCCGGCGGCAGGGTTCGGCGACTGGTGGCGGGGTGGTGTGCGGCGGCGGGGCGAGGTATTTAAGGAGGGGGGCTGCTCCGGCTTGGGGAAGGGGGCGCCCGGGGTGGAGTCTGGCTCGGACTCCCCTCGGCGTCCGTGCGGGGCACGGCGGCGCGCGCGGGGGAGGCGGCGGCGACGCGGGACGGCCTGGCTGGGCCTTTGGCCCAGTCGGGCTCGAGGTTTTTAAAAAAAAACATTCCGCTGAAAAGAAAATTCCTAGAAAAATAAATAAAACTCTAAAAATTCCAAAACCAGTTTTCTCCGTCTAAATAAAATATTTAGAACAAGATGAACTTTTCTTGGCCCCCTAAAATGCAATTTTTAAAACATGCAAATTTTTCTAGGGCAAATAAAATCCCGAATAAAACTCAAATAAAATCGAAAAATGATTTTAGCATTTTCCCTCCGATATTTCAATTGTTTTGGAGAAGTCATATTATCTCCCTTCATATATTATTTAAAATGAAATATTTTCCGGAGAGAAAATAATTAAAATCCAAATCCTCGTCTTCACTATTTGATAAAATTTCAAATATGAAAATTGAAAAATCCCCAACTCTCTCCGAAGGTCCTTGAGCTGCTTAGGATTTCGAGGATTGCAAACGAAAAAGCAATTAAATATGATATGCATGGATGACCTATGTATAACATGCCAAATTGGAAATTTGGGATGTTACAAACCTACCCCCCTTAAGATGAATCTCGCCCTCGAGATTCGGGTTGGCTAGAAAATAGGTGCGGATGGTCCTTGCGAATATCCTCTTCTCGCTCCCAGGTGGCTTCCTCCTCAGTATGATGACTCCACTGAACTTTGCAAAACTTGATCACCTTGTTGCGAGTAACTCGACTATCAAACTCAAGAATCTTAACTAGCTTCTCCTCATAGGTTAGATTATTATCCAGCTGAATTGCCTCCAAAGGTACTGTATCATTCAACGGTATATCGGCCATCTCAGCATGGCACTTCTTCAGCTGTGATACGTGAAACACATCGTGTACTCCTGACAATCCTTCAGGTAACTCCAGCTTGTAGGCAACTTCTCCCATCCGTTCCAAAATACGATACGGTCCTACAAATCTTGGGGCTAACTTTCCCTTAACTCCAAAACGTTTTACTCCTCTCAAGGGTGATACTCTCAGATAGACTCTGTCTCCAATTTCATAGGTTATTTCCTTGCATTTCGAATCTGCGTAACTCTTCTGTCTGGACTGAGCGATCTTTAGTCTGTCTCTGATCAGTTTAACCTTCTCTTCTGATTCCTTGATCAAATCTGGTCCAAACAATTGACGGTCTCCTACCTCATCCCACATCAATGGTGTTCTACATCTGCGTCCATACAAAGCTTCAAACGGTGCCATCTTCAAACTGGCCTGGTAGATGTTGTTATAAGAAAACTCCGCGTACAGCAAATTGTCATCCCAACTAGATCCATAATCTAGCGCACAGGCTCTCAACATGTCCTCCAGAATCTGATTGACTCTTTCTGTCTGTCCATCTGTCTGAGCGTGAAAAGCGGTACTGAATTCCAATCGAGTACCCAAAGTCTGGTGTAACTGATGCCAAAACTTTGAAGTAAACTGGGTTCCTCTATCTGATACGATGCTCCTCGAAACTCCATGTAAACATACGATCCTGGTCATATATATCTTGGCCAACTTTGCACTTGTATACGTTGTTTTCACCGGGATGAAGTGAGCTACTTTGGTTAATCGATCCACAACTACCCATATAGAATCATATCCTGCCTTGGTTCTGGGTAATCCTATAATAAAGTCCATACCAAGTTTGTCCCACTTCCATTCGGGTATTGGCATAGGTTGTAACAGTCCTGCTGGCTTTTGATGTTCTGCCTTCACTCTCTGACATACATCACATACGGCTACATACTCGGCAATATCCTTCTTCATTCCAGTCCACCAGAAACGTTCCTTCAAGTCCAGATACATCTTGGTGTTTCCGGGATGAATCGAGTATGGTGAGTCATGGGCCTCTTGAAGTATCAACTTCCTGATCTCAGAATTGTTGGGCACATAAACCCGGTCCTCAAACCACAAGGTATCGTGCTCATCCTCGCGAAAACCTTTGGCTTTACCTTCGCCCATCCTCTCTCTTATCTCGGCCATCTCTTTGTCCTCCTTCTGAGCTTCTCGAATCTTGTCCAACAATGTCGACTGAACCTCCATTGCGGAAAGAAAGCCTTTGGGAACAATCTCCAACCGTAGTTCCATGATTTCCGCAGCTAACTCTTTTGGCATTCCTTTGCTCATAAGAACATTAGCATAACTTTTCCGGCTCAAAGCGTCTGCTACGACGTTGGCTTTTCCTGGATGATAATGTAGCTTCATATCGTAATCCTTTATAAGTTCCAACCATCTCCTCTGTCTGAGGTTCAACTCCTTCTGGGTGAAAATGTACTTCAAGCTCTTATGATCCGTATACACATCACAACGGTTTCCAATAAGATAATGTCTCCAGGTCTTCAGCGCATGCACTACGGCTGCTAACTCCAGATCATGTGTGGCATAGTTCAACTCGTGTGGCTTCAGCTGTCGTGAGGCATACGAAACAACTTTTCCTTCCTGCATAAGCACACATCCAAGTCCCAAGCGAGAGGCGTCACAATATACTTGAAACTCCTTACGTATATGTGGCAAGGTCAGCACTGGGGCTGTAGTCAGTCTTTCCTTCAGCTCTTGAAAACTTGTCTCGCACTCCTCCGTCCATTTGAACTTAGTATCCTTCTTTAACAATCCAGTCATTGGTTTAGCAAGCTTGGAAAAATTCTCAATGAATCTCCGATAATATCCTGCGAGTCCAAGGGAACTGCGGATCTCGCCAACTGAAGTGGGTGCCAACCATTCAGTGACCGACTGAACCTTACTGGGATCCACTACTATACCCTCTCCGGATATAACATGCCCAAGAAATCCAACTTCTTTCAGCCAAAACTCGCACTTGTTGAATTTGGCGTATAACTGGTGTTCTCTGAGTTTCTCGAGAACCAAACGCAAGTGTTCCGCGTGCTCCTCTTTGTTCTTCGAGTATATCATAATGTCATCAATAAATACCACAACAAACTTGTCCAAATATTCCATGAATACCTTGTTCATCATACTCATGAAATAAGCAGGGGCGTTAGTCAGTCCAAATGACAAGACCGTGTACTCATATAATCCGTACCGCGTGGTAAACGCTGTCTTGGGTATATCCTTCTCTCGGATCTTCAACTGATGGTATCCCAATCGTAGATCAATCTTTGAAAACACCTTAGCACCTTGTAACTGATCAAACAGATCATTAATCATCAGTAAGGGATACTTGTTCTTTATCGTTACTTCATTCAGAGCTCGGTAATCAACAACCATCCTCAGGGATTTATCCTTCTTCTCCACCAAAAGTACTGGGGCTCCCCAAGGTGATTAACTTCTACGAATGTAACCTTTCTCCAACAATTCCTTAATCTGCTTCTTAATTTCCTCCAGGTCATTTGCAGGCATCCGATAAGGTCTCTTGGATATTGGCCCTATACCTGGCAATAGCTCTATCAAAAACTCGATGTCTCTATCCGGTGGCATACCTGGTAACTCTTCGGGGAAAACATCCGGAAAATCCTTTACTACAGGTACTTCCTCCTGTACAACTCCCGTGAGGGCGTTTACTTGGCTCCTCCTAGGCACATGCCTAGATACATACTTAATCCTTTTTCCCTCCGGGGTGGTAAGGTAAATTGACTTACTAGCACAGTCAATACTTCCTCCATACTTCGACATCCAGTCCATTCCTAATATCACATCCAATCCTTGCGACTCCAAGATAATTAGGTCAGACAGAAATACATGTGTGCCAATATTAGGGGTATCTGGGTGCACCAACTGCTAGCCATGTACTCTGCTCCAGGCGAGCTCACTAAAAGGGGTGTCCTAAGGGTTTGGGTTGGTAACTTAAACTTTTCCACAAATCCCCTTGATATGTATGAATGCGATGCACCAGTATCGAAAAGAACAATTGTGGTAAATGACTGAACCAAAAACTTACCTATTACTGCGTCCGGCTGCTCTTCAACTTCCTCCACGCTAACGTGGTTCACTTGTCCTTTGTTGAATGGATTGGGCTTTTTCCCAGCGCTCCCATTTCTGTTTCCATTCTTTCCTTCAGAGCAGTCATTGGCATAGTGCCCTGTCTTTCCACACTTGTAGCAAACAACTTGACTCAAGTACCTCTTTGCGGGTGTAGTCGGGTTAGAGCGGTTCTGATTATTGTTGGCTCCATTCCCATTTCCGTTCTTCGCACCATTATGGTTATGCGATCCTCCTCCAGCATAGTTATGGCCTCCATGGTTATGAACAAGTCCTCCCGAGTTCGGGGTTAAACGAGGCTTCTGGTGAGCTCCTGAGTTGTATTTCCCTTGTCCATACTTCCTCTTACGATTATCAATCTGCTGCTGCTTCCCTTCAATCATTAGGGCCTTATCTACCAACTCCTGGTAGTTGTTGAAGGTTGCTACCATCAACTACATACTCATCTCATCATTCAGCCCTTCCATAAACTTCTCCTGCTTCGCGGTGTCTGTGGCCACATCATCAGGGGCATAACATGATAACTTGCTAAACTCATCCACGTACTGGCCAACAGTACGGTTCCCCTGGCGTAGATTGCGAAACTCACGCTTCTTCATCTGCATAGCTCCAGTCGAGACATGGGCAGTACGAAAAGCCTGCTGAAACTGAGCCCATGTGACAGTGTCGATAGGATAGGTGGCTGTGAAATTCTCCCACCATGCTGCTGCAGGTCCATCCAGTTGGTGTGCGGCAAAACGCACCTTCTCAGCATTTGTGCATCCTGCGGTGGTTAACTCCCTTACAATACGACGTAGCCAATCATCTGCAACTATTGGTTCGATGCTACTGGAGAACACCGGCAGCTTTAACCTTAAGAAACGGGCGAGGTTATCCACTGGCGGCGGGTTGTTGTTGGCATTGTTGTTATTGGCATTGCCTTGGTTTTGAACTAGCAATTGCATCAAGGCATTCTGCTGCTGGATCAACTGGGTGATCTCCGGTGGGAAAACAAAATCGGGGTCTCTTCTCGGAGGCATCTGATGGGTTTAGATGGAAGAGATTAGAATAGAAAAAGATCTAGGGGAGAAACACTACCCATATGTATATGAGGCAAACACAAGCATTCATTCAATCAATCAAGCAAGGGCATACAAACGGTCTAGGACTATCGCAAAAGTGCTCACTACTACTAGTTACATGGGGGAATACTATTATTATATGGTGGTCATCTAGAAATTTTGATCGGTGGAAGACTCCATGATGTCTGCTCCAGCTTCATCTTCGTAATCATCATCACTTGAATCTGAATCGGTGTCGTCGATGATGATGTAGTTGTCCGGACGAATGGGGTCTTCTCTTGGAACTGGTCCTCCCATGAAAATTCCGATCTTCTCGACTAGGTCGTCATTTTTCTCCAATAGGGTCTTGATTTCCTCCTCGTATCCATCGCATGTGAACTTGAGTTCTTCCTCCAGCTCGATGATCCTAGTTTTCGCCTTTTTCAGCTCCATCATATCTGTGCACATCTGATTCTCCTAACGTCGGATGTGCTGGTTTTGCTCTTGGATAAATGCTGCGACAGATCTATCCTTCCTGGTGCTGATCTGTTGGAAATATGCCCTAGAGGCAATAATAAATAAGTTATTATTATATTTCCTTGTTCATGATAATCGTTTATTATCCATGCTATAATTGTATTGATAGGAAACTCAGATACATGTGTGGATACATAGACAACACCATGTCCCTAGTAAGCCTCTAATTGACTACTCCCTCCTTTCCGGTTTATAAGGCTCAATTCAAAATTCTCACCAACCAAGGTAGATGGTGAGTGGTGGAATACCTTTTGGAGTTTGCAAAAGCACCCAATTAATGCTCTTGTTTTCCTCAAAAAAGTATGTTTAACGATGCATTAATTGCAATGCATGCATGCATAAATTACATGCATTGGTCAATTTTCTCTTAATACTTGCATGCAATGATTTAATGCACCTTGGAATCTGAACATATGATGGGAAACAACCAAATTGAGCCTTATAAAATGGAAAAACTAAAATTTTGAGATAAGCCCTATAAACCGGAAAGGAGGGAGTAGCTCGTTGATCAATAGATGCTTACGGTTTCCTGACCATGGACATTGGATGTCATTGATAACGGGATCACATCATTAGGAGAATGATGTGATGGACAAGACCCAATCCTAAGCCTAGCACAAAGATCGTGTAGTTCGTATGCTAAAGCTTTTCTAATGTCAAGTATCTTTTCCTTAGACCATGAGATTGTGCAATACCCGGATACCGTAGGAATGCTTTGGGTGTACCAAATGTCACAACGTAACTGGGTGGCTATAAAGGTGCACTACAGGTATCTCCGAAAGTGTCTGTTGGGTTGGCACGAATCGAGACTGGGATTTGTCACTCCGTGTAAATGGAGAGGTATCTCTGGGCCCACTCGGTAGGACATCATCATAATGTGCACAATGTGACCAAGGGGTTGATCACGGGATGATGTGTTACGGAACGAGTAAAGAGACTTGCCGGTAACGAGATTGAACAAGGTATCGGTATACCGACGATCGAATCTCGGGCAAGTACAATACCGCTAGACAAAGGGAATTGTATACGGGATTGATTAAGTCCTTGACATCGTGGTTCATACGATGAGATCATCGTGGAACATGTGGGAGCCAACATGGGTATCCAGATCCCGCTGTTGGTTATTGACCGGAGAACGTCTCGGTCATGTCTACATGTCTCCCGAACCCGTAGGGTCTACACACTTAAGGTTCGATGACGCTAGGGTTATAAAGGAAGTTTGTATGTGGTTACCGAATGTTGTTCGGAGTCCCGGATGAGATCCCGGACGTCACGAGGAGTTCCGGAATGGTCCGGAGGTAAAGATTTATATATGGGAAGTCCTATTTTGGTCGCCGGAAAAGTTTCGCACTTTATTGGTATTGTACCGGGGTGCCGAAAGGGGTCCGGGGGTCCACCTGCCCCGGGGGGCACATGGGCTGTAGGGGGTGCGCCTTGGCCAATATGGGCCAAGGGCACCAGCCCCAAGAGGCCCATGCGCCAAGGAGACTTGGGGAGGGGAGAATCCTAAAAGGGAAAGGCACCTCCGAGGTGCCTTGGGGAGGATGGACTCCTCCCCCCCTTGGCCGGACCCCTTCCTTGGAGGAAGGGGCAAGGCTGCGCCCTCCCCCTCTCCCTTGCCCCTATATATAGTGGAGGGGGGAGAGGGCAGCCGCACCTGAAGCCCTGGCGCCTCCCTCCCTCCCGTGACACCTCCTCCTCTCCCGCAGGTGCTTGGCGAAGCCCTGCAGGATTGCCATGCAACTCCACCACCACCACGCCATTATGCTGCTGCTGGATGGAGTCTTCCTCAACCTCTCCCTCTCTCCTTGCTGGATCAAGGCATGGGAGATGTCACCGGGCTGTACGTGTGTTGAACGCGGAGGTGCCGTCCGTAGGGCACTAGGATCTGCGGTGATTTGGATCACGACGAGTACGACTCCTTCAACCCCGTTCTCTTGAACGCTTCCGCTTAGCGATCTACAAGGGTATGTAGATGCACTCTCCTTCCCCTCATTGTTGGTTTCTCCATAGATAGATCTTGGTGACACGTAGGAAAATTTTGAATTTCTGCTACGTTCCCCAACATGATCATCTCCCATTGTTCATCTCGGCGCCCACATATTTGATAGGTGGTGTCCTCAAGCTCCTTGTTGTAGATTTCTCCAATGCATCCCATGGTAATATGAGCTGCCATACTCTTGCCAAGGCTCCAAGTGGGTGCTTCGAAAGAAAACTCTATGGGTTTAGAATTTGGCGAGAACGTTCTTCCTGGAACTCGTACTTGAATCATCCAGCGCTCTTCTACTGGTAGAGTGGCGTTGTACGTCCCGGTGAAGCTTGGTATTCCAATATTCAAGTACCTAGTGACTTCCTTCAAGTGGCGTCCAAAAGGTGAGTCTTCATCCGGTTGTGCAAACTTGTTCTTCATCTCCTTCATCGTAAAGAGTGGAAAAAGAAGAGGAGTCAGAAATGAGAAGAGAAGAGTGACCTATGGTTTATCTTAGTGGTCGTGTCCTACACTCAGCGTGTGCTCTAATACCATCTTGTAGCGACCCGACCTCAGATGGTCAAGTCTCTGTGCTTCCGTGTCATCCCTGGATCGGTAATGCTGACACACACAGTACTCAAAGGATTTATAACAGAGTAGCAATCACACACTTATTACATCGAATGTCTCAAAAGAGAACTTATTACAATAATATGGCTTAAGGCCATCTAATGCGATAACAGCGGAAGGCTTAGAAGATAAAGTGAGTCCATCAACTCCAACGGCATAGCTGAGCTGCACGGCAATGACCTATGAACCTTACTCCTTGTCTGAAAAGTCTGCAACATAATACGTTGCAGCCCGAGAACGGGTCAGCACATGGAATATGCTGGCAATGTAACACAAAAGAGCAATAACAGAATAATGCTACCACTACATGCATATATGGCTGGTGGAAAGCTCTAAGGTTACAGTTTTTGCGTAAAGCCAATTTTTCCCTACTACAAAGGAATCAATTTTAATTTAACTATCATGGTGGTTGAAACATCATATGAGAAGGTAACCCCAACTCAATGATCCCAATTAAAATAGTTAAAATCCCAACAATATTAATTTAAGAGTGTTGAGATACATGCGAATACTCAAGTACTAGATACTCAGAATTGTCCATAACCGGGGACACGGCTAACCATGATTAGATTGTACACTCTGCAGAGGTTTGCGCACTTTTCCCCGCAAGACTCGATCGCCTCCGCTGATTCCTCGCACTACATGATGTTTGAGAAACGGATGACCGAGACACAGTCTTTCAGAAACATTAACTCTCTACTCCGGGCAGACCATACCAAACCTACAAACCCACTACCTGCTGATCCACCTCTTCAAGAGCTTCACGTAACTTACTCAACTATGCTAGAGCCCATAATAGCTTGCGGCTGCACACGGAAGTTTCTAGCATGAATAGACTCAGTTCCCTTTGAGCCTGGGTGGCGGTCCATAGGAGAATCACACGGTAACCCCGGGATTTCCAAAAATAAAGCAGGCAATCACTAGATACCCCAGGTGCCTCAATCCACCCAGATGTGTATTAAAGTTGTCACCTTAAGTAAACCTTTAATTAAAATCTCACATCTGTCATGGAAATCTCTCAAACCCAATCCACATCTACGAGCATAGCATGGCAGAATAAGAATAACGTAGAAGTAACTCCCAAGGGTTTGATAATAAACAGGGCAATAGGTTCTACCTCATCAACTACTTCCCAAAACCCACATATTAAAGGCATCCTAGTCATGCAATGTTTGAGGATTGAACTAATGCATAAAAACTGGGTATGGAAAGAGTATGATCAATGTGTTACTTGCCTTGCTGACGATCCGGGAATCCTAGAGACTCGTAGTAACACGCTTCGCACTCCGGGAATTCTATCGCATCAAACAATAACACACATAAGCAACAATCAAAGATGCACAAGTAGAACTCCAAATAAAAGAGTTTGACTAGAGAGTTCAACTTAAGAACTCCGGTTTGCAAAAAGAATCAAATCAAACGGAGCAACAAAACTCAAACGGCGAAAGAAACAAGATCCGTTAACTAATCTGAACTAGGGTCAAATTTTACAGAGATAAAAACTTGTTTGAGTTGATTATTCGGAAAGAGGGTTTCGAGATGAAACTCCAGGCGCTTGAATCGCCTTATTTCGGTAAACGAGCGAAAAGATAAACAGGTTTGAACATCGGATCAGAAATCACGATCAGAATAATCGCGGAATAAATCCGATAAAAAGAAAAACGACGAACGGCTAAACGAACAAACGTTCGTTAGCAGAAACTAAACGGTGAACACGTTCGTTAGAACGAACGGACGAGCAAACGTTCGCTAAGTAAATAAACCGACGAAATAAAACCGATCTATAAAAAACGAACTAGGGTTTTCTAAAAAAATGAAGGGTTATTTTAAAAAAAAAACGGCGGCGAGGCGGGTACCTCCGACGAGGTCGTCCGGCGGGGTTCGGCGAGGGGCGGCGGGGCTTGGGAAGGGCGCGGGGCGGCGGCGGGTGGCGGCGGCGGCGACTCGGCGGCGGCGGCTCGGGCTCCGGCGGCGGGGTTTGGCGACTGGTGGCGGGGTGGTGGTGCGGCGGCGGGGTGGGGTATTTAAGGAGGGGGGGCTGCTCCGGCTTGGGGAAGGGGGCGCCCGTGGTGGAGTCCGGCTCGGACTCCCCTCGGCGTCCGTGCGGGGCACGGCGGCGCGCGCGGGGGAGGCGGCGGCGACGCGGGCCGGCCTGGCTGGGCCTTTGGCCCAGTCGGGCGCGAGGGTTTTTTTTAAGAAAAAAAACATTCCGCCGAAAAGAAAATTCCTAGAAAAATAAATAAAACTCTAAAAATTCCAAAACAAGTTTTCTCCGTCTAAATAAAATATTTAGAACAAGATGAACTTTTCTTGGCCCCCCTAAAATGCAATTTTTAAAACATGCAAATTTTTCTAGGGCAAATAAAATCCCGAATAAAACTCAAATAAAATCCAAAAATGATTTTAACATTTTTCCTCCGATATTTCAATTGTTTTGGAGAAGTCATATTATCTCCCTTCATTTATTATTTAAAATGAAATATTTTCTGGAGAGAAAATAATTAAAATCCAAATGCTCGTCTTCACTATTTGATAAAATTTCAAATATGAAAATTGAAAAATCCCCAACTCTCTCCGAAGGTCCTTGAGCTGCTTAGGATTTCGAGGATTGCAAACGAAAAAGCAATTAAATATGATATGCATGGATGACCTATGTATAACATGCCAAATTGGAAATTTGGGATGTTACACGAACACTAGGGGCTTCGCCGAAATTTAAAATTATAGAATTCTATGGCTAAGTGAGAGTGTTCAAGCATTATAAGTCCGGTTGCCTCGTTCATTGTGTTGAGCCCTCCCTAGATGGACCCAAATATGGGAACAAGAGTGCTCAAATTTATCCCGAACACCCCAGCACTCGTGGCATGGGGGCTGAAGCCGACGACTTGCCATCTCTCAGATTTGATAAACAGCCACACAGAAGGTAATATTTTAAATCAACAAGCGTTGCTTAGCGCATATGAACAAAGTTTTCAGCGCACAGGATAACAAAATGCGAGTCTACTCAAATTTTACATTTTTGGAGCACTCACCTGCAATAATGCGGGCACCCTTCAGGACACCCTTATAATACATCTCGGGCGTGCGATACTCCTTGCCCGGCGGTGGCGCGTCCGTCACAAGCTTCTCAGCATCCATATTGCCCCAGTGCACCTTAGCACGGGCAAGGGCCCGACGGGCACCTTCAATACAGGTGGATTGCTTGATGACCTCAACCCATGGACAAGCATCCACCAGCCACCGCACCAGGCCGAAGTAGCTCCCAGGCATGGCCTCCTTGGGCCACAGCCGAACTATGAGGCCCTTCATGGCCTGTTCGCCCACCTTGTGGAGCTCGACCAGCTGCTTCAACTGGTCGCTAAGGGGCACCGGATGTCCGGCCTCAGCATACTGAGACCACAAGACCTTCTCCGTCGAGCTCCCCTCCTCGGCCCTGTAGAAAGCGGCAGCATCGGACACGCTGCGGGGCAGATCTGTGAACGCTCCTAGAGAGCTCCGAATTTGGATAAGTAACACGTAATTCACATTCACATGCTTGCTTTGCATGAAAAATGCCTTACCCGCCGCTATTTTCTTCAACGCCTCGATTTCCTGAAGGGCCTTGTGGGCTTCGGCCTTAGCGGCTTTGTCACTCTCAAGAGCCGATGCAAGCTCGGACTCTCGAGTCTTCGAGTCGCGTTCCAAACTCTCATGCTTTTCCACGAGAGCCTGGAGCTCTTGCTGTACCTCCGCCACCCGCGCCTCCTGCTTCTCTCGCCCAGCACACTCCACGGCCGCATTACGTTCGGCTGTGGACACCGCCTCCTTCAGGGTCGCCACCTCGTTCGTGGCCCCTGAAGTACCCACGTTATCCTTGTCATTTCTCTTACAACGAAATCCTTTTCTGTAAGGTACAACTTTAATAAGGTGTTACTCACCTTCCTTGTCCTCGAGCAGCTTCTTGGCACGGCCGAGCTCGTTCTCGGACCACTCGAGGCTTTGCTTCAAAGCATCGACCTCCGCAGTCAGTGCGGCAGAGGTCAGCAACACAGCCTGCAATCCCATATTGACATATTTTTTAAGACTCCTGCATACATCTTTTTAGATCCTCAGTCCGGCTTTTCTTTCCGAACACCGAACCGAGCATCAGGGGCTACTGTATATGCGGTACTATTTTACATATATTAATATTCTTACCTCAAATCCTGTTAGAAGGCTGCTGCAGGCTTCGGTCAGCCCGCTTTTGGTGAGCCGAACCTTCTGAATCACCGCACTCATGACAGTGTGGTGTTCCTCCTCGATGGAAGCGCTGTTGAGCGCCTCCAGCAAGTTGTCTGGCGCCTCCGGTTGGACGGAGGCCGTTGGCCTCACGGTCTTGCCCTTCTTACGAAGGGGCTGCCCGCCAGACTCCAGAACCACTGCAGGTTCCGGTGCGGAGTCCGGTACGAAGTCCGGGAGGTTGCCCTGTGGCACCTCTGGGGCCTCCTCCTCCGGGTGGGTCCCTCTCTGGGATCCCACCTCAGTGTCGTTGGCATCACAGGAGGGTGGAGGCGGTTGGAAGTGAAGTACTATTCACGTCCGACGTACCCAAGGACCCGCTCGACAAAGCGGGAAGATCGTCCTTGGGCGGACTGCAGGGTTGTATGCGGCACTAGAAAGACACCGTGTGGCGAAAAGAAAAATCATGAAGTTATTCGGAAGTCCGATACTTACGGTCTCGCCAGGGGCTTGGCCCTTGAAGGCCAATCCTCGTCGTTGTCACCGGCATTGGCAGAACAGTCCGGGGGAAGAGTCCTTCCCTTCTTGGACCCTTCGGCCTCCCTCGTTGGGGAGGCCTTCCTTTTCTTCCCTCCCCCCGCTGGGGGAGAGGCCTCTTTCTTCTCCTCCTCGTCCTCGTGGGAGGAGTCCGCCTCGGAGTCATCGGACGATGAGTCCGATAACACCTGAAAACGGGAACTCTTTCGAGTGCCCGTGGCCTGCTTCTTGGCCTTCTTCTCCGGCACCACGTGGGGTGCCGGAACCAGCAGCCCTGTTAAGCGGGCGTCCACTGGGTCTTCTGGCAAAGGGGCCGGACAGTTCGTCTGCTCGGCCTTCTTCAGCCAGTCCTGTCAAAGGAGAGGGAGTTTAGATCCCGCATAGAGTCAAACTATGGAAAACAAGTGTCCCATAAAGGGTAGAATCGCTTACCTCGCTAGCCTGGCGCTGCAAGATGAATCCGCGATCTTCGGTAATGGATGCGGGAGCCTCGGCGCCCTTAAACAGCACCTTCCAGGCATCTCCGTATGTAGTGTCGAAGAGCCTGCTCAAGGTTCAGTGCTGGGCCGGATCAAACTCCCACAATTTGAAGGCCCGTTGTTGGCACGGGAGAATCCGGCGGATGAGCATGACCTGGACTACGTTGACAAGCTTGAGCTTCTTGTTCACTAGCTTTTGGACGCAAGCTTGGAGTCCGGTCAGCTCCTCCGAATCGCCCCAGGTCAGGCCACTCTTTCCAAGAGGTGAGCCGTGTGGGGATGCCAGATCTGAATTCGGGGGCCGCTGCCCATTTAGGGTCACGCGGCTCGATGATGTAGAACCACCCCGATTGCCACCCCTTGATGGTTTCCATGAAGACGCCCTCAAGCAAGTAACGTTGGGCATCTTGCCCACCATGGCGCCTCCGCACTCCGCTTGGCTGCCCTTCACAACCTTTGGCTTGACATTGAAGGTCTTGAGCCACAAGCCGAAGTGGGGCTGGATGCAGAGGAAGGCCTCGCACACGACGATAAACGCCGAGATGTTGAGGATGAAATTCGGGGCCAGATCATGGAAATCCAGGCCATAGTAGAACATGAGCCCCCGGACAAAGGGGTGAAGTGGGAAGCCCAGTCCGCAGAGGAAATGGGGAAGGAATACCACCCTCTCATGGGGCCCGGGGGTGGGGATGAGCTGCCCCTCGTCGGGGAGCCGGTGCGCGATGTCGCTGGACAGATATCCGACGCTGCGCAGCCTCTTGATGTGCCCCTCCGTAACGGAGGAGGCCATCCACTTGCCTCCCGCTCTGGACATAGTTGGAGAAGGTTGAGGTGAGATGTGCGACTTGGGCGTTGGAGCTCGAGTGCGCGGAGATGGATAAGCAAAGGAGGAAGAAGGCGCAGGTAAAAAGGTGGATCCTTATCCCCTTATATATGGGCGGACGAAACTATGCGTCCCCACCGGCCTGGTAAAACTCGATTTTCTCCCAAGCGCCGCAATCAATGGCGCGGTTGGGTTACCCACGTCCGTATTGATGAGAATCCCGGGATAAGGGGAACACGATCTCTGCTTCGACAAGACGTGCCAAGGAAACCGCTTCGCTAAACGCGCTAAGGTGGTATAATAAAAACGATTCAAGTAAAAGCTTGGTTGTGGTGTGATGTCACACCACGAAATAAGTCAGCAGATTGAACTTGTGTAAATATTATTCTCTCTACGGTGGAATGTGGAATTTATTTTGCAGAGCTGGACACTATCCTGGTGTTCACAATCTTCTATAAATTATTCAGAGGAGGAACCCGCCTTGCAATGCCGAAGACAATATGCGTGTCGGACTCGTCGTCATTGAAGCCTGGTTCAGGGGCTACTGAGGGAGTCCTGGACTAGGGGGTGTCCGGATAGCCGAACTATCATCATCGGCCGGACTCCAAGACTATGAAGATGCAAGATTGAAGACTTTGTCCCGTGTCCGGATGGGACTTTCCTTGGCGTGGAAGGCAAGCTTGGCGATATGGATATGTAGATCTCCTACCATTGTAACCGACTCTGTGTAACCCTAGCCCTCTCCGGTGTCTATATAAACCGGATGGTTTTAGTCCGTAGGACACGACAACAACAATCATACCATAGGCTAGCTTCTAGGGTTTAGCCTCCTTGATCTCGTGGTAGATCTACTCTTGTAATACCCACATCATCAATATTAATCAAGCAGGACGTAGGGTTTTACCTCCATCAAGAGGGCCCGAACCTGGGTAAAAACATCGTGTCCCTTGTCTCCTGTTACCATCCGCCTAGACGCACAGTTCGGGACCCCCTACCCAAAATCCACCGGTTTTGACACCGACAGCAATCATGGAAGAGTTTGACACTACTTAGTGCTGAAGCAGATCTTCAAGATGATGGCTTCACTGAAAGATTCAAGTTTAACTCCACTCCTCCTCGGAATGTTGTCCTACGTCGAACTCCATCCCTTGAAGACTCTGACTATTCTTCCTCCGCGGCAACTGTGAATGCCAAAGTGATCGATGATGAAGACAGACGGTGTCCTGGACTAGGGGGTACTCAAGGCGTCGTCTCCCGATCAGTTGGATTGGGCCGAGGACCCCCATGGTCGTATACTCATGGGCCAGTCCGGACAGCTGCCGCATTCAAGGAAGAATCCACAAGACTTGGCGATCAAGACAAGGACTCCTCCCCCACCGGCGTATTCGGCTAGGACTCTTGTTATCCTAGGCCTCTGGTGTGTTATATAAATCGGGGCCAGGCTAGTCGATAGACATATACAACAACAATCATACCATAGGCTAGCTTCTAGGGTTTAGCCTCTCTGATCTCATGGTAGATCAACTCTTGTAATACCCACATCATCAATATCAATCAAGCAGGACGTAGGGTTTTACCTCCATCAAGATGGCCTGAACCTGGGTAAAACATCGTGTCCCTTGCCTCCTGTTACCATTGATCCTAAAACGCACTGCTTGGGACCCCCTTCCCGAGATCCGCTGGTTTTGACACCGACATTGGTGCTTTCATTGAGAGTTCCGCTGTGTGATCGGCGAAAGGATCAATGGCTCGACTGCAGGTCAACTGCGACGTCGGCTTCTTCGTCACCAGCTCGGCTGGTCACCTTGGCTTGACCGAGGATTGCGCCCTACCTCCGATCGTCATGTTTGGATGAAGGCCTTCATCAACACCAACTCCAATCTCTATCAAGATCATGGAGGAGTCATCCACGGAGCTCGGGGGCTCAACGTCAACATTGCCCTCAGGCGACCGTGCTATTTTTCTGGACAGCAAACTTGTATCCGCCGCCACCGCCTCCTCGAGTGTCGCTTAAATGACTACTTCGGTGGAATTATGCGGAATTAAGTCTACAACAACCCTGCAAAAATTTTGTCGAGTTCCGATGGAGGAATCTCCGGCAATCTCCGATATACCGGAGCCCTGTTGAATCTGGACGAGAATCCGGACGAGTTTAGGGCGTGGTATCCAGCATCTAGCTCAGATGTCCTTTGGAGGATCCAACCGTTGATTTGCTGAGGAATTCCCATATCTACCACCTGCCAAAAATTCAGCTCGATCCGACCGTCCAAACTTCGGGAAACTTCCGATTAGTGCATCACTTTTTGGATCTGTTTTCTGCGCGAGAACGAATCCGACCCGAATTCATCTTCTTTATGAACGGGATCTCAGACATCCTTTTTGAAGGAAGTTTTCGTATGGGGTGTTGTGTTTTATTCTCAAACACGTCCAAGTAGTATTAAAAGTATTCTTGCAATACGAACTTCACCGTCGCGCCGGTGTCAAACCAGCCCGACAACATCACTCCACGGCGGCCGACCTGTGTTAGACACGTCGTCGCTTTGTTGCGCCGAGCTCAATTTCTTCGGATCATCATCTCAGCCAGCCGAACAATAGTTCGGCATCGCGAAGGATAAATCGTCACCAACATCGCTGCCCCACGGATTACACGAAGCGGGCACACCTGCATCACCATGCGGTCACTTTATCAAGCCGGCATCGACCACGTCACGACCTGCATCGTTGGACCGGGGGCTTCATCATTTCTTCATCAACCTACTCCGGAGACTTCGGCGTCACTGGCCGACCAGCTCCGTCACGTTAGCTGGACCGAGGGCTTTGCCTCGGCGAGCCAACCTTTGCCAGCATCGCCATGCCGTTGCTTTATCGCCCATCAGGCGATAGGTGTGCGGATCGAGTCCCAATTTTGGGAATCACCTTTCTTCAGATTGCTACAACAAATAAGCCAGGTGCTGTTAATCCTAGTATTTTCTTTTGCTTGTTAGGGTTCATTTTTCCCAATGAATTATTACTCTGGTTTGTCCGTCATATGTACGCAGGTCTATCAAATGGTGGCCGCATTAATGACGGTCGCATGGTGGTTCGGTCAGTTTCCGTACATAGTCCGGCAAACGCCGCATCCGGAACTCGAACCGACCTGTGAATTCAGGCCTTGCCATGCCTTTACCGCATCACGCCGCCGCCCTGCATCGACATTGACTTCGGCGCCAGGCCATATTTCTTTTATTACTCACTTTGCATAAATTATTTGTTATGCAACGAATTTTTTTTATTTTTATTTTTATTACTATTATCTCCGGTTTGCACTATTTTTTGTGCACAGGAAAATGATCCAGCTGGACTATTCCTTTGGCGTCACCTCGGCTGGACGGGGGGCTTCATCAACACTTCATTACCCCATGCCGGGGACTTCGGCATCACCCTGCCGTCCTGCATTGACCGTGTTATGTCACCACTTCGGAGTGCCGAGCTCTTTGCTCCGCCACCTCAGGACCGGCTAGGGGATGGAACCTTGTCCCGCATCAAGCTCGGACCGCGTCATCAATACCGAACACATTAACCAGCTAAGTTATCTTCATGCTCAAAGTTTTAAATTTTTAACTTGTGTTCGGCTCGGCCAAGCATTATACTTTTTTGGAAAAAAGTTGCTTGTAAAAATTTCCTTGTCCAAACTTTGTTTGTGAGGCGCAAATTTAAATACCCCGTTTACTTGGGGGCTTCCTTCATGAAGCTTTTTCCTCTTGCATATGGTTATACTTGTACGGCTTCGTTCCTTGTTCGTGTATTACGCCACAATATGCACCATATTGACTTAAGCGATTTGCAAGCTGGGTTGCCTAGCTCCTGTGCTTACCCCTACGTTCCCGATTGTTCGGCTAGGGAGTAAAGGGAGCACCTCTGCGATTGTCACGATCGGGTCACCGAGCCGGACCTCAGACTGGGTGAAGTCGAAAGCTAGCACTCTTATTGTTTTCAATCATGGTCGACACACAATGGAACTCATGAGTACAAAAAATCTATTGCACAAGTCTCATAATAACAATGAGCACCGAAGAAAGGTATCGGTGGGGGTACTATTTTCTTCGAAGATGCTTCTTAATCTTCGCAGTAATATAGCATAAGTTCCCTGAGCGCGCTTTGTCTGTTATAGCCTTATGACCTGATTGCCTGGTTATTGGAAACACCGTCGATATTCTCGACAGATGGAGTACATAACACTTTTCGGTCCTTGACCGAAGAGGGAGAAGCCGACGGTCGGTTAAGACGCGTTTAAAGTTCGGTTGAACATAGATATGATATAAGTACTTCGGTACATGCAATCATTCTTTTACCCAAGTCACTTGGGGGCTCTTAAATTTATATGAGCCGTTTTATGATAAGTGTTTTTCTTCTTAGTCGTTGCAAAGTTTTTATTATTATTTATCACTCCTTTTTTCGACACAAGTGTACGGTCACTAGCCAGGGAGCCTAATTTCTCTCTCAAAGCCGCTAGAGTTTAGTTTGCTAAACTGGCCTAGTAAGAAGTACTCCGCCTTCGGGATAGGAGGTTGAAGCCGTAGGCTGACCCGCTTGAAGTTTTGAGATAGGATGTGTCATGTTAAAGCACGGCAGAAGCACCTTTTTTTTCTAAAGTCCAATTTTCGGATTGGCACCGAACACTTGATCTAGTTCGGACATTAACCTTTTGAATAAGTTTTTTGGCTTTTCGAGCCCATCGCACTTTTAAACTATTTGTGTTTTCAGCACAAGTCTCGCAGTGCAACGCCGGACACCTTTAGAGATTCAGCAAAAACATTCTCGGATATTGCTATATATGCATCGGTTTCGAATTGTGTCTTCGGTCAATAGTTGGGTTGCCCGGCTCCTGCGCTTGCCTCCTAGGTTCCGCTTTGTTCGGCTAGGTGTGCAAAGGGAGAACCACTGCGATTGTGCTTCCAGCTCACATGGTTAAGCACCTCAGTGGAGAAAGCCAAAAACTGACTGTCACAATAAGCGTAAACTGGTCGGCGATCCGATGACGGTGTTAAACGACGGGCCATTCATAACAATGGCCGAAGTGTTTACGGATTGACCTCGACTGTCACCGAACACTACAGGGGGCTATTCACTGGCCTCCCAAACTAAATCCTCGATATTTTGCTCTTACATTGGAGCTGAGGTTTCATGATCATGCTTAGCATGACAACCCAAAGAAAGGAACCGATAGCGGGACTATTTTCTTTGGAAGACATTTCTTCTATTAAACAGTAATATAACATGTCTCTCCGCGTACCTTTGTTTATAAAACCGTCTGGCCAGATTGCCTTGTTTGTTGTAAAGCTTTGCCCTCATAAAGGCTTTATAAAGTAGGACAAACACTCCTCAGCTATTGGCCGAGGAGGTGGAAGCCGATGGTCGGTCAACAAAGTTTTGTACAATGCGGATCCGAGCATTAATGACGTAAAGTACTTGGATACATAGAGTCATTACACATAATTTGTGATTTTACTATGGATATCGATCCTTAATTTGGCCTCCCGTGCCCGCATTAAGGCTCGGGGGCTACTGGGCTTCGGGCTTATTATTTACAAATATTAAAGGGGCACATCGACCCCCTGATCTAGTGTTGCCATCCGACCAGTGTCTCGGGGGCTACTGCATTGCCTGTCCAATGCAGAAATTTTTAAGTGTAATACAGTCTCCGAGGAGATTTTGATCCTCAGGTTGGTCGGCCGCACCCAACCTGAGTCTTGAGGACTGAGCACGCCACTTTTTGTGTCCTGAAGTATTCTGCCGAGCTAGGACTTGATCCTCAGACCGATTTTGCAAATCAACCTAAGTCTCAGCGGCTACGAGGATCAGCGGTCTTATGTCATCCTTCATGTGCATCTCGGGTTTTAGACCGATACCCACCTTGAGGGCTACTGGAACCAATCAAAAATATTGACAAAAATCGGCCCACATTCGGGGTGGTGCACCACCTCGGAAGCAGTCCGGCATAAAGCTCGGGCGCTAGTGGCTGGCTCCATAGAGGGCATTTCCGGCATTAAGCTCGGCTAAACTCCTTCAAACTTCTTTGAACCAAGGTGATTTATGACACCTCGGATAAAGTCCGGCGTTGGAGCTCGGATACATAGTCCGGCGTTGGAGCTCGGATACATAGTCCAGCATTAGAGCCGGGAAGCAGTCCGGCATTGGTGCTCGGCTGCAAGAGATACCTTGAATGTAGTCTGGCGTTAGAGCTCGGACGCAAGAGGACACTGCCTCCCGGGAACAACTCCGAACCCGAGGTGTGGCATAAAAATAACAAAGGCATTGATAAAGGCCGGAAACTTAAAGGGGCTCCTCGGATACCCGACGTGTAAACTCGTCGAATGCATTTTGACGATCCTCAAGATAGAAGATGAGAAGATTTGTTGAATCAGTCTTCAAGACCGGCAACCGAAGATGAAGAATAGTTCGGAAGAATCGAGGAGCGTCCCTAACTTGAAGACCGGTTCAGGGGGCTACTAACGGTGTCCTGGACTAGGGGGTACCCAAGGCATCGTCTCCCAATCAGTTGGATTGGGCCAAGGACCCCCATGGCCGTATACTCATGGGCTAGTCCAGACAGCTGCCGCATACAAGGAAGAATCCACAAGACTTGGCAATCAAGACAAGGACTCCTCCCCCACCGGCGTATTCGGCTAGGACTCTTGTTATCCTAGGCCTCTGGTGCATTATATAAACCGGGGCCAGGCTAGTCGATAGACATATACAACAACAATCATACCATAGGCTAGCTTCTAGGGTTTAGCCTCTCTAATCTTGTGGTACATCAACTCTTGTAATACCCACATCATCAATATCAATCAAGCAGGACGTAGGGTTTTACCTCCATCAAGATGGCCCGAACCTGGGTAAAACATCGTGTCCCTTGCCTCCTGTTACCATTGATCCTAAGACGCACTGCTTGGGACCCCCTACCCGAGATCCGCCGGTTTTGACACCGACAAAGACGATGCTACTTCACCGCCCCCTACTTCTGCACGCATCGACACTGCACCAAGTACGTCTGCACCACCAAACAACAACGACAACCCTGATGCTTCACCTACTCATGAGAACGAGTAGATGTTCTATGTCTTCAAACCTTTTTGGTCCTTACTGACAAAAGGGGGAGAAGCGTATGAGTTGATAGTCTTCAAGCGGGTTCATATGGACGGTTGCTTTATATTTTGCCTCGTGTTTACAACTCTTGCTTTTGATACATTTGGTTCTTTGAGTTGTAACACTTAAACTCGATGGTCGTCTGCTACTTACTTGCTTTTATGTGATGCGATGATAAATTCCGCATGTGCGATGATAACTTCCGCACTTAGATCATTCTGCAGACGTCCATTTTTCATTATGCATGTCACTCTCTTAACTATATCATTTCATGCATGATGAATTATCTTCATAAGTTGAAGAGGATCTCCACAAGTACAACCTGCCATGTGCATTTGCATTTCAAAAGCAAATTACTTATATGCACATCTTCAGGGGGAGCCTTTACCACTTATGAAGACAATACCCTGTCCTTTACAATTTCACATACTTTATCCCCATTGAAAACTTCAACCAGTTTGTCATCAATCACCAAAAAGGGGGAGATTGTAAGTGCATCTAGTGCCACCCCTTGTTGGTTTTGGAGTATTGACGACAAAGTTGGTTGAG
Source organism: Triticum timopheevii (assembly GCA_963921465.1). NCBI lineage: Eukaryota > Viridiplantae > Streptophyta > Magnoliopsida > Poales > Poaceae > Triticum > Triticum timopheevii. Next base: position 581,614,663 of record OY997270.1, on the reverse strand, counting down.
GGACTAATGCGTTTGTGAGAATTGCAGGATAACACAGGTAGTGTCCCTCATTGATTCGGTTTACCTACCAGAGATGACCCCTAAAAATGTATGAAGACATTGACGACAATGGTGGTATGTGAAGATATTCATATTGAAGACTATGACTTGAGAAGACATTAAGTGAAGACTATGGAGCGCGAAGATTGTGTCGTTTCATTGTTTCCTTTTCTTCTTTGTTGAGTCGTAGGAACCACCGTACTGTTAAGTGGGGTCCAAGTGAACTAAGTCAGAATGACTGAAGTGATGCTCAACCAAAATCCTATGTCTTCGAGCGAAGACAATGAGAGCAAATCTTATCCAGAGCTGGATGAGTCAGCTTTGCTTGTAGCCCAAGTAAAGTTGTCGTGTGTGTTTGAAATCTGACTGTTGGAACACGTGTCAGTTCCTTAGTGACCCATGGTCATTTCGGACATATCAGGTCGGGTTGCCTTGTTGCTATAAATAGCCCACCCCCTAGACCATAAATTGGTGGCTGCTCAGAGTTAGTGCACGGCTTTTGTCGTTTGAGAGCAACCCACCTCGAAACCTTTGAGAGAGAGAAATCCTTGCGAGGACAAAGCCCAAACACCCAGAGCCAAAGAGTGTTAGGCATCACTAAAGTCTTTCTGTCTGTGTGACCTGAAGACTTATTACACTTGAGGAATGTGAATCCTCCAGCCGGTTAGGTGTCGCGTACTGAGCATCCAAGAGTCATTGTGGATTGCCGGTGAACGAAGTCTGTGAAGGTTCGAAAGTCTACCTTGAAGACTTACCAGAGTGATTGGGCAAGGACTGTGTGTCCTTAGTTCAAGGAGAATACGGTGAGGACTTGGTGTCCTGAGCTGCGTTCTCAGCGACTGGTGTTCGGAACTGTGTGTCCTCGAGTTTAAATACTCAGTCGCTCCAACCAGACGTACAATTGACACAGCAACTGGAACTGGTCCAACAAATCCTATGTCTTCAACAAGTGACTGGTTCTATCCTCTCCCCCCTTTACTTAGTGTTTGTCTTCGTGAAGTCATTGCCTATTTGTCGTACCTGTTTGACTTCATTGCTTGACTACTATCGGTTGTTGGCTTCATACTATCTTCCATCTTGATCCTTACTACCAAGCTGCTATTAGTCTTTGTACTTTCACATTATTTCATACTTGACTATGGCTTGCTTGTTGTAGTTTATCTTCCGCTGCATATCAATTAGGTCATTTCTATTGTTTGTCTTTGAAACTTCCACGTTTTGAAGACTTTCGTAAAAATCGCCTATTCACCCCCCCCCCCCTCTAGTCGATAACTAGCACTTTCAAGATCGACAACTACGCCCCGGGCCATCAGGTCAGGTTCGGAAACTTGAACTACAGGACCGATATCCGCGGAGACTTGATCTTTGACGGATTTAGGCCTATTCTAGGAGCGCCGAACAGTTGTGACGAGTACGGCTTAGACCTGCTGTCAGACAATATTCGGGATATCGCACCTGCAATAGCTCCGGACCTAAATCCGGGGCGGATCGCGTCGTCCGAGGACGGGTGGATTGACCCCGCCCCAGAGGCCGCATACTCATCGGCGGTAGAGCCGAACACAGGCTCCCCCCCCAAGGAAGTCTTTGTCACCGGACCCCCGGACTTGTGTCCGGCTGTAGGTTCCAGATCGCGCGCCCCCGGGCCCACCGAATTCGGGTGGGCTCCGGTAATGGAGTTTGCCGCTGCGGATATCTTCTAGCACTCGCCCCTCGGCGACATGCTGAATTCATTAAGGTCTCTCTCTTTGTCAGGAGACTCTTGGCCGAACTATTTCTGGCTCGAGGGGGAAGTTGGCGACGAAGAAATTCGTTGCCCACCCACCACCCACTTCATAGCCACTGTCGATGATGTAACAGACATGCCTGACTTCGGCTCCGACGACACCGATGGTATGGACGTCGGTGCAGGGGACGATTTGGAACCACCGCCCACGGGGCGCTGGACTGCCACCTCATCATATGATATATACATGGTGGACACGCCTAAGGAGGACGATGGCGACAAAAAGGACACAACGGAGGATAAAAACCCCGGACAAAAGCCAAAACGACGGCGCAGATGCCGCTCTAAGTCCAGCCACAGTAAAAATAGCGATAACAGCGCTAGAAAAATCGACACCCCAGTCAACTCCAAAGGCAACAACGACTATATGGACCCAGCAATGGAGTAGGATGAGCCAGGTCACGCCGAGCAGACGCCTGATCACAGCGATCCCGAGGGCCGAACTCATCAACCTGCCTCGAGAGAAGAGCACAGTCCGGACAACGATGCATTCATCATCCCGGAAAAACGTTTGGAACGAGATAACCTCCATAGAAGGCTTATGGCCACTGCAAGAAGCCTAAAGAAGCATAAGCAAAGGCTTAAGGCCGCGCAGGAAACGCTCAAGCGCAGATGGAATAAAGTGCTAGACACTGAAGAAAAATACAATGACGATTGCCACACAAAGAGCTACCCAAAGTGCAAGATGCTGCCAGAATTCGACGATGAGGCCATTCTGCTGAAGAACAATACGGCCAATAGGCCGAACGAACCACATCATGACCGCGACAGAGCAGCTACTGACGCCGCACATGATTTATGTGAGCTACTGGACAAAAAGGCCGGTGCGACCAGGTCCATCTATGGATCTAGAGGACATGCTCCTGCGCAGGATTATGGTCACCAAAACGATCAGACTGATCGAATACCAGTTCGGAATCAACACTGGACACAACAACAGTCGATAGCATACCACAACATGTCCAGATACAGAGGGGCTGTGCACCCTCTGTGCTTCACCGAAGAGGTACTGGATCACAAATTTCCACAGGGATTCAAACCCGTGAACATAGAGGCATACGACGGAATGACAGACCCCGGGGTCTGGATTGAGGATTTTATACTTCATATCCACAAGGCTCGTGGGGACGACCTCCACGCCATCAAATACCTTCCCCTCAAGTTGAAGGGACCAGCTCGGCACTGGTTGAAAAGCCTCCCCTAAAATTTGATCGGAAGTTGGGAGGAACTTGAGGACGCTTTCAGGGCCAATTTTCAAGGGACCTATGTCCGACCTCCAGACACTGACGATTTAAGTCACATAATTCAACAGCCCAGAGAGTCCGCCCGTAAGCTTTGGAACAGATTCCTCACTAAGAAGAATCAAATTGTCGATTGTCCGGATGCCGAAGCCCTAGCGGCTTTCAAGCACAGTATCCGAGACGAGTGGCTCGCCAGACACCTCGGCTAAGAAAAGCCGAGGACGATGGCAGCCTTAACAAGCCTTATGACCCGCTTTTGCGCGGGCGAAGACAGCTGGTTGGCCCGTAAAGGCACAAGCGACCCGGGTACATCCGAAATTAGGGATGGCAACGGGAAGCCACGGCGCAATAAAAACAAGTGTCGAAGCAAGGAAGAAAGTCCGGACAACGCCGCGGTCAACGCCAGATTCAAGAGCTCTCGACCCAGTCAACAAAAGAAGCCATTTAAAGGCAGCAAAGAGGGACCATCCGGCTTGAACAAAGTCCTGGACAGATCGTGCCAAATTCATGGCACACGCGAAAAACCTGTGAACCACACTCACAGAGAATGCTGGGTCTTTCAGCAGGCCGGCAAGTTAAATGCCGAACACAAGGGAAGGGAAACACCAAGTGAAGACGAGGATGAGCCTCGCCAGCTGAACACTGGGGAACAGAAAAAATTCCCACCAGAAGTAAAAACAGTAAACATGATCTACGTGACTCACATACCAAAGAGAAGGCGCAAACGCGCGCTCAGAGACGCATACGCTATAGAGCCCGTCGCCTCCAAACTCAACCCATGGTCGGCCGGCCCGATCACCTTTGATCACAGAGACCACCCGACTAGTATTCAGCACGGAGGATCGACTGCCTTGGTACTCGACCCAATAATCGATGGATACCATCTCACTCGTGTCCTCATGGATGGCGGCAGTAGTCTCAATCTAATATATCAGGACACTGTCTACAAAATGGGGATAGACCCATCCAGAATCAGCCAAAGTAACACCACCTTTAAAGGGGTGATACCAAGCGTTGAGGCCCGCTGCAGGGGCTCCCTCGTATTAGAGGTGACATTCAGTTCTCCAGACAACTTCAGAAGCAAAGAATTACTCTTCACCATCGCTCCCCTCCGAAGTGGTTATCATGCATTGCTCGGAAGAACGGCCTTCGCTCGCTTCAACGCAGTACCGCACTACGCCTACCTTAAACTCAAGATGCCCGGTCCACGTGGCATCATCACCGTTAACGGAAATACAGAGCGTTCCTTACGTGCGGAGGAGTATGCGACGGCTCTAGTAGCCGGAAACTAAGCGGCCTCTCCTATCAGAACGCATGATCGGTTGTTAAGACCACAGACACGGTTAGACGAGTCCGGCGCACCTCCATCGGTAATAACCCAGATAAACCTGAGCTGGGTCCTATACACCTAATCCCATAGAGGGCATCAGGGGCTGCAAACATGCAATAAAGCCCACCTTTTGGCTTGACCTTATTAACATGCCAATGCCTTACACTTCTACTATCCATTGATGATAACCAACACTTCACACGCTTACGCCATACTCTTTTACATGAGTTTTCCTTTTCACAGACACCATTCATGCGACACCCTACCAGGGCACGGCACAACGGAGACAAAGGCGCAGACGTGCAGCAGGGCCCCGCTCAAAGGTTTCTCTTTAGATTAAGCCCCTGTGTAAACCTTCTTTATTATCTCTTGTTGCTTGACATCCCATGGGTACTCAATACACCCACAGGGGATAACTGGCGTTATTGGCATTTCGCCACGGCAGATTAATGCACGTACCTGGAAATACAGGGTTCATAATCAAGGGCGCTACCCAGCCCAGTATATGTTATAAAGTCCGAATACCTTCGGGAGTGTCCGGCGTCGGGAGTTTGGCCCTATATGCATCGGCTCCGAATCATGTCTTTGGTCAAATGTTGGGTTTGCCCGGCTCCTGGGTTTGTTGCCTTACATTCCGCTTCTATCGGCTAAGGCGGCCAAAGGAGAACTACTGCGATTGTGCCCTGGTTATTCCGGATGAGCACCTCAGTAGAGAAAGCCGAAAACTGACTGTCATGATATAGCGAGAGACTGGTCAACCACTCGAGGACTCATCGGAATCTTTAGGATTCCTCCGCATTAACGAAGGGCCATTTCCCAGTCATGTACACACGCGCCCGTATCCGGATGCACGCGAAGGTACCAGGGGCTACATAGTAGCCCCACCGTCAAACTCCTATGGCTAAGTGAAAGTGTTAAAGCTATATAGTCTAGTTGCCTAGTTCGCCGTGCGATCACCTCCTTAATGGACCAAGACCTTGGATCAAGTGTGATTACATATATTTTTGCGAACACCCCCGCATTGTATGCATGCGGGCTGAAGCCAACGACTGCTAACTTTTAGATTATATATATACATCAAACGTCCGCATAGGAGGCAGAATAACACTTTCGGGCGAAAGTATAAACATAGCCTCCATAATTAAAATAGAATTGTTTTTACAATTGAAAGACTTGTCACTCAAACATGACACTCTTCGAGCACTGGGCCTCTATTAAACGAGCACCTTCTGTCACCTGCTCAAAATAGTGCTCGACTGGATCCTGGCTTCCTGCCGGACTCTGGGTTGCAATGATGGTGGCCTCCATATCCGCCCAATAAGTTTTAACACGGGCAAGAGCCATCCATGCACCCTCTATGCACGCCGACCTTTTCATGGCATCGATTCGTGATATGGCGCCAAGGAATTGTTGCACTAAACCAAAATAACTGTCCGGCCTTGGTCCCTTCGGCCATAGATGGTCTATTACAGACTTCATTGCAAGATCGGACAACCTATGGAGCTCGGCCACAGCAGCCATCCTTTCACTCAATGGCAACGGGCATGTTCGAGCACTGAATTGCGACCAGAACAACCTTTCTACTTCACTATCTTTTTGATCCTCGAAAAACTTGGTCGCATCAGCCGTACTTTTTGCCAGATCCACATACGCGTCTGCAGCACTCCAGCATCGATCCAGAGGAGCATACTTTGGATCTAAGAACTTCATCCGCAACAAAAAGGAGCTTCCAGCCGTGATTTCTCCGGCCTGTCGAAGCTCCTCCCACGCATCCTTAATTTCGGAATGCGTCTCCTTGGCCGCATCAAGGGCCTTCTTCAGGTCAGCCGACTTCGCCTGATTCTCCTTTTCAAGGAGCTCGTACCGGCCGGCGGCGTTTTTCAGCTCCACAGCCATCTCGGCTATTTTATCTTTGCTTCGGCGATGAGCAGCCTGTTCGGCTCTCAAATCTTCGGCCGCCTTTAGTGCAGCCACATTGCTAGCCCGGGCTTGTTCCTTGGCTAGGGCAAGCTCCGCCCTCAGGGCCTCCATGGCAGCAGCTCCGCCTGTAGTCGAAGCATATCACATTAACATTATGCTCCTCTTAATATTTCCTATAAAAACAAGGAAAACAGAGCACATACTCTGTGACTCGTTAAGCCGCTCGTTCACGAGCGTGATGTCGGTGTCCACAACTTCAATCTGTCGCCTCAGTTCGGCGACTTCAGTGGTCTGGTCGGCCGTCGGACCCTTAGCCACCTGCGCATGAATGTAGTGTGATCATTACTTAAGAATGTGATCCTCCGTTTGCCGCCTAGGGCTGGCAACTAGAGTCTCGGGGGCTACTATCTATAAGGAGCACACCTAGCGCGTGCGCTACAACCAAAAAATTACGTATTTCTTTATATACCTCAAAGCCTTTGAGCAGGCTCGTAAAAGCTTCATTCAACTCGCTTGTGGCGGATGAAATCTTCTCAAGCACCATGCTCATTAATGAATGGTGATCCTCCGAGAGAGCAGCTTGCTCTAGAAGCCCCGTCAGCGTGTCCGACCGGTTGCTGGACTGTGCCATACCCTTCTCATTGCCCCCCCCCCCGTGGGAGCCGAACGCTCTGGGCTCAGGGCGGCCGAAGTATTAGCTTCCAGCCTCGGCGAATCTGGACTCCTCCGTGATGACACCTCGGGGTCGCCCGCCTCACGAGGCGAAGAGGCAGGTGGGGTTTCACTCTCCATCATCTCTGGAAGAAGATCCCCCGAAGACGAACTCTGTCGAGAAGAGCTACTAGCCGGACTGCAAAGAATGGATCCTGGTTATTGTTTTCGGAGGAGGAAGCAGCAGCTCTGTATTTACGATTAACTTACAGCTCGGCTGAGGGCTGGCCCGTTTGCGGGCATGGCGCGGTGAGGACGCCCTCCGGGGCAGGGCCCCCTGGTGAAGTTTTCTTCCCTTGTCTAGGCATCTCTATCTCCAAGTTTTTGGAGGTGGCCCTCTTCTTCCCGTGGGGGGGAGGAGACCATAGATTCCCCTCCCCGACTATCCTCCTTCATGGAGATGGTAATTCCCCCAGTTTAGATGTGAAATGTGTGAAGCTCTGCTTCTCTGTTCTTCCCTTGGTCTTTCCCCAAGGGCACTTGACTTAGCACACGACTAAGCATCCTGGCTATGGTAGGATTAGGCGAGCCTTCGGGAAGCGGTGCCAGACACCTGATTCTCTCCTCCTTGCTGAGCCAATCCTGGCCGCGGATGGTTTTCAGAATAATGTTATGATAAATATAAACGAAGTGTTCGGTTTCTAGGTTACTTACTTAGGTATCTGGGCGGTTGCAGCTCAGGCCCGCATCCTCGGTGGTGTCCGGACACTTTACTTGTGGTCCAAAGAATAACTTACACATCCCTTCGAGCGTCATGCCGAAGAAGTGCTGAATAGTCCGCGGACCTTCCGGGTTGAACTCCCACATCCGAAGAGGCCGACGTTTGCACGGCAAGATCCGTCGGACCAGCATTACCTGAATTACGCTGACGAGACTAATGTCCCTCTCAAGAAGCTCCCGAATGCGGCTCTGCAATGTAAGTACGTCATTGGCAGGCCCCCAATCCAGTCCCACGTTGGCCCACAATGCCAGTTGAGGCGGAGGGCCCGAGCAGAAGTCGGGAGCAGCCACCCACTTTGTGCCTCTGGGAGCCGTGACGTAGAACCACCTCTGCTGCCATAGATCGGACACCTCCGGGAAGAAGCCCTCTGGCCATGGGGCATCGGTGTTTCTGCTTATTGCAGCGCCTCCACACTCCGCGTGTCGCCCCTCGATCACCTTAGGCTTTACATTGAAGGTCTTGAGCCATAAGCCGAAGTGCGGGGTGATGTGGAGGAAGGCTTCGCACACGACGATAAACGACGAGATGTGAAGGATGGAGTCTGGAGCTAGATCATCAAAATCTAGCCCGTAATAGAACATGAGCCCTCTCACAAAGGGATCCAGGGTGAAGCCTAAGCCACGGAGGAAGTGAGAAACAAATACGACGCTCTCGTTGGGATCGGGAGTAGGGACGACTTGCCCTGGAGCAGGAAGCATGTGCTTGATGTCGGCGGTCAGATAGCTGACCTTCCTAAGCTTCGCAATGTCCTTCTCTATGACAGAGGAGGCCATCCACCGGCCTTGAAGGTTGGATCCGGACATGATTGAAGATCCGAAGTGCCTAAGCTTGGGCTTCGGGTGTTGGAGCTCGAGATGCGGAAAGGCGCAAGCGTGGTAGGAAAGAGGGATAGGCCTTGGCCCCTCTATAAAGGGGGTGAATATCAAGCGTCCTCGGCGTAACCGCTAGGGACTTGCCTAAAAACACGGAGTCATACCAACAGGCGTAGTGGGGTTGCCCGCGCCCGTATTGATGGGAATCCCGCAATAAGGTGAACACGATCTCTGCTTCGACAAGGCGTGCCAATAAAACCACCGTGCAGTGTGTGTTGTGGCAGGCCGAGAAAAACGGGTTCATATTAAGCCAGGCTACGGCGTAAGGGCACACCATGAAAGATTGTCAGCAGATTAGATTTGTAAAGTGTTATGCTCTCTACGGTGGTGTGCGGAAATTATCTTACAGAGCCGGACACGATCCTTAATCTACTTTGGAGATGGAACCCTCCTTGTAATGCCGCAGACAAACTACACGCCATACTCATTGTCATTGAAGCCTGGTTCAGGGGCTACTGAGGGAGTCCTGGATTAGGGGGTATCCGGACAACCGGACTATATACTTCGGCCGGACTGTTGAACTATGAAGATACAAGACTCAAGACTTCATCCCGTGTCCGAATGGGACTCTCCTTTGCGTGGAGGACAAGCTTGGCGATCCGGATGTTAGATTTCCTTCTTTGTAACCGACTCTGTGTAACCCTAGCCTCCTCCGGTGTCTATATAAACCGGAGGGTTTAGTCCGTAGGACGAGAACAATCATAATCATCATAGGCTAGCTTCTAGGGTTTAGCCTCTACGATCTCGTGGTAGATCTACTCTTGTAATACTCATATCATCAAGATCAATCAAGCAGGAAGTAGGGTATTACCTCCATCGAGAGGGCCCGAACCTGGGTAAACATCATGTCCCCTGCCTCCTGTTACCATTAGCCTTAGACCCACAGTTTGGGACCCCCTACCCGAGATCCGCCGGTTTTGACACCGACAGGGGTCTCCTTATCTTACTCTTTGGAATAGGGAAATAGTCCAACTTGATCAATACCTTTGACAACAACTCTACCACCTCAAACCAGTATCATCACCCAGTCACACCAGAACCTTTAGCTTGTATCATATGGTGAAGGAAAGGCCTACACTTAGGGCATGTTTGGACCTTTGTTGGCTTCACCGAATAGCTAGCCTCCCGAGAAGCTAGCCACCACCAGATTTCGTCGGGAGTAGGATGCGTTCGACAACTCTGAGCGGCTCCTCTCCATTGGCATGGGCTGGCAGCCCCGCGAAGGGAGCACGACGGCCAATTCGGTGGCTTGTAGCAAGAGGAAAATTGTTCGAGGAGAGGAAATTAGTTCGAGGATGGCACTTCGAAAGGGCATCCCACGTAATTTCGACCAACCTCCCCTTCTTGTTTTCGTGAAGTCGCGCTTCCGTTGTAGAAATTTGCACTGTAGGCTGCTCTTTCTCAAGGAGCAGGCTTCTCGGAGCTGGATCATTTGGCTGGCTTCTCGCGACTATTTCTGGAAGCTGGACCGCTAGAGGATCCGAACGGGGCCTTAATCTTGTCATAAGTCTTCTTAATTTTAATTTTGAGAAGTAGTCTAGATGTCCCGGTTGCTTAAAGATCATGCACAACCTCATGCAGCAAAACAACCCCCTAGATAGCGAACATTTCCTTAATGAAAGCAGCATGTGTAAGTGATATGAATTTGCCAATAATCAAACCCAACCTGTTTGTCAATAACTTTGCTAGTATTTTAACTAACATTGAGCAAACGTATTGGCGTAGATTTCAGTATCACATTAGCATCCAAATACTTTAGGTATGATTGCAATGGTACCATGATCCATGATCTTGTCTCTCGTTCTCCAGCTCTCCTCTATGGAAAGCATTAAACATTTCCTTCGAGTCAAACTTGACCACATCCCAAAACTTGGTAAGTTGCCCAACCGCCTTGGTATGTTTAAGCCCAAACACCACCTTCTTAATCTCCTCCATAACGAACTCGCTAGTAAAAAAATTCCTTTCCACATCATTCAATTGGGAACATATATACCAAAACATCAATACTAATAGCAGTGATCTCAAGTTCCTCAAACATATCCTTATAGAAATCACTGACATGTTTAACTAGGTATGTTTCTCTAGAAGTTTCCACTACATCTTTATGCAGGACAAAAATATAATTTCCCCCTCCTTCCATTAGCTTTCAATTGAAAGCATCTATTATTCCCATCACCTCTTTCAAATCCTTCTCACGAGCTCTCTGCCTCCATTTAAGTTCATCATCTATGAGCAACCTTTTTACAATGGTATCCAAAACCATCTTAAGTTCTCTTTCTCCCATGGTTAGGTCACATGATTCAATTTACTTATCCAACTCATTCAACTTGCGTAAAATCTATTTGTTCAAGGTTACAAAAACCACTTTAACATTAATATGCCACCCTTTGAAATGTCTCCTAGGCCTCCTAGCTTTTGCACACCATCTACCAATATCATGTACACAGTAGGTTGGAGCAATCCAGCTTCTCACCACCTCTTCCTTAAAACCTTCTACCTCTAGCCAACAAGTCTCAAATTTGAATGGGGAATTCAGAATTGAAGTGCAATGGCATATGATCAAAGAGCTTTCTGTTCAACCCCAACATTGTTGCTAAAGGAAAATCCACATCCCACTTACTTGAAACTAGCACTCTGTCTAATATCTCAAAACCAGGAATCTCCAAATAATTGGCCCAAGTAATCGGTTTAACTTGGAATTTTGCATCTGGAGATCACAAACAAATGCTTGTTGATGAAATGGTTATGGAATTATGGTCATCACTATTGTCCTAATTGATGGTTAATTTTAAAGCTCATAATATATGGATGTGATACATATCCAACGTATCTACTTTCCAAACACTTTTGCCCTTGTTTTGGACTCTAACTTGCATGATTTGAATCGAACTAACCTGGACTGACGCTGTTTTTAGCAGAATTGCCATGGTGTTATTTTTGTGCAGAAATAAAAGTTCTCAGAATGACCTAAGACTCCACGGAGTCACGTTTACGAATTAATAAAAAATACCGGCAAAAGAATCAACAAAGGGGAACCCACACCCTGTCCACGAGGGTGCGCGGCGCGCCAACCCCCGTGGGGTGCACCCCCTGCCTTGTGGGTCCCTTGGACCTCCACCGACCTCAACTCCAACTCTATATATTCACGTTCGGGGAGAAAAAAAATCAGGGAGAAGGATTCATCGCGTTTTACGATACGGAGCCATCGCCAAACCCTAATCTTCCTCGGGAGGGCTGATCTGGAGTCCGTTCGGGGCTCCGGAGAGGGGAATATGTCGCCATCATCATCATCAACCATCCTTCATCACCAATTTCATGATGCTCACCACCGTGCGTGAGTAATCCCATCGTAGACTTACTGGATGGTGATGGGTTGGATGATATTTACCATGTAATCGAGTTAGTTTTGTTAGGGTTTGATCCCTAGTATCCATTATGTTATAAGATTGATGTTGCTATGACTTTGCCATGCTTAATGCTTGTCACTAGTGCCCGAGTGTCATGATTTCAGATCTGAACCTATTATGTTTTCATGAATATATGTGAGTTCTTGATCCTATCTTGCAAGTTATAGTCACCTACTATGTATTATGATCCGGCAAACCCCGGAGTGACAATAGTCGGGACACTTCCTGGTGATGATAGTAGTTCGAGGAGTTCGTGTATTCACTGAGTGCTAATGCTTTGGTCCGGTACTCTATTAAAAGGAGGCCTTAATGACCCTGATACCTCTCCAACGTATCTATATTTTTTTATTGTTCCATGCTATTATATTACCCCTTTTGGATGTTTATGGGCTTTATTTTACACATTTATATCATTTTTGGGACTAACCTACTAACCGGAGGCCAAGCCCGTATTGCTGTTTTTTTTGCCTATTTCAGTATTTCAAAGAAAAGGAATATCAAACGGAGTCCAAACGGAATGAAACCTTTGGGAGCGTGATTTTTGGAACGAACGTGATCCAAAGGACTTGGAGTGCAAGTTAAGAAGCAGCCGAGGCGGCCACGAGATAGGAGGGCGCGCCCCCTTTCTTGTGGGCCCCTCGGGCGGCCACCGATGTACTTCTTCCTCCTATATAAACCTACGTACCCCGAAAACATCCAGGGAGCCAACGAAACACAATTTCCACCACCGTAACCTTCTGTATCCGCGAGATCCCATCTTGGAGCCTTCGTCGGTGCTCCGCCGGAGGGGGAATCGACCATGGAGGGCTTCTACATCAACACCATAGCCCCTCCAATGAGTTGTGAGTAGTTTACCACAGACCTTCGGGTCCATAGTTATTAGCTAGATGGCTTCTTCTCTCTTTTTGGATCTCAATACAATGTTCTCCCCCTCTCTTGTGGAGATCTATTTGATGTAAACTCTTTTCGCGGTGTGTTTGTCGAGATCCGATGATTTGTGGGTTTATGATCAAGTTTATCTATGAGAAGTATTTGAATCTCCTCTGAATTCTTTTATGTATGATTGAGTTATCTTTGCAAGTCTCTTCGAATTATCAGTTTGGTTTGGCCTACTAGATTGATCTTTCTTGCCATGGGAGAAGTGCTTAGCTTTGGGTTCAATCTTGCGGTGTCCTTTCCCAGTGACAGCAGGGGCAGCAAGGTACGTATTGTATTGTTGCCATCGAGGATAACAAGATGGGGTTTATGAACATGCGGTGTCCCCATGTTTGGTTTTGGCAATTGATGACAATCTCTATGGACTAATGGTTGCCTTGAGTTATATTTGAAGGGTTTGTCCATAGGCTTTTCTTGGAGTCCATCTGTTGGTTTCAAGGAGAGTTTGTGATGACCATGGTGCTATTAAGGAATTATCCAAAGATCGGTCATGTGAGTGTTGAGCTTATTGCAAGCATGTCTTGAAGAAGAAGATTGTGTGATCATTCATGTCTACCTTCAAGATATCATCCAAATGAAGAGAGTTGGAAAGATTCAACACACAAAGCGCACAAGATGTACCGAGGGATCAAGTGATCCCATGGTATGGTAAGCATTGTCCATTACGCTTTGTGTGCTAACCCATGGTCTTCGTGAGAGTTCTTTGTGGGGTTAGGTTGCGATGTGCACGTTCAAGTGATGCATCACGAAGAGATCACGCGCTTGAAGCTTGTCGTCCATTGTGGTGACAATGGACTTGTGAAGATGAGCGGAAGAGTGGCTCACCCATAGTGGAGTATGGGGGAGCAATCAACTAGTCTTCCTCAAGCCAACGCAATCAAGAAAGGTGGTCCAACTTGAGGGAGTCAAGACTGTCATCATCTAGCTCAAGTGGACTTTGTGCAAGGCAAAGGTTTGCCCTTGATAGGTTTTCTATTTTACCGGTCTCATGGTAGTTGTGGGAGACCGGGTTATAGGATCGATTGTCGTACTATCAAGGGGGGCTCTCGATGAGTTGCTTGATCGTATCGTTCGTAGAGAGCTCAAACCATTGCATCCTTGCATCGTCTTTATTGGTTCTTGTTTGGTTCTTCTCCTTGTGAGATTTGGAGCTTATGGTCATTTTTATGACAAGCTCGAGTTCATCGAAAACGAAGTTCACATGCATCTTCTATGATGTTTTCGATGTTGGAGGGTATGCCGGTTCTTCTCTGTTGGAGGTTTCACTCCTTTGTTTGCTGTTTTGATGCTACTCGTTGTATTGTTTCAAACAAGCTTGAGTTTGCTCAATTCAGAGCTCATATGAAGAAGTTATGGCAGTTCTGGTTTTATTGTTTCCCTCTGTTGTCTTCTCTACAAAATGAAGGACTCCTAGTGTTGCTGATCTGGGGCATGCGGTAGTACTGCTCTCCGGAGCGGTAGTACTACAGGTGCTCATGGTAGTACTGCTCTGTGGGAGCGGTAGTACCGTGGCCTCAGGCCACGCGCAGCTGCTCCAGCGGTAGTAGGGGCAGATGTAATTTTTTACATCCACGCCCTACGCGGTAGTACCGCGCCGCGGGCGCGGTAGTACCGTGGGCTCTGGCCAGGCTTAGCAGCATGAGCGGAAGTAGGGGCGGATGTAATATTTTACATCCGCGCCCTACGCGGTAGTACCGCTCTTCGTGTGCGGTAGTACCGTGCCAGATTTTTGTGCAGGTCCTCCCTCAGCGGAAGTAGGTACGGAAGTAATTTTTTACTTCCGTGTTTTCTCTGCGCCTAGTGTTGCCTGCCTTACGGTAGTACCGTAGGGGTGCACGGTAGTACCGCTACGGCGGTTCTACCGCTCGTTGCCCTATGCAACAGGCCTTCATCTGGCCAGTGCTGCACATGCGGTAGTACCACAACCTCCAGCGGTAGTACCGCAGCCAACCGCGGTAGTACCGCAGCTCCGTGCGGTAGTACCGCGTCGTGTGGGCTGAGTGAGGGGATAACAGTTGGATTTCTCCCCACCTATAAAAGGGGGTCTTCTTCCCCATTGAGACTTATCCCTTGAGCTCGTGTTCTTCCCCCATTGTTGACCTTCTTCGAGCTTGCTAACTCTCAATCCCTCCTATGATTCTTGCTAGTTCTTGAGTGAAAAGAGAGAGGAGATCTAGATCCACGTTTCCACCAATCACTTTCTCCTCTAAGTGAGGGGAACCCCTTGGATCTAGATCTTGGAGTTCTTCGTGTTCTTCTTTCGTTCTTCCTCTCATTTTCCTCCCTAGCATTAGTTGCTTTGGTGGGATTTGGGAGAGAAGGACTTGGGCACTCTGTGTGCCCTTGCCATTGCATTTGGTGCTTCGGTTTGAGTTCTCCACATGATACGTGGAAGTTACAAGTTGAGAAGCTTATTACTCTTAGGTGCTTGGTGCCCTTGAGCTCGTTCCTCTTGGGTGCTTGGGCGCCCTAGACGGTTGGTGGTGTTCGAAGCTCAATCATTATGGTGTAAAGCTCCGGGCAAGCGTCGGGGTCTCCAATTAGGTTGTGGAGATCGCCCCGAGCAATTTGACGGGTTCCGGTGACCGCCCCCAAGGGTTGCCAAAGTGTATGGGTTCGGTGACCGCCCCCAAGGGTTGCCATTTGTACGGGTTCAGTGACCGCCCTCAAGGGTCCCTTGGTGGAATCACGGCATCTTGCATTGTGCGATGGCGTGAGGAGATTACGGTGGCCCTAGTGGCTTCTTGGGGAGCATTGTGCCTCCACACCGCTCCAAACGGAGATTAGCATCCGCAAGGGTGTGAACTTCGGGATACATCATCGTCTCCGCGTGCCTCGGTTATCTCTTACCCGAGCCCCTTATTTATGCACTTTACTTTGTGATAGCCATATTGTTCTTTGTCATATATCTTGCTATCACATAGTTGCTTATCTTGCTTAGCATAAGTTGTTGGTGCACATAGGTGAGCCTAGTTGTTGTAGGTTTTGTGCTTGACAAATTAACCGTTAGGTTTATTCCGCATTTGTTCAAGCCTAAACCATAATTATTTTAAAGCACCTATTCACCCCCCCCCCTCTAGGCGACATCCACGATCTTTCAATATCATATTGCTTGAGTTTATCCCTCTACATCATGTCATCTTGCTTAAAGCGTTACTCTGTTCTTATGAACTTAATACTCTAGATGCAGGCAGGAGTCGGTCGATGTGTGGAGTAATAGTAGTAGATGCAGACAGGAGTCGGTCTACATGTCACGGGCGTGATGCCTATATACATGATCATGCCTAGATAATCTCATAATTATTCGCTTTTCTATCAATTGCTCGATAGTAATTTGTTCACCCACCGTAATACTTATGCTATCTTGAGAGAAGCCACTAGTGAAACCTATGCCCCCCGGGTCTATCTCTTATCATATTTGCTCCCAATCTACTTTTATTTGCATCTTTATTTTTTGCATCTATATTATAAAATACCAAAAATATATTTATCTTATCATACTATCTCTATTAGATCTCACTTTCGCAAGTGGCCGTGAAGGGATTGACAACCCCTTTATTGCGTTGGTTGCGAGTTCTTTGTTTGTTTGTGTAGGTGCGTGGGACTTTTGAGGAGCCTCCTACTGGATTGATACCTTGGTTCTCAAAACTGAGGGAAATACTTACGCTACTATTGTTGCATCACCCTTTCCTCTTCAAGGAAAACCAACACAATCTCAAGACGTAGCAAGAAGGATTTCTGGCGCCGTTGCCGGGGAGGTCTTCACTCAAGTCAAGAAATAACAAGTACCCATCACAAACTCATCACCCTCGCATTTACATTATTTGACATTTGCCTCTCGTTTTCCTCTCCCCCACTTCACCCTTGCCGTTTTATTCGCCCTCTCTTTCCCAATCTCCTCCTCTCTCTTTCGCTTGCCTTTTTTTGTTTGCTTGTGTGCCTGTTTGTCCTTATGGCTTTGCCTAAGAGTACCGACCACCTCCTTAAAAGGTTGGAAGAGATTGAATCAAATATTATAAGCTTTATGAATTTGCAATTTGAGCATAATAATTTCTTCAGAAAAGAGCATAAAGAACAATAAGGTTTTTTGGGTTTTATGAATAAGGAGCTTGATGATATGAATAAAGAATTTTATGGTGTGAACTCTCAATTACCTGACTTGAAAATGCTATAGCCAAAATTTCTGATAAGCAAGCCACCTTAGTCAATAAGATGGCCGCCAAACCAGAAAAGTTCCATGAAAATAATGATGAAGATCTTAAAGTTATTGATGCGTCTCCTATTAGATCTTTGTTTTACAATATGAATCTTAATAATTATGGGACTGAAGATGAGTCAACTTTAGTTAGAAGGCGTCCCAAGAATTCGGAGTTTTTAGATCTTGATGCTAAATTTGGTAAAAGTGGGACTGGAGAGGTCATGACTTTAAATAGTATTGAACCCACTATCTCAGATTTCAAGGAATTTGATTATGATAATTGTTCTTTAGAAGGTTGTATTTCCTTGTTGCAATCCGTTGTTAATTCTCCTCGTGCTTATAGCCAAAATAAAGCTTTTACCAAACATGTCGTTAATGCCTTGATGCAATCTTATGATGAAAAACTTAATTTGGAAGTTTCTATACCTAGAAAAGTTAATGATGAGTGGGAACCTACTATAAAGATTAGAATTAAAGATCATGAGTGTTTTGCTTTGTGTGATTTGGGTGCTAGTGTTTCCACGATTCCGAAAACTTTATGTGATATTCTAGGTTTTCATGATCTTGATGATTGCTCTTTAAATTTGCACCTTGCGGATTCCACCATTAAAAAGCCAATGAAAAGGATCAATGATGTCCTCATTGTTACAAATAGAAATTTGGTGCTCATAGATTTTATCGTTCTTGATATAGATTGCAATCTTTATTGCCATATTATTCTTGGTAGACCTTTCCTTAGAACGATTGGTGCGATTATTGATATGAAGGAAGGGAATATTAGATTCCAATTTCCATTAAAGAAAGGCATGGAGCATTTTCCAAGAAAGGAAGTCAAATTACCTTATGAATCTATCATGCGAGCTACATATGAATTAAGTGCCAAAGATGGCACTACTTAGATCTATCTTCGCTTTTATGCCTAGCTAGGGGCGTTAAACGATAGCGCTAGTTGGGAGGCAACCCAAATTTCTTTGTGTTTTTTTGTTTTTGTTCCTGTTTAGTAATAAATTTTGCATCTACCTTCTATTTAGATATGTTTTTATCTTTTAATTAGTGTTTATGCCAAGTAGAACCTATAGGATAACCTATGGTGATAATTGATTTGATTCTGCTGAAAAACAGAAACTTTGCGCGCACGAATTTAGTTTTGTTAAATAACAGAAACGTGTTTTTGCGTTGATTCTTTTTGCTTCTGATCAATAGACAAATTGTACAAGACTTCCTATTTTGGTAGGATTTTTAGAGTTCCAGAAGTTTGCGTTAGTTACAGATTGCTACAGACTATTCTGTTTTTGACAGATTCTGTTTTTCATGTGTTGTTTGCTTATTTTGATGCATCTATGGCTAGTAAAATAGTTTATAAACCATAGTAAAATAATTTGATGCTTGATAATTGTTTTGAGATATAAAGGTAGTAATGTTAGGGTCATGCTAGTGGGTAATTATGAAATTGAGAAATACTTTTGTTGAAGTTGGCAAGTCTCGTAGCATGCACGTATGGTAAAAGTTGTGTGACAAATTTGTTGCATGAGGTGCTCTTTTGATTGTCTTCCTTATGAGTGGCAGTCGGGGACGAGCGATGGTATTTTCCTACCAATCTATCCCTCTAGGGGCATGCGTAGTAGTACTTTGCTTTGAGGGCTAAATAGACTTTTGCAATAAGTATGTGAGTTCTTTATGACTAATGTGAGTCCATGGATATACGCACACTCACCATTCCACTTTGCTAGCCTCTATTACTACCGCGCAACTTTCGTCGGTATCATGAACCCATTATTTACCTTCCTCAAAACAGCCACCATACCTACCTATTATGGCATTTCCATAGCCATTCCGAGATATATTGTCATGCAAATTTCCACCATTCCGTTTATTATGACACGTTCCATCATTCTCATATTGCTTTTTGCATGATCATGTAGTTGACATCGTATTTGTGGCAAGGCCACCTTCATAATTTTCATACATGTCGCTCTTGATTCATTGCATATCCCGATACACCACCGGAGGCATTCATATAGAGTCATATCTTGTTCTAGCTTTAAGTTGTAATTCTCGAGTTGTAAATCCATAAAAGTGTGATGATCTTCATTATTAGAGCATTGTCTCAGTGAGAAAAGGATGACGAAGACTATGATTTCCTCACAAGTCGGGATGAGACTTCGGACTTTAAAAAAAGAAGAGAAAGGCCAAAAAGAAAAAAAGAAAGACCAAAAAAAAGAAAAAGAAAAAAAGAAAAAAAAGAAAATGAGAGAAAAGAGAGAAGGGACAATGCTACTATCTCTTTTTCCACACTTGTGCTTCAAAGTAGCACCATGATCTTCATGATAGAGAGTCTCCTATGTTGTCACTTTCATATACTAAGTGGGAATTTTTCATTATAGAACTTGGCTTGTATATTCCAATGATGGTCTTCCTCAAAATGCCCTAGGTCTTCGTGAACAAGCGAGTTGGATGCACACCCGCTTAGTTTCTTTTGTTGAGCTTTCATATATTTATAGCTCTAGTGCATCCGTTGCATGGCAATTCCTACTCACTCACATAGATATCTATTGATGGGCATCTCCATAGCCCGTTGATACGCCTAGTTTATGTGAGACTATCTTCTCCCTCTTTTTGTCCTCACAACCACCATCTTTTACCACCTTAGTGCTATGTCCATGGCTTGCGCTCATGTATTGCATAAGAGTTGAAAAAAAGCTGAAGCGCGTTAAAAAGTATGAAACAATTGCTCGGCTCGTCATCGGGGTTGTGCATGATGGGAGTATTTTGTGCAATGAAAATAAAGCATGGCCTAACTATATGATTTTGTAGGGATAAGCTTTCTTTGGCTATGCTATTTTGATAGGACATGATTATTTGTTAGTATGCTTTGAAGCATTATTATTTTTATGTTTTATAAGCTTTTATCTTGAATCATTTGGATCTGAACATTCATGCCACAATAAAGAAAATTACATTGAGAATTATGCTAGGTAGCATTCCACATCAAAAATTCTGTTTTTATCATTTACCTACTCAAGGACGAGCAGGAATTAAGCTTGGGGATGCTTGCTACGTCTCCAAAGTATCTATAATTTTTGATTGTTCCATGCTATTATATTACCCATTTTGGATGTTTATGGGTTTTATTTTACACATTTATATCATTTTTGGGACTAACCTACTAACCGGAGGCCCAGCCCATATTGTTGTTTTTTTTGCCTATTTCAGTATTTCGAAGAAAAGGAATATCAAACGGAGTCCAAACGGAATGAAACCTTCGGGAGCGTGATTTTTTGAAGCGAACGTGATCTAGAGGACTTGGAGTGCAAGTCAAGAAGCAGCCGAGGCGGCCACGAGACAGGAGGGCGCGCTCACCCCCTCTGGGCGCCCCCCCTATCTTGTGGGCCCCTCGGGCGGCCACCGACGTACTTCTTCCTCCTATATAAGCCTATGTACCCCGAAAAAATCCAGGGAGCCAACGAAACACAATTTCCACCACCGTAACCTTCTGTATCCGCGAGATCCCATCTTGGAGCCTTCGCCGGCGCTCCGCCGGAGGGGGAATCGACCACGGAGGGCTTCTACATCAACACCATAGCCCCTCCGATGAGTTGTGAGTAGTTTACCACAGACCTTCGGGTCCATGGTTATTAGCTAGATGGCTTCTTCTCTCTTTTTGGATCTCAATACAATGTTCCCCCCCTCTCTTGTGGAGATCTATTTGATGTAAACTCTTTTGCGGTGTGTTTGTCGAGATCCGATGAATTGTGGGTTTATGATCAAGTTTATCTATGAGAAGTATTTGAATCTCCTCTGAATTCTTTTATGTATGATTGAGTTATCTTTGCAAGTCTCTTTGAATTATCAGTTTGGTTTGGCCTACTAGATTGATCTTTCTTGCCATGGGATAAGTGCTTAGCTTTGGGTTCAATCTTGCGGTGTCCTTTCCCAGTGACATCAGGGGCAGCAAGGCACGTATTGTATTGTTGCCATCGAGGATAAAAAGATGGGGTTTATATCTTATTGCATGAGTTTATCCCTCTACATCATGTCATCTTGCTTAATGCGTTACTCTATTCTTTATGAACTTAATACTCGAGATGCAAGCAAGAGTCGGTCGATGTGTCGAGTAATAGTAGTAGATGCAGGCAGGAGTCGGTCTACTTGTTGCGAACATGATGTCTATATACATGATCATGCCTAGATAATATCATAATTATTCGCTTTTCTATCAATTGCTCGACAGTAATTTGTTCACCCACCATAATATTTATGCTATTTTGAGAGAAGCCTCTAGTGAAACCTATGGCCCCCGGGTCTATCTTTTATCATATAAGCTTTCAATCTACTTTTATTTGCATATTTACCTTTTGCATCTATAATATAAAATACCAAAAATATATTTATCTTATCATACTATCTCTATCAGATCTCACTTTTGCAAGTGGCCGTGAAGGGATTGACAACCCCTTTATTGCGTTGGTTGCGAGTTCTTTGTATGTTTGTGTAGGTGCGTGGAACTTTTGAGGAGCCTCCTACTGGATTGATACATTGGTTCTCAAAGACTGAGGAAAATACTTACGCTACTATTGCTGCATCACCCTTTCCTCTTCAAGGAAAACCAACGCAAGCTCAAAACGTAGCAGACCCCGCTGCCACGGGATGGTAGGACAAAAGATGACATGCAAGTTCTTTTCAATAAGCACGTATGACTATATTCGGAATACATGCCTACATTATAATGATGATTGGAGCTAGTTCTGTGTCATCCTATCCTATGTTATAACTGTTGCATGATGAATTGTATCCAACGTAAATATCCATCATTGATCATTGCCTACGAGCTTTTCATATATTGATCTTTGCTTAATTACTTCTCCGTTGCCACTGTTACGATTGCTATAAAACTGCTACTGTTACTTTTGCTACTGTTACCATTACTTCCATACTACTTTGCTACTAAATACTTTGTTGCAGATATTAAGTCTTTCAGGTGTGGTTGAATTGACAACTCAACTGCTAATACTTGAGAATATTCTTTGGCTCCCCTTGTGTTGAATCAATAATTTTGGGTTGAATAATCTCCCCTCGAAAACTGTTGCGATCCCCTATACTTGTGGGTTATCAGGATGCCATGAAATTGAGATGAAATATTTTTCAATATATGGAGAGAATGGAATTGAACATTGGGAAGCTACAGAAGCCATATGTCGGCAAACCGTGGAACTGTGGAAGTAATCATGCGAGCCGGGAAATGTATAATCCCCATGGGGGGGGGGGCTCCCCACGTGAATACATTGCTCAAGATACCATGAAGGGAAGTTTAGAGAGAGTCGAATGGTTCTTGCGATATTCGTCTAAACACGGCATGAAATCATCGTAGTGAGAGACGATCCGACAATCCTGTCATGTGTTTGGCATTTGTGGGCCATGCATTGCCAATGTGAAAGACGATATCAACTAGCAAGAAGGGTAGCTGGCCTTACAGAACGGTGAGTAGCATATAGCCCAAAGTTGACTTATGTGGAGAGTGTCCCCACCCTCTTCTTTTCTTTCACACTCGCAACGCACCATTTTTCTCAATGGTGATTCTTACAAAAAAATTCTACCCGCCTTTTTTGCGAAAAATTAAGATGATTTACGACATATTGTTGGTCTGTGGAGGAAGTGATGCTCAACCACGGTGAAGACTCGCTTGTCGTGTGCCATGCTTCAGGCTTCCCTTCACAAGCCTAAAGCATCATGGGGCGATGTGTCAACATGGTAATAAGCAAACAGTAGGGGGGGGGGTGCAGAGAAAACGACAATGCATTAGCTCGTGAAAAACAAAGAACGTCAGTCGAGTCATGATGAAGAAAGCAATAAAAGTTGAGAAAAAAAGGACGATGACAATAATGAAACGTTACACTCTCCGACAACCACTTTGCGTTGCATAACGACATAAGCGGCTTTGTAAAAAGAGTGTCTACAATTGTGTCGGTTTAGAAAATAGTTATTTCTCGACTGACATTCGCTGTCCATTTTATACTTCTTTTCGCCTCTGTCCATTTTATACCTGACGGGTCGAAATGCTTGAATCAGACGGTTGTTTGCGTTGGGTGTTATCTGACAAAATAGCATTTTCTTTTTGGAAAAAAATAGCAAAACCGTTTCAGAAAAAAGTCATTACCCGGCCCATGTAAGGTCCAACCTCGCATCATTCACGAGCCCTCGCAGGCCCGAAGCCAGCAAGCAAGCGAGCAACCACGACGTCTCTGTGTTGCGGTCGCTGGTTCCATCGCCTTTTCTTTTCTTTCTTTCTTTGCGTCTCCTCCAAGCCGAAGCAACAAGGACGAACCAGATCGATCCTTCCGTCGCGTCCACCATAAGACCGAACCGGCCACCACCCCTCCGGCCCCACCGCCTGACACTCCACGCCACACAGACCCAGCCGCGCCCAAATCCCCCAAAACCCTAGCCCCGAGGAGGAGGAGGCGGAGGCGGCGGCGACCATGGCTGCCGCAGCGGCGAACCTGGCGGGCCGCCCGGGCGTGCGCGTCGTCGTCATCGGCGACCCCGGCACCGGCAAGTCCAGCCTCGTCGTCGCCGTCGCCACCGAGCAGTTCCCCGAGAACGTCCCCAAGGTCATGCCCCACACCCGCCTCCCCGCCGACTACTTCCCCGACCGCGTCCCCATCACCATCGTCGACACCTCCTCCAGGTCCTCCCCCCATCCCCCCACCCCATTCCGCCCCGCCTCAGATTTGACGATTCCGTCGCGGATTGATTGATTTCGTGTTCGCGCCGCCGGTGTTGACCCCGTCGTCCTCGTCTCTGTGTGTGTGTGTGTGTGTGCGCTGCAGCCCCGAGCAGAAGCCGAAGCTGATCGCTGAGTGCCAGGCGGCGGACGCGGTGGTGCTCACCTACGCCTGCGACAGGCTCTCCACGCTCGACCGGCTCAGCTCCTACTGGCTCCCGGAGCTCAGGCGCATCCAGGTAATCTCGCACTCTATGGCTTGGTTCGTGGTTGTCGCAGCTTTGGGCTGGCCATGGTCGGTGATTTTACCCTGGGTTGCCCGTGTTGATCTGTGCTATGCAATGTTTCTGTGATTGCGCAGTTGAAGGCGCCTGTCATCGTGGTGGGGTGTAAGCTGGACCTGAGGGACGACCAGCAGAACAGCCTTGAGCAGACGATGGCGCCCATCATGCAGTCGTTCCGTGAGATCGAGACCTGCATTGAGTGCTCCGCGCTTCGCCAGATCCAGGTGAGAAAGATATCTAGGGAATATTGGTCACACTTTTATTATGTCAAATCGGCGATTGTTCACAACAAATGAAACTAGAATGCTCAAAATGCTGATGCCAGCAGCTGCTCAGCCTCGTGTAATATTCCAACATTGCATTTTTTTTAATTTGATTGTGTACTAATTCAGCTATGCAATTGATAATTTGAT
The DNA here is from genome assembly GCA_963921465.1 of Triticum timopheevii. Classification (NCBI taxonomy): domain Eukaryota; kingdom Viridiplantae; phylum Streptophyta; class Magnoliopsida; order Poales; family Poaceae; genus Triticum; species Triticum timopheevii. The sequence continues at coordinate 581,590,087 of OY997270.1, read as the reverse complement.
TGTTGTGTTAGAATTCTAGATACTATGCTCGAGTAGGTTTACTAAACATACAGTATATGAACCGCAGGTGCCTGAGGTCTTCTACTATGCCCAGAAGGCAGTGCTTCACCCCACAGCTCCTCTATTCGACCAAGAGGCACAATCTCTAAAGCCACGCTGTGTGAGGGCTTTGAAGCGGATATTCATTCTATGTGACCACGACAGGGATGGAGCTCTCAGTGATGTGGAGCTCAATGACTTTCAGGTTTGTATTCACTGAGGTCACCATTATTCCTTTATCTTAACATGAGGCTGACTAGAGTTTTTTATTGACATTCTTCTATGTATGGTGATACTAAAATTCTCTTTCCATTGGTTTGCAGGTCAGATGTTTTAGTGCTCCTCTCCAGCCTACTGAAATATCAGGCGTGAAGAGAGTTGTTCAAGAGAAGATGCCCGAAGGCGTAAATGATAGTGGCCTTACATTGACTGGATTCCTTTTCCTTCATGCTCTTTTTATTGAGAAAGGTCGTTTGGAAACTACATGGACAGTATTGAGGAAATTTGGTTATGATAATGAAATCAAGCTTAGAGATGAATTCATTCCAACGTCAGTCAAGCGAGCTCCTGATCAAGTAATGTTCTGTTGATTACTGTCAGCTATTCACATTTTGTTGTCTGCTGTCGGTGATTTTAGTGTCAATTTGTTCTTATAATGGCTTACGTGTAAGTTGATAGTTGATTTCAACTGTATGGTGGGTATCTGCAAGCCTGGCTTCAATATCCACTTACCTATGTGTTTAATATTTGCCATACCTTTGGTCTATAATATTTCTTTGGTACTAAAGTCATATCACTATCTTTGTTACAGACGGTGGAATTGACAAATGAAGTGATTGATTACTTGAAAGGAATATTCAACATGTTTGACATAGATAATGTAAGTCTGATGTATTGATTGTCACATTTGTTTTTTATCCTCAATGCAAATGTTATTCTTGGCATTTTCATTCTAAATCTTATCCGTAAAAAACTTCTGTGTTGGAGGAAGTTCTGAAAATGTGTTTATGACTTATGTATCAAATCCAGGACGAAGCTTTGCTACCTTCTGAGTTGGATGATCTTTTTTCAACTGCACCTGAAAAGTAAGTTGTTACTAAAAGGACGGGTAATTTTAATCTTAGTTTGACACTTTGTAGACAATTGGTTGTAATTTAGATACTTTACTCGTATTGTTAGTAAACCTTGTATTACTTTGTCTTTGCTTTGATGGAATCTGTTGAACTTCCATTAAATGGTCCTCAAATTTAGTCTATTTAGTCATTTGTCTCTGCTTACCATTCACATATCATTATTCCAGCCCATGGACTTCTGATCTATATAAAGACTGTGCTGAAAGGAATGTCTTGGGTGGGCTATCACTTGAAGGATTTCTTTCTAAGGTATTCTCTCACTCCTAGTGTGCTGAAAACTAACACTGTCCGTGTGCAATAATTTTTAACGCTGTTCGTTGGTTGATTAAGCTGTTTTGTTGGTTAGATTCAACGGCCTAAGGCTCTATTTGGAACACATATCCTTTTATTCATTATTCTGACTGTCTTGTGCTACCTCTGTTACTTAATATAAGATGTTTTTTTGACACTATGACAGTGTCAAAGAACGTCTTATATTTTGATACGGAGTGTGTACCATTTGGTGAGCTCAATTAATCTGTCTGAGAAAGCTGAATAGTTTGTTGTAACCATTGTCTGAATTACTGCACCCTATTCCGAGTTTGTCATTCTCAGTATGCAAACGAATCCAGAAGAGATTATATATCAGTTTTGCTATGTATATACTATATCAAACACATAAGAAACATATAAACCAACTAAAAATAGGATAGAAATCTTTTAGTAGTGTTGTGCTTGTTATGATTAAGATGCATCATATTTAGTGGCTTGCCTTGAAAAGCTTGTGGAACGTTTCCACGTAAGAAAGCCTTTTCTTATTATGCATATCTACACCAGTTTAATCTTGTGGACATGTGCTTGGAGAACTGTAGGCAAAACACCTGTGTGTATTATGGTGATATGGTTTCTTACTAGATTACCGGTAAATTTTCATTGCTGACTAGTATCTTGTACAATTGCAGTGGACTCTTATGACACTTCTAGATCCAGCAAATAGTTTCGCGAACCTTGTATATGTTGGCTATTCGGGCGATTTTAATTCAGCATTCACCATCACGAGGAAAAGACGAGTGGACCGTAAAAAGCAGCAGACTCAAAGAAATGTGTTCCAGTGCTATGTTTTTGGTCCCAAAGGTTCCGGAAAGACTGCATTGCTACAATCATTCCTTGGAAGGTATTTGATGCATTTCCCTGTATTTACTCCATGAATTTCATACCATCTTTGGTCCTTTTGGGAACTCCATTTCGCTTGTTGTCTTCATTGCAGGCAACCTTCTGATGCTCTGCCAACTAACAGCGACCGGTTTGCGGCAAATACTGTTGAACTATCTGATGTAAGTAGTCAAAAGTGATGTGTGTATTCTGCTTGCACTATAAGCAAACATTCTGGTAAATGAAAATTCTATTCTTAATGATGCAAGACATCATGTGAGTGTACAGACAGAAATTAAGACAACCCAAATTTTCTTTGCCAATGGTATGTGCAGTAGTTCAATCTCGCCCTTTCCCTCTTGCCATCTTCATTTTTGGTGGATATATGAGAGGGAGAGAGAGCCTTTCAGAAATCATAGTGATGGTCTAGTGTAGACGATAGGGTGACATTAACTTCAGCAGTTGCGAGTGCAGCTTTGAGATTTACCATTTTCTAATCCTCTGTAATCTGTAAGGATGCTTCTACTCTGCAATGTTCATATCTGATTCATTATGTCTTTGCTTTATTGAAGGGGAATAGAAAAACACTTGTGCTGCGAGAGATTCCTGAAGGTGATGTCAGATCATTGCTAAACAACAAGGAATCCTTGGCACCCTGTGATGCGGCAGTCTTTGTTTACGATAGGTATGCATTCTGTTTCTGCTGAGCTATTTTCTTGTTTATTGTACTGTTTTCTGCTTTGTGTCATATATGCGAAATTTTGAATTGTTCTCAATGGTTCTGATGGCCCATCTTGGCAAGGAAATTAGGTTTACCATTCAATGCTATTTGCAAAATCTCACGAACTTAGTTCATTCATGTATATTGCAATCTGATTTCAGTTACACAATAGCTTACTGGCCATATCAAATATATCAGTGTAAAATGATTCTTGGTCAGTAAAAACTGAATATCTTTGATCCTTAGTTACCTTTATTAATTGATTCGAATGTTCATCACTGGTTATGTAAAAAGTACAGATGACAGTTGAAAATCTTGCTTATCCTGGTATATCTTACTCTGTGACGTATTATTCAATATTACATAAATTTCCTTATGTGACACCTGCGAAATGGCAGCTGTGATGAATTTTCTTGGCAAAGAGCAAGAGATTTGCTTGTGCAAGTGGCTTCACATGGAGAAAACACAGGCTATGAAGTCCCTTGTCTGATAGTTGCTGCTAAGGACGATCTTGATCAATCTCCAGTGGCTCTACAGGAATCAACCAGAGTAAGCTCCCATACAATTTCGTTTGACATTTTAAATTTACCATTGTAGTTGGTGAAGGGACAAACAGATATTTCAGTGGATTAGAAAATGTTCATCCTTATATTTCTAAACTTGTGTACGTGATGTTTTTTGCAAGTGGTTCCTGTACTTATTGACCACAGTTCTCTTAGTAATACACATGTGGCAGACAGAGCTGTACATCTATGGACTGTCTAGTTGTTTATGTTTGTTGCAGAGTAATCATAAGTTTATCTAATTTCAGGTGAGCCAAGACATGGGAATTGAAACACCAATTCCCATCAGCGTGAAGTTGAAAGACTTGAACAACATTTTCTGCAGAATAGTTCATGCGGCACAGCGGCCCCATTTGAGCATTCCAGAGACTGAAGCTGGTAAAACACGCAGGCAATACCGTCAACTTCTCAACCGTTCCCTCATGGTTGTTTCAGGCAAGTCAACCCCACGACCCTAATCCGCATGGTACCTAATATAGATATAGCAAAAGATACATATAATAACGCGATACATTTGTCATCTCATAAAATACTAACTAGTCCATAGCAGAGTGAATTAATTGATCGATTTAGAGGTTAGGGTGGGTTCTGTAGGGAACTGAGTCAACGGGCATGATAGCTTGCATTCGACAAATGCTGCTACTCAGTTATGGTTTTCTATGCCCTTTAGACTTCACTTGAACATGCATTCGAGGGTGTTGAGCATGATCTGTGGAGCAAAGCGCCCTTCAAGTACTAACTTATATTCTAATACTCTGCAGTTGGAGCTGCTATAGGTGTTGTGGGGGTAGCCGCGTACAGGGTTTATGCGGCTAGGAGGAACTCGTCGTCGTGAAGCCCCCCTCCCTCCCTCCCGGGCAGTCGGGAAATAACGTGCAACAGGCAGGTTCATCGTCGATGAAGTGGATCGTCTAGCTTGATGTTTATGTACAGTTGCGCATCAAAGATAACTTGTACTACTGCGTGTTTCAGTTTCGGATGGTATAATGTACGACAGTCATCAGGCAACGTTAGATTCTTTAGCTGATAAGACTGTCATGACTTGATTTGCTCTGTTAGAATTTCACCTCTGTCCTAAACTTTTGTCCACATTTTCCTTTTACATTTCCTCTGAACATTTTATATGTTCATTTATTTTGGCGTTGGGGATGCAGTTGGAACCTTTTTGCTTTGTTCGTGCTTTTATTGATTTCATATAGTTCTGTGCAGTTTATTTTGCTTAGTTAGAGTTATCTCTTTCAGAGTGCAGGACCTAATAACAGTCTCAAGTGGAAGAGCAAATGGTAAAAGTAAAAAACACCAAACGCTGACTACCGATATATGGTCCGTGGTTTACGCCTATACGAGTAGGAATAAATTGACGAATTCTCTGGTTACATCCCTCCCATGTCTACATCGGTCGTACGTCGAGAGGAACCCGTCGCGAACGGTGGCCGTCACCGTCGGTTGTGTCTGGACTCCGGTAAGCGCCAGCGTGATCCGGGCAGTGCCTGGCCGTGCCGATGTCTACAGCCACGCCCTCGTGTCGATGCCAGACAAGGCCCATCTTTAGTTGGGTTATGCCCGTCGGTCAATCACAGGCACGGGGTCGCTTTCGCCATCCAGAACGATAGATAGAATAAAATGATGATGATTCCACTAACCGGCCTTGTCACGAGGGAAATGAAAATGGCGAATGCGGTGAGGTGCGGCGCAGGTTCCTCATCGGTCACCATGATGCGTACTCGACGGGCTCGAGTTATCACCATTATTTTTTGTGGCCAAAAGTGCCAGCCCGAGTTCAGACAACGCAAGCCATATCTCCAAAATCTCCAAAAAAAAAAGAAAGAAAAAGAAAACGCAAGCCAAGGTCGGACTCTGGAGCTGGAAGACCAATAATAAAGTCGCTGCAAAACTAAGAAATCCAAGATTGGACACAGTGCACTTCGTTATCGACGGGCAGCACGTTGAAAAACTAAGCCATTTCGTCGAAACACACACACAAGGGTTACCTGGGTGTGCAAGGGTATGATGCAACGTCTTGTGATGGGCGTAAAGGACTATGGTAACTTTTAGCCACATACATACAGGAGCCGAATAACGTAAAGATCCACACCAACAGTGTTAGAAATGAACAATTGCTCTGAATGTTTGCAGGTTTGTAGCAAACACGCTATTCATTCCATTGTCACACCAGTTTTTCGTGCACATACAAGCCCAAACAAAAAAGCGCCACCGTGTGGTCACCACCGGCGGCTAGTATACAACGGGGGCAGCAGCAGCAGCAGCAAGTTTTTCAAATCCCTTTTTACAATTAGGTTTCCCGACCGATCGGATGCAGCAGCAGCAGCAGCACACGCCCTTACTTTTTACGTACTACCCATAGGCAAAAACACATAGGATTTCTCCCCTCCTCCGGTCGGGGGAGGCTAGAAGAAGGAGCGCTTGGCGGGCACCCTGCCGACGGCCTTCATGAAGTTGGCCAGCTCCAGCACCTTGGCCAGCTTGAGCCCCCGCTTGGCCTCCGCCGACGCCCGCTTCTCCTCCGCCTTGTGCCGCGCCTTGGCCACGTCGTTCTGCGTCTTCTCCACCGCCTTGGCGCGCTGCTCGTCCAGCTTCCTCTGCACCCGCCATTTCGTGGGATCCATCACAGTTAGACATAAGGTGATCCACATGAACATTCAGATAGGATAGAGTAACTGGGCAGTAACTAAGCATGATTTCCAGCATGGAGGAAACAACATGTGAAAAGCTAAAGGAAAACTCTGAACTCGACAGTGGTTCCCCCGGACAAAGACCGCCACTCTCATTCTCATAGTCCTATCACCGTGAGATGAACGTGCTAACGGTCCATGATAATCTCACAGGTAAACAGTAGTCTCCTTTATGTGCAGAAAGTTGCATGATTGAGCTGTAAAACGAACTGATGTTCACACGCACGCAACCACAAGGAAGGGGCAATTGAGAAAGCCACTCTGATATGTAACACCTCTAATAATTAACTAATTCGGGATTGGTTCATTTCATATACCTTTTCTCAAAGCAAGAATAGATAACTACGACTACTATTCTACTCAAAAGGAGTACTGTATTAGTGTTGCTAGGCCTAGAAACTTCCTTTTTATTTGGGAGAAGAAAACCCAGCTTGCTAATCAGTGATCACAAACCTCTTGTGCTGAATGCATCAACCATCGATGGTCTACCTAATCAGTCTGGGAACCGTGCTAATTTGTGCAATAAAAATATATTTTTGGGCAATTTAGTTTCTGTATTAATTTGTCATGCTCTACTCTTTTCTTTCTTGAATTGACAGGACTGTGAAGCTTGGAGAATTGTTTTCTCGATTGGAAGGAAATAATTGTTTTCTGTATCTTCGGGCAAATTAAGCTCAAAGCAAGTAGGATTCCACAGTGATTTTTTCTTTCATCATTAGAAAAGAGGTGCAAAAGGAAGTGGAGAATTTCTTCAATCATTACCTCGATCTTCTTGAGCCAGGCGGAGGCCTTGTCGACCTGCTCCGTCTCCCAGCCGTTGATGACCACCTCCTCCCGCTTGAACCGGTTGTTGATCTTGGCGATCTCCGCCGTCTGCCATGCCGACACCTTGGTCTCCACCTCCTCCTTCTTCACCTGGCTCGCCTCCAAGGGCGGGCCGGCGGCGGGGACCACCTCAAGGTCCAGCCGCGCCGCCCTGCCGCTGCTGCCGCCGCTCCTGCTGGGCGGCGTGGCGAAGGGGCGGCCGCTGTCCGGCACGATGGCCAGCGGGTTGTGCTCCTCCAGCTCGTCCTCGCCGATGCTGGTCAGCTGGTCGGCGCCGCCGTCGTAGGGGCCGCCGGGGTGGTTGCTGTTGCTGTTGTTGCCGTTGGGGTTGCTGTTGTTGGCCGCCCCGGCGCCGGCGCCGGCGGCGACCATGGCCGTGAACTCGCGGCTCATCGTCATGAACTGCTCCTCGGAGGTGACGGAGCGGTGGCTGCTGGCGCTGTCCCAGGCGGTGGAGGCGGCGGAGACGGTGCGCGTGGGCGGCGTGAAGGGCGGGTGCTGCGGCGGCGGCGACAGGGGGCGGACCTCGCGCACCTCGATGACCTCGTCGACGTCGTGGAAGGTGGTGCTGGCGGTGGTGGTGGTCACCAGAGTGCCCTCCTCGTCGTTGGCCCCTGGGGCATCGTCCTCGTCGTCGGACGCGGAGGGTGGTGCGTGCCGCTCATGCAACATGTGTCGGCGCCGGCCGGCGGGGGCGGGGCACCATGCGCAGGAGAGGGAGAAGGAGGATCAGCAGTGCACGCCTCGCCCTCTTGACTGACGGTCGATCTTGCTGTGTCAGTGCGCGGTGTGGTGGTGGTGTGTGGGGGTGATGGGGTGGTGGTTATATCAATCTGTTCATCCGTCCATCTGTCCTGGGCGCGGGTGAGGCGACGGCGATGGCAGGTGGGGGCGGGCTTGTCTCCCGTGGCGCGTACCGTGGGATGACACGTAAGTGTCGTGGGGGCAGCTGCGAATGTTCGTTTAAGCCTTGTTGTTTTTCTTTAAAAAACGCCAAAGACAGTATATTAAACGAGATATGTAACTTCAGAAAAACCCTTGCAGGAATAAATACATCCAAACTCTTTAGCTGAAGTCTTTTTCCTCCTGCATACATCAGCGGCGCACAGTGAGCAAAGCTCGTTGCCGCCTCTGGGTTCCCGTCTCATCGAAGCAAACTTGTTTAAACCTAGAGAGGGCGGCTGGGGTTTGAAGACGAGGGCGGCTGGGGTTTGAAGACGAGGGCGGCTGGCGTTTGCGTAACAAATCACCGCCCCAGAGAAGAAGATGATTGAGAGGCACGTAGAATGCTCCAATTCCATCCAGATGAAGTCGGAGGAAAAAGAAACTCATACGCTCCCCGACAAGGCCGAGCCTAGCTAAACTTCGCTGGTCGAAACTTCAGCCGAAGGATCAATAAGTACACACATGTTATCAGCTCCGCAGGATAGCGCGACCAAGACAAACCCGCAGAAGAAACGCTACCATCTTCCACATGTCTCCCGGCGATACAAAGAAGCATCACCGGGGCGAGGGTGAGGTAGAGAGACTTTATGGCACGCTGACAGTGACACCATCATCTCGCCACCATTGAACGGAAACCTACCTATGCCTCAGGAGAGGAACCACGACTCCCAACGGTAGATTGGGGCATCCCCGCACACCCTCACCGGTATAGCCGACGGAGGAGGGGAGAGGACATCGAGGCTGCCTCTGGGGCTAGGCGTTGATAGTATAGTTCCTTTTTGTTGCCAAACTGATTCGTTCTTCTTGTTTGAGTCCATTTCACCTACAGAGGAGGCATTGCTGAGAGGAGCAGTGCAATCTAGAGCTCGAGCCGATGACGCTGCACCAGGGACTTTTTTGTTTTGACCATAGCTTTAGACAACATCCGAGCTTGAGACGTTCGTGGTGTTACTAGCGACCTCGGCAGAGACAGGGACGAGGAGGCTCGCCACGACGTCACTACCGATCCTTGACTAGTTCGGGCGCGAGGAGGAAAATGAGAAGTGGTGGTCGAGATTAGAAAGAAGGATGCGGCCGTTGGATTCCAATCCAACGGTCATGGTGAAATGGACTGAAGTTGAAGGAAAAAAAAAACAGTCTCCGGTGCTATAGCACGTCCCTTTTGTTTGTTCATCAGGAAAAAAAATTCACTTGTCTAGGATGACCCCTCTTTTTTTTTGTTCCTTTCTTTGATTGGAAGAAAAAGTGCTTGGGTGGCTGCTTGGGCTTTGGGCGCGCGTGCGCCGGTGCGGTCTGGAGATTGGCGATACCGCGAGTGGGTTCTTGTTTAATTTGAATCGAGATGGGAACGGACACGCGAATGCATGCATGTTTGTTTCTTGATGCATGCATGCATGCTTGCACCTTGGAGTTGACTCACTGTGTAGTAGCCTTGTGGCTGTGTGAGTAGTGTAACAAACAAGGAGAAGACTGTAATGCCAAGAACAAACAACTTTTGTGTGAATAATTTGGTAAATTTGTAGATAGGTGTAGCCGTGTAGACCGTAAATTTGTGTGCCCGGGCTTTGATAATCCACATCCACTACTCACACGACAGTGTCATGGGCTTAGACAATCAGTTAAGTCCCAGTCGTGACCTCTAGATATTTGTGGCGTGCCATGCCCATAGGCCATAGGCCATAGCCCAGGTTGTTGTCGCGTAGCAGCAGCAGGGTCCGTCCACAGGAGGAGTAGATGAAAGATGCTCCCCGGCCTGTCCTGGAAATGTTTGGAGCTTCATCGAGAGTTGAATGGATAGGCTCCCGACGAGCCATCCATGGATGTACTCCGTCCGTGGCGCGTGACGTGACGTCCGAACACACACACGCACATCTTTCTCGCGTTTCACGAAGATTCGTCGCCGTTTTTAGGTGAGTTAATAGCACAGAAGTACCATAATTGGGGCATTGGAAGTACATTGGTATCAAGATTGTTAATTTTTACGTGTCAGTACCAAGATTGGGGCGAGCCGTTGCAAAAAAGACTAAAAGTGTGTTTTATACGTATTGACAGAAAAGCTGACCGGTTGGGCCCGCCCGTCAGACGCCACGCTGGCCAGTGCGCGCTGACTGGGCGCTGACTGGGACGAGGCCGGCTCACACTGTTTAGGTCTCGCTGGTGCGACCGAGCCAGACCCCGACGCCGCCCCCTCTTCCTTCTCCTCGCACCCTCGCCGGCGGCTGCCTCCCCGCCCGCCCCGCCGCCCGCCACACCACGCCACTGTAGCCATGGATCGAACTGCTTAGGCGCTGTCACCTCCCCCGCGGCTGCTCCTCCCTCGCGCTCTCCTCTCCCCCGCGGCTGTTGTGCCCTAGGCGACGATGGCCTCGGCTACTCCGACAGGCGGCGATGGCCGGGGCGATGCGAGCGGCGGCGACCTCCCCCGCTTAGGCCTCGATGGCAGTGACGGCTACTCCAGCTCAGAGTACAGTAGCGCGGACGAAGATTTTGCGGAGCCGGCGTTGTCGATGGAGTAGAGGCTGAAGATGGCGCGAATTTGGGTGGCGAACCCTAGCACCGCCCATCACTGGACTCATGGCTTCTGTGGTGTTCTGTAAGTGTTCCACTGTTCCATTCTTGCAAACTGAAATTGGGGATTAGAGTTAGGGTTTACTGCCTGGTTTACTGCCTGCATGTTAAGCACTCTAATTGCTAGTCCTAAGTAGAGCAGAGAAGTATAGTGGATTACATGAGTCCTAACTAGAGCAGAGCAGAGCAACATTAGTGGATTACATTGTTATTTCTTAGTCCAAATTATCAGAGCAACATTAGGTGTTACCTAGGTAGAGCAGAGCAGAGCAGAGAAGCATAGTGGATTAAATGATTCCTAACTAGAGTAGAGCACCATTAGTGGACAATTCTGTTAACTACTTTTCTGAAAATACAAACCATCAGTTTGCTGTCAGTTAAGTACCCACTCTGTAATAATTGTTTACATTGTTTGATTTTGTAGTAATTGTTTAGTTTATATGTTAACTTAAACAAAGCTATGTTTATATGTTAACTTAAACAAAGCTTTGTTTATATGTTAGCCTATCTGTTAAGTAAAATTGTTTATTAACCATTTTTGTCTGTTATTTCATTTTGCAGTTTGTATGATGACATTTTGGATGTTAGGTTTTATTTTGATGCTTCAAAAATGTTTGAGCTGAAGCTCTGCAGTTCAGATGTAACATACCTGAATATGATTGCAGTGATGGAAACCCAAGGATTTAGTGAATATGATCTGTTGTTTCACATTGAGAATCCACAATTAGGGGAGAAAGGATTGGAGATGATAGAGTGTAATGCTGAGTTGCAGTTAGTAAAGAAGCAGGTTGAGGAGTCTAAGGTCTTAAATTTGCTAGTGAGGGCATGTCCACCTCCTTGCAGCCAGCTTCTTGCTAGTGAGAGGCAAGAATTATCCACTGTTGTGTATGAAGAGGCTGTGTTATATGATCTCAGTGAGCCACCCATCTATGCTGTTAATGAAGAAGGAGTTGCATTTGAAAGTCAGAGTAGCAACTGCAGTGTAGCTCATGGTACTGGTGTTTGCACACAAGAGAGCAAGAATATAAAAGGAAAAAGGAAAGCTGTTTTGGAAATAGAAGAAGAAGAGGGATATGATGGCAGTGGTGGTTCTGATTGTGAAGGTGAAGAGGACAGTGATGTACCACCTTTTTATATGGGTGATGCTGATGACATAGAGATGGCTGAGGGAAAGAAACAGAAAGAGTATGATGAAATGGAAGAGGAAGAAACAGATGATGAAGAATCTGAGGAGGAAGAAGTGGTGCATTATGAGGGTGACACAGAGGTTGAGGAACCTTTTCAAATGGATGAAGATGAAAAAGTTGTTTCATAGGATGAAGAAACTGTAATTGTACATGAAGAGAAGAAGAAGAAGAAACAGAAGCTTCCAGTTAGGAGAGGGCCTACAACAAGGTCACATTCAAGTGTAGTACCAGAGGAGGAACCTGATTTCAAACCTTCATCTGATGAAGAAGAGAAAGGATTGTTGAAGGAGGCTGATGATGATGGTTTTGAGCCATTGTCAATTGTGCTGCCAAAGAAAAGGAAGAGCAGGGCAAAGCAGAGGCCTCCTAGAAAATGGTACAATGAGAAAATGGAGGCACCACATGAGCAATTATGTCTACACATGTGTTTCTGGATCAACATCAATTTAGAGAGGCTTTGTTGAACTTACACATCACTCAAGAAAGAAACTTCAGATATCATAGGAACTCAGATCAAAGAATAATTGTAGAATGCAACCAAAAACATTGCAACTTCTTTATGGTGGCAGCAGTTATAAAAGGTGAAACTACTTTTGTGATTAAGAAGATGAGAATTAAGCACACTTGCCCTACTAGTACAGAGACAACAAGGGTAAGTGCCAAGTGGCTTGCACAGAAGTATGAGTCACTGTTCAGATCTGATCTAACAACTGGCATTCAGACTTTGATTGATGCTTGCATGGAGAAGTATGGTGTGGATGTGCCCAAGTCAATGGCATATAGAGCAAAGAACATAGCTATTGATGCTGTTCTAGGAGAGCACAAGAAGCAATACCCTAGGTTGAAAGACTATGCTCAGACAGTGATGGATACAAACCCTGGGAGTAGAGTAGTAGTCACTACTGTAACTCCAACACCCACTGAAAAAATCCCCCATCCAGGTCCAAGATTCCATGCTATGTTCTATTGCATCAATGGAGCAAGGGAGGGGTTTCTCAAGGGGTGCAGACCATTCATTGGTTAGTTTGTTCACCTTGTGCATTAGTTAACATATTGTTTCATCTTGAAATGCATTTGAATGTTTTAAATATTGAATTTGCTTGCTCATTCAGGTGTTGATGGGTGCTTCATTAAGTTAACTACTGGTGCTCAACTACTTGCTGCCACTGGTAGAGATGGCAACAACAATATATACCCACTAGCATTTGGTATTGTTGGGCAAGAGGACACACCTAACTGGTGTTGGTTTCTACACCAACTTAAAATCTGCCTAGGAGGAGAAGAGGGAAAGTTTGGTCCATATACAATAATGTCAGATAGACAAAAGGTATGTGCTTGCATCTTATGTCCTTGTTCCTATATGGTTGTTTTGTGCTAGATAGTAGCTTAGCTAGTTTAATTGTGTGTCCCAGGGCCTACTAAATGCAGTGAATGCTGTCTTTCCTAAGTGCAACCAAAGGTTCTGCCTTAGGCATATCTATGCAAACTTCCAAAATGCTGGGTTTAGGGGGGAAGATCTGAAGAAGTGTATGGATAATGCTGCCTATGCATATAGTGAACACAAATTTAACATTGCAATGAATGACCTTAGAGCTGAATGTCAGGAAGCTTGGGAGTGGCTTTGTCAAATACCCAAGAAAACATGGGCAAGGCATGCATTTGACACAAACTGCAAGACTGACCTTGTAGTTAACAATTTGTCTGAGGTGTTCAACGAGTATGTCCTAGATGTTAGGAAGAAACCAATTAGGACAATGTGTGATGGAATAAAGGATAAGCAGATGATGAGGTGGCATAGGAATAGGGAGAGTGGAAAGACAGCTAGATGGGACATAACACCCCATTATAGTGAGAAGCTAGAGGTTGAGAAGGAGAGGGCCAAATATTGCAAGCCAATTCAAGCTGGTGTGAACTTGTGGCAGGTTACAAGTGGGCAGCAAACCCATGCTGTTAACTTGCAAGTGCACACATGTGGATGCAGAAAATGGGACCTCAGTGGCATCCCATGTAACCATGCCATCTCAGCAATAAACAAGGGCAAAAGAAAACCAGAGGATTATGTCAGCAAGTTCTTCAAGAAAGAGTTTTATGTGGCAGCTTATGAACCAATGATCTATCTAGTTCCTGGTGAGCATGACTGGACAAAGACCCCTGGTCCAGACATTGACCCACCTGCATTTAAAGTGAAGAGAGGAAGAAAGAAAGAGAAGAGGATCAAGGGGAAATTTGAAGTTCCAAAGCCTAAGGACACATCAAGAATGGGGACTATAACATGTGGCAATTGTGGACTGCAAGGACATAGGTACACAAGCTGCCTCAAGCAGTTGAAGCCTGAGCTGGCTTTGAGGAAGAACAAACATGTGGTAATCCTCTTATAAGTGGTTTTCCTTCTTGTACATTCCATTTTTTTAAGTACTAACTCATTTTCCTTCTTGTTTATGCAAGCCTCTTGCAAGGAATTCCAATGGTGGTGGTGCTGCTACTACACCAGCAACAAGAACCTCTCATGCAGCTCCTACAACAACACCAATAGCTGGAACAGGAGGTGCTGGGAGAGGAGCTGGGAGAGGTGATGCAGCTGCAGGTGCTGGGAGAGGTGCTGCAGCAGCTGCAGCTGCTGGGAGAGGTGCTGCGCCAGGTGCTGCAAGAGGTGCTGGGAGAGGGAGAGGTTCATTCTCTGCCCCAAGACAATCTGGTCCCTCCACATCTACTGCTCCCTCCACATCTGCTGCTGGGAGAGGTGCTGCTGGTAGACATAGTGGATAGGAGAGGTACTTCTATGCAAGTGGTAACTAGATACTTCATGTGTGTCTTCTTACATCCTATGATACAATGTCATCTTTGCTTTGGTGGTGTACTTTAAGAATCAATGCCATATATGGCTTTTGTTGATGTGGATGCAACTTATGAGTGAATGCCTGGAATGGACTATCTTCATGTGATATGTTGCTGGAGTTATTGATATGCTGGAGTTATTGATGAGTACTCATTATATTATGCAAACTTGGATGGTTCTTTTTATGATTGATATGTTGTCTATGCTAAAAATGGTTCTTTTTATGATTGATATGTTGTCTATGCTAAAAATGGTTCTTTTTATGATTGATATGTTGTCTATGCTCAAAATGGTTCTTTTTATGATTCATATGTTGTCTATGCTCAAAATGGTCCTAAAGCCATTACTTTGGGTTTTGGTGGCTCGGGGTCGACGAAACCACCTAAAGCCATCATTTTGCGTTTTGATGGCTCGGGGTCGATGAAACCACCTAAAGCCATCATTTTGGGTTTTGATGGCTCGGGGTCGACGAAACCACCTAAAGCCATCAACTAGGGTCTAGGGTGGCTCGGGGTCGACGAAACCACCTAAAGCCATCATTTTGGGTTTTGGTGGTTCGTGGTCGACGGAACCACCTAAAGCCATCATTTTGGGTTTTGATGGCTCGGGGTCGACGGAACCACCTAAAGCCATCATTTTGGGTTTTGGTGGTTCAGGGTCGACGGAATCACCTAAAGCCATCATTTTGGGTTTTGATGGCTCGGGGTCAACGAAACCACCTAAAGCCATCATTTTGGGTTTTGATGGCTCGGGGTCGACGAAACCACCTAAAGCCATCAACTAGGGTCTAGGGTGGCTTGGGGTCGACGAAACCACCTAAAGCCATCATTTTGGGTTTTGGTGGTTCGGGGTCGACGGAACCACCTAAAGCCATCATTTTGGGTTTTGATGGCTCGGGGTCGACGGAACCACCTAAAGCCATCATTTTGGGTTTTGGTGGTTCGGGGTCGACGGAATCACCTAAAGCCATCATTTTGGGTTTTGATGGCTCGGGGTCGACGAAACCACCTAAAGCCATCATTTTGGGTTTTGGTGGTTCGGGGTCGACGGAACCACCTAAAGCCATCATTTTGGGTTTTGATGGCTCGGGGTCGACGAAACCACCTAAAGCCATCAACTAGGGTCTAGGGTGGCTCAGGGTCGACGAAACCACCTAAAGCCATCAACTAGGGTTTAGGGTGGCTCGGGGTCGACGGAACCACCTAAAGCCATCAAATTTGGTCTACGGTGGCTCGGGGTCGACAAAACAACCTAAAACCATCAACTTTGTAACATAAAAAACTATTCCTTTGTCATCATTTTCAGTCTAACATAAGCATCACTAACTGGAGTTCAACACATTATAGGAATACACAACCATTGTTCACATTACATAGTGGAATTCAAATGCACAATCCATCCTTTTCTCACAAAAAGATGGATAGCATAACTACTAGGTACATAAACAGCCAGAGTTCACAATTAGTACTAGAACCATACATTACACAACCATAATTCTAAGTTAGTAGGTCATTGCACAGCCATCCTTCCCAAAAGGTCTGCAATGCCCACTAATCTAAATTCATCTTGTTTAGTTCTGCAAGATGGCCTGGATCCCCTTGATCTTCTCCTTCAGCTTGTCCTGTGCCTTCATGAGCTCAGTAATCTTAAATTCTTGCATCTGCTTCTCTTCATTATAGGTTTCCTTGAGCTTCAGCAGATCAGCAACCTGGAACTTCAACTCTAGCTTCTCTCGGGTGAGCTTCTCCTCAAACTGTGTGAACTCTGCATTCTTCAACTCCAAATTCATCGTAGCCTCACTCAGCAATTCCTTCTCTTTCATATACTTCAACTTCAGGTTTTGGATGACAGTTGCTTGAGCACTTGTCAGGTTGCACATGATTTCATACTTCTGTTGAACCTTCTCTGCAGCTGCATCTTTCTTTGCCATTTCTGCCTTCATACCAGCAATCAACTCAACTCTGCATTCCTACTGATATGTGAGGTTGGACTGCAGATAACTGAAATCCACAACCCTATCAGCCTGGATATCCACAAGTTGATGCACATCTTTCACCAAACTTGTCATAGTCTGCATCCAGCTTGTTCTTTTCTTCTGTCAAATGGTGAATAGTTAAAGCACTTTCAAGATTATCATTCACCCTAGCACACTTGCTCTCTTCAACCATTGACCAAAGCTTCAACAATGCATTCTCCATTGTTGGGGGCCACTGCTCATCAACCCACTGAACAAACCCACAATTCTGACCTTCCTGGAAAAATTAGAAGGGCAACATTTAGTACAATACAACTACTAAGCAACAAGAACAGATTGAAAAATAAATTAATGTAATCCTACAATGTGCAGATTAACATTGGGCAGTACCTAACATTGGGCAAAATTTAGTACAATACAACTACTAAGACTACTAAGCAACAGTTACTTGTTGGCAGTACCTAATGTTGGCACTGACATTAACTGATTTGCACAACCATTTGCTAAGCAACAAGAACACAATGTACCTAATGATGATCAATATATTTACCAGGCACCAGAGTAACACTCCATTCAACTTACCAGTTGCTAAGCAGCCATGTGCTAACCAATAGCAGTTGCGAAGAATTGACCATTAATATAATGGAATCCTAAATGTGCACTACCATTACTCCTACCATTGAGACTACCTACTGTCAACAGTAATAAGCAATACAATGTGAACTACTTTGCCCAGCTAAATGCACTACACTAGCCTGCAGCAACAAACTAGCTAATGAGACTACCTACTGTCAGCAGTAAGCAATAGTTACTAACTGGCTCCACTGAAGTTAATATTGAGCAACACTGCATCTGGAAAGAAGTGTAAATAAATAACATGTGCACACAACAGGAGCATACATTTTAGCAGAAATGCAGTCCACTGTTTAGCAGAAATGCACACAACTTAGTATTGTTTGCCACTGAAATTAATAATGAGCATTCCCACAATGAGCACTGTAGTAGGGCATATATGACTAACAGAGCATATATTTTAGCACAATGAGCACTACAGTAGGGCACATATGACCACCACAATGAGCATATATTTTAGCAGAAATTTAGCATGCACATAACTGAATCACAGGTGACAAACAATACTCTGCCACTTTCAATGAACACATCCAATGCTTAATCACCAAGGCAAGAAACATACCGGCTCAGCACATGCTAAGAACCTTCTCCCATTCATTGTTCCTTCAAATGCAACAAGCCTCTCTGATGGCTTCCCATGCTTCTCGCAGAACACCATCAGATCTAGCTCAAGGCCCTTGTAATCCGGGTCCTCAAGTGAGAAAGGCACCTACACAATTAAAGCACAGCAAGAGGACACAGCAAATCAAACGAAATCCTCAGAACAAAGAGCACCTACCCACAAAAATCCCAAAAATTCCTAAACCTAACCCTAACCCTAGCTCCAATGGAGTAACTAACCTGGTTCAGCCCATCGGTGAAGGTTTCGGAGTACATGTAGGGGAGGCTTGAGTTGTCATCGCTGCTCTCGTCCTCCAGAACCATGGCTGCGGCGGCGTGGTGTGGCGGCCAGCGGTGGCGGGCGCAGGCGACGGCGACGTAGGGAGCATGAAGAAAGGAAGAAGAAGGCGAACGGGGTCGGGGTCGGGATCCGACTCGGTCGCACAGCCGCGACTTAAACGGTGCGAGCGAGCCGGCCTCGTCCCAGTCAGCGCCCAGTCAGCGCGCGGGCACGCGCGCACTGGCCAGCGTGGCGCCTGACGGGCGGGCCCAATCGGTCAGCTTTTCTGTCAATACGTATAAAACACACTTTTAGTCTTTTTTGCAACGGCTCGCCCCAGTCTTGGTACTGACACGTAAAAATTACCAATCTTGATACCAATCTGCTTTCAATGCCCCAATTGTGATACTTCTGTGCAATTAACTCTTTTTAGGTGCAACAGCCAACAAGTGAGCAACAAGTTTTAGTTTCGTACGTGTGTACGTTATATACTGGTAGCAGCACTGGTTATTATGTCAGCCACTCCACTCCAACCCAAAGCAAAGCAGGTGCTAGTGTGCGGATTGATCACGGGTGTCCGCGTTAATCCAAGGCCACATAACTTTAAACTTGGCGCCAAACTATATAAACGATAGACTAAGGTGATCGATCCTGTCATGGCCCGGGTTTTTCCTTGTCTTTGACGTACGTGCTGTCCTCGACTGTATCTGCATCGTTCGAACGGAGACGGAGCCACACGACAAATATGATTACGGAAAAGTCGACGGGATTAGCTAACTAACGCTAAATAACCAAACATTGAGCAGTTTATTTTTCAGCGTGGAAGCATGGCCCTGGTGGACGTGGGGGAGGACGAGTGGTGGCGCGAGGCGGCGACCGACCGGCGCGCCGTCGCTCTCCGATCCTCCGGATAAGAGAAGGGCGGCGACCCACCCACCCGCTGCGCCCCCGCCGGGGCATGGCCATGGCATGCAGCCAAGCCGAAGGCGCCCCGCGCCATGCACGCAGCTGCTCCGCGGCCGCTGTCGCGAGGACCAACGGACGGACGGACGGACGCGGGGGCGACGCGACGTAGCACGGGAGCGGTAGTACGCGCTGTGTCCTGGGTGTTTCTGCCGTGCGCGCGCTGCTCGATCGGGCCGGGTCGCGCTCGGCCTGTCCACCGGGCGCGCGGCACGTGGGCCGGGCGACGTCTACGCGGCGTCTGATGCACGGCTTACGTCCATTCCACTTCCACGGGCACGCACGTACGAGCGCTGCTGGCTGTCGACCTCAGCGATGGCTTCATCTGGTGGGAAGCTTGTGCCATGGCCATGGTTTATGCCTGGTTAAAAACGCGGGGAAGTGGAGTCCCGGTGGTTTGTTTACCAGAGACGTTGCGGTCGACGGGAGTCACCGTCCGTCACCACTCACCAGCTGGTTTCCTCGGGTTAACAGCTAGCCGGATAGCGAGGTTAACTAGGGAGTCTTTTCTACTTGGCACATCACGGCAACTTTTCTAACATGGCTATGGAGTGCATAGCCCGCGCGTGCGCCCAGAGGTTATTAGAGTAGTATCTTTTTGCGCGACGTGCGTGCGCGGGCTCCGGCTCAGGAATCAGTCAGCTAGAGTACCATACGGGCATATACTGCCATGCCGTGTACGAGTCACGAATCCATGATATGACATGGGGCTACCGCCTCTTCCACGCACAAGACATGGTACATGCATGTACATCCATCGCCAACGAATTGTAGAGTAGCTAGCCTATCCAGTCAGCCGAACGAATCAGTCCTTCCTTCGTGCAAAGTGTAGGTGATCCAGACCGGGCGGCTCACTTTTAATCGTGACCGGGCATTCCATCTTCAAAGACGGAACCGCAAGCCGCCCGCGTCCGTCCGGACCGTAAAAGCCATCCAATATAAGGTTGTATTAATCCATCAAATGGTCGGCACACGATTTCTCTGGCAAACCAGAGACAAACGGTCGGCAAACGACCACCGCGGAGGCGCAATTGCAAACGATCGTGGAGGAGAACAATGCCAGCTGCGCTTCCTACGCGCAGGCGCCAAACAATCAGGTGGCCTGGTGGGACGACGCCAGCGCCAACGCCATCATTTTCATCATGGACCTCACGACCACCGGCGACGGACAAGTCGCAAACTCCTCCAAGGATGAGTAGGCCATGGGAGGCGGCAGGTCCTGGTGTCCCATGTGGCCGGTCCGTCTCCCTGTTCTACTCTTCCTCGTCGGAGACGCAGCTTCACCTCATCGGTCTTATCGCCGTGCTCATAAAGACGGCGGATGGAGGACGACACGGGCTTGGACGCCGGGCGCCGCCGCCATAAGATAGGTTTCGAGTCGGGTCTTTTTTCTGTTCTAGATGTTCCTAATGTAATGAAAATTTGTCGTGTTTGTATGAAATCCGTCATGTTTATATAAAATCCGGACGTATTTGCGCGAATTTCATCCGGTTTGTTGAAAAAGAGTTTGAAATATATACGGCTAGCATTAGATGACGTCCTTCTGCATCCGTGTCCACGGACCGGTCCACTATTTATGAACGGATGCGGAAGAAAATTGGCGGCATCATGCAGCTGCGAAAATAGTATCTTTAAGCGGAACCAAACCAATTATTGTATTGTACCCACTTTTTTTGCCATGAATTATTTGTATACCGACCGCCCTGATACTTATGCTCAGGAATTAGTTATAGCTTAACCGGTGGAACCGTTCTAGAAGAAGCCGGAACACACGCGTACGTCGGATGATTGAGCCGTGTTCGTTCATGCATGATGCATGGCTACTCATGAGGGAAAGTGCCGGCTCGGAGCGGCACAAAGAAAAATTAAAGAGGAAAGAAAAGGCGGAGATGATCAACAAGAAGATGCGATCGATGTGGCCATCCACCTCATTGTTGTTTCCGGCTAGTGCCATGCAGGGTGCCGGCACTTCGCTTTGTGGCTTTCGCCATCTTTTATAGCTGGATAAACAATCCTCCGTACCTACTAAAAGCAATACCAGTTCGTTAAGCACGGCGCGATTAATCGCTCGCTGGCTGTGGAGATCGACGTGAGTGGCTCTCATGGTCATGGATGCGTACAATTCCCAAAGCCAGCACGCAAAAGTGCATTATCTCACCATCAATCCAACAACGGGTTATTGTGGTATTGTACAGTCATAGAAGCAAAAGTGCATTCTTCTACCACTCTAATCCGAACCTCTTCATTTCCTAGCACCAATTTTTTCTTCCGCCGCTCTCCGCAAAAATATTGCTCGAGTCGGGCCTTTATCCCCATGTCCTTTTTGTTAGGCATTTTTATCCTTTTGTTTCATGAGGAGGGGTTGGTGTTCGTGTATGTAGGAATGCCCCTTCTTTTGTTTACAGACGACTCATTGATGAAAGCAGATTCTCACAAGGGAAACACCTGGACAACTTGTGAGTAATGATAAATCGAGTGTTTTCTCCAGTCTTAATACGCATGTCAGTATACAGGAGAATGTGTGCAGAGAACTGAATATTGTAACATAAGCCCTATCAGATAATACATACTTCGGTCTTCCTAACATGGTGATGGTGAGGGCATCACCAACGCTGACCCGTAAATTTGCTCCCGCTTCTGTCCGCGGACAGGGGGACCAATCCGCGGACATTGATACCGGACGACCATCATTCAACGTTGTCTGCATACATTTCAACCACATTTTGAACTAAAGGGACAGAATTCATGCAAACCGGACGGATTTTGATAATAAATAGGAAGAGATTCACGCAAACACGACGGATTTCGTATAAACATGACGAAATTCATTACATTTCGAACTTACTTCAATTAAAAGCGGAGCTCGTCTGACTCTGGAGGTATAATACTTCTATTCTAAACCTAATCCAAATGATCGTCGGCGCCCGTTCCCCGTGTCCGGCCATGGCCTTCCTGGGACGCGTTTGATTGCTTGCATACAGCCTAACCAGGGCCGAACGGGATGAAAAAAGCCTGCTTGGTTGCGTACAGGAAGGCCTGACTTGCATCGACATGAAACTTAAAGCACCCCAGAGCCTGCCTCGCCGGGAACGCTCGAATCGGCCGTTCTAGCGAACCAGGCTATGGGCGCAAAAGTAAGAGACGGCGTAGGCCACGGTGCAGGGGGAATCAGGGCGGAGATGGCAGGAGAAGGAAAGCGACGGAGACGGGATGGCACGAAACATAGCCTCAACCCATTTACTCGCTCACCTTAGCTCTAGGACAATCCCTTCCTCTGTTCTTAGCACCGGCGACAAAGGCGACTCAGATCTGCGCAAGCGGCGGAGGCGGCAACAACACTCTCCGGTAGCACTAGTTGCTTATTCCCCTTCTTCTTCGACTCCATTTGGCCATCCTCGTCTCAGCCATGGCCCCTCTGAAGCTGGTAAGCAACATAACCCCCCCCCCCCCCGCCCGCCTCCTCTATTTAGTCATATGTTAGGAAGATGTAGGATCAATTGTGCCATTGTAGATTGCACCATGGCTGTCGCTTAGGTTGTGGGCGAACGGATGAAGCTGGTAGTTCAGGTAGTATCGCTGATAGCTATGATGCAGGCCTGCATCCTGTTGGTCAATAAGCGGGATGACAAGCCTACTATTCGATATGGTCCATTGTTAATCCGGGATCAGGAGATGATAGCCAATTTTCAGGATTCACCATAACACCATCTACCATACCATTTTTAGGGTTGCATGGGCGCAATAGATGCTACTCACGTGACTGCTAAAGTGCCGAGGTCACATTCCGTAGCATACAGGGGTAGAAAGCACTACACAAGTGAGAATGTTCTTGCTGCGGTTGACTTCGATCTGAAGTTCACCTATGTGCTAGCTGGGTGGGAAGGATCAACCCATGATGCTAACATCCTAACTGACAGCACGAATCATCATGATGGCATCAATATCCCCGATGGCAAGTTCTACCTAGGAGATGCTTGCTATGCATGTCAGCCTGGTGTTCTTCCACCCTTTAGGAAAATCAGATACCATTTGAACGAGTTCTCTTCCAGGAACTATCCTAGACTCCACATGAACTGTTTAATCTCAGTCATTCTAGCCTTAGAGTGACAGTTGAGAGGGCATTTGGAGCTTTGAAGAATAGGTTTAAGATTCTGGATCAGAAGCCATTCCATCCTTACCCTACCCAGGTTAAACTTGTTCTTGCATGTTGCATCATTCATAACTAGATCCTATAATGGGGATGTGATGAACTTGTGCCAAAGGAGGAAGATGTGACACCTGATGATGTTGTCAGCTCCGACCATGGTGTGAAGGCATTTGACAACGAAACTTGAAAAACAAAAGGATAAAGTGGGCTCAGGCAATGTGGGATAACAGAGGTCAAACAAGAATCTGAAGAAAAGAAAGAAGAGGCAGCAGTACAAGAGAAGAAGCAGCAACAACAGAAGAAGAAAAGGACGACCATGGACTTCCACCTAGTTAGCATCGATGAGCTTTATCCTATTCAGCCATATGACTCTTAATTTGTACTACCATTTGTTAGTAGTTAGGATAAACTGTCATTTGTTTTCTAGTTAGGAATGAGATGATGTTCAACCCATGTGTGTAAGTCATAACTAGTGAGGAAGGGTGACCACGCCTTATACTGTTTGTCTAAAAACTGCGACGCAGGCAACAAGCACCATGGTAAAAATTGGTTGAGGTAGTCTAAATGCAGGCAACCAAACTAATGTTGTTTGTTTGTGCTCTAACTGATGGTGAATAAGTAACACTATATCTCAGCCGTCGAGCGAGAGTAGAAGTACTGGAGAGATGCTGACCGTCCGTCCGATAACTGAAGTCGTTCGCCTGAAGACTGACTATCAACACTTCTACAGTCGATCTTCAGATAGCTAAACGCTGACGCCCAATCCACCGCGCAGCGTCCCCGCGCCCGCACGCCGCCAGCCCGCGCGCCGTCGCGCCCGCCTCTGTCCTCGGCTGCTCGGCACTTCGGCGGGCACGGCCTGGACTGCGCCCGTCGCACGCCGACCACCGTCCACCGCGACGGCCGACGGCGCAGCAGGCAGCACGGAGGGCCCGACGCAGATCCGCCCGCGCCCGCCCTAGCGTGAGTGCTCCAACTTTTCAATTTCGGAAATTTCCCCAATTGAGAATAGAGGACGGTCCTTAATTTATTGTTTGATTCATTTTAGCATTCAGTAGTCTCCACCAGCGTTGTCTTCCATTGAATTTCCTTTTTAGCAGCACATGTTATTCTCTGTGATTCCTGATATATTGTAGCACCATGCTTATTTTTTCGCTTGTTTTTATTAATTAAAATATATACTCCTATGCATCACAGTGTCGTGTCATATAACTCTGATATGCTCTGTTTTCAATGGACATCGGTTTCGACAATCCTAAAAGGGATTCTAAGGTACTGAATATCACATGCCATCAAGAAAGCTCTAGGAATTAATCATTTACTCCTGGCAGATGTCGATCTCAATGTTGTCATTTAGAACTAGTGTACAACATATTAACACATCGAAGAACAAGGTGATATACACCAACAAAGCTACCATGTAAGTTTGATAACTATTCACTGCAACAGGCTTTATGGCACGATACAATAGTCAATATTCATTTACAACAGAAGATATAAGTTACAGAAATACGGTACATTTTTTCCGACTAGTTAACTAATCTCAGAAGCAATGCTCTAGGGAGCACCTTAAATTTCCTCAAAGTAATTGGGGCTTTTGTTGTTTATATTCCCACTTCTCCTAGCTCTTCTAAGCATGGCAAGTCGTTCTGCTACCTCCTTCATCTCTGGACGATCTTCTACAACATTTGCTAAACACTTTACAGCCAGTCTGCCAATCTCTTCCAGTATGTAAGTATCTTCTTCAGTTGCAATATCTTTGTCAAACATTGCCTCTCCACTGTTTTCTTTCTGATAAACATCACAGAAATCAACTACGAGCCTATGATTTCCATCATACACAATTGGCTTTCTGGTGATGAGTTCCAGGAGTACAACTCCAAAGTTGTAAACATCACTCTTCTGTGTTAATTGTCCCGTTTCACGGAACATCGGGTCTATATATTCCATGCTGCCTACAACAAGCCCGGTGTGATCTTTGTCCTTTGTAAGAAACTTCGATGTCCCAAAATCCGAGATTTTTGGCATGTTCTTTTCATCTAATAGTATGTTGGCTGGCTTGACATCCCCATGCCGGATGGTACGACTTGTTGATGAGTGCATATAAGATAACCCTTCTGCAGCATCAATTGCAATATCCAGTCGCAGGTCTAGTGAGAAATTAGAGAGGCGAGTGTTACCATGGAGGATGTCTTGCAGACTCCCATTAGCAGCGAACTCATACACCAACATCGGAACATCCACCTCCAAGCAGCAGCCGATGAGTTTGATGATGTTCTTGTGGATCATCTGTGACTGGATCTCCACTTCCTTGGTAAATTCCTCCTTTCGAACTTTGTTTATCTTTATGGAGGTTTTTACTGCCACTGTTGTACCATCTGGAAGAATCCCTTTGTATACTTTGCCAAAGCACCCTTTACCAAGGACCTCTGATTGGTTCTTGGTGATTTTGTTTATCTCCTTTGTGAAGATATTTAAAGTTCTCACATCTCGAAGGACCAAACCTCCATTCTTTTTAAAAAAGCCCTTCGTTCTTCTCCTTTGGAGCCTCAGTAGCGTCGAAAGTAGAGCAACAACTAATAAGGAAGAGCCCAAAATGACACCTACAATGATCATGCATAGAGATATTATGCATTCATGCATGTTAATTTCGGCCACAAACATAGCGAATATTGGTAATACAAAGTGGATAGGCAGTGCTAACAACTGCTTTACGTAAAAACAACAATTAGCTATACCATTTGGGAGAGTTGATCCATAATCTAAGGTATTTGTTTCTAAAACAAATGTGTGGTATGTATGTGAACCGCATTTCATGCATTCACAATGAAACTATTGAAGTTCTTAAATATAGTCTTTCAAAAACATATTTTTTTACGACAAAGCTAATTTCCTGCCGGCAGGAATTTAGCGACAGGCACGCACGATTCGTGCGTCGTCCGATTCCCATCGCGTGGTCGCGACTCATCCAGGCGCTCGACTCCGCGCGAGAAAAAGAAAGGGCGGCCAAGACGGGATTCGAACCCCCGACCTCCTGCACCATCCCAGTAACCAACTCGCCCAGACTTCGTTGTTGTAAAAAGTGCTCAGACTATGAATGTATTGCATACTGGTTCTTTGTTCAAGGTTTAAAATGTACGACTTGCTAACTTGATGGCGAATTTAGTGGGAGGAAATCCGGAGATTATGGCATTGACTGCCGTGATTTTTTCTCTGGATTGGGCCTGTCATTTATTTGGGTGCTAGATCTATTGGCACGCCCTTTTTAGTCAAAAAAATGATGCTAAATATGGGATTTGAACACACGCCAAGCAGCTAATGTGAAACGGACACTAACCAGCTCAGCTAGACTATTTGTTGTGCAAAAGAATGCACATGTGTTGCTTCCTTTTTCTTTTTTTTTCTTTCTTCTTTGAGGAGTTGATTAAATATCCCCCGGTAACTTTTGTGAATAGCATGATAACTCACACATTGCAGATCCGATAACTTATTTACCGCCGTACTGGTAACTTTGGCGACCGAAAAGGGGGGGGGGGGGGGGAGTTGACGAACTTTTGTGTGAATAGCATGGTACTCACACATCATAGACCTGATAACTTATGCATCCTATCTTGATAACTTTGGCAACCGGGGGGAGGGGGGGGGGGAGGGGGTTGATGAAATATCCCCTCGATATTTGTACATAAGCTACCAGGGGGTAGATAAACACACCCCCTCGATAACTTTTGTGTGAATAGCATGGTAACTCACACATCGCATACCTAATAACTTATGTACCTGATCCTGATAAAAAGTCACAGAGGAGTCCCTTTATACATTCACATGTATAGTACATCATCATTTATGCAGTGAAATTTTTTTGAGGAAAATACCTTTCTTTTTGTCATCTGACAATCATGAGAAAGAGTTTTAAAAGATTTTGTTTTCAAGTATTGAACAACAATGTAGGTTGGTGTAGTGGTTGTTGGTCTTGGCATTAGGCATGTCCTTGCTATCCGATGCAGGTTCGGATCCCATGTGAATTACCATGGTGTTTGTACGTGAGTTACCACGATGTTTGTGCATGAGTTATCAGGTTCGTGACATATAAATTATCATGCTCTTTACAACAACTTTTTTCCACAAAAAATAACTTATTTTCTATGTGCCCAAAGTTACCGCGGTGTTTGTGAGTGAGTTATCAGGTTCGTGGCATATATATTACCATGCTCTTTATAGAGAGTTATTGGGGTGTGTTACAAAAGAAATTCCTGTGGTCAAAAACATTACCACAGTGTTTGTGCGTGAGTTATCTGATTTATAGCGTATAAATTACCATGCTCTTTTTACAGATAAGTTATCAGGATGTGTTAGAACAACATTTTTTTTCTTCGGGTCAATAGTTACCATGGTGTTTGTGAGTGAGTTATCATGTTCGTGATGTATAATTACCGCACTCTTTTACAGATAAGTTGTGTGTTACCACAATTTTTTACCTAGGGTCAAAATGTTACAACGTTGCGTGAGTTATCAGGTATATGATGCACGAATTACTGTGTACAAAAGGGAAGAAAGATTGATAAAAAGAAAGGAAACTGGCTTGTTTTTCTAGTCGTGTATGTACCAGTATAAATATATATAGATCTTCCTTGTAACCACAAGTTGAAAACAGACCAGGTGGATATGACAAGTGATTATCTACCAAGAGGTAGTGAGTTCGACTCCTGCCACCTACAACATTTTTATCATGTTTTTTCTACCACGCCAGAAAATAAAAAGGAAGCGGGAGAAGTGGTGGGATCGCCAGAAAAATCAGAGATCGCACGCGGGACGGAGGATCGTGCGGATCTGTCGCTAACCACCAGTCATTTTTATCATGTTTTTTCTATCACGCCAGAAAATAAAAAGGAAGCGGGAGAAGTGGTGGGATCGCCAGAAAAATCAGAGATCGCACGCGGGACGGAGGATCATGCGGATCTGTCGCTAACCACCAGTCGACTGGTGGTTAGCACAGTCCTTTTTTTTTATTAACTTGCAGGGTATTCCATGTTTTTTCTACCACGCCAGAAAATAAAAAGGAAGCGGGAGAAGTGGTGGGATCGCCAGAAAAATCAGAGATCGCACGCGGGACGGAGGATCGTGCGGATCTGTCGCTAACCACCAGTCATTTTTATCATGTTTTTTCTACCACGCCAGAAAATAAAAAGGAAGCGGGAGAAGTGGTGGGATCGCCAGAAAAATCAGAGATCGCATGCGGGACGGAGGATCATGCGGATCTGTCGCTAACCACCAGTCGACTGGTGGTTAGCACAGTCCTTTTTTTTTATTAACTTGCAGGGTATTCCTTTGGCAAGAGATCGATTCTCGTATATAGTGAAAATAAGTCCCTTATTCCAGTTAAACACAAAAGGAAAATACTTAAATGCCACGAATGAAATATCCCTTCGTCTAGCAAAAGAGAAAATCGATGTATATATACCTATGGAGATCTTTGCTGCCAGTGGGAAACTTGAAGGAAGTAAGGTACACTTTTCTATTTTGGCGTCATGGTTACGATAACCCGGAGGACAGGGGCAGTCATAAGATCCTTCGCTGTTCACACATTCTCCCGGCTGCAAGCAAGGATACTTCCCTTGATCGTCGCATTCATTGATATCTGCGGAATGCATACATAAATAAATGATCATCAGTGTACACGACTAGTTATCGCAGAATTTACGCTGTATTGTGGAATTGCTCCAGTGGTATCTTTTTAAATATTCTTTTGATCCATTGCACTAGCTGTCTGATGATGAGAAGCTTTGCACCCAGGTTTCTCAGATCGAATCGAGGATCGAGTGCAGGTAGCGCCAGAGCAGGACGTCAGCAGTGAACTTCCGAGCAAAGGTGTCTGCTTGAAGATGTTGCAAGAGGAAGACCTTCTTCAAGATGCCCACATGCAGTGGAAAGCCTAAGAAGGCTGATGGCCGGCATGGGAGGAGATCCACATGCATGTGCTCTAGGATGAAGTGGCCGAAAGGGCCGGCCGGCTGGGTCGAGCCAGAGGACGGTATGCAGCGACGAACCCGGTGGTGGTGGAGTGTGAGACAAGCTTGCGGTTTGCACTTGGGGTAGCGGTGGGTGGCTAAGCATAGGCGCTGGTGGTGGCAGAGCAGTAAGGAGCGGAGGAGTGTAAGAAAAGAGAGATGCAGAGTGGTGCTTACCGGTGCATCCGCTTTCGCCAACAAGGTACGGGTTGCCCTCGTAGCCTTGGGAGCACTTGCAGGCATAGCCAGTCCCATTGGTGGAGTCGACGCACTCGCTGTGGTTGCTCTTGCAGGCGTACTGTTCTGCTGCGTCCTTGGCGTCGGCGCAGGACGGCATTTCGCGGATAGCCCAGTCAAGGCGCGCCGGCATGGTCCGGGTTCTGTCCATGTGCAGCAGGTCGGAGCTCTGGAAGGTGTAGTTGTCCTTGTCGACGATGAAGGCGTAGTCGCATGGGCTGTAGTTGAGCATGTCGGCCCGGTTTTCCCTGATGTTGGGGAACTCGAACATGATGCTCGTGAGCTCCGGCTGGATGCGTATGTTGCAGCACCCGACGCCGGCGCACAGGCCGTCCTGTGCTGCCGTGGCATTGCGGCAGAAGGACATGCACCCGAAGGCGGAGGCCAGTGTTTGGCTCTCGTTGGTCTTCACGATGCCGATGGTGGCGCAGCCGAGGACGAAGAGCTCGTTGTGCTTGTGGGAGATGCGGTATACGCCGTCGATAGGTACGTTCTTCTCGGGGTTGAAGAAGCTCGTGTCGTCCTTATTGCGTACCACTGTAATATCGTCGGAGACGTTCAGTTTATAGCACTGCCACCTAACGGGAAGCAGCACCCGTGACTCGGGTGGATCGACGGAGAGGCTGACCACCTGGATGGACTTGCCGAGGAGGAGCGGCACAGGGCCGGCCCCGCCAGCATCTGTGCAGTTGATCTCGAAGCCCTTGAGGAAGCAGCCGGCTCCGATGCCGAAGGGGTAAGGGATGTCGACGCCGCCACAGCTACCCTGACATGTCGATGACACGGTGATGGTGCGGCCCTCCGCGGCCGCGGTGGCTGCCAACAACGACGACAGTAGGAGCAGCGCCGGCAATAAGAATGCGGCCGTTGACATTGTTGAAGAGTAGTTGCTTGGCACGCATGTAAGCCGGGCACTGCCGCCGTTTAAGTACAAGAAAATGCTGATGCTGTGGCGTGTCTTGTTTTTTCTAGCTTAAACTAGTTGCTTCCATCATGGAGGCAAAGCCTCCTAGCCGACCTCACCAGCTTAACTAACTTTGCTGGGCAATTAATTAGTTAATCACGTTAGGCATGCTGCTATTCTTAACCATTCCACAGCTGTTGCCAGAGCTTCGCTCTCGTCGTGTAGATGCAGAACCTTCAACGCACCACCCCATGACAGGTATCTTCTCAATATTATTAGCCCTCCACTTCCCCGCGGGAAACCAGATTTGATGAAAGATACTTTGGTCATATCATCTCCGTTCTGTCATTGTTTTTATTTGTTGTTTGCTCAGAGTAGATATGTGTCCTTAATATGTGCATTTTAATCTATATATATAGCCGCCACTTGTCATTGAAACCAAACTAAATTTTATGTATGACGTCCTGATTGCAACAGTAGTGTCTAATTTTGAGTCACTGGATACAATATTGCAGGTGACAACGGAATGACTCAACAACTAATTTTGGTAATTCGTCGGCTTATCTATATGACCAGGTCATGGTGTAAAAGTACAATGCCCAACCAGCTGTAAACAAAGGAAACGATTTAGGCTGAAAGTCAATTGATCGTGGTTAACAAGATTAGCAAGAGCGGCAAAAGGCTCTCGTGGTGAGGACATCCTTGTGTTCAAGCAACTAGCAACAACTGTAAGGCTACTACCTCTAGCTCTGGCTTATTGTCCTCAGGGTCAAGAATGTGCTCCTGGTCATCCCACTCTCGTGGGTGCAACCATTAGCACACGTCACATATTCATATTACCAACTCTCTCAGAGGAAAGACAACTATGGCTATTCAGAACAGTATTATCTGAATTATCTGAATCTCACCTTCTTAGCGCCATGATACCCACATTATCAACTCCGCCAGAAAAATACCACAACTGTGGGTGTCCTTTTGCTAGGTACTCCCTCTGTAAACTAATATAAGAGCGTTTAGATCACTATTTTAGTATTCTAAACGCTCTTATATTAGTTTACGGAGAGAGTAATTAATTAGTCAGTGAAGTCAAGTATACTAATGTTCTTAACCATTCTACAGCTATTGCCAGAGCTTTGCTCTCGTCTTGTACGTAGATGCAGAACCTTCAACGCACCCATGACAAGCAGACATCTTAAGATTGGCCTTCCACTTACCCGCGGGGCAACTAGAATACATTTATGTACCTCTCGATCTCCGCCTCCGTCTCTACCTAACGAAAAGCTTACTTTCCATTCAAATAGTTAAACCAAGAGGCCATATTCAATTAGAGTAGCTACGATGTACACTGTTTATACCCCCTAAGTTTTTTTGACGAAGCAGCGGTTGCTGAGTTTCATTGACGAAGAGGAAATATGTCACGCCTGCAGGGGCAACCCCACCAGCAGAGGCCAAGGAGAGGAGCAGGCCCCGGAAGGCAGAGAGTGAGGAGGTGCCAGCAGGCAGCCTCGGCTTGGGCCGTGTGTGCGTGTGTTGCGTAATCGGGCTGTTGGGCCGACCAAGGCCTGCGTGCCTGTGTGTGGTTAAGTAGGTGGTCGACCCACTGTGTGAATCATCGAAGAATATAGCCTTGGATCCACAGAGATCAGGCAAGATCCGATCTACCTTTCCCCTTCCTCCAAACCCTACCTGTCTCCCTATCCCCCCTGGCAGACCGATCCAGAGCAATAGGTAGATCGAGCCCGTTACAATTGGTACCACAGGTCAGGCGATCTGGAGGACCCGTACCGCAAGCCCGGCTACAGCGACGCAGGCGGCGGCAATGGAGGAACAACTCGCTGCTCTGGCAAAGGCGGTCAATGACAGCCGTGTCGCCAACGACGCCAGGCTTGACGCCATCCAGACCTCCCTCAAGCTGTGGCGACCCGCAGTCACCATTTTGCAGTAACAACTGGACGAGCTCCACTCGCAAGTGGGGCGGATCACTCTCCACCCCGCCTTGACCGATCCGCCATCTCCATCAGCGGATCGAGTGGTGCACGGCGCTCCGACGACATCAAATAACCCTGGGCACCACGGGCCAGTTGGCCATGACGAGCTCATTAATTCCAGGGGCATGCACCGGGGGTAGTTACTACCCTCGCGCCGCCTCCGGGCTAGGGTGCGTTCCCGTCTCAATTTCCTAATTCCATCGATTTTCGTGGTGCGATGAGTCCAAATGGGGAGATAAGAGTCAACCAGGACACATCGAACACCCACCCATCTCAGCACGCTCACTGGGCTCCGCCGAAGATGGATTTTCCCTCCTTCGATGGGGAAAACCCACAATTCTGGAAGACTAGATGCGAAAAATATTTTGATGTCTATGGGGTCGTTCTAGACCTTTGGGTTCGAGTAGCCATCCTCAACTTCACAGGCAATGCAGCCAGATGGTTGCAACTGCATGAATCACAGAGTGCTTCCTTCACTTGGGAGTCACTCTGCATAGCTCTGTGTTCTAAGTTTGGTAGAGAGTAGTACCAAGCTCATCTTCGGCAGTTTAACACTCTGCGTCAGTCGGGCACCGTAGTGGAATACATGACCAAGTTTGAGGAGTTGATGCACCACATCTTAGCTCATAACCCTGCATTTGATCCCATCTATTTCATTACCCAGTTCCTAGATGGTCTTAAGAGTGAAATATGCGCTACTGTTATGCTTCATCAGCCGAAAGATTTGGAATTTTCCTTCTCTCTGGCTATGTTACAGGAGGAGCTTCTGGAGGTGATGTCGCGTCGCGAATACAGGTGCTAGGGTGGTCAGCAGCACAGGGCACCAGCACAATGCCCCCTGCCGGCGATTGGTGCACCGCCCGCGCGCCAAATGTTGCTAGGACCACCAGCGGTAGCGGAGGATCGCCACGCACTGGACGCGGCCAACCCTCCTGATCGTCAAGGCAGAGGAGACGATTGAGTGGCGGCTCTTCGTAACTACCGTCGAGCCTGAGGACTTTGCTTCAAATGTGGCGAGAGATGGGGTCAAGGGCATCAGTGCGGGACTACCGTCCAACTTCACATCGTGGAGGAGCTGCTGGAATTATTGCAAGCAGATCAAGGTGCTCCCGCAGTGCATGAACCAGACTCTAATGATGATGTGTTGATGTGTATATCCAAGGTGGCAACCACAGGTCAGACCACACCGCGCACCATTCGGTTGCTGGGGCAAATTGGAGAACAAGAAATCCTGATTTTGGTAGATTCCGGGAGCTCACATAGTTTTCTCAGGGAGACAGTGGCAGAGAGGCTCAACCTGCAAGTTCAGCAAATGAATACAGTTTTTTGTGAAGATAGCCGATGGGGGAACCTTATCTTGTTCTGGGGTGGTACCTAACTGCAAGTGGGAAACACAAGTGCATGAGTTCTCCACTGATCTCAGAATATTGGCACTCGGTTGTTGTTGTTTGGTGGTAGGTATTGTCTGGCTAGGGTCGTGCAGACCCATGTGGATTGATGGGGCAGCAAAGAAACTCCAATTTCTGCACCATAGACAACAAATTCAGTTGACAGGAGTGCAAAGTCAGCTTTAGCAAGTTCAACCAATCAGTTGTGCCCAGTTGTGTGCACTGGAGGAAACCAATGCAGTGGCTCACATAGTTTGTCTGTATGCTGTAGGGGAGGAGGTGATCATTGAGCACATTCCAGTAGAGGTGCAGGCCGTATTGCAAGAATTTCAGGCGGTCTTTGAGGAACCGAATACATTACCGCCGCATCGCGAATGGGATCATGCTATTCCCATCATTCCAGGAGCTAAACCGGTCAACATCCGACCCTATCGGTACACACGCCCGAACAGAAGATAGAAATTGAGATGCAGGTGAAGGAGATGCTGAAAGCTGGGTTAATTGCCCCTAGCTTGAGCCCTTATTCATCTCCGGTGCTACTGGTCAAGAAGAAAGATATGACATGACGGTTGTGCGTGGATTATCGTCACTTAATGCGATCACAGTTAAAAGTGCCTACCCCATGCCAATTATTGATGAACTCTTGGACGAGCTTGCAGGCCTCGCTGGTTTTCCAAACTTGACCTATGGGCAGGTTACCACCAGATACGGCTGTGTGAAGAAGACGAACCAAAAACTGTATTCAAGACTCACCAGGGGCATTTTCAGTTCCGAGTGCTGCCGTATGGGGTGACAGGAGGGCCGCCTATGTTCCAAGGAGGGATGAATATTGTGCTGGGACCCTTACTCCCACACGGAGTGCTGATGTTCATGGATGACATACTTATTCATTCCTCAACCATGGAGGAGCATGTGAGATTATTGAGACAAGTGCTGCAGATAATGACATAACACAGTCTTAAAGTCAAGCGCTCGAAGTGCTTGTTTGCGCAACAACAAATCGTCTATTTGGGGCACAAGATAAGCAGTGCTGGTGTAGCTACTGATAACAGCAAAATTGAGACAGTCCGCGATTGGCCGCGTCTGGAATCAGTTCGTAACCCGCGAGAATTCTTGGGGCTGGCGGGCTACTACCGTAAGTTTATCAGAAACTTTGGCATCATTTCTTGCCCCTTGACGGACATGCTTAAAAAAGGCACCTTGTTCATCTGGACACCCATGGCTGAGACGACATTCAACGAACTGAAGAGAGCTCTGGTTTAAGCCCCTGTACTGGCCCTGCCAAACTTCACTAAAAAGTTCGTGGTCAAGACGGACACGAGCGCTACGGGAGTAGGCATGTTGCTCATGCAGGATTCTCACCCCCTGGCCTACTTGAGCAAGGCTCTGGCCCCATGCAACCTTGGATTGTCCACATATGAAAAGGAGTGCCTCGCGTTGATGCTTGTAGTAGACCATTGGCGCTCGTATCTGCAACACGCGGAATTTTTGGTGCGCACTGATCAAAAGAGTCTACTCCATTTGACGGATCAATGGCTCAACACGCCGATCCAACAACGGGCTTCACCAAGCTTGTGGGTCTCCAATTCCAGATCCAATACAAGGCGGGTAGCACCAACAAAGCAGCAGATGCGTTGTCCAGAAGAGAGCATTGGGCGGAAAAAGAGCTCGTGGCAATCTTTATTTGTAGACCAGCATGGCTCAAGGCTGTAGCAAGCAGTTACCGCCAAGACACCGAGGCCCAGTGCAAATTAGAATAGCTAGCACTGAATCCAGCCAGCGACGGTGACTACTCGCTACAAGATGGTGTGATTCGCCATAAAGGGCGCATCTGGATTGGCTCGGACGAAACAACTCAACAGGCCTTGATCAAAGCTCTTCACGACAGTGCTATCAGGGGCCATTCCGGATTCTATGCTACATACCATCGAGTCAAGAATCTCTTCTCATAGAAAGGCATGAAAGCCATGATCAAACAGTATGTGAAATCATGTGACACTTTTCAGCGAGCCAAGGCAGAACGGATCTCTCTAGCAGGGCTATCGCAACCTCTTCCCATCCCTAAAAGACCGCGGGTAGTGGTATCTCTTGATTTCATCGAAGGGCTGCCGACCTCAGGAGGATAGGATGTGATCCTGGTTGTGGTAGATAAATTCTCGAAATATGCTCATTTCATACCCCTGAAGCACCCCTTCATGGCTCTGACGGTGGCTGAAGCGTTCATGAAGAACATCTTCTGTTTGCATGAGCTGCCCTTGGCTATCATCTCGGACAGGGACCGGATCTTCACCAGCGCAATTTGGCAGGAGCTGTTCAAGCTGTCTCAAACCGAGCTGAGGTTGAGCTCATCGTACCATCCACAAATGGACGGGCAGAATGAGAGGGTAAATCAGTGTTTAGAAGGATACCTACGCTGTGCGGTGCACTCGTGCCTGAAGAACTGGAGCAAGTGGCTATTCTTGGTTGAATGCTGGTATAACACGACGTTTCACTCAGCGCTGGGATGCACTCCTTTTGAGGTGATCTATGGGCATCTGCCGCGAGAATTTGTAGTCACACAAGTCGAAGAGAGCTTAGTGCCGGCCCTTGCAGCGTGGTTACATGAGAGAGCAGTCATGATGGATCATTTGCAGCAGCAGCTGCAGCACGCTTAGGATCGCATGAAGAAACAAGCGGACAAGAATCGCACGGACCGGTCCTTTGAGGTGGGTGACTTGGTGATCTTGGAGCATCAACCATTCATCCAAACCTCGGTGGCACATCGTCTGTATCAAAAGCTTGCATTCAGGTATTACGGGCCGTACCCAGTCATAGCTCAGATTGGGAAAGTGGCACAAGCTCCAGTTGCCGACCGACAGCAAAATCCACCCAGTTGTTCATGTCTCTCAGGTGAAGAAGGCGACCAGCCCAGGTGTTCCTGTAAGTCCAGGCCTTCCACACGCTAACTCTGTGTTGCAGGCAGAACACTCGCTTGAGGCAATTCTGGTGACCAAGCTTGTCAAGATTCATGGGGAAATGCATCCCCGACTCCTGGTGCAGTGGAGCGAGCTGCCGCCTTCGTTGGCAACCAGGGAGGAACCCGTGGACCTTCATCGACATTTTCTAGCAAGCACGACTTGGGGAGAAGCAGAGACTCATGGGGGAGGGGGGGGGGAGAATGTCACGCCTGCAGGGGCAACCCCACTAGCAGAAGGCCAAGGAGAGGAGTAGGCCCCAGAAGGCAGAGAGTGAGGAGGTGTCGGTGTACAAAAGTACGGGCTCTCTTTTGTACCCCTTTACTTGTGCACGGGAAGTCAGAGCCGCGCCCGCGGCCACACTTAGCAGGGCAGAGGAGGGAAGCCGAAGCCACAAGACCATCAAAGCAACGCCAAGACAGAGACACAAAGAGCAAGATGGCGAGGTAGACTCCCTCGGCAAGACCCCCATCGGGGCAGCCTCCGGCTCTTGCCGGGGCAACTTGCCCAATGCCAGCAGAGCGCGCCACCCTTGAGCCCAAGGGTTCCAACGCCATCAACCACATTGGAACCAAGGCTCGGGAGGCACCTCCATGGTGGCATGAAGATCTTCGTAAAGATCACAAGCATGCAAGATTAGATGAGGACCAGAAGACGACGATCCTCGGCAAGATCCTCGCCGAGGAAATCCAAGAGACCTCCGGCAAGATCCTTGCCTGGGACGACCGCGATGCCACGGGAAGACCCTTGCCGGGACCCCGGTGAGACCCTTGCCGAGGATATCAGCGGGGCCGCGGCTAGGCCCGCACCTGCGAAGACTCCATCGCCGTTCCCATGCAGCTGCCAGCCCAGCCAGCTAGGCGAGCACCTGCGTGGCGACGTGTGGCCTCTAGACCAGCTCAGCAAGCATCTGCGTGGTGGCATGCAGATCTTCGTGAAGACACTGCCACCGCACCAGCTCAGCAGCCTGCCAGCCTACATGGCGCTGCACGCCTCGTTGGCCAGGACGCGTGTCGAAGCAAGGCGAGGCGGCGACGGACAGGACAGGCTTCATTACCGCCCCCAATAAAGCAAGGGGACACCTAAGGGGCGCATTTAATGTGTTTTGTCCTGTAATGACAGGCGATAAGCTCAGCCACTGTACACCTTTCTACCTCCTGTGTGCCACTGTGGCGTCCCCTTTTTTCTATAAAAGGAGGCCCGAGGCATACTGGAGGGGGATTCGGCTGTTTTTGGACTAGGCACACACCCTAGCTAGTTCAAGAACACTCAAATATACACCAAAGCATGACTAGGGTATTATGCATCCTCGCGGCCCGAACCTGGGTAAATGATCTGTGTGCTGGCTCCTAGACCAGCACTTTCCACAACCTCACGCTCGCCGACCGTAGTAGGAATTCCAGTGATCCCATAGTTGTCGTTTCCACCGAAATCTTTGGCGCGCCAGGCAGGGGGTGCAGTTGTGAAAATCTGGTCTAGCAGCTAGTCTAGCAGTTCTTCGTCGCCATGGCTCCCAAGAGGAAGACGACGACGGGGATCGGTTCATCCAGAGCCGGACGGCCCATGCCGGTGCGGGCAAGT
Organism: Triticum timopheevii; assembly: GCA_963921465.1. Lineage (NCBI taxonomy): Eukaryota > Viridiplantae > Streptophyta > Magnoliopsida > Poales > Poaceae > Triticum > Triticum timopheevii. Next base: position 581,551,791 of record OY997270.1, on the reverse strand, counting down.
AGCGGGGCGGTCGCGGACAGAACCCGAGGCGCGGCCCGCGAACACCCACATCGATCTAGCAGTCAAAGCCTGGCAAGCGTCGTCATTCGTGCGCCAGACGACGGTCCGCACGCCACCAAATCTAAAGACGGAACTGGCCCCCCCGCAGGCGGCATGGGGCCCTCCAAGGGCGACGCCGTGCCACCTACCGACGGCGCGACGACCTCCAATACACCTACGCCGGCGCCTACGACGTGCTCTTCCCAAGTTGTGTGTGATGAGCAGCGTCACCATGCTGGTGACCCCGGGCGCCGCCGTGGGAAGAGTCCTGTGTATCCTTCGCGGGATGAAGAGGGCCAGCATGCCCACCGAAGTGCTGACGAAAATGGCGTACAACCGCAAGGCCGTGATAGAGCTCCTTCTAACGTGGTTAGAAGTCGGAGCGCGTCACGGTCCACGCAGCTTTCGCCGCCGCCCACGCCAGCAGAAGCTTTGGCGCGCGTGCAACTGCTCCTCAACTTTCCTCCTGCTGCGGAAAAGCTCGACCAGTGGAGAGCCACCATCCGGAGCCTCGTCGGCGTCACCAACAAAGATGAGCCGTGACCAGCGGGGCCCTTAGGCCGACGCTCCGTCGAGCCACCGCATGCCAGTGGTGGAAGGGCCGGAGGTGATGCAGCCACGGTGCACTCTCCTCCCCCACGCCAGTTACCACGGGTGTCGGTCCGTCGTGATGGAGCTTGTGATAATATTTCCATAGCGCCATCCGATCCACGGACCCACCGCGATCAGCGCCAAGTTCTTCGAGAGCGAGCCCTTGAAGACGCTCGAACCACCATCGAACGCCGGCGTGATGGGTGCCACCAGTCAGATAGGCGGACAGGGCCCACTATGGACCACCCGACACCGGGAGGCTATGGCGGCCTACCCTACGAGGTGGGTTGCCCAGCCTTTACCCGTGAGCTGCGACAGTTCTAGTGGCCCTCCCACCGCATGTTCAAGCCCAACGTTGGCGAGAAGTACAATGGCAAGACTCACCCGTCAGAGTTCCTCAGCATCTACACCATCGCGATGCAAGCTGCCGGAGCCCGCGACGACAAGGTGCTTGCCAATTACTTCCCGTTGGCACTTAAGCCCAATATCATGTCATGGTTGCTGCACTTGCTGGCGGATTCCATTTCTTCTTGGTCGGATTTGTGTCATGAGTTTGTTGCCGGCTTCACTGGAGGCCATCAAGCTCATGGCCAGGCGAGCGATCTGCATATCATCCCCTAGAAGGAAGGAGAAAACCTGCGCAAGTACATACAGAGATTCAGCCAGGTGCAGTACAACATCCAGATGTTCATCCCGCCGCCGTGATCAGCGCATTCCATCAGAATGTGCGCAACCGCAAGATGCATGAAGAGCTGGTGATGAACAAGGTCGAGGATGTGGCCGAACTTTATGTTCTGGCCGATAGGTGCGCTCGAGCTAAAGAGGGGAGGAAGTACCTCGGCAAGAACGCTGGTGCGAAAACCGACTCCACAGACAAAGGCACCGCCGCCCCGACAAAGAAGGGCCGGCGCCGCAACAGAAAGCGCAAGGGCAAGGCCGTGCTTGCCATCGAGGGATCTGTCGACACCGGCGCTGCCAAGAAGGCCAAGGCAAGCGACCCCAGCAAGGAAATTGCCGGGTGCGCCGCCTGTCGGGCCTTGGCGGCTGCCGACAAGCCAGGAAGCTCCAACAAGCAGTACTGCAAGATCCACCGCACCAAGGTCCATGACCTCCAGAACTGCCGACAAGTCGAGCTGCTTGCTGAGAAGCAAAAAGCTGAGTATGAGAGGCGGGACAAGGAGAAGGGTCAGGACGGTGCCAAAGGATCCGACAAGAAGTGTGGCGGCCAAGGAGGCCGCCGCGGCAAGGATAACCTGCAAGGCCTGCCCGGGGCCGCGACAAGAAGTAGGAAGACGATGATCATGACGAGGACGACGAGTCCGGCGACCACGAGTTTCAGAAAGCTACGGAGGCCATGTGCGTCGACGGTGGCGCCTCGCTACCTGCCTCTCACCACCAGCTCAAGTAGTGGGCGCGTGAGATTACAGCGGCGGAGCCATCATTCGACGCTCAGAAGCCACTGAAGTGGTCTAGCACGCCTATCATTTTCGACACTGAGGACCACCCTGATAGAACAACTATGGTCGGGTGTCTGTCGTTGTTTGTTTCACCAACGATATGCAACCTCAAGGTGACGAAGATGCTAGTTGACGGCGGGGCCGGTCTGAACTTGATCTCACCTGTTGTGATCAAAAGGTTGCAGATTCCTGATGGAAACCTCGAAGAGACGGGCACGTTTCAAGGGGTCAACCCGGGAAGGAGTCAGCCGAAGGGTAAGGTCACGCTACCCGTGACGTTTGGAGGCGAGTTGAACTACATGACGGAGAAGATTGTCTTCGATGTAGCCGAGATCCCCTTGCCCTACAACAGGATCCTCGGCCTCCCGGCACTAGCCAAATTCATGGCAGCGTCACACTACGCCTATAACATGCTGAAGATGCCTGGGCCGATGACCATCATCACCGTCCCCTCCGACAAGAAGGATGTGCTAATCTGTGCTGACCAACTCTACCGGGAAGCAGTTGCAGCAACTGCTGCCAAGGCACTTGCTCCTGCCGTAGAAGCCCCAGGAGGGAAGAAGACCGGCAAGACCTCTCGCACCCACTCCGGCAAGCGCACCTCTTCGGAGTGCTGTGCTCCCATCGAGGACGTGCCAGAGAGCTCCACCGGCAAGAGCAAGAAATCCAGAGCTGCACCACCAGAGACCAAGAAGGTGTCCGTCAAGGAGGATGGCACGGGAGGGGCTTTCACCATAAGCTCCACCCTCGATAGCAAATAGGAAGGCACCCTCATCACTTTCCTGCGGGCGAATGTCGATGTGTTTGCATGGTAAGCATCCAACATCCTTGGTGTTCCCAGGGAGGTGATTGAGCACCATCTTGCTGTCTGTCCTCATGCGCGATCCGTCAAGCAGAAGGTCAGGAAGCAAGCTTTGGAAAGGCAGGAGTTCATCACAGAAGAGATCAAGAAGTTGGAAGCGGTAGGCTCAGTGAGAGGAGTACTTCATCCGACGTGGTTGGCCAATCCGGTGGTGGTGCGCAAGGCAAATGGGAAGTGGAGGTTGTGTATTGATTACACAAATATCAATAAGGCCTATACAAAAGACCCTTTCCCGTTGCCACGCATCGAGCACATTGTTGACTCCATGGCCGGGTGTGACTTGTTGTCATTCCTTGATGCCTACTCAGGATACCACCATATTTCCATGACGAGAGAAGATGAAGAGAATACATCATTCATCACCCCGTGTGGTATGTATTGCTTTTTACGGATGCCTTTCGGGTTGAAGAGTGTTGGCTCAACGTTTGCAAGAGCAGTCCAAATTGGTTTTGAGCCCCAGCTACATAGAAATATGGAAGCTTATATGGATGACATAGTGGTCAAAACCAAGGACAAGGCAACACTTGTGCAAGATTTGAAAGAGACGTTTGCAAATTTGCGCAAGGTCAACCTCAAGCTGAACCCTGAGAAGTGTGTCTTCGGCATTCCGTTCAGCAAACTTCTCGGGTTCTTTGTGTCACAGTGTGGGATCGAGGCTAATCCTGACAAGATCAAGGCCATCGAGCAGATTGAGGCACCTAGGTGGATCAAGGATGTGTGTCGGCTCACCGGCTGCGTTGGCGCCATGAGCAGATTCATCTCCAAGTCTGCTGAGCGTGCCCTTCCCTTTTTCAAAATCTTGAAAAAGGCGGGCCCGATGGAGTGGACCCCAGAGGCCGAAGCAGTGCTGCAGGATTTGAAGAAATACCTCTCCACCACGTGGATACTGGTTGCGCCTAAACCATAAGAGCCGCTGCTGCTGTATCTAGTGGCAATGAATCAAGTGGCCAGCACCGCGCTAGTGGCACAGAGGGAGGTTGACAAAGGGGCAGTGGCAACGGCAGGACAGGCGGATGGCAAGCCAAAGCTCCCCCCGGCAAGGCCTGGTACCGACAAGGCGAGGCCCCCGGCAAGGGCTAACGCCGGTGAGACAGGGCCTGCGCAACCAAATGAGGTGGTGCAGAAGAACAAGATGATGCAGCACCCGGTTGACTTTGTGAGCTCTCTCTTGCAGGGGGCTAGGTCAAGGTACTCCGGTGTGCAGAAATTGCTCTTCGGCCTTCTTATGACCTCGAGGAAGCTGCGTCATTACTTCCAAGTGCACGAGATCACCGTCGTCACCCACCTCCCGTTGCAGCGGATACTACATAACCCAGACGCAACCGGGAGGATTGTGGAATGGGCCTTGGAGCTGTCGAGCTTTGGTTTGAAGTTTGAAAGTACTTTGACGATCCAGAGCAGAGTCTTGGCAGAGTTCATTGCAGAATGGACCTCGACGCCTGACGAAGAGATCCAGGAGACCACTCTTCCCGGCAAGGAAACAAGCCGCAACTAGATTATGTACTTTGACGAGGCTTTTTCGCTGCAAGGTGCCGGTGCTGGTGTGCTGCTCATCGCACCCACCAGAGAGCACGTCAAGTATGTAATCCAGATGCACTTTCACAGGGAGATGTCGACGAACAACACTACTGAATACGAGGGATTGCTTGCCGGTCTCAGGATCGTGGCAGACCTCGGGATCAAGAAGCTCATCGTCAGAGGTGATTCATGATGACCCGCAAGTATACGGGATAGTTGTAGCCTCTTTCGATAAGTAAGAGTGTCGAACCCAACGAGGAGCTAAAGGTAGAACAAATACTCTCTCAAGCCCTATCTACCACTGATACGACTCTATGCACGCTTAGTGTTCACTTTACCTAGAACAAGTATGAAGCTAGAAGTACTTTGTAGGTGTGATATGATATAAGTGAAGCACGTGAAGCAATCTATAAAGCCATACTCAAAAGATTTAAGTGAAGTGCAATGAGCATTCTATAAATAAACCAAAGACTATCTCATACCAGCATGGTGCATAAAAGAAAAATGAAAACTAAATGCAAAAGACGCTCCAATACTTGCACATAATGGATGAACGAAATGAATTCAACAACATACCGATACTTGTTGAAGAAAGAGGGGATGCCTTCCGGGGCATCCCCAAGCTTAGACGCTTGAGTCTCCTTGAATATTAACTTGGGGTGCCTTGGTCATCCCCAAGCTTGAGCTCTTTCCTCTCTTTCTTTTCCTCATATAAGGACCTCCTCGTTTAGACACTTCATCCACACAAAACTTCAATAGAAAATTCGGTAAAAGATCTGTTAGTATAATAAAGCAAATCACCACTCTAAGTACTGTGAAAACCAATTCATATTTGGTTTTTGCATTGTGTCTACTGTAACGTAACTTTTCCATGGCTTAATCCACTGATACAAATTGATAGATTCATCAAAACAAGCAAACTATGCATCAAAAACAGAATCTGTCAAAAACAGAACAGTCTGTAGCAATCTGAACATCCACCATAATTATGTTATCCCAAAAATTCTACCACAATTAGGAAAAATAAAAAAGTTGTATAGCAAGACAGTGCAAAAGGAATCAGAACCAATTGACGTTCCAGTTAAAAATGTAAAATCGTGCACTACAGCCAAAGTTTCTGTCCTGCACCGTACAAACCAACAAGCATTGTGAACATCCTAAAGGCAAACCTTGGCACATTATTTTTATAATACAAAGGAATTATACAAGGGGATAATTTGTTTGATGAAAAGTTTCTGTAATCAAGATTCACAAAGTTTCCGTGAGCATGAACAAAGTTCAAGGCTAGCTCCCACTTCAACAATGCTTGTCTTTCTCACTTTCACTTTCCTTTTTGAAAAGTTTTTAGGTTCCCCTCTTCATTTTTTTGTTTTTAAACTATATAAAAGCACTCAACAGAAAAAAATGACTCTCTAAAACTTCCGGGTTGTCTCCCTGGCAATGCTTTCTTTAAAGCCATTAAGCTAGGCATTTAGTGCTCAAGTAATGAATCCACCCGGATCCCAAGGTATATCAAAGCCAATTTTAATTAACAATGATTTGTAATTTAGTAGTGAGCACAAAGTAACATATATCATGCAACAACGAAGTCTAACTCTCTTCCTATGCATCGGCATATCATAAAAGAACAATTCATGCACACCAAGTAAAGGCCAATGCATAGTATAAGCAGTTTCTTGCAATTCTATCGTGTTGGAAACATAGAGAGGTGGAGATATAGTTCCTCTCTCATAATAATTGCAAGTAGGAGCATCAAGCACATGCATGTTACATACATCAAAATCATCATGTGCAATGGTAAAAGGCAACCCATCAATATAATCCTTAATAAGCACAAACTTCTCCGATATAGTGTAGGTTGGAGAATTCAAAAAGATAATAGGACTATCATGCGTGGGTGCAATAGCAACAATTTCATGTTTAACATAAGGAACTATAGCAAGTTCATCTCCATAAGCATAATTCATATTGGCATCTTGGCCACAAGCATAGCAAGCATCATCAAAAAGGGATATTTCAAACAAATTCAAGGGATCATAGCAATCATCCTTCGGTAAGAACGAAGGGGAATTAAATAATGTATGAGTTGGAGGGTTACTCTCATTAGAAGGTGGGCACGGGTAGCTAATCCGCTCTTCCTCTTTTTGTTCTTCGCTCTCCTCATCATCTTTTTCATCCAATGAGCTCACTGTTTCATCAATTTCTTCTTGCATAGCTTCCTGCAAAATATTAGTCTCTTCTTGGACATCGGAGACTTTCTCAATAAATGCATTAATATAGTAATTGTATTCATAATTTTCATAGCAATATCTAAGTATAGCAAGATTTTCAGGCCTGTAAACACCATCATCATCAAAAGCTTCATACTTTTCAAACATAGATTCAATTTCATAAGCAGCCTTAAAAGCAACAAATTCTTCTATTTGTTCAACATCATAGTAATCATATATACCATTAGCATAAGAATCTAAGGTTTCATTATCATTAAATTTGCATGAAAAGGGAAGGTGTGGAGCCTTCATCTTAGAGCAACAATTAATATCATATCTCAAGCATAGATCCCGGGCATACCAACGCAACATAATAAATTGATCCCATAATAGTTTCCCTTTTTGTGTCGAGCGATAATCCCTAAAGTATTCACGTTGATCCAACGTGTCTCCCATTATAAAGTTGAATGGGGTTTTCTCAGGATTATCAAAGTAGTACATAATATGTTTCACATAATGAGAATCGAGGGTTTTAGGAGTTACCCCATCTTCATGAGTAGCAAGTACACCTATTTTTTTGGTATTTTGTGTTCCATATCCATAACTAAAGATAGATAACAACTTAGAACAGCAAATAAAAATTACTTAGTGATAAAGCAAACAAGCACACACGAGAACATTCACCCCACGCTATGACTCCCCGGCAACGGCGCCAGAAAAAGGTCTTGATGACCCGCAAGTATACGGGATAGTTGTAGCCTCTTTCGATAAGTAAGAGTGTCGAACCCAACGAGGATCTAAAGGTAGAACAAATACTCTCTCAAGCCCTATCTGCCACTGATACGACTCTACGCACGCTTAGTGTTCACTTTACCTAGAACAAGTATGAAACTAGAAGTACTTTGTAGGTGTGATAGGATAGGTTTGCAAGATAACAAAGAACGCGTAAATACAAACTAGGGGCTGTTTAGATAAAGATGCAATAAAGTAAATAAAGCGAGTGTGGAAAAGTGGTGGTAGGAGTGGTGAAAGTGTCCCTAAGCAATTGACTACGTTACTAGACCGATAGCAAGTATTATGTGGGAGAGGCCACTGTTAGCATGTCATCCCTGACTTGGAATTCTATGCACTTATGATTGGAACTATTAGCAAGCATCCGCAACTACTAACGTTCATTAAGGTAAAACCCAACCATAGCATTAAGATATACTGGTCCCCCTTCAATCCCGTATGCATCAATTTCTATGCTAGGTTGAAGCTTCTGTCACTCTAGCCCTCCAATACATAGTCCTATCAACATACAACTAACCCTAAGGTGTGATCCACGCGCGCGCTCATATGATGGGCACCAAAGGACAGTAACATAACCACAAGCAAATTAAATCAATCATAGCAATTCATCAACCACCAATAGGACAACGAAAATCTACTCAGACATCATAAGATGGCTACACATCATTGGATAATAATATGAAGCATGAAGCACCATGTTCAAGTAGAGGGTACAGCGGGTTGCGGGAGAGTGGACCGCTGAATATAGATGGGGGAATGTGATGGAGATGTTGGTGAAGATGGCGGAGGTGTTGGTGTAGATCGCGGTGATGATGATGGCCCCCCGGTGGCGTTCCGGCGCCACCGGAAGCAAGGGGGAGAGAGCCCCCCTTCTTCTTCTTCTTCCTTGACCTTCTCCCTAGATGGGAGAAGGGTTTCCCCTCTGGTCCTTGGCTCCCATGGCTTGGGAGGGGCGAGAGCCCCTCCGAGATTGGATCTATCTCTCTGTTTCTGCGTTCTGGATTCTGCCCTGGCACCGTTTCCTTTAATATCTGTAGATCCGTAACTCCGATTGGACTGAAACCTTCGCCCAGATCGTTTTCCAAAAATTAGCTTTCTTGCGGCCAAAGAAGGGCATCAACCGCCTTACGGGTAGCCCACGAGATAGGGGGCGCGCCCCCTGGTGTGGTGACGTGTGCCACTCTCGTGGCCACCTCGGGCACCGTTTCGCGTTGATTCTTCCTCCCAAAAATCACAAATATTCCAAAATAATTCTCCGTCCGTTTTTATCCCGTTTGGACTCCGTTTGATATTGGGTTTCTGCGAAACATGAAACATGCGACAAACAGGAACTAACACTGGGCACTGGATCAATATGTTAGTCCCAAAAAATAATATAAAAAGTTGCCGAAAGTATATAAAAGTTGAATAATATTGGCATGGAACAATCAAAATTTATAGATACGACGGAGACGTATCAGCGTCCCCAAGCTTAATTCCTGCTCGTCCTCGAGTAGGTAAATGAATTTTTTTTTGATGTGGAATGCTACCTAGCATAATCTTGATCATATGTCTAATCATGTCATGAATATTAAGACACGAGTGATTCAAAGCAATAGTCTATCATTTGACATAAAAAAAATAATACTTCAAGCATACCAACCAAGCAATTATGTCTTATCAAAATAACATAGCCAAAGAAAGCTCATCCCTACAAAATCATATAGTCTGGCTATGCTCCATCTTCGTCACACAAAATGCTCCCATCATGCACAACCCCGATGACGAGCCGAGCAATTGGTTCATACTTTTTAACGCGCTTTAGCTTTTTCAACTCTTACGCAATACATGAGCGCAAGCCATGGACATAGCACTATGGTGGTATTTGGTGGTGGTTGTGAGGACAAAAAGGGAGAAGATAGTCTCACATCAACTAGGCGTATCAACGGGCTAAGGAGATGCCCATCAATAGATATCAATGTGAGTGAGTAGGGATTGCCATGCAACGGATGCACTAGAGCTATAAATATATGAAAGCTCAACAAAAGAAACTAAGTGGGTGTGCATCCAACTTGCTTTCTCACGAATACCTAGGGCATTTTGAGGAAGCCCATCATTGGAATATACAAGCCAAGTTCTATAATGAAAAATTCCCGCTAGTATATGAAAGTGAAAGCATAGGAGACTCTCTCTATGAAGAACATGGTGCTACTTTGAAGCACAAGTGTGGTAAAAGGATAGTAACATTGCCCCTTCTCTCTTTTTCCCTCATTTTTTTCTCATTTTTCTCATTTTTTTATTTTTTTATTTTTTTGGTGGGCTTCTTTGGCTTCTTTTTTTTATTTGGGCTTCTTCGGCCTCTTTTATTTTTCATAAAGTCCGGAGTCTCATCCCGACTTGTGGGGGAATCATAGTCTCCTTCATCCTTTCCTCACTGGGGAAATGCTCTAATAATGATGATCATCACACTTTTATTTACTTACAACTCAATATTACAACTCTCGAACAAAGATATGACTCTATATGAATGCTTCCGACGGTGTACCGGGATGTGCAATGATCTAGCATAGCAATGGCATCAAAAAAACGGACAAGCCATGAAAACATCATGCTAGCTATCTTACGATCATGCAAATCAATATGACAATGAATGCTCAAGTCATGTATATGATGATGATGGAAGTTGCATGGCAATATATCTCGGAATGGCTATGGAAATGCCATAATAGGTAGGTATGGTGGCTGTTTTGAGGAAGGTAAATAATGGGTTCATGATACCGGCGAAAGTTGCGCGGCACAATAGAGCCTAGCAAAGTGGAAGGGTGAGTGTGCGTATATCCATGGACTCACATTAGTCATAAAGAACTCATATATTTATTACAAAAGTCTACTTAGCCCTCGAAGCAAAGTACTACTACGCATGCCCCTAAAGGGATAGATTGGTAGGAAAAGACCATCGCTCGTCCCCGACTGCCACTCATAAGGAAAGCAATCAAAGAGCACCTCATGCTCCAACTTCATTACATAACGGTTCACCATACGTGCATGCTACGGGACTTGCAAACCTCAACACAAGTATTTCTCAATTTCACAATTACTCAACTAGCACGACTCTAATATCACCACCTTTATATCGCAAAACTATTGCAAGGAATCAAACATGTCATATTCAGAGATCTACAAGTTTATGTAGGATTTTATGACTAACCATGTGAATGACCAATTCCTGTCATCTCTCTAAATAGATATTAGTGAAGCAAGAGATTTTAATTCTTTCTACAAAAGATATGCCCACGCTCTAACAAATATAAGTGAAGCAAAAGAGCATTCTACAAATGGCAGTTTTCTATGTGAAGAGAAACAAGCAATCCAAACTTCAAATGATATAAGTGAATCACGTGAAGCATTCTATAAAGCCATACCCAAAAGATTTAAGTGAAGTGCAATGAGAATTCTATAAATCAACCACAGACTATCTCATACCAGCATGGTGCATAAAATAAAAATGAAAACTAAATGCAAAAGACGCTCCAAGACTTGCACATAATGCATGAACGAAACGAATTCGAAAACATACCGATACTTGTTGAAGAAAGAGGGGATGCCTTCCGGGGCATCCCCAAGCTTAGACGCTTGAGTCTCCTTGAATATTTACTTGGGGTGCCTTGGGCATCCCCAAGCTTGAGCTCTTGCCTCTCTTCCTTTTCCTCATATCAATACCTCCTCGTTTAGACACTTCATCCACACAAAACTTCAACAGAAAACTCGGTAAGATCCGTTAGTATAATAAAGCAAATCACCACTCTAAGTACTGTTGCAAACCAATTCATATTTTGTTTTTGCACTGGGTCTACTGTAACGTAACTTTTCCATGGCTTAATCCACTGATACAAATTGATAGATTCATCAAAACAAGCAAACTATGCATCAAAAACAGAATCTGTCAAAAACAGAACAGTCTGTAGCAATCTGAACATCCACCATACTTATGGTATCCCAAAAATTCTACCAAAATTAGGAAAAATAAACAAGTTGTATAGAAAGACAGTGCAAAAGGAATCAGAACCAATTGACGTTCCAGTTAAAAATTGTAAAATCGTGCACTACAGCCAAAGTTTCTGTCCTGCACCGTACAAACCAACAAGCATTGTAAACATCCTAAAGGCAAACCTTGGCACATTATTTTTATAATACAAAGGAATTATACAAGGGGATAATTTTTTTTGATGAAAAGTTTCTGTAATCAAGATTCACAAAGTTTCCGTGAGCATGAACAAAGTTCAAGGCTAGCTCCCACTTCAACAATGCTTGTCTTTCTCACTTTCACTTTCCTTTTTGAAAAGTTTTTAGGTTCCCCTCTTTATTTTTTTGTTTTTAAACTATATAAAAGCACTCAACAGAAATAAATGACTCTCTAAAACTTCCGGGTTGTCTCCCTGGCAGCGCTTTCTTTAAAGCCATTAAGCTAGGCATTTAGTGCTCAAGTAATGAATCCACCCGGATCCCAAGGTATATCAAAGCCAATTTTAATTAACAATGATTTGTAATTTAGTAGTGAGCACAAAGTAACATATATCATGCAACAACCAAGTATAACTCTCTTCCTATGCATCGGCATGTCATAAAAGAACAATTCATGCACACCAAGTAAAGGCCAATGCATAGTATAAGCAGTTTCTTGCAATTCTATCGTGTTGGAAACATAGAGAGGTGGAGATATAGTTCCTCTCTCATAATAATTGCAAGTAGGAGCAGCAAGCACATGCATATTACATCATCAAAATCATCATGTGCAATGGTAAAAGGCAACCCATCAATATAATCCTTAATAAGCACAAACTTCTCCGATATAGTGTAGCTTGGAGAATTCAAAAAGATAATAGGACTATCATGCGTGGGTGCAATAACAAAAATTTCATGTTTAATATAAGGAACTATAGCAAGTTCATCCCCATAAGCATAATTCATATTGGCATCTTGGCCACAAGCATAGCAAGCATCATCAAAAAGGGATATTTCAAACAAATTCAAGGGATCATAGCAATCATCCTTCGGTAAGCATGAAGGGGAATTAAATAATGTATGAGTTGGAGGGTTACTCTCATTAGAAGGTGGGCACGGGTAGCTAATCCGCTCTTCCTCCTTTTGTTCTTCGCTCTCCTCATGATCTTTTTCATCCAATGAGCTCACTGTTTCATCAATTTCTTCTTCCATAGCTTCCTGCAAAATATTAGTCTCTTCTTGGACAGCGGAGACTTTCTCAATAAATGCATTAATATAGTAATTGTATTCATATTTTTCATAGCAATATCTAAGTATAGCAAGATTTTCAGGCCTATAAACACCATCATCATCAAAAGCTTCATACTTTTCAAACAAAGATTCAATTTCATAAGCAGCCTTAAAAGCAACAAATTCTTCTATTTTTTCAACATCATAGTAATCATATATACCAATAGCATAAGAAGCTAAGGTTTCTAAATTTGCATGAAAAGGGAAGGTGTGGAGCCTTCATGCTAGAGCAACAAGTAATATCATATCTCAAGCATAGATCCCGGGCATACCAACGCAACATAATAAATTGATCCCATAATAGTTTCCCTTTTTGTGTCTAGCGATAATCCCTAAAGTATTCACGTTGATCCAACGTGTCTCCCATTATAAAGTTGAATGGGGTTTTCTCAGGATTATCAAAGTAGTACATAATATCTTTCACATAATGAGAATCGAGAGTTTTAGGAGTTACCCCATCTTCATGAGTAGCAAGTACACCTAATTTTTTTGGTATTTTGTGTTCCATATCCATAACTAAAGATAGAGAACAACTTAGAACAGCAAATAAAAATTACTTAGTGATAAAGCAAACAAGCACACACGAGAATATTCACCCCACGCTATGACTCCTCGGCAACGGCGCCAGAAAAAGGTTTTGATGACCCGCAAGTATAGGGGATAGTTGTAGCCTCTTTCGATAAGTAAGAGTGTTGAACCCAACGAGGAGCTAAAGGTAGAACAAATACTCTCTCAAGCCCTATCTGCCACTGATACGACTCTACGCACGCTTAGTGTTCACTTTACCTAGAACAAGTATGAAACTAGAAGTACTTTGTAGGTGTGATAGGATAGGTTTGCAAGATAACAAAGAACGCGTAAATAAAAACTAGCTGCTGTTTAGATAAAGATGCAATAAAGTAAATAAAGCGAGTGTGGAAAAGTGGTGGTAGGAGTGGTGAAAGTGTCCCTAAGCAATTGACTATGTTACTAGACCGATAACAAGTATTATGTGGGAGAGGCCACTGTTAGCATGTCATCCCTGACTTGGAATTCTATGCACTTATGATTGGAACTATTAGCAAGCATCCGCAACTACTAACGCTCATTAAGGTAAAACCCAACCATAGCATTAAGATATATTGGTCCCGCTTCAATCCCGTATGCATCAATTTCTATGCTAGGTTGAAGCTTCTGTCACTCTAGCCCTCCAATACATAGTCCTATCAACATACAACTAACCCTAAGGTGTGATCCACGCGTGTGCTCATATGATGGGCACCAAAGGACAGTAACATAGCCACAAGCAAATTAAATCAATCATAGAAATTCATCAACCACCAATAGGACAATGAAAATCTACTCAGACATCATAAGATGGCAACACATCATTGGATAATAATATGAAGCATGAAGCACCATGTTCAAGTAGAGGGTACAGCAGGTTGCGGGAGAGTGGACCGCTGAATATAGATGGGGGAAGTTGATGGAGATGTTGGTGAAGTTGGCGGAGGTGTTGGTGTAGATCGCGGTGATGATGATGGCCCCCGGCGGCGTTCCGGCGCCACCGGAAGCAAGGGGGAGAGAGCCCCCCCTTCTTCTTCTTCCTTGACCTTCTCCCTAAATGGGAGAAGGGTTTCCCCTCTGGTCCTTGGCTCCCATGGCTTGGGAGGGGCGAGAGCCCCTCCGAGATTGGATCTATCTCTCTGTTTCTGCGTTCTGGAATTCGGCCCTGGCACCGTTTCCTTTAATATCTGGAGATCCGTAACTCCGATTGGACTGAAACCTTCGCCCAGATCATTTTCCAAAAATTAGCTTTCTTGCGGCCAAAGAAGGGCATCAACCGCCTTACGGGTAGCCCACGAGATAGGGGGGCGCGCCCCCTGGTGTGGTGGCGTGGGCCACTCTTGTGGCCACCTCGGGCACCGTTTCGCCTTGATTCTTCCTCCCAAAAATCACAAATATTCCAAAATAATTCTCCGTCCGTTTTTATCCCGTTTGGACTCCGTTTGATATTGGGTTTCTGCGAAACATAAAACATGCAACAAACAGGAACTGGCACTGGGCACTGGATCAATATGTTAGTCCCAAAAAATAATATAAAAAGTTGCTAAAAGTATATAAAAGTTGAATAATATTGGCATGGAACTATCAAAAATTATAGATACGACGGAGACATATAAATTCACAGCTTGTCGTCAAGCAAGTCACCAAAGATTACCAAAGCCCTGTTGATGGAGGCCTACGTGGATGAGGTGAGGAAGCTGGAGGAGCGTTTTGACGGTATACCGGCAGAGCATGTTCCCCGAGTGGAGAACGAAATCGCCGACTACCTGTCGAAGCGATCTCCCTCAAACTACCTGTGGAGCCAGGTACTTTTGTGCTTCGGTTAACTCAACCATCTGTTGAACCATCGACAGAGCAGAACAAGCGGAGGAAATCAGGCCCCGACAAGTACTTTCCCACCGAGCTCCCAGGAGCCGATGGCGAAGTTGCTGCCGTGGACACTGAGCCTGCCGTGGGGCAACCAACTCCGACGGGGCGTCAAGCCCTGGTCGTAGAGACAGCCGCTCCCATGGCAGAGGAAATGCCTTTAGTCCTTGCCGTCGAGCCTCAGGCTCTGGCATGGGCACAACATACCGTCCGATTGCTCCAAACAGGGGAGCTTCCTGAGGAGCAGGAAGAAGCGGAGAAAGTAGCCCGTCGGTCTGCCATGTACCAGTTTGTTGACAACGTTCTGTACAGAAAAGGACCAAATGGCGTGAAATTGAAGTGCATTCCCCGGGAGGAAGGACTGGAGCTGTTGGCAGAGATACATGGAGGCACATGTGGCTCCCACATAGGGTCGAGGGCCCTTTCCGGCAAGGCCTTCCGGCAAGGTTTCTTCTGGCCCACTGCCCTCTAGTATGCAACGACACTAGTAACCATGTGTGAAGCATGTCAGTTCCATTCAAAAAAGCTTCATCAGCCAGCTCAAGCCCTTCAAACAATCCCTCTCTCCTGGCCATTCTCGGTCTAGGGGCTTGACATACTGGGCCCTTTCCCCTGCGTTGTGGGGCTTTGAGTACTTGTACGTTGCAATCGACAAGTTCACAAAATGGCAGGAGGTGGAAGCAGTGAGGAAGGTGACAACGCAGTCAACCGTCAAATTCTTCAAGGGGATGTCTGCCGTTTTGGTGTGCCAAACAGAGTCATCACTGACAACGGCACGCAGCTCACAAGCCACACCTTCGTGCAATACATCCAAGACCTCGGCGGCAAGGTCTGTTTCGCTTCCGTGGCACACCCACGGAGCAACGGCCAGGTGGAGAGGGCAAATGCCAAAGTACCGCGAGGTCTAAGGACAAAGACTTTTGACAGGCTACATAAGAGCGGAAGGCGCTGGATTGATGAGTTGCCGATGGTTCTTTGGTCGATCAGAATGACGCCAAATCGAGCCACCGACCAGACACCCTTTGCCCTGGTATACGGGGCAGCGGCAGTTCTCCCCACAGAACTCACATACGGGTCACCTCGAGTGCTCGCTTATGACGAGCTTGAGCAAGAGCGAGTGCGGCAAGATGAGGTGACGTTCCTCGAGGAAGATTGTCTTCGGGCGGCTGTGAGAGCAGCACACTACCAGCAAGCCTTGCGCCGCTACCATAGCCGCAAGGTTCATGCCCGAAGCTTTGAGGAAGATGACCTTGTTCTTCGTCCTGTTCAATCGGCCAATAATTCCAACGAGTTGACGCTAAAGTGGGAAGGCCCTTATCGGGTAATACGAGTCACCAGGCCCGGCGCAGTCCGCCTGGAGACCAAAGATGCCATTCCAGTGAGCAACTCCTGGAACATCGAGCATCTTTGCAAGTTTTACCCATAAGGCGCGGTTGCCGGCCCCCCGACAGACCACCTTTTGTACAAGCCTTGCCGACAAGGCATGTAACCCTCTGTACAAAGCCATGCACAGACCTTGAGAACAAATAAATGAAGCGCTGGCGCCCTAAGTTATAGCATGCATGCTAGGTTGAGTCTCTCCCTCGGTTAGGGTTGATAATACTTAGCGGCAACTAACCCCTAGCATAGAGGTCGAGTGTGTGTCTCTCTGTTCCTTTACGTCCTCTTTGGTTCGCAGGGTACATGGACATTTTGTTGAGCTATTTGGAAGAAAGAGAACAAGCCGGTGCTCCGGTCCCGGCAAGCCAAGGTTGCCGGGGGC
Source organism: Triticum timopheevii (assembly GCA_963921465.1). Taxonomy (NCBI): domain Eukaryota; kingdom Viridiplantae; phylum Streptophyta; class Magnoliopsida; order Poales; family Poaceae; genus Triticum; species Triticum timopheevii. The sequence goes on along the minus strand of OY997270.1, from coordinate 581,534,877 downwards.
TGAAGACACAAGGGTCCAACCACGACAAGCCAAGGTTGTCGGGGGGATGCAGATTCAGATAAGTCCTTTATCCCCTGTTATGCATTTCCATATGGAATTGGGACGTATGAAACCTCGTTTTATTCCTAGGCTACCGTACTCCCCTTTTCCTGTACCCAAAAACTATTCCTTGGGCCGGAATTTGGTTGTAGCCGCGGTGATAAGGAAGCAAGCGTAGGGCCTAACCATACTTCGCCCCTACCTCCGCCAAGAGCGTGAGTATGGTTGAATGGAGTAAGGGGATGACAAGGCCTATTGCCGGGCGACAATGTTTATCTCAAAAATAACAAGGATTCGTTCCTTGGTATGAGCTTCGCTCACGCAAAAAGAACCTGACAAGCACCTTTTTTTCATTAATACGTCCCATACAGGTACAGTTCATAGGGAATGTATAAATGAGCAAGGGGACTACAAGTTCTAAATTTAACTAAGGCCCATAGGCTTACGAACTAAAAAGAGTTAAGATGCCCGTAATCCCTTTCTTGTCCCTCTCCCCAGGAAACGGAACAAGATGGCAGGAGGGCAAAAGGAGTGCCTAGGCGAGGTACGAGCAGCAGAAGACGCGAAGAGAACATATCGGCGGCCGCCCAGAAGAGGGCTGGTGATGATGGTGCCGGGAGAAGGGCCGAAAGATAAGGAAGTGGGCCGCCAATACGCTATGAAGGCGTCGGTGCCATCGTACTCCGACTTGACGGCCCGCCACCCGCCTTCTTCGCCTTCTCCGGCCTTCCCACGCCAGCCGCCCAAGGAGGCGACCCCGAGAAGTTCAAGGAGCTGGCCCCGACCACCCCCGACAAATTGCTCTGCCAGGAGGAAGGGCCAGGTGCAGATGCTATTGCTGCTGGTGCCGCCCAGGGACGGGTTCCCGATGCCTAGTCGGACCCGTCATCCTCTCGTTTGACACCCTCGTCGTTGCTGTTGCTGTCCTCCTCGCCACTCTTGCTTGAGTAGGAGTCTTCATCATCGGAGGAGCTCTCCACGCAACATCTTAGGCGAGTTCCCAAGTGCCCGAAGACCTTGACGGAGAGCAGGCCGTCCTCCACTAATTTGAAGTGAAGAACAAGCCCCTCCGACAGGCTGTGGGCACAAGCGAAGACCTTCCATCTGCGACGAAGATACATGACGTGAGGGGCGGGGAAGTCAACATCGACCCGCATGCTGCCATTCCCGCAGCCGCTCATATGCAACCTCAGAGCCTGTGATGGGTCGAGCTCCATCTCCCGAGCGAACGGAGTAGGGAGATGAAGACGACGACGCACTGGTCGGTGTAGCCTGATGACGAACTCGCGGAGCTGGTCTCCAACGTGACCCTCCATTAGGGAAGGGGCCGTAGGCAGAGCGAGGCCGGTGCGCCGCCCCATCCTCCTCTTCCCCGAATGCCACGACGGCTTCGGCCTAGCCCCTCCCCCTTCCTCTCGCAGCTGGCTCTGCCACCACGAGCTCTTGGGAAGGAGGGGCATGCTGTCGAGCAGAGACCCTCGTCGCCGCAATTGGAGCACCGGCGCGCCCTCTCGCCATAGCAATGGATGGAGAATGGCGATGAAGGAGAGACACAAGGGGATGCTCCTCCTCCTCCTCCTGAGTTCCCTTTTTTATAGCTGAGCAGAGAAGGCTAAAAGACTAGCTCTGCAACTCTGAAGAGCCCGCTCAGGTCTGGCTCATTAAGTGGCGACGAGCGAAGTCATTGACCTCCCTCTCCGCCCAATCAAGGCAAGTGAGTATCAGCCACCGTGCGCCTTCCCATATCCCATGCACATGTCACCTACCCTACACCGTGCATGTGGCGTACGTGGCGCAAGGGGCGGTCGTAGTGGGAAACGTGGAAAGACGGTTCCAAGGTAGAGAAAGTAAATGAGTAGCGGCCCTGCAATCTTAGAGGGACACGCGAGCCGCCTCTTTACTATTCAGCATAGGATGACGCAGGCATGCTTCGGTCACCGCATGCACGATCCCCACGCCACGCATTCAACGTGGGTCATGGGGAAGCGCAACGGATGAAAAAGTTACTGCGGTAAAATTCTGCCCCGCCTGCCCGCGCATCGTTCTGGGCCTAGCCCAACAACGTGTCGCGCTTATGTGTGGCCCAGGCCCGGGGGCTCCTGTCGGTGTACAAAAGTACGGGCTCTCTTTTGTACCCCTTTACTTGTGCACGGCCAGTCAGAGCCCCGCCCGCAGCCACACTTAGCATGGCAGAGGAGGGAAGCCAAAGCCACAAGACCATCAAAGCAACGCCAAGACAGAGACGCAAAGAGCAAGAGGGTGTGGTAGACTCCCCCGGCAAGACCCCAGCTGGGGCAGTCTCCGCAGCCCCGGCAAGAGCCTTGCCGGTGCAACTTGCCCAACGCCAGCAGAGCGTGCCACCCTTGAGCCTAAGGGCTCCAACGCCATCAACCACATTGGAACCAAGGCTTGGGAGGCACCTCCATGGTGGCATGTAGATCTTTGTAAAGATCACAAGCATGCAAGGTCAGATCAGGACCAGAAGACGACGATCCTTCGCATGATCCTTGCCGGGGATGACCGTGATGCCACGGCAAGATCCTTGCCGGGACCCCAGCGAGACCCTTGCTGAGGACATTAGCGGGGCCACGGCCAGGCCCGCACCTGCCAAGACTCCACCGCCGTTCCCATGCAGCTGCTAGCCCAGCCAGCTAGGCGAGCACCTGTGTGGCGACATGCGGCCTCTAGACCAGCTCAGCAAGTATCTGCATGGTGGCATGTAGATCTTTGTGAAGACACTGCCACCGCACCTGCTCAGCAGCCTGCTAGCCTACATGGCGCCGCATGCCTCATTGGCTAGGGCGCGTGTCGAAGCAAGGCGAGGCGGCGACGGACGGGACGGGCTTTGTTACTGCCCCCAATAAAGCAAGGGCACACCTAAGGGGCGCACTTAATGTGTTTTGTCCCATAATGACAGGCGATAAGCTCAGCCACTGTACACCTTTCCACCTCCTGTGTGCCACTGTGGCGTCCCCTTTTTTCTATAAAAGGAGGCCCAAGGCATACTAGAGGGGGATTCGGCTCTTTTGGACTAGGCACACACCGTAGCTAGTTCAATAACACTCAAATATACACCAAAGCAGGACTAGGGTATTACGCATCCTCGCGGCTCGAACCTAGGTAAACGATCTGTGTGTTGGCTCCTAGACCCGCTCTTTCCACAACCTCGCGCCCGCCGACCGTAGTAGGGATTCCAGTGATCCCATATGTGTCGTTTCCACCGATAGGAGGTGCCAGCAGGCAGCCTCGGCTTGGGCCGTGTGTGCATGTGTTGTGTAATTGGGTTGTTGGGTCGACCAAGGCCTATGTGCCTGTGTGTGGTTAAGTAGGTGGTCAACCCACTATTTGAATCATCGAAGAATTCAGACTTTGATCGACAGAGGGAAGCTGATGTTCCTCTGCTAACTACCTTTCCCCTTCCTCCAAACCCTACCCGTCTCCCTATCCTCCCCCTACCAAATCTGATCCAGAGCCATAGGTAGATCGAGCCCGTTAGAAAATAGTAGCTTAGCTATTACAATTGGGGCACCGGCTTCCAATCTATGCAAACCGACTAAAGGCCAATCAAGGCGGGTCAAAAAACTTTGACATCGGCTTAAGCCCGACATATAGCCAGCACTGTGCCTCGTCAAGTATCCTGTTATGGACCTGGGTTATCGAGCTTACTGCGGCATTAAAAATCCTTGCATCCACTCCTTCCAAAAGCACCAGGCGACTACCGACTAGCAGGCACACGACCCTCCACATGGGTTTGTTTGCCTTTGGCAGCAAGCAGCCGAGTATGTCTGCCTTCGGAATCGATCTCTCACGTCCGTCAGCTTGCATGTGAAGTTAGCGTATGGAGGCTATACCCCCTAAGTTTCAGGTTTGTTACATGTTTTACCTTATTTAACAGAAATTTGTTCATTTTACTCGATTTAGGTCCCATTTTTATCTCTTCTAGTTTTTCTTCACGCTTCTTCTTTTTCGACGCAAGAATGCCTAGAGGGCGAGTTTTGACGTCTCCCTCCTTGTTGCCATGCTGCCGTTGAATTCCCACCTTGCCGATGGCAAGCTAGTCTTTTTCCCGTTCTCTTTTTGTGTACTAACTCAACTAGGAAACTAAACCTTTCGACTAACAAAGTAGGCCAACTCTAATTGATCCCTTAAAAATAAAGGAGGATCCGGCTGAGTAAACCTTTTCTTTTTGATCAAAATGGTAGGTGCTCTACCTTTTCATTTAAGAGAGGGAAAAACTGTACAACGGTCTGATGAAACATCTAGAAAAACCACCAAAGAAGCAAAAACAAAACTACTCCAGAGATGCCTAACGCATCCTGGCAAAACAGTAAAGGAAATACACCCATGCCTCCTTTAGGAGTGTAAGTGCATCTAGTGCCCCTTAGTGATTTTGGTGTATTGAAGACTTATAGGTTAAGGGACTAATATGTTTGTGAGTGTACACAGGCTCTATAAGTCGATGAGGAGTTTGATATTTACGATGAAAGTCGACCCCTAAAAATGTATGTCTTCAGCTGAAGACTTTGGTTCTCCTGAAGATTTTGAAAGTGAAGAAATTGGTGTGATCTTGAAGACTTGGATATTCATGCGAGGATTATGAAGTGTGAAGACTTTTGTTTTCGAAGTTTCATGTTCTCTTTCTCGAGTCATAGGAAACACCGTATTGTTAAAGGGGTCGAGGTAATACTAAGGAAACTGATTTCCATGTGATGCTCACCTCAAAATCCTACACCTACCCAATCCTTTCAAGTGAAGCCATTGGAAATCTCATTTCAGTGCAGTCAATTTGTTCAGTGAAAGAGACGAAGATCTTCTGGTCTGTGAGGAATTTGTTCTGACTGAGGAGTTAGGAATTCGCCAGTGTGGATTGCCTACACAATGAGGAACATGATAGCCCTGAGGAATTCGAACCTCAAATATCTGACCATTGCTGTGCTAGGCACCAGCTGTCCAAAAATATCTTCCCACCTAAGGGTCATATCATTGAAGGGCATTTATGTCTTATCATGTCGGGCTGCTCCCTAGGCTATAAATAGCCACCCACTACAACCACTAGCTGGTTGGCTACTCCGCGAGAAACTGACACTTGTCATTGAGAGCATCCCATCCTCCGATGACTTTGAGCGAAAATCATCAAGCGAAGAAAACCCAAAACCCAAACCCAAACACCTACAAACCCAAAGTGATAGAGCATCACTGAAGAGACTGTTCCTGTGTGGAACCGACGCTTGTTACCTTTGAGGATTGTGTATCCTCCAGACGGTTAGGCGTCATGGTCTGAGCATCCAAGAGGAATTGTGGATCGCCGAGTGACCAAGTCTGTGAAGGTTCGGAAGTCACCTGTGAAGACTTACCACGAGTGTTGGGCGAGGTCTGTGTGACATTAGCTCAAGGAGAATATGGTTAGGACTGTGTGTCCGGGACTGTGTGTCCTCGAGTTTAAATCAGCCGCTCCAACCAGACGTACAACTGTCACAACAGTTGGTACTGGTCTACCAAATCATTGCCTTCACCAAGCTAACTAGTTCTATTTCCTCAACCCTTTGATTTCCTCATTCATGTGTTGATGAACCAGATCATTACTGTTTGAAGTCTTTGACTGGAGACTTTCTCTATTTCCTCAATCCAATTTCTTCAGTCACATAGTGTTCAGCCTGCAGATCCTGTTATCATGCTATTTGTACTCTGTGCTTGTTTTCATTTCATCATGATGACTATGATGTTGCTCTGTTATGTTTGTACACGAGTACTTATTCCTCTGCTAGTGTGTCGTTGCTTAGGAATTTCTTCACCTAGAAATTCCTCAGTGACGAATTTGTAAAAATCGCCTATTCGCACCCCCTCTAGTCGATATAACGCACTTTCAATTGGTATTAGAGCAAGGTACTCCCTTGTTCTGTGTGATTTTGGTTTAACCACCTGGAGTTTTAGTTATGTCGACTGCAAGAATGAAGAAAGTGACGTGCTGTAGGACCTTGAAGTATGTCTAGAGGGGGGGGGGGTGATTAGACTACTTGACCAATTAAAAACTTAACCTTTTCCCAATTTTATACTTTGGCAGATTTTAGCTATTTTGCACAAGTAGAGAAATCTTCACACAAATCAAGCAAGTATGCAAAGAGTATATGAGCAGCGTAAATTAAAGCATGCAACTTGCAAGAATGTAAAGGGAAGGGTTTAGGAGGATTCAAACGCAATTGGAGACACGGATGTTTTTGTCGTGGTTCCGATAGGTGGTGCTATTATACATCCACGTTGATGGAGACTTCAACCCACGAAGGGTAACGGTTGCGCGAGTCCACGGAGGGCTCCACCCACGAAGGGTCCACGAAGAAGCAGCCTTGTCTATCCCACCATGGCCGTCGCCCACGAAGGACTTGCCTCACTAGCGGTAGATCTTCAAGAAGTAGGCGATCTCCTTGCCCTTACAAACTCCTTGGTTCAACTCCACAATCTTGTCGGAGGCTCCCAAGTGACACCTAGCCAGTCTAGGAGACACCACTCTCCAAGAAGTAACAAATGGTGCGTTGATGATGAACTCCTTGCTCTTGTGCTTCAAATGATAGTCTCTCCAACACTCAACTCTCTCTCATAGGATTTGGATCTGGTGGAAAGAAGATTTGAGTGGAAGGAAACTTGGGGAAGGCTAGAGATCAAGATTCATATGGTAGGAATGGAATATCTTGGCCTCAACACATGAGTAGGCGGTTCTCTCTCACAAATGGTAAGTTGGAAGTGTAGGTTTGTTCTGATGGCTCTCTCCACGAATGAAGAGGAGGTGGAGGGGTATATATAGCCTCCACACAAAATCTAACCATTACACACAACTTGCCAAACTCGATGGGACCGAATTGATAAACTCGGTCGGACCTATTCAGCAAATCTAGTGACCGTTAGGATTTTCGATGGGACCGACATGCAACTCGGTAGGACCGATATGGTTAGGGTTAGGGCATAACGTAATATCGGTGAGACCGATTACACAAACTCGGTAAGACCGATTTTGGTAATTAGCTAACCAGAGAGTTGGTCAGGTACACTCGGTGGGACCGATTCGCTCTTTTCGGTGAGACCGAAATGTTACAAAAGGGAAACAGAGAGTTTACATTGCAATCTCGGTGGGATTGAGGGAGTCCTGGATTAGGGGGTGTCCGGATGACCGGACTATGACCTTTGGCCGGACTCCCAGACTATGAAGGTACAAGATTGAAGACTTCGTCCCGTGTCTGGATAGGGACTTTCCTTGGCGTGGAAGGCAAGCTTGGCGATACAATATGAAGATCTCCTCCCATTGTAACCGACTCTGTGTAACCCTAGCCCTCTCCGGTGTCTATATAAACCGGAGAGTTTTAGTCCGTAGGACGAACAACAATCATACCATAGGCTAGCTTCTAGGGTTTAGCCTCTCTGATCTCGTGGTAGATCAACTCTTGTAATACCCATACCATCAATATTAATCAAGCAGGAGTAGGGTTTTACCTCCACCGAGAGGGACCGAACCTGGGTAAAAACATCGTGTCCCTTGTCTCTTGTTACCATCCGCCTAGACGCACAGTTCGGGACCCGCTACCCGAGATCCGCTGGTTTTGACACCGACATTGGTGCTTTCATTGATAGTTCCTCTGTGTCGTCGCCTTTAGGCCCGATGGCTTCTTCGATCATCAACCACGACGCAGTCCAGGGCGAGACCTTTCCCCCCGGACAGATCTTCGTATTCGGCCGCTTTGCACTGCGGGCCAACTCGTTTGGCCACCTGGAGCAGATCGAAAGCTACGCCCCTGGCCATCAGGTCAGGTTTGGAAGCTTAAGCTACACGGCCGACATTCGCAGGGACTTGATCTTCAACGGATTCGAGCCACGGCCGAGCGCGCCACACTGTCTCGATGGGCATGATCTAGCTCTGCCGCCGGACAGCGCCCAGAGTGCCGCTCAGGAGTCCGCTCCGACCATTAGCTCGGAGCCGACTACGCTAACCAGGGACGAACGGTTGGACACCGCCCCAGGAGCCGCAATCTCTACGGCGATAGAGCCGAACACCAGCCTAGTCCTTTGCAAGGCCCGTGACTCCAAGGTGCCGGACTCCATTCCGGACTCCGAATCTTCTGCACCCCTTCCGATCGAACCCAATTGGGCTCCGATCATGGAGTTCACCGCCGCAGACGTCTCTCAGCACTCGCCCTTTGGCGATATCCTGAACTCCCTAAAGTCTCTCTCTTTGTCAGGAGAGCCCTGGCCGGACTATGGTCAGCAGGGTTGGGATACGGACGATGAAGAAATTCGAAACCCACCCACCACCCACTTTATAGCCACTGTCGACGATCTAACCGACATGCTCGACTTTGACTCCGAAGACATCGACGGTATGGACGCCGATGAAGGAGACGACCAAGAACCCGCACCTATAGGGAACTGGAAAGCCACCTCGTCATATGACATATACATGGTGGACACCCCCAAAGCAGGGGATGGCAAGGAAAAAACGGAGGATGACCCCTCCAAGAAGCAACCCAAGCGCCGACCTCAGCGACGCCGCTCTAAATCCCGCCAAAGCAAGAACGGCGAATCCGGCACCGGAGATAACAACACGCCGGACAGTGCCGAAGATAACCCCCTGCAGCAGGATTCAGTGTAGGAGGACGAAGGAGCCAGCCCTCATGAGAGAGCGACCGACAGAGAGGTTGAGGACGACAACTATATGCCTCCCTCCGAAGACGAGGCAAGCCTAGACGACGACGAATTCATCGTGCCAGAGGATCCCATCGAACAAGAGCGTTTCAAATGCAGGCTTATGGCCACGGCACGCAGCCTGAAGAAAAAACAGCAGCAGCTTAGAGCTGACCAAGACTTGCTAGCCGACAGATGGACCAAAGTCCTGCCGACCGAAGAGTATAAACTCGAGCGCCCCTCCAAGATCTACCCAAAGCACAGGCTGCTACCTCAACTTGAGGAGGAAGCAACTAAACCTACATTACCAGTGTACGATGCGCCCGATCGGCCACCCCGTCGCCGCAACAGAGAGACCTTCAGGCCCTCGACCCAAGCCGCACCCCGGCACCGCTCAAAACATACCAGAGTACGGGGAGACGCAATAGCCCTGCAAGACATACTGGAGGACAAGGCAAGGCAAACAAGATCGATCTACGGATCACGTGGGCGCCCCACATCACGTGATGATAACCGTCACACTGAATATGATAAATACGGCCAGGCCGAATACAACAGACCAAGCTCATCCGAGCTGCGCCGTGATATAGCCCAGTACAGGGGCGCCGCACACCCACTATGCTTCACAGACGAAGTAATGGATCATCAAATCCCCAAGGGTTTCAAGCCCGTAAACATTGAATCATATGACAGCACAACTGATCCCGCAGTATGGATCGAGGATTACCGCCTTCATATCCACATGGCCCGTGGTGATGATCTACACGCCATCAAATACCTCCCGCTCAAGCTTAAAGGACCAGCTCGACATTGGCATAACAGCCTGCCAGCAGAGTCAATTAGTTGCTGGGAGGACCTGGAATCCGCATTCCTTGACAACTTCTAGGGCACTTACGTGCGACCACCAGACGCCGATGACCTAAGCCGCATAATCCAGTAGCCAGAGGAATCGGCCAGGCAATTCTGGACACGGTTCCTAACCAAGAAAAATCAAATAGTCGACTGTCCAGACGCCGAGGCCCTTGCTGCCTTCAGGCACAACATCCGAGACGAATGGCTTGCCCAGCACCTAGGACAGGAAAAGCCGAAATCTATGGCAGCCCTCACGGCACTCATGACCCGCTTCTGCACGGGCGAAGACATCTGGCTAGCTTGTAGCAATAACATAACCAGGAGCCCTGGTAATTCGGATACCAAGGACAACAATGGCAGGTCACGTTGCAACAAGCACAAGTGCCGCATTAACGGCGACAATACTGAGGATACGGCAGTCAATGCCGGATTCAGAGGCTCTAAACCTGGTCAGCGGAAGAAGCCATTCAAAAGAAACCCTCCGGGCCCATCCAACTTAGACCGGATACTCGACCGCTCGTGCCAGATACACGGCACCCCGGAACAACCAGCCAACCACACCAACAGGGATTGTTGGGTGTTCAAGCAGGCAGGCAAGTTAAGTGCTGAAACCAGAGACAAGGGGCTGTGTAGCGATAATGAGGAGGAGCCCCGGCCGCCGAACAACAAAGGACAGAAGGGATTCCCCCCGCAAGTGCGGACGGTGAACATGATATACGCAACCCATATCCCCAAGAGGGAGGGGAAGCGTGCTCTCAAGGACGTCTATGCGTTGGAGCCAGTCGCCACAAAGTTCAACCCATGGTCCTACTGCCCGATCACATTTGATCGAAGGGACCACCCCACCAGCATCCGTCACGGCGGATTTGCCGCATTGGTCCTAGACCCAATCATTGACGGATTTCACCTTACCAGAGTCCTCATGGACGGCGGCAGCAGCCTGAACCTGCTTTATCAGGATACAATGCGAAAAATGGGTATATATCCCTCAAGGATCAAACCCACAAAGACAACCTTTAAAGGTGTCATACCGGGTGTAGAAGCCAGTTGTACAGGCTCAGTTGCACTCAAAGTGGTCTTCGGATCCCCGGATAATTTCCGAAGCAAAGAGTTAATCTTCGACATAGTCCCATTCCGCATCGGCTATCACGCCCTGCTCGGACGAACCGCATTTGCAAAGTTCAATGCGGTGCCGCACTACGCATATCTCAAGCTCAATATGCAAGGCCCTCGCGGAGTCATCACGGCAAATGGAAACACCGAATGCTCTCTCCGAACGGAGGAGCACACAGCGGCCCTGGCGGCGGAAGTACAGAGCAGCCTCTCAAGGCAGCTCTCCAATCCGGGTATTAAATGTCCGAACAATGTCAAGCGCGCCCGAAGCAACCTACAACAGAGCCGGCTGGCACGATCCGAGCAAGCATAGTAGTGCGGCCCCAACCCCAACCCTCGTTAGATGGTGCTATCGGTACCACGCGTACATAATTACGCTTTGAAACTACCATGGGCATAAGGGGAGGGGCACAACTACTGCATGCCCAGAATTCGGCTCAACCGCACTTAGGGGATCCCTATTCGGCCGTTTTCCTTTTTTATATATATACTTTCAGGACCCAACTACTCAGAAGGCCTGTCCGGCAATACACTCGCCGAACCAACGATGCAACGGCCAGGGTGAGGTCAAGCCGCGTCAAATGTCCAGGTGGTCTCTATAACGAGCTTACTACCTATTTTACTTACAATCCCGCAGCTTGCCCCTGGAGGGGGACATGTCAAATAATCCCATCCCTTGCTTATCGCACTATTTGTATCATTCTACTTTCATAGCAGTAATTTTTTAGTAATAAACAATACATAGCTTCTATCTATTATTGTATTCCTTTATATATATATGTTCAGTCATGACATTATGCAACTGTACACTTTGGTACAGACAATACACCAGGGGCTAAAGCACCCCATAACATGGTGTGAGAAGACCGAACACTCTTATGAGTGCGGCACCCCGAACTTATAGCACTATATGCATCGGCTCCGAATCATGTCTTTGGTCAATAGTTGGGTTTGCCCGGCTCCCATGTTTTGGTACCTTACGTTCCGCAATGTTGGCGAAGGTAGCACTGGGAGAACTACTGCGATTGTGCCCCAGTTGAGCAGGGTTAACACCTTAGTAGAGAAAGCTAAAACTGACCGTCATGATAGTGCGAGAGACTGGTCGCTGTTCGCGAGGTTTTTCGAGTCCTTAAAGACTTATGCCGCTTAGAGCGAGGAACCAGACTTATCCGGCCTAGGCGTGGATAGCGCCCGAACTCGGTCTTTCGAATACTAGGGGCTTCGCCGAAATTTAAAATTATAGAATTCTATGGCTAAGTGAGAGTGATAAAGCATTATAAGTCCGACGGCCTGGTTCATTGTGCTGAGCGCCTCCCTAGATGGACCCAAGAATGGGAACAAGAGTGCTCAGGTTTATCCCGAACACCCTAGCACTCGTGGCATGGGGGTCGAAGCCGACGACTTGCATCTCTCAGATTTGATAAACGGCTGCACAGAAGGTAATATTTTAAATTAACAAGCGTTGCTTAGCGCATATGAACAAAGTTTTCAGCGTACAGGATAACAGATGCGAGCCTACTCAAAAATTACATCTTTAGTGCATTCGTCCGCTATACGGCGAGCACCCTTCAGGACGCCCTTATAATACATCTCGGGCGTGCGATACTCCTTGCCCGGCGGGGGCGCGTCCGTCAAAAGCTTCTCAGCGTCCAGTTTGCCCCAGTGCACTTTAGCACGGGCAAGGGCCCGATGGGCACCTTCGATACAGACGGAGCGCTTGATGACCTCAATCCACGGACACGCGTCCACCAGCCACTGCACCAGACCGAAGTAGCTCCTAGGCATGGCTTCTCCAGGCCACAGCCGAGCTATGAGGCCCTTCATGGCCTATTAGGCCACCTTGTGGAGCTCGACCAACTGCTTCAGCTGGTCGCTCAGGGGCACCAGATGTTCGGCCTCAGCATACTGAGACCAGAACACTTTTTCCGTCGAGCTCCCCTCTTCGGCTCGGTACTATGCGGCGGCATCAGACACACTACTGGGCAGATCGGCGAATGCTCCTGGAGAGCTCCAGATTCGGGTAAGTAGCAGATAATTAACTTTTATATTCTTGCTTTGCATAAAAAATGCCTTACCCGCCGCTATTTTCTTCATCGCCTCGATCTCCTGGAGGGCCTTTTGGGCTTCGGCCTTAGAGTTTTTGGCACTCTCAAGCGCCAATGCGAGCTCGGACTCTCGAGTCTTCGAGTCACGCTCCAAACTCTCGTGTTTTTCCACGAGAGCCTGGAGCTCTTGCCGCACCTCCGCCACCCGCGCCTCCTGCTTCTCTCGCTTAGCGCGCTCCAGGGACGCACTGTTTTCGGCCTTGGAGACCTCCTCCTTCCGGGTCGCCACCTCGGCTGTGGCCCCTGCAACATTTAAGTTGGTCCTGTCATTATTTGCAGCCAAGTATTTCTATATACATTTACATATGGTATTACATACCCTCCTTGTCCTCGAGCTGCTTCTTGGCATGGCCGAGCTCGTTCTCGAACCGCTCGAGGCTTCCCTTCAATGCATTGACCTCCACAATCAGTGCGGCAGAGGTCAGCAGCGCAGCCTGCATTCCCATATCGACATATTTTTATTAGACTCCTGCATATATCTTTTTAGATCCTCAGCTCGGCTTTTCTTTTCCGAACGCCGAACCGAGCATCAGGGGCTACTGTCTATGCGGTAACATTTTTATATGTTTTGAACACATACCTCAAAGCCTGTTAACAGACTTGTACAGGCTCCTGTCAGCCCACTTTTGGCGGACTGAACCTTTTGAATCACCGCACTCATAACAGTGCGGTGTTCCTCGTCGATGGAGGCGCCGTTAAGCGCCTCCAGCAAATTGTCCGGCGCCTCCGGATGGACAGATGTCGCCGGCGGCGTAGGCTTGCCCTTCTTATGAAGGCGCCGCCTGTCGGACTCTGGAACCGTTGATGGTTCCGGAGCAGTGTCCGGCCTAGGGCCGGACTTAGATCCCTCCGGGGCTTTTCCCCCTTTGGGCCTGGAGTCCAGGAGGTCGCCTTGGGGCGCCTCCAGGACCACCTCCTCCTGGTTCGGTCCCTTTTGGAACTCCACCTCGGCGTCGTCCGCAGGGAGCGGGGAGGAAGCCGTCGGAAGTGAAGCGCTATTCACATCCGACGAATTCAGGGAGCCGCTCGATGAATCGCCGAGCTGAGCTCTGGGTGGACTGCATAATTAAAATTCGGCGTCAGAAGCTATAGAATAATAGAGGGGCACCATGAGTCATTCGGGTAGCCGGATACTTACGATTTTGCCAGGGGCTTGACCCTGGATGGCCATTCCTCCCCGCCGTCTTCGGCATCGGAGGCATAGTCCGGCAGAAGGGTCTTCCCCTTCTTGGACCCCCCGGCCTCCCCAGTTGGGGCGGCCTTCCTTTTCTTTCCTCCCCCCATTGGAGGGGGAGATGGTTTTTCTTCTTCTTCCTCCTCCTCGTCTTCCGAGGCGGAGGGTGCGTCGGGGTCGTCGGGCGATGAATCTGACACCACCAGGCGCCGGGAGCTCTTTCGAGTCCCCGTGGCCTTCTTCTCCGGCACTAGGTGAGGTGCCAGAACCAGCAGCTTCGTTAAACGAGCGTCCACTGGGTCTTCGAGCAAAGGAGCCGGACAGTTGATCTGTCCGGCCCTCTTCTGCCAGTCCTGTTAAAGGGATGGGGGTTTAGATCCCGCATAAAATCAAATCTATGGAAAAAAGATACCCCGTAATGGGAAAATTAGCTCACCGCGCTGGCTTGGCGCTTGGCGCAGAATCCGCGATCCTCGGTGACGGGAGGCGAGACCTCGGAGCTCTTGAATAGCACCTTCCATGCATCCTCGTGCTTTGTGTTGAAGAGCCAAGACAGAGTCTGGTGCTGGGCCGGGTCGAACTCCCACAAGTTGAAAGCCCGTCGTTGACATGGGAGAATCCGACAGAAGAGCATGACCTGGACTACAGTGACAAGTTTAACCTTCCTGATAATCAGGTCTTTGATGCAGGTTTGAAGTGTGGTCACTTCTGCCGAGTTACCCCACGACAGGCCCGTCTCTTTCCAAGACGTGAGCCGTGTGGGAATGCCAGATTGGAATTCGGGGGCCGCTTCCCATTCAGGGTCATGCGGCTCGGTGATGTAGAACCACCCCGATTGCCACCCTTTGATGGTCTCTACGAAGGCGCCCTCGAGCCATGTAACGTTGGGCATCTTGCCCACCATGGCGCCTCCGCACTCCGCTTGGCGGCCGCCCACGACCTTCGGCTTGACACTGAAGATCTTTAGCCATAGGCCAAAGTGAGGCTGGATGCGGAGGAAGGCCTCGCACACGACGATGAACGCCGAGATGTTGAGGATGAAGTTCGGGGCCAGATCATGGAAGTCCAGGCCGTAGTAGAACATGAGCCCCCGGACAAACGGGTGAAGAGGAAAACCTAGTCCGCGGAGGAAATGGGGAAGGAAAACAACCCTCTCATGGGGCCTGGGGGTGGGGATGAGTTGCCCCTCATTTGGAAGCTGGTGCGCGATGGCATCGGACAAGTATCCGGCCTTCCTCAACTTTTTGATTTGCCCCTCCGTGATGGAGGCGGCCATCCATCTACCTCCCGCTCTGGACATGATTGGAGTAGGTTGAGGTGGGCAGTGCGGGCTTGGGCGTTGGAGCTCGAGTGCACAAGGACGAATAAGCAAAGGAGGAAGAAGGCGTGAATGGAAAGGGTAGATCCTTATCCCCTTATATGGGCTGCCAAAACTACGAGCCCCCATCGGCCTAATAAAACACGCTTATCTCCCAAGCGCCGCGGTTAATGGCGCGGTTGGGTTACCCATGCCCGTATTGATGAGAATCCCGGAATAAGGGGACACGACCTCTGCTTTGACAAGACGTGCCAAGGAAACCACCTCGCTAAACGCGTTGAGGTGGAACAGTAAAATGAATAAAAGCCTGGCCGTGGCGTGAGGTCACGCTATGGAATACGTCAGCAGATTAGATTGGTGCAAATGTTATTCTCTCTATGGTGGCATGTGGAAATTATTTTGCAGAGCCGGACACTATCCTGGTGTTCAACATCTTCTATGAAGTATTCGGAGGAGGAACCCGCCTTGCAATGCCGAAAACAACTTGCGCGCCAGACTCGTCGTCATTGAAGCCTGGTTCAGGGGCTACTGAGGGAGTCCTGGATTAGGGGGTGTCCGGATGACCAGACTATGAACTTTGGCCGGACTCCCGGACTATGAAGTTACAAGATTGAAGACTTCATCCCGTGTCCGGATAGGGACTTTCCTTGGCGTGGAAGGCAAGCTTGGCGATATGATATGAAGATATCCTCCCATTGTAACCGACTCTGTGTAACCCTATCCCTCTCCGGTGTCTATATAAACCGGAGAGTTTTAGTCCATAGGACGAACAACAATCATACCATAGGCTAGCTTCTAGGGTTTAGCCTCTCTGATCTCGTGGTAGATCAACTCTTGTAATACCCATACCATCAATATTAATCAAGCAGGAGTAGGGTTTTACCTCCACCGAGAGGGCCCGAACCTGGGTAAAAACATCGTGTCCCTTGTCTCCTGTTACCACCCGCCTAGTAGCATAGTTCGGGACCCCCTACCCGAGATCCGCCAGTTTTGACACCGACAGGGACCGATCGCTCACTTCGGTTAGACCAAAACGTTATGAAGGGAAACAGAGAGATTACAATCCCATCTCGGTGAGACTGAGATCCCTATCGGTGAGACCGATTTGCCTAGGGTTTGTGGCAGTGGCTATGACAATTGAACTCAGTGGTGCCGGATAGAAAGAATCGGTGGGACCGATTTTGACTTTAGGTTTAGGTCATATGTGTATGTGAGAAAGTAGTTGAGGGTTTTTGGAGCATATCACTAAGCACTTGAAGCAAGAGGCTCATTAAGCAACACCTCATCCCTCCTTGATAGTATTGGCTTTTCCTATAGACTCAATGTGATCTTGGATCACTAAAATGTAAAATGTAGAGTCTTGAACTTTTGAGCTTGAGACAATCCTTTGTCCTTAATATTTTGAGGGATCCACTTTCATCATCCATGCCTTGCCATTCATTGAGCTTTCCTGAATAATAGTCTTGGAATAGCATTAGCTCAGTGAGCTATATGTTGTTATGAATTACCAAAACCACCTAGGGATAGTTGCACTTTCAGTCTCCCCCTTTTTGGTAATTGATGACAACATATATAGCAAAGCTTCGACAAATGATAATAAGATTTAAAAACATCGTCGCTTTGAGAAGTATGTGATAAGAAAGAGCTCCCCCTAAATGTGTGCATAGTTTAAGATTTGCTTTGGACTGCAAATGCACAAGGAATTAAGCTCAGGGGTTACTCTTCCATGTCACATACATCTTGGTGGAGCGCTCAAAATAATAAAGATTGAATACATGCACTCATCACCAAGCAAAGTGAATGATCATATAAGGATAAGTAAGATAATATCATCAAACAGGCATAAGTGTAGCTTATGATCAAACACATGATCATCAATGTCTGACACATGCAATAACATAGTATCTCAAGCAAGCAAATAAAGTTCAACCACAAAAGCAAGAGAGAACAAAAGCAACACTATCTCTCAAAGCCTATGATCCATACATTTTTCTCCCCCGTTGGCAACAAGTTACCAAAAAGTTCATAGAAAATGCATAGTACTAGATCGACTCTCAGTCTTGGTCTTCAGGTGGTGGTGTAGATAGAACGCCAAGGACGAAAGCATCAGTCGATGTAGTTGGACCTGGAGGTGTGCGTGCTGAAGCTGGTTGCACTGGAGCTGTAGGAGCTGTAGCTGGTGCAGATGAAGTGGCTCTGGTGTCTATCACTGGCACTGCAGCTAATCTCTGAGCTCTAGGCACTCTGGCAAATGCATCTGTTGTTGTCCTACCCTTCCTCTCCTGCATGTCTTCCTGAAGCTGTTCCACAACTGACTGAATCTCAGTTACTTTGACATCTAGATCATAGAATTTTTGTTCCATGATTCTTTCCAGGCTCTCCTGGCTTTGAGTTAGGGTGGCTAACCCCTTCTCAATCCTTAGTGTTGATGCTATCAAGTAACCAAGCTGCTCCTGCTTGTTCTTCAAAATGTACTCAGATGCCTCCTCTTGAGTTGGCATCTTGGCAGCCTTCTCTCTCTTTGCTTTCTCCTTCTTCTCTTGAGCTTGTACTGATGATGGTTCATTCTCATTCATCACAACTTGATTATCCTCAAAGTCTGGATAGAGAGCAAAGTGTTCCTTATCCAACAGATATTTTCCTGTGCCCATCTTTGAGTTAATCAACTCCTGAATTTGTGGGGCATATCCACAACTCCTCTTTTGGTCTACTGCAGTCCTCTTGATAGTCTCAACCATAAGGCTCATGACCTTGAATTTCTGTGGCACATCAAATATATGTAGCAAGTTTATTGCATGCCCTCTGATCATGTTGTGGTCACCTGACTTGGGCAAAAGAGTGTGCCTTAGGATCCAGTGGGAACCTTCTTGGGTTTGGAAGTGGTAATCCTTCTTGCAGGTGCCTCTTTGGGATCAGGCTGTTCAGGTACTTGTGTTGATCCTCTGACCTTCAGCATAGGTGTCCTCTTGGCAGGAACCTTCCTATTGAGTCCAGGCTGTGTGGTCTTTGCTGAGCCATACTCCTTTTTGAGCACTACCTTCTTGGAAGTAGCCTCATCTTCAGCTGCCACATAGTCCTCATCCTCAGAGTCTGAGGTTATCTTCCTTCTGGCTCTTGTGGCTGCTTTAGGCAGATTGCTAGGAGTGCTTCTGCTGCCATCATCTGAAGAACTTGAGCGACTAGTGCCCTCACTCATGTTAATCTGCTCTTCTTCCCTGTTCTGACTGTCACTTTGGTCTGACATGCTAGAAACACTGACTGCTGACCCTGTGAACAGTTATAGATGAGATAGAATGGATGAGCATCACAAAATGAAGAGACTTTTGCAAAAGAATGATTCAAAAACTTAGTTTTAGTTTTCCACAGAAAGCATCTGGGATCAACCGATTCTCAAACTCGGTGATACCGAAGCAGTTTTGGAACCTAAACTAGTGAACTCGGTCAGACCGAGTCACAGTTTGGTGGCACTAAGACTGCTAGGGTTTCACAAAGTTTCAAAATCGGTCACACCGATTAGCAATTCTCGGTCGGACCGAGAGTTATTAGTGCAATGGCGTTAGCCAAATCGGTGAGACCGAGTTTTTCAACTCGGTGGGTCCGAGATGGTTTCGGCGGAAACCTAACCCTAAATTTTCAAATCACAATTCTAAGGATTGTTTTGACTGGATAGAGGTGTTTCAATTGTGGCAAGATTCATAATGAACACAATGTGCTAAGAATCAGATGAGGATAGCACTGTGATCGAGTTCATACCCTAGTTCGGTGATGAACTCGCTAGAAGGCAACGGCGGAGAAGAAATCCGTTGACGGCGGCGAAGACTAGCGATAGGAGGCGGCTGGTGACGAAGTCGACGATCCGGAGACCTAGGAGGCAGATCAAGCTATGCGCGGGCGAAGAGGTTTGGAGAAAGTTTTCCAAATTTTTGCCCGTGTGAATATATAGCCCGACACTGTCGGTGTGACCGAGTGGAACGACTCGGTGGCACCGAGATGCATAACTATTGACAGTTATAGAAACTTGGCGAGACCAAAAAGTTCAAATCGGTTGCACCGAGATTGAAAACTTAGCTCGACTTAGTGATCTCGGTATGACCGAAATGAAAGAATCGGTCAGACCGAAAATCACAAAGAAGCTTTGGAAGTTTAAGTCCATGACGAATCGGGGACTCCGAGTGCTCCTCACACAGAGTGGTTCGAATCTGACTTGATCAAATTTTGTGATGTAGCATGAATAGAGTTTGAGATGAGAAAAGCATAGATAGCTAGAGAAGGTTCTTAAGCATTCTTGACCATCCACTTGGCAAAAGAAAAAGAAACCAAACAATCAAAACAACAAGTGGATGTCCTTGAATGAGTAAAACATGCAACCAACATGCTCACACAATAAAATGGCAAATGAAATATGTGGCAAAGCATGCACAACCAATTCTAGCATCTATCAAACAAATGGCGATGACTAGGTCATCTATATATGAGTATATTGACTTAGGAGTCAAATGAGAACATTTGATCATAGGTCATACTCATTGTTTAAGCTCAAGTGGGGTTACCACTTTTACATAATGCATTGATGTGTTCACATCATTAGAGTTGCTTTGACTCAATTCTTAGAGTTAAGCTCGCCCTAGATGTGTGATCCCCCCATAGAGGGATGAACTAACCTAGGGTTTTGTCGATGATGACTTCATGTAGGTGTTGAAGATGTGGATGCTCAATGTTGATGTAGATCATTTGGAGTAATCCTTTGGAGTGAGTTGCACTTTCAATACCTACATGGGTTAGTCCCACAAGGAACAAACAAGAATATCCATAGACATAGAGTGATGCACACACAAGATGATGTCCATGAAAACATTAGGTTACCTTGTCCCTTGCCTTACCAACATGAGGGTTTGTGACTCCTTGAACTAGTGCAAGATATGAAAGTTGATTGCACTTGTCCTTGCCATAATGATGTCACGCCCGGGTTTTCCAGACATAAATTTCCAGAAAAAGACCGTCGTGCTCATCAGCCCCAGGATTACTGTTAGCTGATGAGGCTCCAACTTGATACAGAAATTCCAAGCAAAATACAAAAAAGATGTAGTGCAAGACCATTCTGGCCTGTGAGTACAACAAAAGGTTTCTAGTGGTTGATGGCGGAAGCGGGTTGTGAAACATCAGTGTCTATGGGACTCCATTTCCTACAGGAACAGCTGACCAGGTTAACTCCTATCTTCGCGAGGCTGCTATCCCCATTTGCTTAGGTTCCGGGGCTGTCATCGCGTCGCTCCTCTCCGTGCAAGAAAATCTGGCCAAGACAATAGCCAGGGACAAGCCAGTGAGTACTTTGAATGTACTCGCAAACATTATGAACATGGGTATAATATAACAACGATGTGCTGAAAATATTTTATGCTCATGACGTCAGTCACAAAAGATAAATAAAACTCTGATGCGTGCAGGCAAGTTATTTATAAAAATGCAATAACATGGTAGTATTAAAATTTATGAAATAAATTACAAGCAATGCCACAGTCCGGCGTCTTAGCGACACCACATAAAGGGCTCTAAAAGAAATGCCACAGTCGGGCGTCTGAGAGACACCACATAAAGGGCTTTAAAACAAATGCCACAGTCAGGCGTCTGAGCGACACCACATAAAGGGCTTTAAAAGAAATGCCACAGTCGGGCGTCTGAGCGACACCACATAAAGGGCTTTAAAATAAATGCCACAGTCGGGCGTTTGAGCGACACCACATAAAGGGCTTAAAAAGAAATGCCACAGTCGGGCGTCTGAGCGACACCACATAAAGGGCTTTAAAAGAAATGCCACAGTCGGGCGTCTGAGCGATACCACATAAAGGGCTTTAAAATAAGTGATCATAGTGAACATCCCGGAGGTAGAACCATCCCAGAGATACTCGATAATAACAATAATATCACGGGTTAGTCAACAATAATAATAATCATAATTTTCACAAGTCACAAGTAGTAATTCCATTTCTGGTTTAACAGTTTCACCTCCGAAGACCGACACTAAGACCGACACTTGACCCATCCCAGACTGTAATCCTTAACCATGGACACGGCTATTCGAATAGGTTTAATCTCTGCAGAGGGTGTACTCTTTACCCACGAGTAACGGGTTTCTATAGTCCATCGGGACTAATTCCGTCTATGGTCTTTTTGTTGAAAACACACCTAACTTGCACACACCAGCTTAACTCACACGTGTCTGGAATCACCCACGACACCTGTTAAGCAAACTCTAAGTGGGGAGGCTACAACCTCGCGTAGCATGGGATCAAATTTATATCGCGCGCTCTAAGGGGTGGCCTCCCCTCTCGGTCCCAACCGGAAACACCCATGCCCCCGGACCAGGTGGCCTGCCTACCAGCTACAACCGGTATCTTCCACCATGGCCTCTCTGTACGGTGTGTGCTAGAAAGAGGTTGACAACTTACTGAACCGTACTCTACTTGCTGTAGAGACGAGTGGTAGTACGAAACAAGTATGGGGGGTTACTGGCACAAGACTCGATCTACGGTCGACTCAGGAGGTTTAAGTATTCCCTGCATGATTAGCATGACAAATGTATTTCAACCAAGAGAGTCACCGCTCATATCACCTTGCCATGCCATACTAGACATAACCGTCCCGACGGAGACCGGCGACAAACTCATGCCTACCCAAGGCAGAGGTTTTCCCGGGTTCCTGCCGGTATGCATGCAAGGCACATGAGGATGATTATCACCACAAGTATCTTCATTTCCAACAGCATGGAAATCAATAACATGCACCCATGCATATGATCATATCACATGAAATAATAAGTTCTTCGAAATGCGGTGGTGTTATAAATGTATCAACGATCACACCAAAAATATTATGCCGGGATTCAGAATGCTTGCCTTCAATGTGTGGAAAGGCAGGGTGCACTCCAAAACTTGAAACATTTCTCCTCTCTTCAAAAATCCTATTTTAGCAGTATAAAAGAATTAACACACAAAATAAAAACAGCACCAAAAGTTTTTCTGAATTTTTTTAAAATAAATCTTAAAATAAACTAGGTGAAATTTGAGAGAGTTAGGAAAAAGAATCATTTCATTTGGAGTTGTATTTAAAAAGATAGAGCCAGTCAAAGTTTTGGTCAAATCTGTTTTTAAATTAAAAAAGAAAACGTTTCAGATAGAAATACGCTTCTGGGGCAAAGGAGACGTACTCCCAAAGTTTACACCTTCACTTAAACACGTGGACGGCGCGGGGTGTCACTGACAGTGGGTCCAGGGGGCCCACTGGTCAGGTTTGACCAGTCTTCTCCCTCCTCTTCCTCTGTCCCGAGCCGAGGCGGGGCGTCCGGCGATCGTCGCCGGCGAACGGCGTTTCTTCGCGAGCATCTGAGCGCAGGTATGGATCCGCCACTCCTAGGCGGTCCTTCCGATGGTCGCAGGGTCGCCGGGGGTGGAGGGAGTCGCCGGCGGCGAGCTCCGCGGCGGAGGTGGCCTCGGGAGCAAAGTGATTTTGTGGCGGCGATGGCTCCCGATCAAAATCAAGTAGGGGGTTGGGTTCCTGGAAGGAAGGAGGTGTTCTGGGTGAAGAGAAATGGGAGGGAGAAACCTTGGTGGCGCCGGAATGGACGGAACAGTGGCGGCGGCAGGAGTTGCCGGAGATGAAGAAGGCGACCTCCTCGGGTCGATTGGCTGCCATGGGGAAACTAGGGAAGTGGACTGAGGTTGCATCCGTGCTCGGGGAAGCTCGGGGCCTCCTTTTATAGGCGTGGCAAGGCGGTTCCGCGGCGGCTGCGGATAAGGTCACCGGCGACCGCCATTCTGTAGCTAGGGCGTCGTGGCGGCGACGAGCGCTAGCGGACACACTCGCGGATGAGCTCGCGCTGTTCCAGGGGCCAGGTGGCGAGCGGGAGAGGCTTGGGCGGCGCTGACCGTGGCAGAGGCGCACTCCCGACGCTGGCGTGCCGCCAAAAGTGCTCTGGCGGTGGTGTTGTAGGGCGCCAGGGCGGGCTGTCATGTTGTGGCGAGGCGGGGAGTGCGTGGCGAGGTCCTGCCGTGTGGGCCAAGACAGGGGCGCGACGCGGCGGCTCGTGTGCGCGGCTGCAATTTGCGCGCTCTGGGCGCGCCCAGCGCACGCCCACCAGATGCTCGGCGAATTGCCATGGCATGCTAGGTGGCTCGGTTGGAGCTGGGGGTTAGCAGGTCTAGGTTTGGGCTTGCAAGGGGATCAGTGGACAAGCTGGTTTGGTCAGGAGATCAGGTTCACAGTGCAAACCAAAAATTCATGCCAAAACAGATCATTCCCATAAGGTGTTTGACAAAATGCCAAGGGCACTTAGGCAAGTCTTGGAGTGGTCAAAAACTCCAGATCAGTGTCTCCTTAGATGCAAGAGAGAGTGGTAGGGTTAGTTTGGCAAAAGGAGAAACTTGCTAGTGCAAGTTTTGCAGAATTTCAATTCTGGACAGGAAATAAATGACATTATTTCATGAACCAAAAACAATCCAATGGGTTCATGCTCCTGGATTTAGGGGTTTGGTAGGGCTATCTACAAGTGGGAGAAAGCACAAGATCATTGGAGCAAAATTAAATAGGGTTGCAGTAGAAATCACAAGGCTGGACCAGAATGGAAAAGAGGTTAATTCACTCAAAATTTTCAAATAACAGCACTAGGTTTTTGCATAAAGTTGAATCATATGCTACTACCAATATCCCATAATTTTGGTGGAGGCTAGAAAGAATTATTTAAAAGGGTTGTAGTGCAAATTGCACTCTGGACCAGAGAAGGAAAAATTGATGCAGAGCTCAAATTATTACATAAATAAAAGATATTTTTGTATAAAAGTGATTTAAAAACATCACATGACATCTCCAATTTTTGGTTAGAATGTTAGGTGAATATATCCAATGGTTGTAGTTCAAATATGGCCATATAACCTTGAAAAACCATTTTCAAGAAAGTAAAGATCAAGCAACTTAATTAGTTAATTAGTTATACTTATAAAAGAAAAGTTTTTCTTGAGAGGTTAAATAAGTCCAATAACATATTTGAAAGGTTTTCACTTAGGGAAAAACTCATCATAACAGGGAAGGAAATGATTGAAAATCAAAATGGAGCTCAGAAATTCAAAGTTTTAATTCCTGGCAAAAATTTTTAATTCATTAAAACAAGGCCAAATTTTTGGGGTGTCACAACACTACCCCCCTTAAGAAAAATCTCGTCCTCGAGATTTGTTAAAAGCTGTTTTAAGAAAAACTATACGCAATAAAAATATGGCTACAGTGAGAGGGCAATAAGTGGCGAAAAAAAAAATCACAGTGTGAATACTGGTGCTGCATGGAAAAGTCTACGGTTCGGGACAAAAACGTGAGATTCTATGTTGGATATAAATTTAGAATAACTTCTAAATTTAAATATACGCTGGTCGTACCCGAGAGCACAGTGCTCCCTCTGGCTGACAGGTGGACCCGGGGTCCACTGTTAGTCTCTTCTTCTCCCTCTGGTTCTCTCTTCTTCCTCTCTCCCGCGCGCTTTCTCCACCGGCGACGCCTAGTGTGTAGGGCATCTAGGCCGTACCGTGGTAGTGCGCGGCGTGCTAGCTGCCGGTGCAGCGTGCACTCACGTCGTGGGCCAGCGCGCTGTCGGCACTGCTCGCGGATTCGACTCCGAACACCGGCGATCGGCGACGAGCGGCGTTGGTGGACTTCGCCCACCGTACACCGAGCTCGAGCTATAAAATGGCCGGGGTGCCTCTCTCTTCTTCCTCACACCTGGCCTCACTTCTCCTCCTCCTCCTCCATTATTGCTTACAGAAGCTCGGGTTAGGCTCTAATGGCGGAGGCGATGCCGGACTGGTTTGCGATCCTGATATGCGGAGGGCTAGCGACACTGCTGGGGCTCTCTGTGCTCCTGTGCGCGATGATCCTCGACGATCATCGCGGCGCTGCTGCTCGGGTGTTGGCTCTCCGCGGTGGTGGTGATCACGAGGAGTAGGTGAGGTGTGCCGGGTGCTAACCATTGTTAGGGGGTGATTAGCTGGATGCAACACTGTTGCAAAGTTTTGCAAACAGTGTATGTGTCCGAAAGATTATGGTTGTGAGTCTGCTGCCATGGTGCTGTGTGAAATTAATAAATCCTCGCCGTGAGAAAGTGTAGATGTAGCAACTCAAGGACAAGAAATCTCACTCCAGAATTTTGCGAGGGAAAAACAGTCAATTTAAAGGAGCATAAGTCACAACAAAGACTACACACATTAGTAGAAGTCAAATAATTGACTCGTCGTACAAACTCAGGGTATCACACATAAGTCACACACATAAATAAATGCTGAAATAACAAATACAGTAGTGACGTCTAAAATGAAAACGGTAACTGGGTGGGGTCCTGATAAAATGTCTCTGGTAAAGGGATACACTCCTCTTCTATCGGAGGCAGTGGATTGATTAGTCGATGCACGTGTCTCTCCTGGTCGGGCCTTAGTGCTCTGCCGATGGCAATCTGAGGATTTAAATCAATGAGACTCTGGAGATAATCCATTACTCGCTGGTTCAAATGCTCTTGAGCGATGATGTACTGGATAAGGTTGGCTTGTACTGGGTCTTTCTCAATCCGTCCACCGGGAAAAGATGTCACTCCTCCGGGTGTTGCACGACTCGGAAAATAATAATATCCTCGTTCGCGGGCATAGGGTACTGCGGATCGAAGGCGAGCAATCGCTTCTTTTGCAGCATCTTCTATGGCCAGGTGTGGGGTTGGCATAGATTTTCCCACGAAGGAAACTTCTGTTGGGTCTTGGTTGGGGTCTACAGGAGGAATGTGTACTGCTGCCCAATATTCCGAGGTGGAAGGGGTGATCCTTGATTTGAACAGCTCGTACTGGGTGGCTGGGTAGAACCCATGGTACTACGGGTAAAGTCCCGCAATATTTTGACAAAACTACCCGGGGTTGCATCTGGGGTTCTCAGATGAATACTGGGGCTCGGCATGACAAGAAATGGTTGTGAAAGTGGTGCACGAGGTGAGGGTTGCTGGGTAAGGTCACAAGGTGGCCTTCTTATATAGCATCTGGGCTGGTTTATTTACCGTGGTGAAAGGTAATAAAACTGCCAGATCACCTCCAAAGGTCGGGTCAATGTCAGAGATACACATATCTCATAAAGAGACGTGTTACTGTGGTTGTCGTCGGGTTGGTTTTGGTAGCTGTGCCCGGAAAAATATGCAACTATGCGCTGACCAAATATGCAAGGCTACAATTAAAACAGAGGCACAACGACAGGCTGCGTTTATATACGAGGTCGCATGATTACAAAGCGAGGATACACTGAAACTCGGTGCTACTCGCACGGCTTAATCTACCTCGTTTACGTCTAAACGGGCGTGCCTGGTGGATGTCGAGGCTTCTCCACGTGTCTCACTGCGAGGATTAGTGGGAGATGGCGGAGGAACTGCAGGGTCGGGGTAGCGATGATGACCATCTCGGGGATTGTTAGCCACAATCCCGTTGGAGTGGGTTCCCAAAAGGCGACGAAGCACTTCTGGGGTCATCAAAGCATCTCGGTTGGTGGCTGGAGCTGATCTCAGGGTCTCGATCGGTTGTCCGAACAGCACGACTGGGTTGTCGGCGTCGGGCTCGTCTTCTCTTCTTGCTGGGGCTCGACGAACCAGCTCTCCTCGAGCTGTGATCAGATCAATGGTGATCTGGTCGAACAGTGCCTCTAGTGCACTTACATAGCGCACTAGGTGCAACAATGCGGGATCTGTCTCGTGATCTCCGTTGGCAACTTGGGGTGGTCTACCATACCCTTCGCGTCTGGGGTAGTAGTGGAACGAGCGACAGTTAACTCTGGGCGACAAGTGCCTGAGATGAACTATAGCCTCTCGAGCGGCTAGTTGGATGGCTTGAAGCTCAAAGGAAGTTGTTCTTCCGGTGAACCTGTAGGGGCGCTCGGGTGCTAGACCCCTACCGTAGATGTGTACAGTGGCCCAGAATTGACGGTCTTCACCGCTCATGAGTCCTTGGTACACAACATATTCAGGTGGCTCTTCTAACGCATAGGCACGACGGGTGAGGTTGGCGAGGATGGTCACAAAACCTCCAAGGTTGGTTGCTGTGGTCTCATTGTGCACGACGGGGCCGGGCATTGTAGCTTGGTTTGGAGTAGAGGCTATGTTGTGCTGTGTTGGTGCTAGTATGCCCCTTTTTATAAGAAAAAGGGGACGGAGTCTTCCTTTGCACGCTTGCGAGAAAGGACTATTTAGGATTCGATCACTGGCGCATGAGCGACAGGTTAGGTTGATAGGTTGGGCACCGACTGCCAAAAGGTGTTGGGTCAGTGTGTGGCTATCTTGCACGAGAAGCTTGGCTGGGGTTTGGTTATGGTTTGGTGGGTTGGTTTGCCTAATTTTATAGACCCGGCTAAGATAGGATTAGCCAATGGTCAGCCTGGCTCTGATACCAAGTCTGTCACGCCCGGGTTTTCCAGACATAAATTTCCAGAAAAAGACCGTCGTGCTCATCAGCCCCAGGATTACTGTTAGCTGATGAGGCTCCAACTTGATATAGAAATTCCAAGCAAAATACAAAAAAGATGTAGTACAAGACCATTCTGGCCTGTGTGTACAACAAAAGGTTTCTAGTGGTTGATGGCGGAAGCGGGTTGTGAAACATCAGTGTCTATGGGACTCCATTTCCCACAGGAACAGCTGACTAGGTTAACTCCTATCTTCGCGAGGCTGCTATCTCCATTTGCTTAGGTTCCGGGGCTGTCATCACGTCGCTCCTCTCCGTGCAAGAAAATCTGGCCAAGACAATAGCCAGGGACAAGCCAGTGAGTACTTTGAATGTACTCGCAAACATTATGAACACAGGTATAATATAACTACAATGTGCTGAAAATATTTTATGCTCATGACGTCAGTCACAAAAGATAAATAAAACTCTGATGCGTGCAAGCAAGTTATTTATAAAAATTCAATAACATGGTAGTATTAAAATTTATGAAATAAATTACAAGCAATGCCACAGTCGGGCGTCTTAGCGACACCACATAAAGGGCTCTAAAAGAAATGCCACAGTCGGGCATCTGAGAGACACCACATAAAGGGCTTTAAAAGAAATGCCACAGTCGGGCGTCTGAGCGACACCACATAAAGGGCTTTAAAAGAAATGCCACAGTCGGGCGTCTGAGCGACACCACATAAAGGGCTTTAAAATAAATGCCACAGTCGGGCGTTTGAGCGACACCACATAAAGGGCTTAAAAAGAAATGCCACAGTCGGGCGTCTGAGCGACACCACATAAAGGGCCTTAAAAGAAATGCCACAGTCGGGCGTCTGAGCGACACCACATAAAGGGCTTTAAAATAAATGATCATAGTGAACATCCCGGAGGTAGAACCATCCCAGAGATACTCGATAATAACAATAATATCACGGGTTAGTCAACAATAATAATAATCATAATTTTCACAAGTCACAAGTAGTAATTCCATTTCTGGTTTAACAGTTTCACCTCCGAAGACCGACACTAAGACCGGCACTTGACCCATCCCAGACTGTAATCCTTAACCATGGACACGGCTATTCGAATAGGTTTAATCTCTGCAGAGGGTGTACTCTTTACCCACGAGTAACGGATTTCTATAGTCCATCGGGACTAATTCCGTCTATGGTCTTTTTGTTGAAAACACACCTAACTTGCACACACCAGCTTAACTCACACGTGTCTGGAATCACCCACGACACCTGTTAAGCAAACTCTAAGTGGGGAGGCTACAACCTCGCGTAGCATGGGATCAAATTTATATCGCGCGCTCTAAGGGGTGGCCTCCCCTCTCGGTCCCAACCGGAAACACCCATGCCCCCGGACCAGGTGGCCTGCCTACCAGCTACAACCGGTATCTTCCACCATGGCCTCTCTGTACGGTGTGTGCTAGAAAGAGGTTGACAACTTACTGAACCGTACTCTACTTGCTATAGAGACGAGTTGTAGTACGAAACAAGTATGGGGGGTTACTGGCACAAGACTCGATCTACGGTCGACTCAGGAGGTTTAAGTATTCCCTGCATGATTAGCATGACAAATGTATTTCAACCAACAGAGTCACCGCTCATATCACCTTGCCATGCCATACCAGAAATAACCGTCCCGACGGAGACCGGCGACAAACTCATGCCTACCCAAGGCAGAGGTTTTCCCGGGTTCCTGCCGGTATGCATGCAAGGCACATGAGGATGATTATCACCACAAGTATCTTCATTTCCAACAGCATGGAAATCAATAACATGCACCCATGCATATGATCATATCACATGAAATAATAAGTTCTTCGAAATGCGGTGGTGTTATAAATGTATCAACGATCACACCAAAAATATTATGCCAGGATTCAGAATGCTTGCCTTCAATGTGTGGAAAGGCAGGGTGCACTCCAAAACTTGAAACATTTCTCCTCTCTTCAAAAATCCTATTTTAGCAGTATAAAAGAATTAACACACAAAATAAAAACAGCACCAAATGTTGTTCTGAAATTTTTTAAAATAAATCTTAAAATAAACTAGGTGAAATTTGAGAGAGGTAGGAAAAAGAATCATTTCATTTGGAGTTGTATTTAAAAAGATAGAGCCAGTCAAAGTTTTGGTCAAATCTGTTTTTAAATTAAAAAAGAAAACGTTTCAGATAGAAATACGCTTCCGGGGCAAAGGAGACGTACTCCCGAAGTTTACGCCTTCACTTAAACACGTGGACGGCGCGGGGTGTCACTGACAGTGGGTCCAGGGGGCCCACTGGTCAGGTTTGACCAGTCTTCTCCCTCCTCTTCCTCTGTCCCGAGCCGAGGCGGGGCGTCCGGCGATCGTCGCCGGCGAACGGCGTTTCTTCGCGAGCATCTGAGCGCAGGTATGGATCCGCCACTCCTAGGCGGTCCTTCCGGTGGTCGCAGGGTCGCCGGGGGTGGAGGGAGTCGCCGGCGGCGAGCTCCGCGGCGGAGGTGGCCTTGGGAGCAAAGTGATTTTGTGGCGGCGATGGCTCCCGATCAAAATCAAGTAGGGGGTTGGGTTCCTGGAAGGAAGGATGTGTTCTTGGTGAAGAGAAACGGGAGGGAGAAACCTTGGTGGCGCCAGAATGGACGGAACAGTGGCGGCGGCAGGAGTTGCCGTCGATGAAGAAGACGACCTCCTCGGGTGGATTGGCTGCCATGGGGAAACTAGGAAAGTGGACTGAGGTTGCATCTGTGCTCGGGGAAGCTCGGGGCCTCCTTTTATAGGCGTGGCAAGGCGGTTCCGCGGCGGCTGCGGATAAGGTCGCCGGCGACCGCCATTCTGTAGCTAGGGCGTCGTGGCGGCGACGAGCGCTAGCGGACAGTCGCGGATGAGCTCGCGCTGTTCCAGGGGCCAGGTGGCGAGCGGGAGAGGCTTGGGCGGCGCTGCCCGTGGCAGAGGCGCACTCCCGACGCCGGCGTGCCGCCAAAAGTGCTCTGGCGGTGGTGTTGTAGGGCGCCAGGGCGGGCTGTCGTGTTGTGGCGAGGCGGGGAGTGCATGGCGAGGTCCTGCCGTGTGGGCCAAGACAGGGGAGCGACGCGGCGGCTCGTGTGCGCGGCTGCAATTTGCGCGCTCTGGGCGCGCCCAGCGCACGCCCACCAGATGCTCGGCGAATTGCCATGGCATGCTAGGTGGCTCGGTTGGAGCTGGGGGTTAGCAGGTCTAGGTTTGGGCTTGCAAGGGGATCAGTGGACAAGCTGGTTTGGTCAGGAGATCAGGTTCACAGTGCAAACCAAAAATTCATGCCAAAACAGATCATGCCCATAAGATGTTTGACAAAATGCCAAGGGCACTTAGGCAAGTCTTGGAGTGGTCAAAAACTCCAGATCAGTGTCTCCTTAGATGCAAGGGAGAGTGGTAGGGTTAGTTTGGCAAAAGGAGAAACTTGCTAGTGCAAGTTTTGCAGAATTTCAATTCTGGACAGGAAATAAATGACATTATTTCATGAACCAAAAACAATCCAATGGGTGCATGCTCCTGGATTTAGGGGTTTGGTAGGGCTATCTACAAGTGGGAGAAAGCACAAGATCATTGGAGCAAAATTAAATAGGGTTGCAGTAGAAATCACAAGGCTGGACCAGAATGGAAAAGAGGTTGATTCACTCAAAATTTTCAAATAACAACACTATGTTTTTGCATAAAGTTGAATCATATGCTACTACCAATATCCCATAATTTTGGTGGAGGCTAGAAAGAATTATTTAAAAGGGTTGTAGTGCAAATTGCACTCTGGACCAGAGAAGGAAAAATTGATGCAGAGCTCAAATTATTACATAAATAAAAGATATTTTTTGTATAAAAGTGATTTAAAAACATCACATGACATCTCCAATTTTTGGTTAGAATGTTAGGTGAATTTATCCAATGGTTGTAGTTCAAATATGGCCATATAACCTTGAAAAACCATTTTCAAGAAAGTAAAGATCAAGCAACTTAATTAGTTAATTAGTTATACTTATAAAAGAAAAGTTTTTCTTGAGAGGTTAAATAAGTCCAATAACATATTTGAAAGGTTTTCACTTAGGGAAAAACTCATCATAACAGGGAAGGAAATGATTGAAAATCAAAATGGAGCTCAGAAATTCAAAGTTTTAATTCCTGGCAAAAATTTTTAATTCATTAAAACAAGGCCAAATTTTTGGGGTGTCACAAATGATATGAGTGAAGAATGTTGGCGGAGTCACCCTCAAGAACTCTCTAGTTCTTCTTCTTCGGGATCCACATCATCTTGATGGGAATCCTTGGAGTTGTAGTTGTACTTGATGAAGTAGAACTTGACGTAGTCTTGGGAACCCACTTGACCAAGGCCTTAGGTGCTTCTTCAAATGCATCAATCTCCTCTTGAAGCTTGTCCTTGCCTTTTGAAAGTGCAACTATCCCTAGATGGTTTTGGTAATTCATAACAACATATAGCTCATTGAGCTAATGCTATTCCAAGACTATTATTTCAGGAAAGCTCAATGAATGGCATGGCATGGATGATGAAAGTGGATCCCTCAAAATATCAAGGACAAACGATTGGCTCAAGCTCAAAAGCTCAAGACTCTTCATTTTAAATTTTAGTGATCCAAGATCACATTGAGTCTATAGGAAAAGCCAATACTATCAAGGAGGGATGAGGTGTTGCTTAATGAGCCTCTTGCTTCAAGTGCTTGGTGATATGCTCCAAATACCTTCAACTAGTTTCTCACATCCTCATATGACCCAAACCAAAAGTCAAAATCGGTCACACCGATTCTTTCTATCCGGCGCCACCAAGTTCAAATGTCATAGCCACTGCCACAAACCCTAGGCAAATCGGTCTTACCAATAGGGATCTCGGTCTCACCGAGATGGGATTGTAATCTCTCTGTTTCCCTTCGTAAGGTTTCGGTCTAACCGAAGTGAGCAATCGGTCCCACCGAGATTGCAATGTAAGCTCTCTGTTTCCCTTTTGTAACATTCGGTCTCACCAAAAAGAGCAAATCGGTCCCACCGAGTTTACCTGACCAACTCTCTGGTTAGCTAATTACCAAAATCGGTCTCATCGAGTTTGTGTAATAGGTCTCACCGAGATTACGTTATGCCCTAACCCTAACCATATCGGTCCTACCGAGTTGCATGTCGGTCCCACCGAAAATCCTAACGGTCACTAGGTTTACTGAATCGGTCCAACTGAGTTTGTTGATTCGGTCCCACCGAGTTTGGTAAATTGTGTGTAACGGTTAGATTTTATGTGGAGGCTATATATACCCCTCCACCTCCTCTTCATTCATGGAGAGAGCTATCAGAATAAACCCACACTTCCCACTTACCATTTCTGAGAGAGAACCACCTACTCATGTGTTGAGGCCAAGATATTCCATTCCTACCATATGAATCTTGATCTCTAGCCTTCCCCAAGTTGCTTTCCACTCAAATCTTCTTTCCACCAAATCCAAATCCTGTGAGAGAGAGTTGAGTGTTGGGGAGACTATCATTTGAAGCACAAGAGCAATGAGTTCATCATCAACGCACCTGTAGCGACCAGACCTCAAAAGGTCAAGTCTCTGTGCCCTAGTGTCATCCCTGGATCAGTAATGCTGACATGCACAGTACTCGAAGGATTTATAACAGAGTAGCAATCACACACTTATTACATCGAATGTCTCAAAAGAGAACTTATTACAATAATAAGGCTTAAGGCCATCTAATGCGATAACAGCGGAAGGCTTGGAAGATAAAGTGAGTCCATCAACTCCAACGGCATAGCTGAGCTGCATGGCAATGACCTAACAAACCTTACTCCTCATCTGAAAAGTCTGCAACATAATACGTTGCAGCCCGAAAACGGGCCAGCACATGGAATATGCTGGCAATATAACACAGTAGAATAGAAACAGAATAATACTATGACTACATGCATATATGGCTGGTGGAAAGCTCTAAGGTTATAGTTTTGCGGAAAGCAAATTTTTTCCTACAACAAAGGAATGAATTTTAATTTAACTATCATGGTGGTTGATAAAAAATTGAGAAGGTAACCCCTCCTCAATCCCAATTAAAAATCATTAACAACCCAACAATGTTAATTAAGAGTGTTGAGATACATGTGAATAGTCAAGTACTAGATACTCAAATTGTCCATAACCGGGGACACGACTAACCATGATTAGTTTGTACACTCTGCAGAGGTTTGCGCACTTTTCCCCACAAGACTTGATCGCCTCTGTTGGATTTCTCGCACTACATGATGTTTGAGAAACGGATGACCGAGACACAGTCTTTCAGAAACATTAACTCTCTACTCCGGGTAGACCATACCAAACCTATAAAACCCACTACCTGCTGATCTACCTCTTCAAGAGCTTCACGTAACTTACTCAGCTATGCTAGAGCCCATAATAGCTTGTGGCTGCACACGGAAGTTTCTAGCATGAATAATCTTAGTTCCCTTTGAGCCTGGGTGGCGGTCCATAGGAAGATCACACGGTAACCCCGGGATTTCCAAAAAAACAGGCTATCACTGGATACCCCAGGTGCCTCAATCCACCCAGATGTGTATTTAAGTTGCCACCTTAAGTTGAACCATTAATTAAAATCTCACATCTATCATGGAAAACACTCAAACCCAATCCACGTCTATGAGCATAGCATGGCAATATAAGCATAACATAGAAGTAACTCCCAAGGGTTTGATAATAAACAGGGCAATAGGTTCTACCTCAGCAACTACTTCCCAACCCACAAGTTAAAGACATCCTAATGCAATGAAAACTGGGCATGGAAAGAGTATGATCAATGTGTTACTTGCCTTGCTGACGATCCGTGAATCCTAGAGACTCGTAGTAACACGCTTCGCACTCCGGGAATTCTATCGCAAACAAACAATAACACACATAAGCAACTAGCTAATATGCGCAAACAAAACTCCAAATAAAAGAGATTGACCAGAAAGTTCAACTTAAGAACTCCGGTTTGCAAAAGAAACAAATCAAACGGAGCAACAAAACTCAAACGGCGAAAGAAACAAGATCCGTATACTAATCTGGACTAAAGTCAAATTTTACAGCACCAAAACTTTCTTTAAGTTGATTAAACAGAAAGAGGGCCTCGAGACGAAACTCTAGGCGTTTGAATCGCCTGATTCCGATAAACGAGCGAGAAGTTATACTAGTTCGAACATCGGATCAGGAATCACGATCAGAAAAATCACGGAATAAATCCGATAAAAAAAGCGATGAACAGTTTAACGAAGGAACGTTCGTTAATTGAGACTAAACGAAGAACACGTTCTTTAAAACGAACAAACGAGCGAACGCTCGCTAAATAAATAAACTGGAGAAATAAACCGATCTAAAAAAACGCAACTAGGGTTTCGAAAAATAAAATAAACCGAACGGTTTTTTTAAAAAACCGGCGGTCTCGGATTCCGGCAGATACCTCCGGCGAGGGGTCCGACGAGGCAGGGCTCCGGCGGGCGGTGGTATGGGGCGGCGGGGCTCCGGCGACGGGCGGCGGCGGCGGCGGAAGGCGGCGGCGGCGGCTGCTCGGGCGACAGCGGCTGCTCGGGCTTGGCTCCGGGCGGCGGGAGGCGGCGACGGCGGCGGCGGTGGTGGCTAGAGGGGGGGGGGGTATTTATAGGATGGGGGGGGGGGGGGTCGGTGCCTTGGGAGAGGGGGCAGGCGGCGGCGGAGTCTGAGCCGGTCTCTGGCAGCGGCGGCGGCGCTCGGGAGGAAGGCAGCGGCGCGGCTTGGGCCGGCCTGGCCTGGCTGGGCTGCGGCCCAGTCGGGTGCGGGCGCGCGCATTTTTTTAAATAGTTCCACCGACGGAAAAATTCCTATAAAATAAAATAAAAATCTAAAAATGCCAAAACAAATTTTCACCCTCTAAATAAAATATTTAGAACGAGATGAACATTTTCTTGGCCCTAAAATGAAATTTTGAAAACGTGCATATTTTTCTAATGCAAATAAAATCCAAATAAACTCAAATAAAATCTAACAAATGAATTTAATATTTTTCCTCCAATATTTCAATTGTTTTGGAGAAGTCATATTATCTCCTCTCATATATTTTATAAGAAATATTTTTCGGAGAGAAAAAGAATTAAAATCGAAATCCTCGTTTCACTATTTGATAGAAACCAAATATGAACTCTCTCCGAGGGTCCTTGAGTTCCTTAGGATTTCGAGGATTTTCGGATCGGAAACACAATAAAATATGCTATGCATGGATGATCTATGTATAACATTCCAAATTGAAAATTTGGGATGTTACAAACCTACCCCCCTTAAGATGAATCTCGCCCTCGAGATTCGGATTGGTCAGAAAATAGGTGCGGGTGGTCCTTGCGGAGATCATCCTCTCATTCCCAGGTGGCTTCATCCTCGGTATGGTGGCTCCACTGAACCTTGCAAAATTTGATAACCTTGTTGCGAGTGACTCAGCTGGCAAACTCAAGAATCTGCACTGGTTTCTCCTCATACGTCAAATCACTGTCCAGCTGAATTGCCTCCAAAGGTACGGTATCTCTTAAAGGTATATCGGCCATCTCAGCATGACACTTCTTCAGCTGTGAGATGTGGAACACATCGTGAACTCCTGACAATCCTTTAGGTAATTCTAGCTTGTAGGCAACTTCTCCCATCCTTTCCAAAACACGATATGGTCCTACAAACCTCGTGGCTAATTTTCCCTTAACTCCGAATCGTTTCACCCCTCGCAAGGGTGATACTCGTAGATATGCTCTGTCTCCGATTTCATAGGTTATCTCCTTGCGTTTCGAGTCTGCATAACTTTTCTGTCTGGACTGAGCTATCTTCAGTCTATCCCGAGTCAACTTAACCTTCTCCTCAGACTCTTTGATCAAGTCTGGTCCAAACAACTGTCGGTCTCCTACCTCATCCCACATCAATGGTGTTCTGCACCTACGTCCATACAAAGCTTCGAACGGTGCCATCTTCAAACTGGCTTGGTAGCTATTGTTATATGAGAATTCAGCGTAGGGCAAATTGTCATCCCAACTAGATCCATAATCTAGTGCATCTGGTTAACTCTCTCGGTCTGTCCATCTGTCTGCGGGTGGAATGCTGTACTGAACTCCAATCTTGTACCCAAAGTCTGGTGTAACTGATGCCAAAACTTTGAAGTAAACTGCGTCCCTCTATCTGATACGATGCTCCTCGGAACTCCATGCAAACATACGATCCTGGACATATATATTTTGGCCAACTTTGCGCTTGTATAAGTAGTTTTCACTGGAATAAAATGAGCCATTTTGGTCAAACGATCCACTACTACCCATATTGAGTCATATCCTGCTTTTGTCCTGGGTAGTCCGGTGATAAAGTCCATGACAAGTTTATCCCACTTCCATTCGGGTATCGGCATTGGCTGCAATAGTCCTGCTGGCTTCTGATGCTCTGCCTTCACTCTTTGACATACATCACATACGGCTACATACTCAGCAATATCCTTCTTCATACCAGTCCACCAGAAACGTTCCTTTAAATCCAAGTACATCTTGGTGTTTTCGGGGTGTATTGAGTATGGTGAGTCATGAGCCTCCTGAAGTATTAACTTCCTGATTTCTGAGTCATTGGGCACATAAACTCGGTCCTCAAACCATAAGGTATCGCGCTCATCCTCGCGAAAACCTTTGGCCTTTCCTTCGCTCATCTTCTCCTTTATTTCTGCAAATCTCTTTGTCCTCCTTCTGAGCTTCTCGAATTTTGCTTAACAAGGTCGACTGGACCTCCATTGTTGCAATGAAACCTCGTGGAACAATCTCCAATCGAAGTTCCATGATATCCTCAGCTAACTCCTTTGGCAATCCCCTACTTTCAATTATGTTAGCATAACTCTTCCGGTTTAAAGCGTCTGCTACAACATTGGCCTTCCCTGGATGATAGTGTAGCTTCATATCACAATCCTTTATAAGTTCCAACCATCTTCTCTGCCTGAGGTTCAGCTCCTTTTGGGTGAAGATATATTTGAAACTCTTATGGTCCGTGTACACATCACAACGGTTCCCAATAAGGTAATGTCTCCAAGTTTTTAATGCATGCACCACTGCTGCTAACTCCACATCATGGGTGGCATAG
Organism: Triticum timopheevii; assembly: GCA_963921465.1. Lineage (NCBI taxonomy): Eukaryota > Viridiplantae > Streptophyta > Magnoliopsida > Poales > Poaceae > Triticum > Triticum timopheevii. The sequence goes on along the minus strand of OY997270.1, from coordinate 581,497,022 downwards.
TTCAACTCGTGGGGCTTTAATTGTTGTGATGCATATGAAACAACTTTTCCATCCTGCATAAGCACACATCCCAGTCCCAAGCATGAGGCATCACAATATACTTGAAACTCCTTATGTATATCTGGCAACGTTAGTACTGGGGCTGTAGTCAAACGTTTCTTCAACTCCTGGAAACTTGTCTCGCAATCTTCCGTCCATGTAAACTTATTATCCTTCTTCAATAGTTCAGTCATTGGTTTTGCCAGCTTGGAAAAATTCTCAATGAATCTCCGATAATATCCCACGAGTCCAAGGAAACTGCGGATCTCGCCAACTGAAGTGGGTGCCAACCATTCAGTGACTGACTGAACCTTGCTGGGGTCCACTGCTATACCTTCTCCTGATATAACATGCCCAAGAAATCCAACCTCCTTCAACCAAAATTCGCACTTGCTGAATTTGGCGTATAACTAGTGTTCTCTGAGTTTCTCGAGAACTAACCGCAAATGCTCCTTGTGCTCCTCTTCATTCTTCGAGTATACCATAATATCATCGATAAATAGTACCACAAACTTGTCCAAATACTCCATGAACACTTTGTTCATCATACTCATAAAATAGGCAGGGGCGTTTGTCAGTCCAAACGACATGACCGTATACTCGTATAATCCATACCGCGTAGTAAACGCTGTTTTTGGTATATCCTTCTCTCGGATCTTCAACTGATGGTATCCTGATCGCAGATCAATCTTCGAAAACACCTTAGCTCCTTGCAGCTGATAAAACAGATCATTGATCATCGGTAGTGGATACTTGTTCTTAATGGTTGCTTCATTCAAGGCTCGATAATCAACAACCATCCTTAGGGATTTATCCTTCTTTTCTACCAAAAGTACAGGAGCTCCCCAAAGTGATGAACTCCTTCAAATATAACCTTTCTCCAATAACTCCTTGATCTGCTTCTTAATTTCCTCCAGATCATTTGCGGGCATCCAATAGGGTCTCTTGGATATTGGCTCGATACCTGGCAATAACTCTATCAAAAACTCAATGTCTCTATCCGGTGGCATGCCGGGTAACTCTTCTGGGAAAACATCCGGATAATCCTTTACTACAGGTACTTCCTCCTGAACAACTCCCGTGAGGGAATTTACTTGGGTCTTCCTAGGAACATGCCTAGATACGTACTTAATCCTTTTTCCCTCCGGGGTGGTGAGATAAATTGACTTACTAGCACAGTCAATACTTCCTCCATACTTTGACATCCAGTCCATACCTAGTATCACATCCAATCCTTGTGACTCCAAGATAATTAGGTCAGATGGAAAAACATGCGTCCCAATGGTTAGGGGTATCTGGTTGCACCATCGGCTGGCCATATACTCTGCTCCAGGCGAGCTTACTAACAGAGGGGTTCTAAGGGTTTGGGTTGGCAGGTTAAACTTATCCACGAATCCCCTTGATATGTATGAATGCGATGCACCAGTATCAAAAAGAATAAGGGCGGTAAATGACTTAACTAAAAACTTACCTATTACCGCGTCCGGCTGTTCTTCAACCTCCTCCACATTAACGTGGTTCACTTACCCTTTGTCGAATGGGTTAGGCTTCTTTCCAGTGCTGCCGTTTCCGTTTCCATTCCTTCCTTTAGGACAATCATTGGTGTAGTGCCCAGTCTTCCCGCACTTATAACAAGTAACTTGACTTAGGTCTCTCTTGGCGGGTGTGGCTGGGTTGGAGCGGTTATTGTTAGTTCCGTTCCCATTTCCGTTCTTAGTGCCATTGTGATTATGCGATTCTCCTCCAGGGTGGTTATGACCTCCGTGGTTATGAATGAGTCCTCCCGAATTCAGGGTTAAGCGAGGCTTCTACTAAGCTCCTGAATTATACTTCCCTTGTCCATACTTCCTCTTACGGCTCTCAATCTGCTGCTGCTTCCCTTCAATCATAAGAGCTTTATCTACCAACTCCTGGTAGTTGTTGAAGGTTGCACCATCAACTGCATGCTCATCTCATCATTCAACCCTTCCATAAACTTCTCCTGCTTTGCGGCATCCGTGGCCACATCATCAGGGGCATAGCGTGATAATTTGCTAAAATCATCTACGTACTGGCCAACCATACGGTTCCCCTGACGTAAGTTACGAAACTCCCGCTTCTTGATCTGCATAGCTCCAGTGGAAACATGGGCAGTTCGAAAGGCCTGCTGAAACTGAGCCCATGTGACAGTGTCGACAGGGTAGGTGGTGGTGAAATTCTCCCACCATGCTGCTGCGTGTCCATCCAGTTGGTGTGCGGCAAAGCGCACCTTCTCCGCATCCGTGCACCCTGCGGTGGTTAACTCCCTTCCGATACGGCATAGCCAATCATCTGCAACTATTGGCTCGGTGCTACTGGAGAACACCGGCGGCTGTAACCTTAGAAAACGGGCTAGGTTGCCCACTGGCGGCGGGTTGTTGTGGTTGTTGTTATTGTTGTTGTTGCCTTGGTTCTGAACTAGCAATTGCATCAAAGTATTCTGCTGCTGGATCAACTGGGTGAGCTCCGGTGGGAAGGCAAAACCGGTGTCATGCCTCAGAGGCATCTGAGGGGTTTTAGATGGAAGAGATTAGAATAGAGAAAGGTCTAGTGAGGAAGCACTACCCATATGCACATGACACAAACACAATCATTTCACTCAATCAATCAAGCAAGGGCATACATTGGTCTAAAACTATCACAAAAGTTCTCAACTACTACTTGATACATGGGGGAATACTAATACTGTATGGTGGTCATCTAGAAATTTTGATCGGTGGAAGATTCCATGATGTCTGCTCCAGCTTCGTCTTCATAGTCATCATCGCTCGGTTCAGAATCGGTGTCGTCAATGATGATGTAGTTGTCTGGGCAGGTGGGGTCGCCGTCTTCCTCTCCCGGGGCTGATCCTACCATGAATATCCCGATCTTTTTAACCAGGTCGTCATTCTTCTCCAGTAGTGTCTTGATTTCCTCCTCATATCCATCGCATGTGAACTTGAGTTCTTCTTCTAGCTCGATGATCCTTGTCTTTGCCTTCTTCAATTCCATCATATCGGCGCATATCTGGTTCCCCTGGCGTCGAATGTGTTGGTTTAGCTCTTGGATAAAAGCTGCGACTGATCTATCCTTCCTGGTGCTGATCATCTCCCATTGCTCATCTCGGCGCCCACATATCTGATAGGTAGTGTCCTTAAGCTCCCTGTTGTATACTTCTCCAATGCGTCCCATGGTAATGTGGGCTACCATGCTCTTACCTAGACTCCAGGTTGGTGCTTCGAAAAGAAAATTCTATGGGTTTTGAAGTTGGCGAGAACGTTCTTCTTGGAACTTGTACTTGAATCATCCAGCGCTCCTCTTCCGGTAAGGTGGCATTGTACTTCCTTCAAGTGGCGTCCAAAAGGTGTATCCTCATCCGTTTGCGCGAACTTGTTCTTCTTCTCCGTCATCCTAAGGAGTGGAAAAGGGAGAGGAGTCAGAAATGAGTAGAGAAGAGTGACCTATGGTTTATCTTAGTGGTCGTGTCCTACACTCAGCGTGTGCTATGATACCATCTTTTAGCGACCAGACCTCAAACGGTCAAGTCTCTGTGCCCCAATGTCATCCCTGGATCAGTAATGCTGACACGCACAGTACTCGAAGGATTTATAACAGAGTAGCAATCACACACTTATTACATCGAATGTCTCAAAAGAGAACTTATTACAATAATATGGCTTAAGGCCATCTAATGCGATAACAGCGGAAGGCTTGGAAGATAAAATGAGTCCATCAACTCCAACGGCATAGCTGAGCTGCATGGCAACGACCTAACGAACCTTACTCCTCGTCTAAAAAGTCTGCAACATAATAAGTTGCAGCCCGAAAACGGGCCAACACATGGAATATGCTGGCAATATAACACAGTAGAATAGAAACAGAATAATACTATGACTACATGCATATATGGCTGGTGGAAAGCTCTAAGGTTATAGTTTTGCGGAAAGCAAATTTTTCCCTACAACAAAGGAATGAATTTTAATTTAACTATCATGGTGGTTGATAAAAAATTGAGAAGGTAACCCCTCCTCAATCCCAATTAAAAATCATTAACAACCCAACAATGTTAATTAAGAGTGTTGAGATACATGTGAATACTCAAGTACTAGATACTCAAATTGTCCATAACCGGGGACACGACTAACCATGATTAGTTTGTACACTCTGCAGAGGTTTGCGCACTTTTCCCCACAAGACTCGATCGCCTCTGTTGGATTTCTCGCACTACATGATGTTTGAGAAACGGATGACCGAGACACAGTCTTTCAGAAACATTAACTCTCTACTCCGGGTAGACCATACCAAACCTATAAAACCCACTACCTGCTGATCTACCTCTTCAGGAGCTTCACGTAACTTACTCAACTATGCTAGAGCCCATAATAGCTTGTGGCTGCACACGGAAGTTTCTAGCATGAATAATCTCAGTTCCCTTTGAGCCTAGGTGGCGGTGCATAGGAAGATCACATGGTAACCCCGGGATTTCAAAAAAAAAACAGGCTATCACTGGATACCCCAGGTGCCTCAATCCACCAAGATGTGTATTTAAGTTTCCACCTTAAGTTGAACCATTAATTAAAATCTCACATCTGTCATGGAAAACACTCAAACCCAATCCACGTCTATAAACATAACGTAGAAGTAACTCCCAAGGGTTTGATAATAAACAGGGCAATAGGTTCTACCTCAGCAACTACTTCCCAACCCACAAGTTAAAGACATCCTAATCATGCAATGTTTGAGGTTTGAACTAATGCAATGAAAACTAGGTATGGAAAGAGTATGCTCAATGTGTTACTTGCCTTTGCTAACGATCTGTGAATCCTAGAGACTCGTAGTAACACGCTTTGCACTCCGGGAATTCTATCGCAAACAAACAATAACACACATAAGCAATTATCTAAGATGCGCAAACAAAACTCCAAATAAAAGAGATTGACCAGAAAGTTCAACTTAAGAACTCCGGTTTGCAAAAGAATCAAATCAAACGGAGCAACAAAACTCAAACGGCAGAAGAAACAAGATCCGTTTACTAATCTGGACTAAGGTCAAATTTTACAACACCAAAACTCTCTTTAAGTTGATTAAACAGACAAAGGGTCTCGAGATGAAAGTCTAGGCGTTTGAATCGCCTGATTCCCATAAACGAGCGAGAAGTTATACTAGTTCGAACATCGGATCAGGAATCGCGATCAGAAAAATTGCGGAATAAATCCGATAAAAGAAAAGCGACGAACAGTTTAACGAAGGAACGTTCGTCAACTGAGACTAAACAAAGAACGCGTTCGTTAAAACGAACGAACGAGTGAACGCTCGCTAAATAAATAAACCGATCTAAAAAAACGCAACTAGGGTTTCGAAAAAAAATAATAAACCGAACATTTTTTTAAAAAAAACCGGCGGTCTCGGATTCCGGCGGATACCTCCGGCGAGGGGTCCGGCGAGGCGGGGCTCCGGCGGGCGGTGGCGTGGGGCGGCGGGGCTCCGGCGACGGGCTGCGGCGGCGGCAGAAGGCGGCGGCGGCGGCTGCTCGGGCGATGGCGGCTGCTCGGGCTTGGCTCCGGGCGGTGGGAGGCGACGGTGGTGGTGGTGGTGGTGGCTAGAGGGGGGGGGGCAGTATTTATAGGAGGGGGGGGGGGGGTCGGTGCCTTAGGGGAGGGGGCAGGCGGCGATGGAGTCCGAGCCGGACTCTGGCGGCGGCGACGGTGCGCGGGAGGAAGGCGGCAGCGCGGCTTGGGCCGACCTGGCCTGGCTGGGCTGCGGCCCAGTCAGGTGCGGGTGCGCGCATTTTTTTAAAATAGTTCTGTCGACGGAAAAATTCCTATAAAATAAAATAAAAATCTAAAAATTCCAAAACAAATTTTCACCGTCTAAATAAAACAGTTAGAACGAGATGAACATTTTGTTGGCCCTAAAATGAAATTTTGAAAACGTGCATATTTTTCTAATGCAAATAAAATCCAAATAAACTCAAATAAAATCTAACAAATGATTTTAATATTTTTCCTACAATATTTCAATTGTTTTGGAGAAGTCATATTATCTCCTCTCATATATTTTATAAGAAATAATTTTCGGGGAGAAAAATAATTAAAATCTAAATCCTCGTTTCACTATTTGATAGAAACCAAATATGAAAACCGGGAAACCCCCAACTCTCTCCGAGGGTCCTTGAGTTGCTTAGGATATCGAGGATTTTCGGATCGGAAACACAATAAAATATGCTATGTATGGATGATCTATGTATAACATTCCAAATTGAAAATTTGGGATGTTACAACACCATTTGTTACTTCTTGGAGAGTGGTGTCTCCTAGATTGGCTAGGTGTCACTTGGGAGCCTCCGACAAGATTGTGGAGTTGAACCAAGGAGTTTGTAAGGGCAAGGAGATCGCCTACTTCGTGAAGATCTACCGCTAGTCAGGCAAGTCCTTCGTGGGCGACGACCATGGTGGGATAGACAAGGTTGCTTCTTCATGGACCCTTCATGGGTGGATCCCTCCGTGGACTCGCGCAACCGTTACCCATTCATGGGTTGAAGTCTCCATCAACGTGGATGTACGATAGCACCACCTATCGGAACCACGACAAAAACATCTGTGTCTCCAATTGCGTTTGAATCCTTCAAACCCTTCCCTTTACTTTCTTGCAAGTTGCATGCTTTAATTTCCGCTGCTCATATACTCTTTGCATGCTTGCTTGAATTGTGTGATGATTGCTTGACTTGTCCAAAGATAGCTAAAATCTGACAAAGTCTAAAATTAGGAAAAGGTTAAGTTTTTAATTGGTCAAGTAGTCTAATCACCCCCCCTCTAGACATACTTCAAGGTCCTACAAGTGGTATCAGAGCTTTGGTCTCCATTTGCTTTGATTTCCATAGCTTTTGGTGGTCTTAGCCTTGGTTTCATAACCTAGGAGAATATGGCGTCTAGCAAGGGAAATTATTACCGTAGAGGTCCTTACTTTGATGGTACTAATTTTGCTAGTTGGAAACATAAGATGAAAATGCATATTCTCGGACATAACCCCACCGTTTGGGCTATTATTTGTATTGGCTTGCAAGGTGAATTCTTTGATGGGAGAGAGCCGAACCATGAAGCAAATGCGAATGAATTGAAGATGCTGCAATACAACGCTCAAGCTTGTGATATCATCTTCAACGGATTGTGCCCCGAAGAATTCAACAAAATCAGCCGTCTTGAGAATGCAAAGGAAATCTGGGATACTTTGATTGATATGCATGAAGGTACTGACTCCGTCAAGGAATCCAAGCTGGATGTGCTCCAAAGTCAACTTGACAAGTTCAAGATGAAGGATGGTGAAGGTGTCACTAAATGTACTCTAGGCTTGCTCTTATCACAAATGAGATTGCCGGCTGAGGGAGTGAAGAGATGACCGACAGATTCATCATCAAGAAGATCCTAAGTGCATTAGATGGAAAGTTGCACATTGATCCAAATGATGCCAAACTACAAAGATCTCAAGCCAACGGAAGTCATTGGAAGAATTGTTGCTCATGAGATGTCACTCAAGGGTAAGGAGGAACTTCACCACAAGTCAAGTGGTGCTTACAAAGCCTCATGTGAAGCCCCCACATCATCAAGTGGTGCTTACAAAGCCTCATGTGAAGCCCCCACATCATCAAGTGAGAAACAAACCTTCAATGAAGAATTGAGCTTAATGGTGAAGAACTTCAACAAATTCTACAAGAGTAGAAGCAAAGAAAGAAGCTCCAAGTCAAGGTCCTACAATGACAAAAGATCTTCTAGTCGAGAGCGCAATTGCTACAATTGTGGGAGACCCGGACACTATTCCAATGAGTGTATGTCACCCTACAAAAGAAGAGAATATTCTCCAAAAAGAAGAAGCAAAAGAGAAGAATCACCACCAAGAGAGAGGAGGAGTAGAGATGATCGTTATGAACGGAGACCCTCACGGAGAAGCAAGGATTCGAAAAGGAAGGACACGTCATCAAGGAGCTACACTAAACGAAGACATCAAGCTCATGTTGGTGAATGGGTATCCTACTCCGACTCCGACCATCACTCCGAGAGAAGCTATCACTTCGACTCCGAATATACTCAAGATGAAGGTGTTGTCGGTCTAGCACTTGTGTCAACCAACTCCAACGACATATTTGACTCACCAAATGAAGGAATTGGAAGATGCTTCATGGCCAAAGGTCCAAAGGTAACACATCCCGAGTATGTTGATTTCAATAGTGATGAAGATGACTTGCTAGGTGATGATGATTTACTTGTTGAAAACTCTAGTGATGAATACTATGATGAAATGTCAATTAATCATGCTAATCAAGATAAAACGAATGACAATGATAAGGAGAAGATTGAGCTTCTAACTAAAGAACTAAACACTCTTAAGTTAGCTCATGAAACTATCTTTGAAGATCATCGAGAACTTTTAAGGGCTCATGAGAAGTTGCGCTTTGAAAATCTCAATCTTGAGCAAGAGATGAGTTCTTAAAAGCAATCAATGATGATCTCCGTAAGAAAAGTTCTTCTTACATTGCTAAGCGTTTACTCCTATCTACTTACATGCCTCAAGTCAAATTTAGTAACAAGTACAAGAAAGATTCTTCCTCTAGTAATAACAATAATAATAATGCCAAATCCAATATTGTTGCTTCTAGTAGTTCTCTTGATTCCACTAATGATTCTCTTAGCCAAGTTACTCTTGAGCAAGAAAATAGCTTATTCAAGGGAATTATAGAGAAAGGTGTATACAAGAGCCTTGCCGGGAGTAAGCAATCCGAGGAAATTGTACGCAAGCAAGGAAGGCACCAGAAGAATCAAGGTGTTGGTTTTGAACGAAAGTTCAATGCCAATGGAGTTGAGTGGGAAGAAGATCAATACCCCAAGATGAAGTTTTTCCCTCAACAAGAGAAGTATGATCCTACTTCCTTCAAGGGAACACAAGGACAAGATGATCTTCCACCACAAGACCACAAGAACAAAGGCAAGGACAAGCTTCAAGAGGAGATTGATGCATTTGAAGAAGCACCTAAGGCCTTGGTAAAGTGGGTTCCCAAGACTACGTCAAGTTCTACTTCATCAAGTACGACTACAACTCCAAGGATTCCCATCAAGATGATGTGGATCCCGAAGAAGAAGAACTAGAGAGTTCTTGAGGGTGACTCCGCCAACATTCTTTACTCATATCATTATGGCAAGGACAAGTGCAATCAACTTCCACATCTTGCACTAGTTCAAGGAGTCACAAACGCTCATGTTGGTAAAGCAAGGGACAAGGTAACCTAATGATTTCATGGAGACCATCTTGTGTGTGCATCACTCTACGTCTATGGATATACTTGTTTGTTCCTTGTGGGACTAACCCATGTAGGTATGTTGAAAGTGCAACTCACTCCAAAGGATTGCTCCAAATGATCTACATCAACATTGAGCATCCACATCTTCAACACCTACATGAAGTCATCATCGACAAAACCCAAGGTTAGTTCATCCCTCTAAAAGGGGATCTCACATCTAGGGGGAGCTTAACTCTAAGAATTGAGTCAAAGCAACTCTAATGGTGTGAACCCATCAATGCATTATGTAAAAGTGGTAACCCCACTTGAGCTTAAACGATGAGTATGACCTATGATCAAATGTTCTCATTTGACTCCTAAGTCAATATACTCATATATAGATGACCTAGTCATCGCCAATTGTGTGATAGATGCTAGAATTGGTTGTGCATGCTTTGCCACATATTTCATTTGCCATTCTATTGTGTGAGCATGTTGGTTGTATACTTTGCTCATTCGAGGACATCCACTTGTTGCTTTGATTGTTTGGGTTCTTTTCTTTTTGCCAAGTGGATGGAAAAGAATGCCTAAGAACCTTCTCTAGCTATCTATGCTTTTCTTGTCTCAAACTCTATTCATGTTACATCACAAAATTTGATCAAGTCAGATTCGAACCACTCTGTGTGAGGAGCACTCGGAGTCCTTGATTTGTCAGAGACTTAAACTTCCAAAACTTCTTTGTGATTCTCGGTCTGACCGATTCCTCCATTTCGGTCCCACCGAGATCACTAAGTCGATCTAGGTTTTCAATCTCGGTGCAACAGATTTGAACTTTTTGGTCCCACCGAGTTGCTATAACTGTATACAGTTATGCATCTCGGTGCCACCGAGTTGTTCCACTCGGTCACACCGATAGGGTCGGGCTATATATACTCACGGGCAAAATTTTGGAAATTTCTCCAAACCCCTTCACCCGCGCATTGCTCACTCTGCCTCCAGGGTCTCCAGATCGTCTCCTCATTGCCAGCCGCCTCCTGTCGCTGGTCTTCACCGCCGTCAACGGAATTCACCCCCGCCGTTGCCGCCGTAGCGAGTTCATCGCCAAGCTAGGGTATGGACTCGATCACAGTGCTATCCTCGTCTGATTCCTAGCACATTGTGTTCATTATGTATCTTGCCACGATTGAAACACTCCTATCCAATCAGAACAATCCTTAGAATAGGTGCGATTTGAGAATTTAGGGTTAGGTTTCCGCCGAAACCATCTCGGACCCACCGAGTTGAAAAACTCGGTCCCACCGATTTGGCTAACGCCATTGCACTAGTAACTCTCGGTCTGACCGAGAATTACAAATCGGTGTGACCGGTTTTAAAACTGTGTGAAACCCTAGCAGTCTTGGTGCCACCGAACTGTGACTCGGTCCCACCGAGTTTACCAGTTAAGGTTCCAAAACTGCTTCGGTATCACCGAGTTTGAAAATTGATTGATCCGAAATGCTTTCTGTGGAAAACTAAAACTGAGTTTTTGAATCATTCTTTTGCAAAAATCTCTGCATTTTGTGATGCTCATCCATTCTATCTCATCTATAACTATTCATAGGGTCAGCAGTCAGTGATTTGCAGCATGTCAGACCAAAGCGATAGTCAGAACAAGTCAGAAGAGCAGATTCACATGAGTGAGGGCACTAGTCCCTCTAGCAGCTCAGATGAAGGGAGCAGAAGCACCCCAAGCAATCTGCCTAAAGCTGCCACCAGGACAAGGAAGAAGAGAAACTCAGAATCTAAGGATGAGGATTATATGGTAGAAGAAGATGAGGCTACTTCCAAGAAAGTAGAGCTCAAGAAGAAGTACAGCTCAACTGCAGTAAAGCCAGGCATGAAGATCAAAAGGCCTGCAGGTAGACAACCAATGTCCAAAGCCAGAGTCTCCACTCAAATACCTAAAAAGCCTTATCCCAAAGAGCCTGCTGCTGCAGAAGGAAAGAAAAGGAAAGAAAGGGTCAAAAGACCATGGCCAGAGTTGTTGGGCAACCTTCCGTGATGGAAGAAGAAGAAGAGGTTGCTGCACCAGCACCCAAAGCACAAAAGCTGATGGGTGATGCTATAAAATCAGGGGCTGCAACATCAAAGCACAAAGAAGCACCCAAAGCTGCCCCCAAGCCCAAGATTGCACCAAAGAGGAATACCAGGAGTATTCTAGCTGCTGAGAAGAAGAAGGCCCCAGTGCCTGAATTTGCTGATAAGGAAGAGGATGAAGGACAAGTCCCGAGGAAGCTAAAGCCCAAGATTCCAGACCACAATGATGCTCATCCTGTGGCTGAGGACATGAATATCAGGAGAGACTCAGGGTTGAGGCTATGGAGAATGACAGATCCATATGCCACCAGGAGAAGGACTGATGTTGATTACATGTTCCATACAAAGGAACAACAGGACTTCTATGAGACAATCTTGTTAGACAAGAAGCCCATAGTGTGTGATATGAGGTGGGTCGACTGGACCTACATGGAAGAAAATGAAGAACACTATCCTGGAGTGCAAGACAGTTTTCTTGCTTGTGGAGTTGCAGATTTTGTTGGGCAAAAGCTCACCAACTGGAATTATGAACTCATTGTGCAATTCTACTCCATAGCACACTTCTATCCAGATGGAAGGATAGTTTGGATGTCAGAAGGCACAAGGTACTAGTCAACCATAGAGGAATGGGCTAGTCTGATCAATGCCCCCAAGGAGAGTGAAGATGACTTGGATGTCTATGCCAAGAAGAAAATGGGACACAATACTATGTCACATATGTACAAGGAGATCCCAAACAAAGCTCTTGAGACTTTCAAGTTTGGGTCAGTCCATTTTCTTCTGTCAGGGCTGCCAACGATCAACTGTATCCTAAGGCACACTCTTTTGCCCAAGTCAGGTGACCACAACATGATTAGAGGGCATGCTATCAACTTGCTGCACTTGTTTGATGTGCCACAGAAATTCAAGGTCATCAGCCTTATGGTTGAGACCATTAAGAGGACTGCAGCAGACCAGAAGAGAAGTTGTGGATATGCCCCACAAATTCAAGAGTTGATTAACTCAAAGATGGGCACAGGAAAATATTTGTTGGATAAGGAACACTTTGCTCTTTATCCAGACTTTGAGGACAATCAATTTGTGATGAATGAGAATGAACCATCATCAGTGCAAGCTCAAGAGAAGAAGGAGAAAGCAAAGAGAGAGAAGGCTGCCAAGATGCCAACTCAAGAGGAGGCATCTGAGTACTTTTTGAAGAACAAGCAGGAGCAGCTTGGTTACTTGATAGCATCAACACTGAGGATTGAGAAAGGGTTGGCCACCCTAACTCAAAACCAGGAGAGCTTGGAAAGAATCATGGAACAAAAATTCTATGATCTAGATGTCAAAGTAACTGAGATTTAGTCAGTTGTGGAGCAGCTTCAGGAAGACATGCAGGAGAGGAAGGGCAAGACAACCACTGATGCATTTGCAAGAGTGCCTAGAGCTCAGAGGTTAGCTACAGTGCCTGTGACAGACACTAGAGCCACATCATCTGCACCCGCAACTGCTCCTACAACTCTAGTGCAACCAACTCCAGCACCAACTCCTCTAGCTCCATCTACATCAACTGAAGCCTTCGTTCTTGGAGATCTCCGGACACCACCACCTGAAGATCAAGCCTGAGAGTCGATCTAGCACTATGCATTTTCTATGAACTTTTTGGTAAATTGTTGCCAAAGGGGGAGAAAAATGTATAGATCATAGGCTGAGAGAGAGAGGGTGTTGATTTTGTTCTCTCTTGCTTTGGTGGTTAAACTTTCTTTACTTTGGATTGCTTGAGATACTATGCAACTATCTGTGAGACATTGATGATCATGTGTTTGATCATAAGCTATACTTATGCCTGTTTGATGATATTATCTTATCTATCCTCATATGATCATTCACTTTGCTTGGTGATGAGTGCATGTATTCAATCTTTATTATATTGAGCGCTCCACCAAGATGTATGTGACATGGAAGAGTAACTGTCGGTGTCAAAACCGGCGGATCTCGGGTAGGGGGTCCCGAACTGTGCGTCTAGGCGGATGGTAACAGGAGACAAGGGACACGATGTTTTACCCAGGTTCGGGCCCTCTTGATGGAGGTAAAACCCTACGTCCTGCTTGATTGATATTGATATTGTGGATGTTTACAAGAGTGGATCTACCACGAGATCAAGGAGGCTAAACCCTAAAAGCTAGCCTATGGTATGATTGTAAGGGTTGATGTTGTTCGTCCTACGGACTAGAGCCATCCGGTTTATATAGACACCGGAGAGGGCTAGGGTTACATAGAGTTGGTTACAATGGTAGGAGATCTACATATCCGTATCGCCAAGCTTGCCTTCCACGCCAAGGAAAGTCCCATCCGGACACGGGACGGAGTCTTCAATCTTGTATCTTCATAGTCTTGGAGTCCGGTCGATGATGATAGTCCGGCCGATGATAGTTCGGCTGATGATGGTTATCCGGCTATCCGGACACCCCCCAATCCAGGACTCCCTCAGTAGCCCCTGAACCAGGCTTCAATGACGATGAGTCCAGCGCACATATTGTTCGGCATTGCAAGGCGGGTTCCTCCTCCGAATAATTCATAGAAGATTGTGAACACCAGGATAGTGTCCGGCTCTGCAAAATAAATTCCACATTCCACCGTAGAGAGAATAATATATACATATACACAAGTTCAATCTGCTGACGTTTTTTGCAGTGTGACGTCATACCACTACCAAGCCATCACGTTTTTTATTTTACCACCTCAGCGCATTTAGCAAAGCGGTTTGCTTGGCACGTCTTGTCGAAGCAGAGATCGTGTTTCCTCTTAATCCGGGATTCTCATCAATACGAACGTGGGTAACCCAACTGCGCCATTGATGGTGGCGCTTGGGAGATAAGCGAGTTTTACCAGGCTAGTGGGGACGCATAGTCTTCGTCCGCCTATATATAAGGGATAAGGATTCACCCTTTCACCTACGCCTTCTTCCTCCTTTGCTTATTCCTCTCCGCACACTCGAGCTCCAGCGCCCAAGTTCGCGCATCTCGTCTCGACCTTCTCCAACCATGTCCGGAGCGGGAGGCAAGTGGATGACCTCCTCCGTTACGGAGGAGCACATCGGAAGATTGCGCGGCACCGGCTATTTGTCCGGCGACATCGCGCACCGGCTGCCCGACGAGGGGCAGCTCATCCCCACCCCCAGGCCCCATGAGAGGGTCGTTTTTCTTCCCCATTTCCTCCGCGGACTGGGCTTTCCACTTCACCCCTTCGTCCGGGTGCTCATGTTCCTACGGCCTGGATTTCCATGATCTGGCGCCGAACTTCATCCTCAACATCTCGGCGTTTATCGTCGTGTGCGAGGCCTTCCTCTGCATCCAGCCCCACTTCGGCTTGTGGCTCAAGACCTTCAATGTCAAGCCGAAGGTAGTGAAGGGCACTCAAGCGGAGTGCGGAGGCACCATGTTGGGCAAGATGCCCAACGCCCTTTGGTTCGAAGGGGCCTTCGTGGAATCCATCAAGGGATGGCAATCGGGGTGGTTCTATATCACCGAGCCGCGCGACCCTACGTGGGCGGCGGCCCCCGAATTCAGATCTGGCATCCCTACGCAGCTCACCTCCTGGAAAAAGAAGGGCTTGTAGTGGGGTAGTTCGGAAGAGGTGACGGGACTCCAAGCCTGTATCCAGAAGCTGGTCAAGAAGCTCAGGCTGGTTAACGCGGTCCAAGTCATGCTCGTCCGCCGGATTCTCCCATGCCAAGAGAGGGCATTCAATTTGTGGGAGTTTGATCCGGAACAGCACCAGGCATTGAGCGAGCTCTTCGACACGACGTACGAAGGCGCCTGGAGGGTGCTGTTTAAGGGCGCCGAAGCCCCCACATCCGCGACTGAAGATCGCGGATTTCGCTCGCAGCGCCAAGCTGACGAGGTAAGTGATTCTCCCCCTTTATGGGACACTTGCTTTTCATAGTTTGACTCTATGCGGGTTTTGATTTCCCCCTTTCCTTTGACAGGACTGGATGAGGAAGGCGGAGCAGATCAACTGCCCGGCTCCCATGCCAGAAAACCCAGTAGACGCCCATCTAGCGAGGCTGCTGGTTCCGGCACCGCACCTGGTGCCGGAGAAGAAGGCCAAGAGGGAGGCCACGGGTACTCAAAAGAGTTCCCGTTTTCAGGTGTCCAACGACTCCGAGGCGGGCTCCTCCCCCGAAAACGAGGAGGAGAAAGAGGACTCTCTCCTAGAGGAGGGAGAGAGGAAGAGGAAGGCTTCCCCAACAGGGGAGACCGAAGGGTCCAAGAGGGGAAGGACTATCCCCTCGGACAGCTCCGCCAACATCAACGTTGGCGAGGAAGAATGGCCTTCAAGGGCCAGGCCTCCGGCGAGATCGTAAGTATCCGGATCCATGAATGATTTATAGTTTCTTTTTATGTCACATAGCGTCCCTCTAATGCCGCATACTTCCTGTAGTCCGGCCGATGATGATCTCCCCGCTTCATCAAGCGGGTCGTTGGCTCCGTCGGATGTGGATTCCATCCTGACGGCCTCTACCCCTCGCGCCACCGAGGACGCCGAGGTGGGGTCCCAAGAAGGGACCCATCAGGGGGAGGCTCCGGAGGCGCCACAAGGCGGCCTCCCGGACTTTGCGCCGGACTCCACATCGGAACCCGCAGGGGTTCCGGAGTCCGGTCGGCGGCCCCTTCGTAAGAAGGGCGAGACTGTGACGCCGGCGGCCTCCGTCCAACCGGAGGCGCCGGACAACTTGTCGGAGGCGCTCCGAGGCGCTTCCATCAAGGAAGAACACCGCACTATCATGAGTGCGGTGATTCAGAAGGTGCAGCTCGCCAAGAGCGGGCTGTCCGAAGCCTGCAGTAGCCTTCTAACAGGCTTTGAGGTAAGAAGTTAAAATTATGTAATGTAATACCGCATAGACAGTAGCCCCTGATGCTCGGTTCGGTGTTCGGAAAGAAAAGCCGGACTGAGAATCTGAAAAAAAAGAGATATACGCAGGGTTGCTAAAAATTATGTCAATATGGGTGTGCAGGCTGCACTGCTGACCTCTGCCGCACTGACTGCGGAGGTCGGTGCTTTGAAGCAGGAGCTTGAGTGGTCCAAGCAAGAGCTCGGCCGTGCCAAGAAGCAGCTCCAGGACAAAGAAGGTGAGTAACACCACTTTGAATAGTTACCTTACAGAAAAGGATTTAGGTTGCAATAAAAGAATAACAAGGATAACATGGGTACTGCAGGGGCCACGAACGAGGTGGCAGCCCTGAAGCAGGCCGTGTCTGCGGCCGAACACAATGCGGCCGCGGAACGGATGGAGCGAGAAAAGCAGGAGGTGCAGGTGGCGGTGGTTCGGCAAGAGCTCCAGGCTCTCATGGAAAAGCATGAGAGTTTGGAGCGTGACTCGAAGAATCGAGAGTCCGAGCTTGCCTCGGCTCTAGAAAGTGCCAAAGCCGCCAAGGCCGAGGCCCATAAGGCCCTTCAGGAGGTGGAAGACGTGAAGAAAATAGCGGCGGGTAAGGCATTTTTCATGCAAAGCAAGCATGTTAATGTAAACTACCTGACACTTACCCGAATTCGGAGCTCTCCAGGGGCATTTGCAGATTTGCCTCGTAGTGTGTCCGATGCCGCCGTATTCTACCGTGGCGAGGAGGGAAGCTCAACGAAGAAGTTCTTCTGGTCTCAGTATGCTGAGGCCGGCCGTCTGGTGCCCCCTAGCGACCAGCTGAAGCAGCTGGTCGAACTCCACAAGGTAGCCGAGGAGGCCATGAAGGGCCTCATAGTCCGGCTGTGGCCTGTAGAGGCCATGCCCGGGAGCTACTTCGGCCTCGTACGGCGGCTGGTGGATGCGTGCCCCTGGGTGGAGGTCATCAAGCGCTCCGCCTATATTGAAGGTGCTCGTCGGGCCCTTGCCCGCGCAAAGGTGCATTGGGGCAAGCTGGATGCAGAGAAGCTGATCACTGATGCGCCACCAACGGGCAAGGAATATCGTACGCCCGAGATGTACTATAAGACTGTCTAGAAGGGTGCCCGCAAGATTGCGGATGAGTGCCCCCGAGATGTAATTATTGAGTAAACTCGCTATGTAGTATCCTGTGCGCTTGAAAACTTTGTTCATATGCGCTAAGCAACGCTTGTTTTAATTTAAAATATTACCTTCTGTGCGTCCGTTTATAAAATCTGAGAGATGGCAAGTCGTTGGCTTCAGCCCCCATGGCACTAGTGCTGGGGTGTTCGGGATAAACTTGAGCACTCTTGTTCCCATATTTGGGTCCATCTAGGGAGGCGCTCAACACGACGAACGAGGCAACCGGACTTATAATGCTTGAACACTCTCACTTAGCCATAGGATTCTATAATTTTAAATTTCCGCGAAGCCCCTAGTATTCGGAAGACCGAATTTGGGGCGCTATCCACGCCTTCATCGGACATTATCCGGAACTTCGCTCGAAGCGGCGTAGGCCTTTAAGGACCCGAAAAAACCTCTCGAACAGCGACCAGTCTCTCGCCCTATCATGACGGTCAGTTTTAGCTTTCTCCACTGAGGCGTTAACCCGGCTCAACCGGGGCGCAATCGCAGTGGTTCTCCCAGTGCTACCTTAGCCGATAGAACAGAAACGTAAGGTGCCAAACATGGAAGCCGGGCAAACCCAACTATTGACCCAAGACATGATTCGGAGCTGATTCATATAATGCTATAAGTTCGGGGTGCCGCACTTGTGAAAGTGTTCGGACTTATCACACCATAATGCGGGGAACATAAGCCCCTAGTGTATTCGGCCGTACCAAAATATACGGATGCGACATGTTATAAATGAACATATATATAAAGTAATGCAATTATAGGCAAAAGGTGCTGCATTTTATTCAAGAAGTTCTGCTATGAGTGCGGAATGATACAAATAGTGCGGAAAGCAAGGGGTTGGACGAATTAAAGGCGTCTCCCTCCAGGGGTAGGCCGTGGCATGGTGTATTTAGCAAATTTAATGCTCGTAATGGAGACCACCTGAGTATTCGTCGCTTCCTTTGTCCCTCCCTGGCTATTGCATCATGAGTTCGGCAGGTTCGCTGCCGGACAGAGTCATGTAAAAAAAGGAAAAATAAAAAGAAAAGAGCGACACACTTGGGAGCCCCTGGTGTGGTCGAACCGCACTCTGGGTTTGTTGTGGTCGAGCCCCTTCCCCCGGGCCCATGGTATCTCCAGGGCGTAATTATGTACGCGGAGAGTTTGTCTTACAATTGTGCGAGGGCTGGGGTTGGGGCCACATTGCTACGCGTGCTCGGAACGTGCCAGGTGGTCTTGGTTGATGTTGCTCCGGGCGCGTTTGGTCGTGTCCGGCCGTTTAACGGCCGGACTCAAAAATTGCCTTAAAAGGCTGCTCTGTACTTCTGCCGTAAGAGCCGCTGTATGTTCCTCCGTCCGGAGGGAGCGTTCCGTGTTTCCATTGACCGTGATGACTCCGCGAGGGCCTGGCATCTTGAGCTTAAGGTGTGCATAATGCGGCACCGCGTTGAATTTTGCGAACGCGGTTCGTCTGAGCAGAGCGTGATAACCACTGCGAAACGGGACTATGTCGAAGATTAACTCCTTGCTTTGGAAATTATCCGGGGATCCGAAGACCACTTCCAGTGTGACTGAGCCTGTGCAGCTGGCTTCAACACCTGGTATGACGCCTTTGAAGGTCGTTTTTGTAGGTTTAATCCTTGAAGGGTCTATGCCCATCTTGCGCACTGTATCCTGATAAAGCAGGTTCAGGCTACTGCCGCCGTCCATCAGGACTCTCGTGAGGTGAAAACCATCAACGATTGGGTCTAAAACCAATGCGGCGAATCCGCCATGGCGGATACTGGTCGGATGGTCTCTTCGATCGAAAGTGATCGGGCAAGAGGACCATGGGTTGAATTTTGGGGCGACTGGCTCCATCGCGTATACGTCCCTGAGTGCACGCTTCCGCTCCCTCTTGGGTATATGCATTGCGTATATCATATTTACTGTCCGAACTTGAGGGGGGAATCCCTTCTGTCCTCTGTTGTTCGGCGGCCGGGTTTCTTCCTCGTCGTCGCTGTGTAGCCCCTTGTCATTGTTTTCGGCAATTAATTTGCCTGCCTGCTTAAATACCCAACAATCTCTATTGGTGTGGTTAGCTAGTTTTTCGGGGTTCCATGTATTTGACAAGAGCAGTCGAGTATTCGGTCTAAATTGGACGGACCCGGAGTAGTTCTTTTAAATGTCTTCTTCCGTTGACCGGGTTTAAAGCCTCGGAATCCGGTGTTGACTGCCGTATCCTCATTGCTATCGCCGTTAATGCGGCGTTTGTTTTTGTATCGACGCGACCTGCCATTGCGGTCCTTGGTATCCGGACTGCCAGCATTTTTGCTCAGGTTGTTGCTGCGAGCTAGCCAGCTATCCTCTCCCGCACAAAAGCGGTTCATGAGTGACGTGAGGGCTGCCATGGATTTTGGCTTTTCCTGTCCTAGGTGCCGGGCCAGCCACTCATCGCGGATGTTATGTTTGAAGGCGGCGAGGGCCTCTGCATCCGGACATTCGACGATTTGATTTTTCTTTGTCAAGAACCGTGTCCAGAATTGCCTGGCCGATTCGTCTGGCTGCTGGATTATGTGGTTTAGGTCATCTGCGTCCGGTGGTCGCACGTACGTGCCTTGGAAGTTGTCGAGGAATGCGGCTTCCAGGTCTTCCCAGCATCCAATTGACTCTGCTGGCAGGCTGTTAAGCCAATGCCGGGCTGGTCCTTTAAGCTTGAGCGGGAGATATTTGATGGCGTAAAGATCGTCGCCGCGGGCCATGTGTATATGAAGGAGATATTCCTCGATCCAAACCGCGGGGTCTGTTGTGCCATCGTAGGATTCGAGTTAACGGGTTTAAACCCTTCAGGGATTTGATGATCCATTACTTCATCAGTGAAGCATAGTGGGTGTGCGGCGCCTCTGTATTGAGCAATATCGCGACGTAGCTTGAGAGAGCGTTGTCTGCTGTGTTCGGCCCGGCCGGAGTAGTTGTGTCCGGTGCGACGGTATTCGTCGTGGGTCTTGGGGCACCTACGTGATCCATAGATAGATCTGGATTGTCTTGGCTTGTCCTCCAATATGTCTCGCAAGTCCGGCGCGTTCCCCCACTGCTTCGCGCTTTTTGAGCGGTGCCGAGGGACGGTTTTGGTGGAGGGCTTGCATGCCTCTCTGTCACGGCCACGAGGTGGTCGGTCTGCCGTATTATGCGCTGGTGATGCCGGATTGTATGCTTCCTCCTCTAGTCGGGGGAGCAACTTGCGTTTTGGGTAGCTCTTGGAGGGGTGTTCGAGTTCATACTCTTCGGCCGCGAGGACCTCGGTCCATCTGTCGGCCAGCAGGTCTTGATCAGCTTGAAGCTATTGCTGCTTTTTCTTTAGACTGTTTGCTGTGGCCATTAGCCTGCGTCTAAAACGCTATTGTTCGACGGGATCCTCAGGTACGATAAATTCGTCGTCGTCGAGGCTTGCCTCGTCTTCGGAGGGAGGTATGTAATTATCATCCTCGACCTCTTCGTCTGCCACCCTCTCGTGAGGGCTTGCTTTTGCCTCCTCTTGCGCTGAATCTTGCTGGAGGGGGTTGTCTTCGGCACTTTCTGGGGTGTTGTTATCTCCTGTGCCGGAATCTCCATTCTTGCTATGGCGGGATTTAGAGCGGCGCCGCTGACATCGGCGCTTGGGCTGTTTCTTTAAGGAATCTGCCTCCACTGCTTCTTCGCCGTCCCCGTCTTTTGGGGTGTCCACCATGTATATGTCGTATGATGAGGTGGTTTTCCAGTGTCCTGTAGGCGCTGGTTCTTGATAGTCTCCGGCATCGTCGTCCATACCGTCGATGTCTTCGGAGTCGTAGTCGAGCACGTCGGTTAGATCGTCGATGGTGGCTACGAAGTGGGTGGTCGGAGGGTTCAGAATTTCTTCGTCGTCCACGTCCCAACCATCCCGGCCGTAGTCCGGCCAGGGCTCTCCGGATAACGGGAGATGCTTCAGCGAATTTAAGATGTCGCCGAAGGGTGAGTGCTGAAAGATGTCCGCAGCGGTGAATTCCATGACCTGCGTCCAATCGGGTTCGACTGGCGCGGGCGTAGGAGGGTCGGAGTCCGGTAGAGAGTCTGGCACCTCGGAGTCATGAGCTATATGCGGGACAAGGTCAGTGTTCGGATCCATCGCCGTAGAAGTTGCAGCTCCTGAGGCGGTGTCCAGCCACCCGTCCTCGATCTGCGCGATCGGCTCCGGACTATAGGTCGGAGCGGATTCGAGTGCGGTCTCCAAGGCGCTGTCCGGCAGCAGAGTTAGGTCGTGCTCATCGTGGCAGTGCGGCGCACTTAGATGCAGCTCGGACCCGTCGAGGATCAAGTCCCCGCGGATATCGGCCGTGAAGTTTAGGCTTCCAAACCTGACCTGACGGCCAGGGGCGTAGCTTTCAATCTGCTCCAGATGGCCAAGTGAGTTGGCCCGCAGTGCGAAGCCGCCGAATACGAAGATCTGTCCGGGGAGAAAAGTCTCACCCAGGACCGCGTCGTTGTTGATTGAAGAGGCCATCAAGCCTATCAGTGACGACACAGAGGAACTCTCAATGAAAGCACCAATGTCGGTGTCAAAACCGGCGGATCTCGGGTAGGGGGTCCCGAACTGTGCGTCTAGGCGGATGGTAACAGGAGACAAGGGACACGATGTTTTACCCAGGTTCGGGCCCTCTTGATGGAGGTAAAACCCTACGTCCTGCTTGATTGATATTGATATTGTGGATGTTTACAAGAGTGGATCTACCACGAGATCAAGGAGGCTAAACCCTAAAAGCAAGCCTATGGTATGATTCTAAGGGTTGATGTTGTTCGTCCTACGGACTAGAGCCATCCGGTTTATATAGACACCGGAGAGGGCTAGGGTTACATAGAGTCGGTTACAATGGTAGGAGATCTACATATCCGTATCGCCAAGCTTGCCTTCCACGCCAAGGAAAGTCCCATCCGGACACGGGACGGAGTCTTCAATCTTGTATCTTCATAGTCTTGGAGTCCGGTCGATGATGATAGTCCGGCCGATGATAGTTCGGCTGATGATGGTAATCCGGCTATCCGGACACCCCCCAATCCAGGACTCCCTCAGTAACCCATGAGTCTAATTCCTTGTGCATTTGCAGTCCAAAGCAAATCTTAAACTATGCACAAATTTAGGGGGAGCTCTTGCTTATCACATACTTCTCAAAGCGACGATGTTTTTCAATCTTATTATCATTTGTCGAAGCTTTGATCTATATGTTGTCATCAATTACCAAAAGGGGGAGATTGAAAGTGCAACTATCCCTAGGTGGTTTTGGTAATTCATAACAACATATAGCTCATTGAGCTAATGCTATTCCAAGACTATTATTTCAGGAAAGCTCAATGAATGTCATGGCATGGATGATGAAAGTGGATCCCTCAAAATATCAAGGACAAAGGATTGGCTCAAGCTCAAAAGCTCAAGACTCTTCATTTTACATTTTAGTGATCCAAGATCACATTGAGTCTATAGGAAAAGCCAATACTATCAAGGAGGGATGAGGTGTTACTTAATGAGCCTCTTGCTTCATGTGCTTGGTGATATGCTCCAAATACCTTCAACTACTTTCTCACATCCTCATATGACCTAAACCAAAAGTCAAAATCGGTCACACCGATTCTTTCTATCCGGCGCCACCAAGTTCAAATGTCATAGCCACTGCCACAAACCCTAGGCAAATCGGTCTTACCGATAGGGATCTCGGTCTCATCGAGATGGGATTGTAATCTCTCTGTTTCCCTTTGTAACGTTTCGGTCTAACCAAAGAGAGCGATCGGTCCCACCGAGATTGCAATGTAAACTCTCTGTTTCCCTTTTGTAACATTTCGATCTCACTGAAAAGAGCAAATCGGTCCCACCGAGTTTACCTGACCAACTCTCTGGTTAGCTAATTACCAAAATTGGTCTCACCGAGATTACGTTATGCCCTAACCCTAACCATATCGGTCCTACCGAGATGCATGTCGGTCCCATTGAAAATCCTAACGGTCACTATGTTTACTGAATCGGTCCGACCAAGTTTGTTGATTCGGTCCCACCGAGTTTGGTAAATTGTGTGTAACGGTTTGATTTTGTGTGGAGGCTATATATACCCCTCCACCTCCTCTTCATTCATGGAGAGAGCTATCAGAACAAACCTACACTTCCAACTTACCATTTCCGAGAGAGAACCACCTAGTCATGGGTTGAGGCCAAGATATTCCATTCCTACCATATGAATCTTGATCTCTAGCCTTCCCCAAGTTGCTTTCCACTCAAATCTTCTTTCCATAAAATCCAAATCCTGTGAGACAGAGTTGAGTGTTGGGGAGACTATCATTTGAAGCACAAGAGCAAGGAGTTCATCATCAACGCACCATTTGTTACTTCTTGGAGAGTGGTGTCTCCTAGATTGGCTAGGTGTCACTTGGGAGCCTCCGACAAGATTGTGGAGTTGAACCAAGGAGTTTGTAAGGGCAAGGAGATCGCCTACTTCGTGAAGATCTACCGCTAGTGAGGCAAGTCCTTCGTGGGCGACGACCATGGTGGGATAGACAAGGTTGCTTCTTCGTGGACCCTTCGTGGGTGGAGCCCTCCGTGGACTCGCGCAACCCTTACCCTTCGTGGGTTGAAGTCTCCATCAACGTGGATGCACGATACCACCACCTATCGGAACCACGACAAAAACATCCGTGTCTCCAATTGCGTTTGAATTCTCCAAACCCTTCCCTTTACTTTCTTGCAAGTTGCATGCTTTAATTTCCACTGCTCATATACTCTTTGCATGCTTGCTTGAATTGTGTGATGATTGCTTGACTTGTCCAAAGATAGCTAAAATCTGCCAAAGTCTAAAATTGGGAAAAGGTTAAGTTTTTAATTGGTCAAGTAGTTTAATCACCCCCCTCTAGACATACTTCAAGGTCCTACACCTTTGTTCTTGTGGTCTTGTGGTGGAAGATCATCTTGTGCTTGTGTTCCCTTGAAGGAAGTAGGACCATACTTCTCGTGTTGAGGGACAAACTTCGTCTTGGGGTATTGATCTTCTTCCCACTCAACTCCATTGGCATTGAACTTCCGTTCAAAACCAACACCTTGATTCTTCCGGTGCCTTCCTTGCTTGCGTACAATTTCCTCGAATTGCTTACTCCTTGCAAGGCTCTTGTATACACCTTTCTCTATAATTCCCTTCAATAAGCTATTTTCTTGCTCAAGTGTAACTTGGCTAAGAGAATCATTAGTGGAATCAAGAGAACTACTAGAAGCAATAATATTGGATTTAGCATTATTATTGTTACTACTAGAGGAAGAATCCTTCTTGTTCTTGTTACTAGATTTGACTTGAGGCATGTAAGTAGACAAGAGTAAACGCTTGGCAATGTAAGAAGAACTTTTCTTACGAAGATCATCATTGATTGACTTTAAGAACTCATGCTCTTGCTCAAGATTGAGCTTTTCAAAGTGTAACTTCTCATGAGCCCTTAAAAGTTCTCGATGATCTTCGAAGATAGTTTCATGAGCTAACTTAAGAGTGTTTAGTTCTTTAGTTAGAAGCTCAATCTTCTCCTTATCATTGTCTTTCGTTTTATCTTGAATAGCATGATTAATTGATGTTTCATCATAGCATTCACTACTAGAGTTGTCAATAAGTAGATCATCATCACCTAGCAAGTCATCTTCATCACTATTGAAATCAACATACTCGGGATGTGTTAACTTTAGGCCTTTGGCCATGAAGCATCTTCCAATTCCTTCATTTGGTGAATCAAATATGTCATAGGAGTTGGTTGACACAAGTGCTAGACCGGCAACACCTTCATCTTGAGTATATTCGGAGTCGGAGTGATAGCTTCTCTCAGAGTGATTGTCGGAGTCGGAGCCGGATACCCATTCACCAACATGAGCTTGATGTCTTTGTTTTGTGTAGCTCTTTGATGACTTGTCCTTCCTTTCCGAATCCTTGCTTCTTCGTGAGGGTCTTCATTCATAATGATCATCTCTTATCCTTCTCTCCCTTGGTGGTGATTCCTCTCTTCTACTTCTTCTTTTTGGAGAATCTTCTCTTCTTTTGTAGGGTGCCGTACACTCATTGGAGTAGTGTCCAGGTCTCCCACAATTGTAGCAATTGCGCTCTTGACTAGAAGATCTTTTGTCATTGTAGGACCTTGACTTGGAGCTTCTTTCTTTGCTTATACTCTTGTAGAATTTGTTAAAGTTCTTCACCATTAAGCTCAATTCTTCATTGAAGGTTTGTTTCTCACTTGATGATGTGGGGGCTTCACATGAGGCTTTGTAAGCACCACTTGACTTGTTGTGAAGTTCCTCCTTATCCTTAAGTGACATCTCATGAGCAACAATTCTTCCAATGACTTCTGTTGGCTTTAGATCTTTGTAATTTGGCATCATTTGGATAAATGTGCACACGGTATCATACTTTCCATCCAATGCTCTTAGGATCTTCTTGATGATGAATCTGTCGGTCATCTCTTCACTTCCTAAGCCGGCACTCTCATTTGTGATAAGAGCAAGCCTAGAGTACATTTCAGCGACACCTTCACCATCCTTCATTTTGAACTTGTCAAGCTGACTTTGGAGCACATCCAGCTTGGATTCCTTGACGGAGTCGGTACCTTCATGCATATCAATCAAAGTATCCCAAATTTCCTTTGCATTCTCAAGACGGCTGATTTTTTTGTATTCCTCGGGGCACGAGCCATTGAATAGGATATCACAAGCTTGAGCATTGTATTTCAGCATCTTCTATTCATCCGCATTAGCTTCACGGTTAGGCTCTCTCCCATCAAAGAATTCACCTTGCAAGCCAATACAAAAAATAGCCCAAACGGCAGGGTTATGTCCGAGAATATGCATTTTCATCTTATGTTTCCAACTAGCAAAATTAGTACCATCAAAGTAAGGACCTCTACGGTGATAATTTCCCTCGCTAGACGCCATACTCTCCTAGGTTGTGAAACCAAGGCTATGACCACCAAAAGCTATGGAAATCAAAGCAAATGGAGACCAAAGCTCTGATACCACTTGTAGGACCTTGAAGTATGTCTAGAGGGGGGGGGGTGATTAGACTACTTGACCAATTAAAAACTTAACCTTTTCCCAATTTTAGACTTTGGTAGATTTTAGCTATTTTGCACAAGTCAAGCAATCTTCACACAAATCAAGCAAGCATGCTTAGAGTATATGAGCAACAGAAATTAAAGCATGCAACTTGCAAGAATGTAAAGGAAAGGGTTTAGGAGGACTCAAATGCAATTGGAGACGCGGATGTTTTTGTCATGGTTCCTATAAGTGGTATTATCGTACATCCACGTTGATGGAGACTTCAACCCATGAAGGGTAATGGTTGCGCGAGTCCACGGAGGGCTCCACCCACGAAGGGTCCACGAAGAAGCAACCTTGTCTATCCCACAATGGCCGTCGCCCACGAAGGACTTGCCTCACTTACGGTAGATCTTCACGAAGTAGGCGATCTCCTTGCCCTTACAAACTCCTTGGTTCAACTCCACAATCTTGTCGGAGGCTCCCAAGTGACACCTAGCCAATCTAGGAGACACCACTCTCCAAGAAGTAACAAATGGTGCGTTGATGATGAACTCCTTGCTCTTGTGCTTCAAATGATAGTCTCCCCAACACTCAACTCTCTCTCATAGGATTTGGATCTGGTGGAAAGAAGATTTGAGTGGAAAGCAACTTGGGGAAGGCTAGAGATCAAGATTCATATGGTAGGAATGGAATATCTTGGCCTCAACACATGAGTAGGTGGTTCTCTCTCAGAAATGCTAAGTTGGAAGTGTAGGTTTGTTCTGATGGCTCTCTCCATGAATGAAGAGGAGGTGGAGGGGTATATATAGCCTCCACACAAAATCTAACCGTTACACACAACTTGCCAAACTTGGTGGGACCGAATTGATAAACTCGGTCAGACCGATTCAGCAAATCTAGTGACCGTTAGGATCTTCGGTGGGACCGACATGCAACTCGGTAGGACCGATATGGTTAGGGTTGGGGCATAACGTAATCTCGGTGAGCCCGATTACACAAACTCAGTAAGACCGATTTTGGTAATTAGCTAACCAGAGAGTTGGTCAGGTAAACTCGGTGGGACCGATTCGCTCTTTTAGGTGAGACCGAAATGTTACGAAAGGGAAACAGAGAGTTTACATTGCAATCTCGGTGGGACCGATCGCTCACGTCGGTTAGACCGAAACGTTTCGAAGGGAAACAGAGAGATTAGTGAGACCGAGATCCCTATCGGTGAGACCGATTTGCCTAGGGTTTGTGGCAGTGGCTATGACAACTGAACTCGGTGGCGCCGGATAGAAAGAATCAGTGGGACCGATTTTGACTTTAGGTTTAGGTCATTGTGGATGTGAGAAAGTAGTTGAGGGTTTTTGGAGCATATCACTAAGCACTTGAAGCAAGAGGCCCATTAAGCAACACCTCATCCCTCCTTGATAGTATTGGCTTTTCCTATAGACTCAATGTGATCTTGGATCACTAAAATGTAAAATGTAGAGTCTTGAACTTTTGAGCTTGAGCCAATCCTTTGTCCTTAATATTTTGAGGTATGCACTTTCATCATCCATGCCATGCCATTCATTGAGCTTTCCTGAAATAATAGTCTTGGAATAGCATTAGCTCAATGAGCTATCTGTTGTTATGAATTACCAAAACCACCTAGGGATAGTTGCACTTTCACGTGCCCTATCTTTGACGGTCATGATTATCCCAAGTGGAAGGCCATGATGAGGAAGCGCCTCATGGCATTGGAGAGCGAGCTATGGACCGTCACATAGATTGGCCTCACCAACTTATGCAAGATGGCAGAAGCTGATTATATTCGCAAGTACACTCTGCTTAACCTCACTACAAATGACATCATCTGCTCCTGATTATCCCAAAATCAGTTTAGGAACATCATGCATCTCAACCATGTGAAGCTTATTTGGGAACGACTCTCTAAGGTCTATGAAGGTCATCGAACGCATCATGATCGTTGGTTTGAGGATTTCAATGAATCACTCAAGGAGATGACTTCCGCTCCAGAATCATCATCCTCTGCACCATGCCTTATGGCAAAAGGTGCCAAGGTAACTGAATGCTACCTTTTTGAATCTAGTGAGGATGAATCTGATGACAATCTCAAACCTAGCTATTCGAAACTGGCTAAAATTGCTCTTAAACAACAAAAGGCTTTGGAAAAGATTCAAAATCTGCTAGATAAAAGCGATGACCTGTTGGGTGAGGAATTGAATCGAACTAAGACTTTGACTGATAATCTTCAGAGACTTCAGTCTAAATTTAACAACCTTCAATGTCATCATAATGCTCTCTTATCTAATCATGAGAAGCTTTATTATGTATTTCTTCAGAGAAAGCAAGATTTTGAGAAGCTATAAGTGAGTTATGAAGATCTTCAGAAGGAAAAAGATTCATTGCTTGCTCAACAGATCAGTTCTGCTAAGAAGAATTTATTCCACCATGTCTGAAATGCATTGAGCGTGAATCCGCTAATTCTTCACCTGAATGTTCAAATGCTTCTATTGCTGCAAATTCTTCAACTATCTCTGTGGTCAAAAATTCCTCATCTAAGGATACCACAAGTATCACTGACGATAATGCAGGGTTGAAGGAATTGTATGTGACGGGCATATACAAAAGTCTCAAAGGGCATCCAACTCTTTGTGATGTGCTCAAAAAGCAGATCTTGAACAGGAACCCTAGGAAAGAGGGTATTGCCTTTGAGAGGAAACTCAATGCTGATAGGACCTACTAGAAACCTGAGCAATACCCCAAAACCTCATGGGTTGCTGCGGCAGGACCTCCTATAGATCCAAGCACTTTATCTGGGTTCACTTGTGATTCTTCATATTCCTCTGATGAGTCATTTGACTCCAACTGTAAACCGTTCAAGAATCAGAATGGTGAAGTATTTGCTTGATATGTTGGAACTAGCTGCAGGAATGGCCCCCCTATGAAGAAAATCCGGGTTCCCAAAAGGTGCCTTCAAAATCTTCAGGTGAATGTCATGATGACACCACCTATGAAGAATATGAACCCCAGATCAAATTCTTCATATGGATCAAAATCTTCCTATGGATCCAAGTCCTCTTATGGACCGAATTCTTCATCTGGATCAAATTCCTCATGTGGATCCAATTCCTCATATGAACTCCATCGTGCTAACACTTCTGTTTCGCAGGGAAAGTCTAAAGGCTATGAATATGTGCATTATTCTTCAAACCATTATGTTCTTAAGTCCTCTAAGAATTTCTCTACTTATTCATATGCTTATCCTAACCCCTCTTCAGTGAAACGAAGTGCACTAGCTTCAATGCCATCTTTTTCTTATGGAGCCCGCAGAATGATGAACTCTTTGCCACCCCTTCAAATGTGGGTGGTGAAGAAAAAGAACTAATCTCTTATGTAGGGTCAGGTCTTCAGACGAACTTAATCGTCTGAAGAATTTGATGGAGACCTAAAGGTGCTTGAATGGACGCAAGCCAATCATGAAGAAATGAATTACTCATTTCTCACATCCTCATAATTTCTATATCTGTTACTGTTGATAAAACTAATGTCATATTCTTCACTGATGAAGTATATGAGTTTGTAAGTTGCACTAATTCATCTGCAGGATGAACAACCCAAAGCTACTGAGTGGGTCCTCGACAGAGGAGTACAAATCACATGACCGGTGATAGGAACTTATTGATGGACACCGCTTTATCTCCATCTCATCTGAAGCATATCACCTACGCTGATAAAGGCAAAAGCAAGTGTAAGGGTATATTTCTCCCTAAGTGGTTTTGGTGATTGATGACAATGCTTTTGTGGACTAATCGTGTGCATTGAGCATTTCAGGTATCTCATGTATATGCACAAGACGATTGCGTGCCCCTCGGAGTTCTCTCGAAGACAACGTTTCTCTACATTTCCTTTTGGTGGATTTGGGTCGTAGGAAAGCCATACTATTAAGAGGGGGTTCGCTTCAGAAAGGTTAGGGTGGAATCATCATGTACACGTCTGTTCATTTGCACCACCTTTCCCTTGCCTCTTTGGAGATCCGATCTGTTATCCGTGTCTTTGCCAAATGAACATCTCCAAGTGGTAGTGTGCTGTGGCGTGCGGTAGTACTACTCAAGGGAGCAGTAGTACCACAGAGGCTCATGGTAGTACCGCCCGAGGATGCGGTAGTACCGCACCTCATTGCGATAGTACCGCTCCTATTATGCGGTAGTACCGTAACCTCTGGTACAGCACTGCTACTCATGTGGAAGTAGGGGTGGATGTAATTTTTTACATCCGCGCCCTATGCGGTAGTACCGCTCCCTGGATGCGGTAGTACCACGTCGGACTTTTGCACCGATCTAAATTCAGCATAAGTAGTCATGTATGTAATTTTATTCATCCGTGCCTTCCCAGCCCAGTCAAAACCTGCCTTGCGGTAGTAGCGCAAGGGTGCACGATAGTACTGCTCCGGCGGTTCTACCGCTCGCAGCGTCAACGCAAAAGGGCCTCTTCTGGTGTCTGCCGTGGGTGCGGTAGTACCGCACCACCTTGCGGTAGTACCGCACCACCTCGCGGTAGTACCGCAACACCTTGCGGTAGTACCGCTCATCTGGTGCGATAGTACCGCATGTTGTGGGCTGGTGTAGGATCGAAAGTATGTCTAAAGGGGGGAGATTAGACTACTTGACCAAAAAAAATCTAGCCTTTTCCCAATTTTATGTCTTGGCGGCTTTTAGCAAGTTTACACAAGTCAAGCAATCAACCTACACATGCAATTCTAAGAGTATAGCAGCGAAATGTAAAACATTGCACATGAAGGTAAAGGGAGGAGTTTGAGGGAGCAAACACAATGTAGACATAGAGATTTTTTATCTGTGGTTCCGATAGGTGGTGCTTTCGTATATCCACGTTGACGGAGACTTCAACCCATGAAGGGTAACGGCTGCGCGAGTCCACGGAGGGTTCCACCCATGAAGGGTCCACGAAGAAGCAACCTTGTCTATCCCACCATGGCCATCGCCCATGAAGGACTTGCCTCACTAGGGTAGATCTTCACGAAGTAGGCGATCTCCTTGCCCGTACAAACTCCTTGGTTCAACTCCACAATCTTGACGGAGGCTCCCAAGTGACACCTAACCAATCTAGGAGATACCACTCTCCAAAAGGTAATAGATGGTGTGTTGATGATGAACTCCTTGCTCTTGTGCTTCAAATGATAGTCCCCCGAACACTCAACTCTCTCTCATAGGATTGGATTTGGTGGAAAGATGTTTTGAGTGGAAAGCAACTTGGGTAAGGCTAGAGATCAAGATTTATGTGGTCGGAATGGAATATCTTGACCTCAACACATGAGTAGGTGGTTCTCTCTTAGAAAATGAATGCTGGAAGTGTAGGCATGTTCTGATGGCTTTCTCCACGAATGAAGAGAGGGTGGAGGGGTATATATAGCCTCCACACAAAATCTAACCGTCACACACAATTTACCAAACTCGGTGAGACTGAATCAGAAAACTCGGCCAGGCCAATTTAGTTCATAATGTGATCGTTAGGCGTTTCGGTGGGACCAACATGTCAACTCGGTGGGACCGATTTCTTTAGGGTTAGGGCATAACGTAATCTCGGTGAGACCGATTACACAAACTCGGTGGGACCGACTTTGGTAATAAGCTAACCAGAGAGTTGGTCAGGCAAACACGGAGGGACCGATTCGCTCATCTCGGTGAGACCAAAATGTTACAAAGGGGAAACAGAGAGTTTGCATTGCAAACTCAGTGGGACCGATCTCTCATCTCGGTTAGACCGAAACTTACGAAGGTAAACAGAGAGTTTGCAATCCCATCTCGGTGAGACCGAGATCCCTATTAGTGAGACAGAAGTGACTAGGGTTTCTGGTAGTGGCTACGTTAAATGAACTTGGTGGTGCCGGATAGATCAAATCGGTGGGGCCGAGTTTGAATTTTGGTATGGGACATATGTGGATATGAGAAAGTGGTTGAGGGCTTTGGAGCATATCACTAAGCACTTTGAGCAAGCAAGCCATTAAGCAACACCTCATCCCTTTTAATAGTATTGGCTTTCCTATGGACTCAATGTGATCTTAGATCACTGAAATAGAAAATGTAGAGTCCCGAGCTTTGAGCTTGAGCCAATCCTTTGTCCTTAGCATCTTGAGGGATACACATTCCTAATCCATGCCATGCCAATCATTGAACTTTCCTGAAATATTTATCTTGAAATAGCATTAGTTCAATGAGCTATATGTTGTTAATAATTACCAAAACCACCCAGGTATAGTTGCACTTTCAATCTCCCCCTTTTTGGTAATTGATGACAACATATAGATCAAAGCTTCGACAAATGATAATAAGATTGAAATACATTGTCGCTTTGAGAAGTATGTGATAAGCAAGAGCTCCCCCTAAATTTGTGCATTATTTAAGACTTTCTTTTGAATGCAAATGCACAATCGACTAGTATCATGGGTTACTCTTCCATGTCACATACATCTTGGTGGAGCGCTCAAAATGATAGCAATTAAAAGCATGCACTCATCACCAAGCAAAGTGAATGATCATATATGGATATAAGAGATAATATCATCCAAGCAAACATTAAAGTAGCATATGAACAAACACATGATCATACAAGTATCTCACACAAGGACATAAGGTATCAAACAAGCACACAATAAAGTTCAACCAAACAAATAGCAAGAGATACAAAAAGCAACTCTCTCTCTCTCGAAGCCTATGATCTATACATATTTCTCCACCTTTGGCAACAAGTTACCAAAAAGTTCAAATATGCATAGTGCTATGCGTCTCTCAGGCTTGGTCTTCGGGAGGTGGTGCAGAGAGAACTCCTAGGATGAAGGCATCAGTCGATGTAGCTGGAGCTGGTGGAGTGGCTGCTGGAGGTGGCACTGAAGCTGTAGCTGCTGGTGCTGATGTGGTAGCTCTATTATCTGGTACTGGCACTGCAGTTGACCTCTGAGCTCTTGGCACTCGCTGAAAAGCACCTGTAGTTGACTTCCCTTTCTTCTCCTCTGCTTCCTCCTGGAGCTTCTCAACTTCTGTCTGCATCTCAGTCACTTTCAGATCAAGATCATAGAAATTTTGTTCAATGATCCTCTCTAAGCTCTCCTGATTCTGAGTCAGGGTGGCAAAGCCCTTCTCAGTCCTCAAAGTTGATTCGATCAGATATCCAAGTTGATCTTGTTTGCTCTTCAAGAAGACTTGAGATGCCTCTTCAGCACTTGGCATCTTTGCAGCTTTTTCTGTCTTTGCCTTAGCTCTCTTCTCTTGTGCTTGCACTGATGAAGGTTCATCCTCATTCATTACAACTGTGTTGTCTTCAAATTCTGGGTAGGGAGGTAAATGCTCCTTGTCCAACAAGTAAGTGCCTATGCCCATCTTTGAGTTGATGAGCACCTAAATGTGTGGAGCATACCCACAAGATCTTTTCTGGTCAGCAGCTGTCCTCTTGATTGTCTCTACAATCAGACTCATGACCTTGAATTTTTGAGGCACATCAAAAATGTGCAGCAAGTTGATTGAATGTCCTCTTATAATCCTATGATCTCCAGATTTGGGTAACAGAGTATGCCTTAAGATTGTGTTGATAGTAGGCAGACCAGACAACAAATATTTCACTGAGCCCAACTTATGAGCTTCATCAGGAATTTCCTTATACATATTTGCCATGGAGTTGTGGTCTTTCTTCTTCTTGGCATACACATCCAAATCATCCTCATGGTCTTCTGGGGCATTGATCAACTTTGCCCATTCTTCAATAGTTGACTGGTACCTTGTACCTTCAAACATCCACACTATCCTTCCATCTGGATAGAAATGAGCAGTGGAGTAGAATTGCATGATTAGCTCATCATTCCATTTGGTGAGCTTCTGTCCAACGAACTTGTCAACTCCACAAGCTTTGAAGCTGTCATGTACACCTGGAAAGTGATCTTCATTCTCTTTAATATATTCCCAATCAACCCATCTCATATCATAGACAATTGGCTTCTTGTCAAGCAGAATGGTCTCATAGAAATCTTCTTGTTCTTTGGTGTGGAACCTATAGTCCACAACAGTTCTCCTTCTCACAGCATATGGATCAGACTGTCTCCAAAGTCTCAATCCTGCATCCTTTCTAATGTTCATGTCCTGTGCCACCGGATGAGTGTCATTGTGGTCTGGAATCATTGGTTTAAGCTTTCTGAGCACTTGGGGTTCAGCATCTTCTTCTTCATCCATCTCAGGCACTGGGCCTTGTTCTTCTCCTCAGCAGGAATGTTTCTGGTGCTTCTCTTGGGTGTAGAATTGGTGGTTTGGGCAGCGGCTTTGGGAGCAGGTTTGGGCTTAGAAGTAGTAGCCCCTGACTTGATTGCATCTGCCATAAGCTTTTGTGACTTGGGTGCTGGTGCGGCATCCTCTTCCTCTTCATCATCAAATGGATATCTCATCATGGAGTGCTTGCCAATGACCCTGGCAATGGTCTTCCTGACCCTCTCCTTTCTCTTCTTGCCTTCTCCTATCTCTTTGGGTTCAAGAGTGAACTCCAGAGTTTCCTCTACAACAACTTTCCTAGGCTTGGATGTTGGCAGTCTCTTGGCAGGTGCTTTCTTGTGCATACCAGGCTTTGTTGCAGCAGCAGTACCATACTATTTCTTCAGCACTTTCTTCTTTGAGGTGGCCTCATCCTCAACAGCCACATAGTCCTCATCCTCAGAGTCTGAGATTCTCTTCTTTCTTGTCATGGTGGCTGCCTTCGGCAAGTTGCTTGGAGTGCTCCTGCTGCCATCATCATAGCTGCTTAAGGGACTAGTGCCTTCACTCATTTGTACTTGCTCTTCAGATTTATTCTGGCTATCACTCTGGTCAGACATCTTGGCAGACAAACTGACACCAAATCCTGTGAATCAATATAGATGAGGTAGAGTAGATGAGCATCGCAAAGTGCAGAGACTTTTGCAAAACAAATGAGTCAAAAACTTAGTTTTAGTTCTCTACTGAAATGATTTCGGAGCTACCGAATTGATAAACTCGGTGATACCGAAGCAACATTTGTAACCTAAACTAGTGAACTCGGTCAGACTGAGTCACAGTTCGGTGGCATCGAGGTTGCTAGGGTTTCACAGAGAATTGAACTTGGTCACACTGATTTAAAGTTTTCGGTCAAACTGAAAAGTGCATGTGCAATGGCCTAAGCCAAATCGATGAGACCGATTTCTACAATTCGGTCGGTCCGAGATGAGTTCAGCGGAGACCTAACCCTAAATTTTCGAATCAAACTTAACTTAAAGGAAGTTTTCTCTGGATAGATTGATTTCATACGTGGCAAAGATCATGGAATTGACCTTGTGCTTAGAATAGGAGGTAAAAGAGAGCACAAGGGGTCAAACTCATACCCTAGTTCGGTAGAAGTTTGCTATGGCGGCAACGACGGAGCATATTCCCGTTGACGGCGATAGAAACTAGCGGCGGGAGGTCGCTGGCAGCGAGGAGATGATCCGGAGACCCGAGGAGGCAGAGCAGGATATGCGCGGACTGAGGGCTTTTGAAGAAATTTTCAAAATCTCACCCGTGGATATATATATATATATATATATATATATATATATATATATATATCCCTGCCCTTTCGGTGTGACTGAGTGGAACAACTCGGTGGCACTGAGATGCAGAATCGCAGGAAGTTACTGCAACTCGGTGTGACCGAAATGTTCAAATCGGTTGCACCGAGATGAAAACCTATATCAACTTAGTGAACTCGGTGTGACCGAAATGGATGACTTGGTCATACCTAAATGCACAAAGAGGTTTTGGAAGTTTAAGTCTATGACGAATCGGGGACTCTGAGTGCTCCTCACACAGAATGGTTCCAATCTGACTTGATCAAACTTTGTGATGTAGCATGAATAGAGTTTGAGACGAGAAAAGCATAGATAGCTAGAGAAGGTTATTAGGCATTCTTGTCCATCCACTTGGCAAAAGAGAAAGAGCCAAACAATCAAAGCAACAAGTGGATGTCCTCGAATGAGTAAAATATGCAACCAACATGCTCACACAATAAAATGGCAAATGAAATATGTGGCAAAGCATGCATAAACACTCTAGAATCTATCAAGCAATTTGCGATGACTAGGTCATCTATATAGGAGTATATTGACTTAGGAGTCAAATGAGAACATTTGATCATAGGTCATAGTCATCATTTAAGCACAAGTGGGGTTACCACTTTTACATAAAGCATTATTGTGTTCACACCGTTAGAGTTGCTTTAGCTCAATTCTTAGAGTAAAGCTCCCCCTACATGTGATATCCCTCCTAAGATGGATGAACTAACCTTGGGTTCTGTCGATGATGACTTCATGTAGGTGTTGACGATGTGGACGCTCAATGTTGATGTAGATCATTCGGAGCAATCCATTGGAGTGAGTTGCACTTTCAATACCTACACGGGTTAGTCCCACAAGGAACAAGCAAGGATATCCATAGACATAGAATGATTTACACACAAGATGATGTCCATGAAAGCATTAGGTTACCTTATCCCTTGTCTAACCAACAAGAGGGTTTGTGACTACTTGAACTAGTGCAAGATATGGAAGTTGTTTGCACTTGTTCTTGCCAAAATGATATGAGTGAAGTGTGTTGGCGGAGTCACCCTCAAGAACTCTCTAGTTCTTCTTCTTCGGAATCCACATCATCTTGATGGTAATCCTTGGGGTTGTAGTTGTACTTGATGAAGTAGAACTTGTTGTAGTCTTGGGAACCCACTTGACCAAGGTCTTGGGAGCTTCTTCAAATGCATCAATCTCCTCTTGAAGCTTATCCTTGCCTTTTTGCTTGTGGTCTTGTGGTGGAAGATCATCTTGAGCTTGTGTCCCTTGGAAAGAAGTAGGATCGTACGTCTCTTGTTGAGGAACAAACTTTATCTTGGGGTATTGATCTTCTTCCCACTCAACTCCATTAGCATTGAACTTTCGTTCAAAACCAAGACCTTGGTTCTTCCGGTGCCTTCCTTGCTTGCATACAATTTCCTCAAATTGCTTACTTTCGGCAAGGCTCTTGTAAACACCTTTCTCTATAATACCCTTCAATAAGCTATTTTCTTGCTCAAGTGTAACTTGGCTAAGAGAATCATTAGTGGAATCAAGAGAACTACTAGAAGCAACAACATTGGATTTAGCATGATTATTGTTACTACTAGAAGAAGAATCTTTCTTACTTTTGTTGCTAGATTTAACTTGTGGCATGTAAGTAGACAAGACTAAACGCTTGGCAATATAAGAAGAACTTTTCTTGCGAAGATCATCATTGATTGCCTTTAAAAACTCATGCTCTTGCTCTAGGTTGAGCTTTTCAAAGCGTAGCTTCTCATGAGTCTTTAAAAGTTCTCTGATCTTCCAAGGTCGTTTCATGAGCTAACTTAAGAGTATTTAGTTCTTTAGTTAGACAATCAATCTCCTTCTTATCATCGTCATTTGTTTTATCTTGATTAGCATGATTAATAGCAAATTCATCATAGTTTTCATAACTAGAGTTATCAACAAGTAAATCATCATCACCTAGCAAATAATCTTCATCACTATTGAAATCAACATACTCGGGGTGTGATACCTTTGGGCCTTTAGCCATGAAGCATCTTCCAATTCCTTCACTTGGCGAGTCAAATATGTCACAGGAGTTGATTGACACAAGTGCTAGACCGGCAACACATTCATCTTGAGTATATTGGGAGTCGGAGTGATAACTTCTTTCAGAGTGATGGTCGGAATCGGAGCTGGATACCCATTCACCAACGTGAGCTTGATGTCTTTGTTTTGTGTAGCTCTTTGCTGATTTGTCCTTCCTTTCTGAATCCTTGCTTCCCTGGGAGGTTCTTCATTCATAACGATCATCTCTACTCCTTCTCTCTCTTGGTGGTGATTCTTCTCTTCCACTTCTTCTTTTAGGTGAATCTTCTCTTCTTTTGTAGGGAGCCGTACACTCATTGGAGTAGTGTCTGGGTCTTCCACAATTGTAGCAATTACGTTCAAACTCGAAGATCTTTTGTCATTGTAGGACCTTGACTCGGAACTTCTTTCCGTGCTTCTACTCTTGTAGAACTTGTTGAAGTTCTTCACCATTAGGCTAAGTTCTTCATTGAAGGTTTGTTTCTCACTTGATGATGTAGGAGCATCACATGAGGCTTTGTAAGCACCACTTGTCTTGTTGTGAAGCTCTTCTTTATCCTTGAGTGACATCTCATGAGCAACAATTCTTTCAATGACTTCCGTTGGCTTGAGATCATTCTAATTGGGCATCATTTGGATCAATGTGGACATGGTATCATATTTTCCATCCAAGGCTCTTAGGATCTTCTTGATGATGAATCTATCGGTCATCTCTTCACTTCCTAAGCCGACAATCTCATTTGTGATGAGAGCAAGCCTAGAGTACATTTTAGTGACACCTTCACCATCTTTCATTTTGAACTTGTCAAGCTGACTTTGAAGCACATCCAATTTGGATTCCTTGACGGAGTGAGTACCTTCGTGCATATCAATCAAAGTATCCCAAATTTCCTTTACATTCTCAAGACGGCTGATTTTGTTGAGTTCTTCGGGGCACAATCCGTTGAAGAGAATATTACAAGCTTGAGCGTTGTATTGCAGCATTTTCAACTCTTCCGCGGTAGCTTCATGGTTCGGTTCTCTCCCATCGAAGAACTCACCTTGCAAGCCAATAAACACAATAGCCCAAATGGTGAGGTTATGTCCAACAATATGCATTTTCATCTTATGCTTCCAACTAGCAAAATTAGTACCATCAAAGTAAGGACCTCTATGGTGGCAATTTCCCTCGCTAGACACCATAGTCTCCTAGGTTGTGAAACCAAGGCTATGATCACCAAAAGCTATGAAAATAAAGGCAAATGGAGACTGTAGCTCTGATACCACTTGTAGGATCGAAAGTATGTCTAGAGGGGGGGGGTGATTAGACTACTTGACCAAATAAAAATCTAGCCTTTTCCTAATTTTAAGTCTTGGCAGATTTTAGCAACTTTACACAAGTCAAGCAATCGACCTACACATGCAATTCTAAGAGTATAGCAGCGGAATGTAAAACATTGCACATGAAGGTAAAGGGAGGAGTTTGAGGGAGCAAACGCAATGTAGACACGGAGATTTTTTATCCGTGGTTCCGATAGGTGGTTCTATCGTACATCCACGTTGAAGGAGACTTCAACCCACGAAGGGTAACGGTTGCGCGAGTCCACGGAGGGCTCCACCCACGAAGGGTCCATGAAGAAGCAACCTTGTCTATCCCACCATGGCCATCACCCACGAAGGACTTGCCTCACTAGGGTAAATCTTCATGAAGTAGGCGATCTCCTTGCCCATACAAACTCCTTGGTTCAACTCCACAATCTTGACGGAGTCTCCCAAGTGACACCTAACCAATCTAGGAGACACCACGCTCCAAAAGGTAATAGATGGTGTGTTGATGATGAACTCATTGCTCTTGTGCTTCAAATGATAGTCTCCCAAACACTCAACTCTCTCTCATAGGATTGGATTTCGTGGAAAGATGGTTTGAGTGGAAAGCAAATTGGGGAAGGCTAGAGATCAAGATTTATGTGGTTGGAATGGAATATCTTGACCTCAACACATGTGTAGGTGGTTCTCTCTCAGAAAATGAATGTTGGAAGTGTAGGCTTGTTCTGATTGATTTCTCCACGAATGAAGAGAGGGTGGAGGGGTATATATACCCTGCACACAAAATCTAACCATTACGCACAATTTAGCAAACTCGATGTGACCGAATTAGAAAACTTGGTCAGACCAATTTAATAATGTGACCGTGGTATTTTGGTGGGACCGACTTGTCTACTAGCTGGGACCGATTTCTTTAGGGTTAGGGCATAACATAATCTTGGTGAGACCGATTACACAAACTCGGTGGGACCGACTTTGGTAATAAGCTAACCAGAGAGTTGGTCAGGCAAACTCGGTGGGACCGATTCGCTCATCTCGGTGAGACCGAAATGTTAGGAAGGGGAAACAGAGAGTTTGCATTGCGAACTCGGTGGGACCCATCGCTCATCTCGGTTAGACCGAAGTGTTACAAAGGGAAATAGAGAGTTTGCAATCCCATCTCGGTGAGACCGAAGTGACTAGGGTTTCTGGCAATAGCTATGTCAAATGAACTCGATGGCACCGTATAGATCAATTCGGTGGGGCCGAGTTTGACTTTTGGTATGGGACATATGTGGATATGAGAAAGTGGTTGAGGGCTTTGGAGCATATCACTAAGCACTTTGAGCAAGCAAGCCATTAAGCAACACCTCATCCCCTTTGCGCGATGAGGATATTACGTCTCCAGTTGCCTCACGCAACGAGATTCTCCAAGATAATCTTGTAATGGACTCCTCTACTGATTCTGATCGGTTAAATGATCTTATTGATGATATGGTGTTTAAAGTTTGGAAGTGTCAGAATTGCTTATCTATGATGCATTTAACCAACTCGTGTACTAGTCGAGTGAGGTGTCGCAGATGCTTTCAGCTGGGTCACCGGGCCAAGGGCTTTTCGGATTCTACCCCATCTCCAACTTATAGGTGGGTCCCATGGGTCAATGCAGGCTCTCTGGGCTGGTCAGCAGGAATATCTACACCCGACGGCTCGATTTCTGCCGTCGCCTATAAAACTGGGTCATTGCACAGTCCCGTCAAGTCTGCCACTCCATCCCCTCTGCCATTGCCCGCAGAACCACCGCCCGAAACCCCACCTCCATCGCCCACCACACCACCGCCGACCACACCTCCCCATTGCCACACCGCAGATTTGAGCTCCACATCCAACCCCGCTACCGACTCGTCGCCATCAATGGCCAACTTTCCTCTCGATCCTATGGAGTTTGCTCCTACAGGCTTTGAAGTGATCGAGGGCGGTCCACTCCGCCTTCTTTGCACTTTCTTGTTGTCGGCGGGGGCTCCAGATGTCAGCATGAGGACTTCGTCATCGCCATCGTCGAGCCGGCTCTGCTACCTGAGGAGATTCTCATCTTCTGTAACATGGTCAGTGAGTTTGTTGTTAACACTCTTGGGAGGGCAGTTTTGGAGGCACAACCATGGATTCAAGGGGTTGGGCTCTTCTGCTTTCGTACTACTGTGGCTAGGCAAGCTTTAGTTGATCACCCTCCATATGATCTGGGCAACGACAAATTCATTCGTTTTGTTCCACATGATGAGGGTCTAAACTATAGAGCCACCCAGGCTTTTCGTCGTGGATGGATCATGATGTTAGGTGTGCCATTGGATTACAGACGCACACAGTATATTGCTGACGCTGTTAGCACTTTCGGCCGTTCTCACCACTGGCACCAAGATGATCCGATGCGCATCCGCACTTTGGCCTATGTGTCGTTTCCGGCTCCATCACTTGTGCCAAGGGACGTGGTTTACTGCGAAGACACTGACTTTGGTGGGGCTAGTATATCTTGGATAGCCCCTATCTACATTATGTCTGCTACTTTTGCTAATATTCTTCCTGCCGACAAGGATCCCATGCCTTTCGAGGGCAACCCCCATCCTCTGCCTGGAAATATGTAGTTCGAGAACCATAACTGGGTCATGCCGGAGTTCCCAGAGCTTGGGTGGAACGATGTGCCACCACTGGTCAATGAGCAGCCACAGGAAGATATCCAACCAGTGAATGATGTTGTTCAACAGGAGCAGGTTGAGGAAGTTCAGTTCCAGGAGTCAATCATTCTGCAAGTTTCTGATGATTCAGTTAACAATGTACCTGATGCTTCAGATGTGGTAATTTACCAGCCCCCAATGGGACCATAGAAGCCTCCTCTACATATTGGGCAGGTGTTCACTGTCTTCGGGCCTGTCTTGCCTCCTGCCATGTAGTGGCAGTGCACTTTTGAGAAGATGATGCCATCTCTGTGCATTGCTGAGATTCTGAAGTTTGTCTTCAAGTCTGAAATTGGGTCCCTCTTGCTTGCTAAGAGATCCTAGGACATTTGCTACAATTGTTCTGATCTCAGCTTTGTTCTGCAACCTATGACTGACCCTTCTTGCGACACTGCTCGCCATACTTCTCCAGTTAAGAGGCCAGTTGCAAGGGCTCTCTGCTTTGATGACCTTTCCGAACATGTCACTGAATCTTTTGAGTTCACTGCTGCCCCAAAAGTGACCATGAAACGTGATTGAAAGTAGAGGACTGCGAAAATTCTGGTGGACACAGAGGTACGATGCAGTGCACGTCTCAGTGCTTTACGTGATGGATACCGTAATGTGCCAAGCAGTGGCCCTAGCCAGACCAAGTCTCAGAGCAGGTCTCCTCACACCTTGAAGAAGCGCAACACCAAGTTGACTCAATCTGATGGAAATTTGTCCGTGCCACCCCCAACTGCTATTGCCGACCTTCAACGTATTGGGACTCGCCTATGCATCGCTCTGGAAAAGATCACCATGGATAAGCTTGTGGATGATCCAGCTAAGTCCACCAGCAGCAAGAGTTCTGATGATTAGTTG
The DNA here is from genome assembly GCA_963921465.1 of Triticum timopheevii. Taxonomy (NCBI): domain Eukaryota; kingdom Viridiplantae; phylum Streptophyta; class Magnoliopsida; order Poales; family Poaceae; genus Triticum; species Triticum timopheevii. Next base: position 581,454,083 of record OY997270.1, on the reverse strand, counting down.
TGTCATGCAGATTTCTGGTTCATGGCATATCGTCTTAAATATCATCTATCTTTATTTCTATTTTCATGTATGGAACTCTGTCATATCGCTCTGCTTAGCTGGTCTGTGTAGGTCATTGTGTGATCTACTTTTGCTGCAACTTCTTTTGGTTTGTAATGAATTTGTCCGGGTTTAAAGATTGGAAGGTTTTATGTTGGAACATACATGGCCTTAATTCTGAAGTGCGGCAACTTGCTGTTAAGCAAAAGATTGATGAAAGTGGCTGTTCCGTGGTCTGCCTCCAAGAAACAAAGTGTATGCATATTGATCACATGTTCATTAGGAGGTTTTGTCCATGTCATTTTGATAATTTTGCTTATGTGCCTTCGGTGGGTTCTTCAGCTGGTATGGTCATTATTTGGAACTCTTCTTGATTTGAGGGCAAATTAATTGAGGCAAAACCTTATGGTATCATTGTGGAATTCCACTCCAAACATACATCCGAAGTTTGGTCTCTAGTTTCTGTTTATGGCCCATGTCAAGGTACAACCCGTGATGAATTCGTGCAGTGGTTATACAATCTTGACATTAATTGCGACGATAACTGGCTTCTTTTGGGCGATTTCTATTTTGTGCGGTAGCTTGAAAATCGTAATTTAACTAGTGATAATGTCAATGATATCTTTCTGTTTAATGAAATCATTGGTCACTTGGGCCTTGTTGAGCTGCCAATCAAAGGAAGACAATTCACTTGGTCAAATATGCAAACTGAACCTCTTCTTGAACAAATTGACTGGTTTTTCACTTCGGTTGCATGGACTTCGGAGCATCCCAATACTTTAGTTTTGCCTCTGGCACGCTCTACCTCCGATCATGTGCCTTGCATGGTCACGATTGCCACCGCCATTCCTAAAGCTAAAGTATTTCACTTTGAAAATTATTGGATTGACTTGCCTGGCTTTAGTGAATGTGTTGCTCAGGTTTGGGGCAGGTCGGTGTGTAGATCCTCGGCTGCTTTAACTATATCTTCTAAATTCAAAGCTCTCAGGTATGCCCTCAAGAAATGGCATTTAAATCTATCCACAGTTAAGGTGCTCATTTCTGATTGCGACAAGGTCATTCTCTTCTTTGATGTGATGGAGGAGATTCGAGCTTTGAGTTGGCCAGAATTCAATTTTAGGCGAATTGTAAAATTGCATCTGGAGGATATTTTGCTTTGGCAATTTGTTTATTGGAAGCAACATTGTACAATCAGAAGTATTAAGTTTGATGAGGAAAATTCTAAAAAAATTCACGCCATGGAAACTAAAAGGTTTCGGAGGAATACAATTTCTTCTATCAAGAATTCGGCAGGTGAGGTGGTTTCTGATCATCAATAGTTGGCGGGCATGTTTTGGTCTGATTTCAACCAGCGTATGGGCCAAGCAAAAGGAATTCAAATGGGTTTTGATCTAGACACATTAATAGAGAGAATTGATGGTCTAAAGGATTTATCCCACCCGTTCACGGATTCTGAGGTCGAGGCTATAATTAAGAATATGCCAACTGACCATGCACCTGGTCCCCATGGCTTTACTGGTCTATTTTTAAAAAAGTGCCGGACAATTCTCAAGGGGGATTTTATGCAACTTGTCATGGAGTTTTATGAGGGGAGTTGCAATTTGGAATGTCGTAATACTTCCTTAATTACTCTTATCCCCAAGAAGTTAAGCCCGGAAGTGGTTGGCGATTTTTGGCCCATCTCTTTGACCAACACGTGTTTGAAGTCTTTAACTAAACTGCTAGCTAAGCATCTTCAGAAAGTGATCCTGAGATGTATCCATTGTAATCAATATGGATTTCTCCGTTGTCGATCTATTCAAGATTGTCTGGCTTGGTGTTTCAAATACATTCATCAATGTAAAGCCTCTAAGCGTCCCATCCTCCTCCTCAAGCTTGATTTCACGAAGGCATTCGATACAATTGAGCATGAAGCCATCCTCAGAATCTTACAATGCAAGGGTTTTGATGAGTGTTGGACTGGCTAGATTAATGGCATCTTGTCTACGGGTTCCTCATCCGTGCTCTTAAACAGGGTGCCATGCAATCACTTTGTCTGTAGATCAGGCGTTCGTCAAGGGGATCCATTATCTCCGTTATTATTTGTGATTGCAGCGGATTTACTTCAGTCAGTGGTCAATGAGATGTGCTCCAGGAACATTCTATCATTACCAATCCCAACAAGTTCCAATGATTATCCGATCGTCCAATATGCGAATGATATCCTCATTGTCCTGCTTGCGATTGACGATCAGCTCATCGCCTTCAAGGAGATGCTTGACATATTTGTGGCTTCAACTGGTTTGTGTGTCAACTTCAGTAAATACTCCCTTATTCCAATCAATATGAGTGATGAGGAGGGCGCTAGGGTTGCCAGTTTGCTCGGTTGTGATGTTGGCTCTATGCCTTTCACATATCTAGGGTTACCCATGGGAACTTCTAGACCTACGATCTATGACCTGCTGCCCCTGGTTGATCGCATTGAGCGTTATTTATCTGCTTCATCATGTCTGCTGAATCATGGGAGCCGTCTACAACTGCTTCAGTCGGTGTTATGCTCCATGCCGATTTATTTCTTGTGTACGCTCTCTCTTCCCAAGGGAATTTTACAGCAGATTGAGAGAATCATGCGACAATGCATGTGGAGAGGTAACACAGATAATCCACGCCAATCATTGGCTACTTGGGATTTGGTTTGTCGGCCTAAGAAGTATGGCGGTCTGCGTGTTCTTAATTTAGGAATATAAAATGAAGCTTTGTTGCTCAAGCATCTCTTCAAGTGTTTTAACAGGGTGGACGTGCCTTGGGTCACATTAATTTGGGACACCTATTATGCTTCCTCACTGCCGCAAGTCACCCAGAGCCGTGGCTCCTTTTGGTGGTGTGATGTCATGCGTTTGTATAACAACTTCTGCAAGTTATCTGTTCCACAAGTGCTTGCAGGCAACACGGTGGTCTTTTGGCTTGATCGATGGCAGCTGGGTAATAATGTTGTCCTATTGCATGAGCAGTTCCCACGGCTTCATTCTTTGTGATTGATGACATGGTCATAGTCAAGGACTTTATGGAGCAATCTGATGCCTATGATCACTTCCATCTACCTCTGTCGCAGGAAGCTAATATTGAGCTTGCTCAACTTCAGTCTCTGCTGTCAATGATCAACCTGGATGAGGAGAGAAAGGACATTTGGAAGTGGCCATCTAAATCTGGGGAATTTAAATAAAAAATTTACTATGAGTCTTGCTTCTTCCACCTGGTGGTTGATCCCATTTTCAAATGGATTTGGAAGTGTGCTTGTACGCTCAAGTTCAAGGTGTTTGGATGGCTTCTCTTAATGGACCGTTTGACTACTAGGGACATGATGCAGCACCATCATTGGATCATACAGGATGACACATGTGTTCTATGCCTCTGTGCTTCTCATGAAGATCGCACATCTCTTCTTTGCTTGCAATTACTTCAGTCAAAGGGTTTGGAACTACCTTGGGATTTCTTGGATTGTTCAACCGAACTAGACTACATATGAGATGGCTCTATCTGCTAGGAGGGATTTTGGCCTTCCTATTTTCACAGAGGTTGTCTTGACTGCTACATGGAATATTTGGACACAAAGGATGGGAAGATCTTCAAAAATGAGAGGCCTTCCTTTACATCTTGGAGGAGGAATTTTATCCATGACATTTCTCTTTTGGCCCATAGAATCAAATGTAAATATAAAGATAGCTTAGTTTCCTGGATACCTACCCTCTCTTAGACCTCTCTATAAGTATTTTCCTTTTGTTTTTCTTGTAAATTGTACTCTTGTATTTCTCTAGTTCTTTTCAATAAAGAACTGTGAGGCTGTTGCCTTGCAGTATATAGTAAAAAAACACCCCATCCCCTTTTAATAGTATTGGCTTTCCTATGGACTCAATGTGATCTTGGATCACTGAAATAGAAAATGTAGAGTCCTGAGCTTTGAGCTAGCCAATCCTTTGTCCTTAGCATCTTGAGGGGTCCACATTCCTAATCCATGCCATGCCAATCATTGAACTTTCCTGAAATATTCATCTTGAAATAACATTAGTTCAATGAGCTATATGTTGTTAATAATTACCAAAACAACCCAGGGATAGTTGCACTTTCAGCTGGTTAAGTGGATAACGGTTGGATTTGTCCCTTGACTATAAAAGGGGAGTCTTCTTCTCCGAGTTGACTACCTCTTCCACCTCTAAGCTCCATTGATGCTCTAAGCTCCATTTTCGCTCGATCTCTCTCCCTAGCCAATCAAACTTGTTGATTCTCTAGGGATTGGTTGAGAAGGCCTCGATCTACACTTCCACCAAGAGAAATTTGATTCCCCCACTAATCCCTTGCAGATCTTGTTACTCTTGGGTGTTTGTGCACCCTAGAGGGTTGAGGTCACCGCGGAGCCATAGTCCATTGTGGCGAAGCTTCGTGGTGTCGTTGGGAGCCTCCGATTGAGCTGTGGAGATTGCCCCAACCTTGTTTGTAAAGGTTTGGTCGCCGCCTCCGAGGGCAGCAATAGTGGAATCACGACATCTCGCGTTGTGTGAGGGTGTGAGGAGAATACGGTGGCCCTAGTGGCTTCTTGGGGAGCACTATGCCTCCACACCGCTCCAACAGAGACGTACTTCCCCTCAAAAGGAAGGAACTTCGGTAACACATCCTCGTCTCCATCAGTTCCGCTTTTGGTTATCTCTCACCTTTACTTGTGCAGCTATATTGTGTTATATCCTTTGCTTTCTTGTGTGCTTATTGTTGTTGCATCATATAGGTTGCTCACCTAGTTTCATATCTAGACAACCTACTTTGATGCAAAGTTTAATTTGGTAAAGAAAAGCGAAAAATTGTTAGTTGCCTATTCAAACCCCCCCTCTAGTCAACTATATTGATCCTTTCAATTGGTATCAGAGCCTCGTCTCTTTTTAAGGACTTTACCGTCCAAAGGGTATGGTTGACACCATAGACGGTGAGGAGGAGCACCCCGGTGTGAATCCTTCTTCGTCTACGGCCGATGGGGGATCCCCGGTCTCACATGAGGAATTCAATGTGGCTTTGGACACATTGAAAACCTCTATGACGACCGAGGTCAAAGGCATGTTCAAAGAATTTCTTGATGGCCTTAAATTATCCACCGCTCCTTTGGAAGTGGTCGCTCCCACTAACAAGGTAGCGGATGCTAACTCCGATAAGGGGGAAGCTTCTTATGATAAAGTTACTTTATCTAGTGGTATAAATGGTAGCGGCATCTTTACCCAAGTTGAACCTCCACTTACTTATGGAGGACCGGTTCCCTCCACTCATTTGAAAAATGTTGGTCCTCCTCCTAAGATTGTGAAAATGAGGATTTTGACTCTTGGGTCTATCACTTTAAATGTCATTTAAACCATGTTAATACTATCCTTTGGAGAATTATTGAGCAAGGTTTCTATCCGCATGACCCAAGCAACTTCACCCTGAGAGAAGCCGTAGACCATCAATTTAACAAGAATGCTCTCTTCATCATCCAAGATGGAATTCCATCCGAAGATATTGCTCATCTCCAACCCTTCTCCGTGGCCAAGGAAGCATGGCACCATGTTGTTTCCATTTACAAGGGAAGCACAAGCATTCAACGCTCCAACTATAAAGTGGTGCAAGATGAAGTCGATGAGTTTGCAGTGAATGAACATGAAGAACCTCATGAGCTTTACCGGAGATTAACCACTCTCGCGGCCTCTCTCTGAGATCATGGGAGCAAGGATACGGATGATAATTGGATCAAGCGCAAATTCCTAAAGGCCATGATGCCTTACCACAAGCCATGTCCTCTGTCATCCGTCAAAGGCCGGACCTCCACACCTTGTCCTCAAGTTAAGTGTTGGATGAGTTTGTGGCAATGAGAATCTTGGACAAGACCGCCAACAATGCGGTGTTGCATTCTGAAAGAGAAAAGAAGCCCAACCTTGCCTTGAAGGACAAGGCTCGTGTGGAAGAAGAGGATGAAGAGGAAGATGAGGAGAGCAACCCTGAAGATACGAAATATGATTACCATGAGCACATGGCTCTTGCTTCAAGGAAATTTTCGAGCAAGAAGAACTCAAGGCCCAATTTCAACAAGAACAACTCAAGTGGCATCAAGGGCAAGCAACATGTGAGAACATGTTACAATTGTGGCAATGTGAGCCATTTTGTTGTGGAGTGCCCTTACAAGAAGCAGGAAGACAATGGTGGCAACCTCATCCGAAAAGACAAAGCCAAGTCCTTCCCTAACAAGAACAACTTCACCAAGAAGACTCCGACAAAAGGTTGGTGGCACAAGAAGAATACAATGAGGATGATGATGATGATGATGAATATGGTGAAGCCATGGCCACGGCCTCCGTTGCCATTGCCACAACTCCACGGGTCTCTCTCTTCGATTCTCCCAACGAGATCATCACTGCCAAGTGCCTCATGGCCAAAGCCACCAACAAGGTAACCCCCAACATCAAAACTACCATCATTACTAATCCTTCCTTCACGGATTGCATTGATGAAAGTGAGGGGTCTAATGAGGAAGTAAATGTATTTGAGTCTTTTACAAGTAAGCTCAGGGGCAAATCCAAGAAGCACTTAGTTGCTCTTTTGGAACAACTTGGTGAAGCCAATGACATGATCGAGGCTCATGAAGAAACCATCGCTAAGATGGAAGGTCATAGTCATGACTATGCCGATGAGATATCAGATCTCTCTGATGCGCTTGAGGAAGAGCGTGTTCATCATTTGGCTCTTGAGGAGTCACACAACCATGACCATGCTAAATTAAAGAAGGATCTTGATCATGCTCTTGTTGTATCTCGTGTGCTTGATTCCAAGAAGGCTAAACTTAGGGTTGTGGATACTCTAAAATGCGCAAGATAAGTGTGAGTGCTATGGATGGCCTTCTCGTAGGGATATGGGAGCGGGTCCATAGTGGTGTATTGGTATGGTGAATATGTGGACTCGTGTGTGCCACCTCAAAGAAATTACTGGTAGTCGTAGTTCGAGATAGCCACTGAATCAAAGCTGGCTTGCTAAAGTTAAACTCCACCACCCCTTTGTTAATACTGATGCATTTGTAGCTAGTTCTGATGTAAGTCTTGCTGAGTACATTTGTACTCACGTTTGCTTAATTTATGTTTTTGCAGAGAGACTTCATTCTCACTAGTAGTTTCACGTGGGCTCCGACGTTTAGCTTGGGAATCCTCGAAAGAGGCCTGGTTCCTATGGAGGGTCTTGTAGATAGACATGCTTTCTAGCCTGCTCTCTTTCTAGCTATCTGTACTCAAACATGTTTATGCTTCCGCTTGGCTTGTATGATTTGTGTGAAGGGCCATGAGACCCGCTCCTCGTAAAGAATGCTATGATGGCTCTTCTGGGCATTTATCTATATGAGTTGTTGAGTTATTTTGTGATGCCATGTTGTACAACACATACTTACATGTTATGCATACGTGTAACGTGTATTGTTATGTGTGGGTTCCGACACCTAGTTGTTTATTCTTGGTAGCCTCTCTTATGGGGAAATACCTCCTAGTGCTTCCATTGAGCCATGGTAGCTTGCTACTGCTCCGAAACACATGGATTGAACGGCAGGTGTCCTTCCTTGCTCCTGTGTTTGTCCCTTTGGGGAAATGTCACACAATGTTTTACTGGAGTCCTTGTAGCTTGCTACGACTGAGTTACACTCGATGTTGACTGACACATGCATTGCTGGGTCATGTATGCTTGTCCTTGTAAGTTTGTGCAACCTTGGGTTTACAACTAGTCATGTCGGCCTGGGTTCTTTGTCGTATGGATGCTAGTGACACAAGTATACGTGAGCCAAAAGGCGCAAACGGTCCCGACCAAGGCTGCAGCCATGGGAATGTCGTGCATGAGGCCGCAAAGCGATATGATGTGTTACATGCTAGATCGGTGTGACTTAGGATTGGGGTCCAGACACTACCACTTAATCCTATGGTGTTTGGTGAATCCATAGTAGTGGGGAGGTAGCACGAGCTGTAGTACCGCACGAGCGGTACTACCGCTCGCTACTACCATGCAACTTCGACTCAGTTACAAAATACAAAGCACAAGCGGCAGTGCTCGAACAACTAGAGGGCGACAGTACCGCTGGAGCGGCACTACCGCTCCCCAGCATGGTACTCCCGCTTATGTGCTTCTGGAAATCCCAAGTAGAAGACGGAAGAGCTCCAAATTGTCAGGAAGGAAGGAGGGTGCAAATGTGAATGTGTGCATGTGGATTCCACCCTAACCTTTCCAAATGCGGACCCCTCTTAATAGTACAGATTTCCTTCGACTCAAATCCACCAAAAAGAAATCATCAGAAAATAACCGTCTTTGCTCTTAATCACCAAGGGGGAAAAACCGTCTTGTGCAATCTAGTAATCTCTGAAAAGTCAATGCACACGGTTAGTCCGCAAAATGCATTGTCATCAATCACTAAAACCACTAAGGGACAAATATGCCATAACACCAAAATACATGGATCTCAGTGTTGGAGCTCGAGGGCCTCCGGTTTGCTAAATCGGGGTGTCATTGTGAAGGCACCAACCATTTAATAAGACAACTTGGATCATGACACTCGAAATGTAATGGCCACAAACTTTTGATGGATCATTAAATCCAAGAGGCTGAGGATGGAATGAGCCCGAGACTTAAAGCCTCAAAAACCTTTGTTGCTTCCAAAGCTAAGAATGGTGGTGCCAATGATAAAAGGTGAGAATCTTCCATCAAAGGATTGTACTCAGTGATCTCAAAGAAGACTCAAAGAACCCCGAGGCCAAAAATACGAATTTAAGGTAGCATTTGGGTGTTCTAACGTGGATAAAACTTAAACCTACAATTCTAGAAGACAACTCCCGATTTCATATTTTGGGCAACTAAGGAACAAGATTTCAATGAAACCTCATTGAAACATTTTTCTAGTTTAGTTAGAGACAACAAATCTAACGCAAGTGCCAATTATTTCCATTATTTCCATAATTAATATGTTTACATATGAAAACATGAGCATTATGACAAGAAATAAGCATTCAACACTGACGCATACAGATACACAATAATAATGGAACTTAACTAAGCATGACATCATTGCCCTACTATTGTTTACTGGCGCCTGGCACGTTGCATGTTGGCAAGCATAGTTTTCAAGTTGAGGAGGGTGGATTGCTTGCAAATGATGCACATAGGGAAGTCCTCCCTACGCACGAAAACATGCATATAGCATTGTGGGCACCCCCCATGCATCATCTTGACGGGGCTATTATCGGATGATACACATGAACTAGGAGATGACGAGCCGGTGCTTTCATCCTGAATGTTTTCCATCTCAAACCTATCACCCTCAGCTACTGCTACTGGCAAGTGGTCCAACCTACAAATTAGTAGGAAGAAAAATATCAATGGTTACGTAGATCACTTTTCATAATGCAAGATGAAGAACACATAGAATTAAGGAATGTTTACCTGAATGTTGAGTCGATAGAAGAGGATAGGAGTGTGCGCTTTGGTTGTATCACCTCCAATGGGTTATTTATATAGAGATGTATATGGGGAGAACTAAATGCCGTTTATTTCATTCATAATCAAACAATATAAGGACCTCTTCATTACACAATGCTCCATTTCGTTGGTCAAACCTATTTATTTGCTCTGTAAATGTTGTTCATTTATTTCTCTGTCAACGCCCGTTTGTTTTGCTTTGAATTTACATAGAGAGATCTTTCTCCCATTCTCTTAATTCGGGAATAGTGAATTGTGATTCAAATGAAGATGTGAATGTATGGCGGTTCTCATTAGTAGATTTGCACAGGGGAAAAATTCACTCTTGAAAAGAGGGACACTTTTAAATAGGTAAAGCCCAGACGACACCGTTCTTGAGTTTAGATGTGCTTGGTTGGAAGATATTTAATGAATTATGTAGGAACTATTTTCAAATGTTCTAGGGTCATATATTAGTTAGCATGATTATACATTAGTGAATAATCTACAATTATAATCAGCTTGTAGAGGTTTTTTCACATCGATTACATCAATTAACAATAATAATTAGAAGTGTGGTGGATATTTTTTTAGTAGGTATCTTTATTTTATTTGTGATAATGTGATTCATATATTTGTAATAAGGTGTACGTTTTAGAGAATAACTATGGGATTTCCAAGCACATAGTTTTGAATTCAAGAAATTTGCAAATATTTCATAGTCTTTAGTTTTATTACAATCATTCTCCTAAGGCATGGATTTGTGAATCAAAGGTTATCTTTATTTACCATATTTATTTGCTACTTTATTTTTCTTATCTTGGATCTTACCGTGTGGAGTCTCCTCTTCAACTTTATCTTTGTCTATTTCAGCATGTTGTTACTTTTTTGTGGGCTAAAGAGAGTTTTATTCTTAAATCACTGGATTACAGTCGCAAGGCACTAAATCCTCCATACATGGGGGTTGGGTATGTGGCCATGATTTCTACTACACAACTTATTCTTGTAGACTCGTGTTGGCCTCCAAACGTAGAGTTTTGTAGGACAGTAGCAATTTTCCCTCAAGTGGATGACCTAAGGTTTATCAATCTGTGGGAGGCTTAGGATGAAGATGGTCTCTCTCAAACAACCATGCATCCAAATACAGAAATTCTTGTGTCCCCAACACACCCAATACAATGGAAAATTGTATAGGTGCACTAGTTCGGCAAAGAGATGGTGATAGAAGTGTACTATGGATAGTAGATATAGGTTTTGTAATCTGAAAATATAAAAACAACAAGGTAGAAAGTGATAAAATGGAGCATTAACGGTATTCAATGCTTAGAAACAAGGCATAGGGTTCATACTTTCGCTAGTGCAATCTCTCAACAGTGCTAACATAATTGAATCATATAAGAATCCCTCAACACGACAAAGAATCACTCCAAAGTTCTTCTCTAGTGAGAACATAAGATGAAATTGTTGTAGGGTACGAAACCACCTCAAAGTTATCCTTTCTGATCAATCTATTGAGCTATTCCTATAAGTGTCACAAACAACCCTAGAGTTCGTACTAAAGTAACACCATATGCTATGCATCAACAAACTCTAATGTCACCTAGATACTCCAATGTCACCACAAGTATCTGTGAGTTTATTATTCGATATGCATCAAAGAACCTCAGATTCATAATATTCAAACCAACACAAAGAACTTCAAAGAGTGCCCCAAGATTTCTACCGAAGAAAGTAGAACAAAAATGTGCATCAACCCCTATCACAAAAAAATACACTTCCGTGATGATACATGTTTGTCACAGTAGGTGACGTTTTCTGTCGTGCATGTACATCCATGACAATTTTATGACAGAATCAAGATAGTCATACCTATGCCGTCATAGAGGTGTTCCATGACATTACAAAAATTATCACCACGGAAGTGTCCACTTCCATGACGATAAATCGCGCGTCATAGAAGTGCTTTCGTCATGGGTGACAGACATGTGGCATCCACCGTAACGGCTTGCCGTTAAGCTATCAGGTACGGTTTTAGATCTGATAACCCGTTAACAGCCCAGACCAATGGGGATTTTCCACGTGTAAAATTCTCATTGGCTGGAGGAAACACGTGTTGGCTCACCGTTGGGACAGATGTGATCCACTCATTGGACAAGCACGACAAGAAATATATCAACTAGTAACCTTCTGTCAGTGACCCTGTAAGAATTGGTCATAGATCTATGACCATTTGAGACCAGTTGGTCAAAAGCTGTTCGGGGGACTCCAAACCCTAAACCATTGCGACCATTTTGGTCAGAAAGGTCGTAATTTCCTTACACGAAATGGTCATAAAGCAAACAGTGCTGGTCCACTGCCTTATTTCTAGTTGTTAACGACCAATATAGATGGTCATAGCCTTGTAGATTGTGGTGGGTTGTGATGACTAGGCGCCATCTCATCAGTTTTGCCTATGTGTCATGTCCATGTGTCAATTTTTGCCCTAGGTTGTGAAGCAACCTATATTTCCGTTATTCCGAAAATTTCCAAAAAATTCTCATAAATTGTTTGGATCATATCTTCATCAAATATGTCAAAAACCTTCCTTGCCTAGTTCAAAAATAACTCAACAATATTCATTTTCCTCTTCTGTTCAAAGCAGCACTTTGTGAAGGAAGTACCATTTTGGCATGTCCAAATGGTATCCATTTTCTACAGTGCTTTCCTCTACCCAAATAACCATCTTCCACCAAATGCCAGCTCAATCCATTCATTATTTTGAGCCCAGCTTCAACATTCGTATTTATGTCCAGTGTGGTACTTTGCAAAGCAAGTACCACCTAGGCTCCTCCTTTTGAGCTGAAAATTTGTGAAGACAGTCTTCTTAGTAACTGGTCATCCTCAGCCAAAACTCATGCCCATTAGCCATGTGCATTTCCCGTACCGCTAATCAAACACTTGGCTGCTTATTCATGTTTGAGCATCGATCGGTCTCCTCGTGAGAATCTTATGTTGGGATTTTCTTCCTAGCACCTACCTAGGGAGTGCCCAACCCACTAGACATGCCTAGGCCGCCCAGAACACATGGCAATGCCACGGTCACGTGGTGACCACGCGACGGGCATGCGAGTTTACGCGCTCTAGAGTTGGGGCCCTCGCCCACCGTCCAAATCTCGACGTATCGCCACCAAACCATGTATTTATGAATAAATAGGTACTTATGTAACTAGAAATAATTTTTGGAAAAAATAAATAGCAACCTATGAAACAGCTGCAGTTCAAATTTGACCCGCTTCCAGCTGAATCGGCGGAATTTTGTCTTTTTCACCAGAGGTGGATCAAAACTTTTGACACCCAACCATTTTGTCAATTGTGCATTAAATATGGCCCAGTATTTTATAAAATTGATTTGGTCCAATTTTGCAACAAATATATGGTAGGTCCTTCACAAAAAAAACTCATTTCAGGCACTCGGAAAATGGAAAATGAATTTTCCGTGCAAAGAAAATGAAAACTTCCTTAGGCAACATTGTTTGCCATTCCAAGATGCACCCTTGTACACAGTATGAGATTATTTGAACAAACTATGCCATGAATGTGGCCATAAGATTGATCATTTGGCTTGAAAGCCATGAATCTTCACGCATGATAGCTCATTTTTTAGAACACTTTTTAAAAATAATTTCCGTATTACAAGTTTATTATTTTTCCTGGAAACTTGGTCACATATAATGACACAATGTGAAGGTTTTCCAGTTTTTTGATTTGTTTTAAGTTTTTATGCACGTTTCAAAATGCGGTCAAAATGGTGGGCTTGACCGTTCCTACCTAGTGGTTGAATCTTGGAAATTTTTTGATGTTTCTCTAATTAAATAGATACTTATGTACCTAGAAATGATTTTTGGAAAAAATAAATAGAAAACTATGAGGCAGCTGTAGTTCAAATTTGACCCGCTTCCAACTGAATCGGCGGAAATTTGTCTTTTTCACCAGAGGTGGATCAAAACTTTCTACACCCAACCATTTGGTCAATTGTGCATTATATATGTCCTAGTATTTTAGAAAATTGATTTGGTCCAATTTTGCAACAAATATATGGTAGGTCCTTCACAAAAAAACCTCCTTTTGGGCACTCGAAAAATGGAAAATGAATTTTCTGTGCAAAGAAAATGAAAACTCCCTTAGTCAACATTGTTTGCCATTCCAATATGCACCCTTGTGCACAATATGAGATCATTTGAACAAACTATGCCATGAATGTGGCCATAAGATTGATCATTTGGCTTGAAAGCCATTGATCTCCACACGTGATAGCTCGTTTCTGAGAACACTTTTTAAAAATAATTGCCGTATTGCAAGTTTGTTATTTTTCCTGGGAACTTGGCCACATATAATGACACAATGCGAAGGTTTCCCAATTTTTTTTATTTTTTTTTGAATTTTTTATGCCCGTTTCAAAATGCGGTCAAAACAGCGGGCTTGACCGTTCCTAGCTAGTGGTTGAATCTTGAATTTTTTTTGTGTTTGTCTGATTAAATAGATACTTATGTACCTAGAAATGATTTTTGGAAAAAATAAAGAGCAAACTATAAGGCAGCTACAGTTCAAATTTGACCCGCTTCCAACTGAAACGGTGAAAATTTGTCCTTTTCACCAGAGATGGACCAAAGCTTTTGACACCCAACAATTTGGTCAATTGTGTAGTAAATATGGCCTAGTATTTTAGAAAAATGATTTGGTCCAATTTTATAACAAATATATGGTAGGTCCTTCACAAAAAACCCGATTATTGGCACTCAAAAAATTGAAAAATGTTTTTTTTGCAAAGAAAATGAAAACCCCTCGAATCAACATTGTTTGTCGTCCCAAGATACACAGTTGTGGAAAATATTGGGTCATTTTAAAAAACTATATAAGCGGATAATATGTTGAATGTTTACCCACAATAAGAGGGTACAAAATATCAAAAAACAGAAGAAAAAACAAAATTACACAAGCTGAATTATGATTGGTGGAATCTGCTGTGGCATGGATCAGTGACGTGGCAAACTTCCATCCATCGATCAATTCATCCAGCCCACCGTAGAAAGCATCCGTCCATCGATCCATTCATCCAGCCTCTCTCCCTCTTGCCCGAACCCTAGAGCTCCGCTCCTTCCTGCCGCCGCCACCTCCACCTCCCTCTCCCCGATCCAGACCCAGCCACCACCCATGGCGCCCGCTAGAGCAGCCACCAGCGATGGTGACGGCGAGGCTAGAGGCCGCCGGATCCGGGATCCGGGGGGCGCATAGCCCCTCCTCCCATGAGATTCGGGACACAAACGCCCATCTGGATCGAGTAGCTCCTCTCCCCATCCGGATCGAGCAGTTCCACCGGGCTCTCCTCTGGCCGCTGCACCGTCTCCACCGACTAGATTTGGTGCTCCTCGCCCGACCCACCCACCAGCAAGCGGCTAACCCTAGACGCCGCCGCGGATGCTGTCTCTTCCCCGACGTCCTTGGCGAGGTTTGTCTCGTCCCCATCCCCTCCTCTACTTTTCCCTTCCCTCTCCGTCACCTTGCGGCCTCTCTGTTTCACAGGGAATGAATAGGAGCTCCGGCCAAGGCCATGGACGCCACCAGCAGAAGCTCTGCCTCGAATTTGAAGAGGAGGGTTAGCCTCCGCCGCGGCGCCGCCCATCCGGCCGGAGAAGTCGCCCCTCCGACCATACCCTCCCGCCCAGCAGCGACTCCCTCCCTGGAGCAGCAGCTCGCTCCCAAATCATTAAAAATTAAAAATCAACAATCACCACACCATCGAGCCCACCGTGGCGATGGAGATATGGCCTTGTTCGTCCCTCCCCTCCCTTATCTTCTTATGCTGGATTTGTTTCTTCATCTCCCGATCTGATTGTGTGGTCTCTGCAAGAAGTTTGCTTTGCTCCCATCGCCACGGTGCTGCACCTGTCAAGGACACGCCGCTGCTGGCCATCAAGGTCATGCCCAACAATCACCACACCATCAAGCCCACCCTGCTACCAAGGTGATTTACCTCGCCTCTCTCCCCTATATTCATTTCAGTTTGGCCGGTTCCCTGATGCGTCCAGTGTGTTGTTTTGGTGGAAATTGGCTGCTAGTTGAGATTCAATACCGCTCATATGAACTGGCTAAGAATTTTTTTTCAAGTAAAGTATCAACGTGTCCGCGGAAGTAACACAGTAAGATGCGGACTTACATACTATGCACTTGCTTCAGTTTCATGCTCCCTCCGTCCGAAATTACTTGTTGCTCAAACGGATGTATCCAGCACTATTTTAGTGCTACATACATCCGTTTGAGTGATAAGTGATTCCGGATGGAGGGAGTATTTGTTGCAAACTGGTTAGGCCAGCATGCATGTGTGCGGTTGCACAACAATTATGATGGCAATGGTGTATTTTGTCGGGTTGGAATCAGGTAGTAGTATGACAATATCAATTGATTTTGGTGCGATACGAGATTGGGTTGGGACTCCTTTTACAGTTTGAGCATGAACAGAGCACACTTTTCATTTTTTTATTACATGGAGGAGCAGTATCAAGTTTTCTTGCTGGAGATTGTTCATGAACTGAAGGTGTGCTCAAAGGAACTAACTTGCAATGCCATAGTTGATTTCATACCATGTTTCACTTAACTTGCAGTGTTTTGCTCCTTGCAGTGTTCTGGATCAGTGTTCAAGCTACAAAAATTAAAAATTGAACAAGCCTGTGCAATTTGTGTAGCCTAAATAAGATATCTGTTTCTCATTACCTTCTTTGAATAAGATTTCTTGCTTATAGTCAGAATGACATCGCTAAAAGAAAGTCAACTATTCTTTGGCTAAGTGTTATATTCTTTAATTTTCTATCATGTTTGTCTCCCTTATTTAACATTTTCCATGCTCTAGTTTTGTGATAATATATTAGAATAGATGATGCTTGTTGTGCGAGAGGAAGATATGTCACCACTAGAAGAATAGCGATTTGGCGAAATATGGTGCTTGTTTATTGCTGTGATGGATACATCCAAGACAATTATTGTGGCTTCATTAGTGGGGTGTATTTTTGTTTCATTCAATATCTGATCTGATTATAAACATAACCATAGGACGTATTTAGATGGGTGTATTTAGTGGGTTGTATTTAGATGGGTGTATAAAAAAATGATTTGATCTTCTCTTCCTTGGTTTCCTGATGCACTCCTATTCCACAACCACAGGGACAACACATCGATTGGGGATGAGCCGGATGGGGCCAACAAGCCTAGGAGGAGGAGGAGCTCCATCCGCATCGGCTCATGCTCATGGAGGAACAAGTCTGAATCGTTGTTGTTACTCTGTTGTCCTAGAGTCACCATCCGCAGCAACCATGGTAGTATTTCTTCATGCATTTACTTTCAGAAAGCACGTGCAGTTCTTCATAGTAGTATTTCTACCTGAAACTCGATCTGTGATTTACCCCTAATGTTTGCTTGTTGGCAATTTGCCACTGCCCATCATGTTCTGAATGGCACGCATTTTGTCATTTTGTGTCTACATCAATAAAGAGACTAAGAAATCAAATGATTCAGAGATTCAGAGAACAACAAGGCGTGTTCTAATAAAGCAATCAAATAAAGAGATCAAGCACACTGCCTAAAATTGCCACTGTTGTTTCAATAAAATTAGTAGAATTACCTTGTGGTTCCTCTGTTTGCTTCATATTATGGTTGCTCTACTTCTAGTGTCTTACTAGCTTGTTCTGGCTCATCGTGTTCCTTCTTGTAGTTGATTTTCCAGGTGGTACACGTGCAAGCAAACATTTAAACTCAAACCCATCCATCCTCTGTACTATAATGTACTGAAGAAGTAATGTAGATGAATATACATGCAATTTTATTAAGTGAATGCCATGCAAACAACTAACTTGCTCTTGTCCATGTAGATGGAGTTGGAGAATGAGCAGAGCAGCATCAGCAAATGACCTGATGGTGAAGAAGCACCTGATGACCAGAACCCGTTGGCGATGAGGAGCCCGCAGGAGCGGAACACGTGGCTGGAGAACATGTCCTGGCGGATCTGGAACCTCGCCAGGAAGAAGAAGCAGGTATGCTGTATGCCTCCCTGAAATTAATCTGTGAATGCCCCAATTTGCTTGTCGACTTTATTTTCTCTGCAACAAGTAGCATTGCGGGTGCCAAAATGTTGGGGTGCAGTTCACTGCTGGTGCCAGCCAAACTAATTATAGTGTAATCACTACTAGAAAAAGGGCTATAGATGTGATTGACACTAATGGCGCACCAGACAGGTGGTGCGCCATTAGTATATACTAATGGCGCACCACCTCCTGATGCGCCATTAGTGTTGAAACTACTAATGGCGCACCCTGCCCACGGTGCGCCATTAGTATCAAATTTTTTTTGAACTAGTGCGCCTGTCCAAACATACTAATGGCGCATCAACAGGAAGTGCGCCATTACTAGTTGTAACTAGTAATGGCGCACCAGCCAGAAAGTGCGCCACTAATGTTATTTTTTTATTATTTTTTTATACCTTTGTTTTGCTAAACTACTAATGGCGCACTCTCACGAGGTGCGCCATTACTAGTTTAAACTAGTAATGGCGCACCCTGCCAGAGTGCGCCACTAGTATGTTTTTTTTGCAAAACTACTAATGGCGCACCACCAGGGGTGCGCCATTAGTAACCTGGATTACTAATGGCGCATTTGTTGTTGGTGCGCCATTAGTAAGTGGGCAGCAACAAGATATTTTGGACAGCCTCTCCTCCCACACTCACTTTCTCCCCACTTCATTCTCTCCACGGCCTCCTCCTTGTCTCGGGTGCCTCCTCTTTTTCACCTCATTTCCACCATAGATTCATTGAAATTAAGTGGTTAAGTTACCTAGCTAGATCTATGTATGTTCGTGGTGTTGCATATGTTTGTGGTGTTGCATATGTGTTTGTGTTTGGAGGTGTACCGGTATTTGAAATGCGATAGTTGCCAATATTTTGCCGGAATGTTGATTCATTTCCGTTTCGGCGAGAATTTTGGCATTAAGCATTCTTTTTGGTCCTATTTTTAGGGAAAGTCATGCCAAATTTTTTCTTGGTTCTAAAATATCGTTTTGCTCTACCCCGCAGGCGACCATGGTCCGCACGATGACCGAAGGCATCGTGAATAGGTTTTTGAGGTCCACGAAGGCCGAGATGCTTCAAAAGAACGAGACGGAGATAAGATGTCCATGTCGAAGATGCAAGCTGAATAGCCTTATTGCGGACCCGGATTCCGGGCAGGTGCGGGACCACCTGCTCTTGCGTGGTTTCATGGATGGCTATCGGTGGCAAGGTGATGAAGATGACTACGAAGTCGTCCATGGGGGCCGGGCAAGAAATGAGGAAGGGCAGCAAGACAACCACCGCGGCTCGGGCGGGCGAGAAGACGAAGAATCCCCAGGAGATGATCACGACGGTGATGCTGTACACAGTCATCATGTAGAAGATGCAGGACATGATGATGTTGCCGGCGGAGCAGACGACGTTGGACCATCGATGGGCTGGGTGCAGGACCCTCATATTCAAGAGCTGCTTCTCAAGCAGACGGATAATGCAAGAGCTGCCGCCCGAGAGAAAGTCAAGATGGATCAACTTGAGTTAGACGCGGTTACTCCATTGTATGAAGGATGCAAGCCCGAGGATACCCGCCTGAAAGTAACGCTCTTGGCTCTGGAGATGAAGGAAAAACACAAAATGACCGACGCATGCTTCGACGAGAACATGTCATTCTGGCACGAACGTCTTCCCAAGGGGAACAAGTGCCCGACCAGTTTGGAGGAGGCAAAGAAAATCGTGTGTCCTCTGGATTTACCGCACGTGAAATACCATGTGTGCATGAACAATTGCATCATTTATCGGGACGAGCATGCGGAGTCTACCATATGTCCGGTGTGCGGTGTCACTCGATACAAGAAGAGGAAGAAAGCTCCTCGAAAAGTGGTGTGGTACTTTCCGATCACTCCTCGTCTGCAGCGGTATTTCGCGGACCCTAAGGTAGAAAAGCTCCTGCGTTGGCACGCAGATAGGGAGGAGAAGAAGCGAGAAGATGACGCAAATGATCCGGAGATAGATAAAAAAGACAAGATGCTGAGTCACCCTAAGGATGCGAGCCAGTGGCAAGCGTTGAACTTCGAATACCCAGAATTTGGGAACGATCCAAGGAACATCGTGCTGGGCGCGAGCACCGATGGAGTCAATCCGTTTGGCAGCCAGAGAAGCACACATCGCACCTGGCCTGTGTTTGTGTGGATGTACAACCTTCCCCCCTAGTTGTGCATGAAGAGGAAGTACATTCACATGAGTATGCTAATTGAAGGGCCGAAACAACCAGGGAACGACATCAATCTGTATCTGGGGCTGCTGAAAGAGGAGCTTGACACGCTGTGGAAAATGCCAGCCAATACGTGGGACGCCGCAGAGAAAGAATATTTCCCTATGAGATCCGCACTGCTCACGACGGTGCACGACTATCTCGGTTACGGATATCTTGCGGGGCAGGTAGTCCACGGATTTTCTGGATGCGTAAGGTGCATGGATGACACAATGTATCGCCAACTAGATAGAGATCCCGGGTCTTCAAAAACCGTGTTCATGGGACATCGAAGGTGGCTTCGCGACGTTGACCCGTGGAGGAAATGCAAGGATCTGTTCGATGGTGAAACCGAACCCCGAAAACGCCCGTGTACGAGGAGCGGCGAGGAAATAGACAAGGTGTTGAAAAATTGGAAAGACTGCCCACTGTCGGGAAAGAAGCAAAAGGCGCCAGAGCCAGGAAAGAAGCGAAAGGCGCCAGAGCCGCTGCTGAAGGTATGGAAAACGAGGTCCAGAAGGAAGCATAGCTAGGGGCTATCTGACCGAAGAGTGCATCTCCTACTGCACGAATTATCTAGGCATCGAGAACCCCGTTGGTCTGCCCGTCAACAGGCACCTCGGCAGGCTCGCTGGATGGGGTCACCGTGAGGGTCGCCGCGAAATGCATGTCGACTTTGAGGGTCGACTCGCCGACTTTGAAAGAGCAAACTTAGTCGCGCTACAACACATAGACGTGGTCGATCCTTGGGTGGTAGAGCACAAAACCTTTATTAAGAAGACGTACAATGACCGAGGCCAACAGAGGACGGACGGAGATATACTCAAAGATCACAACTCATGTTTCACGCGTTAGTTCAAGCAGAAGCTTCTGTCGTACCCTTTACATGAGGATTCTTCCGCGGAAGAACAACTCATATTCGCCTTGTCACAGGGCGCCGAGCACAACCTGATGACCTATGAGGCGTACGATATCAACGGCTACACATTCTACACCGAGGCCAAGGACATGAAGAGCGATGGTTATCAGAACTCCGGGGTAACGATGGAATCCTACACCGGTAACGACAAGGACAGATACTACGGAAGGATCGAGGAGCTCTGGGAGCTGAGCTACGCTGGAGAGAAGGTCCCGATGTTCCGTGTCAGATGGGCCAAGAACGTCATAAAAGAAGACCGGTATTTCACCACCATGGTTATACCCGAAGCCAAATCCAAGACCGCGGGCGCAAACGTCACCGCGAAAAATGAGCCATGGGTACTGGCTTCCCAAGTGGACCAATGCTTCTTCATTACCGACCCGCCAAAGCCCAGTTTTGTTGTCGTGAGGAGAGGCAAAAGGAAGATCATCGGAATGGATGGAGTAGCCAATGAGCAAGACTTCGACAAGTACGGCGACCCGAGGATCGAACATGACGACGATGATGAAGTAGCAGCATACACCACAAGAAGAAGCAGGACCACCCTACCTAAAGGACGTCCGTTCCACAGAAGAACTCCATTTGCGAAAAAGAAGGGCAAGAAGATTGTGAACAGATAGCTAGCTAAGATCGATTGTATTTAAATTGTAGCCTTCATTTCAAGATTGTATTTCATGGGTACTTTTTGAACTATCATGAATATTTTTAAATTTCATGGACACTCGATCTCAATCCCCCTCCATCTCGATCGCTATCCCACCTCGCCAGATCCGGTCCCCCTCGCCGCCGAGCACCCCCCAGTCCACCGGCCGCCGCCGCCGACCCCCCGCACCCTCGATTCCCCTACTCAACCGCCGCCGCCGACCCCCCGCACCCCGCGCACCCTCCCCTGCTCCACCGGCATTACTGTTTGATGATATTTTTTAAAAAATTATTACTGTCTTATAAAAAAAAATTATTGTTATGATTTAAACAAGTTTGAACATATTTAAACACAAATAAGTATCAAATATCCCACCTCGCCAGATCCGGTCCCCCTCGCCGCCGAGCACCCCCCAGTCCACCGGCCGCCGCCGCCGACCCCCCGCACCCTCGATTCCCCTACTCAACCGCCACCGCCGACCCCCCGCACCCCGCGCACCCTCCCCCGCTCCACCGACATTACTGTTTGATGATATTTTTTAAAAAATTATTACTGTCTTATAAAAAAATATTACTGTTATGATTTAAACAAGTTTGAACATATTTAAACACAAATAAGTATCAAAGAGCTTTTTAAATGCTAAAAAAAAATTTTGTGGAGCTGGGAGTCGAACCCAGGACCTCCTGGTGTGAGAACTAGTTGCTGACCAGTCGAACTAGTAGAGGGGACTTGATGTGGATCAGTTCTAGTGGTACATAACCTGTTGGGTCGAGTTGAAATAAAAAAATACTAATGGCGCACCACGGTGAGGTGCGCCATTAGTATGGATTTACTTATGGCGCACCGAGGGGTGGTGCGCCATTAGTATTGTGCCCGATCCCCCCTTCCCTCTCCCCCTTCGCCCGATCCCCCCTTCCCTCTCCCCCTCTCCAGTTCCCTCTCCCTCGATCCACCGCCGCCGCCGCCGCTGCCCTGACCCACTGCGCCGCAGCCGCCCACGCGCCCCCGCCGCCTCCCTCTCCCCTTCCTCCCCCTCGAGCCCGCGCCGTCCGCCCAAACCTAACCCGACGCCGCTGCCCCGCCACCTCGACGCTGCCCCGCCGCCTCGACGCGACCCCGCCGCCCGGACGCCGCCCCGACGCCGCCTCGACGCTGCCCCCGCCGCCCCGACGCCGCCTCAACCCCGCCCCGACGCCGCTGCCCCGCCACCTCGACGCTGCCCCGCCGCCTCGACGCGACCCCGCCGCCCGGACGCCGCCCCGCCGCCCGGACGCCGTCCCGTCCACACCACCATCGTCGGAGCACCACCACCACCCGGACCTCGTCCCCGACATCCTCCCCGCGCCCCACTCCCCAACCCCCGTGAGCTCCCCCTCCTCCTCTCCCCCTCTCCCCCTCTACACTATAATTACTATGCATTTTCAGTGAATTTACACTGTAATTGTTAGTGGAATTTACACTGTAAATGTTAGTGGGTTTACAGTGTACTTCTAGTGGATTTTTGCTCTGTATTTGCAAGTGGCATTTTTAGTGGAATTACTGTGTATTTCCATGGTTTTTACACTGTAATTGTTAGTGTAAGATATTGTTGCAATTAAATTTAGAAATGGTAGCTCTTGGTGGCTTGGTGTACCTGTATTTTCTCTCTGAAAATTCTCTAAACAAGCATTGCAATTTGATTTTGGCCCTGGTACATGTAGTAGTAGTAATGTTTGAGGGTTGCATGCTTCGGTGCTAAATTTGCATCAGCGGTTGACGTTTCTTGAGTGAATATAACTTGTGGAATATGCTGTCTCAAACTATGAAACATGAGATCTGCGTTTAGGAGCAGCCAAGGTGGTTTCTTTTTGTTGTACACTCCAGTTTGATTCTTGTGTGCATCACACTGGTTCATAGTCTGGAACATTCAGTCTTGCTTGCTCTATGTTTGTTCGATGTCCAGGGGCCCAATTACAGTTAAGTTATGGATACAACACCTATTTCACCAACAACAGAGAACACAACAACACAATTAGGGCTCGAAAATAAATCAAGCAACACAAGTATTTCTATCTAGTGAAGACTAAAGTTGCATCATCAGCAGCTTCATATAGAAGATAATGATTCCTGTTTTTTAGTCTACTGTAATTGTTTTTTAGCCCACAGCACTTTGCATTGTTTTGAGGTTTTGTACATCAGCTTTCTTGCTAATCCAGCCCACGCGGCTACTGTACTACTTGTCAAGTGATGCTGCTGCTATCTGCGAGTTGTTGCTGCTAGTTGTGATTTTGTCAAGTGATGCTACTGCTACTTGTGATCTTCTAAAATAACCCCTTTCTCCTGAAACGTTGATTAATTTCCGTTTCGGTTGAGAAATGGGGCACTCCTAGGTCAAGAAAATTAGCAAAGGTCATGCCCAATTTTCTTGACCTAGAGGGTGCCCGATTCTCAACCGAAATAAAAATTAATTTGCTTTAGTGGTTGGATTAGTTTAGTATTTTATTCACACACTCAGACACCCTTGCTTGCCATGTGTGATAGAGAGATAGTGAGAGGAGACAATAAGCTATCTGCAGCTTAATTTGCATTGCATACTAGCTAGATAGCTTTTGTTTTTCAGGACCAACCGAACAATACATACATATACCTGTAGGCACCAGCTTAATTTCCAAGGCAGGACAATTACTTGCTTCATTATATTCATCCATCCATCCATTTTGCATCATGTACAGAACCAAAAATAATCGCAAAAGCCTTAGTTCGAAGCGGATGAGCATTCTATTCTCAGGCAGCAAAGGCATTCTCAATACATGTTGGTGAATGTCAAAACCTACAATTTCTTTGTTTGTTGCAAAATGAATGATCCGAAAGAAGATATCAATAGCCTTAAAAGCCACCCAATTGTTTGTATACACAACATGAATCGCAAAACTTACAGTGTTGAAGATGATCAGAAAGAAGAGGACAAGTCAAAGCTTCAAATCGATCAGATCAGCTAACAGCTACTGCAATTCGCCCGCCTTGACCTCGAACTCTTCTCTGGTTGATAGTATCTTCACACGAACCATGCCTCGCTCCCACTCGGATTTCCCAACCAAGATCAGCCTGCTAGCGTTTATCCTCTCCGCGTGTTTGAACACCCTACGGTGTAGTAAAAAGTAATTACAGATACACTCACCCACATAAGTATTCAACACAATGAAAAAATAGTAGAAATTAAGGAAAGGCAATACCATTTCAGACGCTTGTCTTCTAAAAAGAAGAGTGAACTTTCTAGACACACCCCTCAAGAACTAGGTTACCCTGAGATAGTGGACTTGGACCTTAGCAACAACACACTAACAGGTTCTATCCCAAAACACCTAGGCAATATCACAAACATCTCTCAATTGTTCCTTGACAATAACCAACTTTTTGGCGACATTCCTCGAGAATTAGGTTTTTGGTCAACATAGAGATCTTGTTCCTTGACAATAACCAACTTTTTGACCAAACTTTGTTTCTATTTAGAGAGAAACATGGCCCACAACGATGAGGCCGGGGGGTTTTGGCGGCAAGGCATTCTGGGAGCTGTCCCAGGAGATGGAGGAACAACCTCACTTGTATGAGGCCGCCGCCTTCCCCACCGATCCTGAGACCACTGATGGTGCCGCCGAGGATGACCACACTGATGCCACCACTGATGGTGCCGCCGAGGATGCCACCACTGATGATGGCGGCGCCCGCACAAATGGCAGCCAACCGAAGAGGCAACGGAAGGACCGGCGCCCGATCATGCTCCTCACCCTCAAGGAGGAAGTTACTGAAGTGGACTCCAATGGGAATCCAACGGCGCCCGAACGAATAGTCAAGGGGTACTCGCTTCAGCTCGGGTGCATTGTCCGGAGCACCATCTCGATCAACACTGAGAACCTGAGGCATCCTGACCGAGGGAATTTGCGCCACCTCCTCTTCACGAAGCTGCACGAACGATACAAGCTCCCCGCTGAATTTGCAAACACAAGCCTCAAAGGGAATAAAGTGAACAATGCTGCCCTCACAAAGATGAGCAAGGCCCTGTCTACTTGGAAAAGCAATGTGAAGAAAATGATCGAGAAAGGTGAGAGTTATCAGAAGATCAAGGAGAAAAATCCTTCGATCACCGAAGATGACTACAACGACTTCAAGATCAATTGCTCGAGCACCGCAAGCTCCCAATCAAGTGAGTGGGGGAAACAAATGCGGGAGCTGAACATAGGGGAACACACACTCGGTCCCGGCGGTTACAGAGTGGCGGAGCCTATATGGGACAAGGAGGAGGCGGACCGTGCCGAGCAAGGCCTACCGCCCCTCTTCGAGAAATACAGCGGTAACAAGCAGACCAGGAACTTTGTCAAGGCCCGGTACAAGAAGGACCCGAAAACAAAGGAGCTTACCACGGATCCGAAGACCAGGCAGCTTGAGCTTGTTCTGGTAAGGAATACACCCCCGCGTAATTAGCTCCATATGGTTGCATTCTAATTAATGAAGCCAAATTTCTAAATGGTTCACATTCCTTCCGCAGGCGACTGAAAGCAGTAGCGCGGGGTCGACTAAAAGCAACCCTTGGGACACCACTCTAAATAGGGCGTTGAATGTAATGAAGAACAAGGATAAGCTCAGTAAGCGGACGTCAGCTGGTCGTGTGGCCGGCAAAGGCTTGTCGACAAAATGGGGGTCATACTATACCGCTGGTGTGCGGAAGGAGAAAAACACCAACTCGGAAAGCCAGGTGCGAGAGGTTCAAGAACTCAAGGCACAGGTGGCGCGGATTCCGGAGATTGTCCAAGAGCAAGTGGAACAATGACTCGGAGCGACGATCACCGCCATTGTGCTTACCTTGATCTCGGGGTTGAGTGCGTGGATTGCGGGCGGCCAACCGGGGCCGCCCCCGATTCCTAGCTTCACGGCCAGCAACTCGCATAATGCGATGGCGGGGCCATTGGTGCCTCCGGCGGAGGCGACATTGGTGTCTCCGATGCCGGCACGGGAGCTTAATGCACCCGGGTGTACGCCGGCCGGCACCTCTGTAGCAAGCGGCCCCTCCGTCAACTGCACGCCCGCCGTTGGCGGTGCGTCGACATTAGCCGAGCTCGATGCCATCATCAGGGTAACTAATTAAGCATCTCTCGGCCGAGGACTTCATCTCCTTGCCTTTGACTGGGCATCCCTGACGCCCTACATGATTTCGCAGGGCGCCGCCGATGTTCCGTGCACTCTCCTCCACTTCGTGAACAACGAGTTGGTCGATGTCGCCAAGGGCAAAATCATTCAACCGGGCAACTCCTTGTTCCACGGTACCCAGATGCCACCCAACTTGTTTAGGGTTCAATTGGTTCAGGTGCTGCCAGGCTGTGACGACTTGTTACCTCCGATTCGACCCGTCGGGGCCGACGATGATGACGTGATGACCCTCAGCGCCTGCCTGAGCTGGCCCCTGGTTTGGCCGAAGAGCCAGATTCGTTTGGGGGCGGGGGACACCACCCCAAAGACAACACCACCAGTCGTGCCGGCGCCAAGTCGGCCCCATGGCAAGACCGCCGTAACGGTGCCGGACATCCCTATGCCACTAGATCCAAACATGCATATGGCACAGGATCAGAACGACGACGACGACGACGATGATACATTTGGCAACGTCGATCAGTACTTTGCCGATCATGGGTACGATGGCGACTTCATGGGTCCTCCTTCTCAAGAATCAAACCCAACAAAAGACGTGTGCGATCTAGCTGGTACCGCGGAGAAGCCAAGTTGCAACAGGCGCCGTCTGGCGTTCAGCTCTCAGGAGACGCCTCCAGCTGCCGACTTCATCGAGCCTCAGATAGGCGAGGTGCGAAATATTATCAGCCCCAACACACTCAAGAAGGCGGTCTGTGAGCAGAACTCGGTCCCATTACAGGAGAAGAAGAAGGCACGCAAAAGAAAGAGTAAGAAGGGTGCGAGCCAGCCGGCACCGAGTACGATCCGTGCTCAGGACGGGCCACCTTCACCGCAGGATATCTCGAGAAGGGTGCATGTGGCGGGTAGGGCGATGCTACCGACAAATATGCTCAATGTTGCAACCGGTGCCATGCGGAGTCTGCATGACAGTGTTCTTGCTTTGGAGAAGCGGCGTCTTAGAGAGAAGGATGTGGCATACCCGGTTTTCGCGGCCAAGGTGCCAGAGGGCAAGGGCTTTGTGGATAACTCCATCGGGCGTACGATCGTCCTGCGTTTTGATGACATCCACGCTATGTTGAACCTTCATCCGCTGCACTACACCTTTGTTCGGCTATTTTCGCTGAGTATGGAGATGCGGATCATTCGTGACAAGACCCCGGACATCGTGATAGTCGACCCCTTCTACATGCGTGCCAAGATCTTGGGCAGCGCTGGGGACCGGCAAGTCGCGAGTTCTTACCTCGAAGGCGTCATTCTGGCAAACCAAGATAAGGATAACTTCCTCGTGCCTTACTTTCCCGAGTAAGTCCTCCCCTCAACCGGCCCGTAACATATGAATTCTTACATTTCGATCGTTTTTCTTTTAACATTCTGTGTTTTCTGCAGTGACACACGTTGCACACTCATCCTCCTAAGCCCCAAATATTCCATGGCCACGTATTTCGACCCGGACCGTCAGTCGAACGTAGACTACACAAATGTCAAGAAGGTTCTTGATGACGTTCTCCCCGGCTACGCCAAATCTGGAGGCACCTTCACCAAGCCTATTCGTAAGTACGGCAAGCACGTGTTCTCCCACTATACGACGTTCTGCTGCGTCAAGCAGCCGCCTGGCGGTCAGAAGGGTGCCTACTACGCCATCCATCACATGCGGGCGATCGTACGGGACCATCATCAACTTCTGCTACCGAGTAAACTCAAAGATTGGGCAAAGAGCGTGTCGGCAATCCAGGACGCGGACCTCCGACAAGAATTCTTTCGCATCCAGTCGGAGTTTGCGGAAATCATCCATCAAGATGTCCTTTGTACCTCGGGGCAGTTCTACCTCAACAATCAACCGTCCAACAGTGACATCGACACAATGCTACAAATGCAGGCTGACAACGACCGTTATTTCATGACTCCCACGATAGACGGCGGCTTCATCCATGCTCCAGTCCCTTGAGTCGAGTCGAAAGCAGTGATGCTGTGTCTAGTTCTGAAACATCGATTGGCTCATGTTGTAATTAAACTTTAATGAACTTGTAGTATGTCTCTCTTGTTTCGAGAGTCGTTCAACTTAGATGTAATCGATGCTATTAATGTCTTGCTTTTCTCTTCCGATCGTTCTGTTGCATACTTATATATTGCTTATGTATTGTCTGTGAATTGGTACTAACGTTTCGTTTGGCTAGTACATAGCGATGCCGACGTATGTCGTGTACAAGGGTAAGGTTCCCGGAGTCTATGATGACTGGGAGGAGTGTCGGAGACAGGTTCACCGATTCAGCGGTAACAGTTACAAAGGGTACACCACTAGGGCTGAGGCCGAATCTAGATACGCCCGCTATCTAGAGGGAGAGGGGAGGGAGCGTTGGAGGAACCGGATGAAGACGAGTTTCATCGTGATGATGCTCATCGTGATGACCGCAGCTCTCTTCTATGTGATGGTAGTTTAGATGATCGATATTGACTTGTAATGTGAAGACAAACTCGCTACTCGCGGTCTCGAGACTTGTAATATTATGTTCTATCTTTGTTCGGTCTTTTCAATTCGGAGACTAATATGATGAATTGTATTCGGAGACTAATATGATGAATTGTATTCAAAGACTAATCTTCTATTGTATTCGATGAATCTGTTGTTGATGTGTGCTGTCTATATTTTGTCAAATTATACATTTTGTAACCTGTGCAAAAAACAGAAAATAAAAAATAAAAAAAACCTAATATTCATACTAATGGCGCATCAAATGACAGTGCGCCATTAGTATGACAAAGCATACTAATGGCGCATCACAGGACAGTGCGCCATTAGTATGCCGCGGTTACTAATGGCGCATCACGTCGTAGTGCTCCATTAGTATGCCAAAGCACCTGGGTATACATGGCCCCTGGGAGGCATACTAATGGCGCACCCTGGCCTATACTAATGGCGCACCAGTGGTGCGCCATTAGTATACCAGATACTAATAGCGCACCAGTGGTGCGCCATTAGTAAAAATTACTAATGGCGTGCTACAAATGGCGCACCACTAATGTGCCATTAATGGCCATATTTGGTGCGCCATTAGTAGGGGTTTTTCTAGTAGTGAATTGTTGGTTAGTGCTTATGTATGTGGCTGGGCATCATATTTGTTTCTGTTGCACCAAGGAATACTGAATCATACTTGTGATGTGTTCTATGAATTGCTCTCCCGGCGGTGCTGACAGTAAAATGATGGCATGACGGGTCTCCTTTTGTAGCATATGCCTGCTTTGTTTCCTTCCTGTTTTTCGTTCTTGTTAGTTAGAATGCTCCAATTATGTTAATGTGTTTGGATGAACTCTCCCCTGTCATAAAGCACATATGCTGCTTGAAGGATTTGGTACACCTGCACGTCTTGGAATGCAATGGGTATCCACTTATCCAGGGTTAACTGACTGTCCACCCTTCATGACAAAAAGTCGTTTCGTATCACCATTCAAGCGAGAGTAGTAGTCCATTGTTGGGTGTGATTCAGAAATAAATAAATAAATGTTATGTCTGATAGTTTACAATTCATGATTCATAGGACATCTTCAGTTGGCTATCAGGGCCAACGGCCTGTCCAGGTGCTACTTCCTTTTGTGGCCCTGATAAATAGACCTGTAATTCTGTTTGTTCTGGATGAGAAGTTATTCCACGTCAACATTTGGGACCTGTTATAGTTCTGTTAAGGCGTTAACACTGTTTGTATGCCTACCTCGATTTGCTTGTAAACTTTACTCTCCCCAAATTAGCATTACGGGTGCAAAACTGTTGGGGGGCAGCTCACTGCTAGTGTAGTTGTTGGTTAGTGATTATGTATGTGGCTGGGCATCATTTTTGTTTCTGTTGCACCAGGGAATACTGAATCATACTTGTGCTGTATATAAAATGGCTCTCCCGGTGGTGCTGACAGTGAATGATGGCATGACGCGTCTCCATTGCAGCATACATCTGCTTTGTTTCCTTCCTTCTTGTTAGCTAGAATGCTCCAATTCTTTAAATGTGTTTGGATGAATTCTCTCCTATCATATAAAGTACCTATGCTGCTTGAAGGATTTGGTACACCTGCACGTCTTGGACTGCAATGGGTATCCACAAGTTCTGCCTCCTTACTTCTTGTGACAGACACTTAATCATGATCTTGTTTGGTTGCACCGTGTTGATACAATTTTTTTAGTAGACAAGCTTGGAAACTTAGACTATAGACTGTTAACTATAGACTGTTAAACTGCTACTGATTTAGACTACAAATTTTCTACAGAATGTTTCTTTACCTGCTGCTCTTATACCTTACCAAAACAAAAATAATTCTAACTAGGAGTAGTTTTTTTGTCCAGATTTTGTATTTATTACTGCTCACATATTGTCGTGATTTACTTTTTGTACTGAATAGATATTTCTGATATTCACAGGTTTTAGCGATCAGCCGTAGCTCTTTCATCAAAGGTGCATGGTGCAACCGAGGACAAGCACTTCATGTCCAACCAAGGTGCATGGTGCTTGCAATTGACGAACAGGAGGTCCATGAAATTTGAAGTTCAAAGCCGGAGAGCCTTACTTAGCAAAGAGTTGTCTCTTTTGTTTGACTCTAAATATTGTTATATTGTAATAGTAGGCATATTTGGGTTGTAATAGACTATGTACATATTGTACTAGACTTAGTTAGTGTTATTTGATGAACTACATTTGTACTGCTCCGTTTGAAATATTGATTATGTATGTGATTTGAAAATGTGTGGAATGGAAACCTGACTTGTGGGACCCACTTATGAGAATAATCTGAGCAATTTTGAATTTTCTGTCATGTGGGCCTAATGTGTGAGAAGATGACAAATGGGACCAGCCCCAAAATATAATGGCCCAAACAATTTCAAAAGGCCCCGGCCCAGAAACAAATAAAAGGCTGAAATAAAAAAAACAATAAATGGGCTGAATTAATGGGCTAGGCCCATGTAGAAAACCGAATTGGACCGGGCTGATTCTTGTGCCACATCAGCTTGCCATGCTGGATGCCTACGTGGCCTGGGGAGGCTGCTAGTGACCAAAACAATACAGTAGGCATATTTTGGTCATAAACGTCCACAACCTTCTCCGTTAATTTCAGTTTATGACCGCCAGCTTTTGACCTTCTGTTTTTGGTCACAAAAAGGTCAGAAATGAAAAACAATGACCTTTCAGTGACCAATAGTCAAGGTCACAAGTTAACATATTTCTTGTAGTGAGGAGGCACCTATGATATGTCGACACGTGGCACGGCCCAACAGAGGCCCATTCCGGTGAAAAGGCCGGCCCGTTTGACTTGTTCAAAAGGTAACGGGCCGGCCCACGGAAAGCCTGTTAACGGCCTGTTCGTATATCACCCATTTATGGCCCGCTAACACCTGGCCCGTTACGGCCCATCGGAATAAAGCCGAGTAGCTTCATATGGGTCGTCCAATATGATTCCAGCCCATTGTAACTTCCGGCCCATGTATGGCCCATGATGTCTTTCGGACCATATGAGGCCCTTCGTAACTCTGGTCCCATTAAAGGCCCGAGATGAAACTGGCCTATAATGAACAGTGTATCGCTTTATACCCATTAATGGACCATTATTCCGTCCTCCGTTTCCAGCCCGTGTTAACTTTCGGCCTTCTAAGGGACCATTTATTCGAGGGCTAATTTCTAGAATTCGGTTAGTTACGGTCCGTTACTGGCCTGTTCCGTTTGTGGGCCAAATTCAGCCTGTGGTTACATTTTGCTCGTTTGTGGCCCGTTAACCCGTTGGGCTATTTTCATGTCAAAAAAACCCATTGGGCTGTTTTCATAGAGTTATCAAATACGGCCTATTAACGACCCATTATGGTCCATGAATAGTACGACCCATGATTGGCGAAATGATTATACGCCCCGTAGAAGGCCCATGGATCCTACAGCCGTAGAAGACCAATGGATCCTACAGCCCGTAGAAGGCCCATCGATCATACAGCCCGTAGAAAGTCCATGGATCCTGCGTCCCGTAGAAGGCCCATGGATCCTATGGCCCGTAGAAGGCCCATGGATCATATGGCCTGCAGGAGGCCCATGGATACAATAGTCCGTGTGTTGCCATGATTATTGTGGCCTAGTTACCAAAAATAGGTTATTGTGGCCACTAGAAAAACACGGAAAAAGAACTGCAGTGACTACAAGTAAACAACTAAACAAGACAATAAGGAAATAAATAAGCAAGCAACTAACGCTAGCCTATTACCGCTATTACACATATTACATCCACTGGGCATCAAAGTTCGCCACCAGTGCAAATATAGGGAACAGAGCAGCATATTACATACACTGGCTGTCAAAATTGGCCACCAGTGCAAATAAACGCGGTAGCAAAACAAGAGCATAAATGAAACAACTTCAGAAGAGTTCAAGAAACGTTATCCTGGGTATCCATCATGCTGGCAATAAGCTTAGCAAGTTTATTAGCTTTGCCCTGTTTGGTGCTAAAATCCTCCAATGCTTGCTGTTGCACCAGAAAGTATGCATCTGAATGCTCTAGGGACTTCCGCAGTCCTTCCGCTTCATGTCGCAGCACAACTGATCGATGTCTTTCAGCTTGTAGTTGAGACTCAAAAAACCGAACTGATTCAGACAGTGAGTTTGAATAGCTTGTGCAAGTAGTAGTGGCCAGTAACTCAAACACTAAACCAAGACAGGACTTTGGGGTTGTCTCACTATCTTCAAGATAGTCTTTCTTAGCTGTTTTATCAGCTTTGTTGGAGACCAACAAGGATGTCTCACTAACCTGAACCTTATCTGCATTACTTCCTCTACCATTGCTTAATAAGGCACTCTTCCCCAATATTCTATCAACATTCTAAAAGAAGAAACAAGCAGACACATAATAGGTTTAGCATGTACTAGTATATGAAACTCATTTTGGTGAACCAGTTCATTAGTAAGGTGGACAGGATTAAACTACCAAGTCTTCTATTACCAAGTACTAGTACATAATAAAAGCATCAAACAAACATATATCTATGTCCTATGGTCACTGCATTGTCTTGCCCAATCAAAATAGAGACACGGTTCAAATCATATCAGTTCAAGACAAAGCAACAATGAAAGAATACAAAGTGTGGGAAACTACACGGCACAACAAGATTTCAGATGGGTAACACGGGTCTACATGTACAACAACACTATCTGCTCTGTTGTGATGCTAGTAATGTGCATGATATGAGAAGTCAACTGTATACATAATTGAAATTCAAAATCAACAAAGCTATTGATAAGAGCAAACCTGATAAAGAAACATGCATGAACATACCTGCTATGCCATTAGAGTTTCGATTGGATCCTTCAATTTAAATATAAGTTTGTATGAGTAAATACAGTGATACAAGAGCAAAGAAGTATGCACGATAGCAATGGAATCTTAAATTAGAACAGTTGTTCTTCAGGTTTAAGCACTTGTTCTACATGAACAGAGTACAACAAGATGCAAGAATATAGTACTTAAAAATAGAAAATGAGCGCATAGAACTTACCACATTCTTGGTACGGGACCAGTACAAAACAAGGCGTTCTTAGTCATTGTCCTGTAAATGTGTCTTAGGAGAACGTAAGGGAATTTGATGAGTTACTTTGCCGGTGAAGTAGGTTTCTTCAGGTAATTCCGATACTGCCACCAAGCATTCTTGAAGATAGCAGAGGTATTAGCACAGGTCACCTCATCCTGAGTTTCCAAATCGGTCCTTCTCTATAGAGAAAAATGGGAAAATTTGCTGTATTATAACCATCATGGAGGTAGGATGTATGGGACAAAGCAAAGTAATTGCCATGAATAACATTACTTACACATAACTCCTGGACAAACACCTGCAAATGGCATTTTCCTTCATCTTCAGTATAATATTTCCAAGATGGGAAGATACGCACATAGGATTTAACAACATCAAATGCGATAGATGCTAAACTATGACTGGTTGGTTGTGCTTCCTCCACAGGAATAGGCGTACTAACTGGTGGAGTTGGGGTTTGCCATGGTAGTACTAGCCCTTTCGGCACTAGAGCTGCCTTACTAACTACTTTTGTTTGGGAGCTCTGTGGTGGAGATGGTGTTGTGTCAACAGGAACTGGGTTACTATCTGCTGGGGTTGGGGTTGGATTGGGTGAAGCTGGTTCTCTGTCCATCGCAGTAGGGGTACAATCTGCGAGAGTCTGGGTTATGTGTGGTAGGGTTGGTTCTCGTGCATGCACAACCGGGGTGCTATCTCCACCAAGAGGTAGCACAGTTTTATTTGAAGACCATGTTATAACTCCGCTAGATACTGGCATCACCCGCTCCAATTCAAATGGCTGATAAACAGGAAACATAGTTGAATGTACAGACATTGTATGAGAGACAGATGCAATAGATAGTGTGGAAAAAAGAGGGCATGAAATAGTTGACATGTATATTGTTTAACTAAAACGGATAGCATGACATAATTTCACATATATGATGTCTATGTAAACTGGATAGCAAAGCATAACATAATTCAAAGATATGATGAATAACTAAATAGGGTCGCATGACATAATTCACATACATGTTATCTAAGTAATCAGGATCGCACGATTTAATTCACATATGTGATTTATATGCTAAACAGAGGGCATTCGATATGATGTCTGAACTAAGAACATGGTGTTGAATATTGTGTATATGATGTCTAAACTATGCAATGCAGGACACCATATGCATGATATCAGCAGTATAACCGTGCCAAGTTAGAGCATACACCTCGGTGGGGGAATAGGACTGGTCATCTGTCTTTGAATCCATCTCTGAGGATCTATCGGGACCCAACAAGAGATCTGCTTCGACAGGTAGCACTGTCTGCTCTGAAGGCCTCGTTTTCACTCCAGATTTTTCCATCTCCCACCGAAATGCTGATTCATAGGAAGAGTAGTTTAATGTACAAACATTATCGACAAATGGAAATTTAATGAAGAAAATGATGGGCAAGACATCATTCAAATATATGATGCCTAGTTAAACAGGATGGCATTGCACATTTCACATATATTATGGCTGGCTAAAAGAGATGAGACAACATAAATCCCATATATGATATAGAAACTAAATAGATGGCATTACAGGACATGTCTAAACTAAGCAGATGACATATATGATGTCAAAAGTAGGCACTGCAAGGCAACATATGCATGATATGACTAACATCATCATGCCAAGGTAGAGCAAACACCTTGGGGGTAAATAGGAGTGGTCGGCTGCATCTGATTCCACCTCAGAATACATATCTTCCTCTGGATTACAATCTGGAGAGGGGGGAGGGTTTGCCATTGAACCCACCATGGAGCAATGTCTGCATGACATTGTATTGCCGCGCAAAACTCTTCTCTTTTTCTCTACATGTTCAACATGACTGTGTACAATATCTGACATGCATACGAAAAAAATATGGTGAGATTATGTAAGGAGAGCATGCAGAAATTTAGAGTGATGGTAACAACTAGTGGATGGATCCAAAAATAATGATAGCAGGCTAATGATTGCTTTAATTTAATAAAAAGACAGATGATGATTGCTTTACTATTTGTTTCCCACCCAAGATGAACAACATAGGCATACCCTAGGTGAACCAGATATTAGACAGAGATACTATTCATTGCTGCCTCAATATGTGCCCCACAACTAATTTAGAACTCAAGTTTGAACATTAATTTGGACCTGACTTGGAGTCTAAGAGGTGAACAGGATGATAAAGTAGCAGGTAATTTTAAGCAATGCATAACATAAGCAGAAACAAAAGAGTGCGACCTCTCTTGTGGACCCGTGTACTCCTCAGGTTCATATGCTGAGTCGATGATGGTGATTCCGTTGCGGTGGGTGCCGGCGGCAGGGAAGGAGATTTGAGGCGGCGGAAGACGGTCAAGTGTCGTGATGTATGGTTTGGTGGATGCTTCTGTCAATGGATCAGCTCAGGTGAGGTGGACGACATCGCGGCAGGAGTAGCACAAACCACACAAAGTTCCCTTCGACACCTACCTGTAACTGAAGTAATTATGTAAGGGCTCATTTGGCTTGCATGATTGTAAAAACGCAGGGATAGGAAAAACACTAGAATAGGATAGGAATGCACATGGTAAACAGAGCATTTGTAAACACAGGATTTCTGTCAACTTGGGTGTTTGGTTCACAGAAATTGGAAGAGCGGAGGAATGCAAAGAAACATGGCCAAAATAAAGTGAAACCATATGAA
Organism: Triticum timopheevii; assembly: GCA_963921465.1. Lineage (NCBI taxonomy): Eukaryota > Viridiplantae > Streptophyta > Magnoliopsida > Poales > Poaceae > Triticum > Triticum timopheevii. The sequence goes on along the minus strand of OY997270.1, from coordinate 581,417,310 downwards.
AGCGTGTACAGTTAGAATGTTATTCTGCCACTAATGCACTTGGTCTTGTTTTCGTGCATAGGATTTTGAAAAGTAGGTCCAGGTGGATGTTTTGCTCCATTCCTTTCAACAAAATGCATGAATAATTGAATAGTAGAGTGCCATAGGAAAATTTCCTATTGCTATGTTTTTCCGTTGAACCAAAATAGCCCTAATGGATCGACATGAATGTAGAGTACTAAGTGATGCAACAAGTGTACAACCCCTTTGCCGTAGCCGTGTCGACCTCAGCATCATTGGTTTGGTCGCTGAAGAAGTTGAGGGAGAGGTGGCTGTCGGAGGTTTGAAGGAAGATCTAAGGAATATGTAGATGGCGTCCAAGGCACTGGTCTGTTGTGATGGATCGTTCTGTCGTTGGAGCAGCTCCGGTGAGCCGTAAGATGTCAAGGCTGAAGCAGCACAAGACAGACATCGTTAATCTCAAGTGGGATTCTAATAGCATCTCCAATAGATGATGTAAAATAGATGTGAAATTTACATCACCAAAAACTACCTGACCACAAAAAATGAGGTAAAAACTGTTGACTCTGAACTTAGCTGTCGAAACTGAAATTTACTGTGGAATCTGGATGTTAGTGTCGAAACTGGACACAATGGTAGCAGAGAGGCACTTGACATGTAGTTTAGGGAGGGCATACAGTTCATCTTCAACCCGCATCACCCTGAGCCTCGCCGCCCCGAAACAACTACCGACTGCCGGTCCGCCGCCGCCCTGCAGCCTCGGTTAGCCCTCTAGCCCCCCCCCCCCCCCCCCCCGCGCTGAGCTTTTTCTCTAGCGATCCCCACACCACCGCCACACCACCGCCCCCCACCGCCGGCGACCATCGACCCACCCTGAACCCAAAGATAGATAGTGGGGTACCTCTTTGGCGAGCCTACCTCCCTGCTGCGGGTGGTTCTTCCTTAACTCCGGCGAGCCCCCCTCCCCACCCCTTGAAAATTGACTCGCCCAAAAGTTGATTCAGTCGACTGAAGTGTAGCTAAATCGGAGCAGAGCAGCAGCACGAGCAAGGGGGAGAGCAGCAACAGCAGCGTGACTGAGCGAGCGAGAGCCGGAGCAGCAGCAGCTACATGAGCGAGTGAGCTAGAGCTGGAACAGCAGCAGCAGCATGAGCGAGCAAGCGAGATCCAGAGCAGCAGCAGCAGCGTGAGCGAGGGCTGGAGCAGCAGCAGCGTGAGCGAGGGCTGGAGAGATCTAGAGCAGCAGCAGCAGCGTGAGCGAGGGCTGGAGCAGCAGCAGCGCGAGCGAGCGAGTGAGAGCCAGAGCAGTAGCAACAGATCCGGCTGGTGTGGATGCCGCCGCCGAAGGGGCCTCACACTGGGGGAGAGCTGCCATGGAGATGTCGCCCACGGCGCCAGCTTTGAGGTAGCCGCTACATGGGGGTGCGGGATGGAGCACGGTCAGGAGATAAGTTTAAGTGCTATGGATGGCCTTCTCGTAGGGAGACGCGAGTGGTTCCATAGTGGTGTATTGGTATGGTGAATATGTGGGTGAAGGAAATATGCCCTAGAGGCAATAATAAACTTATTATGTATTTCCTCATATCATGATAAATGTTTATTATTCATGCTAGAATTGTATTAACCGGAAACATAATACATGTGTGAATACATAGACAAACATAGTGTCACTAGTATGCCTCTACTTGACTAGCTTGTTAATCAAAGATGGTTAAGTTTCCTAACCATGGACATGAGTTTTCATTTGATTAACGGGATCACATCATTAGGAGAATGATGTGATTGACTTGACCCATTCCGTTAGCTTAGCACTTGATCATTTAGTATGTTGCTATTGCTTTCTTCATGACTTATACATGTTCCTATGACTATGAGATTATGCAACCCCCGAGTACCGGAGGAACACTTTGTGTGCTACCAAACGTCACAACATAACTGGGTGATTATAAAGGTGCTCTACAGGTGTCTCTGAAGGTACTTGTTGACTTGGCGTACTTCGAGATTAGGATTTGTCACTCCGATTGTCGGAGAGGTATCTCTGGGCCCTCTCGGTAATGCACATCACTATAAGCCTTGCAAGCAATGTGACTAATGAGTTAGTTGCGGGATGATGCATTACATAACGAGTAAAGAGACTTGCCGATAACGATATTGAACTAGGTATTGAGATACCGACGATCGAATCTCGCGCAAGTAACATACCGATGACAAAGGGAACAATGTATGTTGTTATGCGGTTTGACCGATAAAGATCTTCGTAGAATATGTGGGAACCAATATGAGCATCCAGGTTCCGCTATTGGTTATTGACCGGAGATGTGTCTCAGTCATGTCTACATAGTTCTCAAACCCGTAGGGTCCGCACGCTTAAAGTTTGGTGACGATCGGTATTATAAGTTTTTTGTGTTTTGATGTACCGAAGGTACTTCAGAGTCCCGGATATGATCACGGACATGCCGAGGAGTCTCGAAATGGTCGAGACGTAAAGACCGATATATTGGATGACTATGTTCGGACACCGGAAGTGTTTCGGGAGATTTCAGACATTTACCAGAGTACCGGGGGTTACCAGAACCCCCCGGGAGTATATTGGGCCTAATGGGCCTTAGTGTGAGAAGAGGAGGGGCAGCCAGGGCAGCCGCGCGCGCCTTTCCCCTCTAGTCCGAATTGGACAAAGAGGGGGGAGGCGGCGCCCCCCTTTTTCCTTCTCCTCCTCTCTCCCTTCCCTCCCTTCTCCTACTCCAACAAGGAAAGGAGGAATCCTACTCCCAGTGGGAGTAGGACTCCCCCCTTGGCGTGCCCTCCTTGGCCAGCCGCCTCTCCCCCTTGCTCCTTTATATACGGGGGCAGGGGGCACCTCTAGACACACAAGTTGATCTATTGATCTCTCCCAACCGTCTGCGGTGCCCCCTCCACCATATTCCACCTCGGTAATATCATAGCGGTGCTTAGGCGAAGCCCTGTGTCGGTAGCAACATCAACACCGTCATCACGCCGTCGTGCTGACGAAACTCTCCCATGAAGCTCTGTTGGATCGGAGTTCGCGGGACGTCATCGAGGTGAGCGTGTGCTGAACTTGGAGGTGCCGTATGTTCGGTACTTGGATCGGTCGGACCGTGAAGACGTATGACTACATCAACCGCGTTGTGCTAACGCTTCCGCTTTTGGTCTATGAGGGTACGTGGACAACACTCTCCCCTCTCGTTGCTATGCATCACCATGATCTTGTGTGTGCCTAGGAAATTCTTTGAAATTACTACGTTCCCCAACAGTGGCATCCGAGCCAGGTTTATGCGTAGATGTTATATGCACGAGTAGAACACAAGTGAGTTGTGGGCGATACAAGTCATACTGCTTACCAGCATGTCATACTTTGGTTCGGCGGTATGGTTGTCGCTTTATTGTATGCAATGCAATCGCCCTGTAATTGCTTTACTTTATCACTAAGCGGTAGCGATAGTCGTAGGAGCAATAGTTGGCGAGACGAAAACGATGCTACGATGGAGATCAAGGTGTCGCGCCGGCGACGATGGTGATCATGATGGTGCTTCGGAGATGGAGATCACAAGCACAAGATGATGATGGCCATATCATATCACTTATACTGATTGCATGTGATGTTTATCCTTTATGCATCTTATTTTGCTTTGATTTACGGTAGCATTATAAGATGATCTCTCACTAAATTTCAAGATAAAAGTGTTCTCCCTGAGTATGCACCATTGCCAAAGTTCGTCGTGCCGAGACACCACGTGATGATCGGGTGTGATAAGCTCTATGTTCATCTACAATGGGTGCAAGCCAGTTTTGCACACGCAGAATACTCGGGTTAAACTTGACGAGCCTAGCATATGCAGATATGGACTCGGAACACTGAGACCTAAAGGTCGAGCGTGAATCATATAGTAGATATGATCAACATAGTTATGTTCACCATTGAAAACTACTCCATTTCACGTGATGATCGATTATGGTTTAGTTGATTTGGATCACGTTATCACTTAGATGATTAGAGAGATGTCTATCTAAGTGGGAGTTCTTAAGTAATATGATTAATTGGATTTAAATTTATCATGAACTTAGTACCTGATAGTATTTTGCTTGTCTATGTTGTTGTAGATAGATGGCCCGTGCTATCGTTCCGTTGAATTTTAACGTGTTCCTTGAGAAAGCAAAGTTGAAAGATGATGGTAGCAATTACACAGACTGGGTCCGTAACTTGAGGATTGTCCTCATTGCTGCACAAAAGAATTACGTCCTGGAAGCACCGCTGGGTGCCAAGCCTGCTATCGGTGTCAAAACCGGCGGATCTCGGGTAGGGGGTCCCGATCTGTGCGTCAAGGCTGATGGTAAGAGGAAGCAAGGGACACAGATATTTACCCAGGTTCAGGCACTCTCGATGGAGGTAAAACCCTACTTCCTACTTGATTAATATTGATGATATGGGTAGTACAAGAGTAGATCTACCACGAGATTATAGAGGCTAAACCCTAGGAGCTAGCCTATGATGGTATGATTGTAATTGTGATCGACCTTCTAAGGACCAACCTCTCCGTTTTATAAAGACACCGGAGACAGCTAGGGTTTACATGGAGTCGGTTACAAGGAAGGAAATATAATATCCCATCCGGACACGGGCCGAAGTCTTGAGTCTTGTATCTTCATGCTTCAATAGTCCGGACGTTGTACACAGTCCGGCTGTCCGGATACCCCCTAATCCAGGACTCCCTCAGTAGCCCCTGAACCAGGCTTCAATGACGATGAGTCCGGTGCACAGTATTGTCTTCGGCATTGCAAGGCGGGTTCCTCCTCCGAATACTCCAAAGTAATTATCGAACACTCAAATCGTGTTCGGATCTGAAAAATGATCTTCGCATACCACCGTAGAGAGAACGATATTTCACAAATACAATCTGCTGACAATTTTTTTCTGATGACGTGACACGTTATTATGATCGGATCCATTATTCCAACCGTTTCCCCACAACCAGCTACAACGCATACTATGATATTACGGGATTCTCATCAATACGGGTATGGGTAATCTCACCACGCCATTAATCGTGGCGCTTGGGAAACAAGCGATTCCCAACGGGCAAGTGGGGAGGCGCACCGCTTCCGGTGCCTCTATAAAGGGATAAGATTCCCCCATTCTCACCCACGCCTTCTTCCTCCTTTGCCCACTCTTTCCCCCTCGAGCTCCAGCGCCCAAGCCCAAGTCTTCACCGCACAGCTAAACATGTCCGAAGCAGGAGGCAAGTGGGTGGATTCCACCGTCAAGGTGAAGCACATCGCAAATCTTTGGGAGGCCAGATACTTGGCCGCGGACATAACGCACCATCTACCAGACGTCGGCAGGTCATTCTGACCCCAGGACCCCACGAGAGGGTCGTATTCGTCGCCCACTTCATCCGTGGAATGGGATTTCCACTCCATCCCTTCGTCCGCGAGCTCATGTTCTACTACGGGCTAGATTTCCACGATCTAGCCCCAAATTTCGTCCTCAAGATCTCGGCGTTCATCGTCGTGTGCGAGGCCTTCCTCTGCATCCGGCCTCACTTCGGCTAATGGCTGCAAACTTTCTACGTGAAGCTGAAGGTGGTAAGCGGCCAACAGGCGGAGTGCGGAGGGGCCATGGTGGGTAGAATGCCCAACGTCACATGGCTCGACGGCTCCTTTGCGGAGACCGTAAAAGGATGGGAATCGGGGTGGTTCTACATCATCGAGCCGCGTGGCGCCGACTGGGCAGCGGCCCCCGAGTTCTGATCCGGAGCCCCCATGCGGCTCACCTCCTGGGAGAAGAAGGGCCTGTCCTGGGGCAATTCCACGGAGCTGGCTAGACTCTAAACATGCGTCAAAAGCATGAAGGACAAGAAGATCAAGCTTGTCAACGTGATCCAGGTCATGCTTGTTCACCGGATCCTGCCCTGTCAGAGGCGAGCAGTCAATCTGTGGGAGTTCGTCCCAACCGAGCACCAGACGCCCCAGAGGCTCTATGACATGATGCACAAAGGCGCATGGAAGGTGCTGTTCAAGGCCTCCGAAGTGCCTCCTTCCACATCAGAGGACCGCGGGCTTCACGCCGCACGGGCTCCCAGGCTGGTGAGTTCTCAGACTAACACCCGACCCAGTTCCCCCCAATATATTCATGGGAGTGCCTCAAGTAGTTGTGCATATTTGCTTCAGGATTACGTGGAGACAGCAAAGCAGGTTTACAGCCCGGCTCCGCTGCCAGAAGGCCCAGCAGGTACTCTCCTGACGGAGATGCTGGTCCCGGCGCCATACAAGGTGCTGGAGAAGAAGGCCGAGAAGAAGGCCCTGGGGATCTGAAAGGGTCTCCGGCGTAAGGTTGTGCTGGAAGCCTCGTCCGAGGACGACGAGGAGGACTCCTCCCATGAAGGGGAGGAGGAAGAAGAAGAAGACGCCCCATCCGGAAAGGATGAGGGGTCCGGGGAGGCAGACCCAAGGGCCGGAAAAGGCCCCCGGCGCAAGGCCGTCATACCCCTGTCGTCGGATGACGACGAGACAGATTCCTCCCGCGGAGGCGGGGGGAATCAAGAAGAAATTCCACCTCCCCGCACTGGGGAGGGGAAGAAAAGAAAAACTGCCCCGAAGAGGGAGGCTGGGGCGTCCAAGAAGGGGAAGGGGCCCCTTCCGGACTACTCCGCCACAGCCGCTCTCAGCGAGGAGGGGTGGCTGCCCAAGGGGAAGCCCCTAGCATGATCGTAAGTGTCTGCATTCTATCATGACTTCACTTCATAGTTTTTGTATTTATAATGCCGAACATATGTGCAGTCCGGCCAGGGATCACCCCGAGGTATCCTCCTCCGGGTCCCTGAGCAATTCGGAGATGAATTCGCTTCCGACGGCCACTACTCCTCAACCCGCGGATGACACTGAGGTGCTGTCCCAAAGGCTCCCAGAGCGGGGGGAGGTGACTCTGGAGACGCCTCGAGGCGGGGTCCCAGATGTTGGACACGCGGGGTTCAAGATCCCCGCGGATCGTGTCGACGAGAGCCACGCCAGCCGGGCTCTCAGCCGAACACAATTCCGGAACCTTCGATGGTTCCGGACTCAGGCGGGCGACCCCTCGCTAGGGAGGGCGAGCCGTCTGTGTCGCGGACTTCCGTTGCGCATGAGGCGCCGGACGGTCTGCTGGAAGCGCTTTGCGGCGCTTCCCTGGGTGAGGGGCACCGTACTCTTATGAGTATGATGATTCAGAAGGTTTCGTCCGCCAAGAGCGGACTAACCGAAGCTTGCACCGGCCTCCTAACAGGCTTCGAGGTAAGTAATAAATATGTGCAAAATTACCACCCGATAGGTAGTAGCCCCTGATACTCTGTTTGGCATTCGGAAAGAAAAGCCGAGCAGAGGGTCAATTATAATCCGCAGGAGTCTAATCATAAGTATTATTGTGAATAAGCAGGCCGTGCTGCTTGTTGCTGCTGCCCGTACTGCCGAGGTTGCCGAACTGAAGCGGGACCTGGAGCAGGCGCAGGGAGAGCTCGACCTCGCGAAGGGGTAGCTCGAAGAGAACAAGGGTAAGTAATTCCCTCTCTTATATATTTAAGGATAGGAAGAATTGGTGGGTCTAACACCTAAGTGCCGTGACCGTGTGACAGGGGCCACCGCCGAAGTGGCGTCCCCGTAGAAGGCACTGTCCGAGGCCGAAGACAAGGCGGCCTCGGAGTGTAAGGAGCGCAAAAAGCAAAGTGCTAGGGTAGGTGAGGTACAGCAAGAGCTCCAGGACCTCGGCAAAAAATGCGAGTCTGTGGAGCATGATCTGAAGGCGAAAGAGGCCGAGCTTGCGAAGGCCCTTACGAATTTAAAAGACGCTAATGCCGAAGCCAAGAAAGCACAGCAGGAGATCCAGTTGGCCAAGAAGATAGCAGCGGGTAAGAAGTTCTTTATGCAAAGCAAACATGTGGAGGAGGCATTTCTTTTACTTACTCGAATTCGGAGCTCTCCAGGGGCATTCGCAGATATGCTACGCAGCGTATCAGATGCTGCGGAGTTCTACCGTGCCCAGGAGGGGAACTCAATGGAGAAGTTGTTCTGGTCCCAGTATGCTGGGGCCGAACACCCGATGCCTCTGAGTGACCAACTGAAGCAGTTGGTCGAACTCCACAGGGCGGCCGAACTGGTTATGAAAGGTTTCATAGTCTGGATGTGGCCTGGTGAGCTCATGCCCAGTAGCTACTTCGGCCTGATCAAGCGGATGGTGGATGCCTGACCGCGGCTTGAGGTGATCAAGCGATCCGTGTGCATCAAGGGTGCCCACCGGGCTCTTGCCCGCGTCAAAGTGCATTGGGGCAAGATGGATGAGGAGAAGCTGGTCAAGGACGGGCCGCCGGTGGGCAAGGCACATCACCATCCCGAACTGTACTATGATGGCGTTATGAAGGGTGCTCGTCTCGTGGCTAACGAATGTACCAAGGACACCATATTGGAATGAATTCACTTCTGTCGTGTTTGTATTTCAAGGACGAAGTTACTTGCGCTATGTACAACTTTTGTTATTTAAAATATTACCTTCTGTGCGGCTGTTTATAAAATCCTGAAAGTAGGCCAGTCGGCGGCTTCCGCCCCCGTGTGACTAGCACTGGGGTGTTCGTGGAAAACCCGGACACTCTTTATCCAAATGTTTGGTCCCTTAAGGAGGTGTCCGGCGCAGCGAACGAGGCAATCGGACTATGCGGCTTTATAACTTTCACTTAGCCATGGAAGTCCACAATTTTAAATTTCGGCGAAGCCCCTAGAATCCGTAAGGCCGAATTGGGGCCCTATATAGGCCTAGATCGGACAAAGCCTATTTGTCACCTAAAGCGGAAAATCTTTAAAGATTTTAGTACCTCTCGAACAGCGACCGGCTCTCGCCACATCATGTCAGTCAGTTTTCGGCTTTCTCTACTGAGGTGCTCGTCCGGAAGAACCGGGACACAATCCTAGTAGTTCTCCCTGCGCTACCTTAGCCGATATAACGGAACATAAGGCACCAAAACAAGGCAGCCGGCTATCCCAACTGTAGACCCAAGACATGATTCGGAGCTGATGCATATAGTGCTATAGGTTCGGGGTGCCGCACCATTGAAAGTGTTCGGACTTTCATATGCCATATTACGGGGCGCCATGAGAAGCCCCTAGCAAACTGACCGTACCAAGGTGTACGGATGCAAAATCAAATAAACATTTATAGGAGAAAAAATGCTCCCATAAGAATAATAAGCTGACTCTATACGTAATCTCCCATTGACGAAAAATACGTTGAAGCATATGTTTACAATGGATGCATTAAGCAGAGATAAAAATAGGACTATTTGACATGTCCTATCCAGGGGCAAGTTGTGTACAGATATATGAAGCAGGTATAATGATCGTAAATAGATTCCACCTGGGTATTTCCTTCTGCGCACAACGTCTGTTGCCTCCTTGGATGTCTCTTCCATATGAGTCCAGCAATTCGGCTCTTCTAAGGATGCTACACTAACGCGGTGTCCTGAAATGTAAGAGGGAAAGGGTATGAAGGTATTTGGCGGTTACCCATACTATCATCTGAGTCGTTGATACACCTCCGCCTATGCCCATGGTATCTTGAGTGCGTAATTGTGTACGCGTGGCACGAATGCTGCTTTGAAGGGGCTTGAGCGGAGGCCGGACTGCTAATCGCGATCTTGGTGTTCCTGATGATCCTGTTGCGGGGTGCTCCGGACTCGCTTGACAGTGCTCGAAGTTGTCACCGGATTGGTATGTTGGAGTAGGCTGCATTGTACTTCTGCCATGAGGGCTGCCGTATGCTCTTCTGTTTGGAGGGAGCGGTCCATATTTCCATTGACAGTGATGACCCTGCATGGTCCCGGCATCTTGAGCTTGAGATATGTATACTATGGCACCGCATTGAATCTAGCGAATGCGGTTCATCCGAGCAGAGCGTGGTAGCCACTGCGGAAAGGGACGATGTCGAGGATTAGCTCTTCGCTCCTGAAGTTGTCTGGGGATCCGAAGACCACTTCCAATGTTATAGAGCCCGTGCAGCGGGCCTCTACTCCAGGAATAACACCTTTAAAGGTAGTTTTGGTGGGCTTGATCCTTGAAGGATCAATGCCCATCTTGCGCACTGTGTCCTGATAAAGCAGGTTCAGGCTGCTACCGCCGTCCATAAGGACACGTGTGAGGTGGAATCCATTAACGATTGGGCCTAAGACCAATGCGGTTGAGCCGCCGTGACGGATACTGGTAGGGTGATCCCTACGGTCAAAGGTGATCGGACAAGCTGACCATGGATTGAACTTGGGGGCGAGTGGCTCCATCGCATAGACGTCCCGTAGTGCCCGCTTCCGTTCCCGCTTGGGGATGTGGGTGGCGTAGATCATGTTGACCGTTTTCACTTGGGGGGGAATTTCTATTGTCCCCTCGTATTCGGATGCCGGGGCTCATTGTCATCGTCGCTGTGCAGCCCCTTGTCCTTATTTTCGGTGTTCATCTTGCCGGCCTGTTTGAACACCCAGCAGTCTCTATTGGTGTGGTTGGCTGGTTTGTCCGGTGTGCCATGAATTTGGCACGAGCGCTCTAGTATGCGGTCTAGACTGGACGGTCCCTGATTATTTCTTTTGAACGCCTTTTTCCGCTGTCTGGACTTAGGTCCGCTGAATCCGGTGTTGACTGTCGTGTCTTCAGTGCTGTCGCCGTTGTACCATCTATTATGTCTGTTGCGTCGTGGCTTGCCGTTAGCACCGCGGCTGTCCGAAGTGCCGGAATGTGGCGTGGTGCCGCTGCGAGCCAACCAGCTATCCTCACCCGCACAAAAATGGGTCATTAGGGTTGTGAGAGCTGCCATAGACTTGGGTTTTTCGTGGCCAAGGTGTCGAGCGAGCCACTCGTCACGGATATTATGCTTAAAAGCCGCCAGGGCTTCGACATCCGGACAGTCGACTATTTGGTTCTTTTTATTGAGGAACCGAGTCCAGAATTTCCGGGCTGACTCTCCGGGCTGTTGAGTAATGTGGCTCAGGTCATTGGCGTCCGGTGGTCGCACATATGTGCCCTAGAAGTTGTCAAGGAATGCGTCCTCCAGGTTTTCCCAACTACCAATGGAATTTGCTGGCAGGCTGTTTAACTAGTGCTGGGCTGGTCCCTTGAGCTTAAGTGGGAGATACTTGATGGCATGTAGATCATCTCCACGGGCCATGTGAATGTGGAGAAGGAAATCTTTGATCCATACTGTGGGGTCTGTTGTGCCATCGTATGATTTGATGTTTATGGGTTTGAATCCTTCTGGGAATTCATGATCCATGACTTCATCAGTGAAGTAGAGGGGGTGTGCGGCACCTCTGTGCCGGGCTATGTGGCTACGCAGGTCGGATTGTTCTGGGTTGCTATGTTCGGCCCGGCCAGACTTGTTGATGATGTATCCGGCGCGACGGTCATCATCGCGCGCTGGGGCATGCCCCCTTGATCCGTAGATCGATCTCGGCTGTCCTGCTTTGTTTTCCAGAATATCTTGCAGGTCGTGCCTGTTGCCCTGAGCCGTATTGTATCGGTGTGGGGGTGCGGGCTAGTATCCGGGCTAGTATCCCGTTTTATCCCAGCCACGGGGTGGCCGGTCAGCCATTTGGTGTTTGAGTCCATATTCCTCGGCTGCCAGGATTTAGTCCATCTATCTGTGAGCAGGTCTTGATCGGCTTGGAGTTGCTGCTGCTTCTTCTTTAGGCTCCTCGCAGTGGCTATAAGCCTATGCTTGGAGCGCTTCTGCTCCACGGGATCCTCAGGCACGCCGAATTCATCGTCGCCGAGGCTGATCTCGTCTTTGGAGGGGCATGTAGTTGTCCTCCTCCGGGTATGCGTTTGTCGCCTGTTCTTCTGGGCTGACCTGCTCATCTTCCTGTTGGGCCTGCTCGAAGGCGGGCTGGTCGGGGTCATATTCTTCTTCGGTGCCATCCGGATTATTTTTGTCTCCGGGGCTGGTGTTGCTATGGAGGGGCTTGGAGCGGCGCCGACGACGCCCATTCTTTGATTTTCTTACCGAGGGGTTGTCCTCCGTTGCCTCGTCGCCATTAGTTTCCTTCAGAGTGTACACCATATATATATCATATGAGGAGGTGGCCGTTCACTGCCCGGTGAGCGGTGGCTCCTGTAATTCTCCTGCATCGTCGTCCATACCGTCGATGTCTTCGGAGACGAAGTCAAGCACGTCGGTTAGACCATCGATCGTGGCAATGAAGTGGGTGGTGGGTGGGCAATGAATTCCATCGCTGTCTGCTTCCCACCTGAGCCGGACATAGTTCGGCCCGGAGTCTCCTGACAAGGAGAGAGACTTCAATAAGTCCAGCATGTTGCCGAAGGGCGAGTGCTGAAAGACATCCGCCGCGGTGAACTCCATAACCCGAGCCCAACCGGGATCGGCGGGCTCGGGGGCGCGCGGACAGGAACCTACGTCCGGATATGAATCCGGGGGTCCGGAGTCACAGGCTCCCTCAGAGGTGAGACCTATGTTCGGCTCCATCACCGATGAGGGGACGGCCTGCGGGGCGGGGTCCAGCCCTCCGTCCTTAGACGAAGCAACCTGCCCCGGATTTAGATCCGAGGCTTCTGCTAGGGTGATATCCCAAGCAAAGTCTGACAGCAGGTCTAAGCCGTGCTCATCATGGCTATTCGGGAAACCGCCGAACACGAAGATCTGTCCGGGGAGGAAAGCCTCACCCTGGATAGCGTCGTTGATGACAATTTAAGGAGCCATCGAGCTTGACAGCGACGACACAAAGGAACTCTCAATGAAAGTGCCAATGTCAGTGTCAAAACCGGCGGATCTCAGGTAGGGGGTCCCAATCTATGCGTCAAGGCTGATGGTAACAGGAAGCAAGGGACACAGATATTTACCCAGGTTCGCGCCTTCTCGATGGAGGTAAATCCCTACTTCCTGCTTGATTAATATTGATGATATGGGTAGTACAAGAGTAGATCTACCACGAGATCGTAGAGGCTAAACCCTAGGAGCTAGCCTATGATGGTATGATTGTAATTGTGATCGGCCTTCTAAGGACCAACCTCTTCGGTTTATATAGACACTGGAGAGGGCTAGGGTTTACAGGGAGTCGGTTACAAGGAAGGACATATAATATCCGGATCGCCAAGCTTGCCTTCCACGCCAAGGAAAGTTCCATCCGGACACGGGCCGAAGTCTTGAGTCTTGTATCTTCACGCTTCAATAGTCCGGACGTTGTACATAGTCCGGCTGTCCGGATATCCCCTAATCCAGGACTCCCTCACCTGCTGCAGATGCAACTGCAGACGTTGTGAACGTTTGGCAGAGCAAAGCTGATGACTACTCGATAGTTCAGTGTGCAATGCTTTACGGCTTAGAATCGGGACTTCAGCAACATTTTGAACGTCATGGAGCATATGAGATGTTCCAGGAGTTGAAGTTAATATTTCAAGCAAATGCCCGGATTGAGAGATATGAAGTCTCCAATAAGTTCTACAGCTGTAAGATGGAGGAGAATAGTTCTGTCAGTGAATAGATACTCAAAATGTCTGGGTATAACAATCACTTGATTCAACTGGGAGGTAATCTTCCGGATGATAGTGTCATTGACAAAAGTCTTCAATCACTACCACCAAGCTACAAGAGTTTCGTGATGAACTATAATATGCAAGGGATGAATAAGACAATTTCCGAGCTCTTCACAATGCTAAAAGCTGCCGAGGTAGAAATCAAGAAGAAGCATCAAGTGTTGATGGTCAACAAGACCACCAGTTTCAAGAAAAAGGGTAAATGGAAGAAGAAGGGGAGCTTCAAGAAGAATGACAAACAAGTTGCTGCTCAAGAGAAGAAACCCAAGTCTGGACCTAAGCCTGAGACTGAGTGCTTCTACTACAAGCAGACTGGTCAATGGAAGCGGAACTGCCCCAAGTATTTGGCGGATAATAAGGATGGCAAGGTGAACAAAGGTATATGTGATATACATGTTATTGATGTGTACCTTACCAGAGCTCGCAGTAGCACCTGGGTATTTGATACTGGTTCTGTTGCTAATATTTGCAACTCGAAACAGGGACTACGGATTAAGCAAAGACTGGCTAAGGACGAGGTGACGATGCGCGTGGGAAATGGTTCCAAAGTCGATGTGATCGCCGTCGCACGCTACCTCTACATCTACCTTTGGGATTAGTTTTAGACCTAGATAATTGTTATTTGGTGCCAGCGTTGAGCATGAACATTACATATGGATCTTGTTTGATGCGAGATGGTTATTCATTTAAATCTGAGAATAATGGTTGTTCTATTTATATGAGTAATATCTTTTATGGTCATGCACCCTTGAAGAGTGGTCTATTTTTGTTGAATCTCGATAGTAGTGATAGACATAATCATAATGTTCAAGCCAAAGGATGCAGAGTTGATAATGATAGTGCAACTTATTTGTGGCACTGTCGTTTGGGTCATATTGGTGTAATGCGCATGAAGAAACTCCATACTGATGGACTTTTGGAATCACTTGATTATGAATCACTTGGTACTTGCGACCCATGCCTTATGGGCAAGATGACTAAAATGCCATTCTCCAGAACAATGGAGCGAGCAACAGATTTATTGGAAATCATACATACTGATGTGTGTGGTCCGATGAATATTGAGGCTCGCAGAGGGTATCGTTATTTTCTCACCTTCACAGATGATTTGAGCAGATATGGGTATATCTACTTGAAACATAAGTCTGAAACATTTGAAAAGTACAAAGAATTTCAGAGTGAAGTGGAAAATCACCATAAGAAGAAAATAAAGTTTCTATGTTCTAATCGTGGAGGAGAATATTTGAGTTATGAGTTTGGTCTACATTTGAAACAATGTGGAATAGTTTCGCAACTCACGCCACCCCGAACACCACAATGTAATGGTGTGTCCGAACGTCGTAATCGTACTTTACTAGATATGGTGTGATCTATGATGTCTCTTAATGATTTACCGCTATCATTTTGGGGTTATGCTTTAGAGACGGCTCCACCATCAAAATCCATTGAGACGACACCTTATAAACTGTGGTTTGGCAAGAAACCAAAGTTGTCATTTCTTAAAGTTCGGGGCTGCGATGCTTATGTGAAAAAGCTTCGACCTGATAAGCTTGAACCCAAATCGGAGAAATGTGTCTTCATAGGATACCCAAAGGAAACTGTTGGGTACACCTTCTATCACAGATCCGAAGGCAAGACATTCGTTGCTAAGAATGGATCCTGTCTAGAGTAGGAGTTTCTCTCGAAATAAGTGAGTGGGAGGAAAGTAGAACTTGATGAGGTAACTGTACCTGCTCCCTTATTGGAAAGTAGTTCATCACAGAAACCGGTTCTTGTGACACCCACACCAATTAGTGAGGAAGCTAATCATATTGATCATGAAACTTCAGATCAAGTTACTACCAAACCTCATAGGTCAACCAGAGTAAGATCCACACCAGAGTGGTACGGTAATCTTATTCTGGAGGTCATGTTACTTGACCATGGTGAACCTACGAACTATGAGGAAGTGATAGTGAGCCCAGATTCCGCAAAATGGCTTGAGGCCATGAAATCTGAGATGGGATCCATGTATGAGAACAAAGTGTGGACTTTGGTTAACTTGCCCGATGATCAGCAAGCCATCGAGAATAAATGGATCTTCAAGAAGAAGACTGACGCTGATGGTAATGTTACTATCTACAAAGCTTGACTTGTTGCGAAAGGTTTTCGACAAGTTCAAGGGGTTGACTACGATGAGACTTTCTCACCCGTAGTGATGCTTAAGTCTGTCCGAATCATGTTAGCAATTGCCGCATTTTATGATTATGAAATTTGGCAAATGGATGTCAAAACTGCATTCCTGAATGGATTTCTGGAAGAAGAGTTTTATATGATGCAACCAGAAGGTTTTGTCGATCCGAAAGGTGCTAACAAAGTGTGCAAGCTCCAGTGATCCATTTGTGGACTGGTGCAAGCCTCTCGGAGTTGGAATAAATGCTTTGATAGTGTGATCAAAGCATATGGTTTTATATAGACTTTTGGAGAAGCCTGTATTTACAAGAAAGTGAGTGGGAGCTCTGTAGAATTTCTAATATTATATGTGGACGACATATTGTTGATTGGAAATGATATAGAATTTCTGGATAGCATAAAAGGATACTTGAATTAAAGTTTTTCAATGAAAGACCTCGGTGAAGCTGCTTATATATTGGGCATCAAGATCTATATAGATAGATCAAGACGCTTAATTGGACTTTCACAAAGCACATACCTTGATAAAGTTTTGAAGAAGTTCAAAATGGATCAAGCAAAGAAAGGGTTCTTGCTTGTATTACAAGGTGTGAAGTTGAGTCAGACTCAATGCCCGACCACTGCAGAAGATAGAGAGAAAATGAAAGATGGTCCCTATGCATCTAGAGTATTAAGTTCATGAAGAACAGAGTAACGCATTAAGAAAGATGACATGATGTAGAGGGATAAACTCATGCAATATGATATAAACCCCATCTTTTTATCCTTAATGGAAACAATACAATACATGCCTTGCTGCCCCTGCTGTCGCTGGGAAAGGACACCGCAAGATTGAACCCAAAGCTAAGCACTTCTCCCATTGCAAGAAAGATCAATCTAGTAGGCCAAACCAAACTGATAATTCGAAGAGACTTGCAAAGATAACCAATCATACATAAAAGAATTCAGAAGAGATTCAAATATTTCTCATAGATAAACTTGATCATAAACCCACAATTCATCGGATCTCGACAAACACACCACAAAAAGAGTTACATCGAATAGATCTCCAAGAAGATCGAGAAGAACTTTGTATTGAGATTCAAAGAGAGAGAAGCCATCTAGCTAATAACTATGGACCCGAAGGTCTGTGGTAAACTACCCAAAACTCATCGGAGAGGCCTTGGAGATGATGTAGAGGCCCTCCATGGTCGATTCCCCCTCCGGTGGAGCACCGGCGAAGGCTCCAAGATGGGATCTCGTGGATATAGAAGGTTGTGGCAGTGGAAATAGTTTTTCGGGGTGCTCCTGGATGTTTTCAGGGTATGGAGGTATACATAGGCGAAGGACGAAGGTCAGGGGAGCCACGAAGGTAGGGGCGCGCGTACCCCCTAGAGCGCGCCCTCCTGCCTCGTCACCGCCTCGACTGCTTCTTGACATCCGCTCCAAGTCTCATGGATTGCGTTTGTTCCAAAAAGATCGCTCCTGAAGGTTTCATTCCATTTGATATTCCTTTTCTTCGCAACACTGAAATAGGCAAAAAAAACAGCAATACGGGTTGGGCCTCCGGTTATTAGGTTAGTCCCAAAGTTGATATAAAAGTGTAAAGTAAAGCCCATAAACAACCAAAACGGGTAATATAGTAGCATGGAACAATCAAAAATTATAGATACGTTGGAGACGTATCAAGCATCCCCAAGCTTAATTCCTGCTCGTCCTCGAGTGGGTAAATGATAAAAATAGAATTTTTGATGTGGAATGCTACCTAGCATAACTCAATGTAATTTTATTTATTGTGGCATGAATGTTCAGATCAAAATAATTCAAGAAAAAAGTTCATATTGACATAAAAACAATAATACTTCAAGCATACTAACTAAGCAATCATGTCTTCTCAAAATAACATGGCTAAAGAAAGTTATCCCTACAAAATCATATAGTCTGGCTATGCTCTATCTTCATCACACAAAGTATTTAATCATGCACAACCCCGATGAAAAGCCAAGCAATTGTTTCATACTTTAGTATTTTCAAACTTTTTCAATCTTCACGCAATACATGAGTGTGAGCCATGGACATAGCACTATATGTGGAATAGAGTGGTGGTTGTGGAGAAGACAAAAAGGGAGAAGATAGTGTCACATCAACTAGGCATATCAACGGGCTATGGAGATGCCCATTAATAGATATCAATGTGAGTGAGTAGGGATTGCCATGCAATGGATGCACTAGAGCTATAAATGTATGAAAGCTCAACAAAAGAAACTAAGTGGGTGTGCATCCAACTTGCTTGCTCACGAAGACCTAGGGCATTTTTAGGAAGCCCATCATTGGAATATACAAGCCAAGTTCTTTAATGAAAAATTCTCACTAGTATATGATAGTGAAAACATAGGAGACTCTCTATCATGAAGATCATGGTGCTACTTTGAAGCACAAGTGTGGAAAAAGGATAGTAACATTCTCCCTTCTCTCTTTTCCCCTCATTTTTTAATTTTTTTATTTTGGTGGGCTTCTTTGGCCTCTTTTTTTTATTTGGGCTTCTTTGGCCTCTTTTATTTTTTGTAAAGTCCGAAGTCTCATCCCGACTTATGGGGCAATCATAGTCTCCATCATCCTTTCCTCACTTGGGACAATGCTCTAATAATGAAGATCAACACACTTTTATTGATTTACAACTCAATACTTAGAACAAAATATGACTCCATATGAATGCCTCCGGCGGTGTACCGGGATATGCAATGAATCAAGAGTGACATGTATGAAAAATTATGAAGGTGGCCTTGCCACAAATACGATGTCAACTACATGATCATGCAAAAGGCAATATGACAATGATGGAGCATGTCATAGTAAACGGAACGGTGGAAAGTTGCATGGCAATATATCTCGGAATGGCTATGGAAATGCCATAATAGGTAGGTATGGTGGCTGTTTTGAGGAAGGTATATGGTGTGTGTATGGTACCGGCGAAAGTTGCGCGGCACAAGAGAGGCTAGCAATGGTGGAAGGGTGAGAGTGCGTATTATCCATGGACTCAACATTAGTCATAAAGAACTCATATACTAATTGCAAAAATCTACAAGTCATCAAAACAAAGTATTATGCGCATGCTCCTAGGGGGTAGATTGGTAGGAAAAGACCATCGCTCGTCCCCGACCGCCACTCATAAGGAAGACAATCAATAAATAAATCATGCTCCAACTTCATCACATAACATTTCACCATACGTGCATGCTACAGGAATCACAAACTTCAACACAAGTATTCCTTAAATTCACAGTTACCCAACTAGCATGAATCTAATATTACCATCATCATATCTCAAAACAATTATCAAGCATCAAATTGATCATAGCATCCAGTTCACTTCCTATGATAGTTTTTATTATACCCAACTTGGATGCCCATCATTCTAGGACCAATTTTATAACCATAGCAAATACCATGCTGTTCTAAAAGACTCTCAAAATAATATAAGTGAAGCATGAGAGATCAATAATTTCTACAAAATTAAGCCACCACCGTGCTCTAAAAAGAAATAAGTGAAGCACTAGAGCAAAATTATCTAGATCAAATGATATAAGTGAAGCACATGGAGTATTCTAATAAATTCTAAATCATGTGTGTCTCTCCCAAAAGGTGTGTACAGAAAGTATGATTGTGGTAAACTAAAAAGCAAATACTCATATCATACAAGACGCTCCAAGTAAAACACATATCATGTGGTGAATAAAAATATAGCTCCAAGTAAAGTTACCGATAGACGAAGACGAAAGAGGGGATGCTTTCCGGGGCATCCCCGAGCTTAGGCTTTTGGTTGTCCTTGGATTATCTTGGGGTGCCATGGGCATTCCCAAGCTTAGGCTCTTGCCAATCCTTATTCCATAGTCCATCAAATCTTTACCCAAAACTTGAAAACTTCACAACACAAAACTCAACAGGAAATCTCATGAGCTCCGTTAGTGCAAGAAAGAAAAACCAGCACATAAGGTACTGTAATGAACTCATTCTTTATTTATATTGGTGTTAAACCTACTGTATTCCAACTTCTCTATTGTTCATACCCCCCAATACTAGCCATAGATGCATCAAACTAAGCAAACAACACACGAAAAACAGAATCTGACAAAAACAGAACAGTCTGTAGCAATCTGTAACTTTCGAGTACTTATGGAACACTAAAAATCCTACAAAAATAGTAAGTCCTAGGCAATTTGTCTATTTATCTACTGAAAAAACAATCAACTAAAAATCATGTTTCTGTGATTTATTAAAATTATTCTCGTGTGTGCAAAAGTTTCTGTTTTTCAGCAGAATCAAATTAACTATCACCCAAGATGATCCTATAGGTTCTACTTGGCACAAACACTAACTAAAACATAAAACCACATCTAAACAGAGGCTATATGAATCATTTATTACTAAACGTAAGAAAAAAGCAAGGAACAAAAATAAAATTGGGTTGCCTCCCAACAAGCGCTATCGTTTAACGCCCCTAGCTAGGCATTGATATATTCAATGATGCTCACATGAAAGACAAGAATTGAAGCGCAAAGAGAGCATCATGAAACACGTGACAAACACTTCTAAGTCTAACATACTTCCTATGCATAGGCATTTTATAAGAAAACAAATTATCAAAGCATGCAAAAACTAGCATATGCAAGGAAAAAGAAAGAGACGATAGCAATCTCAACATGAAGAGAGGTAATTTAGTAACATGAAAATTTCTACAACCATATTTTCCTCTCTCATAATAATGACATGTAGGATCATAAGCAAATTCAACAAAATAGCTATCATATAACATATTCTCAACATGATCCACATGCATGCAAAGTTGACACTCTTCCAAGATAGTGGGATTAACATTAACTAAAGTCATGACCACTCCAAGCCCACTTTTATCAAATTTTTCATAAGATTGATCAAAATCCAAATATGTGGGATCTAAAGTTGACACTCTTCCAAACCCACTTTCAATAATATTGCAAACACTATTATCAATCTCATATTCATCATGGGGGTTAAATAAATTTTCATGATCAAAAGAAGAATCACCCCAATCATGATCATTGCAACAAGTAGTAGACATAGCAAAACTAGCATCCCCAAGCTTAGGTTTTTGCATATTATTAGCACAATTGACATCAAGAGAATTTATAGTAACATCATTGCAATCATGATTTTCATTGAAGTAACTACCAAGTATGGGTGCAATAGCAACGATCTCATGTTTAACATAGGGAACTATAGCAAATTCATCTTCATAAATATTGGCATCATGGCCACAAGAATAGCAAGCATCATGTTCATCAAGGGATGTTTCAATCAAATCATCGGAATCATTATCTATAGATTCATGCATATCATTATTTTCTTCCAAAGCAACAGTCATTCTCTCAATAAATTCTTTGATATAGACAATATGAGCATAGTTTTCATAGCAATATTTAAGTATGTCAAAATTTTCAGATTCGTAGAGAGTAATATCATACTTTTCAATCAAAGAAGCAACTTCATAAGCACCCCTAAAAGCAACAAATTCTTCAGTTTGTTTGATATCATAGTAACTATAAACACCCTTTGCATAAGAAGATAAGATTTCATTTTCATTAAACTCACATAGGTAGGGGAGGTGTTTTTTAGGGTTCTTAGAGCAACAAGTAAAATCATAAATTTCACAAAGATTCCAAACATAGCACAACAATCTGTTTATTTGATCCCATAAGAGTCTCCCTTTTCCAGACAAATGGTGACGCACAAAATGAGCATGCTCATCTAAAGATTTCCCATCAAGTAGGCTAGTTGGGGTTTCAGCATGAGCGCATAAGGATCGAAGATTATCCAAGTAGAACACTTTAATTGGATCCATACCAACAGATTTTTAGCAAGCAAAGGTGCAAGCACATAGAAGGCACATGGATACACAAGCAAACAAAATATCGAACGGAAGAGGGGCGAAGAAAACGGCAAGGATGAAGTGGAGGAGAGGAAAACGAGAGGCAAATGTCAAATAATGTAATGCAAGGGAGATGGGTTTGTGATGGGTACTTGGTATGTCTTGACTTGAGCGAAGACCTCCCCGGTAACGGTGCCAAAAATCCTTCTTGCTACCTCTTGAGCACTGCGTTGGTTTTCCCTTGAAGAGGAAAGAGTGATGCAGCAAAGTAGCGTAAGTATTTCCCTCAGTTTTTGAGAACCAAGGTATCAATCCAGTAGGAGGCTCCTCAAAAGTCCCTCGTACCTACACAAACAAACAAGAACGTCGCAACCAACACGATAAAGGGGTTGTCAATCCCTTCACGAAAGTGAGATTTGATAGAGATAATAAGATAAGATAAATATTTTTGGTATTTTTATGATATAGATTGGAAAGTAAAGATGCAAATAAAATTAGATGGGAAACTTATGTGATAAAGGATAGACCCGGGGGTCATAGGTTTCACTAGTGGCTTCTCTCAAGATAGCATAATTATTACGGTGGGTGAACAAATTACTGTCGAGCAATTGAAAGAATAATGCATAGTTATGAGAATATCTAGGCATGATCATGTATATAGGCATCACGTCCGTGACAAGTAAATCAAAATGATTCTGCATCTACTACTATTACTCCACACATTGACCGACTCCTGCCTGCATCTAGAGTATTAAGTTCATGAAGAATAGAGTAACTCATTAAGAAAGATGACATGATGTAGAGGGATAAACGCATGCAATATGATATAAACCCCATCTTTTTATCCTCAATGGCAACAATACAATACGTGCCTTGCTGCCCCTGCTGTCACTTCGAAAGGACACCGCAAGATTGAACCCAAAGCTAAGCACTTCTCCCATTGCAAGAAAGATCAATCTAGTAGGCCAAACCAAACTGATAATTTGAAGAGACTTGCAAAGATAACCAATCATACATAAAAGAATTCAGAGGAGATTCAAATATTTCTCATAGATAAACTTGATCATAAACCCACAATTCATCGAATCTCGACAAACACACCGCAAAAATAGTTACATCGAATAGATCTCCAAGAAGATCGAGGAGAACTTTGTAATGAGATTCAAAGAGAGAGAAGAAGCCATCTAGCTAATAAATATGGACCCGAAGGTCTGTGGTAAACTACTCACAATTCATTGAAGAGGGCTTGGAGATGATGTAGAGGCCCTCCATGGTTGATTCCCCCTCCGACGGAGCACCGGCGAAGGCTCCAAGATGGGATCTCGCGGATACAGAAGGTTGCGGCGGTGGAAGTAGTTTTTCGTTGTGCTCCTGGATGTTTTCAGGGTATGGAGGTATATATAGGTGAAGGAGGTAGGTCGGGGAGCCACGAGGGGCCCACGAGGGTGGGGCGCGCCCTCCTGCCTCGTGGCCGCCTCGGCTGCTTCTTGACGTCCACTCTAAGTCTCCTGGATTGTGTTTGTTCCAAAAAGATCGCTCCCAAAGGTTTCATTACATTTGGACTCCATTTGATATTCCTTTTCTTCGAAACACTGAAATAGGCACAAACAACAGCAATACGGGCTGGGCCACCGGTTAGTAGGTTAGTCCCAAAAATGATATAAAAGTGTAAAGTAAAGCCCATAAACATCCAAAACGGGTAATATAATAGCATAGAACAATCAAAAATTATAGATACGTTGGAGACGTATCAGCTACTGCTACTGGCAAGTGGTCCAACCTACAAATTAGTAGGAATAAAAATATCAATGGGTACGTAGATCACTGTTCTTAATGCAAGATGAAGAACACACAGAATTAAGGAATGTTTACCTGAATGTTGAGTAGATATAAGAGGATAGGAGTGTGTGCTTTGGTTATATCGCCTCCAAGGGGTTATTTATATAGAGATGTAGATGGGGAGAACTAAATGACATTTATTTCATTCATAATCAAACAAGATAAGGACCTCCTCATTACACAATGCTCCATTTTGTTGGTCAAACCTATTTATTTGCTCCGTAAATGTGGTTCATTTATTTCTTCGTGAACGCCCATTTGTTTTTCTTTGAATTTACATAGAGAAATCTTTCTCCCATTCCCTTAATTCGGGAATAGTGAATTGTGATTGAAATGAAAACGTGAATGTATGGCGGTTCTCATTAGTAGATTTGCACAGGGGAAAATTTCACTCTTGAAAAAAGGGACACTTTTAAATAGGTAAAGCCCAGACGACACAGTTCTTGAGTTTAGAGGTGCTTGGCTGGAAGATAATTAATGAATTATGTAGGAAATATCTTCAGATGTTCCAGGGTCATATAGTAGTTAGCATGGTTATACATTAGTGAATAATCTACAATTATAATCAGCTTGTAGAGGTTTTTTCCACATCGATTACACCAATTAACAGTAATAATTAGAAGTATGGTGGATATTTCGTTAGTAGGTATCTTTATTTTATTTGTGATAATGTGATTCATATATTTGTAATAAGGTGTATGTTTTAGCGAATCATTCTATGGGATTCGCAAGCACATAGTTTTGAATTCAAGAAATTTGCAAATATTTCATAGTCTTTAGTTTTATTAGAATCATTCTCATAAGGCATGTATTTCTGAATCAAAGGTTATATTTATTTACCATATTTATTTGCTACTTTATTTTTCTTACCTTGGATCTTACCGTGTGGAGTCTCCTCTTCAACTTTATCTTTGTCTATTTCAGCATGTTGTTGTTCTTTTGTGGGGTTAAAGAGAGTTTTATTCTTAAATCATTGGGTTACAATTGCAAGTCACTAAATCCTCCATCCATGGGGGTTGGGTATGTTACCATGATTTCTACTACACAACTTACTCTTGTAGACTCGTGTTGGCCTCCAAACGCAGAGTTTTGTTGGACAGTAGAAATTTTTCCTCAAGTGGATGACCTAAGGTTTATCAATCTGTGAGAGGCTTAGGATGAAGATGGTCTCTCTCAAACAACCATGCATCCAAATACAAGAAATTCTTGTGTCCCCAACACACCCAATACAATGGCAAATTGTATAGGTGCACTAAGAGATGGTGATAGAAGTGTACTATCTATGGATAGTAGATATAGGTTTTGTAATCTGAAAATATAAAAACAACAAGGTAGAAAGTGATAAAATGGAGCATTAATGGTATTCAATGCTTAG
This sequence comes from Triticum timopheevii, assembly GCA_963921465.1. Taxonomy (NCBI): domain Eukaryota; kingdom Viridiplantae; phylum Streptophyta; class Magnoliopsida; order Poales; family Poaceae; genus Triticum; species Triticum timopheevii. The sequence goes on along the minus strand of OY997270.1, from coordinate 581,392,474 downwards.
AAACAAGGCCTAGGGTTCATACTTTCGCAAGTGCAATCTCTCAATAGTGCTAACATAATTGAATCATATAACAATCCCTCAACGTGCGACAAAGAATCACTCCAAAGTTCTTCTCTAGTGAGAACATAAGATGAAATTGTTGTAGGGTACGAAACCACCTCAAAGTTATCCTTTCTGATCAATCTATTGAGTCATTCCTATAAGTGTCACAAACAATCCTAGAGTTCGTACTAAAATAACACCATCTGATACGCATCAACAAACTCTAATGTCACCTAGATACTCCAATGTCACCACAAGTATCTGTGAGTTTATTATTCATATGCATCAAACAACCTTAGATTCATAATATTCAAACCAACACAAAGAACTTCAAAGCGTGCCCCAAGAGTTCTACCGAAGAAAGTAGAACGAAAATGTGCATCAACCCCTATCACTACAAAAAAATACACTTACGTGATGATACATGTTTGTCACAGTAGGTCACGTTTTCTGTCATGCATGTACATCCATGACGATTTTATGACAGAATCAAGATAGTCATACCTGTGCTGTCATAGAAGTGTTCCATGACATTACAAAAATTATCATCACGGAAGTGTCCACTTCCATGACGATAAATCACGCGTCATAGAAGTGCTTTTGTCAAGGGTGACCGACACGTGGCATCCACAGTAACGGCTCGCCGTTAAGCTATTGGGTCTGGTTTTGGATCCGATAACCCGTTAACAGCCCGGACCAATGGGGATTTTCCACGTGTAAATTTCTCATTGGCTGGAGGAAACACGTGTTGGCTCGCCGTTGGGACAGATGTCATCCACTCATAGGACAGGAGGCGCCTATGATACGTCGACACGTGGCATGGCCCAATAGAGGCCCATTCCGGTGAAAAGGCCGGCCCGTTTGACTTGTTCAAAAGGTAATGGGCCGGCCCATGGAAAGCCTGTTAACGGCATGTTCGTATATCGCCCATTTACGACCCGCTAACACCAGGCCCGTTATGGCCTACCGGAATTAAGCCCAGTAGCTTCATCTGGGCTATCCAATATGATTCCAGCCCGTTGTATCTTCCGGCCCATGTATGGCCCATGATGTCTTTCGGACCATATGAGGCTCTTCATAACTCTGGTCCCATTAAAGGCCCGAGATGAAACTGGCCCATAATGAACAGTGTATCGCTTTATACCCATTAACGACCGATTATTCCGTCTGCCATTTCCAGCCCGTGTTAACTTTCGGCCTTCTAAGGGCCCATTTATTCTTGGGCTAATTTCTAGAATTCGGTTAGTTACGGTCCCTTACTGGGCTGTTCTGTTTGTGGGCCAAATTCAGCCATGGTTACATTTGGCCCGTTAACCCGTTGGGCTATTTTCATGTCAAAAAACCCGTTGGGCTGTTTTCATAGAGTTATCAAATACAGCCTATTAATGACCCGTTATGGTCCACAAATAGTACGACCCATGATTGGCGAAATGATTATACGCCCCGTAGAAGGCCCATGGATCCTACAGCCCGTAGAAGACCAATGGATCCTACGGCCCGTAGAAGGCCAATGGATCATACAATCCATAGAAAGTCCATGGATCCTACGGCCCGTAGAAGGCCCATGGATCCTATGGCCCATATAGAAGACCAATGGATCCTACGGCCCGTAGAAGGCCCATGGATCATACGGCCCGTAGGAGGCCCATGGTTACAACAGTCCATGTGTTGCCATGATTATTGTGGCCTAGTTACCAAAAATAGGTTATTGTGGCCACTAGAAAAACGCAGAAAAAAGAACTGCAGTGACTACAAGTAAACAACTAAACAAGACAATAAGGAAATAAATAAGCAAGAAGCTAACGCTAGCCTATTACCGCTATTACACATATTACATCCACTGGGCATCAAAGTTCGCCACCAGTGCAAATATAGGGAACAAAGAAGCATATTACATACACTAGCTGTCAAAATTGGCCACTAGTGCAAATAAACGCAGCAACAAAACAAGAGCATAACTGAAACAACTTCAAAAGAGTTCAAGAAACATTATCCTGGGTATCCATCATGCTGGCAATAAGCTTAGCAAGCTTATTAGCTTTGTCCTGTTTGGCGCTAAAATCCTCCAACGCTTGCTATTGCACCAGAAAGTATGCATCTGAATGCTCCAGGGACTTCTGCAGTCCTTCCGCTTCTTGTCGCAGCACAACTGATCGATGTCTTTCAGCTTGTAGTTGAGACTCAAGAAAACCGAACTGATTCAGACAGCGAGTTTGAATAGCTTGTGCAAACGGTAGTGGCCAGTAACTCGAACACTAAACCAAGACAGGACTTTGGGGTTGTCCCACTGTCTTCAAGATAGTCTTTCTTAGCTGTTTTATCAGCTTTGTTGGAGACCAACAAGGATGTCTCACTATACTTTGTGCTCTTCATAACGCCATGAACTTTGTGCCGTTCATAATGCAGATCAAGATGGAGAACAATGAAAAGGGCAAGGAGCTGGTGCCACCCATGGAGAAGGGCAAGGAGGTGGTGCCGCCCTTGGAGGTTGTGCGAACCACACGTGAGGAGGTGTCGGGCACGGACGACAATGTACTGCCAGAGGATTCCCCTAGCAGCAAGCTCCGGAACTACGGGCACTTCTCATGAGGAGGGTGTGCGAACTCACTTCTGCAAGGTGATCCCAATGCTCCAAGACTTCACCAAGCACTTCCCCGTCATGCCAATGGAGTTCAAGCTCAAGATGAACACCAACTGCTCATGGAGGGTCACTGTGAAGCTGATGAACGACAGGGTCACCCTCGATTAGGGTTGGGCTACCTTCGCCGTTGTCCATCAGATCAAGATCGGGTACATGGTGGCGTTCAAGTTGCTGACTCCCAACACGCTCCAGGTCATTGTCTTCAACGACGACAGCATTGAAGTGGTGACCAAGTGCGGGAGGCACGACGAGGCCGTCGTCATGAAAGTCTAGGACAACTCTCCGTTGCTCCAGCTGGTTTAGTATCAACTATATCGTACAGGTTTGCTTGAAAATTGCTATGTTTAAGTGTCGTACTGTGTTTAAAACCGTTTGCTATAGTTTACAACTATGTTTAAGTGTGGTAGTATGTTAAACTGCTTATTGCTTGCTATCTTCTGTGTGTCTGTTCTACACGCCCATGTATGCTGGTAACCTCACCACCTCATGAAAGAGATTAACAGACAACAATCGTTGCATGAAACCAAACACCATGCCTTGTGTTTCCGCCTAAACAAGCGACCAACCAAACATGTCAGTTTTTGTTACGCTCCATACATGCAACCAAACTAGACGAAGATGTTGGTTTTTTGCCTGTTTTTCCTCAGCCAGCCCAGCTGAAAAGTGTATGCAGTGCATGCAAAAATTGATATGACAACCAGACACATCCTTGGCTTGCGAGGTCACTGGCTGACGGCAAGAGGCAGAAAGCGGTTGGCTGGGTAAATGAAGAGATCACCTTGCAAAAGCAAGCACATTACAGCTATTGCAAACAGCCAGGAGTAAGCACACAACACTGCTGCTGCGAACTTCTTTTATGTTCGACTTGGATCTCTTTGCTACTCGACCTCAAACAAACAGTCGCCATTGTTGTACTCCTGCTACGGGGGGTAGTAGTATCGTTTAGGGCTCTAAAAACATTGTTTTTACTCTCTTGTTTGGCTGAAATGATAACTTCCTTTAGGAGTTAAATCTCAAAGAGACTCAATTATTGGTGCACTTGTCAGAAAAGTCACAAGTTTTATAAATATTTTCATATAGCTAGATGTTTTTGGGTAAGTCCTAGGCTTCCACAAAATAAGTTGTACTAAAGTTGCGACAATTAATATGGATTGGAGTGATTCCTTTTATTTTAGGCGCATTATGCTTTCTTTCACAATCAGATACACTTACATCTTGGAATCCAAGAAGTAACACTTAAAATCTTAGAATCTAAGAAGCAAGTCGATAACTCAGTTCAAACACGTGCATTGTGACAAAAAAGACATAACATGCATGAAAATGTGCATAAATTGCATTAGACACTAGTGCAGAACCTGGCAATAGCACCGATTCGTAAGGCCCTTTAGTGCCGGTTCCATAACCGGCACTAAAGTGTGGGCACTAAAGCCCCCCCCCCTTTAGTACCGGTTCAGCACGAACCGGTGCTAAAGGGCAACCACGTGGCACGAGCCAGCTCCGGGGGCCGAGAGCCCAAGGTTTGGGGGGTTTTTGGTTTGATGATTTCTTTTTCATTTAATTTTGTGTTTTCCATTTAATTCTTTTTTGTTTACTGGTATTTTACGATACTACAAAGGCCCACAGGGCAGAAGACGTGCAATAGGCCCACAAAGGCCTGCTTAGAGAGGAGCTCGACACGGTAGCCACGGCGGGGCTTATAAACCGGTGCGAACTCCTCTCAACTAGCGAGGTGGGACTAAATATTGTGCACTGCGGGTGGCAGCGCACCCCTTTAGTACCACTTGGTGGCTCCAACCGGTACTAAAGGCCACCACCTCTTTAGTACCGGTTTGTGGCACGAACCGGTACTAAAGGTTCGCCACGAACCGGTACTAATGAGAGCGGTCCGGCTAGCCGTTGGAACCGGCACTAATGTACACATTAGTGCCGGCTCAAATTCAAACCGGCACTAATGTGCTTCACGTTTGACCCTTTTTCTACTAGTGAGACACCTCCGTTCCATCACAAAAGATGCGACATTACATGTTTTTTTATGTCCGATTGCCCCCAGAACATAAGCTCCAAGACAAGGAAGTAGAACAACCAACCAAGCATCATCTTCCCCACAGTACACATGGACATCATACAATAAACCCTTTGGCAAACACACACTGAAATACTAGCTCTCAAAAAACTAACTAGAAGTAACATTGCTAAGACTAAGCCGGCTACGACCCTAATTTAGAATGGAGCTTGTCCTCATACCACTGAACGCAGCCAAATGGCCAGAGCCCTCATAGCTTCACCCTCACTGTTCGGCCTCTCAGGTGGGCACTTGAAGAGAGGCATGTACCGTCCATTGGCGTCATAGGAGTGTGAGCGTTCCCAAACCCTGACGATCTCTACAGGGACGACGCTTGCAGAGCCATCGTCGTAGTAGATCCGGAGCTCGTGGGGGATTTCTCGAGGGTGCTCAACCTCCAGGACAACACGGATTGTGAAGAGGTCGGGTGCTCCCAGGCAAGCACCGTCGATCTCACGCGCAGCCCCAAATCTGCGGCAGTTGTCCTTGGCATCTATCCCCGTTCGTTGCTCGATAGGGTAGTGGTGCAGTGCTACGTGGACCATGTAGCCATGGGAAATGTTAAGGACAATCTGAACAGGCAGGAGCTTCACCGTGATGCCGTCGAGCTGGAACGGCTGCCTGTGCATGGCCGCCTCCCGCTCACGGGGGGTGCGGAATAAGATAGGCGTGTCTTCGCTGCCATAGACCAGAGGGAGGAGCTCGAAGGTCTGCGGGAGGTCGAGCGCCAAGGTGTGGAAGACGCGGCGGATGAATGGCCCCGGGTTCGCGCGGCACGGTGTTGTTTATGGGGTGATGCACGCGTACGCCATGCGCAGCGCGTAGCGCACTCCGGGACTATCGGCATGGCAAGAAAAGTACAGCTTGATGCCGGAGTATTGGAGTGATACGTCAGGGAGGCCACGGACCGCAGTCGCGGCAGGAGGGTCCTCACGGCCCTTGAAAATGGAGGCGGTGGCCGGGCAGTTGCGGCGCCCACGTTTTTTTGAAAATTTAAATTATGGCACAAACACGGCTCAAATTCAACCAAACTTCGGCGAGTTCATTCATATTTAAAAATATTTTACAAAAAAGGAAAAAAAAGCTACTAGGCTGCTCCTTGCCGTCTCCCTCGCCGCTCCTCGCTGCCCGCTGCCCTTGCAGTTCTACATGCTGAGGAGGCTGTAGAACCGCGTGTAGTCACCACCGTCGTTGTCGTTGTCGTTATCGCCGCCTCCGCCGCGGCTGCCGTCCCTGCTGCAACCCTCCCCGGTTGGCGTGGCGAGTTGGACGGTCCGGGGGCGTCTTCGTCGTCATCGCTGTTGAGGATCACGACGTCGTGCTCGTCCTCAAGCCCACGTTTGCGGGCGGCTATCTCCTCCAGGGCCAGGCGCTGCCGGACCATCTCGTCACGGAGGTAGTCGTCCCGCACCCACTATAGGGCCTCCTCGTCGGAGAAGCCGCGCCGGGCTATCTCCTCGTACTCCACAGGGAGGCCGGGCTCCGGCTTGGGCGCGACAAGGACGAGGCGGCCAAAGGGGGGGTGGAGTCGCCGATGCGGACGCCGGAGCTGCGGGTATGCCGGCTGACAGGCGTGTCCTGGGGCTCCAGCTAGACGGGGCGGAGGCAGGAAGAGCCGGACGAGCGGCCGGACGAGGAGGAGGACGCCCCAGGCTGCTCCATGCGCCTCCGTGTCAACGAGCTCCCACGTCGGCGAGAGAAGGACGGGGGAGCAGGGTACTCGAGCCTTGGCGTGTCGCCGCCCTCGATGTACTCGAGGATGGCCTCTAGTGTGCGACCGGGCACGCCCCACCATCAGCACCGCCCCTCGGAGTTGAGCCTTCCGGAGGGCACGACGCCGTTGGTGGCCTCGAGCTGCTCGGCGTGGTGGCGGCGGAAGTATGGCTCCCAGAGCGGGTTGTTGGGGACGTACCGTGGCCCTTCCCTCGCCGCCCGAAGCAGGGAAGCGCGGATACGCGCGATCTCTGTACGCCGCGCCACCCCGGTGGGCATTGGAGGCACCGGGACCCCACCGGCGCTGATTCTCCATGCCCCGGGCACCAGCATGTCCGGTGGGACCGGGTACTCAGCCTCGAAGAGGAGCCGAGCTTCGTCCTCGTGAAGGTGGTGGCGGCTGAAGCTGTTCGCCGCCGCGCTATCGCCTGGGAAGCGCTCGGCCATGCTAACTAGAGACAGCGAGAGGCGAGGGAAGAAGGGGGAGACTCTGTGTGTGTCACCGGTGCACCGGGGGTCGACTTATATAGGCCGAGGCGCCGCACGTATGCGTGACCGCCGCGTGTACGCGTGGCAGGTGAGGGGACGCGCGTCATCCAGTCTACACTGCGCCGCCCATGAGGCATCAATGAAGGCTGACCGACACGGCAGCGCCCGACAGCTTTGGCATTGATTCGCCGCGGGAAACGAGCCGATGAGGACGACAAAGTGGCGAGAAGATAGACAAGTCGCTGGCAAGGAGGGCCCGTGGCTCTTTCACGCCAAAAACGATTCGCCCAGCACCCCCGAGCGCCCCCCAGCGCGCCGGGTTCGGGTTAGCTCCGCCGGCATCAATTTCGGCCCGAGCCGGTGAAAAATGGGCCCTTGGGGCGCGACTTGGCTGATTTTTTGGCACCGGCGGCTAAAAAGTTTCCTAGGGGACTTGTTGGAGGCGCGGCTGGAGATGCTCTAAGGTAGTTGGTCGCTGGGCGCTAGTGCAGCTGTAAAGACAGCATGCATGGTTCGTCAGTGTTCGGTCTTGTTCTTCTTGACAGGAGCAAGACTCTATAACACGAAGCTAGTAGTAGGCTGGGCTCCTGACTACACCCTGCACCCTAAAGGTCATCACCCCCTCGATTAATGGCTGCACTACATCTATCTTGGCTTTTTACTATGACCTGCTATGTCTGACTTGACTTGATGAGTCACAGTAGACTTAGACAATGACACTGATGCTCATATTACAAACCAACCATGTCCCGTGGTATCCTTAGGCTAGCCATAGTGGGGACTAGCCACAATGGTGAGTAACATACACTAGTAACATACACATATCCCTAGACTATGTTACTACCTTCATAATGGGTAGTAACAGGGAAAACTTTGTTTTTGCCACTCTAGTTTTTGCCAACTTTGCTTATGCCACTCTATAATTTGAGATTTCACTTTTGCCACTCTTAGCTTTTGACAATATATCACTTTTGCCGTTCCGTGGCAAAATCAAAAGTTTTAGAGTGGCAACTGTGATACATGTCAAAAGCTAAGAGTGGCAAAAGTGAAATGAAAAATTATTGTTTTTGCCACAAAATGGCATTTGTGATGTATTGTCAAAAGCTAAGAGTGGCAAATGTGAGATGTCAAATTCTAGAGTGGCATAAGAAAAGTTGGCAAAAACTAGAGTGGCAAAAACAAAGTTTTCCCTAACATAAGTGTAGTAACATGCAAAGCTTCATTTATTAAGTTATAGACTCATATTGCATTGGGACATGTGATGTTACAGTAACTAGCTAAGTTACTATAACCACCTCTCTCCTCATTAACTCATTGCTACATAAGTAAATTTGTTGAGTTGGACTCGATGTTACTGCTGAAGTTACTCCCACTGTGGCTAGTCTAACATAAGTAGTATCATGCGCTTGGGACTCCCAAACATGCTTATGTGGCAGGCAATTAAAGAAGAGAGAGATGATTATAGTAACATAGGTAGATACCGTAACATAATAAATGTGATGCTATTATGTGTCATGCATGGTAATAAATGAGGCCACCTATAATACTATGCACTATAGAGGTAGTAACATATGCATGTTACTAGTCTAAGTTACTCCCCACTATGACCAGCCTTAGCTAATTAAGGTTTACTTCTAGACTTGACATTGACACTGATGCTCATATTTTTCTGAATTTACTCTAGTTATTCGAACAATGATGTTTTTGTTGACTATGAAGGTGTTTTGACGACTTCGTCAATCTCAAGATGATGTGCCGACTCAGTCTTCAAAGATGCTCATATGGCAGGATGAACGTGTGTGCGCTCATAAAATAAATGTATTTGCGTATATACGAGCGTCTGCGTTTGTAACTACGTATTGTGTTAAAAAAGCGAAGCTCTATCTATAACTGTGCCAGTTGGTTATGTTATCGACACGAGTAAATATAGGACCCAAGTGTTATCATTCATATGTTTAGTTCATATATAATACTTGATGAAAACTTGAGCACTAGTTAAGCATGTATACAGCAACAAGAACAAAAAGGAAATATTGATGAAGGAAATTACCAGAGGGGGGCCATCTAGGTGCCACAAGCCAGGAGGTCGCGTCCACCCCCCTCCCAGGGCGCGCCTGGTAGGCTTGTGGGCCCGTGGCAGCTCTGTCAACCCTGACTCAAACTCCATAAGTACCTATTCGTCTAGAAAAAAGTCGGAGAGAAGGACTCATCATGTTTTACGATACGGAGCCGCCTCCAACCCCTATTCTTCATCGGGAGGGCTGATCTGAAGTCCATTCGGGGCTTCAAAAAGGGGGATTCAACGTCGTCCTCATCATCAACCATCATCCATCAACAATTCCATGATGCTCACCACCGGGAGTGTGTAATTCCTTCGTAGGCTTGCTGGACGATGATGGCTTGGATGAGATTTGTCATGTAATCAAGTCAATTTTGTTAGGGCTTGATCCCTAGTATCCATTATATTTTGATATTGATGTTGCTATGACTTTGCTATGCTTAAGGCTTGTCACTAAGGCCCGAGTGCCCCTCCTCTGCAAGCTTCTCCAACCGCTGAGCAGAGACGCGCGACGGGGTATAATCCCCCGCCGCACCTCTAGCCGTCGCACCGGAGCCGGAAGAGGTGGCCTTCCCAATATTCTTCGCCTTGGCCGTAGAGTCTCTCATTGTTGCTGTGGAGGTTCTCTTCGAAGAATACCCATCTGCCTGCCCAAGCTCTTCAGACAATCCCTTTTTCATGGTTGTTTTCGGTCTGGGGGCTCGACATCTTGGGACCCTTCCCTCGTGCTACCGGGGGCTTTGTATTCTTGTCCGTTGCAATCGACAAGTTTACAAAGTGGCCAGAAGTAGAGCCCGTGAGAAAGGTGACTACTCAGCCAGCTATCAAGTTCTTGAGAGGATTTGTGTGCCGCTTCGAGGTCCCTGCATGAATCATCACTCACAATGGCTCCCAATTCACGAGTCACGCCTTCATGCAATATGTTCATACCCTTGTAAGCAAGATCTCATTCGCCTCTATTTCTCATCCAAGGAGCAACGGGCAAGCTGAGAGGGTGAATGCTAAAGTGTTGCGAGGACTCAAGACAAGAACATTTGATAAGCTGCAGAAGTGTGGCAGGCGATATCGACGAGCTGCCGGTGGTTCTTTGGTCCCTCAGAATGACACCAAATTGAGCTACCGGGAATACTCCCTTCTCCCTAGCCTATGGGGCAGAAGCAGTTATCCCCACGGAATTCATTTACGGGTCACCTTGAGTGCTTGCCTACAATGAAGTAGCGCAGGAACAGCACCGGCTTGACGACGCTGTTCTATTTGAGGAGATCCGTCTCTGGGCTGCTAGGCGTGATGCATGCTACCGGCAATCCTGCGTCGCTATCATAGCCGCAGGGTTCATTCCCGGAGTTTTGAGGAAGGCGACAATGTCCTTAGGTGCGTTCAGTCCGCCAAGGGTTCAAACAAGTTGACGCCAAAGTGGGAAGGCCCTTACCGGATAGTACAAGTCACCAGACTTGGCGCAGTCCGTCTGGAGACCGGAAATGGCATTCAATTGCAAAACTCATGGAACATTGAGCATCTCCATCAGTTCTACCCGTAAGGCGCGGCTGCCGGTCCCTGCCCGGCAGCCACCCTTTTGTACAGGCCTTGCCGATGTTGCATGTAACCCCTTGTATAAAGCCAGGCGCAGACCCTGAGCAACAAAGAAATAAATGAAGCGCTGGGGGCCCCGACAAATTGCATGCATGCATAAGCATATCGTGAGCATAGCATGTTCATATAGATAAGATCACATGTCGCATCATTCTCATCTGCATTAAGCTGCAGGCTCTCACCATGGACTTGGTCCCGAAGGAGAGAAGAGAAGACAAGCCTACATTGCGATCCTCGGCAAGCCAAACAGATAAGTTTCTTTTTTACCCGTATGTGTTCTCTAAGTAGAGACTTGTGCAGATGAAAACCTCGCCATCTTCGAGACTTAGGTGCTCCCATCCTTCGACTCGAATGCTGCTTCGGTCGGGATGGTTGCAGTGGCCTTTGCCGAGAAAGTTTGGCGGGGGGCTGGTGATGAGGGTACAGAACTGGGGTAGGGTCATAGGCCTGACCTATACGTCCTACCCAAGGTCACTACCCCAGAAGATAAGAAGACCCAGAATCCACTCGTCAATGTAATCACTCGACCATCATTCCCCACTATCACTCGACCATGTGGGGAATGACTCGACCATATTGAAGACCAAGAATCAGAAGAGCTCACAATGGCCGGGCATTCATTCCTTAGTCTTCATGAGCATTAAGAGCATTCAAGGCTGCCGTTACCAGTAACTCCCTTACTTTATGTACATTAAGCCCCTTGTAATGGAGGGGAGTCGGGGTCCTGGCGCACTCTATATAAGCCACCCCCCTCCTCTGGCACAAGGGTTCGCGCACACTGTAATTCTACCCACATAATCCAATCGACCGCCTCCGGGCACCGAGATGTAGGGCTATTACTTCCTCTAAGAAGGGCCTGAACTCGTAAACATCGCGTGTACATCTTCGCCATAGCTAAGATCTTGCCCCTCCATACCTACCCCCCCTTTCTACTGTCAGAATTAGAACCACGACAGTTGGCGCCCACCGTGGGGTGGGTGTCTTAGCGACTTATTGGTGAAGTTGCAAGTTCATTTTCCGATCATCATCATGGTTTCCGGCGGTGAGATGGTTGAGGGCCGCGAGATCCGTCTTGGCGCGCTCGTTTTCGTTGCCGACAATTCGGCGTGCCTTCAGGAAGCTCCACTTGATGTCGAGGCGCTCCCCATCCGAGGGGCGACGCACTTTCGCGTGTGCGTTCGTGGTGTTCTTCTTCGACAGCCGTCGACCCAGTATCAGTCGGCTCCATTGGCGTCCCCCCTTCCCACTATCCGTCGCCGCAGGCGATCCGGTTGGTCGCGGCTTCAGCGGTGGGTGAAGCATGTAGTGGCTCGACGTTTGGCCACCCATCAAGTCGCGGAAATCGAGCCCGACAAAACTCTCCACGGCCTGTTCAATCTGTCGACTCGCTCCGCGGAGACGGCGTCCGAGTGCGATAGCAGCAATCCTGCGGCTGAAGTCTTGATGGTCGATGGTCCGCGTAGCCCACCTAGTTTTCGCTGCGAGGACGGTGAAGAGGCTGGTGGCAATCCATTGCGGGTCCACGAAGAGTATCGTCCCGAACCTCTCTCCTCGCAGCAGAGAGAGGATCTTTGTCGTCGCAATATGGATGCACTTCACACGCCCATCGCCGGAGACACCCCCGAGGCTCGAGCCTTGGAGGAAGCGCGCTTAGCCAACTTGGCTGAGCGCACTCGACTGGATAACCTTCAGCGCCCTCTCGACGAGCGCGCCCAGGAGCGGATCCATGAATCCAGTCGATGACAACTTTTCCCGCCTCCACCTAAGGTATACCGCACGCCGATTTAGAATCTCACAGCTGCGGCCCGAATAGCAGAGTCCATCCAACCTTCCCAGTCAGAAGCTGGTAGAGGGCTGATGCAGATCTGGGACCTGCTTAGAGCAGCAGGAGACCAAAATACAACAGTATCTCAGTCACGGAATAAGATTCATAGCTGATCCGTCGCAGCAGACATGGTTCCGTCGGCTCACAGCCCAAGATCGCCTCCGCGGTGTGAAGGTCGTGGGCAATATGATCATCCACTCGACCGTGACAATCGTTGTCGAGGACCCACGCCTCCTCCGAGGATTGCATCATACGTGCCTTGGCGGAATGATGATAGGCGCCGTCACAGTGGTGAGCGCAGGAATTCAGTCGACCCAAGGGAACCGGGCTTCGACGCGAGGTCTATCCTCGTTCAAGGCCTGGTCGACCGGAACAGAGCACACAGAGAAGACCATGGCAAAGACCGTCCAAGTGGCAGCCGAGTGCATGTTTCTGGTCCCGAGTGTTTTAGCAGAGCCATCAGGGCAGCAGTGATACCTCCCAACTTCAGGCTGGCATCCGGGGTCAGCAAGTTCACTGGTGAATCCAAGCCTGAAACTTGGCTTCAAGATTACCGAGTGGCTGTGCAGATCGGGGCTGGTAACGGCGAGATAGCAATGACGCATCTTCCCCTCATGTTGCAAGGGTCAGCCCGAGCATGGATGACACAGTTGGCTCCGGGTAGCATTCACAGTTGGGAAGAGCTATCCTGAGTGTTCGTGAGGACTTTCAAAGGCACGTGCAAGCGACCTGGAGGGTTGCCTGAATTGCAGCACTGCGTGCAGAAGCCGAATGAGACTTTGAGAGAGTTCATCCAGAGATGGTCCACCCTGCACCACACCGTCGAGAATGTTTCAGAGCATCAAGCCGTGTGCGCCTTCAAGGAAGGTGTCAAATACAGAGAGTTGGTCTTGAAATTTGGTCGGACTGGAGATATGACTCTGGCTTGAATGATGGAAATATCCACCCGGTACGCTAACGAAGAAGAAGAGAATCGACTCCGTAGCGGGAAGAGCAAACCAGTTGGGCAAGATACCGGTGGAGGTAACTCCAGTCGGAAGCAGAAGCGCAAGGCCGAGCCGGCAGCGCCCGGAGATATTGCGGCAGTGAATCAAGGAAAGTTTAAGGGAAAACCTAAAGGGCCCTGGGCCCCTAAGAAGGTGAAGGACAAGGAAGGGAATGACGTGATGGATTTGTCGTGCAGTGTCGAGACATACCACCCGGCAGTGTCGACTCCTAATCTGATTTACCCGAAACATACCACCCGGCAGTGTCGACTCCTAATCCAGCAGTTCAGAGAGAAACAACGCATTGAAAGGGAGAATGAGTCGGACCAAGGTGAAGATGAAGAGGAGGACGATGGTTATCCCAAAGTCAATTCCAACCTCATGATTTTTGCTGATGTTGAGAGAAAGAGTCGGTTGAAGGTCATCAACAGAGAGGTGAACATGGTTGCTCCGGCGACAACAACTACGTACTTGAAATGGTCTCAGACAGCCATCACATTCGACCAATCGGACCACCCAGCTCACGTAGCCACCCCCAGGAGGCAAGCACTGGTGGTCGACCCAGTGGTTGGCGGCACTCGACTGACTAAGGTGCTGATGGATGGAGGCAGTGGCCTGAATATCCTGTATGCTGAAACATTGAAAGATATGGGCATCCTGATGTCCAAGCTTAGCGAGAGCAACATGAGCTTCCACGGTGTTATTCCCAGAAAGAAGGCCGAATCACTCGGCCAGATCACTCTCGACGTGGTTTTCGGTGATTCCAAGCATTACCAGAAGGAAAAGTTGACGTTTGAAGTCATGGATTTCCAGAGTGCTTATCACTCCATCCTGGGGAGGCCAGCATACGCGTGTTTCATGGCTCGACCGTGTTACGTGTACCTCAAACTAAAGATGCCTGGCCCCAAAGGCGTGATCAGAGTTACAGGCAGTCGACAAAAAGCTGAGGAGTGTTTCCAAAAAGGCTCCAAGATCGCCGACGAGCAGATAGCAGCAGTTGAGCTTCAAGAATATCAGAAGAACGCGGATCCGAGTGATCTGCTCAAAGCCAAGAAACCTGCCATAGATTCTGCATTCCAGTCGACTGGTGAGACGAAGCCAATTCATATTCACCCGACGGATCCTAGTGCCGCACCGACCCATATATCAACGACACTCGACAGCAAATAGGAAGAAGCGCTCGTCCAGTTCCTCCGTGAGAACTGGGACATCTTTGCGTGGAAACCTTCTGACATGCCAGGTGTACCCAGAGGACTGGCCGAGCATCGTTTGCATGTCGATCCCAAAATAAAACCCGTCAAAGAACATCTTCGGCGGTCCGCCGTGCAGAAGAGGAAAGCAATCAGCAAAGAAGTGGCTCGACTATTGGCAGCAGAGTTCATCCGTGAAATCTACCACTCCGAGTGGCTAGCCAAAGTAGTCATGGTTCCTAAGAAGGATAATTCACTTCATATGTGCATTGATTTCAAGCATATCAATCGGGCCTGCCCGAAAGATCACTTTCCTCTCCCTCGCATCGATCAGATTGTTGACTCGACTGCAGGGTGTGAACGTTTGTCTTTCTTAGATGCATATTCCGAATACCATCAGATCCGACTGCATGGTCCCGATGAAATAAAAATAGCCATCATCACCCCATTCGGGTGCTTTTGCTATGTCACCATGCCTTTTGGTTTGAAAAATGCTGGAGCCACATTCATGAGAATGATTCAGAAGTGCCTGTTCACTCAAATCAGTCGGAATGTGGTAGCGTACATGGATGACATTGTGGTCAAGTCTCGCAAAGGTTCTGACCTATTGACTAACCTTGAAGAAACCTTTGCCAACCTCAGAAGATACGATATCAAGCTTAATCCGTCAAAATGCACGTTCGGAGTTCCAGGAGGAAAGTTACTCAGTTTTCTCATTTCCGAACGAGGGATCGACCCAACACAAAGAAAGTTGATACCATCCTCCGAATGAAACGCCCCGTGCGAGTGCAAGACGTTCAGAAGCTGACTGGTTGTTTGGCCACTTTGAGTCGATTTATTTCTCGTCTCGGTGAAAAGGCCTTGCCTCTTTACCGATTGATGAAGAAGTCTGATAAGTTTGAGTGGACTGATGAAGCTGAAGCAACGTTTGCAGAATTCAAAACCCTGCTTTCCACCCAGCCAGTGCTCGCTGCGCCAATCAACAAAGAGCCTTTACTGCTCTACATTGCAGCCACTGGACAAGTTGTCAGTACAGTACTCGCGGTCGAGCGGGAAGAAGAAGGAAAAGCCTACAAGGTTCAGCGCCCAGTCTATTATCTCTCTGAAGTTTTGAATCCATCCAAGCAACGATACTCGCATTATCAGAAGCTTGTCTATGGAACATACATGACCATACAGAAGGTTGCGCATTACTTCTCTGACCACTCCATTACAGTCGTCAGCGATGCGCCACTATCCGAAATTCTGAACAACAGAGATGCAACTGGTCGAGTGGCCAAATGGGCGATTGAACTCCTCCCTTTAGATATCAAGTTCGAGGCAAAGAAGGCCATCAAGTCCCAAGCAATTGCAGATTTTCTGGCCGAGTGGATTGAACAGCAATTGCCGACTCAAGTTCACTCAGAACATTGGACTATGTTTTTTGATGGTTCCAAGATGCTGAATGGTTCAGGAGCTGGAGTAGTTTTGGTATCCCTCCGCGGAGACAGGCTTAGTTACGTTCTCCAGATTCATTTTGATTCCTCCAATAACAAAGCCGGATATGAAGCACTTCTATACAGGTTGCGTATGGCCATTTCACTCGGCGTCCGTCACCTTATGGTTTATGGCGATTCCGATTTGGTGGTTAACCAGGTCATGAAGGAGTGGGATGTCAGAAGCCCAGCCATGACCGGTTATTGCAATGCAGTGAGAAAGTTGGAGAAGAGGTTTGAAGGTTTGGAGCTCCACCATATACCCCGACTGAAAAATCAAGCTGCAGATGAGTTGGCCAAGATAGGCTCAAAGAGAGAGGCTATTACCTGAAACGTGTTTCTGGAACATATCAATTCACCTTCGGTTCAGGAAGATCCTTTCACTGTAGAGTCACCGCAGCCCAAGAGTGCCACAGATCCAACTAAAGTCGAAGTCCCGACCGTGGTCGACTTAATCATGGAGGTTTTGATCATCACTCCTGACTGGATAGTACCACACATCGCATATATCCTTAGGAAGGAACTCCCAGAGGATGAAGAAGAAGCTCGACAGATCGTCCGACGGTCTAAAGCCTTTACTGTGATAAGAGGACAATTGTTCAGAGAGAGTGTAACTGGATCCTGCCAGAAGTGCATTACGCCAGAAGTAGGCCGAATGATCCTTAATGATATCCACTCGGGGACCTGTGGTCACCATGCGTCCTCTTGGACCATCATAGCCAAAGGATACCGAGCCGGGTTTTACTGGTCGCACACTAACGAGATGGCAAAGGAAATAGTGGACAAGTGTGAAGGTTGTCAGTTTTATTCCAACATGTCTCACAAACCCGCGTCAGCTCTGAAGACTATTCCACTCGTCCGGCCCTTCGCCGTTTGGTGATTGGACATGGTAGGACCTTTGAGGACAGACAGGAGTGGATTTACTCATGTGCTGGTAGCAGTCGACAAGTTCACCAAATGGATCGAAGCCAAGCCCATTAAGAGCCTCGAAGTGAGCACCGCCGTGAGTTTTATCAGAGAACTTATATTCAGATACGGCGTCCCACACAACATCATCATGGACAACGGCTCGAACTTCGATTCTGAAGAGTTCAAAGCTTTTTGCGGATACCAGGGCACGAGGGTAGATTAGGCTTCAGTCGCCCACCCCCAGTCGGATGGACAAGCTGAGCGAGCGAATGGATTGATTCTCAAAGGGCTGAAGCCTCGGCTAATGCGTGACCTCAAGCACGCGGCAGGGGCTTGGGTCGACGAGCTCCCATCAGTGCTCTGGGGACTGAGGATAAGCCCCAATCGGTCGACTGGACGGACTCCATTCTTTCTGGTCTACGGAGCCGAAGCCGTTTTGCCGAGCGATTTGATCCACAACGCTCCCCGGGTCGAACTCTTCTCAGAAGAAGAAGCAGAGCAAGCTCGACAAGACGCAGTTGACCTCTTGGAGGAAGAGAGAGAGATGGCTTTGATCCGGTCGACCATTTATCAGCAAGACTTACGTCGATTCCACGCCAAGAACATAAGGGGACGTGCATTCCAGGAAGGGGACTTGGTCCTCCGAGTGGATCAACAAAGGCCACACAAGCTCGCCCCCGCTTGGGAATGCCCTTTCATCATCACCAAGGTGCTCCACTACGGAGCATACCGTCTCTTCAACGTCGAACAAAATAGAGATGAGTCGCGTGCCTGGAATGCGGATCTGCTCCGCCGTTTCTATTCTTAAATAGTTAAACCGATCGGATGTAATAAAGGATACCTGTTAGCTTAATTATCGAAAGACATAATTTACTCCTTCCGAGTGGTTGTTGTTTATTTCTTTCTGTGTATGCTACTTTAGCCGTGAATCTATTTCGCCTGAACCTAAGTGATAAAAATCCTACCGAGTGATGAGTCTGCCTCTCACTCGGGGGCTTAGCTGCAGCCCAGTGCTCGCCTAAGTGATAAAAATCCTACGGAGTGATGAGTCTGCCTCTCACTCGGGGGCTTAGCTGCAGCCCAGCCTCGCCGAAGTGATAAAAATCCTACCGAGTGATGAGTCTGCCTCCCACTCGGGGGCTTAGCTGCAGCCCAGTGCTCGCCTAAATGATAAAAATCCTACCGAGTGGTGAGTCTGCCTCCCACTCGGGGGCTTAGCTGCAGCCCAGTGCTCGCCTAAGTGATAAAAATCCTACCGAATGATGAGTCTGCCTCTCACTCAGAGGCTTAGCTGCAGCCCAGTGCTCGCCTAAGTGATAAAAATCCTACCAAGTGGTGAGTCTACCTCTCACTCGAGGGCTTAGCTGCAGTCTCGTACTAGCCTAAGTTTGAAAAATCCTACTGAGTGAAGAACAATCCTCTCACTCGGAGGCTTAGCTGCAGCCCAGTGCTCGCCTAAGTTTGAAAAATCCTACTGAGTGGAGAGAGATCCTCCCACTCGGGGGCTTAGCTGCAGTCTCGTACTCGCCTAAGTTTGAAAAATCCTACCGAGTGGTGAGTCTGCCTCTCACTCGGGGGCTTAGCTGCAGTCTCGTACTCGCCTAAGTTTTAAAAATCCTACCGAGTGAAGAACAATCCTCTCACTCGGAGGCTTAGCTACAGCCCAGTGCTCGCCTAAGTTTGAAAAATCCTACTGACTGGAGAGCGATCCTCCCACTCGGGGGCTTAGCTGCAGTCTCGTACTTGCCTAAGTTTGAAAAATCCTACCGAGTGAAGAGCGATCCTCCCACTCGGGGGTTTAGTTGCAGCTCAGTGCTCACCTAAGTTTTAAAAATCCTACCCAGTGAAGAGCGATCCTCTCACTCGGGGGCTCAGCTGCAGCCCAGCGCTCGCCTAAGTTTGAAAAATCCTACTGACTGGAGAGCAATCCTCCCACTCGGGGGCTTAGCTGCAGTCACGTACTCGCCTAAGTTTTAAAAATCCTACCAAGTGAAGAGCGATCCTCCCACTCGGGGGCTTAGCTGCAGCCCAGTGCTCACCTAAGTTTTAAAAATCCTACTGAGTGAAGAGCGATCCTCTCACTCGGGGGCTTAGCTACAGCCCAGTGCTCGCCTAAGTTTGAAAAATCCCACCAAGTGGAGAGCGATCCTCCCACTCGGGAGCTTAGCTGCAGTCTCATACTCGCCTAAGTTTGAAATATCTCACCGAGTGAAGAGCAATCCTTTCACTCTGGAGGCTTAGCCGCAGTCTCATACTTGCCTAAGTTTCAAAAACCTTACCCAACCGGTCGACTGGAACGTCAAGACCATTGTTGAGTGCATTGCCGATGAGCTGATCAATGCTACTCAAAGGTTGCTCGATCAGGCGACTGGCCGTCCTTCTCTAGAAGCTGAGTACCTTGCTGATGAGCTGATCAATGCTACTCAAGGATCACCCAATCGGTCGACTGGAATGTCAAGACCATTGCTGAGTGCCTTACTGATGAGCTGATCAATGCTACTCAAAGGTTGCTCGATCAGGAGACTGGTCGTCCTTCTCCAGAAGCTGAGTACCTCGCTGATGAGCTGATCAATGCTACTCAAGGATCACCCAACCGGTCGACTAGAACGTCAAGACCATTGTTGGGCACCTTGCTGATGAGCTGATCAATGCCACTCAAGGATCACCCAACCGGTCGACTGGCTGTCCTTCTCCAGAAGCTGAGTACCTTGCCGATGAGCTGATCAATGCTACACAAAGGTTGATTGATCAGGCGACTGGCCACCCTCCTACAGAAGCAGCATTAAGCAAATGGACAATAATTCAATAGAAAGGTGAATTTCGTTCGAAGACAGACATAGTGTGTGAGGTGACAAATCCAAAGTTTCTTAACTGCAGAATAAAGTGCTCGAGCATCAAGATCGAAGGAGTTTTAACGGTTACAAATTCACTCGGCATTCCGAGGCAAATAAAAGTGATAAGCATAATGTTTTTCTTTTACTCGTTAGGAGAAGGACTGGCCGGGTCGCAGAAGCTGTCAAGGCCGATGCTGTCGGTGATGCAAGTGGCTGCCTCGAGGAAAGTGACCATGAAATCTTGGAAGGAGTGCTTCTTTGTGTTCGTCACTTTGAGAGCTGCCAACTTTTCCTATTTAGCTTCCTTGCAGTGCACTCGGACCAGTGACAAAGCGACATCAGCACCACAACGGGCAGAGGATTTCTTCCACTCTTGCACTCGACTTGGAATCTGGTTTAGCCGAGCCATCAAGGACTCGAGGTCTTGCGACAGTTCCTCCCAAGGCCAGATCTCAACATCCACTCGGGTCATCACCGCCTTCAGCCGATCCAGATAGGCAACTGCGTCATTCAAGCGCAATTCCAGTCCGAGCAAGTTCATCGCAGCTTCATCCTTCATGGGGCAGTTGATAGGGTCGAGACCTGTCTCGACCCATCCAGTTTCGGCCTCGAAGTCCTGACAGAGTTCTTTTTCATCACAACAAACAATGAGTCGACAGTATTACAAATCTCAATCGGCGACAGTTACTTAAAGGGACAGACGTGCCTTCAAGCTTCAGGACAAGCTTTGCCGCGAGTTGCTCTAAATGAGACTCTAGCTTGCCAGTCTTGGTCCTGAGGCCTTCGACTTCAGCGGTCAAGTTCTCCTTGTCCTTCCGCAGTTGCTCAACTTCACGGTTAGTGTCCAAGACAGCCGTCTTCAACATCGCATTCTCATCCTCCAACTTGCCGACTGAAGCCAGCTTCTCGTCCGCAAGCTTCGTCTTCTCGCGCGCTTCCTTTTGAGCAGCTGCAAGGTCCAGATCTTTCTGCTCCAGAGCTTCCTTCATCCTCTCTAAAGAAACAACACTCTTCAAACGAGACTGGAGTTGGCGATTTTCACTACGCACATCCTCTCTAATTCACTCGGTTCAAAGAGACTGAAAGAAAAGCCAGTGCCAAGTGTAAAGCTACAAAGCAGACAAAAGGTCGAGTGATTACCTCCCATGATAGTTGTTTCTTCTTGAGCTTTCTTCAGATTCTTCTTTGCAAGTTCGAGATCAAGTTCCACGCTGATATGCTTCTTCTTTAATTCGGTGAGCCGAGATCCAAGATCACAAGACCTCTCCAGACAGGAAGACAGACATATCAGTCGACACATACAAACAACAGCGAAAGAGAAGGTTTACTCTAAGACTACTACCGAATAAAATATCCAATAGTAATCTCGGGGACTACACCCAGTGGGTGCACTCAGCGTGCCCCCACTGGATCAGATCAATACTCAGTAAAAAAAGAGGGCAGAGGCCGAATGACCAACACCCATCAGACCTCAGTCGACTGCCAGCAGCCGACCGTGGTCTCGGGGACTACACCCAGTGGGTGCACTGGACGTGCCCCCACTGATTCAGAAAGTGCAAAATCAGAGATTTCTTGGGTTCTAAATGAAGGAACACCCTGTGGGTGATCAGATATAAAGCAACGTTAAAAAGTTCAGTCGGAAGTTTACTAACCTGAACATTGGTCTGAAGGGCAGTGCTAGCATTGTAGGCTATCTGACTAGCCTCATGCATCACTTTCACCTGTTCCATGACAAGGTTCGCCTGGCGAAGAGCTTCCCTAGCAGCACTCGGCAAGTTGTCTGGAGTTTGATATGTAGCAAAGAGAGATGGCTCCAGAGGGGCTGAAGTAGCTGCCGGGTCAGATGAGTGAAGTTGTACCGGTGCAGCAGGTGTCTGCGCAGTCGACCCCGATGGACAATCAGTCGTCAACGGGTTAGCGAATGTGACGTTGGTCCGGACCATCGCTTCAGGCGCCGGTGTCGATTGAGGGACCTGGACTTCAAGCTTCCTCCTGCTTGAGCTTCCACTTTTCTTCTTCCAATCCTGCAGAGGCACTTCTTCTTCTTCGTCATTAGGAAGCACAACGATGTCTTGTGGAGCTACATAAGAAGAGAAATGTCAAGTTTTCAGTCAATTGGCCATTCACTCGACTAAACATAACTTGGCCGAATGAACTTACCAGCTCGAGAGGTGGCCTCTTCGTCTCCTAGTGCCTTGTCGACAACCATGTCAGTGGCAGCAGAGGTAGGGCTGCAAAGACGCAAGGATGGGTTGGTCAGATCAAGAAATTTTTTAGTCGACTTACGGGAACATGAACAAGATACCCACCCTGAGGCAACGGGGACATCCATCTTGATGCGCGGCAGTGTCTTCCGAGCCTTGGAGGGAGCAACTCTAGGCTGCTTGGCCACCTTCTCAGTCGGCTTCGGGGTCGACGTCCGAGTGCGCTTCTGGGTATTGGCAGTCGGAACCACACCTTTCTCGCGCCCACCGGCCGGGTCATGCTGCTGTTTGGATTGGCGTTCGGAGCAAGGTGGCGAGTCGACCTCCTCCTCCTCGTCCGATTCCTCGCTCTCCTCCTCATCATCATCATCTTCCTGAGAATCCCACTCGTCACTATCTTCCGTGCTGTCCTCCCCTTCCTGGGCCTGCTCCAAAGCCTGCTCGCCATTGGGCATCGAATGCATCACAGTGAACACCTGCAGAACAAAGTTGGTCAAACATGAGTCGGTCAATCTCAAGTACAGTCGGAACATGAATGGGAAACATTCGGAGCGAAAGGCGTACCTTGTCGGGCGGGTTGTCGCTGTTGAAGGGGACTACTCGCCTGGATCCTCTGGGATTGTCCTGATTGCCTATAATGCTTCTCAGCCATGAAGCTACTATTGTAGATGGTACTTCCTCCGGATGAACCCGCGCGGTGTCGTCTGATCCGGAATACAGCCACATCGGATGATCACGGGCCTGGAGAGGCTGGATACGTCGACTGAGGAACACCTCCAGCAGATCCAGACCCGTGACACTGTCATTGATAAGCTGGACCACCCTGTCTACCAGCATGGTCTCACCAGTCGTAACTTTGAGCGGGGCAGGAGTCTGGACTCGGTCAAACGAGAAGTGGGGAAGGCCGGTCGACTGACCTGGGGCCGCGACATCCTGGCAATAGAACCAAGTCGATTGCCAACCCCTAACGGAATCAGGAAGAGTCATAGCAGGAAAGACACTCCCCTTCCTCTTTTGGATACCTAACCCCCACACATCTGGATCACATGGGTTTTAGAATCACTCGACATAGCCTTCTTCACCGATTGAGAACGAATAGTGAAGATGTGCTTGAAAAGGCCCTAGTGTGGTCAACAACCCAAGAAGTTCTCGCACATCGACACGAAAGCAGCTAAATACGTGATGGTGTTCGGGGAGAAGTGGTGGAGCTGAGCACCAAAAAAGTTTAGAAACCCCCGGAAGAAAGGGTGCGGGGGAAGCGAGAAACCGCGGTCGACATGGGTGGCGAGCAGAACACACTCACCCGGCTGAGGCTGAGGACTCATCTCCCCTCCGGCAGCCTTGCCGCTCCCTTGGCGATTAACCCCAGCTCCGCCAACTCGTCCAGATCCACCTGCTGGATCGAAGACCGGGTCCAATCGCCCAGGATCCAGCCCGGCGGCAGCCTCGTGCGCGATGACGACCCGCGCTGCTACTTCCTGCCCTTCGCCACTCCCTTCGTCTTCTTCGCGCTCTCTAGCATTGTCGTCTTGTCATTCACCATGGCGGCGGGGCAGCAGCGTTGGAGCAGGAGAGTAAGGTGTGGCGGAGAGACGGAGAAAGAAGAAGGAAGAGAAGAGATGCACAGTACCTGTGCCTCGGTCCAGTCACCTTATAAGAGGTTATGTCCGAGTGACTGGCGCGTGGGACCGGGCGATCCTGTCAAATCCCGCAACAGTCGCGCGCAGTGTACGTGGCGAAAAAGGCGGCGCGGGAATCGAGGAATCACTATTTATCCGTTCCGCCCGCTTCGGCATTCCCCGTCTGGCGCGCTTCCTCGAAATTTTGTATCCCGTAGAATCTGGGATACACTGCAGGAAATCGTGTCCAGGATCCCACGCTCCAACTCAACACTCGGCATATAAGATCAACGGTTCACTCGACTGTCCACTGAATGGATCAAGGCGACTGAGTCGACACCAAACATCGACGCGGGCGCTCAGGCGTACGGAAAGCGCTCGCGAGATCCTTAGGCTCAGGTCAAGCTTAATTTCAGTCCATTTCGCACTCACACCTTAATCCATTCGGGGGCTACTGATGAGGGTACAGACCTGGGGTAGGGTCATAGGCCTGACCTATACGTCCTACCCAAGGTCACTACCCCAGAAGATAAGAAGACCCAGAATCCACTCGACGATGTAATCACTCGACCATCATTCCCCACTATCACTCGACCGTGTGGGGAATGACTCGACCATATTGAAGACCAGGAATCGGAAGAGCGCACAATGGCTGGGCATTCATTCCTTAGTCTTCATGAGCATTAAGAGCATTCAAGGCTGCCGCTACTAGTAATTCCCTTACTTTATGTACATTAAGCCCCTTGTAATGGAGGGGAGCCGGGGTCCTGGCGCACTCTATATAAGCCACCCCCCTCCTCTGGCACAAGGGTTCGCACACTCTGTAATTCTACCCACATAATCCAATCGACCGCCTCCGGGCACCGAGACATAGGGCTATTACTTCCTATGAGAAGTGTCTGAACTCGTAAACATCGCATGTACATCTTCGCCATAGCTAAGATCTTGCCCCTCCATACCTACCCCCCCCCCCTTTCTACTGTCAGACTTAGAACCACGACAGTTGGTCCCTCTTTATTATTTGTGCCCAGTAGGCCTAGCTCCGCATCAACAAACTGATGGTATTGGCGGGATAGCCTGCCGAGGAAAACTTGTTTACTTGAATGTATAGAGGCAATATACCTCTGCATGGAAATGTTACATGCATTAGTACCTGGCAAGGCTAGTCTTTTTCATTGATATGTTGATTAGCAAGTACAGATCTTACAGAACGCAAACATGGGCAAAGAAGATTACATGATTTAAACGAAATTTTGGCGAATGCCTACATCTTTTAGATTGAAAAACGTAAGTGCTCTGTCATGCCCTTTCTTGTCCCTCTCCTCCCAGGCACTGCGGCAGGAGGTAAAGAGGGCAAAAGGAGCACCTGGGCAGAAGCCCAGCCCAACCCCGTCCGGACCCTTGACAAGGAACCTGGCGAGGTCAAGGATGCCCCAAAGACAAGCATCAAGACCGTCCCGGCAGGCCTGTCGGGCACGACGAAGGAAAACTACCCTGCCAAGGCTCCACCGCTCCACCTCACAGCAACGCAGGTCATCGATCGGTGCGGTGTCAAACTCCCAAGTAACTAAGTGGTTGTTTCTTGCCACATGGCAGGCACTTCCTATGGAAATCACCTCCAAATGACACCCGGCCAGCGACGTGTCATGCAGGTAGGAGAGAAGGTGGCCAAGCAGCCCGGCAAGGCTTGCCGGGCACCCCATGATGTGACACTAAGCAGCGCATTTAATGCGCTCTGCCTTGTCTGCAGAGTTAGGTATGATAGCACTGTTGGCTATCTAATCAGTGCACAATGACCGATATGCCACTATGGTGACCCCTTGATCTATAAAAGGAGGGCCATGGCAACCATAGAAAGGATTCGGACCCTGTACACTCATACGCGCGTAGCTACCCTCGCCCTGAGGCAACCCTGCCGGGCTAGAGCGTTGCGATTCCACCACGGCCCTCCCATCAATCCACCAAAGTAGGATAAGGGTTTTACACCTTGCGGCGTCCCAAACCTGGGTAAAACTACCCGTGTGATCTCTGCCATGCTGTGCTATGCTCCTCTGCTCTTTGTGCAATGTGCTCATCCCCCTGCCGAACCAGAAGGGATTGATGGCCCCATAGGTCGCCATGGTTCCCCACGACAGACATAGAGCAAAGAAGGAGGCCAACAAATTTTCTATAGCTCACCGAGTAGCCGACTAGTATGTTGGAGTTCCTAGTGAAGACTGCTTTTATCTGAAAAAACACACAATCAAAATCCTTGGTTTTCCAGGGCCTTGACTAATCTCTTTCCTCGACGGAAATATAATGTTCAAAGAGCCCAACTACAAAACTTTCAATCGAGAAAAAAGAATGAAATGATTGGTCTTGATTTTCCTATATCTTGGTTGTCGTAGAATTAACACGTCAGATGTCCTAGCAGAAGGACTTAGTCATGGAGCCATCAAAACATGATTAGCTTAAAGGGGTTAAACCGGAACAAAGGACACGGGAAGTATATACTGGTTCGGCCCCTTGCAGTGAAGGTAAAAGCCTACGATCCAGTTGTTGTGGGATTGATTGATCTCGATGAGCAGGGAGCAAATCCGCTTTACCTATCTCTCGAGCTATTGTTTCTTGTCCCTGAACCGCCGTCGGGTCGTCCCTTTATATACACAGGTCGATGCCCGTCCGGTTTACATAATCTCGAGGCCGGCTCATACAAGTGTCCGGCTCGGTCTCTTCCCTTTCCTAACTTACAATACAAGTTATACAACTATGGCGGTTTACAACTACGGGCCCTAATCCGCCTTTGGGCTTTGGGCCTCTAAGCTTTAACAGTAGAATGCCATATTCCTTGTCTTCATGGGCTTCAATATAGATGAGCGCAAACCGGCCCCTCCTGGGTAGTTTACACTCAGTAGTTATATCCCCAACATTAGGCCCCAGATTGATTTGAACCTGTTCATGTCAATCTTCAACTTAGAAAAATTCTGATATGAAACATCTTCATATTAACCTTAAACCGCCATGACATCATCTTAGGAAATCATCGTAAACCACCATGACATCATCTGTATAAAAAACTCATAAAGATTCCCTTTCATTAACTGACTCCGGAGATCGAGGCGACAGTTGTGCCCCATTTTACCGCTTTGGGCTCCTCAATTCTCGCGCTTGCCTACATTATCCATTCGCCTTATAAATAGGCCCAGGGGTCCTTCCCTTTTCCCCTTCCGCACTTATTCTTCTTCCTCTCGACGCTCAAGCCCGATAGCTCCGCCACCGCCGTCGATCTTCAAGCTCTGCATCATCCCTGGCTGCTGCATCAACCTGAACACACCAGAGATCCGCGGCTCTCCTCCGCTACTCCTGTGAATCCGGTAAGCCTTCTTCCCTCAACCCTAGATCTGTGTTAGGGTTTCGGTGCTCATCTGTGTTCATCAGTGTTCGTTCGTGCTCATTATTTTGCCCTTACTGTCTCATTGAATCTAGATAAGCTTCACATCTTTCCTTTGTGGCCGAAGCTTTTAGTTTATTTTGCCTCACCATAGTATCTTTACGACCACGAACAGATCCCATCTGGATCCTTTCTGTTCTGCTATCGACATTTTAGGGCTTTGATACTTTTCCTTTTCCTGAACCTTGTTAGATCCAAAATAATAATCCTTAGCTTGTGAAACCTGTTTGTGTAGCACTTAGTAATTTTCAGATCTGTTGCCCTCCGTGCCACTGTAGGCGGTTTAACCTGTAGAAAACGACAATCCGGCAGGTACCATTAGCCCTCACCTAAACCGCCGACTTGTCTCAAACATCCATATCCGGTTTAATGTACACATACGCTTTGATTAAATTCTCCGGTTTGATACCAGTTTGAGCATATCAATCTTGAACTGTGAACCGGCATTTGCACTTCCTTTACAGTTTGTCAAAAATGGCCAAGCAATTCTCCTCTTGCAACTGGGTTCCCTCCAGGATCACAGAAGAGCAACTTACTGGATACGTTGTAACTGGCGCTTTAGCAAAGAAGGAAGTCATTCATTGGAGAGTCCCTGGTGCTGAAACCCTCCTGAACCTCAAGATGGAGAAGTGGTTTTGTTTATGCAGCATCTGGACCGAGGGTTTAGCCCTCCTGGATCTAAAAAAATCCCTGATGTACTTTCCAACTCCCAACTCCATCCTCAAGACATTGGACCGAACTCTGTGTCAAACATCTGCAATTTCCAAGTGTTCTGTGAAGTTTATCTTCAAGAAGAGCCGACTGTTGAACTCTTCAAAGACTTCTTCCACTTAAACCGCCGAACTGAATTTTCTGACGGCCCCAATACTGAACTTGGTGGAGTGTCAATTCAAAAGAGGAAAGAAGTCGATTTTCCTCATGCCAAACAT
This sequence comes from Triticum timopheevii, assembly GCA_963921465.1. Lineage (NCBI taxonomy): Eukaryota > Viridiplantae > Streptophyta > Magnoliopsida > Poales > Poaceae > Triticum > Triticum timopheevii. The sequence goes on along the minus strand of OY997270.1, from coordinate 581,364,477 downwards.
CACAGCCACCCCAAGGATTGGAATCAAACATGGTTCTACTGTCGGAACACCGCTCCTGCTGATGAAAACCCTCTGTCGGGTTACCGTGCTTACCGGCTCAGCAATGGATATCCACTGCCTTAGCGGCTCACTGCCAAAGAACGACAAACATATGCAGCACAACTTGCTAAGCTCCGGGCTCTTCTAGAAAACGTCTTAACCGGCATTGACCTCGTCCGTTGCTGGGTTTCATGGGGTATCCTGCCCTTAAGCCGCCGCACCAGGTTGATGCATGAGTATACCGGGGATGTCAAGGACCCTCAACGGCACACTAAAATACAGATGAACGATGATGAAGTCACTGAGTCTGTCAAAAAGATGCTAGATGAACCGATTTCTGAGTGCAGCAAGACTGGGTTGCGTCCCTTTTATGCCTCCAACAAACCGCCAGCGGTAAGATTTTATCCTTCTGCTTTTCAATCCGTCTCCGCTTTAACATTTTTATGATACCCTTTTGTTTATTCTTACAGGCCAAAGATCCTTTCTGGAAGAGGAAAACTCAAGACAAGCTGGCAAAAGCTCAAGACAAACCGGTGAGGGCTCCTCGTGGCAAGAGCAAGGCCACAAAGAGGCCAGCCAAGAAGAAAACCGCCGAGTCCTCTGATCCGCCCGAAGATGTTGATGACTCGGAACAAGAGGTAGAACTTGACTCCCTTGGTTCATTTTTCATACATCTTATTGACAACGACCATTACCAGGATGATGCGGAAGCTAGCCGTGCTGGCCACGTAGAGGTAATCTCCCTTTCCTCCAATTCCGATCTTGTGCCAGTAACAAAACTCTGTCGTGCAGTCCGGAAAGTGAAACGTTCACATCCTTTCACTCATTTGGATCCACAGCATCCTGAAGCTCGTCGCACAACCCGGCATAGTGGCCAGCAAGTCATTTCCTCCGGTTTACCAGACACCCCAATCCGGAAGCGCCGTGCAGAGGTCTCTTGTAATTCTAACAAGTCTTATCCCTTGGCGGGTTACTTCCGATACCCTCTTAATCCGTCTGACTCAAATTATCAGGTAACTTCCAATTCATCCTCTGGCGATTCGTCAACCACGCAGATGCCTCCCCTCAAGACCGTCCCTGGGTAAGTAATTTTAGCTTTACCTTCTTGCACCAGTTTACCATATTAACCTTTGTTTGCCAATTTGCAGTACCAAAGCCTGATTTAGCAAGAAAGCGAAAACAAATGCTCCCACTGATGAAATTGAACCGGAAAGGACCTCAGAAGGTGTTGGTGGAGATGCTGATATTGCTATGGATGATCCTGCGCCACAAGGTCAGGATACTTATGTTGATCCTCCCGAGGTTAATCCAGCTAGTCCTCATGTCGATCCACCAAGCCCGACTGCCCATCCTCCAAATCCAACTGCTGATGCGCCGAGCCCGGCCAAAGCCTCAGATAAACCGGCGAGCCCAAATAAAGAAACGGATGATGATGCAATTACCGGGTTTGGCCATACTTCTCCTGGCAATCCTGTCGCTTTGTCAAAGCACAGTGCGAAAGTGGAATCTGCTGCTGAAGAGAAAGGCAAATGGAAGACTGATCTGTCAAGCTACGCTCATCTCCCCGCTCAAAAACTTCACTCTAGATACCTAAACCGCCTATATACAAGACGTGACTATGAGGACGGTATAGTCAACATGATGAAGGAGCGCTATGAGGTAACTTCCAAACACTTCATAATTTTTCTTTGTGCTGTATATCAACTCCATTGTAGCCCCCAAGGGCATGTTTATCTCTTCAATATGAATCGGGACTTCAGATAAAAAAGACTTCAACTGTGTAGCCCCCAAGGGCCGGTTTACCTTTTCAAGATGAACCGGGACTTTCTGTTCAAAACTTGCTCTTGTTAAATTCCTTCACCTTTGATTTTTCTGATCAACTACGCATTAGCCCCCAGGTGCCAAGATTAATACTTGTATTGAGCCTTGGGACTTCAAAAAATAGTCAAAAAAGAAGCAATCCGCATTAGCCCCCAAGTGCCAAGTGTATAACTTGTTATGTGCTTGGGACTTTGAGAAAAACTCTTAACATCTTCATCATCTGTCTTTTGCAGGCTGACTTGAGCAACAAAGATTCCCAGATTGCTGATCTTCAAGAAAACATCAAGTCACAGCAAGCAGAAACCTCCAAGGCCAAGGATGAACTGAAGGTCGCTTTAACTGCCATGGAACAATTAAAGGATGGTTTTAAGAGCGGGCGGGCGGATTGGGAAACCGAGAAGGCTGCTGTATTAAAGCGGGTTGAAGATGCCGAAGCAGCTCTTAAACCGGTGGCAGAAGAGCTAACTGGGCTAAAGCATCAAGTCAATGCTATGACTTCAGCAATATTTGGTAAGTACTCTTTGTAAGAACCTTTCTTAAACATCTTTGAATTTGCCGGTTTAATAGTAAATTCTTAACCGTTGCAGGTAGTTGTATTGCTCATCTAGGCTCGGATATGCGGATGAAGTTGAAAGCAGCCTATACGTTGATAGAACAATTGTATACTAGTGCTCAACGAGTCATCTGTGCGGCCTCCTTCAACAAATCGGCACCAACTTTGATCAAGGATACGTTGACCAAATTATCTATGACCCCGGCCCAGATGGAAGAGGTAAAGCGATCTGCGGCAAGAGTTGGTGCTTTAACAGCACTGACTCGGGCCAAAGCTTGGATTGCTGATCTTGATCCGACAGATATCGCAAAGGGCTATCCTGGTCAACAAGAAGACGATCAGACTTTGATAATGAAGCCCTCAAAGCCTTGATAAAAGAGATGCGCCCGCTGGCAAGCCAACTGGCTGAAGAGGTTGACTTGTCTGTCTATCGGTCCAGCTATGACGCAAACAACAAACGGGTTGACGCAGCTATGAAAGAAGCACAGAATCTTATCCCTCAAATCCGTAAGCACACCTATGCCCCTGACATTGACCCGTCCAATCTTATAAGAAACGAAGCTATCTTCCAAGACTTAACCAGGATTGATTGGGCCACCCTTGACTTCCAGCCACTGGGTGAGGAGGAGGAGGTTGAACCGACGTGAGATGATCCTTCAACTTCACGTCAGCCTGGTGATGAATCATAATCCGGCAGCCGGTTTGATTTTCACATATAGCATTGTGGGCAACAAACGATTATTCTTTTGGGCATCAAAGCGCCTTGTAATAGGCTAGTTGAAATACTTTGACCTTCTGCCATCGTGCACTGCTACCTTATATTGTAATCCGACATGATTGTTGCTATGCTTGCTTTATTTGCCTTGGTATTTCTTATAAAATCATGCCTTCTGCATTTGAAAAACTTAAACATGTCCTGGCAATTTACCGCCGGATGGGTTATGATACCCAATACAGAACCAGAATTCTCATAACCAAGGTTATAAAGTAATGAAATATGAAATATATCATACATGTGATATTAAATCACTTTTGTTGGTTTACCAGCTTGTGTAGTAAGGGTGAAAACCCAAATTGGAATTTTTGAAAACTCCCACCATGTTGTGCTGGTGCATAATAAGCCATGCCGGGTTATGACAAACACCGGATGATCATCCTGGCGACTTATAGTCAATGATAGACCAGATTTAAGAGATGCCGGTTCATAACTGATTATGTGCTAACAGCTGATTACTGTAAGCCATGCCGGGTTAAGAAACACCGGGTTGATGTAATGACATATAATCAGGCGGGTCAGTAGACACCGGTTTAGCTTAGAACCTTATCAGAAGAGATAAAGCTTTGCAAAACAAAATCAAATAAAAACTTGTAGTCGAGGCTTTTCAAGGGCTGCCAGGCCCAAATTCGAGGCTTTTCATGGGCTGCCAGGCCGCTGAGTTAAACCATTTGTCAAAGCCTTTTAAGATGGGCCTCCAACTAACCAATCATCATTTTAACTCTAACAAGTTCAGGGTCTGTATAAGATTGACTTGTCAAACATTTGGCGGGTCATGCCAGGATTACCTGGATAGGAGTGGCTTACTTGATGAAGGCAGGTTAACCCGGGGTTTTAGGTGAATACACCAAGCTTCCAAGCCGTGGCTTGATAGCCAATTAGAAGGGTCCATTCAAACTCTTTGTTGCTTTGCACAAAGGGCCCCACATAACTTTGTGAGTTGTGCTCAATGGGTGCCTATGTTTGAGTTGTGCTTTTAGCAACAATACTCTCTTTGGTCCCTTGGGTGTGAAGCTCCCAAGCTTTATTGTGGCATGATAGCCGGTTTAACAGACAAATAGGACACCACTTTATAAGCAGAAGCCCCCTTGTAACCAAGAAATATTGGAAGTGTTGGAAATATGCCCTAGAGGCAATAATAAATTATTTATTATTATATTTCCTTGTTCATGATAATCGTTTATTGCCCATGCTATAATTGTATTGATAGGAAACTCAGATACATGTGTGGGCACATAGACAACACCATGTCCCTAGTAAGCCTCTAGTTGACTAGCTCGTTGATCAACAGATGGTTACGGTTTCCTGACCGTGGACATTGGATGTCGTTGATAACGGGATCACATCATTAGAAGAATGATGTGATGGACAAGACCCAATCCTAAGCCTAGCACAAAGATTGTGTAGTTCGTATGCTAAAGCTTTTCTAATGTCAAGTATCATTTCCTTAGACCATGAGATTGTGTAACTCCTGGATACCGTAGGAATGCTTTGGGTGTACCAAACATCACAACGTAACTGGGTGGCTATAAAGGTGCACTACAGGTATCTCCGAAAGTGTCTGTTGGGTTGGCACGAGTCAAGACTGGGATTTGTCACTCCGTGTAAAAGGAGAGGTATCTCTGGACCACCTCGGTAGGACATCATCATAATGTGCACAATGTGACCAAGGGGTTGATCACGGGATGATGTGTTACGGAACAAGTAAAGAGACTTGCCGGTAACGAGATTGAACAAGGTATCGGGATACCGATGATCGAATCTCGGGCAAGTACAATACCGCTGGACAAAGGGAATTGTATACGGGATCGATTGAGTCCTTGACATCGTGGTTCATCCGATGAGATCATCGTGGAACATGTGGGAGCCTACATGGGTATCCAGATCCCGCTATTGGTTATTGACTGCAGAACATCTCGGTCATGTCTACATGTCTCCCGAACTCGTAGGGTCTACACACTTAAGGTTCGATGCCGCTAGGGTTATAAAGGAAGTTTGTATGTGCTTACCGAATATTGTTCGGAGTCCTGGATGAGATCCTAGACGTCACGAGGAGTTCCGGAATGGTCCGGAGGTAAATATTTATATATGGAAAGTTGTTGTTCGGGTTCCGGGAAAAGTTCGGGTTTTTTCGGTATTGTACCGGGAAGCTTTCAGAAGGTTCCGGAGGATTCTGGAGGGGTCCGGAGGTCCGAAAATGGTTCCACCACATCCAATACAGCAGCATGGGCTGTAGGGGGGCGCCCTAGCCTTAATGGGCCAGGGGAACCAGCCCCCCCAAGGCCCATGCGCATGGGAGAGGGGAAACCCTAAGGGGGACAGCCTCCACTTGACTTGTGAGGCACTCCTCCCCCCCTTGGCCGCCGCCCCCTCCTCAAATTGGATCTGAGGGGGCCGGACCCCCTCTCCCTTGCCCCTATATATATGTGGGGGGTGGGAGGGCAGCCACACCCAAGTTCTGGCGCAGCCCTCCCCCTCTCGCAAGTACTCCTATTTTCCTGCGGTGCTTGGTGAAGCCCTGCAGGATTGCCACACTCCTCCACCACCACCACCACGCCATTGTGCTACTGCTGGATGGAGTCTTCCTCAACCTCTCCCTCTCTCCTTGCTGGATGAAGGCATGGGAGACGTCACTGGGCTGTACGTGTGTTGAACGCGAAGGTGACATCCGTTCGGCACTAGGATCTCCGGTGATTTGGATCACGACGAGTACGAATCCTTCAACCCCGTTCTCTTGAACGCTTCCTCTTAGAAATCTACAAGGGTATGTAGATTCACTCTCCTTCCCCTCGTTGCTGGTTTCTCCCTAGATAGATCTTGGTGACACGTAGGAAAATTTTGAATTTCTGCTACGTTCCCCAACATTGGCATCATGAGCTAGGTCTATTGCATAGATTCTTTGCACGAGTAGAACACAAAGTAGTTGTGGGCGTTGATTTTGTTAAATATGCTTACCGTTACTAGTCCAATCTTGTTTCGACGGTATTGTGGGATGAAGCGGCCCGGACCGACCTTACACGTACTCTTACGTGAGACAGGTTCCACCGACTGACATGCACTTGGTGCATAAGGTGGCTAGCGGGTGCCAGTCTCTCCCACTTTAGTCGGAACGGATTTGATGAAAAGGGTCCTTATGAAGGGTAAATAGCAATTGGCATATCACGTTGTGTTTTTGCGTAGGTAAGAAACGTTCTTGCTAGAAACCCATAGCAGCCACGTAAAACATGCAAACAACAATTAGAGGACGTCTAACTTGTTTTTGCAGGGTATGCTATGTGATGTGATATGGCCAAGAAGAATGTGATGAATGATATGTGATGTATGAGATTGATCATGTTCTTGTAATAGGAATCACGACTTTCATGTCGATGAGTATGACAACCGGCAGGAGCCATAGGAGTTGTCTTTATTTATTGTATGACATGCGTGTCATTGAACAACGCCATGTAATTACTTTACTTTATTGCTAACCGGTAGCCATAGTAGTAGAGGTAATAAGTTGGCGAGACAACTTCATGAAGACACGATGATGGATATCATGGTGTCATGCCGGTGACGATGATGATCATGGAGCCCCAAAGATGGAGATCAAAAGGATCAAAATGATATTGGCCATATCATGTCACTATTTGATTGCATGTGATGTTTATCATGTTTATGCATCTTATTTTCTTAGAATGACGGTAGTAAATAAGATGATTCCTCATTAAAATTTCAAGAAAGTGTTCCCCCTAACTGTGCACCGTTGCGAAAGTTCGTCGTTTCGAAGCACCACGTGATGATCGGGTGTGATAGATTCTTATGTTCACATACAACGGGTGTAAGCCAGATTTACACACGCGAAACACTTAGGTTGACTTGACGAGCCTAGCATGTACAGACATGGCCTCGGAACACAAGAGACCGAAAGGTCGAGCATGAGTCGTATAGTAGATACGATCAACATGAAGATGTTCACCGATGATGACTAGTCCATCTCACGTGATGATCGGACACGGCCTAGTTGACTCGGATCATGTAATCACTTAGATGACTGGAGGGATGTCTATCTGAGTGGGAGTTCATAAGATGAACTTAATTATCCTGAACATAGTCAAAAGATCTTTGCAAATTATGTCGTAAGCTCGCGCTTTAGTTCCACTGTTTAGATATGTTCCTAGAGAAAATATAGTTGAAAGCTGATAGTAGCGATTATGCGGACAGTAGAAAGCTTATGTACTTAATGCACCGCTCAGTGCGCAGAACCCCTAACGTCGTCTGTGGATGTTACGAACATCAGACATACATGTTTTGATAAACTACGTGATAGTTCAGTTAAATGGTTTAGAGTAGAGGCACCAAAGACGTTTTCGAAACTTCGCGGAACATATGAAATGTTTCGAGGGCTGAAATTGGGATTTTAGGCTCGTGCCCACGTCAAGAGGTATGAGACCTCCGATGATTTTCTTAGCCTGCAAACTAAGGGAGAAAAGCTCAATCGTTGAGCTTGTGCTCAGATTGTCTGAGTGCAACAATTACTTGAATCGAGTGGGAGCTGATCTTCCAGATGAGATAGTGATGTTTCTCCAAAGTCATTGCCACCAAGATGCTAGAGCTTCGTGATGAACTATAACATATCAGGGATAGATATGATGATCCTTGATGTATTCGCGATGTTTGACACCGCGAAAGTAGAAATCAAGAAGGAGCATCAATTGTTGATGGTTGGTGAAACCACTAGTTTCAAGAAGGGCAAGGGCAAGAAGGGATACTTCAAGAAACGGCAAATCAGCTGCTGCTCTAGTGAAGAAACCCAAGGTTGAACCCAAACCCGAGACTAAGTGCTTCTGTAATAAGGGGAACAACCACTGGAGCAACATTACCCTAGATACTTGGTAGATGAGAAGGCTGGCAAGGTCGATAGAAGTATATTGGATATACATTATGTTAATGTGTACTTTACTAGTACTCCTAGTAGCACCAGGGTATTAAGATACCGGTTCAGTTGCTAAGTGTTAGTAACTCGAAATAAAAGAGCTACGGAATAAACGGAGACTAGCTAAAGGTGAGCTGACGATATGTGTTGAAGTGTTTCCAAGTTTGATGTAATCAAACATCGCACGCTCCCTCTACCATCAAGATTAGTATTAAACCTGAATAATTGTCATTTGGTGTTTGCGTTGAGCATAGACATGATTGGATTATGTCTATCGCAATACGGTTATTCATTTAAGGAGAATAATGGTTACTCTATTTATTTGAATAATACCTTCAATGGTCTTGCCCTAAAGGAATGGTTTATTGAATCTCGATCGTAGTGATAAACATTTTCATGCCAAAAGATATAAGATAGTAATGATAGTACCACTTACTTGTGGCACTGCCATGTAAGTCATATTGGTATAAAATGCATGAAGAAGCTCCATGTTGATGGATCTTTGGACTCACTCGTTTTTGAAAAGTTTGAGACATGCGAACCATGTCTATTGGTGTATACGCATGAAGAAACTCCATGCAGATGGACCGTTTGGAATCACTTGATTTTGAATCACCTGAGACATGCAAATCATACCACATGGGCAAGATGACTGAAAGCCTCGTTTTCAGTAAAATGGAAAAAGAAAGCAACTTGTAGGAAGTAACACATTTTGATGTGTGCAGTCCAATGAGTGCTGAGGCATGCAGTGAATATCGTTATGTTCTTACTTCATAGATGATTAGAGTAGATGTTGAGTATATTTACTTGATGAAACACAAGTCTGAATTATTGAATGGTTCAAGTAATTTCAGAGTGAAGTTGAAGATCATCGTGACAAGAGGATAAAATGTCTATGATACGATCATAGAGATGAGTATCTGAGTTACGAGCGTTGGCACGCAATTAAGACATTGTGGAAATTGTTTCACAATTAATACTGCCTGGAACACCATAGTGTGATTATGTGTCCGAACATCATAGTTGCACCCTATTGGATATGGTGCATACCATGATGTCTCTTATCGAATTACCACTATCATTCATGGGTTAGGCATTAGAGACAACCGCACTCAATTTAATAGGGTACCACGTAATTCCGTTGAGACGACACCGTTTGAACTATGGTTTGGAGAAACCTAAGTTGTCGTTTCTTAAAAGTTTGGGGCTGCGACGCTTATGTGAAAAAGTTTCATGTTGATAAGCACGAACCCAAAGTGGATAAAATGCATCTTCATAGGACACCCAAAATAGTTGGGTATACATCCTATCCAGATCCGAAAGCAATAGGGATTGTTTCTTGAATCGGGTCCTTTCTCGAGGAAAAGTTTGTCTCGAAAAGTTGAGTGGGAGGATGGTGGAGACTTGATGAGGTTATTGAACCGTCACTTCAACTAGTGTGTAGCAGGGCACAGGAAGTTGTACCTGTGGCGCCTATGCCAATTGAAGTAGAAGCTTATGATAGTGATCATGAAGTTTCGGATCAAGTCACTGCCGTACCTCGTAGGGTGACAAGGATCCGTACTACTTCAGAGTGGTACGGTGATCCTGTCTTGAAGGTCATGTTGCTAGACAACAATGAACCTACGAGCTATGAAGAAGCGATGGTGGGCCCATATTCCAACAATTGGTTATAAGCCATGAAATCCGAGATAGGATCCATGTATCAGAACAAAGCATGGACTTTGGTGGACTTGTCCGATGATCGGCAAGCCATTGAGATAAATGGGTCTTTAAGAAGAAGACGGATGTGGACGGTAATATCACCGTCTATGAAGCTCGACTTGTGGCGAAGAGTTTTTCACAAGTTCAAGGAGTTGACTACGATGAGATTTTCTCATCCGTAGCGATGCTTAAGTCCGTCGGAATCATGTTAGCATTAGCTGCATTTATGAAATCTGGCAGATGGATGTCAAAACGAGTTTCCTTACCAGTTTTCGTAAGGAAAGGTTGTATGTGATACAATCAGAAAGGTTTTATCAATCCTAAGGATGCTAAAGCTATGCTAGCTCCGGCGATCCTTCTAAGGACTAGAGTAAGCATCTCAAAGTTGGAATGTACGCTTTGATGAGATGATCAAAGATTTTGGATTTATACAAAGTTTATGAGAAACTTGTATTTCCAAAGAAGTGAGTGGGAGCACTATAGAATTGCTGATGAGTATATGTTGTTGACATATTGTTGATCAGAAATGATGTAGAATTTTCTGTAAAGCATATAGGGTTATTTGAAAAGTGTTTTTCAAGTGAAAACCTAGATTAAGCTACTTGAACATTGATCATCAAGATCTATGAGGATAGATCAAAAACGCTTAATGATACTTTCAAATGAGCATATACCTTGACATGATCATGAAGGTGTTCAAGATGGATCGGTCAAAGAACTTGCCTGAGATGTAAGGTATGAAGTTAAGACTTAAAGCTCGACCATGGCAGAAAAGAGAGAAAGGACGAAGGTCGTCCCCTATGCTTTAGACGTAGGCTCTACAGTATGGTATGCTAAGTACCGCACCTGATGTGTGCCTTACCACATGTCTAGCAAGAGGGTACAAAGGTGATCAAGGAGTGGATCACCAGATAGCGGTCAAAATTATCCTTAGAGGAATAAGGACATGTTTCTCGATTATGCAGGTGATAAAGAGTTCGGCGTAAAGGGTTACATCGATGCAAGCTTTAACACCTATCCGGATGACGTTGAGTAGCAAACCGGATACGTATAGTGGAGCAACCATTTGGAATAGCTCCAAGTGGAGCGTGGAAGCAGCACTTACAATATGACCTAGAGATTTGCTAAGTACATACGGATCTGAATGTTGCAGACCCGTTGACTAAAACCTCTCTCACAAGCAAAACATGATCAAACCCCACAACTCATTAAGTCTTAATCACATGATGATGTGAACTATTTTAGACACTAGTAAACTCTTTGGATGTTGGTCACATGGCGATGTGACCTGTGAGTATTAATCACATGGTGATGTGAACAAGATTATTGACTCTAGTGCAAGTGGGAGACTGTTGGAAATATGCCCTAGAGGCAATAATAAATTAGTTATTATTATATTTCCTTGTTCATGATAATCGTTTATTACCCATGCTATAATTGTATTGATAGGAAACTCAGATACATGTGTGGGCACATAGACAACACCATGTCCCTAGTAAGCCTCTAGTTGACTAGCTCATTGATCAACAGATGGTTACGGTTTCCTGACCATGGACATTGGATGTCGTTGATAACGGGATCACATCATTAGAAGAATGATGTGATGGACAATAAACAATCCTAAGCCTAGCACAAAGATCGTGTAGTTCGTATGCTAAAGCTTTTCTAATGTCAAGTATCATTTCCTTAGACCATGAGATTGTGTAACTCCCGGATACCGTAGGAATGCTTTGGGTGTACCAAATGTCACAACGTAATTGGGTGGCTATAAAGGTGCACTACAGGTATCTCCGAAAGTGTCTGTTGGGTTAGCACGAATCGAGACTGGGATTTGTCACTCCGTGTAAACCGAGAGGTATGTCTGGGCCCACTCGGTAGGACATCATCATAATGTGCACAATGTGACCAAGGGGTTGATCACGGGATGATGTGTTAAGGAACGAGTAAAGAGACTTGACGGTAACGAGATTGAACAAGGTATTGGGATACCGACGATCGAATCTCGGGCAAGTACAATACCGCTAGACAAAGGGAATTGTATATGGGATCGATTGAGTCCTTGACATCGTGGTTCATCCGATGAGATTATCGTGGAACATGTGGGAGACAACATGGGTATCCAGATCCCGCTGTTGGTTATTGACCGGAGAACGTCTCGGTCATGTCTACATGTCTCCCGAACCCGTAGGGTCTACACACTTAAGGTTCGATGATGCTAGGGTTATAAAGGAAGTTTGTATGTGGTTACCGAATGTTGTTCGGAGTCCCGGATGAGATCCCGGACGTCACGAGGAGTTCCGGAATGGTCCGGAGGTAAAGATTTATATATGGAAAGTTGTTGTTCGGATTCCGGGAAAAGTTCGGGTTTTTCCGGTATTGTACCAGGAAGCTTCCAGAAGGTTCCGGAGGATTCTGGAGGGCCCCGGAGGTCCGGAAATTGTTCCACCACGTCCAATACAGCATCATGGGCATTAGGGGGGCGCCCTAGCCTTAATGGGCCAGGGGAACCAGCCCCCCCAAGGCCCATGCGCATGGGAGAGGGGAAACCCTAAGGGGGAGGGCCTCCACTTGACTTGGGAGGCACTCCTCCCCCCATTGGCCGCCTCCCCCTCCTCAGATTGGATTTGAGGGGGCAGGCCCCCCTCTCCCTTGCCCCTATATATATGTGGGGGTGGGAGGGAAGCCGCACCCAAGTTCTGGCGCAGCCCTCCCCCTCTCCCAAGTACTCCTCCTCTCCCGCGGTGCTTGGCGAAGCCTTGCAGGATTGCCACGCTCCTCCACCACCACCACCACGCCGTTGTGCTGCTGCTGGATGGAGTCTTCCTCAACCTCTCCCTCTCTCCTTGCTGGATCAAGGCATGGGAGACGTCACCGGGTTGTACGTGTGTTGAACGCGGAGGTGCCGTCCGTTCGGCACTAGGATCTCCAGTGATTTGGATCACGACGAGTACGACTCCTTCAACCCCATTCTCTTGAACGCTTCCGCTTAGCGATCTACAAGGGTATGTAGATGCACTCTCCTTCCCCTTGTTGCTGGTTTCTCCCTAGATAGATCTTGGTGACACGTAGGAAAGTTTTTAATTTCTGCTACGTTCCCCAACAGGAAGAACGGCAGAGGCCCTGCTTGTAGCAAGGATGCCGGTTTATTATATTGATCATAATATATACATTGTCAAAATATGTACATAATGAGAGCCTATGGCTCAGGTGTAGTAAGGCCATAGATGAGCGATATTCCACGGCTAACGGGTCTCCTCCGACGATTTGCTTGAGTCCTTGTGCTCGCGTACGTCAATGAGGTAGTATGATCCGTTGTGTAGATTCTTGCTGACCACAAAGGGTCCTTCCCAAGGTGGGGATAACTTGTGCATATCGGTCTGATCCTGGATGAGCTGGAGCACTAAGTCGCCTTCTTGAAAGGTTCTTGTTTTAACCAGGTGGCTATGATAACACCGCGGGTCTTGCTGATAAACCGCTGAACGAGCCAACGCCATGTCCCGTTTTTCATCTAACAGGTCCAGTGCTTCCTGACGTGCTTGTTCGTTGTCCATTTCAACATAATTGGCAACTCGAGGCGAGTCATGACAAATATCACTTGGGAGTACCGCCTCTGCCCCGTAAACCATAAAGAAAGGTGTATAACTTGTAGACCGATTTGGGGTGGTGTTTATGTTCCATAACACAGATGGTAATTCTTCCACCCAACGACCCGACATCCTTTTCAAAGGAACCATAAGCCGAGGCTTGATACCCTTCAAAATTTCCTGATTAGCCCTCTCAGCTTGACCATTAGATTGGGGGTGAGCCACAGACGACACATCAAGCCGGATGTGCTCTCGTTGACAAAAGTCCTCCATCTCCCCTTTGGAAAGGTTCGTGCCATTATCTGTGATGATGTTGTGTGGAAAACCAAAACGGAAGATCACCTTCTTGATGAATTGAACCGTCGTGGCTGCGTCACACTTGCTTACTGGCTCCGCTTCAACCCATTTAGTAAACTTGTCAACCGCCACCAACAGGTGGGTCTTCTTATCTTTGGATCGCTTGAAAGGTCCTACCATGTCAAGCCCCCAAGTAGCAAACGGCCAAGTGATGGGAATCATTCGTAGCTCCTGAGCCGGAACATGAGCTCGTCGTGAGAATTTCTGACAACCGTCACACCGCCTCACCAAGTCCTCAGCATTAGCATGAGCCGTCAGCCAATAAAAACCATGAGGCAAAGCTTTAGCAACCAAGAATTTTGAACCAGTGTGATGACCACAGTCTCCTTCGTGGATCTCTCGTAGAATCTCACGGCCATCTTCAGGAGAAACACAGCGTTGGAACACACTAGAAACACTGCAACGGTGTAACTCGCCGTTGTGAATAACCATGGACTTGGATCGCCGGACTATCTGTCTGGCCAAAACTGCATCTTCTGGTAACTCGCCCCGGTTTATATACGCCAAGTATGGAACCGTCCAATCCGGAATAATGTGTAAAGCGGCCACCAACTGTGCCTCCGGATCAGGAATAGCGAGGTCCTCCTCTGTAGGCAACTGAACTGACGGGTTGTGCAAGACATCCAGAAAGGTATTGGGCGGCACCGGTTTACGCTGAGATCCCATCCGGCTTAAAGCATCAGCTGCCTCATTTTGGCGCCGATCAATGTGATCCACTTGATAACCCTTGAAGTGACGAACGACAATATCCACCTCTCGTTGGTAAGCCACCATGAGTGGATTCTTAGAATCCCAAGTACCTAAAACTTGTTGGGCCACCAGGTCCGAGTCTCCAAAGCATCGTACCCGGCTTAAGTTCATTTCCTTAGCCACTCGAAGACCATGGAGTAAGGCCTCGTACTCAGCTGCATTGTTAGTACAAGGGAACATTAAGCGAAGAACATAATGAATTTTATCACCTCGAGGGGAAGTAAGGACAACTCCAGCCCCCGAGCCCTCCAATTGCCTGGACCCATCAAAGTGAATAGTCTAGTATGTGCTGTCCGGTTTGTCCTCCGGTGCTTGTAACTCTGTCCAATCATTGATGAAATCCACAAGGGCCTAGGACTTGATAGATGTTCAAGGCATATACTTCAAACTGTGTGGTCCAAGCTCAATGGCCCACTTAGCAACCCGGCCAGTTGCCTCCTTGTTCTGGATTATATCCCCCAAAGGAGCGGAACTGACCACAGTGATGGGATGGCCTTGAAAATATTGTTTAAGCTTCCGACTTGCCATGAAAACCCCATATACCAGCTTCTGCCAATGCGGATATCTTTGTTTTGACTCAATGAGCACTTCGCTGATATAACAAACCGACCTTTGAACCGGGTACTCCTTCCCAGCCTCCTTGCACTCCACCACAATAGCTATGCTGACAGCTCGGGCATTAGCAGCCACGTACAACAACAGTGGCTCCTTATCAACAATTCAGCCAACTTCTTCTTCAAGTGCTCAAACACCGCATCAGCAGCATCTCTCCAGACAAAATTGTCTGTCTTCTTCAACATCTAATACAGAGGGATCGCCTTTTCTCCCAACCTGTTGATAAACCGGCTCAAAGCCGCGATACGACCCGCCAAACATTGAACATCATTGATACATGCCGGTTTAACCAGGGATGTGATAGCCTTGATCTTTTCCGGATTAGCCTCAATGCCCCGGTTGGATACCAGAAAACCCAAGAGTTTGCCAGCCGGTACACCAAAAACACACTTAGCCGGATTGAGCATCATTTTATAAACTCTCAGATTATCAAAAGTTTCTTGCAAATCAGTTATGAGTGTCTCTTCCTTCCTGGACTTCACCACAATATCATCCACATAAGCATGAACATTGCGCCCAATCTGAGTATGAAGACAATTCTGCACACAACGCTGATAAGTTGCCTGGGCACTCTTGAGCCCAAAGGGCATAGACACATAACAGAAGGCTCCAAAGGGAGTGATGAAAGTTGTCTTCTCCTGGTCCTTAACTGCCATCTTGATCTGATGATAACCAGAATAAGCATCCAAGAAACTCAAACACTCACAATCCGCCATAGCATCAATGATTTGATCAATACGAGGGAGGGCAAAGGGATCAGCTGGGCAAGCTTTGTTCAAATCTATGTAATCCACACACATCCGCCAAGTGCCGTTTTTCTTAAGTACCAGCACCGGATTAGCCAACCACTCTAGGTGAAACACTTCCACAATAAACCCTGCTGCCAACAGCCGGGCTACCTCTTCACCAATGGCCTTGCGCCGCTCTTCATTAAAACGACGAAGAAACTGTTTGACCGGTTTGAACTTTGGATCAATATTAAGAGTGTGCTCAGCGAGTTCCCTCGGTACACCTGGCATGTTAGAAGGTTTCCATGCAAAGAATTCCCGGCTCTCACGGATGAACTCGATGAGCACGCTTTCCTATTTCGGATCCAAGTTGACGCTGACGCTGAACTGCTTGGATGAATCACTAGGAACAAAATCAACCAATTTAGTCTCATTAGCCGATTTAAACTTCAAAGCCGAATCATGCTCTGTAGTGGGCTTCTTTAGAGAAGTCATATCTGCCGGATCAACATTGTCCTTATAAAACTTCAACTCCTCCATTGCACAAACCGACTCAGCATAAGCCGTATCACCTTCCTCACACTTCAGAACAATCTTGCGGCTACCGTGAACCGCGATGGTCCCCTTATGACCCGACATCTTGAGCTGCAGATAAACATAACACGGCCTTGCTATGAATTTAGCATAAACCGGCTGTCCAAACAGGGCATGGTAGGGACTTCTGATTTTAACTACTTCAAAGGTCACCGTTTCTGATCTTGAATCATGATAATCACCAAACACCGCCTCTAGAGCTATCTTACCAACTGGGTAAGCCGATTTACCAGGCACCACACCGTGGAAAACGGTGTTGGACGGTTTAAGATTCTTGTCTGTTAACCCCATACGCCAGAAGGTTTCATAATATAAGATATTTATACTGCTCCCTCTGTCCATGAGCACCTTGGTGAACTTATAACCTCCAACCTGCGGTGCAACCAACAAAGCTAGGTGGCCCGGATTGTCAACCCGGGGTGGATGATCCTCCCGACTCCGAACAATAGGCTGTTCAGACCAGCGCAGATAACGGGGCATTGCCGGCTCAACAGAGTTTACTGCCCTTCTATGGAGCTTCTGATCGCGCTTGCACAGACTAGTAGTGAAAACATGATACTGTCCACCATTTAACTGCTTCGGGTTGCTCTGATAACCCGACTGCTGCTGATTCCCCTGATTACTCTGCTGATTGTGACCACCCTGGTTGTTCTGATTGCCCTGATTATTCTGAAATCCTGAGTTTGAACCGCCATCGCCATAACCCGGCCCGTGAAACCCTCGACCGGAACCGCCGGATGGACCCTGAGCATACCGGAAGAGATCAAAGTTTTTGAATTCCCTCATAATGAAACAATCCTTCCAGAGGTGCGTGGCTAGAACCTCCTTTGTCCCATGCTTTGGGTAGGGCTGGTTTAATAAGCGTTCCAGATTCATGCCTCCACCGCGCTGGGGCGGTTTACCCTTACGGCGCTGCATATTGCCCTGCATATTGGTGTTAGCCACAAAATCTGAATTGTCCGCTTTACGCTTACCATTGTTCCCGTGGCTTGCCTGGTTATGCTGTCCTTTTGTACCGGTATTCTTCTTTCTCTTCTCCTGCTTTTCTTCATCTGGTCGGGGTCCTTGGTATTATCAGAATCAGCATACTTAACCAGAGCTGCCATGAGCGTTCCCATATCATTGCAGTGACGCTTGAGCCGTCCTAACTTCATCTTCAGTGACTTAAACCGGCAATTACCTTCCAAGGTCATGATTGTCGTGTCAGGATTTATGCGGCCTGACGAATGCAAAACTTCTGAAAACCGGCACACCTAATGAGTTGTTGGTTCGTTCTCTCCTTGGACGCAAGCAGCCAGATCCACAATGGACATGGGCTGTTTGCACGTATCCTTAAAGTTCGCTATAAACTGGGCCTTCAACTCGTCCCATGAACTGATCGAGTTAACGGGCCGGCTCTTCAGCCAGGTACGAGTCGTTCCTTCCAACATCATGGTGAAGTATTTTGCACACACCACTTCATCCACATCTAGCATCTCTATTGCCATCTCATAACTTTCAACCCACGCCTCGGGGGTTGATCGGCGGTATAATTAGGCACTTTATGCGGACCCTTGAAATCCTTGGGAACCGCACATTACGCAGAGCCGGGGTGAGTCACGGCACTCCCCAAGAGCTAAAGGCCAAATCACGTTCAACTGATGCCGCTGGCTGAACCGGGGCGGGTTGATTCTGGTACTGCGGTACCAACTATGCTGCTAACTCTGCTTCGCGCCGTGCTCTGCCGTTGTTCACCACATCCTGTGCATTCATACTGACGTGCGCCGGATTAGGCCCACGAGGGGCATCACGGTGCCACGCACTGCTCGACGTAGCCGGTTCGTCCATGTGCCTGCTATAACTCTTGCTCGGACGGGGGGTTGAATGTATTTTGTCTCGGCTGTAAGAATAAGCTTGCTGCTGCACAACTGCGGTTTGAAGAAGATCCCTGGCCCGTCGTGTCTCAACCGCCGCCAGTGAGTCACCCTCTATCGGAATATCCGCCAAACGCGACGCTGCAGCAATCATGTTATCCAAAGGGCTAGAGAAGTGACCTGGTGGCGTTGCTATGTATTGTGGCGGGTTGTCCTTCCGTCGAGGCGGGTCCATCACCCATGGCTGATCCGGCGCCGCCCCAGGTGCCTCGGTCCGGCTTACCGCTGCCGGATTACTAGGACTGGCTCCTGGTGTATTGAAGAGATTCATTCCTTTGTAAACCGACGGCAGACGAGACCGGTACTTCCTCCTCATTACTTCGTTTGACGCGTTCTGATCCAACATAAGCCGGTAATTCTGCGCCTGGATCTGCTGTGATTGGGTATCTAAAGCAGCCCGCTCTTCAGTCATCCTGACCTCCTCAGCCGCCAAGTCCGCCTTGGCCTGAGTTATCTGATCCTTCAGTTTTGTAACATCCGCATTATGCTGATATTGGGTCTCCGGGGTGACTGCCGTGGTCAACAATGTCGTCAAAGCATCCAGCAAACCGGCAAGAATTGAGCCGGCCGACGCGCAGGCCCTCCTACCGCGGATTCCGATCTGGAGATCATCGCTGTTGTAGATGAAGATTGCACGGTGGGCTGCGTACCGGCCATGAAGATTGCAACCCGGTTTGGCGGTTCAAAGGGCCCCGGAATACTGTCGCCATCGGAATATCCCCCAATCCGGCCATCTTGCAATTGGTACAGCGACTCGGTTTCGCCAGTGGATGATTCACCATCTGAGTAGATGGCCGTCTCACCGTCGAACACCGGTTCAGATTCCGCACCATGGATGAACCCTACGAACGCACGCTTCATGGCAGGCTAAACCCGGGCAGGACTTGCACGCTACGCCGTTTCGACGAGGTCGGTGGAGATGTCCGGCTCAGGGCCCGGTTCGTCGATCTTGCCGATGAAAACATGAATTCCGCCAAAGGGGGCCTGGTACCCGTACTCGATTGAGCCGGCCTCGGGGCCCCAGCCTGCGTCGTTGATGTAGAGCTTGCCACGACGACTCTTGGTCATCCGGCCAACCGCGTACCCTTTGAGTCCTTCAAAGTTGCCCTTTAAGATCTCGAAACCATCGTGCGATAGCCCCACGGTGGGCGCCAACTGTCGTGGAATTAACACGTCAGATGTCCTAGCAGAAGGACTTAGTCGTGGAGCCATCGCAATGTGATTAGCTTAAAGGGGTTAAACCGGAACAAAGGACACGGGAAGTTTATACTGGTTCAGCCCCTTGCGGTGAAGGTAAAAGCCTACGATCCAGTTGTTGTGGGATTGATTGATCTCGATGAGCAGGGAGCGAATCCGCTTTACCTATCTCTCGAGCTGTTGTTTCTTGTCCCTGAACCGCCGCCGGGTCGTCCCTTTATATACACAGGTTGACGCCCGGCCGGTTTACAGAATCCCGAGGCCGGCTCATACAAGTGTCCGGCTCGGTCTCTTCCCTTTCCTAACTTACAATACAAGTTATACAACTATGACGGTTTACAACTACGGGCCCTAATCTGCCTTTGGGCTCTGGGCCTCTAAGCTTTAACAGTAGAACACCATATTCCTTGTCTTCATGGGCTTCAATATAGATGAGCGTAAACCGGCCCCTCCTGGGCGGTTTACACTCAGTAGTTATATCCCCAACATTGGTGGTCGTTTGTCATCCAGCAAACAAGGCGCCGACTCCAGCTCCGTTTCCTCGTCCACCTTACAAGACATGGCCAGTGAAAGACTCTCCTTCTCGGCATTCGTCTCTAACCTATGAACTAGGCTCATCATCTGCATGCATCAAATATTTAAGTTGCATACAACGGTTGTGCATAGGGATACACACATGTAGAGCGATGGACACAAGATCCAATGGTTGGCTTTGGCGTGAGATGCAAATTATGGACGACGACTTGAGTGACTTCGATGGTGGTGCTACTCGAGCATCCAATGCTCGTATTGATTCTTCAGGGTGAAAATCTAGATTTCGGCCTTAGTGGTTGGATACGGTGACGGTGACGCTTGAGTTTCGCTGCCTTTCTGAAGGCATTGTTGTTGAAGAATCTCGTCGTCCGTATGGTGTCATGAGAAGATTGGTGTAGATATGGTCATTGTTGTAGTTTGGCGATCACGGATTTGATCGCTTGGTTTCTTTTTTCACTCACCTACGTGTAGATAAAATAAGTAGAATTAATTGTGTTGATTGAGTTTGTTAGGGTTTGAAACTTTTGGATTCAAATGAATATAAAATGAGAGGGAATAAAAGGACTTTCTCGAATATTCACTTTGGATTTCTTGGTTATTGAAATAATCAAAACATTTGCAATTCAAAAATAAGAGAAGCTAACATGACTTCTTCAAATGATAATATTGGGAACTATTTTGGATATTCCTTTATTGCTTTTGGAATATTTAAAACTTGACTTCTCCATTACTTCGGCTGCAACCTATTATTTTGGAGACTTTATCAACAAAGAGTAGGTGTTTTCATTAGGTCGTGTGTCTACACTCAAGTTTGCAAGTGGCGTTGATGGAACTCCACGTTACTTCCATTGTTTCTATTGTGTTTGTTTGCCATTTGGGAAGTAAGATAACAAAATAAACTCTAGGTCTACGTTAAATTATGACATGTGATATCCATCTTTTACGAAGTATATGCTAACAAATGATCTAGGTAGAACAAGGAAGAACGAGCAACACTCAAGGATAAGATGGCAAGAAACAAGCACAACACAGACCCCATAGAAGACATAAATTCCAAGATTATGAACAGAGAAACCAACAAAAAATAGGGAGAGCTAGCAACTATGCGCACTATAAACTGAAACAGAGGGAGTAGTAAATTCATAGGAAACAAAAATTGTGAAACATTTCAAACAATGATTAGAATGTAGATATATTTGAGAAACATCATTGAAGAATATATTAGGATGATTAATGGTTGAACGACGCATATGATGGGGCAAATTATTATTTCAGAATTTATTTTAGATAGCTCACCACTCATGCTGAATGGTAATTTTGTTACTTATTGAAAAGACACCTAATCTATTCTGATAATGCAGTTTCCCATGTGTTTCAGTGATCTACTATTCCCCTTTCTTGTAAAGTTCATGTAATTTTAAAGATACAACCTCTCACACGCCTCAAGTTGTAGCCGCCGCCTCCTCCTTCTCCTCCACAAAAAGCTAGGGTTTTTGCCTCCCGCCGCCGCCGCCGCAGGTCCGCCTCCTCTCCGATGGCATTAGGGCCATGGGGGCGCAGTGGATCTCGGCAAGGGTCGGCGGGAGGGCTCCGTTTTTAATCGTTTCTTGCAGTTTTGCTAGGGTTTGTGTCCTGCTCACGAAGACGAGACGGCGGCGGCTCCCTGAAGATGGAATAAAGGTCTCCCCGCCTAGCCCCCGTTCCGGCGATGCGTCTAGCATCGTTGGTGGGCGTGTGGAGGTGTGTCTCCGGCGGATCTATCTTTGGTGGATTTGCTCGGATCTCGTCGTTGTTCGTCTACGTTCGTGTGTCTTCGGATTGGATTTTTCTGATCTACGTTATTCTTCATCTGCGGCGGTTGCTGTTCTGGTGCGCTGGTCCTATGGGGCCTTAGCACGACGACTTCCTGACTGTCTACTACAACAAGTTGTGCCCGACTCCGGCGATGGAGGGGCGATGACGGCGGCGCGCCTTCGGCTCGCTTCAGTGCTGGTAGTTGTCGCTAGGTGGTCTACGGATCTAGATGTAATTTGTATTATTTCTGGTATTCGCTGTACTGCCATGATTGAAGATGAATAGATCGAAAATTTTCTCGCAAAAAAAAAGTTCATGTAATTTTATGCACTTTGGTACTTCTTCTGTATTAATGAAAAAATTACAGGACAGCACAGGAGAAAAAAACACATTATTCGTAACAAAGTAAAGCAAAACGATTTTGTGATAAATTAAAGTAAACCAAAATGCCTTTGTCAAGTGTGATGAAGGGAAATGCATCTGTGGAGTTTATGACACGGCGCGCTGGTTTGACCATGCATGGCAATGGCAGCAGCGCTGGCCTTTCGTGGACGTCCCGTCTTATCCGTGGCAGGAGCCCTCTGCAGCGGTGTTAATGCAAGCGTGCGGGGTGGGCTCGAGGCAGGCTTTACTCCGCCAAGGTATGCAGTGTGCAGCACTGGACTACCAGAGTGATAGCTGCTGCTGTGCTGTAGAGCGTTCGACTTGACTTGGCAGGAGAAAGAAAGCTATTGGCTGTGTAAATGAAGAGGGCACCTCGGTTAATTCCAGGATTTTTCGTCAAAAGAGACCACCTGCAAAATCAAAATGACAAAAAAGATCACTTCTCAATCAGATTGATAAAAAAGACCCCACGGCCGTGGCGGCAGGCACGCCAGGCAACACGTGGCACCTGCCGCCATGCTGTGAGGCGGCCGGCCCCGCCGCCACGCTGCCAGGCGGCGAGTCGCTGGCGACATGATTTCAGGCGGCAACGGAACGGGGACTGGTCTGGTGGGACACGCCGCCACCGTTTGAGGCGGCCGCCACTTTACCTGCTACGCTCAGGCTGACACACTGCTGCTGCCGCACGCGGGACGGTGGGCCAGCACTGTAGCTGCTGGCACCTGGAGCGCATTTGCTTGAACCGGACATAGCAGCTTTTTGGTCGTCCAATGAGCGTAATCACTAGAGATGATCTTAGCTAGCACCGGAAATGCATCCAGTAGAACCCCGTGCATGCAATGATGCCACTTAGGACATGTACAATGGAGGCAGCACCAAGGTGCTGCCCCAGCCCCTCCAGCTAGATAGAGAAAAGATGAGGCACCCATTAAGTTATTTTCACCCAACGCCTATGGCTGAAGCGATCGGTACTATGGGCCCCAACATCGTCATCTTCCTGCTTTCAACCAGGCATGTAGCGCCATCTCTCCATATGCTTTTCTTCTCTCTCTTCTCTTTTTCTTCTCTTTCTCATGGGGCAGCGATCTCTTCTGCAAGCTACTCTGACAGATTGCGAGGCTACTAAACTTGCTCCACGCTGGAATCCGAGCCTAGTTGGCTGCGGGGCATCTGTTCTGAAGCATACCGTTGGCCATGCCCTTAGTGACCCAACCCGTGCATGCAATGGTGGCAGCAAGTACAGTTCCGGCCGCCTCATACGGTGGCGGCAAGGTCCACCATACCCAGCTCCGTTCCGTCCTGTGTGGCAAGGCGCTGAAAAACTGTAATGCGCAGGATGCCGCCTGGCAGCGCGGCGGCAGGGCCGGCCGCCTCACGGCGTGGCGGCAGGTGCCACGTGTCGCCTGGCGCGCCTGCCACCACGTCCGAGGGGGTCTCTTTTGTTAATCTGTTCAGGAGGTGGTCTTTTTTGTCATTTTGATTCGGCAGGTGGTCTCTTTTGATAAAAAAATCTAATTTCGGAAGAGAAAACAGAAGCGGAGTTGGATCGAGTGAAGTGAAGGCAGGAGTATGCTGCGAACTGCTTCTATACTAGAGCTCGGACAATATCATACGAAAACCAACATTAGATGAAAATCGGTGAAAACCCCATGGAAAAAATGTTTTGAAGTTTACAAAAAATCTAAAAAAATATTTGAGCATGATATTATATTGTCGTGTGAAATTCCAAGTTCAAACACATTATGAGATATGGGTATGAAAATTAACAAAATCAGCATTGAATAGTGCCGAACAGTAACATCACTATTGGGGGCTGAATTTGTTTTTTTTTCATAGCTCACATCTTGCAATATGTTTCAATTTGAAATTGTGCGTGTCAATAAAACATTACCCTCTTACATCTCGTATTTTTTCAGATTTTTTGAAACTTTCAAATATGTTTTTAACAAAAAAAAATCCGAATGTTAGTTTCCGTATGATATTCTCCCATTAGAGCTTCTTCATTTAACATCCGAACCTACAAGGAACTAGGAAGTAAGTTTAAAACGTGCATTGTGACAAAGAAGGCATAGCATGCATGGGAACGTGCAGAAATCGCATTAGATGCCCCCATTCCATGCCTCCATTCAACAGAAGATGCAACATTACAATTTTATGTCACTAGTAGAAAAGGGGGCAATGGTCCAGGCCGGGTAAGCCCATTAGTCCCGGCTCAATCCAGAACTGGGACCAATGGGGGCATTGGACCCGGTTCGTGAGCCCCGGGGGCCGGCCGGGCCACGTGGGCCATTGGTCTCGGTTCGACTGGACCTATTGGTCCCGGTTGGTGGGACGAACCGGGACTAATGGGCCTCGCTCCTGGCCCACCACCATTGGTCCCGGTTGGTGGCATGAACCGGGACCAAAGGCTGCCCTTTAGTCCCGGTTCGTGGCACGAACCGGGACCAATTAGTTGCCTATATATACCCCTCGCCCGCGAGCAGAGCACTCGGAGTGCTCTGCTTTTCGTGGCCGGCGAGGGGAGAGCTTTGTGGTGCTCTATCTCACCTCCTATGCACACTAGGTGTTCGATGGAATGCCCGAGCCACACTACTTAAGCTTTCTCCTCTCCAAGCTCGACCTCCAAGCTCCATTTTTCTCAATATTTGTCTAGGTTTAGCGGTCCGTCACGTCCCGTCCCCGTCTTCACTGCCGTCGATCGCCCGCGCCGATCTCGTCGCCGGCACCACCGTGGTGAGCCTCTTGTTCTTATCTTCTTTCTGAAAGGAAAAAAATCTTACTTGTATGTTTATATAGATACTTGTATAATTTTCTTACTTTTATTATTGCATCTTATATAGTGCGATGGTTTTGGTATCTGCCCCGTCGGCCCTCGTCATGTCTATGATTCGGATGTGGTATATATTATCTTTTCATAACTATTGGTTCATTTATTGTTTATGACAATTACGCCGACCAACGTGACATAGATTTTATTTATCTAGGAGGTTGTTGAACCGGAAATTCCAACCGACCCTATTGTCGAGAGGTTAAATTTAGTTGAAGAAGAAACAATTTGTTGAAGGAAAAAATTAGAAAAATTGAGGAGGAGAAGATGATTGGAGTTGCATGTTGCGGATGTCGTCGATGATCACAAGATCAAGATGGATGAAATGCGCTTGAAGATTAGAAAGATTAGAAAATATGTCATTCATACCGAGGCTTGGTATCATTATGTCGTTGGATCAGTTGTGACATTGGTTGCGATTATGATCGCATTTGTCTTCGCATTGAAATGTTTTACATAGTTTCAATGTATGGTTTAATTAATTTAGATGCTCTGCAGAGCTTTATGTTGTTAGATGAGAACTATGTATGTACTTTGGTTTTAATGTGATGCTGAACTTCTATTAATTTGGTCACTTAATTATCTATTCATGTTGTTCTGTAATGATTTTTGACACACTTAATTATATATAATGCACGCAGATGAACCGGCAATGGATGTACGGTTCAAGACACACCTCCAAGTACATTGAGGGTGTGCATGATTTTCTCGAAGTGGCTGAGGCAAACAAGCAGAATTGTTTTATGTGTTATCCATGCCCTATATGTGGAAATACGAAGTTTTACTCTGACCGGAAAATCCTCCACACCCACCTGCTTTACAAGGGTTTCATGCCACACTATAATGTTTGGACGAGGCACGGAGAAATAGGGGTTATGATGGAAGACGGTGAAGAAGAAGAGTACGATGACAACTATGTGCCCCCTGAATACGGTGATGCTACTGAACATCAAGAGGAACCACACGATGTGCACAATGATGCTACAACAGGCGAAGCTGCTGAAAATCAAGAGGAACCAGACGATGTGCCCAATGATGATGATCTCCGCCGGGTCATTGTCGATGCAAGGACGCAATGCGAAAGTCAAAAGGAGAAGCTGAAGTTCGATCGCATGTTAGAGGACCACAAAAAAGGGTTGTACCCCAATTGCGAAGATGGCAACACAAAACTCGGTACCGTACTAGAATTGTTGCAGTGGAAGGCAGAGAATGTTGTGCCTGACAAAGGATTTGAGAAGCTACTGAAAATATTGAAGAAGAAGCTTCCAAAGGATAACGAATTGCCCGACAGTACATACGCAGCAAAGAAGGTCGTATGCCCTCTAGGATTGGAGGTGCAGAAGATACATGCATGCCCTAATGACTGCATCCTCTTCCACGGTGCGTACAAGGATCTGAACGCATGCCCGGTATGCGGTGCATTACGGTATAAGATCAGACGAGATGACCCTGGTGATGTTGACGGCGAGCCCCCCAGGAAGAGGGTTCCTGCGAAGGTGATGTGGTATGCTCCTATAATACCACGGTTGAAACGTCTGTTCAGAAACGAAGAGCATGCCAAGTTGATGCGATGGCACAGTGAGGACCGTAAGAAAGACGGGAAGTTGAGAGCACCCGCTGACGGGTCGCAGTGGAGAAAAATCGAGAGAAAGTACTGGGATGAGTTTGCAAGTGAGCCAAGGAACGTATGGTTTGCTTTAAGCGCGGATGGCATTAATCCTTTCGGGGAGCAGAGCAGCAATCACAGCACCTGGCCCGTGACTCTATGTATGTATAACCTTCCTCCTTGGATGTGCATGAAGCGGAAGTTCATTATGATGCCAGTTCTCATCCAAGGCCCTAAGCAACCCGGCAACGACATTGATGTGTACCTAAGGCCATTAGTTGAAGAACTTTTACAGCTGTGGAATGGAAACGGTGTACGTACGTGAGATGAGCACAAACAGGAAGAATTTAACCTAAAGGCGTTGCTGTTCGTGACCATCAACGATTGGCCCGCTCTCAGTAACCTCTCAGGACAGACAAACAAGGGATACCACGCATGCACGCACTGTTTACTTGACACCGATAGTATATACCTGGCAAGCTGCAGGAAGAATGTGTACCTGGGCCATCGTCGATTTCTTTCGACCAACCATCAATGTCGAAAGAAAGGCAAGCATTTCAAAGGCGAGGCAGATCACCGGAAGAAGCCCGCCATGCGTACCGGTGATCACGTACTTGCTATCGTCAATGATTTACACGTAATCTTTGGAAAGGGTCCCGGCAGACTAGCTGTTCCGAGTGACGCTGGGGGACACGCACCCATGTGGAAGAAGAAATCTATATTTTGGGACCTACCCTACTGGAAAGACCTAGAGGTCCGCTCTTCGATCAACGTGATGCACATGACAAAGAACCTTTGCGTGAACCTGCTAGGCTTCTTGGGCGTATATGGGAAGACAAAAGATACAGCTGAGGCACGGGAGGACCTACAACATTTGCACGAAAAAGACGGCATGCCTCCAAAGCAGTATGAAGGTCCTGCCAGCTATGCTCTTACCAAAGAAGAGAAGGAAATCTTCTTTGAATGCCTGCTTAGTATGAAGCTCCCGACTGGTTTCTCGTCGAATATAAAAGGAATAATAAATATGGCAGAGAAAAAGTTTCAGAACTTAAAGTCTCATGACTGCCACGTGATTATGACGCAATTGCTTCCGGTTGCATTGAGGGGGCTTCTACCGAAAAACGTCCGATTAGCCATTGTGAAGCTATGTGCATTCCTCTGCAATCTCTCAGAAGGTGATCGATCCAGAAATCATACCAAGGCTAAGGAGTGATGTGGTGCAATGTCTTGTCAGTTTCGAGCTGGTGTTCCCACCATCCTTCTTCAATATCATGACGCACGTCCTAGTTCATCTAGTTGACGAGATTGTCATTCTGGGCCCTGTATTTCTACACAATATGTACCCCTTTGAGAGGTTCATGGGAGTCCTAAAGAAATATGTCCGTAACCGCGCTAGGCCAGAAGGAAGCATCTCCATGGGCCATCAAACAGAGGATGTCATCGGGTTTTGTGTTGACTTCATTCCTGGCCTTAAGAAGATAGGTCTCCCTAAATCGCGGTATGAGGGAAGACTGACTGGAAAAGGCACGCTTGGAAGGGACTAAATAATATGCAGGGACGGATATTCTTGATCTCAAGCACACTACACAGTTCTACAGAACTCTACCTTGGTGACCCCGTATGTCGATGAACACAATAACAGTCTGCGCTCCAAACACCCGGAGCAGTGCGACGACTGGATTACATGTGAACACATCAGGACTTTCAGCAGTTGGCTGGAAGCACGTATCAGAGGTGACAACACTGTTTGTGATGAGCTGTACTTGTTGTCCAGGGGACCATCTTTGACTGTATTGATTTGGAAAGGATACGAGATAAACGGGAATACATTTTACATGATTGACCAAGATGAAAAGAGCACCAACCAAAACAGCGGTGTCCGCTTTGATGCAACAACCGAGAGGGGAAAGGACACATATTATGGTTACATAGTGGACATATGGGAACTTGACTACGGACATGATTTTAAGGTCCCTTTGTTTAAGTACAAATGGTTCAATCTGTCACGAGGCGGGGTACATGTAGACTCACAGTACGAAATGACAACAGTGGATCTGAAAAATCTTGGGTACACTGACGAACTGTTCGTCCTAGCCAATGATGTGGCACAGGTTATCTATGTGAAGGACATGTCTACCAGACCGAGAAAGAGAAAAGATAAGGAAGCGAATACATCATACGATGAGCCAAAGCGCCACATAGTTCTTTCAGGAAAAAGGGACATCGTGAGAGTGGAGGGCAAGACAGACATGTCTAAAGATTATGAAAAGTTTCATGAAATTCCTCCCTTCAAAGTCAAGGCTGACCCCAACATCCTGATAAACGATGAAGATTATCCATGGTTACGGCGCAATAAGCAAATGACACAAGCGAAGAAAAAGTGAAGACTTTCTCCCGCAACTATTATGATGATACCATGCCAACTTTGTAACTGACGAGTATGATACCATTGTCCGTTTTGTACATGCACATGCTATGTGGGTCAATTTATGATACCATGCCAACTTTCAACTTTTTCAGAGTTCATTTGAAATGCTTTAATGTCTTATGGTTCGGCCCTTGTAATAATTAAAAATAGCAACAATAAGTATTTTGTTGTAAGTAGAAACAAAATAAAATAAATAAAGCAAGAAAGAAAACAAAAAAACAAAAAAGTGTTTGCAAATTTGAAAACTAATGGCACTAATAGAAAGTTTATAATTTTCCTAAAACTAAAAGCAAAAAGAATTGAAAAATAAAGCAAAAAAAAGAAAATAAATAATGCAGAAAACAAAACAAAAAAACAACAATAAGTATTTTGTTGTAAGTAGAAACAAAATAAAATAATTAAAGAAAGAAAGAAAACAAAAAAACAAAAAAAGTGTTTTCAAATATGAAAACTAATGGCACTAACAGAAAGTTTATAATTTTCCTAAAACTAAAAGCAAAAAGAATTGAAAAGTAAAGCAAAAAACAAAAGAAAATAAATAATGCAGAAAACAAAACAAAAAACTGGAAAAAAATAAAAATAGCAACAATAAGTAAAGAAAACAAAAAAACAAAAAAATGCCTCCTACTGGGCCCCCACGGCCTGAATACAACATGAAACCCTACTATGGGCCAGGATTCAGGCCCGCAGTAGGCCCAGAAGGCCCATCAGGCAAAGCAATAGCAAGTAGGCCCGAAAGCCTGCGGTGGAGAGGAGCTCGAGAGAGGTGCGACAGTGGGGCTTATAAACCACTGCGCGCCCCTCTCAACTAGCGAGGTGGGACTAAACTTTGGCCACGAGGCGGGCAGCACAGGGGCCTTTGGTCCCGGTTGGTGTCACCAATCGGGACTAAAGGGGGAGGCATTGGTCCCGGTTGGTGGCACCAACCGGTACCAAAGGCCGCTGCTTCCCGCCCTTTGGGCTGCCGAAAAAGAGGCCTTTGGTCCCGGTTGGTGGCACCAACCAGGACTAAAGGGTGCATTAGTCCCGGTTGGTGCCACCAACCGGGACTAAAGGGTTTGCTATATAAGCAACACTTAGCAGTTTCCGGCCAAATCGCCCACTTCTCCCCCGACGCCCCTGCTCCTCCTCGTCGCCGTCGCCGCCCGACGCCCCTACTCCACCTTGACGTCGCCACCGCCACCGACGCCGTCAGGCTGCTCGCCTGAACCATCGCCGCCGCCCCTCCCGCGCCCCTCCCGTCCCGCGCCCCTGCGCGGCCGCCGCGCGCCGCCCCTGTCCCTGTGCGGCCGCCGCGCCGCCGCCCCTGCCCTGCGCGGCCGGCACGCGCCGCCCCTGTCCTGCGCGGCCGTCGCGCGCTGCCCCACCACCCCTGCAATTTCCATAGCAATTTTTTGCATTTTCTTGTGTATATGTGTTTGTATGTGTATATATATATATGTACATGTTCATAGTATTTTTTTTCATAAGTGTATTTTTTTTGTGCATTACATTTTTTTATATATATATAATGTATATATGTATGTGGTAGCTATATATATGATGAATGGATGTGGCTATATATGTATGTATGAATATAATGTTCATAGCATTTTTTTGTTTATATATGTTTTTTCATATATGTATTAATTTTTTATTTAGGTTGTTAGTAGATATCGATTTTAGGTTAGTGCATTTTAGGTTAGTGTAGAGGAGAAAGTAAAATAAGGAAAAGGAAGAAAAGAGGAAGAAGGAAGAAGGAAGAAGAAGAAGAAAAAGAATGAGAGGAAAAAGGAAAATAAGAAGAGGAAGAAGAGGAGAGGAAGAAGAGGAGAAATAAATAAGAAGAGGAAAAAAGAAGAAAAAGAAGAGGAGAAGAAGAATTTCTATTTTTTCTTCTTCTCCTCTATTCCTTTCTTCTTCTCCTCTTTTTTTTTCTTCTTCTTCCTTCTTCCTCTTTTCTTCCTTTTCCTTAATTATTTTCATTTCTCGTCGTTGTCGCGTCGTTGTCGATATAACCCCCTCGAGATAACTTCAACATGAGGGGTGGTCGATATATATACCCCCTCTCGACCGTGATAACTTATACAACGGCAGCACCCCCCCCCCCCTCGGCCCTCTCGCTCGACCAAAACTCTCGAGGACACCCAAACCCTAGAGAGAAAACGATGTTGGTCTCCTACCCCCTCCCGCCGCGCCCCTACCCGACAAATTAACTCTCTTGAGGCCACCCAAATTTACCAAGTTAAAAGAACGTTGTCGTCGAGGCCACCCCAAACCCTTGAAGCGTTGTGTCGAGGCGACCCCAAACCCTAGAGAAGCAGCGTCGAGGCGATTCCTTATTGTGATTAGCTAGCTAGTTCTATGTTTGCCACTAATATATATATATCCATCTGTACCATGTTTGAATAATAATTGACATGTTGTAAATATTTGCAGAAACTATGGAGCACTCCCAAGACGAAGAAACAGAAGCGATGTTGATGGACATAATCGCAAATGGAAGTGATGAAGTTGCGTCATTTCTCCTCGACACCGATGGTCAGCTAGAAGAACTGGGTGAAGAAGAGGGCTATGTTCATGATGGCTTCGGCCCATTAATGCCGGTACAAGAAGAGGACTATGTTCATGATGGCTCCGGTGACACAATGGAGGTACAAGAAGGAGACCGTGCTGACTGCTCCGGTGACCGAACCGAGTCCGGCCAGGTATATATATATTAGTTAAGCCCGTGCTGACTAGTTAATTGATGCTTCCATTGTTTTGGTATATGTACACATATTAATTACTCTCGTCTTTCTTCCTTATAATTTCTAGCCCTCCGGATCGAGCACAACTTCGGTAAGGAGACGAGGCCCGAAGAAAAAGTTGAGCTCGGATGAAAAGTTTGAGATCATAGAAATCGCGCCCGACGGTGAACCGATTGAACCCATCCGGACAAGGAAGGCATTTTCTGCTTAGTGCGGGGTTCTTGTTAGGGACAAGATCCCGATCAGCATCCAGCAATGGTATAAGCCTAAGGAGGAAGACCCTGAGGTGTCTTATGTCAATGATATGCAGAAAGAAGATCTTTGGACTGAGCTGAAGGCAAATTTCACCCTACCGCCAGAGGAGGATCCGGAGAAGCCAGTTAAAGAGCCATTTATCAAGTCTTGTGCTCTTAAGAAGATGGCAACCCTAATGAGGAGGTGGAGGAAAGAGCTGAACCAGTTTGTCGAAAAAAAAGACACCAGAATTCATCGGCAAATATGAGAAGATCAAAGATCACTGACCCGCATTTGTGGCCCACAAGACATCGGAAAAGAGTAAGAAGATGTCGGTGACAAACAAGAAAAATGCTGCGAAGAAGAAGCTTCACCATCGCACGGGGTCAAGTGGCTACCTCAAAGCCCGGCCTAAATGGTCCAAGGCTGAGCATGATCTGCGTGGAAAAGGGATCGAACCAGAGACAATGTACTGGCCAGACCGTTGCCGGACTTGGTTCTTCGGGGCTGGCGGAACCTTGGACCCTGTAACAGGGAAGTGCCAGTGGACGGACGAGCAATTGCAAATACCAGTCAAGAACCTTCGACACTATTTTGATGCAGCGCAGCGAGGGACGTTCCTTCCAAACAGGGAGAAGGACGAGCTCACAATGGCCCTTGGGAATCCTGAGCACCCTGGACGGACATGAGGCACGCCAGGCTCCATTCCGTGGAAGGTTGGTTTTCCGGACGCAGGGGGTTACAAAACCCACGAGAGGAGGAAGAAACTAGAGCAGGACCAACTGCAGGCGCTGCACGAAAGGGTAATGGGGCTAGAGGAACGAGAAGAGGAACGAGAAGCAGCAGATCGCAGCAAACGACCTACCAAAGCTTCCCTCGAAGCTACCCCGCCATCTCAGCGGAGAAGCAGCGTGGCTTCCACCGAGCTTCTTCAGCCGGAGAATGTCTTGACGGCTCCTGCCAGCTATCCCGTGGATGGTATAACGGAGTCTCAACATTGCCACACTATGGCGCGATGGATGAATTTGAAGGTCAAGGCAGCTATTGGCCAAGTTTATCCTAGTGGACCCGGCACAACTTATCACTGCCAGCCGATTCCAGAAGGATATGCTAAGGTGATGGTGGATGAAATAACGGAGGGATTTGAGGACCTCCCGCTTGAGCACCCTACCGGTGAAGGGGAGACTAGGCTGGGTTCTGCTCTGAAGACTCCATGCCTATGGCGGAAGGAGCTCATCAACCTTCCGAACTGGACGCTTCCGCCTCCTCCTCCTCCTCCGGCGAGTCAGGGCACTCCGCCTCCTCCACCGCCTCCTCCTCCGGCGAGTGATGATCAGGGCACGCGTGGCGGCACTCCGCCTCCTTCTCCGACGCGTGGCGGCACTCCGCCTCCTTCTCCGCCTGCGCCGGCGCTCCCGAGCAGCCAGCAGCCTCCTCCTTCTCTGCCATGCCAGCAAGGGCGGAAGAGACC
Source organism: Triticum timopheevii (assembly GCA_963921465.1). Classification (NCBI taxonomy): domain Eukaryota; kingdom Viridiplantae; phylum Streptophyta; class Magnoliopsida; order Poales; family Poaceae; genus Triticum; species Triticum timopheevii. Next base: position 581,330,925 of record OY997270.1, on the reverse strand, counting down.
CGCCGCCGCCCCGGCTGCTCCGGCGCGTCGTACTCCTTCTCCTCCGCCTCGTAAGCAAGCACGAAAGAAGACAGACGCCGCAGCCGCTCCGTCTGCTCCGGCGTCTAGCAGCACAACCAGAGGCGGGAGGCAATACAAATACGGTCCATCTCTCAAGCCTCTAGAGAAGTTACCGTACGAGAGGTCCGAGGAGGAAAACAATACGATTGTGCGGACCCACGTGAAGGAGTTCTTTGAAGGGGTGAAAGCAAAGAGACATCCACCTCCGGAGGAGAAGGTAGATCCAGTGAAAGCAAAGCGCACTATCGATGCCCTGAGGAAACCACCAAAGTCTCCGCCGAGAACCAACTATGAGCGCATTACTGAACAGACATATCTCCAAGCCCAGCGGTCGGGAACTACTGTCAGTGATAAAAGGTTAAAAGAACGAGCAAAGGGGAAAAAATTGCCCAGCTCGGCGAACAAGCACAGCAATCGTGCCCCCCGCTCAATGTGTCTAATGCTCCGGGGACGGTGGCCGGTTATGGCAATCTTGAAGATTACCTGCCTGATGATGCACTTCCTGATTTCATGGCGGTGGACAAATACAGATACGAGTACGGGAAGCCTCTCGTCAAAGATGAAAAATCTCTGACAACAATGATGCAAAGATTCCATAGTTGGTACATGAAAACCTGCAGAGAGTCTGAGGGGACGAACAGTTTGTATCTGAACATTAAAGAGGAGCACGACCTTGTTTCAAATGATCCGTTGTGTGTTCCATTTGATGAGTTCTTCGCGTTCTTCAATCAAAAGGCCCTCGACAAATTAATGGTATTTTGCTACTGTCTGTAAGTACTATTTCTGTCATTAAGTCTCTATATATAGCTCGGCTCTTTCATTGCATGTATTTATAATTAATTATCCTCAATATATTATGCAGATTGAAGATCGTCGAGTGCAAAAAACAAGAAATTTATGATATTGGGTTCATTAACACAAATATCATAGATGTATTTCTTGTTGAAAAGAACGTCAAAGAGGCCGAGGACAACTTGCTACAATCGTTGATCAAAAATCAAAACAAAGATACCATACTCTTTTCTTACAACGGCAAGTGAGTGTTACTATCGTGTGCATATTCGGTTTCCCTTATTACTCGAGCGAGGTTATAGTAATGTAATTGATGAGTTATGCATGCGTGCGCAGGTACCACTATATTCTTCTGGAGATTAAGCTTGAGCGGGAACTAGTAACCGTCTTTGACTCGAGACGGAAAGATCCCAAAACCTATGCAGACATGACTGAAATGCTCAGCAAGCAAGTTCAATCGATCATTATCGCACCATATCGGCAACTTTTTGTTCATTTCCTGATATCTCAAGTAATAATAATTATTTTCTTTGTCTTGCAGGGTTTGGAAACAGTTCACCGCAGAAGCTCCGGGACTGCCGAAGGAGCTGCGATATACATACCCGAAAGTAAGTACTACTGGGCTAGCTAGTTGCGCGCATCTCCCGTTGATTCTATAGCTATACTTTCATCAATGCCATTTATAATGCTTCATTATCAGTTTGATTGATCTCTATTTCTCGTAAAGTGCTTGTGGTAGGAGGAAGGGAATGATTTCTGTGGATACTACGTGTGCGAGTTCATCCACACCGCGACTTTGAAAAACAAGCGGGGCTACTCTAAAAGACAATATGAAGTGCGTAAGCAATAATATTCACAAATTCATTTTATTACACCATCATTTCTGTTGAGTTTCATTCATATATATGTATTAATTAACCCCCTTCTTCAAATTAGACGTGGCAGATGCGGAATGAACTCCTAGGACCAGATCGCATGAAAGCAATTCAAGAGGAATTGGCGGGATTCTTTCTTGACCACGTCATCAGTAAAGTCGGAGAATACCATGTGGAAATTGATTTCAAATGCTAGGGGTTTGTAATTAAGAGATCTTATACATATTGTACATGTATGTAGCCAGTAGCGTCGGATACATGATACGAAAACTTGTTGTTCGACCAATCTCTCGGAGAATGAGAGGTCGATCGATCACTTCTCTCGGTATGCATGACGAACTTCTGTACTAAATGGTTCTCTGGTTCTCTAGATCACTTATGTATATATAGTACGTAGCGTCGACCAAGCACGGACATAAGAGAGGACACTTCTTTCTATTAATTAGCTAGCTAACACAATATATGAAACACCTAAATTAACCCCCCAAAACCCCCAACCCCCCTCCTTTCAAAAACAAAAAACAAAAACCCCAGCCACTGGAATGCTGACGCGTGGATGCCTTTTGGTCCCGGTTGGAGCCACCAACCGGGACCAAAGGCCCCCTGACTGGGCTCGGCGCACAGGGCCACGTGGAGGCACATTGGTCCCGGTTCGTGTTTGAACCGGGAGTAATGGGTGGAGGTATTAGTAACGACCCATTAGTCCCGGTTCATGAACCGGGACTAAAGGCCCTTACGAACCGGGACTATTAGGTGTTTTTCTACTAGTGTGTGGCTTACCCCACAACATAAGCTGCAAAATAACGAAAGCAACACTAAGGAAATAAAGCAATGCAGCAGCCAGCAAGCAGCATGCATCTTCAGTACACACATGGACCTCATACAGTGTAGTAGACTAGTAGTAAACCCTTGAAACACACACACGCACGCGCACACACACACCGGGTAGCTCTGCAGAACAGTGACATCACTATTGGGGGCTGAATTTGTTTTTTTTTCATAGCTCACATCTTGTAATATGTTTCAATTTGAAATTTTGCGTGTCTAAAACATTACCCAGCCACTTTTGAGAAAAAACTGATCAAAACACCATTTGAAATTGTCTTTGCCATGTGTTCTTTCTTGCTTTATTGGACATGGCTGAAGCAAGGAGATGATGCTAAGGAGCTACGCGCAGGTGCGGAACAGATCAAGGCGAGTACCATGCAGTTGATGAAGATGTGTGACGCTGCTAGACAACTGATCACCAGAGAGTGAACTTTTGGTGCCGCGCTTCGTAGATCTTTGTTCTTGCTGAATCAGTCATGTGTTTTGGGGTCTTTTGGAGTCAGTGCTCCGCTGTGTTTCGGAGCTGTAATAGCTGGTTAGACTTAAACTATTTGTGCTGCTCAGGTTTTCGCCCCATAGCATTCGTCACGATGTCGGTCGAATGTGGTGGGTTTCCTCGCAGTGCTCGAACTCGCTTTTTCCTCTTTCCCTTCCCCTGAACATGTTTTTGGAACTGATGTATTTCCGTTCATTGCAATGGAAAGGGGTAAAAGCCCGGTTAAAAAAAACATTACCCTTTTACATCTCATGTTTTTTCAGTTTTTTTTTAAACTATCAAATATGTTTTTCACAAAGTTTTTTCTGAATGTTAGTTTTCGTATGATATTCTCTCATTAGAGCTTCTTCATTTAACATCCGAACCTATTAGGAAGTAGGAAGTAAGTTTAAAACGTGCATTGTGGCAAAGAAGGCATAGCATGCATGGGAACGTGCATAAATTGCATTAGATGCCCCCATTCCATGCCTCCATTCAACAGAAGATGCAACATTACAATTTTATGTCGCTTCCCCAACAACATAAGCTGCAAAATAACGAAAGCAACACTAAGGAAATAAAGCAAGGCAGCAAGCAGCATGCATCTTCCCCACAGTACACAGTACACACATGGACCTCATACAGTTTAGTAGACTAGTAGTGAACCCTTGAAACACACACACAGACCTGGAAAACTACTAACTAGCATTACCGATACTAAGCCGGTTACGGCAGGCCGGCTCTAATTTATTATTTTAGGATGCCGGCTCTAATTTAGAATGGACCTTGTCCTGGACCTGATGCCGCTGCATATTGCAAGATAGCCAGAATCCTCCGAGCCTCATCTTCATTGCTTGGCCTCGCAGATGGGAGCTTGAAGAGAGGCACGAACTGTCCATTAGCGTTGTACGAGGGTGATGGCTCCCAAACCCTGACGATCTCTACGGGGACGATGCTAGTGGAGCCATCACCGTAGTAGATCCGGAGCTCGCGGGGTATCTCTCGGGGCTGCTCGACCTCAAGGACAACACGGACGGTGGAGAGATCCGGTGCCCGCAGGCAGGCGCCGTCCATATCTCGCACGAACCCGAATCTGCGGCAGTTGTCTCTGGTGTGTATCGCCCGGCGCTGCTCCAGGGGGTAGTGGTGCAGTGCCACGTGGACCATGGAGCTGCGGGGGGCGTTGAGGATCACCTGAATGGGAAGGAGATTGACGGTGACGCCGTCGAGCTGGAACGGCTGCCTGCTCACGGCCTTCTCCCGGTCGCCGGGCGTGCGGAATATTACAGGAATATCTGCGCAGCCCGGGAAAGGATGCTTGAGCTGGAAGTTCTGTGCCAGGTCGAGCGCCAGGGTGCGGAAGACGCGACGGATGAAGGCCCCCGGTTCGACGTGGGCGTGGCATGGCCTCCCGGACGGGGTGATGCACACGAAGGCGGTGCGCCGCAAGTCGGCCACCCCTGGATCATCGAGGCCGCCTCCAAGGTGGTACCACTCGACGGAGTCGGGAGGGGATGGGTTGGCGATGCCGTGGACCGCTGTGGCGGCGGCAACGGAGTCAGGGCCCTTGAAATGGCAGACGGAGGCCGGGCGGTCGGAGGGAATCTCCAATGCCGTCGCACCCTCCGGCAGCATCTGCATCTTCACGGTGAAAAAAGCAGTGAAGTGGAATGGAAGTGCCGTTGGCAGGAAGGACGAGGAGTGAGGAGTGGTGCTGTTTTCATGGGCACGGCGCACGGATGCTCGAAGCAGGCACAAGAGACGAGCAGTGGCTGTTGGTCGCTCGGCGTTTTATGGCGGGGAAGCGTGTGCCGCCGGGTAAAAGACTGGACATGACCGGGTTAATAAAGCAAGGAAGACTGATGACAGCGCGGGGCATGCATTTGACTTGAGCTACTACTACTCTGTATGGACAACCATTACTTGTGAGAGAAGGCTAGGGCGCTGGACAACCATTGTGCAGTGCCTGCCTATACGAGATTGCGGTGTGTACACATACGGAGCGAATCAATTTCTCAAAAGAAGCAACACATACTGTATGGACTGATCGTTCGTCAGCGTCCAGCCTCGTCCCTTGACAAATGACAGGAGCCAGGCTCTGCTGCACGGAAGCGTGTAGCTTGGGCTGCTGGCTGCATGGAGCCACGGATGAGGATTACCCGCTCGAGTAATGGTTGCAACGCGGAGCCAGCTCCATGTAGGCCTTTATTTTGAAATATTCACTATTCAAAATTTTCAGTTTCAACTTTTTTAAACATATAGACACGCATATACAAGGATTTAATGTAGTATACTAGTAGTATATGTGTAAAATTTCATAACAAAATACCTTGAATTGTGAGCTGCACAAAAAAATCACGGACTTCAAGAACCATCCATCCACATTGGCAGCTCCGCCATAGCCAACTCCTGCCGTTGTAGCAAAAAATCTCGTCGGATCACTAGTAGAAAAAGGGTCAAATGTGAAGCACAATAGTGCCGGTTTGAATTTCAGCCGGCACTAATGTGTACAATAGTGCCGGTTTGTGGCGAACCTTTAGTACCGGTTCATGCCATGAACCGGTACTAAAGAGGTTGTGTCAGCCTGCGGTCAGGCTATGGCCCCACCAACACCATTTAGTGCCGGTTCGTATCACGAACCGATACTAATGAGGTTATGGCAAGCTGTGTTTAGTCCCACCTCGCTCCCCTAACAAGCCTTTTACCACCTTAAATATGTTATTTCTCAAACTATCACAAGCACTTGGTCTTCATTAAACTCTATGTGTAGAATTTGTGGCCGCAATATGAGTCTTCATCGGTTTATAAATCGTTGATAACTCATATTAACAATTCAGATTGTACACACAAAGATCATTGATGATCAAAGTATTTTTGATGTTATAAGATCATATTGACAATTTAGACTGTAAAGAAATATAAGATCATGATCTAAATGCTCTTATATTTTTTGCGTTCAGTATGCACCAACTGCTAGGCGGGAGGAGCTGTTTAGTACCGGTTCGTGGCGAACCTTTAGCACCGGTTCGTGCCACGAACTGGTACTAATGAGGTTGTGTCAGGTAAGGCTGGGCCCCACGAGCACCTTTAGTACCGGTTCATGGATGAACCAGTACTACAGTTTCTTAGTAAGCTGTTTTTTAGTCCCACCTCGCGAAGTGAGAGGGACTAGGAGCGATTTATAAGCCCTGAGTGCAGAGACGATGAAGAAGAGGCTCAATACTCACGTTGCTTAGCTTCAAGCCTTCAGGAATACGTAGACTGCACGGAGCTATGCGTAGTGCAGTTTACACTATTCCGAAAGGTTTGAAGCAAATTAACGAGCATTGCACCTCTTTTTTATTTTTAATAACTTATTACAACTCCGGACTTCTTCTGTTATGGCAAAAACTAATTGCACGTCGACGTTTCTTTTTTTTTTAAGTTATAACTCCAGACTTTGACCATCAAGTTTTGCAGAAAATAAAAAATAGCAGAAAAGAAGAAAAACTATAGCTGAAAAGAAAAAAACTATATAAAAAAACTACTCAAAAATAAATAGAAGAAAATAGCAGAAAATAAAAAACTACTCAGAAATAAATAGAAGAAAAAATAAAGCAGAAAAGAAAAAAAATTATATTTTCTATTTTTCAATCGTTTACAAAATGACCGTGAAATTAAAAATCACTACAAAATAAACTCTGAAAATGTTGAATTTTGGCAAACTAGATGAAAAACTACTCACAAATAAATAGAAGAAAATAAATATAACAAAAAAAAACTATACAAAAAACTACGCAAAAATAAATAGAAGAAAATAAAGAAGAAAAGAAAAAAACTATAAAAAAATTGGGGCGCTGCCCTGTGGGCCTGATAGGCCACAGGTGTGTAATTACAGGCCTTAAAGGCCCAGCAGGCTCACAGGGCAGCGCGCAGAGTTTAGGCCCACCAGCCTGCTATATAGAGGAGTTCGAAGTGGTAGCCGCGGCTGGGTTTATAAACCAGTGCGGCTGTCCTTCGCCCGGCGAGGTGGGACTAAACTTTGGGGTGGCAGCGCGAGGCCTTTAGTACCGGGTCGTGGAACAAACCAGCACTAAAGGGGGGCCTTTAGTACCGGTTTGTGCCACCACCCGGTACTAAAGGGGGTCGCCTCCCGCCGCTTGGCCTGGCCAAAACAGGCCTTTAGTACCGGTTGGTGGCTCCAACCGGTACTAAAGGGGGGGTCTATATATACAACACGTCCGAAAATTTCGTTTTCCCTCTCTGTTTGTTCCTCTGTTTCCGTCTCCGTCGCCGTCGCCGCCACCCTCGATCGTCTCCGTCGCCGCCCCAGTCCCCGTCGCCGCCCCCGTTCCCGTCGCCGCCGTCGTCTACGTCGCCGCCCCGGGCCCGCCTCCGTCCCCGTCGCCGCCCCCGTCCCCGTCGCCGCCCTCGTCTCTGTCGCCGCCCCCGTCCCCGTCGCCGCCGTCGTCGCCGTCGCCTTGCCGTCGCCGTCGCCCCGCTGTGAGCTCTCCCCCTCTAACCCCTCTCCCTCGCCCCCGGCGGCCACCATGGGCGCCGCCCCTCTCCGAGCACACACACACACACAAGAGCATGATTAACACACACACACACACACACATATGTATGAATTAGTTTAGATTATTTAGATTATTATTGTTTTAGTTATCAAAAAATTTTATATGGAAATTAGTCTTTAATTAGTGTTTAATTACTATGGATTTTTTTTATGTTTAATTAGTATATAATTTAGATTATTATTATTAGTATATAATTAGTGTTTAATGTTTAGTAAATATAATGCTTAGTTGAACTAGTTGAATTAATATATAGAACTAGTTTATTTTTAGTAAATGCTTAGTTGAACTTGTTGAATTAATATATAGAACTAGTTTATTTTTAGTAAATGCTTAGTTGAACTAGTTGAATTAATATATAGAGCTAGTTTATTTTTAGTAAATGCTTAGTAAATGCTTAATTGAATTAGTAAGTGTTTAATGTTTCGCCTAATATGAACATAGGAAATGTCGTCTGACGATGGAAAAAAATTTGGTATGTGCCAATACTGTGAAGACGAGCACGGCCAGTGCGACAGAAATTTCCTTGTTGATGGTAGGCGATTCAGCATCAAGCTGGATGAGACTTTCGAATTCGATACAGTAAGTCACAACGACAAGTCTGTTTTCGTAATTAAGCATGACTTATATATGCTTCATTTGCCTGACTTATAATTTTTAATTTTCACTATTCTACTAGCGCATCCCATGCCATGCAAGAATTTTTGTCTTGGATAAGATAGGTTTCAAATATATGGAAAATATGGAGGTAAAGAGATCTTACCTGAAAACTGAGCATGATGGTTATACTTTCAACGTCAAAGTATACAATGCACACACGTACACCTATTTTGAATGCAAAACTTGGCAAGCACTATGCAAGGCTTATGCATTTGAGCCTGGTATGGTTATCACCTTTGATATTCGTCCGGAAGATGATATTGAAGGTAATAGAGACATATGGGTCGATGTGCAGACGCCTCCAGTTCTACCATTATGTGAGTTCTTCTCAAATATATTTTTGTCTTTGATATTGCTTATTTCAAAAATAACTGACAACTAATTTCTATTGACAGCTTATCTCCATTCAACCAAACATGTCCGGCGCTTGGTAGACAGGACCTTCTACTGTCCCGGAGCTGAACTAAACTGCGAGGAGATAAGTCATTATGTTTCATGGCTTGAGGATCTTCATACTGTCAAGACAAATTTTTTTCCTGCACTTGGAAATGTTAGTACTCAAAACGTGCGACCAATAGTGATGGTATTGAACTACGGTCACATCTATTTAGGAATGATGGTAAGATATTTACTATTTGTCCTCAGTGCATATTTTGCATACATATTTTTTTGCTAAACTTTCATTGCTAAGTATATTAATTAAGTACTATACGATGTTCTTCAACAGGGACTCCCGATGACAGTTGTGCCTCAGGGGATCGAGACTAAAGGTCAGATGTCAATTGTTAGCTTAAGGCCAAGATATCCTGCATTGCACATGAATGCATTCAGGATTTCTAGAAGCGATGAATGCTTAATAGTGAAAGATTGGAGGAAAATTGTTAATGATCGCAGAGAAGTACTAGGGGGCAGCAATGAGAAGCGCAGCCCACGATTAGGAGACAGGTTCATCGGCATGCTCCAGTATGATCAATCAGGAGAGCTATACATGTTCTATGCTATTTTACCAGAGAGAGAGTAGCTAGCAGGAGTGATTTAGCTAGTTCTTCATGCTGCTCTAAATTAGTACTTGTCCTTTCATGTCCGTGTTCTTCGTTCTGAACTTAAGTGATTTGCTTTTGTGGTGTTATATATGAACGCTTATAATATCATGACAATCATGTTGAACTCGATGATTGGTTCTACTAGAAATTCTATTTATATATATATATATATATATATATATATATATGCATAACGTTTACAATGTGTAGTATCGTAAAATACCAGCAAATGAAAAAGAATTAAAATGGAAACACAAAATTAAATGAAAAAGAAATCATAAAACTAAAAAAACCCTAACCTTATAGTACCGGTTGGTCTTACCAACCGGTACTAAAGGGCTCCAGGCCCCCGGAGCTGGCTCGTGCCACGTGGTTGCCCTTTAGCACCGGTTCGTGCTGAACCGGTACTAAAGGGGGGGGGCTTTAGTGACCACACTTTAGTGCCGGTTATGGAACCGGCACTAAAGGACCTTACGAACCGGTGCTATTGCCCGGTTCTGCATAGTGGATGTAACTTTTACGATTGCCGGTGCCAGCAAAAAATAGCGCTGCTTCCCACAAATCATGAAACGATGGTAGCAAAAATTGGGTTTTGTTTCAGCAAACCAAAAACTCTGATGGTAGCAAAAATTGAAGCTGGTTCCAGCAACAAAACGCCAATGGAAGCAAAAATTACAAAATTTAGCTTGGTTCCAACTGCCATCAAACCCAAAACACCAGTAGTAGCAAATAATGATGATGATTCCAGCAAACTAAAATATGGCGGTAGAAAAAATGAGAATTGGGTTGTTGGTTCCATCAAACCAAACCGTCGGTAGTAGCACCATTGAGTGCTGATCCCAACATCTCGCAACCGCGGTTGTTGCACTTCTCGTCGCGTAGTCACCCGCCATCGCGTGTATTGGAAATATGTCATAGAGGCAATAATATTGTATTATTATATTTTCATTATGATTCTGGAATATGCGATTCAGTGGAAAACTCATGCACGTGTGAAATGATAAACGGTTAACAATAGATTCCCGGTCTCGCCTCTAAGACTGGCTCAAGTGTTGTTGGTTATAACGTTTTCTCGGTCTTAGGATATCGGTAGGTGTAACGATAGTCTTAAAATAACATTGAGGGTAAGCCGTTAGAAGAACGATCATATTTAATCGACCCAATACTTGTTTCTTATAGTTTGTGATTATATCGTCTAAAATCATCTGTTATAACACAGAGTGTTAGAAAGTGTTTGACTTCATCAGACCATGAGAGTGTCTCAGTTAGTTCCTACGAGACGATGGGCTTTGGGGTTGCTCGAACATCATCTGTAACAAGGTGATCATAACAACAACTTTCAGGCTCACCAGAAAGTTTAACAAGTGACCGAATAGCTCGACAGTGAGATTTGCTCCTCTAACGATGGAGAGATATTCTTAGGTCCCTCTTGGTATGACGACATCCATCATCGTCTGGCCAGACACAGGTGACTACGTCACAGGGATACCGGAACACGTCAACAAGAAATAAGAACAAAATCGGTAACGGGAGCAACGGTATAGTGAGCCCGGTGATGACTCAGAAGGATATTGATGTACACCGAGTTTTGTAAAGTATCACGATGTGTTCTGAGATTGCCGCCATGGCAATGTTTTTTGAAATGGTTGCCACGACAACGAAATATCGGCCGTGATGTCACTTCAATTGGATATTGAAGACAATCACGGAGAACTCCCGGTGCCTAGGGCTATACCATATCATGCTATTATGAATTTCCTGAGATGTTATCCCTTTGTTTATTGCACCCTTTGATTGCGCACTAGTCAATTATTAGGGTGGTCTTGCACGGTAAATATCAAGTTAAAAGGTGCTCTTCCCAGTGCTGCAACCGTCTATAGCACGTAGCGTTCCGGAGTGCGTCATATCCACATGAGTACAAACTGGACGTGAGGTGTAAGAAGGGGATGGTCAGACCATGGATGCAGATAGCACTCGGTTGTCTTGGAGTTCTAGTAGAATCGCTTGGAGCTCGGAGCACGAAGCATCAAAAGATGAACAAGACTTGGAACTTGAATCACTCACTATTAATTATGAGAGATATTAATTTGAGTGGGAGTGCCTTTAAAAATAAAATTGTTTTAATAACTAGTGCAATATTAATTATGAATTGTGTCTAAAATTATTTGTGTGTTTATCATTCTAGATTAAATGGCTTGAAATATGTTCAACTTAGCCCCTATGCTTGAGAAAGAAAAGTTGGCAAAAATCGTGAAAACTATGTGGATTGGATCCGAAACCTGAGATTTATTCTCAGGAGTGCTAAGAAGGACTATGTGCTGGATCAACCCCTGGGTGATGCTCCCTAAAAGGATGCACCGCCAGAAGAAGTTGCTGCTTATGCTGCTCGTAGTGATGACTATGAGGCAGTCTAGTGTCTTATGTTAACTTGCATGGATCTTGAACTACTGAAGTGTTTTGAATGATCTACGACTCAATTTATAATTGGGTCACTGGAAGTTCTATACAAGAAATAGGCAAGGACCGAACGGTTTTGTTGGGGAACGCAGTAATTTCAAAAAAAATCCTACGATCACGGAGGATCTATCTAGGTGATGCATAGCAACGAGAGGGGAGAGTGTTGTCTACGTACCCTCGTAGACCGAAAGCGGAAGCGTTATGAAAACTTGGTTGATGTAGTTGTACGTCTTCACGATCTGATCGATCCTAGCACCGAAGGTACGACACCTCCGCGATCTGCACACGTTCAACTCGGTGACGTCCCACAAACTCTGGATCCAGCTGAGGTCGAGGGAGAGTTTCGTTAGCACGACGGTGTGTTGACGGTGATGATGAAGTTACCGGCACAGGGCTCCACCTAAGCACTATGACGATATGACCGAGGTGGAAATCTGTGGAGGGGGGCACCGCACACGGCTAAACAATCAACTTGTGTGTCTATGGGGTGCCCCCTCCCCTGTATATAAAGGAGGAGAGGGAAGGCCGGCCAGCCCTCCTTGGGCGTGCCCCCAATAGGGGATTCCTACTAGGACTCCAAGTCCTAGTAGATTTCCACCTAAAGGGAGAGAGGGGGGAGGAAGGGGAGGGAGAGGGGGAAGGAAAGGGGGTGCCCCCTTCCTTGTCCTATTAGGACTCAAGGGGGAGGGGGCGCGCGGCCTGCCCTGGCCGCCCCTCTCTATCCACTAAGGCCCATCGAGGCCCAATAGTTCCCCCGGGGGTTCCGATAACCCTCCGGCACTCCGGTTTTATCCGAAACTTCTCCGGAACACTTTTGGTGTCCGAATATAGTCATCCAATATATCAATCTTTATGTATAAACCATTTCGAGACTCCCCATCATGTCTGTGATCACATTCGGGACTCCGAACAACCTTCGGTACATCATATCACATAAACTCATAATACCAATCGTCATCGAACATTAAGCGTGCGGACCCTACGGGTTCGAGAACTATGTAGACATGACCGAGACACGTCTCCGGTCAGTAACCAATAGTGAAACCTGGATTCTCATATTGGTTCCTACATATTCTACGAAGATCTTTATCGGTCAAACCGTATAACAAGATACGTTGTTCCCTTTGTCATCGGTATGTTACTTGCCCGAGATTCAATCGTCGGTATCTCAATACCTACTTCAATCTCGTTGCCGGCAAGTCTCTTTACTCGTTCCATAATACTTCATCCCGCAACTAACTCATTAGTTACAATGCTTGCAAGGCTTATAGTTATGAGCATTACCATGAGGGCCCAGAGATACCTCTTCGAAACATGGAGTGACAAATCCTAATCTCGATCTATGCCAACCCATTTATGTTATAATCACCCATTTATAATCACCCATTTATGTTGTGACGTTTGGTAGCAGACAAAGTGTTCCTCCGGTATTCGGGAGTTGCATAATCTTATAGTCTGAGGAACTTGTATAAGTCATGAAAAAAGCAGTAGCAATGAAACTGACACGGTCATAATGCTAAGCTAACGGATGGGTCATGTCCAACACATCATTCTCCTAATGATCTGATCTCGTTCATCAACTAACAACACATGTCTATGGTTAGGAAACATAACCATCTTTGATTAACGAGCTAGTCTAGTAGAGGCATACTACGGACTATATGTTTTGTCTATGTATTCACATATGTACTAAGTTTCCGGTTAATACAATTATCGCATGAATAATAAACATTTATCATGAATTAAGGAAATAAATAATAACTTTATTATTGCCTCTAGGGCATATTTCATTCAGTCTTCCACTTGCACTAGATTCAATAATCTAGATTACATAGTAATGATTTTAACACCCATGGAGCTTTGGTGCTGATCATGTTTTGCTCGTGGAAGAGGCTTAGTCAACGGGTCTGCAACATTCAGATCCGTGTGTATCTTGCAAATCTCCATGTCCCCCTCCGACACTTGATGACGGATGGAATTGAAGTGTCTCTTGATTTGCTTGGTTCTCTTGTGAAATCTGGATTCCTTTGCCAATGCAATTGCACCAGTATTGTCACAAAAGATTTTCATTGGACCCGATGCACTAGGTATGACACCTAGATCGGATATGAACTCCTTCATCCAAACTCCTTCATTCGCTGCTTCCGAAGCAGCAATGTACTCCGCTTCACACGTAGATCCCGCCACGACGCTTTGCTTGGAACTACACCAACTGATAGCTCCTCCATTCAATAAAAATACGTATCCGGTTTGCGACTCAGAGTCATTCGGATCAGTGTCAAAGCTTGCATCAACGTAACCGTTTACGACGAGCTGTTTTTCACCTCCATAAACAAGAAACATATCCTTAGTCCTTTTCAGGTATTTCAGGATGTTCTTGACCGCTGTCCAGTGTTCCACTCCGGGATTACCTTGTTACCTCCCTGCTATGCTTATAGCAAGATATACATCAGGTCTGGTACACAACATTGCATACATGATAGAACCTATGGCTAAAGCATATGGAATGACTTTCATTTTCTCTCTATCTTCTGAAGTGGTCGGGCTTTGAGTCTAACTCAACTTCACACCATGTAACACATGCAAGAACCCTTTCTTTGACTGATCCATTTTGAATTTCTTCAAATCATTATCAAGGTATGTGCTTTGTGAAAGTCCAATTAAGCGTCTTGATCTATCTCTATAGATCTTGATGCCCAATATGTAAGCAGCTTCACCGAGGTCTTTCATGGAAAAACTCTTATTCAGGTATCCCTTTATGTTATCCAGAAATTCTATATCATTTCCAATCAACAATATGTCATACACATATAAGATTAGAAATGCTACAAAGCTCCCACTCACTTTCTTGTAAATACAGGCTTCTCCAAAAGTATATATAAAACCATATGCTTTGATCACACTATCAAATCATTTATTCCAACTCCGAGAGGCTTGCACCAGTCCATAAATGGACCGCTAAAGCTTGCACACTTTGTTAGCACCATTTGGATCGACAAAACCTTCAGGTTGCATCGTATACAATTCTTCTTCCAGAAATCCATTCAGGAATGCAGTTTTGACATCTATTTGCCAAATTTCATGATCATAAAATGCAGCAATTGCTAACATGATTCGGACGGACTTAAGCATTGCTACGGGTGAGAAAGTCTCATCGTAGTCAACTCCTTGAACTTGTCGGAAACCTTTTGCAACAAGTCGAGCTTTGTAAACAGTAACATTATTGTCTGCGTTGGTCTTCTTCTTAAAGATCCATTTATTTTCTATGGCTTGCCGATCATCGGGCAAGTCCACCAAAGTCCACACTTTGTTCTCATACATGGATCCCATCTCAGATTTCATGGCCTCAAGCCATTTTGTGGAATTTGGGCTCTTCATCGCTTCCTCATAGTTCGTTGGTTCATCATGGTCTAGTAACATGACTTCCAGAATAGGATCCCCATACCACTCTGGTGCGGATCTTACTCTGGAAGACCTATGAGGTTCGGTAGTAACTTGATGTGAAGTTTCAGGATCATCATCATTAAGTTCCTCACTAATTGGTGTAGGAATCACTGGAACTGATTTCTGTGATGAACTACTTTCCAATAAGGGAGAAGGTATAATTACCTCATCAAGTTCTACTTTCCTCCCACTCGCTTCTTTCGAGAGAAACTCCTTCTCTAGAAAGGATCCATTCTTAGCAACAAAGATTTTGCCTTCGGATCTGTGATAGAAGGTGTACCCAATAGTTTCCTTTGGGTATCCTATGAAGACGCACTTCTCCGATTTGAGTTTGAGCTTATCAGGTTGAAGCTTTTTCACATAAGCATCGCAACCCCAAACTTTAAAAAATGACAACTTTGGTTTCTTGCCAAACCACAGTTCAGAAGGCCTTGTCTCAACGGATTTTGATGGTGCCCTATTTAAAGTGAGTGTAGCCGTCTCTAAAGCATAACCCCGAAAGGATAGCGGTATATCAGTAAGAGACATCATAGATCGCACCATATCCAATAAACTACGGTTACGACGTTCGGACACACCATTTCGCTGTGGTGTTCCAGGTGGCGCTAATTGTGAAACTATCCCATGTTGTTTCAAATGAAGACCAAACTCGTAACTCAAATATTCTCCTCCACGATCAGATCGTAGAAACGTTATTTTCTTGTTACGATGATTTTCCACTTCACTTTGAAATTCTTTGAACTTTTCAAATTTTTCAGACTTATGTTTCATCAAGTAGATATAACCATATCTGCTCAAATCATCTATGAAGGTAAGAAAATAACGATACCCGCCACGAGCCTCAACACTCATTGGACCGCATACATTGGTATGTATTATTTCCAATAAGTCAGTAGCTCGTTCCATTGTTCCAGAGAACGGAGTTTTAGGAATCTTGCCCATAAGGCACGGTTCGCAAGCACCAAGTGATTCATAATCAATTGATTCCAAAAGTCCATCAACATGGAGTTTCTT
This sequence comes from Triticum timopheevii, assembly GCA_963921465.1. NCBI lineage: Eukaryota > Viridiplantae > Streptophyta > Magnoliopsida > Poales > Poaceae > Triticum > Triticum timopheevii. The sequence goes on along the minus strand of OY997270.1, from coordinate 581,314,721 downwards.
CATGCGCTTTACACCGATATGACCCAAATGGCAGTGCCACAAATAAGTTGCACTGTCATTATTGAACTTATATCTTTTGGATTCAATACTTTGTATATGTGTATTACTACTATCGAGATTCAATAAAAATAGATCACTCATCAAGGGTGCATGACCATAAAAGATATTACTCATATAAATAGAACAACCATTATTCTCTGATTTAAATGAATAACCGTCTCGCATCAAACAAGATCCAAATATAATGTTCATGCTCAATGCTGGCACCAAATAACAATTATTCAGGTCTAAAACTAATCTGAAGGTAGATGTAGAGGTAGCATGCCGACCGCAATCACATTGACTTTGGAACCATTTCCCACGCGCATCGTCACGTCATCCTTAGCCAATCTTCGCTTAATCCGTAGCTCCTGTTTCGAGTTGCAAATATGAGCAACAGAACCAGTATCAAATACCCAGGAGCTACTATGAGCATTAGTTAAGTACACATCAATAACATGTATATCAAATATACCTTTCACTTTTCCATCCTTCTTATCCGCCAAATACTTGGGGCAGTTCTGCTTCTAGTGACCAGTCCCTTTGTAGTAGAAGCACTCAATCCCAGGCTTAGGTCCAGACTTGGGCTTCTTCACTTGAGCAGCAACTTACTTGCCGTTTTTCTTGAAGTTCCCTTTCTTCCCTTTGCCCTTCTTCTTGAAACTGGTGGTCTTGTTGACCATCAACACTTGATGCTCTTTCTTGATTTCTACATTCACTGCTTTTAGCATCGCGAAGAGCTCGAGATTCGATCATCGGTATCTCAATACCTAGTTCAATCTCGTTACCGACGACTCTCTTTACTCGTTCTGTAATACTTCATACCGCAACTAACTCATTAGATACAATGCTTGCAAGGCTCATAGTGATGAGTATTACCGAGAGGGGCCCAGAGATACCTCTCCGAAACACGGAGTGACAAATCCTAATATCGATCTATGCCAACCCAACAAACACCTTCGGAGACACCTGTAGAGAACCTTTATAATATCCCATTTACATTGTGACGTTTGGTAGCACACACAGTGTTCCTCCGGTATTCGGGAGTTGCATAATCTCATAGTCTGAGGAACTTGTATAATTCATGAAGAAAGCAGTAGCAATGAAACTGACACGATCATAACGCCAGTCTAACGGATGGGTCATGTCCATCACATCATTCTCCTAATGATGTGATCTCGTTCATCAAATGACAACACATATATATGGTTAGGAAACATAACCATCTTTGATTAACGAGCTAGTCTAGTAGAGGCATACTAGGGACTATATGTTTTGTCTATGTATTCACACATGTACTAAGTTTCTGGTTAATACAATTATAGCATGAATAATAAACATTTATCATGAATGAAGGAAATAAATAATAACTTTATTATTGCCTCTACGGCATATTTCCTTCAGGTTTGAATTAACCAAGGCCCTCATTGAATGCAAGATGAAAGAAGGTTCCTTAATGAGTGAGCATATAGTGAAACTTGTTGGCTATGTTGATAGACTTGCTTCACTAGAATTTGGAATTCCGCCAACACTCGGTATAAATATTGTGCTTGCTTCACTCCCCCATCTTACAATGGTTTTATCATGAATACAACATGAACGGGATGGGAAAAGTGCAAACAAGTTGTTTGCTATCCTCAAAACTGCGGAAGCTAGGATGCAGAAGAACAAAGAAGTGTTGATGGTCAACAAGACTATCAGTTTCAAGAAGAAGGGCAAGTCCAAGAAGAAATTTACTGGTGTCGATAAGACCGTCTCTCAAAAGAAGAACAAGGGTGGAGCCTCTAAGGAGACTGAATGTTTCTACTGCAAATAGAAGGGTCACTGGAAGCAGAACTACAAGAAATATTTGGCAGATAAGAAGAATGGTTCTTCCGCTAACGATATAAAAGTTATACAAAGTTAATGTTGTTTATGTTGTTTCTGTGAATCACAAGTATTTGATACTGATCGGTTGCTCTCAGTTGCAATTCGATGCAGGGACTACAGAGAGCTCACAAGTTGAGAACAAAGAAATATGTGATGCTAGTCTAGGATAGTTATGGGATCGCTAGTCAAGACCGATGGAGTCATTGCTTTAGTTTATCTGCAAGATTTATCTTAGGATCCAATAATAGTTATTATGTTTCGGAGTTGTGTAAGACATTATGTTTTGGATTATGCGACATATATTCTTATAAAGTTTTGAACAATAGTTGTTGAAGTGATAATAAGAATATGTTTGGATTTACCTTAGATTTTGATGTTTTATTCATGAATCTTGATTTGATTCTAAACGTCTTGAGATGACTAACGAGCTCCACTTAAATGTGGCACTACTTGGTTGCATAGGGAAATAATCTTCATATAGATGAAGTATTGAATTAATTTGATTGAGAAATCAAATAAAGAATACATAGTGATGTATAAAACTGTTTGCTAATGTTTACAACTATGTTTAAGTGTGGTAGTATGTTAAACTGCTTACTGCTTTCTATCTTCTATGTGTCTGTTCTACACGCCCATGTGTGCTGGTAACTTCACCACCTCGCAAAAGAGATTAACAGACAACATCCGCTGCATGAAACCAAACACCATGCCTTGTGTTTCCACCTAAACAAGCGACCAACCAAACATGTCAGTTTTCGTTAAGCTCCATACATGCAACCAAACTAGATGCATATGTTGGTTTTTTGCCTGTTTTTGCTCAGCCATCCCAACTGAAAAGTGTATGCAGTGCATGAAGAAACTGATATGACAACCAGACACGTTGTGACGCCCCCGATTTGACCGTACACTAATCATGCACGCAAACGTGTACGATCAAGATAAGGGACTCGCAGGAAGATATCACAACACAACTCTAAAAGTAAAATAAGTCATGCAAGCATCATATTACAAGCCAGGGGCCTTGAGGGCTCGAATACAAGTGCTCGAATATAAACGAGTCAGCGAAAGCAATAATATCTGAGTACAGACATAAGTTAAAAAAGGTGCCATAAGATGGCTAGCACAAACTGAGATACAGATCGAAAGAGGCGCATGCCTCCTGTCTGGGATCCTCCTAAACTACTCCTGGTCGTCGGTGGATTGCACGTAGTAGTAGGCACCCTCGATGCAGTAGGGGTCGTCGTCCACAGTGGCGTCTGGCTCCTGGGCTCTAACATCTGGTTGCGACATCCGAGAAAAAGAGGAAAAATGGGGAAAAGAGGGAGCAAAGCAACCGTGAGTACACATCCATGTTGGGGAACGTAGCAGAAATTCAAAATTTTCAACGCATCACCAAGATCAATCTATGGAGAGACTAGCAACAAGAGAGAGAGGGAGTGCATCTTCATACCCTTGAAGATCGCTAAGCGGAAGCGTTACAAGAACGCGGTCGGTGGAGTCGTTCACGAAGCGATTCAGATCGCGGCCGAATCCGATCTAAGCACCGAATAACGGTGCCTCCGCGTTCAACACACGTACAGCCCGGGGACATCTCCTCCTTCTTGATCCAGCAAGGGGAGAGGAGAATTTGAGGGAGAACTCCGACAGCACAACGGCATGGTGGTGATGGAGCTCGTGGTTCTCCGGCAGGGCTTCGCCAAGCACTACGGAGGAGGAGGAGGTGTTGGAGGAGGGAGAGGGCTGTGCCAGGGGAAGGGTGCGGCTGCCCTCTCTCCCCCTCACTATATATAGGGGGAAGGGAGGAGGGGGAGGCACCCTAGGGTTCCCTAGGGGAGGGGCGGCAGCCACAGGGGAAACCCTAGATGGGGTTGGGCGCCCCCACCCCCTAGGAAACTTGCCCCCCAAGCCGGGAGGGGCGGCTGCCCTAGGGGTGGTGCCCCCACCTCTCCTAGTTACATGAGATGAAGTGGGAGGGGCGCTCAGCCCCTTAGTGGGCTGATGTGCCCTCTCCCCTTGGCCCATAAGACCCCCAACGCTTGCCGGGGCCTCCGAAACCCCTTTCGGACATGCTGGTCATCACCTGGTACCCCCGAAACAATTCCGGACTCCAATACCCTTCGTCCAATATACTGATCTTCACCTCCGGACCATTTCGGAGCTCCTCGTCATGTACAGGATCTCATCCGGGACTCCGAACAACCATCGGTAACCACATACTATTTCCCATAATAACTCTAGCGTCACCGAACCTTAAGTGTGTAGACCCTACGGGTTCGGGAACCATGCAGACATGACCGAGACGTTCCCCGGTCAATAACCAACAGCGGGATCTGGATACCCATGTTGGCTCCCACATGTTCCACGATGATCTCATCGGATGAACCATGATGTCAAGGATTCAAACAATCCCATATGCAATTCCCTTCGTCAATCGGTATGTTACTTGCCTGAGATTCGATCGTCGGTATCCCAATACCTAGTTCCATCTTGTTACTGGCAAGTCACTTTACTCATTCGTAATGCATGATCCCGTGACTAACTACTTAGTCGCATTGAGCTCATTATGATGATGCAATACTGAGTGGGCCCAGAGATACCTCTCCGTCATACGGAGTGACAAATCCTAGTCTCGATTCATACCAACCCAACATACACTTTCGGAGATACCTGTAGTGCACCTTTATAGCCACCCAGTTACGTTGTGACGTTTGGCACACCCAAAGCATTCCTACGGTATCCGGGAGTTGCACAATCTCATGGTCTATGGAAATGATACTTGACATTAGAAAAGCTTTTAGCAAATAAACTACACAATCTTGTGCTATGCTTAGGATTGGGTCTTGTCCATCACATCATTCTCCTAATGATGTGATCCCATTATCAATGACATCCAATGTCCATGGTCAGGAAACCATGACCATCTGTTGATCAACGAGCTATTCAACTAGAGGCTCACTAGGGACATGTTGTGGTCTATGTATTCACACATGTATTGCGGTTTCCGATCAATACAATTATAGCTTGAATAATAGACAATTATCATGAACAAGGAAATACAATAATAACCATTTTATTATTGCCTCTAGGGCATATTTCCAACAGTCTCCCACTTGCACTAGAGTCAATGATCTAGTTCACATCACTATGTGATTGTAATGAATCAACACCCATTGGGTTTGATCATATCTCGCTTGTGAGAGAGGTTATTAGTCAATGGATCTGAACCTTTCAGATCCGTGTGTGCTTTGCAAATCTCTATGTCATCTCCTAGATGCAGCTACCACGCTCTATTTGGAGCTATTCCAAATAACTATTCTACTATACGAATCCGGTTTACTACTTAGAATAATCTGGATTAGTCTCAAAGTTTGCATCGGCGTAACCCTTTACGACGAACTCTTTTAACACCTCCATAATCGAGAAAATTCGTTAGTCCACTAGTTACTAAGGATAACCTTGACCGATGTCCTGTGATTCATTCCTGGATCACGCTTGTACCCCTTGACTGACTCATGGCAATGCACATTTCAGGTGTGGTACACAGCATAGCATACTATAGAGCCTACGTCTAAAGCATAGGGGACGACCTTCGTCCTTTCTCTCTTTTCTGCCGTCGTCAGGTCTTGAGTCTTTCTCAATACTCATACCTTAACACAGCCAAGAACCCCTTCTTTGCCGATCTATTTTGAACTCCTTCAAAATCTTGTCACGGTATGTATTTATTTGAAAGTACTATTAAGCGTTTTTGATCTATCTTTATAGATCTTGATGCTCAATGTTCAAGTAGCTTAATCCAGGTTTTCCATTGAAAGACACTTTTCAAATAACCCTATATGCTGTCTAGAAATTCTACATCATTTCTGATCAACAATATGTCAATAACATATACTCTTCAGAAATTCTATAGTGCTCCCACTCACTTCTTTGGAAATACAAGTTTCTCATAAACTTTGTATAAACCCAAAATCTTTGATTATTTCATCAAAGCGTATATTTCAACACCGAGATGCTTACTCCAGTCCTTAGAAGGATTGCTGGAGCTTTGCATACTTGTTAGCATCTTTTAGGATTGACAAAACCTTTTGGTTGTATCACATACAACCTTTCCTCAAGAATATCATCGAGGAAACAATGTTTTTGACATCCTATCTGCAAGATTTCATAATCATGCAGTAACTGCTAATATAATTCCAACAGACTCTTTAGCATCGCTACGAGTGAGAAAGTCTCATCGCAGTCAACTCCTTGAACTTGTCGAAAAACATCTTAACGACAAGTCGAGCTTTATTAATGGTGACACTTACCATCATTGTCCGTCTTCCTTTTAAAATCCATCTGTACTCAATAGCCTTACGACCATTAAGTAGTTCTGCCAAAGTCTACACTTTGTTTTCATACATGGATCCTCTCTTGGATTTTATGGCCTCGAGCCATTCATCGGAATCTGGGCCCACCATCGCTTCTCCATAGCTCGTAGGTTCATTGTTGTCTGGCAACATGACCTCCAAGACAGGATTACGTACCACTCTGAAGTAGTACGCATCCTTTTCGACCTACGAGGTTTGGTAGTGACTTGATCTGAAGTTTCATGATAACTATCATAAGCTTCTACTTCAATTGGTGTAGGTGCCATAGGAACAACTTCCTGTGCCCTGCTACACACTAGTTGAAGTGATGGTTCAACATCCTCATCAAGTCTCCACCATCCTCCCATTCAATTCTTTCAAGAGAAACCTTTCCTCGAGAAAGGACCCGTTTCTAGAAACAATCACTTTTGCTTCCGGACTTGAAATAGGAGGTATACCCAACTGTTTTGGGTGTCCTATGAAGATGTATTTATCCGCTTTGGGTTCGAGCTTATCAGGATGAAACTTTTTCACATAAGCGTCGCAGCCCCAAACTTTCAAGAAACGATAGCTTAGGTTTCTCTAAACCATAGTTCGTACGGTGTCATCTCAACGGAATTACGTGGTGCCCTATTTAAAGTGAATGCGGTTGTCTCTAATGCCTAACCCATGAACGATATTGGTAATTCGATAAGAGACATCATGGTATGCCCCATATCCAATAGGGTGCATCTATGATGTTCGGACACACCATCACACTATGGTGTTCCAGGCGGTGTTAGTTGTGAAACAATTTCCACAATGTCTCAATTGTGTACCAAACTCGCAACTTAGATACTCATCTCTATGATCATATGATAGACATTTTATCCTCTTGTCACGAAGATCTTCAACTTCACTCTGAAATTACTTGAACCTTTCAACAATTCAGACTTGTGTTCCATCAAGTAAATATACTCAACATCTACTCAAATAATCTGTGAAGTAAGAACATAACGATATCCACTGCATACCTCAGCACTCATTGGACTGCACACATCAAAATGTGTTACTTCCAACAAGTTGCTTTCTTGTTCCATCTTACTGAAAACGAGGCTTTTCAGTCATCTTACCCATGTGGTATGATTTGCATGTCTCAAGTTATTCAAAATCAAGTGAGTCCAAACGATCCATCTGCATGGAGTTTCTTCATGCGTACATACCAATAGACATGGTTCGCATGTCTCAATCTTTTCAAAAAACGAGTGAGTCCAAAGATCCATCAACATGGAGCTTCTTCATGCGTTTTATACCAATATGACTTACATGGCAGTGCCACAAGTAGGTGGTACTATCATTACTATCTTATATCTTTTGGCATGAAGATGTGTATCACTACGATCGAGATTCAATAAACCATTCATTTTAGGTGCAAGACCATTGAAGGTATTATTCAAATAAACAGAGTAATCATTATTATCCTTAAATGAATAACCGTATTGCGATAGACATAATCCAATCATGTCTATGCTCAATGCAAACACCAAATAACAATTATTTAGGTTTAACACCGATCCCGATGGTAGAGGGAGCATGCGATGTTTGATCACATCAACCTTGGAAATACTTCCAACACATATCGCCACCTCGCCTTTAGCTAGTCTCCGTTTATTCTGTAGCCTTTTATTTCGAGTTACTAACACTTAGTAACCGAACCGGTATCTATTACCATGGTGCTACTAGGGGTACTAGTAGAGTACACATTAATATAATGTATATCCAATATACTTCTGTCGACCTTGCCTGCCTTCTTATCTACCAAGTATCTAGGGTAATTCTGCTCCAGTGACCGTTCCCCTCATTACAGAAGCACTTAGTCTCGGGTTTGGGTTCAACCTTGGGTTTCTTCACTAGAGCAGCAGCTGATTTGCCGTTTCATGAAGTATCCCTTCTTGCCCTTGCCCTTCTTGAAACTAGTGGTTTCACTAACCATCAACAATTGATGCTCCTTCTTGATTTCTACTTTCGCGGTGTCAAACATCGCGAATATTTCAAGGATCATCATATCTATCCCTGATATGTTATAGTTCATCACGAAGCTCTAGTAGCTTGGTGGCAATGACTTTGGAGAAACATCACTATCTCATCAGGAAGATTAACTCCCACTCGATTCAAGTGATTGCTGTACTCAGACAATCTGAGCACAAGCTCAACGATTGAGCTTTTCTCCCTTAGTTTGCAGGCTAAGAAACTCGTCGGAGGTCTTATACCTCTTGACGTGGGCACGATCTTGAAATCCCAATTTCAGCCCTTGGAACATCTCATATGTTTCGCGACGTTTCAAAAATGTCTTCGGCGCCACAATTCTAAACCGTTTAACATTACTGAACTATCATGTAGTCATCAAAACGTGTGTGTCAGATGTTCGCAACATCCACAGACGACGTTCGAGGTTCAGCACACCGAGCGGTGCATTAAGGACATAAGCCTTCTGCGCAGCAATGAGGACAAGCCTCAGTTTACGGACCCAGTCCGCATAATTGCTACTATCAACTTTCAACTATATTTTCTCTAGGAACATATCTAAGCAGTAGAACTAAAACGCGAGCTTACGACATAATTTGCAAAGACCTTTTGACTATGTTCATGATAATTAAGTTCATATAATTACATTATTTGATGAACTCCCACTCAGATAAACATCCCTCTAGTCATCTTAAGTGATACATGATCCGAGTCAACTAGGCTGTGTCCGATCATCATGTGAGACGGACTAGTCTTCTTTGGTGAACATCTTCATGTTGATCATATCTACTATACGACTCATGCTCGACCTTTCGGTCTCTTGTGTTTCGAGGCCATGTCTGTACATGCTAGGCTCGTCAAGTCAACGTAAGTGTTTCGCGTGTGTAAATCTGGCTTACACCCGTTGTATGTGAATGTTAGAATCTATCACACCCGATCATCATGTGGTGCTTTGAAACAACGAACTTTCGCAACGGTGCACAGTTAGGGGGGACACTTTCTTGAAATTTTAATGAGGCATCATCTTATTTACTACCGTCGTTCTAAGCAAATAAGATGCATAAACATGATAAACATCACATGCAATCAAATAGTGACATGATATGGCCAATATCATTTTGCTCCTTTTGATCTCCATCTTCGGGGCTCCATGATCATCATCGTCACCGGCATGACACCATGATCTCCATCATCATGATCTCCATCATCATGTCTCCATGAAGTTGTCTCACCAACTTATTACATCTACAACTATGGCTAACGGTTTAGCAATGAAGTAAAGTAATTACATGGCGTTATTCAGTGACACGCAGGTCATACAATAAATAAAGACAACTCCTATGGCTCCCGCTGGTTGTCATACTCATCGACATGCAAGTCGTGATTCCTATTACAAGAATATGATCAATCTCATACATCACATATATTTCATTCATCACATCCTTCTTGGCCATATCACACCACACGACATATGCTGCAAAAACAAGTTAGACGTCTTCTAATTGTTGTTGCAAGTTTTTACGTGGCTGCTATAGGTTTCTAGCAAGAACGCTTCTTACCTACGCCAAAACCACGACGTGATATGTCAATTGCTATTTACCCTTCATAAGGACTCTTTTCATCGAATCCGATCCGACTAAAGTGGGAGAGACAGACACCCGCTAGCCACCTTATGCAACAAGTGCATGTCAGTCGGTGGAACCTGTCTCACGTAAGTGTATGTGTAAGGTCGGTCCGAGCCGCTTCATCCCACAATACCGTCGAAACAAGATAGGACTAGTAACGGTAAGCATATTGAACAAAATCAACGCCCACAACAACTTGTGTTCTACTCGTGCATAGAAACTACTCATAGACCTAGCTCATGATGCCACTATTGGGGAACGTAGCAGAAATTCAAAATTTTCTATGCATCACCAAGATCAATCTATGGATAGACTAGCAACGAGAGAGAGAGGGAGTGCATCTGCATACCCTTGAAGATCGCTAAGCGGAAGCGTTACAAGAACGCGGTCGGTGGAGTCGTTCACGAAGCGATTCAGATCGTGGCCGAATCTGATCTAAGCACCAAATAATGGTGCCTCCGCATTCAACACACGTACAGCCCGGGGACGTCTCCTCCTTCTTGATCCAGCAAGGGGGGAGGAGAAGTTGAGGGAGAACTCCGACAGCACGACGGCATGGTGGTGATGGAGCTCGTGGTTCTCCGGCAGGGCTTCGCCAAGCACTACGGAGGAGGAAGAGGTGTTGGAGGAGGGAGAGGGCTGTGCCAGGGGAAGGGTGCGGCTGCCCTCTCTCTCCCTCACTATATATAGGGGGAAGGGAGGAGGGGGAGGCGCCCTAGGGTTCCCTAGGGGAGGGGCGACGGCCACAGGGGAAACCCTAGATAGGTTTGGGCGCCCCCACTCCCTAGGAAACTTGCCCCCCAAGCCGGGAGGGGCGGCTGCCCTAGGGGTGGCGCCCCCACCTCTCATGGTTACGTGAGATGGGGTGGAAGGGGCGCTCAGCCCCTTAGTGGGCTGATGTGCCCTCTCCCCTTGGCCCATAAGGCCCCCCAACGCTTGTCGGGGCCTCCGAAACCCCTTTCGGACACGCTGGTCATCACCTGGTACCCCCGGAACAATTCCGGACTCGAATACCCTTCGTCCAATATACCGATCTTCACCTCCGGACCATTTCGGAGCTCCTCGTTATGTCCGGGATCTCATCCGGGACTCCGAACAACCATCGGTAACCACATACTATTTCCCATAACAACTCTAGTGTCACGAACCTTAAGTGTGTAGACCCTACGGGTTCAGGAACCATGCAGACATGACCGAGACGTTCTCCAGTCAATAACCAACAGCGGGATCTGGATACCCATGTTGGCTCCGACATGTTCCACAATGATCTCATCGGATGAACCACGATGTCAAGGATTCAAGCAATCCTGTATGTAATTCCCTTTGTCAATCAGTATGTTACTTGCCCCAGATTCGATCGTCGGTATCCCAATACCTCGTTCAATCTCGTTACCGGCAAGTCACTTTACTCATTATGTAATGCATGATCCCGTGACTAACTACTTAGTCACATTGAGCTCATTATGATGATGCAATACTGAGTGGGCCCAAAGATACCTCTCCGTCATACGGAGTGACAAATCCCAGTCTCGATTCGTGCCAACCCAACAGACACTTTCGGAGATACCTGTAGTGCACCTTTATAGCCACCCAGTTACGTTGTGACGTTTGGCACACCCAAAGCATTCCTACGGTATCCGGGAGTTGCCCAATCTCATGGTCTAAGGAAATGATACTTGACATTAGAAAAGCTTTTGCCAAACGAACTACACGATCTTGTGCTATGCTTAGGATTGCGTCTTGTCCATCACATCATTCTCCTAATGATGTGATCCCGTTATCAATGACATCCAATGTCCATGGTCAGGAAACCATGACCATCTGTTGATCAACGAGCTAGTCAACTAGAGGCTCACTCGGGACATGTTATGGTCTATGTATTCACACATGTATTGCAGTTTCCGGTTAATACAATTATAGCATGAATAATAGACAATTATCATGAACAAGGAAATACAATAATAACCATTTTATTATTGCCTCTAGGGCATATTTCCAACAATCCAAAGTACTCGCAAGCAAGGATCTACACTACATATGCATGGGTATCTGTTTAAAGGGGTAATATCAGTGGACTGAACTGCAGAATGCCGGAATAAGTGGGGGATACCTAGTCCTATCAAAGACTACGCTTCTGGCAGCCTCTGACTTGAAGCATGTAGAAGAGAGTAGATGGTAAGTTCACTAAGTATCATCGCATAGCCTAACCTTACCCGGGGATCCTCCCCTCGTCGCCCTTTGGGAAAGTGATCACCGAGTTGTCTCTGGAACTTGTCTGGGTGTATTTTATTAAGTATCCAGTTCTAGCTGTCATAAGGTCGAGGTACAACTCCGGGTCATCCTTTTACCGAGGGATGCGGCTATTCGAATAGATTAACTTCCTTGCAGGGATGAACCACATCACTCAAAATGCTCGATCCCTCTGGCCGAACACACTTTCCTGGGTCATGCTCGGCCTTGGAAGATCAACACGTCGCAGCCCTACCTAGGCTCAACAGAGAGGTCAGCACGCCAGTCTAAATCCTAAGCGCGCAGGGGTCTGGCCCCATCGCCCATTGCACACCTGCATGTTGCGGGCGACCGCAAGCAGACCTAGCCTCCCTAATACAAGAGAAGGCATTCAAGTCCAATCCAGCGTGCGCCGCTCAGTCGTTGACGTCAAGAAGGATTTGGCTGATACCACAACGTCTAGTGCCCATAACTGTTCCCACGTAGTTGGTTAGTGCGTATAGGCCAGTGGCCAGACTCAGATCAAATACCAAGATCTCGTTAAGCATGTTATTATGAAATAATCGACACGCCGACCAGGGGCCAGGCCCACCTCTCACCTAGGTGGTCTCAATCTGCCATGTTGCTCCGCCATAAAGATCCACACAGAGGTGTTGGAAATATGCCCTAGAGGCAATAATAAAAGGATTATTATTATATTTCCTTGTTCATGATAATTGTCTTTTATTCATGCTGTAATTGTATTATTAGGAAATCATAATACACGTGTGAATACATACACCACAATACGTCCCTAGTGAGCCTCTAGTTGAATAGCTCGTTGATCAACAGATAGTCATGGTTTCCTGACTATGGACATTGGATGTCGTTGATAACACGATCACATCATTAGGAGAATGATGTGATGGACAAGACCCAATCCTAAGCATAGCACAAGATCGTGTAGTTCGTTTTGCGAGAGCTTTTCCAATGTCAAGTATCTTTTCCTTGGACCATGAGATCGTGTAACTCCCGGATACCATAGGGGTGCTTTGGGTGTACCAAACATCACAACGTAACTGGGTAACTATAAAGGTGCACTACAGGTATCTCCGAAAGTGTCTGTTGGGTTGACACGGATCGAGACTGGGATTTGTCACTCCGTATGACGGAGAGGTATCTCTGGGCCCACTCGGTAATGCATCATCATAATGATCTCAAAGTGACCAAGTGTTTGGTCACGGGATCATGCATTATGGTACGAGTAAAGCGACTTGCCGGTAACGAGACAGAACGAGGTATTGGGATACCGACGGTCGAATCTCGGGCAAGTAACGTACCATTTGACAAAGGGAATTGTATACGGGGTTGATTGAATCCTCGACATCGTGGTTCATCCGATGAGATCATCGAGGAGCTTGTGGGAGCCAACATGGGTATCCAGATCCCGCTGTTGGTTATTGACCGGAGAGCCGTCTCGGTCATGTCTGCATGTCTCCCGAACTCGTAGGGTCTACACACTTAAGGTTTGGTGACGCTAGGGTTATTAGGAAGACTTGTATGTGATTAGCAAATGTTGTTCGGAGTCCCGGATGAGATCCCGGACGTCATGAGGAGTTCCAGAATGGTCCGGAGGTGAAGATTTATATATGGGAAGTGGTCATACGGTCACCGGAAAGTTTCGGGGGCATATCGGTATTGTACCGGGGCCACCGGAGGGGTTCCGAGGGTCCACCGGGAGGGCCACCTCTCTCGGAGGGCCTCATGGGCCGTAGGGGGCAGGGAACCAGCCCCTGGAGGGCTGGGCATGCCCCCCTTGGGCCCATGCGCCTAGGGTTGGGGGGGGGGGAAACCCTAGTGGGGGCGCCCCCCTTGCTTGGGGGCAAGCCCCCTCCCTTGGCCGCCCCCCCCCCCCCTCTAGATCTCATCTAGAGGGGGCCGGCCCCCTTCCCCCTTCCCCTATAAATAGAGGGGAGAGGGGAGGGCTGCAGAGAACATCCAAGGTGCAGCCCCTCCCCTCCCCAACACCTCTCCTCCTCCGTTAAGAGCTTGGTGAAGCCCTGTCGGAGTACTGCCTCTCCACCACCACCACGCCGTCGTGCTGCTGCTGGAGCCTTCTTCCTCAACCTCTCCTTCCCCCTTGCTGGATCAACACGGAGGAGACGTTATGCTGACCGTACGTGTGTTGAACGCAGAGGTGCCATCCGTTCGGCGCTAGGATCTCCGGTGATAGGATCACGACGAGAACGACTACCTCAACCCCGTTCTTTTGAACGCTTCCGCTCGCGATCTACAAAGTGGTATGTAGATGCATCTCTCCTTTCACTCATTGCTTAGATGAACTCATAGATGGATCTTGGTGAAACCGTAGGAAATTTTTTATTTTCTGCAACGTTCCCCAACAGTGGCATCATGAGCTAGGTCTATGCGTAGTTCTCTATTGCACGAGTAGAACACAAATTTGTTGTGGGCGTAGATCTTGTCAACTTGCTTGCCGCTACTAGTGTTTTCTTGCTTCAGCGGTATTGTGGGATGAAGCGGCCCAGACCGACCTTACACGTACGCTTACGTGAGACAGGTTCCACCGACTGACATGCACTAGTTGCATAAGGTGGCTAGCGGGTGTTTGTCTCTCCCACTTTAGTTGGAGCGGATTCGACGAAAAGGGTCCTTATGAAGGGTAAATAGAAGTTAACAAAATCACGTTGTGGTTATTCGTAGGTAAGAAAACGTTCTTGCTAGAACCCAATTGCAGCCACGTAAAAGATGCAACAACAATTAGAGGACGTCTAACTTGTTTTTGCAGCAATTGTCTTGTGATGTGATATGGCCAGAAGTTGTGATGAATGATGAATGATATATTGTGATGTATGAGATCATGTTCTTGTAATAGGAATCACGACTTGCATGTCGATGAGTATGACAACTGGCAGGAGCCATAGGAGTTGTCTTTATTTTTTGTATGACCTGCGTGTCTTTGAAGAACGCCATGTAAATTACTTTACTTTATTGCTAAACGCGTTAGCCATAGAAGTAGAAGTAGTCGTTGGCGTGACAACTTCATGAAGACACAATGATGGAGATCATGATGATGGAGATCATGGTGTCATGCCGGTGACGAAGATGATCATGGAGCCCCGAAGATGGAGATCGAAGGAGCTATATGATATTGGCCATATCATGTCACTACTTTATATAATTGCATGTGATGTTTATTATGTTTTATGCATCTTGTTTACTTAGAACGGCGGTAGTAAATAAGGTGATCCCTTATAATACTTTCAAGAAAGTGTTCCCCCTAACTGTGCACCGTTGCTAAAGTTCGTCGTTTCGAAGCACCACGTGATGATCGGGTGTGATAGATCCTTACGTTCACATACCACGGGTGTAAGACAGTTTTACACAAGCAAAACACTTAGGGTTAACTTGACTAGCCTAGCATGTACAAACATGGCCTCGGAACACAAGAGACCGAAAGGTCGAACATGAGTCGTATGGAAGATACGATCAACATGGAGATGTTCACCGATGATGACTAGTCCGTCTCACGTGATGATCAGACACGACCTAGTCGACTCGGATTGTGTAACACTTAGATGACTAGAGGGATGTCTAATCTGAGTGGGAGTTCATTAAATAATTTGATTAGATGAACTTAATTATCATGAACTTAGTCTAAAACTTTTGCAAAATATGTCTTGTAGATCAAATGGCCAACGCTCATGTCAACATGAACTTCAACGCGTTCCTAGAGAAAACCAAGATGAAAGATGATGGCAGCAACTATACGGACTGGGTCCGGAACCTGAGGATCATCCTCATAGCTGCCAAGAAAGCATATGTCCTAGAAGAACCGCTAGGTGAAGCACCCGTCCCAGAGAACCAAGACGTTATGAACGCTTGGCAGATATGTGTTGATGATTACTCCCTCGTTCAGTGCGGCATGCTTTACAGTTTAGAACCGGGGCTCCAAAAGCGTTTTGAGAAACACGGAGCATATGAGATGTTCGAGGAGCTGAAAATGGTTTTCCAAGCTCATGCCCGGATCGAGAGATATGAAGTCTCCGACAAGTTCTATAGTTGTAAGATGGAGGAAAACAGTTCTGTCAGTGAGCATATAATCAAAATGTCTGGGTTGCACAACCGCCTATCCCAGCTGGACATTAACCTCCCGGACAAGGCGGTCATTGACAGAATCCTTCAGTCGCTCCCACCGAGCTACAAGAGCTTTGTGTTGAACTACAATATGCAGGGGATGGTGAAAACTATTCCTGAAGTATTTTCAATGCTGAAGTCAGCAGAGGTAGAAATCAAGAAAGAACATGAAGTGTTGATGGTCAATAAAACCACCAAGTTCAAGAAGGGCAAGGGCAAGAAGAACTTCAAGAAGGACGGCAAAGATTTTGCCGCGCCCGGTAAGCCAGTTGCCGGGAAGAAGTCAAAGAATGGACCCAAGCCTGAGACTGAGTGCTTTTATTGCAAAGGGAAGGGTCACTGGAAGTGGAACTGCCCCAAATACTTAGCGGACAAGAAGGCCGGCAACACTAAAGGTATATTTGATATACATGTAATTGATGTGTACCTTACCAGTACTCGTAGTAACTCCTGGATATTTGATACCGGTGTCGTTGCTCACATTTGTAACTCACAGCAGGAGCTACGGAATAAGCGGAGACTGGCGAAGGACGAGGTGATGATGCGCGTCGGGAATGGTTCCAAGGTCGATGTGATCGCCGTCGGCATGCTACCTCTACATTTACCCACGGGATTAGTTATGAACCTCAATAATTGTTATTTAGTGCCAAGTTTGAGCATGAACATTATATCTAGATATCGTCTAATACGAGATGGCTACTCATTTAAATCCGAGAATAATGGTTGTTCTATTTATATGAGAGATATGTTTTATGGTCATGCCCCGATGGTCAATGGTTTATTCTTAATGAATCTCGAATGTAATGTTACACATATTCATAGTGTGAATACCAAAAGATGTAAAGTTTATAACGATAGTCCCACATACTTGTGGCACTGCCGCCTTGGTCACATTGGTGTCAAGCGCATGAAGAAGCTGCATGCTGATGAACTTTTAGAGTCTCTCGATTATGAATCATTTGACACATGCGAACCATGCCTCATGGGCAAAATGACCAAGACTCCGTTCTCCGGAACAATGGAGCGAGCAACCAACTTATTGGAAATCATACATACTGATGTGTGTGGTCCAATGAGCGTTGAGGCTCGTGGAGGATATCGTTATGTTCTCACTCTCACTGATGACTTGAGTAGATATGGGTATGTCTACTTGATGAAACACAAATCTGAGACCTTTGAAAAGTTCAAGGAATTTCAGAATGAGGTAGAGACTCAACGTGACCGAAAGATAAAGTTCCTACGATCAGATTGTGGAGGAGAATACTTAAGTCACGAATTTGATACACACTTAAGAAAATGTGGAATCGTTTCACAACTCACGCCGCCTGGAACACCTCAGCGTAACGGTGTGTCCGAACGTCGTAATCGCACTCTATTAGATATGGTGCGGTCTATGATGTCTCTTACCGATTTACCGCTATCATTTTGGGGATACGCTCTAGAGACAGCTACATTCACTTTAAATAGGGCACCGTCTAAATCCGTTGAGACGACACCGTATGAATTATGGTTTGGGAAGAAACCTAAGCTGTCGTTTCTAAAAGTTTGGCGATGCGATACTTATGTCAAGAAACTTCAACCTGAAAAGCTCGAACCCAAGTCGGAAAAATGCGTCTTCATAGGATACCCCAAGGAAACCATTGGGTATACCTTCTACTTAAGATCCGAGGGCAAGATCTCTGTTGCCAAGAACGGATCCTTTCTGAAAGAGTTTCTCTCGAAAGGAGTAAGTGGGAGGAAAGTAGAACTCGATGAAGTACTACCTCTTGAACCGGAAAGTAGAGCAGCTCAGGAAAATGTTCCTGTGGTGCCTACACCAACTGGAGAGGAAATTTATGATGATGATCAAGGTACTTCGGATCAAGTTGCTACTGAACCTCGTAGGTCCACAAGGACACGTTCCACACCAGAGTGGTATGGCAACCCTGTCCTGGAAATCATGTTGTTAGACAATGGTGAACCTTTGAACTATGAAGAAGCGATGGCGGGCCTAGATTCCAACAAATGGCTTGAAGCCATGAAATCTGAGATAGAATCCATGTATGAAAACAAAGTATGGACTTTTACAGACTTGCCCGATGATCGGCGAGCAATAGAAAACAAATGGATCTTTAAGAAGAAGACGGACGCGGATGGTAATATTACCATCTATAAAGCTCGACTTGTCGCTAAGGGTTATCGGCAAGTTCAAGGGGTTGACTACGATGAGACATTCTCTCCCGTAGCGAAGCTAAAGTCCGTCTGAATTATGTTAGCAATTTCCGCATACTATGATTATGAGATATGGCAGATGGACGTCAAAACGGCATTCCTTAACGGGCATCTTAAGGAAGAACTGTATATGATGCAGCCGGAGGATTTTGTCGATCCTAAGAATGCTAACAAAGTATGCAAGCTCCAGCGATCCATTTATGGGCTGGTGCAAGCATCGCAGAGTTGGAATATCCACTTTGATGAGATGATCAAAGCGTTTGGGTTTATGCAGACTTATGGAAAAGCCTGCGTTTACAAGAAAGTGAGTGGGAGCTCTGTAGAATTTCTCATATTATATGTAGATGACATACTCTTGATGGGAAATGATATAGAACTTTTGGACAGCATTAAGGCCTACTTGAATAAGTGTTTTTCAATGAAGGACCTTGGAGAAGCTGCTTACATATTAGGCATCAAGATCTATAGGGATAGATCGAGACGCCTCATAGGTCTTTCACAAAGCACATACCTTGATAAGATTTTGAAGAAGTTCAAAATGGATCAATCCAAGAAAGGGTTCTTGCCTGTATTGCAAGGTGTGAGATTGAGCTCGGCTCAATGCCCGACCACGGCAAAAGATAAAGAAGATATGAGTGTCATCCCCTATGCTTCAGCCATAGGATCTATTATGTATGCCATGCTGTGTACCAGATCGGATGTCAACCTTGCCGTAAGTTTGGTAGGAAGGTACCAAAGTAATCCCGGCAAGGAACACTGGACAGCGGTCAAGAATATCCTGAAGTACCTGAAAAGGACAAAGGACATGTTTCTCGTTTATGGAGGTGACGAACAGCTCGTCATAAAGGGTTACGTCGACGCTAGCTTCGACACAGATCTGGATGACTCTAAGTCACAAACTGGATACATGTATATGTTGAATGGTGGAGCAGTAAGCTAGTGCAGCTGCAAGCAGAGCGTCGTGGCGGGATCTACATGTGAAGCGGAGTACATGGCAGCCTCAGAGACAGCGCATGAAGCAATTTGGGTGAAGGAGTTCATCACCGACCTAGGAGTCATACCCAATGCGTCGGGGCCGATCAAACTCTTCTGTGACAACACTGGAGCTATTGCCCTTGCCAAGGAGCCCAGGTTTCACAAGAAGACCAGGCACATCACGCGTCGTTTCAACTCACTCCGTGAAAATGTTCAAGATGGAGACATAGATATTTGCAAAGTACATACGGATCTGAATGTCGCAGATCCGTTGACTAAACCTCTTTCGCGAGCAAAACATGATCAACACCAGAACTCTATGGGTGTTCGATTCATCACAATGTAACTAGATTGTTGACTCAAGTGCAAGTGGGAGACTGTTGGAAATATGCCCTAGAGGTAATAATAAAAGGATTATTATTATATTTCCTTGTTCATGATAATTGTCTTTTATTCATGCTATAATTGTATTATCCAGAAATCGTAATACACGTGTGAATACATAGACCACAATACGTCCCTAGTGAGCCTCTAGTTGACTAGTTCGTTGATCAACAGATAGTCATGGTTTCCTGACTATGGACATTGGATGAGAATGATGTGATGGACAAGACCCAATCCTAAGCATAGCACAAGATCATGTAGTTCGTTTTGCAAGAGCTTTTCCAATGTCAAGTATCTTTTCCTTAGACCATGAGATTGTGTAACTCCCGGATACAGTAGGGGTGCTTTGGGTGTACCAAACGTCACAATGTAACTGGGTGACTATAAAGGTGCACTACAGGTATCTCCGAAAGTGTCTGTTGGGTTGACACGGATCGAGACTGGGATTTGTCACTCCATATGACGGAGAGGTATCTCTGGGCCCACTCGGTAATGCATCATCATAATGAGCTCAAAGTGACCAAGTGTTTGGTCACGGGATCATGCATTACGGTACGAGTAAAGTGACTTGCTGGTAACGAGATTGAACGAGGTATTGGGATACCGACGATCGAGTCTCGGGCAAGTAACGTACCGTTTGACAAAGGGAATTGTATACGGGGTTGATTGAATCCTCGACATCGGGTTTCATCCGATGAGATCATCGAGGAGCATGTGGGAGCCAACATGGGTATCCAGATCCCGCTGTTGTTTATTGACCGGAGAGCCGTCTCGGTCATGTCTGCATGTCTCCCGAACCCGTAGGGTCTACACACTTAAGGTTCGGTGACGCTAGGGTTATTAGGAAGACTTGTATGTGATTACCGAATGTTGTTCGGAGCCCGGATGAGATCCCGGACGTCACGAGGAGTTCCGGAATGGTCCGGAGGTCAAGATTTATATATGGGAAGTGGTCATACGGTCACCGGAAAGTTTCGGGGGCATATCGGTATTGTACCGGGGCCACCGGAGGGGTTCCGGGGGTCCACCGGGAGGGGCCATCTCTCTCGGAGGGCCTCATGGGTCGTAGGGGGGGTAGGGAACCAGCCCCTGGAGGGCTGGGCGCCCCCCCTTGGGCCCATGCGCCTAGGGTTGGGGGGGAAACCCTAGTGGAGGCGCCCCCCTTGCTTGGGGGGCAAGCCCCCTCCCTTGGCCGCCCCCCCCCCCCCCTCTAGATCTCATCTTGAGGGGGCCGGCCCCCTTCCCCCTTCCCCTATAAATAGAGGGGCGAGGGGAGGGCTGCAGAGAACATCCAAGGCGCAGCCCCTCCCCTCCCCAACACCTCTCCTCCTCCGTTAAGAGCTTGGCGAAGCCCTGTTGGAGTACTGCCTCTCCACCACCACCACGCCGTCGTGCTGCTGCTGGAGCCTTCTTCCTCAACCTCTCCTTCCCCCTTGCTGGATCAAGACGGAGGAGACGTCACGCTGACCGTACGTGTGTTGAACGCGGAGGTGCCGTCCGTTCGGCACTAGGATCTCCGGTGATAGGATCACGACGAGAACGACTACCTCAACCCCGTTCTTTTGAACGCTTCCGCTCGCGATCTACAAAGTGGTATGTAGATGCATCTCTCCTTTCACTCGTTGCTTAGATGAACTCATAGATGGATCTTGGTGAAACTGTAGGAAAATTTTTATTTTCTGCAACGTTCCCCAACAAGAGGGCCATTGGGACAAATGACCTTTCATCCCCCAATCCGTGAATCACTCGCGGGTACTCTACGAGCCAACCCGACTTTAGTCACCACATGAATCATGCATAATATGTATACTGTATACCCGTGATCACCTCCCGGGTGATCACGGCCCGGTAGTATAGCATGGTGATAAGTCTCCATCGTATCTATAACTTTCGATTGTTCCATCCCAATATTATTCAACTTTCATATACTTTTGGCAACTTTTTATACTATTTTTTGGGACTAGCATATTGATCCAGTGCCCAGTGCCAGTTCCTGTTTTTTGCATGTTTTATGTTTTGCAGAAAACCAATATCAAACAGAGTCCAAACGGGATAAAAACGGACGGAGAATTATTTTGGAATATTTTTTATTTTTGGGAGGAAGAATCAACGCGAGATAGTGCCCGAGGTGGCCATGAGGGTGGCTCACGCCACCACTCCAGGTGGGCGTGCCCCCACCCTCGTGGGCCCCTCGTAAGGCGGTTGATGCTCTACTTTGCCTGCAAGAAAGCTAATTTTTAGGAAAATATCTGGGCGAAGGTTTCAATCCAATCAGAGCTCCGGATCTCTAGATATAAAAAAACGGTAGCAGGGCAGAATCGGGGAGCGCAGAAATAGAGAGAGACATAGAGATAGATCCAATCTCAGAGGGGCTCTCGCCCCTCCCACGCCATGGGAGCCAAGGACCAGAGGGGAAACCCTTCTTCCATCTAGGGAGGAGGTCAAGGAAGAAGAAGAAGAAGGGGGGCTCTCTCCCCCTTGCTTCCGGTGGCACCGGAGCGCTACCGGGGGCCATCATCATCACCTCGATCTTCACCAACACCTCCGCCATCTTCACCAACATCTCCATCACCTTCCCGAATCTATATTCAGCGGTCCACTCTCCCGCAACTCATTGTACCCTCTACTTGAACATGGTGCTTTATGCTTCATATTATTATCCAATGATGTGTTGCCATCCTATGGTGTCTGAGTAGATTCTCGTTGTCCTATCGGTGATTGATGAATTGCTATGATTGGTTTAATTTGCTTGTGGTTATGTTGCTGTCCTATTATTCCCTCCTTGTCGCGCAAGCATGAGGGATTCCCGCTGTAGGGTGTTGCAATACATTCATGATTCACTTATAGTGGGTTACTAGAGTAACAGAAGCTTAAACCCGAGTAAGGGGATTGTGGCGTATGGGATAAAGGGGACTTTATGCTTTAATGCTATGGTTGGGTTTTACCTTAATGATCTTTAGTAGTTGCGGATGCTTGCTAGAGTTCCAATCATAAGTGCATATGATCCAAGAAGAGAAAGTATGTTAGCTTATGCCTCTCTCACATAAAACTTGCTATCGGTCTAGTAAAGTAGTCAATTGCTTAGGGACAATTCCACAACTCCTACCACCACTTTTCCACACTTGCTATATTTACTTTATTGCTTCTTTATCTAAACAACCCCTACTTTTTATTTGCGTGCTCTTTATTTTGTTGCAAATCTACCCAACAACACCTACAAAGTACTTCTAGTTTCATACTTGTTCTAGGTAAATCGAACACTAAGCGTGCGTAGAGTCGTATCAGTGGCAGATAGGACTTGAGAGAATATTTTTTCTACCTTTAGCTCCTCGTTGGGTTCGACACTCTTACTTATCGAAAGAGGCTACAATTGATCCCGTATACTTGCGGGTTATCAAGACCTTTTTCTGGCGCCGTTACCGGGGAGTCATAGCGTGGGGTGAATATTATCATGTGTGCTTATTTGCTTTATCACTAAGTAATTTTTATTTGATGTTCTTAGTTGTTCTCTATCTTTAGTTATGGATATGGAACACGAAATTCCAAAAAAAATAGGTGTACTTGCTACTCATGGAGATGGGGAACCTCCTAAAACCCTTGATGCTTGTTATGTGAAAGAAATTATGTACTACTTTGACAATCCTGAGAAAACCCCATTCAATTTTGTTATGGGACACAAGTTGGATCAACGTGAATACTTTAGGGATTATCGCTTGATTCAAAAAGGGAAACTATTATGGGATCAAATTTATATGTTGCGTTGGTATGCTCGGGATCTATGCTTGAGACATGATTATACTTATTGCTCTAGGATAAAGTCTCCACACCTTCCCATTTCATGCAAATTAAATGATAATAAAACCTTGGCTTCTTATGCTAATGGTATCTATGATTACTATGATGTGGAACAAATAGAAGAATTCGTTGCTTTTATGGGTGCTTATGAGATTGAATCTATGTTTAAAACGTTTGAAGATTTTGATGATTCAGTTTATAGACCTGAAAATTTTGCTATACTTCAATATTGCTATGAGAATTATGAATTCAATTCCGAAATGGATGCATTTATTGAGAAAGTCTCCGTTGTCCAAGAAGAGACTAATATTTTGCAGGAGTCGATGGAAGAAGAAACTGGTGAAACTGTGAGCTCCTTGGATGAAAAAGATGATGAGGAGAACAAAGAACAAAAGGAGGAAGAGCGGATTAGCTACCCGTGCCCACCTTTTAATGAGAGTAACTCTTCAACTCATACATTGTTCAATTCCCCTTCGTGCTTACCGAAGGATGATTGCTATGATTATTGTTTTGATCCCGTTGATTCTCTTAAAATATCCCTTTTTGATGATGCTTGCTATGATAGCGGCCAAGATGCCAATATGAATTATGCTTATGGAGATGAACTTGCTATAGTTCATTATGTTAAACATGAAATTGTTGCTATTGCACCCACGCAAGATAGTCCTATTATCATTTTGAATTCTCCCGACTACACTATATTGGAGAAGTTTGTGCTTATTAAGGATTATATTGATGGGTTGCATTTTACCATTGCACATGATGATTTTGATAGATATAATATGCATGTGCTTGCTGCTCCTACTTGCAATTATTATGAGAGAGGGACTATATCTCCACCTCTCTATGTTTCCAATATGATAAAATTGCAAGAAATTGTTTATACTATGCATTGGCCTTTACTTGGTGTGCATGCATTGTTCTTTTATGACATGCCGATGCATAGGAAGAGAGTTAGACTTTGTTGTTACATGATATATGTTACTTTGTGCTCACTACTAAATTATAAATCATTGTTAATGAAAATTGGCTTTGATATACATTGGGATCCGAGTGGATTCATTGCTTGAGCACTATATGCCTAGCTTAATGGCTTTAAAGAAAGCGCTGCCAGGGAGACAACCTGGAAGTTTTAGAGAGTAATTTATTTCTGTTGAGTGCTTTTATATAGTTTAGAAACAAAAAAATAAAGGGGGGAACCCAAAACTTTTTCAAAAAGGAAAGTGAAAGTGAGAAAGACAAGCATTGATGAAGCGGGAGAGCTCCTTGAACTTTGTTCATGCCCAGAAACTTTGTGAATCGTGATTACAGAAAATTTTCAACAAAAATAATTATCCCCATGTACAATTCCATCGCATTATAAAAATAATTTGCTAAGGTTTGCCTTCAGGATGTTTACAATGCTTGTTGGTTTGTACGGTGCAGGACAGAAACTTTGGCTGTAGTGCATGATTTTACATTCTTAACTGGAACGTCAAATGATTCTGATTATTTTTGCAATCTCTTTATGTACAAATTGTTTATTTTTTCCAAATTTTGGTAGAATTGTTGGGGTACCAGAAGTATGGTGAATGTTCAGATTGCTACAGACTGTTCTGTTTTTGACAGATTCTGTTTTTGAGCATAGTTTGCTTGTTTTGATGAAACTATCAATTTGTATCAGTGGATTAAGCCATGCAAAGTTATATTACAGTAGACACAATTCAAAAACAAAATATGAATTGGTTTGTAACAGTACTTAGAGTAGTGATTTGCTTTATTATACTAGCGGATCTTACTGAGTTTTCTGTTGAAGTTTTGTGTGGATGAAGTGTTTGATCGAGGAGGTGTCGATATGAGGAAAAGGAAGAGAGGCAAGAGCTAAAGCTTGGGGATGCCCAAGGCACCCCAAGCAAATATTCAAGGAGACTCAAGTGTCTAAGCTTGGGGATGCCCCGGAAGGCATCCCCTCTTTCTTCAACAAGTATCGGTATGTTTTCGGATTCGTTTCGTTCATGCGATATGTGCAAGTGTTGGAGCATCTTTTGCATTTAGTTTTCACTTTTATTTTATGCACCATGCTGGTATGAGATAGTCCTTGGTTGATTTATAGAATGCTCATTGCACTTCACTTAAATCTTATGAGTATGGCTTTATAGAACACTTCATGTGCTTCACTTATATCATTTGAAGTTTGGATTGCCTGTTTGTCTTCACATGGAAAACCGCCATTTGTAGAATGCTCTTTTACTTCACTTATATTTGTTAGAGCATGGGCATATCTTTTGTAGAAAGAATTAAACTCTCTTGCTTCACTTATATCTATTTAGAGAGATTACATGAATTGGTCATTCACATGGTTAGTCATAAAATCCTACATAAAACTTGTAGATCGCTGAATATGATATGTTTGATTCCTTGCAATAATTTTGCGATATAAAGGTGGTGATATTAGAATCTTGCTAGTTGAGTAATTGTGAAATTGAGAATTACTTGTGTTGAGGTTTGCAAGTCTCGTAGCATGCACGTATGGTAACCGTTGTGTGACAAATTTGAAGCATGGGGTGTTTCTTTGATTGTCTTCCTTATGAGTGGCAGTCGGGGACGAGCGATGGTCTTTTCCTACCAATCTATCCCTCTAGGGGCATGCGTAGTAGTACTTTGCATCGAGGGCAAGTAGACTTTTGCAGTAAGTATGTGAGTTCTTTATGACTAATGTGAGTCCATGGATATATGCACACTCACCCTTCCACTTTGCTAGCCTTTATTATGCCGTGCAACCTTCGCCGGTATCATGCACCCATTATTTACCTTCTTCAAAACAGCCACCATACCTACCTATTATGGAATTTCCATAGCCATTCCAAGATATATTGCCATGCAACTTTCCACCGTTCCGTTTATTATGACACGCTCCATCATTGTCATATTGCTCTTTGCATGATCATGTAGTTGACATCGTATTTGTGGCAAGGCCACCTTCATAACTTTTCATACATGTCACTCTTGATTCATTGCATATCCCGGTACACCGCCAGAGGCATTCATATAGATTTATATCTTTGTTCTAATATTGAGTTGTAAGTAAATAAAAGTGTGATGATCATCATTATTATAGCATTGCCCCAGTGAGGAAAGGATGATGGAGACTATGATTCCCCCACAAGTCGGGATGAGACTCCGGACTTTATGAAAAATAAAAGAGGCCAAAGAAGCCCAAATGAAAAAGAGGCCAAAGAAGCCCACCAAAAAAAAGAGAAAAAAAATGAGATAAAAAGAGGGGCAATGTTACTATCCTTTTTCCACACTTGTGCTTCAAAGTAGCACCATGATGTTCATGATAGATAGTCTCCTATGTTGTCACTTTCATATACTGGTGGGAATTTTTCATTATAGGACTTGGCTTGTATATTCCAATTATGGGCTTCCTCAAAATGCCCTAGGTCTTCGTGAGCAAGCAAGTTGGATGCACACCCACTTAGTTTCTTTTGTTGAGATTTCATATATTTATAGCTCTAGTGCATCCGTTGCATGGCAATCCCTACTCACTCACATTGATATCAATTAATGAGAATCTCCATAGCCCTTTGATACGCCTAGTTGATGTGAGACTATCTTCTCCCTTTTTTTCTTCACCATCACCATATACCACCATAGTGCTATGTCCATGGCTTGCGCTCATGTATTGCATAAGAGTTGAAAAAGCTGAAGCACCTTAAAAAGTATGAACCAATTGCTCGGCTCGTCATCGGGGTTGTGCATGATGGGAGCATTTTGTGTGACGAAAATGAAGCATGGCCAAACTATATGATTTTGTAGGGATAAGCTTTCTTTGTCTATGTTATTTGATAAGACATAATTGCTTGGTTGGCATGCTTGAAGTATTATTGTTTTTATGTCAAATGATAGACTATTGCTTTGAATCACTCGTGTCTTAATATTCATGCCATGATTAGACATATGATCAAGATTATGCTAGGTAGCATTCTACATCAAAAATTATCTTTTTTATCATTTACCTACTCGAGGACGAGCAGGAATTAAGCTTGGGGATGCTGATACGTCTTCGTCGTATCTATAATTTTTGATTGTTCCATGCCAATATTATTCAACTTTCATATACTTTTGGCAACTTTTTATATTATTTTTTGGGACTAACATATTGATCCAGTGCCCAGTGCCAGTTCCTGTTTGTTGCATGTTTTATGTTTCACAGAAACCCAATATCAAATGGAGTCCAACGGGATAAAAATGGATGGAGAATTATTTTCGAATATTTGTGATTTTTGGGAGGAAGAATCAACGCGAGACGGTGCCCGAGGTGGCCACAAGGGTGGTCCACGCCACCACTCCAGGTGGGCGCTCCCCCCACCCTCATGGCCCCCTTGTAAGGCGATTGATGCTCTACTTTGGCCGCAAGAAAGCTAATTTTTGGAAAAATATCTGGGCGAAGGTTTCTATCCAATCGGAGTTACGGATCTCCAGATATAAAAGAAACGGTGTCAGGGCAGAATCGGGGAGCGCAGAAACAGAGAGAGACAAAGAGATAGATCCAATCTCGGAGGGGCTCTCACCCCTCCCACGCCATGGGAGCCAAGGACTAGAGGGGAAACCCTTCTCCCATCTAGGTAGGAGGTCAAGGAAGAAGAAGAAGAAGGGGCGCTCTCTCCCTCTTGCTTCCGGTGGCGCCGGAGCATTGCTGGGGGCCATCATCATCACCGCGATCTTCACCAACACCTCCGCCATCTTCACCAACATCTCCATCACCTTCCCCCATCTATATTTAGCGGTCCACTCTCCTGCAACCCGTTGTACCCTCTACTTGAACATGGTGCTTTATGCTTCATATTATTATCCAATGATGTGTTGCCATCCTATGATGTCTGAGTAGATTTTCGTTGTCCTATCGGTGATTGATGAATTGCTATGATTGGTTTAATTTTCTTGTGGTTATGTTGTTGTCCTATTGTGCCCTCCGTGTCGCACAAGCGTGAGGGATTCCCATTGTAGGGTGTTGCAATACGTTCATGATTCACTTATAGTGGATTGCTAGAGTGACAGAAGCTTAAACCCGAGTAAGGGGATTGTGGCTTATGGGATAAAGGGGACTTGATGCTTTAATGCTATGGTTGGGTTTTATCTTAATGATCTTTAGTAGTTGCGGTTGCTTGCTAGAGTGCCGATCATACGTGCATATGATCCAGCAAGAAAAGTATGTTAGCTTATGCGTCTCCCCCATAAAACTTGCTATCGGTCTAGTAAAGTAGTCAATTACTTAGGGACAATTCCACAAGTCCTACCACCACTTTTCCACACTCGCTATATTTACATTATTGCGTCTTTACCTAAACAGCCCCTACTTTTTATTTACGTGCTCTTTATTATCTTGCAAATCTATCCAACAACACCTACAAAGTACTTCTAGTTTCATACTTGTTCTAGGTAAAGTGAACACTAAGCGTGCGTAGAGTCGTATCAGTGGCAGATAGGACTTGAGAGAATATTTGTTCTACCTTTAGCTCCTCGTTGGGTTCGACACTCTTACTTATCGAAAGAGGCTACAATTGATCCCGTATACTTGCGGGTTATCACATGGCAGACGGACAAGAATGTAGGGCCACTGATGATAAACTAGCAACCTATACTAAGCATGTAGAATTGCGGGTAAAGGTATCAACAATTGTAGCAACAATGATAGGCTATGCGGCATAATAGGATTAACCAAAAGCATTAACATGCTACACTACTCTAATGCAAGCAGTAGAGATAAGGAATAGGCGATATCAGGTTGATCAAGGGGGGGCTTGCCTAGTTGCTCCGGCAAGAGGCAGGGGTCGTCAACACCATAGTCGATCAGGATAGCAGTGGCGTCAGTCTCGGTGTCTAACGAGAGAATAGGGGGAAGAAACAATAAATGTAATGCAAACATATGCATTATGATGCATGACATGACAATGAGCGGTGCTAGGTGTGACCTAACGTGGTAGTAGGTGATACCGGCAAAGGGGGAAAACATCCAGCAAAGTATTCCCAGCATTTTGCGTTTTCGGACAGATGAACCAGAGGTGGATTATTGCATGTTCGCTATGATAGGGACGTGAGGCGAATGAACGGACTGCGTATTCGGATTCGTCTCGTCCTTCTGAGCAACGTTCATGTATAAAGTATTTTCATCCAAGCTACGGATTATTTTATAATAATTTTTAAAGTTTTAATCAATTTCTAAATTATTATTATTAAATTAATTCAAAAATTAGGATTATTGCATCAGCATGATGTCAGCAGCCAACAGGGGGTTGACTGGGTCAAACTGACGTGTGGGTCTCGCTGTTATTGACTAAGACTAACTAAACAAATTTTATTTAGTTTAGTTAACTGATTAATTAAACACAATTAATTAAGTTAATTAATTCTTTAATTAATTAAGTAATGTATTTTTAAAATATTTTTTTATGTTTTCGTTCTGGGGCTAGGCCCACCTGTCATTGGCACCATGGGGCGGGGCCAAGCTATCAAAGGCCCCTGTGGCCTTAGCGGGCATGGGCAAGCAGGCACTGATGCTGCGGCGCTATGGGCATGGCCGACAGGGGTGCACCCGACTTGGTGCCGGTGGCCACGGTAGGGCGGCGGAGCAGGGGAAGGTTGGTGACCTGGGGGCCGGCGGTGAGGGGCGAATCGGGGGGTGCCATGGCCAGTGCGGAGCCGAGCCAGCGGTAGGGAAGCGGCGACGAGCACTGGTGGAGGCGGTGTTGCGGCTGGGCGAGCGTAGGCGAGCGGCGGGGCGAGCAAAGGCGGCGGGAGCAGCAGGAAACGACGGGCGCACGATGCAGAGGGGCGCGCAGGTGAGGGCGTGACCAGGGGTGGTCATGACGCACGACAGCGAGCGGGACGCGGTCAGCGCGGGAAGCTAGGGCGGCGGCTAGTGAGAACGCGCGGGGCGCGTCCTGGTGCTGCGAGGCGAGGGGCACGAGCAGGGAAGGACGGCCAAACTGCGCGTGGGCGTGGTGAGTGCGCGTGCGCACGGCAGAGGAGGCCGGGGCGGGCTGCAACGACGGAGTGAGCAGGACCGCGACGGGGCATGCAACACGTGCCCAGGGCGTGGCCAGCGGACGGTCGGAGCGCGGCGCGCGGGTGCGCGTGTGGTGGTGCCGTGGCGGAGTGCGTGCAGCGGTGGGGGTATGAGCTCCAGCTAGATCGGGTGACAGCGGGGAAGGGGGACACTGGGCCAAGGTGAGCGCGAGGGCCGAGCGGCCGGAGTGGGCAACGAGGACGGGGAGAGAAAGGGGAGGTCGGGGGCCTCACCGCGGGGCTGTAGGATAAAGGGCGGCGGGGCTCGGGGAGGAGGACGGGTACGAGATCGACGACAGAGAGGACAGCGGCGATGGCATCCGGTGAGGCATTACCGAACGATGGCGATGGGTCGATCCGGGCGGTGGCGGTGTTTGTGCCCCCGATCCAGATCGGATGGGGTGGGGTAGAGGGAGAGGCAACGTGGGGGTGGGGGAGTGGGCGATTGCTTAGGGTTAGGGGGAGTGGGGGTGGCCTATATTGGGCAGAGGTGTGGGCCTGCCTGGCTGGGCCATGGCCCAGTTGGGCCAAGGGCTCCAATGGGGGAGGGGGAAGTCTTTGTCTCCTTTTTATTTTTTATTTTTTTGTCTTTTGTTTTATTTCTTTTCTTTTCTGTTTTAATTTTATATTTTAAATACCTTAGTTTACATTAGTTGTACCTAAATTAGTATTAACAAATATGCCACCACCACAATTAACTTGGCACCTAAAATAAAATAATTTGTAATTGTTTAATATTTTAAAAGGTTTTAAATAATTGGTTTTGTCATTGGTTTTTAAATTTTAGAGTTTTAAACACTTTATAAAAGTGGGGTTTCTCCACCAACATTTAGTATGGATTATTTGCCACAAACCGAACATTCTAGTTCCAATATTTGAAAACTTTTGTTGTTAGCCATATTTTGAATTTGAATTTGAATCGGTTTTTGAACTAACGCGATTAGCAATAGTAACAGAGCTGATGTGGCATCATTAGCAGAGATTCACTATAGCATAATTATCCGGGCGTCACAATTCTCCTCCACTACAAGAAATCTCGTCCCGAGATATAAGAGGTGGACTAATGGGAAGGAATTGCTTACAAAATTCTAACGAATCTTCTCGGTCTTGGTTGCTTTTCTCGAAGAGGTCGATCCATTACGTTGATGTGTCCATTTCTCTGCTTCCGGTCATCATGACGAAGTCGGCATCCTTTCTTCAGGAACTCGATCGTACTTACAAAAGAATAAAGGGTGGGTATTCCGGGAGAACGGACCTTTGCAAGGTTGACTATCTGGTCGATAACATTGGGAAAGGTGGCGGAAAGTAACTCTCAAATTGAAGCTTAATAAAATATTGAGAGCAAAGTAAGGAGGTATCCAGGGAAGTTTTGAGCGGGCAGGCAATCATTCGATGCCTGTTATAGGGCGTGAAAGGGGTTCAAAGCAACGGGAATAAGTATTGTGTCTGATACCAGAATTGATGATCTTTAGGAAGTTGGCTCATGATCTACATATGAAGCCAAAGCATGAGGAATAACTTTGGAAACAGGGGTGTATAAGAGAGTCAGGTTTCGATCCTGTGGAACTGTGGGTTATGGGCCCACCATGTGGGTTAAAAAAGGAAGGGCATTGACATCTTGCACGGTCATGATAGCAAGACATGTCAGAGAATAACCGGTCAGTTATGTTGGCAGCATCATTGGTACCAAGGGCGAGGGATGAAGAGAACCATTTTCCTGCTCGTTGAAACGAGGCGGACCAATTGGCAAAGTTCTCGTCCATCGGTGGTTACCGAAATGTCATCAACAATAGTAACATGGTCTTACTGACAAGGTTGTACACCAGGGTGTTTACATAAGCACCGAATTAGTATTGCTTAGACCATATAAACCATGAGAAAGGTCAAACAAGACAATGGAAAGGAAAAGGTGACTATCAGATTAAACAGAACAATGAAAGGGGAAATGTGTTTAAACACATATTTCAGGGGTATATCCTTCCCAAGGACAAGCAAAGCATGATATCCATGACATGATATAATGTAGAAAACCCTTTAGGTAAGGGGAGAGAAATTTCATGACATTACCCACGGTGTTGGATAATTGATAAACAAAATTTAGCATTGTGTTTCACATGTTTTTATTGATAATCGGAGTACCACAGACATGCTTAGAGATAGCATTGGCACGATCTTCAAACAAAGGTCAGACTTTGGATACACAATGGATCCATCAGGAACAACTCACAAAGTAAGTCTTATAATTTCCTCACGGAAGAATGGCTAACCTTGCTAAAATGGAACTATAACAATAGGTCCTCCGGCCAGGTGTGCTAGGCATGACATCACCTTACCGGGTCATATAAAGAACAATGTTATAACTCTTGGAAATATGTTCCAACCATCATATCTAACTAAGATTCAGATCTGATTGGTGTCTAGATATCTCAGACTCAGGATGCCTGAGAAGATAAAGGTGCAACACGAATTGACGGGATGACATTGTAAGATTCTCGAGAAATAAACTATGGAAGCGAGTTCCAAAACAAGAGTTCATCATTAAACCAAGGAGAGGGTGAGGAGGTGGCTGATGGACTCAGTGATAGTTCATTGAGATTTCCAAAAAGATGGATTCCTGCAATTATGTGAACAAGGAGATAACATTTGTCAGATCGAACGATATAAAGATGTATGCTCGAGGAGAACATCCACGAGTAAACATTGGTTGAAATGTGCACCCGAAATATGGGCTTAGGTAGCATGATAAATGTTAGAATAGTTATGTTGAGAAGTATCACTATACCAAGAATTCTTAAGAGATGGAGCAATCCTCACAACACCCTTGGCATAAAAGACAATAATACTTCAAAGTAGAACATAATACAAGCTGGACAGCAAGTTACATACATAACATGAACAGGTTTGTGATGAGAGGAAGGTAATGATGTTGCCGATGGTAACTCAAATTACCACGGGAAGAGGATGTCACTTATCATCATGAATTAGATTGATATCTAGGAAGGAGTCAAAATGTTGATGATGATCACGACAAATTTTGTCGAGAGGCTCCACGAAGAAGCAATCGAATAGCGACTGCGTCAAACAAAAGGACTGATGTATCGCAAGATTGGAATCAAGCATGCTGTTCGAGACATAAAGATATGGCGAGGAAGATCGATGTAAGCTTAGCTCATCGCCAAAAATTGTGCTCTAGGAAGAAGGACCAGGTAGCATAGTTAAAATTTAGCATGATAATGATATATCCGATCAAGTTAGGAATGACTTAAAGGATTTTTAAACTCAGAAGCAACAAAATTACTTAGAGTTGTTTAATCACGGTGCGGACATGATTTAGTTATGGTTGTCCCCGAGTGACTTAACAACTCAGACCCAGGAAAAATTGGAATCAATGAGACCCATAACAAGCAACCTAGTTTAGTGATATTATCGAGATGCCATAGGGTAATACTCGAAGGTAGAGCAAAATAGAGGTTGGATAGGTGAAATGATCTGTAGAAGAAAAGTACTTTAACTTGTCTGAGAAATGGGATCAAAGAAGAACAATATGGTCGGAACCATGATTGCAAAAGTCCATATCATGGATACAGGATCAAATTATACCAAGGGAATAATTATTGTCACGAGAAGCTTCCATGATAAGATCCACATTGTTTCCATAGGCATGAACACAAAGTTCAAGGTCGACTCCCACTTCTCCAATACATAACTTTTCATTCACTTCTCGGGTTTCTAAAATGACATTAGTTGTTGAAAGTTTTACCTGGTGCAATACCAGATAAGTATGACCCTTGAAATCTTTCGGGTTCACACATATTGGGGAAGGCGTTGGTTCAACCCATCGGGGTATGTTAGGAAAATATACCACAAACTTCAGAGTAAATAATACAAGTTCGAAAGTAGAGCGTGGTTGACAAAGCAGAGGATACAATTTACCAAAGGCATTATATACCCATGGAAAGGCTCACAAGTTTATTGAATATGAGGGACACTGACGGGTAATAATTCATCAAGGGGTCTTGTGGTCTACAATGAAGCTGATGTGAGTATCGATACTCTATCAGAGGAAGAAGGAATGCAAGGGCATCGGATCATAGAAACAGCTGAATAATCCAAAGCTCAAATGCAAAGGAACTATGATTTCCAAATCAAGGGATCAGAAGCCAACACTCTGACTAAGAATGGATAAGCTGAATAGACTTAGGGTTACAATCGACGGTAATTTAATTGGTCGAGAACCAGCTCATGTTTAAAATGACGTCTGAGCCAGAAGGATGAATTCTAGGATATGATTGAGGATTGTGAGCATTCGAACATGTTGAATCAAGGGACTCAAAATGATAATGACAAAAGGATACTATGAATATTGCTAGTCATATGGAACGCAACCATAATGCAAGTAGGCAAGTATTTGCAGAGCAATAGCGGGCAGAGGATTACCGGAAGATCAAATATTATTTCAATGTATCTTGTGAATCATATGAACCATGGGGGAAGAACAGATACTCGGTAAGTGCGAGGAATTATCCATAGGGGGTATTCATGTGGCAAGAACTGCTAGGCAGTAAGCTCAAAGGATTCTCGGAACAACGGAGAGCAGTTCGGGGAATCTTGTAATAACAAGATCAATGGGATTGAATGTAGGCAAGTGTACGCAGTTATCCATACGGATATACTAGTGGCATGGAATTTGCAAAGGTGGTGGGCACAAGCGTCTCGGGGAAACATTGAATAGCATCTTCGGAACCTTCTGGTGAACAGTTGATCATCTGGAATGAAGGAGCTCTCCGGCAGGAAGTGGTAACGAGAACTTAGAGTCATAATTAGTAAAATCATTTAACCCGAATATAAGAGAGATCAGAGTCCCAGAGTATAGACAAGGAGTAAAAGATCCTAATACCACCCAATGGCGACGTGGGCCCGTAAGCACACAACCATGTTAGTAAAAGCTTTTCAATGACTAGACGCAACTTCGGCCAAGGAGTTTGGACGGGGTGTTCCTACAGGCAGTCAGCTCTGATACCAACTTGTGACACCCCCGATTTGACCGTACACTAATCATGCACGCAAACGTGTACGGTCAAGATCAGGGACTCGCGGGAAGATATCACAACACAACTCTAAAAGTAAAATAAGTCATACAAGCATCATATTACAAGCCAGGGGTCTCGAGGGCTCGAATACAAGTGCTCGAATATAAACGAGTGAGCGGAATCAACAATATCCGAGTACAGACATAAGTTAAACAAGGTGCCATAAGATGGCTAGTACAAACTGAGATACAGATCGAAAGAGGCGCATGCCTCCTGCCTGGGGCCCTCCTAAAATACACCTGGTCACGGGTGGCCTGCACGTAGTAGTAGGCACCCTCGGCGTAGTAGGGATCGTTGTCCATGGTGGCGTTTGGCACCTGGGCTCCAGCATCTGGTTGCAACATCTGAGAAGAAGAGGAAAAGGGGGGGAGAGGGAGCAAAGCAACCATCAGTACTCATCCAAAGTACTCGCAAACAAAGATCTACACTACATATGCATGGTATCTGTGTAAAGGGGTAATATCGGTGTACTGAAATGTAGAATATCAGAATAAGAGGGGATAGCTAGTCCTATCGAAGACTACGCTTGGCAGCCTCCATCTTGAAGTATGTAGAAGAGAGTACATGGTAAGTTCACCAAGTATCATCGCATAGCATAACCTTACTCGGCGATCCTCCCCTTGTCGCCCTGTGGGAAAGCGATCACCGGGTTGTCTTCGAACTTGTCTGGGTGTATTTTATTAAGTATTTGGTTCTAGTTGTCATAAGGTCGAGGTACAACTCCAGGTCGTCCTTTCACCGAGGGACACGGCTATTCGAATAGATAAACTTCCCTGTAGGGGTGAACCACATTACCCAACACGCTCGATCCCTCTAGCCGGACACACTTTCCTGGGTCATGCCCGGCCTCGGAAGATCAACACGTCATAGCCCTACCTAGGATCAACAGAGAGGTCAGCACATCGGTCTAAATCCTAAGCCCGCAGGGGTCTGGGCCCATCGCCCATTGCACACATGCAAGTTGCATGGGTGGTCGGAAGTAGACCTAGCCGCCCTAATACAAGAGCAGGCATTCCAGTCCAATCTGGCACGTGTCGCTCAGTCACTAGCGTCAAGAAGGCTTCGGCTGATACCACGACATCGAGTGCCCATAACTATTCCCGCATAGTTGGTTAGTGCGTATAGGTCAGTGGCCAGACTCACTTCAAATACCAAGATCTCGTTAAGCATGATATTATGAATTAACTGTGGATGCCAACCAGGGGCCAGGCACACCTCTCACCTAGGTGGTCTCAACCTGACCTGTCGCTCCGCCACAAAGATCCACTCAGAGGGCCACCAGGACAAATGGCCTTTCATCTCCCAATCCGTGAATCACTCGCGGGTACTCTACGAGCCGACCCGACTTTACTCACCACATGCATCATGCATAATATGTATAGTATATACCCGTGATCACCTCCCGGGTGATCATGGCCTGGTAGTATAGCATGGCAGACGGACAAGAATGTAGGGCCACTGATGATAAACTAGCAACCTATACTAAGCATGTAGGATTGCAGGTAAAGGTATCAACAATTCTAGCAACAATGACAGGCTATGCAGCAGAATAGGATTAACCGAAAGCAGTAACATCCTACGCTACTCTAATGTAAGTAGTAGAGAGAAGGAATAGGCGATATCGGGTTCATCAAGGGGGGGGGGGGGCTTGCCTGGTTGCTCTGGCAAGAAGGAGGGGTCGTCAACACCGTAGTCGATCGGGGCAACAACAGCGTCAATCTCGGTGTCTAACGAGAGAAGATGGGGAAGAAACAATAAATATAATGCAAACATATGCATGACGATGCATGACATCACAATGAGTTGTGCTAGGTGTGCCCTAACGCAGTAGTAGGTGATACCAGCGAAGGGGGGAAACATCCGGGAAAGTATTCCGAGCGTTTCACGTTTTCGGACAAATGAACCAGAGGTGGATTGTTACAAGTTCGCTATGCTAGGGACGTGTGATGAACGAATGGACTGCGTATTCGGATTCGTCTCGTCGTTTTGAGCAACTTTCATGTATAAAGTATTTTCATCCGATCAACGGATTATTTTATAATAATTTTTAAAGTTTTAATCAATTTCTAAATTGTTATTATTAAATTAATTCGAAAATTAGCATTATTGCATCAGCATGACGTCAACACCCAACATGGGTGTTGACTGGGTCAAACTGACGTGTGGGCCCTGCTGTCATTGACTAAGACTAACTAAACAATTTTTAATTAGTTTAGTTAACTGATTAAGTTAATTAAACACAATTAATTAAGTTAATTAATTAATTGATATATTCTAAAAATATTTTTTATGTTTTCGTTCTGGGGCTAGGCCCACCTGTCATTGGCACCATGGGGAGGGGCCCAGCCGTCAAAGGCCCTTGTGGCCTTAGCGGGCACGGGCAAGAGGGCGTTGGCCGCTGCGGCGCTACGGGCGCGGCCGACACGGGTGCACCCGACATGGCGTGGGTGGCCACGGTAGGGCGTTGGAGCAGGAGGAGGCCGGTGGCCTGGGGCCGGTGGTGAGGGGCGAAGATGGGGGGGTTGGCGCGGCCAGTGAGGGGCCGAGCCAGCGGCAGGGAAGCGGCGGCGAGCAGCGGTGGAGGCGGGGCTGCGGCTGGGCGAGCGTAGGCGGGCAGCGGGGCGAGCAGAGGAGGCGGAAGCAGCGGGAAACGGCAGGCACACGACGCAGTGGGGACGCGCAGGTGAGGGCGTGACCAGGGGTGGTCACGACGCGCAGCAACGAGCGGGAAGAGATCAGCGCGGGAAGCAAGGGCGGCGGTTGGTGAGCGCGCGGGGGGCACGGCCCGACGCTGCGAGGCGAGGGGCACGAGCGGGGGAGGCCGGCTGAACCGCGCGTGGGCACGGTGAGCGCGCGTGCGCAAGGCAGAGGAGGCCGGGACGGGCTGCAGCGACGGAGTGAGCAGGACCGCGGCAGGGCACGCAACACGTGCACAGGGCGTAGCCAGCAGACGACCGGAGCGCGAGGCGCGCGTGTGCGCATGCGGGGGTGCCGCGGCGGAGTGCGTGCAGCGGCAGGGGTACGAGCTCCAACGAGCTCGGGCGACAGTGGGGAAGAAAGGAACGGGGCCTTGGTAAGCGCGAGGGGCGAGCGGCCGGAGTGTGTGACGGGTCCGGCGAGAGAAAAGAGAGGTCAGGGGCCTCACCGCGGGGATGTAGGGTAAAGGGCAGGGAGGCTCGGGGAGGAGGACGGGGATGAGGTCGAAGACGAAGAGGACAGCGGCGATGGCGTCCAGCGAGGCGGTCCCGGACGGCGGCGAAGGGTCGATCCGGGCTGCGGTGGTGTTTATGCCCCTGATCTAGATCGGATCGGGTATTGGGAGAGGGAGAGGCGTGGGGATGGGGGAAGTGGGCGATCGGTTAGGGTTAGGAGGAGTGGGGTTGGCCTATGTAGGCCAGAGGCGTGGGTCGGCCTGGCTGGGCCATGGCCCAGTTGGGCCATGGGGTCCAGTGGGAAGGGAAAGGGAAGTCTTTCTCTCCTTTTTTTATTTTTATTTTTTTTGTGTTTTGTTTTATTTCTTTTCTTTTCTGTTTTAGTTTTATATTTTAAATACCTTAATTTTATAAAATACATTAGTTGTACCTAAATTAGTATTAACAAATATGCCACCACCACAATTAACTTGGCACCTAAAATAAAATAGTTTGTAACTGTTTAATATTTTAAAAGCTTTTAAATAATTGGTTTTGTTACCGTTTTGTTCATTTTAGAGTTTTAAACACTTTATAAAAGTGGGGTTTCTCCACCAACATTTAGTATGGATTATTTTCCACAAACCAAAAAATTTAGTTGCAATATTTGAAAACTTTTGTTGTTTGCCATATTTTGAATTTGAATTTGAATCGGTTTTTGAACTAACGCGAATAGCAACAGTAACGTTGGTGGCGTGGCATCATTAGAAGAGGTTCACTGTAGGATAATTATCCGGGCGTCACACATGTCCTTGACTTGCGAGGTCTACTGGCTGACGGCAGGAGGCAGAAAGCGGTTGGCTGGGTAAATGAAGAGATCACCTTGCAAAAGCAAGCACAGTACAACTATTGCAAACAGGCAGGAGTAAGCACACAACACTGCTGCTGCGAACTGCTTTTATGTTCGACTTGGATCTCTTTGCTACTCGACCTCAAACAGACAGTCGACATCGTTGTACTCCTGCTACGAGAGTAGTAGTATCGTTTAGGGCTCTAAAAACATTGTTTTATTCTCTCTTGTTTGGCTGAAATGATAACTTTCTTTAGGGGTTAAATCTCAAAGACCCTCAATTATTGGTGCACTTGTAAGGAAAGTCTCAAGTTTTATAAAAAAATTCATACAGCTAGATGTTTTCGAGTAAGTCCTAAGCTTTTTCCTATCCCCCCTGCTAGGGCGGCTCGGGCGGAAACCCTAACCCCCACCGCCGGTAACATCCATCCCCATCCCCCCCTCCGCCGCTGCTGGAGGAGGTCGCCGGGCAAAGCCCCGGGCGGCTGACGGCGGCGAAGTCCTTCTTCCCTCTCGCGTTGGATCTGGTGAGGCGGGTCACCCATGGCGCCGGGCCTTTTCTTCCCCGATCTACGTCGCGGCGGCGCGGCTGTTCGTCTTTGGCGAAGGCGCAAGGTGAGGGCGTGGTGATTGGCGGAGGTGGCGGAGTTGCGGGACTTCGTGGAAGATCTGGTGGCACCGGCCGCTCAGTGGGCTCGCAGGTTCATGGCCTTGGTCGCGATGGCCGGCGCTTCGGCCTGTCGGCGGCGGCGGAACATGGGCAGTGGCAATGACGATGTTCTGTATGGATCCCGGGGCGGCGGCCATGGAAGGTGGCGGCGGGTGAAGCTCGGGCTTCCCGCGGCGGCATGGCGTGGTGCAGTCCATGTCCAAGACGGATTTGTGTCGGCAATCTCGTGGCTTTTGCTACGGATTGGTAGATCAGAGACGGTGACGAGCGTGCGGGATCCATCTCGGCGACTCTCACGGTTTGGCGAGGTGGGGTGAGTGCGCTCCTTCCAGGCTCCAGTGGTGGCACACTCAGGCAGTGGCCGGTGCGCCAGGGCTCCTACGGTGACACTTCTGTTGCGGTTGGTCGCCGGATCTAGGTGGCTAGATCTGGGGCTTTGAAGGCAGTCGAGACAGTGCACATGTTGTCGGGTGGATTCTTGGGACGAATCCGATGAAAACCTGGTCTTCGGTCGGTGGCGGGAGCCGGTGATGACGATGCCCTCCGGGGGAAACCCTAAATCGGTACTCACTGAGAGTGCGCCGGACCGGAGTGTTACCTAGTCCCGCCTATGTGGCTTGGATGGGGCATCCGACTTTAGATGTTAGACTGGGGTGTGATGTATGTTTGGTATGTGGTCCGGACATTCGGCACCCCTTCATCAAGAGGATAGGAGTAACAACAGATGTCGTCTAGATGGTGGCTTCGGGTTTACTGTTATATT
Organism: Triticum timopheevii; assembly: GCA_963921465.1. Taxonomy (NCBI): domain Eukaryota; kingdom Viridiplantae; phylum Streptophyta; class Magnoliopsida; order Poales; family Poaceae; genus Triticum; species Triticum timopheevii. The sequence goes on along the minus strand of OY997270.1, from coordinate 581,273,559 downwards.
ACTTTGTAAGCTCCTTGTGAATAATAAATAAAATGGCCGAATGCATCACCCAAATGCAGAGGCTCGGGATGCATCCTCCTTTTCTAGAAAAAAGTCCTGAGCTTCCTCAAAATAAGGTGTACTAAAATTACGACAATTAATATAGATCGGAGGGATTCCTTTTATTTTAGGCGCATTATGCTTTCTTTCACAATCAGATACACTTACATCTTGGAATCCAAGAAGTAACACTTAAAATCTTAGAACCTAAGAAGCAAGTCGATAACTCAGTTCAAACACGTGCATTGTAATAAAAAAAGACATAACATGCATGAAAATGTGCGTAATACGCCTCCATTCCATCACAAAAGATGCGACATTACATATTTTTTCCCAATTGCCCCCAGAACATAAGCTCCAAGACAAGGAAGTAGAACAACCAACCAAGCATCATCTTTCCCACAGTACACATGGACATCATACAGTGAACCCTTCAGCAAACACACACTGAAATTAATAATAGCTCTGAAAAACTAACTAGGAGTGACGGTGCTGAGACTAAGCCGGCTACGGTGCAAACCTAGACTGGAGCTTGTCCTGATACCACTGAACGAAGCCAGATGGCCAGAGCCCTCATAGCTTCACCTTCACTGATCGGCCTCTCAGGTGGGCACTTGAAGAGAGGCACGTACCGTCCATTGGCGTCGTAGGAGTGTGAGCGTTCCCAAACCCTGACGATCTCCACGGGGACGACGCTGGCGGAGCCATCGTCGTAGTAGATCCGGAGCTCGTGGGGGATTTCTCGAGGGTGCTCGACCTCTAGGACGACGCGGATTGTGGAGAGGTCGGGTGCTCCCAGGCAAGCGCCGTCGATCTCGCGTGCAGCCCCAAATCTGCGGCAGTTGTCCTTGGCATCTATCCCCGTCCGCTGCTTGATAGGGTAGTGGTGCAGTGCTACGTGGACCATGTAGCCGTGGGAAATGTTAAGGACAATCTGAAGAGGCACGAGCTTGACCGTGACGCTGTCGAGCTGGAACGGCTGCCTGCGCATGGCCGCCTCCTGGTCACGCGGGGTGCGGAATAAGATAGGCGTGTCTTCGCCGCCGTAGACCGGAGGGAGGAGCTCGAAGGTCTGCTGGAGGTCGAGCGCCAGGGTGCGGAAGACGCGGCGGATGAAGGCCATTGGGTTCGCGCGGCACGGCGCTGCTTGCGGGGTGATGCACGCGTACGCCATGCGCCTCGCGTAGATCAGTCCCGAGCTATCGGGGTGGCCAGAAAAGTACACCTTGATGCCGGAGTCCTGGAGTGATACGCCAGGAAGACCGCGGACCGCAGTCGCGGCAGGAGGGTCCTCAGGGCCCTTGAAAATGGAGGCAGTGGCCGGGCGGTCGGAGGGGATCTCCAATGCCGTCGCACCCTCCGGCAGCAAGGAGTCGCCGGGTAGCATCTCGAGCGAGACAGTGCAAGAAGAAGTGAAGTGGGAGGAGGAAGGCACCGACGTTGCTAGGAAGGACGAAGAGTTGTGGTGCTTTTAATGGGCGCCAAACTGTAAGGTACAGAATAGGGGATTGCTCGAACTACTTGATCTCACTCACAATTTGGTCCAGTGTCTCGATTACAAGGAAATTGCGATTACAGAGAGGGGACTGGAACTAGGGTAGCCACCGCCGTTTTCGCCTTGATCCACTGGATGGGTATTCCGTCGTTGGGGTTCGCCTTAAGTAGGGTCGCCTTGCTTGGCCGTCTCGCCTGGGCTTCACTTAGTCCATTCGGGCCCAATGACGCGGGTGTTCGGCCTGCGAGCCCGCGGTGCTGGTTTGGCAGCAGTGGCGTCACGCCAGCTGCTGCCGTTTGGGCTTGGCCCGTCGCTGGTGTTGGGTCCGGCAGGGGTGCTGACATCCCCTCCTCCTTGGGATGAGGCTTGCCCCCAAGCCTCTGCACCAGGGAAGCGTGCCTGCAACGCCACCTTGTCCTCCCAAGTGTCTTCCAAAGCTGATGTATTCGACCATCGTATCAGGACCTGCTCCACGAGGGTTCCGTTCTTCCGGCGCCAGCGTCGCTGCAGAATTGCGACTGGTACCACTGGAACGTCAGTAGGTTGGGGAAGAACATCAGAGATTTGCGTACCCGGGCTAAGGCAACGGCGTAGCTGGGACACATGAAACACAGGATGCACTTGCGAGTGCGCTGGCAGCTCCAACTTGTAGGCAGCGTCATTTATCTTGGCGATGATCGGGAATGGTCCGTAGTACTTGAAGGAGAGCTTGTGGTTTGCCCTTCTCGCCACCGAGGTTTGTATATATGGCTGCATCTTGAGATAGACAGGTTCACCCACCTCGAAGACGCGCGGTGACCGGCGTTTGTCAGCTTGCGCCTTCATGTGCTGTCGCGCCCGATGCAAGTGCTGCTGTAGTAGATCCTGGACCAGCGCTCGCTCGTCCAACCACGCGTGGAGGGACTGAACAGTGTAGTCAGACGTGGGTGCCAGTCCCCACTGTCTTGGTTCATATCCGAGCATCGCTTTGAATGGAGACATGCCGATGCTTGAGTGGTAAGAGGAGTTGTACCAGAATTGCGCCAACGGGATCCAGTGACTCCAGCGCCCCGGGCAAGCATGAACAAAGCAGCGCAGGTAAGTCTCCACACATTGGTTCACCCTCTCCGTCTGGCCGTCAGTCTGGGGGTGATTCACTGAACTCATTCTCAAATCTGTACCGGCATACTTGAAAAGCTCACGCCAGAAATGGCTGGTGAAGACTGGGTCTCTATCTGACACGATCGAAGCAGGGAATCCATGAACACTGTAGATGCTGGACATGTATAGTAGTGCTACCTTCGAGGCTGTGTAAGGATGCGCCAACCGCAGGAAGTGAGCGAACTTGGTCCTTTTGTCGACAACCACCCAGAGACAATTGAACCTGCCTGACTGTGGTAGGCCGTCAATAAAATCCATGGTAATCATGTCCCACAGCTGCTTCGATATTGGTAGTGGCTCTAGCAGTCCTGGGGATGCTGACCTGTCAGGTTTGGCCTGTTGGCAGATTGGGCAGCATCGGACGTATTGCAAGATGTGCACCTTCATCTTAGGCCATGCAAACAGACGACGAATGCGCTTGAAAGTGGCTGGAAACCCGCTGTGGCCCCCCATGGGGCTGTCATGGAAGGCAGAGATTATGCGTTGCTGTAGAGCCGTCGAACCCCCGAGCCAGATTCGGTCACGAAAATACAGTATGCCATTCTCTAGGGCGAAGCGTTTCTTGGGGTCCTCTCGCAGAGCAAGCTGCCGAAGTAGTTTCTGCGCCTGGGGGTTGCAGTTATAGCTGGCCAGCACATCATCCAACCAACTAGGTTGACATGACGTGATATCAAAGAGCAGTTCTGGAGACCGCGAGCGCGACAGCGCGTCAGCCGCAGTGTTGTCCGACCCTTTCTTGTACCGAATGACATATCGCAATCCCAGCAGCTTGGTGAACGCGCGCTGTTGCCAGGGTGTTGTCAAACGCTGCTCTTCTAGATGAATAAGACTTTTCTGGTCTGTGAAGATGACAAACTCGCTGTGTTGCAGGTAAGGTCGCCACTGATCGACAGCAACCACAATCGCCAGGTACTCTTTTTCATAAGTTGACAGGCCTTGATAACGGGGGCTCAAACTTTTACTCATGAATGCAATTGGATGCCCCTCCTGTTGCAAAACTGCCCCGATGCCTTTGTCACATGCATCAGTCTCGATCGTGAAGGGTTTACTAAAGTCTGGCATTGCCAACACCGGCGCTGACACCAGCTGCTTTTTGAGAAGGGTAAAACCTTGGTCGGTATTCTCTGTCGAGACAAATGGAACGCCCTTCTTCAAAAGATTAAACAGGGGGCGAGCTATGATGCCGAATCCGCGCACAAATCGGCGGTAATAACCTGTCAATCCCAAGAAACGGCGCACCTCTTTTGCGTCCGTAGGGGTTGGCCATGCTTCCACTGCTTGAATCTTCCCTGGGTCGGTGGCCACTCCTTCACCGCTGATCACATGTCCCAAATAAGATAGTTGTCGCTGCCCAAATTCACACTTGGACTCCTTCACTTTCCATTGGTCTCTGTGCAGAAGCTCGAGAACCTGCCGAAGGTGAGCTAAGTGATCCTCCCAAGTCTTGCTAAACACCAGGATGTCGTCGAAGAAAAGCAAGACACAGTGCCTCAAGAGGGGGTGCATCGTTTCTGTCATTGCTCCATTAAAGGTACCAGGTCCTCCTGCCAGTCCAAACGAAAGTACTTTGAATTTGTAGTGACCTGAGTGTGTTTAGAAAGCTGTTTTAAATTCCTCCCCTTCAGCCAAACGAATTTGATGGTACCCCGCGCGCAAATCCAGCTTGGAGAACCACACTGCACCGTGCAACTCGTCCAACAGTTCTTTAATAATCGGAACAGGAAACTTGCTGACATGTGTCATTGCGTTGAGGTGTCGGTAATCGACGCACATTCTCCATGTGCCATCTTTCTTCTTAACCAATATGACAGGAGAAGAGAAGGTGCTGTGGCTGCGCTGAATTACTCCGGACTGCAGCAGTTCCTGGACTTGTCGTTCGATCTCTGACTTGTGTTCTGGTTTATGACGATATGGCCTAATGTTAACAGGCTGCGCCCCCGGCATGAGAGGAATCTTGTGGTCGCAAGCCCGACGGGGAGGTAGCCCCTGCGGCTCCTCAAACACATCCCCAAATTCTGCTAGTAACTGGTGTAGACCAGGGGTTCCAGGCACCGAGCTTGTTGGCTTCTCGTTGATTGGGTAGAGCAGACAGAGATGCAACAAAGCTCCTTGTTGATGCAGTTGTTGCAGCTGAGCACTGTTAATGATATGGCACTGGCTGGACTGCGCTTCGTGCCCAAATAAACTGGCTGGCCCGAGAGCTGTAGGGATACACAAATGCTTGTTCCTCCAATCCACAGTCATCGGGTTGTGCTGCTCCAGCCAATCCATCCCCAGAATGGCATCGTACACTCCGAGCGGCAGAATCTTCATATCCGTGACGAATTCCAGTCCTTGCGACGACCACTGGCACTCGCGGATAGATGCCGAACAGACTAGTTCACCCCCATCAGCTACTTTGACTCGACAGGGTTGGCGCAGGGCTCGTGCCCCTGACAGGCGTTCGACCAAACGTTGGTTGATGAAAGATGTGGAACTCCCGCTGTCCACCAAAATGAGCACCTCTTGATCTTGCATGGTTGCTAACAACTGGAATGCTTTGGGTGACACACCACCATCAAGCGCTGGGCGCGAAATTGCATGAACTTGTTGCACTTCTTCCTCAGCCTCGCTGCTGGCTTCAATGCCGAATAGCTCAAGCATTTCTTCTACCACGTGCAACTGGACTGTGGTCGGGCAGACATGATCTTGTCCCCAGCGCTCTCCGCACTTGAAACACAACCCCCGCGCACGGCGGTAGTCTCTGAGGGCCTTGATCTTTGACGTGTCCACCCGAGCAGCCTCGGTGCCCCGACGATCCGTTGCCGGTGCAGCAGGCACCAGGCGTGTCGGAGGAGGAGGCAAAGGCAATGGCGTGCCCGTGCGCGGCGCCGCGTCTGGTGGGCGCGGCAGGTTGCCGAAGGCGCCGTCGGCCACTTCCTCCTGAAGTAAGGCCAGCGCGCACGCGGTGTCCAAGTCCAGTGGCCTCTGGACCAGTACCACCGCTCGTATGCCCTTTCGTAGTCCCTCGACAAAACGTGTCAAGAAATAGAAGGGATGAATTGTGTCAGAATACGAAGAGAGATGATTAATGATCAGTTCAAATTCCTCTATGTATTGCGCTACTGAACCCGTTTGGCGGACAGTATAAAACTGCCTGATCAGCATTTGATGCCGATCGCGCCCAAAACGAGTACACAGGAGAGTGGTAAAAGCATCCCAATCATAATCCCCAAGTCGTTTCTGAATGGACTGTAACCAAACAGAGGCTGCCCCCGAAAAATTCAGAGCTGCCATGGGGACCCAAAACGATGATACAATTCCAAACATCTGGAAGTATTGCTCGCACAATGTTTTCCACAGATTCGGGTTGTCGCCCGTGAATTGAGGAAACGAGATGGACGGGTGCGTTTGCCCCAATCCCGAGAGGAGCTGACTAGCATGTGCGAAGGGGGACAACGAAGAAGGGGATGGCACTAGGGAGTTGAACTGACCCGATGCCGGGGGCGGGGGCGGCATCTGGAACGACACCGCCGGGGGCCCCCGTGGTAGGTTGAAGACGCCGTGGCCATCTAGCCCTTGAGGAACGTCGGCCGCGCCGGTCCCGGCCCCGAGGTGGGTACCGGTCGTCGCTGGCGGGATGTAGCTCGATGCGGGCGCTCGATTTCCGTCGATCTCCTTGGTCTGCGCTAGTTGGAGCGCCGCCACCGCGTCGCCCAGATCGGAGACGCGTTTCTCCAGATCGGGTCGCCAGTGGACGAGGTCGTCGATCTTGGCTGTGGACGCCTGGATCTCTGCGATGGCCTTGTTCTGGGCCTTGAGCGTGTTGTCGAGGCGGTCGAGGAAGGCTTCCACGGTTGGATCCATGGCAACGAGCTGTGATCGTGCTTGGCGCAGTCGCCGGGTCTCGATGATCTTGGCCAGAGTGGATGATGGAAGGGGGTGGGATTGGTCTCTGATACCAGATGTAAGGTACAGTGTAGGGGATTGCTCGAACTACTTGATCTCACTCACAATTTGGTCCAGTGTCTCGATTACAAGGAAATTGCGATTACAGAGAGGGGACTGGAACTAGGGTAGCCGCCGCCGTTTTCGCCTTGATCCACTGGATGGGTATTCCGTAGTTGGGGTTCGCCTTAAGTAGGGTCGCCTTGCTTGGCCGTCTCGCCTGGGCTTCACTTAGTCCATTCGGGCCCAATGACGCGGGTGTTCGGCCTGCGAGCCCACGTTGCTGCTGCCGGTTGGGCTTGGCCCGTCGCTGGTGTTGGGTCCGGCAGGGGTGCTGACACAAACGTAGTGGTGGTGTTGTAGTCGGTCGCTCGGCGCTCCGACAGCGAGGCGTGCGGCGCTGGGTTTCGCCAGCTGCGTGGGGTTGGATTGGAGTGGACTGATGCAGCTCCCTTCTGCAATGGGGCAGGCCGGCAGGGCATACATTTGACTTTAGCCTTTAACTTTTAGATCGTGGCGTGTACCCATCACTCTTCTGATGAACTCCATGCCTTTGACTTGGATTGGAGTGGACTGATGCAGCTCTCTTTTGCAATGGAGTGGACTGGTTATTCACTAGACCACGTCCAGGGTAGCACCATTCAGAACCACGACCTTTTGTGCATCATGCAGAACCTCATCCTTCACAGCAAGGGAGCTCTTTCTGGCATCAGCCACCTCCTTCACAGCCAGGGAGCTCTTCCTAGCATCACCCACCTCCTTCACAGCTAGGGAGCGCTTACTGGCATCAGCAGATGGAACTAGATAACACTACTCACTACATTCTTTTCAACATTGTAGTAATTGTTCCTGCATTCTCAGCAGCCACTGATGCTTAGTGGTGGTGCTTCGTTCATGCATTTGTATCAATTTTACATGTTTTACTTTACCGTAGGCGGCAACCAGTCGCAACCGTTCATGCATTCAATGCAGTCATCGATGCTTAGTGGTGGTGCTTCGCACTTTGAGGGCGACAGCGACGGCGAGTATGATGACCAAGCTGCAAACATTTATGACTTCTCGCACACAGTGTTTCACACTCCACCACCACCACCGACGCAAGAGACACAGACCCTGACAGACGAGGTTAATTATGGTCGTGGTTATCGCGAGCCTCGTCCCCACCGCCACAACGCTTATCGCCATCCGGTCCTTGCCCGAGGAAGACCCAGACTCGTCGTCGTCCCCCGCAATGATATGGTTATCTATGTATGAGTCATTATCTATGTTACTTTCAAACTATTCGTAGCTGTGAGTCAGTATTTATGTATGAGACATGCTGCATGTTCATGTATCAGGAGACATATATTGTCTTATGTATGCGAGAGACATATTACTATTAATTTGCATTGTTATTCCAGTTACATTTCCAAAGAAACTACAACTAATAATTAAGATACAAGTACATCTGAATTAAATGATGCGGCTGAACTTAATAAATACATCTTACATACTACAAAATGAAATTAAGATAGAAACATAATGCCCTACAATAATACAGTACAATCTAATAACGCAAGTACATCTGAATTAAACGGTAGAACCGGAATACATCTTACATACTACATGAAGGCATCATTGTCATCCTCTGTTGATGCAACGGCCTTTGGCAAGAAAGTTTAGTGGGGGCTGGTCCCTCTTTATGATTTGTGCCCGGTAGGCCTAGCTCCGCGGCAACAAACTGAGGGTACCGGCAGGGGTATCTCTCGGGGCTGCTCGACCTCAAGGATAGCACGGACCATGGAGAGATCCGGTGCCCGCAGGCAGGCGCCGTCCATATCTCGCACGAACCCGAATCTGCGGCAGTTGTCTCTGGTGTGTATCACCCTGCGCTGCTCCAGGGGGTAGTGGTGCAGTGCCACGTGGACCATGTAGCTGCGAGGGAGGTTGAGGATCACCTGAATGGGAAGGAGATTGACGGTGACGCCGTCGAGCTGGAACGGCTGCCTGCTCACGGCCTTCTCCCGGTCACCGGGCGTGCGGAATATTACAGGAATATCTGCGCAACCCGGGAAAGGATGCTTGAGCTGGAAGTTCTGTGCCAGGTCGAGTGCCAGGGTGCGGAAGACGCGACGGATGAAGGCCCCCAGTTCGACATGGGCGTGGAATGGCCTCCCGGACGGGGTGATGCGCACCAAGGCGGTGCGCCGCAAGTCGGCCACCCCTGGATCATCGAGGCCGCCTCCAAGGTGGTACCACTTGACGGAGTCGGGAGGGGATGGGTTGGCGATGCCGCGGACCATTGTGGTGGCGGCAACGGAGTCAGGGCCCTTGAAATGGCAGACGGAGGCCGGGCGGTCGGAGGGAATCTCCAATGCCGCCGCACCCTCCGGCAGCATCTTCATCTTCACGGTGAAAAAAGCAGAGAAGTGGAATGGAAGTGGCGTTGGGAGGAAGGACGAGGCGCGGTGCTGTTTTTATGGGCACGGCGCATGGATGACTCGAGGTAGGCACAAGAGACGAGGAGTGGCTGTTGGTAGGAGGCGTGTGGCGCCGGGTAAAAGACTGTACATGACCGGGTTAGGCCAACTCCACCGCGTGACCCCATCCTGTCCGGCCCCGTCAGTTTGGGGTAAAAGGGACAAACGAGGCGGCCCAACGCGCGACGGCCCGGACCCATCTTGTTCGTTTTGTGTCCGGGCCTACCCATTTCGAGCGCAAACTTGAGCCGGGTTTGGGTCGCGGCGGACACCAAACGGACGTGCGCCTCGTCCGCGTCGGGGCCGCGTGGCAGGTGGCCACCTACCTCCCACCCGCCCACATCAATGCGCACAGACGGGCGGCCCCACCTGTCATCCGCACGTCGAAATGTCGCCATCCTTCTTTAAGTGGAAACTGTGGACCGGTCGTCGTCCACACTGCCCCACGCCACCCCGTGGCCTCCGCGAAACCCGACAGCCCCAGTCCAAACCCTAGCCAAGAACTCGCCGGCCGGCCGCCCGCAGCCATGGGGCTCTGGAACTACGGTCGCATAGGCAAGCACGACTGCGAGGCTGGCTCCTCGTCGGGGCGTCGCCGCGGCTCGGTGAAGGAGGAGCCGGCCTCGCCATCGCCACCACGCCGGGCCCCCTCGGCGGCCGCGTTGTCCATCGCCCCCACGTCCGCCGGCGAGCGCGACCGGCACTACATCCGCGCGGATGTGTGCCGCTGTTATTGGGAGACGAGGACGCCGCTCCCCTGGAGCGACGCCCACCTCCCCAACAACTGGCACCTGTCGGCCGATCGCGTGCCGATCCCGCCGGTCCTGCTGACCGGCCGTGCGCGCCGCCAGGAGATCGAGCGCCGCCACCGCCTCCTCCCGGACGACCTCTACTACGACAAGAGGTACGCCCCCGACTCGCCATTGTTGGACACTTGGTTCCGCGATGAACACGACACACGGCGGGCGTCTCTCTTCGCCGGCACGTCGACGGGGCCACGGCGGCCATGCCCAGAGCGCCGAGCGGCTGCTCCCCAGGAGCGCGGGCGTAGGCGGGTGCGCGGCCTCACGCCCACGACGTCGCCGTCGCCATCTCCATCGCCACCACCACCTCCTCGCATGACGGCGGAGGAGGAGGCCCGTCTCATGCAGCGTGTCATGAAGGACTCCATGAACACGCACGACGAGCGGCAATGGGACGACTTGGAGGAGGCCATGGCACTCTCTGCCTCCGGCGACGTCGCCTTCCCGGAGCTGCAGATGGCGGCCTTCACGGAGGAGAGGAGGGAGGACACGATGGAGGAGGAGCCGCCGGCCGCGTTCCAGGAGCTGCTGGGCCAGGGGTGGGCCTGGTCCTGGACTGCTCCGGAGATGGCCGCTGGCGTGGGCGTGAACTGGTGCGCCACTCCGCCGCGGTCACCGGAGCGGGAGGCGTCGCCACGGGAGGAGGTGGTGCAGGCACCTCCCGCCGTCCAGCCCGCCCCCGTCTACTACGCACCGCCGCCCCACCTGTGGACGCCGCCGGCCTACGTCGACCTCGTCAGCGACGACGACGACACCAGCGGCCACGGTAGACGGCCACGGCGACGGCATCGACGGGCACGGGCAGGAGCGCGCCGGCGGCGGTCGTTTTTTTCTTTTTTGTTTTTATGTTTAATTATTAATGTGACTCAGACGTGAAACTGGGCCGTTTTGTGGCCATGACCCGCCCCCCTAACTAAGTTTTATCTTTACTAAACTTCGTTTATTTACTTTTTTAGTCATCATATTTATGTTTTCTGTTTTTTTAATACTTTTCTGACACGGACGAGATTTGGGGTGCGGCCGCGCGGTGGGTGCACGCACGACCCAACGGACAAAGCCGGACATGGGCGAAACCCATCGGTGCCCCAAAGGGACAAAATCCGACAAATCCGAACGTCCGTTTGGGATCGCGCGGTGGAGTTGGCCTTACTGAAGCGAAGACTAATGACAGCGCGGGGCATGCATTTGACTTCAGCTACTACTACCGTTGCTTGTAAGAGAAGGCTAGGGCGCTGGACAACCATTGTGCAGTGCCTTCCTATACGAGATTGTGGCGTGTACACATACGGCGCGAATCAATTTCTAAAAAGAAGCAACACTACTCTGAGTGGACTGATCGTTCGTCAGCGTCCAGCCTCGTCCCTTGACAAATCACAGGAGCCAGGCTCTGCTGCACGGAAGCGTGTAGCTTGGGCTGCTGGCTGCTGGCTGCATGGAGACACGGATGAGGATCACCCGCTCAAGTAATGGTTGCAACGAGGAGCGAGCTCCATGCAGGCCTTTATTTTGAAATATTCAATATTCAAAATTTTCAGTTCCAACTTTTTTCAACATATACCCACGCATATACAAGGATCTAATGTAGTATACTAGTAGTATGTGTGTAAAATTTCATAATAAAATACCTTGAATTGTGGGCTGCACAAAAAAATCACGGACTTCAAGAACCATCCATCCACATTGGCAGTTCCTCCATAGCCAACTCCCGCCGTTGTAGCAAAAAATCTCGCCGTATGTAACTTTTACGATTGCCGGTGCCAGCAAAAAATAGTGCTGCTTCCCACAAATCATAAAACGATGGTAGCAAAAATTGGGTTTTGTTTCAGCAAACCAAAAACTCTGATGGTAGCAAAAAATGAAGCTGGTTCCAGCAACAAAACGCCAATGGAAGCAAAAATTACAAAATTTAGCTTGGTTCCAATTGCCAACAAACCCAAAACACCGGTAGTAGCAAATAATGATGATGATTCCAGCAAACTAAAATATGGCGGTAGCAAAAATGAGAATTGGGTTGTTGGTTCCATCAAACCAAACCGTCGGTAGTAGTAAAATCCAACTACTGTTGCAGCAAATCCTACTAAGGTTGCAGCAAATCGTCGTTGTCGTCATCGCGACGTCATAGCTCCACCTGATGGATGTAGCAAAAAACTTCGCCTTTAGTAGCAAAATCCAACTACTGTTACAGCTTCCCCTTGTTGTGCGGTGCCATTGAAGCTTTCTGTGTTTATGGTTGAAGCTTTTTTAATAGTTGTTGAAGCTATTCTAGGTGACGGTTGCAACATTTGTATACGCGCGGGTGGATCCGGCCATGGCGGCCGGCGAGGGAGCACCTGGCCACTGGCGATGGAGCTCATGTGGTGGCCCTTTTGCAGTCCGGAGGAAGGAGGAGGGGATGCGCGCGCATGAAGACTGTATGTAGCGGATGGACTTGGCCATGGCGGGCGGCGAATAGGTAAATGTTTGGGCGAGGCAGCGCTTGGCCGCCGGTGATGGAGCTCATGGTGGCCCAGTCACAGCCCGGGGGAGGGAGGGAGGGGAGGGTACGCGCACGCATGTGAAGGCAGGAAGGAGGCGGGTCGCGTGGGGCCACTTTGTATTGCGCGTTGGTCTAGCGCCGGTCGAAATTGCATTAGACACCTACATTCCATAAGAAGTAACAGCAGATGCAGCGTTACAGTTTTACACTAATACGCATCCATTCCATAACAAAGATGAGATTTACAATATTTTGTCGCTTCTACCACACATTTTTTTAAAGCGACACTAAGCGAGCATCACCTTCTCTGGACTGAAGTACTTCCCACCGAGACATCATAACAATGAACCAAGGCTTAAACAGACGCACTGGCACAATATAGCTACGGAGAGGAGACCAAATTAAGCCGACTATGGCTCTAATTTAGAACTTAGACCTACGTAAATACTATTACTACCTGCTTGCTGCTGGGAATGGCAAATTCATCAAGCAGCAAACAACCAAACCAACTGATGATCCTACATAGGAGTATCTGTCAAGCCGCCGCAGTCGGGGCCTGGAAGAGAGGCACATACTGTCCATGGGCGTCGGAGGAGTGCGCGTGGTCCCAAAGCCTGACGATCTCGACGGGGACGACGCTGGTGGAGCCACCATGGTACCTGATCCGGACGTGGCGGGGGATCTCTCGGGGGTCCTCGAGCTGGAGGACGACGCGGACGGTGGCGAGATCGGGCGCCGCGAAGCAGGCCAGGTCGATCTCGCGGACGAACCCGAACCTGCCGCAGTTGGCGCCGATCTCCTCCTGGGTGCGCTGCTCGACGGGGTAGTCGTGCAGCGCGACGTGGGCGACGTAGTCGTTCCTGGCGCGGGAGCAGTTGCTGGTCTCCCCCTCGCGCACCAGCTTCACGGTGGCGCCGTCGAGCTCGAACGGCTGCCGGCGCATGGCCGCCTCCCGGTCGTCGGGCGTGCGGAAGCGCACCGTCGCGTCGGCGCCGTGGCCGGGGGGCAGGAGCTCGAAGCTCTGCGGCAGGTCGAGCGCCAGGGTGCGGAAGACCCGGCGGATGAAGGCGCCCGGGTCGGCGCGGCACGGGGCCGTCTCCGGGGTGATGTACGCGTACGCGAAGCGCTTGGCGAAGTAGACCATCTCGGGAGGGAGAGGAGGCATGTAGATGGTGATGCGTTCTGGGCGGGACGCGCTTGTCTCCGTCGGCGGAACGCGGTCGCGGCCGCGCGGACGCCAAAGGACTTGAAACACTCGTAGAAGGCCGGGCGGTCGGTGGGGATCTCCAACGCCGTCGCGCCCTCCGGCATCAACGGATACGCCATCTTGATTTATGATGGTGAAGCCGTGGATACTTGATGAGGGGAAAGAAGCAATGGAATGGAGGCTAGCAGTGCCAGTGAGGTTGGAGTGGAGTGGGAGGAAGCGGTGGACTGGGGCTTGTCGATGAGGTCGGGAGGGAGATGGGCACGGGAATGGATTAACACGAGTAGGGAAGGTGGCTGGTGCTGCGCCGTAATGGCGCGTTTAAAAGGCGGTCAGGCGGTGTCAGCCCGAAAACTGGAATTGCCTCGGAAGTCGGAAGTTCATGGAGCGAGGTTTGGAGTAGCGAAACTGCTCTGCGTACGACCGTTTTCTCGTCCGACCAGTACAATCAGAGAGCAAATCACCTCTAAATGCTATGGCCCACACACTGAATTATCTATGATTGTCTCTAATCGTACAGTGTTGGACGGGCACTCTATCGTACGTATAGCAAGGGTCTTTGGAGTAGTCCTGGCCACGGGAAGCCCGGCCCGGCCCGAAAAAGCCCGACCCGGCCCGGCCCGATGCTGCCCCGAGCCGAACTCGGGCCTAGTTTTTTAGCCCGAAGGCCGGGCCTGGGCCCGTAGTTTTTGCATTTTACTGAAGGTCGGGCCGGGCCGGCCCGAAGCCCGACGGGCTTTTACGTGCTCGGGCCCAGAAACACAGGCCCGATGGCTGGGCCGGGCCGGGCCCAGGCCTGAGTTTTTTGTGTCGGGCTTGGCGAGGCCCCGCCTGAAGCCCGGCCTGGCCCGAGGTTTGGCCACGTATAGTTTGGAGCAACAAAGACACGGGCAAGGTTGCCTACGCACGACCCCAAACCGTATTATCCGAATTTCATTCGCTTCTGGATGGCAATAGGACGCGTCCGTTCAAATTTTTGGATGGGCCAACCGTGTATCCAATGCGAGGTCACATCTTGTCCACATACTTTTTATCACCACGTTTCTTGTTACTTTTATCGGCGATTTTTTTATACATTGAAATACATTCATCAAATCTTGACTTGAATAGAAAGCAAAAAAACAAGAATCACAAAAGGACATTTTAAAAGATACTCAACTTCCATATCCGCTCCCACAATCTGGATTAATACCTTCTCGATGCCTTTATTGTTGATCTGCGAATTCTCGATCTTGCATGCTTCTTTCTTCTTTGAGTCTAAACAAGTTGTTGTTGCTTCTTCACATTTAGTCTTATCTCTAGCATCTATTCTAACAACAAGTGCACGAACATCTATCAAATTTTGTTCTATCAATAGATCGGTGTATTCTTCTTCCCAATATCAAAAGTTGAATCCTCCTTACACAATAAAAATTTGAGTATGAGCAATATGCACCTAATCGGGGAACACAACCGAAGCTAAACTAGCACATACACCATTGTTTTTGCATTTGGCGAACACCCATCCGGAATGTTCCGGCGTTGTAGCACGATGTGCATGACCTTCAATGGACACTCGTCACACTTTACGAGCGGCAATGGTGCGCCCACGAGCCTTTGGGCCAGCACCGAGCCCGGACAACGGTCGTTCGGGTATTTCTCGACGAACCGACGACGGGGTCGATCCGAGCGGCTAGAGGAGGAGTCAATGCATGCATATGTCTTGGGGGCATTGTCGGGTTGTGCGGTCCGGTACCCGGCCAGTCCATGGCATAGCGCAGCCTCCAACGACAGGGTGATCTCAAATCCAGTTGGATTCGCTCCTAATCCGGCGGTCGGATGCGCTGAAATCAGGCGGCTGGGGGTGGACAGCTCGGGTGTTGAGAAAACGGGGTTGCGACAAGGGGGCGAGTGCCCGGCCGTGCTGGACAGCGACACATCCAAGAAAAATGGCGGCAGAGGCAGCTAGGGACGAGAGGGGAGTGCGGCGGGGTGCGGCTGGAGTGGGGGAGGGGAATAGAAAAGGTGGTGCATGTGTCACCGACGGCGGACCAGGAAGAGGACAAAGGCACGCGTCGCGCCCGTCCGCGTTTGTTTGTTTGGCCACAAACACAGCCCAAAAATGGGCTAGAAAATGGATAGAAAGCGGAACGAAAACGGACATTGGGCCGTTTGCTCCAGCGCGTTGGGCTGTCTGTTCTGTTCGTATACCCCTAAGCGGACCTGGCGAAACGATTTGGGGTCGCGTGTTGGAGTCGCCGTGGTGGCTGCGCAGATGGTCTAATGCTCATAGACTTCAATCTTCTTTTTCCTTGTATTGTAAAAGAAAATCAATATTTTGCATTTAAAAACCATACATTTTATGATTTTATGATTTTAGCGCAATATAATTGCATGTAAGTTAACTGAATATGCAATATCTTCATTGAGTGCATTCGACTCTTCCTCTCTGGCGTCGCTCTAGCACCGTTGAGAGTCCCTCATGAGGTAGGTCGGACGTGGTCCCCTTTCTTAATGAAGACGTTATTCATCGGAGTAGAGGAGGGAGAAGTGCGCATGTAGCTTGTTTATAAGCCTAGGTTTTGTCTTACCTATTAAAGGCTTCTTTGGTTCATAAGGTAGGATTATCATAGAAATAAAAGACTTGTAGAAAATGAGATAACATGTATCTTAAAATTTTAAATTCTATGAGTAGAAATAGGAAAAGAGATGTCATTTGGTTCACATCATAGGAATTTCATTGAGTCTAGACTCATGTTTATTATTTATTTATTAAAATGTGGAGAATAGAAGCCCATCTTATGTAGGAATAGGAATCCATTTCTATCAACCAAAGGGCTCTAAAAAAATTTCTATAAGAATCCAATCTTATAAAATTTCTCCAAACCAACTGATGCTTAAGGGAAACTCCAATGCACGTCGACCCGCCCGCGTCCGTTTGGGGGTGAAGGACACAAACCACAGCCCAACGCGCGGGAGCAAACGGACAAATGTCCGTTTTTGGTCCGCTTTCGACCCATTTCCGCCCAAAGTTTGGGCCGCGTTTGCGGCCAAACGGACAGCGTGCAGACGGGCGGGACGTGCGGCCTTGTCCTCCCCTGGCCCGCCTGTCGAGGACACACCCGCCCCACTTTCCCTCCATTTCGTACAAACCTTCCCCCGCGCCCCCTCCCCTCCCTCCTCCATGGATGGTGACCAGACAAACCCTGGTGATGCGGCCACGACCGCACACCCCGCGGCGAAGAAGAAAGGTCGCAAGTGTCCTAGGAAGCCTCGATCCTAGTGCAAGCCGGAGAAGATCCCCTTCCTCGACTTCAAAGTGGCGAAGAGAAGGGGCTGACGGGCAAAGGAAGAGGAGATGAAGGCGGTTGCGGCCTATGCCGTCGAGGCCGACGCCCAGCGCCAAGCGTGGCATCTTGCCGACATCGACGGGAAGGAATCTATCATTGTCGCGGAGAGGAAGCCTGTGGCGAGGTCTTCTAGCACCTCGGCCAAGGCCAGACTTTCGATCCCGACGAGACCCAGAGCCAGGACGGTCGCAGCCACTATGAGGAAACTGATTTTGCTGGCCATGATGAAGAGGAAGACGACCATGGCAACTCATGGCATGAAGATGATGATTTGTATTGTGAAGATGAGGAAGAAGAGCTCGACATTTCACAAGAGCCATTGGTGTTTGTCGATGAGCTCACCCAAAGGGCCAAGGCACAACAGAGGAAGCAAAGTATTCGCCCGGTGTCATACACCCCAAAAGAGGACAAATTGATTTGCGAGAGTTGAATTGAGATAGGAGAAGATCTGATAAGAAGTGCCGAGAAAAAAGGTGCCATCTTTTGGGAAAGGGTTCCTAAAACCTTCCATGAGCGAAGGAAGTTTGCCCCCTATCAATTTGAGAGCACTCGCAACATCGACTCAATCCAAAAGAGACAGGGGTCATTCAACAAGAGTGCAAGAAGTACGGTGCCACACTTGAGAGCGTCGAAACCCGTCCCTTGAATGGCCTTGGCCTTGGTGACTTGGTATGAACCTCTTGCCTTTTCATTTTGTGTCCATTTATGTTGGCATGTTTTTCATTTTCATACATGTTGTGCCCTTCGCTATTACATTAGCATAGTCATCAATGATTGTGTAGGCATTTCAATCTTTGGAAGAATTCAAGACCCGACACAAGAACAAGCCATTCACTCTCACGCAATGTTGGTCGCTCATCAGAGATTGTGCCAATGTCAAAGACCAATATGCCGCTCGTAAGAAGAAAGGATGGAAGAAGGCCGTGGCTAATGAGGCAGACTTGCTCAAGAGGCCGGGGGGTAAGACAAACTCGAAGGTCGATGAGAGACGTGATGCGTCTTCCATTGCCTTGCAAGGCGCTTTGGAGAACATAATGGGCCAAAAGGAAGTGAGGGACAAGAGGAGGAGCGAAGGAAAGGAGGATCAAATGAAGATATATCTAGAGCTCCAAACGAAGAAGCTTGCCATAGAGGAGGCCGCAGAGAGGAGGAAGCTTGACATCGAGGAGGCCGCTCAATTCAAAAAGCTTGAGATCGAGGCCACCATGGCGGACACCAAAACTAAAGAGGTGACACTCCGGTTCATGAGCGTGGGCAGGGCCAACATGTCGCCGAAGAGAAAGGCTTGGTCCGAGAATCGGCAGATGGAGATGTTCGCCCGCGACGGCCTGAACTAGGTGAGGCCTCAGGCAGCGGCCGACATCCATTCATTTTGAAGGCTGACTGGTGTGCCGGCCGCTGGCTTTGTTGCCGGCGTCAAAAACTTGTTCATTTTGAGGGCCGGCTCCTGTGTCGGCCGCTGGCTTTGTTGCCGGCATGAAACATGTCTTTTTGAAAGTTGGCTCCTGTGTCGGCCGCTGGCTTTGTTGTCGGCATGAGATTGTACGCCGGGCTGTGTTGCCGGTCGGCGTGAACTAGTGCGAATCGCGGCCACGACCAACATCCTTGGTTCTCACATTTGCATGCACGGAAACAAGATGCAGCCGCACATTAGGCGCCCGACTGACGCGAACTCAAATTTAAACAGACGCGGACTTATTTTCAGTCCAAACGAACAAAATCCGAAGAAAACAAACGCCTGTTTCTGGTCGTGCGTCCGAGTTGGCCTAGAAGACACGTCGGGTCGGACAGATGGCAGCGCAGGCCATGCATTTGATTCAGCTTCTACTGTTGCTTGTGAGAGAAGGCTAGGGCGCTGGAGCCTGGAGGAGAGACCATTGCTCTGTGCTGTGCCTGCCTGCGAGATTGTGGCGTGTACACGTACGAGTGAATCAATTTCTCAAAGACGCAACACTGCTCGATTGTGGACTGATTCGTCAGTGTCCAGTCTTGTCGCTTGAGAAATGACAGGAGCAAGGCTCTCCTGCACGGAAGCGTGTAGCTTGGGCTGCTGGCTGCAGGACACGATCCTGGTCCCTGGCTGCATGGATGAGGATGACCCGCTCGACAAAGGCCAACTCCACCGCGCGACCTTATCCTGTCCGTCCCTGTCCGTTCCCGTCCGTTTGGGGTAAAAGGGACAAACGAGAGGGCCCAGCGCGCGGGCGTAAATGGACAAAGTCCGTTTTGTGTCCGCTTTCGACCCATCCGCGGCCCAAGTTTGCGTCGTTTTTGGGATGAAACAGACACCACGCGGACGCGCTGGTCGTCTGCGCGTGTCCTCCCCTGGCCCGCCCGTCGGTGGCATAGGACGGGCCTTTTTCTATCCGCCCCCTCCCTCCCTCCGGCCGCATCCACTCCACTCTTCCCCACTCTTCCCCTCTCTCCCCCTCGCCGCCGCCGGCCGCCCGCTGCCATTGTAGCCGTGCAACTCGGATGCGCGCTTGCCCAGCCCCTTCCTCTCGTGCCGCCGAGCTACCCAAGCACGGCCACCTTGTTTGCGCACCCGCCGGCCGGATTTGGGGCGGATCCGATCGGTCTTGAGCTCGCCCGGCTGTGGGAGGCCAGCCCGCGCCATGGACGGGCCGAGCACCTTGCCGGAAGGCCCTGGCAGGGGCGCAAGGCCACATGCAGGCAGTGGCTCATCCTCTAGCCGCTCGGATCTGCACCGTCGGTGGTCCGCCGGCAGATACGCGAATGGCGGCCGGCCGGGCTCGGTGCTTGCCCAAAAGCTCGTCGGCGCACCGTTGCCCCTCATCAAGTGCGACCACTGTCCAAGGGTGGTCGTGCGCCGCGTGTCTACAACGCCGGAGCATCCCGAATGGGTGTTCATCAAGTGCTTAAATGATGGGGTATGTGCTCTTTTAGCTTCGGTTTGTGCTCTTGGATTAGACTAGTGGTGCTAACTTTAAGTTTTATTGTGTAGAACGGATGCAAGTTTTGGTATTGGGAAGAAGAGTACATCGATATGTTGATAGAGCGAAATGTAGTGCATGTTCGTGCACTTTTAGCTAGCATAGAGGCTTTAGATGAGACAAGTGCACTTGTTGCTAGATTAAAGTCTAAGCACGATACTACATGCGAAGAAGCAACAAGGCACGATACTACGTGTGAGGAAGCAACGTCGACTTCTGGCTTGAAAAAGAAAGGAGGAGGCAACGTCGTGCCTCCTCCATAGATCAACAATGAGTGCATCGAGAAGGCACTAACCCAACTCAAGGGAACAATTATGGAAGTTGGGTATCTTCTCAAATGTATTCTTCTGGTTTTTGTTTTCTTTGGCCTTGCTTTACTAGTCAAAATGTGACGATGTATTGTCATGTACCAAAAATGAATGATAAAAAAAGTTTAAGGACTTGCAAAGAAATATACGCGGACAGGATGTGGCAAATGGATGCGGCCGCGCGTTGGGCGCACGGCCACCGTATCTCAGGACACGCCCGGACACGACCCCAAACCCCTACCCAAACGGATAGAATCCGGACAAAACGGACGTCCGTTTGGGGTCGTCCGTTTGGCCTAATGGCTGCACCGCGAAGCGATGCCAACTCCAGCACTATTGGACGTCCGTTTTAGCCTGTTTTCGAGCGGCAATTAGGCGGCCCAAGTCTGGTTGGGTTATTTGGGTTATCGGTGCGTCCAACGCACGGCCGCACCTCAAATCATGTCTGGGATGGACGTGCTTAAAAAAGCATAAAAAACTAAAATAAAATACAAAAAATACAAAATAAACGCAAACATAAAAACATAAACATAATTAGGGGTTTAGGGCCACAAAACGGCCCAAGTTCCACGGTCCACAACCATAATTAACATAAAAAAATAAAAACACCGCCCGCGCACTCCTGCCGTGGCCGTCGTCGTCTTCTCAGTGGCCGCCATTGTCGTCGTCGTCACTGCCGAGGTCGACGTAGTCCGGCGGCGTCCAGAGGTGGGATGGCGATACGTGGTACACGGGGGTGGGATGGATGGCGGGAGGTGTCTGCACCACCTCCTCCCGTGGCGACGCCTCCCACTCCGGTGACCGCGGCGGCGTGGGGCACCAGTTCACGCCCCCCACGACGTCGGCCATCTCCGGAGCCGTGCACGGCCAGCTCCACTGCTGGCCCACCAGGCCCGGGTGTAACGCGGCCACCGGCTCCTCTTCCATCACCTCCTCCGCCCTCACCATCTCCAGCTCGGTGATGGCGACGTCGCCGCCCGCAGAGAGGGTCATCATCTCCTCGAGGCCCTCCCATTGGCGCTCATCGTGCGTGTACATGGAGTCCTCCATGACACGTTGCATGAATCGGGCCTCCTCCTCCGCTGTCATGTGAGAAGGTGGTGGTGGCGACGGAGATGGTGAAGGCGACGGCGTGGGCGTGAGGCCGTGCACCCTCGTACGCCCGCGCACCTGGGGAGCAGGCGCTGCACGCTCTCGACGTGGCCGCCACGGCCCCGACGAGGTGCCGGCGAAGAAAGAGGCGCGCCGCACGTCATGCTCGTCCCTTAACCACGTGTCCAAGAGCACAGAGTCGGGGGCGTACCTGGAGTCATAGTACAGGTCGTCCGGCAGGAGGCGGCGGCGGCGCTTGATCTCCTCGCGGTGCGCACGACCGCTCGTCCGGACCGGAGGGATCGGGACCCGGTCGGCGGAGAGATGCCAGTTATTGGGGAGGTGCACGTCACTCCACAGGAGCGGCGTCCTCGTCTAACGCCGGCATACATCCGCGCTGATGTACTACCGGTCGCGCTCGCCGCCGGCCGTAGGGCCAATGGTGAATGGGGCAGACGCGGGGGCCCTACGCGGTGGTGATGTGGGCTCCTCTTTCACGGAGCCGCGGCGGCGACCCGAGGACGAGCCAGCCTCGCGGTCATGCTTCCCCTTGCGGTCGTGGTTCCAGAACCCCATGGCGGCAAGGCGGCCGGCCGACGAGATCGAGGACGGGAGAGGCTAGGCTTTGGGGCGTGTCGGGTTTCGAGGAGGCAGCAGGGCTGGAGTGGGAAGTGTGGACGGCGACCGGTCCACGGCTTCCCCATTTAAGAAGGACGGCGACCGTTCGCCTGGGCGGATGACAGGTGGGGCCAACCACGCGTGCGCATTAATGTCGGACGGTGGGAGGTATGTGGCCGCCTGCCACGCGGCCCCGATGCGAACTAGTGAGGCGTTCGTTTGCTGTCCGCCGCGACCCAAACCGCGCGCATGTTTGCGCTCGAAATGGGTCGGTCCGGACACAAAATGGACTAGATGGGTCCAGGCCGTCGCGCGTTGGACCGTCTGGTTTGTCCGTTTTACCCCAAATGAACGGGGCCGGACTGGATGGGGTCGCGCGCTGGAGTTGGCCTGAGCTCCATCTAGGCCTTTATTTTGAAATATTCAAAATTCAAAATTTTCAGTAGCAATTTTTTATACATAAAGACACGCGTATATAAGGATGTACTTCCTTCATCCATATATATAGGGCCTAATATATTTTCCAAGATTTTCTTTGACTATTGATAATATTAATACTATATGAGATATTCCTGCAAAAAAAGGAGATATATAATGTGAAAATTATACCATTAGAAGCTCTTTCCGGGTATGAATTTGACGGTGTACTTTGTGTAACTTGCATGTTATATATTACTGCTCTAACATGTAATCGAAGTTATCCTCGAAAAACGTATTAGGCCCTATATATATGGATGGTTGGAGTAGTGCATATGTGTGTAAAATTTCATAATGAAATACCTTATGGACTCCGAGAATGAACAGTAGTACATGTGCTGAAAAGCCACATATTTAGGCCTCCTTTGGTACATAAGATAGGATTATCATATGAATAGGAAACTTGTATGAAATGAGATGAAATGTATCTGAAATATTATTAGTATTAGGAAAAGAGATTTCATTTGGTTCGCATCATAGGAATTTTTTCATTGAGACTAGGCTCTTGTTTATTTTCCTTCGAAATGTGGAGGATAGAAACAAATTCTATGTAGGAATAGGAATCAATTCCTATGAACCAAAGGGCTCTAAAGAAAAAAAAATCCTATAAGAATCATATCCTGTAGAATTCCTATGAAATTTCTCCAAAAGGCCTTATTTATTTGTCTAACTCACATTTTAATGTATTTCATCATAAAGTTTACACACATATACATATTGCCTCTGGATATATGCGTATTTTTTTTAAACAGAATTGAAATGTAAAAGTATGACTTTGATTTTTTTTTAAAGTTTTAGTTATAATCTTTGTGGAGCTTGGCCTCCATTTGGCATTTTTGTTAGCGGACACAGCATTTTGGAACTAGTGCTCGTCTACTCCCATACCACCGTACATCATGAACAATAAATTCCAAATAAATACTGAAAACTTCAAAATAATCTCTTTTTGACATGTCAAAAACAGTTTAAACCGGTGTGAGCTGGATAGCTCGAATCGCTTGGGAACTCAAAAGTTGCACGGGGAGACGTTTTAAAGCGGCAAAGCCACACAAGCAGGATGGAGACCTGGGGTGATAGGATCGCAGGCGGACAGGAACGTTTGGTTCCTGGGTGTATATACACCCTATATGAAAAGTATAGTAATTAAAAAAAGTCATAAAAACTGAAAATGTTTTTAAAATAAAGTTGACCTTCTATTGTACTCGTAAAAAAATTGGCGAAGGAAAAACCCCTCTAACTTCAGGGCGAAAAAGAAAATAAAATTGAAGGCAAAAATCATGTGAATAGTAACTTATAGTATATAATATATATTTTTGAAGTCAAGGGGGTTTCTCCTTCATGAAAATTGATATACTAGTGCAAAAGAAAGTCAAGTTTATTAAAAAAAATATCATCTTAGAATTGGGAATTGGGGGAGCTTTGGATTTCAATTAACTTGGAATCAAGGGAGAGAAGTTATGCTCTCGGTAATTTTAGCCTAACAAGTAATTTTCTACTTAATCAAGGAGGGTCTTGCACCTTGTTAATATGCATTTGAATATGGTATGTTATTTTTTTTACTTAATTAGTTTGGCATTTCTTGCAGGCGAAAATTCTTCCACGGGTGTTTAGAATTGGGAATGTTTAACTTGTGTTAATGATATGGCCTCATAACTATTCCACTTGCAAGAATATGCAAGGGTATATGGCAAGGCAATTATTGTTTGACGAGCATAATGAAAAACAAAGCGGCAAAAGAAGATAAATGACGAAAGAAGAGATAATTTTTTGCACGACGGTGGGGATGTAAACAATATGTGGCACAGATAAGCAAAAACATCTTGGTCGCCATATAAAAATGAAATGATGGGGAAAATGGAATAAACATGTTAGTTGGACATGGCACATTCATGAAACATAAAACCCATCTGAAAGAATATGTGGTGCCCCCATGTTTGGTTTTGGTAATTGATGACAATCTCTATGGACTAATGGTTGCCTGGAGTTATATTTGTAGGTTTTGTCCATATGCTTTTCTTGAAGTCCATGTGTTGGTTTCAAGGAGTTTATGAGTTGACCAAGGTGCTATTAAGGAATTATCCAAAGATTGGTCATGTGAGTGTTGAGCTTATTGCAAGCATGTCTTGAAGAAGAAGATTGTGTGATCATTCATGTTTACCTTCAAGACATCATCCAAATGAAGAGAGTTGGAAAGATTCAAGGTTTATCAAGACTAAGTCAAGAGTGAATCAAGTTGATCAACTCACAAAGCGTAGAAGATGTACCGAGAGGGATCAAGTGATCCCATGGTATGGTAAGCATTGTCATTGCACTTTGTGTACTAACCCATGGTCTATGTGAGAGTTCTATGTGGGGTTGGGAATGTGTCCATGGGCTTGTGTCAAGAGGAAGATATCATTCAACCCATGGAAAGGATGACATCAAGTGGTGATCGTCATTAAGATTGCCATGTGAAAGTTCAAGTGGAGCATCACGAAGAGATCAAGTGCTTGAATCTTGCCATCCATTGTGGTGTCAATGGACTTGTGAAGATGTGCCGAAGAGTGGCTCACCCATAGTGGACTATGGAGGAGCAATCATCCAGTCTTCATCGAGCCAACGTAATCAAGAAAGGTGGTCCAACATGAGGGAGTCAAGATCGACAGCATCTAGCTCAAGTGGACCATGTGCAAGGCAAAGGTTTGCCCTTGATAGGTTTTCTATTTTACCGGTCTCGTGGTGGTAATTGGGAGATCGGGTTATAGGATCGTTTGCCGTACTATCAATGGGGGCTCTCAAGTTGGTAGCTTGATCGTATCGTTAGTAGAGAGCTCAAACCATGGCATCCTTGCATCATGTTTCTTGGTTCTTGTTTGGTTCTCTTTGTGAGTCTTAGAGGTTATGGTCGTCTTGATGACAAGCTTGAGTTCATCGAAAACGGAGTTCGCATGCGTCTTCTATGATGTTTTCGGTGTTGGAGGTTTTACCGGTCTTATCCGAGAAGGGTTCTCACAATTTTCTTATGGGCCTTTTCTCATTTTCTTCTTATTGATATTTCTTTCAAGATTGTGTTAGCTCTTGTCGCTATCTTTCCAACAAACTTGGTTTCATCGAATTTGGAGTCCGTTTGCAAAAGTTGTGGCGGTTTTGATGTTCTGAAAAGGCTGCAGCGGTACTACCACGAATTGGAGCGGATGTAATTTTTTTCTTCCGCTCCAGAGCGGTACTACCACGGCTCCTACAGCGGTAGTACCGCTCCGGACAAAAAACTCGTCCCAAGTCCTGCGGTGGTAGGCCTGGATGTAATTTTTTAGTACCGCTCGCAAGTAGTAGTACCGCTACCCTTAGCAGTAGTACCGCTACCCCTAGCGGTAGTACCGTGAGGTCAAGCGGTACTACCGCTCCGACGGTTCTTCTGGCCTTTTTGCCTCCTCGGTGTTGTGTTTTGAAGGGGTACTACCGCCCTAGCGGTAGTACCGCTCCTTGGAGCGGTAGTACCGCTCTGTGTGGGCTGTGAGCATAACGGTTAGATTCGGGAGCTCCTATAAAAGGGAGTCTTCTTCCCCATTCAACCTAATCCTTTGAGCTCGTGTTCTGCCCCGATTTTTGACCTTCCCCGAGCTTGCTATCTCCCAATCCCTCCATGGATTCTTGCTAGTTTTTAGGGGAAAGGAGAGAGGAGATCTAGATCCACGTTTCCACCAATCACTTTCTCCTCTAAGTGAGGGGAACCCCTTGGATCTAGATCTTGGAGTTCTTCGTGTTCTTCTTTCGTTCTTCCTCTCATTTTCTTCCCTGGCATTAGTTGATTTGGTGGGATTTGGGAGAGAAGGACTTGGGCACTCCGTGTGCCCTTGCCATTGCATTTGGTGCATCGGTTTGAGTTCTCCTCGGTGATACGTGGAAGTGAAGTTTGAGAAGCTTATTACTCTTGGGTGTTTGGGCACCCTAGAGCTTGTTCCTCTTGGGTGCCTTGGCGCCCTAGACGGTTGGTGGTGTTCGGAGCTCAATCATTGTGGTGCAAAGCTCCGGGCAAGCATCGGGGTCTCCAATTAGGTTGTGGAGATCGCCCCGAGCAATTTGACGGGTACCGGTGACCGCCCCCAAGGGTTGCCAAAGTGTACGGGTTTGGTGACCGCCCCCAAGGGTCACCATTTGTACGGGTTCGGTGACCGCCCTCAAGGGTCCCTTAGTGGAATCACGACATCTTGCATTGTGCGAGGGCGTGAAGAGATTACGGTGGCCCTAGTGGCTTCTTGGGGAGCGTTGTGCCTCCACACCGCTCTAAACAGAGATTAGCATCCACAAGGGTGTGAACTTCGGGATACATCGTCGTCTCCACGTGCCTCGGTTATCTTTTACCCGAACCCTTTACTTATGCACTTTACTTTGTGATAGCCATATTGTTCTTTGTCATATATCTTGCTATCACATAGTTGCTTATCTTGCTTAGCATAAGTTGTTGGTGCACATAGGTGAGCCTAGTTGTTGTAGGTTTTGTGCTTGAGAAATTACCCGCTAGGTTTATTCCGCATTTGTTCTAGCCTAAACCGTAATTATTTTAAAGCGCCTATTCACCCCCCCCCCCTCTAGGCGATATCCACGATCTTTCAATTGGTATCAGAGCCTTGTCTCTCTTTATTAGGCTTTACCGCCTAGAGAGTAAAGATGTCGACTAGGGGATTAGGATTCTCTGACACTCTTAGTTTCGATGGCACAAATTTTGATGTTTGGGTAATTCGCATGCTTAATCTCTTTAGGGTCATGGACTCAAATTTAGAGCGAATTGTAGATATGGGTTTTTCTCCTCCATAGGATCCCCAAAGATTATCTTTAGAGGATGAGAAAAACTCTTATCTCAATGCTCAAGCTTCTAATGTGCTTTTCGATGCTTTGAGCAATGTAGTTATATTTCAACTCATGTCGTTCCGAGTGCTCATGAGTTGTGGACGAAGCTTCAATATAAATATGGTGTGTCCAAGATTTGTGGGGATGATTGTTATCCCTCCACCTCTGGTCGTATAGTCTTCTCAACTTCTTCTACTTCACCTACATGTGGATTGCCACAAGGTAATGATATGGTGAGTAGTGTTGGTCATTGCAATGATGATAGTATGCTTATTGTGGATGATCCTTCATCACTATATTATTGCAATGCTCCTTCTTTGGGCTTTAACACTTCGAGCACTCCAAATGTTTCACATGCTTTTGTTGATAGTCCTTGCATATCATGTAGAAATTGCTTGACTAAATCTCATGATGATATGCTTGCTATGTCTTGTTGCCATGATAAAAATGCATCTATTTCCTCGAATTGTTGTGCTAACAATGTAGAGGAAACCCAACACTCCATGGAACAAGATGTGGTGTTTAATGGTGCCTCAAGGGATCCTACACCATCATCTATTGCTTTTTGCCTTATGGCTAAGGCGTCAAAGGTATCTCCTACTTTGTACCCCAATATGTCTCTTGATGATGATGTTGATGCTAATGATGATGAGGATAATGATGAAGAGAATGATAATGTTGCCTCCTTAAAAACTAAGGGGGAAATGATTTTTAAAGCTCTTCATAAAAATAAAATTGCTCGTTCCAACTTCATGGAAATAATGTCCATTGCCATTGATGGCAAGAAATACATTGAAGAGTTGGAATCTCATCTAGAGGAGCATGAGGTCACCATTGAGAAAATGGAAGCTCATGGGCGTGATTACGCAAATGAGATCGCGGAGCTATCTCAAGGTCTTGAACATGAACAAACCACCTCCGAATCTCTTGAGGAGACTTTTGCTCTAGAACTATCTAGAGTGAGGGGATCTCATGATAGAGCCCTTGAGGTGGCCAATGATTTCAAAACTAAAACTGCTAAGCTTGAAGTTTCTCATGCTAGACTCCTTGAGGATTTTGAGCACCTCGAAAATGGCTCAAGGGTCATCAAGGGTGAGCTCATCAAACTCACCGAGTCTCATGCCCAACTTGAAGCTTCTTATTTAAAAGAGCTTGCCAAGTTGTCCTCTCCTATTGTTGTAAATAATGATGCTTGTGCTATTAACTCTATTACTTGTGAAGCATCCATTTTGAAGGAGAATGTTGAGCTACGGGCTCAACTTGAGGTGCTATCTAGCAATTATGGGAAATTGGAAGAAAGTCATGAAAAGCTCTCAAGCTCTCATGATGATCTTCTAGTATCCCATAGTGTGCTAAAGATAGCTCATGAGGCCATGATTGCTAAAGTAACGTCTAGTGAGCCTCATGTGGATACTAACACTACTTCTAGTCAAAATAGTATATTGCCATGTGCTAGTCCTTGTAATTCATCTACTCACAATGTTGGTACATCTTGTGATGAATTGCTTTCCTTGCCTTGTTGCTCTAACAATGAAGCTTATACTTCCTCTAGTACTTGTGTTGAGACTAACCATGTAGAGGAAATCAAAGAGCTCAAGGCCCAAGTCACTTCTTTGAAGAAAGACTTGGAAAAGAGTCATCAAGGGAAATCCACACTCAACAATATCTTGAGTGTGCAAAAATCCCCCAATGACAAAGGTGGACTTGGATTCAACTCCAATAAGAAGAAGAAGTCCAAGATGAACAAAAGGAAGGGCCAAGAACAAGTCAAGAATTCAGCCAAGATTGTTTGCTTCAAGTGCAAAGTAGAAGGGCATCATGTTAGATCTTGCCCATTGAAGAAGAAGGCCATTAGTGTCAAGCAACAAGGGAAGAGGGCACAAGTTCAATCTCATGCTCAACCTCAAGTTGAAGAAAGGCCTCTTCCTAAGAAGACTCAAGTTAATGCTTCTCTTGTTGAGAAATCAAGTGAGAAGAAAGTGAAGAGTAGACGTTGCTACTTATGTCGTGAGAAAGGCCATGTCGCTTCTTCATGCACTAGTGGTAACTTATCCAACCCAATTACTATTGATGATATCTATTCTCTTGGGAAGGATAAGGTCGGCAATGTGTTTGCCAAGTTTGTTGGTACTCAAAGTGGTGTCAAGAAAAGAACCATTTGGGTTGCCAAGCCTATTGTGACTAACCTCTTAGGACCCAACTTGGTTGGGGACCAACAAGCTCAAACTTGATCAATAGGTGTTGTTGGAGGGCATTGGAGACTTGGCTACATTATGAAGAATTAAGGGGACTTCATCATTCTTATTGTCTCAAGCCAAGTCAATTGGATTATGAAGTTTCTATCTTATATCCAATGTGCCTCCTTGCGGTAACTTGTACTTAAATTGATTACATTGAAAGTTACTTGCCCCCTTGCATGTTTTGGTTTTGTTCCTTGCATGTGTTTATATATGTCGTGCTTCCAACTTGCTCATCTTGAGCAATCAAGTATGTGTGTGTTGGTTTGCACATCATGTATGTGTGCGTCGCGCTTTGAGCCGTTTTTGCTTCTGGTTTGTATCATAGTTGGCTCGTGTGAGAGATTAATGGAACATCCCATTTTGGGGGAGTTAAGTGCTTTGTGCACCTCATAGTCCTATAAATGTCTGTACATGAGGAATACCATCTAGTATTGATATTACAAGATTATCTAGTCGCTAGGTGGTATATCTCTCATGAGAAATTCAAATTCTAAAAACTCCATTGATTGTCTCATGTTGGATCCTCTTGTTGCCTCTTGTTAAGTTCTTATTGGTATCACATTATGGGGGAGTAATATGCTATGTGCATATTACAAGCCTAGAAAATGTGTATATTTGAGATATTGTCACCTAGAATTGATATTGTAAATTATCTTGTTCCTAGGTGGCATGTTAGCTCTACAAGTTGCAATTTGCTTGTGTGTGGTGTGAAGATGATGTTGGATATCCTTGCTATCTACCACCGGGAATTCTTTCCATCTACTTCTTGTCTTTTGACAATTGGTAGTCACTTACGTGTGGTAGAATTTATTGATCATCTTTACATTGGCTTTTGTTTTTATTTGCCTTTTCTCTTGCCAAGGTTTGTGTCAACTCCCGTTGTCTTCCATACCACTTGTGGATCTTGCTCATTTCTTGTTCTTGTCTAGGGTTTTCTAGATATAGTGAAAGTGGTGATCCCACCTTGTGCATCTTGTATTCAAATACAAATCCCCTATATAATGCACAACTTGTGGGGGAGCTATCCTATTTTCTCTAGAACACTCTTCTTGTGATCCTTATCAAGTGTGTTGGTGGAAGGCAAGCCGTTTTCCTTTTGGTACTTTGTGCCATCATGAAACTTTGTTGAGAGCCTGGTTTGTTTGGAACCATCCTCTCTTTGGGAGTTTGACATCTTTAGTTTAGTGTGTATCAATGGATATCTCATTCCTTGATGTATCTGTAATGATATCTTCCGAGTGATGATTTCTCCATTTGGTATCCTTTTCGCTTGGCATTTTGTTTTGTTTTGGTTTCAGTTATTGAAAGTCTTGAGCATGCATATTTACTTCATGTATGTTATTTGGCATGCTTTCTTTCTTTGACTCAATATATAGGGGAAACTCCACCTAGTCTCAATTTGGATGAGATGTGCATGAAATTCATTTTCATATCTATATGCACATATTTATGTGGTGTTTGTCCTATGTATTGGTGCTTCTAACAATTTGGTCCCGATGAGTTTGGGTACCGTTTAGTTTGTGTTGTTCTTCTAGGAACGGTTGGAGATGCATTGGATGCTCGGCTCACTCACAAGGAAGGTGTTAAAACCATGTGCTTATTGGAGTTAAGCTAGCATGATCAATGAACTACTATCTACCTTCAATTGGTATCTACTACATCCTTCCAATGGTATCTCGGTAACAAGTATCATCATCTACTTCATGCACACATTTCTTGCATCAACCTTGTGTAGGTTGTATCATGGCATGTAATTCATTCTTTCTTGTGATACTTGTTTCCTTTCTCAAAGCATCTCAACGATGATCTCATGTTGCTAGTTGTGATGTCTTTGATGGTTGTGTGGTAGGAATTCATTTATATACAATAAGACCATATCTAGCCATGTGCTATGCTTCCAAGCAAATATCTTATTGATATATGTATGACTTCCTTTTGGATATCTTATTCCTTCGTGTTGTAACTATGTCGGGTGTACACCCTTCTTTGTAGACATATATCATCATGATTTCGTCTACCTAGAACCTTATACACCTGAGAGAAATTACATCTCTAGATGGTATCCTTTCTTTCACGTCCACCTTGTCTTTCTTTTGTTATTTCTTTGGTGGCTCCGTGAAAGATCTTGTCTTGAGTGAAGGTCTTATCTCGTTGCATCTTGATGCACTCTTTTGTGGTGAAGATCTTTTTCCTCATGCTTGTCTTGACGAGGCCTTTGCCATCTTAATTAGTATCCCTCGCCTTGATGAGGATTTCATTTTCTATCTTCACCATGGGTTGTCACAAGCATAGGTTCTTTATATGCTTATTAGTGAGCTTGTGAACCCGTTTGCTAGTTGTGTGTGGGAATGACATGCCTTGCACCGTGTATCTCATTCTTTCAAGACTATATTGATGCTTAATGCTCATCCGTACATTAGTCTTCTCAAGTGCATTGCATTGACTCACACACATCGGTTTGGTTGAGCCTATTCTTAGTTGCCTCTATTACATGTTGCTCAACCATGTGCTTGTTGCAAGTGCTAGGCTTTGTCTCCTATTTGCCCACTTGCACTTGTTGTAAGTTTCTATTGATTTCAGGGGAGCTATGATCCTATTTTGTGCACTTTGTATCCAATTACAAAACATTCTTATTTATGCACAAATCATGGGGAGCTTCTCTAGTTTCTTTAGAACACTCCTCGTCTCATATCATAATATCCTTCATTCATGTGACTCATAGGATCTTTGTTCTAGTTGGTTCAATTGATATCCTTAGATTTCTTGTTTCAATTGGTATCTTTTGATTGCTTGATTGCTTGTTTCTCTCTTTGTTATGTCTTTGTGGCATATCATTCTTTTGCAATCTTTGGGCCTCAATATAGTTTGTGTTCCCCCAAGTATTTACCATTGGATATGTGTATTGCATTCCACTCTCTTGTTGAGAAATACAGAATTTATGGAGGACCACAATTTATATTGGCCTTCTTAGATTTTTGCCCATTTTGGCAATCAATGCCAATGGGGGAGAAATTTCAGAGAGTTTTGTGGAGAAGTTTAGAGAGTTATCTTCTCTTGCTTTGGTTTTGTTCCTAAGCATTTGCATCTCATTCTCCTGCATCATTGGTTGTTGCATTGCATTGTGATGCATAACTCCTTGTATAAACTCTCTTGAAAGTGATTGTCATCAATTACCAAAATGGGGGAGATTGAAAGAACATGTGGTGCCCCCATGTTTGGTTTTGGTAATTGATGACAATCTCTATGGACTAATGGTTGCCTCGAGTTATATTTGAAGGTTTTGTCCATAGGCTTTTCTTGAAGTCCATGTGTTGGTTTCAAGGAGTTTATGAGTTGACCAAGGTGCTATTAAGGAATTATCCAAAGATTGGTCATGTGAGTGTTGAGCTTATTGCAAGCATGTCTTGAAGAAGAAGATTGTGTGATTATTCATGTTTACCTTCAAGACATCATCCAAATGAACAGAGTTGGAAAGATTCAAGGTTGATCAAGACTAAGTCAAGAGTGAATCAAGTTGATCAACTCACAAAGCGTAGAAGATGTACCGAGAGGGATCAAGTGGTCCCATGATATGGTAAGCATTGTCCATTGCACTTTGTGTACTAACCCATGGTCTATGTGAGAGTTCTATGTGGGGTTAGGTACGTGTCCATGGGCTTGTGTCAAGAGGAAAATATCATACAACCCATGGAAAGGATGACATCAAGTGGTGATCGTCATT
The DNA here is from genome assembly GCA_963921465.1 of Triticum timopheevii. Classification (NCBI taxonomy): domain Eukaryota; kingdom Viridiplantae; phylum Streptophyta; class Magnoliopsida; order Poales; family Poaceae; genus Triticum; species Triticum timopheevii. Next base: position 581,240,447 of record OY997270.1, on the reverse strand, counting down.
AAGATTGCCATGTACAAGTTCAAGTGGAGCATCACGAAGAGATCAAGAGCTTGAATCTTGCCATCTATTTTGGTGTCAATGGACTTGTGAAGATGTGCCGAAGAGTGGCTCACCCATAGTGGACTATGGAGGAGCAATCATCTAGTCTTCATCGAGCCAACGCAATCAAGAAAGGTGGTCCAACTTGAGGGAGTCAAGATCGTCAGCATCTTGCTCAAGTGGACCATGTGCAAGGCAAAGGTTTTCCCCTGATATATTTTCTATTTTACCGGTCTCGTGTTGGTAGTTGGGAGACCGGGTTATAGGATCGTTTGCCGTACTATCAAGGGGGGCACTCAAGTTGGTAGCTTGATTGTATCGTTAGTAGAGAGCTCAAACCATTGCATCCTTGCATCATGTTTCTTGGTTCTTGTTTGGTTCTCTTTGTGAGTCTTAGAGCTTATGGTCATCTTGATGACAAGCTTGAGTTCATCGAAAACGGAGTTCGCATGCGTCTTCTATGATGTTTTCGGTGTTGGAGGTTTTACCGGAATTATCCGAGGAAGGGTTCTCACCATTTTCTTATGGGCCTTTTCTCATTTGCTTCTTATTGATATTTATTTCAAGATTGTGTTAGCCCTTGTCGCTAGCTTTCCAACAAACTTGGTTTCATCGAATTCGGAGTCCGTTTGCAAAACTTGTGGCTATTTTGGTGTTCTGAAAAGGCTGCAGCGGTACTACCGTGAATTGGAGCGGATGTAATTTTTATTTCCGCTCCAGCCGCGGTAGTACCGCTCCGGACCAAAAACTCATCCCAAGTCCTGCGGTGGTAGGCCCGGATGTCATTTTTTAGTACCGCTCGCAAGCAGTAGCACCGCTACCCTTAGCAGTAGTACCGCTACCCCTAGCGGTAGTACCGTGAGGTCAAGCGGTACTACCGCTCCAACGGTTCTTCTGGCCTTTTTGCCTCCTCGCTGTTGTGTTTCGAAGGGGCTGTGAGCATAACGGTTGGATTCGGGAGCTCCTATAAAAGGGGGTCTTCTTCCCCATTCAACCTAATCCTTTGAGCTCGTGTTCTTCCCCCATTGTTGACCTTCCCCGAGCTTGCTATCTCTAAATCCCTCCATGGATTCTTGCTAGTTTTTAGGGGAAAAGAGAAAGGAGATCTAGATCCACGTTTCCACCAATCACTTTCTCCTCTAAGTGAGGGGAACCCATTGGATCTAGATCTTGGAGTTCTTCGTGTTCTTGTTTCGTTCTTCCTCTCATTTTCTTCCCTAGCATTAGTTGCTTTAGTGGGATTTGGGAGAGAAGGACTTGGGCACTCCATGTGCCCTTGCCATTGCATTTAGTGCATCGGTTTGAGTTCTCCTCGGTGATACGTGGAAGTGAAGTTTGAGAAGCTTATTACTCTTGGGTGTTTGGGCACCCTAGAGCTTGTTCCTCTTGGGTGCCTTGGCGCCCTAGACGGTTGGTGGTGTTCGAAGCTCAATCATTGTGGTGTAAAGCTCCGAGCAAGCGTCGGGGTCTCCAATTAGGTTGGGGAGATCGCCCCGAGCAATAAGACGGGTACCGGTGACCGCCCCCAAGGGTTGCCAAAGTGTACGGGTTCGGTGACCGCCCCCAAGGGTCACCATTTGTATGGGTTCAGTGACCGCCCTCAAGGGTCCCTTAGTGGAATCACGGCATCTTGCATTGTGCGAGGGTGTGAGGAGATTACGGTGGCCCTAGTGGCTTCTTGGGGAGCATTGTGCCTCCACACCGCTCCAAACAGAGATTAGCATCCGCAAGGGTGTGAACTTCGGGATACATCGTCGTCTTCACGTGCCTCGGTGATCTTTTACCCAAACCCTTTACTTATGCACTTTACTTTGTGATAGCCATATTGTTCTTTGTCATATATCTTGATATCACATAGTTGCTTATCTTGCTTAGCATAAGTTGTTGGTGCACATAGGTGAGCCTAGTTGTTGTAGGTTTTGTGTTTGGCAAATTAACCGCTAGTTTTATTCCGCATTTGTTCTAGCCTAAACCGTAATTATTTGAAAGCGCCTATTCACCCCCCCCCCTCTAGGCAACATCCACGATCTTTCACCATCTAATTAGTTTCTCTCACGGTCTTTATTTTGTTATATTCCATTTTGTTCCTGATCTCCACTTGATGCATGATGATGTGTCGATGTATGTGAACACTTGCATCCATCCATCCACCTTGTGCCGTAATTAGAGCAACTCTAGGAGACCCCGCATCCCGCCCCGGCCCGCAAATTTTTTTGCGGGGCGCGGCAAATCTTCTCCCCCAACCTTTATCTTCACAGTCTGGGAGGCTGACCCGAGCTGAACCCCTATCCGGCGCGAGATTTGGCGGGAGGGACATTTCCGCGCGCCCTTTCCCGCTCCCCGCACCCTCCGCCACCATTGCGCCCCCCCCCCCCCTCCGCAAGCTCCGGTTCCTCCTTCCCGGCCGTTCCTCGCCGCCATGGACAACCCCATGCAGTCCCCCGTCACCGTCGAGATCGCGCATGCTCCTTCCCCTCGGGAAGATCTCGTCGCTGGCCATGTTGCCCCCGCCGCCGTCGCCCAAGCACACGACGTGCCAGCCCTCAAGCGGCAGGGCAATGTGGTCATGCAGGGTGGGAATCCGGCTGCCCCCGCCTCGACAGCCCGCGCCCCGGACGCCAACGCCGCAGTGCGATCCCGGTCGGCGACGGAGAATGCCGGCAAGACCGCGGGCGTAAAGCGGAGGAAGGTTCCGGCTAAAAGGAAGCCACCTTCTTCAACCTCTCACTCCACCCCCCCCCCCCCCACAAGGAGGTGCTCCAGCGATGCCATTCAACGGTGCCCCCCCCCCCCCCCCCCCGCAAGCAAGGTATTCGACGAAATGGCTGCAAGGTATGCCTCTTCGGTCTTGGCAATTCCCTTTCATTTTTCGCCATTAGTCTCGATACCTCGTGACTTGTTATCATTCGCTATAGCGGTGGTTCAAGGGCGTTGGGAGAATATTAAGCCTATGTGTAGCCGTTGGGCAGCTTGCTTGGAGAAAGTTCGCAATGCACCTCCAAGTGGCACCGTGGAGTCCGACTATGTGAGTTTGTTTTTCCTTTGTTCAAGTTGTGCATCATCATAATGTATAATGGGAAATGATTGCATCACTTTGTTCACATTTTGTAGGAAAAGATTGCTCAACATAGATACAAGGACATGGAAGCTTTGGAAGGCAGATTCTTCAAATTAGAGCATTGTTGGGAGTTGCTCCAAAAGTGCGAGAAGTGGAAGTTGATCGACAAAGAATCCCCACCAAAGAGAGTTTCACTTGTAAACATGGATGAAGATGAGATGATGATGGCCCAAGAAATTTGCACAAGCCCGATGGCGATAAGAAGACTAAAGAGAAGATGAAGAGAGAACAAGAAGCATCGAGCTTGAGGGAGAAGATTGATGCCATGGTGCAATCAAACGAGTTGATGTTGTTGAAGTCGTTGGAGATCAAGAAAGAATTGGCCGAGAAGAAGGCAAAAGAGAAGCAAGAAAAATGGCAAATGCTCAAGGAAGAGGAGCTCTGCAAAGCTTCCATTGAGTAGAGAAAAGCATGCGCCTCTGAAAACAAATCGATGTCATTGTTGCTCGACCAAGAGAACAAGATCATGTCAATGAACCGCAATGACATGGACGACCTCACCAAAACATGGCATGATATGGCAAGGAGAGAGATTTTGAAGAGGAGAATGGTCGCCTCGGCCGGTCTGTGTTCCAGTTCCGGTGATGTTTTCTCTGCTCCATATGGTGGCAATGTGGATGATTTCGGTGCGGGAGTTGGAACAAGCGACGGAGGTGGATTCGGTGGCGCCGATGAACTTCAATATGGACTCCATGGCGCGGAGTGAAGACCGACCCCCAAGATGATGCCAGACATGGGCGCAAACCTTTGCATGCCCTCTGTTGCGTAATGAACTTCGCTTTTATTAGCGTGCAAACTGTTTATGTCGTTTGAATTTGAACTTGTTTACCAAACCCTATGTCAAATGCGAGATTTGCAGTTTTTATGTTTGCGGGTCGTCGCGGTGGTGCCCGAGCAGAACTCGCAGAAGCCGACCTGTAAAAAGCATATTCCATGAATATACTTTTTACGGATCCATTTGGAGGGTCTGCATCTGTGCAGCCCGCGCCGGCCCGCAAAAGTGGTTTTGCGCGAACTGCAAACGCGTTTTGCGGGCCGGCGGGATGCGGGGTGTGCTAGAGTTGCTCTTAACATGAACAAATGGAGGTGGTGTGTGGATGCAGGGAGGGGGAACAACTTGAAGATGGGTAGCACTGTATAGTTTCCTAGCAGCGAATGTTGCCAGCTTCTTTGATTTTTGTCTGTATCATAGTCGATTTGTTCGTTTTTGCTTTATAGCCTTGTAGTTGTTCACCTCTACTACCAGATTTCCATAATGGAAGGTCGTCTGGTGTATTTAAATGTTGCCAGTTTATGTGGGGCAAACAACGAGTGAGCTTATGTCAAAACAAGCATGACATCTCTTTGATAAGTGTTTGAAAAATCATTTCATAATTCTATAAAAAAAGATGGCATCTTCTTCCAGGTACTGATGATGGTAAAAATGTCTCATGTCTACAAGGTTGGAATGTTGAGATATTAGGAAGTGTGCATTAATACTCCCCGTGAAAAACCGACCAACAGGGAATGAGAATAGCCCACGAACTCCAGTTTTTTTTATGTGTCTGTATTTGAATTTATGTGTCTTGACAAAAGTTTAAAGAAATATGGATAACGGTACACACACCATAAATACACACATGCACTCACACATGGTCAGTACCACCACTATCCTAACAATTTAACCACTGGTTGGTTTTAATAACATTTTTTCGAGGCGAAGGCACATGCCATTTTTTCTCCTTCACCATGGACTCTGAATTTGCTGAACTCCAGGCGTGTCGATGGGCTTCTCAGCTTACACGTGAACTGGACGTGGCAAAGCTTATCCTGGAGACGAACTCAAAAAACAGTGGCTTCTAAGTAAAAAAGCTCATAAATTGATAGATCTGTCTATAGCCCTATCGCCGAGGAGGTAAAGAAGTGCATGGGATCAAGGGAGGAGTACATGGTAGCATGGGTGAGATGCTTGGCTAATGGGTCTACTCATTGGCTAGCGGACGAGGGTTGCGCGAATAAGTTATATACAAAACTTGGGTAAGGTATCTGTCGGATTGTATTCATGATGCTATAGAATAAAAAACATATTTTCTTTAACTGTCAATAAAAGAGCATCTATTGCCGGATTAAGTAGATCCGCCCCCTAAACATCTGCGGATGCGCACGGTCAGTGTCTGACCGTGTCCGTTTTGACCCCCTTTTTGTCTAGGCATGCAGTCATGTTTCTCATTTCTCCCTCACTTCATGTGATTTGTGGAGATGAAGAGGAAGAAAGAAAAGAAAGAAAGGTGGACAGTGTCCGCGAGCCCACATATCCTATCCATATTTAGTGTCAATAGAGGGTTTGCGGACAATTTGGATGTATAGGGATGATATGAGGGGTGTGGTTGAGTCACATTTTTTTCCTTCTCTCTCTCTCATGTTCGGTCACTGACGGGGCGCGTCTCTATCCATATTTGGTGTCAATAAAGGGTTTGTAGACAACTCAGATGTATATGGATGATATGAGGGCTGTGGTTGTGTCACCTTTTGCTTCTCTCTCCTGTTCGGTCACTGAGGGGCTCGTTAGTGGAGGATTTGAGAGTATGAAGTGTGTTAGTTGATTGTCATGTTAGCTGAGATGACATTGTTCTCGGGTTTTTTAGCTAGCTCCGTCATTAGCATCTCAACTTCTTTTCAAAAGCCCATAGTAATGCACGGGCATGGAATCCGTTATTAACATCTTAATTTAGTTTAAAAGCCCATAGTAACGCATGGGCATTCTACTAGTTGATACAATATATGAACAAAAGACACAAAGGGCAAACATTTTTAATACTGGAGAAAATACACATCCATTTCTACTACACACGAAATAGGTCTGCGCATGAGCGTCCGAGAGGCTCCAGTTCCTAGTCTTCATTATTTGGCCTCTCAGTTGGGGGCTTGAAGAGAGGCAAGTACTTCCCATTAGTGTCGTAGGAGTGCGACCACTCCCAAACCCTGACGATCTCGATGGGGACGACGCTGGGGGAGCAATCATTGTAGGGTGTGTTTGGTAGGGTGTATGAAGGGTACATGAGTCCAAGAGTTTCCTTCTCGACCCACTTTTGGGTGTTTGGTAGAGTGTATGAAAGGTGCATGAGTCCATAGTAGTTTAGCACAAATACACTAGAAGCATGCATGAAGAGGGGTGTTGAGTTAAGCATGCATGAAGAGGGAACAATTATGCTGAGACAAGAACGCAACCAAACACACCCGTAGTAGATCCGGAGCTCACGGGGTGCTCGACCTGAAGGATGACGCGGACGATGGAGAGGTCACTGCGAAGCAGGAGCGGTCGATCTCGCGCACGACCCCGAACCTACGGCAGTTGTCCGCGGTGTGTATCCCCGTCCGCTGCTCAACAGGGTAGTCGTGCAGTGCTGCGTGGACCTCGTAGCCGCGGGAGACATCAGTGATCATTTCAGCGGGCACGAGCTTCACCGTGATGCCGTCGGGCAGGAACGGCTGCCTGCTCATGGCCACCTCTCTGTCACAAGGCCTGCGGAATAACATAAGAATGTCACCGGAGCGCAAGGCGGTACAGAGGAACTGGAAGTTCTGTTGCAAGTCGAGCGCGAGGGTGCGGAAGACTCGGCGGATGAAGGGCTCCGGGTCCGTGCCGCACGAAGGGGTGAGGCCAACTCCACCACGACCCCATCTTGTCCGGGTGCGTCCGTTTGGGGTAAAACGGACGAATACCGCGGCCCAACGCGCGGCCTCAAACGGACAAATGTCCGGAATCCGTCTGTTTTCGACCCATCCCCGGCCCAAAGTTGCGCTCGGTTTGGGGTGAAACGGACGCGCGCGGACGGCCGCGACGCACGCCCTTGTCCTTCTCGTGGCCCGCCTATCGGGGACACTAGCAGTCCCTCCCTCCCAACGCTTCAAACCCTCTCTCTCCCGCCCCGCCCCGCCGCCAGTGCTGCCGCTATTGTCCGGCCGTCCATACCAAACCACGTGTAGACATGGTCGCCACCACGCCCGCGCTTTCGCCGTAGTTTTGGCCGTCGATCGAAGGAGGTTTGGCCGTCGCCGCCTTTGCCGGTGGCAAAGGAGACACGACTGCCGGCGACGTACCACGGTGGCCGCGGCAGCTTCCGACGGCTCCAGAGCGGCCAGTAGCCGTCCGACAACCATCCCTGCTGCGTCGAGGTGATCATCGTGGCCTCTTCGCGCACCACGCCCGCAAGGTGTTCGACATTTTTCCCACAAAGGTATGGACAGTGGAGACGAGTTCTTCTTCCACCACTTCCTTTGTTCATCGGACGATTCGTCGTCGGATGATGAAGATCTTGTGGTGGCTGCACTGGTCGTTCACGACCACATTCAACGGCAGCTACCTCGGTACACGGGGTCAGTCGCTGACCGTGCTCCCAACATGAACCGCAACAGGGAGAGAGGCCACGCCCTGCTCTATGTCGACTACTTTTCCAACAAACCGCTCTTCAAGCCGGATAAATTCCGTCGCCGTTTTTGAATGGCAAGGCATGTGTTCAATCGTATTCGAGAGGGAGTGGTTGCTCATGACCCGTACTTCGAGTGCAAGATGGATGCCCTTGGCAAGCTTGGGTTCTCCTCTTACCAGAAATGCACTGTGGCCGTCCGCATCCTTGCCTATGGAATTCCAGGCGATCTGGTGGATGAGTACGTGCGTATGAGCGAGACAACATGTCTGATGTCAATGTACAAGTTCTGCCAAGTTGTGATCGAGGTGTTTGGCCCAGAGTACTTGAGGCGGCCAACTGTAGCTGATACAAAGAGATTGTTGGCGACCAACGCAGCAAGAGGCTTTCCAGGCATGCTTGGCAGCATAGATTGTATGCACTGGGAGTGGAAGAACTGTCCATTTGCTTGGCAGGGCCAGTACAAGGGGCATGTCAGCGAGTGCACTGTCATATTAGAAGCGGTGGCATCGCAGGATCTCTGGATATGGCATTCTTTCTTCGGTATGGCAGGTTCTCACAATGATATCAACGTGCTGCAACGTTCTCCAGTCTTCGCGAGGCTTGCAGAAGGCCGCTCCCCACCTGTCAATTTTGAGGTCAACGGCCACCAGTACAACAAAGGATACTATCTAGCTGATGGTATATATCCTCCGTGGTCAACTTTTGTGAAGACAATCTCGAAGCCCCAAGGTGAGAAGAGAAAGAGATTTGCCCAAATGCAAGAGAGTGTTAGAAAGGATGTGGAACGTGCTTTTGGTGTGGTTCAATCTCGATGGGGCATCGTTTGATACCCGGCACTGTCATGGGATGAAAGGAAGCTTTGGAAGGTGATGATTGCTTGTGTGATCATGCACAACATGATCGTCGAGGACGAGCGTGATGACAGTATCTTCGACCAAGGATTTGATTATCAAGGTGACAATGTTGAGCCCCTGCACCAAGAACCAGCCACGTTTGATCAGTTCTGCCAGTTCCATCGTGAGCTGCGTGATTGGCACACTCATAAGGCTCTTCAAAATGACTTGGTTGAGCACGTCTGGGAGCATATTGGCAACCGATAGATGTATTGGTTCGTTTTATGTTTATTCAAGACAATTTCGATTTGGTTGTAGAACTATCTTTATTAGAGACAATTTCGATTGGGTTGTAAAACTATTTTAATTTTCAAACAATTAATATTTGAACGTGCAAAACTTGTTTTTATATGAAAATATGGGCATTTTAGGCCCTGGCAGACGAGATGGGGCAAACGGATGCGGCCTCATTGCGCTACCCAAACGGACAAAACGGATGTTCGTTTGGGTCGCGCGGTGGAGTTGGCCTGATGCATGCGTAGGCGATGCGCCCCGCGTAGAGCGCCCCCGAACCATTGGGACTGCCAGTACGTACAGCTTGGTGATGGAGTCTGGGAGGGATACGTCGGTGAGGTCGCGGACAGGGTGACCGGACGGTCGGAGGGAATCTCCAACGCCGTCGCACCCTCCGGCAGCAGGGCGTCAGCGGGCAACATTTGGACAGCGCGAGAAGTGAACTGGAAATGTGGAATGGAGTCTGATGTTGGGACTTGGGAGGAGGAAGAGCCGAAGAGTGGTGGTGTTTTCATGGGCACCCGCACCAGGCATGGATGACCCGAGGAGTGGTGCTTGGTAGCTCGCCGTTACTGCAGCGCAGGCAGCTCACCTCTGTGTGGTGTGGAGTGATGGCATGGCAGTGGCAGCTCTGTTCTGCGATAGGGCAGGGCATGCCGCATGCATTTGACTTCAGCCTCCTTCTATGGTTGCTATTCCAGTCTGTGTCTACTCGGGAGTACTAGCTGAATCACTATTCACTAGCCCTTGACATGAGCAAGGCTGTGACTCTGCAGCAGGGAATCGTGTAGGTTGGGGTGCTGGCTGCACCCTGGAGGTCTATGACCCGCTAGAGTAACTAGATGACCCGTTGCGCCAATGGCGCAAAGGCCGAGTGTAAGCAAGTAGTGAAAGAGTGAGCATATATCTCTTTTATCATGGCTGCCTCAAAAGCATACTACACAGCAGTCTAAGTAGCAAATTACCGATAGTTAAATGCACAGTATGGTCTTAGGGGATTACATAAGATACAAAAGTATGATAAACACAGAAGTCTTGATCTAATATTAAGTTATATAACAAGGAGCTCTTGCAACTTGCTTATATTGAGTAGACGATCAGGCGTAGTCCCTTGGGAGTTCATCTGTGCCTGACAGAAGAAGTCGCTCCATCCTTTAGTGATGGTGGCCCTTTTGTCAACACCCTTGATAAAGCGTGTTGTGACAGCGGTAGTTCCATCTCCAATAGTGATTGGCAGTTCACCACGATCAACGTCCATGGGTGGGAAAAGGGAACCAGTAGAAAAAGGAATGCTAAAGTACTGAAAATAACAGTAAATGTTAGTTATTGTGTGAAATAGGACAGAGCAACTGCAAAGGATTACCATTCTTTTGCGTGTGTTGCAAATGTTTCTGTCATGTGGCACACATAGTAGCGATCAGGCATGGTGGTGCTGCAGATGATCTTTCGCAGTCTATGAACATTATGGTTGTAGAGCTTAACTGTGTTGCCCCACACAATGTGGTGACTAAACTCATCTAAGTAGTGGATGCAAGTCTCGCCTATGTTAAATTATATAAAGTTATATCGTTTAGCAGTTGTTGCGAGAGTTGTTGGAATGAGAAGAGTAATGTAGCCCTTACCACAGAGAATGTACTTTCCAGGCTTTAGATGGATTTTCTTGCCTTTGAACTTTCGGATTGAGCTTGCTTTTCATGGGCAATGAATATACTCGAAAGCTGACATCACTCGTTGCACCAATGGCGCAAAAAGCATCGGCCAGACGAGTCTTCAAACCATGTGTATGTGCTAGTTTAAGATATATACTTTTATCTCATTGTATGGTATCATGACAGATGAAAAGGAAGTAATGACATTACCGATAATAGCATACATTGGTTTGACAAAGAAAGTTGTAGTAGGATCAATCCAAAGACATAAAAAATTGAACACTGATTAGATCATAAGAAAATAGAAATTTAGTGCTGATACATAGTGTTTTAAGAGAACCTAGTGCTGATCTGCACTAAGTTTACAAACATTATGTCTGTAGAGTTTAACTATGTTGCCCCACACAACGTGGCGACTAAACTCATCTAGGTGGTGGATGTCAGGCTTACCTATGTTAAATTATACAAAGTTATACCATTTAGAAGTTGTTGTGAGAGTACGTAGTTGGAATGAGAAGAATAATGTAGCTCTTACCGCGTAGAATGCATTTTCCTTATTTTCTTGCCTTTGAACTTTTGGATTGAGCTTCCTTTGCGTGGGCGATGAATATACTCGAATGGTTTGTTGTGCTTGCGACAGGTTCCCCTGGAACGGCGGGTTCGATGCAGCGCGAGCTCCGCCTGGCCGTGCACTGAACCACATGTGAGCTCTGCCAACACCCTTCACCTGTGGTGGACCCGTGACACACCTTCACTGCCACCACACGCTGCTTCATCCCCTCATGGCCTCGTGCTCGCCGTTGTAGTGTCGCATGTGCCCCGTGTTGGCCGTTGCCATGGCCGCAAAGTGGGTCAAGATTTGTGGAGCTGCGCATGGGGCGAGCATATTGGCCCACACTGCTCAATCCTGTCTGGGCGTCGTTTGGATTGGGCGGCGGAGATGGCGAAATTTTGGCACCTCAGGTTCGGTTCCTTTGCTTCACTTTTCTGGTTGTCGTGTGTTTCATCGCTAGGGACGAATGAGTTCATGGGTGGATGCTAAGGAAGTATAGACGTGGGCTTGGGTATAACTCAAGACGACTCGACATTGTTTCAATATTATTGTGTAGGTTGATGGTTTGGCGCTTTTGTGTTGCCTTGTGTAAAAAGAGAGAAATTCTAATTTTGATAGTTTGGCTGGTACATCATCCTTTTCTTTTCTTTTGGATGTCCATGAATTCCGACCTGCTCAATGGGGAAACAAATGCTCAATATAGTGACCTCACCTCAAATTCTCAAATTCGGTGTTAAACTAACACAATGTATTTTTTATCTTCCTCATAGTTATGTACACTCTGACATCTCACATGTTGTAAAAGTCGTGTTTCATTGATGAAATAGAACAGGGTGGCGAGGCTCCTATATTTCAAGAAATAAAATCTTAGAGTAGCAAGTAATTCACCTGCTCCTTCCGTGGGGGAACCATGGCACTAGCTGGCAGGACGTTTCTTGGATTGGAAAAATAAAATCTTAGAGTAGCAAGTAATTCACCTGCTCCTTTTGTGTTGCCCCAGACTTAATGTACTTTAAACCCTCCATTCCTAAATATAAGGTGTATTAGTTTTTCAAAAAGTCAACTGTTGTCTATGTTTGACCAACTTTACAGCAAAATATATAAAGATTTATAATACTAAATATATAAAATGTAAAAATATAGTTCATGATGAATCTAGTGATAATGATTTGGTATTCTAGATATTGATATTTTTTTCTATAAACTTGGTCAAACCTGGAGAAGTTTGACTTTTTGGAAAAATAATACACCTTATATTGAGGAACGGAGGGAGTATTACTTAGAACTTCTTTATCCTTTCTTCATTCTCCTATTACAGAAGCTACACCATATGGTTGTTTGATGATCTGTTAATTCTTCATGGCAATGTGGTTCGTCAATAGCCATTAGTGGTACATGCACGTGTGTTGAGTTTAATTTCAGTTATAGTTTGACTTAGTGGTCACTTGCTTTGTCGGTCTTTGCCCATGGAGTTTGGAATGCTCATATGATTTCTATTCAAAAAGTTTCCAAAATAGGAGGAACTTGGCAGCCATGCCATTTTGTGACCTTCAGATAAGGTGTTGTTCCATGCATTGTGCTTATCTTGCCAAGAACAAAAGAAGTGCTTACTCTCCGTCATGTTAGAATTTCTGATTCAGTAAACAAGTGGTCATGTATCAGGAGGAATGAGGAAGACGGACAGGAGGAGTTTGGTGCCAATTCTACAGGCGTAGAGGATTTTCCTTTGGACTATTATTAGGGCTGTTTGTAGTTATTAATAGAATTATTAAGGTAGAGAAAGGAGGACCACTGGATTATAACGGACGGCAGATTTTGCCTTCTACAACACCTATACAGCAGAGGAGCCGAACCCAATTTTCAGACCCCCCAGCCCTGACGTGGTCTCTCCCTTACCCATGTTGCAGCAACTGTGCTGTAAGCTGTAGCATTGCCAACGATGTTGAACTTGACGGGTATGTGCTGTTCACTGGCAACTTGAGCGCACGAGGCAGGTTCGTTGTGTCCGGGGACCTCCTCATCGATGGCGCAGGAGGGTGGTGCTCGAGGAATCACGCAAGTTTCTTTTCACAAAGCGTGTGCTCGAGATGGAGGATGGCATCGTTTCATACCTCATCGTTTTATGCGAGCATTGGATTCCAATTAGACCGATGCTATGTAATTACTGGAGCTCTGAAGCTATAGTTACGGGATCCAGTCTTTTTAGACCCTTGACATCACATACCTACATGATGTGTTAATGTTGTTCTATATATACCTGGAACCATGCTATAAAACTAAATTTACCATGCTACAAAGTAAACTTGCCATGTTAGTTCACATAAAGAATCCTTTGTGCAGGGAGTTCTAGTGAAGCTTTATACAAGGAGCTATGGCATGCTTGGGCTAGGCCGTTGATCACAGTCCTCACCAAGGTGGAAGTTTACTACTTTTCGCATGTTTATATTGGAACAGGCATGTTTATATTAGAACAGGCATGTCTCACCGCCATTGGTGTTTGCTCTTCTTGATGCCCCATAACCAATGAATGAATTTGCTACACAACACAAACAGTAGCTATTTGTGTTATGGGACACTGCTTTGTTCTTGTGTTAAAAAATGACAATATGACTTTGTTTATGCGGAATAATCATCCAGGTATTTAAAGTTCATCCACGTACATATTTAGAACTTGATATTCTCTAGTGTGGTCATGTATTAGTTGAAAAATGTATATCCATCAGAGGGAACCACCTTACATACAGTGCTTCCAGCCTTACAGGCCTCACCAGAAGTCCCTTTGCCAACCTTCACTGTGATGACTAACTTACTACTTGACAAATATCTTTGCTAACTGATAAAAGCAACAACGTAGGTACATAAACTCATTTTCACATGTTATGACAAACTGATTTCTTCCAGCTGACAAAAAACCTAGAAAACAGAGTACTAATACATAGAGACGGTATAATTGTTAAGGCTACTTTACGAATTAATTTGGGAATAGACTGAACATATCAGGATATACATGAGTTGACTGCGAACAAAAGAAATCATCATCTACTAATACTATACTAAATGAACATTATCCATTCACATCTCCAGTATTGTACTATTATACATGACAGAGAATGACTAACAGTACTCGTTCTTCTCTTAAAGCTGCCAAGAAAATACAGTCAGTAGAAAAGTTAGAAGGATTTTGAGCACTAAACTCCAGTTATCAATACACCGGACTGTCTACCGATCTCCAACCGGTTAATTTAAGAATCATCACCTTTACCAATAAGGGGGCAATTGTCTGTAAGATGTGATTTGCTTGCATGCATTTCATAGATAAATATGTGCATAAAAGTTAGGACTTGCCTACATACCTGGATATTTACATTCACATAGACAATATATCTTCAATTCACATGTAGGACACAAAAATGTATAGTCACAAACTCACAATTCCATGGCAGCAAAAATATTCAATAATCTGTGAACTCCATAAACAATGATATTATAGATCTCTTGTTTTGTTGATATATTGACATATAGAAGGAGATGTAATCTACAGGAGAGAAGCAGCCATCAATGGTGTTAATGTCACATCTCCATAGTACCATCGGTCCAAAGGCACTCAAGTAGAAATCAAAACACAAAAACGACAAATGTGAAATGGCACTGGGAGTTTGGAGCCCGCCCATCTGATTTAGATGATCTGGGAAAGAGCAATGATTTTGCCCTCTTGTGGATTTAAAATACAATTAGAAAAGTTCACTGAACTGATGAATGGGTGTTTTAAGCTCACCCAACTTCCTTAGTTTTGAAAATGAACAAATCCTTCTCAAAACATAATTTAATACATCATATCTATGCAGAAATTGCCAATTCAATTTTCTGGTAAGCAATAGTTAAAACGTAGGAACTTCTAGTACAACATATATATACACAGGAGTATATATCAGAAAGCATGGTAGAGTTCTTTTGTTATTAAAATGCTCCGTCTTGTGAGTTTAATAGCAGTTTAGGATAAAATCCTGGATCGCTACACCAGTCACTAAAGTTGAGCGTTGGAGGGCTTCAAAGATCCAGCTGATGGTGTTAAACCGATGATGCACAGTCAGCTTCCTCGTCAGGACAAAGCTTACACGCAGCCCAGGCCAATTGGGCTGATCAGAAAGTCAAAAGAAATTGAAACCCACCCTATTAGACTTCCTACACACAAGCACTGACACTTCAAACACACACATGCGCCACCTGTATTATAGGTGTGCTAATGCCTAAAGTGACAGAACAAATCATGCTCCTATGCACATCACAACAGACATGCGTAAACACATTACAAATTTCTGAAGAAAAGGGTCGGGGTGTCACAAGGCCACATGATTTTCATAGGAAAGACTTCTGGTCAATGGTCATGTGTCATCTAAAAGTATATGCATGCAAGGACCTTTCCTCTCTTGATCTTGGGAACATCTACCTGCCTAGAAAGATGCTAGAAGCATGATGCAGACCAGCGGCAAAGTATTTTCCCCATAAGAAGCTACTCCCTCCGTTCCAAAATACTCCCTCCATTCGGAATTACTTATCGTAGAAATGGATGTATCTAGATGTATTTTAGTTCTAGATACATCCATTTCCGAGACAAATAATTCCGAACGGAGGGAGTAGATAACTCAACTTTGTACTAAAGTTAGTACAAAGTTGAGTCATCTATTTTGGAACGGAGGGAGTACATAGAGAGAGCAGTGAGCCACTGATCCTCACCTAGCTAGTGCGTGCGCGCGCCCACACACACATCAAACCAACACACCATACACACAGCAGCAGCACGCAAGCAACAAACACGCATGTGGCGCAGCGCACACGGAGCCAGAGACACAACCAATAAAGCGTGGAGGAGACACAACCAATAAAGCGTGGAGCAGACCGTCACGCTTGCCGTCGAGCCGCTCACACTAAAAGGGATCAAAGAGTAGGACATTTCCATTCGTAAACCTTCTCATCGTAGGGAGTAATTATCAAACTGAGAAACAAAAGGAAAAGAAAAGCAAGAAGTTCCCTTCCTCCATCCGTTTTTTATTTTCTTTAACTTATATACATCAGACCAACACACAAGCACTTTATAAGAACATAATTCCCAATTCAAGAACACGGTTGAATATTAGAGCACCACATACTACTCTTCGCAAAGTAAAACCGGGCAAGCCAAGTCATGATTATGCTATTAGTCAGTAGGTACATTACACAGCTTGTTCATGCGGAGAACATCTGCTATTAGATTCTTATAGCCACACTTCATGTTTCTATTTTCTAAATAAAAATAAGTGATCTCACCACAGTAAAAAATAAACACATATATAGCCGACAGAATTACCCTGCAAAACTATCAACAAGGTAGTAGCAAAATATTATACTATCCTAATCATGTTACTAAATTACAATTGACCGACTCTAGTCTAGGTTTTAAATTTGAAAAGGGAGAACAACTCACCATTTCTTCTTGGACACGTGTTTCCTATCACCAGTCCCCTTCATGCCGCCTGAATCCTCATTGATCTCTGCAAATCTTTAAACGAAAGCATCCAAATAAGCAATATGTATATACTCCCTCCGTTCCAAAATAAGTGACTCAACTTTGTATTAACAAAGTAGAAAAATCAAATTAAGAAAAGCTATCTAATTGATGGAAGGAACTTCATTTTGTAATGTAATTCACTCTATCAGGCAAACTGTGATGTTTTGGCATCCACGGTCAAAACATCAACATAAAATTCAAATATTTAGACATGACAATAGCAGAGTTTTTCTCAATCATTCATGTGGGACAAAATACATAGAATGTAACAGTAGCACTTCTTTCTCATGTACTCATGTTGGACAGAACGAATATTAGATGCTGAAAAATCATGTTACACATGAAGCCAAATAAGCATTTCTGCATAAACCAAAAGGATAAACTCACCCTGGGGTAAACTGCAATCATCTGATAACGACATCAATCCTGTATAATCTATTCAAACAGATTCATAGGTCAAAATATGACAAATAGCATCCATCGTGTAGCTTTGTTAAGGGTATTGTTTGATTCCGGGCTGCAAAGCATAAACACTTGTTACTACATTTAAATCTATGCTGCTAAAAATGATAAGTGGTAAGAATTATGAAAATATATAACACCCTTTCCAAGGATTCCAAAAACTAAAAAGAAAAGGATGCCAGTATGGGCTCTTCTATTTGTGCACTTTATATTTTCTATATGAAAAGGAATAAGAGATGAAACCTAGCAAGCAGTCAAGCGAACCTGACGGTACTGGTCTCTTGCCATCGAGGTCAATGCACTTCATTCGGCCCTGCGTGCTACTTCCTTCATGCCGCCAGGCTTTCTTACTCTTGCCGTCCTCTCCCTTGAATGCAGTGTACATACACCATAGAAAAATGTAAGGAACTGAACATATGACATATCCTTCATCAATTCTTAATAAAAAACTAAAAGTTCAGTTTTTCTCATTGGCTCATAAGCCTGCTCTTCAATCCTTTCTTCTCACAGAGAGTTTTCCTCTCCCTCCAGTGCAAGGAACAACAAGTGCATACACCATAGAGAGAATGTTAGCAACTGAACATATACCATGTCATTCATCAATTCTTACAAAAAACTGAACTGAAAATGAAGCTCTTCTCATTGGCTCATAGCCTTGTTTTCAATCCTTGCTTCTCACACAGTGTTTCTAGATTCACAAATAACCAAATAAGGAGGCAACCAACAACATATAGTAGCACATATTAGCAGCACAAGTAGAGTCAGGCCAAGCAGCAGCCAAGCTTGGTAGCAGCAGAACCAACATCAAACACATATACCAACACAAATCAAAGGGAGGTGGGGATCTTGACCAGAATCAGACTCTTCTCACCCTCTCTTTCTTCTCCTCCTCCTCGTCCGAGGCTACACCGTCGTGCCAGCATGTCAATGTCAATCTTGTCGATGAGCTCGCCTTTGGTGCGGCGCTGATAGTGGCCGGGACGGTTGGGGCCCCATCCCTGGGCGAGCGCCCGGACCCAGCTCTCAAGCCGGGCGTGGTCCAGCAGCCTGACGGCGGGTTCGTCGATGACCACGCTGCCAGGGCGGCAAGGAACTCGTGGGGAACGAAGGCGAGGCCGGTGTTGGCCCTTGTGAGGGCGTCGACGTCATGGGCGGCGAGGAAGGGGTTGACGGTGGTGGCAGGGAGAGGAGACGAGGGGGGATTCTGGGAGGGTGAGTGGAGGCGCGCGGGTGGCGGGCCTTGGCCCAGACCAGCTCCTCGACGGCTAGGGTCTGGGGCCGGGGCTCGGGATCCTCGGTCGCCACCCTCCCCTGCTCCTTGCAATGGTGGCGGCATGGGAGAGAGAGAGGAGGACGAGGAGGAGTAGGAGAGGTGGCGGCACGAAGATCTGCGCCCGATCCAGAATCATGGCGTGCGGCGCGTGATGCCGGTGACCTGCGCCCGACTCGGCTGGACCGAGAACCGCCGCCCCCACTGCTGCACCTCAAGCGCCGGGGAGAGAAGGCAGCGTCGGCCGCCGCGTGCCAAGAAGAGGATGGAGCCGGCGGCGCGGCGGGAGGGAAGGAAGGGATCGGGGGAGGGGAGAGCACGGGAGAGAAGGAACGGGATATTTTTCACCCCGGTCGATCCAGGTTTTCATCGTTGCTCTCGCTCCCAGAAACCCATCTCCACCACGGGGAAGAAAAAACCAGCTGATTCCTAGACCCCCACAGTTAACAAGGCCCACACGTCATTTACCTATTGTACCAGTCATGTATGTACAAAACAATCAACGGTTTACCAGGCACCAGCAGCAAAAAAAAACTGTAGCAGCTCGATCGGGTGGACCACGATGTCGCGCGCGAGCGATGCCGCTAGAATGGCGGGTACCCTAGCAGGCTTTATATGTTAGATGGCCACACCGCAAAAATTGGTTGGCGTGGACGAGCGCGCACCCTCCTGATATCGCCAACCATCGATTTTGTCTTGGGGATGTGGGCCGTACGCTGTACTTTAGGTCTTGTAACGTACTACCTCCGTCCGGGTTTATTGGTCCCTATTATATTTCGTGTCAAATTTTGATCATAGTTTAAACTAACAAATTATTCACGCATGTCATCAAACATTATATTTTTGAAATCTATGTTTAAATACGAATCTAATGAGATAAATTTTTTGACATGCATTAATATTTTGTTAATTAAATCTTTAGTCAAAATTTGACACAAACTAGAAAAGGGACATGTAAACCAGGACGGAGGTAGTAGTATCTGTACGGCATACGAGTTGATCTCCGTCTGGTCCTGACGCCGTGGTTGCTGGAAGCTTGTGACCGTCACATGGTGGAAGTAGTGCGTGTGCGGTCCAGCGAGGTCATTTATTACCTAGCTTACCCCGCAACCCATCTGCTCATTCGATCATCAAAATCCAGTGAAAGAACCCTTGCTAGAGCTCGTGGCGAACGCCAACCAAGGTCCAGATTCGGTGGTAGTCCCGTGCCTGGATTGCGGCAGGTTAGTGGTGACGTTCGTCGCGAAGTGGGGTCAGTTCGCCGGCGAGCGGTTCTACAACTACAAGTGTCGCACTCAAATGTAAGTGGATCTTGAGTCAACGAGTGTTCGCTCTTTTTTTGTGTGGATTCGATATCTTAGTTGTATTCTTCATTCCATGGCAGCCGGGGAGAGGTGGATGTGATTTCTACGTGTGGCAGGAAGCCTGCGCGGAACACCTGGCTACGCTTGGACCGGTAGCGCAAATCAATCAAGTTCAGCAGGAAATCGCAGCACCAAATCAAGGTTGTCAGATGCAGGCGGCGGATGGTGGGGTGGGGCAGCAGAACGGTGCACCGGAAGCCTCGCATTTGGCGTCGGCGGCAAGCGAAGCTGCAGTATCTTCCCTCACTGTGGCGGCTGTTGCTCAGCATCAGGCAACCATCGCCCTCGACCCTGCATCGATCAATTTGGTGGTGTCTGTTGGCAAGTAGCAGCACACATAGATAACACTTTGATGGCCAATTCTGGAAGATATCATAAAAAAAAGGAAAAATTAATAGGAAATAAGAGACGAAAGTCAATCTGATCACCAATAGTAGAACTTGTCATCAGCGGCACACACAAACAACATGAGATCTTAATTACCCAGTAATGCACGGAGGTTAGTTTTAAGCAACACACAGCCACATAAGTCAAAGGTTTTGGACAGATACAAGAGGAAATATTGTCACAATTTCTAAGCTGACAATACATAATTTATTTCACACAGCTGGGTACTGAGCACTCATCATACAAGGGAAAAACAGTGGAAATTCAGTGATACACCAGATTAATCTAAGTCAAAGGTTTTAGACATATACAAGAGGAAACATTGTCACAATTTCTAAGCTGACAATACATAATTTATTTCACACCACTAGGTAGTGAGCAATAATCATACAAGGGAAAAACAGTGGAAGTTCAGTGATACACCAGATTAATCACATTTCCACATGTCGTTCATGTGTAGCTTTCTGAGGAACATGTAAACAATCTTTGGACTGTTGCAGGTGTTCTTGCAATGCCCTCCCACTCCGCATATTGAGCACTTGGCTTTTTTTTCCTTTTCTTTTGAGGGAGCTCACCCTCTGTGGACATGTTGTGCTCTTGTGCCATGGTTCGCGACATATACTGCAGAAACGCGTTCGTTTGCTTGTACCACATCCTACAGCAGCATCTAGATGTGCCAGAAACTTACTTTTTTTGCTCTTTGCACCGAGATCATCATATGGAGGCTTGTCTCTGCTGCTGGTTGGTCGACCGACCTTCCGTTTGCGTTCTCGAGCTGCTAAACCAATGAAATTTCCAACTGCGCTACCTCCAGCATCACTCCCGCATACTTTTTGTGGTTCAGGAACAGACTCAATTTTGTACCTTTTGGCTTGTTGAACTCAATTATGTGTTCTAAACCCAGACCGTCATGCTCAGAAGCTAAAGGGATCAGTTTATACATTGCTGATCTAAGAAGCTCCATTGCACAATCATATGCAATTTGGTTTGCATCACCAAGTTTTACAACCTCCAAAGCATGAGTATACAGATTTGAATGTCTGAATGCAATGGAGTTAACCGAAATATGGTCTTTCTGTGCGTGTGCCAACTGCTGTGGAAGTATATCTCTTGCATCTTTCGTCCACCTCTAGAGGATGTGCTTTGATGGTATTTTCTCAATACCCAAGAAATCAAGAACCTGCAATACAGAATATAACTGATCACCATGTATGGTTTTGGAAATGATGCCGACAGCAAACGCTAAGCATGGCAATCGGGAACAGGTTCAGGAGACGCATCTAATACCTCGGAAAAAAGTGTGTATTTAATACTAATAGTTTGCAGTAGAAGAAAGAAATCATTGTCATCCGAAAAAAAGCAAAAAATAATAATCTTAATCAACATTCAAACAACAGATGAACTAACCAGCAAAGTGGCTATTGTCCAAATTGCACTCGGTGCAACTGAAGTTTACATGTTGAAAATGAGCCAAGAAATTAGCCCGTTAGTTCAATTTTCAAGTCTTCTGAAGATAAAAGCTGCCCATACCGCGAGTGACTGAAATACGCAATCGTATCACCAGTACGCTAAGAATATTGAAAATACGTCATCGAGTAACAAAACGGAAAGAAATCACGGCAGAAATGAAGCAGCGGGTTGTGTTCATTGTGAGTAAGGAAACTGGGCTGATAAGAAGCTTTGGCCACAGACCTGACCAAACTCAACTGAACTAGATCATGTGTTTGTTGTATCCAAACAGAAGGCCTCAGAGACACAACGTGTGCGACTTGTCACTTCATTAGAGTGAGTACAGCTCACAGTTCCCTGGCGAATCCATGATGAAAAGATTACGGTTGGCTCGTGCATACAAAGCAGCAAATGAAGATGCAGTGCTGGTACGGCAAAATGAAGATGCAGTACAAGCGTGTGAGATATTTTACATGTAAGACATCATCAGCTAAAGAACAACAGAGGTTTCAGAAAAACCAACAAGAAAAACTTAGCTTGGACACGAAGTGGAGTGGCTCAAGTTTAAATGTAACTCGAACAAGAACCAAGATCAGTGAGAGAAGGAGAAGGGCTCAGGGATGCACTAGCCTTCTACTACATCGTTCCATCACTGGCCAGTGCAGCAAAAGGAAAATAAATATGGTTTCACAGTTTCAGCAGGGCATACCTACGGTCAGTAGCACAAAGGGAAATAATTAAGCATTCAGAATGAATTAACTCAATCTGCACAGGGATGCTTATTTTTTCAGAACAAGGTACTGCAGATGAATGAACAACACAAAAGACTGATCATAATTCCAGAGATCTAAATCGTTCAGATAAGCCTTTAGCGCAGTTGATACCTAGTTAAGCATGACCAAGATGAGCACTTCAGTTTCAACATGATTCAATCTCTTTACCTTTTAGTCCAGCACTCCAGCCGGGGGCTTGAGGGCCATCCTTTCCAGTTGACTGTTGCGAATCCGTCGCAGAGAAGCTTAATGCTTCACAGCCGTTGTTGATGGCCAATTGCAGGGTTAGCGGTACATCGCCCAAAGGCCACATCTCCCATGCTGGATTCAGCCGCTGACTGTGTGAGATTAGCCTCTGGCTCACCATCGGGAGTGAAGGCGCCGCGTCCAAGATCCGCCAAGTGGAATCTGCAAGAACACTCGGACACACCTAAGTTGGCTGCCGCAAAGGAGTCAGAGTCACTAGTTCGTTTTCTGCACTAGGAATCATACCTGTCCACTGGATCTGCTAGGAATTAGAATCCATCGCCGCCCTCCTCCGCGGTCGGCATAACCTCTTGGCTTTCTGGAGCGCGCCGCAAATCACTCAATTGATAGTTTTTTTTACTCTTCTCGGGGAAACATGCGGTGGGTGCACGTTGTCATATTTTTTTTGGGTCCCAATAACTGCCACACGTGTGGGCGTTAAGAAATCTGCCCACACGTTCTGTATGGTGCCTAAGAGGACCAGCCCACATGCTTGTGCGTGGGCAAAACAATTAGCGTCCACACGCCTCTTTTTTTCCTCCCGGTCCCTCTTACACGCGTGGGTGTGGGCGAAAATAGATAACGTCCACACATCTGGTACGTCAGGCCTCGTACCTCGTGGTCCCGCACGCCCCACGTGACACTTTACCGCGTGCACGCAGTTGCCATGGGCCGGACCCTCGTCTATGTTCGTTTAAGTGCAGTTGCCATGTCGCTGAACTACAGTTGCCATGTCGGACAACTACAGTTGCCATGTCTGCTCAACTGCAGTTGCCATCTCAGGTCAAACTTCCAGATTGCCATTTTTTGGACAACTACAGCTGTTGCCATGTGTGGTCTGGTCTACTGCAGTTGCCATGATTTCAAAACTTTAGGAGTTGCCACATACTAACACTAGGCAGTTGCCGTCTAGCACTAAAAAAAGGCATGGCAAAAAAACATGTTCGGGTAAAAGAGAGAGTTGCCATGTGCTCACAAGCACGTTAGGTAAAATAGAGAGCAATCACATTTATTTTCCACCATTTATTGGATAGCTTACATACAATTTATTGAAGTAGTTGTATGATAGCTTGTCTTTATGACATGGATATTTTACTAACAAGGCTAACATACGTGTTGAAGATGCCCTTATGCCCATCCTGTACCGCGCGCTGATGTTATGTATACTAACAGTACACTTTGTTGCCCTGCCGTTACCCCGCATAGACTTCCCTCAGGCCGTACATATGCTCCTGTAGATGTGTATTAATGCCCGAACAGGCCCACCACAGCCGAACTGCTCCATTGGTCCACATAGCGAGAGCAAACGAGCTCGTCCTCTCTATCGCCGTCGCACCGCGCCTACCTTGACTTTTTTTACTTTGACGAACTACTACGATCTGACTTGACTTGGTGAGTGGGGATGCATGCAAGTGCATTCCGGTTAATGTTTTCTACCGACGTGCAGGTGCAGTTCCAATCGCAATGGAAAATTTGTCGCTCCATTTCTCCATTTCCAGGGCCAAGGCGAAAAAGTTAGAAACAATTTCTTATTTAACACTATCTTAAATTTAGTTTCTTTACTTGACACTGCAAAACTTTTGCTTCCCTATCTAGCAATGAGTCTAAATTTTATGTCTTTTCAGGGCCGGCCCTGTGTTTCAGCAGGCCCTAGGCGAACTCGACGACATGGCCCCTATGTCTAGGCGAACTCGACGACATGGCCCCTATGTCTTAAGATCATACTTATATATGTATGTGTGTGCGTGATACATAAACATCTTTAGTCTGAGATTCGATGACTATAATAATTGTTGGATATCCATATTATGACAAAAATACTAAAAATATACTAAAATGAAACTGACATTACATGATAACTTCAAAGAAGGGCCAAATTCGAAGAACCCTTCAGTGTTCGAATTTTCGGATCACTTTCTTTCTTTTTTCTCCTATTTTCAGTAACCGACAAATGCTTTTTCAGGCAACATGGCATGGTAATGTCAGAAATGTATACATCGGATGATTGGAACCCTAGACAAGTACGCAGAATGAAAAAAAATATGGTGGTTACGTACTGTGAAAGATTTTATTAGAAAATTATACACTGAAACTACTCCATGTACTAAAGAATAAAACAAAAAACTAATAAAAATTGGGGTTTGGGGGGTGGATCAGGAACGTGGTGAGCTCACGGCTCACAAGTGTATAGCGTATTACCACCTTGCTGGATATGCCAGATGGCCGGATTGATGCGCGGCGCGCGCAGCCGCGACAACCAGCGGCGGCCAAGGTGCCGAGCGACAGGCTGACGATCGAGAAAAGGACGAACAAGGAAGACGAACCGACGAGCAACAAAGGCGCGAGCTAATTAGCGAAACTACGACTCGATAAGATCTTGTCTGATTTGTTTCACACAAGGGAAAGGAGCGGATGTGGCGCTGCGCCTTCGTCTCGCGTAATGACTAACGCTTCGCTAATCGCTACTAGCTCTATCTGATGGGCCTTATTTTTTCTTATCTACTTCATCATGGGCCCCCTCCGGCCTAGGCCCTGGGCCGTCGCCCCCCGGCCATACTGAAGGAAATATGCCCTAGAAGCAATAATAAAGTTATTATTTATTTCCTCATATCATGATAAATGTTTATTATTCATGCTAGAATTGTATTAACCGGAAACATGATACATGTGTGAATACATAGACAAAAACATATAGTCACTAGTATGCCTCTACTTGACTAGCTCATTGATCAAAGATGGTTATGTTTCCTGACCATAGACATGTGTTGTCATTTGATTAGTGGGATCACATCATTAGAAGAATGATGTGATTGACATGACCCATTCCGTTAGCCTAGCACATGATCGTTTAGTATATTGCTATTGCTTTCTTCATGACTTATACATGTTCCTGTAACTATGAGAATTATGCAACTCCCGTTTACCGGAGGAACACTTTGGGTACTACCAAACGTCACAACGTAACTGGGTGATTATAAAGGAGTACTACAGGTGTCTCCGAAGGTACATGTTGAGTTGGCGTATTTCGAGATTGGGTTTTGTCACTCCGATTGTCGGAGAGGTATCTCTGGGCCCTCTTGGTAATGCACATCATTATAAGCCTTGCAAGCAATGTAACCAAATGAGTTGGTTACGGGATGATGCATTACGGAACGAGTAAAGAGACTTGCCGGTAACGAGATTGAACTAGGTATTGGATACCGACGATCAAATCTCGGGCAAGTAACATACCGATGACAAAGGGAAACAACGTATGTTGTTATGCGGTTTGACCGATAAAAGATCTTCGTAGAATATGTAGGAACCAATATGGGCATCCAGGTCCCGCTATTGGTTATTGACCGAGAATAGTTCTAGGTCATGTCTACATAGTTCTCAAACCCGTAGGGTCCGCACGCTTAATGTTACGATGACAGTTTTATTATGAGTTTATAAGTTTTGATGTACCGAAGTTTGTTCGGAGTCCCGGATGTGATCACGGACATGACGAGGAGTCTCGAAATGGTCGAGACATAAAGATTGATATATTGGAAGCCTATGTTTGGACATCGGAATGGTTCTGGGTGAAATCGGGATTTTACCGGAGCACCGGGGGGTTACCGGAACCCTCCCAGGGGTTAATGGGCCTTAGTGGGCCATGAGGGAGAAGAGGAGGGCCGGCCAGGGCAGGCCACGCGCCCCTCCCCCCCTAGTCCGAATAGGACAAGGAAGGGGGGGGCGCCCCCCTTTCCTCTTTCCCCTCCCCCTTTCCTTCTCCACCAAGGCAAGAGGGGGGAGTCCTACTCCCGGTGGGAGTAGGACTCCTCCAGGCGCACCCCTAAGGGGCCGGCCGCACCTCCCCCCTCCCTCCTTTATATACGGGGGCAGGGGGCACCCCATAGACACACAAGTTGATCTACGGATCGTTCCTTAGCCATGTGCGGTGCCCCCCTCCACCATATTCCACCTCGGTCATATCGTCGTGGAGTTTAGGCGAAGCCCTGCACCGGTAGAACATCATCATCGTCACCACGCCGTCGTGCTGACGGAACTCATCTCCGACACTTTGCCGGATCGGAGTCCGGGGGATCGTCATCGAGCTGAACGTGTGTTGAACTCAGAGGTGCCGTACGTTCGGTACTTGGATCGGTCGGATCGTGAAGACATACAACTACATCAACCGCGTTGTCATAACGCTTCCGCTTACGGTCTACGAGGGTACGTGGACATACACTCTCCCCTCTCGTTGCTATACCATCACCATGATCTTGCGTGTGCGTAGGAAATTTTTTTGAAATTACTACGTTCCCCAACAGTGGCATCCGAGCCTAGGTTTTATGCGTTGATGTTATATGCACGAGTAGAACACAAGTGAGTTGTGGGCGATACAAGTCATACTGCTTACCAGCATGTCATACTTTGGTTCGGCATTATTGTGAGATGAAGCGGCCCGGACCGACATTACGCGTACGCTTACGCGAGACTGGTTTCACCGTTACGAGCACTCGTGCTTAAAGGTGGCTGGCGGGTGTCTGTCTCTCTCACTTTAGCTGAATCGGGTGTGGCTACGCCCGGTCCTTGCGAAGGTTAAAACAGCATCAACTTGACGAACTATCGTTGTGGTTTTTGATGCGTAGGTAAGAACGGTTCTTGCTCAGCCCGTAGCAGCCACGTAAAATTTGCAACAACAAAGTAGAGGACGTCTAACTTGTTTTTGCAGGGCATGTTGTGATGTGATATGGTCAAGACATGATGCTATATTTTATTGTATGAGATGATCATGTTTTGTAACCGAAGTTATCGGCAACTGGCAGGAGCCATATGGTTGTCGCCTTATTGTATGAAATGCAAACGCCCTGTAATTGCTTTACTTTATCACTAAGCGGTAGCGATTGTCGTAGAAGCAATAGATGGCGTAACGACAACGATGCTACGATGGAGATCAAGGTGTCGCGCCGGTGACGATGGTGATCATGACGGTGCTTCGAAGATGGAGAACACAAGCACAAGATGATGATGGCCATATCATATCACTTATAATGATTACATGTGATGTTTATCCTTTATGCATCTTATCTTGCTTTGATTGACGGTAGCATTTTAAGATGATCTGTCACTAATAATCAAGAAGTGTTCTCCCTGAGTATGCACCGTTGCGAAAGTTCTTCATGCTGAGACACCACGTGATGATCGGGTGTGATAGGCTCTACGTTCAAATACAACGGGTGCAAAACCGTTGCACACGCGGAATACTCAGGTCATACTTGACGAGCCTAGCATATACAGATATGGCCTCGGAACACGGAGACCGAAAGGTCGAGCGTGAATCATATAGTAGATATGATCAACATAGTGATGTTCACCATTGAAACTACTCCATCTCACGTGATGATCGGACATGGTTTAGTTGATTTGGATCACGTGATCACTTAGATGACTAGAGAGATGTCTGTCTAAGTGGGAGTTCTTAAGTAATATGATTAATTGAACTTAAATTTATCATGAACTTAGTACCTGATAGTATTTTGCTTGTCTATGTTTGCTTGTAGATAGATGGCTCGTGCTGTTGTTCCGTTGAATTTTAATGCGTTCCTTGAGAAAGCAAAGTTGAAAGATGACGGTAGCAATTACACGGACCGGGTCCGTAACCTGAGGATTATCCTCATTGCTGCACAGAAAAGTTACGTCCTGGAAGCACCGCTGGGTGCCAGGCCTGCTGCTGATGCAACTGACGACGTTAAGAACGTATGGCAGAGCAAAGCTGATGACTACTCGATAGTTCAGTGTGCCATGCTTTACGGCTTAGAACCGGGTCT
This sequence comes from Triticum timopheevii, assembly GCA_963921465.1. Taxonomy (NCBI): domain Eukaryota; kingdom Viridiplantae; phylum Streptophyta; class Magnoliopsida; order Poales; family Poaceae; genus Triticum; species Triticum timopheevii. The sequence continues at coordinate 581,212,261 of OY997270.1, read as the reverse complement.
TCAACGATGTTTTGAACGTCATGGAGCATATGAGATGTTCCAGGAGTTGAAGTTAATATTTCAAGCAAATGCCCGGATTGAGAGATATGAAGTCTCCAATAAGTTCTATAGCTGCAAGATGGAGGAGAATAGTTCTGTCAGTGAACATATACTCAAAATGTCTGGGTATAATAATCACTTGATTCAACTGGGAGTTAATCTTCCTGCTGATAGTGTCATTGACAGAATTCTTCAATCACTGCCACCAAGCTACAAGAGCTTTGTGATGAACTATAATATGCAAGGGATGGAAAAGACTATTCCCGAGCTCTTCGCAATGCTAAAAGCCGCGAAGGTAGAAATCAAGAAGGAGCATCAAGTGTTGATGGTTAACAAGACCACCAGTTTCAAGAAAAAAGGGCAAAGGGAAGAAGAAGGGGAACTTCAAAAAGAACAGCAAGCAAGTTGCTGCTCAAGAGAAGAAACCCAAGTCTGGACCTAAACCTGAAACTGAGTGCTTCTACTGCAAGCAGACTGGACACTGGAAGCGGAACTGCCCCAAGTATTTGGCGGATAAGAAGGATGGCAAAGTGAACAAAGGTATATGTGATATACATGTTATTGATGTGTACCTTACTAATGCTCGCAGTAGCACCTGGGTATTTGATACTGGTTCTGTTGCTAATATTTGCAACTTGAAACAGGGACTACAAATTAAGCGAAGATTGGCTAAGGACGAGGTGACGATGCGCGTGGGAAATGGTTTCACAGTCGATGTGATCGCAGTCGGCACGCTACCTCTACATCTACCATCGGGATTAGTTTTAGACCTAAATAATTGTTATTTGGTGCCAGCGTTGAGCATGAACATTATATCTGGATCTTGTTTGATGTGAGACGGTTATTCATTTAAATCAGAGAATAATGGTTGTTCTATTTATATGAGTAATATCTTTTATGGTCATGCACCCTTGAAAATTGGTCTATTTTTATTGAATCTCGATAGTAGTGATACACATATTCATAGTGTTGAAACCAAAAGATGCAGAGTTGATAACGATAGTGCAACTTATTTGTGGCACTGCCATTTAGGTCATATCGGTGTAAAGCGCATGAAGAAACTCCATACTGATGGGCTTTTGGAATCACTTGATTATGAATCACTTGGTACTTGCGAACCGTGCCTCATGGGCAAGATGACTAAAACGCCGTTCTCCGGAACTATGGAGCGAGCAACTGATTTGTTGGAAATCATACATACTGATGTTTGTGGTCCAATGAATGTTGAAGCTCGCGGCGGGTATCGTTATTTTCTCACCTTCACAGATGATTTGAGCAGATATGGGTATATCTATTTGATGAAACACAAGTCTGAAACATTTGAAAAGTTCAAAGAATTTCAGAGTGAAGTGGAAAATCATCGTAACAAGAAAATAAAATTTCTACGATCTGATCGTGGAGGAGAATATTTGAGTTACGAGTTTGGTCTACACTTGAAACAATGCGGAATAGTTTCGCAACTCACGCCACCCGAAACACCACAACGAAATGGTGTGACCGAACGACGTAATCGTACTTTACTGGATATGGTGCGATCTATGATGTCTCTTACTGATTTACCGCTATCGTTTTGGGGTTATGCTTTAGAGACGGCCGCATTCACGTTAAATAGGGCACCATCAAAATCCGTTAAGACGACACCTTATGAACTATGGTTTGGCAAGAAACCAAAGTTGTCGTTTCTTAAAGTTTGGGGCTGCGATGCTTATGTGAAGAAACTTCAACCAGATAAGCTCGAACCCAAATCGGAGAAATGTGTCTTCATAGGATACCCAAAAGAGACTATTGGGTACACCTTCTATCACAGATCTGAGGGCAAGATTTTCGTTGCTAAAATCAGATCCTTTCTAGAAAAAGAGTTTCTCTCGAAAGAAGTGAGTGGGAGGAAAGTAGAACTTGATGAGATAACTGTATCTACTCCCTTATTGGAAAGTAGTTCATCACAAGAACCGGTTCCTGTGATGACTACACCAATTAGTGAGGAGGCTAATGATATTGATCATGAAACTTCGGAACAAGTTTCTACTGAACCTCGTAGGTCTACCAGAGTAAGATCCGCACCAGAGTGGTACAGTAATCCTATTCTGGAAGTCATGTTACTTGACCATGATGAACCTACGAACTATGAGGAAGTGATGATAAGCCCAGATTCCGCAAAATGGCTAGAGGCCATGAAATCTGAGATGGGATCCATGTATGAAAACAAAGTATGGACTTTGGTTGACTTGCCCGATGATCGGCAAGCCATTGAGAATAAATGGATCTTTAAGAAGAAGACTGAAGCTGATGGTAATGTAACTGTCTATAAAGCTCGACTTGTTGCGAAAGGTTTTCGACAAGTTCAAGGGGTTGACTACGATGAGACTTTCTCACCCGTAGCGATGCTTAAGTCTGTCCGAATCATGTTAGGTATTGCTGCATTTCATGATTATGAAATTTGGCAAATGGATGTCAAAACTGCATTCTTGAATGGATTTCTGGAAGAAGAGTTGTATATGATGCAGCCAGAAGGTTTTGTTGATCCAAAAGGTGCTAACAAAGTATGCAAGCTCCAACGATCCATTTATGGACTGGTGCAAGCATCTGGGAGTTGGAATAAACGTTTTGATAGTGTGATCAAAGCATATGATTTTATACAGACTTTTGGAGAAGCCTGTATTTACAAGAAAGTGAGTGGGAGCTCTGTAGCATTTCTGATATTATATGTAGATGACATATTATTAATTGGAAATGATATAGAATTTCTGGATAGCATAAAGGGATACTTGAATAAAAGTTTTTCAACGAAAGACCTCGGTGAAGCTGCTTACATATTGGGCATCAAGATCTATAGAGATAGATCAAGACGCTTAATAGGACTTTCACAAAGCACATACCTTGACAAAATTTTGAAAAAGTTCAAAATGGATCAGGCAAAGAAAGGGTTCTTGCCCGTGCTACAAGGTGTGAAGTTGAGTCAAACTCAATGCCCGACCACAACAGAAGATAGAGAGAAAATGAAAGATGTTCCCTATGCTTCAGCTATAGGCTCTATCATGTATGCAATGCTGTGTACCAGACCTGACGTATGCTTAGCAATAAGCTTGGCAGGAAGGTACCAAAGTAATCCAGGAGTGGATCACTGGACAGCGGTCAAGAACATCCTGAAATACCTGAAAAGGACTAAGGAGATGTTTCTCGTATATGGAGGTGACAAAGAGCTAGTCGTAAATGGTTACATCGATGCAAGCTTTGACACTGATCCGGACGATTCTAAATCGCAAACCGTATACGTGTTTTTATTAAACGGTGGAGCTGTAAGTTGGTGCAGTTCTAAATAAAGCGTTGTGGCGGGATCTACATGTGAAGCGGAGTACATAGCTGCTTCTGAAGCAGCAAATGAAGGAGTCTGGATGAAGGAGTTCATTTCCGATCTAGGTGTCATACCTAGTGCATCGGGACCAATGAAAATCTTCTGTGACAATACTGGTGCAATTGCCTTGGCAAAGGAATCCAGATTTCACAAGAGGACCAAGCACATCAAGAGACGCTTCAATTCCATTCGGGACCAAGTCCAAGTGGGAGACATAGAGATTTGGAAGATACATACGGATCTGAATGTTGCAGACCCGTTGACTAAGCCTCTCTCACGAGCAAAACATGATCGGCACCAAGACTCCATGGGTGTTAGAATCATTACTATGTAATCTACATTATTGACTCTAGTGCAAGTGGGAGACTGAAGGAAATATGCCCTAGAGACAATAATAAAGTTATTATTTATTTCCTCATATCATGATAAATGTTTATTATTCATGCTAGAATTGTATTAACCGGAAACATGATACATGTGTGAATACATAGACAAAAACATATAGTCACTAGTATGCCTCTTCTTGACTAGCTCATTGATCAAAGATGGTTATGTTTCCTGACCATAGACATGTGTTGTCATTTGATTAGTGGGATCACATCATTAGAAGAATGATGTGATTGACATGACCCATTCCGTTAGCCTAGCACATGATCGTTTAGTATATTGCTATTGCTTTCTTCATGACTTATACATGTTCCTGTAACTATGAGAATTATGCAACTCCCGTTTACCGGAGGAACACTTTGGGTACTACCAAACGTCACAACGTAACTGGGTGATTATAAAGGAGTACTATAGGTGTCCTCGAAGGTACATGTTGAGTTGGCGTATTTCGAGATTGGGTTTTGTCACTCCGATTGTCGGAGAGGTATCTCTGGGCCCTCTCGGTAATGCACATCATTATAAGCCTTGCAAGCAATGTAACCAAATGAGTTGGTTACGGGATGATGCATTATGGAACGAGTAAAGAGACTTGCCGGTAACGAGATTGAACTAGGTATTGGATACCGACGATCAAATCTCGGGCAAGTAACATACCGATGACAAAGGGAACAACGTATGTTGTTATGTGGTTTGGCCGATAAAGATCTTCGTAGAATATGTAGGAACCAATATGGGCATCCAGGTCCCGCTATTGGTTATTGACCAAGAATAGTTCTAGGTCATGTCTACATAGTTCTCGGACCCGTAGGGTCCGCACGCTTAATGTTACGATGACAGTTTTATTATGAGTTTATAAGTTTTGATGTACCGAAGTTTGTTCAGAGTCCCGGATGTGATCACGGACATGACGAGGAGTCTCGAAATGGTCGAGACATAAAGATTGATATATTGGAAGCCTATGTTTGGACATCGGAATGGTTCCGGGTGAAATCGGGATTTTACCGGAGCACCGGGGGGTTACCGGAACCCTCCCGGGGGTTAATGGGCCTTAGTGGGCCATGAGGGAGAAGAGGAGGGCCGGCCAGGGCAGGCCGCGTGCCCCCTCCCCCCCTAGTCCGAATAGGACAAGGAAGGGGGGGGGGGCGGCGCCCCCCTTTCCTCTTTCCCCTCCCCCCTTTCCTTCTCCACCAAGGCAAGAGGGGGGAGTCCTACTCCCTGTGGGAGTAGGACTCCTCCAGGCGCACCCCTAAGGGGCCGGCCGCACCTCCCCCCTCCCTCCTTTATATACGGGGGCAGGGGGCACCCCATAGACACACAAGTTGATCTACGGATCGTTCCTTAGCCGTGTGCGGTGCCCCCCTCCACCATATTCCACCTCGGTCATGTCGTCGCGGAGTTTAGGCGAAGCCCTGCGCCGGTAGAACATCATCATCGTCACCATGTCGTCGTGCTGACGGAACTCATCCCCGACACTTTGCTGGATCGGAGTCCGGGGGATCGTCATCGAGCTGAACGTGTGCTGAACTTGGAGGTGCCGTACGTTCGGTACTTGGATCGGTCGGATCGTGAAGACGTACGACTACATCAACCGCGTTGTCCTAACGCTTCCGCTTACGGTCTACGAGGGTACGTGGACATACACTCTCCCCTCTCGTTGCTATACCATCACCATGATCTTGCGTGTGCGTAGGAATTTTTTTGAAATTACTACGTTCCACAACACATACCCCCAGGGCCGGCCCTGTGCCTTTTATGACACTTTCGTCCATTTTAAGCCTAAATAACACCAAAAAATACTCTTTTACCCTTCATGTGGTATGTGTGCGCACGGGGCAATAGCGCACACACATTATCAGTGCGAGAGCAGTAGCACACACCAACATCAGTGCGAGGGTAGTAGCACACACGTAGCAGGACATACAGGCAGCAACACACGCACACGCACACACACAGCGGCACACTATGAGACTCACACATAGCACACTCGCAAACAGCAGCACACACGCACGCAGCACACACATGTGTTGGGGAACGTAGTAATTTCAAAAAAATTCCTACGCACATGCAAGATTATGGTGATGCATAGCAACGAGAGGGAGAGTATTGTCCATGTACCCTCGTAGACCGAAAGCGGAAGCGTTATGACAACGCGGTTGATGTAGTCGTACGTTTTCACGATCCGACCGATCCAAGTACCGAACGTATGGCACCTCCGAGTTCAGCACACGTTCAGCTCGATGACGATCCCCGGACTCCGATCCAGCAGGGTGTCGGGGATGAGTTTCGTCAGCATGACGGCGTGGTGACGATGATGATGTTCTACCGACGCAGGGCTTCGCCTAAGCACCGCAACGATATGACCGAGGTGGAATTTGGTGGAGGGGGGCACCGCACACGGCTAAGGAACGATCACGAAGATCAACTTGTGTGTTCTGGGGTGCCCCCCTGCCCCCGTATATAAAGGAGCAAGGGGGAGGCCGGCCGGCCCTTGGGGCGCTCCAAGGAGGGGGGAGTCCTCCTCCTAGTAGGAGTAGGACTCCCCTTTCCTAGTCTAACTAGGAAGGGGGAAGGGGGAAGGAAAGAGGGGGAGAGGGAGAGGGAAAGAGGGGCCGCGCCCCCCTCCCCTAGTCGAATTCGGACTCCCCATGGGAGGGGGCACGCCACCTCCTGGGCTGCTGCCCTCTCTCTCTCTCCCCTCAGGCCCACTAAGGCCCAATACTTCCCCCGAGGGGTTCCGGTAACCCCTCCGGCACTCCGGTTTTCTCCGAAATCACCCGGAACACTTCCGGTGTCCGAATATAGTCGTCCAATATATCAATCTTTATATCTCGACCATTTCGAGACTCCTCGTCATGTACGTGATCACATCTGGGACTCCGAACAACTTTCGGTACATCAAAACATATAACTCATAATGAAACTGTCATCGTAACTTTAAGCGTGCGGACCCTACGGGTTCGAGAACTATGTAGACATGACCTAGAACTGTTTTCGGTCAATAACCAATAGCGGAACCTGGATGTTCATATTGGCTCATACATATTCTACGAAGATCTTTATCGGTCAAACCGCATAACAACATACGTTGTTCCCTTTGTCATCGGTATGTTACTTGCCCAAGATTCGATCGTCGCTATCTAAATACCTAGTTCAATCTTGTTACCGGCAAGTCTCTTTACTCGTTCTGTAATATATCATCTCACAACTAGCTCATTAGTTGGAATGCTTGCAAGGCTTAAGTGATGTGCATTACCGAGAGGGCCCAGAGATACCTCTCCGACAATGAGAGTGATAAATCCTAATCTCGAAATACGCCAACCCAGCAAATACCTTCGGAGACACCTGTAGAGCACCTTTATAATCACACAGTTACGTTGTGACGTTTGGTAGCACACAAAGTGTTCCTCTGGTAAATGGGAGTTGCATAATCTCTAGTCATAGGAACATGTATAAGTTATGAAGAAAGCAATAGCAGAATACTAAACGATCAAGTGCTAGGCTAACGGAATGGGTCAAGTCAATCACATCATTCTCCTAATGATGTGATCCCGTTAATCAAATGACAACACATGTCTATGGTCAGGAAACATAACCATCTTTGATCAATGAGCTAGTCAAGTAGAGGCATACTAGTGACACTCTGTTTGTCTATGTATTCACACAAGTATTATGTTTCCGGTTAATACAATTCTAGCATGAATAATAAACATTTATCATGATATAAGGAAATAAATAATAACTTTATTATTGCCTCTAGGGCATATTTCCTTCAGTCTCCCACTTGCACTAGAGTCAATAATCTAGATTACACAGTAATGATTCTAACACCCATGGAGTCTTTGTGTTGATCATGTTTTTCTCGTGGAAGAGGCTTAGTCAACAGGTCTGCAACATTCAGATCCGTATGTATCTTGCAAATTTCTATGTCTCCCACCTGGACTAGATCTCGGATGGAATTGAAGCGTCTCTTGATGTGCTTGGTTCTCTTGTGAAATCTGGATTCCTTCGCTAAGGCAATTGCTCCAGTATTGTCACAAAAGATTTTCCTTGGACCCGATGCACTAGGTATGACACCTAGATCGGATATGAACTCCTTCATCCAGACTCCTTCATTTGCTACTTCCGAAGCAGCTATGTACTCCGCTTCACACGTAGATCCCGCCACGATGCTTTGTTTAGAACTGCACCAACTGACAGCTCCACCGTTCAATGTAAACACGTATCCGGTTTGCGATTTAGAATCGTCCAGATCAGTGTCAAAGCTTGCATCAACGTAACCATTTACGATGAGCTCTTTGTCACCTCCATATACGAGAAACATATCCTTAGTCCATTTCAGGTATTTCAGGATGTTCTTGACCGCTGTCCAGTGATCCACTCCTGGATTACTTTGGTACCTCCCCGCTATGCTTATAGCAAGGCACACATCAGGTCTGGTACACAACATTGCATACATGATAGAGCCTATGGCTGAAGCATAGGGAACATCTTTCATCTTCTCTCTATCTTCTGCAGTGGTCGGGCTTTGAGTCTTACTCAACTTCACACCTTGTAATACAGGCAAGAACCCTTTCTTTGCTTGATCCATTTTGAACTTCTTCAAAACTTTGTCAAGGTATGTGCTTTGTGAAAGTCCAATTAAGCGTCTTGATCTATCTCTATAGATCTTAATGCCAAATATGTAAGCAGCTTCACCGAGTTCTTTCATTGAAAAACTCTTATTCAAGTATCCCTTTATGCTATCCAGAAATTCTATATCATTTCCAATCAGTAATATGTCATCCACATATAATATCAGAAATGCTACAGAGCTCCCACTCACTTTCTTGTAAATACAGGCTTCTCCAAAAGTCTGTACAAAACCAAATGCTTTGATCACACTATCAAAGCGTTTATTCCAACTCCGAGAGGCTTGCACCCGTCCATAAATGGATCGCTAGAGCTTGCACACTTTGTTAGCTCCCTTTGGATCGACAAAACCTTCTGGTTGCATCATATACAACTCTTCTTTCAGAAACCCGTTCAGGAATGCAGTTTTGACATCCATCTGCCATATTTCATAATCATAAAATGCGGCAATCGCTAACATGATTCGGACAGACTTAAGCATCGCTACGGGTGAGAAAGTCTCATCGTAGTCAATCCCTTGAACTTGTCGAAAACCTTTTGCGACAAGTCGAGCTTTGTAGACAGTAACATTACCGTCAGCGTCAGTCTTCTTCTTGAAGATCCATTTATTCTCAATTGCTTGTCGATCATTGGGCAAGTCAACCAAAGTCCATACTTTGTTCTCATACATGGATCCCATCTCAGATTTCATGGCCTCAAGCCATTTTTCAGAATCTGGGCTCACCATCGCTTCTTCATAGTTCATAGGTTCATCATGGTCTAGTAACATGACTTCCAAAACAGGATTATCGTACCACTCTGGTGCGGATTTTATTCTGGTTGATCTACGAGGTTCAGTAACAACTTGATCTGAAGTTCCATGATCATCATCATTAACTTCCTCACTAATTGGTGTAGGTGTCACAGGAACAGATTTCTGTGATGAGCTACTTTTCAATAAGGGAGCAGGTACAGTTACCTCATCAAGTTCTACTTTCCTCCCACTCACTTCTTTCGAGAGAAACTCCTTCTCCAGAAAGTTTCCGAATTTAGCGACAAACATTTTGCCTTCGGATCTGTGATAGAAGGTGTACCCAACAGTCTCCTTTGGGTATCCTATGAAGACACATTTCTCCGATTTGGGTTCAAGCTTATCAGGTTGAAGCTTTTTCACATAAGCATCGCAGCCCCAAACTTTCAGAAATGACAACTTTGGTTTCTTACTAAACCACAGTTCATAAGGCGTCGTCTCAACGGATTTTGATGGTGTCCTTTTAACGTGAATGCGGCCGTCTCTAAAGCATAACCCCAAAATGATAGCGGTAAACCTGTAAGAGACATCATAGATCGCACCATATCTAGTAAAGTACGATTACGACGTTCGGACACACCATTACGCTGTGGTGTTCCGGGTGGCGTTAGTTGCGAAACTATTCGGCATTGTTTCAAATGTAGACCAAACTCGTAACTCAAATATTCTCCTCCATGATCAGATCGTAGAAACTTTATTTTCTTGTTACGATGATTTTCAACATCACTCTGAAATTCCTTGAACTTTTCAAATGTTTCAGACTTATGCTTCATTAAGTAGATATACCCATATCTGCTCAAATCATCTGTGAAGGTGAGAAAATAATGATATCTGCTAGGAGCCTGAACATTCATTGGACCACATACATCTGTATGTATGATTTCCAATAAATCAGTTGCTCTCTCCATAGTACCGTAGAACGGTGTTTCAGTCATCTTGCCCATGAGGCACGGTTCGCAAGTACCAAGTGATTCATAATCAAGTGGTTCCAAAAGTCCATCAGTATGGAGTTTCTTCATGCGCTTTACACCAATATGACCTAAACGACAGTGCCACAAATAAGTTACACTATCATTATCAACTCTGCATCTTTTGGCTTCAACATTATGAATATGTGTATCACTATTATCAAGATTCAATAAAAATAGACCACTCTTCAAGGGTGCATGACCATAAAAGATTTTATTCATATAAATAGAACAACCTTTATTCTATGATTTAAATGAATAACCGTCTCGCATCAAACAAGATCCTGATATAATGTTCATGCTCAACGCTGGCACGAAATAACAATTATTCAGGTCTAAAACTAATCCCGAAGGTAGATGTAGAGGTAGCGTGCCGACCGCGATCACATCGACTTTGGAACCATTTCCCACACGCATCGTCACCTCGTCCTTAGCCAATCTTCGCTTAATCCGTAGTCCCTGTTTCGAGTTGCAAATATTAGCAACAGAACCAGTATCAAATACCCAGGTGCTACTGCGAGCATTAGTAAGGTACACATCAATAACATGTATATCACATATACCTTTGTTCACCTTGCCATCCTTCTTATCCGCCAAATACTTGGGGCAGTTCCGCTTCCAGTGACCAGTCTGCTTGCAGTAGAAGCACTCAGATTCAGGCTTAGGTCCAGACTTGGGTTTCTTCTCCTGAGCAGCAACTTGCTTGTTGTTCTTCTTGAAGTTTCCCTTCTTCTTCCCTTTGCCCTTTTTCTTGAAACTAGTGGTCTTGTTAACCATCAACACTTGATGCTCCTTCTTGATTTCTACCTCCGCAGCTTTTAGCATCGCGAAGAGCTCGGGAATAGTCTTTTTCATCCCTTGCATATTATAGTTCATCACAAAGCTCTTGTAGCTTGGTGGCAGTGATTGGAGAATTCTGTCAATGACGCTATCATCCAGAATATTAACTCCAAGTTGAATCAAGTGATTATTATATCCAGACATTTTGAGTATATGCTCACTGACATAACTGTTCTCCTCCATCTTGCAGCTGTAGAACTTATTGGAGACTTCATATCTCTCAATCCGGGCATTTGCTTGAAATATTAACTTCAATTCTTGGAACATCTCATATGCTCCATGACGTTCAAAACATCGTTGAAGACCCGGTTCTAAGCCGTAAAGCATGGCACACTGAACTATAGAGTAGTCATCAGCTTTGCTCTGCCAAACATTCACAACATCTGGCATTGCTCCAGCAGCAGGCCTGGCACCCAGCGGTGCTTCCAGGACGTAATTCTTCTGTGCAGCAATGAGGATAATCCTCAAGTTACGGACCCAGTCCGCGTAATTGCTACCATCATCTTTCAACTTTGCTTTCTCAAGGAACGCATTAAAATTCAACGGAACAACAGCATGGGCCATCTATCTACAATCAACATAGACAAGCAAGATACTATCAGGTACTAAGTTCATGATAAATTTAAGTTCAATTAATCATATTACTTCAGATCTCCCACTTAGAAAGATATCTCTCTAATCCTCTAAGTGATTACGTGATCCATATCAACTACACCATGTCCGATCATCACGTGAGATGGAGTAGTTTCAACGGTGAACATCAATATGTTGATTATATCTACTATATGATTCACGCTCGACCTTTCGGTCTCCGTGTTCCGGGGCCATATCTGTTATATGCTAGGCTCGTCAAGTTTAACCTGAGTATTCTGCGTGCGCAACTGTTTTACACCCGTTGTATTTAAATGTAGAGCCTATCACACCCGATCATCACGTGGTGTCTCAGCACGAAGAATTTTCGCAACGGTGCATACTCAGGGAGAACACTTCTTAATAATTTTAGTGAGAGATCATCTTAAAATGCTACCGTCAATCAAATCAAGATAAGATGCATAAAGGATAAACATCACATGCAATCAATATAAGTGATATGATATGGCCATCATCATCTTGTGTTTGTGATATCCATCTCTGAAGCACCTCCATGATCACCATCGTCACCGGCGCGACACCTTGATCTCCATTGTAGCATCATTGTCGTTTTCATCGTCTATTGCTTCTACGACTATCGCTACCGCTTAGTGATAAAGTAAAGCAATTACAAGGCGTTTGCATTTCATACAATAAAGCGACAACCATATGGCTCATGCCAGTTGCCGATAACTTCGGTTACAAAACATGATCATCTCATACAATAAAATATAGCATCACGTCTTGACCATATCACATCACAACATGCCCTACAAAAATAAGTTAGACGTCCTCTACTTTATTGTTGCAAGTTTTACGTGGCTGCTACGGGCTTAGCAAGAACCTTTCTTAACTACGCATCAAAACCACAACGATAGTTTGTCAAGTTGGTGTTGTTTTAACCTTCGCAAGGACCAAGCGTAGCCACACTCGGTTCAACTAAAGTGAGAGAGACAGACACCCGCCAGTCACCTTTAAGCACGAGTGCTCGTAACGGTGAAACCAGTCTCGCGTAAGCGTACGCGTAATGTCGGTCCGGGCTGCTTCATCTCACAATACCGTTGAACCAAAGTATGACATGCTGGTAAGCAGTATGACTTATATCGCCCATAACTCACTTGTGTTCTACTCGTGAATATGACATCTACGCATAAAACCTGGCTCGGATGCCACTGTTGGGGAACGTAGTAATTTCAAAAAAATTCCTACGCACACGCAAGATCATGGTGATGCATAGCAACGAGAGGGGAGAGTATTGTCCACGTACCCTCGTAGACCGAAAGCGGACGCGTTATGACAACGCGGTTGATGTAGTCATACGTTTTCACGATCCGACCGATCCAAGTACTGAACGTACGACACCTCCGAGTTCAGCACACGTTCAGCTCGATGACGATCCCCGGACTCCGATCCAGCAGGGTGTCGGGGATGAGTTTCGTCAGCACGACGGCGTGGTGACGATGATGATGTTCTACCGACGCAGGGCTTCGCCTAAGCACCACAACGATATGACCAAGGTGGAATATGGTGGAGGGGGGCACCGCACACGGCTAAGGAATGATCACAAAGATCAACTTGTGTGTTCTGGGGTGCCCCCTGCCCCCGTATATAAAGGAGCAAGGGGGGAGGCCGGCCGGCCCTTGGGGCGCGCCAAGGAGGGGGGAGTCCTCCTCCTAGTAGGAGTAGGACTCCCCTTTCCTAGTCTAACTAGGAAGGGGGAAGGGGGAAGGAAAGAGGGGGAGAGGGAGAGGGAAAGAGGGGCCGCACCCCCCTCCCCTAGTCCAATTCGGACTCCCCATGGGAGGGGCCGCGCCACCTCCTGGGATGCTGCCCTCTCTCTCCCCTCAGGCCCACTAAGGCCCAATACTTCCCCCGGGGGGTTCCGGTAACCCCTCCGGCACTCCAGTTTTCTCCGAAATCACCCGGAACACTTCCGGTGTCCGAATATAGTCGTCCAATATATCAATCTTTATGCCTCGACCATTTCGAGACTCCTCGTCATGTCCGTGATCACATCCGGGACTCCGATCAACTTTCGGTACATCAAAACACATAACTCATAATGAAACTGTCATCGTAACTTTAAGCGTGCGGACCCTACGGGTTCGAGAACTATGTAGACATGACCCAGAACTGTTTCCGGTCAATAACCAATAGCGGAACTTGGATGTTCATATTGGCTCCTACATATTCTACGAAGATCTTTATCGGTCAAACCGCATAACAACATACGTTGTTCCCTTTGTCATCGGTATGTTACTTGCCCGAGATTCGATCGTCGGTATATCAATACCTAGTTCAATCTCGTTACTGGCAAGTCTCTTTACTCGTTCCGTAATACATCATCTCACAACTAACTCACTAGTTGCAATGCTTGCAAGGCTTAAGTGATGTGCATTACCGAGAGGGCCCAGAGATAACTCTCCAACAATCGGAGTGACAAATCCTAATCTCGAAATACGCCAACCCAACAAGTACCTTCGGAGATACCTGTAGAGCACCTTTATAATCACCCAGTTATGTTGTGACGTTTGGTAGCACACAAAGTGTTCCTCCGGTAAACGGGAGTTGCATAATCTCATAGTCATAGGAACATGTATAAGTCATGAAGAAAGCAATAGCAGAATACTAAACGATCAAGTGCTAGGCTAATGGAATGGGTCAAGTCAATCACATCATTCTCCTAATGATGTGATCCCGTTAATCAAATGACAACACATGTCTATGGTCAGGAAACATAACCATCTTTGATCAACGAGCTAGTCAAGTAGAGGCATACTAGTGACACTCTGTTTGTCTATGTATTCACACAAGTATTATGTTTCCGGTTAATACAATTCTAGCATGAATAATAAACATTTATCATAATATAAGGAAATAAATAATAATTTTATTATTGCCTCTAGGGCATATTTCCTTCAACATGCACCAGCAGCGCGCACACACACACAACACACACAGCAGCACACATGCACGCAACCGCGCGTGCACACACACGCACGTACACACCCAGTAGCAAATACATACACGTACACACGCAGTAGCAAACACACACACGCAACAACACACACGCACACGCACACGCACACACACATACACACACACACTCAGCAGTAGCACACACACGTACACGCACTAACACAAACGCGCAACAGCACACACGCACACAAAAATACCACTCGAAGGCAAAAGGGTCATTCCATGTGTCATTTAGGCTTAAAATGGGCAAAAGTGTTATAAAAAGGCATAAAATTTAGACTCTTTGTTAGATAGGGAAGAAATTATTTATCGATGTCAAATAGGGAATAAAATTTAAGCACGATGTTAAATAAAGATTTCTCTCAAAAAGTTACTCTACTCCATTTTTCAGCCGAGCCGAGCGCGTGAGCCAACTTATGATGGAATTCGTTTCTGCGTTTACCATAAGATGTCGCTTTCTTTGCTCACGCGCTCAGATGAACGAACCAAGTTTTTTGCCAACAAACATCTATACGAATTCTCAAGCGTGCACGCACTTGTTGTCCAACCCCTTTCCCCCTGATTGATCTCTCTTTCTTCAAAGTGAATTAATTGTTTCGTTTTTACTTTCTTTCTTCTTTAAAGCGAATAAATTAATTTTTATTTTTCCATCCTCACAAAATAACAAAGTCTCGCAGCCAAGACCCTAACATTTTACATAAAACACCCTAAATTTTTCGCTTCATTACAAACAAGGCCAAAATTTTGACGGCAAACCGTCACAAAAAATTTCGGCAGCATTACGCGTGGGGACATCAGGTGAAGATGCTCTTACATTGCGAAGTACTCCCTCCGTTTCTTTTTACTCCGCATATAAGATTTGGTCAAAATCAAACTACACAAAGTTTGACCAAATTTATATAAAAAATATGAACATCTACAACACTGAAACTATATAGTATGAAAATACGTTTCATGATGCATCTGATAATATTTATTTCATATTGTGAATGTTTATATTTTTTAATATAAAGTTAGTCAAACTCTACAAAGCTTGACTTTGACCAAACCTTATATGCGGACTAAAAAGAAACGGAGGGAGTACTGCAGAAAACAAAAAAGATAAAAGGCAGCAGTTTCACGAAAATTCGTTTCTGAGAAGGAGCGTAGCTGAGCTTGTTATCTCGTCCGCCAGATGTCTTAGGGATCTACGCATTTGGTGTATTTCGGTCTATACATGGCAGCCGTATTGTAGATGTATTCCTTGCTCGGACCGGCTCATTAGTATGTTCCGGCTTGACGTTTCAGTGCCAGCCCAAAACTGTGTTGTCAAGTTTCAGTGCCAGCTCTAATCGAACAATTAGGATTTTATTACGGAGGCCGCACTCAGAGCGGCATGGAATCGTTTCGTACAGGAAATGTATAATCGCTGTAACGAAATTTGAAAAATACAGCGCGTGGATACAGAACAGCATCGTTCAGAATTGTTTAGCATAAAATATTTTACCATTCATTGGTATTTAGCTCTACGAAGGAGAGGGGGACACATACACTGGTCGATGCTGGCAACACTAACTAAAGACTAACTAAAACTGAAACACTCAGTCTACATCTGTTGAACAGCAAACAGAGCTCACGCGCCCCCAACTCCTAATACCACTACATCAGCAGCACAATTCCGAGCACTAATATGGTCGGAATTCGTACATGACTGTCTGGATTTTTAAGTGCCACAGTGTCCGGCGATGCCACAATTCTTGTACTGTAGGTTGCAGGTTTGCGAGGCTGTTTCAGCATGTCACCCCTCTCAGGGCAGGTAGTCCTCTTATGACCTGGGAATTTGCAGATGTTGCAGAACCTTGTCCTTTTACTCAGTCATTCATATGGTGCCTTCTCCCTGCTTGAGCATGGTTGTCCGGCACCACGTTTCTTGCTCAAAGCAGACACTCCAGCAAGTGCATCCCAGTTACCAGAAAGCCAAGCCCATCTCTTGTTCGCCTCAACAGTTTGTCTCTCCTCAAAGCCAAGCCCATCTCTTATTTCAGCTAGCGGTGATGCCTCGCAATTATATCCTTTGTCCAGCCCAGCACGAGCTCATATATCACGACGGATCAATCCCCAAGCCTAATGAGCTCCATGGCATGTTACATGTAGGTACAGAGTCAAGCTCCGGCAGGTGAAAGATTGGTTGACAACTTGATCTCTTTGGAAGTGAGCAAGGTGCCGGGGCAGGATGCCCTAGCATATTTTGTCCAGCTCTTGAGGATGTGCCGCTTTGGTATCTCCTTCACGCCAACAAAATCCATCACCTGAAACACGCAAAATGAAACATTAGTTTTGTGGACAGACGAGCAATGAGAGACATTGTGATCCCAAAATACCTTCAAAGCATGGCAGCACAGCATTCCCATGTGGGCAAATTGCCCGCATTCACACCCGAACCACTCGTCATCGTTCGACATGGTCACCATCGTAAACGGCTTGCTCCAGTTCTCGCATTTGTCGGCATCCTTGTGTCTTGCAATGTACTTCTTCCTCTCAATTTCCTCGACCTGGTAAACCCCTCCCTCAAAAAGGTTCTCACCAAACTGTTCAAACATTTTCCTGGTGTATATCTTACTTGCGTGTCGTTCAATAGCAACATTTGTCCTCATGACTGCTCCACTCTGTGTTGCCCGGAAAGAGATTCATCATTAGCTTTTTCCGACGACATATACATGCACAACAATTAGGAAGCAGGCACAAAATAAACAAGTAATCACACACCCATGTCCTCTTCTCCTTGTAGCTCTCAGCCGACTCATGGTCAAACTGCAGCCTCATGTACCACCGCACAAACACATGCTATTAGAGTATATATTCGGTTTGTATATTTGGTAGTTCAAATTGTAATCTATCTCTACTATCCTTGGCTCTCAAGTTTTGTATCTTATATAAACAGCCCTTTGAGGCCCTAATACATATTCAGAATTCAATAATCTTCATGGTATCCGTCGCCTAGGTTATCTTCTCCACATGGCCTCTCCGCCGGCCCCTCCACCTCTTCCGGCGCGGCCTCTCTTTACCGCAGCCGAGTTCAACGCCGCCAGATCGCCATCTGCCTCTTCTTCCTCCTTCAACCCTAGTTCCCTTATCCACCACCAATATGCCCTTCCGCCACCACCAATCTCTCTAGCAGATACAATTGCCGATGTTGCGCCGTTCATACCCATCTCGCTTGACCTGGCTGCCCACAATTACTACCATTGGCGCCATCTCTTCCACATCCACCTTGGTCGTTGCGGTCTACGCCACCATATTCATCCATAGCCGCAGCCTGCCAATCCTCGTTGGGTGAAGGACGATCTCACGATCATCCAATGGATTTATACTCGGATCTCCACCGAGCTTTTCAATCTTGTCTCCAACGACGATGCCACTGCAGCCGATCTTTGGGCCGCCCTTCAACAGTTGTTTCAAGACAACTCCGACGCCCGCATCAACGCTCTCCACACCGAGCTCCGCACCATCACCCAAGGAGACTCCCCGGTCACCGTCTTCTGCCAGCGGATCAAGTCGATCGGTGATGAACTCCGGCAACTTGGTGATCACGTCGACGACCGCGTTCTTATAAACGCTCTTCTCGTCGGTCTTGGTGAGCAGTTCGAGAAACAGGTGGCCTTCATCCCCATGTTGCGGCCCTACCCGTCCTTCGGCGAGGTCCGCTCTCTCCTTCAGCTCGAGGCTCAGAATCAAGCTCGCAAGGCCACTCGTCCACAAGTGTTTCACGCCACCACCAAGTCTTCGGCGCCAGCTCCATCCACTTCGTCGTCGGCCCCTGTCCAGCCGCCTCCAGGCTGGCGCCCGAGCCCTAACTACCGCGGCAAGAATCCCGTCTACCGGCCGCCCCAGCCTCGCTCCGCCAGCTCCTCGGCGTCATCATCATCATCGTCTACACCGGCATCTACTCCAACGACATGGCACCAGCAGCATGATCCCTGGACCGGGCTGGTTCAGGCGTGGCCCATGCCTTGGTTTGCTCCGTCTCCTTACGGCGCTCCTCCAGCATACACGGGCGCCTGGAGCCCGGGCCATCGTCCTGCCACCGGCTCCCCTGGTCTCCTCGGACCCCGACCGTCGGCTCACGTCTACACCGCCACTACTACACCGACCACGCCCGGCGCCCCCGTGCTTCCGCCCGGCTACGCCCTGGTTCCCTATGCGCCCGGTGCTCCTTCGGCTCCGTCACCGTACGCATACGGGCAGCATGCACCAATGAACATGCCTGCTCCCTCTCCTACGACCACATCGCCGAGCTGGAATCAGGCTGCTTTCATCGCCGCCATGAACAATTTCACCCTCAACAACGAAGGTATGGATTGGATTTTCGATTCTGGTGCATCTACGCATATGTCTTCAACTATGAATTTTTTGTCAGCTTGTTTCCCTTCTTCTTTTTCTTCCATTACCATCGGTGATGGTTCTACTATTCCTGTCTCTTGCACCGGTGATTCTTACATCCCCTATTCTTCTAACAATTTTCTTTTACGCAATATTCTTGTAGTCCCATCCTTAATTACTAATCTTATCTCCGTTCGTCAGTTTACCATCGATAATCAAGTTATTGTGGCCTTTGACCCCTTTGGTTTATCTGTGAAGAATCTGACAACGGGGGAGGTTCTAGCTCGGTACAATAGCACCGGCGATCTTTATCCTCTTCATGGCGCCCCCACTTCCACTCCTCGCGCCATGCTTGCATCAGTTCATCTATGGCATCGTCGGTTTGGTCATCCTAATAAAGCTACACTATCATCATTGTTACAGGAATTTTGTATCCCTAGTTCTAGTGTCCCTCATGATTCCTCTCTTTGTAATGCCTGTCAATGTGGCAAACATGTTAGACTACCTTTTGGTACATCCTCTACTATTAGTACTTTTCCTTTTGAATTGCTCTATTGTGATCTATGGACCTCTCCAATTCCTAGTGTTTCTGGTTACAAATACTATCTTGTAATTCTTGATGATTATTCCCATTATGTTTGGACCTTTCCTCTCCGAGCCAAGTCCGATGTACACCCAATTTTTCTCAATTTTCGTCAATATGTTCTAACCCACTTTGGTCTTCCAATACGCTTTATTCAATGTGACAATGGACGAGAATTTGATAATACTCGCAATCGCACTTTCTTTCTTTCTCACGGCATACTTCTTCGTTTTTCTTGTCCCTATACATCTCCTCAAAATGGCAAAGCAGAACGCTCTCTTCGTTCCATCAATGATATTCTTCGCACCTTGCTTATTCAAGCTTCTCTTCCTCCCCGTTTTTGGGTTGAAGCATTACGCACTGCCACACTTCTTCTCAATATTAGACCAACCAAAACATGTCCTCTCTACACTCCCTTTCAATCCCTCTTTCTTTCCCATCCCGACTATCTTTCCCTTCGCGTTTTTGGTTGTCTCTGTTTTCCCAACATCACTTCTACCACTTCTCATAAACTAGAACCTCGCTCTTTACCCTGCATTTATCTTGGTCTCTCCGATGATCATAAGGGCTCTCGCTGCTTTGATCCCTCATCCGGCCATGTCATTATTTCCCGTCACGTCGTCTTTGACGAATATACCTTTTCCTACGCTGCCACACAAACATCATCCACAACCCAACCTTCCTCTGTTCGTTCTTCATCTCCTCTCCTCCCTCGTCTAGCTCCTACCTCTATTGTCCCGGAGCAACAACCACCACCGCATCAGTCTTCCATGCCTCCACAGCAGCCTTCTGCACCGCCCACTCCTCCTTCACCATAGCCTTCCGCGCCCCCCACTCCTCCCTTGACAGCAGCTTCCTCTCCTCCCACGCCCATCTCCCCTATTGTTGCTTCTCCTTCTTCCTCTTCTTCCTCCACACCGCCTCTTCCATCTAATGCCGTTCCTATAATACCTCCGGCCAATGATCATGTCATGTGCACTCGTGGTAAGCGTGGCTTTCGCCTCCCTACACGACGTCTTAACCTCACGGCCGTTCCCACTATCTCCCCTATTCCTACATCTTATAAACGTGCTCTTCTCGATCCTCTTTGGCACTCTGCTATGCGTGATGAGTTTCATGCTCTTCAGCAAAATAACACCTGGACTCTCGTTCCCAAACCACCCGGTGTCAATGTTGTTTCCGGCAAATGGGTTTTCCGTCACAAATTTCATGCTGATGGTACTCTTGCTCGTTATAAAGCTCGTTGGGTTTGTCGTGGGTTTTCTCAGCAACACGGTGTTGATTTTGATGAGACTTTTTCTCCAGTTGTAAAACCTAGTACCATTCGTGTTGTTCTCAGTCTCGCTGTCTCCTCCTCTTGGCCGATCCATCAGTTAGATGTTAAAACTGCCTTCCTCCATGGCACTCTCAATGAAACTGTCTATTGTCAACAACCTTCGGGTTTTGAGAATTCCTCTTCTCCTGATTTTGTTTGTCTTCTTCACAAATCTCTGTACGGTCTTAAACAAGCTCCTCGTGCTTGGTTTCATCGCTTCACCACCTTTATTCACACAATAGGTTTTACCGCGTCTAAATCTGATTCATCTCTCTTCATTTTTCGTTCCTCCTCCCATACTGCCTATCTTCTCTTATATGTTGATGACATAATTCTCACTGCCTCTTCTGATTCCTTTTTACAACACATTATATCTTCTCTTAATCGTGAATTTTCCATGACTGATCTCGGTCCTCTTCATCACTTTCTTGGGATCACTGTCTCCCGCACTTCATCTACACTCTTTCTCTCTCAACGCCAGTACATTCTTGACTTGCTCTCTCGTGCAGGGATGACTGACTGTCAACCATGTCGTACGCCGGTCGACGTTGGTACCAAGTTGTCGGCCGACGGTGAACCTTTTTCTGATCCTACTCTATATCGCAGTATCACTGGTGCTCTCCAATATGCCACACTCACTCGTCCTGATATATCTTATTCTATTCAACAAGCGTGCTTATATATGCATGATCCTCGTGTTCCTCATTATTCTCATGTCAAGAGAATACTTCGGTATCTCAAAGGCACTATTGATCATGGTCTTCTCCTTAATTCTTCCTCTCCAACAAGCTTGACAGTTTATTCTGATGCAGGCTGGGCAGGTTGTCCAGATACTCGACGATCTACATCCGGCTTTTGTGTTTATTTGGGTGATAATCTTGTTTCTTGGTCTTCTAAAAGGCAGGTTACAGTTTCCAGATCGTCTGCAGAAGCTGAATACAGGTCTGTTGCTCATTCTGTGGCCGAGGCAGTGTGGCTCCGTCAGCTTTTGGTTGAGCTCCATCGACCAATCGAGCGTGCAACTATTGTTTATTGCGACAATATTTCTGCAGTCTACATGGCGTCCAATCCTGTTCAGCATCGACGCACCAAGCACATCGAGATTGATATTCATTTTGTTCGTGAAAAAGTGGCTCTTGGCGAGGTCCGTGTGCTTCATGTTCCTACCACTGCGCAATTTGCTGATATTTTCACCAAGGGGCTCCCCACTGCAGCATTCACTGGCATTCGCTCCAGTCTCAACATTGTTACACCTGATGTTGACACTGCGGGGCGGTATTAGAGTATATATTCGGTTTGTATATTTGGTAGTTCAAATTGTAATCTATCTCTACTATCCTTGGCCCCCAAGTTTTGTATCTTATATAAACAGCCCTTTGAGGCCCTAATACATATTCAGAATTCAATAATCTTCACATGCATCGGGCTGGCTGGGGGCATGTACATTTTCAGCATATTGTTTGCGCTCTCGCTGCGGTGCGTGCTCGTCATTTTGGCACAGAAGACACCTTTGAAGTACGCTTCGCCCATTTCTGCCGTATCTCGTACAACTGCGTCATGTATATGATGGGACTTCAAGTTGTACTTGTCAATAAGCATGGCCCACGCAGTCTCAAACTCCTCCACACTTAGCATGTGATTCACTACTTTGTGGAATTCAGCCCTAAACTCGCTCTTACTGGTGTAAAGCGGACCGAGGTGTTCTTTGGCTTTGTTAAGAACATGCCATTTGAACCACCTGTGCACAGTACCAGGCAGCTCTGTCTTGATTGCAGCCTCCATCACTCTCGATTGATCTGCGGTAGTTCACATCACACTTAGTCAGCTGCATCTTTCATATGTATTTTTGCCTTTGACATGTGCGGGTTAGCTGGTGACATACATACCTGTCAGTATTGTTTGTGGATGTTTAACCCCCATCATGTTGATGAATTCAGAGAAGACCCAGTGGAAGCTCTCGACTTGCTCATCACGATGAGGACGCCAGCTAGGATCACAATCTGGAAGTGGTTGTTCATCCCCACAAACAACCCAAATTATAAAAATCCAAGTGTTATTTTGTCTGTACTCACCGAGCATCCACACACAATTTCCTGCATACACTTCGTCCGCTCGATATCCAGGTGGCTCTTGCCATATCTTATACCAAATCTAAGCTCCCATGAATAAAGGTTGTAGAAACGTACGCTTCTTCAAGAGAGTCAAAACTCATTCCAATTTCTGGCTTGACCACATTGTCCAATGGCTTATCGGTGTACCTCCTGATTATTTCTTCCAATGGAGTAACTCTGCCAGGGCACAGGGTGTTCTAACAGCAGGTGCATGGCTAACTCTCGACCTGCAAAGATAATTCCAAGTTGAGTTTTTTTAGACGTTGTCTCACCTGATAGCAACACCTATTTTTTTAGCATGGTTTCATTCCATTTTTCTGATCAGGGACACGATCAACCTGAGAACAGACAATGCTATCTGCAACGAACGGATCAGCATTGCATTTTACAACTACGTCATCAGACAGTGACCAACACCTGAAATTTATTCCTTCTCCATGGCCCGAGACTTTGAGAGGCCAGCCAATTAATACTACTGAGCAGAGCTTCAGATATGTGCAACAACATAGACAAATAAATCAGCCAGTCAATTTTCATCTCATTTTTCTAGTAGGGTATCACTTTTCTTTTCTTTTTTGCAATCAAAACACATGGATAAGCATTTACAACGTCACCACGAATTAGCGATCAAACACCACAAATTAATTTTTTGCCACAACATCAGATTCTAAGAGGCCAGCCAACCGATACCAGTACGCACAATTTCACTCGCGCAAAAAAGTACAATTTTCAGACATCTCCATTGGCATAGGCAGGTAAATTGCAGAGTCAATTTCACCTCTTACTCCATCCTGGTGCCTCTGGGTCTACTTTCCCGGTCGATTCCATGGACTGAGTCGGGGATGATAGAACCTTGTGATTGGAGTAGGCTAGTAGATCCGGTAACCTACCTTCTCCTGGTGCGGATGAACTCGATCCAGCACCAGCCATGGTGATGGCGGAGTGTGGGCGAGGTGGTGGCGGCGGAGCTTCCCGTTGGCCTAGCACAAACCCTAGATCGGATTGGTGTGTCGGTGGTGTTGTGGTGCACGGTCAACCTCGTAATCCGTGCCCCGGCACCCCACCTCTTTATATTGCGCTGGCGACAGGGGCCCACCAACCATTGTTTGGTTGGGCGCCCCCGATCAGGGCGCAAGTCAGGGGCCCGTTCGACCCGTTGGGTTCGAACGGGATAGAGATCAACCTAACATTCTCCCCCTTGATCTCAACTTTACTTTTAACCTTATACTTTCTAGTTTATTTGTTTCATCACATATTGGTACATAGAGCATGTTTTATCGTCACAGCTCAATAGCCGATAGAATCATACAGCTACAACATACGTTATGTTCAGAAACAAATTCTGTTCCTTTTGGGCCTATCCAGGAACCATAAGGCTTTCCCTTAAACCCATGCCGGCTAAGTGTTCCTTGAACACATTGGGTGGTAAGCCTTTCGTTAGCGGATCCGCAAGCATATATTTTGTCTTTATATGCTCGAGACTTATAGTTTGATCTTGGATTTTATCTTTCACAACATAGTACTTTATCTCTATTGTTTTGGCAGCATTACTCGACTTGTTGTTGTAAGAGTAAAATACCGCGGGCTGATTGTCGCAGTACATCTTTAGTGGTTTGTGAATACAATCTAACACTTTCAAGTCGGGTACAAATTTCTTTAGCCATATCGCCTTCCCCGTGGCTTCGAAGCATGCTATGAATTCTGCATACATCGTGGATGATGCAACTGTCGACTGTTTGGAGCTTTTTCACGAAATAGCTCCCCCAGCGAGGGTGAATACGTATCCTGACGTGGATTTTCTATCATCTTTGTCCCCCGCAAAATCTGCGTCTGAATACCCTTTTATCTCTAGGGAATCAGATCTCCTGTATGTTAGCATGTAGTCCTTCGTGCCTTGCGCATAACGCAATGCTTTCTTTACCATCTTCCAGTGCTCTATGCCTGGATTCTCTTGATATCTACCGAGTACCCCAGTGATAAAGGCTAAGTCAGGGTGAGTGCACACTTGTGCATACTGTAAGCTGCCAACTGCCGAAGCATATGGTACTCCTTTCATTTGATCGATCTCGTACTGGTTTTTGGGACATTGGAATTTCCCAAAACTATCGCCCTTAACTATAGGAGCAGGTGTGGCTTTACTCGCATGCATATTATACTTTTTAAGAACCTTTTCTAAATATGCTTTCTGCGATAGTCCTAAGACTCCATTGTTTCTATCTCGGTGAATTTCTATGCCCAAAACATATGATGCTTCACCAAGATCTGTTATGTCAAAATTCGAGGATAAGAACTTCTTTGTTTCTTGAAGTAGACTAACATCACTGCTAGCAAGCAGAATGTCATCCACATACAAGATTAGGAAAATATATTTCCCATTTTTAAACCTTGCATAAATGCAGTTATCCTCAATATTTTCTTTAAATCCAAAACTTTTAATCGTTTGATTAAACTTTAAATACCACTTCCTAGAGGCTTGCTTTAATCCATAAATGGATTTCTTTAGGCGGCATCCCATATTTTCCTTGTCTTCCATGATAAAACCCTTGGGCTGTTTCATGTAGACATTTTCCTTTAAATCTCCATTGAGAAATGCCGTCTTTACATCCATTTGATGTAACTCTAAATCAAAATGAGCAACTAATGCCATTATGATTCTGAAGGAATCCTTACATGAGACCGGAGAAAATGTCTCTTTGTAATCTATCCCTTCTCTTTGTGTAAATCCTTTTGCCACGAGTCGTGCTTTATATTTTTCTATATTCCCTTTAGAGTCATACTTAATTTTGTAGACCCATTTGCAGCCTACTGATTTGGCTCCTTTAGGAATTTCCTCTAAGTCTCAAACATCTTTGGAACTCATTGATTTCATCTCGTCTTCCATTGCCTTCATCCACATCGATGAATGAGGGCTTCTCATGGCTTCTTCATATGAGGTGGGATCTTTTTCCATATGAACCATTTCTATGTTATAAACTTTAAAGTCAGTAGAAATAGCTGACTTTCTTGGTCTTGTAGACCTTCTAAGGGCCTCAGTTTCTGGCACATTCTGTGCCTCAACTGCTGGCACTTCTTCTAAAATTTGATGTTGCACCTCCCTTTCATGCTCAACAACGGGTTCAGTCGGCTCCTGACGGACAGGTTCCGGGTCTGCCCCCATAGTTGTCATGGGTGGAGTTGCAACTGGTAGTGAGAAAAATGGCTCCTGGATCATTGGATTAGGTGCATGCACCCTCTTCTCCTCAAGATCAATTTTCCGAGCTACCAAGCTCCCCCTCATCATTTCGTCCTCTAAGAAGACCGCATGTCTCGTTTCTACAAACTTTGTATATCTGTTTGGGCAGTAGAAACGAAAACCCTTTGATCTGTCTGGATAGCCAATGAAGTGGCAACTCACTGTTTTGGGATCTAACTTTCCAATGTTTGGATTAAACATTTTGGCCTCAGCAGGGCACCCCCACACCCTGAGATGTTGTAGGGATGGCACCCTTCCTGTCCATAGCTCATACGGTGTTTTGGGCACCGACTTGCTTGGTACTCTATTGAGAATGTGAATGGCGGTTTTAAGCGCCTCCATCCATAATCCCAATGGCAAGTTGGAATAACTCATCATGCTGCGCACCATATCCATAAGTGTACGGTTGCGCCTTTCAGCTACTCCATTTTGCTGAGGTTCGCCCGGCATTGAATACTGGGCTACTATGCCAGTCTCCTACAAGAACTTTGCAAAAGGTCCAGGGACTTGGCCATATGGAGTGTGCCGACCGTAGTACTCTCCCCCACGGTCGGACCTAACTATCTTTATTCTTTTATCATGCTGATTTTCAACTTTAGCTTTGAATATTTTAAATTTATCCAACGCTTCAGATCTTTCTTTGATTGGATAAATATATCCATAGCGAGAGTAATCATCTGTGAATGTTATGAACGAGTCATATCCATCCAAACTTTTCACCAGAAATGGTCCACAAATATCAGTGTGGATGATTTCTAGTGTGCCTGTGCTATGGATTGCACCTTTTTTGATTTGTTTTACGTACTTTCCTTTAACGCAATCTATGCATTGTTGTAAGTCTGAAAATTCTAACGGAGGAAGAATTTCACTTTTGACTAATCTTTCTATTCTCCCCTTCGAAATATGGCCCAAGCGACAGTGCCATAGTTTCGATGAGTCGAATGTTCTTTTTCTTTTCTTTTGCTCTTTATTCGACGCGGAAACATTTTCTTTCACATTGCAAACGGAATAAACTTTTTCACGAAGTGATAACAAATAAAGCTCATCATGGAGTAAAGCATCACCCACATAAGCATTATTATACCAAATGGCACACTTGCCATGTCCAAAATGACATTCATAATTATCTTTGTCCAAACAAAAAACACTAATTAAGTTTCTATGACATGATGGAACAAATAAAACATCTCTAAGTAGAAGATTGAATCCGCCAGCTAACTCCAAGGAGATGTCACCGACAGCTTCAACTTCTGCTTCAACTCCGTTTGCCACTTCAATGCGTCTTTCGCTTCTTAGTGTAGTTCGCGTCAAATGGAATCCCTGTAAAGAATTTGCAACATGAACAGTTGCTCCTGAATCAATCCACCAAGTGGATTTTGAAAACTGTGTATACAAGGATTCATTGACAAATGAAACTATATTGTTACCTCTTTTTGCCATGACTGACTTCAGCCAAGCAGCGCAGTCTTTCTTGTAATGCCCTTTCTGCTTGCAGTGGAGACACGTGTCTTTGTCCACTGAGAAAGGATGTTGCTGATGCTGATGCTGATAGGGGGCTTTTCCATTCTTTGAAGGAGAACTTTTGTTGTTTTGATTGTAGTTCTTTTTCTTCCAATCCTTCACATAGTTGATTGAACCACCATGTGCAGCTTTGAGTCTGTCCTCTTCTTGGACACACATTGCTATTGTCTTTTCAATGTCCCATGTTCCAGGTGACATATTATAGTTTACAACAAAAGTTGCAAACTCCTGTGGCAGTGAAGCCATGACCAGGTGGACCAGGAGTGCTGGTTTGATCTCCAGATCCGCATCCATTGGCTTGAGCTTTGCTGCCATATTACTCATCCTGAGGATGTGCTCTCTTATTCCACGACTACCACATGTGTAGCGTTCTATCACCAGTTGCTCTAACACCTGGGTGGCATAGATCTTTGAAGAGCTAGTGAACTGGCTCTTTATTTTTGTAAGCAACTCCCCTGCGGAAGTGCACTCTGGAATGGAGCCCACAATGGCGCTCTCAATTGTATTCTTTATAAAAGCCATGCACTTTTTGTTTGCATTGACCCACTTTTGGTTATCTATGAGGTAGGACTGCTCCAAAGGAGCATAGTCCCCCTTCTCTTTAGCCCATGCAGCATCATCATCAGTGGCCTCTCTTACTGGCTCTGTGGGTCTGACCGGCTGTGGTTTCACCACAACCCAGTCAAGATCAGCATAAATAAATGCCAGTTCAACTTTCTTCCTCCACTCAGTGTGGTTGTCACCTCTGAGTGTCGGAACTTCTTTTAGGCAACTCATCAAGTGAAAGCCTCCTGAAATCACAATTTAAGTGACATCAATAAAACAATCATATGCAATAATCTAACGTTGGTCAAATTAAACATACAATTGTCTATGCAATTAAATCTATATTACCGTTGGGCAAAATATTAGAAATAAATGCACCTTTAAATTTCAATAATAAAACATGATCATGTTATTAATAACGTTGGTCATAAAAAATAACATAATCATATCATTTAAATAATTACTTTAACATGCTCTTAAAAACATAATTCTATCTAAACTTTTATTTTCTTTTAAAGAGCACAAATAATTATTTACGCAGCGGAAAAACGTGAATAAAAATTCACGAACTTTTTACTTTTTACAGAAACTTTTATTTGACTAAATAAAAATTCATGAACTTTATTATTTCTTTATAAAATTCATGAACTTTTCTGTTTTTGAAAATTTTCAATTTTCATTTTCAGAAACTTTTCTTTCACCGAATAAAAAATCATAAACTTTTTACAAACATTTCTTTGACTTTTTCTTTTTCTGTACTTTTGAATAAAACTGTATAAAAAATGACAGAGAATAAATCTGCAGCACAGCCGGCCATGGCCCAGCCCGCGCAGCAGCGCCCGCGGCTGTCGGCCTTGGTCCCAGCGCCCGGCTCAGCCGCCCAGACGGCCACGGTCTAGCGCGGCCCAAGCTGGCCTCGCCTCTGCATTCGGCCCACTGGCCCGCAACCAGCTAGGGTTTCGATCTGGGGCGTCAGATTTGATCGGACGGACACACGCTCATTGCGCTCGAACAAAACTGACCCACCGCGGCGTTCGGGATGAAACCTAATCCGTTCGCCCCCTCTCTCCTCGCGCGCCACTCAGCCTCTCTCGAGCACGAGTCGGGCCATCGCGCCGCGGCACCAGTGGGGGCCGCCGGAGACGGGGCTGAAAGCCACCGCTCCCTGCGAGCTCTTCTCCCTCCCTTTTTTTTTCTTCCTTCCAACGGCAGAGGGAGAGACTTTGCCCCAGCCGCCTTCTCTTTCTGGCTCCGCAGCGCGGCTCTGCCGGTCCAGTCGCACCGCCGGCGACGGCGTCTAGGCTCGGCGCTGCGCGAGCCCCTTTCCCCTCCCCTTTTTCTTTCTGCTTCTTCCACCGAAGCCAGTGAGAGAGAGAGAGAGCAGCGACGCAAAAATAGAGCCCTGCTCTGCTCCTTTGTTTGATACATCGGCGCCTCCTTCGTCCCCCTTGCCGGTGCGCGCGAGCTCCCGAAGGAGAGCGGGCCGCTGTCAAGCGGTTCGGTGGTGGTGCCTGTACTTTGCCCCTGTAGGGGGTGGTTCTTCGTCCCTGTCGCCTCGGCTTGCCGATGCGCGACGGGATCGAGAGGAACAGGCGCGGCCTTACGGCGGCGCTCTTTGCCGACGAGGCCCGAGGCCATACTCCGGTTTACTTTTGTGGTTCTTTTGTTTGCCTTTCTTTGCCCTGTTTAGGGTTCTTTTGGGGAGGGGAGATTTCTTTCTGTTTCTTTGATGTATTCTTTTACCGAAAATCTTCTAGCCCGATCTGGCTCTGATACCATTGATAGAACCTTGTGATCGGAGTAGGCTAGTAGATCCGGTAACCTACCTTCTCCTGGTGCGGATGAACTCGATCCAGCACCGGCCATGGTGATGGCGGAGTGTGGGCGAGGTGGTGGCGGCGGAGCTTCCCGTCGGCCTAGCGCAAACCCTAGATCGGATTGGTGTGTCGGTGGTGTTGTGGTGCATGGTCAACCTCGTAATCCGTGCCTCGGCACCCCACCTCTTTATATTGCGCTGGCGACAGGGGCCCACCAACCATTGTTTGGTTGGGCGCCCCCGATCAGGGCGCGAGTCAGGGCCCGTTCGACCCGTTGGGTTCGAACGGGATAGAGATCAACCTAACAGGGGACTCCCTCCTCTTGCCGCTTGTGTTACGTTGGTCAGCAGCGCCGCCGAGGCATCCCACCACAACAGCGCATGAAGAATCACCGGCGGCCGTAGTTGGTGGAAAATGTCCCTTAGTACCGATGAATCTGGCTGCTCCAACGTCCACAATCACATCTTTCATCGGAAACCTACAACGCGATTGGCAAACAAAGCCCGTCGGCCATCGTCGCCATCAGCGAAGTGCGTGGCCGCAGGGCGGGAATAACAACGCAATACGACAAAGCAAGTACCTATCCACCGGATCCAGCAGGAACTCTAGTCCGTTGTTAGCCATGGCAGAGCCTACTCCCAAGTTGCTCGCCGCCGTCATGCCTAGCAGTCCGCCGGAGAGCTCAGGGGGAGAGAGGGAGGAGGGAATAGGTTGAGATAATTCTGGATGGCCGCAATTACTGATGCATTGATGACACATCTTCCAGGGGGGTGGCGCTAACATCAATCTGATCCCACGGACAGCTTCCTTGAACGGACCTGAGCCACGGCTCGTCTCGTCTCCGTCGCCCTGTTTTTAGAATCGCGGCCCGCGGACTGTGGTACATCACTGTTGGTCACTGTATTTCGACTGACAACCCGATTTTCTGAAACTCGCACCCGTCCAGCCATGCACACTAGCCCACTTCCCTAGGAGTGTACCTACGAACAGGATTTCATGTCCAGATGGTCTCGTGAACCATTACGCCGTTCTCGCAGTTTCATGACTTCATCACACGGCCTCCATCACATAACATAACATGCTGCTGTAGCATTGTAATCTTATTTAGCTTCTAACACAAATCAAGCCTCGAAAGAAGCGACACTAAGCAAGTTTTTTTATGGATTTTATTAGCTCAAAATGGAGCATAAAGAAGATACGTAGCATAATGAACACACATCCGATCTCTGCATACTCCCTCCTTCCATCTATATAGGGCCTAATGCGTTTTTTAAGACATCCTTTGATTATTGACAAGATTAATAATACATGACATGCATAATGTGAAAATTATATCATTGAAAACTCCTTTCACATACGAATTTGACAATGTGCTTTGTGTAAGTTGCATGTCATATATTATCGCTCTAACATTTGGTCAAAGTTAGCCTCGAAAAATGTATTAGGCCCTATATAGATGGAAGGAGGGAGTAACTAAGATGCACACAACAGCCTACACTAACTCACACACACGCGAAAAAACGCCGACAACATGTCAAGTCATTTAAAACCCAAGCTATGCAAAGGTGAGGAAAAAGGAAAAGAAAAACCAAGGCGGTCAGATTTGCGATCAACAAGCTACAACAATGACCATATATGCACTAACCATTTCATGACACCACATGAACAATGGGGTTCTTCAACGGCAATGCCTTCCAAAAGGAAGCGACACTTAGACGCCGCCTCACCGGATCCAACCACAAGGCCATAATCTAGATTTTCACCCTGAAGATCAGTCCGAGCCAATCCAAGCAATGCCTTCAAGAAGGTAACGACGTAAGAAAAGCGTCGCAGTTGCGAGGTATAACTACTCGGGTCTGACCTAAGATTTCGCCCCGGAGCTCTAGACCGGATGCTCAAGTAGCACCATTATGGAAGTCACCAACGTGTTGCTGTTACCACTTTTCCGTAATTCCAGCTGCTATATGCAATGTGACCGTTGCCACTGCACAACCATCCCTCTGTCGATGACTATCATCATCGTGGAGCCGTAGGAAGTTGCTGCAGTACTTTGTAGTCATCACCACTAGATTTGTATCGCGCCTCGGCGCGAGGGTGCCGGTCCAAACATTGGTCAAGCAGGTAATGATTGACATGACACTTTTGTAAATAACGATCTAAAAATGTTTGTGGGTATCATGGGTTTAAAGGAACAACTTGCTTCCATGTTTGTGGCTGGAACAAGTGTACATCAGAAACTTTAACTACAACACGGTAGACATGTACAGGACCAAGTAAAAAATCAGAAGTGGAACAGTGGCCGTCTTTAAGTAAAGCAAGCACCAGGCAATTACATATAAGTTTGTATTCATCCTCAGCACTATCCAGGACGAACAGACTGGAACATCTGCTGTCCTTCGACATTGTATGGAAGCATGGAGGAAACCTCGGCATTGCACTAAATAAAGACACATTAGTATACAGGAAAAAGGATAGAGAAAAAGACACATTAGTACACATAAAAAAGGATGGAGGAATAAAGTTCATGATAAAATGAAGCATGAGTATTCTGAATTAGTGTATCGCCAAACAAAGTATTTTTCACATAAATAAAAATGTCCGGAAGCTAAAAAAACAGTCCTGTTGCGAGTGTTTACTGATTCACAGTATCGATGCCTAATTAGTTGCCACCAAGAATAGGCTAAATCATACAGTCCCAACCAAACCATCAAGCGGTCTCTGACAAAAGAGCACCTAAAATTCTGAACAATAAGCATTAAGCAGGTTAAAAACTTCTGAAGGGAAAACAATTATAGAAACCGACTCCAATTGATTGATAAGTTTTAAGAATACAACCATCTAGTTGACACAATGTCAGCAGGAACGGCCGCTCATCTTGACACGAACGTCACATGGACTTTCACAATCTAACAGTGAAAGGAAATAGGTCGAGGAATCGAGTAGAAGAGGAAAAAGGCATCAATACTGCCACTGACCTCCACATCCAGATCCATGGCCCTCTATCCTCACAACATAATGCCAAGCATATCACATCTGCCTCCTCTATATCTGTTTGTCGTCCTCGACAGAGAGAAACCACTTCCCTTCCCCTATGCCAAGTAATATCATTACAAATAGGATTAGAACGGGACTTGAAACTACAGTGGTTGGAGAAGGTGAAGAGAAGGGGAATTATACCAGGCACTGACCTTCTGGGAGCTGGATCAGCAAAGGGTCTAAAGGGTCGCAGTTAAGGGACGGTGCTAACGGCGACAACAACCATGGGTGCTTGTTCCCATGGAACCTCTCTTCAGCTGTTGCTAGGGAGTCTCGTGGAGTAGCAGGCTGAGCAGCTCATCCTGGACGGCAGCAACAGCGCCGTGGACGGCTCGACCAAACAGCGAACGTGTCGCCACCCACCGATCCAGCTATGAGACGAAGAAGGAATCAGGAACATGTAAGTGAAAATAATGTGGTCATCCCTGGAGCCCTATGAATAATCTAAGTGAAATAGGAGATAGTATGTGATTAGCATATGCTTAAAGAAAACATCCTCAATAAAAACAACAAACCAGCAGTAGTTTATGTTATAAGTTTAGGCACGTTTGTTTTCTATCATGATTTGTCCAGTGGAAGCAATGTGGCATTTAAACCTATTCATGGTAGCGGTCGTCGTCTCCTAATAAGGTGCCGGACAATCAGGAAAACCTACAATATAGAAGGTTAAACTTTCTATTATATTCCTCTAAATTTAATCCAATGTCATTATCATTTTGATATATTCAGTTATTTTATAATTATTTTAAGACACAGCATATTTTCCCACCGGCTTCGATAATACATTACTTACGGGCTATAAAACATTTAGGACAATTTCAAAAAAGATGCAGTATTCAACTAGAGGAGAAAAAATGTTACGGTCAAATCGTCGGCCTCGCTACATAAATTGGTCCATGGCTAAAAGAACATATCACATCATTTGGGCCACATATTATGCACAGATGGACATATACACACAATATTGAGTAGAAAGCAACAATTTAGATGCAAGGAGAATATACATAAGGTTCAACATGCAACATCAAGATTCAGTAAAGAGCGGAACATATATAGATGCGATTCTGTAAGGGTGCGCGTGTGTATTTTTTGTGGTTTGTGATTAGCTTAATGCTAACTAAAATAATAAAACATGCTGCTTTACAACCTGTATCAAAGGAACACCCTGGGATCAGTAGCTAACGTAAATTAACATAACACCAGAAGACTGGGAAACAGACCTGTTGATGTGTCAAACCGTAACTAAACTTGTTTCTTGCGAAGCAATCCTGTACTGCATCTTAAAATTCACTTTCCATCAAAGGCTTGCAAAACCAAATCCTCTTAAAGCGTTTCTGTATTTAGCGAACATAGCAGGAAAAGTATTAGTTTGTCTCCCATAATATGCCAGGAAGGGCGCGCCTGTGGCGCGCCGCTTGAGCGGAAGCAAGGCGGTGCCAGGTAGGACACGCCCCTTCTACTATCCTATTTAAAGTAGTGTGTTTTGTATACATGTAATGTTGCTATGAAAAAACTGACATTTATAATAGAAGAACCAGCGGAAATGCAACACATCTGAATCTCTATATATTTATTGATGTATCATGTGAAAGAAACTGAAATTCCCTGTCAGGTTAATAGCATCAGGAGCATATATCTTGCTGTTTGGCAAAATAAGATATGTCAATATAAATTGTGCACAGGTCCACCCCGGTAGCAGCGAGCCCTTGATACCTCCCTCCAACCATGTGGCCGACAACGAGAGGAGCACGCTCGCCTCGTACACCATGCGTTACATCACCCGGTGCACGTCGCCGATGAGTCGCCACATCCTTGCCCGCCTATACATACAAGACAACAACAAGAAACATCAATCAAACACATGCGGCAGCAGTGTTCTTGGGGATATCAATCGAGCACACTATAATAGAAACACATACATTTGGATGAGCTCCGCGAGCTGCCGGCTCATCGTGGATGGCGACGACCCTTTGGGATAGGGCGTTGACGGAGGCGAGGGAGATGTTGAGCTTGATCTGGTGGTCACTGATGGCAGCTTTGGTCCTCTTGATGGCGAAACGACTCCGCATCATTGGCGCCCTGGCTCCTCAGCCGTCCACACTTCTTCTCATATGACAGCCGGACACGCTTCTGCCTGCAAATGCATTCCATTTCATATTTTTGGCTTGACTGGTTCTAAACTTCTAATGATTATACAAATTCTTGGAGAAGCGAGTGGTACCCTGACTTTTAGGGCATCTCCGGCCGTTCGGCCCCCCAGGGCGCCTAAATAGAGCATCCTGGGGGCGTGCCGGCGCTAGTTCGGCGCCTGGGGGCGAGCTAGCTCCCAGTCACGCCCCCAAGCGCCGGTCCTAGGATGCGATAAATTCAAACTTGGTCGTTCCCGCTCTCAAAAGACGCCGCAAATCTGGCGATCGGGCGTAGTCTGGCGTTACAAAAAAACAGAGCGCCGCTGCCTCGGCGGGGTCGGTTCACTCGGCGGGGTTGGTCCCAGGTGTTGGCGGAGTCGGCGTGCGCGAGCTCGGCGGTGTCGGAGCTGCTTCGGTGTTGGGCTGCGTCGGCGCGGCTTCGACACTGCCGGGCGGCGATGTAGAGGCTTCGCTCGGGCTTGGCGTCCGTGTGGCCGTGGGCGTCGTCGGTGTTGCCGTCGGCAGCTCATTCAGGATGAGGCCGCGTTGCACCAGGTACCACGCCTTGAGCTTCTCGTCGTTGCTCTGGAGCATGTCCGCCCCGCCCATCAGGAAAGCCATGTCGGTGTTCCTCTTCTTCGCGGCGACGTTCGTCCGGAGCAGGTCGAGCAGGTCGAGCTTGATGACGATGAACCCCATGGAGATCCGGCGCCTTGCTGTCCCCAGGGCGCGTACTGGGCGTGGCTGACGACGGGTGGCTTCATCCCCGCCTCGACCGACGAGGAAGACGCCGCCGCGCGCGCCACGTTGTCGCGGGCCTTCTTGGCTATGGCCCTGTTCCGCCTGTCGGCGGTGACTGCTTCTCGCCGCTGAACTTCCACCCTCCACTCGGCGTTCGACAGGCCCAGTGGCTTCGATGGCGGCGCCCTCGGCTTCCTCTGCTTCGGTTGAGTCACGGCGCCAGTCGCGGTCGCCGCCGTGCGCGGCATGGAGTACTTCTTCGGCGGCATGGCGGCGGAAGGCGAGCGGGGTTTGGCGGGAGGAAGCCGAGCGAGCAG
The DNA here is from genome assembly GCA_963921465.1 of Triticum timopheevii. Classification (NCBI taxonomy): domain Eukaryota; kingdom Viridiplantae; phylum Streptophyta; class Magnoliopsida; order Poales; family Poaceae; genus Triticum; species Triticum timopheevii. The sequence goes on along the minus strand of OY997270.1, from coordinate 581,175,940 downwards.
GAGAGAAGCGAGAAAAGCGTCAAGAAAACGGCGGGAAAGGCCCTCGGGTCGCCTCTAGTGCGGGGCCCATGCGCCTTTTTCGCTTGCGCCGGCTCCCCAAGCGCCCCCCAGGGCGCCGGGTTCGGCCTGGGTCTGCCGGCACCTAGTTTTGGCCCGAGCCGGCGAAAAACGGGCTTCTGGGGGCGCGACTGGGGCCTTTTTTTCGGCGCCGGCGCGGCAAAATCGCCTGGGGAGGGCCTGTTGGGGGCGCGGCTGGAGATGCCCTTAGGCTCTCCTTGTGGCTCTAGAAGAGCAAGAATGGCTCCGGCAAAGCTTCACAGACGCCAACTTTCACGTCGCCTTGGTTCCTCTCGGAGCAGTTGGTTGGACTGTATGTACAGGATAGCAATGATCAATGCTACAGTCTACCTTGTACTTATATTCCATGAATCTGTTTTCTCAAATCAGCTATCAAAAGAATTAATCCTTAATTTTAGGCCACCTCATTTTGTTTCAGAGCTTCCATACGAAAGAGACAACAATTAGGAACAAAAGGAAATACTTGTCAAAAATAGAAAACCTGCTTTATGTTCTTCTTTGCAGCACGGACTTTCTTCAGCAAACATCAATTCATCAAGGGTTCCATTCCCAATTGAAGTTTTTCACCCAGGGACAACAGAATGATCAGAGCCATTCAAGGAAAAGTAAAAACAGAAAAAGAAAAGGTCTGAATGCACCAAACTGGTTCCCACCATGGACAACAAAATCATGAGAAGGCAAACCAAACACCACGAGAGGTGATATGTGCATAGCTGCTCTTAATGAGATAGTAGATGCCACAACCACAACAATTCAT